>CM041208.1:28768602-31268602 GCA_023065735.1 Coffea humblotiana | reverse complement strand
GTCACTCCAGTTTTTGACCAATATCCAAATATCCTCCCACTTTTCTTTTATACATTTAATGAAGTTTCCCCATGCATTGCATCCTCTAATGCTGTGTTTTTGTCCTTACTTTACTTGATCTTCTCATCTTGGGTCTTGAGCAGTAGATGGTAGCATCTCACACATGAAATTTGGTCAAAACATCTGTTACAGTATATTCCAGGCTTCCACTCTAGCAAACTCTTCCTCGCGTTCTGCAGTTGTGTCGACGTTCACTTCTGCTTCATTTATTGTGAATTCAATAATGGTGGACACAAGCGACGTCCAAAATCTGATAATTTCAAGGATTGGGCACGCAATGTGATAAATGGCTCGTGTTTATCTGCTAACTTTGAGTAGGTTAGACGTTCCATGGGTAAAAGTTGACGTCTGCTTTAAGCGACTCCAGGCCGGAGGAGCAATGCAGCAAGAGATCACTTTGCTCATGCAGGTTTGATTCTGTTGCATCTCTCTTTAAGGTTCTAAGGAGCAGGTTTACAAAATTGAAGCTTTAAGACAAATTCAAGATTCTCCAGAAATACAAAATGTGTCCACATTTTACAACCCGAGGGGGGAAATTGCCGTTTTGGTTGACATATTAATTGGAATCCACAGCCAACCGCACCATTCAGAGCTTTCGAAGGTAAAATCAACAATAATCGCAGACGCTGTAGCATATACATATATATATATATATATATATACATACGTACGCGCGCGCGCGCGCACACAACGATTCAGAATACATACATAGTAGCTTCTATTAACATGACGTGGTTGAGAAAGTGAGATCCGTGAACTAATCATAGTCCATGCCCAACCACAAGTGTCGAATTGTATGCCAATCGAAAGCAACGTGTGAGGGAGGAGGCGCGCTGTGACGATGAAACCATCCACTGTGCATCCACGCAAAAATAATTCCAATACCAAGCACCATTAACAGCAACAGATATGCCCGGAGAGATGTTGTATGCATCTGCATGACATTTTCAACTTACGTCAGTATTCAGCAAGTAGACTGGAGTTCATGCATTTGAAGGGGGTGCAGTTATCCATAAACATAACATCAAGAGAGGAATCATGCAAACATGACTTCTCAAACCTCATGCCACCCAAATGCTCTTAAAATGGGAAAAGCGAAAATAGAGAGAAACATGTAGACCCTTCTATGCAATTGCTGACAAGAATCTCAGACCTTGCCGGTATTGGGAGGAAGATTTTTATCAGCATGCTCAAGACAATAGCACAAAAGATCAGCTATTGTCAACTCAGTTGCTGAGTCATTGCAGTCTGCAAAAAAAAACAGTCGACGAGGAACTAATGAGCTAAAGGTTTATTATTTATCAAGTTCAATAACAGGAAGACTTTCTCAGCAGATCACCAGCAATGTCAAAAACTTGCTTTTTTGGTGGGATACCCAACAGCTCACCCAAGTAGACACGTACTCTAACACGATCGGAAAGAGCAAGCAGATCTCCATGAGTAACAACAACAACAGGCTTGTCATCTGTCCAGAGGGAAAGAAACCACTTCAGGAGAGGGGCAGAAGAGAAAAAAGAGAGAAAATGGATTACAGTTTAATCAATTTTTTGAATGGAAATCAAAGTAAATGTGTTAGGCACTGTCATCCAAAAGTAACCAAAATAACCAAAAAGAAGAAAAGACACTGAGACATGGTTACTAAAGAGTTAAATGCGTTAAGGAGGTGATGTAGCTGTAATGGCAATGACAAAGAACTTGTTTGTTGGTCAAAAGTTTATTCTGCATCCAGCAATATTTATCTTCTCCAAAGGAGAACGAAGGAGAGACACAGCATAGCACATATGAGAGCTGGACAAAACAACATGAGTTCTTGAGAAACCGTACACAGCCAATTATTTGAATCTTAAACAACTTCCCCTTTCAGAGAACTGGAAACCCATGGTAGTTACAATTTCTATTCCATGAGGAATATTCCCAATAGGTAAATGCAATGCAAAATTCAGTGTGTTGAAAATTACCTTTAAATGATAAGTATGGATTGTTGAACTCTTTAGCAATCATTTGATTGTACAGTTTTTTTCCTTCATCGTAGCTGTCCATCGATTCCAATATTGAGAGCCCATTAACAACCATTACAACAAAGTTAACTACCCTGGCCTTACCAGAAAGGTTACCATTGTGGCGAGCTTTGCATTTAATGGTAGTTTTTAAAATTGCACCATCAGAAGGCCTGACAAACAAAATATGTCAGCCAGAGAATTGCACAATGACCAGATTCTAGAACCTTTCAATAAAAATATGCGTCTGCTCAGTCGTATTAGCATGCATACAGATTTAGAACACAATCGTTTAGACCTTTTAACTAGTTCCCCATTGCGAACTCCCTTTGTCATCCATTGCTTGAAGATTTTTGTGTTTTCAGATGAATCATCAGACAAACAACGAGTATCATACAAGCAGAAAGAATTTGATCCTCTTGGGATTTCATACTCCTGGAGGAAATAGGTCCCTTCTCCAGCAGATGAATTATCTGGCAAGAAGAAGCAACATTTAACCATGAAACTTCGGTCAAATGATGTCAAGTTCTACAGAATTGCATCTAAAGAAATTGGACATAACTACGGAAAGTACATGATACTTGAGCTCTTTCTGGTGCATATTTGTCATTCTCAAGCACCCTGGATATTTTGTTTATGAGACTGCTTTTTCCAGATCCCTTAGGACCAACTAATAGGAGTGATGTTATCTCTGGCACATGATAGTCACCCAATTTGCTGCCACCAAACTTTCGTATCCATGAGCCTGGAGTATAACTGAGAAAGGAAAGAAACAACTTCAGCAGCACAAATGCCTTTTGAATCTCAGTATTGCTAGCTCAAGTACATTGTGCTATAGATACCAAATTATGTTACGAGTAAGAAGCAGACTGTAATCCTGATATTGAGTGATTAAAATTGCCAAGATGACAGATTTTCCCCTGTAGTAGATGCACATGGATCAAATCAGCTAAGCGAGAGAAAAGCCCAAGGCAAAACCTGATTCAGACTTAAAATCCGTCATCCCATACAGAAAACCTTCAGTTCATGATTTCGACGTTGTGATTAATACTACATGATAATTCCGGGCAAAAGTATCATTCATGACGCAATGCAAGTTATGAATTCTTCATTAACTCCAAAACTTTGCACTTTCTCAAGTATAATCTGGTTCTCCTTTAATTTATCAAGAAAGTAGTAAATGGTTATGATTTGTAAACTCCAGAATGATAAAGGGGAAACAAAAAATGAACATATCTACATCATCATCATCAAACAGCAAGGCATAATAGGCCCAAAAGGCGCATTTACTAAATGTTACCTCAATATTCTATTCTTGGCCTCCTCCAAACTCCCAGTCCGACGCTGCAGTTCCTCATAACTGCCCAAAACTTCAGCGGAAATGGCGCGTATCCGCCTCTGACGGGCCTCAAAAGTCACTGACTTGGAAGACTTTTGATGACCCACGTCCCCAAATTCCCCAGAAAGCAAGCCAACCTCCTGGTTTAACACTGACTCACTCTCCATCTTGGCACCCCAACCGTCCTCACTGAACCCAAATCAAACTAGTCATCAGCATCCCCGTTGGAAGGAAAAAGAAACGAAATTTTTTTTTTCTTCAAGCAATCAAGAAACTAAAATTACCAACCTTAGAAAAGTAGGTAAATCAAGTGATGGATCTGGGAACTCAGACTCACGATCCAAGAATGATACGTCTTCTGCAATTCAAATACTACCAGAATTAGAATTTTTACTTTCACCTCTGAAAAGCTGTATGTAGATGATAAAAATATGGGTACCAGATGACAAATTGTCGGAGAAAATTCTATCTCCGCCCATTGATGAATGATGATTGCTTCTTTTCCTCCCCGTCTACGTGTTTAAGGAACTGAGACGGAGAGAGCGGACTGGACACCCAAAGGAAAATGTACTAAGAGATTGCTTCCGCTAGCTTGTCAGTTAAGCTTTCAATTTAAAAGAAGTTTCTGTCACTCTGTCAGCACTGATGAGCTTATCCGGAAAACAAAAAAATAAAAATAAAAATTTACTACGCAGTTAGTTTTTATTTTAGTGTTAATTAATCTGCGGTTGCGTTCGCGTTGTGGGCTAGTGCCACGTGCATCTACTATTGACGTGGCAGTACGTAGTGGTTTGGAGTCCTAGGTTCAGAGTTCCGACCATTCTTCCAGCAAAGATAGATAATTTTGATGACCTCATCATGGACTATTATTTATTTATTATTTATTGATAGGAGTATTTATTTTGGCGCAAGCCTGCTGCAAATTTTACATTCCAATTCCACTATAGTAGATATATTCCCGCAAAAGGCTTCTGGGTGGCACCTGCCATCTGGTGAAGGTGAAGGCGAAGGTGAAGGTGAAGGTGGAGTTGGGGCCTTAGTAGAGGTAGTAATGCAAGTGAATGGTTAAGATTTTACTCATTCACACCACAGATTTCCTTGCGTTACGTACAGTTAATAGTAGCAAACAAACCAAGTAGTATTAAAAGAAAGGGATAATTTCAGAAACCTTCCCTGAGGTTTTTGACAATTTCATTGAGTTCCCCTGAAATTTGAAAAATTACACATACCTCCTTTATCATTTAAAATGATAATACTACTCTTAAATATTTTAATGAAATTCTTTTGTTTAGTATGCTTATACTTAGAATGACTTTAAAATTATTTTTCCTTCTTATTCTTTTTTATTTTAATTTTTTGCCAATAAAATTATAAAATTACCACTATTATCTCTAGTTTCTATTGTAATCAAATGTCAAACTAATGATTTTTTTGATGAGTTAACTTTATAGGTAATCCGATGTACTTTGCTAACCTTTGTTTTCTATTTTTTCATATTAAAATTAACAATAAATCAAAAAGAAATTGCCCAGAATCACTACTAAATTATGATAATCCCACTGCTCAAAAAATTCATATATTCTGAATCAATTATTTCAACAATTTATTTTCTATCTTATAAATCTAAATCCATAATAAAATACCATAAAAAATATCCTATCACAGTGATAAAATTATTATTATAGTTGTTTATCAAATACTAGGTATAACCATGAAAAATTCGGCACATTTTCCTTTTAATTACATTAGATAATCTTAGGCCCCGTTTGGATTGCATTTTCCGTCATTTTTCATGGAAAAATACTGTAGCGATTTGATGTATGTGAGGGAAAAAGGTAATAGGGAAATGTGATCACGGAAAACGACGTAATTTTTCGGCGGAAAACGGCAATCCAAACAAGGCCTTATAATTCTAAAGGGAAGTAAATTAAAACTCATTGTACGAGGACATTTTTGGGTATTCATTTAAAAATTTGACCAAATCAATATTATTTTAAGATTTTGTTATTAAAACTATCAAATTAAGGAAAGTATGTGTAATTTTCAAAACTTTAGGAGAGCTCAGTGAAATTGTCGCAAGCCTTAAGAGAGGTTTCTGAAATTATCCCTAAAAGAAAAGAAAAAATGGACACAACCACCCAAATCAGTAACATTAAAAAGCTAGTCATATTCATTTCCAAGATTATAGGATTGCAATAAATTCCCAATTAAACAGCTACTCTTACCACTCGCGATGAATATGTAAGCAAAGAAACAAAACAGCCGCGCGAATGTTATTGCAAGCATGTTGGGTTGTCAAAGATTAGACATTAGCAAAAATGTAGAGACTGTGAATGGTTAAAGCTGATCAGAAAATTTTTCTGCTTTACTCTTTCCTCTATCATATTTCATTTTGTATAGTGGGTTGTAATATAATTACATCATCAAAATTGCATTGCTGTGCTATTAAGACCACAGCTACTCTTGGATTCACTGGCAAACCTGCGCTTCAATTTTAACATAAGCTCTCCCTGCCCGAGTGATCAGCTAAAAGACCAAATCATTTTCCCTTCCTCGGAAACTCCTCCGTCTCTGATCCCAATTGTCAAACATCAAGGTCCAGTGCTCTTTAGCAAAAATTATCCATAGGCAGAGCAAAAATTTTCCAAGGGAGAATAGCATCGATCCAAGATAGGTCCAGATGATTTCCTATTTTTATACTCGTTTTTAGCAGATCAAAACCAAGTCATCCTCGCGTCAAATGATGCCCGCACAAGTTCACCAGAAGCGTGCCCACAGTGATGTCTGCCGTGGGCTGTTTCATAGGTGTGCCGAAGAGCTCGTTCATCAGCCTTTTTTTTTTTCCTCTCGAGCCCTTCGACCCTCGAACTCCAAAAATTCCTCACTATAGACTATCAGGAAAACAACAAACCAATCCACTCTGGCCTGTGCCTCCGGATTCATTTTGGAAACGGTTGCAGCACAAGGGAGCATTCAGCAGATAGAGGTGCCAAACAAAAGTATGCCACTTGGTGCTGCATCAGGGGAAGCCAACTCAAATTTATACTAACTAGTAAGGAATGACATAAGGAAGCGCAATAACATCTGCAGATTCTATCCGCAAAGCCTCTGCCCATACCTGCTCTGATTCCTCAATCACTGGGGAAACATATTTAGGATTCTTTGCCTGGTGATCCTCCCTACTGAACAACCACTTCTGATCATCAACATCAGACCATTCTACTTTAGGGAGAGAGAGTACCTGGCTCAGATATTTGGCATCAGGATGTGGAGGCTTCAGGTATATTTCAACAATTTCCTTGTCTTCTAGACAAGCAGAAGACATTTCCATAGAACATGCTTTAGGTTTCTTGAGCTCCACTGATCCATTAATTTTTGATGCTCTCTCATCCAATTTAGGCACCACAAAGCCATTACTCCTCGATCCCTTCTCACTCAGTTTAGGGATACAGGCTCCTGCCTGTCTTTCTGCTGCATTTAGGTTGTTGAACTGGCTGGATCCTAACTTCCTCCCATTTTCAGCAACTGGCTGCATTGATAAAACCTTTGTCAAATCCTTAATATTGTTACTAACCACCCCCTGCTCCAATTCTGTAAAGCTCCCAACAAATTGACATGATTCCGAATTTCTTCCAGTTCCCGATGGGGGGTTCAAGGATGAAAGGCTGTCACTGGCCTTACCATGTTTGCTGACTGCCTCCTGCCTTTCAGAAGCTATATTAATGGGAATCTGTGTCATTTCCATCTTCCTGCCATTTTCAACAGGCGAAACAGAGGACAAGAACTTGGCATTTGGCTTATGCTTCTGCAATGTACTCTCCTTCTCCGGATTCAACTGGTTGCCCTTACTAGAAGATTCAATTGTGTTTCCAGTTTGAACGACTTGACGAGAGGAAGATACAAGTCTTGGCAATTTGTTATTCTGAATCTCATGGCCTGTTACAAAGGTCAACGTTGCACAGAAGATTAGAAATTGAGCGTAACCCATTGCCCTTAAAGCAGCTAAAAGGGAAGCAAAAGTCAGCTAGCTGCTGGGTTGAACAGCCAAGGCTGTTGTAAAGGCAATCTTACGTTGATAAATTGCAAGTGCCTTGTGTATCCATGTACGTGTGTGCTGCATGCATCAGTTGTCCCAGAGAGGACAAGGCATCAAAAATTTAATAACTGAAAACATTGCAAACCTCAAATAGCAATGCTTAAGCAGAGTATACAAGACGCTACATAGAAGAGGTGCCACCAAGTAAGTGCCACAAGTTTACAATTTTAACAAAAGAAAAAGAAAAAGAAACTCACCATTCACAGATCCATCCATTTCAGGCTCCTTTCTTTTTCCAAGTATCCCGTTCTGTACATTGGTCTCCTTGAACAGATAAGAACCTTCATCATTTTTAAAATCTATAGCATTATTGTCATGATCTCCTAATTTACTAGGCATTAGGCTAGAAAACTCCTTTGCCTTTTCCTTCTCCCTTTTCCTATTTTTATCCTTTGATTTGCTTTTCTTTTCTCTATCTCGGCCCTTTTCTTTGTCTCCCCTACCATCAGCACCCTTGTGTTTTTTTGAATCCTTCCGCTCCTTTTGCTTCTCTGTAACCTTATCTTCTTGGTAAGAACTTCCTTCAATATTTTTTTGAATTTTGGGAGGAAAATTATGAACAAAACCATTTGCAAATCCAATGCCATTAATTTTGACAGTTTGCCCATTAGGTATCCTATTTTTCTCTCTCTTGTCCCTGAATTTTTGATTCCCATCATCCAAGACACCAATCTTGTGCTCCAACACTTTCCCTGGTGGTGTGAGATCTCTATTAGTGATTCTTTCCAAAATCTGCAATTCTTTTGCTCCATCGTCCTTGCTAACTTTGTTTCCCAAATCAACAAAAAGTCTAGAGTTCTGAGTCTCACCAACCTCTAAGCCTGTTAGACCAAACTTCTCACTGTTTTGATGGTCTGAGAGGGCTACAATTGTCTTCTCGTCGGAGGTTTTCTTCTCTTCTTTATTGCTACTTTTCTCCTTCTTGTCTTTGTGCCTGTGTTTTTTGTCTTTCTTTTCTCTGTGTTTTTCACTGCTTTTTCTTTGTCCTTTTCTCTTCTCTCTTCTTTTCTTTGTCCTTCTTGTCCTTCTTATGCTTCTTCTCTCTGGGTTTCTCCTGAAAAAACATTTATAGAAAAATGTAATGAAGAAGAAACAACAGAGCCATGCTACAGCACACTGCATCTAATTAAAGAACCATAAAAGCCAATAACAAAGATCCTTTTCAGAGGCAATAAAAGCTACCCAAGATAAGACATTGAAAAAGGGAGAACAATCTTAATGAAAGAAAAAGGAAACCAACAAAGACTTAAACAATGAACAACTGTTGACAAGCTCTGCTTAGTCACCTTCTAGCTCCTGTCTAACTTTTAATTAACAATCAACCAGAGTTCAAGCAAAACATACTTTCAGTAAATGACTTTGTCAAGAAGTCAGAATGCAACAATGTCAGCAAGTATATGCTAATTGCTTTTATACTCCATAGGAAACATGGATACATATGACTGGAAATTTATGGCGCACAATGATTATGCAGCTGCGAAGTCAAAGAAAAACAATTGCTTACAGCTTTGGCATTCAACCCATGTTGCAAAACCCAAACAACTAAACAAGAATATAGTCCGTATAAAGCACACAAATATCTGGAAAACTTTAATTGGAAGTTTCTATCCTAGCGAGATATTCCATTTAATACCATGTGCTGGATGTGTCATACTTAATATACTGATAAATAAGCGAGATTTAAAATAGTTATTGTGTCTGACACAAGAAAGTAAATAGTAACACAGACACCAGAGAAAAAACATTAAGATATTGCACAGGTAGTCCGGCTTACCTCTAGGTTTACACTTTACACAGAGTAAAGTACTATAGGAAGTTCAAGTGTTATTATGACTTTCAATCTTATACTAAGAAACTTCCATAAATGCCCTAAAACACAACTCTAGTTAGCAACACTGGCACCACTAACATCATACTTTTCACCGTAAAATTCCAAACATAAAAGTTCATGTACTTGATGACTTCACGTAATATTCAAGAGGTTCTAGACATCATGGCCTCCATTTGGCTTCTAGAGAAGTAAACTTGGTTACACGATATTTTCTGCTCCCAACTCAAGCCTTAGTTATTTAAAATGTAAACTTTTGTTATAGCTGCACATTGTAGTAAACAATGCAGAGATTACGGAAATTGACAAAAACTGAAATTACATGTTTGAGAAAGGCTCCTACGGTCATGTTAAAGTTGGCAAACACAGCAGTCGGAAACAGGAAAATCAATCAATTCGAAACATTTATCGTACATAACAATGAAAATGAGCATCCATTCCTCAGATTTTCAAAGACATGCGGTGAACATTCAAAGAAAGGAACCGAAATGGTAGATATACTCTGCTCAAATTTTTAACTAACCTAATCAACTTCTTTGACAGATATATGACCAATTCATAGCACAAAAATGGTGTACTTATGAAGATTATCTTTATTTGTATTTGCTTCACATATGAGGCACATGGTACACTGAAGAATACATTTTTAATATAGGTCCCCACATTTCAGGTGGCAAATCCCTGACATTAAATTAGCATAGAATGCCATGTACTAAGCATCCAGTTTATTTCTTATGTTTTCATGAAAAATAAAATAATAGAAAGCAACCAACAGATTGGGACAACCATAATAAACTTGCCAAACAACCACCAATTATGTCACTTCCAACCATATAAGTCTTGCTTGCCCAACCATATAAGTCTTGCTTGATTTGTAGTATGATCCTATAACTTCAATCTCATGAACGATGACACTGTTGATAAACCGTAATGCAAAAGAAATAGGTAGACAATGCCATCCAAAATGAGTACTGAACTGCATTAGAAGATGACAGCCAAAGGAAACTAGAACTATCCAACAGACGAAGCGTGCTGACAAGTACTCTACACTGATTGACCCAGAAATGCACACGAGTTGGCAAGGAAAACACATCATACAGAACAGACAATTCTTCTATAAAGCTATTACTCTCCAGCCTAGAACAGAACATTCAATCGAAGAAGGAGAAGTACACCGCTACCCCAAAATTGCCAGTCATTCACACATTGCATTGCAATAACCAAACTGGTAAAGGAAAAGGTAAAATCTTACCCAAGCACCAGGATATTAAGATACCCCAAGCTTGTAGTTCATAAGATTGTTATAACAGTCATCAGATTGTTACATGTATTCAACTTTTCCTCCACCTAGGTATATTATCTTCTTGCTTTGAAATGCAAATGAGAGGGAAACAACATCAAAGCCCCTAAGCTAAACTTGGCCTGTGAATTTTTGAGACAAACAAGTCCAGATTTTTGGAAATTAAGATATGATGAGTAAAGTAGTTCCACTTGTTAAGTGGCAAGATGCTGTACCAGCTTACTATCTGACAAATTCCAACTATCTTAAAAGATCATGCATATAGGGCCATAGCCTGACAAATTTATCAACTACTAATCTGGTTAAGAGAAAATCATCATCAATGGTTCAAAATATGTTGCTTCTCCTGCACAAAATTATCGTCTTCCACAACCTTAAGCCATGTTATAAACAGGTAACAGGTAACAGATGCAATGCCGCAAATACGTTATACCGAAGCAAAGCTTGCCCAAGTTAATTCAAAATGATCCACAATACTACTATTACTCCCTTTCTTCATCCAAGTGATTTATCTCAAATTTCACCATAGGTCTGTCTGAGATTCCCCCAGGAACGAAATGATATAGGAAGAGCATTTGAATTCAGTATTTAATGCATTCAATAAACGCAATGCTACTAACATGAGTAGAAACCAGCTACAATTGGTAAAAGCTCTTAAGCTTGTATAAGAGAGTAAAACCTTTAGTAACAAGTTTGCATCTTCATCAGGCCTAGTCTTCTTTTCATATCCGGGAGGTGGAAATGGAAAGCAGCGAGACATTGCACGTGATTAAGGAAACAGCAGAATGGGAACTTTCCACCAATGGTAGAGCTTCCCTTAGTTTCTGCTTGTGCTGTTCCAGAATGGGAACAGACCACAGATAAACTTCTTGCCCATGTACCATATCCTTGCTATCATTTCCAGATTGGGCATTAATCCATGGTCTTCTTGAAAGATCCCCAAACAAAATTTCCAGAATCCCAGCAACCGGATCCTCACCTCTACTGGTGGTGAAATAATAAACCAAGATATTGGTGAATAATTTAGATAAACTACGGCACTGAAGTGCACAACTAATGCACTGGAACAAAATTGTCTCAACCTGAATCACACGTTGAAGAATCAACAGGTCCACAGCAATCTGATCCACAGACAATTCTACTAGAGAACTACACCTGCCCATCATCCAAAACCAAAATCAGGGCCTTTTTCCTGAACCAAGAGAAATATCAATAATTCAAACAACAGAGGCAGCAGTAAACACCACAACCTCAAAATGCAAAAACCAGTTAGTTCGCTCCACCCCCTATCCTAATCCGAACTGATATTCAAACAACAGAGGAGTTTCCCTCAACTCTTTAGACGGTTCACAGGGCCAAAACTCCAAACTAGAGCTACAGAACAAGCACTAGCTAGCCTCAAAAAGACAAAAATCCAATCTTTTTAACCGTACAATGTTGGAGCATACCACAATCTAAACTACTACAGGAAACTCCTTTAACCCAGTAAGCCGATCTCTAACCATTACTCTGATCATAACCCTATTTGTTCAACATGGGCAGTTCGTACTCAATCCAACAGATCAAAACCTAACAAGATCAGTCAAGAAACCATCAAAATGCAATTCCCATCCATTTAAAAGTGAAAAGAAAAGGGACCGGTTAAAAATTCATTAAATAACAAGAAAACATTCTTAAGTCGAAAAAATTATTACAAGATTGAAATCAATATTATTCTCTCTCTTTTTTCTCTCTTTCTTCTCATCAAGAAACCATTTAGAAAACAATTCCAAAGATTTCCAAGAAGTACCATTAAAATATTTTATTCTTTACTGGTTTTAAAATACATAGGCATTGTCAAATACACAGAGAAGATCAAGAAAAAAAGAAGAAATAAAGGAAAATCTCAAAGTGTCTCTCCTCTTCTTTCCTCTTTCTTTCTACCTCTCTTGCCCCCAATCCAAAATATACACAAAGTGGGTTTTCTCTGTAAGTGAGTTTTTTGCTTGTGTTTGTTTCTTCTCTCCTCAGATCCTCAAAAAATCTTTGCCGCTGTTCTCGTACATGGGTTTTGCCCAGAAGAAAGGCCACCCCACCTCGCGGATTTTAATCCCAAAGAAGGGAAAAAAAAAAACCTCTGCCCCCGGGGTGCAAGCCCCTCTATTTATAAAGGGTGACCAAGAGAACAAGAAAGAGGTAGAGAGGGAGAGGTGGGGAGAGAAACGTGTTAAAAAAAGAAGGATCCAGACGCATACGATGAAGGGTGGTAATGGGTGGCCAATTGGGAAATTGGTAAACCATTCTTCTGTTTCTGTTTTTGTTTTTGCAAACCTACACGGCTACACGTACATTTTATTTTATCTTTTATTCTAACTTTACTTCATTCAAGCCTTTTAACATTAACCTGGCTAGGGTACAACAGGTGCATCTGCAAAATTCCGTGTCACCTCACAAAAGTCACACCTCGCATTTGCATATGGGCACGCAGCAGAGCAAAGGTATGTGCATTAAGGTAAGATGTTGCAATCTTGGCTTTCAATCTGTCAAAGAGGTTAGTTAGAGGCCCCGCGGCAAAGGTCGGATATAAGTGGACCAAAGCTTTCAATCTGATAAATCTTGGCCCTTTTTTTTTTGGTTAAATAAATCCCAGGATTATTGTGTGTTGAAATCGAGGAATATGAGATATATATATATAGCTAATTTCTTTCTTTTTTTCCCCCACCCTTTCTCAAGTAGTGCCAGTTACGAGTAGTGTCAATGTGCGATTACTTCCTAGATCATAAACAAGGTAATCTAACTTGTAACCTTATCAATTGGGCATTCATTTTTTGTTATTGAAACAACTTATACTGAGTGAATTTTATAACTCGTTGCATTGATTATCTCTTACACTGAAAATGCGGTCCTAAGATCACTTGCTTGAACAGTATTATCTATTCAAGAAAAACATATAGTAACATAAATATTATGGTCATCCTTTTTGCTTCATCTGTTGTATCCAAGAGTCAGTCACAAGAAAGAATCTGAACCATTGATTAACTTAATTTAGACAAACTTCATTCATTTAAGCATTTGCTCCATCTGGGGACAGGTTAAAAAAAAAAAAAGAGAGAGCACTCGCCACTCATCTCATCATTACCCGTCCGTTGTGTAAAAGAAAACGAATCGAATCTCATGCTCATATGCCATAATAATACTACTACAAGTTAAGAGCGGAAAGCAACCATTTGGACCGTGCCCATCATCAATGCATCAAAATTTGGTTGATCCCATTAATTTGTCACATTCTATGCTTAAAAAATTTAGACGGATACGTAGTGTATCCGTTTGGTCTAATGATGGTTCGATTCCCTTCAAATTACCATTAGACCTATTCAAGTCCTTCATTTCCCCTAATGTAGAATATCTATCGTATAAAAAAAAATTAAGAGAGGAAAGCATATGTTCCTATTAAGTATGGTGATTGCTTGTGCGTCCTCCATATATACACAGATCATCTTTAATGACGTACACTTTTTAATTGTCTGTACCTAAAATAATGAAAGAATTCATTAAATAAAATTTTAGTAACGCTCTGTGAAAAAAGTGATATTTTAAAACTGATATGTCTTAGTTTTTTTTTGTTTAATAGAAGTGAAGAAAGGCTAGCTGCAATGACGCAACCCATAAAATCATACACTTAATGTTCTTAGTTTTTTTTTTTTAATTCTTGATTTAGTGAGAGACTTTAATATTTACAAGGGAAAAAAAAGAAGAGAGAGAAAAAAAGGAAAAGGTCAAAAAAACATGTACGTTAAACATTAAATAGTTAAAAGAGCTTATTTTTTGGGCCGAAACAAGGAGCTGTATTAAATCTCATATAAGTTGAGTACAAGATGAGCAGCATCAACGTGCATTGTCATCGCGCAAATACCTGCTAGGAGGCCAACATATTATTCTTTTGGACCCGAGTCCACCCTTGAGAGATAGAAATGACAGTTGAATCGGGTTCTTTATGGGCCCAAGTATTAGTCAGGTACATGGGCATCCTTTTGGGGACAACTGCTAGATAAAGTGTAAGTTTTGTGTGTAACCTGTTACCTTTCTTGTTTTCTCCAAAAAAACCAAAAAAAAAAAAGGAAGTTACTAGTAGAAAAGGTTAGACATACACTACACATTGTAACGTGTGCAAATTATTCTTGAATTTATTGGACTAATATTCTAACTAAATTGCCAAAAAAAAAAAAACTTATAGTTACATGGTTAATGAAGTAATGCCCTACCAACTGAAATTGGTACTTAGGACAATACAGCATGTTTAGATAAGTGGCTGAGCCGCCTCGTCTTTTATTGGGGCTGAAGTTCTCTAATTGCTCGGTGGTTTGCACGAACACACGAAATCCAATTCTCCATGGGCCCAAAGCCCTTTCGTAACAAAAGTAAAGGACACGAATGATATGATCCAAAACGGAACATCAATCATTCGTTTGTTGCCATTTTGTATTCTCTACTATTTCAAGTTTATTTATTTATGGCTGGAAGTCTTTTTGATTTTATCGGGCTTAACGGGATTTAGTTTTGCAATTTTAATCTTCGGTAAAACCGTAAAAGGTTAAAAAGCAGTGAAAAAAATATAAGGGTTGTGCCATAGCACTCCCTTGATTTAGTTGAGTCTGTATACCCACTAGCTCCTACCATAGCCTCTTTAGGATCCCCCTCCCCACTAGATTAGGATAGAGTAGGTTATACAAATATCGTTGCTGTCAAAAAAAAAAAAAGTAAATGGTTAAAAAGCAGCATGGTTGGAAAATATCATGACAGAATATCCAAACATTTTTCAAAATACTTAATTGCAATTTCTGATTTTGTGTTTCCACCCGGACATTGTATGCAGTAAATCAACCCCAAGTGCTGCTCTGCTCGTTAATTATTACACGGGATTGATTGACAGCTAAAGGAGCGGGTAGAAAAGATTGGTTTAGTTTTCTCTACATTCTATGATTTTGGACAAGCAAGGTTAATTTAATCCAACATATATGACTTTGTCAAGAAGCAATACAGGCAGCTAATAAATCACCTCTTTTTTTTTCTTTTTTTTTTTAACTTTTTCGGTACAAATTAAGGAGAGGGAAACACCTCTCAGCATACGATCAATTTTGCACACCTATTTCCTTCTCTCCAAACAAAATAAGTTAATCTGCATTTCCCTAATCTGTTTCACAGCATATTGAAGTAAAAGCATTTCCTCTATTATTGCGAGGGGTGCTCTTTCGTTGCGCGTTGCATGGACTCAATTTTCCAAAATCCTCGATCACAAAGACCCTGTGGAGGGTGAGGAATGGTGGCTCGTTGCTGTTTTCTCTCAAGTTGAATGGTTAGCTCATGACAGGACGAATTAAATGCTTCAAAACAAAACAAAGAGTTCCAGTACATATGGTAGTTTGAGCAGCGCCACATTGAAATACATTCATTCGAAATCAGTTTCATTGTAGCAACTGAACCTGGCTGTCTGTACCCAGGCATAAATCCACAAATCTCTTGTTTTGGAAGATCATTTCAATGATTTTTGTCTACTATATATAAGCAGAAATTTGTTAAGAAGAACCTGGTGTTATGCGAGAGCATTTGCCTTCCTATGCTCGTGTGGGTGCGGGCATGCCAACACCAGGTGCATGGTTTCGAAGGAGAAAAAAAAATGTATAGAGGTCCATAGATTTTTTCCCTTTTTACATTTGAGTGGCCAATTCTCAAGCCATAGTAAAATTTAGACTTGGAGCCAGTTTTTTAACCCTTTTCATCTTGTTCATGCTGTTGATGTATTTGTTATAATAACATTTGGCCTACAATCAAATTATACTGCTATATCGAATACAATGAAACATTTTATTTGTGTAGACTATTTTTTTCCCCAATTCAACAGTATCACATGATTATACACTAAATAATGTAACAAATACAATAATAATACCGAATCGGATTGAAGTACAAGCTTACCTGTCCCAAATTCATAAAATTTGGTAATTCCTCCGTCCTACTTTAATACCCTTATTTTTCATTTTCATCCGTTCCAAATTATAATTCACTTTTTAATTTAAGCATGTAATTAATTTGTAACTTTTTCTAAAAATACTCTTATTTAATGTAAGTTGTTATTGAGTATAACCTAACTTATTTAATATAAAACTAATTAGTCATACACCATTTGATGTAACTAAGGGTGTTTTAGAAAGATGGTGAATTAGATTTATTTTTTCAACAAAATTTAACCAAGCAACTTTTATTAAATTGTGCGAGAGACCAAAAAAAAAAAAAATCAAACCTATCGAACTGCGTATCAACTACTGTCACGTAACATCAAAGTGCATTACCTAACCCGAAGCAGGGCTAGTAATTTACCGGCCAATCGTCCGTGGACTAATCACTACACGTTGCCCGTCTCATCGCCATTCAATAAGCAACCTAACCGCTTATATAAAGTGTGTGTGTGTGTGTGTGTTTTTTTGGTTAATCATCATCATCGGACGACCAGATCAAGTTGATTCCCACCTACCAGTCCGCTAAACTACCACCCGTTAGTCACATTTGATCATATCATTAAGACCAGGACGTATATTCTCTGAAATCATAAATGTTGATACGCATAGGTCTTGCATCTATGCTCCATTAGAGTACACCATTAAACATTAGCAGAAAGATGCGTCATCAAAACTGTCAAAAAAATATCACTAAGATAGGAAGATCGGGGAAGAAACTCACTCTAAAGAAATGGAATTTAATGGCGGACTCCGTCTCCATGTGGTAATGTTCCCATTTTTCGCATTCGGTCACATTAGCCCATTTGTTCAGCTGTCGAAGAAGCTATCCTTGCATGGCGTCAAGATCTCTTTCTTCTCAGCACTCGGCAATGTCAACCGCATCAAATCCATGCTCCATTCAGATTCAGCACCCACAACAACCCAAGTCATCCCTCTCACTGTCCCACCCGTCGAGGGTCTTCCGCCGGGCCTGGAGAGCACCGCCGATCTCTCACCTGCTCAGTCCGAGCTCCTCAAGCTAGCACTCGACCTCATGCAGCCTCAGATCAGCTCCCTCTTGTCCCAACTCAAACCCCATTTCGTACTCTTCGATTTCGCCCAGGAATGGCTCCCGCCTCTTGCTTCTCAGTTAGGCATCAAAACCGTCTTCTACTCCGTATTCGTCGCTCTTTCTACCTCTTATCTCACCGTCCCCGCCAGACTCCCTGAAGCAGAATCCACAAGATCTCCTGCGATTGAAGACTTGAGGAATCCGCCACCTGGGTTCCCGGAAACCTCCATCAAGTCCGTGAAAACCTTCGAGGCCCGGGATTTCCTGTACATGTTCAAAGAGCTTCCACGGTGGGGCCAGCGTGTACGACCGGGTGCTCAGAGGCCTCAACGGCTGTGACGTTCATCCTCGCCCAAAACATGCAGAGAGATGGAGGGCCCCTACGTTGACTACGTGACGCGACAATTCAAGAAGCCCGTGTTACTGGTTGGGCCGGTGGTTCCTGAGCCCAGGTCCGAGCCTCTGGAAGGATATGGGCTTCATGGCTGGGTCAATTCGAACCCAAGTCCGTCATCTACTGTTCATTCGGGAGCGAAACATTTCTGAGTGACGAACAGGTCAGAGAGCTACTGCTGGGGTGGACCTCACGGGACTTCCATTTTTCGTGGGTCTTGAATTTCCCTGCGACGCCGACATCTCTGCGGACTTAAAGAGGGCCCTACCTGAGGGGTTCTTGGAGAAGGTGAAGCACAAGGCCGTAATTCACGCTGGGTGGGTGCAACAACAGCCAGATCCTGGCCCACCAGAGCGTGGGCTGCTACGTTTTCCATGCGGGGTTCAGCTCAGTTGTAGAGGCATTGTGAACGATTGCCAGCTGGTGATGCCTGCCCGTAAGAAGGAGATCAGCTGCTGAATGCCAAGCTAGTGAGTGGTGATTTGAAGGCTGGGGTGGAGGTGAATAGGAGGGATGAAGATGGGTATTTCGGGAAAGATGACATAAAGGATGCTGTGGGAAGAGTGATGGCGGACATTGACAAGGAGCCGGCCAAGTCCATCAGGGGTAATCACAAGAAAGGTGGAAGGAGTTTTTGCAACACAGTGAAATTCAGACGAAATTTGTTCTCTGACTTGGTGAAAGAGATGGAGGCCGTGGCCGGGCTTCACACAGTTTAATCCTCTTATCTCCTCCTCCAGTATTTGATGTCATGTGTCCTGTAATTTTATTTACTCTTTGAAAGAAGAATTGGTTTCTCATTTGTTGCTTTATGATTCGAATCCATCGGTTACCAATAAAACATGTCATGTATCCTTTTTAAATGAGAGCCTCTTACTTAAGTTCTATTCGTCCCAACGTTATCAGGGCGGTACTTGTTTAACACTTGAAACGAAACAGGTTTCTCCAATCTACACCACCAATATGGCTTTACAATGGGTTTGTGTATGCGAATTGATCAGTTGGTTTACCATTTTGATTAGTGTTAGCGATCAGTTGGTCATTTACTATTTAAGACATATATTTCGTTGGAGAATGATTAAAACTTTTTTTTAATAAATACCTTGTTTCATGAGAAGATGAATGGACTGAAGTGTAACCCAAAATTGTTGAAGGCCTCGATCCCCCAAAAAAATTTTACAATATCTATAGAAGAAAAGGAAAAAGGGAATACGAATATGGGATGGGATATGTTGTAATGTCGTCCCATCTTTCAAAGCAATCATACTTTGGTTTGCCAAGAAAAATTTTTCAAGTACACACCCCACTTGACAATCTTTTGAAGCAATCATATTTTATCAATATATATACATATATATATCTTTCAAGTAAGGCAGCCGACTTAACGCTTGGCACTAATTAAAGAATTCTTGGATGACCGTGAGTGGTGCTTTCTATAAATTATTGGGATTGATTTGGTGCCAGAAAAAGACACAAGGACGTAGAACGGTGTTGGACCGGTGAAAGGCTTCGTACGTGTTAAATAATTCGACGGCCGCCGCGTCAAATTATTGGGACGATCAAATAATTCCAACTGAAACGTCAGGCAATGCCGGAATGCCCCAAACACCTTCTGAGTCGTCGTGATGCTTTTGTGTCCCACAAGAATATTTTTTGTTTCCCAGAAAACAAAAATTACAAATGTCTCTTTGAACTTTCTCTTAGCTATGGCCGTTCCTGACTTTGACTTGTATGTAATTAGTGGCAGAATAATAGTCAACAAAAACCTAACAAAAAGTTCCACCACGGGAAAACGAAACACAAGAAGAAGAACAAGATGTACACAAAATTTTTTTTTTTTAAAAAAAAAACCTAGAGGGAATAGTAGAAGATTTCGATCAAGCACAAGTTCCTTAGAATATTCCCATTACTTTGTAAACGATATAAGAAAGTATTACGCGTAGTTAGCACGTAAGTTTTTCTTCTGCTATAGTATTCCCATGCATTATTGTTCCCTTTTTTTGGGATAATTTCAAAAACCTCCCTTGAGGTTTCATGAAATATCATCTAGCTCCCTTAAACTTTTCAAAATCTCACTTTGTACCCTTGAAGTGATAGCAAGGCGATATACTAATATCAAAGGTGATGAATTGCCAATAATACCCTCATATTTAAATTTTCTAAACTTGTTTTTCTTTCTCTAAATTTCCTACTTTCTTTAAACAATGTTTTATACAAACACACACACACACACACACATATATATATATATATATATATATATGTATGTATGTATAATTGAATTGCAAATGTCAATGAAATATTCAATGCATTTGGAGAAAAATAGTTTCAGGTTTTTTTATTTTTTTCCTTTTTTAGTGTTTCACAACTTTATTTATTTATTTATTTATTCCTATTCATGTAGAGCGCAAGAGAAATAAAAGTAATTGAAACTCTGAATGGTTTTTTCAAATTATGACTTTTTCTACAATAAAATTTTCATATTTCACACCCATACAAAAAAGTATGTCTATTTTGAGTAAATTTTTTGTATGATATTGAAGTTGAATTTCATCTATTAATAAGTTTTTTTTGCTCAAATATATGATTTTACATGTTAATTACCTTCAATACTATGAAGGGTTCTATTTGTAGAAATAGTTTAAAAAATAGTATTTGCTTTTACTATCTTTTCCTACTATAGAAGTGATTATTGGCTGTAACATAAAATCTTACCAATTTTCATCTCCTCACTTTTAAGATGGTTCCAATTTAGTACTTTTTTTCTTGGTTTATAAATGTTCATTTTTTTTTATAGTCTAAGGGTATTAAAGGCACTAAAATAATCTCTCTCCTCAAACATGATTTTTTAATATTACTTTTGGTTAGAAGAGCTTCCAATGTTAACAAAAATGTCAATTCAAGGGGGTACTAAGTGAGATTTAAAAACCTCAAGGGAGCTAGGTGATATTTCATAAAACCTCAGGGGAGGTTTATGAAATTATCCCTTTTTTTTTTTATGTTAAACTTTCACAAGTTCGTCGCAATCTCATCGCACACAGCAAAATACACGAGAGACATTACAATTTACAAGCAAGAAAAAATAAAACTACTTCCTTTATTAATTTGGGAAAATGAAAATTTTGTCAAGCATCTAGCTGTCCGGCACCGCTAATTAATTCGGCTACAAATTCATCAATATTCCTATCAGAAACTCCCACCCTCATCAATGGCTTCCTTAGCTAAAGTCTTCCATTTAATGCCGTTCTCTTTGATCTGCTTTCCCTTTTCTCCTCCATAATCTCCCTTAATACAGGAAGCTAACGTTTCCCTTCTCACAATGCCTTTCTCATCCGCAGCAGCCCTCACACCAACCCCCCAAACGTCCTCAATAAACTTAGCATTGGTGGGCTGGTCCGTTAACTGCGGCGCTGCCACCACCGGCACGCCTAAACTCAATGCCTCATCACCGAATTGAGCCCACAGTGGGTTAACGAAACATGCTAACGGATTCATGTGCTAATACCTCAAGCTGGGACTCCATGTCACCCACCAACCCTTTCTCCGACGTCCCATCAACGAAGTTGCTTGGTAGCTTTTCCTTCTCAAGCGCCCCTCACCACCCATAAGAATCTGAATCCGATCTCCATCAAAGCTGAAGCTATTTCCTCGACTTGTTCTGCTTCGATCCTATCCAGCTACCGAATGCCACATAAACAACGGAGTCCTTCGTTGATTGTCTAGCCAGTCGATGCACAAGCTGGAGTCTGCTTGAAGAGATTGATCCCATAACCTGTATCATCCTCAAGGCGTTTATCCAAGTACATGGATGGAACTGTTGGACCCACTGTCTTCACTCGCCAAAGTCTCGCCATCCAATTCAGCACCTGTTCATTCATAATATACTAATTGGTTGATTTACTGTTACTGTGCAGTCGATATAACTAGTACAAGAGGATGAAATGCTTACATCTTCCTCCAATTTTGTGGAAATTGCTGAGGATGACCCAATCTGCTTGATCAACGTTGGAGAACTGATTGACAAGTATGTGACGAAAAGCAGGATACGAATCGGGAAGGTAGATAAAGGACGGAGTTTCCTTTGGTTGGAGCAGCGGCAATCCAGGAAGGGAAATAGGCGAGTCTGAAAGAGGACCGTAGAAGTCCATGATAAACATGGTAGTAGATGCTGTTTACAGCACAAGTTTGAGTGAAAAAAAGCAGCCGTAACAAGTCCAAACTGCTTAGCTACATCAAGAGCCCATGTCAAGTGTGGATATAAATCACGGCCTGAACTGGTTCGCCATCGTCTTCTAGTTTCGTGATAAGATCAGCCAAGGTTTTTCGAGCCGACGGTGGCAAATTTTTCCACGTAGGCATCGAAGCTTTCAGCTGCTGCATAGCCACCCGTCGTCGGTAGCCATCTGAAATTGGTTTTCAAAGTTAATTGACCTCTTAGGATTCGGTGTGCATAGAACTTGGACAGGGAGACAGTGTTGGCAAAGTGACTTTGACACCCTTTGCCACCAAAACGTTTACAGAATTGGAGCAAGGGGTTTATGTGGCCCTGGACAGGCAATGGCAGAGCTAGAACATGAACTTTGCTTGATGCCATCGTCATTTCCTTCGAATTTTCTGTGTATTTCTGTCCGAGTACTGCGACTACTAATAACTACTTAATAAGGATGCCGTTCTTACCCAGTGGACCGCAATCTTCTTCTGGCCGCCAGAGTTGACTTGTCAGAAAGAAAAAGATAGGGAAAGGAGGGAAAACTTGCAGTGCAAGCGTTGTCGACCGATTTTGTGCATTTTAATAAAATGTAAATTTGTTTGTTTATATATTATTTAAATTAATTGTAACACAAAATGTAAGCTTAGTACACTTTTTTGTGAGTTAAGAGCCCAATCAAGGGTATTTAACTTCAGGAATAGTTGCTCCTCCTGCCCCTAATTTCGGGAAGAATGGTGAAGCACGCTTTTCAAAAAATTCTTAAAAGATACGTTGTCCTCATCCCTCCTTGCTGCCTGCAGGCTGAAGCACGTTTTCATGCATCCTGAGTTTCCACTCCCCATTTATTAACCAGGAAAAAAAAAAAACTGGCAGAATGTCTTGAACGTTGGCATTTGATGATCTTCCAATTTCCAATGGTTTTAGATGGAATTTTCATCGTAACATATTTCGGGGACCAATCAAGGGTATTTAACTTCAGGAATAGTTGCCCCTGCCCCTAATTTCGGGAAGAATGATGAAGCACGCTTTTAAAAAAATTCTTAAAAGAATTGTTGTCCTCATCCTTGCTGCCTGCAGGCCGAAGCACGTTTTTTCCCTGAAACGATGGGAGTTGCTTTACACTTGTAGAGCAACGGCTCCAAGAACACGCCGAGGATTGTTCCGTTCCTCATCACTACATATGCCTACTTATAGAGCTACTCACAACTTTACATATATCATTACTTTCTATGTCTAAACAAAATGAGCATTTTTGAAACAAAGAGCTTAAGTTGTTGATGTCATCGATCAAAGTTATCAATCTGATGTCCTTAGTTATCTTGGACATCAACGAAATCAGAAGCTGCTTGTGAGGGATATGGACCTTAAGTTCTACCCATTGCTTTCCTCTGGCCTTCATCAAAGCTAGTCTTATTGTTTTAGCTAAATCCAAGGCTGGCATGCTTGTTCCTCCCACGCTGTCTGAACTTGTTCCATGTGATTCCTTGCAATAATGCCCCTTCCCAACCAGTTGGTATCTTTGTCTTCATAGATAGCTAGCTTCAAGTTCATTACATATGCCTCATCTTGTGCCTGATCAACTTCTTTAGTGACTTGGGATGTTTCAACAGTGCTCATTTGTTCATGTCTTTCCTTTGCCAAAACTTGCTCTCGCCAGTCTTTTTGTACTCTCTGGACAATCTTCAGAGGATGTTTGTGCTTTGAGTTGAATTGTCATTTATTCCTGACTTTCACAAATTTGCCATAGTATGTTCGTCGTTAGCTCAATATGGCTCTGACCTCCAAGTCTTTTTTCTGCTTCCATGACTTTATTCCACCAGTAAGAAAAGTTACCAGAATGTTCCGAAACCCCATCTTATTGAACTGGTGACATTTTCCAAACATTTTTAGCTCTCTTACAGTTTAGAAGCATATGCTCTATTGTTTCCACTTGTTCTCCACATCCCTTGCAAATTGGATCACCTCTTCCTGTCCTGTTATAAACCTGATTGTTCACTGGCAAAATTCCATTAATGCACTTCCACAAAAAATGTTTCAGTTTTTCTTTTATACCTAACTTCCATAACTTCTTCCAGATCTTGAAGTAATTGCTTTCCACACTCGTTTCCTCAGGAAGGCCTCCTATACCTCCCCTCTTCAACCTCCAGTCACACAAAAGTTTTTGGCGTGCCTCGCTATGTATCCAGTAGTTGTTATCCTTTCTCCCAGACAAACTAATGGGAATCTGCAGAATTTTCTCCGCGTCTTGTTTGTTAATGCTACTTAGTCAAGCAGTAGAAAAGATGAATTCAAATGATTTTGTACACCCATAAGCATGATGGTAACTTTTTTTTTCCCCTTTAAAATCCGGGAACTAAAAAAATTGGCAAAATTTTGAGAAGAGTGGCATGCGAAACTGAACATTAAGAAAATTCAAGATGCAATTTTCTTTGGTGGCCGACGAGGCAGATTTGTGGTCATTTTTAGTCATCAGAAGACAAGAAACACATTCGTATAAGCTTACAGGGTACAACCAAGCGACTAATAATTACTTTTCTTTGAGTCTGACAACTTCGCTATCCTCTCTCGTTCCCCTCTTTTTACCCCACTCGAGGAATTCTTCAACATAGTTATCTAAATGACTATCCTCCTCCGGAGAAAAGAATACTTTTCAGATCAGCGTTTTCAATACAAGGATTGGATTTTGAGAAGCAATCTTCCCATTAACTAATACACCCAGTTTAGTTGCTATAGTACAGATCTTATATGAACACTTAACTGTGCTAATTACAGCTATTCTCTACAATCTCTCTCTTATTTGATCACCAACAGCCAATTCCATCACTCAAAGACAGCGTCCGTGCTGGAAGGGAGAGGACAGAGCAAGCAACGGATAGTCTAGGATGTTAGACTGCAAGGAGGCAATGGCAAATCCAGCTGACTGTGGAACTCCATTCGGTGAACTTGAAATTGTGCTGTCACAGGGGAAACACGTAAAGAACAGATTATAAGTCCATTAAACATTCGCCAGGTTAAAAACATTGGAAGCGCAAATGAGTGATTATAAATGTGCACTCTAGCCACGTGCCACATGTAATACCTTAGTTCAGTTGTAAACTCCCAATAATTTCATTTCCCAGAACCAAATTTGATGATTTAACATTAAATCCTTTCTGACATTCGTATCATGGATCAAGAACAAAGACATAACTTCCATACTTGTGGACATGAAGTTTGTGAATGCATATCCAGTCATTTACATTCAAGGCACATTTGCTATGCGTGCTTGAATTGATTTCTCGTGCATTTACTAACTTGTATGCTTCTTATGGCCCCTCAGACCAGTGATTCCAGAACAGAAATGTGCAATAATTGCACAGAAAAACAACCAACTAGAGAAGGCACCGCTACATACAAAGAAGGTGAATGAAATCCACAAGAAAATACAATTCCAACCACACGTCTCTCGCAGAAATATCAATAACAAACAAAATAGTTTGGACAGTTAAAACCACTGGGATAGCTTATAAGCTGTCCCGTAGATGTTAAGCTACCTGAATGATAATGATAAGGAAGACTCCACAGGATCAGAGATTCCATGATCATCCGCAGGAAGCAGTGACCAAAAAACTGGAAAGCAAGAAAAGGCAATATTACAACATATCAAAAAAAAGAAGAAACTACATGCAATCTTACCTAGACAATCAAATTTGAACCTGTAGCTCAAGTATACCATTTTTATTTTTTATTTGAAAAAGAATTCAAAAAAAAAAGAGTCTATGAAGGTGCAAACTAAATCAGTATACTTCTCTGCATATTTTACTAGAAAAGAATGCATCCTAGAACTAGCAAGTTTCGGCTTGTGCACCAAAATTACAAAAGTGAAAATTACCTGATTGTTGTGAGTCCTCTTGAAAACCAGAACAGAACAACATATCCTGCAGGTCAACAAAAGCTTTACAATCAGAACGCACTCCACTAGAGTATGTTTTGCAACTGCATATATGGACTGAAATACACTATTCTCACCTCTTTCTTATGTTGATTTTTACGTTGATTTTTATGGACCATTTCTGCAGGAAATGTATCAATATACATAGTGAATAAAATATAGTATGTTAAAAACACAGGAAGCAAACTGGAAAGAAAAAATAAGAGCAGTCATAAAGAGTCTAATCAGCTAATTGTACAACTTTTGAAACATTAAAATAACAAAAGTAGAAAACTGGAAAGGATCCTGGAAAATTACAAAACTAGCACTGTACAAAAAATGAAATCCTTGGTTGGTCACAAAAATGAAGTTCAACAAAATCCCTCATTTTCACTCTTACAGTAAAGTGGATAATGCCATAAAACTCCACTCGTTCAGGCAAGAATTATATCATTTGGTTAGCAAGTGAATCTTAACATTCTAAAAACTATGTGGCCATGATGTAAAAGTAATAAGTTAAATAAATAAAATAATATAATCTCATACAAAAGTCATGGTTTTATTACCAATGTTAGAAGTAGTGGGATTAAGTGCCAAACTTAATCCAAGAAAACAATCATCCCTTTTAGAGCCAAAGTCCCAGAGGTTCAACTCAAGATTTGGTGTTGATCCTGAAGAAAATTGCAATTAGTTCAGAAGAAATATCATGACAAATACTCGCTCAAGTAATAAATTAGCAGCCTATAAACTTACCAAAGTTGCTGAGGGTTAGTTGGAGTGGATCTGGAGGTGGACGAGGAATCCAGGAACCAACCTATCCAGAAGTCCATGTACATCATTACTGAAAAATAATAGCAACAACTACTGAACAACTGGAAAGTATATGTCTTACATGGAAAAATGGGTGTTGTAAACATTGATCTGCACTGGGCCTCTTTGCTGGGTCCCATGAAAAAAGTTGCTGTGCAGGGAATAAAAGATTTGAATATTAGAAGACGCATACTTATTTTGTTAGACTACAACTCAAGCCAACGCAGATCAAAGGCCCTGTTACTCAGGACTTGTGATCAGAATAGCTACCTTGATTAAATCAATAGCTTCCATGCTTGCATTGGGGACAATGTCAGAAAGATTAGCTGGCATAATCTATTAAAAGAAAAAAAAAGCAAAAAACTAGAGATGAATATGCATCCATAAATAGTTAAGGAGAAGAGGAAGTAGGGAGCAACTAGTACAAGCAGCACGACACTAATGAGAAATTAAAATTGAACTAACTTCAAAATAACTAATGTCAACCAAACGAGAAATGTTTCTTGCTTCTGGAAAAATGCTCCAATCAGGTCTACCAAGAACACAGCATATCTTGTACAGCTGATCCAATTCACTGGCAACCAAAAAACATAAAAATTAATATTAAAATTAAAAGAAAATTAAAAAGAGACATTTCAGATTTTTGCTTCCATAAAACAATTCCAAGCATTGAACAATCTCAAATTAGACGTATTTGATTTTCCTTTCAGGTTCAAAAGTATGCTTCAGCTTAAGTATGATTTTGAAAAGTTTCCTCCACCTATAGTGCAATACAAAATCCCCAACCCTAGCTTACAAAGCAAACACGTGGAAAGACTTTTTTATTCACTTGGTGAATATCAGAAGTAGGTTATAAATCACCTTTCACCGGGGAAGATTGGGCAGAAAGTAAAAAGTTCAGCAAGTATTGCTCCAACTGCCCACATATCTGCGATAATTAAAGGCAATTTGTCAGATGATATCTAAAATGGCAAGGAAATCACAGGAAGTAAACCAGATACCATATCCCAGCAAAGAAGAAACTACATCCTCAACCACGTAATTGTGGGCCATGGTACATCAATCAGTTCACTGACAGTTGTGTTGCTTTGTCGATCCATACATAGCAAGCAATTACAGAAAACATACCGTGTAGATGCGTGGCCAACAAAAAAGGCCATCAAATTGATAAAATAAAACAGTTTAAAATATGTGGACAAAAGATTGGAACACAGAATAACCAATCATACAAAGAGTTGACATCTTTTTTTCAGATCGTTTGGTAAACCAAAAAAAAAAACATCACACCAAATTGCAGTGGGAAATTGTGCGAAAATATGAAATAGAAGAACCAAAAAGAATATAAATACTACAGAATGTCAAGAACAAGGTAACTACTTAGTTAGATTCTCCCTACCAACTGTTTGTGTGTAATGTTCATCAAGAGTCACATGCAAGTTCTTTATTCCATGTTTGGGACAGGAATCATAAAGAAAGAGAGTAAAAAATAAGGACAAGTTTACGTAGGCCAAAATCAGAATTAAAGCTCAATGGTCAGATAGCTCAAGCTTTCATCTGTACTTCCTAAGAATGATGAGATAATGTTTGTTTCACATTCCTTAACAAATTTACTGGAGGAATTATTCATATGTAAAACCTGTATCTTGTGAGGATCCTTCATTACATTCAGGAAGCCCTCAACAAAAATGTTATGAAATGTCCCTGGTGCCCTCAAAAAAGTCTAACAAGCAAGCATGGGAATCATTACCAACACTTGCCCCAAAAAAAAGGAAAAAAAGCCCTTTGCTCATGTACATAAATTACATAATTGTCACACTTTAATGCAATCATCTATTTAGTTAATTGTTGGCTCACCAATGGCAGGAGTGTAGGATGAGGATTGCAACAAAACCTCTGGTGCACGGTACCTTTGGAAAACCACGTCGTTTCTCATAAGCCATGATAAATAAGACCTCATTGATGGAGAATGTTTCTAGTTATAGCAAAAAATGACCCACCAGCGAGTTAGAGACATATTCTGTAAACGGAGGCAGTGATGACACTTCCCTAGCAAGTCCAAAGTCCAGCGATTTTGATGATATCTCTTGTCCACCAGCAAATTTTCTGAAGCGAAGAAAGGTTATTGGATAATTTGAGGTCAGCAGTAAAGCCATGCCATAAATCAAAATGCTGGGAAAGGAAATGTCACCAATACAGATAAAAGAAGATGAATACCAGCGTTTTAAATCACGATGAAAATATCCATTTCTATGCATGTAACTAAGTCCTTGAAGCACCTGAGACAATCAAACCTCGGATTCTCTTCCTCAGAAAAAAGCCCTTGTTTTCTCTCATTTATTTGATATAAATTATGTTCCTGAACAGATTATACAGATCAAGTTGCCGTCAACAATTTTGCTTTCAGTGTGAACATATGTTGTCTTCCAAATAACTCAAACAAACATGAAAACAAAACCAATATGGAGAGAGAGAAGCATGTCCAATACGTGAAATTTATTGAGATTCCCAGTAATGTGGAAACAATAACTTAAAAAATCTGTTCTTCGCAATGCCAGATTCAAAGGAATCTTAATTTTCTGAACTTATTTTAAAAGTTTGCTTAGATGGAAAAATTTCAATGGCATATGCAAATGTTGCAGTCTTACTTACAGCAGGCCCAAAATTTGGAAAAGTCATGTGGAGACCAATTAACTTGATACAAGGAAATGCATAAAAAACACCAAGCCAAAAGATTAGGTAGATAGGTTTTTTATATACAGTAAATAACTTTCTCAGAAAATCATATGTAACAACTTTTAGTATCCTCAAAGAAAAGACCTGAGTCATTACTCATAATGAGGCCAGAACATAGTTAGCCTTCTAAACAAGCACTATACACTGGGGAATTTTTTTTCTGATAGAATCACAATCTCATATGTGACCCTAAGTATTCAATAGGAAAAAGGTATGAACAATTCACTGAATCACATAAGAGTTTTCCCCTTCATACCATGTATTCAAAAATAAAAAACAGCTCATTATTTCGCGTACAATTTCCCTCAACTTTTATAATATTGGGATGATTCAACTTGCGGAGTGACTTGCAAAAAAAAAAAAAAAAAAAAAGGTTAACCTTTACCAGTTACTGAATAGGTTACGCAAAAAATTTTGAAGCTTAAACCCCTGTCAGGGCACCAATAACAATCTAAAGAGTGTTTCACATGCCTTAACTTCTCGCAAATTCATGCACTCTTCCCAGTCATAGAACTTCCGTTTCAATTTTCTTGACTGGCAACCTGGAAAAAAGAAAAAGACAACGATTGATCTTACCATCATGCCATCACTAAGTACTAGAAGCAGTAAATATCTGTCACATGTGAAAATCAATTTAATGCTTCCGCCACAATTTCAGATGTTTCTGTGTTAATGGCCTTATATACACTTCCACAAGTTCCATCTCCAAGCTCTTCCAAACTTTTATATCTGAAATAACATTTGGATGAGAAAATGCCAAAAGAAGCTAAAATAAGACCACGCATGTGCAGAGGAAAATATGAACAAAGTCTCACCTTTCCATTGTAATTTTTACAACAACTTATGTACTAAATTCCGTTCAGTCAACAAACCTCCAAAAAGAGGTCTCTACGCTGTCAAAACAGTGTTTCTGAATTGGTTGTAGACATCCATCAGTATGTATATGCTGAATATAATACATATCACATAAAAGGCCCACTTCTCAATGTACGAATGATTTAAAAATCAGCCAAAGAATTATCAACATGCTTAAGTGCAGCCTCTACAAGCTGCAATCATAAGTTAACGTCTTAAAGAAGCCACTTTTCTCCGTAAGATCCTGGCAATACTTCAGTGCCGTCAACAGAGTCCAATGATATCACACCATCACATCTTCCTCAATACTAAAAGTTCCCATCTGTCAGAAGTTCAAAAGGAAACCTCTAGATAAATGTCATATAAACACAAACTGACTCAAAACACAAGAAAAAGCAAGCTTACCAATATAAAACAAAAAGGACATGACGGGTAATGACAAGGCAATACAAATTTCAGTTTTAAGTTTGGCATATCTTGTACTAAAATAGTCAAGGAAAGAGCAAAAATTAAAATAAAGATTAACTTCCAATTTGCCCAAATAGATACATAAAGATTCTATCTTTCGCCATATTCCTACTCAAGATGTGTCTGATATTCTGTAGAATAACCATCAATATTTTTCAATCTTCTGCTTCATAATAATTAAACTCGTTTAACATCCACACAGGTATGGAAGTAAAAGCTGACTCTATTCACCGAGAAAATTAATATAACCAATCCCGAAACTAACACAATTAACCTCAACAATAATCCCATCAAAATTTCAACATTAAAGACACTTTGTTAAAGTAGAATCGGAGACCAATACAGAACAGGATCAACTTTATATGTTGAAAACAGACAATATAGCTAAAATTTTTATTATACGCAACTTGAGAATAGAAAATTCACCAATCCAAACTGTGCCACAAGCTGATAAGTCAAATTTTGAGTATCGATTCTTTGAATCGATTAGCAGCACAATCGGAGGAAACTACACTAACAAAGCAAGGAGACGTGCAATTCAGAAACGAAAAGAGTTTATATGAAAATGGAACAACAATGTTCAGTCAAATTTTCCCAAAAAAAAGAAAGGAAAAAAAAACATAATGCAGTTGAATTTAGTTAAGGAATTAAAAACAGTAAATATTCGAATTCCAAACCCTAGCTCTTATGATCATAACGAAACCAAAAGAACAATTTACAATAGTCGTCAGCGTGTAGATAACTCACCTGTGATTGCCGAGAGAGATATCAAGGATAAAAGAAAGATCCAGAGAGAAAAAACGGCATTCAGATTAACAATGCCAGAACGACGCAGTTTGGAACAAGAGAGAGATGGAAAGGAAAGAAATGAGATAAAGAAAAATTTCGGAAGCTTGTATTGAAGGCATATAACAGCAAAATCCGCAGAAGAAGCGAAGGAGAAGAAACCAAAGAATAGTAGAATAGTTGCTAAATTAATTTTAAAAATCAATAGGATTTATTTTTCTTTAGGCTCAAGTCCAACGTACCCCCAAAAATGTAGATATTCTAAATAGCCCCTCTTTTTTCAATTGAATCAATTCAGTCCTTAAACTTTGTCACCTTCTCCAATTTGATGCAATTAACCTAGAAATAGCAAATCATGTTGGACTTGGTTGTTGCTGGAGATGGATATGTTGCACTAACAGAAAATATATTCTTTTTTCAAAATTAATAATTTGTTCATAAACGTGTATTTTACATGTTAGAAAATATGTTTCTAATAAAATTGATAATTTTCAAATAAGTGCAATCTCGTGTGCATAATTTTAATTCACTTCTACAAATAATTGCTTTTATTAATGTTCATTTGTGCTTCTGTACAAGAACATGGTAAAATGATTTGGGGCTACATTATGATAATTGAAAAAGTTTAGAACCGTAGGAGATAGATTATGCAAATGGACAATAAAAGTGGGGCAAAGCGAGAAAACTGCATCTTGTTGTGAGGTACTTTGTAATTATCCTGCTTTTCTTTAAATTAATACTAGTATTAAAAAGTTTAAACTAATAAAATACATGCTCGTCTTGGTGGTGGGAAATGTCGGTGGTCCCCCGGCCGTGGAACAATGTTTTCTCATTTCTCATTTTACCAGAATGCCCTTCGTCTGCTCCTTGACCAATAAGCAAATGATTTTCGACACTTCCAAAAGCGTTTGAGCCACTCCATTGTCTTTTTGTTTGGTGAAATGACATAATATACCCATGCATAGATTAGAGCGTACAGTTACCCTTGTGCCTGCTGTGATATTCACGAGGATCCCAACCAACTCTATCTAATCTGATTTTTTCAGTTTAAAGTACATTGTTGCCCCTACAATTTTTTTACACTACTAATGGAGAAACTCGAGTTGCATATTACCTTTTTTTTTTTATGGAACGGGGTTGATTGGTATTGGCTTTTTTAATTTTTAAATTTGTCTATCCATTTTGAACTTGTTCATTATTCCTTAAGTAGAGCTTCAAGGATTTAAATATGATAGAGTTTTATAGTTATAGTTTTAGAACTCTGAAAAATCATCATGAAAATAATGTAAAATGGTCATTAAATATGGCATGTAACAATTTTAGCATTGGACTTGTTGAAGGAATTAAATTACGGATATCATTAGTTGTTTCTCAACATTTGTTAAGTGTCAAAATTATACCTTTTTTAAGCTTTTTACTTCATTATAAACCTTTCCAAACCATTAGCATTTGTACCAATTCATAAAAAGAACAAAGTTTGAAGTGATGGTTAAATTTAGGGATGGTTATATCTATTTTAACAAAAATGTAAAAATATTAGGATTGTTAGTTTTTGTACATAAATTTTTAGACTATTCTTTTGACACATTTCCTAAATTACTTTTTTATATCATATATTACAGAATATTTCTATAAAAACTCTAAAAGATTATAATCGAAACAAAGGTTATAATTCAAATAGGTATCATGTTTTTTTATCTAATCATGTAAATCACTTTGAATACAATGTATATCTAGAACAATTTTGTGGACATCAAACACAATACTAAAAGTAAACAATGTATACCACGTCATTTAAATCTTTACCTTTTTTTTTTACCGATTACAATACTCAACCTTAAGGAATGGTTGATACTCCAATCGTCTTGCCCCTTAATTGGAGCTAAACCTAAAGGTGTAATTTAGTTGGCAAATTGGACTGGGCCCGTCAATTAATTCACTCGACTTGTGAGGATACTGGCATACGAAAGTCGAATAAACCTCTGTGGCGTTTTTTGTAATTGTGACGGTCGTTTGGTGCCCTGTTGTTAGTGTACTGAGTCTAGACTCGGAGCCGCGCGGAGCGCGCGTGAAGTAGGATTGGAATCCCAAGCGGCATCTCATGGAAAGCGGAGAAATGCTCCGCTCTGCACCTTACAGAGGCGGATGACACTTTCAAGACCATCTTAAATGCAATCCTGGAGATGGATGTGCGTAAAAGAAGGGTAAAAAAATGGTCGTTTCTTCGAATGTTCTTTGACATGATTGGATTTGGGATGTGAACTCAATTCGGTCTAGATAACCCCAGTATTTCTGTCTTAAATAATACAAATGCTTCTCTCTTTAATTAATATCATCATTATTTAAAGTAAATTTTATACATACTGACTATATATTCATTATCACGATTGAATATATGACACATATGCAAACTTTAAGTTTTAAATTTAAATTTGAATTATTTTTGTCATGCATCTAATAGTGAAGACGTATACACTTTTAATATATAGAAGATTAATTCTTACTTATATTAACACATTAATAAGATGAATTTTTAGTATTTTTACGTTACTTAAAATTTTAAGGATCTGTCTAACTAGCGTTGATTAGATAATTATTAAAGACATAGTTCGTATTTTAATCTTCTGAAGATGTAAAGTTAAATAGAAAAAAATTTATAAATACAAAGTAAAATTATTTAGATTTCTTAATAAGTGCCTTAGAAAAAATACAAATTTTGATGTGACCGAAGTCAAACTATCAACAGAGCATGCACTAAAAAAATAGAATTAATTTCTTCCACTAAATACTATCCATATAAATCTCAAGAATGGTTTGTTGCTTTTATTTCTCTAGATACTAAGAGGGGGAAAAAAAGGTTAACTAATACCAAAATTCGACACTTGAATTGAATTTAAATCTGAACTTTAGCACCTAGATAGATTCTAGAATTCCAATCTGATTAGTTTGTCATATCCATATGTCCGTTACCCAAAAGATGGCTTTCGATTATCACTAATTTACCCCTTACAAAAAGAATTCAATTCCTGATTCAAGCCTGACAGTGGTTTCAGAATCTGAAACGTGGAGACCAGTATGGGCAAGTTGATTCAATTTCCATCACATCCCATTAATTCCTTTCCAATGACATTAGCAAGGTTAACAGCTTAAAATATTCTGCCATCCTTTTGAAAAAGCACCCTGTAATCTTTACTTGAACCATATTCTGCCCTCCTGTGACTATAAAGGTGCCCCCTGTAATCTTACCTTAAACAGCTTCACCAAAGTTAAGCTACTTCGTTAATGAAATTGATGCTGTAGGTACATACTTTTTTTCCCAATAATCTCCACCCAGATTCTCTGCCCCGCCGCTGCAGCCACCATAAAATGTGGGAGCACTATGGACTTGTCTCATTAAGCACCTGAACGGAAGTGCTGCAGGCAATGCTACAGACTACGTTGCTTAGCAGCAACCTAGGTGCCATGAGTAACTGCGTCTGCCATTTCAACATATCGATCTTTCACACAAGCAAAATCGAAATTGGCCCAACAATGAACATGGTAACGCTAACTGCTTCAAGCGAAAAAAGTTAGAAGCTTCACAATTGACACATCATTTACACTACTCTTTTTCAAGCACATACACGTACAACTTCTTCACATGCTTTGGGGAGAGGAGAGATGGGTTGGGTAGTTCAAAGAAGGGAGTGTAAGTGAAAAGTTCCGGTTCGAGTCCTCCCACTTACGGTTGAAGGGAAAAAAAAAGTAGAACTAAACTTGTTCACATGCTTCATGCGCAGACTTCCCCTTCTAATTATATCAACACAGCCAAATGAACTCGATGTTCGTCGTTTAGGGCTCCACTACGATCTTCCCAGTAGCATGCCCGTCCATACTCTTTGCCCAAGCATCTTCAGCCCTGCTCAGAGGATGCTTCGAGTCAATTACTGACTTCAGTTTCCCTTCTTTAACCAACTTAACAAGAAAATCCAGGTTCTCGCTTTTGGGTACCGCCAATAAAGGCACCAATTGCTTCTTAGCTAGGGTCAATTTCTTTACAGCAAAGGTCCAGAGGGCGCTTGGGCCTGGAGTGAGATCAATAACTTTCCCCCTGGCACTCAGATTTGGCTCAAAAGTCGACCAGGGGATGCCTGATGCACAATGAATCACCGCATCATACATTTTTCCAGATGGACTCTTAAGAGCGGCTCCCTCTGGAGTCTTGTAATCAATAACCTCATCTGCCCCCAAGCTCTTCACAAAGTCGATGTTCCGAGCTCCACAGGTGGCTGTGACATGTGTGTTTCCCAGTTTTGCCAGTTGAACGGTATAATGACCAACCCCACCAGAGGCAGCCGTAACAAGAATGTTCTTTTGCGGCCCACTACCATCAAGATTAACCCCAGCTGGTTGGGTAAGGGCCTGATGGGCTGTAAGAGCAGCAACAGGAAGGGATGCACCTTCGGCGGCAGATACTTCAGGTGGCCTTTGAACAGTCAAGCTCTCCTTGGCAACAGCAAACTCAGCCAATCCACCACCATACTGCCATTCAAACCAGTTCGACAAGACTTGTCAAGAAACCAACATAATCTGATTTAAACTGATCAATTAGGTACGTAGACCCAAACAAATTACTGCAAAATGGACAGGCAAAAGGAAAAAGGAAAGCACAAGCATATATGAATTAGAAATCAAAGCACAGCTGTGTGACCAACTTTCAAACTTTTTTGGTTCAAAAAGAACTAATTTTGAGGGGACATATAAACATTTGTTCATATGTGAGGGATAGAAAACTTTTACGCTTTGAAAGCATCTGAGAAGCGTTTAAAGGAAGGTTCCTTGGAGATGTGGGAAATTCATTTGGAGCGCTCTTAATCAGCTGTCAATTTTCCACCAAAATGATAATATCCATAGAAGCAATTTCAATCAAATAAACCAACGCAAGAAGCAGAACAAAAACATTTTGAAGAAAGTAAAAGAATAATAGTTATACTCACCAAAGGATTAAGATATGCCACAACTTTGTCACCGGCTTTCAAATTCTTTACTTCAGGTCCAACTTCCACTACCTCTCCTGCAACATCAGTTGCTATTCCACCCAACCATAAGTCAGATGAGGAAAACCGTTGCTAAAACAATCTAAGCAACTGAAAGAAGCTCTTAAGATGATATGATGTGCTGATTCGACAAAAAACATAAAAAAGGAACAACTTTTTTTTTTGACAAGGAGAAAAAAAAGGAACGACTTTGCTCCTGTAAACAACAAGCTGATTGCAATGCACTTTTTAAGTTACTAAAGAGCCGGTCAGATTTTATGTTTAGCTACCTCTTATAAGCTTCTTCTTCTCTTTTTGAGGATGAAGGGAAGGGGGGGAGGGGGCAGAAAACTTATCACTCTGCCTCAGAAACTCTAACCGTCTCAACTTATCAGGGGATGGGCATGTTTAACTACATGACCCACTCTTCCCCTAAGATTCCAATTTCCAGCAGTTTAAAACTATCAAAAGTATACCAAGTATTATGGACATAAAATCTAATCAGGTCCACATAGCCTCCATAGACAGTTACGAAAATGCACATCGCAAAACATTCAATTTATCTTCATTAAAAAGATAGAACTTTCCATGACCTCACCTTTAACTTTCAGAATATAAACCCAAAGAATCAGCATATACGCGACAACAATAGCATGGATGTTCAAGATCACTTTTTGGCCAATAAGCTGGCTGTTAGAATCAGTTAACAAGCAAGTAAAGATGCTAATTTGCATACAGAAATTACGTATGACAGAATGTCTCTCGGTAAAGCGAAGGATAAGAAAAGCTTAACATATCAACACCTGAAAGAATTGGGTAATTTCATCCTAGTATTGAAGGTAACCAGAGAGTCAAATCATTTTGGCAAAGAAAACCCATGCTTGAATAACAGAAAAACTCTCAAGGCATTGAGAAAGTTTGACAACAAGAGATCTACATACATCAGACCTGGTTCATGAAAGGAAGGGAAAGAGCGATGGGAAAGTGAAGAACTGGGGAAATTTTGAGAGAAGCGGGAACGGGGTAGATAAACTTACCAGGAACATAAGGAAACTTGCGGGGCATGATAGGTCGGAGCACGCCTTTCTGTATTTTCCAATCAACTGGATTTAAACTTGTTGCTTCCAATTTGAGGAGGACCTCACCTTTGGTCGGGGTGGGGACAGTAAGTTCAACATGCTACAAGAAGCAAAAAAAGAGTTGTAAAATCCAATTACGAATCCCAAGTCTTGCAATTAAATAAAACCAAATGAAAACGCTACTGCTATACGGTGAAAATCATGGACGAATGTCGCCTAATTTTTTATACTAACTTCCATGGGAATGGATGATAGTAAATTCTAGTAATAGTAATTCAATAAATCCACCCAAAAAATCAGGAGCGCTCCTAGGAAGACAATGGAAATGATACCTTCAAAGCAGCAGCTCCACCGCCGTAGCCATCGAACTGAACCGCTTGCATAACTTTCCCAGCCATATTATCCCAAATCCTAACTCTGCAGAATTCAGTGTTTAGATTTACGGAAAGTATCGCGGGAGGGGGAGGGATAGAAAGAAAGGGAGAAAATGGGAAAGGACGAGTATTGGTAGAGGTAGGGGAATCAACCAAAAAAATGCAGCTGGGTGGGGATTGCTCAAAACCGTTGTCTTACTGGCGACGATGACGGAGATATCTTTGGATGTGGATGTGGAAGGGCCCCGCTTGCAATTTTAGATGCCTTGGAGGCCAATCCGCGGGCTTTTCCGCAGATCCTCATAGTCGTAGTCGTAGTCGTAGCGACTCGTGTTCCCACCCCACGGCACCATCGTTCACAACCAAAGCTGTAGGCTACGTTCCCATTTTGCTGTAGCCAAACTGCTGCGCAAAAACAAAAAATAAAATGAAATAAAATAAAATAAAATTTGAAGAGCAGTGAAGTGGGCAGTGCGGTACAACTTCCCCCGAAAGTCCCAGTAATGAGTGACACCATGGCATATAAGGCCAATCATTATTCTATTTTTTTTTTGGATTTTACAACTAAGAAAACAAAAGAAGATTTTCCTACACTGATAATACGTTGGGTTTTGGAGCCTCATAATGCACATTGGACCTTTGGATCCAAGGAGTTAGATGTTTGATTTTTTTTAAGTGTTATAAAACAACTAAAAGTGTGAATGTATCTTTGTATTCTTAAGAGAATGAATTCATGATTTATGGCTATATTATGTATAGAAGTTACAATCCATAATGCTATTTATGTAGTGAAGAAACTTATGAAACGGTTTCTCCATTACATGAATAGTATTATGGATTGTAATTTCTATACATAATGTAGTCATAAATCATGAATTAATCCTCTTGAGAATACAAAAAGACATCCACGCTTTTAGTTGTTTCATAACACTTCCCCTTGGATGTACATTACACAAAGAATATGTCTCGTTAAAACCTTACTAGGGAAAAACCCATCAGAACAAAAATCCTAATGAAGGAAAAAGAGTACAGTATTCCTGTGTATCAATTTCTCCCCCTGATACAAATATCATTTGAAATCTTTTAATCGTCGCATACCAATACTCTTCACCAATTTCTCAAATGTTGCAGTTGGCAATGTCTTGGTAAATAAATCCGCCAAATTATTATCTGATCGGATTTGTTGCACATCAATTTCACCATTCTTTTGTAAATCATGAGTAAAAAAGAATTTTGATGAAATGTGTTTCGTCCTATCTCCTTTAATATATTCTCCTTTCAATTGGGCTATACAAACTGCATTATCTTCATATAATATAGTTGGAGGATTTTCTTTTTCGGATGATAACCCACAACTCTTCTGGATGTAATTGGTTATTGATCTTAACCAAACACATTCTCGACTGGTTTCATGAATTGCTATTATTTCAGCATGATTCGATGAAGTAGCAGCTAATGATTGTTTTGTAGATCGCCAAGAAATAGCTGTACCTCCATATGTAAATAGATAACCAATTTGAGATCTTGTTTTATGCGGGTCAGATAATACCCAATATCAGCATAACCAACCAATCCATATTTGGATTTATTTGAATAAAATAAACCAAAATCAATTGTTCCTTGGAGATAGCGAAAAATATGTTTAATACCATTCCAATGTTGTCTTGTAGGTGAGGAACTAAATCTTGCTAATAAATTCACTGCAAATGATATATCAGGTCTTGTACAATTAGCAAGATACATCAGTGCACCAATTGCACTGAGATATGGTACTTCAGAACCAAGTATCTCTTCATTTTCCTCTAGTGGTTTAAAAGGATCCTTATTAGGATCTAATGATCTGACGACCATTGAGGTACTTAATGTATGTGTCTTATTCATATAAAATCGCTTTAATACCTTCCGGGTATAAGCAGTTGGTGGACAAAAATTCCATCTTCCAAATGCTCAATTTGTAAACCAAGGCAGAATTTTGTCTTTCCAAAATCTTTGATTTCAAATTCTTTCTTCAAATATTCAACACTATTTTGAATCTTTTCAGGAGTTCCAATCAAATTTAGATCATCAACATATACAGCAATTATCACAAAATTTGATCCATTTTTCTTGATAAAAACACATGGATATATTGGATTATTGGTATAATCTTCTTTAATTAAACATTCATTGAGACGGTTATACCACATATGTCCAAATTGTTTGAGCCCATATAGAGACCTTTGTAATTTTAATAGAATAAATATTTTTTAGAATTTGATTTGCATGTTTCAGGCATGTTGAATCTTTCGGGGATTCTCATATAAATATCATTTTCAAGATTTCCATATAAATATGTAGTAACGATGTCCATTAGACGCATATCCAGTTTTTCATGTACTGCAAAAATCACAAGATATTTAAATGTGATAGAATCCACTACAGGTGAATACGTTTCATCATAATCAAATCCAGACCTTTGTGAAAATTCTTGGGTTACAAGTCTTGTTTTATATTTCACAATTTCATTTTTCTCATTTTTTTCCTCACAAATACCCATTTATATCCTACTGACTTTACACCTTCAGGTATTTGGATTACAGGTCCAAAAACTTTTCTTTTAGCCAGTGAGTCCAATTCAGATTGGATCGCATCTTTCTATTTTGGCCAATCATTTTATACCGACATTCATCAACCGATCTAGACTCATAATCCTCATCAACTTCTATAATATCAAGTGTTACATTTCATTATGCTCCAATTAAATTTCCTATAATTTAATTCTTTTCAGGAGTTGGCTCTTCGAGAGCGACCTCTTCAGGAGGTTGAATTTTGTCATGACATTTATTTAATCTCTGGAGATATTTGAAATCAATTTATACCTTATTTAGGTAAGCCGGTCTTAAATTTATTTGTAGCACTTGTGCATGTCCTTCAGGGACATCAATTTTAATCAAGATATTTCCTGCAGGAAAGTTGATTTAATGACTCTTTTGAAGTCGATAATATATCTGACAATTGGTTTTGCAGTTTTCTACAAAATGAATAATTTCTTGAACTTCTAGTTCACATTATTTTGTATGAGGATCGAGGAAATCCAATTTTTCAGATGATTTTCTTTCGGTTGATTTTTTCCTCCCTCTAATGTCGGGAATCGTAACTCATCAAAATAAATAAATCATTCAATAGATCACCCATCAAATATTTTACGATATTTAATCGTAAAAGGTGATTCATACTCGACATAAATTTTAAATTTCTTTTGGAGCCATATATAATATAAAGGGGGTTTGCATAACTATTTGTCGGCTCTCAAATATTTTCACTTTCGTCAAATCATGTATTCATTGGGATCAGTAAACTTCTGATTTACTGCAAGTGATGATTATAAATCAAATGAGAATGAAGACAACTATATCGATAACCATTTCTCTTTCGAATGGTTATTATAATATAATTAACCTTTATCTCACTTGATTTCTAAACATAATCTATAATATTGTCTCATTTAATGTCTCAATCTGACATCCATTTTAACAGATATTCAAATTCAATAAATTTTTCGAGACATGATAAAAAGTAGTGCTTTATTTATGGTAAATTTTTCTCCTACAGGGAGAAATATAGTAGTGACTCTTCTGGAGTTTTCAATCACTTGAGTACAACTATTGATTGTGTTTGTCTCTCTTATTGGAATATAGTGTATGTAGTAGCACTTAGTAATGAGACACATATCATTGTCACCATAATTCTTATGGGACAAATATCATCACCATAATCTTTTGATTCCAAATATTTAACATCCATTTCTTCTTCAGGAAAAAAGTCAATTACTATCATAAATTAAATCAATCATCATACACCTTCAGGACGTTTAAAGAAATTTGTCATGTGAAAATGCTATTATAATTTTGATTCGTCAAATGTACTTCAGGATATTTATCTTCAAGATCTTTACTTTCTTGTCCTTATCATTATTATCCCACTTCAAGTGGTAACTTTTTCTCTTGTCATGGTAAAATACATATTTACCAAAATCATAGTCATGGCAGTAACCATAACTAATAAATTGAAATTTAGTCGCATTCACTTCTGAAAATGGACTAGAACTAGTATGCAATAAGTACAGAATACTTCTCAAATTTTCTCTCAATATTGCTATTACAGGAGCATATTCGAGAAATCAATTGTGGAAAATATATTTTATGAGTAAAATTTTTTCGACACAATTTCAACTGAGAAGTAATTCTGAAAATTGCCAGAATTATGTTTTTGTAGCTATAGGTAAATTTATCATACCAAACTTTTGAAATAATGACCATCTTCTGATGGCCAAATCTTTTGTTAAAGAACGACCATTTTCAGGTGATCGAATCTTTTTTCTTTAAATATTTCAAAGGACAAGTGAATCCTCAAACATAATTAATTTTCTATAATAGTATTTCCAAAACTCAATGCATCAGAATATAAGTATTTATAACAAATAATTCTAAAGATAAATAAGTAGAATTAAAAGGAAAAATATTACCTCAAAGATGTCAAACAGTACATGTTTGTGTTTAGTGGTTATTCAGCAACAGACACTTGTATTTTTCGATCATTCAAATGTTAGTCATAAGAAATTGGAATAAATTTATGTGGGTCAGAAATTTACCTCAATAGATAGTCAAGAGTTGCTCGAAAAAATATTCAACTGTTGATTTGATACTAGTAGAATCTTGACAAAGTCTCGTGTTTCACCTTTACTCAAGGTAGATGCTCCGTTTTCACTTTTTGCTCAAAAGTAGAGACTCGTGCTGATAACGTGTTGTAAAACTAATAAAATAAACTATTATAGTATGAATAGAGATACTAGAGAAAGAAGTAGAGAAAGGGAGAATGATATTCTTATATTCCAACAAGTACCAAAGGTCATCCCAAAGGGTGTCAATGTATCTCTATTTATACTATAATAATTTATTTTATTAGTTTTACGACATTAAACCAATACTCAAAGAATTTTGCCCTCATATTTCTGGCCTCCCAAGTGTTTTAGTCTACATGAGAAATACCAATTAAAATACTTCATCAACGAGGCTTGTTTATACAAAATTCATTTTTTGTTTTGTCAAAAATATTTGGTAGTAGTAATTAGTAAATCAGTAATACACTCCGCTACTGCAGGTGATGACTACCTGAGAATTGAGATGGCTGGATCCTATTTGATAACCCAATTCAACATTTAAATTTAATGAATTTAGAACTTAATATATTCAGATCGTTAGATAATCAAAAATTGAACATCTGAATTAATTAAGTGATATTGAATTTTCTAGATAAAACTTATTCCCAAAATTCAAATGTATTAAATTTAATACTTAACAATTCAATAATTTAATGAATTCACATTTTAAATTTCAGATTTTAGACTTCAGTTTTCAAACTTCAGTTTTATCACACGCATCTTTAATTTTTTTGCTTTTCAGCCAGACAAAAAGTTAGTTGCAGGTATATTTTGAATGGCTTCCAAAGATTAAAATCACCACAACACCCCCAACAGAAGGAATGAAGGACCCAAGAATTTTGAAAAAAAAAAAATTTGAAGGATCGAGCTTGATCACCTCCGAACATTTTTTAAGCAACAATTGCGTCGACTAACTTAAGGGTATCTTATAATTTGTGCATGTATAGTTTTTTCTGCGGTGCAAAATTTGCATGTTCTACAAGAAGGATCTCCAGAGAAGAACCTAGACATGCAGTCAAAGATTTTCGAGTATATAACCTATAGCATCCTTGCAGTTGTTCCACTGATCTGTCGCCGCCGTTGCAAGCAGCTCTGTGAAACCTTCAAAGACTTCAGGAAAATCTTTGATCAAACTGTCAAAACGAAGCCCTTATATTCTCCATTAATCCTCCTATAGCAGAGCCAGTTGCAGCTGCAGAACCCGAAAGCCCATCTTTGATAAGAAGATCAAAGAGGGAAGAGATGAGGGTAGTCGTTGCTTCTATTCCAAGCTCCACCAGGTACTCCAAACACGCCCTGATGACATTCCCCAGCTGCTCCAATGCTCCTTGTATTGCCTGCCCCGGAAGTTTGAAGGCTTGGATTGTCAACACCAGGAGGTGAGCTGCTGTGGTGAAGATCAACCGCGAAACTACGTTCAACAGCATGCTTAAGACCAAGAAAACCAGGTTTAATAGGAAAAGCACGGTGGATGATGGCCTCGCTTTCTTGGACGAAATATAACTCAAAAGAGGAAGTAATTAAAGGGGTTGTTATTTGCCGAGCAGTCTCTATTATCTATATATGTTTAGCTGTTCATTTCATGGTGATGTAACTTGTTTAATTAAGGTTCTTTACTTTAGCTGATCCGTTGACGTCCAGTATTATAAAGAGTAGTCGTTCCCCACACATTTTAACAATTCAAAGCCCGGAAGAGAAAATATTCCCAATATCCAAGAGTTTACCTGATTCAAGAATCAATCTTTTAAAAAGGAAACACCGCCATATAATCGTTTACTTAGCTTAAGGTGCAGACAAATGTATATACCACCTTCATAATTTTCAATAGAAGACTCGTAGAGCACTTCAGTCATTAGGAGTAGATGAAAATGAGCAATCACATCTACATCAGTTAAAATTGGAAGCCCTTCCCTGCCATTCATCAATGTCTTGAAGATCCACACATTCCAGCGTCCATACATCTGTATAAAAGAAAACCTTCTATACATTGTTCCTCTCGGCGGAATATAGGAGAAGATGCTGTACATTAGCGGTTCACATAAAACTCAAATAAATATATACACAGAAAGGAAGGCATAACGCCATATATATTTATGTAACCCAGTGGAGTCAGTTGTCCTCCAGCTCACATACGGTGCTGATGTATTCTTCCGCGTCCCAAAGGTATGAACCAAAAGCTATGGCCTCCAGAACATATCTCTTGAGACTTGCAAATGATGTAGAAATTACCTCATTAGTTTCTAACAGACCAGTCTTTTCATCTCCAAACAGTGCAAAACTCTGTCTCTCAATTAGGTTCGCAGCCTCCTTTGATTTTGGCTTCGCACACATTTGCAAACTTTCAGGGTCAAAACCCATCACATAACACCTCAGCTTGTCACCTTTGTTTGCCTGGTTAGATGACACTTCGCTCACTGATGTAGATCCCGTGCTCAGGACACGGCCAAACATAGCAGCCTTTGACCCTAAAGCCCACGTGCCCGTAATTGGAAAGTGGCTTCCCACATTCAGACCAAGATCAAAGGTCATATGTAACAGATTCTTTTCCAGAGTATGCCTCAATGAGGCAGCCTTAAGGAAGTATCCATACAAAACTGAAGCTGTATAGACTTGACAGAGCTGAAGCCGAGAGATCTGAGTTACTGCCCACTTGTCTGTTACACTAGAGTTGGCTCTCCAGCCTACGAAAGTGGTAAGGTGCTCCCGGATCATTTCCAATACCTCAAAGCTGTGGATAGATTCAAGTTCCCAGTCCTTAGAAGGCAGTATCTCAAGTCTGCCGTTGTACATGCATTTGGAAAGTTGAGGAACCAAGTGCACTCTAATTTCATAAAACTTGGAACATATCAACACATACATAGCATCTTCAATTGCTGCTTGACATTCATGCTCTTTCAATTCAGCAATCCTCCTGGAATTCAGCAATGTCCAAAATCAATAGAAGAATAGGAAATACAAGACACCATTAAGGGGCAAGGATTGAATTCACAAACTTTCTTCATATATTCAATAGTCAAATCAAATAACTGAAGTTTTAATTATCAGAATTGATTCGTCTAGCTAACAGAATTTCATTTAGGCATTGCACATGTCTTTTTCTCATATAAGCAGGGTGCTGGACAAACATGCGTATCTGTAACTTGCAAGACAAGCTGTGGTATTGAGAGTCTTTTTAAGGTGATCCATCAGCAAATTACACTCACCTTTACAGGCCCAAGAGCCAAACTTTAAACAAAAAGCCAGGAGGCAGATTCAAGGACACAATATGAGTCAAGCATAAACCTGGCAAGTATATAGCTTAGAGCACTGGATGGAATTCAAACAATGCAGGGACGATGAGGAACACCAATGCTTGCTCCAAGTCCATGCATTGCCTTGCTGGGAACAGAGGTTTGTGACAAGGCCACATGCTGTCTGATGGCGGATACAAGTACGCCATTTTCCAGGCCATGCTGTACCCTCCCCCGACTATGCCATGTTTGTGCTATCCAACAACTATACTATGCAAGTCAAGAGAAGAAACAGGAATCTAAGATATCTAGTTTACAGTACAACATACATGTAATGCAAGAAGTCACATATTAAATACTGACATCATGGCCATCACCAAAAGCAATGGACCCACCGGCAGCACTGACATCCTAATAAGCTTCTTAACGCAATTATGCAGAGGCAGAGGCCTATGACCAAATAGAGAAAACAGACTCTCGGGCAAATCATATTTGGGGATACAAGACCGTTACTATCCATGATATTGCCTTACAAGTAAAAGCAGATAACTGGAAATACAATAGCTTCATATGACTCGAAACCAAGACATAGAATGGGCATAATCTCTACTACATGCCAAACATACGCATGATTACCTATTTCCACTTTAAGCACTTATTAATCTAGAAATAGCTTAATGCATTTGATTAAGAGGACTCCTAGCTTCATGGTCACATGTGTCATGACATGATAAATTTCCAAATCACAATCCTAAGAGCTTCTTTCCAGTAAAAGTGCATTATAAATATTACAGTAGTAGCTTTGTTTTGTGTTGTCAAGAACAGAGCAAAGAGGCTCACTGCAGAGCAAAGAGTACGGAAAGAAACATGGCATTCAAGAATAAGTAAAACCTAATATAGAAAACCATCTTTGACGGGCTGTAGGCGACCTTAGGATAGTAACTGGCTAGAAAGAAGCCAAATGGAATTGTGGAAGATAGTGTCATGCAGTTACGTGCAACTAAAGATAGGAACAGAAACTACATGGTCACAAAATATTATGAGGCCTAGCAAGCTGAGCCAAATCTTGGTATGCGCAGAAGCCTAAGTTAAGCATGGTTTTCAGTCTGAAATAAAAGATAAGGCTATAGCCTGAATCTTACACTTGGTATAATCTAAAACCATATGCAAGCACCGGGGGACATAAGAGTTATAACAAGAACAAGAAGTAACAGGGTCACAGAAGCAACATTGTTCATGACACTGGGCATTGTCACTAACCTCTATTATCCAAATTCTAAACAGCATGAGCAGCACGTTACAATACAAGCAATGTAGTTCACCCATGTTTGTGTCTCTGCAACTCCACATCATTACGAGCCCCAATTTTAGCTAATTAGGCATTTATTTATGCAGACTTCATCCTTACATACCGAGGATTTACCAGATATTAGCTCTTGTTTTGCCTCAAGTTCCTCGATAGAATAAAGAAAAAAGGTTTACATGATTATCATTCTTTAAAAAGGTGGAATTCTTTTAAACTTTTTTAGGTTCAAACAAAAAATTTTTACCTTTCTAACAAATCGTCACTGGCTAAGAAGACAGCAAACAGTTAGTAAGCAACGAAACACTAAAGCTAGAGCTCCAAACCAAAAACTGACAGAGCAGAACTTGACAAAATTCATCTTATCAGAACAATATGATGTTGAATCAATAATCTGCTTGAGAGAGATGCTAAAACCCCGTCTCTGTCTTTCAATCTATGTCTGACACTCGCGCAGAAGAGACACGTGTATGCCACATCAAATTTACGCATAGGCAGCAAATTTCAGCAATAATTTTACTCCAAATATCTATTCCTTAAAAACTTGAAATAACCCTCAAAAGAGAAAAAAGAAAAAGCTACTCCGCAATGAATTGGAAAGGTGAGAGCAGTACCTATGAAGGCAAGCTTCATGGGAGGCAGAGCTCAAGTTCATTCGGAGGCAAGGCCTCATAGCGGTCAACCGCCAACTGCTCCAACTGTTTCTGGACAACTTGAGGAAAATAGTCGGGATCATTCAACAAGACGGTACTGAGTAACCTCCCAGCCGCCGTCGTGGGCTGAACCGGGGTGTACAGGCCCCTGTACTCTCCACACTCACTACCAGTACCACTAGCCACTAACACCAAGAACCCTCTCCGATAAGGACTCCTAGTCCTTCCACCAAAATTGATCCGGCGGGTGATATTTCCGGAAAAGTTGAAGGGCGAAACACGAGAAGGGTTCGACTTGGGAGGCAAAGATGATTGGAGAAGAGATAAGGAGGAGGGATACTTGTGAGCAAGGCAATGGTCCATTCACTGCTGTGTTTCAGTTAAACCCCTTCTCAGGCTTTTAGCGGTTTACGCCTTTATGGTGGAGTTTGGGGGCACTGCCATAAGGTACGAAAGTACACGTGAAATGGTGAAATAATGGAATGAGATGATAAGACGATAAGGACTCGGGGACCGAGAACCATCATGATTGATTTGCGGAAACGGTGGGCTCATTGTAGGGCCTTCCCCACCAATAATCAGTAGAAAATTAATACTTAAATCACCCCTCCTTGGTCCTCCTTCCAAAGAAAATATGAAACCCAAAATTACAAAAGGTTATAATATATAATTTCCCCTCTTATGCTCATTCAAACACTCGCCAGTAAGATCCGTTTAGCGTTTGTTAAACCGAATGATCAACTCGACAAGGAAAAGATAATTCGAAATCAATCTATTCAAGAATGAAACTAAACTCGAACTCTGGGGAAAAAAAAAATCGAACTTGAATATTTTCAATTAGAATCGGTTAAATCTTTTTTTTTTGTTGCTTTCTTTCTTTCTTTCTTTTGGCCAATGCTTCATTCGTTGTTTCTCTTCTAATTTCGATTAGGCTCATTTCCTTTTACATTCTCTGCATCTTCTTCTTCTTTTTTCCCTCTACTAAGTCTACGGATCCATCATTTTAGGCAAATTCAAGGCAAATGGAAGATATTTTGTTTATCCACGAGTATTCTAGAAACTGTAACTCTGTCATTCTTTTTTTAGGAGAAACAAACAAAAAAGTTCAATCAGAGAGAATCGTCCTCAAATAGGGACGGTTAAAATTTGCAGTATTGTAGCTTGAAATAAACACATTCTAGTCCAAATTAAAGGGTTAAAGGTGAAAAAGAAATTTTTTTTTGGGGTCATCCATCAAGGTCAGTTACGAATTGTCAGTCGTTCAACGAAAGATATTTTAAGGTTGTGCGTCAGTTTAGATATTGCCGGGCATTTAACTTATTCCAAAACTGCCTTCTTATAAATATTTGGTTGATCACAGGTCTCCATCCTAGTAGAATGACGATGCCAAAATGTGGGGTCTTCGTTATCCAATTGCGATGACGCATAAAAGCAAGGATTTATCTATCCACGAAATAAATAAAACTTCAAGCATTAGCTTGGTGCTGCCGCTAATGTAATGATGATCATTAATTAACGTAATACACTCCAATAATTTCGTCTGAACCGATGATGGCTCAGCAAAGTAAAAGCAGAGGCGACTCATTAGGGCGTTCTATGGTCCTTTGAGGATTCAAGGTGAGGTTCCCCTAGTACCGTTCCTTTGCCTGTACCCATAAACTTTGTCTTGATCGCAACTGTTTCTTCCGTCTATTTTTTATTAGCAATTTTCCAGTCCTTTAGTTTCCCGGTCGAAGATCTTCTTCTTATTCTCCAGCTCAATATCCACTCATAGTACGTTGTTTGGCCTTCGTTAAAGAAGACGAAAAGGTTAGGCCGTGCATTATGACATAAGCCAAGTTGATGATTGATCGCGTGACACCTTTACCAATTCATCATATATTATATAAATTCTTTAACAAGGATCGAATTGAAGACTGTCTTGGAAGGCTCAATATGGTACCCATTTTCTAATCCAAACAGGACAAACTTCATCCGTATATAATAATAATAAGGGATAATTTGAGAAACCTCCCTTGAGGTTTCTAATAATTTCAGATAGCTCTCCTCACGTTTTAAAAATTACATATACTTCTCCTAGAACATAGGTTTGAATTTCAACTTGATGATGTAAGATCAAAAAAATATATGAATGTCCAAAATTACCCTCATCTAATTTTTCTTAATATGAATAATCATTAAAATTTTTTAAAAGTCAAGAATACACTTGTATACTACCAAAATTATGAGTTTTATTACTTAGCCAATGTCTTGATGTTTTTCATCCTTGTAATTTTTTATATCCACTCAAATTTTCAAACTCTTATCACTTCTTCTTCCTCTGAACAAATTCTTTGTTTAAGATGCCAAAATTCATTGTCGCAATTCTTCCTTTACAATCTTTACCCCTTTATAGGTTTCTTCCATTTATTGTCTATCAAACCATTAATCATAAAACTCACAATTCTTACCTTTTCCCCAATCAAACGGCCAAGCCCTTAGTACCAAATTCTTTTAACCTCTGTTTTCAATATTTGGGTTGGTCATACTAAATCGGCCCATATTTTTTTCTTTAATTGACACAATTTTATTGAGAACAAGTTTGATTTTTATTAAGAAGAATTAGGAAAAAATCAACAAAGTGCAAGTTTGGGGTAGTAGTTTTTGTACAGTCTATTAAATTATACTTTCTCGTAATACAGTAACTTTTTTGTGTTCAATAATATGAATAATTGGGTTGTTAGCGGTGATGATTGTTTCTATCATTGTCAACTGCAGCAGCAGGACAATAAGATTAATGAGCTAAAAGCCTTTAATGAATTTTCTATGTGAAAATTTTAGATTTCCACTTTTAATGGATTTTTTGTGTGAAAATTTTAGATTTCCACTTTTAATGGATTTTTTGTGTGAAAATTTTAGATTTTCATTCTATTTCAATTTATAGATAGAATTATCAAGATTTTAATGAGTAGGGTGGCAAAATAAAAAAGAGTTACCAGTTTCGGATTAGCATTTAGGAGATCAGAAATTCAAGAGACGCTTTGAGAAAGGTGATAGGGATGGTGATGGTAGGATGATGATAAGGAATGAGACAGCGACCTCAATTAGCATATTTGAATGATAAAAAGTTACAATTTAATGGTCATAATTGAAACGGTTTGGCCACAATATATGTCTCGTCAAAAAGATTTTTTTTTAATTTTCTTTTTTCTATTATCTTTTCCTTTTTTGATCAATGGCTTGTTTTTTAAAAATTATAAAGGTTATTATAATCATTGTTTATCATTGAGGGAGGTAAGTGTACTATTAAAAATCTCAAGAGAGTTCAATGAAATCGTCAGAAACCTCAAAAAAGGTTTTTGAAATTATCCCTAATAATAATAAACCTAAATAATAATAAGAGATAATATCAGAAACCTCCCTTGAGATTTCTTCTAATATCACTTGATACCTCTGAAGTTTTTGAAATATCACTTACCTCTCCTAATAATTGTAAAAAGACTATATTAACCCTTACTTGATATATAATTTACTTATAAAATAAATGAAGCTCAAAATTTTAAAAAAAAAAAGAAACGAAAGCCACTTTACTCTCATTTTTTCATCATTTTCTCTTACTTATTTTTTTGAATGACTATACAATATTTTAGTTGTAAATTAAATAAATTGAATTTTATTTATCTTTTATTTTTTGTGATTGTGATAAAAAACTAAGATTTATTTGCTTATTTTGAGTTGATTTTTATAATGATTGGTACAATTTAATGGTTTGGGTAATGATTGAGAAGATGTTAAATAAAAATATAAAATTCATAAGAAATCGGTTTTAAGTATATAGAGTTAAATTGGTGCAAGTGTGTTTCTTTTCAAATATCTTTTTTATTTTTTAAATTTATATTTTTACAAGGTACAGTATTATTATGATGTGGTAGTACTATAAGAGATTGTTTTTCAGATGATAGTTTTCTTGAAATAAATAAAATGTTTTAGGAATATTTTCATTTAGCAAGTGAAAGGGTAGTTTAGGATTTTTAAAATTTTGTTATATAAATAACAAAAGTAAGGGAGGTAAGTGATATTTTTAAAATTTTAGAAGTGTCAGGTGATATTAAGAAAAACCTTAGAGGAGGTTTTTGATATTATCCCTAATAATAATAATAATAATAATGTTGATGATGATGATGGTGATGATGATGATATTATTTGATTTTTTCGTGTGGACGGCTTTCTAAAGCAGAAGTTGACTTGTCAAGCAACGATTCACCCTGTCCTACGTTGGACCTTTTTTTTTTTTTTTTTTCGGTGGGGGCATCTATGCTTATGGATAAGAATTGCATAAGAATACTTTGTCATTTGTTCTTGTAGTTTTATTTGATGTGAGGGGCATAAACCAAGTAACAGGGCATCACAAGCAACGATTCACAGTGTCCTACGTTGGACCTTTATTCGTTTGTGGGGGAATCTATGCTTATGGATAAGAATACTTTTTGAGAATTGGATAAGAATACTTTGGTTTGGCTATGTTTGAATAGCAAATTTTTTAAAAAAAAATTTTCGTTTGTATCATAAATATATTTTTCAATTCATTTTTTATATTTTCAACTATCTTTTTATCTCACATACATCACACCATAAAAAGTGTTACAGTATCCATTTCATGGGGGACATAAACCAAATAATTATTTGGAATAATGATTTTTTATTTATTTTTGTAGTTTTATTTGATGCGAGGGACATAAACCATGTAACTGGGCATCACACAAATCGAATTCCTATTGAAACTTGTCATAAAGTATTCTCTCAAACTTGTCATAAAATACGTTACAGTAGAAACAACTATTACTAGTACTTATTAGTTACTACAGCTCATAATAATTTTGTCATTTAATGGGGTTATAATTTTTAGGGTGTCCGAAAAGTGAAAACATAGGAGCATAAGCATCAAACTGTGTGGTAATAATTTTGAATTCCTCGACAATAGCAACAATCACCGGAAATATGACATAGCATCTCTGTCCCATGGAATGGAGTTGGTACTGGACTGCATGGAGAGAGTTACTGAGAGAGGGATGCCAAAACTAAAGAGCAAGCAAATTTCTTCAATTACAAAACTTCTAAATTCTCAAAATTCAGTTCAAATTTTTCCTAGTTTCGGTTGTTGATTCATATCCATATATGCCTCTGAAAAGTCACTGGTTTTGAGCAACAAGCAAGGCTCAATAGGCCAAAACTCTTGAACAAACTTATCAGATTTTTTTTAAAAGACATTTTACTCCCTATTAGGTTAGTATTACTAGTAGTCAAGCTTTGGGCAAGGAGATTCCTGGTCCCTGGATGTTCGAGTGAGTCAGTCAGATTCCGATTCCGATTCGTCAAAAGAATCTTGAGTGGTGGCTGGGGTTCTTTTAAATGGCCATTGGCCTGAGGAGCGTCAATTTAACAACTCTTTCGGTTTGTAAAAAGTAACAGTGTAATACTCATTTACTAGTTTACTACTTCTTTAGTTCTTTGGCAAGCTTTTGCCCCAAGATCGAAACAACCAAACATCCAGTTTGTTACTTCTACTGCTCGTTATTCTTACTTCTGCACACAAGTAAGTTTTCTCTCCTATTACCCCAAACACAAGTAAGTTTTCTCTCCTATAAGATGCCAATGAAGAATGATGATATCTTGGGAGATGGCATCCCTTTTGAACAGGAACGTACCCTGAGGCAAATGTGCTATCAATTGCTCAAGTTGCCAGTAGGGAAGAACAAGAATCTGCAATTTCCAGGGTTGCACCCAGTTTCGCTCAATCGCGAAAACATACAACTGCTAAAGCAAAGAATGTATTATGCAACATGGAAAGCTGATGGAACGCGATATATGATGTTGATTACCAATGAAGGCAGTTACTTGATTGATAGGAAGTTTCGGTTTAGGAGGGTTCAGCTTAGATTTCCTTGCAGGCACACTGATGGTTGTGGTGAGAACGCTCACCACCTCACTTTACTTGATGGTGAGATGATAATTGATACAATACCCGGTTCGGGGGAGCAGGTAAGAGGATACCTGATATTTGATATAATGGCTATTAATTCAATCTCGCTTGTGGGGCGACCTTTTTGTGAACGTTGGGAAATGATTGAGAAGGAAGTGATTGAGCCCAGAAATTATGAAAGTAATCAAATTCAAGGGAGCCAGAATCCTCATTATAGATATGATTTGGAAACATTTGGGATGAGAAGGAAGGATTTTTGGTTCCTCAGTACAGTCAACAGTGTGTTGAAAGACTTCATCCCAAAGCTTCCGCATGCTGCTGATGGCCTTATCTTTCAGGCTTGGTTTGATCCTTATGTTCCTCGAACACATCAGGGTCTTCTGAAATGGAAGTACGCAGAGATGAATTCAGTTGATTTTCTGTTTGAGATGGTTGGCCATCACCAACAGCTTTATCTTCATGAAAGAGGGAAGAAGAAGCTGATGGGAGCAACTAAAGCTGTGTTCGATGATGGTAGCAGTCCCTCTTTGTACTCTGGGAAGATCATTGAATGTTCTTGGAATTCTGAACATAGAGTATGGAGTTATATGCGGATTAGGTCGGACAAATCAACTCCAAATGACTATCGCACATATCTACAAGTGATGAGAAGTATAGAGGACAACATCACTGAAGAGTTCTTGATCAATGAGATCAGTAGAATAGTTAGACTACCAATATATGCATGTACGATACCAAGTGCCAAGAAGCCTAATGATATCAATATCATTAACATTTATGTTGGTTCCCAGAAAAGTTCTGGTTATAACAGCTAAGTTTTAGTTGTCAGCCACTCCAGTCGAGGAATCTAGTTCCCAGCCCTGCAGAAGCGAATGCTGAACTGAGAAAAGAGATTCTTCATCAAATTACATCCTTAGGATTTGAGAACTTTAACATTTAATTTCTGAGATGAGATTTTTTATAAGGCCTGTTGTTTACTGTTGAATATGCATGCAAACATGTTAAATAGAATGTTGGGAGCATTATGAGTGGATCAAGAGGTATTCCAAAATCTCAAGAGTAAGTTAAGTCCCTGTTTAGAATCAAGAACTTCATTAGCCATTTTTCACAGACGAGGATAAACGGAATAGCTGTTTAGCTTTGATGAAGTTAGCTTGGTTTCAGTTCTGGATTCTTTCAGAGAATTTATTTGTATTTGTTTGGGCTATCCGTCCTGTATGTTAAGTTAGCTTGCAAAGAACTACTTGGGATTGACACTGAAAATTTTATGTTGGTCCAAAACAAGTACTAATCTGTAATTGCTCCTTCATGACGAATGGAAAAGCACTACGCGAACATATAAAGCCCCACTTAATTCCATTTTACATGTTAAGTGGATCTCATTGAGCATATGAATTGACAAGTGGGATTTTTATATATTCACACATGGAACTTTTTTTTGTTACTCCTAGATCAACTACAAGGCATGCCAAGTTGTTGTTTCAGATCGACATAAAATTTATCGTCACATAGCAGAGGCTGGTATGCTGCTGAGAAAACCAGAATGTGGTTATATATTTCTAAGATAAATAAATTTCTTCTTCAAGAATAAACTTCTATTAACAGGATGTATGTTACTTGGTCATTTATCAACAACTTCAATATCTCAGGACCTTGGGCACACTAATAATACATGTAAGAATGAAGCCACTCATAAAATGCTACAATAACTACTGACTCAAGTGCGAAATTTAAGAAGGTAAAAAAACGGAGCTTCGCTGATCACAGATTCCTCGTAGCTTCTCAGAAGAACTGAAAAACGGAGTTTCAAGTTTCAACGTTTGCTTCACAAAACCTACCTATCTAACGCAACTCAAACCATCACCTCTCCAAGTGGTATAAGATGTTTCTGATAATGTTAGAAATTGAGTTTTGAAACTGACCAATGTTCCCATAAGCAACAACCTCAAGCAAGAGCAACCTAACAATCGACCAACGCTTTCGTAAATGCATGTTGATAAAAGGAAAATTTGCCATGTATCCAGAGCTTCTACTGCTAAAGAAGGCAATTATTCCAATCAATTCAACCAATGTCAAGTTGAGCACACAAACTCATCGAAGAAATCACATTCTTGGACGCATCAAGCAAAGTGGGCACAGAATCATTTACACCACGGAATTAGCTAAATAGTACAATTATCTCTCATTTGTCAAGTTATTTTAGAGGCATCAAAACCGTACCCTACGAAGTGCTCCGTAAACTCGTGCTAATGCGTTAAGACTTGTGTGCTACACTTGCACCGTGCTTTTGCTTGATTTCTTAGTTTACATGAACCTTTTTCCTCTGAAAAAGAATGGAATTATATAACGTGATGTCATATGGCATCTTTCAATCAGCTAACTTCACCGATATATTCTTGTTAAGTGAAATACAATTAGAAACCGCTTACTCTTAGGGGTCGATTGTCCATCAATGAATATTTTTTGAACCAAGAGATCCAGTTTGATTCAAGCTTAAATGGTCAGTAATTTCTGAGCAAATTTTCCGTATGCTAATATCTTGTGAACCAGAGCATTTTTCTTCACTTTGGTTTTATAAACCACATAAACCAAGAAGAGAAAAAAATTGATAAATACTTCTAATTCTTCCTTCCATCAAAGCGCGCTGATGTTTGAAATAATTGTACCACTTTTAATCACGAGGACGGGTAGTACAATACAAATATTCAATGAATAGCATGTTGTTATGGTGTAAGTGTTTAGTGAAGCTGGGAAAACTGGTATAAGTGTTAATACCTTGTCTGGAAAGCCATTCTCTCCCAAAAAATTTTTACTTTTTTCATAAACATATTTTTTCAATTTTTTTTAATCTTCTATATATCAAATCGAAATAGTACATTTTTTTTTTGTAAAAATCACAGAAAATAGCAATCCAAAGGAAAATTTTCTCAATTGCACCAACAGAAAAGTTGGAATCTATCTCAAAGTTAGCCCATTCACAATATATCTTCTAACACGCTAAAACTTAAAGAACTCAAGTACCAAGGGGGCATGGGGAATGGAATCAAATGCTGCTAGAAAAGACATTGTAGGAAAGGGATGACAATGAAATAATGACCATTCCTATTAGCAAAATCAGGAAGGAAGGATAAGATGTACTGGATAGGAAATGAGAAAGGAATCTATAGTGTCAAATCTGGGTACATGTGGGCAAAGCAGCTAAAGCAAAGAAGGAAAAAAGATGATGGAGGAGAATCGAACCAGAGTAAGAACTTGGAGGGTCTAGAGTATGGAAGGAACTATGGGGACTAAATATGAAGCACAAACTAAAACATTTCATATGGAAGTTCCTAAGAGAGGTCTTACCAGTCAATGAAGTAGTGATGAACAAAACTAGAAAGGGAAGTCCCATGTGCAATAGATGGGGAGAAGCAGTGGAAACTTTGGAATATATGCTATTCCATTGTAGAAGGGCTGATTTGGAAAGCAGCACCTATACATTGTAGAAGGTCCGACCGGTTGAACCGAAAATTGACCAATCATTCGGTCCGATTCTCTTTAATAAACCGCTAATCAAAGACTCGGTCAAAGACTGGGTTTGACCGGGAACCAATAAAACTGGATTTTTTTTCCAAATTTTCCATTCTAATGGGTTTTTTTTTAATTTTATAACAAGCACCACCAAATAGCAAAGTAGAATCAAGTTAATAAGAAAGCATTGTGTTTTTGTTAGAATCTTATGCAACATCCTCTGTACTAAATTGAGGATTTTTTTTTAAAAAAAGGTTGTATAACTTTAAAATATCCAAACTTAAAAACAAAAAAAAGGAAAAAAGAAACCGGACTCACTGCCATCCTGATGGCTTCTTCCTTTCTTTTTTTCCAACTCCTTTGATTTTTGAATAGCGCTAAGAATTAGTGTCGAATGAAGTTAGAAATCCAGATTAGGAGAAAATTTCCATTCTCTAAATTCACTAAACCCCATTTCATGCAACTAAATTTTCAAAGATTTGAAATTAAATTGGAGGAAAAAAAAGGAAAAGAGCAAAGAAGGGAAGAGAATAGATGAGAGGGAAAAAGGAAAATAATGAAGAAAAGGAGAGTTTTCATATCTGTTTGATGTGTTTGGTTTGTGTGGGATAAAAGAAAAGGAGAGAATTATTGACCTTATGATGGAGAGAGAAGAAGGAACAAAGACAAGATAAAAAGGAAAGAAAGAAGAAAGAGGCAGCTGTTGACAAAAAGGAAGCATTAGGTTTAGCATTTATTAGCTTTAGAAGCCCTCCCTCAATTTTTTTATAAGTTTATTTTGACCCCATATTGTTTTAGTAAAGTATAAAATTAACCTATTACATTTTTACTTATAATTTTTAAATTTTTTAAGTGGAATCCTTTTGGATTATATCTAAACTCATCAAATATGTATGTTAAGTTATAAACCACCAATTTTAGGGGAATTTTTATATGTTATATTAATTATATATATTTATGACATCGTCTGATTTGACCTCTGGGCTAACTGATCGAACCCATTGACCCCTGACCTTTGAACTCTACCGAATCACTATCTAGTCCGAGTTTTAAAACATAAGTTTAGAGGGGCTAAAGAATTCATTCTGACATTGGTGGGAAGAACTGATACAGGCAACAAAGGAAGAGGAGGGGCAGGACCATATTGTTGTGACCATAGTTATTAAAACCAACCCGAGCATCAACCCGGCAGAGGACCGGGTTGACAGGTCAATGGTTCAACCGACGGGTCACTGGTTGAACCGTCGGGTTATACTGTATAATAAAAAATAATATAGCTAAATAAATGTATCAATTATAATATAAGTACAGAAATTTTAAAATATTAACAAACCATAATCTATTCATATTTCATAGTTCATACACACAATCCATACTCATACATGTTCTTTAGTTTATGAATTCATATTGATATTATACACAAATATAAATGGTAAATCTAAGTATCAAAGAAAGAAAATAACCCTAATTTTCAAATTTCTTTTCAATTTTTCTCATTCAATTGTCAAAAAGATGACAAATGCCCATACTAGTGTGGCCAATCAAATTAAAAATTTGGATAAAAAGGTAATTTTAGAAAATTTCCAAAACCCGCCTAGTTCATAAAAAATCGTCGGGTTTAGTGGATCACTGGTTCGATCGTCCGGGTCAAACGGTTCAAAACGTGTCATCTGCAACTCCGATCCAGTTGCTAAACCGGCTTTGTTCCATGGTAGGTCCACTAATTTGACCGATTCAACCGCGCCGACCGGATCGGGTTTAATAACTATGGTTCTGACAGCAAACTTGCTATGGCAAGTCTGGAAGGCAAGAAATGACAGCCAGTTCAATGAGGTGGAAAGGGACCATTTCATTCCAATCAACAAAGCTTTGAGAGAATGGAGAGAATCCCAAGAAACAACAAAGAACCAGGAAGGTGAAGGAAATGAGTGGATCAAATACAAGATTGAATGCAGAAAATGGGAACACCCCGAGAAAGGGAATATAAAGATTAATACAGCTGCAATTTTCAACAAAAAATTGAGCAAGACAGAATGGGGAATAGTTGGGAGAGATGACAAAGAAAGGTTGATACCAACTTGGGCTGTTCCAAGAACATGCAGCCAAAATGCCAAGATGGAAGAGACTCTAGCGATAAGGAAAGCCATCAAAATAGTCACTGGAAGGCTGGAAAAGGGTGGAGTTTGAATCAAATTGCAAGGAGATAGCGGACAAGATAGCATTTGCAAATCTGGTGTTTAATTTGCATGTGGATGATAAAATGCCTTTTCCCTATTTAAATATATATGTGTTATTTCCATTAAATTGCTGTACGATATTAAATAATTAAAAAGCATCGTACTCGAGTATCCTAATGATTGGAGAAAAGAGATTAATGGGACGAAAGGAGCACTGATAATATAGATTAATCGTCAAGACATGCAATAGAATATTAGCCGGAGAACATGACATGATAGCGGTTTGGGATCCTCCACAAAGATTTATAGCCGTTGAAACTCTGTAAAAAGGGGTGCCGACAGTAGATGGCAACGTTCACTAAACAGCACCTCTGCAAATCTGGTATGGCCCGCCCATTTTAGTCCAGTGAATGCGGACGGAGGAGTTGTACAAGTTGCAGAAGAATGCACTTGAAAATGCAAAACAAATTGGGTACAATGCCTTTGACAAAAAGAAAAAAGAAAAAATTGAGTACAATGGCGTTTGGTGATTTGGGTTTTGGGGGGAGGAATTGGATACAATTGGTGAGACTGACTGAGAGGCTAAACGAATTACTCACGAAAAAAGGAGGACAAAAAATTGGCACTCAATTTTATTGGCCAAAAATAAGGCTCTTAAGCAATAGAGATGTTAAGTCCGAGCATTATGATTCTGTATCCAAATTCTTTCCAGTGATCTGCTTCATGCTGACTTCAAAGTGTGACACTTGGGAACTTGCAAGATCCATAACCTACACATGAAACATGGCTCGAGAAATCAGAGTGTAAGAAAAGAATAAATATGGATGCTAACATTTAAACGACACCAGCAGCATAAACATAGATATAGTTGGGTATTTTACGCAGTAGATCTGTAAGCTATAAATAGTCTTATCACTTAAATCTGTCAAAGAAAGCTAATCTTGTTCCATGCAACAAAAAAAAAAAAAATCTTTACTAATGACGGGTAAGCCAAGGTTAAAAAAATATATATATAAAAAAAAAGATAAATCCCATCCAGCCATAATTCAAAGAAGGAAAATTCCGACCGCTTATGAATAGGTCATCTACCATGGAGTTACCTGTTATTCTGTCACCCACCCGTAACGTTCTACTGAGCTATGTCCACTGCCCTTTCTCCCCCAGCACGCGGTTTAGTTCATTCTAGTATTAAAGGCGGTTTTTTTTTTTTTTTTTTGAGGAAAGTATTTAATTCTAGCAGTATTAAAGCTGAGCAAGAGTTCAAGTCAGAGTTCAGACTAAACAAGAGAGTACGAAAAGGGGAAAAAAAAGAAAAAGAAGACGATAAACTAACTGACCAGCATGAAAGGAGCAAATAAATGGTCAAATTCCACTCACAGACTATGCATGCCCTTTGCTACTAGTCCCATTTGTGCAACATTCACGATTCAAGCATTCGACATTCATGCAGAAAAATAATCACAATTGAAATGCCAAACCACAAATTGAGAATTTGAGATGGATACAGTCCTTACTTGGATCTCGGATGGTCTGGGTTGCAAGACCGCTGAAATAACAGGTCCCACCAACCTTCCTGAATTGGGCCCAATATGAGCTAAAAGCAAAACTCGCGTGGCGCACTAGTGAATTCGGTTCATAGCATTTCCCACCCGGTTGAATCGGGTCACAGGTTCCATTTCCCTGCCCACATGCATAACCCAATGCCCCGGCCAATGCCGTCTGGTTTGCTCCCTCGCCCACCACGCACCAAATCTTCCCCTTGTAAGGCTCATTATTAGTTGGCTTCGGCAACGGCTTGTACTCGGATTCCGGCGTCTTGCCAGACAGATCAATCTCATACACACGAGTCCCATTCGGGTACAATAACCCGAAATGCCGCTCCGTGCCCGGACCCGGTTTTTGATTTTCGTTGTACAGAGCAAAAATAAAAGCAGGCAGAACCACGCCGGGTCTGGCCGGTGTCCCGATCTTCGGCTTAGCCATCAACTTCTTGACCACATTCCGGTTATAAGTGGCAGCATTGTACGTGTTCGCTCCAATCTGGTCCACGTCCCCGCCGTTGGGCCAACCCGTTTCCGCAATAAATACCCGGATATTCGGGTACCCGAGCTTCTTCATGGCAAAGATGACCGCGTCCAGCATTTGGTCCAACAGGTTAGTGTAGGTCAAACCGGAAACCGGATCCGTGTAGGTAATGTTCTTGGACGCCAGCAGTGCGTAGTCAAGATTGATACTGGCAGGTTGGGATGCCCACGCAAAATAAGGGTACACGTCAATGAAGAAAAAAAGACTTCGTCCGATCTAAAAATTGTAACAACGGCTTCAAGACTTTATCAGAAACGTCGGACCTAAAAGAGCCACTGGACGGAGGGAACGAAGATCCCAACACGTCCATAGCCAATGGAGTTCCGACCTTGACTTTATTCAGACCAAATGTTTTGACCGAGTATCTGATTCGTCGCATGGCCGGAACCAGATTAAACCAGGTTGTTTTGTCGGGGCCGCTTAGAATTTCGTTGCCGACTAGGAGGTACCGGATTCTAGTCTTGCGGTAGAAGGGGACCACGTTGGTCTTGACCCATTGGTCAGCTAGGGTTTGGTTAGAGGAAATGTTGGTGATGATCTCATTGGGCACCATCACCGAGACTTGAAGATGGGTGCCCCCGAGAGCGGCGAGGATTTTTGGGTTTGCATCGTAGATTTTGACACCTTTGGCTTTGAGGGCTTGGATGAGCTCAACGGACTTGCTTGGGGTGGGTAGGTTGTTCCCCAGTTGGCCGTAGCATACCCCTACCTTGGCTGACATTTCTGCGCCTGCAATATATGAAAAACACAATATGCACAATGATCAGAATGTGAAAGTTCACTGTGTCAGTGGAAAAAATAATCCAGATGAGCGTTTTGTTGATGATGAAACTTACCGGTAATGGAAAGGGAAGCAAGAAGCAGAAGAGAAGAGAACGCTAGAAAAGTAAAACGAGCCATACTGGTGTTTTGCAGCTTGGGTGAGAGAGATGAGGGTTTATTGAGTGGGGGTCCGGGAGACGGGAATAACTAAAAAAAAATTTTAATATACGACAGCAGAGGAGCATATGTAAGTAACTATGGGAATTGAGCCAAGTGAACGGAGAGCAAGAGGTGAGCTTTGGGAGCGTATAAAATGTAAAATGTCTCAAAAGTGAGCTGAAGGAGACCCCTCAAAATTAAAATTACAGAGTGAGTACTAGTTTTCTCTTCTTCTTTTTTAAAAGAGGAGAAGCGTAAAGAGATAAATCAGGGGAATTATGCAGAGAATGGTTGTGTCTGACGAATAATGATGACGTAAAATGGGGGTGGGCGTTGGAATGGAAGAACAGGCAGGAGAAAGTTCACCCCAATTGGCCAACAGGGAAAATCGTGAGTGGGGTAAATCTGACTCCTTTTGGGAATTGTTGAGGCCCAGAGGAAAGAGGAAAGGGGGATGAGAATCGAATGAAAAGAAAAGGAGAAAAAGTTAACCTGGTCTTGCTCGTTAGTTTATTTGCATTGATGATTTAATAATTAATAATTCGGGAATAATTAGGAAAAACTTTTTAAAGCAGTAGATCTGCATAATTGTAGAGAGATGACGTCAATCTTTTTGGTCAACAAGACATTATTAAACTTTACACTATGCCGTAATTGGCTTCCAAATTTTTGTTTTGTGTATATAAAATTAATTAAAAAACAAATAACATACTTAGTTTCTGAACTTCTCTCGCTTTTTTTTTTTGGGTGTTAATCATTATGTAAAAATACAATGGACACAAATACGGACGTATATTTTGATAGCACAATCGTACATGTCATTGTTGGTCTCTCCCAAAGACTGCACCTTTATTAGGCTTTTAACACGCCTTTGTTCTGCCTTTATTCTGCTATGCTTCCGCACTTCCTTCCAGAAAGAGTCCCAGAGTCCACCACTCAACAGTCACCATTGCATTGCTTTATGCTGCTTTCCTTTCCGTTTCACGAAGACGATCAATCGTGTGTCGCACTCTTGATGGTTCTTCTCTAGCAAGGCTGAAGAAACCCAAAATATTGCAGGGGTCATTTTACTTCGCAATTTGTCGACTCTTAGGAGAAGTACATTTCTGGTTTTTTTTCTTTTAGTACATTAAATCAGCTGGTATACGCTTTTGAATCTTGATTAGGCAATAGACTTCGAACTTATTAACCCACCTATTGGTTAGGAGAGAGCAACGCTAAGATCCATTTTTCTAATCGGCTCTGTTTGATCAAAGTCTCATACTGTATATTACCCTAAGAGTATGAGGAACTCATAGTAGTAATTGGAGTAATACAATAAATTTTTTAAAATAAGAATAACATATAATTGCTGTCGATTGATTATTAAAAAGAAAAAAAAAAGATGATTAAAAGAAAAAGACTCGTTATTGATCTTTATCCAGGCTAAGGTTGTTCGAAAACAGAAATTGTTACCTTGGAGTTGGAACCTTGATGGAGCATGTATTTTAGTCGGTGACGTCATCAACTTGCATTTTCAATGTGCATTATTATCTGTTTGACCGTGTTAATTACGCATTCATTCTGAACCACGTCAGTACGTACGTACGTAATTAATGATGAGTGATCACTAATCACATAGGGTGGATAAATTATAAGGCTGACAATTACATTTATTGAACATTGGAAGTAAATATTTATAATTAATGATAGGTGCAAAGGGTAATATAAATTGGTGACTTAGTTTATAAAAATGAATTTAAATGAGTTTACAAAAAATTAAAATAAATGGGATATAAATAGGTAATTGAATTATTCAATTTATTTTTTGATTTATTCATATAATTAAATGAATATAATTGAATTGACTCACTTATACCTATTATTTATTTTAATCAATCTAAACCCGTACAAATCACTGATTTTGACGCCTCTACTTATGAGATAACTGACAGAAACTTTTACTAGTACTCCCTCCGTCCAACTTTAATAGTCCTGTTTTCCTTTTTCGTCTGTCCCAAATTGTAGTCGACTTTTCAATTGAAGAATGTAGTTGTATTTTAATTTTTCTAAAATACCCTTATTTAATATAAGTTATTGTTACTATAAACCTACTTTATTTAATGAGAGTTTTTTTTTTTTACCATCAATTCAAGTTCTCATAAAGTTGTACTCTAATTAATGTGAGGGTATTTTAGGAAAATAGTTATCTAAATTGATTGTTCCAATAAAATTAATTACTTTTTTTTAAATTATGTGAAAAAAAATTAGAATTATCAAAGTGGGACGGAGGGAGTGGTAATTAGAACTCTTGCCGGTCGTTGGAGTGCAAGGCAAGGGGACATCGAGTGGGTCAGCAGGGCCTCTCATTTTGCAAAATCTTCTCAGCATTGAAAATCACAGTGGCCAGTACTCCACCGCCTATCAGCGTGGTGGATCTCTTCTTATGTCATTCCTGCATTTTATTGATTTAGTAAATTAGAAATTATGCTGGATACCTCATAGTCAAAATTGGTGGGAGCAGCAGCCCAAAGTGGCCAGCGTATTAGGGACCCTACTCTCACTCACTTGCGTCACTGACAACAAGACAAAATTAAACACATCCGGACGATTGCGAGACAATTCTTATTTTATCTGTGATTTTTAATTAAAGCTAACAACTCCTAAGAAAACACCACCATAAATAACAGGTACAATTTTTCCCTGCGTGCAATAAAAATCATAAATCCATCAAAAAGCGCTTGTAGAATTATATGATCGCAAGAAACAAACTCACATATTCAGAACTTAAGCTCCTGTAGACCACTGGGAATGAGTTATGAAATAATTCGTAACTCTTCAGTTAGTTTTGTAGGCGTTGAAGCCTAAAGGTGTAAGAATGTATGCACATTATATTTGTGTGAGAGGACGCTTGAAATCTTTATAAACATTGGCAGAACGAGAGTGGGGTTTGGGGGACAAGATTTATGAAGATGTATATTTAATAGCCATTCTCATATTTTTGTAAAAAAAAAAATGTTGGGGGACGAAGTACAACATTCATAACGATATAAATGAAAAATTCTAGAATTTTGAAGGGATATAAAAAGACTTTTAAAAAAATCTTAGTGGGGACAAAACTCAATTTCTACCAAAAAAAAAGGGTGAAACATTTACAATTACTTAGGAGACACAGTAAAAGAATTTCTAGGATCTTAAAGAGGGGCTAGGGCCGGTATTCAAAAACATCGCGAGACACCGACGCTGCTGTTTCAGCAAAGAAAATAAGAACGGGCCTTGGGATGGTTGCAAGGACCTCGAAAGGGAAACTAATGGATGTCTGGGCGCTGCAGGAGATGAAGAAAGGCAAGGCCATAACCATGCCCATGGCAATCAAACAGGCTTTGTTAATGGCCGAGGAAGCTGGATGGATGAAAGAAAATTGAACTTGGTTGGCATGCTCAAGAAAAAGGAGGACTGAGGACCGCACAATTGCCACCATAGGGGAAGATATCCTACAGCTGGCTGAATGGTTCTCATTCTGCTCGTATACTTTCATTTAGTAGGCTATAAGAAATGGAATTAGTCATTATGTAGCAAAATTTGCTTCTGCCCTCTAGCCTGGTAAAGAATGTAAGCTCAAACAGACGGCACAGGATGATTTAGAGGGACAGTCGTCCTGGTTCTCAATACTAATATGTTTGTTACGCCACACGAGTTTGTCAACTATTTACAAACCGCTGGCACACAAATTTGACTCCTTATTCAAGTAGGTGCATAAAACTTTTTAAGGATCATCAATATGAGCTTCTAACAATGTCGCCTTTAATTGCAATGCACAGTCAGATGCACGACTCTTTTCAAGCCCAAAATCTAGCGGTGGAAACAAGTCGAGCTTAATCGAATAGTTTGTAAGTTTATTTGATCAAACTCTGAACGCAAATTCGCATTAATCGAATTTGAAATCAAGTTTAAACAATTCGATGAGTTGAACTCAAGTTTAATATATCAAATTTGAAAGCTCGTTGAGTATTTGATGAGTCGAACTCAAACTTAATATTTGAAGTTTGAAAGTTCGTCGAGTTTTAATTGAGATCAATTGAGCTTTAAATATATACATATATATATAATTTTTTAAATTTATTAGCATGACATGTTTATTTTATCTTTTATTTAAAATTTATATTTGTTAAATTTAATTAAACTCGAAATAAACTTTAATTAAATTCGATGAACACGAGTTCGACTAATGTAAAATAAAATTCATCTCAATTTCGAATTCAACTTTCGAGAGGCAAGCCCCGACCCAAATCCCAATTGAATCACTGTAGAAAGAGAAAAAAAAAAAAAAAAAAAGCCACTGAACACTTTCCTTTCCAGTCGAGATTCCCCAGCTGAAGCCCCCCAAGCGAATGAGGCCGATTGCTGAGCTCGCTCGGAACTCACCCTAGCGCCATGAAACTCATCCCACGCAATTCACTCATTTCCATTCTGAGAACATCTCTTTCCTCCTTGTCTCTCCGCCCCATCTCCAACACCGCCTCAGACTACCCCTACGAAACCCTAACCCCATCGCCACCAATTTCCCAAAACCCATATGCAAAACCCAACCCCCACCCCAGGACCCGGACCCCATCGGAGAAACAATTCGAGAAATGGATCCAAAATCTCAAACCCGGGTTTACTCCCTCCGACGTGGACGAAGCCCTCAATGCCCAAACCGACCCTGACCTCGCCCTCGACATTTTCCGATGGACCGCCCAACAGCGCGGCTATAAGCACGACCAGGTCACCTATCTCACCATGATTGAAATCGCCGCCACCGGAAAACGGTACCGCGTTGCCGAGACCCTCATCGAGGAAGTCGTTGCCGGAGCCTGCCCGCCAAGCCTCCCTCTTTACAACTCCATGATCAAATTCTGCTGCGGCCGTAAGTTTTTATTCAACCGAGCGTTTGATATTTATAAGAAAATGCTGAAGTGCAATGACCCAACTGTCAAACCCTCTTTGGAAACTTATACATTGTTGTTGAATTCGCTGCTTCGGAAGTTTAATAGGTTGAATGTGTGTTATGTTTATCTGCACGCTGTTAGATCGTTGACGAAGCAAATGAAGGCATCTGGGGTGATACCGGATACTTTTGCGTTGAATATGATTATAAAAGCTTATTCCAAGTGTCTTGAAGTGGATGAGGCCATTCGGATTTTTCGGGAGATGGGGTTGTATGGTTGCGAGCCGAATGCTTATACTTACAGCTATATCGCAAAGGGGTTGTGTGAGAAGGGGAGGGTAGCTCAGGGGTTGAACTTCTTTAAGGAGATGAGGGAAAAAGGTTTTGTACCAAAAGGGAGTACATATGTGATATTGATTTGCAGTCTTGCTTTGGAACGGAGGTTTGAGGATGCCATTGAGATTGTGTTTGATATGTTGGATAATTCTATGTCACCTGATTTTCTGACTTACAAGACTCTTTTGGAGGAGTTGTGCAGGGACGGAAGGGGAAACGATGCTTTTGAGCTTCTCCAAGAGATGAGGAAGAAGGATACTTCCATGAACGAGAAAACTTACAGTGCTCTGACGAATGTATTGCATTTTCTGAACCGGGAGTAGGCCATTGTTTTCCATTTTGGTCCATATGAGGGCTCAAAGCCCATTAGATATTTACAGAGTCTTGGGGTTGCGACCCCAGTTACATCTGCATATAAGCATTCTCTAATCTGCATTGGGGGCTGTTATTGCACTCATCTTCAATCATGATATACTTGTTAGTGAATCCGTCTCCAGTACCACATTCCTGTGGCCGTTCTTCCATGCTAGCTTCAGGCCATGAATTGTACCCCACAATTCCGCGACAATGTTACTAGATCATTGTTTTCCATGAGAAAAATTAGAGAACCAAGTTCGTTCTTTGGCTCTGTTGAGTCTGAGAGGTTGTTTTGTTTGCTCAGGCCCCCATTTCTAATTACCGGAAATCATCCAATGGAAGTTAAAATGAATTGATATGCATGTGCATGCGGTATCATAATATCACTATATCAGACAAGTTCTTCGTTCAAGTCAGCAATTGTTGCGAGGAGAGAGTGGGAAATGATGGCCCTGTTCCCAAATGAGGTTAGGGGTGCTATCTTTCTTGATTAGTTGGGTAATGCAATTTATTGCAACGCTATGCTTTAGGCAAATTGGTGGGTTTCTGTCATTTGAGTTCGTTCTTCTATCTTTTGAAGGAACAGGGGTGGGAAGACATTTGTTATCAATTTAACCAGAGAGAGATAGATATGATTTTGCTGCTTCTCTGAAACTGCTTGGTCCAATTGTGACTGCTCGAATAAAGACGCTAGTAAATTCATCAAAGAGTTGAGCACTTTCTAGAATTACTCTGCAAATAATATTGGTAAAATTGACTGCCATTGTCAATAAGCAGTAAAAAATTGGCAATCCCACGACTCTACCTCTAGGAGCAGTGGCCGGGCACGACAAAATGATCAAAATGTTGCTGCTGTATTAACATCTAAGGATCGAAGTTAGCAAATAAATAATTTACCTCATCTAAAATTTTTAAGAACAAATTCTCAGGGTAATTAAAAAGGACTGCTTTAGAAAAAAAAAAAGAAGTAAAGGTAATCTATACTAGGTTAAATCAATGATAAATACGAGGTTGAGTTGCTGACAAGAGGTCTGCACGGGTGGGTTAAACAAAACAAAATGATATGATGATTTGCTGGTTTCACGTCTTCGCAGGATGATGAGCCGGACATTGAACTGCAGCTGCATGTACATATCTATCTTATCATTGGTACGTATCTCCGGCCATCATTTAGCTAAATGAGCTTGTGTATCGTGAAGGCAGCTGAGGCGTGCTATTAAACTCCGGGCTGGTATCTGTAAATAAGTCGCTGTTTGTGGACATCTCTTCGTTAGCTTTCCACCTCTGCAAGGCTTGCGGCAGGCTCATATTGAGATCAATGCCAAAACTATCTTCTTCTTCATCATCGGAACCAGGCATCCACTGCTCTACAAGGGGAGACAAGACATTAACTGCATGCCCCATGATAGGTCTCTGATTTGGGTCGCGAGCTGTGCAGTGGGCTGCTAATTCTGCCACTTTCCAAATGCTTTTGAAGGTTTCTTCATCTGGTCTTAAGGAAGGATCTAACGAGCTTCTGATCTCGTCCTTGTTAAAAATCACCCTTCGGAACCAAGTGACCAAGTGAGCTTTCTCTTCTGGTTGTGCATCATCCAAGGCCTTCTGTCCGGTGATTAACTCCATCAAGATTACTCCAAATGCATAGACATCAACTTTCGTGGTCACTCTGCCAGTGGCTGTTAAAGAACAGAAAGTGCTCATTTAGTAGCTGTAAGAAAGGGAGGAGACTGTATTTTAGTGCCTAACTCTCCATTGAAGCATTATACGCCCTTACGAAAATGTCTTTACCTCAGAAAATAACCTAAATATTTTGCTCCCGCTATAATACGAAACAGCCAAATCAAGGTTGTGAACTAGTGATCTAATGAAAAACTCGGGTAATTAAGCCTACATGCGCCAATTAACTTGTTAAACCAATTAACTTGTTAACCTGTAAAATGCATTTATACAGACAATTGAGTTGACATAACTCATCTTTGGGGCCTCAACGTCTAATATATGTTTGACTTGGTAGTAAGACAGTAAGATCAAAGATGTTGTGTGATATGGGAGTTGACAAGATAAGGTACAAGACCCACGATTAGTCAATTAGTAGGACAAATAACTGACGCATCCAGAGAGGGATAATATGAATCCTGTGAACGAGATAAACTGAGATGACCTAACTTGTATATGAGCATGAATCCGCTTACCAGCATATTCTGGTGCCAAATACCCGAAAGTTCCAGCTAGTCGCGTCTCAACTGAGTGCTTCCCATCAGGGGCAATCTTAACCAAACCAAAATCTGAAACCTTAGCCCTCATATCATCTCCGAGAAGGATGTTAGAGGGTTTGAGATCCCTGTGGATGAAACTCTGGTTTGCCAATCCATGCAGATATTCAACGCCTCTGGCAACGTCTAATGCTATGGAGAATCTTTGTTTCCAAGTGAGTGGAGGGGTGCCCCTTTCTTGCCAACTAATTAAATGCTGCCCCAGTGTCCCTTGAGGCATATATTCATAAACCAGAAGTCTCTCATTTCCGTTGACACAAAAACCATGAAGAGCAACCAAGTTCTTATGCCTAACCTTTGACAGGACCTCAATTTCAGCTCTAAACTCACCTAGACCCTTCTTGTTCATAAAAGAAGATTCCATCCTCTTCACGGCTATCTGTGTCCCATCATGAAGTTGTCCTTTATAAACAATGCCAAATCCACCTTCACCCAATATGTTTTCTTCACTGAAATGGTTTGTTGCTTCTCGGAGCACTTCTATTGGTATGGCGACACTGATACCATCACTAAAATGGAAATCATAGTTTTCAGTACCCATTTGGCTGGGTAAATCGCTTGATATTGCATCAGAATCACCCTCAAGCGAGGTTTCCCCATTTTTACTGCCCTTAGCTGACTTGTATTCACGACTTCGCTTCTTTACATAATAACGTCTATAAACTATGAAACCCAAAACAACAACCATGACAACAGCAACAACAATAATAACAACAATAATCCACGGTGAGACAGAAGCCTTCGCTTTGTCAATTGGACCAGATGATGCATTTCCTGGAGGGAAGCTAGGGGGCAACTCTATTCCAATAAAGGGATTACCAGAAGTTTTTCACCGACACACCTGGGGCAAATTCTGGTATTTTTCCAGAGAGATTATTGTTGGAAACATCAAGAACCTTCAACTTTGTCAAACTGGTCAGGGTAGCTGGTATAGAACCAGTAAGTTTATTGGCATGCATGTCCAGGGTCCTTAATGAAGTAAGGTTTGCAATTGCAGGTGATATGAGGCCAGGAAAATTCTGGTTTCCAAAATTAATCACACTTACACTTCCTGAATCACAGACAATAAAGCGCCAATTCTGACAAGGATTATTCCCTTTCCAAGACTCGGCTAATGCTGATGGATAATTCAAGGCACCAGCAACCTGCAGCAATATTGTCACCTGCGGAGCACAAGGGCCTGGACTGGTATTGCAGAAACTATTTTTTACCGTCACTAGATCCATCAGTGACCTGAACACCTGCAGGAAACTTGGGTACTGGACCCTGGAATAAATTATTCTCCAAAGTTACATTTTGCAGCTCAGGAAGCGAAGACAGAGAAGGAGGAATCACACCGGTTAGCTGATTATCACGAAGCTGAAGGTCAAAAAGGGATTTGCATCCAGAAAGATCAGGAATTGGCCCTGAAAATTTATTAACATGTAGCCAAACCTGAGTTACTTGCGACATTGCTCCGAGAACGTCAATTCCGCCCGACAAACCGGCAATCTGATTGTTCAGCCACAAGTTCTGAATCCCTGACTTAGCAAAAGAAGGTGGCAGACCCCCTGTGATGTTGTTGTAAGAAAGCCTAAGACTTTGTAAACTTGGAACGACCCAAAAATGTCTGGGATTTCCCCAACGATGTTAGCCTTGTTAGCAATGAAGCTTACGAGGCCGGTCGAATCGGCCAGGCTATTCGGGATTGTCCAGGGAGGGAGATTCAGGTTCTCGCCAATGGTGAATGTCTGCAAACTTGTCAGGCCCATGAGGAAATCAGGAGGAACAGAAGTAAAATTATTGCCGTCAAGGTAGACTTCTCTGAGGACGTGAGGTTTGACAAGGAAGGTAGCGGCCCCCAAAGCTGGTTCCTTTTGAAAATTGAGGGATTGTAGGCTGGAGAGTTTATTCAAATCTGATGGTAATTTGCCTGAGAGAGATTTGGAGATGAGAACAATGGAGATGACTCTGCCTGATGAGTCACACTGGACGCCTGTCCATTTACATGGGGTGTTGCCACTCCACCCCGGCGGGGCATTGGAGAAACCTTTGGCCAGTTCTGCCATGATGGCAGCATCATCAGCAAAAACATGGTAGATGAAGAGGGTGGTGATTAATTGTAAGCACCGGACCGTTTTAATAAACTTTTGTTTCCCTCTTCGCATTCTGGTGGTTTTTGCTGCTTTTTATGATATTAGGGTGGAGGAAGGTGGATGAGGTGGTGGTTCTCATTCTCCGTTCTCTCTCATCGTGCATGAGAGAGATAGAGACTGGGAAGCTGGGGAGTCTAGGGGGGTTGTTTGGGCCGGGGGCGGGAGTTAGGGTGAGGGCCGTATCCTATTCCTACCCCCATTTAGTTGCTTGGTTTGAGGGTGCAACAGAGCGGAAGAGGAGATACAATCGTTTAGGCCTCAGGGAAAGTTTATAACTGCCACTGCCAATTAAGAAAAAAAAAAGGGTAGATTGGTGCTGGTCTAATTTAAGTTACCATAATTGTCGAATCTTTTTTTTTTTTTTTACAAAATTAGAGGAAAAAGGTTCAGTTCCTCGACTTTTTAAAAAGTACCATTTAGTCTGCAAACGTTTAGGCTTGTTGATATGGGTTTAAGGAGATTTTCATGTGTTAAATTTTTTAAAAAAACTCATAATTAATCAGAAAAATATGCAAAGGGACATTAGATAAATAAATATCATTGTAAACAATAAATTAGGTAACTAACTTAATTTAAGAATCTTAAGATTTAATGGCGACTTCTTGTAATGTATCGCCCACGAGATTTCTTTCCCAAATTGAACAAACCTTCCACCACGGCATGGGTTAATTAAAGTTTGCCTCCTGAACTTTTGAAGCAATCACACTTCACCCCTTGAATGGTAGAGATATAAATTTACCCCTAACGAAAAGATGCAAATATTATATCTTGTTTGCCACCAAATTACCCTAGGAAGAGTGTATATTCTCCATTTTTTAGGGTGTTTTAAAACGTTATTAATATCCAGAAGAAAAAAAGGCATTATGTAACTAACTACATAAACCCGTTATAAAGTTAGAACATAATTTTCATAATATTCTAAAAGAAAAAATAATTTATTCTGAAACATTATTAACCAAAATCTTATATGTTTATTTAAAAAAGAAATTTTTATTAAGATTTTTCTATCATTGAGGCGAAGAGTTTAATCAAAAAATTCCTAAGAAATTTGTAGGTTCTTGATGTATGATTTTGTAATATATATATATATATATATATATATGCGCCAAAGAATTATATGTTCCTTTTTTTGTAGTGATTTATTTATATTCATTAGTTGCAAAATATATGATTTGTAAAAAATCCAATTCCTGTATCTATGTTACATTGTCACTTTTTTTTGACAAATTAGTGACTAAATAAGTAACAATAACAAAGCAAGACAAATCATTGGCTTCTAATCTCTTTTAACCCCAAGATTTTTCTGTGAATAAATTAATTATTTTGTACAAAAAATTTCAATAAGTAACGCTAAAAAAAATGTACCAAAATTTGGAATATTTTTTGCTAGTATTTAGCCGCTGATTTGTCAACGAAAAGGAAGAAAATGACAGCGCAGCCCACATATGGGAGTTGGGTATTTTCTTTAAAGAAGACAAAATGTGGTGTTTATTTATAAGAAGAAAGGAATTTGTTAGGATAAGGATAATCTTGTCTAAAAGTTCCCATGGGTAAAAACAGACATGTTCAGAAGTTAGTAATTTGTAATGGTTAAACAATTATTTTTACCGATAGAAACAGGCAAAGTGCTTCGTGTATTACAGGCAAAGTGCTCAAAAAATAAACTTCAGGAGGCAAAGTGATTTTAGGACCAAACATTAAGGGATCACTGCTATTTACCCTTAATTTTTTTTAATATCTATTTGTCATCTACAAGTTTTTTAAAATTTATATGTTGACTTTAAAGCTTATACGTTTGTGCATTTTGCCTAGGGGTGTGAATCGGAATCAAATTTGATAATTTGGAACTTTGAAATCTGAATTTTTCAAAATTTTTGTATTAGAATTTTCGATCGAATTCGATTTCAAATTCACCAACTCCAAATTCGAATTCGTTCCGAATTCAATTTAGAATTCGGTAAATTCCGATTTCACCAAATTCAAGAATATAATAATAATAATTATTATTATTATATAAATGTTATATTACATATATATATAAATAATATATATATATATATGAAAAACGAATTGAAATCGAAATAGGAATTCTGAATCACTAAATTCAGGAATATAAAATTTATTATTATAATATAAATGTCATATTACATACATATATATATATATGAAAAAAAAATTTGAAATCGAAATAGAAATTCCGAGTTCTAATTTCGAATTGTGAATTCGAAATCGAAAATTTCATTACCGAATTCAAACTAAATTTGCATAATTCAAAATCGAAAAACTCAATTCAATTTTAAATTTTGAATTACCAATTTTAAAAATTTCAAATTCAATTCGAATTCGGTCGGTATATCGAAATTTTTTCGATTTTTGCACGCTACTAATTTTGCCCCTCAAGTCTCTTTTTACACTCCAACCTAAAAACGGCAGCGTATGAGAAAAATATTGCTTTTTGCGTTGCCTTAGCTGACGTGGAAAATTGTGACTGGACAATGGGCGTCCTTCTGACGTTGGAGCTCCATTCAACTACTATGGTCGCGAGTGCACGCGATGAAAGCTGTATCTTGTATACCACCGGCTGATATACCTCACCCTGATGGAAAATTTCCTTTAAACATACCAAAAAAAATCCAGAGAATAAACAGGTAGATAAAAGTGATCCGAGAATGAAATTCCTCAACGCTGCTTCAATATTTGCCCTTCTAATTTTTGTTACATCAGGTAAATATTCAAAATGCCATACTTTTGTTATTGAGTTTTGTAAATTTGTTGTTAGATCCGGTCATATGTTACTTCCGTTTTTAAGATCACAGTAATTGAAGTTTTGTTGCTTATTTGTATTGATATTCATAATATCTTTACAATTTCTTCTTCTTTTTGATAATTCTTTCAGCTTCGGCTAAAAAGTCGGGGGATGTTACAGAGTTACAAATTGGTGTGAAGGTAAATTAATTTTCTTCCTTTAGGCTTTATGTATATAATTTTTTATTTAATTTAGCGCATTCGTTCAGCATTAGGGGTAAAATTATGTGCAATTGACCAAGTTAAAGATTGATTAAATTCAGAAATTTTGTTTGGTTGCTATGTATTTGCTTTCGATAGATTCGGGGACTGTTCGATGTTGTTTGAGAAAGTTTCCTGCATTCTCCCTTGCATTTTTTTTTTGCTTAATCTCTTTACGCATTTGGTTTTTAGTCAGAGATAAGTGAAAAAATATTGATTTTTAGTGAGAGGTAAGTGAAAAATCCTCTGTTTCTAAAAGTTTCAATGCCGCAGTAGTGTTTAAATAATTTAAATGGTTAGTTTTTTTTTTAATGTATACTTGTGGTATTTTTATTCAAGATTAGTTTCTGTTGCTTTCAACCATCCTGTCTAACTTCTCGATCTTGCTATCCCTGCCTGCAGTATAAGCCTGAATCCTGTGAAATTCAGGCTCACAAAGGTGACAAAGTCAGAGTACATTACCGGGTTAGTGCATGTTCTTCATGCTTGTTCCTAACTTGCTTTCTTGACTCTCTCTGTTCATGTTTTCTTTTTACTTTTCTGGAATAGGATGGGAATGCCTCCATTAGAGACCTAGTCACACTGATTATGTTAAAAAGATGAATATTAATGTATTTCTACTATGTCGTTGGACACTGCTGTTAGGAATATGTGGTACTAGTGTCTGCACTGATTATATCCTTGTTTGCGTACTCATTTTGTATAACAGCCAGCTAGATTGTCAGATAATGTTCAACACTACCTGGTGATGGGGGCTCGTTGTTACCTTACATATCTTGGAAAGAAGGGTGAGGGTTTTGGGAGGAAAGGAAGGGGAAGATTGCTTATGCTTGATTTGACCTATCTTGGGTTTTTGTTTCAGGTTTTTTGACCTAGCAATTGGGGTGTTCCATTTGATTTGGTTTACTCTGGGACGTGGTAGGACTAAGTAAAGAAATAAAGAATCCATGCTCTAACGTTTGGTGCTTTAGGGTCTCCCGGATGGTTTTTGTGTGTGTGTGAAGGTTAATCTAATTTATGTCTGAATATATGTTAGTACTTTCAAATGTTGTTGAAGTTCATTTGTTGACTTCTCAAGTCGTATGAATTACACTTCATCTCTTAGGAAAAGAGAAAGCACCTTTCTTGGATTGGGCTACTTTATTTTTTTCTTGTCTGCGCTGACATTCTTAATTTCTTTGCAGGGAAAACTTACAGATGGCACTGTATTTGATTCTAGCTTTGAAAGGGGTGACCCAATTGAGTTTGAGCTTGGAAGTGGTCAAGTGATTAAAGGTACTGCTTTACTCTCTAGTCTATCTCTTCATTTTTTAACTTTTATGCAATCACCCAAACCACCAAAATGTAATTGCATGGAGCAACCATGATTGAGAAATGGATATTATCTGCCAAGAACCAAAGTAACTGCTGTGTATCATTCTTGCTTAATCGGAATTCAGGAATTTAAATACTATACTTTGATTATCTTTGCAGTCTATTGAGATTTTATAGCTCTCATCCTTGCTTTATCAAAAGCTCTTCTTATTGGTTGGATAGAGATTTATGCATGTTGCCATCCATTTGGCGTACTTTATTTCAACTTGAATGAGAATACAGAATTGAGATAGCAAAGTAAACTAGTCCAGGTTTTTGATACTTATGCATACTTTGAAAGGTTTTGGAAGGGATTGAAATCTCAAAACCATAAAAAAACCATACTTTGAAGGTTTTGGAAGGGATTGAAATCTCAAAACCATAAAAAAAAATGTATATATTTTGACCATCCTTGGAATATACTTTGGATTAACAAAATATAAAGACATATTGACAAAATGGAGATTTGCCTGTGAGTGATGTTAAACTTCAAATAAATTTTATTTGTCCTTCAAAATCATGGTACTTTGTAAGCAATGAGGTGATCGGACCCATTCATTAAGCATCAAGTCCATATTTTTGCAACTAGTAGTTCCAGATGAAATCATATTCTTAATATCTTTTTGTTAATGACTTTCGTGTATTATTCCATTATCTAGCATATTCATTGTCTTGTTGCTGATTCTGACTGCAATTTGTCATGCTTTTCTACAATAATTTCTGGTATATATCTATATGAGGTAAAGTACAGGGTTATAATGAAAGCGTAACAGCAAGCTAATTTTTTTTTTTTTTGAGCAGGATGGGATCAAGGACTCTTGGGAATGTGTGTAGGTGAGAAGAGAAAGTTGAAAATACCTGCTAAACTTGGATACGGAGATCAAGGGGCACCACCATCCATCCCAGGTAACAAAAAATCTTCTTTCTGGGTTTAATGCAATTCATTTTAACAGCACAGCTTCAGAGACTTGACTTTTATTGTTAGTTAGTACATATCTTTGCTCAATATAATGTTACTCCAGGACCTGAAATGTAGATTTAATTGTTCTTCTTTCAATGCTCGAATATTGTTAATCTGTCTGATTTTGTTGTATGTCACTTCCACTTTATGCCTATCGTTCTTTTGATAAATCCTAGTTCAACGATTAGTAGTTAGAATTCAATGAGGAAATAAAATTTTGGTTTGAGGATCTGGCTTGTCGCTTATGGTCCTGTGCGATCTGATTTGTTATATGTCCTTTGGCTGAATTTTAAATATCATCTAGAACTAGTAGGGTAATTTCTGTCTCTCTGCAATTTGCAGGTGGAGCCACTTTGATCTTTGACACCGAGCTAGTTACAGTGAATGGAAAACCATCAACAGGAGAGCAACCAGATGATAGTGAACTATAGATCCTGGGTAGCTCAATTTCTGGAGGTGGGTGCTACCCTGAATTAGCACTTTGTCATTAAAACAGTTGATAGACTTCGATTTCTTGTTCCGTCTTTAATATTCAGGGAACCCAATTGATCTGCAGCTTCCTTGTAGATCCTCATTGCATGGACCTTGATTCGTTAGGTCCGAAATCCTAGGCCTGTAGCCATCTGTCGTTCTCTTCTAATTGTTAAGATAATTTGGGTGGCTTGATGTTTAGCGCTTCGCTTGAAAATTTTGACACATTGAAGTTGAAGTTTAATTTTGGTGCGGGTGCTGTTTGTGCGCGCTTTATACAATCCTTTATTTCGTGTCGGGCTCCATATGGTTTGGATTATTAGTACAGGTCAGGTGTATGATGCAATTATTAACAGGGTAAATATTACGGCCATTGTCAACATCTGCATTTCCTCCTTTTTCACCCTTTAATTCCCAAAATACTCGGTATCACCTCACATATAACCTTCCACTGTATGGCGTTAAGATGCATGCATAGGTTTAATTGAATTTCCGTACCTGATTTTCAGTTAACGAAGATGGAGAGTGAAAAGGCAGGAGACAGCAGAAAAGGGGTGAATTTTTTTTTTTTTTGGTACAAAAACTCGTATAATTATAATTTAAGCAGGATTAGAGGATGCGCTACTCGGGGAAGATTTCTTCCCCTGTTGAGGATTAACGTCTGGAAAGCCCATTGGATTCAAATTTTTGCTCAAAAGCTAAAAAACTGCAGTTTGAAGAATTACCGATCTTTTTTATGCCACCCAGAAGAAATTTATGAAAGGACGAGTAAATGGATGATAATGAAGCTTATATTTGTCATAAATTCAAACGGTCTTGTTCTCATCCAGTAATTGAGGCACGCTATTGGTCCAACATTTCTAAGAAACAAAAGAAAATAAAATATGTATAGAAGGCCATTCATTTACTGGTAAAATGGATTTCATACACTACGAAATGTCATTGTTCAAAAGATATTTCAAATCTTACAAGGAAAAGAAGAAAAGGAAATAGTTGTCATTTTTTTTTTTTTTTGAATTAGAGATCTTATAGTTATCTTCCAATTAGTGTGAGCAAAGTTAAGATCATGAGATGCAGCTATAAATGTTTGTCAAATTCATCCCATTTGAAATGGATAATAATGGCAGTTGAGTTAGTAAAGGATTAAGGAGTTTTGCACGCGATATTCCCCCTATCAAACTTCTTTACTTTAATCAGACCTAAATCCAACTTGCCAATGAAGAAGTACTACGTTACTCTTTTTTTTTTTTGAAGGAAGTACTGCGTTACTCAACTAGCGGTTACGAACCGTTATTATCACTACCACCCATAATTGGTAATGGCTACTTCAGCGTCCCGTCCGCCCGAGAGAGTACTGCTGTTATCTAAGCAGATATCAATCAACTGCACTTTAAATCAACAGTGTCAGGACTGCAGCAACACAAAAAACCACACAATCCGAGCCATTATTATTATTAGGCCAAAATTTTGGTAGATTTGATTTTCAAAGATTCAATAATTTGAGATATTGAATTTTTTCAGCATGACATAATTTGAGACGTTTGAATCCTTGAAAATCAAATCTTCTTACATTTGATTTTTATCGCTATTGTTATTATTACTATTATATGTATGTATATTTTTTTTGGGGGGGGTGAAAGTCGGGCCGTTGTTTACTTGACTCATCCGGTTTCCCAAGTACCGAAGGGCAATTATCGGACGGAAGGAGTGCTTAATCCGCAAAAAAAGTAGTGATGATCTGATCTCCAGAAGAATCCTGACCCTTCGTCACTCATTTTTCTACTCTACTCAGTATGCAGTGCTAGCAACCTGCTAAACCCTTATAGAAGACTCTAGAACCCAAGGCTATCTTAGCTCTCGTCTTTTTATTCTCCGTTAGCACGCCATTCGAAGAGCCTCTCCCCAAGTAACTTAGCTCAAAACAGGCTGATTCGTTAGATACATTCTTCTTTTTTCGTGCGAGAATAAAAGTAAAATACTCCAGGGGTTTACAATTTGATTTAGGGTTGAGACATGGATGAGGATTTTGATATGCCGTCGGCCGAGGGGATGGGCATGGGGATGGATGACATGGATCTGCCGGAGGATAATTCGTTGAAGGTTGGAGAGGAGAAGGAGATCGGAAAGGAAGGGTTGAAGAAGAAGCTTGTTAAAGAGGGTGAAGGTTGGGATACACCTGGAAAACGGCCGACGAAGTTGAAGTAATTGTTTTGTAATTAAAAGATTGTCTAATATTTTGGTATTTCTTCAGTCTTATAATTTTCTTGTTTCTCGCTTTTTTTCCCTCCTTCGATTGCTGCAGTTCATTACACTGGCACTCTATTGGATGGGACGAAGTTTGATTCCAGCCGTGATAGGGGCACACCGTTCAAGTTCCCCCTTGGTCAAGGTCAGCTAATCCTTAATCCATACTATGATTCCGCCGACTTTCATTTTTAATTTGAAGATTCTTCGTCGGTCTTAACTTGGGTAAAATAGTCTACATTATCATGGTAATGATAGTTTGACCAATATTGGATGGTTGTTCTGGGTGCTGTCTATGCATTTTTCTTAATGCTTAGCGACGAATCTTGACTCATTGCTACATGGTTTACCTGGAGTATCGCTGTGTAATATGGGTGTGTGATGGGATAAATTATTTTAATTAGCATGGTGAAATAATACCTTATAATGGATTGTTGCAAAGGCCTAAAGTGAGTGGGAGTGTGAAGGGATTGCTGCTAAGCTACCCAGACCAATACAGTTAGATGTATAAAAATTTTGGTTTAGAAGACCAGCAAGACTGAAAAGTTTGTGTGTTACTTTGACAATTAAGCTGTGTTGACAGTGCTTGAGAGAGAGAGAGAGAGAGAGGGCTGTTATGTGTGTTCAATGTTGCATCTAGAAAAGTTATGATTCTTTCTGTTTGAGCGATAAAAATGCTTGTCATCATTAAGAAATTAAATATTCTGACAAGTTTTCTTGGGGTCCAACAGGACAAGTGATTAAGGGATGGGATCAAGGTATTAAAACAATGAAAAAGGGCGAAAATGCTGTTTTCACTATACCACCTGAGCTTCGCCTATGGTGAGTCTGGCTCGCCTCCAACCATTCCTCCAAATGCCACTCTCCAGTTCGATGTTGAATTACTTTCCTGGGTAAGTGTCAAGGACATCTGCAAGGATGGAGGAATATTCAAGAAGATCCTTGCTGAGGGAGAAAAATGGGAACATCCCAAGGATCTTGATGAGGTTTTAGGTAAGTCCATTATTCAGTTTTCATAGTGATTTTGCTGTAAGGTTGCCTTTGTACCCTGCTGATTATGTGCATATATTTTTTGATGCAGTTAACTCGATTGGAAGATGGGACAATAATTGCAAAATCAGTTGAAGTGGAGTTCGCTGTTCAAGAAGGTTGCCTTCCATTTTTAATCCATATATTTTACATTCCAAGCACTGGTAGGTTTTTGTGTTTAACGACTGGAATGTGTTGTCTTTTATTAGGTCACTTCTGTCCTGCTCTTGCCAAGGCTGTGAAGACAATGAAGAAGGGAGAAAAGGTCCTCCTGACAGTGAAACCACAATGTAAGTACAAGTTGCTCAATGGAGGATGCATGCTCTTTTTGATTAGAGATGTGCAGGTCATATGTCATGGATATAATTTTTTTGCAGATGGATTTGGTGAGAAGGGCAAGCCCGCTTCTGGTGATCAAGGTGCTGTCCCACCAAATGCTACATTGAATATCAATTTGGAGCTAGTATCATGGAAGACTCTCTCTAATGTAACGGATGACAAGAAAGTCATCAAAAAGATCTTGAAAGAAGGAGAGGGTTATGAGAAGCCCAATGAGGGAGCTTTGGTCAAAATGTTGGTGTTATACCTTACTATATAATTTTTTTTTCTTTTTTGGGTTTTGGGAGATTTTTAGATCCCATTTCAGAATTCATGATTACAGTTTTCCTCCTTTCTGCAGTGAAACTTGTTGGGAAACTGCAAGATGGCACCGTTTTTGTCAAAAAGGGTCATGGTGATGATGATGATGACCTCCTGGAATTTAAACAGATGAAGGTAACTTTTGCTAGTCTGGACTTCAGATAATTTTTTTTGCTTTGAACTATTTTGCTTTCTGGTTTTGACTTGGCGCGCTGAACAGAACAAGTTATTGAGGGTTTGGACAAGGCTGTGATGGCAATGAAAAAGGGTGAAAGTTGCTTTGTTGACCATTGCACGCTGAGTATGCCTTTGGCTCAATCGAGTCACAGCAGGAGTTGGCTGTTGTTCCTCCAAATTCAACAGTACAGTATGAAGCCGAGCTGGTTTCTTTTGTCAAAGTGAGTTATCTGTGATTTGCATGCATGTCCATGCAACAAGTCCCATCCACCAGTATTTCCACTTGCATGTTTGAGTGATAATTTCCTTTATCTTGTTTAGGAGAAGGAATCTTGGGATATGAACACCCAGGAAAAGATTGAAGCTGCTGGTAAAAAGAAGGAAGAAGGTAATGCACTATTTAAGGCTGGGAAATATGCGAGGGCTTCAAAGAGATACGAGAAGGTAAGCATATGTTTATTATGCAATACTGGGTTATAATTTTTATAAATTTGGAATTTTGTTTAAATCAAGTTTTTCTGTATGCAGGCTGCAAAATACATAGAATACGATACTACTTTTAGCGAGGAGGAGAAAAAGCAGTCCAAAGCGTTGAAAATTTCTTGCAATCTGAACAATGCTGCATGCAAGCTGAAACTGAAGGATTACAAGCAAGCAGAAAAGCTCTGTTCTAAGGTTTGAAGCTATCTGAGGAGAATCTTGTCTCGTTAATTTAATTGTTAGCTAAATGGTGAAAGTCCTCATGTCCTGTCTAGGTGTTGGAACTTGAAAGTTCAAATGTTAAAGCGCTTTATCGGAGAGGCCGAGCTTACATGAACCTGGCCGACCTGGATCTTGCTGAGCTTGATATTAAGAAAGCACTTGAAATTGATCCTAACAACAGGTATATACAGAGTTTAGCAGATTCCATTAGCCAGTTGCAGACTCAGTCTGAAGTGGATTGGATCTTAATAGGGCTCTTGTTGCTTGGTTTTGGCTCTAATGGCTTTTGTTTTGGGCCCAGGGATGTGAAACTTGAGTACAAAGCCTTGAAGGAAAAGGTGAAGGAGTACAATAAAAAAGACGCCAAATTTTATGGAAACATGTTTGCCAAGTTGAATAAGTTGGAGTCAGTTGACTTAAATGTATTCTCTCTTGCCTTTGGATCTTTCCTTTGTTACAAAGCATAATCAATTGAGGTTAAATTTTATACATGTATGTGTTGCAGAAAACCGCTCCCAAGGATGCAGAACCAATGAGAATTGACAGCCAGGCTTGAAGTTGAGATTAAAAGTCGAAAGTAGCTGACATTTTACGAGTATTGGTTGCCGGGCCGTCTCTTTTTTTTTTTTTTTTCCGGGAAAAGGTATGAATGTGAGGCTATCTGGTCTTTGGCATAGATGAATGCTTTGAACCGTCTCCAGATTAATTGCTGATATTAACGCTAGTGTTGAAAAATGATTGATGTCGAAACTTTTATATCTGGATTTCTTCTCATGTTTCCTTGAAATGTCTGAAGAAAAATGGATGATCCGAATACTTCTCTCTACCTCCGGTTTAATAAATCCTTCGCTTTTTGCGGGTGGATTGATTTGTGTGCTAGTATTTTAGGATGTCATTTTTCCGTGGATGGCCCTGTCGGCGAGGTTATGCTGGCTGTTTCAATCTGTTGATCTATTTGTCTAGTACTAACTGCTGGCAGTCACTTGGAACTCAATCTAGGGCATGGCTCATCTCTAAAATCCATAATGCCTAGGCCCGGGCGTGGATGTGAAAGTAAATTTAACAGGGGTGCTGTCTAGACTTGGCGGTTGGTTTAATCAAGACCCTACCCATTTAAGTATATGTTCAGTGTCATAATGAAAACGTTATAATTGTGTATTCTATTTAATGTTCCGGAAACCTCGCCAGTTATGGAAATTCCCCCTAATTAGTTTCTTATGTAACATCAACTAAGTTCTGTATCAATTGTATTAAGGGTTTGTCCTAGAGGCGTCCAGTGAATATTATTAGTATTTAATAGGGATCCCCTGTATTAGTACATTGGAAAAGTGAAATAAGATTGAGGAAATATCTCAATGAAGGGGTTTTATAAGTGCTCATTAGTATCTCGTAATTTTTTAATTTGATTAATAACATTTTCTAATTTGACAAATAACACAAAAGAATTCTAAGCACTTCTAACCAAACATCTTGTCCTCCAATCTAAACCTCTGTCAGAATTATTATTATCGGCTAGCGTATGTTCTATTGGAAAATTCTGATCACAGCGTCCCAACAACTGTTGGGGGAGCCACCCGAGGGAGTGATCAAAATCAATTTAGATGCATCCATTTCAGCTAAAATGACACAAACAGGAAAAGGAATTGTGACAAGAAAATGGGCAAAAAATATATAATGAAAGCATGAGGACTGCTACATGAGCTGAATAAAGGAACTGCTATTGCGGTAGAAGCTGAGGCCATCAAACATGCTCTAATTTTGGCTAAAGAAGTTGGCTGGAATGTCATTCAGATGTAATCAGACCGCAAGAATGACATAAAAATGATCAACTCCAGATGTGTTAGTAATAACAACTTAGCGACCGTCCGTGAGGATATTGAAGACGCAAGCGATATGTTTGACCAATGCACTTGTCCTTCATTTTACAGATCAGGCAATGGAATTAGCCAAATGGATGTCAAGTCAGAAAAGCCTACCCTGTTTTCACTTAATGAAGCTGCGGAGGAAGATATAAGGGTAGTTGCCATTTTTTGTAACTATCCTTGTGTTATCAAGTATTTAACTATTTATAATATCATTTCGTTTGACAAAAAAAATAGTCCTAGGACTTCCATGTATTAATTTTCACTTAACCCTAATAAAATTCCAAAATTAGGTATTCTTAGCATTTCAAAGCAACACTTGTAAGTCATACTTATTTTCTTTAATTTGTTTTATTCTCCTTTTCCATGAGATAAATGTGCATGCTCCAAATAATTTATGAACCACAGTCAGTAAAACAAAGGGTGCAAACGAGTCGAGTCAGTCGAGTTTTGGCCTAATCGAGGTGAGTCTCAACCTAGGTTTATGAAGCTCGAGTTCGACGAGCACAAAATGTGAGGGGGGGGGGAAGCTTATAAAATGAAAAAAAGTTTAAAAAATAAAATAAAAAGTGACATTGAGTAGTAATTGGTAAATGCCAAGGAAATATTGGACTAATGGTTAGGATTGAAATTCCAATATTTAGAGATTTTAGATTCGAACCCCCCTTCATTCTCCCAATTTTTTAAATCTCACTCATCTCCTATCGGAAATTTTTTGTTTAAAAAAAAATTAGTAATTGGTAGACCATAAATTCATGGGCTGAATTAGAAACTACCAAGAAAAAAAATCAAAAGATAAGCCCAAGTGAGCTAGGGCCATCTAGACAGAAGCCCAGTTGAATTGTCCCATTTAGGGTTTTAGCGCAGTTCCATCGGTAATCGGTATCTTAAAGATTTCAAACCATACTAGGTTTTGCTTTTCAGGGCAGAGGGGACTTTGCAGGAAGACTCGTTAGAGTAAAATCTCTCATTTCTTCCAAGGCAGCCGCTCTAATCCAACATGGGTATCCTCCGAAAATCCCTGCTCTCTTGCACTCTCTCTTCGTCTATTAATGACTTTTTAATGGCCTGCTGGGTTTATATTTATGTAATTGTGGATTGTTCTGATGGAATTTTGAATAGGTATCTCGCGGGACTCTATGCACAAGAGGCGTGCCACTGGTGGCAAGAAAAAAGCTTGGAGGAAGAAGCGCAAGTACGTTTGCTGTTTTTAGTTTATCTTTGCTGTTGTGGCTCATATTTGGCTAGCTTATTCATGGTGGATTCATCCTCTTGTTAGCTATAGCTTTGGTCTTTTTTGACGTGACATTGAATGGGTTGACCATGAAATTTGGGTTCATACTTGAGAGATCAATTTTCTTTTAATTTTTTGTACTGGCTGACTTTCATTTATCCAATGGGGTGTTGTTTATGCATTTTGGTTTTGGCCAACGGGGTTGCGAGCAAAAGATGTCCAGGATTTGTTCTTTCCTACACTATCTGAATTTGAATTATTTTGGTGTTCCTCCGATGTTCTGATCGTTGTGTGGAACTAATTGTAGTGTGGAAAGAAGAAGAAAATGGTTGTCCCATTTTCTTGAGTCTTTATTTCAAAGTGATGAGTGTGGCGTTATATAGAGTAGTTGTGTTCCTGGTTTTACAGACTTCGTTTCTCCTTGTTGAGCTAAGTGAACTTGCTCTTTTTAGTTGACATTTCGTTTTACAGATTTCGTTTTTACTACCTCTTGCTGCTTCTATATACCTGTGCATCTTTACGGCATTAATTAAGTGTCTTTCATCTGTATCAGCATGTTTTGTCCGGATTTTAATACTCATGACTTCTTTGCAATGTAGTGGCTATGACTTCCACAATTAAGTTTCAATTTGTCTCGTGTTTTTCATCTTGTATAGATGTAATTTTTATCTGGTTTTGTTTTCCCCATTTCATGCAAATGCTGCTGCCTGCTTTCCAATAGAACAAAGTTTTTGCACTATGTTTTGTCCCATGATAAATGTTGAGGTATTCCTCATGGGAGGTCCAAATTAGGAAAAAATCTGGCATGGTTGGTTGTGAAACTGGTTCTGCATTTACTACACATGTTTGTCTGTTTTGTCTTGGGCTTCTGCCTGATATATATATATGTTTTGTTTCTTTTAAAAAGGTATGAGCTTGGTCGCCAGCCAGCAAACACTAAGCTCTCAAGCAACAAGACAGTCAGGAGAGTCCGTGTCCGTGGAGGCAATGTGAAGTGGAGGGCCTTGAGGTTGGACACAGGAAACTATTCTTGGGGTAGTGAGGCTGTCACTCGGAAGACCCGTATTCTTGATGTGATGTATAATGCCTCAAACAATGAGCTTGTCAGGACGCAAACTCTCGTGAAGAGTGCAATTGTTCAGGTTGATGCAGCCCCCTTTAAGCAGTGGTACCTTCAGCATTATGGTGTTGACATTGGTAGGAAGAAGAAGGGGCCTGCTAAGAAGGATGCCACTGAGGTATATTGACATCTGTAGTTTGTATTTTTGTATAGAGTCAATCTTATATACGCTAATAGCGTACACACTCATGGTTGGATGCATGACACACGTATAACATTTGGATATCAAATTCAAATTCAAATTATTTGTTATGCATCCAATGATGGTAGTGTATAAACTATCAATCTATAGGAGATTAATCCTTTTTGTATATGGTAATAAGCACTTTAATTGTGTGAGGATGCCTATGTCCACCATAATCTCCTTCAACAATTTTACTTCAAGTAGTTTGTATTATTGTATTTATTAATAAGCACTTTGATTGTGTATAATATGCATATACTAATTTGTTGAACCAATCCTCACCCTTTGGAAGATTGGTTACTTTTCTTTCTGCACCTTAGTGGAGCACCCAATAATTGTGACCAATCTGGAAAGAAACAAAAAGAAAAAGAATCAAGGGAACAGTGTTTCTGATGTTTCCAACTAGCCAAATTCCATGATGTTTACTTGCTTGTACTATTATATGGCAGGATGGAGAGGCTACTGCTGAGGAAACTAAGAAGAGCAACCATGTTGTCAGGAAACTTGAGAAGCGCCAGCAAGCCGCACACTTGATCCTCACATTGAGGAGCAATTTGGGGGTGGTAGATTGCTGGCCTGCATATCGTCTCGCCCAGGTCAATGTGGCAGAGCGGATGGGTAAGCTCAAGCAGTCGTACCAGCTTTCTTTATTTTAGTTACTACTGTTTCTCAGTTGCAGCGCCATCACACTTGTTTGCTCTTGTTGGTTGAATTTTTTGCAGTTACATCTTGGAGGGTAAAGAGCTCGAGTTCTATATGAAGAAAATTCAGAGGAAGAAAGGCAAGGCTTCTGGTGGTGCTGCATAATCAGAATTCTATTTCTTTTCTTGGGGGTTTTATCATAGAATTTTAGGTTTTATGCTTCCTTAAGCTTTGTCACCTGTACTTTAGCGGCACAGGAAAGGTTGCTGGCGAACATTTTCAGCTACTTAATTGCTAAAATTTTTGAGTCTTTTCTTCTCCCTTTATGAATAATTATTATATGGTCGTTGTTAGACATTTCAGAGTACTAGTCTTTGACAAGCAAGCTGTCTGATTTGCTCGTGCTTTAAATTCGAATTTCCACTTCTTTTGAACTTCTTTATGTTTGCCCTCATTTCTTTCCCATTTGATCCCCATGAATCTGCTCGAAAATTGACCGTTTTTGGTGTCTTATTGTCAGCTTCAGTTTCTCGTCTCGTAGTTACTAACACTAGACCTGAAAAGCGTTTTTCAATTTGACAAACTGCGAAGCTTTGTCCCCAGAGCGAAAAGATTCAGCCGGTTGACCTCTAGGTCGTTGAAGCGGGCCGATGGGGTATCGTTACGCGTTTAAGCAATGGACTCCCATGGCCCAGTTGCCTTACTAGCAGTGTGTTGTTTGGTAATTGGCCCAGTTGCATTAGCGCTCTTAGTACAAAAATCGTGAAATAGGCCTTATTGTTGGGTGCTGCCCGAGTGGCGTTACATGACATCTTCCCGAACCCGCTAAGTCAGCTGTACGTATCTCCGCTAGGTGGCTCAAATCTTGACTTTCCAAATCGAGCCTGAAGGCCGAAATTTGTTTTATTATTAGTCTTTTTTTTTATTATTAGTTCAATAGTCGAAATACAAGTATTAGTGCAGATTAGGCACCATATTGCTTCTTCCCTCAAACGACACGAAAATAATAATAATAACCACCATCTGATATGAAGGGGAAGGCACACGCATGGACAGGTACGAGTTAACCAAATATCAGGTGCATCAAAAACTTGTCCATGGAAACGCTGATTTTCCTTCCAAGTGCAGGAAAAAGCGCTTAAACAAAACAGTTGTAGGGCAGGATTGGCATCGGGCAAAGTTTGGTAGAACACATTATTATAACAATGGCCCTCCTTTGTCTGTGCGTTCTCTCTCCCCCATGGAAGGAATACAATGCTCACCAGAGTGCATGGGAAAGACCATTAAAGAAAAGGACGTCCACAACCACAACTCTCTGGTTAAGAAGAAGGATATTGATTACTGCTACTTTTAGCACTACCCTTTTGCGTCAACCAAACAAAATGTCAGCTTAGTGCATTTTCATTTTTGAATCCTTTTCTTTTTGGAATTTATTCATCTACTACACTACACCCATATATCTATCTATCTCTTTGCTTTTCTTTTCACCGCAAAGCCGGCTAAACTTTGGATTAGACTACTCAGAATTGGACGAATAACACATGTCAATGTGTTGGACAGGAGATTATTTGCCCAAATATATTTGCTTATATCACCATTACAATTTTCAATACACCTTTTTATCTTCTCAATTACCTTTTATCTCACATACATCACATCATAAAAAGTGTTACAGTAAAAATATCTCAAATAATTTACAATCCAAACACACCAAGATAGCTCGCAGAATCTCTGAGTGGAGGGTGATTCCCAAAAATAGTGGATCAATTGCGTTTTGGAGAAGTAAATACCCAACGGGGGCGAGGTCCAAGTCCTACAACATGACGTGCAAGAAAAGATGTACCCACATCATCTTCCACTCTCCCATTCGTGTGTGTGTTTGTAAAAGTAGAAGACTTGGAAATCCCGGGTCAATCAATTTGCAAATTCCTTAAACTCTCTGGTTCTACGTAAAGCCTTCAAGAATTCTTGAAGCGACTTATTACGCATATTGGAGCCGCCTCAAGGAACCGAAACCAGTTGTACTTGTACTCCAATCTAGTAAAAAAACCCCTAATTATTTGTCCAATCAAACCAGCTTGTATTTGACAAAATGAAAGAAGTTAAAGGACGAAGCCAGCACACCAAATTCCGTGCATGGAGACATTTGGTTTTTTCGCAGGTTTAAATATACAAACGGTATATGTATTGTTCCCTACTTGCAATGTTACCCCATTTCGATTAGACAGATGCAAGCGAAAGACGCAAAAAAGGGCAACGAGATATATATTGCTTTTGCCAAACCAATCAAAATTCGTACCACAAGCTTTAAGCTATTTGAGGGTCATATAGGATTTCTAAATAGCGACATTTTGCACGCTTCTTTCTTTCTATCTATCTCCTCCCTCAAGTAAGCATATTTACTACTACAGCCGGTAGACTTGACTTGGAATATACTACTACAGCTTACTTGTATGGCCATTCCTTGTGTCTAAAATTACAGATAGTTCAATGAACTTTAGATTATGATGTCGGTAAACAGTGAATTCTGCGTTTAATTTAATGAGAATTTTTGTTGTCTAATTCCTGTTATGCGACAAGTCTGTCACTTGAACAAATTTGTTGAATAGTATACTAATTTGTTGTTTAACTCTCCCCGAGTGAAAAGATCGTCTCAAAAGAATCTTTCTGACAATTGCATCACACACACACACACACACACTGATCAGGAGACCAATAATACAAAACTCTCATTAATTTAAAATATGTAAAGGCTGCAACGCAGCAGAAATCTTTTGTTAAACCCAATAAGCTCTTCTTGATTGTTAACAAACCGCCTCCCATCCAATTAGGTAATATATCTATCTCTCCCTTAGACTAGAGGCATCTTTCCATACCTCAAAACTCCACTACATTGCCTTCACCTTTTCCTGTTCATAAATATATAAATTTTTTTATTTTTGTTGACAAGAGGGAGGGACACTAAAAGGATATAAAATCAAAGGCAGATTCATTGGGTCTAGTCAGAATCTCACCAATTGCCAACCTGGGATTCTTTCTTTTGGTGCCATTTTCTTTTGTTACATTATGCAAACTGAATAGTTTCCAAATCTGCTTGATTGGCTCATTTTCTTTCGTCTTCAGCTGCCACAGTGAAGGAAGGTTCTGTCGCTGGGTGGGTAATACTGGAAAATAATTGAAGAGCCCAAAAATTGTGGCATGAATCGTGGTGGTTGACTAAAGCTCCAGTTAACCCCGAGTCTTTATCATTTGTATTAAGACTTTTGCCAATAGGAGGTACCCACTCATACAGCTGGTTACAACAACATTAGTGAAAAATCATAGCCACCAGAAAACGCGATTTGACATGATGCAACTTTGACACCAACCCAATGAAAATCTAATAAAGATTCTTCCTCCGTCTATCTTGTTCAATTGAATAACCACCACCGATTGGCTTATGTTATACACTCCAATTTTGGGAAAATGAGAGCTCTTAAAGAAAAGCTGATGAATTATCATTGCTCGAACAAGAATATCTTACAGAGATGAGATGGTAGTGCTGTACGTTGCACTGGAATACACATGATTATCTAGTCTATAGGATTATACAAGAAATATGCTACCGATAACCTCCTAATAAAAATGCTTTCAGACATATCAATCACTGACAGAGAGATTAGACCTATAAATGGGTGACAGCCGATTCATCAAAAAACCAATTGAACTGCTAGTCTCTTCGTATATGTACAGTAGCCTACTCTTGCTTCCGGGCCTTGACTTGTAAAAAAGTACACAGTGCTCAAAGCTCAATTTTCATGTGGGACGTTTGGTTTGCAACTGCACGATAACGAATCCATTACAACCTTAAAAGAAACCAATGAGGCGAAATTATACGGTCAGATATAATACCCCGTTTCTCTTTTTATCTTTACCAGGAAAGGTTTGTGAATGGAATGCTGCATCCGTGTCAGGATTATGGCTGTACCCCATCCGAACAATGCTGTGCAAGTCATCTTCGCAGAATCCGGGGAACTGGATCAAATTGTTGCAGAGAATCAAATGATGGAAAAAAAAAATTATCCAATCATGTTATTTTTCCTTTTATTCTGTTCTGTAGCGACATTAACCCCACAATTGTCCGTGGAAAATCACCTGAGATAGACCTTCGGTAAATCCATCTAGATGAGGTAATTGAAGTCCTAGGTTGCGGCATAATGCAGTGTCTATCTGGTCCACTGAGCCATTGTTGCTCTGTAGTTGCTGATTTTGTTGGGACTGGTTCTTGTACAGAGCTGGTTCCGAGGTATCCATTGGGAACAGGGGGGGATGAGGTAAAGAGGCATTTGGTTGATATGGCTGAAGATTCAGGAGGGGACCAGTGCATCTCAGTTCAATGGAATTAAATTTCAGGAAATAAACAACAAATTTACACGAAAGATATAATACGCTTACATCCTTAGATAAGATATTATCCATGTTATCTAATCTTGGATTGACTGAAGCTAGCTTCATCGACAGGAACTGCAGTGAAAAGCACAAGAAGATCATTAGCAGAAGTGACACACAGTGATTAATAATAATGAACCGTGTAGACATGCCTAACTGATTTTCATTCACCTCGACTTGGCGTTGCAATGATTGGACATAATTTATAATCTCATCGAGCATAAGGGCTTTTCCAGTCACCTAGATGACAAAGTCAGCCATGTTACTACAAAAATCCCTTGTACAGAGAGTCTAAAGCGTTACTAAAAAAAAATCCCAATTGCAACTTTGTCTAGGCACCTTATTGCAGCCTGGTACAAGATCTTGGAGAAGCTTCATTCTTTCACTGATCTTCTCTCTTCTGACCTAATTAAATCATAATAGAAACAAAGCAATTAGATGTCTAAAATGACAAACCATAAAACCGGAGATTCATGATGGAATGATTCTCCTAAAAAAATGGATATATTGCTCACTCTTTCTGCTAAACTGTGGCTGTCTGTAGCTTGACCCCTTCTTGCTCTGACATGAATGTAGTCCTTGGGAGGCTCAGGGGGCCTCTGATTTGCCTTATCATCCCCAGTTTTGTTGTCACTACCCTTCCTCTCCTCAATTTTAACACCTTGATCATCACTCGCAGTGGCTTCCGTCAGCTTGGATCGCTTCGCATTTGAATCAATATCGGCTTCAGCTCCCTGGAGTGAATATCTCTCCCAAATTAATAATTAATCACTTTCTCAATTCACTTAAAACTATAGAAAAAGAAATCGGGCTGGGGTGGGGTCGGTTCAATTTTCCATGAAACGATACCTTGTTATGATTAGCCGCCTGACTTGAACCATCTTCCTTAGCTTTTCCCTCTGGCAACAGCTTTCCTTTTCCTGGGATTCGATTCATTGGGCGTTTTCAACCCAGTTTCCCCACTTGGCACTTGCTCAGATACAGAGGACTCCTCGTTAGAATTGGCAGTAGCTAAAGGTACTTTGTTCAACGTGTTATCTGAACTCGGAATTAGGCCATCGATAGGCCTCGTCTCCACCTGGGATTGACCTAAATTGTTGTTTTCGAGTGCAGGAGATCCACCTCGCTTGAGCAAAGGGCTACTTGAGGCCCTCGGCAACTTCCCATTCGCCACGGTTGGAGTACTAGATCCATATGGCAACTCCGCATTATTATGTACTCCAAACTGACTCGTTCTGCCGTTGAAACTGCGACTCCCAAAGCAAGAAAACTTGGCAGCCCGCTCCGCAAATCCTGGATCAGCCGAGAGGGCAGGCAAAGGTGGGTTCAGGGCCACAGAATTTCGCAAATTGGAGAAATTCTCGTTCAAAACCGGCACCTGTAGCTTAGGCGGGGAGCTCAAGGGCATTGTACTGTAGCAAGAAGTGTTACAGCTAGCATAAGAAGCTGCGCCGGGTGGAAATGGCTGCGGCAGGTCGCCGGAGCTGCAAACGGGGCCCAGTTTTTTAATTAATTCTCGGAATGCAAGAGCCTCAACAGGCACAGAGGAATTGGGGGCCATGGCGGATGACACCATTGAGCTCAAAGCCGAGCCATGTCGGGCATAGTGATCAGCTGGTTTGTCCCAATTGGGATTCAAAAAACAATTTGAAGCCTCGCCCGACGAGCAATTTAGCTCCGGAGCTGGGGAGAAAGAATTCCAGGCTTCAAATTGGAGAGGCAGTTGAGTTCCAGCAGCATTCAGGAAATACTCTTTATCCATGGAGCTTCTATACCTTTTGATTTTCGTTATGCCTCTAAATTTTGGTACTTATTTTACTTGCATAAATTAATTATAGTACAGTTACAAGAAACAGAGTGATCGGAAAAGAAAGTAGGAGTCGCAGTGAAAGGGAGAGAAAGAGGAGAAAGGGGGAAGGGAAAGGGGAGGGTGCCGATGAAGTTATATAGTCGAAAAAGGAACGGTTTTTTTTGACCTTTTGTGTCTTATTTTAGGGTACGTTTGGTTAGATGTAAATGTCTTCCGCTAGGAATGTTTTATTTTATTTAGTATCCAACTACGCGCCAAAATCCATTTTCGAGACAATTTGTTGATATTTTAGTGACAAATGAAAAATTCTCGCACAAGGTTCTGTTTGGTGTTCATTATCATGCTAAAAAATTATTAGCATGATAGGATAGATTCTACAATAACAACTATAAGGAGATTTTGACAAAAAACATTAGTAATTGATAGAGTAACTGAAACCAGTCAGAATCTTACAAATATAAGGAAGAGAGTAACTTTAGAAGTAAAAATATGCTTAATAACAGCAGTTCTAGTGGTCTAAATGAACAGTCCAAAAGGGAACTTGCGCTAGTGCAGTTTAAAAATTCTTTGCTATGTATATATATATGTTATTGATGCGCCTAAAAGTGTACGTCTCAATTCTCGAACACAACTTTATCTATATCTCCCTTTTTTCCTTTTGATTTTTGGGGAGTAAATATCTTCTTGCCTACAATGTTTTTAAATTTGGACCGTTAAGTGAATTGGATGAGTTTTCAATTCACGGTTCGATTTTGTCTGAATTTTTTTATTTATTATATAAATTAGATGACTTTAAAATTTAAAAGAAAAGGAATAAAAATTTAATATGAATCGATTTAAAAGTTCAAATTTTGATCTGTTCTTGATTGAATTTGACTAATTCAATTAATTTTTTGGACATTGTGATCGGTTCACGATGAGTTTGTAATTTGATCGATCAAACCGACTGATTCTCCTATTTTCAAATTTTCTCATAACACCGGAGGCGTGAAAGCGGAGGAGAGGGGCGGACTTGGACTTAGTATTCAGTCACTGGTGCCGGGCCTCGAACGTCAAAGCACCAAATATGTACAACCGCCAATGCTTTAAGTACAACGTAGAACACTCCAACCCTCTACTGTTCACATCACATTTCATCCTTTCTACTACTATAATATTTCGCAACTTCGTTCCGGGCCGCTGCTGTAACCATTCAACTTTATAGGTTTTGCCGAAACTTTACCACAAAAAGTGCTTTTGCAATTTACCGCCGTCCGTTCTACTCCACTCGCTCAAGCGAGTTGTTATTATTTAGGCGCAAAACAAAAGTATGTTGTCATTATTATCTTTCTAAGCGGTAACCCAAGATCCAGTATCAGTGCTTGGATAGTTGCATTTTGAACTCGTGTAAAGTGGTGGATAGAAAGGTATTTCATAGTATTTGGTTTACCTCTTCCATTGCGTTTGGTTTTTTTTTTTTTTTTTTAAATCTCCCAACTCCTTCTCATGCCGTTGTACCTTTAAGAGCGGAGAACAAGATTTGAACCTTAAATTTGACAGCGAAAAAAGATTCTAAGAACCTCCTTTGTCCACCGACCACTTCCAAAGTTTGCCTTTTTCTTGTGCTTGGTTTACATGCAAACGGTTAAAATTTTATAGCTCTCTATATTTTCATTAATGAAGTGCCCTACCAAATTTGTTGAATTTTATTGAGGTAAAATAGAAATGTTATAAACGCTGTGATTTTAAAAGATATAGGCCACTCTTTACCACTAAAACTCTAATTCTATTGTGATTTTACGTATTTTCAATACATGAAAATGCTAGTGCTGATTAAGGGGGAGTTTTGTACATGTCTTTATGGTGAAAAAAGTTGGACGTCAAAGCAATTTCTTTGGAGTCTGCTTTTTTTCTTTTCCCCTCCCATAAGCAAGATTTTCATTTACCGACAGATTAATATTACATTTTATCTGGGTAATGATATATTTTAATGCAAGTTTGAAAAGGGTGTTAAAAAAAACTAAAATATGTTTATGGATATAATTTCCACTTACTTGAATGGTAGAACACATTTCTCAGCCTCTCATTTTTTTTCTGGGTTTTGCTGGTGAGTTTCATCGTTTTGGCATTGTTCTTCATGATATCATCCCTACGGCATAATTACGTGCTTCGTACCCGTTTTTTCATATACACTGGAGAGATACAGAAGATTTTGCTTTCTTTTTCCATTTTTTGTTGGGGAGGGAGGAGGGTCGAGACATACCGGATTGTTTGTCACCCTGTTGAAGGATGAAAGGCTGAAGCTCTTGGGCTTAGCACCACACAATTTGGTGCTTAATTACACCAAGTCCATTCCTCGTTTTCTATCCTCAGCTGTCCAGTAAAATAAAAAGGGGTTGAATTTTTTATACCGCAATGATTAGAGTCAACAGAAGTTGTCTGTTTGGCTTAAAGTCAAAGCTTATTCACTAGGAGTAAAATAGTTTTTCTGCTGATGTTTTGCATTCTTTATCACAGGAAATGCTTTTAATTAGTGCTATTAACGTCTACAGATTTATCTTTTCATTTTTGTTTCTCTTTTTTTTTTTAAAAAAAAGAAAAAATTGTATCTTCTTGAAGGGAGCTAAAAATCGTTAACGTGTTTGGGGCAGGTCAATCATTGCATTAACTTCCATTTTCTCCGGTTGAACCGGTTTTGGTGGGATTCATACATCCATTAGAAAGAATTTCCAGTAATTACGCAGCTCTGTTTCTGAGGTAGCGAAATTAACACTTTAAATTCCACAATTTTCCACAAATGTTTCCCACCCTTTGGACACCAAGGAAAGCAACTGCTTCGGCGGTTAATTATTTATGGACTTTTAGAAAGGATACTTCTCTAATGACAAAGTTTTGGTAATGGGTCAATTTTAAGATTTTGGGGAGGAAGAACCGGCATTTGTTGAAATTTTTTTTTTTTTTTTTTTGGTTGGATGTCAGTAGCAACTAGGAAGATAAATGGCAAGAAAATGTTGGCGTACAAAGTCTAAGAACTGACAGAAAAAACTAAACGAAGTGAAAGTTGACATAAGCAGAGATCGCGGCAACTCAGATGGGGTTAAGTCTTTGACAAATAGTTCGGGATTTGTTCGAAGAATCTGCAGGTTTAGAACTTTGATTAGCAGTAGTATATACTATATAGCTTGAGCCCAGGGATTGAATGATATACTTTTCTTTTCCATCTACAATTCAACATCGTAGGCGGTATATACTATTACTGCACTTTGGGAGGAGCCTAGATCATACACCCATATAAATTTGTTTCCATCCTCTTATTGCTCCAATTTAACAAAGTTTTTATTTTTATTTTTAAAGAAAAAATTCCATATGATCTGATCTGATCAGCAGGCAGTTACAGTCGAAAACTCTTCTGGTTATTGCAGGAATTAGTTTTGTTTTTCAGAAAGAAAGAAAATGCTTAAAACCTTGCCAAACGGGGCAAGCGCCGAAAGCCGTTGGGGGATGGTAGGGTAGTAGCTAGGTTGTGCAGTTGTTTTGTACATTATACAGAAAAGGAAAATGGGAAATGAACAATAATTTTTGTAAGCAAGCCTGTGCTTGTCGTTAGGTGTGTGTCAGACTGAGACATAAGAAGAATGGTTCAGTGGTCTGGGGATGAATGATAATCATAAATGAAGGTATACACCATACAATGATGTCCTTTTTGTCTTGTATATTTCAAGTTGAACAGACACCATTTAGGCCAAAGCATTTATGGTAAGCTGCAGCAGCTCTGCTGCTGGGTAGCTTTCTTGGACTAGAGCCCGGAGAGTCAACACACTTCAGCTCGAAGAAGATCAATCAAAGAATGCATGGCTGACCCGGCATTCTTCCATCTATCTCCAATAAATATTCATTCCGCCCACTCTTCCTCGTCATATTAAATATGCATCAACGATTTTGCCAACCCTGAACCTAGCTATGATCATCTCCCTTTTCTCTTCTCTTCGGATAATGCCATGATAAAAAAAGAAAAGAAAAACAAGGGAATAAGGGGATTGTGCTGATTTGCTGAAATGCACCAATTGTAATGTTTGTGTGTTGCATCACCCCGTCATCAATTCACTCTGGAAAAGGAAAGAGCAAGATGCAGACATCGTACTCTGAGCTAGTTGTTTCACTCTGCGGTTACCAGAAGATTCTGTTGGTATTACTACTTTTTAACTTTGGGGGATGATAAACTAATGGCGGTGAGGTGTCCTAAGCCATAAAGTCCGACCAAACAAATAGTAGGCGTCTTGGATCCAACTAATGCAAGGAGATGAAAGATGGTCAGTCAGTAACACTAACAAAACAATTTGGAGATGAAAACAGAGAACTAATCACTAGTACTATTTACTATTTATTAGTAGTAACTCCAACTCTTCACACCACGTGGAAGATGATCTTTCTTGATTTGTTGTTTGATTGGTAGAATAAAGCAGCAGGCTGATTGCATTGGTGGAGTAGTTAGCATAAAAATTTTGGTCAAGATCCAACCACCGCCGAGTAAAACTTTGTTCCATAGCTGACCGGGAAGCTCTAGTATATACCCTCAATTTTGGAGGATCTGTCACTGTCTGATGCTATCTATCAAGACAATTATGAAGACGGCATTCGTCTCCTTCAACACATTGCTTCATACCTCTCTGTCCACTGCCGAAGATACTACTATAATCTTTATCAGCATCTTTTGGGCGGGCTTCACTAGCTAGTTGATTGCCATTATGCTAATGAGATTTTGTCCTGTCCAAGACGTGCTCTGCATTCCCAGCTTCCAACCAACCCTGGAAATCCCAAAAAAAAAATAATAATAATCATCAACTCCTCTTGACCAATAATTCCAGATAGACAAATGGAGTCGTACTTTAGATTCCAAGTACTCGCTTAATATCACTCCTTTATTCACTAAGCAAGTGAGAACACGTTTGTATTGATTGCCGTCTTTTGATGTCCTAACGCAGTGGAAAAGAAGAGCTGCAGCGTACAGTTTTTGTTACGCTGTCTGTGTCAAGTAATCTGATCATAAAAGAAATTGGGAAGCTGTTTTGTTGGTCTATGCGGTGTCGGGTACCTACTACAACATGCTGTTTAGCAGATTACTATTGTATAATCCCTTGAGGCCTTGCACTTAAAAATATTAAACCTTAACGGTTAAGGAAAACAAAAAAGAGAAAAAGATTAAGCCTTATCCTTGTCAAAATGCTGTCTCTTCAAAATAAATAAATAAATAATACAAAATGTTCGCATGATGGGGTCTGCTTTTTCACGGTTTGCCTTTTCTTAGTTGCGGGTCACTGTAAAATAATACGATTACCAGCTTTATTTATTTCGCCTTTTAGTTTCTTGGTCAAACTAAGAGTGTACACTACACTAAAGAATAGTCGGTGTCTTTAGAAACAACAAAGCTCGGTAACGTAAAGATTTGTATGTTTGCACCAAATGCTTACTTGAGAACGGACTTGCCGTTGGGCCCAATCTGCGTGTTGAAGAGTTGAGGCTGCATCCTCCGCGTCAGGGTTGGTCCAATACCATCATCCATCTGTTAAGACTACATGAACTAGCTTTTAATTCTACACCAGGGCCCGACACGGGCCCGATTCAAAAGCCCATTTAAGATTTCCCTCCCTTTCATTTATTCTTCCCTGCAGAAGATCCTTTTTCAGCTGTGGATGGATGGGAAGATTGCGCATTAATAACCTTTTCATGCAATTTCCTTGGTTGCGCGCTAACTGAGAAATTGTACCATGCAAATTTCGATAGTTGTGCAGCACAAACCAGGAAGTAGGAGTAGATTTAGAAAAAATTCTATGGTGTTCGAAAAAAAAAGAAGAAGAATGCCATAACCAACGCATTCTTGTATCTAAGGTAATAAATTTTAATGCATGAAAAAGAATCCCCTAATACATATATTGCTATAGAATTTCGAATCCTTTTCTTGATTTATTCTGTGCATTTCCTATTCGATGAAAATTAAGAAGAAGTTGTCTCTGTTCTATTTCCTTATAAACTGCTGCTACTCAAAAACTTAGCAAATTCAACAGTAGTAGTAACTTTTTTTTTTTTTAAAAAATATTGTTATCAAGAACGATTCCTTTTATATGCTTTCAATATAAGTTGAAACAAGTGCAACTATTTTCCTTTTCATGTTTTTCTTAACAAAAGAGGTACTGTGTGAAAATTTTGATTCAAGTCTATAGTTTTCATGAAACGTAAAAAGAATACACGGTAGTACCATACATATTGGACTGTATTATAATTTATAGTAGTTTGGACGAATTAATTACTTGCAAAAAGGAAATTCCTATACTTGTTTTCTTTCCTTTTTAGATTTGGCATCTTTGAACTTTAATTACCTATTTTGTTCAACACTAGGGTTACTACTTAACAGTCTTAACCGCCTTGACAAAACTATATATAATACTAGGGTCTTCCTTCCTCTCCCTTCCTTCACAAGCAAAAGAAAAGCACTCGAAACAACGCAGGCAGCAGGGGAAAGAAAGACAGAGAGAGGAGAATTGTAGTACATTTCTAGGTTTTGAGGGGTTTAGTCAGTGACAAAAACCTAGAAACCCTTGTCTACAGCTCTTGTCTGCGCCTCTGCTGCTATTTTTGGTGTTGGTTCAACACGATGGCGTTTAAGAGCAACCCTTTTGCGCTCTTGAACGGCGAAGACGACGGTGACTGTTCACAGCTTCTCTCTCCCCCTAGTGCCGCGGAATCCAGAAAGCCCGTCGGCCATAATAATGGTAGCAGTTGTTTGGCTTGAGTGTTTTTTTGCATGAATTAGCTATAGAGTTGCATAGTTAGCAATTGCATGTCTTGAAATCAAGAAAAATGGTAGCAGCAAAAATCTTCCAAACTTTTCTGTTTGACTTTCTTTCTGGTTTGCTCGTTTAATTAGGTTATTGGTGTGATATGTGGATTCTATGACGTGCAATATCCGTGTAAACAAAGCAATTTGGTTTTGTTGATTGATAAGTGCAGGCTATCCGCCGTGTGTGTGTTTTTATCTTACCTTACATGTTAATATGGGTCTAGAACTTATGGTCTTGGTAAAATTTATGCGACGCAAAATTGCATGCATTAGCTATAGAGTTGCATGTCTTGAAATCAAGAAAAATGGTAGCAGCAAAAATCTTCCAAACTTTTCTATGTTTTTCTTTGTATTTAAAGTCCTAGTCTTGATTTTTATTTTTTGGTAAAATTTATTTTGTTAAAAACTGTTGGCCCAATTAGGGGGGCAATATATCAACTGTCAGAAGGTTTTTACATTTTGATTATTTTGCAAAATCCGTTTTTCCAAAATTGTACTTCTAATTTGGACATGGATGTTGTGCAATCTTGGAATCTGTTTTAAGAATTAATTATTTTCTGCAGTAGTGAAATCTGAAGGAAGGAAAGGAAAGCAAACTGGAAGAGGGGGCAGAGAACGCGGCTCTGTAAGGAACAATAATGCCCAGGAAAAAGGCATTCAGAATAATAATTATCATCACAGCAATGATAACAGGCGCTATGATGGTCATTCTGATGGATATCGTCAGCATAGAAGGGGGGCTTACGGTGGCCAGCGGCAGAACATGGGAGATAATGGTTATCGAAAGAATGATGTTCACGAGCAGAACAATGTTGACAAAAGAGGTTGTCGAGGAGCCAATTGGGGGAAGCGGGAACAACGATCACAAACTTGTTAGGCGTGGAGATGGTGAAGTGAAGACTTGTGAGGTAAAGGAGGCTGTTGGCGGTAACGAAGAACCTAGGAAGGGGTAAGCATCTTTTGATGAATATCTATCAACTTAATCGTGCTGCTTGTCTCTTTCTTTATTCGCCTCGAGTAATGGTTCGTTCGTTTGCATTACAATTTTAATTGATGGATCCTTGATCTACAAACAGAAACATGCATATTAGCTAGTCTGTATCTTTTATAGGTTCTTTTCGCCCCTTCAAAGTAGGATGGACAACTAAATCAGCAACTGGACTGGTTCCTGACTTTTGACATTGTATTCTTGCTCTTTCTTATAACAGGAACCTAATTGTGGGGGTATCTAAAGGGCGAGAGCCGGAACAAATTCCTAATGGTAACAACCCTGGAAAGGGCTTCAGTGAGCAGAAACGACAAGATAATGTAATACTTCTGCATTTTTTTTGGTATGCGCTGTAAAGTTAGTTCGATGTAGATGGGATATTCACATACTCTTTTCTTAATGTTGGTACGCAGACGATGACTTTGCGACAATATGACAAGCAGCTTCTTGAGAAGAGGAAGGCCTTGGAAGCTTTCAAGAAAGAGGAAAGGAAAGTGACACTGGACGAGGAACTCGACTCGATGCAGCTTGTTGGCAAGAAGAAAGATGATGTTGCTTCTGCTAAGCAGGTCAGGATTCAAAAAACTCTGCATTTATGTTTTCATTCTCCTCGCTTTGTTTTTTCTCTCAGTTTCAACCATGTAAATTTGCAATATGATATTCTTTCTGCATTATTTAGAATTCTGAGACAGAGAAGCACAAGAAAGACGATGGCCTTGGAACGACGAGGGTGAGTGGTCGCCATGCAATATTTGATAAAAGACGCACGTGTGCCTCTTGCATATAGGAGATATACGAGGCCTGCAACCACCACCACGAAGGATGAAGCTCTTAAGGCTGGTCATTCCCCTAAAGTTCCTAGTAAAGCTCCTGAGAGTGGGAATTCCCATAGGAATCCTCCTGTCAAAACTCCTGATGTTGAGGACCGCAAACAGTTCCCCGTGCTCGAGAGGGTGTGAAAAAATTCCAACCCTTGTTAGCATAATAACTTGGACTACTATTATCCACTTCCCCTGTGGCGAACTTTCATAATTTCTTTCTGGTTCATGAAATTTTCTTTTGCAGCTAAGCATTCAGAATTTATTTTGCCTCAGCCTTTTTGCTGCTAGTCTTTGCTCGTTTGCGTGTTCTTGTTGGGCATAGAATGCCCAATCGGCTAAATTATTTATTTATGCCATGGTTGAATATGTGTCTACACTCAGGGAAATTGTAGGATTCTAAACCCAAGTCTTTTTTACTACGGCTTTATTAGTTTTAGGAAATTACTTATCCTAGCGTTTGTGGTGTTAGATTAATACTGTGATTCGTGTGTGATGTGGCGTAAGGAATTGTACTCGGGAAATAATTTGTCTTTTTCTTGCACAATTGAGTTGCATATTAACAAAGGCCTGCGGCTTCTTTTGCTTGTTTCTGACTCGTACCTTCGGGTTATTTTATTACTAACATGTCTTGATAAGGGCCTGCAGAGATGAAGATAGAAAAGTCAACTTGGACGGGTGAATGGCAGATTTTTTTGTTTCTATAGTTATTTCAAACTTCAGTTTGCTGCTTTTTTTTTTGGACGGTTAGTTATTGTGGGTTGGCCCAATTCCTACACTTCAAGAGTGAAACTAAGTGTAGTGATTAAATATTTAAGTGTGTGTGTGTATGTTATGTCTTACTTCTCTTACTGGAGATTTGCTTCAAAATGCAACATAAAAGCGGAGGAGAACAATGAAGGGAAGTTGCTCAATTGAGCGGAGTGCAAGAATTGTTTTAGCAATCAATCGTCTTTACAGTTTAATAACAACTTAAAAGTTGATAAGGGTATCGAGAGACCTTCAATAGCTGCTGTATCAATTGGTTTGGACAAGAAATATTCCCTTTAATAACTTTTGTTCATTAGTTTGGACAAGGAATATTAAAATATTTAAAATCATAAAAAATTTACAATACTCAAATCCAAAATTAACTACAAATCAATCTGTAAAATCATTACTAAATTGTTCTTTTAATAAAAAAAAATATTTAGAAATATTTATATTTTATAATTATTAATATATTGTTTGGATCCAGATCAAATACGAGTTGAAATCTTATATTATATATCCAACCTTTTTTTTTCCTTAGAGGAAACGGATGCAGATCCAAATTTGGATATTAAAATTATTTTTTAATTCAAACTCGAAAAAACTTATTGGATCCGAATTGGATCAGATCCAAATTTGGATATTAAAATTATTTTTTAATTCAAACTCAAAAAAACTTATTGGATCCGAATCGGATCCAGATTCAAATCCGTTTCATTGACACCACTAGCGATCCCCCCCCAACCCCAGTTTAAAGCGGAGGGGAATTACCTCCCCCCAATTGCCATCCTTGAGAGTATCTAATGGAAACACACACACGCACATTTGATGCAAGAAAGATTGGGCTTGCTGGCATTCACAGGCAAAACTTATCGGGCCTTCATGAATTGACAGAAAACCCAATTCAGTTTTCGAAGTTTCCGTGTCGGAATATTTGGGCTAATGCCCATTTTGCCTGTTGTTCTATCAGGGACTCCGAAATTCGTCTTCTTTGAATCCCGTTGCCCTCAACCGGCGGGCTTCCTTATGCTTACAAAATTCGTGTCTTTTCAGGCGCAGCAAAACTACAGTGTAAGGTTGATTTTCCACGTCACATGGCACCATATTTATTTAGTATTATTATGGGGATGAAGAGAAATCAAGGGTGTGCAATGTGCAGTTAGTATTATTGTGGGTGCACCGTGCACCAGATCATAACATAATCCAGCCCTTATCTGGTTCATTTTGTACACGAGGAAAAAGACAAATGAGGAGCTGTTGTTTGTTGGGGGGGGGGACATTTTGGAGATGACGCTATCAACGACTGGGGAATGACACGTCCGTGGTGGAGATATGCGTACGGACGGTGATCTGATCCCAGTCGGCAGCAAAAGTAGCGGCAGGTGGCGGACGGAGCAGATGCAGAGGACCCCATAGCCACCTCATATCTCCAAGGACTGAACGGGATGTATCCTCCCTCCGCCATCCACGACCATGACTCCATCCATGTATATCATCATCCCATCATTCATCATTTAAATCTCCAATTATTCCATCTGAAGAACCGCTCTTCTGGCTTTTGCCAAATGTCTGAAGCATGGTCGTTGCTATAGTATATGTTGCATTTGTAGTCCCATGCAAACCCCTTTTTTCTTGGTGCTTGCTACTAATTTGTTTCTTTTTCTCCTTTTTAGTTTTATTTTTCTCGTAAATACTACCATGAGTCGTACCAAGTCGTCTAGGCCTATAGTTAGACGATAGAAATATTTTTATCAGTCAAGTGATCGTAAAATCTTTTATTTCGATTATTAAAACCATGATCTACTACTATCGGAATTTGGGATTTTGAAATCATATCTAAAATTTTGGAATTCCTTAATTTCCTAATTAACCTGGAGGGTTTTGGACAAAAGAACAAGTCTGATTCATATCTAATTTATCAAAACTAGGGATGGCAATTGGGCACCCGTTCCGCGAGAGCTAATGGGGGCGAACATTGGGGTGGGGGGAATTTCCCCCCCCCCCCATTTAGAAACGGGGCCCGCCCCGCCACTCGTTAAAAAAATTAATATATGCATATATATAATTATAATTATAAATATATTTATATTTATATTTATTATATACACACATATATTATCAATATAATTATAATATATTATTATATACACATATATAATATATTAAATAAATATCTATATATATTATATAATGTATATTAGTATATGTAATATAATTAATATTATCAATTATACTAATAATTATATATGTTTACTAATAGAAATTATTAATTAGTTATACTAAATTCACTAATATATTTAATTAGTAAAAATTCTTATATTTCATTTCGAAAGAGCTAAGGAATCAAATATTTAATGATAGACATTTCTGGTACTGAACAAAATAAATGTGTTAGAATAACTGACTCTATTCTAAACTTATGATGAATGATCCCATATTCAAATTCGATTCCAACGCACGAACAAGTGCCTACTTAAAATTGATCACGACGCGTTACGATTATGGTGTAGTCAAATCACAAATGTTCTGTGAGTAAATTTTTTTGGTAAAGCCCACCGCCACCTGTCGTCTAGACCCCTAAGATCGATTAGGCGTGTAAATTGCAACGTAAAAAACTGCGAACAGCTCTTCCCCAAGGGGACAAAGGGGTATTGTCTTTTGTTAACTTTGACGACCTTAATGGCCAAATCTTAACTGCTTCTTCGCTGACACAAATCAAAATTAACATGCCAAACTTTAAATGCCTACTGATATACGTGTCAATCACGATTTTTTTTTTTTTTTTTAGAAGGTGAAAGTAATCACGATTAGAAACACACATACTGGAATTCCCATGTTCGAATTGGGTACGGGCCAAAAAAAATTTTGTGTGTCGTTTGGATTGTTCCATCAAAATAATAATGCTCATAAACAATCATGTTTCACCGTGTTGTAGAAGAGCAACTAACACAAGAATAAACCAGCGGCAGCAAGATAGTGCTGCTTTACGAGAAAACAATTGCTTCGAGATCCTGCAACCATTATTAGTAACCAGCTACGGTCAACAAAACGAAATGGAAATCCCTACTTGGCCTTCTCAGAAGTCAGAACTTGGAAAATCTTTGTCCATAAAATTATGTTACGCTAGCTAGTGAATGAATATATATATAATATTCGCATGTTAGATATATATTATATATATATATATATATATATATAGTAAAATGTCCACCTGCAAAGTCAGCTAGACTTGATTTTATTTTTGGTCCAAAACAGTAGCTTTATTTTTCATGGTAAGAACTTTACGGGTAATTGGACACGGGTTCAAGTAAAAAGCACAACGGTCCTATAATGTTCAATTGTTCATTGATACATTAGCATCTAAGATTGGGGTTTACCCGTTCTTCATCTAATCAGATGACTACTAGTATGAATTTTATTTTTTCGATAGCATCACTACCACAGGAATGACTACTATATTAAATGTTTTGAGAGTAGGGTTTCCAAAATTTAGAAAGCAAAATAATTAATTGATTATTTATTTATATAATTGGCCCCTAGTTTATACCTAATCAAAGTCTATCGCAGGCAAGGATTTTCAACGTATCATGATATCAATGACAATTAAGATCAAACTTTTGGACTTCAAACTTTTGAAATGAACAAGAAAAATCATGCATATATATAACACATAACATATATATATATATATAACACATAACATTATTATAATCTCGAAGCACAGAATTCAACTTGACGTGTCCTCCTACCCTTTTGAATACCACGTGCCTTGTTTTTTTTTTTTTTTATAGTACTTGTGGCAGGGAGTATAAAGAAAACATGCAACCGTTTTCTCATCATAGGAATAGGAACAGGAAAACGTTCACCGTTTTCTCATCATCACTGTTTTCTCTCTGTGGTTCCCCTTAAATTGCTTTCGGGTCGATTTCTCGATTAACTCCTGCGTTTGTCTAAATTAGTAGGTGTGTGTGTGTTTCTACCGTTACGGAAAAAAATTCATAGGAATAGGATGCTTCTTCGTAGTATTATCTTTTTTTCTTAATCACTTGATTTGATTTCATATTTAAGAGCAATATATCATACTATAGGTCCTTTTCATAGCCGCAGAGTACAGTGATTAACCATTTCCTTTCTGGTGATTAACAAACTAGTTAACAGTGCAATATCTAACCAATCATAACTCGACGTGTGAGGTGGAAAACGTGAATTTTTGCACTGAAAAAGTTAAGAAACGCTTGGGATCAACTTCTGCAAATATTTACGCTTTTAAAAGCGCGAAAACAAACATCCCTATTGGCTTTATAAAATCAGTGGTTCAGTGCAGCATGGCATTAAGTACGGGCCTACGGGTCGACGAGAGGAAAAACTTTTTCTTTTCTTTTTTTTATAAAAAAGGAGGAAGGGTGAGATTTAAGAGGTCGAGAGAGAGAGGGAGAATGAAATTAGAACCTCTAATTGTTGGAGATGATGAGAGTGTCCGTTGTTATTCAAACTGCCTAATTTTGTTAATACACGTCAAACTGTCTGTTGTTACATTTCTCAATGAACACATTTTTCAATTATCTTGTTACCTCACATACATCAAATCGTTGTAATACAGTATCTTTAAAAAAAAATCTTAATATAGCAATCCGAACAGGGATTGCTAGTGATATGAGATTTATAGTTCAACTTTCATACTTTCCCCTTGTAAGATTCAAAATCTACTGCGAGTCCCGAAAATAAAAAAAGAAAGGGAGAAGTGTTGAATTTTTAGTGCAATTGTAGTTGCATGGTGCATTTTTGGCAAGGTCAACCTAAGAGGTTTTAGTACAAACTTATTCCGCATCTCTATGAACATCAAATTGGTTTGAGAAATTGAATAAATTATTTGTATGTCCATTATTTGAGGTCGTGAACGTTGAAATGTCTAGTTTAAATTGAATGACTTTTGGTACAAGTAAAGTTACCACCGATACATCATACCATGCCATGCTAGTAGAATATGTTTTGAAGAAACCAATCAAAATTGGTTCGAAAAGAATAAATGAATTAGAAGTCGGCTGTCAAAGTGACTTAATGACGCATTTACGCCTGCCCGTTATATTAAATAGTAGTAGCAGGAGGAGTGTGATGCGAGCAGTATCCATAGCAAAAATCACAGAAAATGCTAAACAAGTAGGAGTTACATCTTTGTCATGAGAGGATGAAGAAGAAGCAGTAAAAAAAAAATAAAAAGGCAGAGGGGTTTGCCCTTGCATGAGGAGTGACAAGTCCTTCCGCGTAGATGCCAGCTGCTATGGCCACGGATTCCCTGATTGCCTACGCTACACCTTGGACCACTCTCCCTCTCCGCAGCACCCCTCCCGGGTCCCACCCCAACTTCACACACTCACGCACTACCACTACTGTACTACACTTGCACTCTCCAAAACGAAACGAAACACCCCCCCCCTCCTCCTGTCTCATTCCCATCAGTCTCTCATTCTTCTTCTCTACACTACCCTGTACCCAGCCCGCCACGCTGCCGAGTGCCCTCTAACTCTCCAACTCTACCTCCCCAGCCAAGTTAAGGTTAAAAAAAGGGAAACCCAATTAGTGGTAGAAGTGCCTTAGGTAATCAGGTATAAAAATATATAGTTAGTTTCTTTATTATTCTTCTTCTTATCAAAAGCCCTCAGACATATGAAACAGAGCAATAACTCCACCGTGTTCTGCTTTGCCTTTACTGGCAATAAAGGAAAAAATTTCCCATGAATATTACCTCTCATAATAATCATCCGCATTTATTCCGATCCTGTTTTTCCTCCGTTTTTCTGCTAAAATCTTGAGAGATCAAGAAAGAGGGGCTCTTGCCAATTTCTTGAAGGGACAAGAAATGGCGAAAAGTGGGGTGCTGGAGGATGGAGATGGTGATCCGGTGGTGGTGGCGGCGGCAAAGGTGATGGAATTGAAGAGGGAATTGCAGAAGATTGTCAAAGCAATTGATGAGGGTGATGATGTTAATTTGGACGCCCTGGATAAGGCCCACCGGTTGCTTTGTGCTCTCAAGGAGTTGAAGATTAAGAAGCGATCCTTGTCTTCCAAGATTCACGATTCCTCCTCTCTAACTGTCCCCGACGAGTTTCGCTGCCCGCTTTCCGAAGAACTCATGAGGGATCCTGTTATTGTCGCCACCGGTCAGGTACCCACCAATTATCCTCCTTTCTTTCCCTTGCGAGGTTTCCTTGGAATTTTTTAGTTTTTTTTTTTCCTGTTTGGGGATAATTCCATTTGGGTTTTGGCGAATTGGGACGACTGTAGTGACATTGTGGGTTTCTAAAGATTGAAGAGATTTAAACTTGATACTGGAATTTGAAGTGGCAAGTGTCTTCTGACACCGCCCAAAAGTACAAAGGCAGAAGAGAAGAAAAGGGCAACTTTGTTTCTTTCGTGTTCTTTTGTTTGGTTGTGCTGGTTTAGTGTTTATTTTTCTTGCATTTGTCTAAATTTAGTATACGGGTTGTGTGTTACATGGCTGAATAAATTTGATGAATTGCTCATCATTTGAATGGATTATGGAAGTAGCAATTTTCCCATGGGCTGATAAAAGCTCTCGTGTGCTTGATTTGGACTATAGAACGCCAAATGGCCTTTGGTCGCGTAATATAGGTTTTAGTTGACTGGTATACTAGTGAATTGTGAGGGAGAACGCGGAGCTTGGGTTATTTTTTGTTGTCTTCACAAATGGTTTCGCAGGACTTTCTTAAACTAGTTTAGAATTGTGGCTTCAGACAGAGATCAATTCTGGAATTGATGAGACCGAAAGCCTCTACTGCTTGTGAAGTAGAGTACTATCCAGATGACACATTTGTGGAAAGCAAAGGCGTATTGCAGTTTATTTTTTATCTTTTTCATTTGAGTAGGGTTAAATTTGGTGAATGTTTTTTCCTTTCGGTTGATATTTTGTTTGCCTTCCCCGTGATATTTTACTCAAACTTTCGCCACTAATCTTGCAGACTTATGATAGACCCTTCATTCAGAAATGGTTAAAAGATGGAAATAGGACATGTCCCCGGACTCAACAAGTACTTTCGCATGCTATTCTTACGCCTAATCACTTGATTAGAGAAATGATATCACAATGGTGCAAGAACAATGGGATCCAATTGCCAGACCCCACACAGTATTCTGAGGATGATGGGCCAACAGAAGCTGATAGGGACCGTTTCATTTCTTTGCTTTCAAAGATGTCTTCTTCATTATCTGATCAAAAGGAATCAGCTAGGGATCTGCGGCTGTTGACCAAAAGGATGCCTTCATTCCGAGCCCTATTTGGTGAATCTGTTGATGCGATACCTCAATTGCTATCTCCCATATCTAAAAGCAAGTCTCCAAGTGATATTCACCCTGACATGCAAGAAGACATAATCACAACCGTTTTGAATCTTTCCATTCATGACAACAATAAGAAGCTTGTGGCAGAAACCCCAATGGTTATTCCCCTTCTTATGGATGCCTTACGATCGGGAACTATAGAAACAAGGAGCAATGCTGCAGCTGCTCTGTTCACATTGTCAGCCCTCGACTCCAATAAAGCACTAATAGGAAAATCTGGTGCATTGAAACCCCTGATTGATCTTCTAGATGAAGGTCACAACATAGCAATGAAAGATGTGGCATCAGCAATCTTTAATTTGTGTATCCTTCATGAGAATAAGGCAAGAGCTGTTAGAGATGGCGCTGTGAAGGTGATCCTGAAAAAGATCACAAATAGAGTGCTGGTGGATGAGTTATTGGCCATCCTTGCCATGCTCTCAAACAATCAGAAGGCCGTGGAGGAAATGGTAGAGTTTGAAGCTGTTCCATGCTTATTTAGTATAATGAGAGACACAGCATGTGCTCGCAACAAGGAGAACTGCATCGCTATTCTTTACACTATTTGTTTCAGCGATCGGACAAAGTGGAAGGAGATGAGAGAAGAAGATAGAACTTATGGTACAATCTCTCAGCTTGTTCAAAATGGTACTTCAAGAGCCAAGAGAAAGGCCAGTGGCATTCTTGAGAGACTAAATAGGGCTGTCAATCTCACCCACACAGCATGATGCAGCCGCTCCAGTCTTACCCTGCACAAACCCTGTAAATTCTACTGCAATCCTTTCTCTCTTCCGTACTGCTACTATACTGCTGAAGGCAGCTTGTGGGTTTTTTCTCTAAACTAGCGTTATTGTACATTCTGTGACGTCACCAAGGTTTTGATCTTGAGGTGTATGGATTTGTTGGTACAGTCTTTGTGAATGATTACAACAGGGAGCTTTTGGTATAAGATTCTCTCTTTTATATTGCTCAATAATCAGTGCACATGGCTTGTTTTGTAGGCTGCTTCCCTTTGTGCTGCTACTAGTTAAAAATGTCCAATCCGCAGCTTTCTGCGCCTCCAATTTAAAGTCTCCAATTTGTGTTTATAAGATTTTCTTTGGTGATTGCCTAATTATGCTTATGCTTATGCTTAACCTAGGTACATCCCTGTTTCAATTATTTGAACATTAGCAAATGCTTGCATTGGTTTCTTGAGTTGTCTGCAGGCAACAAACTCCGCTTGCACGGGTGTCCCACCGTTGATTCTGATAAACCAGATTTTGCCTTCTTCTCTACTCCTTTCCCCGGGGGAGGTAACAAGAGGAAGGAGGAAGGGGGGGGGGGGGGGGGGCCGTGTGAAATGGTTACAGCGTTATGAAGATCATGGAATGATTCGTTGAATAGTTACCAGTTCTGACTTCTAGAGTTAAGGGATTACAACGGGAGAAGCGTGCCCGTATTGAATGCGGTGGTGGTCTTGGAATACTTTTGCATAGGTGGTCCAAAACTTCATCTACTCCGACCATGCGTCGAGACCCTTTTCTGAGCGTTCGCCAGAAAACTGAACAAAAAGGGAAGGCACAGAGAGAGAGAGAGAGAGAGCGATGATTTCGAATTAATGTGAAATCGGAATTACAGGATTTAATTGCCATCAAAACATGGGCACTTTGAGTTATTCTTTGGATTGAAGGAAAGGAATTGGACATGGAAGGAAAAGAGAGGAAATGCTGAAATTTTGTTTGAATTGAGAAAGGGAAAAAAAATCAAGTGTTAGTTGACTGGAAAGAGGAGAAAAAATGATTTTTTTAAAAAGAATTAAATTATTTATATTAATCTTGTTCGTTTCACTTGTGTTTTTTCCGTCCAAAATCATTAATCCAACAAATTTACTATATCATTATTCTTCTTATCCATTCCTTTCCCTCCAGTTCCCTCAATCCAAACGATGCCTCGAGTTACCTTCCCGGTGGTTCAGCGCGGTGCTGTGGGGTGGGGGCGCTGGAAGTAGTGAAGATACCTCTGAATTGTGATGCTTATCTGCATGCATATAAATATGCATGCATGCTTCTCGTGCGGATTACAAAAGTATCAGATTCTTGGAATCTCAGGGCCTTCATGTCCCGCCACCGGTAGCAGTAGAAGTAGCAGTCTTTTGGCATTATTTTTTACCACCTTGTGCGTGCATGGAATTTCCTACATGTTAAAGGGTATAATTATTGACCAGTGGTTATTCGTCAGAAAGAAAAAGCTGACCTTTCCCTTCACCCAAAAGAAAAAAAAAAAAGAAAACATTTTGTTTGCCTCTGTTTTCAATTCTAGGAAAAAAAATAAATTTCAGATATCAAAATGTACAAAGCGTTCAGAGTCTCTTAGGCACCGTCTGGACTGAAAGAAAGGAAAGGGAAGGAAAGGAAAGGAAAGGAGGGACTCTAGTGAAAAAGAAAACAAAAGAAGAGTACAAAAAAGCGGAATCCATTCATTTTATTTGGAGAGCATATAACATCAATCAGCATTGAATAAGCTTGTTTTAGGTTTAGGTATTGACTGCAACATTTACTTGGGATTTAACGCGGCATCTAAATTAATATGCCCAACTATGCTGTCCAGCTTTTCTTCTGTTTTCAATTCTCGAGTTTCTTTCGCTTTATTTCTTTGAAAGAGAATTTCTACGCTTTTTGAAGATCAACGCATTAAGAGGAAGAGAGAGAGAGTAAAGCATGCACCATCTGCCATAGCCCATAGATATTGGATAACCTGATTAAGGGGCGACATTAGTGGGCTATCAGGATGTATTATAAATCTAAACCAAACCAAAAAAAAAAAAAAAAAAAAGTGGCTTAATGTTCAAGAGCAGCTGTCGGGAGGAGTGGAAGCCATGGTGGGTGAATATTACTGGTAGCCTTGCTTCGCTACAAATACAAATGTTATCCAGTTAGGCACATTCTACTGAATATTTTTTCCCTATAAAAATAATTGCAATCCAAACATACTCTAATATTAATGTGTGATATGATATCCCCCCTCCTCTTTCCAAGGTATCAATACCATAATGGCTTCATTAAATAATTCATTCCGAACAAGAAAAAATTGCAACGAGTGGTGGGGTAAGACGATCACGATGTGATGGCCACAAAGCAATGTGATTAAAAAAAAATTGCTTGTATGTTGGTTACGAAAATTTCCTTGTCTTTTTTTTTTTTCGAAAACAATAATAATTATATAACCTATTTTATTCTAGACTACAGGAGAGGGAGAGTCTAAAAAGACTTGTGTTAGGGACTAATAGGTATACAGATCTTACTAAACCAAAGCGGTGTTTTAACACCACCCTTAAATTTTTTTCGCTGCAAATGAGAGTTGAACCCCTACCTATAGCCATTGGTGGCCACCGAGCCAAGCTCAGTGGTTATAAGAATTTCCTTGTCGAGTTGTTGATTTGTTTCTTCTACAGCCAGAAAAGTGCTGCTATATCCGGCTAAAATTGCACTTACGTTTCGACATCCAACCGAGACTGGCCCTGTATTCATACTAGTCCCCACTCCCATGTGTACGTACACATTCATACGTATAAATACGTTTACAGATATCGATTTAATTGTGCACGTTCCGATACACTCCTATTTTATCCATCAAAATGCATATACTACTACTATTATTCAATAATCTTATTAGGTCTTCTAATTCGTGAACGGCAGGTAAGCGCACTCCATTCATGAATTTCTCAAAACTATCACCCTCGTAACGAAATGTTGAACCTTCTTATTCCAAAATTTTCCCTGTTTACTGGGAGAATTATTTTTTATTCTCAGGACCGTGCATGCACCATGTTGAGGCTCCAAATTATTATTGGCTTATAATGAGCAGAAGTGCAGTGCATTTTAGTGCCCCATGGGACCATGGGCATCTGTCAACAACGTAGACAGTCATCGACATTTTCTTAGCACCCTAACCCCACCCTGTTGAAAATGAGGGTCTACCATGTGTAATCGTGGACCTTATGTTAACTCAAAAGGCAACACATCTCGGGCCAATTTAGCTTTATATCTTCACTTTTCTGCCCATATAGATGGGAACACGAGTCTTGCATAATTGGTTTGATCACAGACACTCCAGCCAGCATCAACCATGAAATGTTAAATGCACCAAAGAAAGAAAGACATCTCTATTTCTAATCCTACCATGAAATGCCGCACAAAAGGGTTCAACTCTTCTGGTGGACAATTCGATGTAGTGTCAATTACTAGTACATTCTTAATAATACAACTGGGAAAACTGGGATAGGAGCCTACCATACCTTGAACTCACATGGCTGAAAATTTTCTAGAAAGTTATCCATGCCCGCATTAGGCTTGTTTTTCCCTTCCCCTTTTAATGGTTGTGTACATCCTCTTGTGTTGTGGTCGCCTGTGTTTTGATGAATCACGAGGCATTGTTGATTACAGTACCACCCTTCTTCATAGCACATTCACACCAAGAAAGCGAGATGGAGGGGGAAAAAATGAACGTAGTTGAAGCTGAGAATTTCGTCCAACTAAACAGTCGAGAAACGCTAGCATGATCATGTCTTTTTATTTTTTTAATTAAAAAAAAGCCTTTTCAGTCTTCAGAGTATTGAATTTTCCACCATGGAAACTCGACATTCGCAACACAACACTGTACATGCATCGCTCTGATCACCTGTACAATTTCGAGCAGACCAATGGACCGACATTACATTATAGTAATCTTTCCGTACTATACAGTCGGGTGCATCAAGCTACATTCCAAGCTTTACGGTTTACGCTTTACAGTACACAGGGAATGTTTTCTTGGGTTCTGAGACGCAATTAGCAGCATTTTTGCACAACAAAACAAGAATTACAACCGAATTCAGACTGCACAACGTTTAGTCCATCTTGTAAGCCCAACCGTGCTTGTCCAGAAATGCTCCTACTGCTTCTTTTATGGCCAAATTCGGCACCAGCTGGGATTTAAACAGTGGTTCGCGTGTAATTGGATCAAACTTACCCACCTAGCTCATTACAGTAAATGAGGATTTACTTTGTATGAAACAAAAGTATAGCCTGAACAATTGGCACGTAAAAATAGCCTTGAACAATTGACATGAGGATTAAGAGAGATGATTTTTACCTTTTCCAAATGGTTAAGGATCACTGCCCGCTCATATGTAAATCCACTAGGAGCGATGACAGGATCACGAAAAATGTCTAGCGTAATTTTACAACAAAGATAATCTGGCACCTGAATCCTCAAGTGTTAACAGGACAGAAGTCAAATGTGACCAATGAAGAACAGGAGTAGTAGTAGTCCACAAAGAAATGGATTGTAAGAAATAATTACCTCGGTTGGTATCTCATCTTCTGCAGCTTTGTGGAAAACCCTACTTAATGCTTCCAGTTGCTCGGTATTGGACTTTGTATCTCCATCAAAATAACCATTGGCATTAGAAGAATCCAGAAAATTTTTCTCCTTAAGAGCTTCTTCACAAGTTTCTCTGAGGCACAATAAACAGCAGATTGTGAAAATGAAACTTTACGCAAACGAACTAAGTAAATAATAGAACACTATCAACGCCAATCATAACAATAACAACAAACAAAATCACAAAAGATCACTTACTTCAAACTTTGAAGTTCCCAAGAACGATTGGTGGATTCATGCTCCCACTCCAAGTATTTTGCTTTTGCAAGCTCCAGCCAGATCTCCTCTACCATGTAACCTTTCGGGTTAGCACCCCTTCCGAAATCCAACGCCTAAAAGGTAATTCAGTTGGGACTTACTACGCACTTTCAGAGTCAATTTCCTTTCAGAAGCTTTAAGTCAGCATGCATAGAATAGAATAACTTAAGATGCCAGTTAAATGCCACACTAAATACAAGTTTTCTAGTTTCAACATATACATCTCAATATGCATATATTCAGATACCCCTCAAAGAAGATGGTTTGTATGTCTATAACATAAGGAAAAGATCAAGAATTAAAAGAACAATTCTGTGCTGCCAGCATAAGTTCGCGGATCAGTAGCTGGAGATATCCTATCTTGGAATTTCTCATTATCTATGCACTTTAGTACATTTCACATATCACCATCTGGATTACAGCTTGGTAGTATCCAAGGGTGCCACTCATTATACAAGATTGAAATATTGCCAACTAAACCTAGGCAGATCATGCAGCTGCCTAGTAGCCAGGGTAAGACTGGCCAATGAACATAATGATCCTGGGTTCACCAACTTCAAGAGTGCAGGAAGGCAAATGGTATTTAAGAAACTTCGATGTTGAAGCCCAATTCTACTACACAAAATGGCCAATGGAAACTACTCAATGAAGGGCTTCACAAAGTAATGCATCACAAGTGGCACACTTAATGAGTGTGCTTCGAGGTATGATGTGAATAGTTAAAGATGGAGTAGGTAGGTAGCAAAAACAGCGTGAAGAGCATTTCTGGAGCACAAGAAAATGACATTTTACCAAAGCGTACTATAAGCTTCTCATATACCAAAATAAGGAACACAAATTCAATTCTAAAAAATAGCAGTTGGTCTTGCCATTCTTATAGCTTCACAAAGTCAACAATATATAAGTCATAAAACATAATTTCAACTCATCCCACACTTCATTAGCCAATACATTATGCACCATGCATGTTTGACAAAGTATTGCAACTCCCCCCAACCTTTCCCCTTGAGTCAAAATGCTTAGTCAAAGACAAAGGAAAAGAAGAAAGAAGAGAAAAGTAAAACCATTAACGTCCATTGGCCACAGGTTGACCAAATTTATAGTCTACTTATTAACATCAAATACTGGACAATAGAAAAAGAAGTTGGCAACTAGGTGTGACTTGGACCTACAAAGCACCATTAGAGCATCAGGAATCGAGATCGAGTTGAAGACCAAGAAAAACTATTTAAGGTCTAAAAGATTATACAATTCTAGATTAATGGCGTATAACGTTCTTAGTTACAGCAGATGTCCTCAAAGGTGAGAGAGAATAAAATGAAGCCCCAAAACAATGGAAAATAAATTTTAATGTTTTGAGAAAAGAAGGTTAAGAAAAAAATGATTAAGAGCAAGACTGAAGGTAATTTTTGACTGAAGGTAATTTTTTATCGATACTGTGTTGAACTATCATTTAGAATGGACTTCATCTCTCAAAGGAAGAAAGCTATATTTAAGACATAAGCATTCTCTTTCCATTGTGGTTTGAGTAAGAAAGAGGTGGGGAAGAAGACGGGGAGGTTTTTTTTTTTTGACTGCCTTGGCAGGGTAATATACAAGCTGTCAGATATATAGCACAAGGCAATGAACAGCCAACAAGAGGACAAGCCAAGGGACGCACACCACTAAAGATGTAAGACTTCTAACAATGCTTCAGTTGAGCAAATCATCTTTAAAACTTCAATCAAGTGAAAGCAACCCATTCTGTTTAACAAAAAATGAGTCTCCTATAACTCAATAAATGATATAACCAGCCTTCCACCCCCAAACCAACCTTGCCCCACCCCCACACACACCCAAAAAGAAAAAGGGGGAAAAATGGAATGATGAAGAAGAAGCAGAAGCAGAAGAACCCCTCATCCTATCCAGAAAATCTAAAAAGCACAGTTGCAAACAAGTTCTGTTTGCTAGATATGGATATACATACCCAACAAATGCCACACTGCTGAGACGCATAAGACAAGTAGATTTATGTACAGAACAATAAACAATAATAAAATATATGCTAAGGAGTAACAAACTTATCTGTATGACCCAAAGAAACAAATACCTTTTCTAGTTCCTTGACCCCTTCAGCATACTCTTCTCTTTGCAGCAAAGCAAGACCTAGCATGTAATGGGCCTATAAAGCCAGAAAGCATTCCCTGTTAGATAGCTGTATATGAGAACTTCAAAGACATTGGAATACTAAACATTTCAATTCGTGCAATGAATTTCTACATAGGATGTGGATTTTACAAATATGCTATCTTTGGAAGCAACATAAAATGTTCCCAGAAAAAGCAGCTATTCAGCGATTAGAAGACAAGTATCTCAAAAAGAACAATAAGCCACAAAATTCTTAACGCAAGGTTATATTGTCATCACAACTACTTCATTCACCCCCCCCCCCCTAAAAATAAATAAATAAATAAAACCCAGCTGTCAAACATACCACTAGAAACCAAATTTGAGCAGTACATAGGTCCCTGATTGAGTAGGCTGATCAACTCTATACTGAGTTAAATAAAAGCTTAAATGAAAATAGTAAACGCGACTTGGCAAATGCAGCCTGCTTATCGAAAAGCTTTGTACCGCTTGTGCCTTTAAGCAAAGAGACTACTGTGACTGCTTTTTGAATTAGTGACCCTTTACTCAAAATAGAAAAAATACTACCCAAGGTGCCCATACCTCAGAAGATCACCAATAGTGCCACAGGTGGCCTCAAAACATAACACCATGTACAACACCAAACTACAAATTATCAAAAAGACACGCAAATTGACAATCAAATATCTTAACAGAACAAATTTGTAGAGAAAAAAAAAAATCTCATGAGCAGGATTCCAGATATAGTAACAGTAGTGACATGAAAATTGATGACAACATGAGTCACCTTTTTGAGAAACTCTTTAATCAAGCATTTTGGTTGCTGGCACCTCTTCACAACAGCACAATCATAGCAACATAATTAACAAAGAAACTACTGTATATGACAGCATTCCTATCCACTCTTAACTGCATGAGGATAAATCAACTTTTAGGGCATCTAACAAATGCCTGGTGAACTTGCATGTATTTGCCCAGTAGAAGATTTCTTTTAGAGTCATTAAGAAAGAGTCTGTACATATTGGCAATCTATTTTGACAAAATTGGGGGGACCGACATTATAATTAAATGTTGAGATCACTTTAGGGTAGATATGAAACAGATTGACTCAAATCAATATCGTCACAGTCCACGACAGAATAAGAGCCCCTTAAAATCCTAAATGCCCAAGATGCTGATGAAAGTCACACTTTAAACAGTACAAATCCCTGCGATGTTCCTAACAAACACCGAGCTAATTAATCACAAACATTTGGCAAAGACACGAGCAGCTTGATTTTTCTACTCTTGATAAAAGATGTCAGAAAACTTGCAGCGTCAACACGTAACAAGCATGAATTCCAAAAGAATGCAAACAAAAATGATGGTATAAAAAGGTTTGGCGACAAAATCAAATCTTTACTGAAAAAAACTAGTCCACGGACCTTGACAGAATGGTGATCAATCTGAATAGCTCTTCTACAATCTTCCTCCGCCCTTTTCCAATCACTACAAATTCATATGTCAAATCACCAGTAACCACGTCATCATCCTCATAACCACCACAAATATTGAAACGACAAAATGAACTAGTAATCCCAAATATTACTAATAGGGGAAGTACATACTTGCGCCTCCGATGACACAAGGCACGATTTGTCCAATATATGGCCACATTAGGGCACAATGCAATCGCCTAAATAACCATCCAAAAGAAGGGGGGAAATGTAAAATAAAAGAAAGGGCAGTGCTAGGGTTATGTATACATTTGTATATGTGTAAATTCATGCGTGGAATACAGAGAGGTGGGTTTACCTCAGTATAAGCATCGATGGCAGCACCAAATCGATCTTTCTTGAAGCAAAAAGTTGCCTTCTTGCCGAAGCTGTTCCGCTTGTTTGGCCACCGCTGCGGCATCCATAGCGGCGGCGGCGGCGGCAGCCACCGTGGGAGACATTTTACGGTCTTTTTTGAAAATTCTGTGCAAACCTATAATCGGAAATTTATCTTTTATCTGTCTCAAAATTAATTTCTTTAACAGCAAAATCTCGAAATTCTTTGCTGGGTACAAGTGTCTGTGATGCCTGTTCGCTCGCGACGCCCCAAAAATTGTGTAGTACGTTTGGGACGGAAGAGTTGGGGCAAAATTAGGAAGTAAATATTTGGAGGGGGGAGGAAATGAAACCAAAAATTTTATTAGAACCGAAGAGTGTTGAAATTTTACTAATCTCACGAAGTTTCACGATGCTTCCAAATTTCAGCTACCTGACTTGGGGAGGATGGGACGGGAAGAGGACATGTATGTAGAATAGAGCGAAAGAGACAAACAGGAACACAGAAACAGACCCCCTTCGCGTTTACTGCTGCAAATTCTCTACTACTACTCGTTTTCCACCGAACCGGCCCCATGAAAACTACTACACTACCATGCCCTTGGATGTGATATGATGTGACGTTGATGTATGTGAAATAAAATGGCAGTTGAAAGAATAAAAAGATCGATTGAAATATATATTTATGATACAAGTAAATATTATTTGAGATAATTTATAATTCAAACAAATTCACTAGTAGTACAATAAACTTTTTCCCATCGAGAACTTTGATTAAAATACGAGATAACAAGGACTGTGTTCATAATTTTGTTTGGATAGAATATTATTTAAAATAATTATTATAATATATTTTATGATATAATACATTTAATATAAAAAGATGATTGAAAATATCAAAAAATTAAAATTAAAAATGTATTTATAATACAAGTGAAATATTATTTAAAAAAATAAAATATTCGAACAAAGCATAGTATTACTTTAAACTTTAATATTTTTACTTAAATTTCATGCATTTTAACTTTGAAAAATGCATACATCAACACATCAAAATAAAGAGAGGAGATTCTACTGCCGTTTCGTTCCTTTTAGGCATCGTTAAATTTATGTTTTTGGTTTTTTAGACTAGATTAACTTTAATTCAGAATTTGCACCAGTATTGTTAGTAAGAGATTGAAATTGACCCCAAGACGAAGAGCCCAAAAATAAATAAATAAATAAATAAATAAAAGATTGGATGGGGGTCAAAACTGCCTTCAGACATTTCTATGGGCAGTGTCAGGGTGGATGGGGCCGTGGAGGCGGTTACGTCAGACCTGGGTTTTGATTGGATGGTTCTAGAATTTGCCTCAAATGTTAATTCGGGTTCTCTAGTTCGCGGAAGAGAATGGGTAATTTCTCAGTAACCGGAAAAAAGATCTCTAGTTGACCAGTGTGACCCAGTCCCAGTGTAGGCCTCGTTGGGATGTGACTGATGAATGCTCTCAACTGGGGAAAAAACTAAAAGCGAATCTTCTTTTCAGGCCTCGTTTCTTTTTCATTTTGTGGTTAGTTCTCGAAAACGAAAGGATCCATACGAAATAGGAAAATTATAGATGCATAGAAATCAAGGGGACAAAAATGAATTGCTGGAAAAAATTAAATATGTGATATATACATAAAAGCAAATGAGAGAGAGAGAGAGAGAGAATTTAGAATGTGCGTGTTACCTTCCAATATGTTTTTCGCCATCTTCTTCAAGGTTTATCCTCCAGGATGATATGACGATGGTTTTGGAGGTTTCACAGAAGCCTGATGATACAACTTCTTAGAGTTTTAACTAGGAAAAATAGAACGTAGCGTATGGATAAAAGAATCATATGCGTCTTCTAAGAGAGTCAGTCCTTCATCCCTTTTATAGAGCGAAAAGGTTTGCTATTTTGCTTAGAAAAGCGCCTGGAGAACTTTCAGTGCAATGCAAATTCTGACATTGCACAAACACTAGAAATGCCAGGGAGACTTCTTTCTTCCTTCCGTTCCGCGCGCTGCTCTCACGAGTTTCTTCCTGCCAAAGCAAGATTTATTTTTTTTATTTAAAGACCATTTGGATTGCTATTTGTAACCATTTTCGTAAAAGTATGTTCTGTAACGATTCTGAGATTTTGATAAGGTGATGGAAAAATATATTTATAAAAATATAAAAAATTTTCTGCGAAGCATATCAGCAATGCTGTATATTAATATGCAGAAACAACAAAACCAAACCGAGAGAAGGATTTCGCTGTTGATTGTGAAGCTGGCTTCTTTTATATTTTTTCAGGGGGCAGCACATCACCGCGTTGAACTTGACCGTTAAATTTTTGGGGCTGATGTGCAAGTTTTTTTTATTATTATTAAGTATCTAGCATGATCCACTTGAAAAGGGCAAGCAAGCATCTCATTCGATTCGATCAAAACGAGTGAGAACTGAGAAGAAGTAAAAGAACAAGGAGAGTAGAGCAGTTCCTGCAAACAAGACGAAGCTGTAAATTGACCGTAATGTACTTCGGCACCACAGCACAAAACTGATGAAAGGAGACATCTCCGCTTTCAATATACAACAAACCAGACCAATTAATTATCCTTCTAGCTCCCCAGGAGACTGGACCCTTGCCCCTTGCTTTCATCAAAATTCTCCACAAACTGTAATCTATCGCGAATGCTACGTGCCAGTCGCAGAGCTTCCTGATCTAACTTCATTTTCCGCCTTCTCAAAACTCTGACATGATCGGCCATATTCACCAATCATTTTCCAATCAGCTCAAGGTAACAGAAAAGCACAAGGTGGAAAGGACATACCTCAGAAGCCCATAAGCAATCACTTGCCTTGCGAGGATTATGTGAATGTGAGTCTGAACACGCAACCACAAAAGTGTTTCATCCATCAGTTTTCCCGAGAAATCAATAGCCACCCAGTTCAAACTAAGTCCCAGAAACTTACATGAAATATGACTTGGCCAGCAGCAGCGCCGTTGTTAACTAACAGATTAAATGAATCTACAGTAATGAACTCTCCATCAATAAACCTTTTAAGATGATGATGGACAGGGATATAAATATATAACAATTTCACTAGCCCATTACAGATAAAGTAGTACATCTAAAAAGACATTATCAGATTCCTCGGGAAGACAACAGAATTAGCTATGCTATGGGGACACCAGTGACTGCAACACTTCAAACATTGTCCTTGCTATCGAATTACTGAAGCAACGCAGGAAAAACTTTGGCAATCATCATATACTTTAAAAGGAAATTTGCCAAATTGGTCCCTAACATTTACACAAAAAACTTTTTTAGTCCCTAACATTTAAAATCAGCCAGAATATTCCTTAACATATAAATTATGATCCATTTTGGTCCTAATGCTCGTATTTGCTCATTTCTCCGACTAAAAATAGCACGCCTCTCTCACGTGGGCATATTTTCAAGGGCAAAATTGGAAAACACAAGGTTTTCTCCCCTTTTCAAGGACAACATTTTCGCATATTTTTCTTTCCCAGTTCTGAAATTAGGGCTTTTCTCCCCTTTTGCTTCTGGTCATGGACTCTTTGCTAGCGAGCTACGCCTCTTCCGATGAAGAACAAGAAGATAAACCACAGCTCTCAAATCCCAGATCCGCTGGATTCCTCTCCTCACTGCCACCCCCAAAATCTTCATCATCTCTTCTTCTCATCCATCTCCTTTCCACTTCCCCCACCCCAATCCCACCCCCAAAGCCCCCCGTCTCGTCATCTTCCTCAACCCTGGATCCACATAAATCTAATGAACTTCAAGAAGAGAGGGATGGGCAGCAATTGCTAAAAAATCGGGAAGTTCGAGACTTTTGGCATCGCTTCCAAAACCATCGTCATCTTTGTTCACTTCGCTTCCTCAACCCAAATCATCTTCCACGTCATCTCTTTTCTCTTCGCTTCCGCAGCCCACCAAAACCCACAATCTTGATGCCTGGGCTTCACCTCCGCACAATCTACTAGAAAGAGGGTGGTGGTGGTTCCTTGGCGGTCGGATCACACAGCTTTAACGGAAAGGTGACGGAATCAAGCTCGCCGGGTTTAATGGTGGTGGTTCCTTGGGGATCAACAGAAGCAGCCACACCACTAGGGGATCAAGCCTCAAATTGACGCGGGTGCTTTTCATTTTGAGGAGAATATACTGAAGCAGCAGCAGCAGAAGCTTCAATTCCACATTTACACTAAAAACAATAGTGTTTTCCAGGTTTTGCCCTTGAAAAATATTGCCCACGTGAGAGAGGCGTGCTATTTTTAGTCGGAGAAATGAGCAAATACGAGCATTAGGACCAAAATGGATCATAATTTATATGTTATGGACTATTCTGGCTGATTTTAAATGTTAGGGACTAAAAAAGTTTTTTGTATAAATGTTAGGGACCAATTTGGCAAATTTCCCTACTTTAAATGTTCAAAATTTAATAATATAGCATGATGGTTATTGCTAAAAGACATCCAAATCCACCATCTGCTTGAATAAAAAAACAGCAGCAGTAACTTATGTCAAGTGAAGCAGAACTCATCCTTTTCTATTTTTTTTTTGGTTAAAGGTTTGCCTTGCATCATTCTCAACAAATCCCTAAAGTTGGTCACTTCTCTAACTTACAGGAAGCCTACGAAGTATGAACTTTGGGAGTCAACAGCTCCTTTAAGTTATCCATAGTAGGTTCTGTCAACCCCAATCCCAAAACTCCACTTGCAAAAAGATGCTTATATATGGGGAACAAGAGGTAAAAATAGTCTATCAAAAAGGTAGCACAGACAGATAAATCATACTTAATCATCAGAAGGCAAGGCCTTCCAATGCAACCAAACAAGCAAGGGGACTAGATGAACTCAACCCCCATTCAGAACCACCCCTACCTGCTGATAACAAAAAATGATGTAGACAATAAATACATACCACAACCAGTGGCCTTCTTTACAGCTTTGCTAATGAGAGGTACTTTTGAACACATAGCCGCCTACAACCTGCACAATATGGTCATTCGATCAGTGTAACTAGTTGCACGATTCAATTATACCCTGTAATGAAAAGGACTCAACACCGGTTAAGATTATGAAATTTTCTACTATTTTCTATTACGATAAAGAAACAAAGTATAGCATTTGACAAGAGGCACTTACTTCTGAAGGGGTTGCCTTCCAAAGAAGAAAAAATGACGTTTTGGGATAATAAGTGAGTTGCCTGAGAAAACACATTCCAAGGATTCATAAAATGTCAACCATATTTCATCTAACAAGCAAAACAATAACATAAAAGCACACCATTCTGCACATTAATGGTTGTCAAAAAATTTGATTAGGTTGCAGTTTTTACATGTAGACCAAATCAATTTAAACGCATCCTATTATCTGAGACTACTAAGATTTGCCTTTGAGTGTTTCTTGATTCACAAAATAAATGCATAATAAAGCGCCAAGTATGAAGTCCTCTGAAACAGATAAGACACATTGGTTCGTCTCTGGCTATTAGTCCTCCACCCCCAATTTTGCCTAAATCCTGCATCACTTCTATGCGTCTAGAGTATGCATAAATCAAACCTAGGTAAAGGAGAACGATTGATACTCTGATGACAAGTGGAGAAGAGTAAATGTTGTCACAGAAAAAAGAGGAGTAAGTCATAGCTTGAGTTGGGCAAATTCAGGCATCAGAGGGGGTAACAATTTCAAATAATTACTCCATAGAGAAGTATGAAGTCAACAATCCTCTATGATTTATGCAAAAGAAGCTCTCGATGCATCGACTAACATGAGATCTATTTGCCAAACTTCAAAAACATGGATGAAATATTTTAAGCAATTGGATAAAGCACTTCTTTATCATCTTATTTTGCCGACGTCACCGTATATTGTCCAGAGAAAATGTACGGAGACACTTTAAACTCTCAGACATGAAAAGAACAAGACCACCTTACCCATGATACCTTCCTTACCCATGGCTCAGAGGATTTGAGTCCAAAATGCAGAGACATACATCATCTTCATAGACCTGTAGTGAAATCAAGCCCAAGAAAGTATCAAAGTACCAACATCAGAAGGGGAAAAGGTCTAGCTTTATGCTACTTTGGCAGAAAATATTATTAGGGCGAAACAACAACTTCTTCTCTCATTAAATAAAATAGCTGGGAATAATAGCATAGTCACCAAGTACAAACGGTAGAGTTTGCAAAGTGGCTTAAAGTACTAGAGATGTCGACTACTTGCATGTGCTATATTAAAGCTTGTTCTGCAGTGGTTCGTCAATTCATCAAAACCACAAAGCCTGAACAAGTTGAGTTGTCAAACATGGTTTGAGCACAACTCGAAAAGCAAAAGATTTATTTACTGTGCATATAGAAAAATTGAAGCTGATCATTCAAAGCGACTAAGTTTGGCCTGATAAACGATCGTTTGAGCTCGGGATCCAGGACACGCAACCAAGCTCAAATACAAACGTCAAGCTTCTTAAAAACATTCAAATCAAAGCTTGAACAATGCAGTGGCCGTTTCCTTCACACTGAGGTTTCAAGTGAAACTTTCTTAAGATTCAAGTTCAGAGATGGGACAATGAGCTTTGAAACAATAATTGGGGTCAGTCCCAATAGTACAAAAACATTAAAAGTTAACATACCAGCAAGAAGCATAATCAGAAATCATATAGTAATCGAACTTTTTTAGGATACAATTAAACCCGAATTGCTTTTTTTCGAAAAAAAAAAACTAATATACCGGAGTAAACCTTTATAAATCCCAAGAAATTGATGGCAGAATCAATTAAAAAGCTACAACAAACAGCCTGATAAAGAGAAAGCAAAAAAGAAAAAAAAGAAAAAAAAAAACCTTCAAAGCCGGAGCTTTGGCCTCGAACAATCTTGCAAAAGACGCAATCAGCAGCTTCTTCTTGGCTTTGCCCACTCTCAGAAGCACAATTCGAAGGGAAGACGGCAGAAGAGCATTGGGGGTGGGGTTGAGTTTGGGAGGAATTGGGCGAATATGGGAAGAAAGAATGGCAAGACGTCGTCGTGCAGGCGCCCCTCCTCCTCCATCAGCAATGCATCTACTCCTATAATACTGGTGCAAGTAGAGTCCAAACGGGATGCTAGAGAAAGCTGTTGGTTGAGAGCGAGCTTATTATCAACATAACAGCAATAGGTGTAATTTTTGACGCCAGAAGGAACCCAATAACAGAAACAGACAAAGGATAAGGAAAACTGATGTGAGTTGAATGAGCTAAAATGAGTTTTGAGGCGTAGGTGGAGTGGAGATAGATACCTTTGAGAGGAATAAAAATTGCTGGTGGCTAGCGCTAATTTATTATTGTAATCACCTTTTAGTGGTAGGTGCTGCTTTATTCCAAACAGAGATGTATGTGGCGCTGATGAACACCACCGATTGTTTGCTTCCAGATTTGATAGACGATGTCCAGTAGTCAGTACCATCTAACCCAACCTATTGGTTGTTAACTTGTCATACGCTGCCACAGAAAGTATATGGTTAGAAAATGGCATCCAACTATGAGGTAAATCAGTACAAATACACCAATAAGCATATGGTTAAGTCGAGTAATAATATCAATTTCAATTTCAGGTGGAAATTGTAAAATACTGAGTGCGTTGCCTCGACAGTTGTTAGCTATAGCTTTTGTTGAAGCCAAAAATGTCGCAAGACTTATTGCTGGCTCTTTTCAGTTATTAGCTTTGCTCGATAAAGACAGAATAAAATGCAGATATCTGCCCAATTGTCGAACTTATGAACCTTTTTTCAGTGAAAGCCCATAGAAATCTAATGTGCCCCAACAAAAAACAAAAAAAAAAAAAAGGAGCCCAGATGCCTATATCAGTGAAAGAAAATACAACCTCACTCCTCGAGGCGAAGGAGAGTAACCAAAAAGTCGAATCCAGTGGAACAATAAAAGTCAAATGAGGATCGAGAGGTGTACCATTGTCGGTAGTTGGCACAGCTCCTTCTTGGCCCGGCCCACCAAACACCAAAATTCCAGATAATGGATCGCTGTCTATTAGGTAAAATTTTAAAGTTTTTTTGTGAATATTCTTTTTACATATATTTTTTAATCATCTTTTTACTTCACATGTATAACATCTTTAAAAAGTGTTGCAATAAATTGAAAAAAAATTAAAAAGTTGCAATCCAAAACAACCAGTAAAGTGATGTTTCAATTTTATCCCTAAGACTCGTATCAAATTATCATTTTGGAACTAATTTGTTTCATTTTTAGAATGCGAGACGTTTAATTTGTTTATTTTAAAAGTGAGAGACCAAAAAAAATAGCTTTTCCCCCCAAAATGTGATGGATGAAACATGTTATTTTCCATTTATCATTCTCTATTTTGAAAGGCTTCGGTTTTGGTATTCAAAACCGATTGCATTGCTCTAATTATTTTTACAAATCTTGTAATATATTTTGGCGTTTCTTATTTAGCAGCCTTTGGGCATAGGATAAACATGCAAAAAATAAAAAAGTGGGCTCACCGTAAAATTTTGAAATGACCACCCACCCCTATTTTCAGTAAACTTTTAATAAGAATTTTGAGTTTTAGCGGACAAAATTTAACTAGCACAGCTTTTAGTAGTGTCCATCTTTGTTTTTCTGCAGAAAGGGGCAAAAACTACCCCGTTTGGACAGCCATTTTTCCCCGAAATTTTGCGTCGTTTTCCGTGATCACATTTGCCTATTATTTTTTTTCTTCACATACATCAAATCGCTACAGTAATTTTTCTACAAAAAATTCAAGCAAATGCAATCCAAACGGAAGGGTTGGACCTGGAATGGTTATACAAACCCGGACAGTTCCACTTTTAGATGCAAGGTTGGTTGGTTGAACGGTGAAAATCATCAATCCAAAGCAGGAAAAGGATTTCAATCGTTTCCCCATTTTGACAATACAATGATCCGATTGATGCTAGATAAAACACACTTTTAATCAGAAGTTTAGGGGCCATTCTGCAGCTATACAAAGTTTAGAGCGGTCAAGTTTTTTTTTCCCCCCCCCCCAAGAGAATGGGTTTTTTTTCCCCTTTTTTTTTTTACTTTTTGAGTTTTCCTCGGATAAAGCATATGCTTGCACTTATGACTCTGTCCCACCGCAAAAAAAAAAAATAAAACCCGTTAGAGGTTATACATGAAAAACATTTTTCTTCCTCCTTTGTTCAAAGATCTTGAAATTTTATTTTTGTTAAATTTGTAAAATGACGCAAGCATATACTTTACCACTCCTTGTGCCTCAGTTGCTTGAGTTTTACACAATTGAATACAGCCAGATGCTAATTCATAGCGTAAAGTAACCACCACTAAATTAGTCTTCAAGGTAATAGTTGTACTTCTGTTATGCTAACCACCCTTGGGATATTAGACTTTAGTAGAGGATTTGGACATGGGCGGGATTTGGACAAAACTTAATTCGAACTACAAAATATGAACTATACCTAAGCAGTATCATATTAGCAGTGGGATCAATATGGGCGGGACTAAAATGAGTTAGGCTCAAATTTTAATACAATCCAAATACCTCATAAATTCTATCTTATTTTTTTAACTCTCTTTTCCCTAACCAAATGTCTCAATATTACCTTTTTTTTAAATTATCATTTAGTTAGTTTGTTTAGTTTTGTAATACATTTCACCATCAAAGTCGTGCATTCTGCTGAAACATTTGATGATTGATTTTTGTACCTACCCCAATTTTTACTTCCTATGACTAAATGTTGCCCGTGTTTTCTCCAATACGCGATCTTATACATATTTGTACGGTCAATGTCAGGATCAATTCTGATTTTTTGCATTGTGGAAAAAACCATGCAGTAAAATCTACGTCAATTGATCTTCTTTTTTTTTTTTCTAAATTCAGTTTTCGAGCACTAAATTTCATGAGATTTAAATGTAAACATACTTTCTGAAGTTCAATTTGGACACAACAAACTTTGCTAATCAAATGTCTCAAATTTGTTGGATGGTTTTTGGCTTTTAGAAAAATCAATATTTTTAGATTTTGGGAGAAAAAACATCCATGGGAGTCCTAACTAAGTCCCAATTGGACTCATATTTTAGATGGATATTATTGGGTGTAATTTCTTAGGCTCAATCCCATATGTTACATATTAATCACGTCTGGATTAAATTTGGGCATGAAAGCCAATTGAGTCTCAGGGACTTTTTGCCACCTTTCAAGCCATAGTAGTATTATTGAGTTTGTTTGTCTAAATGAGCAGGTAAAATTTGACCGAATGCGTTTCGTTGTTGTTGGATCTAAACCTTGCACCGCTACAGCAATTGAGAGGATACAGCCTCCGCATATTATCACCTACATAACGTAGAGGAATGATTTTTGTCTTTTGGTCAAAAAGTAGTGAAATGATTCAGTTCCTGAATTTTCAAGATTGCGTGGAGGAGGAGGAGGCTCTGTGCCCAACTAATTTTCCAATGCTTTAGTTTCATAAAAGCTTTAACAAAAGTCAAAGAACTGCAAGAACACATTGTGGACTTCTCCCATGTGTTAGCTCTTTTCTTTTTTTAAAAAATAATTTTGTTGACAGCGTCGCCCATCTCATTTTGCATCCGTGTCAATTTTTGCATTATTTGGACTATAAACTTTTATTCATGTAGAATTTATACACCATGAGTTTTTAATTGAAGTGTTAGATAAAGATTCCTTTATCTCTCAGTTTCTTAAATCTCATGTCATCTTTATTAGATTTTTTTTTTTTTTTAAAAAGAGGTGTTAGATAGCAACCCAAACTACCATCATGTTGTCCTACTTACAAACCCAACCATGACAAGTTCCGCTGACAAGGGGACTTTGAATAACATGTTGATCTTTAATATTTTCATTTCAAGTGACAAGTCAGATATAAAAATTCATTAGCTTTTTCTCTCTTGTCAATTATATATCACGAACGAGTGTAATAAGAGTAATTGTGAATAAAAAGATGGGTGTCTTGTTAATACAATCAAGTGCATTTTGCATATCACACAAAAAGTTTAAAGCAAAAAATTCTGATTTTGGTTTTGGAAATTGTTATAGCTGATAGAATGCAAAAAAAAAAGACCAATAATCGCTGCTAGATTCAATAATGTGTTTGCATTGACGAATACAATGAATGTGTTTGGATAGTCACTATTTGGTTTCAAATTATTTGCTTGCATTACAAACGCACATTTTTATTTTTTAAATCATCATTTTATTTCACATACATCGCATTACAAAAAGTCTTACATTAATTATTTCAAATAATATTTCGAATAATCTACTGTCCAGCGCTAGATTCAATGAGACGGCTGGTGCTAGGTTATACCTTTAATCAGAAGCTCAAGGACCATTCTGCAAACTATGCAAAGTTTTCCCCGGATAAAGCATAAGTTTGCACTTATAACTCTGTCCCCACACACACGCACCAAAAAAAAAAAAAAAAAAAAAACCAAACCGACTCATACAATCACGTAAGAGGTTATAGATAAAAACATTCTTCTTCTTCCCCCTTTTGTTCAAAGATGTTGAATTTGTTTTTGTTAATTTTGCAAAATGACGCAAGCATATACTTCACCACTCCTATTATAATAATTATTATTAATGATGTCCAGAGTCAAGAGTCCGCATCCTTCCTCAGCAAGGAAAATAGGAAACTGCAGCATATGCTCCCACTGAGTGCAAAGTCATAAGCCATTCCAAATTCCAATACCATAAAAAGTGTGCGTAGACTGTAACCAAGAATATATAAATTCAACAGAAGAAAAAGCCACCCCATCGGCCATCGATCGAGGTCCCGTCCCGGCCAAGGACTGCAACGCATTACAACGGTCTGCTCTTCTAATCATATATCGCTCCTCTTCAAATTCACAGAGGTTTTACAGAAAGTGGGAGAATATCAATTCTTCCGCTCAGGCAGCGTACGTCCGCCATGAGCGACGGACACAACAACGGCCTCCCAAATCATCCCGTAGCTTCTCTGGACCTGAAAAGTCTCAAGGTCATCTCCGCCCTTGGCCGTGGTGCTAAAGGCGTCGTGTTTTTGGTTCGATCAGAAAACGGAGAATCTCTTGCTCTCAAAGCAATCTCCAGAGCTTCTATCGAGAAAAATCACAAGACTGATGCTGCTTCTACTGATCGCCGCCCGGCCGACGAAGAGTACAGAAGAATTTGCTTCGAGCGGGATGTTTTATCCTCCTTAAACCATCCTCTCCTGCCTAAACTCCGCGGCGTCTTATCCACTGACAAGATCATCGGTTACGCCATCGATTACTGTCCCGGCCGCGATCTTAATTCCCTCCGCAGAAAGCAAACCGAGAAAATGTTCTCCGACGATATCATCAGGTAATTCATTCCTCTTGATCAATTTTTCAACCAAATTAAATTTGCATGCGCGCACACACATGTATGTATATATAGGCATACAGATAGAATAGTGCCTTTATGTAGAAACTCAATTCTAATTGTTGCGGGAATTTTTTTTTTTAAACACTACAGATTTTACGCTGCTGAGATAGTGCTAGCTTTGGAGTATTTACACGGATTGGGAATTGTGTATAGAGATTTAAAGCCGGAAAATGTGATGATCCAGGAGAACGGTCACCTAATGGTAGTGGATTTCGATCTCTCCGCCAAAGCTCTTCCGCCAAATCTCCCGAGACTCGCCGACTCGGTGACTCATCGCCTAGTTCCTTGTCGATCAAGAACAAGCATATGAATAGGAAGACAAAACAGGCAGAGATTTCCAGAGTTCTTAAGCTTCTGCAAATCCGGGATAACTGAGTCCGACTCGGTGCATCCGGTTGAATTCCGCAGTGAGTCCGGGGGACAGGAATCGGATTCCGCAGAAAAAGTCCAACTCATTCGTGGGGACGGAGGAATACGTGGCTCCCGAGATTTTAATAGGGAAGGTCACGATTTTCGCGGTGGATTGGTGGTGCTTGGGCGTCATGTTGCATGAGATGCTCTACGGGACGACGCCGTTTAAGGGGTCCCACCGGAAAGAGACTTTCTATCGGATTCTAGCGAAAGATCCGGAGCTGGTGGGGGAGCCCACGCCCTTGAGGGACTTGATCAAGAAGCTGCTTGAAAGGAACCAAAAAGAAGGATCTCCGTGGAGGGAGTCAAGGGCCATGATTTCTTTAAAGATGTTGATTGGCCCACATTTTGGAAATCCAACGGCCGCCTTTTAATTCCATCGGCCGAGGATACCCAACAGGGGAATAAGGACATTGACGTGGAGTCATTTGTCCAGCAAGTGTTTAACGCAGGGATCGATGGTGATGAAAAAGTCGGCAACAAGGAAAATCGGAAAACAAGAAGAATATTTTAGATGATAAAAACAAAGGAGTGTGGGTTGAAGGGTTGAATAATCCTCCCGTCCAAAGCGCGAATTTTTTTATTTTTTAGTTCATATCGGTATTTTTTTTTTCATTTGATTAATTGGATCGATGAGAGTGTATGACACATATAACCGCTCCACTTATGAAGCCCTAACATATGTAATCAAATCCAAGTCTCTGACTTATCTACGAAGGAGAAGATTTTGAGTTGATTAGCTCCATCATCCGTGATGGCAAATATTGATTTGTCGTTCCAGCAGTTTTCAAGCAGGGTAATTAGATTGCATGCACGTGTATGCTACATTGGTCCATTGTTGATATCTGTCCTGATTCTTGCTTTAGAAATTTGACTAATGTACACAACTTGGATTCACAAAGACTGGAACCAAAATTTGCATGGCACCATGTGGTCCAGTAGTATCTGGTTCTCACAGGTGTTGCTTTTCTTAATCCATGATATACATCGACGCTCAGTTAAAGTTGGATTAAAGTCAAACTTCCTTGCTTCGGCAAGGATATAGATATGTGGCATCCTTTGCAGTCCGTCTACAACATGTGAAATGCATAGCCCAGACTTAATTAGCTGCGAGCGCCATCCCTAGCGTTAGCAGCCGCCGATAAAATGAGACCTTCTCGGGGGACTGCGAAGGCCGTGTTGCCAGCAAAATTAGAGGTCTTTACAACTGTTAACTGCCTAGATAAATGTGGCATATGCCAACAAACAGAATCACATAACTATCTCTTCTTTCTTGGCAACACTATCACGTTTGCTTAGCCTCAGCCACACTTAGCTTGTCTTTACTTTTTAACGGTTTCAATACTGTTGTCGTTTTGGGTCCTATAATTCTCTCTTGGCCAGGCATGATCCTGATATTATTGCTGCCGTAACCATCAAGCATCAATGAATTGGCCTTAGTCAGGCCTCCTGGTTATCATGCGCAAAAGGTTACAATAATGACTTCATTCTTGGTGAAGCTGAAGCCAGAGCCGTTGCTTCAGCACATTTACTTCTTTTTTTTCCTTTGATCCTCTTTGAAGAGACGAAGACCAAGGGAAATGCTTCTTTGCCCATATTTATGGCAAAAATATTATTGTCACCCCTGGAATTGACGCACAATATTACTTGCCAACTAGTGCAATCGCGGGCCGCGACTCGATCCCACCAACTTTGCTATGCAATGGTGAGAAATATTTATGCAATAATTTCTATTAACAGGTTAACAAGAATGATCCTCAAGAACAACTAAGTTAGTCACCTTCTTGAGAATTACTCTGTAACCACAATCATCTGCAAAAGGACATGGCTTGTGAGATAAAGCACTGCTATATAGCAGTAGTATTACATGTTCCCAGGTCCCAGATAGTCCACCTAAATTCTTTTCCCGTAACTCTTCTATCCAAGCCCAGTTTTTTACTTTTGAGTCACAAATTCTCGAACGTGCAACATAATAATATATTTACCAGTCTCCCTTTGCATGAGGGTAAGAAGTTCGCAAGGAAACCAAACTCCTTATTATATTTTCACTGTGAAGGTGTGCAAAAAACACTTGGTACTCACTCTGGGAGTATCAAGTGTGCTAGATATATGAGCTCCAAGGGCCACGGCATTCATATACATGGCAGGAGTTGAGGAAGGGAAAGGAGACTAAGCTCCATTTTTAAGAAAGGGATGAAGGGAATAGGGTTAATTAGAAAGCCAATGCAGCGCGCTTTGTAAGTAAAGCTGGTCAGAGCATAATTTGTCACTTGGGAGTTGAGATTTGATGTTAAAGCTAACGATAAAAGGTCTATTCCACCTACAGCAAACAATGGCAGTCACCATTTTTGGACTAGTCAAACAATTGCCCTTGCCAATACATGCAGTCAAAGACAAAGAACATAACCAATAACTTGGCTACACAAGGCTTGGAATTTTCGTGATGGACAAGACAGCATGGTCTCCCGATTCCCGCAGCTAGTTTTGACTGGGGATTCGTCTGACGACCTTAACATGGGTGTGAGTAGAAGTCAATATGAGTGCGAAATGCTTCCGGATAACTTGTGCATCTTCTCATCTGCTTACCGGGAAAAATTAGTATAGTTGCCAAAAATTATTGTGTGTTTGGTATTTGAAATATTATTTAAAATAATTATTATAATATTTTTTATGATACGACGTATGTGAGATAAAAAGATGATTCGAAAAATAAACAATTATGTTGGAAATTAATGTGCTGGGAAGCAAATCATTTGGAGGCCAATAATGGCTATCAAAACACACTAACGTGATGGAGGAGTTAATTCGTTCCTTGTGGCTGGCGAGTAAAATTTTTTTTTTTTGGGTCAATTGCCATCTTTGATATGTTGAAGAGGTAATAATTACAAATGCCTAGTAACTTTTAGAAAATCATTGTATGCCTCCTTGGTAAGCCACACAGGAAGTGATCCATTCACGTAGTATCTTCCTCAAGGTAAATGGCAAACTGGAGGGGGGAACAGAGAACTTTGTACTGTTTTCCTTGATGGAGGATGATTTACAAAAAAAAAAAAAAAAGATACGGATTGCTGGAGGATAATTTACAAAAGAATGATCCATAAAAAATTCGTATCTTATATTTCTTGGTGATTCAAATGGTGCCGGTCTATCTCAGTACACCAAAATCACCATCACGACAACGCAAACGAAGTCAATTGACCATACATTTCATTTTCTTTCAAAGGAACAAAAACTCATCCCCACAAGAAAAGGATTTTTTTCTGACCAAAGCCAAATAAAACAGAGGAACGGACCACTAAATTTGTCCTTTTCCTATTTTTTCAATTCGATATGGACAACAGGTCAAGTGGAATGCCACCTTTTTGGTAATTTTTTTTTTGGCAAACATTTTGGTATCATTTAGAAATTGGCCGCCCAAAATATTGAAGCTCTCCAAACTTAAATATATTATAGGTTCATCGCATACTCAGCAAATGGAAAGACCAGATAAACATGCAACAGAATACGCAATTACTTTGATAAAACAAGGCAATGTAATATACTGACAAATCAGATGTAATCAGAGTAATAAATGAAAGACCTAACTTCAGCCGGCATAAAGAGACATTCTGCTAAACAAAATTCCCCGCAAATGTTCCACTCGAACTTCTGAGAGTAGCTAAAGTAAAGGTTTTGCTTCCTACCACAGCTGACAGCAGATATTGTGAAAAGCTCATTCGTCCTCCTGGCTACGCAGCCTGGCTAATTTGTTGGTCACAACAACATCCAACTGTGCTGCACGCTCAACAATATCTTTCCGTTTCTTAGTTGATACATTGTGAGCTATCTCAGCACAATAAGTCCTGACATTTTATTAGCCGGTGTAGGTAAAATTCCCAAAATTGCAAAGCGGATAGATACAAAAAAGCATAATAGCAAAAGCATTCTTTAGTTTCAAAAGTCATGAAATTAAATTCTTGGAAATGTCAAGAGATGATACACTGACCTGTTATGCATCATCAAAAGCTCCAGTTCTTGGACATTATGCACAACAAACTTTTTAAATCATTAGGAAGATAGTGGCGAGTTTTCTTATCTGATCCATAACCAATATTGGGCATTAGAGTGCATCCTTTGAACTTCCTCCTCACACGGGAATCAATACCTTTGGGCCTGCGCCAGTTTGTCTGGACAAGAGTTCAGATGGCCCATGTAGGAAAGATGATGTGAGTGAATGCATAATCAGCTTCACATGTCTAAACTACATTAAAATTGTACAGAAAGAAATAACAGATAGAAGATTGATACAGCGGTGCCATCTTTGACTCGAACAACAGGTCAAAAGTAAAGACAGATAACATTCTGCTACACAGCGCTTAAAACCAGTAAAGATTCATTGAAATTGCACAGAAAGAAATAACAGGTAGAGAAGATTCGGTGATTGGGGCCACCTTTAACTCAGAAAAGAAATTTTGTATAAGGAGGTCAAAATGTGTGCTGAATGAAATGTAGAGAACACAGGACATTCTGTGACACTACACTACAAATTCAAAACCAGATATCTATCTTATACCATATGAAATGTGAAAACAGAGTTCCATTCAAGAAAACCATCATACTTTTGGAATTTCTGTTTTAGTAGTAAATATCAAAAGTAGAAATTAGGTGACGTACAAGATATTGGCACAAATAGCTAGATGGTATTTGATTCATTAAGAAAAGTTTACACTGAATCTAAAATCTGGAGAAAACAAGGCATGCCATTAGTAGCTTTGCTATATGCCCAAAAAAGAACTCTAAAATAACCAACAGTAAGTTTGACTCATTCAGTTGTGCACGTTGCCTCGGATACTCAAAGGGACAGCCACTGGCAAAACGCAGAAAGAATAAAATAAAAAGGGGCGAACCATTATTTTGGACTATGAAGCACGTACTCCATCCTTCATGTGATCTCTTTACACGCTTGATAGTCAATTAAGAAGTTGAAATGATGATAATGTACTAATTTACCATCTACCATCCATCTATGAAGCGTGCCAATTAAAAAAAAAATGAATCAAGGAAGAGAAAGGACCATCAGAGACAGTCATACACCCAAAAAAAAGACAATATCTGCCACAGTAAATGCAAAAAGGAAATTGAAGAGAATGTGCAAATTGTGAACTAAGAAAGCTGTAACATTTTGTCATGTCCAAATGTCCAACTCTGGATGCCATTGCACTAATATCTACGAGCAAGGATTTTGTAGCATTTTACTAGTGGCACTGAAGTCTATTTTCTAACAGAATTTGTTACAATGCTTTTCAAGTATGCATCACATGCAGAAAATTGAAAGAGGTAAAAAGTAAGTGAATTGGCCAAAGAATATAGATAGTGGACAAAAAAACCTTCACTGAGATTTTGCGATCACTTTGGGGCCTCTTGAACTTCTTGACGCGCTTCTTCACAATCTTCTTGCTCAGCAATGGAACGGCCATCTTTTCTACAAGTCAAATAATGCAGCATAGGAAAATTTATTTAGCATAACACATAGGGAAAGTACGGTAAACAGCAAAAAGCGAAGACAAATATCTGGCTTGCCAACTGGGTATGGAAGTAATAGTTGAACGGGAACACCAATACTAGTATTGGGAATTCGATTCATTAGCACAACAGAAATGCTAGTTAGGCCTAACTCACATAATAAATAACTAGTACAAGGCCAATTGTAGAAAGATTTCAAACATCAACTACAACTTCACCCGCAAAGCTCATTCGCTAGCTCATTATATATAGCCACAAATCAAAAGCGAAGGCAGAAGAAATATACCATTAGCATGAAATCCAGTGTGATACAATATGAAGATGAAGAATAAAAATTCACCCTTAAAAATAATATATCCAAATTGAAAATTAGAGAGCATAAGTAACTGCAATCACAAATTTCGAATAAAGTTCTTCATGAAAAGATAAATTTCGAACAAAAGATGTCAAATCCTTGAACTAAACAACATTTTTCAAAGCTCATAACTTCAAATATTCGGATCACATGCTTATAAAGTAATGCATGTTCACTAAGGAAAAAAAATTATAAAAGCCGAAAGAAAGAGAAAAAAGCTTTAAATAGCAAACAGGTATGAATAGATGAAAAGAACCTATATAAGATGTTCATATGCAGACTTAAACAGAAACTACATATCTTTTCCATCTTAAAAAGTATAAGGCAAAGAAGGAGAAGAAGTCCGACCTATTCACGACGCAGCTGCGACAGCTACTCTCCGGTGAAGAAGTGTGAGGAGTAAGAAGTGAGCTTTAGGGTTTTGAACAATTTGTATGTAGGAGGACGGATTGGGTGCTTGCGGTAGCACGATAATGAACTGTATCTTGAACCATTCGATTCACACGTGTAGGTAGTTCTACTCTTTTACTGGATGTCATATTTGGGTTGGCTGATCTTCTATGGCCCAAGCTCTACTCTGGAGAAATTGAGCCTGAAATTTAGGTCCATAAGTTGCCCTTTGAGATAGTCTCCAAGACTTACTTGATGCAGCACATGGGCCTATGTCTTGGATGTGCACGGCCCTTGTCAGTGCCAGAGTAAATTTCCCAGGGGCGGTAGTTTTTTGGAAAAAGTTCTCAAATTGTGAGACATTTGAATTTTTAAAATAATCTTATTCGGTGAATGCAACTTTGAAGGAATAAATATCTAGAGAGAAAAAAAAAATGCATTCCGTAAACGCAATTTTTGAAGAAACATTACATTCAATGCATGCATTTTTTCCAGCTTAAGGAAACCAGCTTGATTGAAGATGTTTATTTGCTTCCTTCTCTACTTGGTTTTTTTTTTTCGACCTAGGGATATCTCAGCCTTTTGATCAGACTAATTCCCTAAAATTGTGTAGAATCTTGTTTTAAGAATACACAACGAGGTAGCATATGGGGGTTGATCATGTGACCTGCTGATAACTATCAGGTTACGGAATCAATCCAACTACCAAAGTGACTTCCTTCTCTACTTGGTTTGGAAAAATTACTCCAGCTTGTTCATAATTGTGTTGATGTCAATAGCTTGTCCAGTTTATTGAACCGGAAAGAAACTAATTGATTGATGACAATACGACATCTACCAAATGAGCACCTAAAATCAATTTGTTCCTTTCGCCCGTCTGGACATGTAATAACATTTGGTGCTTTCGGTTGAAACCTCGCAACTTTTACTGACCTTGGGAAAAAAGTTTGTGCATGATGACCAACTCCTGCGAATTATTATTGGGAGACAAGGTTCGTCCACCGCATTATTATTGTGACATGACGACCTTCGTTAGAATTAGGTACGAGATGAAGAGGAAACAAAAATCACTCCCTGTTTTTTTATTTTTTCACTGGTAATCTGTGAAATCGAATGTTCCTTTCTGCACGTGTTTGCACTAAGGAGCGTCTGCCATTGGTAGTAGTTTCCGAAATCGAAGAAGCTAAATCATGCATAAGTATCTGAAGCGCGAGAGAACTTGATATCCTCCACGGTAATGAGTAATTTTCACTTTTTCAGTGGGCTTTTTCAGCGGAGGATTTGTTCCGGGATGAAAAGTCACAACACGAGCAGGCTGTGGCTGTCTCTGCTTGGCATGTCGGTGGAATTATGGTGTCTCACAATTTTTGTGTTTGGCTTTCAATGTGCAACCAATTTCAAGAAATCATGACACAAAACTTAGGCATTGGGTGGTGGGGGGTCCGTCCGTACAAGAAAAACGTTCTTTTTGCATTCAATTTTGGGGATTGACAAAATCAAGATAAATCTTTACATGAGAAGATGCATTTGTTTTTTCCAATCCTATACGGATATCATAGGAAAATTAAGATTGTACTTTTCAATCATAGTAAACGTGCTTTTAAAACTCAAATCAACTATTCAAGTAATAACTTACTAGACTGACAGTATTTATAGATTCTAAAATTTCATAAAACAAATATAATTATAAATCGAAACTTAATTGAAAACTAACTTGAGATTTCCTAATCTAACATGGAAACTAAACAAATCAGATACCAAAACGAATTACGAAGCTAATACTAAAATAGTTTGGTTTAATTTCCTTCATTTCTTTCTCTTCTCAATCATTTTTTTTATGCACATCATATTACAAAAGGTATTAGAGTAATTATTCTAAAAATAATCTTGTGTCTAAACAAATTGTAAAAGCACCTAGACGTCTGGGTGCTTACTACTTAACAGCAGAGCAAGAGAAAAGAGAAATCGTGTGATACTAATACACACCTAGTGACGGTAAGCAGTCAGCTTCTCTCGAAAGTGTTTTTTTTTTTTTTTGGCCCTCTTGAAAGTTGAAACCATAACCCCAAACCCGAATAGAGCGTGAATGAAATTTTTAGGAACGCTAAACAAAAACAATTTCGGGTTTCCTCATTTTTCTCCCAATGAAGGAATACGAGTGCGTATTTAGTCTCTCCTTAACAAATTGATTATTGCTGCTCTTTTTTTCCTCCTCATCCACTGGTCTGAAAATTGCTGACTTACCAATTGGATGGGTTTCTGACAAGCTTACACTGCATTATCATATATTATTATTTATAGCCTAAACTCTAAAAACCCAAAATGTTGTCAATGCTTGTCTACCTACCCGCGAAGTGTCTCCATTCGCACTCCATCGGTCGGTCCATTGAAATGCAATGTGAAAGCCAGATTCTGAGTCGGAAATCAAATCTTCTCTTCCCACCAAAAGTGCAAAATGCAAGTTGGACCTCTTAAATTCTGGACCAGCCCACCCGGACCGTCGGAGGGGCTATTTCTCGTAGTTGTAGACAACCTTTTTCTTTTTTTTTTTGCAAGCTCGTATTTGTGGACTTGTCGCTTACTTGCTGATATATATATATATATATAATTGGCTAATGGATATCCAGTGAATATTCATTAAGAGAGATTTCAGGTATTAATTTTTTTAACAAAAAATATTATTAATTTAGAAACTTTTTTAATGTAAAGATATAATAAATATGAATGTGTGCATTCATAATAATATTAATACAGACCACACATTTAATGTAAAGATATAATATTAATAATTTAGAAACTTTTTAAATGTAAAAATATAATAAATATGAATGTGTGCATTCATAATAATATTAATACAGACCACACATTTTGACGACCATCCATCTAGACTTCAAAAGTGGAGAAAAATGGAGGAAAGGGAGACTTATGTTTAGTAAAATTATGTTCACCACCCAATTAACATATGAGTCATGAAATTCTTTTTTTTTACTATTTTCTTTTCTTTTGAGCCTCCGAACAATTCAATATTTTTTTTTGTTTCTACTTTTTCGCCTCTAATTTAAACAACATTACAACAATACAACGTTGACTGAAATAGTGAAATCACTATTTTCTACCATCCTATCTTCACCAGGTAATTTCCTCTATTACCGCCCTCCTATTCCCAACAATAAATGGACTGATACCCCCAAACGTGCCTGCCCTATATAACTATGACTCAGGCCTCCCTTCCATTGAAGTATTGAACCCTATTACCATTAGACTTCCCTTCTCCTCATTGTCGCCATGGCCTCGTTTCTGTTCCAGCAATGTCTTCCCATCTCTTTACTCCTCCTCCTTATACCAGTCCTAATCTCGCCGGCTCATTCTCTTAAATGTACGTCACAGAACTTCACAGGCCGCAGCACCCACTACACGAACTGCACCGACTTGCCCTCGCTCAACGCGTATCTCCATTGGACCTACGAGTCCACCAACAGAACTCTTTCAATAGCCTTCATCGCCCCACCCCCTAAATCCGACGGCTGGGTCGCATGGGCCATCAACCCAACGGCAACAGGGATGGCCGGTGCACAAGCTCTGTTAGCATACAAAGCCTCTAACGGCTCTATGGTCGTTAAGACCTACAATATTAGCTCTTATAGTTCCGTTGTTGAGTCGAAGGTTTGGTTCGACGTTTTGGACAAGAAAGCTGAGTTCTCTGGCGGGGTTATAAGGATTTTTGCCAAGCTTGCATTGCCGCAGAGTCTGACGACGGTGAACCAAGTTTGGCAGGTGGGGCCGTCGGGGAAGGCTGGGCCCGAAAAGCACGAGTTCAAGCCGGAGAATTTGAATGCTAAGGGCACGTTGCAGTTGGTTGAGGATGCCGGGGAAATTAGTCCGGCTCCTAGCCCGAGTCCCGGTGCGAGTGGGCCCAGTGGTAATGGGACCCGTCAAAGTGGGAGAGATGATGCAGGTTGTGGAAGGACTTGGAATCAGGGGTTCTTGAGTTTCTACGGGTTTTTGTTGCTTTGGGGGATTTTTAGTTTTGGGTTTTTGATTTTAAAATTACGGGATGTTTTTCGACACCGTAATACAAATGGCCTACACGGATCATTAGAGTGATTAGGTGGACAAAAAAAAAAAGAGAGAGATTCTTATTCCTAAATTCAGGGTTTATGAATACAGGGAGTCATTTCTTTCTTTCTTTCTTGTTTTCTAGCTAAAATTTGCAACTTTTTTATTCTTAGTGCTCCAATTTTAAAACGTTGTATCGTTTTTATGGTAGATTTGGATGCTTGACCCAAAAAGTAAATAAGAAGCTCCTTTTTAATCCATGACTGGTGTGATTTAATAATATTTACAGTTTTTTGACAACAATATATCTTCACGTGTGTTTGGTGGTAGAAAATTCCTGTTGATCTGCCTGTTAGTCCTTTTACTATGTAATTGTGACAGTTTAAGAATTCCCGCAAATGAAAGTCATAGATATAACTTCAACGATAAGACAAGTTACTACTGTAATTCTTTCTAATGACGACAAGTAAATGAATAAATTAGAACTCGATCCATTGCAGAGCTTGTGAAGAGCCATCAAGGTACAAAGAATTACAGTTCTAATTATTTGCACCCTTTTGTTAGTGGAATTTTGTTTCCCATTGGTCATGCAGCAGATTCTCTAATGAAACAATGATGGCATACCAGGGTGGATGCTTGCATCTTTTGGCTTTTCCTTGCCCTTTCGATGCCATGGTACGTACTTTAGGGCCCTAGCACTTCACAAATCTGAGTGGGATTTTTTTTTTTTTCCACTTTTTAGTTTCTAAGGATTTGCTACAAACGCACGGTTAGTTAATAATAATCTTAGGATTCCTGATAGGGTTTCTCTGCATCTGCAATTGATTGTTAGTGGTACGACCTTAATTTGCAATCACGCTTCTAGCAATAGCAATTAGACAAGTTGGGACTTCTGCCTAACTGGGTTCTGCTTTTCACCTAAACTAAGAAATGACATTAGCACGATTCAACCAGGCTTCAGGCTCAGGGGCATACTGAGTTGAATAGAAGTGTAGTGTCCCAGCCAGCAACTCGCATGATAACTGCTTTCGAATAGTTATTCAAGGTCATCAAGTCGATCCCAACTGATAACATACCGTGCATCTTGGGCAGACTCTGTATAACTGTAGGGAAGTAGTCTAACGTAAACTAGAATATCCTATATTGACGAAAAAAAAAGAAGAAGAAAGGAGAATAGAACCCTTGCCTTTTGGGCTAATCCAAATCCCAAATGCCCATGTGCATCAATGGCCGTAGCCCCGTGACTCGTAATTTAATTTCCCCCCGCTTCGAAGATCTATATCTATTCTTGGTAAGGGAAAACGAGCGTGGAATTTGTGAATCCCTAGGGGAGAAAGCAATGTAACGCGTGTCACGGGACAAAGCACTGTTAATGCCGCGTTTCAAGTGAACATAGTCAAGTACGTTGATGGATGCAATCTTATGCTTCCAATCCTCAAGTCAAAGACCCGCAGAACCAGGAGCACTAAAAGATTTTTAATTACTAATACCGTTGATATCAAACTTATTCATTGACTTCCAGTGCTCTGTACTTCTTGGGACTGATATATAATCCCAAGTGGATTGTGAATTGTTGACTTAGAAACTGTGCGGTTGGACGTCGAAGCTTCAAATGATTTGCATATGAAAACTCTGAAGTCTCAACCCGCGAGGGCCGTAACCGTGAATCTTCACTTCCCCGCCTTCTACTGCCCAGAAACCAGTACCAAAATGAGTTATATCTCAGGGCGGAATTTTGCGTGTCATCCATGTGCGGTGTTGCGTTCCTCGACCCATCTCCGAACGGTATATAAGCTATGTTTGGACAGTAGATTTTTTTTTTAAAAAAAATTCGCTTGTATTATAAATACATTTTTCAATTCACTTTTTTATATTTTTAATCACATTTTTATCTGACATACATCACATTACAAAAAGTGCTACTGTGATTATTCAAGATAATTATTTGGAATAACGCTCCATCCAAACAAATTAGGATACTTGTAACCTAGGAATTAGGATTAGCATGGGCGAATTTTTGGAGATAAGAATGGAAAAAAATATCTGCATTTCTCTTTCAATCGGACTACAAATGTTGCAGGATGCCACAAAATAGAAGTGAATCTAAGACGACTGGACCAGCGCATGCATATCACATAAATTTCCTCCACGACACCTGACGGAACCATGGAGTGATAGACCCATCTTTTACCCACCGGCCACCACTTAGCAAGTGAAGTGACAAATTTTGGTATGGTAATCATCATCATCATCACGTCAGCACCATTTCAACCACTCGGGCTAAGTTATTTTGAATTGTTTCAGCTTAAACTTAAAGTAGTGTCTCTTGTACAAGAACAATAACACATGAAGGCTTTAGATTCAACTAGTATATGATATTAATGTGAAATTTGAAATAACACGCTTCATTTTTTTGCCGTTCGTTGAAGATGCCTGGGAGCAAACGGAACGAGTTCGTGTTCCGTGCAATTTAAATTAGTGACGATACACTAGGTGGTGCATAGGGGCCAAAAATGAAATATCGTTTAGTTAATTTAGAAGTTCTTATTTGTTTCATTCTTTTGATTGAAAGAAAATCATGAAGTCAATTTGAGTTTGCCATTTTATTTTCTTATTATTCACGAAATGTATATATGTATTATTTATACTTATTATGTGAATATTGTCATTATGTTCATAACTATAAAACCTGACTCGGTTCGGTGGTCGAATCGGTCAATCTAGTGAACCGGCCATCAAATTGGGTTGAATTGCTAATTAAACTAGTTAAATAACAAATCCGTTGATTAGTCAATGATCCCACGATTCAATCTGTAAATCGAAAAAAAAAGTCAATTGAACCACCGACTAAACCATCAACTTAAAAATTTTACTATTTTAATAATTTAAAACATATTATTATATTATATAATATAACTATTGTACAACCTGCGATTGAACCGGTGACCTGATGACTAGGTCATCTCTTCGGGTTGAGTTCATGGGTCGGGTCTAATAACTATGATTATGTTACTTCTTTTGTCATACTTGGATAGTCTTGTTTTTTGTTATACACGATTTAAGAAAATTTAGTTAGATTTGTTGGAAGAGTAAATTTAGTTTAGTACTTTTCTAAAATATCCTTGTGACTAATTACTACACCTTTACATTAATTGAAATAACAATATTATTTGGATAGAGTATTATTTGAAATATTATTTGGAATAATTACTGTAGTACTTTTTGTGACGTGATGTATGTGAGATAAAAAGGTGAGTTGGAAAATGTGTTTATGATACAAGCGAAATAGTATTTGGGATAATTTCACTATCCAAACACTCTCATTCAAGCCATGAATTCAAACAATTAATGAATAAGCTAGGATATAATCATAACAAAGTACACTAATTTAATTCAGTATTTATATTTAATGAGCACAGATATTAACATGTTTAGATGAGTTTGATAACAAAAAATAGAACATCAGACAAAACTTGTTTCCAATAATAAGTGATAAATTATTCACTTATTACTTAATGTGATGATGTACACTGAAATGTATTAGATTTAATAGTAACTTAGCTAATTCTGATTTCAAATTTCAGATTCCATTTTTTAGATTTTAGTTTTATCAGACACACCCTAAATAAGGGTGTTGATATTCGCAACTAAATGTATAAATGTAATAAACTGTATGCTTTTTCTTCACAATACCTGCACACCGGAGTTCTATTGATACAAAAATCCAACCTAAAATAGGATATTAATATGAGTTTGAAAATTAATCCTCTCCACAAAATCCTAGGCAATGGCCTGCGTTAGACCAAGCGTTAGTTCCACAGCCCAGTACAATTACAAATGCTAGTTCGCGACATTAAAATCTCGACTCCGTCTATTGGCAGGAAAACAAGCCATAATTAGCTTTAGCAGCGCAAGCTATGATGGAATGCTAAGCTAAATACTGCCAACTCCAAAAGACTGCCCGAAACTGATAGACACAAGAAATTGCATCTTCTCTACTCCTCAGTTAACTCATTACATGTGTGATGTATGCCCCAATACCTAGTACAAAAATCGTTGAAACTTGAAAGCCAACCATCTGATCTGGCCAAGGAGTGCCCTCAGTAATTTACTGGCCAGCGGAAAACTGGGAATCCCAGCACCTTCAAGCAGTCGGTTTGTAACGAATTTTATGTTCACTGTATCAGGAAATGGTTATGTTATACGTTCCTTTCAAACCCATACTCACAGAGACTGATGACCTATACGAGTGAAATAACATAATTCCTATTCAGATATAATGTACGTATAAAACGACATCCAAAAGTAGAATGAACTAGAAGAGCTCATAGAAACCATGGGTCTTTACAAGAAAACGAAAAGAATGGAGAACTCTTTTCCTTTTTAGTTATGAGGTAAAATTTAATTACGGTATAATCCTAGTATACGAGAAACTTAGCTAATCAAATCAATAGTAGATTTTCCCTGTATTAATTTGGTTGGTGCACCGTCTTTTACGCGGTACAAAACTGGGACGAGTTCGAGGCCAATTATTTATTGAGGCAATCCTAAGTTCCTCGTGGTAAGGGGCCTTAACCCCCTCCTTTGTATCAAAAAACCCAAAAAAGGAAAAAAAAATCTAAGTTCCCAAGTTCAGTTGGCAATTAAGTTACTGATAGTACATGTTTTTGTAAGCATTATAGCATCTGTATGCTGTACTAATAGTCATAGAAGCAGGAAAGCAAGTAGAAAAGGAGGCATTCGATACCAATCAGAAGCCTATGGCGCCTTGCTTCTTGTGAGGTGAGACAGTGGATTGGGCACTTGATTAATTAAAGCAAGCATCACAGTATCAGGTTGAATAATAATTAAGTTAAAAACGTATGCCACCGGTGAGTAGCAAGTAAAACATGAGAATTGGGCGACACAAACAAACGAAGAGGCGTCGTCTGGGTTGGTAAAGCATGACGTGGTCCGTCGTCCCGGCTTGTGTAATTAATTGATAAGACCCCGAATTTTATAGAAAGAAGTCTTAGTTTAAAAAAAAAAAAAAAACATTAGAAGTCTTAGTTTGAAAAGTGATGGCTTGATGAAGTCACACGTTAGTAATACTACTACTTAGACTGAGGCAGTCTACCTCGACGCCTAGTTTATGGAATCCCCTGTAGTAGTAATTGTTTATTTGGTCACTCCGGCATCATCATGACATGTGATAATAATGAGAGGATCCTTTCACAAAAGGAATTTGTTTAAGTTCTGTTTTCCTCTCTTTTTTTTTCCCTTAAAAAAAGGTATGAAGATGACAGACGTTTTGTGATTGTGAGAGTTACGTGCAACTATTTTATGCCGACTTTTTTTAGATATTTTCACACCTTAATTTGTATATAATTTTTTGATGATTTAAAATCTCAATCGATATAAATAACATATTAAAATTAGTTTTATATACATCTATGACCTTGGAAATGGACATCTGTCTCTAAACTATTCTGTTTTCTTTCTTTTTTCTGATATAATTTTCTTTCTGGTCCCGCCCAAGTTTATCGTGAAATTATTCAGTATGATATCAAATCGTATTAGTTTTTTTTTTCTGTTTTTTCCCCTAGTTTGAGCTTTGATTTCTAAATGACTCCCTTTTTTTTATTATTGGCTTTTGGTAAGTTAATAACTTCTGCAAACTATCGTCTTGGTCTAGTTCAAGTTAAAGGAGAATGATTGAATTGGATGATAAAGCGCGAGGGATTGTAAATTCAAAATCTTTTATTTATAAATAAAAATTTTAGAGAAAAAGCTACTGTCAGTAAGAAGAAAATCTGGAGGAAAATAAAAAAATAAATAAAAAGAAACGGATGCGGGGTAAAAACCCGATAAAGGGGATTAGGGGACAGACTGGGGCGCTGATTTCTTTCCCCACCTTTTTGTTCTGGTTAAAAACAAGTCTTAGCAGTTAAAACATCACTTCAAACTGAAAATTTCTTTTTCTTTCTCGTAAAGCTTTCTGCTTTTGAAAACGTGTATTCCACTTAGATAAGGACTAGCATTAGAAAGGTCTCACAGGGATCGGAATTTCATTCGAAATGGAAGGAGCAGATTTGATTCTCCTTGCTCTTCCAACTTCCTCCATATAAATGTATATAAAGAACAAGGACGGTGAAATCTCAAACGCGAAAAAAGACGGTGGGGGTTGGGGGGCGGTGGTCCGTCTATGTCTCGAAGGCTTCCAAAGTGAAAAGGACTTTTCCTGGGGCTAGGGTGGGTAAAGTTCAGGATTATCCCCAGTAAAAGCGGACAAACGATCATGATTACTTTAGTGCTAGAGAAGTGTGCAGTGCAGATCAGGCACTTGGAGGTTTACTCACCACTGGATTGGTGTGAAAACGAATGAGTCACGCTTTACATGCCGCCAGCAAAGACCAATCATCAACTTGTTTAATGTAGCAACCCAATCATATAAAACATGGTCCAAGCGTTGCAGCCGCTAAGATGGCGCATGTCTGTTTTCATGGAAATCATATATATGTTGCATGCAGCGGATCCAATTCGCTACGGACGCGAAAATGGCATTATCATGCACCCCAAGACCTCTCACAAGGGGAGGAGACAGACTAGGGGACTCAATAATATTACAACTAGGGGACTCCGCGTTCACCTGCAATCATTCATGTTGTACTAATACTTACTATATTTACTATGCTAGTACTTGTACCGTTCAAGCAAATGTACATCAGGTGAAAAAGGGACACCGATCAGAAGTCTCCGACAGATGAAAATTTTGCCTCATCTCACAGAGGAGGACTGGCGATGATGATACTGGCGATGATGATTATCAGAACCACTTCTGAAAATGTTGTGGCCAGGTATTTAGGAGGATAGAGGTAGCTGCCTCCCCTGCCCGTCGCTGAAACCGTCGTATGGTTTTGTGGACTTGTTTGATTTCCTCCGAATGACTACCACCCAAGTGATTGCTTCCAACAACACAGCGATCACCGCCAACGCAATGAGCACGGTGATGTATGCATGTTTCCACTTCTTCGCAGGATTTAGAATATTTATGCCTTTAAAGACGTTCACGATGCTGAGGGCGAGGATAGCATAGCCAAGTCCGTGGTGATAAATATTCCAGTAGAAGCGGTACTTGTGGTCCTTTTGAGGCCTCAGGAATAATGCGAATATCTAGCGTAACAAAAAACCAAAGAAAGAGCACCAACATGGAATGAAGAAAATATCAGATGTCAGTCCGAGGGACTCTCCACATAATAATAATATCCTTGGACAGTCAAGAAAACCAAAGTATGGCCAATAAGCAATGAGCGTGGCAATAACTACAAATCCCTCCAAAATCTTGCCAGATCCCTACTCAACGTTCTATCCAGCAGGAAAAAGGAGATGAGGCGATTTAGCTTATCACAGTTTCCAATTCTGAATAAATTGGCAGAGATATACCAAAGAGGACTGAAATTGCAGGTTTTATAATTCAATCGAACTACAGACAGAAAATTAAGTCAATGCACAAAACTAACACAAACCATCATGTATTATTACCTGCACTGTGGCAAGCGCGAAGAGTGCGATCCCAATATTCCGATGACCAGTGTACTGAAAACCCTTAGATTCACTTCCAAGCTTCAAACCGGTGCCCCAACCGGCAACCCCAATCACATAGGCTGATAACTGGCAAGAAGCATGAAGATAAAACCACAGGGGGTCTGCAGAAGGAAATGTTCTCAAGTACCTTGCTATGATGATACCGATAGGAAACAATAGTCCCCAACTGACAACATTCAGGATTCCATGAATCTGCAACAAATTTTACCAACTTTAGTTTATATATAAATCATAAAGGCATGAACTAATGCTCTTGTACCATCATTATTCATGTTAAAAAGTTTCAAAAATCTCAACCTTTTAGTATAGTATAAAATGCAAACAATAAGAACGATTGCCAAAATGCTAGACAAACTACCACGGAAAATTTGGCAGCTGATTTCAATAATAAGCGGACAAATTCAGCTAACCAGCATCAATCCCAGTTCTAGAATTCCCAATAATGGCAACAATAAACCATCTTAGATCCCACAAGAAAGCAGACTTCTTTCTCCAATATTTTCATATTTTGTCAGTGTTGTTATTTTCTTTAAAACCGCAGATGCTATCTTCTTACGACTAAAAATTTTCTACATTTCGTCGCTTTTAGCTCCCCTGCATCAGTCCTGCAAACCCTTTAGCTTTAAGCCAACGCAACTGAGAATTACGTTACAAATGAAAAATCCAGAAAAATTCAATTGACTATGGATCAAAAACATCCTTTTAGAATTGTATTGTATTGAAACAACGGAAGAAGCTTACATTTTTCCTTTTGACCCTCGAATCTGAAGAGGAAGAAGAGCCACCGCTACTACTCTGCCCGCTCAGCAAATCCAAGCTTCCCTTGGCATTCAAATTTGCCGGCGAGAAATCATGCTTATCCGGAACGCCGTTGGTAACCGACGCGCCCACCTGCCACACATGATTCAAAGACGTGTTTGCCTTCTCCGGCAAGACCAACGTGGCAAACAGCCGGATAACATTGCCGGAGTACTCCGCTGTGGCGTCCTTCAAGGAAAACCAGACCTTAGACTCCTTAATTGGGGGGGCGTAGGAGGTTATGTTATAGGTCTTAACGGTCATTTGACCGGCGGAGTTTCTGAATGCGATTAAGGATTGGGCCCCAAGCATGCCGGAGCCGGTGGGATTAATAGCCCATGCAATCCAACCGTTGGGTTTAGCGGGAGGAGCGATGAAGGCCACGGATAAAGTGGACTGGACGGGATCATAGGAATAATGGAGGTAAGAATCCAGAGAAGGCAAATCGTTGCAGTGGGCGTATAATTTGTTACTGGAGAATGTCTGTGAGGAACAGGTAGCTGATTGTGAAGGTGAGATTAGGAGGGAAAGCAGTAAAGCTGACAGAATTAGCAGAGGCTTTGCGAAAGAACACGCCATAGAGAGAAAACACCGTGTTTTTTTTTTTTTTTTTTTGGTTGAGGTCTATAAATTCTGACGGTGAGATGGGAAAACTGATGGATGTAATAACTAAAGCAAGTATGGAGAAGAAGCGATGAAGAAATGGAATGGGAAGGAAGGTTTTGGGGCGGGGTGCGGCTGCTTTAAAGTGTGGAGGGCGGATTTTGCGGTTGGGCGTTGGGCGAATAGCTTAGTGCCACGTAAGAGGAGACAAAGAAAGGAAATAGTAGAAGAAGAGGTGACTTGGGTCGGAGGTCACGTGGATGTTACTACCATTCATGGCCACGGGTAATGAACATCAGTCACGCGCTCCACTCCGCGTGACTGCTTCTTCCGAACTCTCTGCCCGCGCCCTTCGAGTCCTCGTTGAGTCATTCATATTAATTGTATTTCACCAATGGTAAAATATTTTTTTTTTTTTTAAATTGTTGCTCTTTAGGGGCGCGTGACGTGAGCACTCGCTTTCCTGATGTCTATCTGGGCTTGAAATGGTTTGGTGTCATTAAGATGCAGCAACTTAGGCTTGTCCGACAGAAAAGGAAATGATCCGGTTCATTAATTTCATCTTCTAGAAAGTAATTAAGGAAATTAGTGATAAGAATAACAAAGCATATTTTCTTCCCGTGAATATAGTGATAAGAAAGCTGGCTGCAATGATTCTTGTTCTCGTGGAAAATAGTCCATTCATCACGAAATTGTCGGGCAGCGCAGATTTAGACGTTCCTGGACATTAGGAATCACGAATCTTACTTGCATTCCGTGCTAGTTGTTTGTGAATGCGATGGAGTGGACAATACTTTGGTCTTTTATCGGAAGACCATCTTGTGCGCGTACTTCCAACTTGTGATTTTTTTTTTTTTTTATAAAAAAAGGAACAGAAAAGAAAGAAAATAAAGACTTTTACAGATTTGATAACCAAAAACAAAAAACAAATTTACAAAATCAAACTCAGCAAATGAAGATCAGGCCAAGCAATTGGAGGCTGCCCGAAGCCCTAGGAGTAGGAGTAACACAAAAATAGGTGGCAGTGCCATTTGACCTAATGATCAACCGCTAATGCCTTTCTCGTTCTGGCATGGTGCCCCTCCCCTGGCTTCTCATTCTAGAATTGCTTTAGCGAGAGCCGTTTTAAAAAAGATTTTGCTTGTATTATAAATATATTTTAAATTATTTTTTATTTTTAATTATTTTTTGTCTCGCATAAATTATATCATAAAAATATTATAGCAATTATTCTAAATAATATTTCAAATGATCTTCCATCCAAATATAACAGTTTTTTGGTGTTCCGTGTCTAGAAATAGAGAAATTATAAAAAAATTTCCATAAAACTTAGAATAATATATATGAAAAAGCATATCACGCCAAAAAAAGGAAGCAAGAAATTTGAATGGGCATGGGCTAGTAAAAAAAAAACATAAAAGAGCAGCTCACCTTATTTTGAGGAAACAATTTGACCTTGTTCTTGTTTAATTTAGATTTTGTAAAATCAGTTATAAAAAAATAATCGTAGGAGAATTAACAAAATCATCCAAACAAACAAGAACAAGCCCAAATCTTGCTTTATCACAATGATCAGATTTTTTTTCATACCAACAAAAGCCCAATACCAAAAGAAACACGATGTGCATCTGTCTGGTCAGTCATGACTAACGACTCTAAAACTCCAATGCATGGGCCTGCCACAACTCAAAGTTGAGTCCATTAAGAGCTGCCTTTATTAATTTTGTTTTCCCAGGGGTTTGGATGGAGGAAATTCCAGTTAGGCTGATGTATAATAAATAAACAGGGTCCTCATTCTCAACGCCCCCAATAAGTTCGAGCCTAGGCAACTTCTATGAACGGATGGAAGTCAATTTGGCATCTCATTTTTACTCCTCCTTTCTGTTTATCTTTCTCCACGAGACATTGGAAGGCATGATTTCTTCCTAGTTAGGTTATGAATTATGATACGTCAAATTTCGAGGAGCAAATCTTATTTTAGGTCAGTATTTTTGTTAAATTTGAAGGAGTGAATCTTGTTGTCGTTCGATGAAATATAAAAAATATGATTATTTTTGTTTGACAACAAAAGTTTAGGTAAGTTTAATTTTAATCATCAATACAGATCAAATAATGCAATATTTTAGGACCATAACTCGTTTATACAATTTCTTATGGATCACCTAACAATATACACCGTTGTTTATGAAGGAGCGATCTGTTTTTTTTAAATGAACTAATTTGTGTTGACAGAAAAAAAAAAGATATTAACAAGAGTGGCTGTTATTTTAATTTTGTTTTTACTATGAAAAATACAAAAAATAACGTCATTTTAGCTTTTACGCATAACTACTAACTACCATATGGTTCTGTATTTACTCGCTTTGGCGTTATATTTGCGGGCCCCAGGCATATACCTTCCGCATAATTGATAAAAATGCCAGTTCGGCAAGTTCATATTAACATTCTAATCGTTCCTTAAGCCAAGAATCCAACTAACCGCCCGACACGGAAGTTCTCCATCCCCATATCTTTCCTATTCTACTGATCGATCAAATTAGGGTTAGAGCTTAACAATTGATTAATGGACGATGGAGTCCCTGCACCAGAAAGTGGAGTCGTGGATCAGGGACCAGAGGACGAAGATCTTAAAAGTGACGTGGCCCCCGCAGTGGCAGTGGCCGCTGGTGGTGAAGTGGCCGTGGACGCATGGGAGGGAACAGCGGAAGCGTCTTCAGGAAGAAGTCGAGCGAAGAAAAAAGCAGCTGCAGGATCTCTGTTACGCCGTTAAAGCGGAATCCGTCTCCGATTTGCAGGAGATTTTGTGCTGCATGGTGCTCTCCGAGTGTGTCTACAAGGTTTGTTCCCCTCTCTTACGCTTTTGAAAATGAATGCATTACTGGCTGAAAATTGGAAGGACTCTTCTGTAATTTTATTAGGTAAATTTGGCCTTGGTCATCTAACACGCGGGGAAGAATTGAATGTTAAACACTAGGGGAATGTTAGCTTAGTGGTTCTTGTTTGGTAAGTTGTGACTGAGTGAACCTCGAATGAGGAAAGTGTACCTTAGGGGGAAAAAAGGGGAAAGGGTTCAGACCTGAAACATTAAGTGGTCTAACTACATTCTTCGGATGCTTAAACTAACTATGGACGGACAATGTGATTAATCTTTCATATTTCTGGAAAAAATACGGTGTCTTTTCAAGCAAGTGGAGCTAGAACTAGAAGACTAGGGGTGGAGATACTGGCATTTGCATGCAATGCTTCTTTCTGCTCCTTAATACTAACCTTTTTGGGAATTAACTTTTGATTAAAGCAACACTAACAAAGTTGATGTGCATGGTTGCATTTTTTTTTTTTTTTTGCTTTGTTAAAATTAAATGTCAAAAGCTTTTAGCTTTTCTAGTTAAGGTGGCTGGGTTTTAAATGCTTTTGGTGAAAAAGAATATTGGGTTTAAAAGTAACAAATGAGCTATGCACTTATTTGAGCCTGGTGTTTTGTGTTGATTTTGTTTGTCCCACCTTTTATGTTTGTAGCCATCTTGTAACTTATACACTCTTCTCAATTTTTCTTTGTGAACAGAGACCTGCTAGTGAGTTGGTCCGGGCGGTAAATATATTCAAGGCCGACTTTGGAGGACAAGTTATTTCTTTGGAGCGTGTCCAACCCTCAGCAGACCATGTTCCTCACAGGTAATTTGGTAATTTGTAACGAAAATAGGAATTGGATTCTCCTCGTCTGAATTTGGATGACTTAGGGAGAGTGCAAATTTGTTTCTTTGAAAGGGATTGAGAAGCCTCAATGTACCATCAGTTTTTGCCACTGAATCTCTCTCTCTCTCTCTCACACACACACACACACTCATTTTTTACTGAATTGCATGCATGCATAGTTGAAATTTTCATCCTGAGCAGTTGTTTCCTTGCATTGTTCTATATTTGTATACTCAAAGTTTGCTATATCAATGAAGTTGATAATGTAATTTTCCGTGGCTAAAGATAAAGTGACAGAAATAAACACATTAGTTACTGTAGTTTTTGCGTATAATTCAGTGCCGATTGAAGACCTTTAGCTTTCTTTAAGTTTATTTGATTGTGGGGGTATGACTTCAACTCTAAAGGTGCCTTGTTAAGACGTATGGAATATTTTTTAATATCTGTAAGTTGTTTGCATTTCTGTTCTGAGTTTTTGATTAATATTAAAGGTAAAGCTTTAGATTTTGGATATTGTCAAATGTGATTTCACTGTATGACATTGTCATCTGGTTCAGTTCAGCTAACTTAGGCAACAATTGTTGTGTTTTGAAAACAGTGAATACGAAATTGTTTTTGTCTATGAATCTGTAGAAGTAGTTGATACTTTGTTTGAAGGTTCTGTTAGGGAAACTTTATTGAGGATCACTTTATGGAATATAAAGGGCTTATAACTTTTTCGGGTATGGCCTTTCTTTTTCCAGTTATTTGGAAGATTGAAATAGTTGACAGGTTGGCTAGTAAATGAAAATGAGGACACCAGGTCATTTCTGTTGATGAGAAAAGTATCTTGCTGGTTTTGGTTTACCCATGACACTAGTCATTGAAGTCAAATCCAATTGGTCTCTTGGATGTTTGACATTCAATGTGTTGGTGTAAACTGAATTTACTTCTCTGCCTATTTTGCTATCTGAATAAATTTGTTTGTGCATTATGGGCCTCTTTGGAAGTGATTTTCTACCACTCTCCCCCTTTGTTCATGATTTTATTGTGCACTTCTGAATCTGTAGTCAATTTCTATAACTTGGTTGCGGCAATTTTCTTTTCGTAGGTATCTATTGGCAGAAGCTGGAGATACATTATTTGCTTCATTTGTTGGAACTAAGCAGTATAAGTAAGAATTACATGCTAGATCTTGTTCAAGTTTGTTTATTTATAAATTTTTATATTTCAAAAATACTGTCTTTATTATATTATATTTCTTTTCCCCCTTTCCTGTTACAAAGGGATGTCATCGCTGATGCAAATATATTTCAAGGTGCCATATTTCATGAGGATAATGTGGAAGACACTAATGGGATAGGATCTTCTGAGTCAGCTGAGTTTAGCAGTCAGAAGAGCAATGGGGAGAATTTGTCAAAACTTGTGGAGCCCATGCCTAAGCAGACAACACCTAGCCTTAAACCTGCTGCTCACCGGGTACAAACGAAGAGTTGATACCCCATATTCTTTTCAATGACAAGTTGTACACTGTTCTATCAGGTTTTACAGCGTTGCTAGTTCTTGTATCATTAATTCAAGAGTTTCCCTTTTTCTCTCAAAATTGTCGGTAGGGATTTATGGCTCGTGCTAAAGGGATACCTGCACTGGAGTTGTATAGGCTTGCTCAGAAAAAGAAAAGAAAACTTGTTCTCTGTGGACATTCACTTGGTGGGCGGTAAGTCTTGCCAATCCATTGTTCATACAGTGGCTACTATTGTTTATTATTTTCCCCTGAATACTATTGGTTGAGATGTTATTTCAAATAGGTAGCTGCTTTAGCCACACTTGCCATTTTGCGGGTCTTTGCTGTTTCATTAAAAGAACATGAGAAAATTCAAGTGAAGTGTATTACATTCTCCCAGCCTCCTGTAGGAAATGCGGCTTTAAGAGAGTAAGTTAATTATTGTTTTACACTTATTAGCACAAATAGTCGCTAACAGCTGTCACATGTTCCTTTCAGCTATGTACATAGGAAAGGATGGAAGCAGTATTTCAAAACGTACTGTATTCCAGAGGATCTTGTGCCGCGTATTCTATCTCCTGCATATTTTCATCATTACAATAGCACACAACCTGTCCAAACGCCTTCAGATGTTGGAACTTCATTACTGATGTCAAAACCTGGGGAAAGATTTGAAAAGCAAAAATCAGAAAAAACAAAAGACAGTGAAAGCGAAAAGTTGGTTCTGGGTTTGGGGCCTGTGCAGAATTCTTTTTGGAGGCTTTCAAGACTTGTCCCAGTAGATAGTGTTAGAAGACACTTGTTTCCTTATGGAGCAAAGAAAGATGATTCTGCTGACAAATCTGTAACTGTTAATTCCAGTATTTCGTCTACAATTGGCGATGTAGTTGTTCCCCCTCAATCTCTTGAAATACAAGAGGATTCTGATGTCATCTCTCTTCGGCCATTATCTGAGCCCGATGATGAGGCTATTGGTGAAGTCAAAACTGGAAAATCATTGGGCAAAAGTAGTAAACCGGATGGGAACAAGAGGCCTTGGCAGAAAATTCCAGCTTTACCTTCATATGTTCCTTTTGGTCAGGTATGTACCTAAACTGTTTTGCTTATTGCTATTAGATTTTCCTTGTGACAGTCGAGCAGGTTAGCTAGAAAATGGACAGTGGAAAGTGGAGGAGAGATTTTCTCTTTTTTGGTCAAGAATGAAAATCGAGAGTAAGAAAATAGCGAGCCTAATATTTAATATTTTAAGGTCTGGTTGGTTGGAAGATTGTGGCACCTCATTAACTGACCTAGTTCCTAGTACTAGTACCAATTCCTTCCTCTTTTACTGAGCTGTTGCTGCAGCAAACCAACAACAAGAAGCCCAGATCAGTTATATATTAGTCAAACTTTTAGATGATACAATTAGAGGTGAATTGCTAATAATATACAAGGAGAGTGTGGTGTATGAGTGTATCCATCCATCGTGGTGGTCAGCCGATTGCAGTTGGAAGAGGGGGTGAAAAGAGGGGAAGAGGAAGTTGAAATGGAAGGCATTTTATTTTAAGTTGCTTCAATACTTAATTCAATTTAAGAAGGTCATGAAAGAATTTAAAAGCTTTCATATTTAGGAGTTCCTCTCATAGCATGTTTTTTTTCCTTTTATTTTCTTTTCAGTTCAGAGAAAGCTTTATAATACTCACATAGCATTGTGTCACTCCAAGCTTTCTAATGCTTCAGCCCTTTGTCTTCATTTTCTTTTTACACCTAATGTTACGTCCAAACTCAATTTTAAGTTTTGGATATTCGTTGATCTGAAAGAGTTATTTGTTCTTGACATTATTAAAAGAAGAGTGAGTCACAACAATGTTTAAGACTTTCTCAACAGCGAGATTCATGACTAAGATTTACAAAATTGATAGGATGAACTGGTGGAAATCATAATAAACTTCTGCCAGTTTTTTCATGTGACCCGTTGACCTTGTCTGTAGACTTTATGTCGGATGTTAAGTGCATAATCTTTGTTGAATCTTGATGAATGCTTGAATTTAATTTTGTGTCTAAGGTACTCTTTTTAGGAATAAATTCAAATGCGAGTTTGTGCCATGTGAGTTGTATTTTATTGATATTACTTTTTTAACTTCAACTCTAGTTTCGGTCTCATGATGCCTGTGTAGTGCCAGCCTGCTCTTAAGTTGAGTGATGAATGAAAAGAATATGTTGGTTCTCTAAATCTTTACACTTATCACATGCTTATAGTGCATTGCTTGACATACTTACCTGATAATGTAACTGTGACAGCTCTATCTATTGGGGAATTCATCAGTGGAATCACTATCTAGCGCAGAATACTCTAAGCTGACATCAGTATGGCCTTCACTTCCTTATTCATTTCACCTTTAGTTTTTGAAACTCTGGTACTATCCTTATTGCGGAATTTGCCTTTGGAAGACAGTTCACGATTTCTGAGAATGATTTTTCTTTTACTGGTTTTAGTAGCTCTTATTTTTGCTTTCTTATGGCCAAGACATTTTCAGGTCAGATCTGTGATTGCTGAAGTGAGGGAAAGATTTCAATCACATTCAATGAGGTCATACAGAGCCAGATTTCTGAGGTAATAGCTATATTGTATTTGTTTTGTATGTGTTTGGTCCTTTAAGTGGTGAAAGCTTACCGATCTCTTGCTGCTACTTGTATGTTTGGATTTAAATATTTCATCAATCTTGTTGCCTTGTTAAAGTTTAATTACAATGCCCTCTATATAGTATATTATGCTTGAAAAATCTTCAGCTTCTGGAATGTGATACATGAAGGTCAATATTTTTTCTGCTTGTCTAGATTTTGTTTTGGACCTCTATTTTGGGAGACTTGCTAATGTGTTTGAATACCAATTTGCCAAATATTATTTAATTGGAGCCGTACTAAAGTTGAGTTATGAAGTTGATGTATTACGTGTTTACAACATCCGCTAATCTTGTTTTGAACTTGAATTGTATGGGAATACTTCACGTGTATTAGTCATGTATGGTTTCCTCTTAGCAATTTCATCATTTTTGAGAGTTCATGTTCACGATTACCTGCACATTATACATGAAGAAAATAATTGTCTAGCTCTGTTGGAGACTGTTTCTGACCTTTCTATATAGTGATTTTCCATGTCATTGGTCAAAGTTTCTAGTGACTTTTCATGATGTGAAACTTTCTACTGTTATAGATTTGCTGTTACTCATCATGTAAAACTTTCTACTTTGGGTTTTGTTATCCTGATCTTCTTTTTCTCTACTTGCAGAATATATGAACTCTGCCTGAATGACAATGAGTTATCTTTCTTGGGGATGGAGCAAGTCCAACAATTTTCCCATCTGCAGAAATGGTTAGGTATTTCTGCTGCTGGTACAGTTCAGCTTGGGCATATTGTTGAGACTCCAGTTATTCATGCAGCAACTTCAATAGCTCCCCTGGGATGGAATGGTATTCCATGTGATAAGAATGCAGATGCTTTGAAAGTAGATATTTCTGGTTATGGATTACATTTATGCACGTTGGTTAAAGCTCGAGTTGATGGCAAGTGGTATTTTCCTCTGTTCCATTCATAGACCATTTTATCTTTGCATTTTTCCTTTTGACTCTCTTTGTGTGAGTCTATTGTTTGGAGGCATTATGGGATTCTATCCTTAATATACCTCTGGACCTAAGACTTGGTGTACTATTTACTCCTCCTATCACTATTTGCAGTAATGGTAATGCTGCAGGTCAATTATTTCTCTTCTCATCTAGCCATTTCCTGCCTTTCTTGCTGTTTTCTGTGTAAAGAGATTATCTGCTGTGTGTGTGTGATGGTAGGACTTTGAGCACAATAGTCTATAGACAAGGTGATGAATGACTTACAGTCATGAAAGATGAAACTTGGGATATTGTGATGTAAATTTGTTGAAGCCTTATGTCTGTTTGGGTTTTTGCTGTCATTTTGATCTGATAGGTTTTGTATATATTGTAGTGAAGATGTCATTTTAGCTCTTTTAAGATCATTATCTTCCTGCTATTTTCATGAATGGGACCTATTCAATATGTTATTAATATAAATGCATATCATCTGATCTTGTTGTTTTCTGCCATCTCTATATTCATTGATAAGAAATCTCTTAAACTTTAGTACTTTAATTTAGGTGCTCAACCAGAGTGGAATCTTTTCCTTCACCACCAGCTTATGCTCAGAGTCATGGATTACAGCCAGAGATACAGAAGATGAGAGTATTAGTTGGTCCTCCATTGAGACATCCACCAAAGCATCAGATGGTGGAGGGGTCATTAGTGCCCATTTTTCCTTCCCTTGATTCTACATTTGATGATCTCAAGTTGAATCAGAATGCTTCTGCACTTGATGAGGGGAAATTCATTTGCCCTGATGGTTTAAATGATTTTATGATATTCTGCACAACTGATTTTTCTACTGTGTCCAAAGAGGTTCATGTTAGAACCCGTAGAGTACGTCTAATTGGCCTTGAGGTATTGCTTCATTATTATAGTTGAGATTCTAATATATCTGATTTTGCCAAACACCTTAATGTTTGTTGAGGTGATATTTTTGTGATTTTCTGTAGGGTGCTGGTAAAACTTCACTCCTAAATGCAATTTTGGAGCAAGGCAGAACTACTAACAACAATAGTCCTGAAAATTTACATATAGAGGTTGATGTTCAAGAAGGTATTGCTGGTGGATTGTGGTACTCAGATTCAGCAGCAGTAAATTTGCAGGTTTTCCGTACAAGAGATGATTTTCTGTGTTTACTTCAGTCTGGAGTATTATGTGCCTGTGTGTGTGCTTGTTTTTTTTTTTTTTCCCCTATATCTCTCATTGCATTGCTAGCTTGCAGAAAATTTCATTTTGTACTCTGGAATTTTAGGTTTTACTCTCTGATCTATATTGCAGAACTTAAATGAGGAGGCATCTGGGTTCAGGAATGAGCTTTGGAAGGGAATTCGCGATCTGAGTAAGAAAACAGATCTCATTGTTCTTGTGCATAACCTGTCTCACAGGATACCAAGATATAGCCATCCAGATTCATCGCAGCAACAACCTGCCCTTTCACTCCTTTTGGATGAGGCTAAATCTCTTGGAATACCTTGGCTCCTAGCCATAACAAACAAATTTTCTGTGAGTGCACACCAGCAAAAGGCGGCTATAGGTGCTGTTGTGAAAGCGTACCAGGCATCTCCTGTATCATCTTCAATTATTAATACATGTCCATATATTATGCCCAGTGCTGCAGGTGCTTCTCACTCTTGGGAATCTGGTGCCACAGATTCTGACAAAGCGGCGCTGTCTCGAAAGCTTTCTTTTGCTCCTATTAATCTTTCATGGAGACCTTTCCAGAAGAAAGCTGCCGTTCTCCCTGTAGAGGGTGTAGCTGCTTTTTGTCAGCTCATTCACCATGTGCTCCGGAACCATGAGGAAGCTGCTTTTGAGGTACATAATCTTTAGATTATCACTCCCTTCTTTCCATCTCTTTTGTTTATAGAAGCATAAATGGAGGTGTGGATCTGTATTTGTCCGCTCCAGGTGTTTACAATTGTTTCTTTGTATTATCAGTGAAATATAAAACATTCTAAATGTCTTTCCCCTTCTTGCAATTTGCAAGGAACTGGCACGAGACAGGCTTTTTGTGGAATTGGCACGTGCACGTGCATTGGTAGCACAGTCAAACCAAGAAGCTCGTGCAAAGGCAAACTCTCTCACTTCTGCAGCTGTCGGTGCTTCACTTGGCGCTGGTCTGGGCGTTGTGTTGGCTGTTGTGTTGGGTGCAGCATCTGCATTGCGGAAGCCATGAAATCTTCTCAACTAAAGTTCTTGGGGCCTGTGCAGATTTTGTAGGTGTATAGAGTTAGATTTGTAGATTGTATTCTCTTGTTATTGTTTGTGGAGGTGTAAAGTTATTTTCGTTAACTTATTGGCACATTACAATATGGTAATTTCATTTATCAATGTCTGATATTGTAATCTAAAATATTGATTCTCCGCCCTTCTGAGTTTTCTCACTGCTCTATACAGAGTAGAATATCACTGCCATTGAGGCTGGATCCTTGTTTATATTGGACTTTGCTGGTACCTGCACTTTTCTCAATCTCTCTTGGTCACATCTTGTGTTTGCTCGTGTTTCTGGCTCACGGGCGTTCGCAGTTGGAAATTATCAAGGTACAGCCCTTGTTCGAAATTCAGTTTGTTGCCTTCATATTTCGACTATTGCCGTCACTTGCTAGGAGCGGAGCTCGGTTGGAGAAGACGAAAGAGAGTAGTTAGTTATTGACTTGATGAGTGATCAAATCTAGGCGAAAGAGAGGGCTTCACGAGATACAAGATCATGTGAAACAACCATGGGGATGGCCACAAGTTCATTGAAGATGATTTTATGACAAAGTCTGATTCAGCAGAAATGCATTTATTTACATCACGCGACACCTTTCAGAACCAGTAGCATTTTTCCATTGCCATACGAGTGTTCATCAACACATATAAAATTTAATGCAGACCCCAAAATTGCTACTGCGCCAAGAAACATTCCTCTTTGAGATTGAGATTTTAATGCTTTCACACAAACAACCCCAACCTAGCAGAGGATACTATCTATGTAACAAAAAAAGGTGACCTCTTTGAGTTGGAGTCGCTCGCAACGCTTCAGAGCAAAAACGATACGAATTGTTTCCAAGCTCAAGAGATGTTCATAGTTCAGAGAGAAATAATGCCGTCAAAAGCTTTTCAAAAATAATCAAAATCACCCCTTTTTCTCCGTACTATTACAGAGGAATTTAGATGTACGAGTACAGCAGATTTCTCAGTGCGTATATGACACATAGATTTACATGCCGCAAAAAATAAATAAATTGCAACATGCTAATGTCGTTCATTTGTATCCTACAAATTTTGCCCATCGTGCATCCAGGACTACTCAACTCCATGACACTGAAGCCAATATCACAACACCATTCCAGAAGTAGAATCTTTTGTCACACTAAATCCCCAGAGGTTTCTCACGAGGATGCCCAACAAAAACACTCTAAACAGAGGCTTCAAAAGCACCTCTGCAGTGGACTCGCATGGACATCAAAAGTAAGAAAAGGAAATGAAACCTCCAATAGATATGGAAACTCATCTGGAGCAGCAAGAGGAAAAACTCTTGTTTTGCTTGGATAAGTCGATCCCATTTGCCAGGCTGACACGATTGACGGATAATTCAGCTTTGTAGGAATCTGAGTTGAGAGTTTTCCTGCTAACATTGTTGTATATCTCTCGGATGACTATCTCGAAAGCAGCGTTTACATTAGTCGAGTTTAGTGCAGATGTCTCAATGAAGAATAATCCCTCCTCTTCTGCAAGACTCTTTCCCTCCTCCACGCTGACATCTCTAATGTCCTCCAAGTCACACTTGTTCCCAACCAGCATTCTCGCTACAGTGGTATCACAATGAGCTGCAAGATCGTCCCATCAGAAGTTAAAACTCATTAACCATTAGAGACCAGTCTTCACATGAATCTCTCTTCTTCTTCTTCTTCATCTCTCTCTTTTTTTTTTGGTTGTGTGTTTTGGGTTTTTGGGGGTTGGGGGGGGGGGGGGGAGTATATTCATACTGAATCTTCATTCAGAAGCCTACACGTCAGAATTAAAAAAGAAGCAGAAGAGCTGCCCAACCACATGTATATTATCAACAGACATTTTTTTTGGCATCAAGAATGGATTAATGACTCTCAACCTGTGGAAGGATGCATGATCAATTTTAGATGGGAAAGCAATTTTGTCTTACAATTAAAGGGGATAATAGCAGCTGATTGTTGACAAAAAATTAAAGGCATCCAAACAATCTACAAGCAAAACAAGAACTTTAAATGAAGCAGAAAAATAACCATATACCTAAAAAATACAAAATAAAATGAAAAGAAAGAAAAATAGCCATCTGAGTCTCACAGACTGAAAAAAATGCTGAATTTTAACTTTGACGCTCTAAATGCAATTTGTGCAACTTTTTCAGGGGTTTCATTCTTCATCATTTGGTTTTCCCCTTTCAGGGTCCATGAGGTGATTGAAGATAGTACACAAAAAGCTTTCTCATGGTTAACCTAAGACACAATCAGCATGCCTTAATATATCAACTCAATTGTTTATCATCAAAATCCTGCTGCTGCATGCTTGTCATGCTTATTGCAACACTTTGCTAAGAAAATACCATCTCTAAATGTACCTCTGAAATGTATTTATTTATGGGAGGTCAAGTTCTAGGACTAGTTATCTTCTTGGAGCTAAGGTCCTTGGTTCTTGCATTAGTGATTTATTCTTAAACACAGAACAAAAGACGAGGTAAGCAGATATGTTTACCATCTGTTTTCAAGGGCACAGAAACATGATAAACTTCTTCTACTTGCAAGAAGCATCAAATTCAGGTGACCTGGCACTGTTCACAGCTTTGCTAATCATCCAAAATTAATATAAGTAGCATAGCATTTTGGGTGACTAGAATCACTTAGCAATTTTGCTAAATCTATTCCAATATCAGAATTAGCAGCAAAAAAGTTGAACATAAATCTCTAATTCAGAAGACGATAACAGATTTAATTCTACAATTTTATCTCAGAAAACTAATACTATATCTTGAATTGATTAACCAACTATCCAAAAATTAAAAACCAACCGATAAAAGATAAAAATAGCGTAAAAGGTTGAAAGGAAGAATAGTAAGACTAGTAGCCTCAGATTGGATCCAGACCCCCACAAAAGATCAGACCTTTAACCATTTCCCAACTCCTAAATGCAGAATATGAGTTAACAAAAACACTACAATGCTCAGATGTAAACGGAGACTCAACAAAGATTGAACCTTTAGCCATTTCCAGAATCACTGGGAAAAAAATAGCAACAATCTCACAAATCCCACAAAAAAAATCAAAATATAAAATCAAAACGCTTACTATTGAGCTCATCAAGCCATCGTTTGATACTCTCGAAAGTAGTTTTCCTGCTGATATCATAGACAATGAGGGCCCCAACAGCGCCTCTGTAGTAAGCAGAAGTGACAGCCCTGAAACGTTCTTGGCCAGCAGTGTCCCAAACTTGGGCCTTAATTTCCTTGCCATCAACTTCAACCACCTGGGTCTGAAACTCCACCCCAATGGTGGCCTTGGAATTATGGTCAAATTCATCTCTTGCAAAGCGGGAGAGCAAGTTGGATTTGCCCACTGCTGAGTCCCCAATCACTACAATCTTGAAGAGATACTCCTCTCCTTCTTCTTCGGCCATCTTCTTGCTTTCGTTGGTCGGGAACTTGGGGGCGGTGGAGGTTTTTTTTTCTTCTTGTTTGAGGAGAGCAAAAGGTGGAGACTTCCGGCTTGTGAGAGAGGAAAGAAGCGAGGGTTGACAAACTGGGAGAATGGGAATGGAAGGAAATAAAGGTTGGGAGTTTTTAAGTTCTTTAACTTTACAGTGAGCTTTTTTTTGCAGTGGAGTGAAGTTAGCAGGGATAAACTGCGTAATTGACGGATAAAGACATTTCTTTTTTGTGAAAAAAGGAAAAAGTTTTTAATTCCTCTTTGGTTGCAATCTAAAATCTCAATATGTAAATCTAAAATTCTTCTCGATTATCACCTACAAATTCATCTTAAAAGATATAAAAAGGCTAATAACACCCTACCCTTAATAAAAATTTTCTATCTATGTTTCCTGGATCTGTCTTTGTACGATGTTAATAAAGTCAGTCACGAGAGTTTGCTGAACGGAATTAGATTGCTGTTGCCTCTCATGCAGACGGTGAATAAATGAATAAAAGATGGGGGCTGGTGTTCTTGGCTCCTAAAACATGCATGTTTTAAGACACGAGAAATAGCTACATGATGGGGTTATCCTGAGGATAGGATGCAGGCGACAGATTGGAATGTTCGTTTGCAATTTTATACTGTGAGACAATACTGCAAGATCCAACACCTACTGGTCCGGGTGGCGAGAGCAGGCAGCCAGCTTCTAATATTTATCCTGACAAGAAGCTATTACGTTCAACTCAATATTTTATGATCAATGATTGATCACCGGAAATTGATAGAATCTGATACAAATGGGCAGCGAAGATGAAAACAGTACACTGAAGCCAAACATTTGTCCAAATTATCCTCAGTTGCATACAAAGAAAGAACGGATGAATATTCCCTCAATACAAGTCAGTTTCAGCGACTTGGATGAAGTCAACAATATTGAGCAGTAGAAAAGATGGAAGAGCCCACAAAACAAAAATAAACCATGAAGAGCTGATGGCCACAAAATGTCGATTTTCATCTTTGCTTCTCTAGAATTCAGGGCAAACTTGCCAATGCAAACTAACTACCAATAATTGTATGCTTAAAAGTTATAACTATCAGCTCCACCATATCCATTGGTCCCTGTGCAACTTTGGGGAGCTTATCTTTCAACATTGAAATTGAATAGCCACCAATGCGGACTCCAACCCCTGTCCCCACCCACATGGCTTCCTTGGACGATTTCAATTGTTGAATTTAACTCGATTATAGCCAGAGATGGAGATATACATTATTTATGCATCCTGCTGTTGCAGTGTGCGTGTGTGTGTGAGATATAATAATCTTCCACTGATCAAATTCACGGTGTTTGGTGGGGACATTTTGGTCTGCCACATCATGCGCATATTTCAATGGATTTGGCCCAAGCTGAAGCAAGACTTTTCTTTTAATGTTGTAAGAAATTCTCTTGCCTAATTACCCACCTAGCTCTTACGAGGGAACTTTTCTCAATTTGCTCTCTGGAGAGAAGTATGTCCAGCTGCAGATGTTACTGGATCCAAACATCTAGATAATACAACTGGTCAGCGACCAGTGACAGCAAACGCTAATAATTGGATTCAGTCTCAGTGACTAGAATGTCTTGGCAAGGTAGGGGTTCTGAAGATGGGTAGCTTGCTAATTTTCGCAATAATGTTCGGCAATTAAATATGATTGTTAAAGATCAAAAAATTAAGATCGTATTTGACCACCCTTAAAACGTAAAATTTTGGGGTTTCACGTTGCCAAATTTTATTCGTTTCTTGATTTGCCAATAACGAATAAAATACGACTGTTTGGAAAGGTTTTTGTTTCCAAAAACTTTGAAGATCTTGCACCAATTACTGCAGAAAGCCACCCTTCAGGCAGAAGAGGCGCACACGCACACACACACACTCTCTCCCTCTGGGTAACATTTCTAGAAGAATATAACTCGTCAACTTTTACCGGGACACGAATGGCAGCTCTAATTTGCTCCCCAAGTCAAAAATGTCTGCCAGCTTCATCATCCTCCACCAATTCAATCCAAGAGCTGGCCACCAAGATATTTGATTTACCCAATATAAAGGGGGAGACCTGCTGGAGAGTGGACACCCAACTTGACATTCAGTTACATATCATCAACTCATCATGGCTTCCTTTCATAAGCTTCTTCTCTTATTAACAGCACTTTGCATCTGCACAGCTGAATCCGCAGAGCTTTGGAGTCAGTATTGCAATGACAATTCTCCAATAAACAGCACCCAGTTGTCAGCAAACATCGACAGCTTGTTGGCTGAATTGGTATCAGGAACTGTCCTGAATGGTTTCAGCACCAGCTCCTATGGCAACGCCAAAGACCAAGTCTTTGGCCTGGGACAATGCAGAGGAGATGTGAGCAACGAAGATTGCTCGAGCTGCATCAAAGATGCATCTAAACAAATTCGCAAACTTTGCCCGACTCAAGCTGATGCTCGAATTTGGTATGATTACTGTTTTCTAAGATATGACACCAAGAAATTCTTCGGGCAGGTTGATACATCAATCGGGATATTCTTCTACAATGTTGAGAATGTAACCGATCCTGACTCTTTCAACAAAGAACTCGGAAAATTGTCGGATAAGATCAGTTCAGAGGCTGTTGCCCCTGGAAACAACGGGCTAGGGAGAGGAAAGAAAGAGTTGTCACCTTTTTTGACTCTATATGAATTGGTTCAATGCACAAGGGACCTCTCGCAGCTTTCTTGCGAACAGTGCTTGGCCATAGCAATCGGGGAATTCCCCACCTTCTGCAATAACAAGAAAGGATGCCGAGTTCTCTACAGCAGCTGCATCGTCCGTTATGAGTTATATCCGTTTTTCTTCCCTCTCGACCCAAAAGAGACCTTAGTCAATATGCCCATGAAGTACTACCACTCGTCCACAGTTATTAAGCCTTAAACGCATAACATATGCTTATTATACAGATTCAGTTCTTCACTGAATTTTATGCTCAGTAATACTCAGTTTCTGTTATGTGTCACTGTCGACAAATCCTCGTATGGCATCGTTCTCGCATTCCATAGATATACATATATGTACACACTCAATAATCTACCATGTCATTGGCAGGATAACTGATGAATCCCGATAAGCAAATTCTCAGTGCTGGTTTGCCACCAACTTTTCAGTTTGTCGTGGCGGGCTATGCAACGACTTACCCGGGGGGGGGGGGGAAAGGGTGGCCAATGGGCGCTTATGGAATTTCAACTGTTGGGAAAAACAAGAAACAGTGAAACTAAATAGTAACAATTTTGACTTTTTGACAATGGAAATTGCTTTTTAATACTAGTAAACATTGTGTTAGACGCTCGAAGGCTTAAAAAGAATTACTCTGTCCTACTGTTCCCTAGAACCCAAAAAAAGAAAATTAAAAAGGGTTAGAGAGAACATCATAGATGTAATTACATGGTATAAATACGGATACTCGAATAAAATCAAATGCCATCTAATTCCTTTTAATTTCATCAAAAGCAAAAGCTGATAAACGGTATGTTTATAGCAAAATGCTTAATGGCGCATTGATCTGGATTTAGGTAGGATACAACAAAACCTAAGAAAACAAAGAGATCTAAAAGAAGAAAAACACCTAAAAGAAAAGGACATTTTAAGAAAACAAAGAGATCTAAAAGAAGAAAAACCCTTAAAAGAAAAGGACATTTTAAGAAAACAAAGAGATTAAAAGTTGTCCGAAGTAAAGAAAAAGATTAATTTTTGAGTAATCTGTACTGAGACATTTGAAGGATGTTCGACTTAAATACAATCAAAGCCTTTCCAATTACAAAAATTTGACAAGGGGAAAGAAGGATCCTTCCCAATAGAAAATCATCTAGTTTTTTTTTTGTTCCCGCTAATTATAATTTGAAACTGCACTTGTTGAAACATCTAAATTACCATGTAAATACTTACATTCATATTTATTTTACCAAAAAAAAATTAACATTTTAAACCTGTCTTACGGAGTGCTATTGAGCACTCGCTAAGTCACACAGTTATACCACTAATTTATAAGAGTTGCTTTCTAATTCCGGATTCAATTTCACATAAATTGATTGGGTTTCGTGCCGAAAATAATGGAGAGCTCCTCCGATTTGGAAGAAAGAAGATCAACGATGAGATATTAATACTATTTAATTATATTTAGTAGGCAATTACCAGAATACTTAGGCTAGTGCAGTATATTATTAGTATTTGAACAAATGCATACGCGGTAACTTAGTCTTGTAATCCCACAAGCGTTCCAATAATCAAGCGGACTAGTTTATTGTCTTTCGGTCTCAAATGCTTCATATTCCCAGTTGCATCCAACAAGAAATAACTCTTTCCTTGTTCAGTATTTATGACTTGGATTAAGTCAGAATTCCTCTGAGGATAAACGTAAAAACACTGGGATCTTATTTAACACAAGGTATACAGTTGGATTATTGCACTCTAAATTTCATGATTACTTTTCATGCAATGTTTTTCTCTACTCTACTCGTAGAATTTATTATTCATCTCAAGAACTCGTGTGGTCCTTTGACAAATACTAGCCAGTGCTGCTTTACAAATGTTGGATTTAAAAAATATATATATATAAAAATAAAAGAAAACAACAAAATTTTGCCACTAATCCATATTCTGTGGGCCTCTCTCTGTCGTTGAATATTGCAGTAGTTGTTCATTTATCGTTAGTATTATTATTTTCTGGATTGGATTTCCGGAAGATTGAATGGTTTACTTTGACCAGCAGCAAGTCAAGAAAATCTGCAGCCAGTATCATGCTCCGGCTATTCTTGCCATTTTTTTTTCAAGGAATAGGCAATTAGCTGGCAATAGAGACGCGCAAATATTTTCTCCTATAAATAAGATAGCAGCATTGAGAAAGCAAATGCAAGTGAAAATTGCAACGACTGAAATCAGAAATATGGCTTTGTTCCGCTTTATTTTCTTGCTATTCCTCAGCAGCTGCATTTTTGCAGTCCTTGCAGACGTTAGTGTTGAGAACTGCAGTGACAATTCAACAATACCCACAGCCCAAATGTCCGCAAACATCGATAGCTTGGTGGCTGAACTAGCCTCAAGCACTTCTCAGAATCGTTTCAGCATTGCCACTTATGGCAAAGGTACAGACAAAGTCTACGGCTTGGGACAATGCAGAGGAGACGTGAACAGCACAGATTGCACAACCTGCATTCAAGATGCAGCAAAAGGCATTCGCACAAATTGTCAAAACCAGACTGATGCCTGGCTTTGGCAGAATGATAACTGCATCCTAAGGTTTGACGACGACCAATTCTTTGGAAAAGTTGATCCATCTAGCTTTGCCAACTTGTACAATAATGATCATCCACAACATCCCTCTGCTTTCAAGAAACAACTAGATGCTCTTATAAGCAAGGTCAGCTCTGAGGCTATTGTGCCTGCAAATGAAGGGCTTGGCAGGGGAAAGAGTTTTAGTGTCGCATCTAATGCTACTATTTATGCCTTGACCCAGTGCACCAGGGATTTGTCCCAACGTTCTTGCTCCGATTGTCTGAATATAGCCATTGGCAACTTCCCCAAATTCTGCAACAATGAGAAAACTGTTGGATGTCGAGTCCTATATGGCAGCTGCTATGTTCGTTATGAAATATATCCGTTTTACTATCCTCTTGATTCGTAACAGCCCTTGTCAGGGTAACAAGAAATAAAATCCTTCCAGGGTTCACCATACCTGGAACTATAATGTCATGTTAAAGAGGAGTCAAATAAAGAAACTGTATTCTGTATTGTATTAATCATCTCTCTCTGTATCTCTTACATATGATTCACTACATGTAATTTACATGTCTGCAAATAAATGGACCGCTTTATTGCCAGACAACACATATATGTACATAGAGTTCTTCATGCCTTTTGCTGGTCGTCTGCTACAAACTTAGTGATTGCCGTTGCCATAGATTCTGGGGAAAGGAACAACGTCTTTGATATCATTGATGCCAGTAGCATAAAGAACTAATGAGTCGAGCGCCACACTGAAGCCAGAATGTTTGACTGTTCCCTGTCTGCGAAGATCCAAGTACCACTCGTATTCTCGGTTCGTCAAGCCCAGTTCTTTCATCCTGCAGAATACATCACACCCAGTAACGTATGACATTGTCAAACCCAAGCATAAACCCACGGGGGGAAAAAAAAAGATACATTCAGAAAGATAACGGGTAAATAAGCTTCAGGCTGACTGTAAACCGGAGTGGTCAACAATTATGAACCCATAGCGACTTATTTGAAAAGTATTACTATGTTTACTAATTAGAGGTGAAATCCAATTGACAAAGGACAGGGTTCTCTTCACCTTGGGCTTAACCAACCGAAGCGTTCCTCATTTTGGCTTCCTCGTATCACCGCTCCAACCTGAGTATAATTATTCTCAGCTAAGAAATGAAATAAATCTCTACTAGATTAAATTAAGTTCAACTCGAGACGTAGGATGGTTGACACCTTGCTGCACAAATTTCTAGTCATTTAAAGTTGTGTCCTAATCTTACCTTTGGTAAAATCACATCAAATGCAGCAACTGTTTTCCCATCATCATTTAGGCGCACATAGAAAGGCTTAATTTTTTTTGGTTGGTTGTAGATAATAACAGGCATTGTATAGATCTCGTCTGCAAGATAACTGCAAAAATAATAAAAGGGACATGAAGTTTAACAATATGCAGTTCCATGGAAAAATATGAGTAACAACTGCCAGAAACTGTGTACCTTTCATGTTCTTCGGTTAAAGTAAAACCATATTCTGGTTTGGCTTCAAATTTCTTACCCGGCACCTGATTCAGAAAGTTGAGTCGAATTGTAGTATAAGTATGCTAAATGCCGAGAATAACAGTTTTAGAATAGACAAACTGATAGATTGTACCTGTTTCAAAAGTTCGACTGCTTCGGCGTATGTTATCTTTTTAAATGAACTTGAAACAATTGATTGGAGGCGATCTACAAGAGTTTGGTCAATTCTCTTTGATAAAAATTTGAGGTCATCAGGACAATGATCCGAAATCCATTTGCATATGTATTTCAACAAGTCACCTGCACAGTCCATGGCATCCTTGATGATGCCATAGGAATACAAAAGTTGCTATTGTTAATAACAATGGCAATAAGAAATAAACTAGGCAGCTGTAAAGCATATTGGAAGGGGGCAAAAATTGACCCAGAACAGATCCGGGGGAAAAAGAGAGAGAGAGAGAGAGAGCAAGATAACATCTTGGGGAAGAAAAGAAAAGTTATACTTCCAGTTCCGAGAAAGCCATTTCGAGCTCAACCATCCACATTTCAGCTAATAACCTCTTGGAATATTCCGACTCTTCAGCTTGAAATCTAGGTCCAAATGTGTAAACACTTCCAAGGGCACACGCATAGCTTTCTAAATGAAGGCGACCTGAAACTGTGAGATATGCCGGGCGAGAGAAAAAATCTTCAGAGAAATTGAGCTTCTCTGTTCTTAGTGATGTTTCAGATTTTGCCTTCTCTCTTGCTTCCAACTGTGCCACAAGTTCATTTGTTTTTCTCAGATCCTGGACTGCAGCAACTAGAGCTTCCTTGTTGCTTTCACTCCTCTTCAGTTCTTCAACTTGTCTGTTTTTTTCCTTGATAGAAGCCTTGATATTATCAAGGCTGACACCGGCAGTATTATCCACAATATTTTGGCCCTGTACTGTTTCTTTGTTAAAAAGAGTTGTCACTTGAAATTTCTTGCTAAATCCTCCAGTGTCCAAGAATGTAATTATGGGCACTTGCACGTAAAGAAACCCATGATTCTGGAAGAAGGTATGCGTTGCTTGAGTGAGACCATTATTGATTCGTGTTATAGATGCAACCTGCAATATTTCCAACAAATTACTCAAAATTTAAAAATTGGAGCGTCACAATATCAACGCAAAAGCGGTCCTAACTCCCAAGTGGAAAATCTGGTCCTCATTTAGTGATTGTAAAGAATGTGTCAACCCATTTATAAGATGAACAACTATTTCTCTTGAATGATGTATGGCCAGGAAATGCTGCCATTTGTCGCCGCTGAAACTTTACTAATATTCTGATTATTTGGCTGATTCCATGTTTAACTTTTCCATAACTTTGTTTCCAACTATAAACAACCAGATCTCTTAGTCTATGTGGATTGGACTTAAAATTTTCCTTGTGGTTGCCATGCCCTTTGATTGATCGAGGGATAAAGTCCCAAATTCCATCTAAACCCAATAATTTATGGTAAAGCTCGAAGGCAATGAGCACAAAGAAAGGTAAGTTTTTACCATAGTTGTCCGAGGCCGAATGTGGGAACGATCTCTTAACATTTCCAGGGGCAAACGTTTCCTGGACAAAGGATACCTGCTGTCCGGATCAACAATCCCCACATGCAGAAGTTGCTCGACTTTGAGCCCAACGACATGCTTCCCTGGCAAATATGGCCGCTGCAATATACCTTTTGCTAGTATGCTAGTTCCAGTAGGCATAATTTGGCTTGGAGAAGCTAAAGCTGAGTCCACCGCAACCTAAAAGAGAGCACATACACCCTAAAAAAAAGATATATTTACCAAAAAAAAAAATGCAAAAGGGAGGGTCTTATTCTACGGAAATCATGTAAAATCGAGTTCGAAAGGAGCTAGTGTTGAACACTATCTACGTAAAAACAGAGGAATTTATAATTTATTTACCTGAAGAGTTAGTACACAAGATCCATCACTAATTTGCAGAACCGAAGTTGAAGGTTGCGGTGGTTTAGGAGTTACAGAATCCAACTTGTCACGAATCCGCTGATCTCCGCCACCTAAAACCTTAAAAATGGACCTGAGAAAAGGCATCCTAGACTGTATAATTTCCACACAACTCGCATCTTTGGGTCCAACGGCATCAGTATCTACCGTACTAGGAGGGTCTTTCTTAATCTCCCTGGAGGACTTAACCCATCCACCAATGACTACTCTCCGTCCAAGCAGCCCCGCTCCTCCATCATCCCTGCCGACAATATCTTTCAAGATGACCCGTTTAGAGTACTTGAAAAGGGTCAGCGTTTGGGCATTTTCTGATTCCATTTGGTCTTAAAAAGCGTTCAATGAGTGGTGCTGAAAAAGAAGGTTGAAGATAATTAGTTTGCAATCAAGGTTGCTACAGCTTGTTCTTCGGCTTGTAATGGTAAGATGTGTGGGGTTTGGTATATATATGGTGGTGGAGGAAGAAGAGGGAGGGGCAGGATACTTTGCTTGAGAAGCCATTGGGAGGATTGAGAAGAGGAAGATGAAAGAAGAGGGTGTTTGGAAATTTGAATGGGAAGGAAAGGGATTGTTTCTAGCTCCGGGTATTGCCATCAGCCATTGCAAAGACTCTTCGGAGGGAGAGAAACGGCGGCGGGGGTTTGGTATTCTTCAAAAGTTGGGAATTCGCGGGAGTTTCCCCATCTTAACGGTTTTTCCAATCAGAAATACCAACCACAAAAAAGGAGATTTTTCAAAGCAACTAGAAATAGAGTTGCATTTGTTTGCAATGTAATACTTTATAACAAATTATTTTTAAAATTTGTTAGCATGCCCAATTAGTATATGGATTACAAAATTCAATCTCGCTTGCAAATTGTGTAACCCAACAATTTTGGTCAATCCATATTGTCTAACTCAAGAACTTTTAGGGTAAATTCTTACATGATTTTTTAGTATTTGATTTGGCTCAAATTAAATCTAAGAACCAGTTTGGATTAATATTTTTTTGAAAGTTTTTTAAAGAAAATGTATTGTGACGATTTAATGTATATGAGATATAAAGATTATTGGAAAATGCATTCACAAAAAATCTAAAAAATTTTTGACGAAAAATGACAACCCAAACAAGGCCTTATTTTCAGAACTTGGCCCGATAGTGTGTTAGTATTTGATTAAGGATAATTAATAATCGTCGAAATTAAATAGACGAAGTTATAATTCATGAACAAAAAGGTCATTCTTGACTAGCTAAAGAGCATGAAAGTCCTCCTTATTTTTCCTTAACTAATTTAGTAAGTTTTGTGGTCTAATGTGCCTTTTTTTTTTATTCCTTTTAAAAGTAGGGATGAGGCGGAGTGGGGTTGGGTGAAATTTAAGAAGTAGAAAAGAAAAATAGAAGAATTGAACTCAGTATCTCTAACTTTTAAAGTCTCAACCTTAGTGTACTTAAGATGCGTTAAATATAACCGGAGTCTGAAATTTGAATCCATTAAATTATTGAATTGTTAAAGTTTAAATCTAATACATTTTGAGTGTGTATTATATTAAATGATAAGTAAATAACTTATCACTTATTTTTTGAAAGCAAGTTTTACCTATGAAATTCAGTGCCATTAATTAATTTAGATGTTTAATTTTTCGTCATCAAACGTGTCTAAATATATTAACATTTGAATTTATTAAGTATAATTTAAACCGATTTGCACAATAATGCTAAACGTTGCATGAACAGGTTTAGAATTGATGGTTTTTGTTTCGAAAGTTTGATCTGACATAAACTCTTGCATTATAAGTGGCAAATCTTAATATGGTAGTCATAAGTTTCTAAGTTTGAAAAAATTGCTGATGAAAATAAATTTCTTCGCATTTTTCTTTCGCATTCTCACATGGTCAAATATCATTTTTGGTCCTAAGCATGTCTGTCTTTCAGACCAGGTAGATATCTGATATTTGAGTGATTCTTTTGTGCCCCACACCAGATGAGGAATATCTCATTCCAGATGATCCAAATGCCATTTAATCTGGTCTTCCTAGCAAGTCCATAGGACTACTCATAGCTCATTAGCTTGTGAATTGAGCGTCCAACTTCACATATTCAGTTACGCTTGTAATTCTGTTGTTTTTCAAAACCAAAAAAAAAAAAAAAAAACCTACTTGATTAGTAAATACAATTAATTCTCCCTTCAATTACGCCTTCATATTCCAAGGACATTTTTTCTCCTTCTTGGCAAGTAAAATGGTAAAATGAAAATTCTCTTCCCCTACTTTTTACTAGTAAGTATTTCTTTTGTTTATCTGTTTATTTATTTATTTTGCGATCTCATTGCATGTGATTTGTGAAGACCGAGTTTGTACAAGTTGGCATTGCCCGGTGTAGATGATACGCTTGAAGTTCACGATATGAAACCACCCTCAAAAAAAAAAAAAAAGGTTCGCGAAATGAAAGAATAATAGCCTAAGACCGCCTCTCCCAATCCTGCCATTCGCCCTTTGATCCCACCAAATTGCTGCTATGGCATATGAAGACATCCCTGTCAATTTCCCATATCAAAACGATACAAATTTGATTTCTCCGTCAGGACCACCCTCAAAATGCTAGTATGGAAGAACAAAAGAAAAAAGAATCTTGATGAGGACCAAACGCCAATTATTTTGAAGACTTTTTGACCTTTCTTTCATTCCTGTAGGGCCTAATAATTAACCTCAATAATGAAATGTCACTACCTAAGATTAATCCTTTAGTGCTCGGTTGAAGAAAGAGCCCTTCTTTTTTTTTTTTCTTTGTTTTTAATATGCCCAAGGGTCATGGCTCCACGCACTGACATTTACAAGTCTAACGCCAACACTAATTGGTTCAATTAATGAGAACGAATCACTTTCTTATAAAAGGATGTGGGTTTAAATCACACGTCTAATATGAAAATTGTGTTAACAGGCCATCTCTAAGAATTTCTATGAGCAACTTATCGTCTCGAAAATATATTTTGACTCGTGACGATGATTGGAGTCGAATTTACCAATTTACAAGTCTAATAAGTAAAACCTTAGTATCTATTTTTCAAATGAATTTTTACGCCTTAGAATTTACGCACGTAGACGCGCCTTTCCCCCTGGTAAAGAGTCGCGGCCATGCTACAGTAGAAGAATCTGTCTTGTCTAACGCAAATAGTTCCACATTCTTGATTCTTCTACTAGGTAGCAAGTATTGAGTTTTCAGTCTTCGCAGAAGACAGGACGCAATCGCGTTGGCCTGCCTGGGAGTGGAAGGCAAAGATATGTGCGACCCCTCCCCCGCAAATACAGACTACACACACGTCAGCGCACCACAAAATTCAATCAACCCTTGAACGTTTAACCTCTGAAAAGAATCAGAGCCCCATTATAAATTTTCTGGGACGAGTGTTGGGTAATTTTGTAACCATTAGACACATTCTAGGTATAGTACTACACGAGCCCTTTGGTGGGAACTTTGTCAGTTGGGGACCTCCTATGTGTGCTCCCCTTTCGAGTACTGAATATTTAGCCAGCCTATCTCTTATGGTCCTTACTCAACCACAACCCTCAATCCTTCCCATTTCTATCTCTTCCTTTCTCCTTCCCACAGCTATATCCCATTAGTATATTCAGAACCATTCCTCCATCGAACTTGTTTCTGTAGCAAGCCCAGAATGGCAAAGACTAAGCATCCCTCCTTGCTGTTGCTCCTCATCATTCTGTTCTGTACAGAACTACTACTAGTCCTGCAAGGTTAACTATCTTCAAATTTCAATACACAGCACTTCTCTTGTCACACAGCATAGAATTATGATTTATTTGGCGTTCGCGTAGTAAATGTTAATCAATTGTACACCGCAAGAAACGTGCATCTTCTTTACTTTGTTATCTCAGCTACATACTAATTGATGGCTTACAGTTACAGGTGCAGCAGGGTCAAGAACTCCAATATTGGCACGCTCTAATCATTTGAAGGCCACCCAAATGTCTTCTTCCCAACAGGAATTGCAGTTTCAGGTGCAGCAGACAAGCATTTCTACGTAAATTAGCAATGTGGATTTACCAGTTTTGTGTGTATGTCGTTTCACTGACTATTTCTACCAACAAAAATTGTGCGAATTTTTAGACTAGTGGCAAAGGAAGGATGTACAAGAATTCAAAAAGATTGATGATAGGATCGGTGGCGCCAACCTGCACGTACAACGAATGCAGAGGGTGCAAGTACAAGTGTAGTGCTGAGCAAGTTCCAGTGGAGGGGAACGACCCAATCCATAGTGCATACCACTACAAATGTGTTTGCCATAGGTAATCTTTGTACTAGAACGAGGGTACCCTCTAAGTTGGGCACCGGAATTTTGCTTCAATTCTATGGAAATATTCCCTGTAATTAATCATAAGAAAGGCTTTCCCCATTGTCAACGTTCAACATCCAAATTGGTGTCGATCCTCTGGATTTGGAGCTAAGATTCGTGTTTTGGGATCCAATAGTCCATCTCATCTCATCTCATCCCATGTACTATATTTTTCTTTTTCCTTCTAAATCCTAATTTCATCTCTTTTATACCTTTCTTTATCATCTGCTGTCCTGTAAATCACAGCAGCAGAGGACTGAAATCCGAGAACAGGATACAAGAGAGGCAAATTTTTGAACTTTTTATCGACATGCCTTCGCTATGTTAGAAAGACTGGTTTCCAGTTTAGTCTAGACGGGTGTCCAAAAAGGAAAGAGCGGTAGTAAAAATTTGCCTTGTTGCAGCAACACTTGCACGCTTGACGTTAAGATTTAAGATTTTGTAAATCAGTACTCTCTGAAGTCGCAAATTTCTATGCGGATTTCTGAAAAGATTCGAAGGAAGAGTCCTTTAAAGCAGTAACACATGCATATGATTGTTCTAATTTCATGCACAAAGCCGGACTCTTAAAATTTCTTGGACTCGTATAAAATAGGGATCCAGGGTCCTCTGGGTTTTGGCTCGCTCGTTGAGTTGAGGGCTACAAAATACAAAGGAGAGCAACTGCAAGTGGCCCCCAAACATATGCATTAGTCACCAATGGTCACATGCGCAAAATCTTGTAGCAAGATGTTACTATTATTATTTTTTTTCCGACACAAGGGTAATCCGAGCCTTCGGAGGCCCGACTACTCCCCCTGCTGCCCGAGAGGAAAGGCCCAATCTCCTCGAATACGATATCTCCGGAACTCGAACCGTGATCACCATATCTTAAAAAGAAGCAACGAAACCACTCGAGCTACCCCGGGTTGGACTTGTAGCAAGATGTTACTAGTTACTACTATTTTAGAACTAATTGGCTAGGTGGATTCAATTAGGATTTGGATATTAGCTTCCCTCCATCCCCATCAAAAGGATTATAAATATATATATATATATATATAAGGAAAAAAGATTGTAAATATGTAATCATGGTGGAGGAAAAACTTTCTTGAAGTACAGAAATGAAAAGGCCAACCTAGCCATGCCAAACTCATTGCCTAATTGTGGTCTGATCAGAAATTGATAGTACCATATAGTAAGTATCATGCAATTTGCCTGATCACCAAAACCTACCAAATTTGGCCCGAGGGCAATAAAAGACTACAAATAGACCAGGCAGAAAGCAAGTGTCCTTTTCCATCTTAAATCTTTCATGTACTAATATGGATCGGAGGATGTAAACATAAATGCAAAAATGGGTGCAACTGTTACCCCGTGAAAACATTGGATCCAGGTGTCCACAGGGTTGAAAACATTGGACAAGAATTGTCTCCTATTCTTGTGTGGTCCATTTAAGCAAAAACCGAACCAAATTTGTAACAAGCAGGCTTTTCCTGAGCAAAACAAAAGAAAGCATGAGGCACGAGGCCGTAGGATTTGAAACCCATAAGAATGAAAAAAAATAATATTGGGAGAACTTTTCTGTAAGGGTTCGATGCAGTTCGAATAGAATTAATCATAAACCGTTGACGTGGATATCCGTGTGGATATACCAGGGGCGAAGCCAGAAAAAATTCTTAATAGGGGGTAAAAGCAACACTAAAATTTTTTACCTACTCTTTTTTTAGTTTTTTAAGCAAAAAAAAAAAAATCCACCAACAAATATAAATGATGCATATATTCTATGAAAAACATAAAAAGACAAATTTAAAATTATTAATGTAATAATAATTTTATTTCAAAAACAAATTAAACTATTTACAATTGTTCACTGCGAGTTTTTATATTTTGATAACTAATTTGATTGTGGAAGTAAGAATGGCTCTCGGTTGTGGGGGGAAAAATGGGGGACCAGAGGAGGGAAGGGAAATTGGGGAGTGGGATCCAAAGAAAGTGAATGATTTGATTGGTACTTGCTAGTTGAAATGAAAAGGCTTTTTTTAGTTTATTTCAAATGGATTTGGGCCACACGTATCATTTTAGAATTTTAGTTTATGAACTAACTTAAAAAAATCACGTAATTCTTTCATATCCTTTCTAAGAAAACTCTGGGGGCACACTTAAAATTATATTAAATTGTATAAGTATTATAGGAATTTAAGGGGGACAGTCGTGCCCCCACCTTAAATCCGCTCCTGAATTATACCAGAAAACGAGACCATTTGGACTTAAATTACTCCACTAATTTTGACTAAACCAATTATAACAGATTCAAATTTAAGTGTTTATTGGATGTTAATATTATTAGATCGTATTATCCTAATTTCATTTATTCTTTTTTTTTTTTACTACTGCTTTTCGTGTAGAGTGACCTGATCAGTCGAACCAGCTATAGTGAAAATGCAGTCCCAGTCGGACGTTAGGCTTAGATTTCTTTAAAACTTTAATTTTCTGGTTGCATAATTGTTTGTTTTAGCGTAGTTTATAGAAATAACTTGCTGTTTCTAATTTGAAGTTAACCAGGTGAAAGCAACATTTGGATTTTGGCCAATTTTCTTAAAACAATTTTTCTGATAAATGTTGCGTCAAACTGATTTGTTATCCATTAGAATTTCAATCCATTATCGACAAAGTTTTCGTCTGTACCGATAACCAAAGCATAACGAACTGTCGGCCCGCCGTAAAGAATCCCTCCTGAAGGGTTAATCCCGACCGTGACAATTGACAGAATCTTCCATCAATCAAGAATCCCGTTTTGGACCAAACACGACATCCACTGGAGAAAATTTCTGAAGTATCTTCTTGGAAATCAGAAATTGGGATCTACCGAATAAAGGAAAATGTGTGTCGTTTCATGTTTCCACCCAATTAGAGCCCAGAGGACTTGTTTATCTCGGATTTTACGATTGACAAAATTCGAATACTCGTTTTTCTCAAGATATCCTGGTGTTGAGTACTTGTTTGCGTAAGTACTGGCACATAATCTGCGGGATACGGATTAGCTGAAGAAATGATTCTTGAATTTGGGCTTTCTTGAGTTTTTGAATTGTTTAAACAGAATTTGGGGTATCTTTAAGATCTTAATTTTAATAAATCCAATAATATTGTCCTGTGTACGGAATGTTTTTCGAATCATTGCAACTGCGAATTCGAAATGCAAGAAAAGCGCTTTAGCACATCCAAATGCAAACGCGGGGTTACTAATGTGAAGACTTGAATTCTATCATATGGTATTTCATGCCCGTCCTCCTTCTCCCTTTAAAACTCTTTTTTTTTTTATCCTTTTTCTCTAAAATTCTTCCGATCAAAATCTCATTTATGTCTCTCGTGGAAGATGGACCATACAATTTGGTCTTAGGAAGCCTTCTCTTTTAGGTTTTATTTCTTTTGTTTTGAATAAATTTTTCTTAAGATTTCCTAGTGAAATATTCTCTCCTCCTAGATTTTTCTTAGTGGGAATTTTATTTTTTGCTAGGATATCTTTGTGAGAGGTTTTTTTTTTCGCTTTTCACCTTTTTTTGTGAGATTTGAGAAATTTAGTAGATTTAATCAGAATTTTCCACACATATTATGTCAGATCTAAAATCCTCTTTTCATATGCACATAGATTTATCGAATTGTAATGATGTTCCTCTTATGGGGTTTCAATATTATCATCATTTTTATTATTTTTAGATCTGTTGCATCATTTGATTTTTAAATCTCTATGCATTTGTGTCATGTTTAATTTGATATACTCCCTGTTATTAGCGCTCACTTTGGAATGAGATTAATCATCTATTCTTTATATATATATATACACTAACATGAAATATGAGAACGAGGCAACGTTCAAAATTCAATTCCTACAAGTACCAAATCTAGATATAGAATGTTATACAAGACCTTGGCAAAAAAAAAAAAGGTGATTTCCCTCTCTTTCTTTTTTTTTTTTTTAAATTTGGTTATCATTTCATTCAAACACCATAATTATTTGGACAAAATTCATGCGATGCCACCTGCAGTTAAGGGTGGCAATGGGGCGGGGGATCCTTCTCCCATCCCCCGCCCCTTGCCCCCACCCCCGCCCCGCCCCGTTCCCCCGCAATCCCCCACGGTCCCCCTGCGGGAAAAGATGCAGCATATGCTAGGACTATGCTCGTGCAGAATATGCTAACTAGATTTAAAAAAAAAAGGAAAAAAAGAATAGAATTTGAACTGAAATCAAGCCATCAGAAAGGGGAAATTAGTCAGGTATGAGGCGTATTTGAGGAGAACAAAGAAGATGTCAAAGGCATGCAAGTGAAGCTAACATTTTGAAGATATGATGAACTGCCAAAACCCAGAAGACTGAAAGCTTGTGGATTGTTTCGAAAATCAAAATATCGCTTTTGCTTTTTCAAAATCAGAAAAAAGAGTAGTTAAGCTAGCAGCTTGAATTGCGGAAGTCCTGGAAAGGAACATCAGGGGATGGCTAAACATGATAGCATTCTCAAGACTCACGTAAGGAAGTTACAATGACAGAAGAGGAACACTAAGTCCGACTCAGAAGAATCCCAAAAAGCCGCTGTCCACTAAGATGTTCTGAACCATAACCGTCAAACAGCCGTAGCCATAATTCACCATAGATTAACGACAAACCAGCAGCTCAATTCTCCCCCATTTTCAGTTAATATATTACAATGGGAAAATTGCGCACACTAACTATCCAGAGATAGCAGTGAACGGTAGTGAAAGGCAGATGAACAAAAGTGCGGCAGATAACCAGCTTTGGCTTTGTAAATTATAAGTGAAGGTGTAGCTTTAAGAAATTTAGAATTATTTATATATATATATATTATATATATATATATATATATATATATATATTTTTTTTTTTTTTTTTTTTTATGCGGGGGACGGGGCGGGTGTATGTTGCCCCATCCCCCGCCCCGTTTTAAGGCGGGGGGGAATATTTTGCCCCACCCCGCCCCATCCTCCACCCCATTTCTACCCCCGGCACCTGCTCCATTGCCATCCCTACTGCAGTTTGCACCAATGAATATCCGCTAATTACAATGACGGTCCTCGGGAGACCGGCACCCTTAGACTTCGTGGAAACCCGCTTCGCCCATATCCATCCCAAGAATACCTTTCTTTTAATAGCCAACAACGCCAGGAACATACAGCTCTAACAGCTAACATCCTCCGGCAAATTAATCTGGAAAGCCAGGGACAGTAAAATTTCACTGAGAAACGTACAGATAGCAGGACGATTGTACAGAGAGTTCATGATGAATATGAATGGCTGGAATTCATAGAAGCCCAACATGATAATGCTAAAAAGCATGTTGCTGAAACATCTCAAATCATAGAGTGCAGGACATGGAAACCACCAAGGAGATGGGTGATCATGATTAACACGAATGGTGCAATCTCCTCCCACCCAAACGCCAAGGACTGGTATGGCTGGTGTAGCCAGAGACTGGAAGAGAGAAATTCTAAAAGCTTGGGGATGGCTAGGAGGGGAGAATTCTTACCCATGTGGCTCAAAAAGAGTGCAGAAGATGATATATATATAATATTGGGCACTTGCTCTTACATGGTAATGCTAAACTTGTAGTGTTATCAAGTTTATATTAACATTAAAAATGTTAGCCCGTTTGATGAAAAAACTAAAAGAAGAAGGCAGCCGAGAAGGCCAAATGGGTCCATGCGTTGCCCGGGTGCCGAGGCCAGTATCCATTCATTGACATGTGTTCCTCGTCCAACAAGGAATGTCAGCCCAGTATGACCTGGCAGATTAGCTGCACCATACCACCTGTGCTCTAATACGGAAAAACAAATATAGATAGTAATTAAAAATGAAGGCTAAGGCAAAAAAAAAATGGCAACCAATTTCGTATAAAAATAAATGCTAAGACAATGGACGTATAAAATTCGTTGCTTATTGGAAAATTTATATCACAATTAATCTCTCTCATTCGTCGCATCCCTAATTAACTAATTACACAGAATTTAGTGATTAATGTCTGTCCATTGATTCGAAGCACAGAACACTATTGAATGTTCAATATATACCACACAATGGTACGTAGTATCTATCTATCTTTACGGTGATACTGATCCCCCCCTATCTAAAATTTTAAATGCATTAAATGATTTTCAATATATATTTTTGCCCTCTTGAAAGAAAACAAAAATGATTTTCATATATTTATTCTGGGAGAAATCCACCTTAGACCGTTGTATGCTTGGCTGGCTTTTGCTTATATATATATATATTGAACTTCCCAGCAGCACTTGCATTTGTGTAGCAGTCTTTTCTTCGTCTGCAACTCAAAAATCTTGCAGCAGCATTCTTTCCTGAAGTGTGTTTTTGGTACTGGTATCAGGGTAAAACACAGATGACAGGGCTCAAGGAAGGAGAGGAAGCGTGTGACTCTTGATCTTCTCACGAAGAAAATGGACGACTTTGCTAGGGAAAGAGATTGGGAACGTTTCCACAGCCCCAGAAATCTTCTCCTGGCTTTGGTAATTACTCGAATAATTACTCGGATAATTACTCGAATCGAGAGCCCTGTTTAATACATCTTTGTGACTCTCTCTAGTACAAAACTTAGCTTTCAATTCTTTCCGTCTTTAGATATTGCTGCGCTGAAAACATGGCATCGGAGGAACAGCAAGTTGCGTGATTCGTTTGCTGTTTTCCTTTTCTTTAGTTTTCCTGCAGTAAAAAAATTTACTGGAAACATGTAAATAGAACATCCCTTTTTTCTCTTTTGATCCAAATCCTGAAAAACCAACTCCATTACTTGCTTTTGCTTTTGTTTTTTGGCCAAGACAACACAGGAATATGACAAAGTCAGAACAGCGGTAACCTTGATTTTGTTGTTACCGTGAAACAGGTTGGGAGAAGTGGGGGAACTTTCTGAGATATTCCAGTGGAAAGGAGAGGTACCAAAGGGACTACCAAACTGGAAAGATGAAGAGAAACAACACCTGGGGGAGGAGCTTTCAGACGTGTTACTCTACCCTTGTTAGACTCTCAGATGTCTGTGGGGTTGACCTTGGTAAAGCTGCCCCTTAGGAAAGTGGAACTTAATGCCTTCAAATATCCGGTGAATGGTGACGGTGGCTCTAAGAAGTAGGAGTTGTAAACTAGTAATTACTACAACTTGTTCCGGTCATTCTGCCCGGATTTACTAGTTACTACTATCAAGAATCAAGAAGATCAGTTGATTTTCTACCAAAAAAGAAAAAAGAAGGGAAGAAGACCAGCTGTTTCATACCACACAAACCCCCCCCCCCCCCTTCCCCCCCAAAAAAAAAAAAATAGGCTGGAAAGTTTTGGAGGTTTTTACGGTAGTTTTTGCAGTACAGGAAATAGACTTTTTCTAGGCTTATTAGTTTCAATTGGAGTGTGGCTTTTCTGGGACGGATGGTGTTTATTTGGCATTAATTTCTGGGAGATTTTGTGACTGCTTTGGCAGTCGAACAGAATCCCCCTTTCTGGGCAACTCTCAACAGATGCATAAGACATGAATGTCTCACAGTCCGGCAGCATTAATCAATGCTAGCTGCAAATTGCGGTTTCTCTATTTCTTTTATTTTATTTGTTTCCCCTCAACCTCAAGTTGGCCGTAGTATTTGAATTTCCTCCATCAAAAGATAAGAAAAAGATTATACTAGTTTCCTTTCTTGTTTTCCACGATCATTAATCATTAAACTAAGTAGGGAGAGCAACGTGCTTCATGTGAAATATTATATCTTCCCGGTCGAAGATTAACGCTGCAAATTACTTGCTACTACTTCTACTTGACTTGTAGAAATGAGCTATACTGAAACTGAAAGGAAAATATATAATTTTGGTCGATACCAAAGATGAGAGGCAGAGGACTGAACCCGTGACTCTTCTTCGGACACAAGCTCATAAGACTCTCGCTGCATGCCAACTTCTTAACGTTCATGGCTTTGTGCACATGCAATCATCCTTATACTTAGTACGAGGTAGACAGAAATTCTCAAGATGAATTTGAACAAACATTAAAGATACGTACCTTGTGTGAATGTATTTCTCTTCTACTAATATTTATTTTATTAGTGGCATGATACAACTTTTTGTATACGTACTTTATTGTAAACAGCTAAAATATGTAAAAAGCAAGTCTCCAGAAGTCAAAATTAGCCCTATTCCACTAACATTACCATTAAAGCCACTGTTCTTAACGAGATGGAATGGAATTCCTGCGATAAAGAATTTTGGAGTAGGAAAAAAGAAAACAAAATGCTAATATGGTAATGCATTTGGATAAATTCGTTGATTCCGTGTGGTGGGGATGGTTCCCCGGCAGCTTATAAATGGGGCATTCTTCTCCGGTCGGTTTGATTCTTGGCTGAAAAACAACGTTACCGACAAACATGGAAACATAATCACTACTCTACTAATTGATGCAAACATCAAATTGTGCATACTATAATGTAATCCACACTAGCTAGTGCAAACAAATGAAGTCCCTTAGATGCGTACGAGTTTAACAAAAACATTCTACTTTATCCAGATGATTAAAGTATAAATTATGCAAGGTTCATTGGCTTGATGGTGAGATCACACAAATTTTAATTGTTCAGTATTTTTGACAGGTGGCTGAACTTGTTTGCTTCTCTGGCTGGAGTTGGAAATCTCAAATCAGCAAAGCAGAGAAAGAGAGAATGCTGAAAATGTATCTCTACTTGGAGACTACGTGCAAACTACTACTAGAATACGTTCAGAAAGGTTAAAGGGGCGATGCCATTCTCATTATTTAACTTCGTAAACTATAAACACCAAGGGAATGGGCTACAGTGCAATTGACGGGCTTTGCAAGATAACGAGAGGCACTGGCATATGGATTGGGCCTTAAAGGAGTGAGTATGCCTATTTTGAGTCAATCTTCCGTACATATACTGACAGTACATATATTATTATCGTCGAACTCATAACACTTCATTTAATCAAGAATGCTAGTATATGCATTGTAAGTATAGAAAAGATTAATCTTTTTATTTTACTCTTTTTTGTCGAGGGAGAAACAGTTTATTTGGGTTGTTTCTTATAAAGTATTGAAAATCAATACAAGTATTGAAAATAGTCAAAAGGAATCAAGTGATTGAAATTAGAACAAAATATACATCATAATTGATTTACATAGATTTAATCCTACTTTAGTTCTAGTCCTTTCGGCTCAGGCGCGTTTGTAGCAAAGTCCTTTAATAAGGGCTGCATGGTGGATTTTCTGCATGAAAGTGGTATATGAAAATTTTCATCTTATTTGAAATAGTAGATAAATAATTAATCCGGAGTTCATCCTCATTTCATATGCGGTACCTCTTTCTAATTAAGAAGATTAAAACGAAACTCTCTGTTATGAGACTTTCAAAAACCAAAAACGGCGGTCTCTACTTTTTCAGGATGGTAGCTGCAGTGTTTGATCTCGCAAAGAAAGGCTACCCCATAAACGAACGCACTACAGAGATTGAAATCAGGGTATTGACGAAAACGTTTCATGGTATTTGGTAGCTGCTGCCCTGCACGGTTCATGAGGATAGAACGAACTTAGAAGGTGGTTCCATTCAGGGAACAATCTTTTGGACCCTAAATGAAAGCTCTCGAAATTGTTGTCTTCGTAAAATGACTAATACGCCACTGCAAGAAAGCAGCATCTCCGAAAGCATATCCAAATTGGCTTCAATTCTGAGATGTCACGAGCACATTGAACACAGAAATCGTCTAAATTAAACGGAAAAAATAATGCACGAACAACCAAAGACATCCCCTTGATCATGCTGTAAACTAAAACCTAGTTATGATTTGCCTATCGCACCTCTCAAATTTAAAACAAAAAAAGAAAAAGAAAATCTATTTCACCCCCTCAAATTTAGAAAGAGAATGTTTGTGTAAGTAAATGCAGTGCATCATTTTTTTATTTTTTTTTTGAGAATCTCACTTGGTGCCACAAATGGCGGTGCTCTCCCTGCATGGTCCGATGACTTTGCCATTGGTTACCAGCTGCTCTATTTATGATTATTATTCAAACAAAAAGGATTATTGAAATTGTCCCATCATAAATCTCTTCCATTTTCACTCCATCTTCGATGCTATTTGCAAATCTAACGAGGAACAAGTCTATCATGCATATTGCTAATAGGTTTTGTCAAGTCTTCTTTGGTGCTTATGGGAACACGTAGCTAGGTGCAAAAATTTCTAATGTGATATTTTAATTCATCCTAAAACAGTTATTAAGCAAAAGCACCCGTTGCCTAATCATTACACCCACAACTCTAAAGATGGCAAAAGGAAAAATTCCTGCTTTTGAACCATTATTATATTCGACCATTAGCATCACCGCAGAAAGAATATGATAGTCATAATTACAATCATAATGACATTCATCATCAACTAACTTCACGATCCATCAGCTTTACTTGATACTATATATATTTAACTCCTCTGCAAAAGTTTGTCCCATGGCACTTTAGCCAAAAGAACAGCAGCAACATCCTCAGAATGCTATTTAGGAGAGGTGGCATAACCATTTCTTTATTTTCCAACTCCACGGTGATGGTAGGCTGGTGCCGGACACGCCGAGGGCAAAGAAGGCGCAAGGGCAGCAGCATCCGGTTAGGGAGTAAGCGTAGAGGGTTCTGCCTTGGTTCGCGGCAGGTGGTGCATTGGAGGGTGGTGTTATGCCCCTTCCGCGCTCTGCATAAGCTAATCATGGAGATGGCCACCAACGGGCGGTTGGTAGAGGGTTATCACTGGTCTTTACCCTTCCTTCGTCCCCAGATATTTCCCTTGTGCTAAATCCTAGTGCCATCCAACGTTGACACTGCTTTTGTGATTTCTTGCTTTTCATTAATTCTCTGAAGTGAAAGGAAATATGTACATTATTGATGTTCTTGTCAACAAGTTTGTTTTCTCAATCTACATCGCCAGGCATCTTTTTCTTTTGAAGGATCTGCAATTACAGAGATGCTAATCCTCGTGGCTGTCTAGCTTAGTATATCACTCTCTTGTTGGTTTTTGGTTTAAGCACTCTTCCAATTGCATCGGTGATCTTGCATTCAAGATTGCATGCTCTGTAATTAGTAATCTAAAGCCTTTTGAACAGTTTTAAGGGTGACCTTTAGCTTCAAGGGCCTGGTTTGGAAGCACCAACCACCAAGGCAAGGTGGAGAACTTCATGGGTGGCCGTTGGCCAAGATGCTGGTATAAATATTTGTGAAAATCGTTCGAGACATTTTTACAAGTGAATTTTTCAATTCCTTGTTTTTGAAATAATGATTTTACATTCCTTACAAAATCAAACCGGTTAAATTTGGTTCCAACCCAAATTTTTGATCACTTTTTAATCTGAATTGACCTTTTGACCCATGTGTGATCATTTTTATAAGTGGGAAAAAAAAATCAGATCCCATTCTTTTAAGAGTAAAAATGGATATGAGTTGGGGGATTTATTCTTTTTGCTGCTAGATTGTAAAACTTCAAAAGTTTAAAATTTAAATCACTGACGTATCCCAAAACTTCAGAGATTGCCTTAAGATTGCTGAAGTGTTTAAGCAATTATCCTCCTCTAAAGCTAGAACAAAAAACACGATAAATACTAATATTAAAAGGTATACTAATTAGAAGGTACACATATATTCTGCAGGTAACAGTACACGCTCCTGCAAGATCTTTGTATTTTATACGTTTGACACCCTAATTAATTTTAATTATTAGGATTTGCTAAATCTTTATTTAGACATGGAATGATAGCGGGGTGGGAAGGATGCGGAGAGGGGTAAGAGGGTTAAAAAAAAAAGATAGCAGATGCCGAACTAAAACAAGTTTTTGGGTTTTTTTTTCACTTTTGGGTGGGAGGATGGATAATTAGAGTAGGAGTTTTAGATCCTATTTGATAATTTAATTTAATATTTAAAATTAATAAATTTAAATCTTAACATATTTAAATCGTTTAATAATCAAGAATTGAACATCTTGATTAAGGGGTACTAGATCAGAGTGAGATTCCGTGAGTTGAGTTGTTATATATGCCAAACTTTTAAGAGTAATGCTTGGTAAGGAAGGAGGCTCCTGAAAGGGGCTGAGCGTCTGATTCGCAATTTTCTCCCTACGACACCCCGAAAGTCCGAAGGTTTCTGAACCTCGAGGTTTTGGTATGGCCTCCCAAAAGCATCGTCCTCCAAAACCCTGCCGTCCTCTCTTCATATATCTCCACAGCCGTGATCTCTCCTCCGTTGCCAAGAAAACATCCAAACATAATATCTTGCCGCCAACCAACTTGTACGGCAGTTCGCTCAACCGGTCCTACGCTGCCGCTGCTGCGGGTTGTCTCCGTTCCTCCAAGTGAAATGCCAGAAACGATCGCTTCTTCCTCTTCGGCGCCCGTCCACCATAACCCATCCACCGACAAATCTCAGAACAAAAACTCGCCCCCTCCTCAATCGCCGTCCAGTTTACTCCTCACCACTTCCAACTGGGACCGCCACTACGCTCTTGGTAATCGCTCTAGCAGCCTCAAAATTATTGGCCGGCAGAATTCAGGCCATTTATGGCCTCTTACCACAAGTAGAACCCTTAATTTACTCCTCAGCGGGTCCTGCTTTCTTCGCAGCAATCGGCGAATATCCCACTACCGTAAGATTAGACACCCCATTCGCTATCCTCGCAGGTGGGATGGCAAAGTGGCTTGACATCTACGTTGGGGTATTGTCGCTGAGATGTTTTGCTCACCTGGTTCCCCAATATACCTTGGGATAAGCAGCCTTTATCGGCTATTAGGGACCTGTCTGATCCATATTTAAGCCTTTTCCGGAGTGTAATTCCGCCGGTTTTCGATTCCTTGGATCTTAGTCCGCTCGTGGCTTTCACTGTCTTGGGGACCATTGGCACGATTTTGAGGCAGTTTTGAAGATCTGCAGCAAATGAGTAACAGTCATATCCCGAGAAAGGAACAATAAATTCTGTACCAGTTTGATAGTTAGTTAGTTTGGAGAGGGTGGATTTTGGTTCTAGTATTAAGCAGGGAGTGCCGTCCACTTTTTCCAATCCCAGTCTCTAATGGCATGAAATGAAAGAGGTTTGAAGAATTTAAATCTAAAGGCCTTTATATCGCATGCATATATGGTAGTATTTTACTATTTTATACTATGAAGATCAATTAGTTAACGAAATTTGATTTGTCAAGTCGTACATTAGAGGTACTGCTAGAGGGCGCCGCTGGGCACAGCAAACAAGAGACCGCCCACTTCGGTGCCTTTCAGTCTCACAAACAAAAACAAGAAATCGATTAGTTGTAGTTGCAATCTACTAGCTAGTTGTCTATAGTTTCAGCACTCTGCCCTGTACTCGAATATGGCGAGGTGGAGATTGAAGTGCAAATAACAGTCAATTCTGTCAAGGAATGAGTTTCAATGTATCCACAGTTTGAAATGGGAAGCGGGACTTGCCTTGTTGCCAGAGGCACATCAGGCCTTTGTTTTTACCTATTGTACATTTGATCATATCATTGTCACACAGCGAGGTGCATTTTCCGTAGATATATTTTTAATCATCTTTTTATCTCACATATATCAAATTATTACAGTAATTTTTCTAAAAAAAATTCAAAAAACTGCAATCCAAACATAATATCCCAACTGAAAAATGAGCAACGATAAAGATTAAAGTGATCAGTACTATTTTGGACTCCTCTCGTTATATAAGGATCTATTTGGCATTGACTGCAACCCACATGGGATCTTAAAATTTTGGCTAAAGACATGTTGAAATGGAGCGATATTCTCAGTTGGTATATGAGTCGAGTCGAGTCTGGCAGAGGAGTTATCTTCTTTGCCGAAACAAATATTAGCTGCTGGAATTCCTATTTTTGGAGAAGTGAGAAGATATAACTGAGAAGTCAAAAATGCAATTGGAATCTTAGAAGGAAAGAAAATACAGACAAAGAGGGTTATAAGATATGGCTTTGGGTATTTTCCTTGTTACATTTATATTATACTTCAATTCAAGGTGAGATTGGTACATTCGATTGGAGTCCACTAGAACAAACTGTGACATGTTATGCTTATCTAAGGAGGCTCAGCGATAATCCGGAAGGAACTAAATTACAACCGGACCAAACATATATACTACACATTCAACTGAATTTTTTTCGTAAGTAAAGTCATTTTTAATATGGTAATTGGTAGAAGGCAAGATTTACCAAATTTTAATGCTTTCACGGTGGCCGGTGGTTCTATGATAGACTATTCAAAGCTCACAAATATGAATCTTTCTGGTTCGATTCGGCTATCAAAACGTGTCTTGTAGCAATCGCGCCTGGTATATATATACTTCATCTTGAAAGAATCATAATACTATTCTTTTAGCTAAAAAATCATGGCCAAAACTTAGATAGGGCCGATTTTTAAAAAATCTATTGGTCCAAATTATGTCACATTACTTGATGAGATAATGTGACACAATTTGGGTAATTAAATTTTTAAAAATCAGATCTACTCGAATGTGAGTTGAAACTTATATGTTACTGTAAAGTGCATGCTGTCAACATGAACAACGAGTTGATGTCTGATAATGCACGTAGAGAAACATTAAGTTCATGGCTTCTAAAGGAAGAACCAATTAACATATACTCTGTATCTGATCTTACTCAAAAAGAAAAAAGTTAACATATTGAGAAAGATCAATTTAAATTCTCGATTATTTTTTCCAATCGAAACATATTACTTTCTTTGTCCAATTTTGATAGTCATGTTTTATTTTTTGTCTATTTTAAATTATAGTTCATTTTTTAATTGAAAAATGTAATTATCTTTTAATTTTTTAAGATATTATTATTCAATATAGATTGTTATTAGTATAAATTATCTTAATTTTTTTAAAATACCTTTATCCAACGTCTTGTAAGACTTTACTTGTGTGAAGTTTTGATCGTGGCAAGCAGGTGCACGGAGGTATTTGGATAATTTCTTCTCGAAAATGAGGCCCATCGAATAAAATTGTGCAAAAAAGAATAAAATTGTGCAAAAAGGGTAACTGGTGAAATATTTCCTGAGCCTGAGCCTAGAAAATAAAGTACTACTAATTGGAATAAAAAAAAAATAGATAAGACTCGTAGAGTTACTTAAAACCCAATTGAAGGAAGGCAGCTTGGGCAAGTCTAGAATCAACTCCGCAGTCCTCAGAATCCGGAGATTTCGTTCGAGCCAAAACCAGATGGCTTCTTCCCTGATAGCCTCTCAGACCTTAATCCTCCGAAAACCTACCGTTATTTCGCCGAACAACCTCACCGCTCCCTATCCTCTGCGGCTTTCCTTCTCCCTCGCAAACCCTAAAAGGCAGGCAATAATTACCGCTTCCTCGTCGACCCTCCTCAATAACTCATCTGCCAAAACCCCTGGTTACCAGAACCCCGCTCTATCTTTGCTCACCGGTTCAACTCGGACAGTGACTACGCTGTTGGCTATCGCTCTAACGGCCTCCAAGCTGTTGGCCGACAAGGTTTCTCAATCTAGGCCTGCAATTGAAGGGCTTTCATGGCCTGCCGGAGCCTTTAGTCCTCTCCGCCGGCCCGGCTTTTTTCGCCGCAATTCGGGATGCTTCCACTGGAACTTTGAACACGCCGTTCACAGTGGTTGCCGCCGGGATGGCAAAATGGCTGGATATATACAGCGGGGTTTTGATGGTTAGGGTTTTGCTGAGCTGGTTCCCCAATATACCTTGGGATAGGCAGCCCTTGTCTGCAATTAGAGACCTGTGTGATCCGTATTTGAATCTTTTCCGGAATATAATCCCTCCGATCTTCGATACCTTAGATATCAGTCCGTTGTTGGCTTTTGCCGTTTTGGGGACGCTTGGCTCCATTTTGAAAAAGCAGCAAAGGATTTTGAAGTGAGTGGATCATCAATCTGACCTGCTGCGTTTGTATCTCTGGTTATGGATTAAGGACAGTCAGTACTATCAATTTTGTAACTTTTTTGAGGAACTATAATACTGTGATGTTTATCGCTAGCAGTAGTCAATCACTAGCAGTAGTATCCTGTTGGTCCCTGGTTCGTGTTCAAGAGTCCGCTTTTGGTCTATCTAGCGATATAAATTTGAATTTTTGCATTTCTTTTTTCTGTTTTAAGTGGAAGCAAAGCTCAAAGAACTTCTACCATCGCTATATTGGTTCCGCAATTGAACATTTTTACAACGGGAATGGGATCGTAATGCGGCACAAGGTGAAAATGCCATTGATCAACAACTAATTTTGCCCCGCCACTAATCTTCTAAGGGAAGATAGTTTGAATCTCCATTACTTGCTTAAATGGCCTTACAAGTCGACAGATGCATAGCTGCAAAGTATGGGAAATTATATGTTAACAGGACTACCTTCCCTGCAAGCTAGAAACTCCTAATGAATTTTGTAGTACATTCTTCATTTTACAGCTTCAAACGACACGAGTTCCATGAAGCCCTTACTGTGAGACTACAATACAAAGGGCTATAGCCCATAGCCAGAAATAGTCGCGTCTGATCCGGAAAACCAGAATCAAAACGGCGCCAAAATTGCACTGCTTCTTGCCTGGTTCCTTTGATAGGTTAAAACAAAAATTTATCCACAGTTTTCAGCAATGACCAGTAGAGCTATAGCCTACTCTTTACAGCAATACTCAAGAGTCAGATAACCAAAGTAGGGGGTATCCATATCCTTCTAGCACTTCCCAAAGTAAGAAAATAATGTTGGTTGTTTGTCACTGGAGCTAGAAGCTTTCTTTCTCACTGAACTCGCACCTGGCTTATGAGTTTTGGTAGGAGATGTTTTCTGAGTTTGTTCCTCAAGTTTCACCATTGTTTCTTCACTTGCACCCCTAACCTTTTTTGTTACTGGACTTTCATGTCGCTTCTCACTTTCATCATCAGTGTGTTTTGTATCACTTGAACATACTTCGTATTCTCGCTTTACTGGAATATGTAGAGCCTCATCACGAGAAAGACTGGAAAAATCGGCTTTAATGTCATTCTCAGCTGATTTGGTGACATGTTGATGGTTGGTTAAATCATCAGCTTCAGATTCCTCCTGCAAGCCCATTGGCTCTCCCTTTATTGTTCTGTTTCCAGTTTTTGAGTCTGCTTGACTGTTTGCTCCTTTCTTGGAGAAAAACTGTGAGATGGTTTTGCTCTCATCTCTCTTCAGTTGTATCTGCAGTGCAACCAAGATAACGCATTAACGTTTAACACAAATCAGAACCCACGGCATAAAAGTGGCACCATCTGACGCACACATAATACGCAAAGTGACTACTGTTAACGAGCGAATGCTTTTTAGTAGAATAAAGTTATCGTTGAAAACCATAAAATCGCACAGGTAAAATAAGAAATAAAATTAGTATGGACTTGCATTCAATACTCTCCAGCCAGTCACTTGTGCTCTTGCAAGTGAAAAAGACCGAGGAGCAGCTGACCATGCTATATTAAATCTTAATAGAAAACTAGATGACCGGTACCTCGCTAATGCATTCTGGGCCATCAAAAGAAAGTTTACCCATAGCAGTTGTTACCGGATGCCATACCTACAAAATTCGTACAATTTTAGATTCATGCAGCATAAATGAAAAAGAAAATACTGTTCTTCTATTTCATTGATATTCTCACCAGATCTGATTCTCCATACGGTTTCAGTATTGTATCAAAATTAGATGATGAAGGACCATTTAACCACATTTCTGTTGCTTCCTTGTTTCTCAAAATCACAGGCATCCTGTCTACAATGTAAAGAACCAGTTATGCATAAATAACTCCAATATCAGACAAAGAAAAATATATTAACTTACTGGAAAGGCTACGAGAAAAGAACAAAGCATTTGTAGATCTTACCATGCAGCCATTCCAAAGTGGATGATGATGAAGTTGTAACTATTGTGAACGTATAAAAGACCTCACCTGCATGTGGAAGCATTAGGAACCAATCTTGCAGAAAGTAAAGAGACTATAAAGACTAAAGAGTAAAAATGGACTTGTTGCTATTTTAGACCATGTTCCAACATAAGCTTCAAAAGAGGGGAAAACAAAGAGAAGAACAAACGCATCTTGAGCTACTATATGAATATCAACAGGTCCTGTAGACAAAAGACAGCAATCCTCAACATAAGGAGTCCAATTTTTTGGAAATGAGCCAAATATAAATGGAATGTTGGCAATAACAAGGATGATGCTTGCAGAAACTTGCATATGTCACTATAAGTTGAGAAAGATATTAAGATGTCCATCACTTCAAGTTTACCTTCTGAATTTTTCCAAGAATCAAAAAGAGCAGCAAAAACTAGGGGCCTCCCATCCCTGAAATATATGTAGTACGGTTGCTTCTTTGAACCATCTTTTTTCCACTCATAGAATCTGAACACAATAACCAGTGCTTGGTTATAGCTACCATCACGTAAAGTACGACATCAACTTAAAACAGACAAGTATCCCCTTTCAGCAGCCTATATCACAATTAAAAAAGACAGATCGAGATGGTCCATTGAATCTTGTAAATGCAACTTAGAAGATTATGTTCCTAATGAACAAAATTTTCAATAGCAAAACCGTGTCACTTTTTGCTTTTGGTAGTATGACATGCGAAATGGTTAAACAAATTGAGAAGTTTGATAAAACTCCATTTTGTAAAGTAAAGAAAGAAATAAAACTACATAGCAATAATAGCAATTGGGGATTTAAAATTTAGAAAGATGACTAATTAAATTGCAAAGGTAACATATCAAATGAAGAATAAAGGTGTGTGAAAGTTCTTTGCCACCCAGACACGGTTTACCAATTGCATAAAAATTTTTCAATGTACCAAAATATAGGCATGTTTATCTATGGCTTATCATTTTCAAATTCATATCATTAATTGGCTAGAACAACATAACGAGCATAAAATGGAACTATAAAAGAGAACAAAAGCAATATCTACTACATATCAACCACATTCCTGACAGCACTAAAATTGACAGGATAGTGAGGATAAACTTGGCCAGATTTCAAATTTGGTACAACATAGTATGCCGAAAAAAAGAAACCAAAAGCTATAGGAGCAGGGAGGCCCTAAAATGAAAGACAAGATTACGCTCATGTTAATATCAACTACATACCCTTCAACAGCAACCAAGCACCTATTGTTAGGAAGAAGACGGCGAAAAGAAGCCTTCTCTCTTATTGACTCACTCCGAGCATTAAACTGCAACAAGCAACACCATCCTCAATGCTTAAAGTCTAATTTAGCAAAGATAAGAAGCATAGCAGGCATCTAAAGTTAGATAATTGCATTGCAGTCCAAAGTATCTTTTCCCACCCCCCTGCTTAAACTTTCTCAGGGCCTTCTTAAAGACAGTTTTATAAGGGTAAAATCATCCATGCAGAAACAAACCATAAACATAAGTACTCAACTAATTCGAGAATATACGGTACGACCAGAATCAATCTCATTTGCTCAGGTATCCACGTGAGCTCTTCCAAGAAGAAACTATAAAGATGCAAAGCTACAAAAATAACATATGCCTTCAAAGATCTAATACCTTAAAACCTCAAACACGAACAATCATCAGCAAGAGAAGACTCTCAGACATTTGTGGAATGACCTAACTTAATTGAGAGCAAGCAAATTGCAAAATGCGGAAAACAATCTTCACAAATGAACGGCTCCTACCGTCAACGACGCTGTTCAAAATCCCCCCCCCCCCCCCGCCAAACAAAAAAAAAGAGAAAAGAAAAACCGGACCCCCCAAAAGAAAAGTCCCCGTAGCATTGGTCTACAATCTACAGTGAGCAGATATTGTAGAATTTTTTTTTTATCTCAGATAAACTGTTAATACAAGAGCAACTCCTGTGCCCCAAAAAAAAAAATATCAGAAATAAGAATACACTATTACTCTAGGATGGATGACATTGATTACCATCTTGAAGTGATCAGGCTTTTCGGTTTTCTTGGTAAAGCTAGGAATAAGCCCCCATTTCATACTCTGAACTACAGCTCCTTGCTCTAGTTGGGCCTGACCAAACCCATCTCCGCCCTGGCCATCTTCTCTCCTGACGACCGGCAAATTAAAACCAGGCGAGGCATTATACCGCCGGCCGATACCTAAAAATTTCACAAACAAACCCATGTAGCCAGCAAAGAGTTCTAGAGGTCACTTAAAACTAATGAACAACAAAAAGTATTTGTTTTTAAAAAAAAAAAAAAAGTAGTGGGTTAACCTATTCATGTCTACATGACGAACCGGACGGGCGTTGAGGTGACAAGCTCTAGGAATATCATCAGGCCTCAGAGTAACAGCGAGCCCTTCCACACATGGCTTCTCTTCTTTCTCTCTTTCTTTTTTTGGTCCCTTGTGCTCTGCAAGCTATCGGACTTCTGAGACTGATAGCAGGAAATTTCTCGTGTTTTGTTGACTTTTCTTTTCCTCTTTGTTTAATAAGGGCGGGAAGGAAGTGGGTTCCGGTTGGGCATGTTGCCGGTGGGTCTGTAGACCGGGTTCACCCAAGGTTTTGCCTTGTACTCCTAGTTGCTCGTAAGTCGTAAGCAGCCGTGGAACTTCAAATCAACCGCTTTGGTTTCTTCATATTTTCTTGAGAAATTTTTCACTCTTCTCTTGAGATTCGGAGCAGGAATCATCTTATGTAGCAAATCTATTGGTTCACTTTTACTTTTCACAGTGCTTGTACCCACCCTCGCCCAACGAGGAATAAAAATCATTCCAACCCAACAATTTATTAGATTGCCATTTTTTTCTCAAAATTTAAATGACCTCTTATGGCTAGTTGGGGAGTTGGGGAGAGAAGGAGAAAAAAAAAAAGGAAGAAAAATCATAGGTTTCGAGAGAAAAGAAATGGCAAGAAAAGAAGAGAATATATTTTATTGTTGTTTGATAGTTTATGAAATAAATAGGACGATTTTGGATATAATGTCATTAAAATTTTAGTTTCGGAGTCATTCTAAATAGAGTTGATATTTTAAAAAATTTACACAAATCTTTTCTCCAACTTTCCGTCCAAATCAACTATATAAATGGACGGAAAACTTTTGAAGGTAGAGCAACAACGTAAATCTGTCCAATTCCAGCCCTTTTCTATCCTTTTCTTATCAAATCTAAACCCCCAAATTAATTGTTAGAAACTGAAGTCTGAAAAGCTGAGAGGTTGATCTTTTGAGTTAATCAAACTATTTAGGGAATTTGAATTGAGAACTTGAAATCCAAGTCCACCAAAATCTTGTGATTCGATGGCATTATACCAAATTATATCTATGATGTTTTTAATCAAATTGAGGTTCCTTTTCATTTTTTTTAAGTGAAAATATAAGGTAGATTTTGTTGTTTTATCATTTTTTAAGTGCAATCTATATTGAATTGACTATAATCTATACTATATATAACGTGGGAGGAAGAGGTTGATGTAAACATCCTTTCGTCACTTTTTAAAAATTTTTTATTTTTGACAAAAATTAAATTTTATCCTTACTATGCAATTATACATAACCAACATAATCTTTACCATAACTATCCAAGAGCATATTGCGAACATATCTAACCATTAAGATAACTATCAATTTAATAAAAAATCGTATAAATTAATGTATTTTCTAATTGCACACACATATATGAGTGTGCACTTAGCACTATTTTGTACTAAAATGAATTTCATCAAAACACCATATATATTTCATTAAAGGTTTGTTGGGGTTTTTTTTGGGGGGGGGGGGGGGTTTGGGTTGGTTTGTGGGGATGGGGTGAGTAATGTGCAAAATTACAAGGGTGAAAATATGTCATAGTTAAAGTTGTAAGGGTAGGAGGTAAAAATCCTAACGTCTGAGGGGCCTGAGTTTTGAAAGCCTTACAGAGAAGAGGAGGAAATAAAAGAAGTACTAATATGCAAAAACCCTTTGTTGCCCCTGCGACGCCCAAAGGAAGCTTGAATCTTGGTTCATTAATCCTCAATGCTCTCGATCGCAGGGCGTATTCGGAGCTCCACCCTCAGACCATGGCCGCAATTAGTTCACCTTCGGTTGGCCCGAACTGACTCCGGTTCATCGTCTGCCCATAACAGGAGGCGGCAGAAGTTTGCCCCTTCGAGTTTGCTTAAGAAAGCAGACGAGACAAATCAGAATGGTGGGTAGTCGACGGCGAGATGCACGAGATTGGGGAAAACGTTCCACCCAGAGAACGCTTCGTGATTCCCAGAGAAAATATTCCAAACAAGCGCAGAAAGCAGCTTCGGGAACAGTTCATGCGCCGCACTCGGCTTGTTCTTAAAGAATCTGTACAGTTCTCTTTATCTGGTTTTCTTTTCTTTTCTTTGTTTTTTCTGATGATTTTGCTTATTTAGTAGTGAAGTCTGTTGCTGCATTGGATGTAATTGATAGGAGCATGAGCCATGGTGTAAAAGATATATGGAATTGTACAATGAGCTGAGGGTGAATTGGGAGAGGCTGTATTGGGATGAGGGTTACTCCAAGAAAATTGCTCAAGATCATGCCAACTACGATTCAGCTGAGGATGATGATGAAGATTTCAACCCGTATAGGTTGTTCCTTCACCCTTTCTCCGTTTCTTCTTTTGGGATCATTTGTCTTGGTATAAATCTTCGTATTGCATCTACCGACTGCCCTATGTTGTTCGCATGAGAATAATTCAGTTGGTTTTATACGCTTATGTTGATGAATTGGTAGATTCTACTGCTGACATTTAGTCATTTCATCATTTCTCAAGTTAAGTCTTACGCAATTTTCACTTATTCAGAAATGTTACGAGTAATTTTCGTGTCCAGCTGCTACAGTCCTCTTATTTTTTTTAAATTTATTTTTGTTTGGGTAAGCTGTTCTTTGAATTCGTAAATATTATAATTCTTCTTTGTTATTTTATCTTCACAAAAAGTGATTATGGCTCTTTTCTTCTTGTTGCAGAAGAAGGCAAAACCGGGCTGAGCAATTCAAGGTACAAAGACTGTTGCTTTTTATAGCTTGCGTATCTAGAAATTACAGTTGCAGTTTTCTGTTGCTGTTAAACATTATGCTGCTCATTTTCCCATGTTCTGAGACACTGGATTTGAATTTGATGCTGGTTTAAGACAACAGGCGTGAGAATTAAAAATTCTTGATGTTCCACATTTTGCTTGTTGGACTTCCTTAATCTAGTTCGACTGAAAGAATGGATGCACATTTTTCAGTTAAACTAAGTCAATTTCTGAGACAGAAAGAATGGTTTTCTCTACCTTTTCTCCGGCTGGTCAGAGATATTTTTTTACTTTCTTTGGTCTCTAGCCATCTATGTCAGTTTCCTCTCAATGACATTCATTTCATGATGCTTGAAATATTTTTTCTGTTGACTTTTTCTCCAAAAGGTGATAGTTGATACATATTCACTCTTGTTATAATAGTTAGTTGCTAATAATATTGGTTAAACACAGAGTCCATGCCTAAAATATGTGCTAGGATATGTTGTTCCATTATGTGTTGGCTCTTCAAGTTTTACTTGTCCCTAGTGAATATATGTTTTCCTCAAAGGACATTGTGAGATTAACATTCATTAGAAAAAGTGCAATAATTTGAGCACATGGATGCTTATCACGGTAAGAGTTGGGCAAATTTTGTTAGTACTTGTGAAAATATGGAAGTTGGTTGGTTTAACATTGAGCTGGATGAACCACTTACTGATCTTTCCACTCTTTTCTTGTTTCATTTTTTCTTTGTTCCTTTTTTCCTTCCAAAAATCATGAATGGATGGGGATTGCAAAATATTACTACTGCTAGCTGCCTCAGGATTTATTGTAGCTTTAAGGTGTTTTTATTAATAGTTAAAACCATGCTTATCCAATCATCCATGTAGTTTTTCTATAGATTCACTTCTCTGAGTATGCAGGACCAAGGAATGGGGAGAAGTAGGGAAGCAAATACTTGGCAAAAGGTTAGACAATTCGTGATAAGTTTGAATATGATCGAGAGAGAAGAATGAGAGAGAAAGGTTAGTTATTTATTCATTTTTACCTACTTGATGTGTTCTTATACTATGATTTTGCTGAAAAGTCAATAATATGTTACAACTGTAAAATAACTAGTAATGTTGTTGTCATTTAAGTGCAAGAAGCATGAGCCTGAATCCCTTCCTCTGTCAGATGATCTTGATGCTTAAATTTGTCAAGTCTTCTTGTTAAAACAGTCAAGTTTTGGGTAATGCCTGCTTGCTGCTTTTGGCTGTTTTTCAATCACCTAAAACATAACTTACTGGAAGTGGAAAAATGACCATATGGGTTTTTTTTTTGAAGTATCACCTCTGATTTGTTGATTGGATTTGCGTGCTATTATATTGCTGCATGCTGACTGCCTGTTTTCAAATTGCAGCCTTTTGCACCCATGAGTGGAGGAAATGATTTCAGCACAGATGATTTTTGCCTCCAGGAATCAGCCATTTAATGCTGAGAGATACATATCCGAGAGTGATAGCGAGTGACTAGAGGATGATTCATGACTTGCATTGCTTTTTTAAGCAATTTTTGGAGGCGATCCATCTTTGCATAGAACTGCATCCAGAAATTCTCTTCTGGTGGTAGATCACCTATGCCCAGGCTGAAGTGGGAATGCAAAATGGCGGGATGAAGGTGTACTGACTGCAACTTTGAATGTCTCGGATCTCAAGCTTATAATTTTTTTCCTTTTTTCTTGGTTTCTATTTCTTTGCAAGCCCTTTCTCTTTGCAGCCAAAAAAATTGTACTAGTAGTTTTGGCTTTATCGTAGTCACTTTTCTTTGCAGTTGCTTGTAAATAGAAAAGTTCAAATCTGTTGGCAGGAAAGCAGGGACTTGTAGGGGCGTCAGTCTGATTAAGATTGTGTGTTGAAAGTTACAATAGTAAAAGGGGTGGTGCTGTACTTTGACCAGGATTGCATTTGGGTGATACAAATATGTTGCTAATTGTTGTTTGGATATACGGATTATTTTGCAGAAGCCAAACCACTGGCCATGTAAAGCTTCTCTGAAGTGTCTCCACATTAGTTCAGGACTTTGGAGTGCTGCCTCATATTTACTAAGCCACTTGGTAGTTCATTATTTTAGAGAACTCAGGACTGCCAGCATTTGTTCTCAAACAAAGAGATGGAAAAGGCCAGAGCCATAAGAACTGGTGCTTTCTTAGCCCCAGTTGGGCATTGGACTTGTCTCAAGAAATCCTTTGGTGTTACTAAAGAAACTTTGCAACATAAGTGCCACCTTTCTACTCCATCTTTCTTCTTTTGAGCAATGCTTTACTAACCATTAAGTAGTAAGCCTTGGCTATGACATAAATTCGTTGACTCGATGGGTATATTTTTCTACCAAAATACAGATAAGGGTAATAGCAAAATTTGAACTTTTTAATACTTGACAACGAACTTAAATTTCCAAAAAAATCGCAAATATTTTCCCGTTTACCTTATAAATATATTTTTTAATTATTTTTATTATTCTATATATATCATATCATAAAAAAGGAATTATATAAATATTTTTTTCGAATGGATTCTTAAGTTTTTCAAATACTATAAAAATTTTAAAAAGTACTCTAAAAGGTGCCTTAAAAAATAGTCTAAATTTTTCTTAATATTTAAAAAATATCTTAAAATATATTTTAAAAATTCTACTACTCTTAAATAATTCAAAATATTTCTAAAAATATCCCAAAATATACTTTAAAAACTCTGTTGCAGTAAAATTTTTCAAAAACAGCTAATCCAAAACAGAGCCCTTGTATTCAAACATACTACTAGTGTTTATATAGTGTAGCAACAAGAAAAAAATGAAAAAAAACATACTACTGTATAAAAGAACATAAAACTTGCTACATCGGGCCTTCTTTTCCCCTTGACCTTGAGCATAGGGAAATTTTAAAAGAGAAAATTCCCCCAAATGAATTCAAATTTAATCGTCTATCCTAGAAATCTCCAAGATCAGGTCAGGCCGGCGCCAAAAGTTAGTGCTTGCTATCTCTCTCTCTCTGCTTTGCTCCTCTGGACTGTGTATACATTCCTTCGATCTCATCAAAGAAGAGAAGAACGACGGAAGATCACCCCCAGTACCACCTACCCAACTGAAATGGGCAGCTTGAAACTGTAACTTGCTGGCAGATCTGAAGATCGGCGAATTGAACTCGGAAGATGGTTAGTGGGGCCCGATTATGCGCATTGTTGGGGAGTTGGGTTACCAAGGGCACGAGTTATTGGACCCTGACAGCTTCGAATGGCCTTTCCAATACGACGACGTCAGACCCATTCTCGATTGGCTCTGCTCTAGCCTTCGCCCCTCCAACGTCCTCTCCCCCTCTGAAGTTTCCCAGTAGCGTTTCCATTATTTCTTCCCGCTATCTCTTATTTTGCTGTTTTTTCTTAAATGATACTGATATCTTCTTCTTTTGAGCTGAAATGCTTTTTAATTACTGGGTTTCTTGCTGGGTCAGATTTTTTATTTGGCTCATTGCTAACAGGAAAAAGGTCTAATCTTTGAATTCGCGGTATAACATGAAACATAAATTATGTGGGGAATGTTTTGTTGATTTTGTAGTTGATGTTCTATTCTTACCGAAGCAATAATTGTCTCCCGACTTACATTGTCTCCCCTATAATTCAGGTATGAACAGTTCGTACAAGAAGGAAAGCTTTTGGAGGTAAAGAACTACCGCCCTTTATTCCTTTCTCATCTTCCTCTCCATTGGCATTTCATAACTATTTAATTACGAGAAAGTCTTAATCCACATACCTCAACTCTGAATCCACACCTTATATAACGTTAATGTTTGTGTTACAAATGATTTATGCGTCAAAGGTGTCGATTTGGATGGTGGGATGTTGATTTAGCCTTGGTTATTTGCTATTCTCATATCTGCAATCACGCTTTTGATCACTTGAATTTATAGGGGGAGGACCTAGATTTTGCTTATGATAGCATTTCAGCTTTTTCAACTAGGAGAGACAATCAGGAAGCAGTCTTTGGATCAGAGGAAGGACTCAAGGAAATAAGGTAACAAGTTTGGCTGCAGAGTGATGTTCTCCTTCTTCATATAGTGAACCTACTATGCTGAAGTCAATATCCTACTACTTTAGTTGGAAGAGGTTTGAAGGTGTTTTGAAGGATGGAGTTTAGGATGTGCAAAGTGATTACATGTTCTTCATCAGTTTAATTGGACCTTTCATATTATATTAGTTTATAGTTGTCCTACTGTTGCACATCTTTTAATTTTGTAAGGACAAAGTTTCTAGTTACAAGATATAAAACTTATTGGTCAAATTAAGCTTGGAGATTACTCTTGAGAACAATGTTAAGTCACGTGAAAACAGTGATTTGGCTCTATTTGCTTAAACATGCTGAAATGCACCTCAAGGTTTCATGAACAATTGCAGAATCACTGAAGAAGCTAAAGCTCTCGAGAGAAAGTAGTAATTTTTTCTGCTGCATTCCGTCTTTCCTGATGGTTCGTTGCACCTTCAGGGACGCTACTGCATCACTGAAGACTGAAGCTTTGGAGTTGCAAAAACAGCTCAGACGCCTTCAGTCTCAATACGATATGCTGTCCGGGCAGGCATCAGCATTAAGTCAAGGAAGAAGGGCACGAGTTGCAGCGACATCTGTTGTCAATGGACAACTGACATCTCTAGAGGATAGCCTTTCAGCTAGGAATTTAGAGGTGAGCAAAATTGTGTGGTTGCCCTGTTAGTTCACCATAGGCTCATGTTGTTATGTGATATCTTCTTGAGAACTGTTATTTAACGTCTTTACTAGTCCGGTACTTTGGTGTGGATACCTGTTTGCTGGTTTTTGACATGTTATAAATGCATCCAGTGGGGACAAGATGCATCATGTGGTTTCAAGGCAATACTAGGAAAAGAGAGTACAACAGGATTGTAGAGATTTAGCGTTGTGATTGTGGACCTTGAAGCTAACTTCGCCAACATCTTGGAGTCCTGTTTATATTAGGTTTTACTTGCTAATAATATTTGCTGACGTTTTGGTGTTAAACAAAATTTCAAAATATAAATTTACCTTTAGAATAGGCAGTAGTACCATCTTTGTCCTTCTGTTTCTTCACTCTATGTTGATGTTGGAGGTTCTGATTAATGCTGGAGTTTAAGCTGGATTTGGAGTTTAGAGATAACTATGAAAGTCTCAGAGAAGTAAGTCAGCAGCCAGCTGCACTGTGGAACAGCGCTGTTTTAGTGGCTTACAAAGTATATTTTCTTTAATGACTTGTTGCAACTGCAATATTTGCACATGCATGACTTGCTTCGAGTTCTAGTTTTTTCCACTTTGTTTGATTTGCAATCCTGCTTAAACTAGTTTATGATAGCAGTCTAGCACGGAACTTTCTTTTGGCATTTAAACGTGCGTATGCAATTTTCATGATTGCATTCAAGTTTTATGCATTTCTTTTCTGATAAAATTTGTTGTTTGATTCTATACATTTTTCCTAAGTTAGAAATTATCTCAACTCCGTTTTAGATGAATGCTGTTCTTGGGAAGATGGCCTCAACAGCTCAAGAATTGGCTCATTATCATTCAGGAGATGGTACTATTGCTTTCATTTATTTGTTTTTCACAAGAAACTTGTTTCTCATGAATTTCATTGACATTCTTGAAGCCATAAAAGAAACTTGGATTGATAATTTTTAGTTACCACAAAATGTGTCTTTAAATGAAGATCCTTTTCTTGCACTTGACTTCTGACTACTTGGGTACCTTCATTAGAAAGGCAAAATCTTGGGTGAACATGGTCTATGGGCCCACCCATAGACCATGTGGTGGAAAATCTGCCACATTCTCATAACAATTAAAAAATTCAGAAATCCTAAAGCACAGCTGCACAAGATTCAGGAACTCCTCGGCTTCTGCTCTGGCGTCTGTTCTCCATTCTTCCTCTTATTTCTTTTTTTTTCTTTTTCCTTTTTTTGGTCATTTTGAAACACTCACCACCATAAAGAAAAATTCAGTTGCAACAATTTTCCAAGTTAGCGGTTCTTCCGGCTTTGTTCACTCAACCTCACCCATTTTAGAGATCTGCAAACACAATCTTTATTTTTCTTTTCCTTTTAATTTTTGCTTATATTCGGCTTGTAATATCTGGTTAGATTTTGCAAGACTTAGGAGAAGAATATGGAGGAACAGGAGGACGGCGGTAAGAGAATGGGAAGATTCGACAAACAAAAGATGGGAGAAGTATTAAACAGTGCGCTGGAGATTCAAGGAGGAAAATTCTTAAATTTTTGAAAAAAGAAGTGTTTATAAACCTAAAATACTCATCTTTTGTTGAAGGCCCAGTTGTGAAGAAAAGGGATTCTGAAAAGGAATTGCTGAGCTTCCAGAGAGATAGTCAAGAAATAGAGAGGAGGAAATTTTCAAGAGTTTCAACTAATTGAAGAACATAAGATCCATGAAGCTACTGAAATTGGTGTAAAGAATCCAAATTTATTTGTTTTTGGCATGGTTTTTGATCTAGGGTATATATTTGTTTTGGAAGGTGGTAATAGGTAGAAAGATTGTGATGAATTTTGAGGATGGTGGGTGGGAAGTCCATTGCTGACTTCCATGAACAACTGAATGCGACTGTGTGCAGGGTGTGTGCTTTGAAGGAGGAGATCTAATGATGATGTGGCAAATTCTAAGTCACTCGGTCTACCGGTGGGTCTGTAGACCGGGTTCACCCAAGTTTTTGCCCATTAGAAAATGGATCACTTTCATTTATGTGAATTACCCTTGAAGTATGAATTATGCTTGACCTCTTTAACTAATATTATCTTTTATTTGATTGGACAGATTTGTTGTACAATGGTTGAATAATCTTGTTTTTTGTTACATTTCCTGACTGGTGCATGAATGCCTTAAGAAGGCATGGTCACTAGTCTCTCTACCACTGCCTTTGACTTCGTGGTTACTCTCTTTATAATGAAACAAGTACTTGTGGTTCAGAAATCTCACAAAATTGAAATGTAGGCATGCTTAAGCTTATGAAGTAGGCATAAATTCAGGAGTTATATTAGAATTATTTGATTATGCAGCACTAATTCTATGCAGTTGCCAGCATTTATGAGGTTTTACCTTATTTGCATGCAGAGGATGGTATCTACTTAGCTTACTCTGACTTTCATCAGTATTTGCTTGCGGATTCATCTTGTATGAAGGAGCTAAATCAGTGGTTTTCAAAGCAACTGGATACGGTATTATTTTCTGTAGACGACTGCTTCTCATTTCACTACATAAAAGTACTCTACATAAAAGCGTTTGATTACCTTAAAGTGTGACTATGACTTTTCCAACAATTACCTGCAATAGAGGTCAGAGATGTCATACTGGATCTCCTTATTTGGCTGTTTAGTACATTACTTTTAGACTGGATTAGTACAGCTATGACATATGGCTAGCCTTGAAGGTGGTAATTGTGCTTGAGCATGTGATTACTGGTGCTTTCTGGTGTCTTTCACATTTGTTTGCCAAAATTTTTGTTTTCTGGAAGAGATCTTGATACTGGTTTCTGAATGGTAGTGTGGGTTTGTTTTGGATATTTTTATTTACAAAAAAATTTCTTGTTATTCTCAGAACATGTTTTCCAACTACCTTTTATCTCACATGCATCACATCAGAAAAGATTAATACGGGAAAAGTTTTTCAAATACTCTTCAATTACAAAAGAATCAGTTATTTCCTTCTTTTGGGACATAACCTAGAAAAAATTTCTTTACACCTGTCACATAATTTTTATTTTATTTTTGGTGGGGGGGGGGATGTTTTAGAATTTCTTCTGTTTCTACCATCGTATTACCAGCACATAAATCATGTTGGCATTACTAAGAGTGAATGTCAGCACTATACATTTTAATAACAGATGAGCAAGTGGTTGTTTCTATTGTCTCCAGTTTCTTCAGCAACAAACTCGTTGCATCTCTTTGGAGGATGGGGCGTTTTTGATACAGGGATGTGAAGTTAATAAAGGATTCTTAGGATAATGCTTAATTGCAAAGTACAACTTGACTGCATCTTGTTATCAACTTTCATAGGCGATGAAAGGTTATTGGCTCATCTGGTTTTCCTTGCTTAGGGTCCATACAGGTTAGTGGCAGAGGAAGGCAAGTCTAAATGTTCATGGGTGAGTTTGGATGAAATCTCAAATGTCTTAGTACGAGGTATTGCACCCTCTCTCTCTCTCTCTCTCTCTCTCAAAATATTGATATCCTTTCTTTGCAATAATGACTTAATTGGTTAATTTCATGCTTATGTGAATGAGACATGTTTCAAAAAGCTTCATTAAAATTGTTGGGATACATTTTTTTTAATAACTGTGCATTGCAGATTTAGAAAAATCACATCATCAGCGTGTTCTGAGTTGCAACGCTTGCGCTCCATGTAAGTCCTTTTACTTGTATGACTATGATTTTTGGTCCCTTTATAAGAATGCTTGCATGTTTAGTTAGACGTATTGCTACTTTCATTTATTGGTTGCTGCTGTATCCTCTGTTTACTTCTCTTATTTCATGCCCTGGCTACTATAATATGATATGGGCAATATAACAAAATGCTTAGCCCATTTGAGTTATCTGCCCATCTGTCGCTGCCTATGCACCTTGGTTTTGGAATCAAATATTGTAAAGCTAAGATTTTAGTTTCCGCTATTACTATCTCTATCCATCTTGTGTCTCTTGAAGGATGTTGATTGGTTCTGAAAAGGTAATAAGGTTGTTGCTATTGTCCTTGTATCCCAAATTCCAAGACCTCTCTTCAGCATTTTAATATCTTCTATAGAAAAATAAAATATTGTTACTGAACTGTCTAACAAATGGTGGTCTGGAAGGAATTTTCCCTCCCTACTTAGCAATGGCCACAATTTACATAAACGTAGCAGTACTCTTTGATCTTTCTTTTTTCTATTTTTAGATGCAACACTCTATCCCTTGAGTTTGCACCTTATTCTCCAATCTTGTAACTAACTTTCTACATGTATCTGATATCACCTATGTATAAATTTGCAAAAAGTAGTGAGCTTGTCCCAAAACAAAAAAGGTTTTTTGTGCCCAAACATTAGTGCCCCCCCCCCCCCCTCTCTTGCTTTCCGTGGGCTGGTTGAACTACTTGTTGCTGGTAGTTTATCAACTATTTGACTTTGGATTTTTTTTGTTTGGGTGGTGCTTTGTGGTATTAAGTTTAAACAACTTGGGATTTCAGGTGGTAGGACTTTTACTTTGATTTGTAATTGAGCTCATCCTATTGAAATTTATGCAGTTTTGGAACAAGTGAAAGGCAATGGGTAGAAGCTCAGGTTGAGTATGCAAAACAAACAAGCCATTTCTCATGGCCCTTAAAGGGCAAGTTACATCAGACGAAGCTCACATTCATCTTGATCTTCATTCCCTGAGGTAAATGTAGTTTGTATTTGCATTGTGTTGTGTGTGTGAATTATGTTCTGCTTTACCAAATTTTAAATTTCTATGGTGGCTCTTTGAACCTTGCTATACACTAAATAGGAGAAAGCATGCTGAATTGGTAGGAGAACTTTCAACTCTGTACCGGAAAGAGGAGAAATTGTCATCTGAGGTTTGTATCTGAGGCTACAGGTGTTTTTTTTAATAGTCTACTTTTGCCATATAAATGATAACTAAGGCACAAAATAAAATTGCACATTATCTTCTTCTTAAATGAGACACATACATAGCCCTTGGCCTTTGCAACTTTAATTACCTCACTCTGTGGGAGTGAAATTAAAAATAAATTCCAGTTGAAGCGGCAAACCTTTTGGTTTATTATGGATTTAGTATGAAGGTAGCCATGTCCTCTCTAAATTTTTTGTTACCGCTTCGCAAACACAGGGAGAATAGATGGTTGGCTACTCGTTCTACTTGATTTTGGCTACATGGTTAGAATGGGATGTTCTAACCTTAGAGTGGACTGAAGATACAGTAAAACTGAACCGATAGAAATAGTTAGTCTAGAAGCCTTTTGCTAGAAGATAATTGAATGACTTCCTAACATTATAGTTCTTCCATTGAGTTCTGGAAGAACTCTTTATGGCATGGACAAATGAAAATCTAACTTTGTCACTGTAACACCAGCTTAGTGCCTTTCATTGATCAACTGTTCTTTTCTCTTTGAAGGAGGCTAAATGTTTGTGCAAATTCTTGCACAATGCCTAATTCTATGGTTTTTTGTACTTTTTACTTAACTTTTAGTTTTTGGCCCTCCTCTGCATTGCTTGCTTTATGTATATCTTACTGGAAGACTGTTTCCAGACTGTACCTGATCTTTGTTGGGAGTTAGCTCAGCTTCAAGACACATATATATTGCAAGGTATTCAGCATCTTTATTTTGCTTCGAGTTTGGGAAGTTTGGTTGTTCATTTGAATGTGCCCTTTCTCATTGTAGTTGTTAGTTATTGCACTACTTCACTATGCAGGTGATTATGATTTAAAGGTCATGCGCCAAGAATTCTACATAAATCGACAAAAAACGGTATGTTATTGGGATATGATGCCCACAGTCGTATCACTTAGATTTTTTTGCTTTTCTAGATTTTGAATAGCAGCAACTATGGATTAGGTGTTCATGCATCTAGTTTTTTAATTTTCCCTTTGTAAATGCATGTTGCATACATTTCAGTCATATACTCAGTTAAAGATGCCATATTTGGAGGCTATACAAACTTAAGAGTCACCCCCAGATGCAGAAGTGATTAATATATGCCATTATCATATCTGATTGCATTGTTGTCGATGCATGAAGTTTCTATTTGCCAAAATCAGTCATAGGGTAGGAATCATGGTGCTTCTTGATAGTTAATATTTGTCTGCCTTAATCAGCTCAGGGTGTTGGAAGTTATTCCTTCTTAAATTTCTAAATATCATTCCCTGAAATCTTATTATTTGTCCTTTTCTGCACTTGTAGTTCATAAATTATTTAGTCAATCAGCTAGCAAGACATCAGTTCCTAAAAGTAGCGTGTCAACTGGAGAAGAAGACCATGCTTGGTGCATATTCCATTACTCAAAGTTGTCGAGTCAGAACTGCAGGGATACCTTTCTGCAGCCAAAGGACGAGTGGTATGGAATCACTTACTTTGCAAGGCATTCTCAAACTCATGATCTCAAGGAAATATGAAGCTTAATATCTTTTTTTCACTTTTTATGATGGCATGGTATTGTCATTGCACACTGGAATTTACGTATGTGATATGTCACTGTAGGGTCGTTGTATGGCATTAATTCAAGCTTCATCAGAGGTACAAGAACAAGGAGCTGTGGATGATCGAGATACTTTTTTGCATGGTGTCAGAGACCTTTTAAGTATCTACTCAAGTAATATCCCAGGACTTAAATTATCATGATTGTTCATGTATGAGTAATTGCTAACAGCGAAGGATTTGTAATATCTTTAGATGCTCAAGCTGGTTTATCAACGTATGTCTCGGCACCAGGCATTGTTCAGCAAATATCCAGCCTTCAATCAGATTTGATGAGCCTGCAATCTGAGTTGGAACATGCCCTCCCAGAGGACCGAAATAGATGTATCAATGAGCTGTATGTTGTCCTTATTGCCTTATTTTATTGCCATTATCCTGCTAACATCTCTAGTTGTCCACACTTTTCCAGCAGAACTGCTTTAAAAAGGTTGTTTGTTAGCTTAGCTATTTGGCTTGTCCATGGTTTTAATCAATGTGTTTAAGATTTTATTTTGGTGGCCACAAAATGTGGACTAGTTATTACAGTCATGAGTAGCAGATGAAAGGCTTTGAGAAATAGGAGAACCATGTGGTGTTTTCAATTCATGTTTCAGTAGCAAATACTAATTGATAATTGAGTATTAACCTGTTATTACCATATAGTCTATATCTGGATATTTCATTTCTATATGGTCTGGTTAGACAGTTGTTAACAGTAATATCCTTTCACCTCAACATTCTCTGATTTATCTAAGGTAGGAATCCATATACCTGAGGAATGATTTTCTGATCAAAAATTCAGTTTTCAAACTACTTGCAAGTTCCAGATTTATTATCAGTCGACTCTGAATATTTCGTTTATTTGGGAGCATGAAATTTGGCTGCCATCAGTTTGTTAGACAACAGTTCTTGAATAAGATACTGTTGTTTTATGGACCTGTAAGCATAAACAAAAATCTGATTTCTTGGTTTCCTGTTTAATGTATCAGGTGCACTCTTGTCCAAAGCTTGCAGCAATTATTATTTGCATCTTCTACAACTGCCCAACCAATATTGACACCTCGGGGTAAAGGAAGCGCACTTGATAGGACATGTCTGCTTTAGGTTTCATTTGATGTACTTGATGCCTTGGGTTTACTGCATTTCAAGGACTTTTAAAAATGAGTTATTCTTCCTGCACTCACATCTAAACAAGTACAATGCTCGGAATTTACTGGTTTAGAAAATTAATTTTTTCCCAGTTTCAACATATTTACTTGTTTGTGGGTTCTTAGATGTGTCAAGTCTGCACCTTGTTTGTCATTTATTCATGTTTTTATCATAATTTACCACCTAGCTTTGTGATAGTGCGGTTTCCAGTTTGGAGGCTCCTGAAAAATGGTTTTGATTTATCTTAAAAAATGAATCCATCTGCACCTATCTTTCCATCTCTCTGTAGACATTAATGAAGGAGCTCGATGAAATGGAAAAGGCAAATGCAGAGCTAGCAGCTGCTGTAGAGGAAGTATCATTAGAGCATAACAAGAAGAAGGAGGTAAGTCTTGGTATTGTTTCTCCGCTATCATCAGAATTATGGTTTGACTAGTGCTGCGATTGCAAGTTTCTTGGTATTGTTTCTTCTAGATTAGTTCTCTAGCTTAGTTATATCATGGAGAAATATCACATGCTGTCTTAACTTACCTTATATGGAAGCGATGGTGATTTCTTGATGGATGCTAAATGTGTGAAAATTTTCACCGGTTCAAGTCTATTTGCTATCGTTCCTTTTCAGTTTTCTAACCTCGGAGTTGTTGATGTCTTTGTAACATATGGAAAACTCTAATCACCAAATTTTCTGGAAGTACAGATTGTAAAGCATCATTCACAAGAGCTGGCGCTCCAGAGGCGTGTATTTGTAGATTTCTTCTGCAACCCTGATCGTTTGAGGAGCCAAGTCAGAGAGTTGACTGCAAGAGTCAGGGCTCTGCAGGCTTCATAATTTCCAGTTTATAGTGTTGTTTGTAATTGCCTATAGACGGTTCTGCGTTATCATCGTCAATACATAAAATTGATTGTCCAAGTTTGTCCATCCCTTCATCGGGAAGTAGAAGATGGGTTTTGGTCTACTACCAGCGTTCTTTTTTGTTCTTGGCATAGAAACAAGCTGTACAGGCTTCATTGTATACATGACAATGGCAAAGATAAGCTCGGTGCTTTTGCGTTTCAGCCCCCATTTTGAGGTTGTGCAACTTTTTCAAAATTTGACTGCATTTCATTTTCCGCCCCCATTTTGAGTTGTATAACTTTTTGCAAAGCGTGCAGAGTTTCTTGTGTTCTCAACGATCTGATCGAATAGGATATAGATGGCGGTTTACTATCAAAAGGAGAGTATCTGACATGACAAGAATAATGTCGTTTTAATTGATTTCATAATCGCTCCAGGAAGAGATTCATGATGTGCTGACAACGAAGGAATGTAAAAAGAACACAGTGCTTGAAGAGCACTTGAAACAAATGAAAATCAAGATGCACCATGCAGCTCAGTACACAAAAAATAGCCACGGTGCCATCCATCCATGGCAGTCTGCAGAAAGCACCAAAAAATCACACTTTCCGCTGACGCAAAGGAAACCGAACGTTACAAACAAAAGATGTACTGCTACTTATATACAAGTTCCAGGAACGAAAACTCCCTGCCACAGCAATAGTTAGACCGGGGCTTGCATAATTCTTAGTGTTTGTTAAGGACTCGAGGCTGATAAAACGGTTCGTTGTTTCGCAATGCTACTGAAATGTGATGGCAACCGCTGGTGCTGGCAGCAACAGCAGCCCTGCCAAATCTGGACAGACGGGGAAGGGTGGCTTGGAGATCAAGGGTTCCGATCCTGGACTGTGTCATGTTTCTTGAACTGAAGCTTTTCTTGCCGCTGCACTTGATTGAAGATGACACCAATGGCTTTGTGAGCAGTAGCAAGCATTTGCAGTGTCAGCGGCTCTGTGGAGACGGCACCTGAACGAAGCCAGCATGGGTAGTTGGAGCACAAAGGCAAAGCTGCTTCTTCTGCTTGTTGGATGCATGCCATGATCACTTGCTTTTTTGTCTGACCCACTACCCTTCTTATCACAGTGATTTGACAGAGTAATTCCTTTGCATGAGGCACTTCTCCTCCTGTTCAGCCTGTAATTTACACATCATACTGTCTCGCTATTCTGGTTGAACCAACATGAATTAGGTACAGAAAGCAAGCAGAGCTTTATTGTTAACTCCACCATGCATATCAATTGCAAAATCAAGTGTTCAGTCGATACAATTCACCCCATGATATTTAACTTCAGAAATAATTTTCTTTCGCCCACTTAATTTGTTTACCTTTTTAGTGTTTTTTTTTTTTTTTGGTTTTGGTTTGCGTTTTTTCCCCCGGGGGGGGGGGGGGTGTTGAGTTGTTGGTTATAGAAACGGATGTCTGTCTGATTAATAGTAAAAGATATACAACGAAAAGAGTTTTATTTTTGTTTCCCATTTCCCCAGAACCAACAAAATAATTACCCATAGAACATGTGTAGGCTGTAAAAGTAGCAGAAACCAGGGACACCAAGAAAGCAACAACTCAAGAACCGATGAGGAACCATCCAAAAGCAAAAGAGGGTGATATGAAAAACTACCCCGCAAGAAAAGGGCTTTTCACACACATGATTCATCGGATGATATGAAAATTTGAGAATTCTTTTGACGCCCATGTCTGATTTTTGGACAGCAGAGCTCCTTTTGCATTGTTGTAAAACTCGAAAGAAGAAAAAGAAAGGCACAAAACATAAAGTAAACAGTAGTAGTACTATTAATAGTACCAAATAGTGGAGGTGGACGTGTGATGATGATCATCCGCTCCAATTTGCAGTTCTGCAGCCACTCCCATTTGCATCTAAAGTGCAAAGGAAAGAAAAATAAAGGAAGAAGACAACAACTGATCCGTCCCTTCACTGCTAAACACCCAGATTGCTGGTCACGCTGCAGATTGGAAAATGTTCGAAATACCCAAAACAAAACACACACATACAAGCACTAACAGAGACAAGTATGAGAGGAGGGGGGAAATGGGGGTTGTGGCAAATCTGATAAATTGTCCCAGATTTTTTTTTTTTTCAAAAAAAAAAAAGGAGAGATAAGGGAGGTGATGTTCATTGTTATCAGTCCAAACAATCTAATGATACGGGTGGTGGAAAATTTGACGCATGATAATAGTGTTTATTATGCCTTAGGGGGGAGAATCCTAACCAACTTCTAACAATAGTCGGATTTAAGTAAAGATATCAGGCAGACGAATCTGCAGTGCGATCCAGTTTTTAAGGTGTTCCGGATATGGTTTAAAAGAAGCTTAGCAAATTCGTAGAAGTCCTAGAACTCACTCGGTGTTGACATATGGGTTTTCATGCAACTGTTTGGGCCTAACACGTGTACCAGTAACTGATTATCGGTAGCCAGATAGATAGAGAGAGAGAGAGAGTAAAAAAGCCAAAATGGCTAGTGTTGAAAGACATACTATGTGATTTTGACAAAAAAAAAGAAAGAAAGAAAGAAAGACATATATGAGGCCAAAATGACATTAAACAGCAGAAACAACAATATATAATATAACTGCAAGCGAAGAACTTATGGCTTTTTTTCACCAGCTGAAACAATAATATATGTAATATAATTAGGATTAACTTTTTTTATGCAGTATAGTGATTTTTACACTAATAACCTTGTGTATATTATATATGTATGATTTGAATTTTAAATTATGTGATGTGATCTAAATGTACTTACACGTGCATAAAAAAGTTGTCCATATAACTATGACGGGTCCTAATATTCTATAGTAGTTTTAACTATTTTAAGATCCGTATTTATACTTTGCTCTTGCTGGCATAGTTAGTAAATATTCGTATCATATTTGTATGTTACACATTTGTACATATCATTTAATAAAACATTTATACTTCAACATTACTCTGAAAGACAAACATACTTCTCAATTAACCGTACAAAACATATAGTAAACGTTTAAAGTATTACACTTCAAATTTTTCAAAATTTTTTATAAATTGAATAAGGACAATGACATAACTTTTGATTTATATTAAAAAAAAAGAAGCAATGTATATCATAAAAATGATAGATGCGTACATATCTAAAATACTAAGGTGATAAATGTTTAATAAATTTAACGTCTTAATCATAAAAAAGAGTTAAAATTAGTATAAATGTAGCATAGTCTTTGAAATCTATAGTATATTCGTTAGTATTTTTAGTTCCGTAAGTTTCAAACGTATTCGTGCTGTTCACGTATAAATTTGTACACGTAACACATGCTTTTATGCCGTACTTTTCATCGTGCTTTTGAAAAAAAAAATTTATATAATATGCATAAGTATAATATCTCGTATTATATGCGTCACGTACTTTACTAACTATGCTTGGTAGATATTCTCAGCTGAAATTCTGATGCGGATGCCAATTAAGTCTCAGAATCTAAAAAGATTCAATGACCATTAACTATTTTCCATAATTTTGTTGCTCGGAAAAAGGAGTAATGGTTGGATGATGGACACGTGTGCGTGACATGGTAATAAAGATACGTGTTATTATTAATTTTACAACCAAACATGGCTTATTAAGGAGCAGTAATGGATGTACTTATATATCCACTCTACTCGACCACCAAAGTTGGGCTCCAATCCCACCGTGTCCCTAAACACGGTGGCCTGGCCCCTCAAATCTCAAAACCAAGAATTACACGTCTAAAAATTGTGTTTTGAACAAGCCTCTTTTTTTTTTTCTCTCTCTAAAAAAAGATTATTTTTATTTTCATCATAGCCATAATTCTTAATCAAACTTTATCTTTTACAATAAAATTTTTTAAATTTTTACATAAATTATATTACAAAAAAATGGTACTTCCATAGTAATTAGATTGATCAAACACCAATTACGGGACTTGCCACACTCTCTTTATTTTTTGACAAGCAAGAAAACTTTTAAATCTAGGACATTCTACTTACAATATCTCCCCTCTTATAATCCAAGCCAAACCGACTCTCCCTTGAGCTTGCCACTTAGTTTTAATACGGGCGAGAAAATTTTTTTTTGCCTCTTGTGGCCTTTTCATTCCGGTCTGCATTGACAATCTTCTCCTGAGAGCGCCCTCCTTGTGTCCCAACGATACTGGTTAGTAATTATTTATTAGGCGCAGTATTAATCAGAGGTGGCCGTGAGTTTCCTCCTCTCACTAGTCATTGACTGCAATTCCCAGTGCTCTACTAACTTAGGTAAAAGGGGCAAACCTACTTTATGAAACCAGCAGAGACAGGGTTAGTTTCCAGATTCATGTGGGACAAAGATGAATTCCATTCTGAAAAGCAGCACGTCATTCCTGCTGCTGCTGGCCTGTAGGCTGTAGTGTAGATCAAAATCTTCTTGGAACAGCACAAATATTTTTACCATCAGAATTCTTGCTTCCTAGTTCTAATAATAGTTTCTGAAGTACGTGTATTGTTTTTGGTAGAAGAAGGATGCGTCCAAAGTAATCTCAGGTTACCACTTATTTTTTTTCTCTTTTATTTAAACAAATAATAAACGCTAGTTATGTGTACGTGATGTGATACAGCATTTTCCATTAAGTTTGTTTATCAGTACTATTTGCCTTTGTCCACTCAGGAGTAAATCAGAGCCAAGAATTCAGAACAGATAATTAATTAAAACGTAAGTACGTCTTCACTTTTCACGGAAGCTTTCCGATCGATCACCATTTCCAATAGAGTAATTTCCCAGCTTTTTTAAGATCTGGGAGAACAGTACCAATATACAACTACAAGCATAGAGGGCGGAGAAGGGGCAGAACAGAACAGAGTAGGGGTCTTCCTAGTTCCTACAACAAGAGAGAGAGAGAGAGAGAAAAAGGGCGGTGGTTCCAAAAAGACAAGGTAGGGAAGGAGCAATGCTCGCAGGCCCAGCAGCAGGGATAAACCGTTGGTAAGAAGAATAGTTATCCCTAAATTTATCATATGATCGATCATATGATGTTTGATAATGGACAACCTTCCGGCCACCGATTGATTCCATCCATCCCCGACCATACGAGCACTCGTAATAAGAAGAAGACTCCTTCCCCCCTTTCCCCCTTTATATTATTGTATACGTACGCAATGCCGCGGGTACTGATAATGATGATGAGCTTCTTCAACGCACGCAGGCTTGGTGGTTGCATGCAGATTGAAAAGAAGCCCCAGCCCCTCTTCTGCACCACAACACAACAAACAACTAGCAAGTTAGCGCTAAAAGAGAGCAGATTTGAATTCAATCACAAATGGAAGTGGAGGCAGGCAACACATAGAAATCGACCCTCAGACAAAGCAGCATTATGATCACGTTTGGCCAGAACACTTGAGAATTAATTAGTATATTCAAAAGGTGCAAATTAAAGGACTTTTTGTGTTTAGTCGTGTAGCCCTTTCTCCTTTTTGCATATGATGATGAAGAAAGAAGAAGTTAAAATTCCAAAGCAGTTTATCGAAGTTAAAACACCCCAGCCAGCCTTTTTCTTCTTCCTCCTCTTCTTTTTTTTTCTTTTCTTTTAAACTAGGAGTAGCACTTTTCCTTTTTCCTCATCTTTCAAAGTAACGTCTACGAATGCAAGGGCTGTTATAAGTATAAAAAAAAAGATGGTCCAATTTCCACTGAGGTCAACCTTCCATTGGCCATTCTTTTCTTTTGACAGAGCGAAGGGATAAATTATAATAAAAACCCGTAGGGCGTGGCAAGCATGCTTTCGGATTGAGCTCTAAGAGGTGGGTGGGGCAGAGAGACAGTAAGTTAAAAACTACCGTGAAAGCCTACCACTAATTAGTCTAATATCAACCACATAATAAATAATACTACTGCTGCGAAGTAGCAATACAATAATCGTCTTATTGAACTTTTACCTTTCGGGGCTGGTGCTCGGAGGAGCTCCGGCGAAATCTTGTAGAGGTCTTCATCCACGGCTTTAGGAGCTCGCCGTGGACGAGGAGCAGGAGGGGGAGGAGAAAGTGGCAGTGGGCTTGGTGGCTCTTTGGCGTTGACCCGCATTCACAGTCGCACACCCACCAAGCTTCTCCACCTTTTGCTTCTTTCCCCTGCCGCTGGTAACTTGTAGATTTTACCTGCTAATCATGCCACCATCATTTTCATTTTCATGCTTAAAAAAAAGTGATGATGATGTGTATGTGGCATCTTTAAAAACTAGTACTCCATACGGTTACCATCACTGCTAGTTGTTGCTAGCAGCAGTACCCTTCTGCGCAGGGATTTGTTTCCAGCGAAAATTGAAAGGCCAATTTGTGAAAATAAAATAAAATCCATTCAAATACAGTACTAAATGCTAATCGGCTGTAGCATAGCAAATGGGTGGGTGGACAGAAATAACCGCCACCGATCGGTCAAATCTCAAATCTACTACCGTATTGGAGAACCTACCCCACCCCTGCATATTCTGCCGCCATACGATACAATCTGACAATTGTCAATTTGCTCTGTCAGACCAACCAATAGTCCATAATATATAGTGTATGGTGCTTCCACCACGCAGCATCATAATATCCATGGTTTCTGATAGCAGTAGAAATTAAATGCTTTCACATGCCAAAAGAAATCTGGGTCTGGGGCTGGCACTTGACCGAAAAGTTGTTTCCAGCTTCAGTTGGTTATTTATATTAGGGACAGAAATTTGGATAGCCTCTTTATTGGAGTAATGTAAACAGAAACAATTGGATGGGGATTAGAGTTGAGGAAGAAACTAAGGATAAGTAAGCATTACCCTGCGACGAGGAACCACAATCATGGCAGGAGCGACAACATCATTCTCGTTACAAATCACCAGCAACGTACAAATCACGATCTTCAGAGTAGCTATAGCGAAACAACCCAGTCTGCCTTGCTGTCTCGAAGCACTGGGGTGAACGGAAGATCGTCATTGCAATCCCAGCTTCCAAATGCCGGGACATGACCCCTCCTCCCGTTGAAGTAGTACTCCTGATAGTTAAGCGCATTACTTAAATCGATTGAAAACTCAAAACAGAGCAATGTAATCATATCATCGAAGCAAAACACCACCAATTGGTCTATATACCACTTGTCAAGAGTCAAGAAAGATGAATACTTACATCCATTGGGTAGAAGACTACTAGCGGTAATAGCTAGCAAGAAAAGAGGCAAAATTGACTTTTCCGAAGCACTCAAAAGGGCTTGAAATTGTGGCAAGTTGAATATGAAGGGAGGGTTGGGGCGGGTATAAAAAGGGCACGGGGGATGAGACTTGAGAGGAGTAAATGACTGGTTTCTTGCTTGTGACCTAACAAAAGAGTTTGAAAAAACAAAAAGGTTATAAAATGTATAAGAGGAAAAGAGAGAGAAGAAATGAGAGAGCGTAAAGGGGGAGATGGGGATCCAAAGCGGTGTAACTTCTGTTGCAATCTACAGGAAAAAGCTGGAAAGAGAGAGAAAAGAAAGGCCCCGGGCAGATATTATTATTGATTAGTACTGGAGTATTATTTATTATTATTGTTGGTTAAAGGAGGCATTGCAATTGCAGCAGTACTCCTCAGACAGGTAAGGAGCACAGGAAGAAGAAGAACTGAAGAAGAGGAAGAGAGAAGAGAAGGGGATGGAATTGATTAGGTTTACTTTTTGCTCTGAATGGGGGGCCGGGGAAGGCTGTGCACCATGCAGGCAGCAGGCAGGGTTTGAATTCCTTCTCCTTCTATTACTACTCTCAACTCTTTATCACCTTTTTTTGTGCTGAGGGGTCGCTCTAATACTTTGGCTTGTTTGTCGCTGGCTAAGTGTATATTCCAATGTATGCAGATAAAAAGTAGTACTAGTAGTTTCTTCTCTCTCTCTCCCTCTCTCTGATTCTCCCATCTCAAAGCAACCAGAGAGAGAGAAGATTGAAAGTAAAAAATGGCTTTTAGCCCCACATGCGTCATGCTAAAATTGCATGGTGCTCTGTGCCCCTGCAAAGCTCCAGAGATAGAGAGGCACAACTCTTTCCTTCCTTTCACAAATAGTCTAATGCTAAAGCTGAACCAGTACTAGTAGTAGTAGTAGTCCCAGATAGACAGATAGACAGTAGTGAATTCAATTTCCAGTTTTTGCATTGCAGTTGCTGATGGGTCAACAACCACTATAGAGGTATCAGCTGCAGCTGCAGGTTTTTAAACTTTGGAATACAGGGATAACCCAACCCCCTTTTAACGGAGTTGGCGATCACCTTTGACGTGGGATCACCTTTGACGTTAGGACGGGAGGTCAAGAGATTAAAACTTCAATCCTTGTTTTTCATCAAAAAGTTATCAATTAATGTAATTTTGTTAAAATTTATGTAGGTGCTTTGCATTCGTATAATTCGATGATGATTTAGTCCCGTCAATCCCCGTGATCATCAAAACTCGTTTCTTTTAAGTGGACGAATTTGAGTTGCCTGTGGAGTACCCGGTACAAACATGCAATTCTCCACTAGTATATATATAACTTCGTACCCTTGCATAGCAGCCAGCTACTCGAGATAATCTTCTTAACCACCAATTTAATTGGCAAGAGATTCATTCTCTCTTATCTCGAGGCTACTAGTAGTAAGTTCTGAATTTGAAAACCAAATGGCAGTACTAGATTTGATACCAGTAAAGTCCAGCTTCATTGCGCTTCGGTCCCAAGAATGAATAATAATAATAATATTTCCTACTATAATTGAACATTGGCGTGTTACTACTAATTTTTTACTCCTCCCCCCATTTATTGAATCTCTTCCACCGGAGAATCCCTTGCATTGGACAACGAATCTTTCTATAGACCCATCCATAAGAAGCACAAATAACTGCGTGTGATCTCCACAAGAAATGAATTATTGATTGGTTTGATCGGATCCTGCCCCCTGTGTGATGACATTTGCAGCAACCTGAAGTTCATTCTATTGTAGCGTCGCATGAGAACCGGGTTTGACTTTTACATAGCTCCATTGATTCTAAGCTTAGCTAATGGGGAGACTAACTAATAGCCAGGGTTGCCTGCCCACCTCAACATCGGCTTCTCGACAAAGGGAAAACGACCATTCAATTTCATCCATTATGGAGGGAGTCCCCAGCCTCGCCTACTGAAAATGAGTTTGCCCTTTGGTTCTTTCGTTGCTGCTCCGCACATAACGTATAGTCAAATTGGATACGTCGTCCTGTTTACAGCTGGTTAGTCGGATTTTTAAGACACAAGGCCCATTGGCCCAATACCCATCGTCGTCCGAAGCCTGAAAGCGGTTGAGGATTTAACTCTTCCTTTTCTTTTTTTTTTGGTTCTGTGCTGCTGAACAACAAAAGAGATGCCATTTTCGGCTTTAGGTTGGCAAAAATTTATTGGGTTCAGTGGTAACACAAGTTGGTTCAGTTGGTAAAGACGGATCCACTTCCAATTGTATGTACGAATCCCGCTTGCCGGTAATGTGAGAGTTGTGTTTGTGGTTATATGTAAGAATCTCTGTCTGTATGATTTTCAAATGCATGTTCTGACCCTACGATGGTGATTGGAGTAGAACCCATCCAAAAAAATTGCCCCCAATTTGCTAAAAAGAAAGCAAATTATTACAAGAACCGTCAAGTAGGCCCATCACTGTTACTGACAAGCAACAAAATCAGGCTTAAAGGCCATCTTATTTGTAATGAAAAATGGAGCCCCCCACCATATCCATAATGATGAACCACCAGACTTTAGTCAGGACGTCTTGGAAGTCAATTCAACCTGTAAACCCCTTAGTTGAAGAGAGTTGTGTCTTGTTCCCGGACCCACTCTCTACTCTACGGTTACATTCGAGTTGAATCAAATTAAGGATCTTGAACTCGATGATTGGAGGGGGTGCTCGAGCTTGAACAAGCTTGAGAATCGGAGCTCGAGCTCGACTTGAAAAAGCTCAAATAGTTGGTGAGCCTTTAGTAAATTTCACTAATAACGTACATAAAATAGTAAATTTGTAATATTAATAATTTAATTAAAAAAATGTGATTACTTGAATGGACTTGTTGAGCCTTGCAAACCTTTGAGTACTAGAATTCGGAGTTCGAGTTTGACTTGTAAACTCAAACTTGACTTGAGTTTGGTCAACGTTAAGTTATTGATTGAGTTATTTGCAAGTTCAAATCGAGTAACCCGAATCTTTTGCACCCCTATTATCTGCTCTACACTGAAACATCTTCAACAAACTATTTGAACGAAAATATTCAACATATGAAACTCGATGGGAGCCTAAACTATGACATAATTTCATTGCATTATGTATGCCAGTCCATGAGTTCATAGTGGAATTGCTAATGGAATATGGAGAAGACAACTAAATCCTCGCTCTGTTCCATAAAACGATGATTTGACCATCCTAATTGCCAACGTATCAACAAACTAGGCCAATAAACTTAGAACTAACAAACACAGCCGGATTAGAAGTACATCCGGACTACAAGAAACAAACACAGAGAAAAGACAAACTCAAAATCATACCTTCCAATCTATTCCCGACATCTAGTAAAATTCCAGACCCATTCTATGACCACAAAAATTCAATAAAGAAGATTGGTTCAGGAAACGTAACCCAATTACCAAAACCACAAACATTAAGATGACCCCCTCTGCATTTCACCACCCGTGACTCGTATGATTGTATCAACTTAAAGCCGTTCGTGCCAATTCTAAGTCACGGGCTCACACTTATTATCATTATTATTATTTTCACGGAAGGACTCTAACACTCTATATAAATCTTCAAGACATGCATGTAAGTTAGCCATAAGCCACTCAAGATCGCAATTGAGCAACCAACACTAAAATAATGGCGGAGATGGGAAGTGGAATTGGAAGCAAAACGGTGGCAGTAGCCAGTAATGCTGGTGGTGCTGGTGGGACTAGGATGCCCTGAATGGTCAAGGGCTATGAGCTTGTGTAACATGGACGAGAAGGGACTAATGGCATGCAAGCCATCAGTGACACCACACCCGCCCGACCCGGTCGATCCCACCTCCGATTGTTGCGATGCCCTCAAAGGGGCGGACTTGAAATGCTTGTGTTCTTATAGGAACTCCTTCACGTTGCCCTCTCTTGGATTGATCCTGACCTTGCCTTGGCACTCCCATCCAAATGCAACCTCAGCCTTCCTCCCAGATTGCTAAAAGGTCATCAATTAATATTCCTTCTCCACTAACAAGCCGTGGATCTCTAAGATATTCCATTCATCAAGCATGACTTAAATTTACTGAGCAGTAATATAAAAAGAATTATAAGTTTTTAGACTATTGATCAACTTTTGTTTTGCATTCTTCCAGGTACGTGCGAGGAGTATACATGCTGGCAAGGGCATTCATTATATGGATCACACTATAGTTAATTGGTTGAGAGCTGGGACTGCAGTTTTATGGAGTTAGTACTGTCTTAATTAGCATCGTCGTTGTATGTACGTGGTTTGTAATGGCAACCTGAATCAGCATGGAAGTCTGAAGATCCCTATTATGGGTGTTTGTTGTGTGGTGTAAGAATTAATCCTCTCTTTTAAGTCTTTGACCACGCTTATTCTGAAACATGAAATATGCTGCAGGGCAAATGCATGAAATGAATGCCTCTTTGGGCAAAGCTTACAGGGGTAAACATACAAGATTAGAGTCGGTTAAATCTGTTTACGTAATAGTTATTTTGTCTACGGAGTAGAATAAATGAGACTTAACATTACGAGATGCTAAAGTATTGTCATGAAGATACTTTCAGTTCTACACGGCATTAATTTCTGTGCTCGACTCCAAGCCAAGGTGTTTTCTACTTTCTATAGACTGCTACACTCTCTTTCTTTATTGGCCAAATCTTTGTAACCGTCGGCCGTAGCAATGCATGAAGTAGTCAGTCTATATGATTCCTATGGCTCCTGAGCTTTGGGCGTGAGTCCATGATGGTGGGAGATGAATGACACTGGATCAATTGTCCACATTCGATTATTTTTTCACCGAGGAGTGGCCCAAGCTTCAACAACCTGAATTAGTATCCAAGGACCCTGCCATATGCACAACAATCCATGCTTTTTCAACAGGCCCAAAAAGCTAACCACAGGGCCAAAAGAAAAATACTGTAGAAATTAATAACGGCGGCATTCGAATTGAATGTCAAATGTTGATTAAAAAGGAAAAGCATACATACAATTGGCAATTGGAAAAATTCATAGTCCGATGCATAAGTCGGGAAACTTGGAAAGTTCAGTTTTTATTCACGAAATCTGATTACATGCACAAATCTAGCCATTATGCGCAAGTTAGGAACATATAGGGCTGTGCGAATTTCACTTTCTATGCTTCCGGTACTTTACCAATATCAGTTGCTGACATGTTCTTTTCCAAGTTTTATGTCGATTTCAATACCCAACTAGCGCTGCTAGCTGAGAAGCTAAAACGACTTTAGTTTGTTAACACCAACAGGATTGTAGGTTTCTACTTTGATATTAAAAATTTTTTGTTCTCTTTCATTTCCTTGTCCGTTGGTGTATGATGGATGGTTTTACAAAATAACAAATACAGTACAGGAAAGGGTAGTCAAGGGAGGCTGATGAATAAAAGCTAAAAGCTTTAACCATAGACATAAATAAATCTGGAACCCCCAAAATAAAAATGACGTGAATAAATCAATAACTATAACTCTTCTTAGAATTAACATTTTAAAAGCAAAATGACACTAGAGTACTATAGGAAACGGTGAGTCGTTGTAAGAGAGAGCAGAAAGGCTAAAAGCTTTTTCTTTTTTTCTTTTTTTTTCGGGTGTCTAAGCAAAACGCTGAAAGGTTTGCTGCGTAAGAATTCAGATTTACTTGGAAGCGTGTACCTTAAAAATATAAAACTAATCTAATACGTTTATTGTTCCGACAATCGAATGAATGTCCCTCAATTTGACTGTTGGTTTTGCCCCGGCAATCCCTGCATCAACAGTAGTCATTTTGCAGCATTCCTCATTTTTGTTGCCCCTTCCCTAAAGATTAATCGGCCGATCCTTGCACTAAACAATTAGTTTACTTTAAATGAACCCAATTAATACTACTTTGGCGAGAATCAACCAAGTATTCTGCTAATACGAGAAAAGAGAAACAAAAGGAATACAGCATAACCGCGTGCCAAGCCAGCAGGGGGTACGCTCGTGCTTCAAACCAAATAAACAAGCTATAGCTGAACCGGAATTGCCAGATTCCCCAACATTTATATTTTGTCAGTCATCAATTCTTACTCCCACGCTTTAACTTATATCAGATGAGGGCTTGACTAGACCAAGGGAACTAGGAGGAGAAGTTCCTACCTCCCAAATCAAAAGATACAATACCACACACCTTTCAGATTTTATTGCAAGCGTAGAGATCAATTTCTAATCGTGATCAAACCTGCACTTTATCCAATATAACCAATTCGCCTAAAGAGAATCGGTTCCACCCTCCCAACATTAACTCACGAGAAATCCACGAAAGGTTACTGGGACCACATCTCTCTGTTAATTTAACGGCCAAACTCATACCGATACGCAGAGCTGCTCGCCTGAACGTAATTATAGTTTTGCGTTTTCCACGCTCTAATGCATGGCAATGCCGTTCGTACAACTACTAGTGCCCTAATTTTCAAACCCCAGACCCCACTTCTCCACACTTCGGGCCCCCCCTTTTTACCCCATCCAACCTTAACACCGCCCAAGGCCTTTTTCATTCGTCGAAGTCTCCAACCAGTGATTTAAACAATATAATACTAATCCTTAATAATCATATCAAAGTAAGATACTATAGTCTTACAAAGTAACAACCATAAACCACCACCAACTAGAACCGGCATAACCCATTACACTCTCCAAGGACGTGTCTCTCACCATCGGATATGGGGTTGTCCAAAAGTCAGCACTACCCCTTATTCCTTTCACCATAAAACCCTCATTCAAGCCATTAGTTGAGGTAGCTTTAGAAACATGCAACTAACCACAAAAGCAAATCACAAAGCACATAATGCAAGACCTTAACTACTAAGCCATTTCAGTCGAGAGAGGGAATTAAAGTTGCAATGGATCATCAACATTGTTTCGAACCCAAAATACCATAATGATGTTCTGAGCATCTAACCAGCTACTGCAGTTTCTGGTATTTAATAATACTAGCTTAATATCTGCAATGCTACCGGAGTTGACTGTTTGAGACAAAACGATAATACGACTGGATTGAGTACTAGTAAAAGTTAGAGATGACAGACATGATGGTTTAGATCCAACGCCTTTTAAGCCTCCACGTCAGCAGAGGCACTCGCAGGCGAGGCAAAACCAGCCAAACATTTCCGTACGGATCCTTGAGCTTCACCACGCGCCCTTCACCACCACAACAATCAGCCTCACTCACATCCTCCGAGATGGCTCCGGCACCCACAGCCTTCTCCACCGCAGCTTCAACCTCCTCAGTCTCCAGGCAGAAAGCCACTCCGCCTCCAACTGTTTTCACTCTGGACGGAATTAAAAACAGTGTTATGGTGAATGAAGTGAAATAAAAAATGCCAAAAAAAAACCAAACCCTAAAGCAATGAAAAGATAGCACGGAAAGCCAAAAAGTAAAAAACCATACGGGAAAACACCGTCCAACCACAATAAAATTGGGAGAGGCGATGTAAAAGAGTTAAGCTCACAAATTAAAAGATTAACGCAAAAACCATGTCAGTCGACTCCATTTACCCACGTAATTAATACAAAAATAAGTAAAAAACATATTACCACTATATTTCAGAGGGAAAAATGGTAATGACAACTAACGTTCGCCGAAATATTATGAGCAAAGGACAGACAAATCATAAAACTACCAAAACTAGGAAAAATTCATATAAAATGAAATTTTAGCTGTTAAAAAATGATCATTCATACTTTTTATCGTTTTAGAATATCCTGATACAAGACAACCAACAACAGAATAATAACCACCTCAACAGAAGAACCAAAAGACCAAGATAAACAAACAACAAAATAACGTAAAAACAAGCCTCGTTCATAAATATCGTTTTGATAATACAGATCCATCCAAACAGCAACCAAAAAATCGTACGGAGATCATTTCAGCGCGAGCAAAAATTTAAAAAAGGACGGAAAACGTACGGAGCACGGGAGTCATCAGCGATGAGGTCAGAGACGAGGAAGGAAAAGGAACCAAGCTTGAGTTCAGCAGAAAGAAGGAGAGGAAGCTCCTGCTCGGCCTTCCTCTTAGGATGCACGGTACGGCTAACCTCTTCGGCTCCAAATGCCACCTTGTAAAACTGTACGGCGTCGTTCGCCTTTGGTGCCTCCACGAACAGCCACGGCTTCGCCGCCTTGAAAACCACCTCCTTCACAGCCGCTCCGTTGGGTGCAGCGCCTGCGTTGTGAGCCTCCTGCGCCATCGCAAATGAAGAAGAGGAAAAGAGAGCAGAAAACTATAAAACCCTAAGTGAGAGAAAATGCAGAACAGAGAGCGAATGTGAGACTTAGAGAGAGAGAGCGAGTAAGAAAAGCGACTGAAAAAATGGATAAATGGAGGAACGGTGGGTCTGCAGATGTGGGGTCATTTATAGGAAGCGCAGAAGCGGAAACGGTAGTGCTTTAGTATTTTTATCGGGGTTGGGGGAGGCAAATATCGGAACTAAAGTATTCTTGGAGAACAAGTTGACTGTTTGCCATTGAGTTTGTTTTTTATTTCGGTAATGCCATGCATTCAGCAGTTGGGGGCATCGGGAAATGGAAGGCTCGTCCTGTAAAATTGGGAGGACCCGATTAGCCTTTGGTTTTGTGGGTTTTACGGTGGATGCCATCTTTCACTGGGCAGAAACAGCCATATCTCAGATGATTTCCTTGTCATAAGTTCTGTTGGCGTGTCAGTGAAAGGAAAAAAAAAAGAAAAATAGAAAAGAGAAAAGTTGAAAACCAGCATGCATTAATGAATTTGTCCGTTCCCCAGTGGTAAAGTTCATTGGAAGACTGGAACGACAACACGTCGTAGTCCCCCTGCTTCTAACGTGATGGGGTGCGTGACTTGAGGTTTAGGCTAGAGGGCTGTACGCAGTAGTACTACTACTACTCCTAGCATGAGAATAAAGGGGGAAAATATCCTTTTACCACCGTAGAAGTTAGAATTTTTCTAGTTGATGCGCAATAGATAATCGTTAAGATATCTAAATTACACTTAAATTATCATACCATATAGTTACACCACCTATGAATTGTGACGCTTTTTTAAAATTAACTATATTTTTTATAAACAAATATAGAACTTGATACTCCTCTTAAGAAAAACTCAATGGACATCCATTAAATGTAACGATAAAATTAATCGTCATACCATTTTACATATGTATTTAGTTGGATTTTAGGAAAATATTTCTCGACATCAACATAAACAAAAAACGAGTCAGATTTAGATAAATTTCTATTTACGCTTTCAAATAATTCAATGATAACGTATGAAATCTTTTATTAGAATAGCCGCTAGAAATGTTATCCTCTTTTTTTTTTTTTTGGGAGAAAAGGTCATCCATTCGAATCCAGTCTATGGCTTCATGGATGGTTCCTAAACGTTTTCACAAGGTTGAGAATTTGAATCACTACTGTATAGTGTTTGAAATTAGGACATATATATTTTTCATTTCTAAATTAGAGTGTGTTCTTGAAATAACTTTTAAATGTTGGTCTTAATTGAAGTATAGATTACGCCCCCCCCCCCTCCCAAAATTTGGTCTTAATATATGTATTCCGGAACCTCTCAATCTATGGGTCGACATGGATTCTTGGAAACGAAATGGCATTCTGGATTCTCAAATTTCAAATGACATGAGTACCACATACTTTGTCCTTATTGGCTGCTACTTTTTTTGAAGTTTAATAAAAAGCGAACGTTTTTTTTCTAATTTTTTTTTAAAAATTACTGCCATTAACAAAATTAAAATGGAAATATATTAACCCAGAAAATGTAAAATGAGGAAGGCGGTGATAAAACTGCGGCCCTTTTTTTCTTTTGGGCCTGATCGCCCGACATTGGGAAGGTATAATGTAGTAGTAACTTGCAAATAATAGGCGGTGCGTCTTGACAAGGGGAATCCAAGTAGGAATTAACCAGCCATAACATGGCCCGTCAATAAATAAATTTTCTTTGTTGGATGTGTGAAGAGAGAAATGCGGGCCTTTTAAGGCCCAATGGACTGAGTAGTACTACGTTAAATTTATTATTACTAGTATTAATCACCACTTAAACTCATAGAACTTCAATCTTGCATTCAAATCTTCGATTATTACATAGAAACAGTAGCAATAGAGGAAATACTTGGTCACAGGCAGTCCTACATTGGAATATTGGCAATCGTCCAGTTTAGAGAGTGCCGAATGTCAACTGTATTAATGGGTGTGTTTGGATATCATATTATTTTAAATATTATATAAAATAATTATTATAATTTTTGTGTGATATAATATATTTGAAATAAAAATTAATTGAAAAGATAAAAAGATTTATTAAAAAAATATGTTTATGATACAATCAAATAATTTTTTGATACAATAAACACATTGATTGTCTTTTACCAATTACCTCAACCAATGATTGTTCGCTATTATTGCAAATCGTTTGGAAATTGGAACTCACATAGTAATACGGCAATTTCAAAAGGTCAAAGCAACTTTTTTTTTTGGGGTAAGAAAAGAAAAGATCAAAGTAAGTATTAAGAACGTGACTGGACCTGGTACATTCGTGGTTAGTCTTCCTAATCAGCTTAGGCCCACCGTGCGGGGCCGTCTTAGCTCAGCCGGTAGAGCGCATGGCTTTTAACCATGTGGTCGTGGGTTCGATTCCCACAGACGGCGTCGGGATGCCACTTGTTTTCTTTTCGTTGGCAGAAGAAAGAAAATCCGGGGTTTAGCGATGAGGTGACGGGCCCCGGATTTTCGGGCTCCAAGCCGGCATTTGGTAAACCCACAAAGTCAGTTTCCTCCTCCATGGCCTCTTTCTCCGTTACCTCCGTCGCAGCTTCTGGGACGACTTATTTAATTCCATCAAAATTTCTCAGTACACAAAAATGGCGTAATTCTTTTCCCACGAAACCCAAGTGGCAGCTAAAGAGACGAAAGTTCTTGGCTCCATGCTCCACTTTTGAAGCCAGTGGAGGTTTTCCAGTGGATCAAGAAAGTAGCAACAGAAGTGGTTCAAGGCAAGAAAACCAAAACTGGGACCCATCCCAATATGAATTTCTACTCAAAGGTGGTGACCAGGTTACCTCTGTCCTAGAAGAGATGGCCAAGCTCGTAAGTTTTGCTTATTATTCTTTCTCCCAAGTCTCAAGTCCTAATTTACTAGGCCTTATCCTAATAACAAATTTCTTTTCTTTTTGGGTTGTGCACTTTCCTGTTCAACTGCCTTTTATTTTGGTGAAAATCTTGATTCATCTTACTTCACTAATTATTAATTGCTATTTTGATATTCCTTATCAGGAAAAACAATTGTATGATCTCAAACCTTCATTTGTTTTGGGAGTAAAAAAAAGTAGAACTTAGAAGTTAAATATTTAGTAGAATGAAAGCTGTAAATACTTAACCTAAACCTTGCTGCATTCTAAGGAGCCCAACAGCATTTATTGCTGCAAAATATGTTATCGAAATGAATATGCTGAAATTCGTACCACTGCAGGATGGAGAGAGGTGCAATCCTGGAAAAAAGTCTATCATATTGAAATGTTTCAATCTTTTCCTATGTTATCTGCATAAAGGTGTTATATTTTCAAAGATGTGGATAATGTGATTGATATTTCCTCACAAATGATACAATGAAAAGGGGGATTTCGAGTGAAGATTCAGATGTTTGTTAAATAAGAGGAAAAAGATAACTACAGGTAAAAAGAAGACCACGAACCACATTCTGTTTCCAGAAAAGTCGCCAATCCTACTATATTTTTTTATTGTGGCGATTAGCACATCAAATATGCTTTGATTTCACTCTCTTTGGATTTTAATTGTGTTTACTTGTAGTCTGCTTCCAGGTTTCATGTTGGTCGTAGAGTATGCTAGTCTTGTCTTGCGTGTTAGTCGATAATGACTGCATGTGTCTTTGTAGAAATAGTTAAATCTTACTCTGCGGTGTAGACTTGTTGTTTCTGTACGTTGTTATAACTAAGATTTTGATCCGGACTATAAACTTGCTTGAGTTTCTTCTTATTCCAATTCTTCTGCATGTGTATTCAAGATGTTAGACTGAGAGAATAGTTTCTATCAGCTGGAACGAAGTTTTGAATTACTGCATCTATCCTATTGATAAGCTCCTACTGTATTCTCAATCTCATATCTGGAAATTAAAGTTGTCGTATTTTTCTGATTCATGCATGTCGCAACAGTTAGAAGACATGAATATGGATGAAGCATCTGAGGAGGTGGCTGTACAATTGGCTGCCCACGGAGTTATTGGGAAGAGAGTGGATGAAATGGAGTCAGGGTTTATGATGGCCCTTGATTACATGATCCAGATTGCCGAAAAGGACCAGGATGAAAAAGTAATGATTTAATATCTCCATTAGTGTTCCATTCTTTTGGGCTATTGTCATCTTGTTGAGTGGATATTAGCTGTTAGCTGTTGTATATGCCTTTCTAGAACAATGGTTTTGCTATTGTTAAAACTATTTGAAAAATAGCAAGACCAACTAGCTATAGTTGCAGGCATTCTTAGTTGTGCTGAAGCTTTAGAGATTTATTTGATCCTTCTGTTAAACCTACCTACAGCACAATAGTTTTGACATATCGGCTGCCATTTGCATTATCCTATGTATTAAGCTCGTCGTTGCCAGGTTCTATTCAAATGATTGATTCACTCGAAATAGTATATTTTGACCATTATTACATGTTTCTTTTCAGCGCAAGTCACTGTTGGAGGTGATCAAGGAAACTGTACTATCCCATCTTACCAAGAAATGTCCCCCTCAGGTGAGGATATTACTTGGATTAGTAGTTTTAACTAGCTATTTTGGTTATCAGGCTAAAAGTTCATCTTGGCAGTGAATTATTTTCATGGTGCAGGTCCAAGTAGTTGGATTGCTCTGCCGAACTCCTGGAAAAGAAAGCAGACATGAACTTCTCAGGCGAGTAGCTGCAGGCGGCGGTGTATTTGAAAACAATAGTGGCACAAAAATCCACCTTCCTGCAGCAAACCTGAATGAAATAGCTTACCAGGCTGATGACATTCTAGAGGTTGTGCTCTTCTCAAAACTGAAGGAAGCATTTGTCATAAAAGATGGTTTTTCTATTATTTTATTATGCTTGCATAAAACCCTATGAATTTTTTATTTTGAGTGAAAGAAAAGGTGGCAAAGTATTAAACCTTCTTCTTGATGAGATTGGGACTGATTATTCTTGAGAAGATTCATTTATCATAGGGGAAGAAAACATCTGTTCTGGCATTTGAGAACAGCTGAGTAACTCAAGAGGGGGAAATCTTTCCTAATTTCATCCGGTTTTCAGTTATTGATTCTGAATTGCTTTTTTTTTTTTTGCCCCCCTGGCCTAAGTTCCAACCAGTGATTTAGATTATCATATTCGTCATTACCTAATCTAAATTGCAAACTCCATTATACATTTTGCAGACAATACTGGTCAATGCTTCTTTGCTGATTAACTGGTTAAAACTCATTTTCTGATCTGCATTTTGCAGACAATGGAAACCCGTCCTGTTGTTCCTGACCGCAAGTTACTTGCAAGGCTTGTTTTGATACGAGAAGAAGCCAGGAATATGATGGGAGGTGGGATACTAGATGAAAGAAATGATCGTGGTTTTACAACTCTCCCTCAGTCAGAGGTCCTTTTTTTCCTCTGAATTGATTCGTGATATTCCAGTTTTCATACATTACTGAGTCATTGCCTTGTCAATTGGTAGTGTAATCCCTTGAACAATGTTATACATCACAGTTATTTTGGTATAAGAATTATTTGGTGTGATATTGTGATAATGCAGGTCAACTTTTTAACCAAGCTTGTAGCTCTGAGACCGGGGAAAACTGTTCGTGAGATGATAAAAAATGTTATGCAAGGAAAGGATGAAGGTGCTGATGATTCCCCTGGGAATGAGGAGATTGTCAGTGAGGGAAGGATCTCAAGTGGGATTGCAGGAAAGGTATGATTTAATCAAATATCTAATTATTGAAACAAGTCTTGAAAAACTATGTCTAGTTAGGATGAATCTATTTATAACCCTCTAATCTTGTTATTCAGGCTAGCGTTACTGGTGTGAAACCGCTACCTGTTCGCCCTGGAATGTTTCTTGAGACAGTTTCCAAGGTATTGAGTTGTTACATGGATGATTGTGGCTTTTTCAGATAAAAGTTTGGATAGGAGATTTTGTCAAATATAGGATGCATATAGACTGACGTTTTCTAATAAGGCCGGAAAAGTTAGAAAGAAAGAGTCATAATGGCATGTCAAATATTGAAGCTATTTCAGAATCAAATGTAATCAAGTTCATGGAAACTCATAGCACTTGTTGAATAAGGGCTTTCTACCAAAGAGAATCATTGAATCTCTATTTTCACTGATTCTTATCTTGGTTGGAACTTGTAGGTATTAAGTGGCATATATGCAGGGAATGTCTCTGGCATTACAGCACAGCAGTTAGAATGGGTGAGTAGATTTCTGTTTCTGAGTGCTTTCTAAGTTGGTTAAATTGACAACTTGCATTTGTTCCTTGGGAAAACCTAATAGGACCTTTTTTTTGTCCTTCGAGTTGTTAGTTAAATAGTGTTGGATAAATGTTCTAGTACCTTATAAGCTAATAGGTTTTTATGCTATGCTACCATGCTTTACAGTGGTGCGATTCACCGACCAATTTATTTGTAGGTTCTTCTGATTTCTGGTGCACTTTGTCAAAGCTTGTTTACTTCTGCAGTTTGCAATTTTTTTATGGGCTAGTGCTGACTTCTAAGGTCTGTTATTCAGGTTCACGAGAATACGCTACAAATTCTTCAAGAAATTGCATTCTGATTTTCATTACAGCAAACAAAGATGCACCAAGATGCCGTACATAAATTTTTGAATAATGACTTAGGCTGTAGTGTTGTAGACATGTCGATGCTTTTATGGGATATAGAACAAAAGGCATCACAATCTTTGTACATATCGACATATCAACTACATTTCAGTGCCCCTTTTGGGGTGTAAAAATATCTTCTTCCCTTTTATTCTGCATAGATTTACCTGGATGTTTTGCCCTTTGACCTTCAGTTGCTACAGATCCGTAATCCTGGGAGTCTTGCATCTATGTGTGCGCTAGGATATGTTTTATTTCCCACATCCTGTAACCTAATAAGCATTCATTTTTTCTTGCTATTGGTGATTGGATTTACCTTAGGCTCTAGAACTGCAGAATCGCTATTCAAAGAAAGATGATTATGGATAAGCATTTTGCATCTTGCTCGGTTCTGTTTTTGGTTTTTTTTTTTTGTCGGAAAGGAGCATTTAGCTATAGGAAAAAGAAGGTAAAGGATCTTATGATCATTACCTACGATCCTTTCTCGTTCCACAGTGTTTTTCTGGTTTGACTGCCTGTCATCAACCTTTTGGTGTGGCATAAATGTGACGAACTTTCTACTAGGATTTGACTGGTTTATGGTTTAATTTAAAGTTTCAACTTACTAATTCTCGTCATGATCGTTCTGATGAGAGTCATGAGACTAAGGATAAAGGCTTCTGGAAATGGAGATTCCATATGCTTAGAGACATCGAGTGTTTGTCTTTAGGGAAAATGACAGAAATAGTCCTTACATTTGAAATGATGCAAATTAGTTCCTCATACAAGCAAAGGGTATTTGCACTCCCTTTACGTTATTTTGCACTCTCATTATCCCATTTTCATCTTGATGAGACCGGATTACCCTTGCACTAATTTTCTTCTCCTTGCCCGTGAATTAACTTTACCAAATTTTCTCTTGCATTCTAAAACTAATTAATTATTTCATTACACATTAGAATGGCTAATTTAAAATTGTCACCAATATATATTATGGATTTCTCTACAAAACTTCACAAAATTATATGATGCCAAAAATCAATCTAGCAATATAATGTGAACAGATTTTAAATTTTGAGACAAAAAATAAATAAATCTCAAATTTTAAAGATGATCAAAAATTGAATACAACTATAATGTCTTATAATTAGGACATCAATACTTCAAAAAGTCTACTGAAGGCGATTTTTTAGCTTGAAATTGTCACGCGGCTGTCACATGACCAAAAATTTCAGGGATAAAAAAGACATCATATGCCCAATCCTACACCAATACGCTATACTCTAATCTGTTTATTTAAGCATTATTAGAATTATTTAATTAAATGATTGAATAATTCACCAATACGTATCTTTTTAAGAAAAATAAGAAGAGAATTAATTAGCATACAAATCCTTTATTCCGTTCAAAACAATTCAACAAAGAAATTCCCAAATTGTTTCAAACATATTTGAACTCAAAATCATCTATCTTAATTAATAACAATAAAGAAGACTAAGAAAAAAAAATGAAGCACATTGATCTTGTAAACTTGAGATTGCCATGGAAAAGAAAATAAAAGAAAAAAAATTAAAAAATTGTAATGATAAATCATGAGTACATAATATCTTTTTTGGGATTGAAATCATAATTAAATTGTGGTCACATGATGAATTCAAGTGAAAAAGTTTCATGAAATAGATTTTGGGACTAAAATGGTACGATTTATATATGTAAGGTTCGAATTTGTATCATTTTACAAGTGAATGGCTAAATAACTATAAATGCAGCATGCGAGGTATGGTTGGTGTCCTTTTTTCTTATTTTTATTATCTATTAAATTGTACATATTGTCTCAATTATCTCAAATCAAACACTCGTCCTTTTTATTTATTGTTACATAATGTTAAATTTTTTTAGAAGACTATTTGAAATTTACCACTTATTTGATTTACTATAAGTGGTGGTAATGTTCCTAATTATTTCATGAATGTAGTTATATCGTGCACATTATGTTTCAGGGTTTTTTTTTGAGGGGGGGCGGGTTTAGAACTATGATTTGTACTTAAAACTTAATTCAAGTGTAGTTAAAACTTAAACTAAGGACGTATTACTATCGGACTCCATTCATACACAAATATGAAAAAAAACGGGTTTGTTTGGATAGTAACTCTATCCCAAATAATATTTTGCTTGCATCATAAACACAATTCCCAACCCACCTTTTTATATTTCCAACCATCTTTTTATCTCACATACATCACATCACAAAAAGTGCTATAGTAATTATTCCTTTGGATAGGGTATTATTTGAAATATTATTTGAAATAATTACTGTAGCACTTTTTGTGATGTGATGTATGTGAGATAAAAAGGTGGTTGGGAATATAAAAAGGTGTATTGGAAATTGTAATGGTGATGTCAGCAAATAAAGTTGGACAAATAATTTGCTATCCAAACAAACCCAATAAGCACTCTTTAATATTTCAAATAATATTAGCACTCTTTAATAAAGCTTCAGGCACTCCTTTGCATAAATCTGAAATTTAAGTAGTGTTGATATTATCGATTGAATATTTGTGTGTACCACATATTTAACTATTTGACACAAAAAATAAGTGGAAATTATTTACCATCTCAGTACTCAATGGTATATTTCTAGCACAGTGAACTCTGGATGAATTCCGAAATGAGTCGAACCATTCCATACTTCTTTCCTATGTCCAATCAGTAGTAATGATGATAATGGCACTCAAGATAAAAAAATCACCAAGAGGGGAAACCCATGTGTTGATTGGACCTACCTGTCCTTTAATGGTTACTGTGATCTCATAACTCAATAATAGTTGTCCTTGTGCCACTCAAAAAAAAAAAAAAAAAAACGCTTGTACTAATATGGGTTGGAGGAATATATTTAAAAAAGGGATAATTGCAGAAACCTCCCCTGACTTTTATAGTAATAGCATTGACCTCCCCTATGAATTTTGAAATAGCACTGACCTCCCCTAAAAAAAGTTGGAGGCAATTTAATAGGCAAAAGTGGGTCAATTTACTAAAGTACCCTCAACATGATTTAATTTTACCAAATGAATGTGATGAGTACTTTCATCAAACTCAACAAAACGTTTGTTAATAAAAATTACACTAAATTAGTTTAACTAATTAACTAATTAACTAAATAACGAAATAACTAATAATCTAATTAATTACTTAATTGGATAAACTAATAAGCTAATAAACTGCTTAACTAATTAACTAACTAATTAACTAATTTCTATTTATGTAATTATCTAATTAACTAATCAAACTATATCTACATAGTTAAACTAATTAACTAATTATCTAATTAATTAATTAACTAATGAACTAATTTCTGTTTATCTAATTAACTAATTAATGAAAGTTGTTGTCTGTCCGAAACTAACAAACTATTTGCATGTTAAACTAATTAACTAACTAATTATCTAATTAATTAATTAACTAATTAACTAACTAATTATCTAATTAATTAATTAACTAATTAACTAAATTTTGTTTATCTAATTAACTAATTAGTTAATGCGCTAATTGGTTAATTAGCTCCACAGGCCAACGAAATTGGTTAAATAGCGCATTAAATATAAAACTATTTCTGCACAGTTAAATTAATTAACTAATTAACTATTAACTAATTAACTAATTAACTATTAACTAATTAACTAATTATCTAATTAACTAATTAACTAATTTCTATTTATCTAATTAACTAATTAACTAATTAACTAATCAAACTATTTCTGCATAGTTAAACTAATTAACTATTAACTAATTATCTAATTATCTAATTAACTAATTAACTAATTTCTGTTTATCTAATTAACTAATTAACTAAAGCTGTTGTCTGTCCGAAACTAACAAACTATTTGCATGTTAAACTAATAAACTAATTAACTGCTTAACTAATTATGAGCAATTTTTTTTAACTTTTACATATTTAATTTATGTTAAATACAAAACATATTAGTTTTCCTTTGGGCGCTATTTAACCAATTTTTCCCATAAAGAGTTGGTATAAAACATACTACAAAACCTGCCAGTTTCCCATAAAGAACTGGTATGTTATGCGTTATTTAACCAATTTTTCATATTTAAACAAATTTATGAAAATTAAAATAACGTATTCGAAAGTTGCATTTTTATTTGGAAGAACGCATTCCTTCGATGCGTTTTTCACCCTTTGGGAAGAGACTCAAAAATCGCCACCCTTTAGAAAGTTAGTTTAAAAACTCTTTCTTTTTTGGAATTTACTCCTTATTAATACAGCCACTATATTTATTTTCTTGTATTAATTTTTGTTATGGTTTATGATTTTCTTATATTTTATCAAAAAAGTTAATAACTATTGTAGTTACAATTATGGAGATGTTAATTTGTCGTATATGTAATTCTTTTGTTTTATAAGAATTGTTATATCAGGGGTAAATTTGAAATTTAATTGCATTTAATTCCGAAACATTCATTAAACCAAGCTAGATATTGGAATGAAAAATATGTTGCATTTATACCCCTGAACTTGCTTGATCCTTAATGCCTATGCCCCTCCCTTATTAATACTAATTGTCAAGCAAGATGAGGGCAAAATTGGAAGAAATTTCTTATCTCACTTCTACAAATAATTTTTTAATGGGACATCAAGCCTCAGGGGAGGTTTCTGCAACGAATTGTTCCTGTTCAGGGGTGCTGAATGCAATTTCTAAACCTAAAGGGGAGGTCAGTGCAAGTGTCAGAAACCTCAGGGGAGGTTTCTGCAATTATCCCTTTAAAAAAAGAAGTTGCATAAAAAAGCAAGAAATGCTGCATATGCCTCCAATAATTTGTAGTAGGAGTAGTACTTAAACCCACCGTTGCCTTTTTCCGTAAAGCAACGCAATTGGGATGTGCTTATAGCAAGTGAAAGGGGCAAATGCCATGGACTTGGGATTTGACACGCTCCACTCTACAAGTCTTTGGCACGCTGCCAGGGAAATTCGAGATTGCCCACGTGAGGTCCTGATTTTCGTATAATTACCTCACAGCCAATATACACTATATACCCCAAGTGCCCAACTGAGATTCATAGCGATAATTGAAGTATATACTCCACCACTAAGAACTAAATAACTCTCTTTGGTATGACAGAACTGAAATACTTAAACTAAAATCACTTGGCATGTCCAAAGAGCAATCATGTTAATGCATCCAAATCAAAATTTAACCCCCCCTCCCCCTTAATAATTTATCAGTAATTTTTCTACAAAAAATGTAAAATTTTTTTACAAAAACCTACAATCCAAAAGGACAAGTTCCCATGTACAAAATTCTCTCGACACTTGTCTCTCCTAGGTATTAAAATGACACGAGTATTAGTAACACAACATCTTCCTTGCCTTTTATATTACTAACTAGATCTTCCGTCATTTTTGTCGTATTTGTAGTATTTTATTAGAGAGCATCGAATTTTCAAAATCGGTAATCGAGACGTGGGATAGAAATGTGTCCATTTAGGTAGACGGTAATGATCGTAATTTGATGTCATATGCTTTCAAACGCATCTAGACTAATAATTTGTCGTCGTATGTTTCTGATTCAATCAACTAATTTAGAAATAGTTAAAGTAATGCTAATAGAAATGATACTTGGCCAATTATGGGCCCAATGCGAACAACCATGAATATCCTAATGCAGCAAAACATCCAAGCGGAATGTCACGTCCATGTCTGGGTTGTGGAGTATTACAGTTATAAACGGAAGGGAGTAGTCTGGTTTAGTTAAGCCTCGAGCAAGTCCATGTCCTCTGAAGCTCTATTTGAATTTGTACTCTTAACGTCCAGACCAAAAAGAGCCGTTCTCTAATCAATTCAAGCTTTTTCTAAAGCCTACCAAAGCAAATCATCTTTTTCTGCGTGGACCCGAACCTTCCGTCAATCAAATGACCAAGCTATCCCTCATCTGCTATCATGACGACTCCGTGGCAGCACTTGATTTTCACGCCAGCGATCAACTGCCAGACTCAGTATACCTGCGTAATATTTCCTTGCTGGGGAAGGAAAAGCTGCAAGAGATTTGGAGTTACTATTAGGACCTTTTTTTTCCATTTTGTTTTGTATTTCTGCTGTTGATAAAAATAGAGGAGTTTGAAATATTAGGTTCACTAACAAATGCACCACATTTGCAAATATATTCAGCAAAAAATTTCTGAGAAAAATATAAAATAGAGTCCAAACTTGCTGTGTCACGTGAGTCATCACGAGCTACCTTGCCGCATTGTTACTAGAATCTCGATTAATAGCCATTTAAAAATGGAGCAAATCTTAAAGTCACACTAATAAGATTGTTTAAGAGTGCTACTATATGAAATGATAAAGTTCAGTATCAAACCTACCACTTTTTCCACCACATCGGGACAAATTAGTACTGGACTAATTAATTACCCCATCCTCCTCATAATCCCAAAAGTAAGTAAGGAGGAGCCGATTTCCAAATTTCACCGCCCAGCTAAGAGTACAACTACCGTGAAGCGTTAATACTCCCCATCCTCATCCATGTGACCGCAATTATTTTAGAAAAAATAAGAGAGAAAGTTGCGGTTGCCACTTACCATTACAATTCTCTTGTTAGTGTAGTAAACTAAGTACTCCTTCCATTCTATTTTGACAGTTATAATTTTTTTTCGCACAGTTAAAAAAAAAGCAGTTAATTTTATTGAAAAAATAAATTTAAATTGCTATTTTTTTTAAAATATCCTTATATTAAATAGAATACAACTTTATATTAATTATTCATGAAAACCTGAATTAATGGTTCATGGGAACTTAAATTGATGGTTAAGAAAGAAACAATCCTCATTCATTTATTAATATGTTTTGAAAAATCTAAAATGTATTAAATGGGGTATGTTATTTGACAAAAAAATGTGGTAGATTATATTCAATAACAATCTATATTAAATAAGTTAATTTATACTAATAACAACTTACATTGAATAAAAATATTTTAAAGAAGTTAAAAAATAACTAAAATTTTTAATTAAAAAGTGGTCTACAATTTGGAACAGATCAAAAATAAAAAAAACAGGATTATCAAAGTGGAACGGAGGTGAAAGTAGTAATTTAGTGGTAGCATTAACCAACTTTTCACCTTTTTAGCAGCTCGCCCGAGCCCCGAGTGGAGCCCCGATCCTGTTAGGTAAATAGCACAGAGTGTAATGCTCATTTATTAATCAAACAAATTGAGAGCTGAGGGAGAGAGAGAGAGAGAGAGAGAGAGAGAGAGTTCATTCAAAAAAGCGGGGTAATGAGCTGAGTCTGACTCTAATAAAAACGGTTAACTACAGGGACAGTATGGTCATATTTTGAATTCTATCCGGAAACTTACTCTCCAGCCCACTTTCTCCTCCTCCCCCACCCCACCTTGCTTTCACTTCACTGCCAGCTCTACTCCGTCCCCATTGTTTGTTAGAGGCCTTCTTCCTTCTCCTCTTCCTCTGTTTCCTCACTAACTCCCTCTTTAGTGAGAGAAAGAGAGAGTACACAAACCAAAAGTATCAATTCATTTCCGTTGGACAAAAGAAAAAAACAAAGATCCTCTGTTTGAATCGCAAGAGAATGGCTGGTTATGTAGGCGTGTTGGTGTCGGATCCATGGCTGCAGAATCAGTTCACTCAGGTGGAGCTTCGGAGCTTGAAAACTCATGTGAGTGTCTAAAACTGGTACTACAAATTATTGGTGTTTGAGAGTTGAGTTTCAGTTGATATGATGCGGATTACGATTCTCCGTGTTCTGATTTTTTTTTTTCTTTTTTGCAGTTCTCGACGATCAGAAGAGAAAATGGAGGAGTTTTGAAGGTGGCTGACTTGCCGGCGAGAATGTGTAAACTGAAGCACGTTGGAGAGAGTCTTACCGAAGAGGAACGATCTGCATTTCTTCAAGATTCGTACCAGAACTTGGATGAAGATGTTGATTTCGAGCTGTTCCTTCGGGTACGATTTTCTACTTGTGAATACTCCTATATGCTAGTGAACTCATTTATGTACTCAAACTACTGTTGGCAGTTGAGCAACCCAAGAGGATTTCCAAATTATATTTTAAGGTAAAATAATGCAAAAAATGAAAAACAACAAGTTCGAGAACTGACGTCTTCTCTTTAAGAATCTCAGGTCGAGCAAAGTTAGATATTGAAACTCGTTGTATGTGCTATTTAGACATAGATATTCTCGTGACACTTTCATCTTTAAAACGTGAATGCAGAAAATTAATGAGCTTAATGTTTTGGGAGTTACTCAAATCTAATTTTCCAATTTTATTGGATTTGATAAAATTTTTTCCTCAGCTTTTTTGAGCTTTGTCTCCTAAAAGCATCCGTACTGATGTATCCTAACAAATTTGCCAAAATTATGCTTCTGGAGTAAAGCTACTGGGACGAAAAACCAAAATTTCTTTAACATTCTCCGATTACACATCAGTTTAATGTTTTGTGTGTTTTCAATTGAGGACAGTTAAAATTCTGATTTGATTCTAGTTTTCATTTCTTTTTTTCTTTTTCAAAAGTTTCTAGGATGAGTTCATTAATCTTTTACTTGGTTTGACTCATGAGAGATGTTTTAAACTCATGGCAGGTCTATTTGAAACTTCAAGCACATGCCTCTTGCAAGAATGGGAAGTGTAAAAACTTCATCTGCTTTCCTCAAGTCTCCCCACTTCAACCTTGCTTCACACAATCAGTGAATCCGAGAAGGCATCCTACGTGGCACACATTAATAACTATCTTGCAGAGGATGAGTTCATAAAGAAATACCTCCCCATTGATCCTTCAACTAATGACCTGTTTGAAATTGCCAAGGATGGAGTTCTTATCTGGTGATTGTAGTGTGTTGCTTGCTTTACTAGTCCTATGTGTTGAATACAGTCACAACTGGATAGTGATATATTCTCTTCCTTTTCATCCTCCTATGCAGTAAGCTCATTAATGTGGCAGTGCCAGGAACAATTGATGAGCGGGCAATAAATACCAAGAGATTACTCATCCATGGGAAAGAAATGAGAATCATACCCTTTGCCTCAACTCTGCCAAGGCAATTGGATGTACTGTAGTCAATATAGGAAATGAAGACTTTATTGAAGGAAGGGTAAGTACATGTTGAGCAAATGGTTGATTATGGTTGTGAAATCATAAATAAGCATTTAAAGCCTAGATGAACTTCCTCACTTAACCAGTTTGTGTGGACTTTTCATCCACAAATATGACATTCCCTAGTTTAGGAAAGTGGTGTTATTTTGCTCCATCAATGGAGGTTCTGTTAAGCTCATTCAAACTGTGAGGTTGGAAAGCGAAGAATTTACTTTTACTACAGAACAACTTGTGGAACATTTTGAGGCTTCTGGTTCTGATTCAACAAATATTTGACTAGTCTTCCAATTTTGGTTGGCCTTAGAATCTTATGCGTGACTAAATTGCTAGTATTAGCATATCTTTCCTCAACAATTTTTTAACGCCACCTGAATAAATTGTCTTTAGTTATGATCGAAGTGATGCTCCATCTGGTAATTCCACGGCTGATCTTGTTTAAATTTGGCTTCACTCTGTAAACTCTATTTCTTCTTGTTTAATTTCTCTTTTATGTCCTCCTGGATAACGGTTACTGACATCAAATTTTTGTATCGCAGAAGCATCTTGTTCTTGGATTGATATCGCAGATTATAAAGGTATGTTCTGTCCAGAAAATAGTTATTTTATTATCTTTAGCTGAGAAGATTCTTACCCTGATGTTCTACTTCTGATGAAAGGACTTCCTATGTATAATCCTCGTAGGGGTTATTATAACTTCTAATGTTTAGCCTCGACACCGTTGTTGTCAAATCAATTTAACTTCTTGTGGTCTTTTAATATACTAAAGTTTATGCTGCAATTGTTATGCTTTAGATTACAACTACTGGCGGATCTCAATTTAAAGAAAACACCTCAATTGGTGGAATTGGTTGATGATAGTAAGGTGAAGATCTTCCTCCAGGTTTATGTTTCCAACAATATCGATTACTTCCCATAATACAATCCACTTTATCTTTTGCAATGCCCAGGACATTGAGGAGTTTGATGAGCCTTGCTCCTGAAAAAATTTTGCTTAGGTGGATGAATTTTCAGTTAAAAAAGCAGGATACAAGAAAACAGTCACAAATTTCTCTTCTGATGTAAAGGTATATGCATTATCTAATATTCAAATTTTAGTGCCTTTTCAGTGTACTGAGGCTTTGTAGTTTGAAGGCAAATGAAAATTATACTCCTGAAATGCTCTAGTTCTTTGAACAATCGAATAACTCAACTTTTTCACAACCATGTGTATTAAACTGAGAAAATTTTTTACCTCTCTCAGGCTTTCATTTATTCACGGTATAGAATAACTAGAAGCCACAAGTTTCAAGTTCCACATTAGGTTTCACCAACTCTGGTTTGCATGGTAGGTAGATGGAAGTCTCTTCTTCTACCTTCTTAATAAACAATGCATCAATGAAATGGCTGGTAATTTCGTAAGCTTTAGTTATACCATGTTGAAACATTGCACAAGGAAGTTTCCTCCGCAACAAGTAGTTGTTGTTGCTGGATTAGTTCTTTTTCAGCAAGAGAAACATTTTTCATGTCTTGTTAGACACTTGATTCAACTGCCTGTATAATTTTTAAGGTGGTAACATGCTGTGACCATTTGATTGCAGCCATCTTGTGAACTAAAATGTCCCCTTTAGCAAGAGCCTCTAGTTTCAAACTTTTTGCTGGCTGATTTTCGTTGTTTTTATCTAAGCAGTCTTACATCTGGTCAAAAGAACTTGGTAAAGAGAGTCCTTTTGAAATACTGTCATAATGAGGAAAAGTTTCTCCTGTTAGTTGTTTCCCGCTTCTTTGAAAATGCATGTACTTGTTTTATGGTGGGATAGCGCCTGATACTTGAGGTTTTCATCTGCTTCGGCTACAGGATGCTGAGGCTTATGCTTATCTCTTGAACATTCTTTGCTCCCGAGCATAGTAGTCCATCTACATTAGCTACAAAAGATCCTTTGCAAAGAGCAAAGCTTGTTTTGGAACATGCAGATAGAATGGGCTGCAAGAGATACATAACACCAAAAGATATTGTGGAAGGATCTCCAAATCTTAACCTTGCTTTCGTGGCACATATTTTCCAGCATAGGTAAGGAGTTACTTCCAATATGACGAGTCCTTGCCAATTTGCTAGCAGATACCAATTTTCTTTTGGTTGTAGCAAGTACCTTGACTAAAATGAAGTTGATGTATTTTGCCTTAGCATAAATGATGACCCAAGTCAACAGTAAATAGCATGGTTTTAAAAAGGATGTATTGAAGTAAAACATGGGTTGATTAGTGTAGTTTCCCGTGCTTTTTTCTTATATTTTAGTCACATCTTTTATTCTGTACCTTTGCTCCATAATGTTTTGGCACCAGGCCAGCCAATTACTTCAAAATTTAGAATGCCCCACTCTCCAGTTGCCTTAGTGGGAGTGTGGGAATAGACTCTAGAATTGGAAATGTGGCACTATGTCATTGTTATTCTGATTCATGCTCAACTAAAGCTTCAAATGCTGAAACATGTACTTGTTGCAATGCATGACAACTTTGAAAGGTTTGTTCATAGAGAAAGATTTAACGTTGTGCTGCTATGAATCTTCATGGGAGCCAACCTTCTGTGCTTTAGCTAAGGAGCCGACCCCCTGAGCATAATGAAAAATTTTGAAGAATTTAGAACCCGGCATCGTGGATCATCAACCAGGAATTCCTGTAGCTATGACAATGATTAAAGATCAAATGTTTTGAAAGTTGTATATGTTGACAGATCAACTTGTTCTATTTCTGGGTTGTTTCCAAATGAAACTGTCCATTTGAAGTTGTCTGATTGTTCTTTGATAGATAATGCATTTTAGGACGGTATTTGTGCTTTCCCTTCCCTTGTCTTTGCTTTTAATCTGTCAGTGTTAATTTTGTAGTAGCTAAGTAATGATTCTGCTCGCAGGAATGGTCTCTCTACACAAACAAAACAGATATCTTTTCTTGAATCATCGCCAGATGACACCCAAATCTCCAGAGAGGAGAAAGCATTTCGATTTTGGATAAATAGTCTGGGAACTTCAACATACATAGACAACATTTTTGAAGATGTTAGAGATGGGTATGTGACCCTGCTAGCAGTATATATGCTGGATCTTTACAAACTTGTCAACACAACGGGATGAAAAAGTTTATCCTCAATAGTGCCATTTTACTTTGGATCTGCAAAATCACGTAGCGGTCACATACTATTGCAGGGATTTGGGTTTATCTATTTTCTCATTCTCTGTAGCTTCCTTGTGCCTGCAGATGGGTACTTCTAGAGGCGCTCGACAAGGTGTCTCCGGGTATTGTTAACTGGAAAATCGCTTCTAAACCTCCAATCAAGATGCCATTCAGGAAAGTTGAAAACTGTAACCAAGTTGTCAAGATTGGGAAACAATTGAAGTTTTCGCTGGTTAATATTGCCGGAAATGATATTGTTCAAGGAAATAAGAAATTGATTCTTGGTATGTGCTTTTCCACACTTACCTCTTGGGGACTAGTCTTCGACACGTTAAACAAGTCCTTCCATTAGAAAAAGTTTAACCGTTCACTTCTTGTTTTACTAACTACCAAAATATTTAATCTATTCTAAAAACAAAGTTTTGGACTTCAATTTCAGCTTACCTTTGGCAGTTGATGCGATGTAACATGCTTCAGCTCCTGAAGAACTTGAGATTCCATTCTCATGGAAAGGAAATAATGGATATTGATATTTTAGAGTGGGCTAATACCAAAGTCAAAAATTCAGCAAGCAACAGTCGTATGTGCAGTTTCAAGGTACCATTGCTGTAGTTTGTTTCTTTCTGCAATTGTGATGCTTGATACCTGCGAATGTAGCAAACTAAATTGTTAAAGATTTCTTGAGGATTTTTTCTTACTTATTTACTGAACAAAGGCATATTTCCTAGAGCTTCTACATAATAATAATAATAATTATTATTATTTTCTGTTTTTTTTTTAAATTTTTGGGTCAACCCCTCTTCTCTCTTCTTTCTTCTTCTTTTTTTTTGTTTTGTTTTTGAAAATTACGTGTCTATACCTAATTTTTTGGCATAAGAAGCACAAATGGTGTTGTGTGTTGTGAGAGTAACTCCTAAAACAATGAAAAGGTTTGTTTGGATAGGGTATTATTTGAATAATTACTGTAGTACTTTTTGTAATGTGATGTATGTGAGATAAAAAGGTGATTGGGAATATAAAAAGGTGTATTGGAAATTGTAATGGTGATATCAGCAAATAAATTTGGATAAATAATTTCCTGTCCAAACAAACCCGACTTTCACCTCTAGGTAATGTTCTATTTTTTGCTGTGAACTAGTCTAGACTTGGATAGGAAAAATCTTGTGTCTAGAATAGATCGTGTACGCTCTTTATTTAGTCAAAACAAACTTGTGTGCGCCAATTATTTTTGTAACTTGTGTTGAGATTGGCTGAAATTCAATTAATAAGGTCATCACTGTGTCTGACTTGCAGGATAAGAGTTTGTCTGATGGCACATTTTTCCTTGAGCTGCTTAGTGCTGTAAATCCTCGAGCTGTTAATTGGAGTCTTGTTACAAAAGGAGGAACTGGTACATTTCGGTTCAGATCTCTCTTGATGTTACCCACTTGCTGCTTGTTTGCATCTGATTATAACTAATTAAATATACAAGCTCTTCTATTAATGATCAAGTGATAATTCACTTGATTTGACGAATAATACCAGAGTCTAGTTAAGAAATGTGAGCTGTTGCCTAATGCACTAAATTTCCGAAGTTGACACAAAGTTGTGCCTGTCAAAGTACAAAGAATGAACAAGTAGATATATTTACGTTGTTATGTGGAGTCAAATGCAAGTTTTACCTGCCACTATTCCGATCCTGTAGCTTCCTTTTATTTTCTCTCCCTCTTCCCCTTTTTTTTCTGTAACAGTTTGTAGCATCTAGATTATTTATAGAAGTTTGTCTTACAAAAACTGGCAATCTGGTGGTCTGGTTAATGGTAGTCTCCATTAATGAGGATTATAATTTTTTAAGCAGTTTTGCCAACTTGTTACTTCTAGTTTTTCGATATATTGAATCGAAGTTCTCGAGATTGGTCCCTTTTAGTGGAGCAATATGAGTTATTAGCTTAACTAGTTAGAAGTACATTACATGTTCAGAGTTTATGTCATCATTTTCTTCAATTTCAATCGTTGGAGTTTATAAAGCTACTGTGATATAACTCATTGCAAATTTCTGTGAAATGTGCCCATATAGAGGAGGAGAAAAGGATGAACGCAACCTACATTATTAGTATTGCAAGGAAGCTGGGATGCTCTATATTTCTCCTTCCCGAAGACTTAATAGAGGTAAATTTTTATTTATTTTTCGTGTTTATTTCTATTTCTATTGTCCAAGTTTTCCCCTTTACTATTATTTTAAACGAATTTTCTCCATTTAGGTGCAAAGTAATAGGTCACATTCATTCCTCCAATAAGTGCCAGAAATATGCCTCTTAGCATTTTACTTGACAATATATAGGATATCTAAGTGTGAGTCGACTAAATAGCAACTGATATCCTGAAATTTCGTGTTGGGGCTGCTTCGCAACTAAGAACACGTAAACAGACATGAACAGCTTGTTATCATGCTTCACTTAAGCTAAACATCGTTGGTATCATGCATATCTTAGATATAAGTCATATCACATTGTCCCTTCTTCATTTAATTTTCGCTGATGGTTTATTTACATCTTTTAGTAATACTAATGATACGATGACATGTTCTTTTAGGTGAACCAAAAGATGATCCTGACACTGACGGCAAGTATTATGTATTGGTACTTGAAACAACCTACAGAAGACCAAACATCATGTGGATCATCTGATAGCGAAAGCCTTCTGGATACAACCTCAAATTCTGCAACAGATGATACGGCTTCTGAGTCATCCACAGATGAAAATAGTAATAGATAATTCGGCTCTTTTCATAAAGTTCTATGTTGCTATTGCATTGTTTTGATATGAGGTTTTGAAGCCCCCATCCCCCACCCCCCGAAAAGGAAAAACCAAAAAAAAAGAAAGAAAAGAAAGAGATTTTCAAATTTAAGTTGACGACCCTTTAGAAATCAGTGTATTGGATGTTCTCTGTCTAAAAGCAAATGCCCATGTGAATAGATAGGAATGCGATTTGTACTAGAAGAAGAAATGCTAAAAGTTGTAGCATGCTGGTGATTGATTTTTGCCTGTTGGCAATTCTGTCAAAACCACTATTGAAGTTCTCTGTACTTCAAAAAAGAAGTATGGCAAAAATGGAATGCCTTATCGTGTAATTTCAAGTTGTAACAATCTCACAGAGTCTCTTCCTGTCTTACTGGGATGTATGTTTTTGGTACATGACTGCTGTCAGCGGTCATGTAATTGTTCTATGTTGCATTGACTAAAAGCTATTGCATATTACCAAAAAAAAAAAAAAACAGACTAGGATCTATAACAAATATTATTAGATTAAGTGCCCATTTGAGATTGCCGTAATTTATTAAAAGGCACTTCAATCATTAGAACTTTTGATTAAAGTACCAATTGAGTGCTTAGTCATATTGTTTGGATCCATACTTGCATAAGTGATTTTTCCATTTGATAATGCATAATTTTGAATTTTGAAACATATTTATCTTTTCATTTAGTTCAAAATTTATAATAAAAGATTAAAATTTATTTTTTTTAATTTTTGAAGCATAAAAAGTTGTTTTTGACAAAGTTAACTTTGAACTTTGTGCTAAAAGTGATAAAAGTATCACAGATTCCAACAGGGTTTCTAAGCTACAAGTGATATTTGCACTCTAAGAATAGTACCAATGACTCCATTTTAACAATTTGTTCATGTTGAAGAAAGGTGAAGTGCAACAAGATTAGTTTTGGAATGTAAATATCATTTGACCTAAAGTCACCGCACATATACTATTATTGGGTGTTGGGGGTGCCAGAATTTCCTTGAAAAGTGACCGGGGCACAGAGGTTCAGATTGCTGGATGCCAGTCCGAACGCGCAAACTTTCAGCAAGCGCATGGCGGATTTGAGTGCGTGAATTCTTGACATCCTTTAATTCGGAATCTTTCTTGCACCTGCGTATTTCCGAATAATGCTTCCATTACCTGGTTTTTGTGAACTGTTACCTGAAAGCAGTGACTAGTAACAGTTGGTAGGTACTAGCATACTACGCGCAAATTGTCGTGCTTAAAGGGGGGCCAAAAAATGTCCTCAATTATTTTCGTTTTCATTTGTCTCCAAGGGGTCCTCGAATTTTCATGGTAGATTGGCTGTCACAATTATCTCTACAATTAGCTTAGTTCTTGGTTTTAACACTTGTGCAATGGGCGAGCATATTGCGGGATCTGCACTGGCAAATTTTTTTCTTGTTGGTATGACATTGACTCGAGTGTCTTTTAACTGTAAGACGTCCACCACACCACTAATTCTCCCAATAGGATGGGACAAACTTAGTGAGGGAGAGCGACTGAAAGTTGCAAACCACTGCTGACTGATGTTCAATCCTTCCTCATTTTTATTGGTTCTGGCGAAGGAAATTAAAAGCTGCGGCGGAACTGAGAATTTCTTATTCAAGCAAAATTTTCATCTTCAATCTATTTAACCCCCACAAGGACAACAATAATTCAATGGATTTTGACGGAGGCTGCGAAATCGGCGCTTAGAGTTTGGACATGTCAAGAACATTATTGATTAGAATATCCGTTACTAATAACTAATTGAAAAAGAGGAGATAGCCAGGAATCCTCCTGCTCATAGGCTTTTAGATAAATTATTAACCCAGCCTAGCTAATCCACAGCCCTTGTCTCTGGAATAATGTAACAACCCACCAAATTACTACGAAGACAAATTAAAAAAGAGAAAAATTGTGACCCCCCGACTTGAAAAATCCTTCTTGTTCTATTATTGCAAAAATTTCTTTATCGACAGTCACAACGGAGAGAACGAGAGATGCTGATGATTTGTCATATAGCACCAGAATTCCAAAGCATAAAGCACGACATTTGATGCGATAAAACGTTGTTATGACCTATAAAATCTTCCTCTAGTGGCCGGTCTCATAATCAAAGATGTGCTTCGGCTCGGCCACTAAGACACATTTCTTGAACAATTTGATGATTGCTAGACTTCATCATCGGCGGGGGCTTTATCTCCTTCCACTTGCGCAAAGTTCTCTAGCTTGGCTACAACTACATTCCTTTCAGTCGCAATACCCGTTTATTTAGAAACTTAACCGACCATGTGTCATGTGTCGTGCGTTTTTTTTTTTTTTTTTTTTTGTGGGTGCATGTTTCAAAAACCTATACTAGCTTTTATTATGCAAAATCCCCAAGAGAATCCGCCTAAATATTTTGGCATCGGAGTGTAATTATGAGAAAATTAAGAGTGAGTGAGGATGGGGGAGGAGGAGTAGTAGTTTAATGGGGTAGTGAGGATTATTACACCTGTGCTGAGTCAGCGGGCAATTTAGTGGTCCTAATGCAAGCATGTGGATGGTTGCTTATCTGTGAAAATACTTGTCTAATTATGAGATTAGTTAAGGAGTCCTATTTTAAAATGTTTGACATGTATGTCATCCTCTAGGCAATTGGACCTACCATGTTCCTCTTTTCCTATTGAAGTATTCCGCTTCAAGAATGGATCCAGCCAAGCGTGCGTTTTCCATTTGCATGTCTCTTTCTTTTATACTACACACACACATAGATCTATATATATTTCTTCTCCTCTCTTTTTCTCTCTCTCTCTCTCCCCCCAAAACAAAAAAAAATTCTTCAATTTCATCCAGAATAATTTTGATACCCATCATGAATGAAGATTACAGCAAGATACATATGTATATATCTTAGGACAAATTCGCATGTTTCCCTAGAAACATACGTATATTGTATATACACGTATAATGCTGGCAGTTGCACTAAACATTACGTTTCCATAGATAGATCTTCTCCTCCAAACATTCGTCCTTTCTTGGGTAATTTTTGCTCTACGATCGAGTGAAATATACCAATTAATAAACGAAGTAAATTCTAGAAGGATTGAACGTGAAATATATAGAGTATATGTAGGGCTAGCATTAATTGGTTTGATTGATCAGGGAACTAGCTATAATCATGAGGCTTGGGCTTCGTTTCTTCTAGCATATACTCCACTATTTATCTCCCATATATAGGCGTCTAATTAAATTCCTTTGTCAAAGAGTATACTGCCAGCTCCTTCATGCCTCTAGTAGCTACAAAAATTGTCCTGCGTATACGTACAACAACTACTACTACTAGCAGCTATTACACACACACACACAGATAGATAGATATATATATATACACACACACACACAGAGACACACGTAACTCACAGGCAGACGTGTATATAATTAAATTCATTGTACTCTATACAGACATTCATTGCCATATCCCATATCGCTTTTGCACTTGTTGGTTTCAGTACGATAGCTGACTAATGCATATAATTCCAAGGCTTGGCAAACTCAAAAGACTGGGCTAACTGATGAGCACTGACCGAAGGGTTAGTTGATCTAAGCCTATCAAGGAAGAAACCAAACCAAATCAAGAGGGGATTTAACACCACTAGCTAATTGCTAGCTATATCGCCTTTGTCTGGTGGACAAGAAATCTCAACTAGCCAAGATAGATTGATTGGTGATGCTTAATTATGCAAAAACACAAACGCATGCATACACAGACATAACTCAATTTAGTAGGAACGAGATATTTTTGCTGGTGCAGGCTGTAACCTGCAACCCTTTGAATGGTTGACGAGATGTGATCAGAAGTCGGTCTGCACATAAATAAGGATAAGGAATTAGATAAGGTTTCATAGCTTAGCACCAAAAAGATTGATGTATCATGCTTCACCTTCACGGTTCATGAAGTTTAGCTTTCGTACGTAATCATAATTTTGTTGGATCATTTCATGTGGATACCTTTTAATCATACTGTCTGAACATCTTGTTTCGGTTCTCTCTTTGTAAGAAGCGTATATTGATCAACCAGCTTTGTTCAGTTAATCTAACTGATATTCGGATAAGTCCAGAATTGTAATCAAACACGTGATCATCCTTCTTGTAAACACTTGGTAATATTTAAGATGACAACCTTATGTTCACATTCCTGAGCATTTTCAGCCATGGAGAGACGAAGCAAAGAACCTCCAAAATTCTTGGGCAACTTGACCACGGATTGTGAATAATTGATGCCTCAATTATTTCCAATAATTCAAGTGATTGAGGTTATCCAACTAGACGAGATATTGGTATTTGGGATTTCTTACTTTTGAAATGCATGCATGATCGGTTTTTAAGTCACATGATATCTTGATAAAATATGGAGATATCCCTATTGATTACGAAATTCCAGTCCCTGATCTTCGTAGCCATGGTCGTAGAGAGAAACCAGAGGATGCCCTCAAAGTCATTGACGCATCCAGAGGGAGACGGGAAAGGGCGCTTCTTCTAAGACCACAAAATCTACTTTGACCTCTTGAAATTTGACCCCTCGTTTTTTGGAAAAGAAAAAAAAACCCTTTTTAAAAGTAACTATGCCCACACAATACTAGTATAACATTTTGTTTCCCTATTAGTACAATATATATTGGCCATATAGAGTAAATTTTGGTCTCCAAGCCAAAAGTATCTCTATTTGGGGAAATGAACCAAGGATATCTTCAACTCCGAAGTGTGCCCTGTGTGCTTGAGCGTGGACCTTAAAAGCATTCTTGAGAAGAGGATGCACTGAAACCAAAACAACTGAACTGGAGTGATTGTGATGATATATGAGGATTTTAAGGCCCTCCTTCATAGACTCATGGCTTTACCCTATTCTGTTTAATGCTTGAAGTTGCATTTCATTCTACGCTTATAGTTAGTTTGGGAGTTGAGGATAGAAAAGAAAAGAAGAGAAAGGTTAAGTTATGAGAGAAAATAAAGGATAAGAAAAAAAAAGAGAAGAGATTTAATTGTTGTTTGGGAATTTATGAAAAAAGAAGATAATTTTGCACACATTGATCAATAAAATTTCATTTAATAGCTTTTCAAGAATGGAATAAAAGAATTTTTTGGTGGCTTCCCTTTGCTTTCTGCCCGATTTGGAATGGAAAATTTTTTTAAACTGTAGCTCCTCTCAAATCAGTCCAATTCTTTTCTTTTCTATTTCACTAAAACTCCCAAATGTTGGAAACATCTAATTTTCTCTTCCCTTCTTTTCTTTTCTGTTCAAATCCCATCTCCCAAACTAGCTATTAAAGTTCCAGCCTGTGTGTTCTACGATATGATCAAGAAATCATTAGGAGGGGGTCACCGACTACCAACAAGAAAGCGATTCGCTTTTAACTCCCTACACTTCATGATATTTGCAAATTAGTTCTAGGCTCTAGTAGTCTTAGTACCAGATTAAAATACCAATCACATCAGTAAATCTCTCACTGTCGATATTATTATTTTTTGTTTTTTGGCGGCATTGTGAGTATCAATCTAAATGGGAGGCATGATCAGTCGTCTATTGCGCACCTGATATGCCTAAAAAAAAAAACAATAGTAGTAATAACTGCATGGTACGATGTCATGTGCTAAAAGTCATCGATGAAAACTCATGCTTGGAAAATGAAATTGTCCGCTCTAAAAATTTACTTATTCAGAGCCAATTCCTCTTGTACTAAGGAATATCTTACCAGAAATTAACATTTTCTGTTTCCAGCATCATCTGAATATTATACTTCTTCTTCTTCTTCTGACAGTTCAAGAGGAGAAGAATCACAAATGTACAGACGAGAAAAATAGAAGATAAGTGCAAGTGCTTCAACATACAAAACTATACAATTGCCCGCACTCATTTGTCCAAGTGGTTCAATAGAAGATATGCCAGCAGATGGAGTTGATCAACGACATGTGCTTGGAATTTGGAAATCCGTTAATTAGGCATAGATTAATCTAATGCGAAAGAAGGTTCTGTTCAACGTCACGTACGCTAAAGAAACGAGAAAAGATGGCTGTCAAAAAAAGACAACAGGGTTCTCTTGCATGTTAACATGTAACAATTTCAACAAAACACTTTGTAAAAGTCAAAAGCAATCATCAATTTGAACCGACTTTAATCTTTACTATTTGATCATTCGTCAAAACACACAATCAAGATCATGAGAAAGTGTCACGGAAGATAAGGCTCTTTTTGGTCATGGAATTATTCCTTGCCCAGCTCAACACGAACAATAAGCTAGCTTTGGAGAAAATTAAATTTAATGACATCGGTCGGTCCTACTTTTCCTAACAACATATATAAGCACCAGATTAAGTGCCAATGTACGTAGCACAATTTTAATCCTCTCATTCATTCATTCATTCATTTTGCTATACATACGCTGCTGCTTCCATTGCCGCCAACCCCATTAACTTAGGAGTTAATAATTGTGATGGATCATGACCCTTCTCCTCCTCCTAAAGGTTACGCGCCTCGTCTCATGTTGCACACTCTAATGTATCGACTGACACGACACGTGCCTTTCTCGAGATTTATACCTAATTAGTAGTAGTGTTATCGTGATAGTTTTAAGAAACACAGGTGTCAATATATCAGAGCGAGCGTGTAATACCTAAAGACTGGTTGTCCATCCATGACACACAGGATCCGCAATGACATTTTTCCAGTGACAATTCAGTGTCACTTCTATATTTATGCCAAATGTTTTGTTTATTTAATTTGTCATGTGCTGTTTATTTAAATTTCTTTTACCATCACGTGATAAGCGCAACGGATCTTCTGTCCCACACTCTGTACCACTCTCTGTCTCACTTTTTATTATATTGCTATTTTTCCTACATAAACATCATGTTTTAGTTCTTTTTTGTTTTCTTAAGATTCAATAGCTATTAATTGAGTAATACACAAAATTTAGCAAACTCAAAAAATCAAAATGCATAAAAAATGAGATTGTTTATGAATTTTCTGCTATATTTTTTAATTTTCTATTATATATTGCTTTTTTGAAACTGCTGTATTTATTTTTTACTCAATTAATAGTTATTGAATCTTAAGAAAACAAAAAAGGACTAAAACATGATATTTATGTAGGAGAAATAACAATATAATAAAAAGTGGGACGGAGAGTGGCACAGAGTGTGGGACAGAAGATCCGTTGCGACGTGATAAGTGGGATTGGCACTAGATTTGGTACCGAATAGTGGCACAAAGGATCTCAACTGCATCCATGGAGCCGCCAATTAAAAACTTCTCCGGAACCGCCGGTGCAGCCGAGTCCATATGATCTCATCTCTTATAAAGCCACCGCTACTTCTTTTTCTTCTTTTTGGGGTTGAGTCCAGTAGTCTCTCTCTGCCTCAACGGCCAAAACAGACAAATTGGAGAACGTAGCAAGAAGAACATGAGGGAAATATATACTTTGCAATAATGGAACCAAACTAAAAATGCCCCACCATTCAAGTGGGTAATGGAACCATGTGCGATCATATGGTGGTTGGCCCTTTCAAGGCCCACACCAAAAACAAAAAAAAAAAAAACTCTCTTTTTAACCCCAAAATCTTGAAAACGAAAGATGAAGCATACACCTATAATTCTTTTTTTATTTATTTAAAAAATTTCAATTCTATGAAAAATACAACCAACACAATAAAGATTGATTCCCTTAAGTCGTCTCTCCTCCTCCTCACCGCCCATTCTTAATCTTCTCTTCCTAATCTTCTTTTTCCTTCATTCCCTTCACACGTTGCTTCCTCACATTTCCCAATCTCTCCCTCCTCACCTTTTCCATTTCCTTTTCCTTTCTTCCTCATATATGTTATAATTAGTACAGTAGATAACTAGATATTGTGTCAGAAGTCAAGAAACTTGTTAATTTCCCTTTTGTCCTTCTGAGCAAAGAGGCCCCTTTGTGTCAGAAGAAAATCTTTTATCTGCAAGTACATACCCTCCCACCACTACTAGTATTGCCTGTTTCTCTTTCAATCCCGTCCCATGAATCCAAACCAAACCAAACCCTTCCTTCTTTCGTAGTTCGGATCATCCTATATAAGTAGTATATATTTACTTCCTAGAAAGCTACAAGTGCAACAAGTAAAGTACCCTCACAAACCCTAAATTTTTCCCACCTAGTTCTTGGCCTTGTCTCAGCATTCTTCTCATGAGCCCTCAACACATGTACACTCCCTTTGAGTCGTGGGTCGATCAGAACCAGGTTAGCTTACCGGTTCCCTTCGAGCCCTGAAGAAAATGAACAAGCAAAGAACCGGTGCTGTAACTTCTTCAACTTCGTCATCTATCAGAGACACTTGTAGACGCTATCATATGGTTAAGATGGCTGCTTATGCATCCATGGCTTCTGCTGTCGGATCAAAACGAGCATGGAGCCGCGCTTTTGCTCTGGAAGATTAGGAAATCGAGGGGCTGAACCGTTGGCTTGTCAAGCGAAACAAATCTCGTGCATTAAGGGGAAGAAGCTCATCAAATGCTGTAGCAAAAGAAAACCCTAGCAAAGGGTCAACAGTTGGTCTTGAAGAAGCTCATGAAGAACTTCGGAAGCTCGTTCCGGGAGGTGAAGTTATGGATGTGTCGAGCTTGTTCGATGAAACTGCCCATTATATAAAGTGCCTCACCTCCCAGGTACAAATCATGAGAAATATTGTGGATTTTTATTCGGCTTGATGATAAGCCAGCTGTTATGGTTATAAAGCGCAACAGTACATCATCAACAGCAGTTCATCTGATGCATAGATCAGAAAGAGATGATCCCGTCTGGGGTTGGATGCAGAGGTAAGTAAGTGCCAAAGATGACCAAGGAAAAATAAGGTGGCTTTTAATTAGGTTCATGTTTCATACGAGTAAATCTGAGGTACGACTTTTCCAAACAGTAAGATGTGAGGGTCACGTGTATGATAAGCTGAAAAAACTGTATCACTGTTTATTGTACAGAAATATTCAGGAGTTATTGTGGTCTGTTTTGGTGCTTATATTCCCGCTCATTCTTCTCTACTCTTATTTTCTCTCTTGTATCTGGTGTGTGGTTGTGTGTGAGACTATGACGATACTCTTAGATCTCTTGGAAGATATTTGCAGATTTTTGGCTCAACCGAGTGCAGCCCAAGATTATGAAGCAAGTACAGTATATATAATGATGGAGGTGAGACTTGTTCTGTTTGCCAATGAATCATTATGACTTTAATTCTTTTTGTCTTCAAGAAACCCGCAAAACAAAGGTGTTGTGAACTTTCTAATTTTGGAATCAGAGATAGAGAAAAATGAGAGAACTTTTCGAAAGAATTATAAGAAACTGATTTTGACTAATAGTAACATGTATGGTTTAAGTATATACGCATAATTTCGGTCCTCAAATTTTTTTTTTTTTTTCTGTAGGAGCTAGCTTCTCCAGACTTGAGACAGTTTTCATTTACGAATCCATAAGCAGAACGTTCCACTTCGTATACATGCATCTGCAAATGCGTATTACAAAATTTGGCCTGCAAAGAATATTCCAGCTTTCCTGGCCGACTTTGAAAGATATTAAAGTTTTTCTCAAGAATCTTCTTCCCTTTTTATTTGAGTCAAATATTTTTCTGTTCAACAGAGTTTTGTGCACAGTGCAAATATTATTTGAGAAAAAAATATTGCAGATCGCTCAGTTTTTTTTTAATACATATATTTATTTTCCACTAAAGTTTCAGATGCAGGGTATTGTACTTTTTTCTCCCCATAAGCGAGAAGCTATTCCGTTGAGTGAATGTCTATTTTCTACTTCACATTGTCTTAACGTATTACCTTACTTTTGAAAGGCAATAGAATATGCTAAACCCGAATTATGGAGTGTGCTAAAGTAACATCTTTCCTCGGTCTTCAAAATTTCCATTTCTAAAAGTTTCCCAAGTAGGATACTTGGATTACCTTCGTGCATCCAAATTAACACGTTTTGGGACTCTGTAACCTCATATGTGGTGTGTATATGTATATATATGTATGTATGTATAAAACTACTGCTGCTTTTGAAGAATTGAAGAAAGAGAATTAGAGCAAAGATTCGGGTGTGGTTAACATCCATAGTACGTACAACCTACAATTTGGGGAGTTCGATATGGATATGCTAGCTTGTAAAGAAGACTTTACGTACATATGGATTCTTTTTCTTTAAGGCTTATAGTACTACTCATGCAGAACAACTTGCAAAAAATAGTTCTAAGATTAGGATTTGGTAACGTGAAAGGCTTATTGTGTTGTGGGATCCATAGAAATATCTTTCTATTAATCTAAGTAGAATAAAGAGTGAGGATTTCAAAAAGTTACTTGCCATGAACTTTGGGTTAGTGAATTTTGTGAATAAAACAAAACGTAGCTTGCTTACTTATGTTACACATTAGAAGGAATTGTATGGTACAATTTGTTAATGCCTACGACTTTAGGATTTTTTCAGTGTCATTTGTTTCAGCAGTTTAGGATTCAAAAGTATTCAACTTGGTGGACTTTAGAATGCTATAAAAAGCCGTATTAGTGTTTGAGTTCTATTATTATCGTTATGTCTAATAGATTCCGCATAATGTTAAAAAAATTTTAATCTCATAATAAACAACTTTGGTTCATCAAAAGGAAGGGATAAAAAAAAAAGAGTAGAAGGAATTAAATTTAAATCCCAAGATCTTCTCTCGCCAAGTTTTCAATACTTAGTATTTTCGTACATTGATTTATTTCAATTCCTATGAAAGAAAGAAATGATTATCATGAAAGAAATAAGAATAGAAACAAATAATTTTCTATTGTCATTGTTGGTGTCTAATATATTCCACATTATTTTCAAAAATTTTATCTCATAATAAAAACTTTAGAGCTCGTTTGGGTTGTTATTTTGTAGAATTTTTGTTGAAAAATATACTGTAACAATCTGATGTGTGTGAAATAAAAAGCGATTGAAAATGTATTCATAGAAATTTTTCAAGAAAAATGGCAATCCGAATAAGGCCCAGATTCATCAAATGGATGAAAAAAAGAGTCAAGGAAATTATACTTTGTCCCAAGATCTTATTTTCCCAAGTTTTTTTTTAATTAACCCTTCTTCACCTCTATACCCCATCCCTTCCCCAAATTGTCGGGTTCAAAATTTCATCTCCTTACCCCATCCCTCCCCAAAACTGTCAAATTCAAAATTTGAACTTTGAACCTAACTGTTTAGACTCAAGATTCGAGTTTCCCAAATTTGACAATGGAGAAAATTATAAGATTCTTCCCTAACCAGTGGACCGATCCTAGTGGTTTTTTCTCAGGTTTCCATACTTATTAGTTTCTTATATGATTTATTTTCAATTCTTATGTAAGAAATGATTTTCATGGTCTTATTTTGGACGGAAAAAGCATGAAGTATTAGTAAAATACTTGAATTGCAACATTTTTCATTCTTTTGAAAATTTGAGTTTAAACTATAACAATAAATTGTAACTAATGCTCAAAAAAATAAATTGTAACTAAAAACCTAATTCCAAAATGTAGGTATTTAAAGGATAAAAAAAGACTAATGCTCTTGTTTTTTTGGACCATTTTTCATAAACATAATATTAAAAAGAATTCAAACACATTTTCATTTATAGTAACATTTTTAAATAGCACTCTAAAAATAACCGTAACCAATGCAGCCTACTTAAAATGTGCTCTGATGATCCAATGGACCGTAATAAATACAACAATTTATTAGAAAGGGTAAGAGTTTCTTGATGTGAAGGTGTAAACAAATATTAGATACTTGATTTTAACCCTCTCACATTTCTCCACACCCCTTCCTACATCCAACTGTCTAATATAGGATTTGAAATTTTGAAAGTAAGAAAATTTCTAAAAACTCTCCTGATGCAAAACTTAACAGGATATAAAACTTTCCTATACTATATATACATTATTAGGTTTATCTGTGTATCACATATACAAAACTTAGAGATCAAATTCAATTTTTACATATTTATCATACATTCAAATCTGTTAGTGTATATAGTGTTAGTGTAAGAAAAATGATCAAAACTTACCTATATTGATAATACCCATTGTCATTTTGATGATCGTTATTCCATAGACTAGTAAATTTTAGCGGAGACACTATTAAGAAAGTAAAGAAAAAATCGATAAAAAATCTAAAACATGAAGAGAACACAAAAATAAAAGAGTAAATCTTCTATAGACTGACAGTGTATATATTATTACCGTGGGATTCATGACATATGTGTAAAAGTTAAATTTTCAAATTCAAATTTTGTATAATTATCATTTATTCAACGCTGATAATGTATACACTGTCAGTGTAGAAAAAATTAATTAAAAATAAAATATACAAGCTCTTGAGGATTTAGGGAAGCAACGATAAGAAAAAATAAAAGACAATTCTTATTTCTTATTGAGAGAGACTGAGCAGAAACTAGTAAGAGTCAAATTTATGGAAAAGAGCACTTCGGATTCTCAGTCCCACTATGGAGTTCTTTTATCAAGTTTCACTCTTCAAATTCTGACACGTGTAATAAATCATGTTGTTAAGAATTGATTTAAGCGAACTTACTAACACGTGTAATAAATTATGTTGTAAGAATTGATTTAAGTGAACTCACGTGACACGTGTTAGGATTTGAAAAGTAAAACTTGGGTAAGAGAGCTTCAAAGTGGGATTGAGGATTGAAGTGAGAAAAGACTCTAGTAGGATAAAGTGCTTCAGCAAAATTTAAGCTCAATCGTTTGATCTACGGAATCAACTTGCTTATAAAATTCCTTTTAAGTTGTTGGTCAAACTTTCATAACCTGCACTGTTTTTTTTTTAACCCCTTGAAATAAAATAGGTATTACTGCATGGAAAAATAAAGAAAGAGTTACTTCATCATTTGAAGCCAACTGTTAGCTCTCACTTTCAAATTCTTCTATTGTTTGATCTACAGAATTAACTTGCCTGTCGTAAGTTGGTCACTAATAAAGAATTTAAAATTCCTTTAGGTTGTAGGTCAACCGTTCGTAACCTATAACCTATTTTGTTTTAAAAACGCTTAAAGTAAGATAGATATTTAAAAAGAATAGCCCTTAAAGTAAGATAGATATTGCTGTATGAAAAAATAAAGAAAGAGTTACTTTATCATTTGAAGCCAGCTGTTTGTTGTTTTTTTTTTTTTTTGGTCCCAAACAGGGAGGGTAAGATTTAAGGAGTGGAGAGAAAATAAGAAAACACGAAACTAAAATCTCAAATTCTTGGATCACAATTTTAGCCATCGGACTAAAGTTTCCTCAACACTCACTTTCAAATTCACTTTTGTGTAAACACGCAACAATCAATCATCGTAGTTGTCTATTTCTTTTAGCTAGGCTATCTAGAAAGAGGTTAATTCTCGATTAAGGAATAGAGATGGTAGGACGGTAAATTAGAAATAATCTAGATACAAATGACCAAGAAAATAAATCACTCTAGATGCTACTATAACAAAGTAACCAACTTGATGCTAACTCCATCTATAATAATTCACAAATATATCTCAAAATTGACTTTCTCCCATTTAATTACTGATGTTACGTGCAGCTAAAATAAGTTTACAAGCATAAACTAGCAATCATTAGACTGCATACCATAATCAGAGAACTTCATTAATCCAATTAACTACCTCCACTAGGAACCCTAATACACTTTTAGTTTTCGGGGATGCCAACTATAAAACTGTTAAAAATAAAACTAAAATTTTCAGATAGACTATAATAAATTCATAGCGTTAGCATTTTAGCAAATATTAAACTTCGAGCTATAATTATGTCATGTTTGCGGGGAATCTTCCAAGAAAAAAGATGAATAACTCAGAAAATCCTAAAACATCAGAATGAACTAGCCAAAATGTGGTTGACAGGCATATTTACATCTTCCTGTGGGGTTATATATATATATAACATCTAATGGATGGTCCGGATTTAATCTGGGGAGGAGACAGAAAAGGCAACCCAGGAACTGGGTATACATGTTTCATGTAGGGTTGTGTATATATATATATATGTATACATGTTTCATGTAGGGTTGTATAGTTTGATCTCCTCCTCTTACAATTATGATCGTTGTGCTCCATAACACACTACACTAATCGCCCGAAGGCACAAATGTCACACACACACATATTGCAACAGAGAGAGCGTAATAATACTTGCTAACAAAGAATTCAAAGCCTTGCACATGGCGCCCTCTTGGGCTCGATGTATGGATACCTTCTGTCCAACTTTTACGGAACAACTAATTCCATGTAACTTGTTTTGAAGCTGACAAAACATAAGCTAACAAACATAAATCGGGCACGATGTGGCCCATAAACCTCGAAATCTTCAATCAGGCAGATGATGCTGACAGTTTCACAAAATTCAACTTTAAACCAGCCCAATCCTTTTGCTTCTTTCTAACTCGGAGTATTCACTTCCAATCCCCAGAAACTGAAACTCCAGGGTGTTACTTTTTTGGGTAAAATTTGAAGTCAGCTATAATGTAGTCCAGTTCAAGAGAGCACACACTTTGTTTATCTTTTGCATCTGTATGAGAGAACTGAGGAGAGGCAAATCGTTCACATTTCAGGTGCCTTAATAATCTGATTTACATCTTGTCCGTATAGACTATACACAAAAGCAAACATTAATGGGGCTGCATATTTGAAGCCAAGGGCTGCAAAATACCAAAAAACTGTACGAGGGATATACAGCTTTCCACACTTCCGCTTTGTATCCTCCAATTCTATAGGTGTACTGCTATCTATGGTTATGCTGCTCTACTTAGATTACGATCTACTCTTCTGCTGCCTATATAATGGATGTTCAATTAGCCTCTGTTGATTGTCCAAAAAAAGAATGAGCCACCTTTCTGGGCCTCGACAATTCCACCAGTTTATGGAATAAGATGCGTTGTGAATCCCAAATTCCAGTAAGGAGCCACTTTTGTCAAGCCTTAACGGTGCTACCCGCTTGTGAAATTAGTACAGAGGGCAAGTCCCTAATCCGACGTCCACTCCCCCAGAACGAGGCTAGACAGAGGCCCATGATAGCCATGGCAACTACTGAGCATGCAGGAGGAACTGCTTGAGTGCTTCCAAGGAATTGAGTTGCAAGCAGCCCTGCCAATGTAGAACTCTGCATTCCTGTACACAATGAAACTGTCCGGTTGACTTCTTCTTCTAACCTGCCACAACAGCAAAGTTGTCAGATTTCGCTAGCTTGAAACTCTAAAATAGATATAACTTTAATTTGCACGCAAGCAGCAACTAGTTTCAGATCATCTTGATCAATACTGGCTTTACTTGTGAAAACAACCTGGTTGAGCTAGTAATACCAACATTAAATCCCAAGAACAAGCGAACTCCAATCACTAAGATTTGCAGAACTAGATGCAATCAAGGCATCAATTAAAAAATGACAGAGAAGGTTGCAGCAAGCAAACACTCTCTTACTGGAAATTGTAAAGGCTAGGCTACACACTCTACACGAGTAATTTTGCAACCCGGTTGAAGAATTGCAAGAGGCATAATGTGAATTACAACTGAAAGATGGTTAATGTCTCGTTCAAAATCTACAAAATTTGGGTTAATACACAATTTGTTTGCCTCTCGATGCATCACATCTTATACCTTACGTGTAAGAAAATCCTTCAACACAATCTCGTCCAAAATGAAAGTGTTATCACTGATAATGAAGAGCTGATAACAGGAGCAAATATGGTACCTCAAAATTGGGATTTTTGGATATCCAATAACCCAAAGTAAATGCCACTGCATGAAACGTCAGTACAGGAGCCACCAATCTCAGACCCTCGGGAGAAAGTATTTGGCTACGATTAATTGCAAGAGGACTGCCAATACACATTGAAGTGCAAATCATTGCAACGAATGGCATCACAGGTTGAAGGAGATAGACAACTGGTTTTGCATATGTGTTGAGGACCAGGCCAAGTGTTACTGGGGCAAGAACAACCTGGTAAGGCAATTTACTATTATATGAGAAAGTTCAATGCATCCAGATCTGGTAAAAGCTAATCAAAACAATTAAGAGATCGTAATTACTCTCTCCATCCAAACACAAGATTTCAAATTTGGGAATTGTTACTTTCATAGAGACATGTAAAGTACATAAAGATGATGAAGTACTAGAGACAGCTCACTCATGTTTTCTAACTGAATTACGTGCCTGCAAAATTGACTTTGACATAGCAACTGCATCAACTGGAACAAACAGAACCAATGAGAAGGCCTGTTAGAAGAGGAGTAACGAGGACTGAAGCAATGGTTGATGAGCTGGTCAAAAGAATGCTCAAAGCCACATCGCCTTTACTCAAGAAGCTGGCATAACTAGACAGCTGAGCCCCAGCAACACAAGACATGAGGACAAAACGGCAAAGAATATACGAGACATTCCAAATGCTCGCGGCAACCAAACACTCCAAGTGCTGGTTTCAGGGCATATTGTGCAACAAATCCAATAGACAGAGGGACAAGCCTGGTTAAAATCAGAAACAAAATTCATTAATCAATCAATATTAGTTAAAACAAAAAAAAAACACATAAAAATTGATTGAGGTAGTGAAAAAGTTGCAACCTTTTGAATGCCAGAGCAAAGTCATCAATTGAAAGCCTGATCCCAATAGACAACATGATTCCTCCGAGTGCAGGAGCATAGAGTTCTTTTGACACCCTGCAGGTTCCTCTATCATTTACAAAAACAAAACCAAGACATTTGTATAGCTTTAAGTATCAAGCATCTTCATAAAGTGCACATGGAAGACCAAAGAGAAAAAAAGACAGAACAGATAAATAAATCAATGAGTAAATAAAGAAAACCCATTTGCCTCACTCTGGACTGACGATAAATACTTGAATAATAAAATCAACCCCATAAAATAATATAAGGACCACCCAGAACCTCTCTGATATTTGCATCAAAACATATGATTTGATCAAACTATGCACCTGAGTCACAGTACTAGATTCCCATTGGACAAGTCTTGAAACACAAGCAACACCCCAAACTCCTGAAAATTTATATATATTCACATGATTGAAGCATAAATAAGTTAAGCTAAATATAAACCTTCAGAAACTCCGGATTCGATCAAAAGCCCCGGAAGCTTTCTTACCACACAGAAAGAAATTGATTGGAAATCTTACCAAGTGAAAGTAGAAGGCTGAGAAAGAGCAGAAACTGCAGTGAGGGCCACCACAAAAGGAAGCATTGCAGACAAAACTTGGGAAGAATCCGCCTTTTTATCAGCTTCCATCACGCTTTCATCGAGGCTTGCACCAAAAGATAAGAGAGAAAAATTGCCTTCTCGCTTATGCCACCCAACTTTTCCAATAAACGGGGACGACGTCGTTGAGCAGGCTATGGCAGATAAAGAACCAAACCCACGGAAACCCTTGTTCAAAAATGGAAAAAGAAAAGGCCTTTTCGTGAAAGCGAGGGAAAAAGAAAGAGAATTGGGATTGGAAGTAGAAATGGTTGGGGAGGAAGAGAAATGATGTGGGAGCTTTCGAGTGGCGGGAAGTGAGAGTCGGAGCAAGGGATAAAGATGGAATAACAACTGACATCTCCAACTGGTTTACAGAAAGTAACCGTTGAAGATGGAGTGCGGGCGCCGGAGGAGATGGTTTTCCTTGTCCGGGCGCAGGGAGAGAAGAAAGAAAAGGAGAGGAGTAGAGCGAAGGAGAGTAGATGACGAAAAGATAACAGACTAGGAAAATCCCTTTGTATTTAGTAGTAGTACTAGTACTAGAATATTTTTGTTTTTTTTTCAAAATTTTTTTTTGTTACTACGTAGCACTTCAGAGATTTTTTCTAGAATGTTCAACGGTTGGAAGGAAGACTTGCTACTGTGATTGTGATGTGAAACTTTTTGGGGTTTCGATTGAGCGATTGACGGTCCGGATTTTGTTGAAATGTGTCGTATCCACTCAGCAGCTGATTTTCGTTCATAATCCTTGTTCAAGATTTGCACCCACACCCCCACATCATTCTTCATCCTCAGGTTTGGCCCCGTGTCTTTCCTTGATTTGCAAGTCCTCTAAACCTTTGAACCATTTCCAGAATAAGTTCATTCTGTACAAAGTGTGTTGTGCACTGTTTTTTTCTAATTTTCTTTTCATTTTTAAAAGGGTGAATTAGGCACCTTTCATCTCCATTTGGTAATGAACAAAACCAACTTCTATTCTAATCTTGCTATAATGTTACCGATAATTTCTTTTGGTCGGAAGATCAAAGGCCCGAAAACAGAACAGGGAAATCTGTTGAATCTGTCGCTGCTAAATACTAAGTGAAGGCGCAGCTAGGCCCGAAACAAATGTATAGTGCCGTAGGTTTCTTTAATTACTACTAATTTAGTATACTTTATACAACATCTGGGGGACTTTTCACATTTGACATTTTCTCCCTATCAGTATGAACTTTGCCTGGAATAAATAATTGCAACACTTAAATGCCACCCCAGTGGCCATCAAACTATATGGGAGACTTCTCCAGTCAATGATATCATCATTGTCCGTCCATCTATAAAGCCCGCCCATGGGTCCGAGAGACATCCTCCTACTATTATGACAGTAGTATATGCTGTTACACAAAATCAACCACAATTTCACCCTTCACTGCGAAAGCTTTTACAGTTTTTGAGTCTTGTTTAAGTTGCCAAAAGGATGAACTTCTGTTTTGCACAAAGAAAGAAAGCCTAGAATTCCTTCACATCTGCAATTTTATGCCTATTTGTTCGAGTGGTAAACCCAGAGAACAATCTGAATCATTCTCATCAGTCTAGGATGAGGATGTTGAGTGGCGGACATATCTTGGAGGAGTTGTTGCTGGTGTCTTTTGTTGGCAGTAACGTCCAGCAAAAGAGAAAAACAACATAAAGAAGAGAGCCCTTAAGGAGCTATGCTGCCCTGCACTCGGATTAGCTTAACTGGCCAAAACTGCAGAGACCTAAAGGTGGAGACTTTAGATGATATCAATGACAATAATAGAGGGGGTGGTCCATTTCCATTAGAGGGACACTCAGGTGCTGGAAATCCCAATTATAGAAATCTGCCTCCATGTGCATATTCACACACTTGCTGGCTGCTGCAAATGAAATCCATCCTTGCCACGAAATCTCTACCGTCACCAGTGATCATTGTCGAGTAGAATGCATGCATTAAGATAGTAAATGTACACACTAGCCTGCAGTGTACTCAAATACATAGCGCCCTTATCCAGCATATGCTATGTGAAAGTCACCCTTTGCCAGCTTTTCATTATTTAACATCAAAAAAGACAATTTCCCAATTCAAATGTAGAGATTTTAAAAAGGACTAAATATACGTCAGACTTAACTTCTTTTTTTTCCCCCTAAATTTGTCCCTTTTCTCATGGTCAAAACTCATGCTTTAAAAAAAGAACGAAAGAGTTATTAATTTTCACGCCACTATTGGTATTTTGTTTTTCACTTCACCACATGCATGCTTGCAAGTGGCAGCCCCCGGTCGGGCCAGCATCATCAACATATTTGCAAAAATGAAAAACGTTGATGAGCTCTTGCTTATCTTTCACTCTCTTTCAGTGGCAATATACAATTCATTAACCTGATGATTCATTAAAAGGTAACAATCCCATGGCATCGATCCAGGGGAAAAAGGGTTTATACTGAAACCCACTGCTCATAGAAAAATAAAAGCTTATTAAAATGCTCCTATTGTTAAAGTAGGCAACAGAAAGGAAACAAGACAATGAACAAGCAAACCAGCTAAAATCCAATCAATGGACAGTATAGAAGAATATATAACATTGCTATGAGTTCATCAGCAGCTGTATGGGAATATGGGGCAGAAGTACTTATTAGTATACGATAGTTATACATGTGGGTTTCCTTGGATACCATCAGTAGAGGAACACCTGTTGTGAAATCGGTACCATGCAAGAATAAAGCCAAAGATGCTTCAAGAATTACAAAATCTAGCTGCAATATTTGAAGTCATAAGGTAATTCTCACTAAGACATTTGACCACTTTTCCCTGTCATCAAGTTTTCTTTCTTTTACTCGCGTTCTCGTTCATGAACCTCACTACAGTCCACTTTAGGACAGCTTGATATGTTTAAAAGAAGTGTGGGCAGGTGCCGGATTATAAATTTCTCATTCTTGATCCCATTACTTGTAAATAAATAATTTTTGAGAAGTAAATGAGACAACGTATGGAAGAGTTTAGTCAAGTGCAAAACTTAGGTCAATATGTCGTTCTCTCCCTCCTGCTTCTCATTCCACACAGATCACAAGAATCGCAGGAAATGAAAAAGAACATATGTTAAACAATTCTAAGAATTTACATGTTAAACAAAACAAGTCATAGCTTCTACATTGAAATATAATTGCATCAAAACCCCACTGGAATACTGATTTCCTCTTAAGTGCAGAAAGAACAGAAAGCTTTGGTCTTAAGCTATTGACAATTTTGATTTCCCAAATTTGAACGCATTATAAATATCACAGAAAAGAGAAGCGAATTGCTTGCATGATGTAAACAGGTAAATCTTGTTAGCAAGCATGTGAGAATTGGGAAAAGACCATCTAACTATTTCAATAAATGGCCTTGTAAAAGAACACAGCAAGTTTGATAAGGAAGACAAAATTAAACAGAGGCAGAATCAAGATTTACAGGTAGCAGGTTTTCTAAGCTTAGGATTCAACTCTGGCCCACTAGATTAGAGAAATTCCTGAAATCGTTTCAGCCAACATTACATTCTTCTTACAAGAGAATGTATGTATCTTGCAGTCGAAAACTGGAGGAGGAAAACAAAAAAAAAAAAAAAACTTGGAGCAGATGCGTACCATTGCTCATGCAATTTTTGGCAAAAATATGCCGTCTTCAACGAATCCAACTTTCTTAGCCTAATAAAAAAGACAAATCTGTAAATTCATTCATATTGAGTTGTTCCAGAAAAAGTAAGAAGTATGAGAAGCCAAACTGAAAAGAATTAAAATGAGAAGCAAGACGAGAAACTAAAGTTTGGAAAAGAACTAAAAGAATCATATCAGGCTAGTTGCATTTGCAATTTAACTAGAGATTTCTTAAGTTGTTTAATTCTCAGAAACTGAAAAGAAACCAGCAAGTACAATGTAGTGGCATCCAAAAAGCAAAGGAAGATCACAAGCAGTGGCGAAGTTAAACTTTGAATGAGACAATAAAGACTACAAATTTAAGAATCAAAATAATATAGATTTTATTTCTTGCATTTATGTATATCTCATCAACTACAAAAAGAGAATTAAGTGACAATCGTATTTCAGGTTTGATATGAATTGAACGTAGTTACAAACCTCTGCAAATCTATCACAAGTAATTTATGTAGTGCTCCTGTATCTTTTATATCCTCTCTCTCATAGACACTCAAATGAAGCATCAATATATCCTGGCTTTCTCTCCTCATCTCGGAGTCCAATCACAACCGTCAAAAAGATAGGAGCTGGCATGATAGTTTGCAGCACTATACATGAAACCGCAAGCAAGCACACCTGAATGAAGCATATGACCACTAAACCAGACTTTCGGCAGACATGTACATAGAATGAATAATGGAAGACCCATGGTCTGATTGAGCTATAGTGCAACTTGACCTCTCCTGACTAGCAAAATCTACAGAACAGTCCTTACAAAATCTCCCTGATCAAGCTGATACCGGAGCTTCCCCAAGAGACTCTGCTCACAAACACACATGCATCAGAATCACATATAGGAATATAACGTTATCAAGTGAAGTGATAGGAAAAGGAAAAAGGCATCGGAAGATATATTTTTGTGGTTATGTAGTCACAAGATCTTTATATCCTGTTGTGAAAAGAACTTTAAAGAACAAAAGGAAGTATTGCAACTGTAGCTAAATTGATTAGTAACTGAGGGTAAAGTTTCCATAAGAATCCAATAAAACGTTGGACAGAAATAAAAGTCAAAATTTCACTCTATCAAAGTTCAAACTCAATGAAACAAATTTTAAGAAATCAACTAAAGCATCTATCTGGAAGCAGCAGTCTCATTGTCTCAAGCTTCCAAATTTTGACCGTGGCTCTCCATATTATTTGCCTATAGAGTCAGTTTAAGTTCGGAAATTTTAAGCAAACATCTCTGCTAATACAAAGCCATAAAGTTTAGGCGATCCAATGACAAAAAACTATGAGATTTGGGAATAAACACGAACAACATCTCTACCATCGTCCAAATTTATAAACCAACATGCCAAGCAAATTAACAAGCCAGGAGCCAAAGAATTCTACAGGCACATAACTATCAGTTGACCATTGAATTTCAAAAGACGAACGAAAAGAGATGGGCGAAAACAAATGAGGGACCTTTGAAACAGCCTCTAATATGTGCTTCCCATCTTGAATCTGATCCGTGAGCTGAACAGCAGTACAATCCCTCGGTGTCTCAAACGAGGACAAAGAAAACTGCTTAGAAACCACCCCAACATCAAAATAAATCAACCCGGAGCTAGGTATATCCACCCTGATTTCCTTAACGGGAAACCACAAGAATAAATCCTGTGCTGAAATCCAGCCAGCTCACCGATCTGGCCGTAGCTCAAAGTACCCGAAACATTTGTTTCGTAGTGCAATTCGTTTTCAAAATTTAGCATTGCAAGCTTGATCCAAGTGCACCTCAAATTTACCAGAATTATCCAAAGTGAAGTTCTTGACTCCCTTAGGGAGTAAGCCCATTGGCAAGCCATGGCATTTTAGTACTTCATAGATTGAAGAAGATGATTCCAAGTTCGATCGTACTGCTGATGACAGGCAACAGAGTACAAGGAATAGGCAACTGAGGTGTGAGAAAGTAAGCATCTTTTTCATGTATGGGATGGAGTTTAGAATGGTTTGTGCTAAAGCATGGAATATGGGAAAAGGGGTTTAGAATCGCATAAGGGTTTTAGGAAATTTGGGTTTTGGGGAAGGGAAAAGAAATTAGAAAGTGGGGGTGGGTTTTTGAAGAAGAAGAGGAGAGGAGGGAAGGACGGACATACGGGAGAAGTAGGGGGAGAAGACTGCTGCCAGCAAGAGTCCAGAGGGGATTAGGAGAATGATCAATTATTGGTGGTGAGAGGTGGGGTCTTGCAAATGTACAAGTGATTCTGAGGTGTAGCCACTGGTATTAGTCCACGTGGAGGAAGAAAAGGGTTGAGGTGGAACGGTAAGACACGAGACAAGTTTTGGCACGCGTTGGGTTGGGACTTACATACAAAGGATTGCGGAGACATCGGAGGAGCGTGAAGACACGCGCCTGCCTTGGCGGCTGGGGAAAAGTTTTATCGTACCAGGCATACTACTTACTATGATGTGCATGAAATAGTGCGATAAGTACGACCTGGCCGAATAAACCACACAGATGGGGTGGTGTGGTTATGTTGGCAAGAGTGGTTAAAAGAGCTGGCAAAACGCTCTCAAACTAGGACAAGGGGCTGAACGGTTATCAGGAAATCATTCGGGGCGATTTTATGAAGATTGCAAATGGCGTAATTCATTTTTAATAATTTATAATTATAGAATAAAATTTTATCAACTTCACACATGGTGTGAAAAATAAGGTGCAAAATAAAATTTGGACCTTATATTTTATTTTTTGACCAAATCTTGGCCCTGAATTGCCAAACATTCCTGTCCTTCCCTCAAACTATTAACTTGGTTGATTTCTAGACCAGGGTGTAAAAATATGCACTTAATAATTAAATGATCAAAAGTTGATCAACTATATATATATATAAATTAAGGGCCATCCAAATTTTAGATTTTTTTTTTTGTCCTAGAATAGAAGAGCAATGAAGTGAAGAGTGAAGAATTTTAATTTATATAAGCAAAAGGTCTGTCCTACAGGGAAAAAATTCACTTTTCGTCTATAAATTTCGAGACACGGACACATTTCATCTTCAAACTTTTAGGCGCAACACATTTAGTACATGGATTAATGATTTTTGACCATATTCAGTCCAAAAATAATAAATTGTTTGATTTGGACGATAAAGACTCACGTGTCCAGGCACGTGACCGTTAAGTAAAATCAATTTCTCAATTAAAATTAACAGTCACATGCTAGAAATGTGAGTCTTCTCTGTCCAAATTGAATAATTTAACGTTTTTGAATTAATGTAATAAAAAATTATTAATTCATGAACTAAATGTGTTATGCCTAAAAATTTAGGGATAAAATGTGTCATTAACTCAAAATTTAGTGATAAAAAGTGAAATCCCCCCGCCCCGGTCGCATAGCCAAGGAGAGAGGAAAGAAGTGGGAACTGGGGATTGCGGAAGTTAAAATGGTCAGAAACGGTGGCATCCAAAGTCTAGACCAGCCCCAGCTGCTGGAAAAAGCGTACAATAAATCCAAGAATCTAGACGTATAGCTGGAGATGTCATGTGTGCATAATTGGAGAAAACGGCAGGTGAAAGAGTGTTTTCTTGGGCTGAGGCTGGGACGGGAATGATGATAGCTATATGATTTTGTCTTTCCCACATACTTGATACTACTACCCTGTGCCAGTACCACTTTTTATATTACTTTTCATATAATTTAATAATGCCGCGACGAATCTTTTCTTGAGTGGTGATGGAGAGTGTTCCCAGATTTACCGGTTGGTATACGTATATATATGCATATCCCACTATTACTTGTTTAAGTACGTTCGTAAGTATAAACTGAGGCTGCCAATAGCTTCTATTTTGAGGTAGGAGGTCAAGAATTCAATACTTGCCTTTTATATTATCATTGATTGTAATTGTTATTTAATTATAGTTTCCTTCGACGAAAAAAAAATCCCGACCCCTCTTCCCCTTAGATTAGACTAGTATAAGTTATGCAAATATTATCGTTACGATAAAAAAAAAAAAATAAACTGAGGCTCAAAAGGGCGGCAACCGTGTGTACGTAGTTTAATTATTGCACCGCAACATCAACATTAACGTACGAGTGTATATTATTGTTTCCATAGGAATAGTGGTTCAATGAAAATCTGTGGGCAATAAAGCCTGGAACAACGTGCAATTTCTGCGGCAGCCGGTGGTAGCATATTTCGGTGACGAAGGGCAAATTCCTGCGGCTGATGCTCCCGAAATAAAAAATTTCTTGAAATGTTGTCACCTTATACCTATGTCTTGTGACATGGAGGCAGCCACCACAAACACAAACTTCTCGCCCGTGTGCTGCTGTGCGGCAGCGCCGAATGGGTCCGGCATTTCTATCTCATTTATGTATCATATGTATGTATCTACAGCCTCTCGATTATTTGTTTAAATAATAAAAAAAAAGTCAATACATTAGTACTAGTAGACTAGTAGTAGTATTGGATTATTAATTAATTAATGTGCGCCCAAACTACCATCAGCCTTACTTGATAACTTGTGTTTTTCCGACAGGAATGCAGGTCTAATGACACCACCATTAGATTAGCGTGCTGCTGCTGCATTCAAAGCCATTAATCCACTTTGATGCCAGAATAAAGGGCAAAACTGACTAAAAATCCCATGTGCCTTTTTACAACCAGAATTTAAAATATTCCATGCTGCACCACACTTGTTTCTTTGTCCCACCAAATTTAAGACTACTACTAGAATTTTACAGCAGTAACGACTAATATTTTAACAAATATTATGCCGAGTCTACTCCATTAAACGTCATTTGCTAACAAAACAAATGGTACTATTTAATTCTAGACAAGGGATCTGTTTACTTACCCTGTCTAGCTAAGATGGTCTCCCCCTTTGTCATCATTTACCATATACTAAACTTCTTTTGTGTACATGCAGCTGCTAATACCTATAATATTTTAACGAGTATCCAAGAGATACACGTCAGGCAGAACTTTGATCATGATTTGTAGATAACAATAATGATAGGGGACATAAATTGAGACTATAATTTCAGTTTAAACTTTGGTTTTGGATGAAAATTAGGAATAACAATTAGACGGAAAAGTGGTTTTTCTTTTTTTAGGCAAATTAACTATAAATAACTACTAACAAATATCAATAACAATTACACCTACCATGCTGCTTTTTCGTTGTAGAGTCATTTCAGTCGCCCTCCCAGTCTCCGTTGCCTTTGCGTCAATGCCGCCATCAAGATTGTGCGTGCATGTCAACAGATTGAGAAATTTAACCATGGCCAACAAAATGATAGAAACATGGGGATATTCTTACCTACCTAGTCCATACTCCAGATTGAGAAGGGTCATTAGTTAACGGTAATTCATTATTCATTAGTTAACGGTACGTACATACATACATGTATATATATATATATATATGCATGCTTCTCATCATATTCCGAGATGTTGGAGCAAATATTGTACTAATAATTACTAATGCTTAGTTTTATTGTGTCAACCTCGAAGGTGTCGAAGGGGTCAAATGGGTGAAGGGTAGGCCTGTCTTCATCACGCATTAGGCTTCTCAATGACTCCTCTAGATTTTATTATTTGCATAGCTTCTCACCAATCAAGTTGTTTCCAAAGAAAAGTGAAAACGGAACTTTTGCATAAAAGTGAGTTAGATTCGGGAACATTATTGTGTTGATCAATTATTATAGTTGCCAAGTTTTATGTTTTTGCTCTTCTCTTTTTTTTTTTTTCAAATTTGTTTCAATATACAACCCAAAATCTCCTTATTGAAAAAGATTCTAACCTTAGTGCAAAGAATATTTTCGAAATCGGAAAGTGCATACCTCAATGTAAATGTTCGATCTAAACGTACAGAATCATTGAAGATGTCCAAGTTTTGTCCTTTCAGGTATGACATGCTTATGCCAGTCTTAGAATCGAAGCTTTATCTTTTTCACGCAACATAAACGCACCATTTTGGTTTTAACTGTGAACAAACTTTGTATGGTTGAACAAATAATTAATCACTGCATGTGGCGAGAAGAACCCATCAAATTATCACAGTACTAACGTACATGAATAATGAAGGATTGTAGCGGGCCGGCCACGGTGCCAATGGATGAGGTAGACAACTTTTCCGGCCCCAGGACGATGGAGCATTGGCTTTGTAGATAACTGGCTTTCCGAGTCACAAAAGGTCACGTGTTTAAATGTGGCTGTTGTCGACGTGAGAACTATATTGACTAGCGATCAATATAAATTTCTGCAAACGACTTATAAATATTATAAATTTCTGCAAACGACTTATAAATATTTTCTAATTCTTAACTGTGAATGGAGTCGAATTCATTCAAGTTCTTATTCCCATAAAGGGGAAAAAAAAGGCCTATTAGACAATAAAAAGGAGTCAAGGGCTGTACTATGTGTGGCAAAATGGAAAATGACTTCACCAATTTTCTTCCATGGTAGCAAGAAATTGAATCCTGATACTCTACTATTTCCATGCATTACGCGAAAATTGGAACGACTTCTTTCAGATTTTGGGACGGAAGGACAAATGCGCTAATGGGTGTCACTGAGTCAACAAGAGATGAAAAAGAACCAACTAACCCACCAACTAGTATTTGATTTTGTGAGATTTTTGCTACTCGCTTCAATGGAATAAGCAATGGAATCAAGCTGTCCCCAATCTGATGTATCAAAAAACACCACTCCAACGTGAAAGACGTTGCTTCAAGTAATTTCAAATCACAATCTCCACATATCAATAATATTTTTAAAAAAAAAGAAAGAAAAGAAGAAAAGCATAATCGTGGTAAAGTTTTTGATAATCCCTTTGTACAGTAATGGAAAAGAGAATTAAGATGCTCCTGTATATACATACATGCTCCATTGGAGAAAGACGACAGCTCAACAATAAAACCTCGTGAGCACAGGCAAGTTTTGTATTCACTTAAAAGAAAAGTCAACCGGGATCCTTGGCTTCTTAATCAAATTCGCCGGACCTCAAAGCTCACAACTATTATTGGTTCAGGAAAATGTTCAATTTGGAGCCGTTTTAAGACCTTCTGGATCTTACCTTTGCTTCTTCTAGTTTTGAGACTATTGATAGGGTTTTCTCCCTGTAACTTGTTTAACGCCATCACACTCTAGGGCTGAAGTTATAAGACACCAAAATCCAACCCACTCCCCGATCAGAAACACTTCTGCTGCTATTAGCACATTTTTTGACATGATTCTGCGATCCATTGGGCCAGAGTTCCGAACTTTCACTTTCTATATCGGGATACAGTGGCCCATTTAAACTTTTAAGCCAATTCCGATATGAAATTGTTGGTTCATTAAATTCTCCAAATCTGCTCAAATAATTTATTCTTCCCCGACATGTATTTAAAAAAAAAAAAAATCTTGCCCAATCCTTTAAAAATCTCCTTTTTACTGCAATGGGGCCGAGCAAAGTAGGAAGCAAATCTCTAAACAAGGTAATGAGGTCAAATTGATTAGTTACAAAAGTAACAGACCTTGTTTGATAATTTAATTCAGTGTTTTAATTTAATGGAATCAGATTATATGTGTTTGATAACAAAAAAAAAAAATACAACATCTGAACATCTGAATCAAGCTGTCCACAATCTGATGTATCAAAAAGCACCGCTCCAACGTGAAATAAAAACTTTGGTCACGACCATTTTCTGATCATGGCTAGGCCAGCATGGTACCTTAGCCAACCTTTATCTGCTGATCCACCAATTTTTGGTACATCATTTCTTGAATTTCCTGAATTTTTTAATGTCACAGTATTGACATTTGAGGCCAGGGCATATCCTTGGCAAGAAAGGGCAATTCCGTATTCCACCTCATTTCATCCTCCAAATTTGGCATTTTTGGGTCAACAGGTTGAGGAGGACTAGGAGAACTAGTTTAATGTTGTTTGCAGGTGGGGGTGGAATTTCTGCCAATCCCAATGTTAGGAGGAGTATTAGGCTTGAATGTGAAAATAGTACTAGCATGAGTGTGAATGGTACAAGCCACACAAAATTATGTGAATTTGCTGGTTGTTCAAATGGGGTATGTGAGCATGATCCGTTAAGGGTTATGAAGCCAACGTTGCAGGCTACTTTTTGTTTGCAGCCTCCTGGTGATACACCAACTAGGAGGTCAACTTTTGATGGGATTCTTCCTGGTTGTATGCCAGTAGTGTTTTTTGAGGATTTGTCTTCCAAAAAGCAGTATCAATGGCATTTGCCTGAGGAGAAATATGAGGAGTTCTCTGTTTTTATACCAAAGGAAGAGGTAGTATACGAAGGGTTGAAGGTTTTTGGATGTGCTGATGAGCGTACCAAGAGCTGAAGTTAGGAGAATGAGAGAAAAGGTTTTGGAAATGATGTATAGAAAGCATGAGAGCTCACTCGGTTTGGGGAGCAAGAAGGATGCGTTTGATATTGCTATTGAAGGCACCTTGCAGAGGATCAAGTCCAGACTAGAGGAAATAGCTTGATTCTTGGCGTAATTTTATTAGCTTCTTGTAGTTGTGGTGCTTTTTCTTGGCTCTTTCTTCGTCATGCATTTGCCAATGGGTGTACATGATTACAGAAGTTTTGTATTAGTAGTAATTATTAAAAAGCAAAAAAGGAAGAAAAAGAATTTGCATACGGATTTTGCACTGATGGATAAAAAACTAGTTGATAGATATGGTAGAACCGTAGAAATGGAGATTGTTATGAACATCCCAGCTCAAATGCATGCTTGACACAGTAACATTTGGAGGTCAAGAACTTCGACCACAGAGGCGCCCGTCTGCTATAAAGTTTATTGCTTTGATTATGGCAGGAGAGCAAGATCAACCCTGAAGTGGCAAACTTTGCAGTATCCTGCTTTGCATTGATTGAATTTGATAGCTTCGAATGTTGTTTATCCCAAGATCAGCTTATGTGAGACAATTGCATTAATGCTTGTTTTGCATTCTTGTAACTGATTTTTGGTAGGTACTCTTGCATGCATGTTTAGCAGAATTTTATGGCAATCAGCAGTTGACTCAAGGAGAAAACTATGAAGAGCAGAGGACAAGTCTGAAACAGAAAACCATATTTTGGGAAATGGGCTTGTGGTAGATTATGCTTCTGTCATCTGTCGACAACAGAATATTTCATGGTTTCGAGCAAGAATTTGAGAACAGGAGCTGCAAACTGTGGCTTCTGCTCCTCTCATTGTGGCATTGAAACCAGGAGCTGGAAAACCTGCTATAGCTTGGCTGCAAATTAATTTCCATCTATGATGAAAATAGTCAGCTCCCCTGAAGTTAATTTTCCTGTTTTCCTGTTAAGATTCAAGTGGGGGCGTTAACAAGAAAATGCAATGAAGCTTTAACTTGCATCAAAGTGAAGTAGAAAAAGAAAAAAAAAAGGGAAATGATATTAGCACCCTTCAAAAAATCTTTGAACATTCCTTTCCTTCTTTTGCATCAGATGAAGTTTAAGGAGTGTCTAAAATTTGTAAACCTGATGAATTGAAAAAAGCTGTAAGTCGTGAAGTGCAACTGCAGCCGTTTGCAGCTAATGAAGGTCAGAAAATGTTCAGCATTTTTCTCTGGAAAATGGGGAAGTGGCTAAGAACTACAAATCTCCACCAGAAACATAACATGAGAACACCACCTTGTATCCTTAGAATTTTTTTTTTTTTTTTTAAACTTGGAAGAAATTTCGTAATCAATTAACGTCAAAGGTATGGGTATCATTAATGGGCTCTTGGCAAGAACTCCTCCTTGTTGGGTTTGAATTTTGCAAGTTTAATAACAATAGCCAGCCAACGAAATAAAATTCACTGGATTTCCATATGCAGAAAACTAAATTCCGTGTTCCTTGAAAATGATGGAAGCCAGCCAATAGCGTGCTGGCTTCACAGTGATGCAACTTTTCAAAAGCAGGTAGGGCAAAAATTAAATGCTAGCAGGGCTTTGGCAGGTAGAAAACTAAATTAATTGTGATGAACCTTTAAAGAGATACGAGCTTAGACGCTGAGTTATGGGCTTACTGTTTGGTCATAGGGCTTCAAACATTTGGAAGTTGAATTTGCACCACTGGTCAAAAAAAAAAAGAAAAAAGAAAAGTATCTTTTACCTCAAAATTGGGTTTGATATCCTAGTCAGTAAATGCTCGGATTATACTCAATACAATGCACATTCAAAAAACTTTCATATTTTACACATTTTAAAAATATTCTGAAAAGTATTTATACTTTTCAATTAACTATATAAAATATATTATAAAATTTTTTATTTATTATACTTCACAAATTATACTTTAATTTTGAGTAAGGACAATGATTTATCTTCCTACTTACTTACAAAATAACGATGACATATAATATAATTCTATAAATTTTGTACATATACAAGTAACAATTTTAATAAATTTAAGGTCTTATACACGAGGATAAGAGTTAACATTGATATAAATGCAGCATAATCTTTGAAAAATATAGTAAATTTAACTGTATTTCTAGTTTCATAATTTTCAAATCACGTACAAATTAATATGCGTAATTTTGCCAAACACGTATTTTTACACCAATCTTTTACTCATATTCTTGAAAAACATTTCGTACAATATGCATACGTATGATATCTCCTGCCATACCCCGTTTTGTATTTTACTAGCTATGGTTGATATAGCTAGCTAACTGCTGCCAAGAAGGAAATCATTTTGAGGAGAATCGATGAAACCGTATATGAATGACTACGTACATAAGCCACATAAAATTCTCGAACATCTAATTAGACCATATGTAACGAGATAAATACACGAAATTAGAAAGGTGATGTTTGGACTTCGCCTCAATGCAATTTTGGAGCCCGGTAGACTTTTATTTTATAGTATTTTTTTTATCTCGTCTTCATTAAATTTCTTTTGAGCTAGCCCAAATATTACTTGCATACACATTTCAAGTGAGACAAATATTCAGGCATTATATTCTCCCAATAATTCAATTGTCCACCGCGTTAAATTTTTGCTGTATCACTTTACGAAGTCCTTATTGCTTTGATCAAGAAAGTCGATCTACAGCGAAAAGTGAACGATCCAAACGCTTGGACTTGGGAAAATTTATGAATTCTCATGTTTGGGGTTTTGGACGAAACAAAATTTGCTGCGAGAAAAGTGCTAGCGTGGTGGGGGATTTTGATTAATTATCATCAAAATCCCATTATATTGTGAAAAAAGATGGGATTTTGATTCTCAGTTTGATTTCTTGGGTACGTAATAGAGATCAAGGGCTCCACCTTCACATGTGCCACTTTGCGTGGATGCGAGACTACTACAAAAGAATCAAAGGTAGAAAGACAACAAAAGAGGCGGATATATTCCGGCCTCTTCTTAAAAGGTAGAACAAGAAAACTGGAAAGGGGGCAGAAAGAGGATAGGTGTCTCATGATTCTTTCTTTTGGACAGGAGCGGATAGAAAATGACGTGCAACCGGTATTTGTGGGTTGATGATGCATGTGGTACGTTAACCCCATTCTGCATGAGTCTTGGTTTTGGTGATGGAAATTTTCGATGAAAATGAAGTCTAAGTTGATTTGCTCAAAGTATATACATGCTCCTATTTTTCCAGGAGGCATTGCGACTTTGTAGTCAATGAATTGTATTTCCAGTTTTCCACCACAATGAATTATACGTAAGTTGATTTGCTAGGCCCACAAAAACTCGATGAGTTGCGTACTCCCCCATGCATACATGAGGACCCATGCAAACCCCCACCACCCCACCACAAAGAAAGGTGCGTTAAAAACTCAATATCAGTATATAGATACCAATATGTATGAGAGACAAAGATTCTCTCAAGTTAATATTGCCATTCAAGAGTTGAATCTGGTCCATTGTGACAAACCTTGCCTCTACAAGACTAATGAGTAATAACATGCAGGAATTAATTAAGATTCTTTAATCAGTACCAAAGAAATGGAGGAGGATCTAATTTTATAGATGTCAGATGATTAAGATTTCGTTTTTATCAGTAAATATATACTAGTATTATCGTCTTATGAACGTGAAAGAAGAAACAAAATTTCTCAAAGTGAACCCACATGGTTATAAGTATATCTGATAAAGTTGCATTGATTCTACGCTCGTATATTTCATTTTCTCATCATCATCATCAGTCGATCACCACCATGTCCTAATACTTTATCAATTCATACTAAATACTATGACCACAGTTCTCAGTCTTACTTATCTCAGTTGGAAGTGTCAAACAAAAGAAATGTGCCTTTCTTAATGGTTAATAGATATGCTTTCTTAATCATGGAGCACCAGCTTTCAAAAAAGTAGATTCTGGGCTGAGCTGACCAACTGGAACTACAGCCAAAAAAGAATGTTCAATTACAGCCAAAAGAGAAAACATTAAAAAGGTGTTCGTGTTAAAGCCAAATGAAAGACAAAGTTTGGTGAACAGTGCAAATTGCAATAATAATCAATATATATATAGTTGATTAACGAGGCTTATAGTGAAAATCCATGTAGCGTACGTAATGACAAATGAGCTTTCCACGTTTTAGAAATTATAATCACTGTCAATGTGAAAGAAGGAACTGCATGGTTAGCATGGCCGGCACATTAATTGACTGAGTATTAGTTACTAGGCAGTCAGCTTCGTTTTTGTGATCACCATTATTATCGTCATCAACATGTTTGTTTCTATTTTCTGATATGCAAACTATTCTGGATTTTTACCATATCTAGGCATCTAACACTAGCGTCCTTTGAGTCTACCTGTGATAACATGGTACTAAAGCATAACTGATAAGGTCATGTTGGCATATTTTATAAGGTCATGTGCAAAAAAAAATAGTTTTCATAGTATATTTAATTTAAAATGCTTAAAACGTATAACATTTATAAATGATACGTGCAATTATGCATCATACATTTACATTACGAGTAATTACTAACTATAATACTAAGTTTCAATCATTAAAAAAAAATCTTAACATTATTTCAAATAAACTTCCTAACACTTGTTTCATATAAGTTTTTTAAGTAAAATAGTAAATTCATACCACAAACTAGTAGGTTTTGACCACTAACCAAATTTACTATTTTATCAACAATATTTACTATTAATCTATAAAAACTTACTATTACTTAAACTAAACTTACTCTCCAAAAAGTAAGTTTCAGATATAGAGTAGTAATTTACTTCAAAAAAAAAAGTAAGTTTCATATTTATTCCAATTTACTTTTTGAGACATAAAAGTTACTAATTTATCGAGTTAATTTACTATTTTTTATGTAAAACTTACTCACCTTAATTTTAGGTACTATTTTATTTAGGTGACCAGTCTAATAGATAATCAAATGATCGCTAAAAGTGTTTTTACCTGTTATATTAGGTAAAAATAGTTTCGTTACCGTAATGATCGTTACTTCAGACTTTTCCTTTATTGCAAATTCTTAGTACTTAGGCTGCAAAAGAGACCGTCGAAGTATGGTTTTTTTTCCCCCTTTTTTCTGAGATCAAAATATGAATTTGGTTATCATATCACTTGATTTTCAAACCAAGGCCACAAGGGAACAACCTGGAATACCTGTCTTTAAATTAAGGGCCGTAACTGACATCAAATTCAAAGTTTGACAACGAGATGGATATTAATAATTATAATGATTGATCCAAACTTTTTTCTAGGTTTTCTGCGCAGAATTGGATTCTTTACTGCATATTCCAGAGTCTTTTTTATTCAAACAGGAACCCAAGAGAAATGCTTTAACCCTCATCTTTTGCGACTTGATCAGCAAGTAATTTAAGCCTCTTTCCTGTTGATGAGGATATAAGAGACAGATGCTGCAAAGCTCTCCCATGGTTCGCTGTTCAGGTCACGCTCATTATCGTCCTCCTTATATTTGGTGTACTTGATGACCGGGTAATCTGCTCCCCCGGGGTAAGTACGGTGGCCCCCGCCAGACTTTTCGATCAGATGCATCTCCAGCAGTGTGTAATTGCTGCTGAACATGCTAAGATCTATCTTTTCTGCATTGAATGTTGATCCACGTTGATAGGGTTTTGCTTTTCGACATTGAAGAACAACGTGCCTCCGAGGACCTTTTTTTGGCCTTCTTCGACCAGCCATCCTACAGAAAACCGAAAGTCTAAGATTCATTGCTAAACGAACAATGTACCCTTTCCATTCATTTTCAGGATAGGTATAGAAAAGAAACAATATACAGTAGTGACCGACTCGTGTGCATGCCGGCTTTTGCGTGAAGCAGCACCTGATCATCCGGGCACTTCAATCACGAATGAATTGATGATTATACTGACTTACCCCAAAAGCTGAGCCCTTATAGAGTGGAGTTAGTCAAGAAAGTTCTTGCACCATAAAGTCGGAGATACTGCAATTACTTCCAAGTTCTCGCATAATGACGACAACTTTATTTGAAAGTCCTAAAAAAGACCCATTGAAGTGTATAACTTAAAGCTAGATAGAAGAACAAGAAAGACTAAAAAGAGACCGATAAACTTTAAAATTTGCCACGGAAACTTAAGGCCTTTGTTATCTACTCCTCCTATGTATGGTAACTTTGTAAGGCTCAGTCATCAACAAGTTTGTCCATCTCAAACTAATATAATGAGATCAAGCTCGTATAGCCATTGAGCGGTGCATGTGGCACATGCTCATTTAGCATAAACTTGTTCTTAATCTTAATAAAGGTGCAGTTTGTTGGGAGGGGGAAGACATGGCCTTTGTCCATCTCCACTCCGTTACCTATCTATGGTTCTTGATTTCCATGCCTACTTTCAGATGTGTGCCTTCAAAGTTTCTTTCTTCTTCTTCTGAGACTTAGAAGATTCCACTCAACAGTGTATATCATCACAAGAGACTACTTCGGGGCAAAATTTTCCCAGAGCATAAACTCACTCACAGTTAGATTTGGATTGCAATTTTGCTTACTTTTACATCCATCAAGCAGGAAATAGTCAAATCACCATGATTTCATTACTCAACAAACAGATATTCAAATAGAAGCATCAAAACTGGGGGTTTTCTTCAGGTTTCTATGTCTACCGAATGGTGACATATTTGGAGAATTTCCTGTCCTCTAAGGACCTCATAGTGCATAATGATGACAACTTTATTTGAAAGTCCTAATAAAGACCCATTGAAGAGTATAACTTTAAGCTGGAAGAATAAGAAAGACTAAAAATTGATATACTTTAAAATTTGCCATGGAAATTTAAGGCCTTTGTTATCCTAGTCCTCCTATGTATCATAACTTTGTTAGGCTCAGTCATCAACTAGTTTGTCCATCTCAAACTATTATAATGAGATCAAGTTAGTATAGCCATTGGGTGGTGCGTCTGGAACATGCTCATTTAGCATAAACTTCTTCTTGATAGTTAAGAAGATCTCACCTAAATAGAATGTGCTAGGTGGTGAACTGGTGATGGAGATTCCTGGAGGGGGGAAAAGGATGGGGAACACTTGGAAATTGAGGAAAATTGCTTGATTAGGAGAACCGTTGCTGCTCATGCTGATTATATCCATACCCAGAAGCCTAATAAGGGTATAGTGTTTGTTGGGAGGGAAAGACATGGCCTTTTGTTCATCTGCGCTTTTGGAGCTAGCTATGTTGGTCATGCCCAGAAGCCTAAAGGTATAGTGTTTGCTGGAAGGGGAAGACATGGCCTTTTGCTTTTCCTCATTCATCACTTTTGTAGCTAACTATGGTGGTTATACCCAGAAGCCTGATACAGGTACTATGTTTGTTGGGAGGGGAAGAAGTGGTCCTCTGTCCATCCTAATACAGGTTCCCCAAAATAAAGAAGCTGCTTGAAAAAGTGACATTGAGTAGATCTTGTAGAACTCGGATATTGATGATGATGGTGGTGGTGGTTGTGGAGAGGGAATTATTGGGAGTGAAAGATGCTGGCGCAGCTTGTATGGTTTGCTTTGTGGCTGCTCTTCTACTTTATTCTTCTCTTATCATATGTCCATGAACAATGTTTGGAGAAGGGAAAGAGAAGAAGGAGAGGGAGAGGAAGGACCGGGAGGAGTTTAAGAAGCAAAAAAGGTAGGATAAGGAGGGGGGGAAAAAGCCTTGGAGTCTCTGAACCAAAAAAGAAAAAAAAAAAAGATACAGTTTGTTGGGAGGGGAAAGACGTAGCCTTTTGTCCATCTCTACTCTATTAGCTATCTATGGTGGTGGCGAATGTTCACCAGTGGCCAACCAAGAGGAGCACTTTTAAGACAAACTTGAAAAAATATTGGTTGAAACTTGGAGGAGGAATACAAGATTACCTGAACAAAGCAAGCGTCGAAGTGAATTCAGCAACGGAGTACGAAAACCTGCAAATGAACGAGAAAAATGGAAGTTAGGAATAAGGGTTGGTGGCGGAGAAATCAGATATGTATTGTATGAGAAGATATTGGGAAATTACTGGGTTGAGGGAAAGAGTACAGAGAAATTGAATTGCTTGAGTATGCTTTTATAGACAAAAGGAAGAAAGCGGGGTACTACAGTTTCATTCCTCTTCTTATTTTTTTTTTTTCTTTTCTTTCTTCCTTTTTCTTAAAACAAAAAAAAAAAAATTCTGTTGGTACTGGTTGTGGCTTGTATGGTAGGTCGGTTGAAGGCCTTGGGGATAAAAGAGAGTAAAGACAAAGACTACTGGCAAAGAACTTTCCATAAGATTTTACTCAAAGTCGTAAACTATGACCAAAGCCTATTTAATTAATGCTTGTGTTGTTGAGCTATTTGTGATTGGTGGGGCCAAGTGAATGAGACATAATCATTTTTTAATATGCTACTCTTAATCTGGTTGATCTTAGCTTTATAATTTATATTGCTTTTCTTAAAGTTGTCATAGATTGGAATATGGGGTTCTGATGTTGTTGTTTTCATCTTGCTTTTGATTCACAACTCTAATTGACTTGTAATGAATAACAAACGATTTTAGCAGAAAATTTTTGCCAATAATATATCCTTAGTTTCTTCTTCTAATTCTCAATGGAACATATGGGAAGCCAATCCTCAATTGCCATTGCCGGATTTGTTTAGGCATGAAGAGAGGATTAATGGCAATCTATAGAGTCAGCACTCAGCAGTTTATTGTGATTATCCACAGGCACGCCATGTCTTCTTTCATTTAACTGTTTTGAATTTGAGCTAGCTAGCTAGATTTGCCACACACAGAAAATTTTTTCTCAAGTACCTCAGCTTGCAAGGCCGTCTGGTGGGACAAATGTTACGCCATTTATGCAGTTTATTACAGTACATGTAAAAATTATACTATCCTGCGAATGCAGGCAGCTAGTGGATGGAAATTAGCAGCAATCAAAACCCTAAAGTCACCTGTTTACTTTAATTAAAACAAGAAACGTGGGTTTTCTCTAGTATTCTTTTTCAAGAAGAATGGAAGAATATACACTGTAGTCTGTAGCTTTGTTTCATTATTTTCTACTGGGATTTCCATCCCAAAAAAAAAGAAAGAAAGAAAGAAAATACTCAACTAAGAAAGTGGCCCCTAACTTTGGTGGGATGAAACTATGGCATATCTAGAGTTTTGACATACACGTCTCAGAATTTTATATTTGGCATATGGTTAATGTATTAATCTCAATGAAAAGTGTGATGTTATTTAAGTGCTCTTTTATTTCTTTAAGGCGACCAGGAATCTGAACAAATGGCAAAGTTAATATCTAGCAGCAGGAAAGGAAAAAAAAAAGGTTTCCTTTAACCCAAAAGGGGAGAAAAATATCCATATCTTTGTTTAAATATACCTTTAACGAAGGTGAGGTTCAAATATATTTAAACATCATCCCAACCATTTGTTTATCCATATCTTCTAACTACTATTGGTTTGAGATGCAAATGCTGGCTTAACTGATACAGACAAGACAAATCCAATTGTTGATTGGTTTGGCTTTGTGGTAGTATTATATATGAAGCTAAGATTATGGGAGTAATAGAGGTACTCCTGCATGACAGACCACTGCTTGCACTACCCCTAATATTCTTCTTTGTTGAGAGTCCGGATCATTGACATAAATTGCCTCCGGCAAGCAAGCCAGTGGCCACAAGTACATCCAAAGTTCTTTTAGTTTCAACTTGATTCTTTGCCAAGTTTTATAATCCATTCGACTAACTGAATGAGGGTTTTTCTAATTAATGCTTGCTATGTTGGCATGATTTGGTAAATTTGGATCTCTGTGTGTGTGTGTGATTTTGGTCGTTTGAGTTTACCAAGGTATAATGCTGGTACGATAAATTCTCCTGGTAAAATATGAAGCAAAACAAGCATGTGGCTGGGGACTTTGGGGCTGAACCAACTACCAAGTACATGCATGGCCGTTAGGTGGTACTCAGTAGGTACTACGGTCGCAAAATTTTCGCTTGTCCCTCTTACTACTATGGAGTTACTCTACTTTGTGCCCTCAAACTTATTTCAATTTGTGCTCTAAATTTTGATTTTGAACACTTGGCATTCTAAATTATCAAATTTTTAAATTTTGGATCCTAGACACTCAAGTTTATTCTAATTAAGTCTAGTTAATAACAACATCAACAAAATTAAGGAATAAAGAATCACAAGTGACAAAAGAGCGCGCATTTTACAGATGGACAAAAATCACAAAGTATCTTTTGTTTTCGTTACAATAACAATACAGGTAGGTTTGTTGTATTACTGCATAGCAGAACTAAATGGGGGCGGCAACACAAAACAAACTTATCCAAAACGTCTGCATCGCCTTTAATTTCCACATTTCTAGAATTTTGTGTTCAATAGAATAGACCAGTACTTCTCTCGCGTGCACAAAGAATTTGCTGATTTAAAATTGCCATCGCAAGTATCATGGGATAAATTACAACTAGTTCTACGGTCAAACAAAAAAATTGCAGTAAAGAGCAAATCAAAAGGTATAAAATGTCAGAGAATGTAACAGCTACAACATTATTAATTCTTGGTTGCTTTAATTCCATGAACTCAGACATGAACCGAATTAATAGTTTTTCACAATTTGAATTATTAATTGAAAGGAAACCACCCCGGTTTCGGTGAGTCATTTTCACATGCTAAATTGTTACCTGAGAGTGCCTTCCGAAGAATTGGTTTCGTATGCATGCTGTGTTTTGAATCTTGTAGTTTAGTAGGGTTACTTTTAATACATACTTTTTGCTGAATTCAACATTTTTACAATTGCAGTACAATTATTGTACGCGTAGCATAACCTCTCAGGCAAATTTGGACCATTACGAGGAGGAGGTACGTGATGAAACACATCTAATCTCTTCCAATTCCGGTCAACAAAATGTATTATAAGTGACACGTATCTGTCACTCAGTGATAGAAAACTATAGGTAAGATGTCAAACAATAATTCAGAGGGTATAACCAAGTACTGTCACTGATTAAGTAGTATAACTAACACCTTCCTCGGTTCCACCGACCATTAATGTCCTTTTACTTTTTATCATCAAAAGTTAAGGTACCCGATTAGTAGTAAAGGATGCCTTAATTTAATAAATCCTGTGTTCAAATTCTCAATCTCACTCCTTGCTTTTTAATCTTCACCCTTCCCTGTGTTTTTTTTTTTTTTTAAAAAAAAAAAAAAAAAGAAGAAGCAATGAGTGAAACATAAGTATCAAGCGTTTGATTCATACGATATGCTTCTGCAAAATGTCCTATTCTCGTCATCTGGTGCTTATTCCTATGACATTAAATGTGGAACGAATAGTCAAAATTACCAATTTAAAGACATTAAAATTGGAACGAATATTTGATCTAAAACTGTGAAGCAACTGGAAATTATGATCAGTTCACGAAATTTTTCAGTGTGACCCCTTTACTTTGGTAAAAAGAAAGAAAATTTGACTCCAACCAAAAAGAGGAAAATGCTTGCACTGAAAAAAACTGAGAAAATCTCATTAGCAGTATAAACTGAGAAAATAATAGAATTTCCTCTGGTTTCTATTGGTGTACTAACTGAAGTTAGTAAGCGGAAGCGACAGCCCATTAAACTTTTCTACAGTGCTCCACTTTCCCGCACCACAAGTTTACCGACAAAACCATTCATATTTGAATCTTGTTGTCCACGATACCACAAAACTTGCTAAACCAGAGTCAGCATCACCTTTTCCATATTAGAATTTGCATACTTATTGTAATCACATATTGACACATCTTTATTCTCTAAACTACTATCTATCAATTCATGCCTTCCGTACGCTAGAGAACGGATAGTAGTTTTTCACAATTTTGTATTATTAATTGCATGGTTTCAGTGACTTGTTTTGATATGGTAAAATTGTTGCATGTCATCGCCTAATTACAAAGATGGAATAAATTGGAGAGAGAGAGAGGGGTCCCAGGGGTGGTGGGGAAAGAGAGATGTTTGTAATGATGTGCATTTTCAATAGATTTTGTTTAGCCTGGTCGTAGGAATTGGAGGTAGGACGATGGAGACAGTTAGATACCAAAGATTGAATTTCAATTTGCATTTTCACTTCGTTGTCACGAAAATACAGCGAAGTTGTGTCAAGGATGGGGCAGATCTTGACGTAAAAAAAGAAAAAGAAAAAGAAAAAATTTGACTATAAGGGCCACGTGACGATGGATGGAAGTATGTGTTCATTTTTCTCCAGCCGGCCCACTCATTATCGCAGTCTTAAAAGGGCCTCTGCAAAGATTACAGACAATTACTACTCGTATTCCTGATTGATGTATCATTGATAATGATCAAATTACTGATTGACGTGCAGAAGTTGCCACATTGTAAAATGCTGCCGGCGTCCTGATCGCTCCGATGCCACCCACGTACGACGCCCACTGGCTGGTGGGTCATCCTCCCAGGAGCACACCAATGTAGTTGTTAGTGTTGTATTCAATATTCAAAGTAGAATAATCAACTAATGGAGTAGGGCCGTTTTAACTACCTTAGGATAGTGTAGTGAAGGTTTGACAGCTAAAGAGATCGGTTCTTTTTTTCTTTTTTTGGGAACATATACACCACGGATTGAAATTTGAGCAATATCTTTCCTTGTATAACGAGACAAAAATGGCTTCTCTTCCTAGTAATTTGGTGTGCTGCTGGGAGGATGACCCACCAGCAGTCTATCATGCGAAAGATTTACCATTTTTGTAAGATATAGTAAGCTATATTGGGCCTGAACCGCGGGGTAAGTTGAGGAATGTTATTGGGCCTGACTAGAGTTTGTGTTTCCCTTCTGGTAAATAAATTTTGTGAAAGTTCAGGTACTTCGAGGTGGTGGCAGTCCATACCTTTGCAGTCCAATGATGGACATGTGAAGTGATAAAAAACCTTGAGAAGTAATCAGCGTCTTCCCGTTAGGCCTTCAAAGACATGGGACACACTGAGATGGACTAACTACCTCAGACCCGACATTAATTAAGAGAGGAGAAAATTCAGTATACAAATACAAGAGGAACAAACCATCATTCAACTCGCTGATCTCTTAGGAAACAGGCGAACCATTTCTTCTTATCTTCCTCGATTAATTTTAATACTGGTGTTGACAAGTACAATGAGTAATTAGCTTCGGGGCAGGGAATCCAAGAGACCATATTTCTATCGTCTTCCTTGATAAGATAAAGATTATTTTGTCTTCACGTTACTGATCTACGCTTCATGCACAACAAGAACCATTCTGCATGTAATAGTAGTAGAAAGTAAACAACTCTTTTCTCTTCTTTTCCTTTTTGCTTGTCTTTGTTAGGTTCGTTCATCTTCCCCAGGTCTTTAACTTGTAGGTAAGTAAAATTCTGGCATTAACTAATTAATGCAGAGACAGGAAAAAGACATTTCGCAAGAGGAATCTGAATCTATCAACTGTTCTCGGGATTTTCTGCTAAAGTAAGTAGAGGTATGTCATTGTGGATCTTTTTTAAGATGAACAAGACTACCATCTGGCGGTCTAAAGGCTCAAAGAGAATTTGATGTCTTTCGAATGTAAGCGTTAAAAGAATCAAAAAATGATAGATAATGTTGCATTTAAGAAAATTCGGGTTACAATATATCCATGCGTCAATGTTAAGACATTCATGAGCTGAAAATGGTCCAAACAAAGCCTTGCCTTTATTTATGTGCCAACATGTCCTTCAACAAGGCTAATGAAATTTAGTGAACCCTACGAGACAAATTAGTGACTTTAAGTTTGTTTCCACCAGAAATAGGAAGAGGATCCATCGTTAAGATCCGGTTATTTAACGAGTCTATACTTTCAGAAGATCCAGTTCACTTCTTTTTTCCTTTTTTAACCCAAAAAAAAAAGGTTACTTATAACAGATAAGTTTACTTATTGGGTGTAAAGAAGGAATGGTTAAAAAGAAAAAAAAAATTCAAAGTTACATTGCTGAAATCCCCTGAACTTTTAATTACAATAGACTAGCTAGTTTCGTCCTGCCTATAAAAATCACATATACATGATCGATGCAGTATTCAAACAAATTGATGGCTACCAGTTTTATCATATAATCCTTGGCGGATCCATTGACATAACAAACCTTCCCTAGAGGCGAGACGCCCCAAAATTAATGAAATCAATTATGAGAAGAGATTGAGTTATCGATATGAATCTCTGTGCAAACGACTTATGGCTCGAGGAACATGTTTTAATCTGTAACGATAAACGGATTAAATTCATTCAAGTTCTTATTCCCATCAAGAAAAAAAAGGGGGGGCCTTTTAGACAATAGAAATGAGTCAAGGACTATACCATGGGTGGCAAAATGGAAAATGACTTCACCAATTTTCTTCCATGGTAGCATGAAATTGAATCCTGATACTCTACTATTTTCATGCATTACGCGAAAATTGGGTCGACTTGTTTCAGATTTTGGGACGAAGGGACAAATGCGCTAATGGGTGTCACCGAGTCAAAAAGAGATGAAAAAGAGCCAACTAACCCACCAACTAGTAGTATTTGGTCTTGTGAGGTTTTTGCTACTCGCTTCAATGGAATTAGCAATGGAATCAAGCTGTCCACAATCTGGTGCATCAAAAAGCGCCCCTCCAACGTGAAAGACGTTGCTTCAAGTAATTTCAACTCACAATCTCCACACATCAAATATTTTTTTAAGAAAAAAGAAAGAAAAGAAGAAAAGCATAATCATGGTAAAGTTTTTGATAATCCCTTTGTACAGGAATGGAAAAGAGAATTAAAGATGCTCCAAAAAATATATACTATATTGGAGGAAGAGGATAGCTCAACAGGGCTGCCAACAATCAAACCTCGTAAAGATACCAAAATCCGACCCACTCCCACTTCAGAAACACTCCTCCAAACATTCTCACATTTTTTGACATTATTAGGCGGTCCATTGGGCCAGAGTTCCAAACTTTCACTTAGTATATCGGGATAGTGTGGCTCATTTAAACTTTTAAGCCAATTCCGATATGAAATTGTCGGGAATAATTTATTCTTCCCTGACATGTGTAATTTAAAAGGAAAAAAAAAATCTTGCCCAATCCTTTAAACATCTCCTTTTCACTGCAAAGGGGCCGAGCAAAGTTGGAAGCGAAATCTCTAAACAAGGTAACGGAGTCAAGCTGATCCGTTACAAATGTAATAGGTCTTGTTTAATAATTCAATTCAATAATTAAATTTAATGGATTCATATCAAAATATAAAATATAACATCTAAATTAATTAAATAGCACGAAACTTCCTAGAAAAAACTTGATCTCAACAAAAAGTAATAGCTTATTACTTAACAATTTGGTATCTTAAGAAATTCAGATTTCAAATTTTAGGTTTTATTTTTTAGATTTCAATTTTATCAGACACACCTTGAATGTTATTTTGTTTAATGCTACAAAAAAGAATCTTTTCACGGCTCTCTTCCTAGTCACCATTTTGACACATACTTTTCTAATTCCTTCATAGTTGATGACAATGATGTTTAGGGTTGCAAGTTGACCAAATTACTCTACTTAAATTTGCATAATCGAACTTGCGAGTAGCTTGATCAACTACTCGATTTAAGTTCAACATTAACAAAGCTCGAGTTAAGTTTAAGTTGTATGATAATACATACGAATCGAGTTTGAGTATTATATTCTTAATTTCATAGGTTCAACGAGTTTAATCGAGCTTTCAATATATATATATATATATATATATATGTATTTGTTAGTGTGAATATCAATTATATCATTTGTTTAAATTTATAAATAAAATATTAAAGTTTATTAGGTGAGATTGATTAGGTTAAAATAGATTCAATTGTACTTGATTATAGTCTATTAGTCTTGATTAGACTCGAACTCAAATAAAATGAATTGAAGTCGAACTAAAGATTCGACAAGTTCAAACTCGAATTCAAAATATTATTTTAATTTAAATTGAACTCGAGCAATGCACTGTTACAACTTGGCTTAACTCAAATGTAGCTCTGCTCGTATCCTCGTTAAACTTTCCTGAACTAGGGCGATGTAGGTAAAAATTTCTACTGGCATAATCAAAGCACAGCAGCATAAAACAGACAAACGAACAAAGCCTAACGGCTCAAAATTCAAGATAGGGGGCCGGAACTGAGAAGTGAGGACTGGCGTCTGAGGCCAAGAGACGGTCCCGCTAAGCTGTCTCCAACGCCACCACCACGTGCTTCTTTCCACCGCACATTCGCACAAACAACAGGCACACTCACTTCGCTACTACTCCACTGTACTACTACTTGTTACGATATTTGCTCCTTGCATTTCTTCGTCAAACTGCGGCTACAGCAATTTGCCACTTTTTGCCACCTCCCAAAAATCCCACCAAGATTCTGTCTTGGGATCGCTAAAACAAAAGCCATTCTAATTCGTCAAAGAAGTCTAAAGAACAGCTCTGCAAAAGTGTCGGCAGAGAAAGAAGAACAGAGGGAAATTCTTAGTCTTTCTCTTGTTCTTTTGGACAACCAATTGCCATGTACATTTCCTCCTCCTCCAGCTGCTATTGCTGTATCTTTTGGTTTAATTGGGTTCTCTGCTTGATTAGCTTTAGCTCAGCAACAGATCCTTATGTCTTCTTTGATTGGACTGTCTCTTATGTCACTGCCTCACCTCTTGGAGTTAAACAACAGGTTCTTTATCCCCTTATACTACTGTTTCAGATCTTCTTTTAGTTGTTTTTCAGATAAGGCAGTTGGTAGTATTATTTGTTTTGCAAATGAGTTTACAGTTCTTGTTTTAGCAAGAATTCAACTTAATTATTTTTTTAGCACAACAACTGGGGAAATTGGAAATTTTTCCCCCTTGTTTTTTCCTTGTTGCATTGTAATTTGTTTTCTTACTTGGAAAGGTTCTTAAAGTATGGGTGCAGGAATAATAGTACCGAGTTCTTACTGGTCGTTGATCATTAAAAAGATTGTATAATTTTATCCTCTTGAAAACATCAAGATTGTGTTTATAGTCGTAGCACTCTAGTGTTTAATCATCCCTGCTATATTCGGTGGAGAAATAGAGTTCTGGATGTCTTGTTTGAAAGATATATAGCTGAAACTCGCTACCGTTGCCCTTTAGGAGATTAAATGAATTGTTGGATACTGGTTAAAGTAATCAACTTTTTGCTATTTGACTGCCCACTCATGCTCATGCTGCAATAATTAGTTGCTAGTAAATAATTAGCTAAACACAAGGCATCAAGCTAAACTATCCTAAGAAAAATTTGGCTCACGAGAGAATTGTTTCAGGGCAGGATGTGAAAATTGGTGTGCTTTCGGATGTATTGAAGTTCATTAATTGTTGGTCTGTTAAGGTTGGACATCTTTAACTTTCTTTGAATGTTGGTACTGGTTGCATAGGTGTGCTGGGCTGTCAACAGCAATAGGCTTCGGTTTTGAGTTCGCATGAATTTCAATGTACACCTTAGGTTTATATTTAAGTGGAGCATTCATCCATCCGAGTAACCAAGAAAGGTCTCATAAAAGCTTAATGCATGAGCTTTTCCTTCTCTTCTTTTTCTTTATTATTTGGGAAGAAAATAAAAGTAAACAAACATGCAGTCTGGGTGTTAATCATCTAATTTGTACTTATTTAAGCATAGTATAAAACTTGCAATATGCTTTGATGATCAGTTGATGTCATTACCTTCGCCCTAACTATATTGGCACAAAGTCTTGCTTCCAATGAAGTTGAATTGCTTTCCACATTCATACTTGCTAGTTGGTTATCCTAAATATGCGGAAAAAGGACCCTGTAGATAAGTATTTATTGTTTGCTCATTTTTCTTTTTCCTTTCATGCCAAAAAATAGTGAGTGAACGATCTGAACTGATAGCTGACTTTGGTTTCCCTGCTATTACACATTATCTTTGGGGACTGCCTTCTTTTGGCTTTCCTTTTTCACTCTTATTTGTCCAAATCTGATGATTGTTTTACTAACATTTAGACCCAATTTTAGGTGATTGGAGTCGAGGGACAGTTTCCTGGACCAATTCTCAATGTCACCACCAACTGGAATGTTGTTGTCAATGTCAAGAATAATCTTGACGAACCTTTGCTTCTCACATGGTATAACATGAAATTATTAAATATATCAAATTAATGACAGTGATTCTGATTCAACTGAATGAATTTAACTGCAGGAATGGTATTCAACAGCGGAAAAATGCTTGGCAAGACGGAGTCTCTGGCACAAACTGTCCCATTCCTGCTGGATGGAATTGGACATATCAGTTTCAGGTCAAAGATCAGATTGGCAGTTTCTTTTATTTCCCTTCCCTATACTTCCAGAGAGCTGCTGGTGGATATGGGGGAATTGTTATCAACAATAGAGATGTTATTGCAGTCCCATTTGAAACACCAGATGGAGATATCACTCTGTTTATTAGTGACTGGTATATCAAAAGCCACAAGGTTGGTGCTAAATTTCTAAATCTTTTTCAGCCTCTCTATACAATTAGGTATGCTCTTTTGCTGATTGTTGTTTACTTGGGGGTATTTTTGGGCTATAGGAACTCAGAGAGCAGGTTGAAAGTGGAGTTGGCCTTGGTGCACCTGACGGTATCTTAATTAATGGATTTGGTCCGTACCGCTATGATAGTGCAGTTGTCCCAGATGGTATTGCTTTCCAGACAATTTATGTGGATCCAGGTATTTTTCATATCTCTATGTTGTGCAATAATATGGTCAGTGACACATGCTTTGCATTAGTTACAACCTTGAATTAGGGCATCACCCTTACTTACGAGTCATGAACCAATCATTTTGTAATGGAATCATTTGAAGAGCTGGGATCATTTGAAGAGCAGGACATTGAAGACTAGTCTTACCTAGACAGTTTCCTCCTCATATGCCACGTGCATTGTGCAGTATCTATGGGCATAAAATGCAACTGAAATCATTTATTTAAATGTTGCAACAATGCCCTGGTCCACTCCTGAAGGTGTCCATATGATAATCCTTTTACATTTCACTTCTAGGTGATTCAAGCTTCAAAGTCTCTCTGAAAACCTATAGAATCAACATGCCATGGCTTGTTTATATAGAAGGATATCTATAGGAGTTCCAAAGAGGATGGAGAACATACAAAGATACTGACTTTTTAGTCATCTGCAAAAGTGACATTGTGTTTGTTTTGAGTTATGTTTATTACATTAAGTTTGTGACGTTGTGTGCATTCTTATCATGCAACAGGGAAAACATACCGTATACGTGTACACAATATTGGCATATCTACTAGCTTCAATTTCAGAGTCCAGAACCACAACTTGCTTCTTGTAGAGACCGAAGGATCATACACAGTACAACAGAACTACACAAACATGGATATCCATGTTGGTCAGTCGTATTCATTCTTGGTCACGATGGATCAAAATGCTAGCAGTGATTACTACATTGTTGCCAGCCCACGTTTTGTGAATTCCTCTGCTTGGACTAAGGCTATTGGGGTTGCTATCTTGCACTACTCAAATTCACTTGGACCTGCATCAGGTCCTCTTCCAGACCCTCCTAATGAATATGACACGTATTTCTCAATGAATCAAGCAAGATCCATAAGGTTGTAGTGAAACATGGATTTAGATATTAGAATTTTTTCTGAGACTCTGCTTCATTTTAATATTACAGTCAATTACTAACCAGCAACGTTTATTGGAAAGGCCCTTCACAATCATCAGCAATGCACATTTTTGCAGCTCTTTTATTCAATGTTTACTAAAACCAGTATCCAGAGGAAATGTTTTTATACTCCCAACTTTATCTGCTTCATACCTTCTCCATCTTGGCATTCTCTTGTTTATATCTTATGTTGGTACTCTGACTTTCGTCCTTGTTTTATGGTCTTATTGTTCTTGCAATATCTCGACGATCTTTTATAGATGGAATGTTTCTGCTGGCGCTGCTCGCCCAAACCCTCAAGGATCTTTCAAATATGGCCAGATCACCGTGACTGATGTGTATGTGATCCTTAATAGGCCTCCCGAGCTTATAGATGGAAAGTGGCATACAACTCTTAATGGTATTTCTTACTTAGTACCTTCAACACCTCTCAAGCTTGCCCAGCAATTTAACATTCCAGGGGTGTTCAAGCTTGACTTCCCAAATAGATTGATGAATAGACCTGCAAAAGTTGACACATCTGTAATCAATGGCATTTTCAAAGGGTTTATGGAAATAATATTCCAAAACAATGACACAACTGTCCAGAGTTACCACTTGGATGGATATGCTTTCTTTGTTGTAGGGTAAGCATGCAGGTTTGACGAACATGACTTTTTCTAGTTTTAATACTAAAGATTGAGCAGTATTGTCTTTCCATGAACTGCAGGATGGATAATGGTGTGTGGACAGAGAACAGTAGAAGCACTTACAACAAGTGGGATGGTGTAGCTCGCTGCACTACCCAGGTATTCCTGGTCTGAAAATTTTGACTTTGAAGTGTCTTAGATTTCACGACTTGGCGTATATTAGAGACTCAAGTTCAAAAGCCTTTCCCCTGCTGGATTTTAGTTATACTGTTGCATAAAGAAAACGAAGTCTTTGACAAGGGAACTGGAAAATTCCCACTTTCGTTGTTAGGCGATTGGGGGTTCTAGGCATGGGCCTAACGGGCTTCCAAAGATGCCACGTATCTATACATGCCATGTAGTATTTGGACCAAAAAAAAAATCCTTGATGCAGATTTAATAAGTCTTTTGCTTATGTGAAGATATATATATATATATATATATATATATATATATATTTGTTTTTAGCATTGGCAGTGCATGAGAATTTCTGCTCAGACTTGACATACATATCCAACATATTTGCATCTGGACTAATTAGTGGTTAAAAGATTTTAATCTTAGTATGAAACTATCCCCCCTGCCACCCCTTATTTGGTGGATATATGTTTGATAAATATAGTTGCAGTGGCTAAAATTAAAATCTTCCCTGTCCAATATTGGTGTATGACAATTTCTGAATGACTTGGAATTCCAATAAATGGGTGACTTTGGAACAGGTTTTTCCGGGAGCTTGGACAGCCATATTAGTTTCTTTGGACAATGCTGGTATTTGGAATCTTCGTGCACAGAATCTTGACTCATGGCACCTAGGTCAGGAAGTTTATCTTAGCGTGGTGAATCCAGAGATGGACAAGAACGAGCTTCCTTTGCCAGATAATACAATATATTGTGGTGCACTCTCATCTTTACAGAAGTAAGATGAACACCTTTACGTTTTCCTTGCCTCTACTTAAATTCCATCACTTTTGTTTTTGGGCCATTGATCACTTTTTCCTTGATTTCAGTTCTGGTCTCAAAAGATGTTTACTCTTACAGTGCATGCATTACATACCTTTTAATTTGCTTGTTTACTTCATCCTGTCTTCTAATCAGAATCCTAGTCATATTGCGCTGGCTGCGCCAAGGTTTGAAGAACAATACTGAGTTCAGTTTATCAAGAGAACACATGAGCAGGCATGGTATAGAAACTTATGGCAAATATTTTGCTCTAATAGTACTGTCTGCATTTGGATTTTGCAGAGACCAGGCCCAGAGGGTCAACTTCTCTCGTGCATCTCAATGTCATGTGGCAATGAAAACCATTCTGGCTGCAGTTTTTTTGGCACTATTGGGTACCTGCTTCACGTAGTAAGTTTGCAGCAAAGTAGAAGCAAGCAAATGAAGCCCAATAGCACAATGGCAAGCACAGATGCATTCTGCAACTTACTTTCATGGGAAAAGAGGAGAAATCACATGAGTAGTCGTGCTCTTAACATTTTTTTCTTAAAGAGTTTCTTTTGACTTTATCATATTTACATTTTCAGTTTCTTGTATATCTTGTATAATCTAACCTACCTGTGTGCATAATGAGGGATGAGTTTTGAGTGTCATGGCACAGGTTGATTTCTTTGAAAAGGCAAATGAGAGCTGATAAATTGATAATCTTCAGGAACTCTGGAAGAAATATGAAGGTCTTGATTGCTGATAGTACTGTTGAGTAATTTACATATATTGACTTATCAGAAGAAAGTACTTAAAGCTACTGCTTCCTTCAGTCTTCAGTCCTTGTTCTTCTTTTTATTATTATTTTACTTCACCTGTCATAAAAAGAAATGTCGAATTGGAAGTTCGGTTCGGTCGGTCCAGTCGTTGACTGCGCGTCAGCCATCACAACTTGGACAAAAGGAAAGATGGCGGGAGCGAGTGGGCCCGCCAGCATCGTTGGCATACACATTCTGTGCCAACTTTAACTTTTTCTACCTGGGGGGTTGGGTTGGGCCCATTCCCCCGCTTCAATCATCTTCACTCACTCATATTATATTGATATTAATAAAGGGCAGACAGCTAACCAAACTCAGCCTCTGATGGGCCTCCTTGTTCAATTGGGCCGTGCCCATTTTTCAGGCCCCTTATTTCCCCAGAGTTGTTTTTTTTCTTACTTGTAAGAGTAGTATTAAAATAAAAAGGCTATTCTTTCGTTGCAAATGATATTTGTTTGTTTACTAATTAATTATCAGCTTTCTTCCTTGCTTCATTTTCAAAAGATCCATCCATCGACGAGCTTTTTCTTTTTAATTTTACTTTTACTTCAAGTTGGTGGACTGGTGGAGAAGGATTCTTCCCCTAAAATTGGGAAAGAAAAGCAAGGCATATACATTTTGCCTGTCTTAAAAGGCAATTACTTCCATCTTTGATGTAAAATGTAAGATAAGAGCAATAATAACGAAAGAAAGTTGGGGGGTAAGTATCAAGGTCAAGGTGCTATTCTGTGTATTGTCCTCCATGCTCGCCTTTGCTCGAACAATAGCAAAATGGTTTTATATGTTAAGAGTGCCTTAACTACCAAATAAAACTCAAACCACTTTATAAAAGTTCAGCTGGTTTTCCAACTATTTTATTCTTCCTAGAAATCTACGTCCGTAATTTTTGTAGTTTAAAAAAGAAAAAGAAAATTCTTCATAGATGGTAATACTCTACCCAAATCATGTCAATCTTTCACACTTATACTTTCCTTCTAAGTATTGTAAAATTGACAAACTTTTCTCTTTGAATTACATTTTTGATAGAACAATATTTTAGATTTTTGAGAATATTTTCTTTTATATTTCTCAATTACGTTTTTACCTTACACATGCTATATTCTAGAAAAAAAGAAGAAGTGTTATAATAATTTTTTCTAAGAACTCTCGGGACAAAAAAATGTAGTAATAAAAAAGGGGCTCTAAAGTTTCAAGATATTTAATGCACTAGTATTGGACCCAGTGGTACGAATTACTTAAGGCACTCACTAGCACCCAATTTGCTGGTGCCCCGGAGATCACCAGACGAGGAGCTCCTGAAATCAATATGGCTGGGAATGCTGTCGTCTTCCGCTGCTTCACATTGCTACTCATCTGTGTAGCGGTTAGCTTTGTGAGAACACAATCAGCGCCTGAAAGTGCACTCATAACATCTGTTCCTGGTTTCAATGGCACTTTACCTTCTAAACACTATGCAGGGTACGACTCTTTTTCACCATTTCTCTTGTATTGCAACTGTCAAAATAAGTTTCTTGAAAATACTTTGACGGGATTATGCTGGTTCTTGGTTTTCTCGAATGGGTTTTTTTTTTCCTTATAGGTATGTGACAGTTGATGAGAGTCGTGGGAGAAAATTGTATTATTACTTTGTTGTTTCTGAGAGGAATCCGTCACAGGATCCAGTAGTTCTGTGGCTCAATGGTGGTCCTGGTTGTTCGAGCTTTGATGGATTCGTCTATGAACACGGTATTGGTTGAATTGTTACATCTTCTTCGAGTTGAGATTAGCAAGTCTTAATTACTTACTTTGATAGTTAATTAATTGAAGACTTAATTGAATTCTGACACTGGCAAATAAGCCATGTCTTTGAAAATGCTCATATGGTACTTCTTTTTCTAACTTGACATACTTATATTGGAAGGCAAGCATATATGATATTTTGCGGCCTAATTTCTGTTTCCATTCGTTGATTCTTATACTCTCTAATTCTGCTTCTTGACCAGGTGAAGTAAAGGGGTGTAGATTTTTCATATTATCTTTTCCCCTGTTTGTAACCATGATGGCTAATGGAACTTCCCTGCAGTTTTCGAATGTAATGGTTCTCTGTTATAACGAGACATAAATTGGCACTGTATACATGGGTGATGTAACGATTTAGTTCTGCATATTCCTTGCATACTTTTGGTTTTTATGATCTTAACTATCTGAAGAAAAGAAAAAAGAATAAGGAGATGAACATAAAGGAAAAAGGGGAGAAGATGACATTATCTTTATCTTATGTACGTGACTTGATATAAAGAATTTTCAATTGTCTTCTAGGTCCCTTCAATTTTGAGGCAGGAAAGACGCCCAATAGCCTGCCCACCTTGCATCTCAATCCATACAGCTGGTCGAAGGTTATGATTCATGTCTCTGAAGCATACATCTCCATTTATAGGAAATTCAGTGTGTTTAATTCCATAATAGTCAAATAAAAATGATAATGCTTGTTCCTAGAAGGAAGAACACACACACACACACACACACACACACACACATATATATATATATAGAGAGAGAGAGAGAGAGAGAGAGTAAGTTTTAGGCATTTCCTTGCATGTTATCAGTTGAGATCAACAAAGATCAGTCTTACTCCTCAGGTTTCCAACATCGTGTATCTGGACTCTCCTGCTGGTGTTGGATTTTCTTACTCTGGGAACGAATCTGATTATATAACAGGAGACCTAAAGACTGCTTCTGATTCTCACACATTTCTTCTCAAGGTATTAACTTGAAATAATTCCTTTATCTGACAACACTGAATACTCACTTTGCGGTCTTATCCGATTGTTGCTATACAGTTATTCTTTCGTCCACTAAATTTTTTCATATTTTAAAAAGTTGTTGCTGTATTGCCAGTGGTTTGAGCTCTATCCGGAGTTCCTCTCTAACCCATTTTATATTGTTGGGGAGTCATATGCTGGAGTATATGTGCCAACTCTGTCTTATGAAGTTGCAAAAGGTATATCTTACGATATCTGAACTGCATACATTTCAAGGATGAAAGCTAATCTGCTCATTCATTATAATCTTCAGGAATAGATGAAGGTGTAAAGCCTGTTCTCAATTTTAAGGTACAACATTCCCCGTACTTAAGAAACTGTTATTATTCTTCATAAAATAATTGCACGGCCTGCAGGGTTATATGGTGGGAAATGGAGTTACAGATGATGTGTTTGATGGCAATGCTCTTGTTCCTTTTGCACATGGGATGGGCCTAATCTCAGATGACCTATATAAGGTATATATGAGTATAATAGTGCCGATAAGGCCTGTCTAGTGGCTAAAGTTGAGGCCCCAGAATTTAGAGATCTTGGGTTCAAATCCTCCTTCCCCTCCCCACTTCTTAAATCCCACCACTCTCCCGCTAAAAAATAAAAATAAAAAAATAATTGTATCAGCACTGCACATTTTAATTCCCTACTCTTGCAGAAATCTTTCTTTCCTACTAAATATGTCAGGCTGTGGAAATAGATAAAAAAAAGATCATTATCTGGTTTGTGATAATCTATTTCTGCTTTTCTTATGATATCCTTCTTAGTCTTCCTTTGTATTTTTTTTATTAACTTTTTTCTTCCACTGATGCAGGAAGTTACATCTGAGTGCCGTGGAAACTATTATGACCCTGCAAGTGACAGTTGTGAAAGCAAGCTTGAAAAAGTTGATGAAGTAGGATAGTTACTTTCTATGATTTTGCATAAAGAGTTTGTACTTATTTATTTTGAGGATTCTAATTCTTCTTTTTAATCAGGATCTTGAGGGATTAAACATATATGACATTCTGGAACCATGTTATCATGGTCCAGCTATGATTAAAATGATAAATGGCAATACTAAGTTGCCGGTGAGCTTCAGGATGTTAGGTGAGACTGAAAGGCCTCTTCCTGTGAGAACAAGAATGTTTGGCCGTGCATGGCCTCTCAGATCTCCAGTGAGAGATGGACTTGTCCCAACTTGGCCCCAGCTTCTCAAAACCACGAGTGTTCTATGCACCGTGAGTGAATCTTACTACTAGTATTTCCCTCTATACTTTTTTTGTGCTGCAGCTTTTTATTGGACCGATAAACATTGGCAGGAAATTCATATCATCTCAAAATGTGACACATTACACCCCGCTAAGATTAGATATTTCAGTATTTTACCACCACTACTTCATGTTTGCAAAGTACTTTTTCTGCTTCCTTCCAGGCGTGGCTTATTAATTTCTCAATCATCTAACTATTATAAACAGAGAGTTAGGTGTATTAAAAATTTTTTTTGACCAACAGATAGTTTGGTATATTGAATGCTTCGATAATTGCGAGGTGGTCGAACTTTTATGTCGTTCTAATTGCAAACTCTGATACATCAATATGTGGTATATTTAGGACTTGCAATTACAGTCATCAGCTTAAAATTTCCACTCAGTGAAAGTATTGAAAGAATAGGAGGTGGTCTGGACATATACTGTCCTGCTCAATCTGTTTCCTGCACCATCATCTTCTGCGAAAGCATAAACAAGAGAAGGCATCCAACCTTGACAAGAACCTACTAATTTGATTATTTACTTGCGTAAATCTAGGTAATTATGGTGGCACCAGTTGGCATGGCAATTGCCCTTTGCTTTTCAGGGATGAAAAATGCAAAATCTTGTGTGCTTGTGTGTGTGTGTTTTTGGGGGTGGGGGGGGGGGGGCGTGGGGGGAGGATGAGGAGATGCTGGGGGTGAGGGAGAGGAGGGATGATATCCTGAATCTAGCTTATCAGATTCTAAATGAATATAGCATCCTTCATTTTTCAAAATTTGATTCTTTAATTTCCTAATTAGCCTTCCTAAATTCTAATTCCTATATATTGAGGTGCTTGCATCATTTGTTCCTCAACTAGCTGCCTTGTTTGAGTTATTGACATGATTGATATTGAAATGGAAACTGCAGAATGATGAAGTTGCTACAGCATGGCTAAATAATGAAGTAGTTCGGCAAGCAATTCATGCTGAATCTGTAAGATTTCTTGTCTACCTTTTTCATGCCTTTTGAAGCAGAGATTTATGATCTTGTGCTGCTTTAGGTAAATGTAGCAGACACTTGGGAGTTATGCACAGGCAGAATTCAGTTTCATCATGATGCTGGGAGCATGATCAAGTATCACAAGAACCTAACCTCCAAGGGGTATCGAGCACTTATATTCAGGTGTAAAAGCATGAGTACTGTCTCCTAGTATCTTTGCTGGTATTTTTAGCTTCTCAAGAATAAGTTTCATTGTTGTACTTTAGCCTTGCTTGATCAACTAGCTGTCAACATACATGGTCAAATGCCATTACTTAATGCTGTAACAATAGCTCAGATCCTGAAGCATGTCAATGTACACTTGGTTCTAACCTTCCAGTGTACAAATCTATATATGATGGGTCACAGGATTGAAAAAATTTTGTGAGTGGTGATTAGTTGCAAATAATATCCACAAATTTCTTTTGTAGAAATGAATGCTTAACAAGTGTTGCTTGTCTCTCTCTCTCTCTCTTTGCTTGGAAACTCATGGCATTCTGGGCTTGAATGGTTGCAAGACTCCGTCTTGACTAGAAGAGGTCTAATAATTCAGGCTTGTTTCATATACTTAATGTGATGATGGTGATGCTGCTTTTATCATGTTGGAATCAATGTGCATACCAGGTCTACAAATGCATCAGTGATTAATGGAAATTATGTTGTGGCAGCGGAGATCATGATATGTGCGTTCCATTTACCGGGAGTCAAGCATGGACAAGATCAGTTGGATATAAGATTGTCGACGAGTGGAGGCCTTGGATTGTGAATGATCAGGTTGCTGGGTATGTTCTTGCTGATTAAATTGATTCTTAATGAATTCAAAGTAACTAGAAAATTACTCTCTTTGATTTTTAGCATAAAGGTTATATTTGTCAATCGTCAAAGTGCAGGCATTTGCCATCTTCATTTCTGCTGCCACGTGCAACTCACTGTAACTGCTCTTTTGCACTCTGCAGATTCTTACAGGGTTATGACTATAATCTCACCTTTATCACCATCAAGGTTAGTACAAGCAAAAGCTTTTCGGCCCTGATTGTTGCTGGACTTGCTAAATCAGTCTCTAAAAGAATATATTTCTTCATGTGTTTGAGTCTTCTATGAAAAGATTATTTACTTCTTCATGATGATGCAGGGTGCTGGACATTGCGTTGCAGAGTACAAGCCACGTGAAGCTCTGGAATTTTATACTCGGTGGTTGGATGGGAGGAAAATTTGAAGCTTAGACTGATCGATAACATGTGAGGAGGGAAGGGAAACTAAAGAATAGTGCATTAGAATGTTTTAGGCCATTCCAAGTTTGCCTTCAACGAGGTCAGAATGAGGTTAGCTTGTGTTGATGGTCCCCTCACGGTCAGAGACGAGAGATACAAGGGGGCACAAAGACTGGTGGAACAATGGTTAGGACACCGGAAATGTATTCTTCTATGAAATATGCCCATAGTCTGTGATGCTCCTTTTCTTCCTTGCTTTTCTTATTGTAACAATAATAACTTGCTTAGTTACCTACTGCTAGTAGAAACCAGCAACAAAATACATGGATAGGCTGCACGTCGAATGAATAATAGAATTTCATGGTTTTAGCTTGCACAGATACGTATGCAGGCAGAGCCACTCCCCAATATTCATATTGCACTTGTGTATGAATCTTAGGCCCATCGCGCAAATTTAGCTATTAATTTGTTAGTTCTCATACACATAATCAAGAATATAAAGTAAATTTGCAGGAGATTTATGGACCATTGACCAGTGGGGTTGCAGGAACAAAATTTCAGAACTGGTCCAGATATTTAAAGGAAGTATTAACCTGGACTAACAGCTAATACTTCTGATTTTCAAGCATTGCCTTAAACTAACAATGTTTCTACAATACCCTTATTTGTTGGGCTGATATTTTGGCTAAGTTTACCTTGTATATGGAGTTATTTAGCTGCAAAGGTAATGCATCATACATAATTAAGGACAAGCATGGTGAAGCTCTGTAAATTTCAGTTTCAGTATCCTGTATTCTCAGCCCGGCTGTATTTTTCCTTGGCCATCTTGAAGAAATAACTCCATTAATGAATTCTTCAGAGTTGTCGGCTGGATTTCCTCGCTCAAAGCCTTTCAGGGGGAAAAAAAATATAAAATTAAACATGTTACCATTCCATATATCTCATGAAAGGATATGAAGGACCAACTAATTGGGTTCTTTCGTTGTTAAATTGTTTGGCTGGATTACCAGTGACAAATTAATATTCCGTTAACCATGCTTAGCAATAGATGCGATATTTCAAAAAGTATCACCTCTGCTTTGAGAACGTTCAAGACCAAGCCATTAGAAGTTGTGACATTGGCATCAGTCACTTGAAGTCCAAAAGAATCCATAGCCTGCATTAACCTCAAAAAGCCACCTCTTTTTTGTGTGCCATATGATCTTCACCAAGAAATCCCTTGTGCCAATCTGGCTCACTTCAATTTTCACCTACGCTCATCGAAACAATTGCAGAAAGGGATAAACTTAAGCAAACTTGGGATGATAGTCTCAAACTTTTATGATTCCTAAAAAAATACAACAATGTCTGGCTGTTTAGAGATCAACATCTATACTTTGAATGTTAAGGGACCTTCTCACCTTCCCTTGTTTTTTGTCATTGGTGCTGGAATGGCGTCTGCTGTCACCTTGCTCAATTGTTGGTTGATAATCAGTTCTTTGAATTTCTCTGCACGACTTTGGGACCTCTTGTTCTGAACTGTACATGTTGGCCTCCTGCTCTGCCAAATCTTGGAGTTTACCTTGATACTCTTCCACACTTTTCTGCAACTCTTGTATGTAATCATATGCATCCCCAAGCGTTGAAGCTTTATCCATCTAAGTAAAACAGAAAGATCATAATGAAAACATGTAGAGCAGGAAAAAGTCTTTGCTTTTGGTGTTTAAAGGATATCATCGCAGAACCTTGGAAATATTGGGAACTAATGAACGAAGAGTTAAGAGACCATGGTTTATCCTGTGCCTTCTATTCCTCTCTGTTATGAGGTTCTTGGAGTGGTAATTGTCTCTTTCTGTCTTGTTTCTGCCTCTCAGATTTTCATTTGTCTCAGCAGCCCATTCAGCACTTCCAAAACCACAGCTAGGATCTTTCATTCTTCTTGAATCCAAATTTCCTGGATGTCTTCCACTCGATTTTTCAGGTGAAGTAGAACAAGATGCTGAACCTGAACCTACATTAAGCAGTTGGTAATCCTTCGGGAGATCGGAACTGATGGAAGATCCTTCAAAGCTAGGATGATTGCTCGAATTGGGTATAAAGGTAGGATACTGAAGATTAGGAACAGATATCATGTGGCAAACAGATGCTGGCAAGTTATTGAAGCAATCATCAAGAAACGGTTTCTGCGGTGGTTCTGCAGCATTTAATTCTGTACGGCGGTGAGAAGCCATGGTTTCCAGTTCAACAGGAACGTACTGAGCCAAGATAAAATCAATTATCTGTTGATTTTCCTGTACCTACAGAATCACAATAACGTAATTTGCAGATTAGAAAGAAGAATTCAGTTTGTTATTGAGAAATTGTAAGCAAGATAAACTTTTACCAGGTTTGTGCTGAAGAGTTCAATCAAACCACCTGCAACTGGTACTAAAACTTGGGTTCCAATCCTGCGGTGCCAGACACAACTATGCTTGAATTCCTATTAGCCTTGTAATTTGTTTTAGTTAGAATTCTAAAAGTTAAGGAGTGTCGAGATCACAAGCATGAGGTCCAATTGCGACTGTTGTCTTTCATCAATCATACCCAGGTAAAGGGGAAAAAAAATTCTTTATGATGGTGATGTTGGAAAAGAAGTGATATCCTCTGTTGCATTTGACTAGGATTAAAGAGCAAGACCTAGAGAACTGCAGGCTTTTTAGTTTTTACAACAAAAGACCGCGATCATTACAAAGGAAAAGAGATTAAAGGGCCAAAAGAAAAAAAAAAAACTCACGCTTCATCTGAAGAAGTGTTGTTGGAATTCACGTGCCACCTTGCTTGATTTGACATTACTACCTCCCCATGAATCCTGCTTTGATTCCCACATATTAGAAGAATGGTTCATCTTAGGATATAAACGGGTAGTAATTAGAAAGAAGTAGTTTTTATCCTTGCAAAAAATACCCAGAGTACAGCGGTATTGATAAAGGAAATTTGGCGAGTTTTTCACAAGCCTTGGTTCTTATTGGATGCTTAAAATGTCCATCCCTGCATTGAGCAAACGAATACTGATCTTTGCCACTTTCCTCTTTCACATTCTCGAGCCAATTCCCACCACTGCAACAGCAACCTCTCCATTCAATGAAACTGCAATCAATAAAAAGATCCACAAATCTATAAGCAAGAAGGCTTCTTTTCAAGAAGAACAGAAAAAAGCTTAGAGGGCAACTGGAATTTCTGGAGGATAAGAGTGAAAATTGTAGTACGAATTGCGATAATTTTACATTTAACCTTGAAGGGTCATCTCCCAATTTCCAGACAATACAATAGTCCCATACATTGTTCTTAACAAGGACCCTTAGACACTCCAGTGCCTGGTCCAAAGCTGCCATGTCCTTGAACCTTTTGAACACTTCTTTGTATTTATCTGGGGTTGCCTCTGATGGTTTTGCTGCTGCAGCTGCTCTTAGTACCCTTCTGTTGTTGAAGCATTTCGGGGGGCTATGTATTAATTGCACATCCACACGGACAATCCTAACCGACTTTACCAATGCATTGTACTCCTCCCTCAGTAGCAAATCTGTGTCAGAAGAATCAAATACAGCAGCTTTTTACCCAGATTAAGGGCCTACGATTATGAGTTACAATTGCCTAGTACGTGTATGCACCAGCACAACAAATTGTACATGCTAACACGACAATTGTACACACACAACAGCTATCCACCAAGGACTTGCGCTAAAAGACAAAGAAAGAGATAAAAAAGAATAAAAGGAAATACGGGGAAAAGAATCGTTCAAAAAGTTCAAGAATGGTACAATAACTGCAATGAAAATGCTGACTCCGTTTTGATACACCTTTTGTGGAAAACTTTACCACTTTGCTTTATTTTTGCCGTCTAGCCTGTCTTTCATAGTTCTAGCAACTTCACAGTAAATTTTTCTCTTTTTCTTTTTTCCGGTTACTTTCTCCCCTAACAATTTCTGATGTTGCTGCTTAAGCTGACCGAATCAAAAAGAAAATTGCTTTGGATAGTTGTTTTATTTGGGCGTGGTAAACGTGGAGATTAGCCAGCAAGAATATCGGGGTACGGAAATTTTGCAATGTCAGGGGCTCAAGGATCAGGGTATATGATGTTGCCACTTTCATTGCATTGTATTCTTCTTTCCTTCTCAACCCTTTGTGAAAGATGATGACTTAGACACTGTATGTAAATATGTAGAAATATTTTCCGAAGAGAAAATATTTGCAAAAAATAGAAAAGGAAAAAAGATGGAGATGTAATTGAGCTCAATTTTTTATTGATAAGAGGAGGGAAAAGTAGGAAAGCAATCCATTTCCAGTTAGTTGTAATTTTTAGTAAAAATGATGTTCCAAACTCCATATTGATTTTGTAGAAGCATTAATCTTATAGCTTGATGAAGAAAATAATATCAAAGATGTGACAAACACGAAAAATTGTAAAACAATAAGTATGTTTCTACACGGCAAGTCACATTGTAATTTCGTATAAATTATAAAATTTTACGAGCTTGACCTCAGAATTTGACTCTAATAAATATATCTTATCCCATCTTAATCTATATTTATATATATATATATATAAAGTTTTTATTCAAGTGTGAATGTATGTTATTATGTAAAATATAAAATTGAAATTAGGTAGATAAGTGGTGCAACTAGTAGATATAAATTCAATGTGTATAGTTCCAAGAGGATATAGTTATTTTGCAATTGATCCAAAGGTATCCCCTAATCCGTTTCAATTCTCATCAAATATTTCGCAGCACTCCCGTGAATGTAATAAAGCCCAAACCGACCAGCTACACTACCAATCATTTCCTGCGATCCTTTTGAAAGCTCCAGGTCCAGCCAGCTGAGAGTTCGGTTTTGATTTTTTAACGTACGTAACCTTCCAAGTTCCATCATCAGCCGGCATCATACCTTTCCACTTCCCTCCCTCCCATCAGTAGTAGTCTTCACTCTGCTGCCTTCAAACACATGGCTTCGATGCCTCTAAGAATCGCCTCAAACTCCGTTTCGAGTCTTCTAAATCTAACATTTGATGGCCCTTGTCGTTTACCTTCGAATTCAGGTTTTTATGGTCTCCCGGACCAACCGCTGAATAATATACCTCTGTCTACTTCAGCTTCAGCTACTAAAAGGACTCGTAGATTTCTGTCGCAGGTTCCGCTCCATGCTACCCCCAACCGGGAAACTATTAAGTCCCAATCCTCCCTTTCCTTCGACGTCGTCATCATTGGCGCCGGAATCATCGGGTTGACCATCGCCCGACAGTTCCTCCTCTTTTCGGATCTCTCCGTCGCCATACTTGATGCTGCCGTCCCTTGTGCTGGTGCCACTGGTGCTGGTACACCTCTTTTTTTTTTTTGCTTAAGATGATAGAGCATGTGTCGTGTATCTATTTCCGGTGCGGCTTGATGCTTGGTTGTAGCTAGCAGTCTCTTTGGTGATGTTAACGTTGAGGGTGGTTGTAGGTCAGGGGTACATATGGAGGATAAACAAGACACCTGGAGCTGAAAAATGGGAGCTAGCATCTAGAAGCCATCAATTGTGGGTTGACCTGGCTGAGAGCTTGCAACATCAGGGCCTGAATCCTATGCAGATTCTTGGCTGGATGAAGACTGGTACTAATTTTAACTACCATCCTTCCCTTCCCCATTGGAAATGACTCCACAATGGTGGCCTGCAGGCATTTTTCTCTATAAAGTTTTTTCTGTTTTTGTGTTTTCTATGACATTTTACTGTTTCTGCCTTAAGTTAATTGTGCTCGATTTCACTCCTTTGCCCATTTCTACTGTATTTTTCGGAGATTACTGAATACACTGACGACACAATAGGCGTAAAAGTTGAAAGGTGGTATAACAATGTTTGTTATGGATGGTGGAATTGACTAGCTTTTTGAATCGTCAACTGAATCGAATGATGTGCTGCATTTAGCCGGCATGCCCCATCCAATGAGAATTACTAGCGTTCAACTCTAAATTAATGAGTTACTATGGTGAAGCTTATTAGTGCTCACTTGGGTCATTTCTCCTATCTAATAAGTTGTTATATTTAGTGAGCATTAGTTGCACTCAACCCTAATTTCTGGATTTCTAAGGTGAAGCTTCTCTGTGCTCACTTGGCTCATTCCTCCTATGTGGCATAGTACATAAATCTAATTGGATCATATTGTTTGTGAATTGGACACTTAGAGGGAACATTACCTGTCTTCACTCATGCATGAACCAGTTTTCATGAAATATAAAGAAAGAGGATAAGAAAAACTTGTTATGCATTAACAAATATATTGCTTCTTTGAATTATCCTCAAGTGCTAATTATCTATAGAACATTGCTGATGTTTGATAGGAAGTTTATTGGTTGGTAAAACGAAAGAGGAATCTACCTTGTTGAATGCGAGGGTGAAGCAACTATGTGATGCTGGGTTGGAGGCAGTGTTCTTGTCCAACCAAGATTTGCTGTTGAAAGAACCTGCGCTTGTGCTCGGAAAGGAAGGTACGGCGGCTTATTTACCTGATGACTGCCAATTAGTTGCTCGATGTGCAGTTGCATTCCTTGAGAAGGTTCTTTTTTTCTCTCACACTCAGTGCTTCTGTTTTTTTCCCCCCTTTTTACTTTGGGTTAGACAGCTTCATTGGATTTATTGCATACTTAATGTTTTATGTGTAGGAGAACAGGCATTTTGCCTCTGAAGGGAGATATGCTGAATTTTATCATGAGCCTGCAACCTATTTGTTGAGGTTTGTTGGTAAAGTACTCTCTATTTTGCAGAACTTTCTCCCAGATTTAACTGATGAGTTTTTAGTTAACCGGAACTTGAACAGATCTGGCAGCAGTGGAGAGGTTGATGCTGTTCAGACTTCGAAGAATACAATTTTCAGCAAGAAGGCTGTTGTTATGGCAGCTGGTTGTTGGACTGGAACTCTGATGCGTGAGTTGATTAAGAGTACAAACATTAAATTGGATATCCCCGTAAAGCCTCGAAAGGTCAGAATAAGATACGTGAGGCAGATTTAAAAGCTGGGAAACTGAGTGATTAAAAGTAGGTTCTGCTGTAGAATTAGGCACAATGTAAGAGCAGTGGTGGTAGATGTGCATTGACTAGATTTTCAGTGAATGATCTTCAAAGCAAAATCAAATTTTGCTAGCAAAGTTGATTATATAATGTAGCACTACTGGTGCTTCTTTTTTTTTTCCCCCCAGAATCTGTTGTGAAGTCAAACATCTTTCTAATGCGTTTGACAGGGTCACCTGCTTGTGGTTGAGTATTTTAATTCCTTCAAACTAAATCATGGTCTCATGGAGGCCGGATATGTTAATCACCAATCTGCATCTCTGCCATCCACTGCTTCTCATAAAAGACCCCTCTATGATGCCCAGGCTACATCCGTCTCAATGACAGCCACTATGGATACCTCAGGAAACCTAATTCTCGGTACTTTCAACTTCAACTTCAACTTCATTCTACTTCTTGATTCCTTCTCTCTGTATCTGTCTGTGCCCATCTGCATAGGAGCATTGAATTCCTTTGAGTGTCTTTGTTACAGGTAAAGTAAGTTTATTGATGCTATTGATGGTGCACCCAAAAGATTATGCTTAAAAGCTGCATATTCTGATAGATAGTAAGAGAACATCCCCAAGTCATAGAAAAAGAAGGTAGTCAATAATCAGGAACTAAGCTTATACTTATAGTCTCCTTGTCCTAAAGAAAGCTCTTTATTAAGCTCAGTTTTCCAAAGTCCTTAAAGTTATAAAACCAGTTTGCCTTTCTATGTAGGTTTATGCTTTTGTAAGCATCTGGTTTTCATTTGGTTGAATTTATTAGATGTTGTGCTTAAATGCCTCTAACAAGATGGATGAACCTAACATGGAGTAATTTGGTGTTTTGCAATTCCTTTACTTTGTTTTAATTGATTTGTCTCGAGGGCAAGTTGTTGCAGTTGTTCTAGAATTTATCTTTATAACTAGTGAATCAGCCCCTGGCAAAAGGTTATTGGGCAGATGAGCCTAGCCTTTTCTTCTATCTCGAATAACTTCCTTGACATACTCATGAGAATGGGAAAAAGTCGAGAGGAATTTTACAGATCAAAGTACAACTTCTTTGTTTAATTTTTTGCAGAAATGAGTGGATTTTCATATTAAGTTGTGTTGTCCCAGGAAGCAGCCGGCAGCTTTTAGGGTTCAATGTGGACGTAGATGAGTCCATCATCAACCGCATTTGGCAGAGGGCTGCAGAGTTCTTTCCTGCATTGACAGAAAAATCTCTGGATGAGTTGAAGAAAAATAGAGCAGTGAGAGTTGGATTAAGACCTTACAGTAAGTACCAAAGAAAAAAAAATAATATAGAATTCTTATTATTGTAAATCTGTACAATTAGAGTTCCACTGAAAGATGAGTTTTATTATGGACTAATCAATCATGTGTTCTAGTGCCCGATGGGAAACCAGTGATTGGGCCTGTTCCTGGATGGTCAAACTTCTATATTGCTGCAGGGCATGAAGGTGAAGGACTAACATTGGTAATTTTCAACTTCTCTCCTTCTGGTGTGATGAATAAAAGCACAATCTAGTATAACGTATGAATATGGCTTGTGGATCCTGTAAATTTGGGCCATATCGGATGCAGCTGAAGCTACTTTCCATCTTTTTCTTTGTGTTTTACTTTCTTTTACTGTTATAACAAATGAATGACCTTGTCTCTGTCCAATACTTCTTTTCAGGCTCTAGGGACTGCTGAAATGATTGTTGATATGGTGTTGGGCAATCCTGGGAAGGTTGATCCCCAAACCATATGCTGTGGATCGGTGTTGTACATGAATATGAATATGGGGAGAGGGACGCTTTGATTGCTATTTTAATCAGCTGATTTGAAAACTTGATGCTTGAATTGAAGGTTGGCCTTGAAAAGTTCTTGCTTCATTTCACTAGCTCATTGCTTCAAGTGGAGCTGAATTTTGGGTGTAGTTGCACTTGTATGTCTGACTTCTACCACCCCCCGCGGCCCCAAAAATAGAGGAGTAACTTGTATCTCCAAGTATATGTGCCTAGTAGGTTGTATGGAGTCGAACAGGACATATTTGACAAAGTCTTGTAGACACTACAAGTTATGCACCATCTTATGTGCCTCTACTACAACATGATGGTATTTGTTGTATTCTGTTGTATAGGTGCTTAACACTGTAGAACTGAGATTCTTGTTTCTAAGTATCGAATGATAGCCAGGTTTATGGATGTGCGTTGTGCATATGGAGAACAGCATTTTGTTTGTAATGTATTATGTGACATGAAGAATGCTAAGCTCTTTTAACTCTGAGCTTTCCGCGTATTAATGCAAGATGACGATCATCAAGAATGAAAACCAGTTTATAACTGAAGGAAATGCATAAGAATGAGCTTTGGGGAACTCTTGGAAGTAATTCTACTTGGCAAAAAATGCTTGGCGTATAGATTGGCGGACTCATGAAAGGATTATGCACCGTATAAACTGGTTAGATGAGTATGCTAGTAGGGATCCCTTTTCTGTGGTACATCTAATTTACAGTAATCCTTCTCCAGTAACTTGATACTACAAAGAGTACAAGAGCAAAGAAAACTTTTCACCTCTCCACTCTTCTTGTCTTTACTACTTATTACAAGTGGCAATAACGTTTCTTTATCGGGTTTTTTTTTCGAAAAAATTGTGTTTGGTTTGCATCTTATTTACACATACTGATTTGTTTGTATTGTTAACACAATTTTTAATTATTTTTTTATTTCACATACATTAAATCAAAAAAGTGTTATAATGTGTTTTTAAAAAAAATTATTTCAAATAATTTTTTATCCAAACGTTTCCAGAAAAAGATGTGCACGTTCAAGAATTTTGGGCTTGCAAAAACGATGTCGCACGGTCTGCAATTTTGAGGACCCTCTAAACGACGTAGTAATAGACGACGCATTGAAGAATATCAAATTGCGCGTTTTTAACGAAGGTAAATTTCCCATTTTATGAAACCCTCGGCCTCGGACCTTCTTCCAGTCCTCCAACAGCAACAATGGCGATCGCAACTCTGCAGAGACTCGCTTCTCAGGTCTCCAAAAGCCCCTCCTTATCCCTTTCCTCCAGAGCCATAATCAGCCGCTCTTCCGCCTCCCTTTCCTCATCCCCCTCAGCTAAGGTTGCCGATCGCATCGTCAAGCTTTCCGCAGTCGATCCGGACGGCATTAAGCGAGAAGTAGTCGGTCTCTCGGGTCAAACTCTCCTAAAAGCTTTGGCTAACCACGGCTTAATCGACCCGGCTTCCCACCGGCTTGAGGAGATTGACGCTTGCTCGGCTGAGTGCGAGGTCCACATCGCTCAGGAGTGGCTCGAAAAGCTGCCGCCTCCTACTTATGACGAGCAGTATGTGCTGAAGAGGAATTCTCGGGCTAGGGTTTTGAACAAACACTCTCGGCTTGGATGTCAGGTGGTTCTCACCCCTGAGCTTCAGGGGATGGTCGTTGCTTTGCCGGAGCCCAAGCCATGGGATATTCCGTAAAGGTCCCTTGGTACATTGACAAATGGAAGGCATTTTCTGTAAGGTTGATTCACGAAATGGAAACTTATTGCTTCTTTTTTCTTTGTGGAAATAATGTGTATGCATATTGGGGGACACTTAAAAGCTGAGATTTTGGTGGAATGTTTTGGACTGATTTGGCAAATTTGGGTAAAAGTTTTGTCCAATTTGATGTATGGAGAATTACTTCAAGTTATGTTTATCGAACGCTTAGTCCTGACAATTGGCTTGTTCATTCTGAAGTTTTCTTCTTTCACTTCCAGTATTCAGTGGCTCTTAGTTTGCTTTTTCTTTACTGTTGCATCACAGACTCACAGTTGTATGTCTTCCTATGTTATCTAGAATCTATTAGAGATTTGCATCTGGCCTGCATTTTCCACTGTTGACGTAAAATGAAAGGAGAGTTTGCCATAGAAGATAAAGTAGTGAAGCTGTCGAGTTTGTGTAGTTTGTTCTGCTTCTGAGAAGTTTGATACCTATTTGCTCTGGACTAGTGATTGACGAGTTTCAGTCAGCTTTTCTTTGCACTGCTTACAGTAGCCAGTTGAATGTCAAAAGGGAGATTTTTTTTAAGAGTTCACCATTATAATTGCAGGTTACCTTCTTTGGAATTCATTCTATGTCTAAGTTTCGTTGTTTCTTTTCTTCCTGATTTTCGGTTGTGGATACTCTCCTCCTCTTCTATCTGGGTTTAGTTGTTAGATGGGTTGATTGTTGGTAAAAGAAAGGAGTGGGGGAAGAGGAGATCAAAGTATGCCATCTCTATTTGCTTGCCAAATGAAGTTCTATAACAATCTGAGAATCTTGTTTTCCACTAGGTATTCATTTGTAATCTGGGTTCTCATGACACATTTTTCTTGTTATTCCTATTTAAGGCTACTGCAACGGTACAATGAGATGTCTATACTGGTTAAATCTTCTGGCACCCAATGTATCATCCATTTATAACTTGATGGAGTAGGGTTTGGTTTAAAGACATTGATGAACCTTTTCCCTCAGTGAACCAGTGAGGAACTTGGGTAACGGGTCACAAGAATGCGGGTTTTCAGCTAAATTTGCTGTATGTTCTAGTACATATGCCTTTGGAAGAAGTTTATGTGTTAAATAGCTCCTCTCTCTCTCTCTCTCTCTCTCTCTCTAAGCACTATGTCTTCTTGGCTGTTTCCCAGGATGGATTTGTATGCACTCTTGATTGTGGTTAAAGATACTACTTGTTTTTATTTTCTTAAAAAATGTTTGTAACAAGTATGGTGGAGGCAATTTATCCTTATAATTGGTGAAGAAACTTCTCTACATTGTATTTGACTATTGTTTGTGGTATGGATGGCTTATCATGAAATTGCGTTAAGTTTTCGAAATCCTCTTCCTTTGCCGTTTCCACCCTCTTCTCTGCCTTTTTTTGTCTTCTATTTAAGTAGCCTTACCCTGAATATTAGTAGGCTAATAGATGAGTGGACATATATTTGCTGTGTTTAAAGCTCCAAGTTACTATATCGCATATGTTGTATATGAGTACTAGCTGCCATTTTGGATTGAGTTAGGCTCTTCGTTTAGCAGATGTGTTTAGTTTGTGAGCTTTCCTGATCTTAAAGATCGTCTCATCCAGCTCATCTGATGGAATGTAGTCTTTTTAGCGCTACTAATTTTCTTAATCTTTATTTTCCTTTTTATCTGTCTCTTTATCGCCTTTATCTCTTTATGTCCGTCGCCCTTGGTGACTATTTCTCCTTGAGCAGCGGTTTATTTTGAGCAGCTCTTCAAAGATGTCCTTGACATTGTGATTTGCGAATCGTCTCTTGTAAACAAGAAGTACAGCTTCTGCTGTTATCCAACTATCCAGACCAAATGTTCACACTAGCATAGAAATGAAAGATGACGGGTGGTTGAAGGCTAATGTATAGATAGGTTTAATATCCAGACCAAATGTTCATACTAGCATAGATAGGTTTAATATTAAAGTCCCACTTGAACCTCATCTATTGAAGGCTAATGCAGTTGCCAACTTTCAACTCGCATGAGAAAGCAAATGTTCGGGGTGTTCCTGCTTCCCGTTCGTTTTGTTTCGACTTTAGTACTTTCTGGATTGAATGAAATAGTGAACTTTTTTGATGATGGTATGCCCAACCAGCAGTGCTGTTGCCCTTAAAAAATAACAAAAAAGATGTCGATAGCGAAAATGGTGATTTGTGAACATCCCTTCCAGCTCGATTCTTAATTTCCAGTTAGGAGGAGGCAGAAACCTGATTAACTACAAAGCTATTAACCTCCCGGTTGGTTACTATTCCTAAATGGCAATGGCAATCATCAAGGAAAGTCCCTCAATTGGAATGGGTTTAAACCATTCCTTTTCAAGTGTTTGATTTGTGGAAGCAATGGGAATCATTATAAAAATTTTTGTTTGGTACGCACTACGCACAGACCCATCAATGAGAATGGAAGACAAATTCGATAGTAATTTTCCTTAGTAAAGAAATAAAGAGACGCTGATCTCGTTAATAATCACCATACCATCTAGAAGATATCTATTTTGTTCAAAAGACTTAAGAAATTCTAATAGAAGAAGCAATGTCCTAATAATCTTCTGGTCGTGAAAAATAGGGAGGAAGGGGATGGAGAAGAGAGGAGGAGGGAAGGGGGAGATTGTGAAAAAATTCTATTTTTTTTAGTATTTTTGTAATCTTTATTTGAGATTGTGTAAGTTTTTGGAGTATTACTGTAGATTTCAAATATAAAAACAGTTTTTGAAAAAATTTTCAAATCCGTATAGAGCCATAGTTGTGCACTAATAAACATGGAAAAATAGACAGAAGCCATTAAAGTTCATCTCAAACTTTAAATTTATTTTTATTTCAAATAATAGAGAAACTATATTAAACTATTTGTGTTGAGAAAGTCAAAGCACTTTTTATCACGTTCTAATATAGTTCATCTTTTAATTATATGCATGTTATTATTCATATTTAATTTTAATTTTTAAATTTATGATGATAAAATTAAAAAAAAATACAAACATCACAATTAAATTACTATTTAAAAATTTGAATTCCTCGAAACATGACCAAATGATTGGGATGAAAAAAATGTCTTGGAAGCTATAATTGTCCAAAATGAAGGCCGTCGCCACTTCAGTCATGCTAAGCCCAAAGCATGCTACCGCTTTCCAATTTAATCCCAACATAAATGGGTCGAACTAAAAAAGCCCATCTGAAACGTAGAACCCTAATGTTCGCCGTTGTTCTTCGGTTGTCAAATGTATTCCCCCTGTATTCGATAGTGAGGGCACCTTCCTCTATATATCCTTTCGCCGGTACCAAGTTTTGAACCGCTGGAGCGGCATCAGGCGTAAGCTATTTTTCTCTTTTCCCTGATCAGTAGTCATCTCCCCTTCCCTTGTTTGTTAATTCTTTATTATGCGTTTTGCTTTCTGGAAAAATACCATTCCTAGTGTTTGCCTGGTCTTAGCGAGGGAAAAAGACGAAAAAAGAGTTTTTATTTTCTTTTCTGTTTTTCATCATTTAAAAAAAAAACCATCAAAACAAAGAGAAGCAAGTCAGCTTCTTGGCTGGATCCGATTGCTAAAAAGCGGGCCAGGCAATTAATTTCAAAAAATCTTGCGATAAGAAAGTCGCCAGTATCACTCGCCTGGATCTGATGCTTAGCTGATTTTTCAGGCCCTTTTTCTACTGGTACATGCTGCTGCTGCCGCTGCCGCTTTAATTTTACCCTCTCTTTTTCCCCCGTTTTTTCTTTTGCTTGGTAATATTTTCTAAGGAGTGATTGGGATTGGGAGTTTTTGGTCTTTTTTTTCTCTTTTCTGGGAAAGGGTTGGGGCCGGGGGCGCTTAAGCTTGTAGTTTGTTCGGGCAACCGCACTCTGTCCCAAAACTGTATGCAAGTGTTTTGTGGCAATTTCTTCGTTTGCCAAATTAAAAAAAAGGCGGAACTCTTATTTGAGTTCTGTGTTTCCAATTAACTCGTCCATTAGATCTTTTCTTCAAATCCTATGGTCTCAATGGACACATGGTTGGATTACATTTATCCGTTCTTTTCCTTAATCATCATTTGTTTCCCTGTTTGATCATTCTGAGATGAGAAAAATAGTTATTGCGATTGGATTCCTTCAAGATGGGAATTTTGCTGCTTAACCAACAACTTAAAGCTAACTTGATGGCAAATGTTTCCCACTTCCCTCAATCCCCCAAAGAGAAGGTCGGAAAATGGGATTTCAAAACTATTAATTGTTCGGTGATGAATCAAACGCGAAGAAATGGACTGAATATGAACCTATTGAAGACGTAGTATACATGCATTGTACTCCACTGTGTAATGGATAATAAATTACAACGCGCGGTTGTGCCGAGTCAGCACAGGGCACCAAAATATTTATTTTTTAAAAAAACTTAAATAGACCCTGCATGTTGGGTGGGTTCACAGATTTTTTTTAATAATTGAAAAAAATAGCCATTGGGTACTATTCACTGATCAACGGCTCGATCATCAATTAGTACCACTTCTAGCCCTGTAAAGCTCATTTCTCAGAACTTTCCTATCTCTCTCTAAGCTTACTTTTTTTCTCCTCTCTCTCTCTCTCTTTCTCTCTCTCAGAGCTTCTTCGTTGCACCGGACGGGACGCTCTTTCTCCTTTCGACTCTCTCACCCTCTAACAAAAAGGAACTCTCATTCACATTCACATTCAGTAAGGTCAGCTAGAAAGGGAATCCGTCTGCTCCTCTCGCGCCACCGCAAAACACCCCGTCATATTTTCGAGTGTCAGGCACCACAAGGCAAACAAATCTTGAGGCAAGTGGAATACTTGTTTAATCTTTTAATTATTATTTGTATGTACTTTATTGATTGTCTTATTTAATTTTATGTAGTTGGTTTTAAACAGAGAATGTATTCTATATTATGGTATAGTAAATTTTGTAATATTGTTTTATGTTATGTTGTTCTAGTCCAACCATGTAAATTAACAGTTAATAAATTTAAAATAATGGTTCATAACAATAAAATAATTTAGAATTAATAATTAATTTAATGTATATGATATTGAAGAACAAATTAATAGAGTATAAATATTTTATTCGTACTTTTTTTTTTATAAATAGATGAAATCAACGTAGTATTAACGTAATTTTATAATATTAAATTTTTTAATTGGCCATGTGATTAGTTTAATTAGTTACTTTAGTTAGTTACTAATTTAATGGGCTAACTAAAGGATTATAAATAAATTAATTTAGCTGTAATTAATATAGTTTTGACTTATAAATTAATTAATTAATTACAAGAAATTTATAATATACATAAGTGCAATCAATGTAGTTAATCATTCAATTAGGTGTAATTAATCAGTTAAGACTTTAAGTAGGTGTAATTAATGTAGTTAAAAATGGTAATTAATGTAATTATTTGACCACCTGCTTAGTTAGATTAGTTAGGTCATAATTGAATTGGTAGAATATTGGAGTAAGAAAAAATTAATGCAGGGGTAATTACTGTAGTTTTAAATGTAATTAGTTTAATTAATAGTGCAAATAGGTGTAATCAATGTAGTTAATAATTTAAATACGTGTAATTAATCTAATTAATTATTTAGATATGTGTAATTATTGTAGTTATTGATTTAACTTGGTGTAATTAATGTAGTTTTAACATGTAATTTTCATTGATAATGAGATTATTAAATTAATGTTATGCTAGATTAGGTGGAACATGTCAAGCGATAATTCCTTGGTAATTCAACTTTATTGGGGAGGCAAAATTATATATGCCGGAGGATCAATGTTTTACGATCCCCCGATGCCGAAAAAGGTTATGTTCCTTAGAGAAAGGGTAGGCTTTAATGAGTTGATAGACAAAGTATACAACATTATGGGTCTAGACCAGAATCGACATAAGATTAGTTTGATATTTCGAAATTGTGTGCAACATGGTGTGTTTGGTGCGATGCCTTTGGTAGATGATAATGGAGTTGATGGAATGTACTTTTTAAAAGCCAAAAGTGGGCATGCCACTGAGATTTACGTGGAGGTGGAGGAGCTCTTAGGTTTGAGACAATGTGATAATCAGACCTTGCCAATAGCAAGTCCACATAGAGATGTCCAACAGGCTCGAAGAGGACGAAAAAGAGGTAGTGAGCACCGTATAGAGATGGATTGTCCCAGTAGTAGTCAGCCGGTAATGCACATGCCAACATTGGAGACTCGTGATTCGAACACTAATGCAGCTACAGTGCTTGATGCTGCAACAAATACTGATATTGAGTTGGTAGATGTGGATGTGGACTCTGAACCAGAACCAGAGGCTGATGATTTTGGTGATAATGACCATGAATATGATACATCTGGGCAGGCAGGCAACTCAGGCGAAGGGGCTACCACTCATGAACACGCGGGTCCTAGTGTAGCACCACATCTACGTTCTAGAAGCACACCACCTCCGCATCCCGGTCCGATTGATCCGAGTGTTTTGTATCTCCAGACGCAACACAGATCCACTGCGGTCTTTCATGGCGCGGGCGACGTCCTTGATGTGAGACGTTGTGATAAAAAGTTTTTTGATATCTTTAGACATTCTGACCCTCGAGTATCTCACTACATTGACATAGCTGGTTTTGGTGGGGTACGTAGGGCCGGTTATCTTCAGGTAAACCATGGCTTGATCACCGCGCTAGTTGAGCGCTGGAGACAGGAGACACACACAATTCATCTTCCTGTTATGGGTGAGGCGACTGTCACATTGCAGGATGTTGAGGTACTATGGGGCTTGCCCGTGGATGGGTTGCCGGTTACTTTGATCCACGTTAAACGAAGTCCACTTCAGCGCAAACATCTAGTTCAAGAGGTTTTGGGATTTTGGCCAGAGGATAATTGTTTCAGGGAAGGGCGGCTAAAGATGTCATCTATGTATGCACGACTAGGAACACAATTACCGCCAGATGCTCCGGATGAGATGGTTCGCCAGTATGCTCGAATGTGCATTCTAATTTTATTAGGTGGGTTGCTATTTGCAGACTCATGTGGTAATGTTGTTAGCCTTAACTGGCTCGATTATGTGCATGATTTGGAGGCCATGAGTAAGTACAGTTGGGGGAGTGCAGTACTAGCCTGTTTATACTCACGTATGTGTCATGCATCGCATGCGGGGCAGAATACCACTGGTGGACCATACTTGTTACTACAGGTAAATAATTACATGCTTATTACATAATACATCATTCCGTACTATTGGAATGTGCATAAGAGTGTTTCGTAGCATCATGATTTTATTAATGTAATAGCTATGGGCGTGGGAGCGGATTCCGACAATTCGTCCTGACGTATCTCTTCCACGATTAACTGGTGATTATCCTAGAGGAGGGAGATGGTCAGCCGAGCGTACTGGGGTTGACCCTCCTAGTCAGGACGTATCATATTATCGAGAGCAACTATCTTTGCTGCGGATGGATCAAGTATTTTAGCAATTCCACTCAATTAACGATTAGCTATTATAAATTATAAAATTCATATACTCCTTACTAGTTTACTCTTTTGACAGTTCATCTGGATGCCATACCCTGATGATGTACTAGCATCTCTGCCCGAATATTGCAGACGAGGCGCACGTATATGGAGGGCAAGGGTCCCGCTGATATTTTGGCACATTGTTGAGTTTTATTTCCCAGATCGAGTCTTGCGTCAGTTCGGAATGAAGCAAAACATTCCCCAGAGCGTTGACACTGATCGGGGGGGATTGCATCAACTTGGTTTGGCCGGATTTGCAGGAAGAAATTGGGCTGAATTTCACAGTGTTTGGATAGGTCATTGGAATGACCGTGCTAATGCTGAAGTTTCAGGAGAGTCTACGCATACATTCAGTCCTTCAAACGACTATCTAAGCTGGTATCATCGTCACACCGTCTTGTATATTACACCTCCACTTCGCAAGCATCCGCAGTCCGGGCACGTGCACTATGAGGCTTCAGGACAGTTTGAGTATCTGGTGATTTTCTTGTTAACTTTGATATTCGAAGAAGCGTATTTTGTAAAAGTTGTTTTCTATTCTCACCGAAATGCTAACCGTTTGTGTATATTCATGAAAACAGATGGATAGTATGCATCGCATTGCCCACCAATCTTTGGACGGGCTCCAGCATGATGACCCTACACATAGTTTTCATCCAAGTCTAGTGATGATTACGGATGAAGCATTTGGGTCTATGCAATACCTTCGGCGATTTGATCGCATGATTTTCGAGCCCACGGAGCGACAGAACAGTGGTGCCTCTATGTCGCACAATATCCCTTACCAAAGGTCAGTTGGACGTGTTCCTAGCCAGACACGGGTATCATCTCGTGGAAGTAGACGTCACGAGCATGGCCTACGTGATGAAGTCAAATAACATTTGCTATTTATTTAATTAAGAAGTATAAATAATTAGATGGATAATTAAAATTAGATGGTTTACATAATTTAAGGTTATCCAAAAGGATATTAAGAGAAAAATTGACACTCTATCGATATTAAGAGATTTTACTACAAAAAACTAATAATGTTTGGAGCTCCTCGCGTTTTTTTATTTTTTATTTTGCAATGCGGGCTCTTAAATCATGAAATAAAAAATTTTGGTGGCTATGTTGACTCAGCACGACGGCCAGTTGTGATAATTTAAAAAAAATTCATTTTACCCATCGAACTAAGTCAGCTTGGTGGGCATATATTAGTACATATAGATTCTGACAGTGACAATTGACCAAAATTTTTGCCACCAATATATAGAGAAATTAATCCACCATTTTGGACCTTTTAAAATATGTGTATATTGACTTTCACTATCAAGTATCAGGTAGACTCCAATGGCTTAGCTGTAGATTGGACCATATATATGTGGGTCTTTGAAAAGCAGAGATGGGCAGTTTTCTTGCCCTGAAATGAGGTGATCATGCTCTTACTAGTCCGGCTTGTATCAGCAACTTGTGCAATTAATGATTCACGACATTTGATCAGTTCGAATTATTTGATAAACATAGCCAGCACATTAGATTATTGCTTGTGCACCATGACTTCTGGATAAGTGAATTCTGCACAGAACTGAAAAGTTCCTAGGCTGATAATGTATTGATGTCTGACTCAAACAACGAATTGAACTCTTAAGAATAATTCCTCTGGACTAAAAATGGTGTGACGTGCTAAACTTGGCAGGCTGCCTTTTGATAAAATATTGGGTCAATTTTTCTTATCTTTTGCATCACTATTTTTTTTTTCTGATGGATGCATCACTAATGTAAGAAAACATCTCTACGCCATTTCATCCTAAATCTATACCTCCCAATAGCCTTTATTAAAATAAGAGTTTATCTTATATATACTAACAATGTGTGTGCATGGGTGTGTGTGTCTATATATATATATATATTTTTTTTGAATGCATATTATGTGGAAATGTTATTGGCATACTCGAAAAAGTTTCTAACGCTTCATCCTCCATTTATACTTATAAAGGGAGGATAGAGTGTTAGATGTTTTTTTTTTAGAAATGCTAATATCATTTTTCATAATATGTGATTGGGTGTATAATATACAGAATTGGAATTTTAAATTTAAATTAGTTGTCATGCAGTTTAAGTGCTTATATGTTACGGCCACATTGTTTTTAACTGTTAGGTCTTGGATCCACGGATTGGTTCAAGTAACTTTCACGATCTTAAAATGATTAACTCAAATTACTTGAGCCTAACTTTTTATTTATTTATTTTTGGCTTAACCTTAGATACTAATTTCTTTGGAGTCTCACGTTACACTTCAGACTAGCAGGTCTAAGACGTAGTTCGAATCTCAACAATTAAATCTAATTATTTGGGTTTCGTTCTCGCTAGGCCAAAATGCGTACCTTAGATTGGACTTGAGTGTTCAGATTTTAGTTATATATTGGTTCATAACACATTATATATATATATATACACTAGTAAGTCTTTGCTATGCTACGCACAGCCAGTGCCCATCTTAAAGTGTTTAAGAGTAGGTAATTTTCAAAAAATATCCCCAAGTTAAGTGTCATTTTTAAATCTATACGGATTGTGTGTATATTATTAAAATGGAAAGAAATTAGACATTGGATATAAGTATACTATTAATTTATACGTTCAATCAAAATTGCTAAATGAGTACTGTGAAGAATTCTTATACTTCTTCTAGCTATTTAAAATTTTTTGCTTTATTTTATAAGTAATTGAAGTGGATATCATAGATAAAATTTAGTAGAAATTTAATTAAATTTAGATTTGTTGATTAATTGTTTGTTTCTAATTTGTATGCTATAATTTTGCCTTTTCAAAATGTGGAGGCTGTGGAACATGGAATTTTTTGGGGTTTTTGAAACTCTAATTATGTTTTAATCAAATTGTGCAGTCTTGAGATTTTAGAGTTGGCAGAGGAATGGAATGTAATTTGATAGTGAATTGCAATATATATATAAAATGAGTCTAGTTAATTGTGTACATTAACAAATTATTATTATTTTTTGTTTTTTCAAGATTTTTTCAGGTTAATAACTTTTGTAATGTTTGTTTATCTAGTAATTGGAAGGTACATGATGTATTTATATGTATAATATGATCGGATAAATGCAAGCAAAGAAATTGAAAAACAATGCGATTAACAATGCATTTGTAATATATAATAGTTTTTAAGTTTAGTTCAATAGATATTTACATGATTTTTGTATTTAAAAGTTAAATAGTTAAAGGAATTGGAAAGCAATGCAAAGAACTTGTGCGGGAATTCTTTTCCGTCATAAAGGCACATCTATTTATAGAATGGATTTACAGCTTGTCAGCAGATTTGGTTTCCAATCCAAAAGAGACTACTTTCAAGTACATTATAATGTGATAAGTTATATATAAACGGCAAACCTAGGACTTGTTCAAATAGCAAGCAACTACTAATAGTTTACTGATCAAGCTTGTAAATACAGTAGGAAGCAAACTTAAGCGGTATTCTATCAAACATTAGGCAAGTTTAGTTATAAGCATTGTGATTAACCTGAAGGGATGTAATCATCAGCAAACGACAACCATGTTAGTACTGCAAAATGAAAACATAAAACATGTAAAAGAAACTTTTATATGTTAGTATAGTAACTTATAAATGCGGATACGTATGCTGAAGAAAAATTTGAGAAGAACCATATTACCAAATAATAATATGGTTCTTCACAAATTTTCTTCAGCATACGTATCCCCATGATATCTGAACTACTTATCAATATATAAGCGGATTGACTACTTATCAATATGCTAGTCTTCAAATCCTCAATGGTCTGAGGAGCTTTTGAAAAAGTCTAGACTGATAGGTTTACTTTGACTCTTACATTGTCAAAGTAAGGTCAGGTAACGAAGAAGTTGTATATTGCCGTCCCAGCTAAATTCCAGTATCATCTAGACCGCCCTCCTCCTTCGGCCTTCCACTGACAGGTTTACTTTGACTGTTACAGTCTGTCAGCCTATCTATCCAGAATGCGTCAATTATCGTACGAGTATTCATATTCTCTTGCGTTCTAGAAAAACCAAAATCCAATTCAATTCCACAACTTTTAACCAGTCATTAGACGACTTTAGTGGGTATCCTCAAGTCCCTTTATATTCATCATAAAGCCCTGTGCATGCGTGTATATGTATATATATCTCTATCTCTAACACAATTTGCCAACCATTTTCCCCGGGAATGTCGACCTTCCCATAATCCTCAAAATTTGTTAGCATCTTTTCCTTGGGATTTCTCTATTTTTTTTCCTAGTGATTTTTTTATCCCTCTATCTGTATAACATGTAAAATTATTGTCATTGTTTCTTTGTGTTCCTCTTTAAGCTGCATGCAGCGTACCTAAAGCCATCTGGTATATGTTGATAAACAAAAATTAGCTGGTTTAAGAAATGGATCCGGGAGAGCTCCGTCGGGTTTTCCAAATGTTCGACCGCAACGGCGACGGAAAAATTACGAAGAAAGAGCTGAATGACTCGCTACAGAACTTGGGAATTTACATCCCAGAAAAAGATCTCATCCAAATGATCGACAAGATTGACGTTAACCGAGACGGATATGTAGACATCGACGAGTTTGGGTCGTTGTACCAGACAATAATGGACGAGAGAGACGAGGAGGAGGACATGAGGGAAGCTTTCAACGTTTTTGATCAAAACGGAGACGGATTTATTACGGTGGAAGAGTTGAGATCGGTGTTGTCGTCGCTAGGGTTGAAACAAGGGAGAACCTTGGAAGATTGCAAGTTGATGATCAAGAAAGTTGACGTGGATGGAGATGGAATGGTAGATTACAGGGAATTCAGGCAGATGATGAAGGGTGGTGGATTTGCTGCCTTAACTTGAGGTCTACCCAGGAAAAAGAATTTTTCTTTCCAAATAGAAAGAAGAGAAAAGGGGTTCTTGAGAAATACTATTAATTATGTAATTTAAGTTAATTTGGCTTTGGCTTTAATAACTATTGTAGAAGGAGATTTCATGGAGGAACAACCTTTCTTCATATAAAGGAGACCTCCAATGAGTGATGCGCTAATTGCAGCTCTCCAACTTCCGCAGATGGAATCGTGCTTGTGGCTTCAATACTAATGTGCAAAAGTTTCATGTAACAGTGGGCTTGTAATGATTTAGATTTTTCTTTTAGTTATTTTCTGGGGATGGATCTTCTCTGGCCATTTTCTTCTCTGTTTCTTAATTTGTTTCTCTTTTTTCACTAACATTAGTTTTTGTGTTCTGTAATTTGATCTTCTCTTTTGTGAGAGGATTTGTGGGCTCTTGTCTTGTATATAGCCGTGAAGACCGTGGCTTGTATTTTTCATTTGGATGAAGCTTTTCAATTGGTGAGAGCACTTAAGTTTCATGCCTTGATCATACAGTCCCAAGGCTCTGTTGCACGTCTTAAGGAGTTGTTTCTTGGAACATTTAAGCTGCTTGGTAGTACAAAATGTTTTGGGATAGTAATTGCAGCAGGTATAGCAAAAGATCGGTTTGAATAGAACACCAATTATAAGGAAAAGGCTATGGTGAAAGACCCCACACCTAGACTATGAGCAATTTAAAAAAAAAAAGAAAAAGAAGAGTCAATTATCAGCAACAAACAACAGTAATCTACTAGAGATATATACCAATCAATTGACACTTGAAAGAACAGCATGGTTAGAATAAACAATAATAGATAAATTTTGGTCTATATTAGTCAATCAATACTGGTTTACAAGAAAAGCGGTGAATAGACAAGAAATATCACCTGATCTCAAAAAATTTGTTGAGGAAGTGGAAAGATTTTATGTAAGATCGCCAAGAATTAGTAGTTTCTTTTTCTTTTCTTTTTTCTCCTTCTGTCTTTTCTTTCTTTTTCTTTTTCTTTTTTTTCCACAAACGACCTTCTGTCTTTTCTTTTGAATCTCAAAATTCAGGCGAATGAAAGCCCAACTTCCGAATGAAGCCCAATCTACCCAAACATATACAAAGGCCTAAAAACCCCCTTTTCCCGCAAAGAAAGATCGGCTACTCTTCACTGCTTTCTGTTCCCTTACAATTGTTGGACTCCAAGATGATGGTTAGGAGATTAAATTCTGCTTCAGCAAAACTTAGACATCTATTCTCTAATCAGTCTAATCATTTGTTCTTCTTGCCTTACTCATCTAATTCCATTCTTTCCAAGCCCAGGTAATGACACATATATATTTTAGTAGTCTGCATTTTTTATTTTTGCAAATTAGGTTTGTTTTATCGAATAATCAATTTCTGGGTTCATATTGAATCTTATTGTATAGTAGTGTCTGTGACGTTTTGTGCAAGGATTTTGGTAGAGAATCCTTAATTGGGCAAGGTTATGGATCCCAAAAGTGCAATCTTGGAGGTATTTCGTGGATACATTCTGGTCGATCTTTAAGCAGTGCAGATAAAGCTGTTGACAGCAATGGAAATGTTGGTGATGGTGGGGATGGTTTCAGTGAGGTAAAGAAGAAGAGGAAGAAACTCAAGGGAAAAAGGGCTGTGGTGAAGTGGTTAAAGTTCTTCAGGTGGAAGAAGAAGAAAGACTATGAGAGAATGACTGCCGAAGAAAAAATTGTTTACAAATTGAAAAAGGTAAAGACTTTGCCACTCTTAAAAAGTACAGTACTGGATATATGTTGCTTACGACAGCTTGCCATTCAGATCCCAAGTTTTTTTTTCCCTGTTTTATTCCCTGTGTATATGGATATGATTTAGAAGGGTTTAGCTCTATATGTCTCAGATTCTCAATGGAGGTTCTTTGAATATTTTTTGCATCTTCTTGTGTCTAGCCTAATCAATGTAGCAGAGAGCTGTACTTACTATAACTGATTGTGAAGAGGATGTAATACGAAATGGTGGACCAGTTATAAACACATTCATGATGCACTTTGTCATGCTCTAGTGTGAGATGCATTGACCACGAACGGAATCTCTTATGCTTTTTTTTTTTTTCCATCTTCCATCTTAGGCTCGGAAAAAAGACGAAAGGCTTGTTGAATCTCTTCAAAAGATTGAGCCCAAGGAGTCATCTGAAACTACACATGATCCCGAGATATTGACTCCAGAAGAACACTTTTACTTTTTGAAGATGGGTCAGAAATGTAAGAATTATGTGCCTGTCGGAAGGCGAGGCATATACCAAGGTGTGATCCTAAATATGCACTTGCATTGGAAAAAGCATCAGACTTTGAAAGTGGTAGTGAAGACATTCTCTCCTGAAGAGGTCAGGGAGATTGCTGCTGAGCTGGCACGATTAAGCGGTGGGATTGTGCTTGACATTGGGGATGACAACACTATAATTATGTATAGGGGAAAAAACTACTCTCAGCCTCCAACAGAGATAATGTCTCCCCGGAGCACTCTCTCTAGGAAGAAGGTTGTACTCCTTTTATTGTGGTTCTGACCCCTTTTTTTTTAAATTTTTTTGGGGTTCTGGTTTACAATTCTTCATTTTCAGCTCCAGTCTCTTCTCTCTGTCCTTGTTCCACTCTCATTTTCGCCTCTGGATGCAGGCTTTGGATAAATCCAAATATAGGGATGCATTAAGAGCTGTTAGGAGATATATTCCCAGACTTGAGCAGGACCTTGAGCTTCTTCAAGCACAGGTAGAAAGTAAGGTTGATGCTTCTGCAGAAAATCAATCAACAACTGCTGAAACTGTTGACTCTACGTCGCCGTCAGACCTAACATTGGAGGGATCAGAAAGATTGAAAGAGTTGATATCTAAAAGTGATGAACTCAATGAGGATGATGACTCAATGATGGATTCGGGGTTGAATTCAGATTCTGATGCTTTATCAGATATATTTGAAACTGAGTCTGAGTCAGAGAATGAGGAGAAGTCGGAGCAGCATCTCTATCTAGATGTGTTTGAAAAGTTTCCGCCGCAAAGGAATGTAGATATAGAAGATTTTGAAGAGCATCTGCGTCAAATATCGGCTGACTCAAGAAGAGAGAAATCATCAGGTCAGGGTGTAAATGTACCTGATCTTGATGAGGTTGATAAGATGGTTATACAAGCTGCATCACTTCTGAAGAACAAGAGGAGACGATGATGACTGGGCTATTTTCTGATGATAATGAAACATACACTGAAGAAGAAATCGTAGCATTCCAGACCTCTGAGTACGTAAACTTTTGGACAAATCAAATTGCACCAGAGACGTGAGAAAAAATGCTGAAGCTTCAGACACATCAGGCATTTTGTTTAGCGAGAAGTGGGACTGCAATTGTTTTGATAGGGACATGCAGGCTGGTTTGAGACGAAAGATCATCACTAGCAAATTGTGTCATGTACTGCCCAGCAGCTGCACATGCAATCTCGTGGACTAGGTTGCTCCTTTTTTCTTTTTCTTTTTTTTTTGGATACGATAGATTATCCTATACTAGGGGGAGAGAGAGGACCTGAAGAGGTCCCAGTAACCCAAAGAGAACTGAACCACCACCGGATCAGACGGATGCACCACGCACCCATTTAGATTTTTTGAGCAGAACCACTTTAATGCACTGGTAATCTCATGGACTAGGTTTCTCATATTGGAAGGTTTCTCATATTGGACACTAATAGGACCCACTGGGTGCAATATATATTGATACGTTGCGTTTTCCGAGGGTTGTGAATGATGATTGTATCCCAGGTTGGAAGCTCATCAACTGTTGCTGCCAATCTTACTAAGGTTAAAGTTGGCAACTTGGACTATGTGTTTCTTGTGTGAAACATTGAGCTTGGCCTAGCTCACAAAGAGCATCTGATTCTTGGGCAGATTACACCAACTCTTTAAAGTGATGGTCCGTTGCAGTCGCTTTGTTAACAATCGATTTGTTAAATCGATTTAAAGTTTTATGACTGATTTTGTATTTAGCTTGATAATTTCTTGTGCGAACTAGTGTTGGCAATGGGATGCATTGAGCCTTTATTAGCAATTAACTGTCATATTCTGTGACTATATTTTTGGTGACTAATGTATCTGACCAAAGTGCAATAATTGGAGCCAGCGTTGTGTACTCTTTCCTTTAAAAGCCATCATATCTTAGTGGACGGTCGAAGAGGTGTTGGTCTCACGGGTGAGGTTGAGGTCCTAGCTTCAAGTGCCCTTCTCCCACTTTCGGTTTTTAAAATCTCAGCAAATATGTTGATGAGGATCTGAGTGAAACATTATTATAGAACTTGTAGCCCGATTAGTTTTGTTGAAGCAAAATGTTGTTGCCTGATTACGAGTAACTGGAATGGGATTGAAGTTTTTAGTCAGTCACTTTTCGTAGCTAAACTAGCTAATCTTTTTGAAACAAAACTAAAAGTTTAATATATTTAAATCAAGAACATTACAAATCAGAACTTCCAATTCTTCTAGCATTTGTGGCTTAGTTCATGCTCGCATGCTATCTCTAGCCTACTAGATTTAACAAAAACAACCTAATTTAAAATAACATGATAAGACTAATAACAACATCCCTAGCCTACTAGACTGAATAAAATAAGATGATAGATTCATTATGCCCTCGTCCTCTAGAATTTTTCTACTATTAGGTGAGACCTTCTATGAGCCCTGTAGCTTGTGCGAGTAAAACCGCACAATCAGATTTAGTTAGCTTCAATACGTGTGGTACATTTTCTTCCGTAGAATGTATTCTAGGAGGTTAAATGATGCTAATTAAACTCCTCCAGCTGCAAAGAACATTAAAAAAACAAAGTTATCAATGACTAAACCCGAGTGGTGCACATGGCCAAAGCTACCAACAATTAGCTGGTGCATGTTGCATTCGTCTCTTTAAAGCCAGTGTGCCAGCAAACAACAGAGGCTGAGACATATCAAGCTTCAGTTCCACAACACCGTTTCACAAAGCAAAAAGAAGAAAATACACAGGCAAAGGTATAGTTCTCTGCAATGAGCTATTATCATGTCAACCCAAGGTCAAGGCTTTGAGTTGGGCAGCTCCTCAACCAAGTTTGATTAATGGGAAGGATTTCGGCTGTATACCAGTAGCAAATGAAGCCACCATAGTCACGCATTTGGTGGGCCGCTCCTAACCAGTCACAGGAAAATTGATAACAAACCATAGGTTAGTCATCTCCAGAAACCAGTAGAAAACTTAGGCTATAGATGTTAAACAGCAGGAAAGAGATGAGGAAACAAAGGATAAAAGAGTAAATTTCCCTCTCAATTTGCACTTCACATTTTCCATCAAGCAGAAAACTACTTGAGAAAAACCTAAAGATTAGAGAGTTTATCACGTCTAAGTACATGTTGATTAATGCAGATGGTCATGTTAATGGACAATATAGTAACTCAACTGGACCGTCCCAACTATTTCTATTTTTACAAGTTAGATCAGGTAAATTAAATAAAAACAAATGAATAAGGAACAAAAGAATTTCTACAAACAAACCAAGCTAATCTGAATCTTCTAGCTCTTCATTTTCAATAGATTGTACACGCTCAACTACTTCCTGAACACTCTTTGATAAGTGGTCAGTATGATCCTCAATATATTTCAACAATGTCTGCAATTGTTCCTGGTAAACTGCACATCGACGTTTACATCGTTGCCTTTCATTGTAAAGTTCAAGAGTGAGCTCTCGAATCCTTTGATCTTTTTCATCCTGAAAAAACCAAATACTAGATTATCCCATTTGCAACACATGGATCAACTTTTTTATTAAACCTTCAAAACAATGAAACCAACATTTAAACCCCCCCCCCCCAACACAAACAAAAAAAAATTTTTATGAGGCCCAAAAATGCTATACATCCCTTAGGTTTCCAAATAAAACAACCAAAAAGGATTGCTACAGTCCAGCCTGTCAAATGAAATCTCCCATCTGACTATGCTACTCTCCTCAAAACCATGAGTTGCAATACTGGAGACAAGGCAAATTAAGCTTAAATAAGCAAATACACATCTTGATGGCATAACGATGCTTTTCATCCAGTCCTGAAAACAAGGCCAACTCAATAGTTCATCCGAGAGGAAGAGAGAGAGAGAGAGAGAGAGTACCTGGTTGATCAAATTCTTTCCACAACCTCGCCAAGGAACTTTATTAGGAGACATCAAACTGTGATTGTGCTCCTTCACGAACTTTGTGACTACCCACTTAGCTCCATCTTTAAAAGCAACCCTCAGCATGGCAGGACAACCTTCACGAGTGACAGGCGGTGGAGGAAGAACTCTATCTTTTCTCTGCACATATTTCTTTTCACGAAAACCTTCTTTGGAACAAACAAAATCTTGACCAATAACCATGTTAGTGATGCGTGACCGGCGGTTATGATGAATGCGGACAGTAAAGCCTGTCTGCCTGCCATAAGCAACATAAAAATCGCGAGCATCATCCCTTGAATTAAACTCCATGCCTATGTGGGGCTCAACAGAATTCTCAGTCAATGGCATAGCTATAAGCTGTCCAACACATTTATCATCTTCGCCTATACATAATTCCATGCTTGTTGAGAGCTCGTCATCAAGAAAAACATTGCCATTACTGTCAATAGGCAGAAAGCTTTTTCTTTCAACAGAATTAAATACTTGACTTGTTGAGTCCTCCATAGCGTGCAAACCTATAGAATCTGCAAGTCCATCATTGTTGTGCTGCAGCATGAGGAAATGACCATCAACAAGTGGCCAAGGGAAAGAGCAAAAGTATAACATAAATTTTCTGAAAATCGGTCACAAGATGCTTGAAAATCTCTCTGTGGTCTGCTTTTATGATTGAGAAACCTCATTCTATTAATGAGATTGCAAAATTAATAAGATCGAGACATATTTTTGACAAATAAATCAACGTTTCGAGAAAGCAAGGGTTAGGCACCAGCTCATAAATTTGTGGGAATTGAGTGAGCAAGGTCCATCCTCTTTGACACCATTTATATGCATGGAAGCTCATTATCCCCAGTAAATGACACACTGACTATACTCCGTCATTCTTAACTGAAATCATAAAATGGTTTTCCTGTGGGAGTAATAACAGGGATAAATCAGCGGTGGATGGACACTATAACACCGACCTACTACTGCCATGCGCCAGACTGGTTTTTTCCCTACATATAAGATCTCCTTACTCGACGCTAGGATTATACCTAATCTCCCGTATAAATGCCTCTCTTACAATGCCTAATTTATGCAAGGTCGTGTGAATAAGTTCACAGGTTCAAGCTTAACAATGGAAGCTTGTGGACAATTGCTTCAATTGAAAGCGGGTTTTTCCTCCAAAATATCAGAAAAATGAACCCTTCGACCATATCTGAAGTATCTCCACACTCCACTTGATTCAACAAAGTGATAATGCTTCTCATTCTTCTCACTACTGACACCTTCTTCATTCATTCGCTCATTCATCATATTAACCAAGCAGTAGAAATTTAAGAATTAAAAACAAAAACAAAAAGCGTATAAAAATTAACGATTAAAGAAAATTAAGAAGAATAAACAGTTGAAGAGTCTTAATTAGTGGATTTTAACTGCGTAATATGAGGTTAATGATTCCAAATTCAGGAGAAGTTAATAAAGTCAGTTAAAAAGAAAGGAAAGAGGAGAACGTACCGAAAACAGAAACCCTAACTACTTATGAAAGAAAGCTTGGTTTGAACGTTAGCCGGCTCAATCAGATGAATTGCAGTTGGATTTGATTTGATTTGATGTTGCCACTTCCCAGTTCCCGCTTGCCAGCCGGCCAACTGGAAATATTTGCCGCCTATTTTCGGAAGCTCTGGAAATGCAGAAAAATGAGGAGTGCGCCGTACGGAGAGGTCTATCAGGTCTCAAGGATCTCACCTCCACGATGTTGGGATCTCCCGGCCACAAGGCCCACAACTTCGTGACGGGTTTTTTAAACCACAGTCTCTGGGCTTTTTAATTATTTGCGTCGCGGACCATATCTAATTGGGTTAATTACATTTACTCCCCTAAGGTTTAGCCAAACTACCAGTCAAACCTTGAGGTTTAATCAAATAACAATCTAATCCTTTGACTAAGCAAACATTTATCAAAGACCCCCTTTGCTGTCCTAAGACGTTAGTGAAGGTATGATGTCAGCAACAAAACTATTATGAGAGGCCAAAAATGCCCTTATAATAACAAAACTATTACCCATGTGTCATCACTAATTTCTTTGAATTTTCCCTGAAATAATAATAACATTTTTTTCTTTTCTTTGTTTCCTAAAATATACTAAAAGAAATTGACTGCCCAAAAACCACAAAAGAAAAAGAAAAGAGTTGCAAATTTTTATGAAAAGTCAATTTCACTAGTTGTTACCTCATAGAAGAAAGATTCGAAATAACATAACAATAATAAAATATTAGGAAAAAAAAGAGCTTTGCAATAACAAACAGAGGAGAAATTAAATGAAAATTATGAAAAAAGAAAGAAAAAGAGAGTATACCAAAATCAAAAAAAAAATGAAAGTGCTTTCGAGTTGAGAGTTTCACCTTGTAGTGGGTTTAATTTTAAATAGCCTTTTAATTTAATGGCTAAAGTTGAAGTTAGGATTGTCAATTGGGATAACATATAATTTGCCAACAGCCTTCGCTGGAAAGACTTCTTCATAATCAATAAGTGTGTACAGGGTTCAATTGGGATAATACCATGTGTTAGCTTTCAAGCACAAAAAGGCACATAATTGCATGGACGATTTGTCACTTTTCTACTCCAATTGGTACAAATCAATAGTTGCTATATGCCCCGTGCCAATTTTCTACATGGTAAATATGAGGAATTTGCGAATCTAAAGTGAAATGGATTCTTTTTGTTATTAGAGATCTATAAATTTAAAATGAAATGGTTTTTGTCTCTTTGGCTCTTGAATAGAGGGATCTTGATGTTTTCTTGTTGACTTGTTGGCTGGTTTGTGTTCTATTTGTCATGAAAATAATTTTCATACAAATTTTGTAGAGTGTGGTTTGAGTGGTGATGAGAATAGGAGATGCAGCTGTTTGGTTTTTATTCTATTTATCATGAATAAATTTTTCATAAAAATTTTGTGGAATTTGGTTTGAGTAGTGATGAGAATACGAGATACAACTATTTAGACTTGTTTGGTGGTTTTGTGGTCACTTTTGGCCAAAATTGATGATCAAATCATAATTTACACAAAATTTCAAGTCCCAGTTGCAAATTTGACAAAGATCCACCATTGAATGTTAGTGGCCGGTAGTGGCTGAGCATGGCCAGATGGGCTGGATAGCCTTCGACTGCTGCTGCCATGGTTGCCATATTCAAGCTTTCAGAAAGTTAGAGATGAAGAAGATTAAAATAAAACGAAGGAATTATGATTTTGTTAAGAGTATAAAATTATATTTGGGTGTTTGAAAATTCGTTCCTATTGTAAAATACAATACAGGCACTAGTCCAACTAATAATGCTTATGGTTATCTTGTCTTTTCACCAATTCCATCTATGATACTTAACGGAAGTTACTAATTGGGGGGCATTTGTTATTTGACCAAATTTCAAGGATCATTTGGTAGTTTGGCCAAACCTTAAGGGAGGTAATTGTAATTAACCCTATCTAATTCCCGACGCACTCCACTCTCCCTCTCTCTCTTTTTATTTTTTATTTTTTTTGACTTTTCAGTTCAATCTACTTAAAAATTTCGGGTGTCAATCAATGACACTGAATCATAAGGTCCGATTTAACAATTCTTCAATGCTTGAATTTGATATAAATTTTTTTATAGCTTCGAGCCAGTACTATTGTGACCGTTTCTTAGTTGAAAATCAACCCTTGCAACAAAACTACAATTGCCTCTCAAGACAACATTCTAAATTTACATACTTTACTACTACCAGCATGTGCTCCCAAAAAAAAAAAAGCGCTTTCTGGTGGAAGAGGCCTCCAGTCTGTTCTTAGATCATCTTCTTCCTGACTTCACAAGATGGCACATTTTTTTTTTTTTAAAAAAAAGGGGACATATAAGGTGCAAACAACAGTTTGGCATCCGGTGTTGGAAATATGATACCGCATTCAACAGAGGAAGGTTACATAATTTCACCCACCTATAGCATCAAATGAGTATTGTGCCAGCGAATCCCAATCTGATCATTTCGCACAAACAGAAATCGACTTCAGTTTGTTTCTCCAATCTACATTTCTATTACACCAGCCCACAAGCCAGGTCCTTATTCCCAACTCATGCAAAAGAAGCCTCTGACCAGGCTTTGTTCCTCCTCCCTCTTGTACAAATAGGGGAAGGATGCACCCCCACATTGCTGAATAGCTTGGCTGTTCTGCCATTCATTTACAATAACTCTGCCCATATACATTTGATACTGCTTAATGCCCTAATATCCACAACCAACAGCCGCATTTCTTTTCCCAGAAGGAGTATGCTGCAATACATGAAAGAAATAATTTAGCACTCCAGAGAAGAGAAGATGCCATAAAAACAAATTTTCAATTGATATCTCCGCATTATACTACTATTATCTAAACAGTCAATTATCACTCAGCCAACTACACTTGAAAAATCAAAAGAACCAACTTTAATCTAACATAAAGTAGAGCTCTGTGAAAATAGTAAATTACGTATCTACTGAAGATGCGCTTGTTGCAGGTTTGATTGCTGTTTAGCTTCTGCCTCCATTTCCCTGACATTGTTAACAGCAGCTTCAATCTTGGTTGACAGAAGCCCAGTTTGCTCCTCTACACTTTGCAAGAATGTGATTATCTGTTCATGATAAAGATCACACAGTTTGTCCTGGCGCTCCAACTCCAGTGTCAGTTCCTGTATTTTCCTGTCCTTGTGATCCTACAAACAGAACCACCAAGCAGCTAACTATGAAATGCAACATTTGAAACTCTACAAGGAACTACAATAAGAAAGGCTGATGATCTTAATATTTACAAAATATAACAGCAAGTTTAATCCAAATGAACCAGTTTAAGTAGAAAACATCCTAGAACTCCACAGGCAATGTTGTTTCTTTGAATGAATGATGCAACTTTCTCATCTCCTTGCATAATTTAGTCCTATGAAAAATATAGTCTACGATGACTAAAACCCAAGAGAACCAGTTACATGCCTAATCCTATTCAGGATTGCAACTAAGTGGATGCCTGTGAGATGTCTCATCATTATAGAATCAGCAGAGCATCTCTGTCAACTAAACACTGGAATAAATAAGTTGGGAAAGTGACAATTGCTACCTTTCTCTGAGACAAGAACTCACCATGGCAGTACGAAAAGTACGACTAGAAGCAACCAATGGATGAGTGTGGTCCTTCACAAATCTGGTTACCACCCACTTACCAGACTTATTAACCTTTACTAACATCATTGCCTTGCAACCTTCTCTAGTGCTGGAGCGTGGCTTCCGAACCGGACCATATTGGTCTTTCATTTTGACATAGTAACCCTGTTTATTACATGAAAGCCGCCGGGAAAGAATCCTCTTGTCAACCTCTGAACGCCGACACTGATCAATACGCATGACAAACCCTAGACGCCTTGCATACTCATCGTAAAACTCCTTTGCAGCATCTTCAGAATCAAACTCCATCCCTACATATGGTTCTTGAACTGAGATCTCTTCGCTTGCACCAGGCTGCCTTTCTGCGGAACTGTTCACTGAAGCAGCTCCAGCGTCCAAGCCGGCCAGCAGAAAAATCAGTTTAATTACTGGGTAATTGGTAAATCAAACGTACAGCTTAAACAATAGCTTCCACCATTAATCCAAAACTCAAACCCCCCTTCTCAGGCCTCCACCAGTTGGGCAGTATGGCTGGAAGTTGTTTACTGTCCCAGCTATTCACATTATGCTGTGTTTCAAGTTCGATCACATTATCCCACTTCAACCCAAATAAAAGTAGGGGGGGTGGGGGTATTGAACTATCAACATGTAGTAGTAAAACCTCGACGCAAGACATCCTCGAAAACAAGGCATAGAAATCCAATTGTCGTAATCAGATAGTTACATAAACGCATTTTTTTGATCATATCTGAGCTCAGAAACTGTGAGCGTATAAAATTTTGAATTCTATGCAGATTCGGGTTTAAATACTACACAGCATTACAAACCCAAATGTATTTTCGTCTTAAACAGTAGTACAGTGCATTTTTGTAAGAAAAGCAGTGGCTAGATTGACAATTAAATTCTTCAAGATTAAAACAATTAATTGGGGTGAAGTATACAAAAGTTGCAAGCTCAAATTTCAAAATTAACAGGGAGAAAAAAAAAAAAAAAAGAGAAGAAACTGTTAGGGTGGGTGGTGAGCAGAAGAAAGAATGCAAGAAACTTACTGGTTTGGGGTTGGGCGTCAGGCAGCCCCCCAAGCCACGGCCGCCTATCTGCGCTGGCAGTTGCCAGGTTATCTATCGGTGTAAAGACGGTTACCAATTAACACTAACGCTGATCTCTCCGGCTTTAATGTCCGACTAAACGGGCAACCGCCAGAAATGGTTTTATCTGTCAGTGGCCGTTGAATTTTTTGCCTTTAGACTTTGATAAACCTTTCGCGTCAAATCTTGTAGTGACTGTACCTTTTACTCGCGCCCGAAATTACCGTGCTTGTTTCTATGGCCTTGAAGTTACTAGTATTGAGTAGCAATGTGGTTTTTTTTTTTTTTTTTTGTGAAAAACATTTGTTGTCATTTACCCAAAGTTGGAGGAATTCCATGTCTTTTTCCTTCTTTGGAATTTTTCTGGAATTTTTTCAACTTACTATTCCAGTATTTTATAAATCGACTTCCTCTGCATTGTGAGGATTTTAATCAGCATAGGAACCCTGAAAAAGAAATCACTCCTTTCTTTATTTTCATTTTTGTTGGAGCTAATACAGCTTTGCCAATTTATTTTGTCAAAGTGATTTCTATTTTTAAATTTTGTATACGGATAAGAAAGCAATTAAACTGACTACAAGCCTGCAAGTGGCGAAGTATGCATACTCGGAACGAATATTTGCATTAAATGCAGATTTAAGAGCATGGACAACAATCTTCTTCTCCGACAGGAATACTGAATCCCCAGCAGTGCAGGCAGAGAACAGGCGATTCCAAATGCTGTTATAACTTTGCTACTAGCATCCACATTCACAATCCCTCACTCTTTTTTTCTCGGATCAAAAGAGAAGCTTAGAGAAAGACAGGATACAGGTTGCATGCACTACTAGCATTCAATAAGAACATGTGCAAATCATATCTAGGAGATCACGGAATTTACCAAAGTAGATCTACAAAAGGAAGAAAAAGATAATAGGCTACTTGTGTTTGTTGGCCTCACCACATGAAATCCTGTACAAAGCTAGTATCATCTTTTAAGCTGATCAGATAGCATAGGAACAGAATCAAAAGACATCGAAACAATACTGAAACTATCAATGGCCTGATGATTTCTGTATCTCAGCTTCAATCTTCTTCACATTTTCGATAACACCATTAATTTTTGAAGACAGGTGCTCACCTTGCTCCTCAACACTGGCCAAAAAGTTGAGTAACTTGTTTCTGTATGCTGTACAAAGCTGGTCTTGACGCTGCAACTCCAGAGTAAGCTGCTCAATCTTCTTATCCTTGTCAACCTAGACATACAGAAGACGCACAAATACTTTTTTAACTTTACATTTGCAAGCATGGATTTCATGTGAAGCACAAAAAAGAAATGAATTTGAAACTCTATCCTCTGCATATATTCCGTGGACTAAGGTCACTGGTAAAAGTTACTACATAGAATCCCTTCTAAAATCCTAATCATATTCTCCTATTTTTTCATGGACAAAACAGCTTGCTAAGCATTTGTTTATTATCAAAGCTATACAGTGATCAAAAGTAAAACCAAATGGAGGTAACATGGTGACAAATATACGATTCATGTTGATGCTGCAGATACATAAGATCATCATTGGGCTCGAAGAAAGAATAACTTCCAGAGAAACAAATCCCATGTGGTACTTCATATTTGCTTTGCAGGGAACAATTCAAGTTTCTTCAAGAAAAAATTATGCCTCACATCAGAAGTCCTTATGGGCCTCCAAATGTAAGAGTTTTATCACCAAACTTACTCTAATGCCTATAAAACTTGGGCACAAGCAGTAGCTTGTAGCAAACACAGAGACGCAGGAATTATGCAAATTTGTTAAAATCAGCAAAAGTTCCAGAATCTTTCAAAACTGAAAAACAAAAATGGATAAAGGCAAAAATACATTAGGTATTCTATCCTTCCTAGGACCAAGAACCCATAAAGGCAAGCAATATATCACAAATGGAGTAAAAAAGAGAATAAGAAAGAATATGTTACATTTGGAAGAAATGTCACTCCATTACTAACTCCGCGAGCACTGATGATGAGTGGATGGTTATGATCCTTCACAAATCTTGTCACAACCCATTTTCCTGACTTCTCCATCTTAACCAGAATTGTAGCCTTGCAACCTTCCCGTGCACTACACCTAGGCCTTTTACCTGATGCGACTGAACCTTGGTTATTAGGAGAAAACCCCTGCTTATTACATCCAAGACGACGAGCAAGAGTTCTACCATCAGTTTCTGAGCGACGACGCTGCATAATACGCACGACAAACCCCACCTTCTTGGCATAGTCAATGTAAAATTTCCTGGCAGCATCTTCTGATTCAAATTCCATACCTACATAAGGTTCAAGAACTTCACTATCTTTTAACTGACCTGTGTTGCCATCAACATCCATGACATCATTTGCATCCAACTCTTCAGCGTTTCCTTCGCCTACAACATCTTCCCCTTCTTTCCCTTCACTGTTGTTCTCTTCCTCCCTGTTCCTATCTTCCTTGTCCAAATCCACTGGATATGAAATAGACCACCAAAAATCAATAAATTAACAATATGATACTAAGAGAGCATACAATGTCAACCAGCTTTTGTGTTGTCACCCACACATTCTGCTAGGTTCTTTGTAGTCCACATTAAGGTTACATCGAGTTGCTAGGTTTCCTTCCTCATTTGTTATTGGTCAAACCAGTACACATGGTAAGAAAGGGATAACAAAAGCACTTGTCATTCTATATAGGAACAAGTCTATCAATCACAAATGCGGAAGACAAACACTGGAAAGTATACTGATATTCCTGAAAGTTAGTACGAATCTAGTCCGAAACCATAAAAGCCAAACAGCTGCAGCTCATTACCCCATTGTTATGGATGCATCAAAGTTATCTAGTTTTTAAAGTCTGTGGGAGTACAGCTACAATCAATAAGTTATAGTGAAAAGGCAACACAATTGAGATGGCTTCACAAAATATGTAAAGCGAGATGGAGAAAAGGGGCAAAAAATATGATGGTCTCTATCGAGAAATTGCAACATATAAATTATCCTTTCTCCATGCGAAAAGTTACAAAATAAGGAAAAAAAAACTTCAATAGAAAATCAAATATAGCCAGGTTGTTAAGAAGATCTTTGTTCCACGTTTCATATTGATTATCATCTTTCCATTCTACTTCCCATTCAGGTGCTTCAATTTTTCCCCTCCCGTACTAGAAGTTCAAAACGAAGAAGAAAATAATTCCCAGAATCAAAATGCATTACCAGGAATTCCCCAAAACTCTCTTTACCATTGGCAAACTTCCCCATCCAAGCCCAATTGTTAGAACCCTCTTTCTCTCTTCTTAGGTTATAAAATCCTCTCTCTCTCTGTAAAAACTGAAAAGAATAGGCCGTAATCATACTAATACCTGATTCAATCCCTAAACCTAAGATTCCTACCTAATATTTTATCAGAAGAGAAATTGAAAACTCAAAAAAAAAAAAAGATACTCTTTTGTGGGATAAATCAACTCAATAAGTAAGGGACACAGCCATGAAAGCAGTAAAACGTACTATCAACGTACATAAATAGGATTAAATAACAGCGCAAAACAAGAAAATTAAAAAAAAAAACGAGTCTACCATAAGCTATGAGTTCTGCAAGGGACATGACATCTCCACAGAAATAAGGAAAAAAGAGGTACTAGCAGTACTTACTAAGGAATCCTTCAGAAAAGAGGAATATTTGATTTGGAGGGATTGGGAGCAAAGGGAATGGGAAGCCAGTCCAATGTTCCAAAATCACAAATAATTATGAAGGGCCCTTCGACCCCGGCTGCCAATCGCCCAGTCGGCCAGAGCTCTGTTCATGCTGGGTGATGGGTCCGAAATTGGAGCTAGCTACTAACAGTTGATGATATTCTGTAAGTGGTTGCACGTCCGTGGGCCGCGAGTGGATCTTGCCTTCATTATCAGCCTTTCGTTTTTCCTTTTTTGGCATTCAGTGAGTCTTTTTCTTTTTTATCATGTCATGGATTTTTTTGCCTGTTTTTTTCCCTTCCTTTCCCGTTTTCATTCTCTTTTCACTCTCAAAAAAATAATCTGTGCAATTTTTAAACAGACGTGGACTTTGTTATTTATTTTTTCCCTCTAATATTCATCATTTGTACCGAAAAAAAAGTAGTTTATAAAATATGAGAGTTTTATTGATGTAAATAAAATTACAATTTGTGCACAAAAGGTTTAGCACCTTGCTGACAGGTTTTCTTCTGGAGCATGGCACCCTTTAGTGCAAATACTTTTGACCCTTTGCTGGTGGTTTCGGTAGATTTTTCGAAAGTGTCAGCAAAAAAATTGATATTTCTTCTCTCATCAAAATTACATTAACTCACACTTTGCCAGGCCCCAAATTTCATCAGCTTCCCAATTATACTGCGTACTTTCCACAGAATTTGAAGGGGTGTTTGCTAGACTGACCAGCATCTTTTTAATCTGCTTTGGCAGATTAGCAGCATAATGGGTATCAAGTTTCTCATAACAAGTGTTTGTAATCTCTTCGTTTTGTAATCAATTTTGAGGATGACAAAGACGTTGAAGATTTCTGGAATTGACAGCTGAATTGCAGAGAGAAACATCGACGACATAGTTTAGACTTTAGAGCGGGAAAGAAATCGAATCAATGAGGGTCAACTTGTCACCCAGAAGATTACGGTTGCGTTTGGATTGCATTTTCTAGGATTTTTTGTAGAAAAATTACTGTAGCAATTTGATGTATGTGAGAAAAAAAAGTAATAGGAAAATGTAATCACGGAAAACGACGTAATTTTCCGGCAGAAAATGACTGTCCAAACAAGGCCTACGTATTTCCTTTATCTCGATGCCTTTCCCTCTCTTTTAATTTGCAACAATTTCCTTAGCGTGTTGATTATTCAAAGTTTTGGGACCATTAATCAAATTGTAGGTTGATAAAACGGCTCCCACAGCCAGTTAACCATCGGAAATGTTTGTAATGACAATCTTAGCAATAGTTGCTGATTTGGAGCGTGGATCACTTTCTTGGTGTGTTTAACAGTCACTGCAGTGCGAATTTGGGCACAGAGAGTTGAGACACCGCTTAGCAGAAGAAACGAGGGATGGCTTGGATGGCATCGAAGAGAAGATTTAAATGAGATATTTTAATTTCGAGATCCTCCTACTTAAAAAAAAAAAAATTGTGAAAGATTTCATAGTAGCTCGTAGATTTTATTATCAGTAGCTGACAAGTCTAATGCTGAGGAATAAAGATGGGGTTAATTAAGAATAATTTATCCATAAAAGTCTTCTAGAAAGCAATTTTCATTTAAAGCTCAGTTTGGAATTGGTGGTAGGTAGGTTTTATTCTCGTTTTGCTTTTGAATTTTACAAAAAGTTGATTATGAGAAGTGATTATGAAGAATAATCAGAATTAACAAAAGTTACTCTTTAATAGATTTTGAATTTTAGCTTTTTGATTATTAAAAAATCTATAATTTAAAGACAAAAAATTAATAAGAATATCAATAAAAATTAATTATTCAAAATTAGAATCAATTAAAATAATCAGTAGAGAACCAGACCTATAGTTATTCGGAGGATCAATAAGTTACACGCATCACCATCTATTAGAATCAAAAACTAATCAATAAAGAAAGAGACATCCTACTTGAAAAAAATTATCCATAATTTTTAGAACTGCCCATCTCTCCTACAAGTAATTTGTAACATTTTTACCAATAATTGGTTGTTGGATTCGTCAATGACCAGTAAAAAAAAAAAAAGGAAAAGCAAAAAGAAGATAACAAGATGTCAAGTGCTACACTGATATTATTCATTTTCCAAATCAGTAGCAGTGCTTTTGTCTTGTTTTTTGACGTTTTCGGTGCACGTTTGAATATAAAGATCCTTAAAGCGCACATGGATGGGCGGGATCTGCATGTCATTGGCTGGATCATCAATTCTGACTCCTAAATTTTTACTGGGCACCACTGTAGACTGTGGACCATTTGTAACGCCTGCCCAATTTCGATGGGAAGAAAGTGCAAGAAAATAATAGAGCCTTCCTTCATTGGAGAGTTTGATGGGGGAGAGAAAACTGAAAAGGAAAGAAATGGGCAAATCTTTAAACTAACCTCCAACAACCCTTTTTTTCTTATTTCCTAATAAATTCCCAACTAGGCCTTAGAACTAAAAGTAGAAAAAAAAATGAAAGAAAAACAGACAGGCAAATCTGTCGCTTGTTCAACTAATTGCTAGTATTAGTCTATTAGATTAAACTTTTATCCATTCTATTCCTCCACGAATCTCCCTAACCACATCAGAGAAAAAGTATAGGCTCTGTTTGAATTTTTCATTTTTTTTAAAACAAGTTTTTTATTTACAATAATACAGTTATATACAAAAAAATTTATTCGAAAAATATCGCATTCATACAATATATTAAAAGTAATTCTAAATATATAAAAAAATAAAAAAATAAAAATTTACACCTTTTTTTTCTTCCATTTATCACCACCATCGACCACCGCTACTGCCACCATCCTCCCTTTCTATCCTCGACCCCTCTTTCTCCTCCCTCTCTTTCCTCTTCCCCTTCCTTTTCTCTCCCCTTTCCCGTCACATCCACTCTTCCCCTCCCTTCCCTCCCCAATCTAGCTACGACCAGGTTGCAACCAGATGCCTCAATTTGGTCCAAACTAAATCAAGGAAGGGGAGGAGATGTGCATGAAAGGGGAAGGGGAGGATGAAGGAGGAGGGAGGGAAAGAAAGAGAGGGAGAAAAAAGAGGGAGGTGGTGGTGGTTATGATGGATGGTAGTATTAATTTTTTTAAAAAATATTCTAAAAGTTTTTTAACTTTAAAAATACTTCAAAATATATCTCAAAAACACCTTAAAAACCATCACTAAAAACATTTACAGTAAAAATTCTTTATATACATTATTACAATAAAATATTTCAAAAACACTCTTAAAAAACAACTAATCCAAACTATTTCCTCTTAACTCGGGGTTTTATGACTTGCCCATCTTTTTCTTGTCTCTCCCAACGCCCAATCTAAGTGCCTAAGTGTGAAAGAAAGAAAAAGATCTTACAAGGAACAGCCTGTTACTGGCTGTCATCAATTAATAATAATTATCCACAGTAGCGGAATCAAATACTAACTCTACTAATCGGGGCGAGAGGAAAATGGCCTAGGTGACACGAAGGAGGGAGTATAATTAAGAATTTTGGGATTGAATATCTCCCCCTTACACTAAAAAGGAAAGGGGTGATACGGCGAAAGAAGCTGTAGGTTAGATCTCTGGCTGGAAAAATGAAAAAAACATAAAGTTTGATCCATTCTTAAAAAGGTGAAATATTTTAAGGCTTCCAGCACAAACGCTCCTCTTCTTCTCGTCTCTGACCTGCCAACCCTTTCGAGTAAGTCTCCATATCTCAACCCAATTTCTAGTAGACCTGTTAAAACTCAACCCAACCCTCGATATTGCCGTTGCCGAGGCCGACGGTATTCTTTTCTCCCTTTCTTTCTTGCATGTATTTATTGTTAAGACTATGTGCACATATTTATATGACTGGCGAAGGAACTTCTTGTTTCGCTCTGCTACTGACACTAACTGGTATTAGTCTACTGTTGTGACAATTGCAGATTATTTCTGAAAGCATTTGTTGATTTGGGAAAGTAAACAGAAGATGGCAAATGTGGGAGAAGTTGAACACCCATATGTTCCAAGGGATTTGAAGTTGCCTGGTTTTGTACCTGCGTTCCTCCCCCCTTCCACTATTGTTGGTGCTTATCTGCTTGCTTCCCTACTCGCTGTGTCCATTGTCTGGATCGGTTCCGGTAATTAATTCTTCTCTCACCAGTCGCCGTTGCTATCATTTTTAGTAGTATCTCATATATAGTTGTTCTACTTCTTCCATGTAAGGTGTATTCAGTTGATTGTATTCTTGTTTGCCATGTATTGCTTGTTATATTCGGGCAGTAAGCAAAATCGGAAGTTAAGATCAGTTAGCAACTTATGATAATCCGAATCTGAAGCATCTAAAGAATTCAAAATGAGTACTAAATCCATCTCCCCTTGTATTGGGTTACTCTGTTTTTGTTTTTTTCGTCTGCTTTGTCAAGCATACTTGTTGACTGGTAATTAAAATTGCTGAAGGGACTTAATTTGCTGAAAACGCGACAAGTTCTTTTCTAGAAGTCAAAGTTCAAAACTTTGATAAGTTGATGTAGTCTTTTACATTCCTTCATATGTTTCTTGTTGCTGCAAGCTCACCAGTAGAATGTATGTGAGATCTCTGTAGGTTAGGACGTAGAAATGTGGTCATGTTGATAAGAGGTTGTTTACCTGGGTAGTCCAAGAATGAAAAGTCTTGCTTGTTCCAATCTAATGCAGTTAATCTGTTTGCCACACAATATTGATTTATCTGAGATCCTGAATTATATCATAATTCATATGGTAAATGAATTATTTTAATCTCTTCATGGAAGCCTTAAGGCGAATCAATGTAAATTCACTCTCAACAATGTCTTATATATGTTAATTGGGAGAAGGGACACATTGACATAAGTTCACCTACAGCAACAGTATGTGCTCCCTTGCAAAGACTTTTTGGGGTTTGCATAGTTCCCAACTATTGTTGAATGTATTGGACTTCACCTGACTGGTCCATAATGTGACTTAGTAAATGCATTACTTGAAATTCATTTGAGATTGGAATTCTGAGATTGAAACCAACTATCATTGAATGTATGGGGTTTGCCTGATTGGTCTATAGTATAACTCAATTATGAATGATTAAGAACTCGCTTGAGACTGGAGTTATGAAACTAAACAAAATAATCACTAATTCCCTTGTTTTTCATTTGATACTTTACAGCACGACTTACATGCACAGGTCGTAAGCCGTTACCCAGATCTTTGCCTTTATTATCTATACCCGCATTGAATAAATTGTGATTGCTTGATTGATGTCTGGATAATAATCAAATACTCTCCTCAAATCTGATTTTTTAAGTTGTTATGATTTCATTCAACAAGTAGTTGAACCATTTAATCATCCTTGCCTAATTGCAATTTCCTATACAAGTCAAAGGCTTAGTTATTTATGTACTGTGTTGACCATAGAGTAGGAAAGGAAGGAGCACGAGTGTTATAATCTGTTGGAGAATTGTTGGATCACATCCATACTGGGCTTTCTTGTTTTAGGATTCTGCTTATAAGGAGGTTTTTACATCTAACTCCTAGCTATCCTTTGCCAACGTGGAAATTCATTGATCATTGCTTTAATATTTCACCATCCTCAATTAATGGTAGGACGGATCCACAAGATATCAAAGCTTGATAGAATACTCATGTGCTGGTGGATCTTCACGGGGCTAACCCACATGGTCCTTGAAGGTTATTTTGTATTTACTCCAGACTTTTACAAGAAGACAACCCCGGTTTACCTTGCTGAAGTCTGTAAGTTTTTAGCTTAATCTGTTATTCAAATTGGAATCCTTTCTTTGAGATTGTAAGAGAGTAATTGCTTTAAAATGGAAAATGGCAGGGAAGGAATACAGCAAAGGTGATTCAAGATATGCTGCGCGTGATTCTGGAGTTGTTTCTATTGAAGGAGTTACAGCAGTATTGGAGGGTCCCTTTTGTCTTCTCACTCTGTATGTATACTTGGGTTCACTTAGTATCATCCAAGAGGATACAATCATTAGTCTATATTTCTAAATTTTTTGATTTTGTGCTTACGGTAAGCTCATCTTCACGAACGCTCTATATGTTCCAGCGTAACATTGTAGTTTAATTTTGGCAGGTTTGCTATAGCTGCAAAAAAGTCATACAGGTATGTGATTCAGCTGGCCATTTCTTTGGGGCAGCTGTATGGCACCATTGTATATTTCTTGACATCCTACTTGGATGGGGATAATTTTGCTGCAGGCTGGTTTTACTATTATGCATACTACGTCCTTGCAAATGCCTTTTGGGTTTTAATCCCAACAGCAATATCGGTCCACTGTTGGAAGAAGATATGTGAAGCAATCAAGGATCAGGACCTGAAAAAGACCAAAACCAGCTGAGGTTGGAATGACAATTTTCAACTTAAAGCATCTAGATCTTGAACCATCTTTAATCGATTCTATTTGAGATGGACATTCAATGACATCTTCATGAAGGATATTTGCAAAAAATGACAGAAAAAATTGAATGAAGTTGGCAGTATCTGTAATGCATTCAGTTTATGAAAGCCATTTGATGGGTTCAGTTGTCACTGGCTTATTTGTTTCTTCATTCTCTTCGTTGTTTCTTTTTGTAACTTATTAACATCTTGGTTAATGGGCCTCGTAAAAGTCTTGGCATTGGTTTGGTAATTGGGTAAATAAGCAGAACTTTATCGTCTGTGATTTATGCTTGATTTGGTACGAAACTAATTGTATAAGCCGAAGCCGAATATTTTGCACTTAACCAACGCTCTAGTCTGAACAACTGTTCTCTGGGATTCATGTTTAGAAGGGTACGGTACTACAAGCCCTTCAGCCTTTTGTACTACGAGACTGAAGTACCTGATCCAGGTATCATTCTTGTATTGCCTTCCAGTTTTATCCTTCTGGTAATTAGGAGGATAAAAAATGGATGAATCATTATTCAATACACGATAATTTATCTAAATTTACATTTAAAATTCAAAATTTACTCAGGTATTAAACATTTAACCCTCTTATAATACAGACTATCATATATATATGTATGTGTATATATATATATATATATATATAAGTTGTATTCTCATTCTTATCCTTTTATTTTGTCTCTTTCTTACGTGGCTGAACGACAGGGCAAATAGGTGCAACGCGTTTTATGAGTTAGCCCCCTAATAACCTACGTTATTCCATCCCTTTTTTTTCTCTTACTTTTACAATTCTAGATAATCCTTCCATAATTATCTCTTCCATTCTTTCACCTTTTTTTTCTTTAACCTTAATCGTCAAGTCTAAATTTGTTGGGGATTAGTATAAATAATTTTGAATTATGTTTTTAACTCTCTCTCATCTTCAACTCAAAAGTTTGAAATATCAATTCAAATATTAGATTATCTTTATCAGATTATCGCTATCGCAGATACTCTACATTTTTACTCATAAATATGGTTCTCGATCTCTTACTCATCACTCTATCAAGCAGTGAAAATGTTTACTCTTTTCTACCAATTTTTTTGGAAAGTTTTTTTTTTTTTTTACTTCAATGCAAGGACCGGATTTGGAACTTCGTTTTTATTCTCTTCAATGCAAGGATCGCATTTGGATTTTGTTTATGCTCGCTGTATGTGGTCTGTAATTTCCTACATTTTCTTCATAACTAGGTCATTGAATTTGAATTTTCTAAATAAGTCTTCAAAAGTAACAGTTTGGTTTTTATTTCTGGCAAGGTTTTTATAATTAATTTGTTATTTCAATTTATAGATTCACTCTTCAATTCAAGTAAAAAACATATTATTTTTTGGTTAGTGATTTAAAAGTGGCCTTTTAAACTATGTATTTTCACACGATTTTTTAATTGCCTTTGAGAATTTATTAATTGTCTTCAACAATGTACTAATTTTTTTTTATTTTCTAGGTTTCTGGAGGTAAAAAAATTTTGTGCAGTTTTCAATGTTTTTTTTAGACTTTGATAGAAAGCTTCTAAAGAACAAGAAAGTGTCACTGATTACATAAATTGTAAAGATATCAAGTTTATTGTCATACAGCAGTTCACGTCATGCAATATACATCAGACTATTTAGATTTTTTATGTTTTTGACTTAAGAACAAAATACATCTTATGTTTTCGTTTTGCTTCTATTAGCCGTGAACAAATTTAGAAAGTTGCTGTGTTCGTATGACTTAATTGATTCTGAATTCTGATCTTTCATTAATACTTTATTCGGCTTTTTTTCTTTTCACATTAACCTTAAGGCATATATATTAAGTATCAAAATTGATATTTTGGTAATGGGTTAGCCATTCTTTTGTTTACAGAAGATCATCCAAGATTTGATATTGCCTATTTTCAAGTTTTTGAATATTATCATATCGTCAAATTTTTTTTTTTTTTTGCATTTTTGAATTATTAATCACTGAATTAGATATTTAAATTCACATTATAAGACTATTTTTGAATAACAATGTGTACATAGTAATATATTTAAGAAAGATTATAATGGATTATACAATAAGTTTGTATTTTATGCAAATATTTTTATGAACTACACTAAATAATTTATTATTTTTAAACAATTCCCATTCAACGAATGAGTACAAAACTAGTTAGTGTATATAAAATTAAATCATAAAAAATCAGTTTCCCTCTCTCAAAGGCATGTACCAGAACTACAGGAAGAAAGAATCTCATACCTAGTATGAGATTTGGAATTTGATTAAAAATAATCACTAAAAAAAATGCCGGGAGTCTTGAATTCTTCATAGGTTCCATGAAGCTAAACAGTAAATTCACGTTACGCAGTGTGATTTTACAATTTGACGAACCACATTTATTTCAATATTACCCCCCAAAAAAAAAGCAACAGACACTTAACTCAGTTCAGTAAGTACTAAACAAGTTGCACTTCTTCTTGATCCAGAGCTCTTATTTCTGAACAAAGAAACAAACGGAGAGACATATCAGGAGCTGCTATTGGTAATGGCATCAGCATAAACTTTACTGTGCGTTCTGCTGTTGACATAGGTGCACGAATTTGTGCATTACATCCAATGCATAGCCTATGTGATGCTTAGAGCCAATGACAGCTCTCTAATACACGTACATTTGCTATGGCAAGAGTGTTTCCCCAGCCTAATCTGGATGACATGAATGATAGAAATTAACTAGAAAAAACCTCCCAAAGCCTGAAGCCCATAACCGTCTACTCCATAGTTGGCTTCCATCCTTGAATCTCTTGGTATATATTAACATCCACCTTCATTGTCTTGTCCACTAGACTTTGAGAAGAGGTACCAACTTTGAAAACCATAAACCATTACCGTCTAGGCAGCTCAGTCTTGTGGTTGCACTCTTCTTGGTCGTCAAGGCTGCATTGGCTAGGTGTGGCAAATGATACGAACACAAATACATCAATAGTGAAGAATGAATTTACTCTGAAATGTTTACCTAGTGGTATTCACTTTTCTTTTCTTCCCTGCAAACAATCACTTGGAGGATTATACATAGATTCCCCCACATCCGTAACAATAACAGATCCTGCAAGGGGACATATACCAAAGGAGAAAAAGTGACAGTGAAATAAGACTTAATTTGCTGCTTCTGATATCTCCCTCTCAGTTTTACCGATTCAGTTAAACCCAGCGATGGGCTACCAAACTCACCAATTCACCTTTCTAATCTGCAGACACATACTAGAGAGCAGTAACAAGGCAATCTACTACACCACACGAAGACAATTTCTCTCCATCACTTCAAGTCACCCATTTAAGATGCCTTTCAGCCTTCAAAAGATTTACACACAGGTGTTGGGCCAAAACGGAAAGCCCAAAGCATGACAAGAATATCAAAAAAATCATGCCAGAGTATAATATTCGTTGTTGCATCATATATAGTAAATTTGGGTTTGAAAAGAGTACTGCTCCAAGAATATACAAGAAACAATTGCCAACAAACAAGAAAACACTATCGAAGGAAAAAACTTTAAGGTAAATATACAAGTCGCAACACCCCCCCCAATCCCTCAAAGAAAACAAGAAACATGAATGAATTTATATGCTAACCACAGGAGGATTTGCAAAAGATTACACAATGCAGAAATGTCGTTGCTCAAACAAGTGCTATGACTGCAAATAAAGCAGAAAACCAGATACAAAAATGCCCCCAAACCCCCCTTATTTTATGTATGTATTTAAGCGGGTTGTATAAGAAGAGAGGAAGAATGTAATGGAAAAGTTTTCTTGGTTAGCAATACTAGCTCAGGTGCACTGAATACAGCAAATCACTTCTTCCTCACCACCCATACTTTCCTTGTGTTTGAGCTTTGGTGAGGAAGCCTCTGGCACGTCGCTCTGAAAGTTCCATCTCTTTCTGCTTCATATCGAAGTACAAGGACCCAATCTGATGCTTCCTCTTGTGCAGCTTTGTAGGCTTTCCTTTGGTTGAAGTAGGCTGCAGCCAAAGAAAACAACTTGCATCAGCAAAGGATAGTGGATTAAAGTGGAGAGAAGATTCTATGATGCTAAGAAAGAAAGGAAATGTAAATGAAAATAGCTTCTGGCTCCTATAGCCGGTTTCATAAGAACATGTAGCTTTTCAATCTCACAATACAACCTTGGAGATAATTCTCTATGTTACACTCATGAAAATATATCAATAAATCCCCCCCCCCCACAACACACAAAAAAACCACAAAAAATGAGAATGGGACCTTTTCTCAAGTATTACATGAACTTACAACTTGTAGATTACTACCTCCAGCTTTATACAACTATACACAAGTAATATGCGACAAAAATATGTGTCTTTCAACCAAAAAACCAAAACACTATAATGGACAGACCGATTACACACTACATGCATTTCATATTAAAGAAGAAAACTACGGGTGCTTTGTAAAGGGAGAAAAAGAAGAGACATGTCAACAAGCCAGAATCACCAAATTATTCAAACAACTTGATTATAGTGCAGAAGTACAACTGCTATTTACCTGGTAAGCCGGCCCAAAAGCAATTCCAGTTAATTTGACCTGGTCCTCCCTAGGCCGATTCTTCATCAACTCATCCTGCTTCACCTCAACTATTTCCTCGGGTGCATTATTCCTGCCTCTCTTACCAGAGACTCTCATTGCATTCTCAGCAAATCCAGACACCTCTGGCCCAACAGCTGCAGTGGAAACGTCAGCCCAGTTATTCTCGTACTGCCCATAATTCGCATAACTCCCATAATCACCACTGTAATTCACGGAATCCCCATTTCCTCCATCCCAGTTCTGATAATCACCTGCAACACCACTACCACCATTATTTTCGTAGGCACCATAACCAGCATGATTGGCATAATTCTCACTCCCGTGACCCCAACTCGAATAATCACCACCTCCATTTGCATATCCTGACGAGTTACTAAGATCTCCACCTGAGCTCATTGACATCTGATCGTTGCTTGATTGGCCCTCATAATAGCCTATACTGCTAGTACTAACACCAGTTTCACTCCCACTAGCAGCATTCACCACTTTTGAGTCCTTCAAGCCCGGCACGTCAGCGTCAATGGCTGACCTCCTACCCGACCCTGAAGCCGAAGGAAGAGCACCCAAAGTGGCAGAGTTTCTGGGCGCGGGGATACTCGATAGAAAAGACTTGACTGAAGCAGTCTGGACTACCGGCTGTTTCTTTTGCTCCTGCTCCTCGTCGTCATCATCGTCTTCATCATCTTCTTCATTGCCGACATTAGTTGATGAATTTACGGGAGGCGGTTTAAAATTGAATCACCCTCTTTCTAGCAGATTGTGCAGGAGGCGGAGCCCGGGCATCAAGATTGTGGGTTTTGGTGGGCTGCGGAAGAGAAGAGAAAAGAGATGACGTGGAAGATGATTTGGGTTGAGGAAGCGAGGCGAACAAAGATGACGATGGTTTTGGAAGCGATGCCAAAAGTCTCCAACTTTCCCGATTTTTTAGCAATTGCTGCCCATCCTCCTCTTCTTGAAGTTCATTAGATTTATGTGGATTCAGGTTGAGGAAGACGACGAGACAGGGGGCTTTGGGGGGTGGGATTGGGGTGGGGGAAGTGGAAAGGAGATGGATGAGGAAGAAGAAGATGATGAAGATTTTGGGGGTGGCAGTGAGGAAAGGAATCCAGCGGATTTGGGATTTGAGAGCTGCGGTTTATCTTCTTGTTCTTCATCGGAAGAGGCGTAGCTCGCTAGCAAAGAGTCCATGACCAGAAGCAAAAGGGCAGAAAAGCCCTAATTTCAGAACAGGGAATGAAAAAGGAAGCTTTTCCTTTCTTTTTTTTTTGGGGTGGGGGAACGGGGAGGGGGATGGGTTACGGGTTTCCGACTAATGAAACCGAGGTGGAATTAATGACGGCGACGGCCTTACCCTGACACAACTGAGTCAAACAGTAATCAACAGTGGCTTTATCTTTGTGCCCCTCTGGGGCAAAAGTAAGTAGGAAACCAGGGGCTTAGAAAGAACACCTACAAGATTGGGCAAAATCTGAAAAAAAAAGATTTGTAACTCGAAAGATTCAATAATTATAAATTACCTTTGTTCAAAAAGTAAAGGGATAATTTCAGAAACCTCCCCTGAAATTTCTGACAATTTCACTGAACTCCTCTAAGATTTAAAAATTACACTTACCTCCCTTGATTTGATAGTTTTAGTAACAAAATCTTAAAATAATATTGGTTTGGTCAAATTTTTAAATGAATACCTAAAAAGACCCTTGTGTAATGAGTTTTAATTTATTTTCCTATACAATTATAAAATTATCTAGTATAATTATAAGAAAAATGTACCAAATTTTTCATGTCATACTTACTATTTGATGAACAACTATAATAATAATTTTATCACTATGATAGGATACTTTTGATGGTTTTTTATTATGGATTTAGATTTATAAGATAGAAAAGAAAATGTTGAAATAATTCATTTATAGTCTTTGAATTTTTGAGTAGGGGATTATCATAATTTAGTAGTGCTTTGGGCCTTTTTTATTTATTGTTAATTTTAAAACAAAAAAAATAGAAAACAAAGATTAACAAAAACATTGGATTACATATAAAATTAACTCGTAAAAAAAATCACTAGTTCGATATTTGATTACAATAGAAACTAGAGGTAATAGTGGTAATTCTATAGTTTAATTGGCAAAAAATTTTAAAAAAGGAATAAGAAGGAAAAAATGAAAAAATAATTTTCAAACTCATTCTAAGTATAAGCATACCAAATAAAATTATCATTTTAAATAACAATGGAGGTATGTATAATTTTTTCAACCTCAAGGGAGCTCAGTGAAATTGTCAGAAATCTAAGGGGAGGTTTTTGAAATTATCCAAAAAGTAAATTAATCCTCATGTTGCAAACGAATGATTACCCTTGAAGGATTAATACTAGTGAGTGTGTTTGGACAGGAGATTGTTTGCCCAAATATATTTGCTTACATCACCATTATAATTTCCAATGCACTTTTTTATCTTCCCAATTACCTTTTATCTCACATACATCACATCACAAAAGTACTACAGTAAAAATATTTCAAATAATTTACAATCCAAACACACTAACTAATTCGATGTACAAAATCGGATGTTCATCTACTGTGTCAACGGGTCGGGTTTGAATTCGGATTCGATTTGGATCCTTTTTTTTTTTTTGGTTTGGATTGAAAAAATAATTTCGATACTCGAATTCGTTTACGCTAACCAAAAAGGGATTCAATAGGAATATAGGATTTGACCTGTATTCGACCTAGACCCAAACAATATAGTAATAATTATAAATATTTTTAAATACATTCTTTTATCAAATTAACAATTTAATAATGACTTTGTAAATTGATTTATGGTTAGTTTTAAATTAACTATTGCGAGTTTTTTACGATTTAGTTTTGTAATTTGATTTGTTTAAGTTTGAATATTGAATTTGTGATTGATTTTGGATTTAATTTTGAAATGTTTAAGTTTTGGACCTGATTTCGAAACTCTAATATCAAGACTTGTTGGGTGTACAGGTTGGGTCTAAATCTATAACATAAAAACGGGTCCGTAAAAACGAGTTCGGGTCCGAAATTTTCAATTTCGACCCAAACCCGATTGTTGACACCCCTAATCTGTAGTGACGGTACATGCTTTTATTTTTGTGGACCACAATTAAGGGGAAATAGCAAATTGCATCCCTAAACTTTTTATTAGTTCTGATTTAGTCCCTAACATTTATTTCAAGTCAATTTGATATGTGAACTTATTTTGCAGCTCCAATTAAGGACTTTCAATTAAGGACTTTCGTGATGGCTTCACCACTTAAAACTAATCTGACTCTTAATTGACCAATTAAACAAAGATATTTTGAGAACATCACTTACGAGGTTACAATAAATCATGTAAATTGTATAAAAAATCACAATATTAAACTTTAAAAAGTTTTACCAACTGATTTTTTACACGATTTAAAAGTTTTATTTGATAATTTTTTATACGATTTATTTGTTTTATTACAGTCTCATGACAATACCCCTGTTTAATTAGTTAATTAGGAATCCTATCAATTTTAGGTAGTGGTGCCACTACAAAGGTCCTTAATTAAAACTGCAAAATAAGTTCAAGTATCAAATTAGTCAGAAATACAAGTTAGAAACTAAATCGATACTAATAAAAAAATTTAGGGACAAAATTGGCCATTTCTCCCCACAATGAATAACAGGATTGCAAAGTTGTCTGAAGACAAAGACAAAGCAAATAAAAATAGTACTGCCTAGCTAATACTCTCACATCACACCATAGTGAGATTTCACGCACTGGTAACTGGTAAGATCCGAAACATCCTCCCCAAACTCTTTCTTTCTGCTATGAGACCAAAACCTTACCGGTATCAAAAGAACAAGGCATTATCAGGCCAAAACCAGCCAGTAATACTGATGCATGGTTGACGGATCACCAAAAGAAAGCAAGACACGAGGTCACAAGTAGATTAATTTTATGGCAAATGGAGCTCTCCAAGTCGAGGCCCCGAGAGATGCTATAACAGTTGTTACAAACCCAAGTGTGTTGTTACAAACCCAAGTGTTTGAGAGAAAAACAGGGCATACTTATCATTTCAGCAGCAAAAGAAGGTATACTCTAATTTCCAGTAATACACACTTTATTTTCCACATTTTATTTATATTCGTAAACCATGAACAGCCCATTTCTTATTTTAGCAGCAAAAGCATACTTCTCGTTTCCAAAGCATGATAACTAACAAACAACATCCATATGAATGCTGATGTGCATGATGACTTCAAGTGTCTGTATAGAGTACCCCTAGCATTTTCTGGTTACAGTTATTGACTTGCTTAAAACGAAGCATTTCAAGATTTCTCCTCTCATTCTCATAAGAAATAAAAAGAGATGGATGGTTGAAGATCTCAATGTTAACTCATTGTTAACATGCGAGACAGCAATCGTGCAACTAAATGTGTATGTCAAACAGCATAATGGATCACACTATTGGACGCAAAAATTTACCAAAAAAAAAAAAGCAATCAACAGTACCATCAAAAGATTACAGTTCACAACAGTTGTAGAACGCAACATCCAAGATTTTAGTATTTCATAGTTAAATATGATCAGATTAGAGTAGATCTCTAATCTACTATAAGACTTGCAAGGCAACTGTGTGAATCACAACCAGCTCCTGGGAAAAAAAAGGGAAGCATAACTGATCAAAAGAGATTTTGTCACAGATAATGTAGATTCCTTCCCCAGATGTTTAATTTCATGTAAGACATCCGAATCCAATTTCACCTGAGGAATACTCATTGAGTAAGGTAGAAATAATAAATTCGGATAATACATGGTGAAGCATTGGATACCTTCTTAGGAAGCACCAACTTTCTTGCATCTATAGGACAGATTGCAGATAAAATTAGTAAAGCAACCAGATCACTGTCCATCCTACTTTCAAATTACGGTAACTTAAATTTTCAAATGGCCCTCAATCCTTTGCCAGCAAACAATTGAAGTAGATCAAAATTTCATCTAAATAAAGGTGATTTGTTTCACATAAAGTAAGCTTAAGTGTCTGCAATCATTTGCTCTTGAAAAGTAGGACAGGATAGAGCTTAAGTTTGTTCTCCCTTAACATACTTGAGTTCAGATGCACCAAAGCTTCACGCTTTCACTGAAGAATCACCTTTCTTTGACTTCAAAGACTGCAGCATGTGCTATGATAAACTCACCTGTTGGTATATCTAAATTCAACCATAAAACAGATGGCCTTTGCAAAAGACCTAATAGGTTGGATAAAGATACTGTTTTTCTGTTGTGTCAAAGCCTAATGTAACCAAAAGAAAAGAGTGAGAATTCTCACAGGAAACTATCATTTGCAGTCTACTCCTAATTTGTGACAATGCTGAAGTTTTACACGACCTGTTAAAGTTTCCACAAAAACTAATTTAAACCTCATAAGTAGTAATCATCCTCCTCTTTGTTCCCGAATTTATTCCTGTCCCAAGTGAATGAACTCCAAGCAAATCAAAGTATGAATCACAAACTTGATTTGGCCAAAACAAAGCAATCCACAATGTAGAAAAGATAATAACTTGATAATTAGGCTCCAAATCTAAATAGTTTGACAGAAAAGTGATTTAACCTCAACCCTACCAAAACATTGAAAGAACAAAACTTTTTTCTAATTGCACTGGAAATAACAGATTACCTCAAGCTTAAACACCTCGAAGCATCCGAATAGTACACAATAACCAGAAAATACAATAAAGTCATAAACTTGGAGAAAAAAAAAGACAGCTCACTAGTTTAAGCTAATGCAGAAAAGCGTACAGAGCAGTTGAAATGTAAACCAACAGAGCAGACGTCACCAGAACAATCAAAGCAGTAACAGCATGAACTGTAGATTTACTCCCACAAGACAACATCCCCAGCCTTATTTCAATCACATTCACCATGGAAAGCATCAAGAACAAGCACCCCATTACTGATCCAATTGCAGAGCCCAACATCCCAAATCTCAGGACCCTCAAACTGATGTGGGCTCTAAAGGCCTCATCAACATCTTTACTATTCAAAAGATTAATGGCTAGCTTGAGGCCTTGAGCTATGAGGGATGAGAAGAGGAAGAAACTAAAGGACACGACCTCAAATACAAGGAGTTTCTTGGCGACATCGATGCCGGCATCACAAGCTGAATTTTCAAGGCTGTGCTGGTGTGGAGTGGTTAAAGATAGGCCCACAAATACTGCTATTGTGAAGAGTGAATTAACATTGACTAGGCCATCAAGGGCTGTCACGTGGACACTGGTGGTGGAGGAGGAGGAGGAGTAGCTGGAGGTGGGGTCTGAGGTGGTTCTTCTGGGTTCTTGAGAGTAATAGTCTTTCGGATATGTCTCAGATCTGTCAAAATCATGTAAAGATACCAAATTTAAAATTTATAACCACATCAGAAGCTACAATACTCGAATTTAACAAAGTAGCTTGTGAATGCAAAAAGATGATCTTTCAAAAAAAAAAAAAAAAGGCAAAAAGATGATGGGGAAAACTGAGAAGGATATTACTCTTCCATGGTCGAGTTGCTGTATTGGACTCCTTGATGCTTCTGAAGCAAATGATAAAAAGTTCGTATCGAATGAGGTTAGGTCTACTCTTGAAGTTGCTTGGCGGTTTTGCAAATGTGTTTCCTGGAGGGGAAGGGAAAGTAGCAGAGGGAACTGGAGAGCTGAGGGGACAAAGATACTTTGCTTTATTGAAATGGCTTTTCGACGTTTGGTTTTTATGGTTTTGGGCGCATATTCGCGTTAGCTATCCGTAAAGAGCACGCTTTCTTGTAAAGGCTGTAATAATTTCAGCAGAAGATCTCCCATTCCACAATACTTTTTCTACTGACGAAGTGACGATACTAATAAGTAATAACAGTTACTAGTGCTATGAGAGAGAGTAAAGTGTTAATTTTAGTGCAAGAAATGAAAATTTACTTCAAAGGATGTTCTATTTTTATCTTAAGGATTAGTAGATATTAGGTTTTCTAGATTTTCTTTTTCAATGTCTAGTTAATATAATTTCTCTAGCATTAGACGGTCATGTCTCTTTGTGTTTCATGTTCATGTTCATGTTGACGTTCTAGTTTAGATAAATAAATACCGGGAAAATAAAAAAAAAATCAGTTGGAATTGGTAAGACAATTAGTGTTTTACCTAATTTCTAAAATTACAATGAAAAATAAAAACTAACAAGTTAGAGTCGCTGGGAAGGGAGGAGCCGAAATTAGAAGTAACTAATAGTCGCGTGTGGTTGAAATGGAAAAGCTTTAAAACTTATTCCATGCATAGAACAATTTCCAAACACATAAAGAAGTTACCTTCAAACGAGGTAAAATTTGCGTCTATCACAATTTGATCCAATTAAAGCACTACTTAGTGCCTTCAACCAAGCAAAAAGAAAAAAAAAAAAAGGAAGTTTCAATTTATTCCAGTCCGCACATTTTGCCGAAGTCCACAAACTTGGGCATCTTCAAATGATACTGAAGGGTGATGAGCTAAAACTTGCTGACTAATTGAAACCTAAACCAAAATCCCAGGTACCACCACAGTAATAAAAAATGCACACTGCTTGGAACTGTCAATTGACTCCAACAAGACAAAGATCCTAGCCTCAATCGAGCCACATCCGCTACAGGGAGCATCAAGAACCCGCACAACGCACCCGATTAGAGACCCAACTGCTGATGCCAACATCCCATGTCTCAAAACATGCTTGCTCATATAGATTCTCAAGGCTCATCTATATCATTGCTGTATAGAAGATACATGGCCAGATTCAGGCCTTGAGCTACGAGGAAGAAGCTGAAGGAGATTACTTTACCTATATCTACGTCAACGTCGGCATCGCAAGCCGAACCCCCCAAGACTCTGCTGGCCGGCGGTGGCCTAACATAGCGCACAACACTGCAACCACGAAGATGTAGTTGACATTTATTATGCCATCAAGGGCTGTCACTTGGATGCTGGTGGTGCTGCAGGATGACCTGAAGGATGGAAGGGAAGAGGTGGCAGATCCTCTGTTTGCATCATTTCCGTGAAGCAAGAAAACAATCGCCTAATAGCATATTACAGAATCAGCTGTACCATTAGCAGCATCCTAAACCGTGATTATGTCTGCTGTAAGACAAACTGTTCAGCAAAAGACGGAAAGGGAGAATGCCGTCGCCGTTCCATGAGTTCATTGATGCTTCTTGATTGGTGGAAAGTAAATGGGAAGTCATGTACTAATTCATCGCAGCTGTGCTTGTTACTGTTGATTTGTTGAACTTCATTTAAATCTGTTTCTAGACTGAAAGTTAAGTGATGAAAGTTGGAAGAGGGTGAATTCGTGACGAAGGGTGCTTTTGTGCGAAGATACATTGGAAAACCTTGCCCCTGGAAAATTCAGTATGGTTTATGTGTTATAGAAACAACAGTAAAGATGCGATGATGTCCACTTCTGTGCCTCTGAAACCTTGTAACCAATAAAATCGTGGGAGCAACAGGTTTTGTACAAAAATGAATTTTTCTGAAATTGCTTAAGCACTCCTGCAAGGAAATTTCTACCCATATTTCCTTCTGCCTCTAGGACACAAATGTAATATGACAAACTCTTTCTTATATGTCAAATACTTGAACAGGGGAATATCAAGTTAGGCATTAATAGGGTTGAGCAACAGAAAAAGGCAAATAAAAGCAAAGAAAAGAAGAAAAAAAACAGAAGAAGAAGAAGAGAGAGAGCATGTATGATATATCATATATGCATAACTGGAATTATAACATCAAAATAGATGAAAAATTGACTGCAGCTTGCCAAGGCAGGCAAGTATTGGTGTAGATTCCGTGCTGTAATATCACTAAATCTTCCATGTCTAACTCAAGCGTAACAAATATTCGTTTTTGTTGTTTAACTAGCATAAAGGTTGTGATATTGCCAATATCCAAACCTATTAGCTTGCAGTTTACTACATGCTGCACCTCGTTTGCAGCCCATAGGACAGACGATAGATATCTTCGCAACTCCCAAACACAAGCAAAATACCTGGCAATAGTACCCCCAAAAAAAATTAGCAAAGAAGGGAAAAGGAAGATTAAAAATGGAAACAAAGGTCAAGTATGCATTATCATAAAATCAATAATCGAATGCTTAATGGACCAAGCAACAAACAGATGAGCATCCAAACTCTTACCACAGGCTACATTAGCTGTAATGGAACTGCATCATCTTCTTCCACCTCCCTCACATCCTCAATTACTCCTCAAGTACATCTAGTCACGTGGCCAATGATGTGCTACTAATCATCCAAGAGGGTGGCTAGAAGGTTTTAACTGAAACAGAAAGAGACAGATACAACCACCAAGTCTACAGTGTGACAAGAAAATTTCCCTCTCCTTTCTTTTTCATTTTTTGTCACCAATAATCACCACAAGAACAGATACCATTTTCAAAATGGTGAAACCTATTGCGGTCTCTCAAGACAATATCTCTCCCAGTTATTTCTGTAATGAGCTTGACAGCAGAATGGCAGTCACTGCAAACCCTCAAATTTTTTACAACCCTTATTGTGGTATGTGGCTTGGTGGAAATCAATCCATAGCATATTGCAAGCCTCTCACTGTGTATGGCTAAAGCCCACTTTTTATCCCCAATATCCTGTGAAATCACCTCTGTATCTGGAGAATAACCCTTTAACCTCAACATCTGGTTCAAGTCCTCAAGTTTTTTGTAGATTTCTTCCCTTTTCGGGTGTCTAGTGTCTCCCAGAAGGAACTCATGAATCTCATTTTCCACTTCAATAGAACTGCAACCTGGTTCCTTTCGTACACCACCATCCTTCAACTTTGCCCTTGCTTGTGCCACCGCTTCCCATTTTCCCTGAGTGGCATAGAAATTGGAGAGAAGAATAAAGGTAGCTGAATCGGCATCTCCAATGTCAACTAGAACTTGTGCAACTCTTTCTCCTATATCGAACTGCTTATGAATTCTGCAAGCGCTCAACAGTGAAACCCATATTATATGGTCTGAGGTTATTTTCATACTCCAGATGAACTTGCAAGCATCCTCGAGACGACCAACTCGGCCAAGAAGATCGACCATGCATCCATAGTGCTCAATTTCGGGTTCGATTCCTTTTTTTGTTTCCATGCTGTCGAAGATGTCAAATGCCAAATCCACCAAACCACCATGACTACATGCAGTCAAAACACCAATGAAGGTAATGTTGGTTGGTCTGATCCCTTTGGTTATCATTCCTTGAAACATCTCAACAGCCTTTCCACTCTTCCCATTCAACGCAAACCCCATAATCAATGAATTGTAAGTGGTGACATCTCTTTCTCGCAAAACATTGAAGATTCTCTCAGCTTCATCAATATCCCCACACCGTGAATACATGGTGATCAAAGCCGAGCCAACTAAATGATTAACATCAATATCATGCATCTCCAGGTAAGAATGAACCCATTTACCAAGTTCTAATGCTCCCAACTGTGCGCATGCAGATAAGATGCAAACACAGGTAACTTCATTTGGTCTCACACCCTCCCTCTGCATACGCCTGAAAAACTTCAAAGCCTTGCTCATTTCCCCATTCCTTACCAATCCATCGATCATTGCAGTCCAACAAACCGTGTCCTTAATCCTCACCAAATTAAAAACATCAATCGCCTTCTCGACCAATCCATGATCGCTGTAACACGAAATCATCACCGTCGTGGCGACAACATCTCTCTCAGGCATTTCACCAAACACCCTCTTCGCATCTTCAAATTCGCGGCATTTCCCATAAAGTTCCATTAAGCTTAACTTGACAGAGCGGTTTGAGCACAAGCCAAGTTTGGTAGCCTGGCCGTGAATCTCCCTACCAAATTTCAAATCCATTTGAAACCCGCATGCCTTGAGTACGGAACTGATTACATAGTTGTCCGGTAAATGAGATCCTCAACCATTTGACAGTAAATTCTAATGCTGTCAAGATATAATCCAGATAACACGAGGCCATCAATGAGGACAGTGTAAAGATAGACGCTGGGTTCCCGGATATGGTGGAAAATCTCGAAAGCATAGTTAATTGAATTGGTTTTGGAACACATGCGAAGCAGCTCGAATACGATAAAGGGGTCATTCTGGTGGCCATTTTTAAGGATATTAGCGTGGATTGGAGGAATTTCTTTGAAAGTTCTGCATTTCCGTAACAAAGATATGCTACTAGTGTTCTTACTGGCATTATCCTGGGAATCATTAGAAAGGGTGTTTGAGTATGGCGGGGCAGGGAAGGTTAGCGCGCTCGCTTGCAGCGTTAAACAACTCATTACCCAAAGGATGCAACTTCTCCTTTATTCCCAAATTTGAACCATAATAAGAGTAATACTCGTGCTATTTTGAGTAAATGGGAAAGGGGACAAATAAATTAGAAGATGAAATTTTTGATAAAGGTATAGTTCGGAAAGCATGAATCACGTAATGACCAAAGTATCCTTTCGGCTGTAACTCGTAGAAAAGCAGCAACTATAAAAACAAGGGAAAGGTGCCGATTTTACCAGTACTCGTCTCTCCAAAGTGCCCTGTATCCATCAAATGGCAATCACTTTCGCTTTCCGTCATCGCCCAAAACTTTTCTACCTCTTCAAGCAAATTTCCATTATCTCTTCCTTCATATCCATTGACTTCCACCCGTACTTTCGTCCACAATTTATACCTCCCTCTATATACCTTCTGTTTCTACCAAATGCAGCAGAAGTATACCACCACTTGTACAAATCTTACTCAACCCAAAGCCGTCAGCATGCTATGCTAGTCAGTAATTCATTCTTGCATTCACTTGTTATGACTAATCACATCACTCGTATAGTCTTATGCATGGTTGTTTGCTGTGTTCTGAAATCACAGATCTTGTCATGACAATTTCCCTTTTCTTTTCTTTTTTTTGGGTTATTGGTCAAGGTTTTGATTAGATAGCGGGAAGGATGGTGGATACAAAGAGGCGGAGATCATTAATGATTTGCAGCTGTCTTACTTCAGCCTTTATTCTTTCTGCAGTTCTTCTTGTTGGGAGTGCATTGCTTCTCACAAATTATAATCATAAACAAGTCAGTTTTTGATACTATTATTCGCTGTATTTGTATTTCATGGTATATGAGAATGATTTTATCAAGAAAGTCACCAATTTTTGTGGCTTTCCGCTGAGCAGAGTCATGTTGGATTGCAAACTATTGGTGTTGTCAAGACTACAGCCTTTCAAACCCCCTGTGAGGTTTGTGAAGAATTTTCCTCCTCAATCTTCGCGCCTTTTAGGGAAAAAGGAACTATTATTTTTTGTTGCTTTTTCTTAATTGGTTTTCTTGCGAATGTGGATGTACGGTATAGAATCAATGCATGCCTGATGGAAGTGAGACATTGCCTAGAGGTATTGTTACTAGAACTTCTGATTTGGAAATGCGGCAGCTATGGGGCCCTTCCAAAAAAAAGGTGGGGATTTCCCTTGCGTATTGAATAGCTTGCTTTTCTTTACCGTTCCAAATCATACTTGTAGAATTCGGTTTTTATCTGTGTTTAGGTTACTTCGCTTTGCTTTATCTGACCCTGCAATGCTCTTTATCCCTCTCTAGAATTCAAAGTCACCAATGAACTTGCTGGCCATTGCAGTTGGACTAAAGCAGAAAGGAAATGTAGATCAAATTGTTAAGAAGGTGAGGCTAAATCTTCCTGGTTAAAGTAAATCAAGTTTTAGTTTGTGTCTTACCAATTACCATCAACTATATCTGATTTGCAGTTTCCCCCAGCTCAATTTGTCGTTATGCTTTTCCATTATGACGGCAAAGTGGATGGTTGGAAAGACTTAGAATGGAGTAGTCGTGCCATACATGTTTCTGCTATTAACCAAACTAAATGGTACTATTAGTTATCACTTATATGTAAATAACCCTGCTAGTTTTGCCTCATGTACGATACACAGATTGTTGCTTTTAAGCAACAAGGTGTTTTTACTCTTTGTCTCCATTCCTCAGGTGGTTTGCGAAGCGTTTCCTTCATCCAGATGTTGTTTCTGAGTATGCATATATCTTTCTGTGGGATGAAGATATTGGAGTTGAAAATTTTCGTGTTGGAAGGTAATCTTATTTTCAACTCTATAAATAGCAAAGCACACAAACATATCCAGTAATCGATAGGCCTGAAGATGATATGTGTGACTTGCTTCGTAAGTTTGATACTATAGCTTTTGGCAAATTTAAATCATTCCACTAGATTCTGACTGAACTTTATTGATATATTGTTACCAAAGAGTACCTGAGGAACAAGCAAATATCTGATAAGTATTTGGACTTGTTAGAATGGTGACAACTATCTATTATTAATATTTGTGACTGATAGTCATTACTTCTAACGCGATGCAGATATCTATCAATAATTAAAGAAGAAGGGCTTCAAATATCACAACCAGCAATTGATCCTCATAAGTCGGAGGTCCATCACAAAATCACATCCAGGGAAAAGAGATTAAAAGTGCATCGGTACTACATTTCAGAACTAACAAGTTATTAGATTGGAATTTAGTGGCATAATGGCATGTATCTTCTTATGCTTGGATTATACGCATCTTTCCTGTTAATGCTAAGATGGTATTGTCTGTTTAATATGTTTCTGTTCTCACTAGAATATATTTTTGAGCAACTGTTTTCTAGTGATGGATTTCTTCACTCAACATATGCACACTGGTTTTATTCTGTGAGCAGAAGGGCTATTAACTTAAGAGGGACTGGGAGAAGGTGTTACGACAATAGTACAGAGCCTCCCTGCACTGGGTATGGTATAGTGCGTCAGAGATATTCTGCAGTATTGTGCATCAATGAAAAATTTTCAGATATTGAAACAAGTTGCTATCCATCCATTAGTTATAAAAGAGGAAAAATGAACACTTCTTATACATTGGCAGGTGGGTGGAAATGATGGCTCCTGTTTTTTCACGTGCATCCTGGCGTTGTGCGTGGTACATGATTCAGGTATGGCATTTGTAGATATATCAAGTCATCCAGAAATCAGTGCGTGGCAGCATAACCATTGCATTTTGTTGATTATACCATCTAGATTAGTTTTGAATTATTATTAGCAGAATTACTCTTGCATGTTCCTCATCCTGTTATGCCATAGAAATACGACCTTTTCTTACTGTTGTTTTCAACAGAACGACTTAATTCATGCATGGGGCTTGGATTTCCAGCTTGGTTACTGTGCACAGGTTTGTCACTGTATAACAGATAACTTCCTCTTCTTTTCCTCTTTTTTTCCTCTGGTCTCCCATATTATTGTCTCATACTCATTGACATCTCAAACTTGCTAGCTATTCCTTTGGTAGGGAAACCGAACTGCAAACATTGGGATTGTTGACTCAGAGTACGTTGTCCACTATGGTCTTCCGACCCTAGGGGGTTCAGCAGTAAATAAGGTACAATACAGCTGGTCATTTGTATTTTTTTAGTTCTTTCAAAAGATTTTTAATCTTAAATCTGTGCTTATTAGTGCCTACATTTTGCATATGAATGCAACTCTTTTAGTCTCAAAGTAAGAGAATGATAAAACCAAACTTGTCATCACAAGGTAATAATTAAAAATCCAAGGCATGTAAACCATACAGCAGTGCAACTTAAGTCCACGTCTTAGCCATTCATGGCAAAGCATCTATCTTTGGATATTGACTAAGTATAAAATGGAAAAGGTTCAAAGTTTGATCTCATACTATGGAATTTAGACATTCTTTAATTAATTGAACATTGCCACTGTACTCTGCAAGAAAATGGACCAGCATTTTTCTGTTTGATATTATAAAATATTATTTGTTTGCAAGATTTGAATAAAGTGGAAGTATGGGAGAACGGATTTGTGGTGGGAACAAACTCTGTAGGAACTGTAATATCATTACCTGCAGGTCTCTCTTGTCTTGAGAAAATTGAGTTGTTCTTGAACATTTGCAGACAAGTGAAGTACAGGGCCAAGCTTCAAAACATGGTACCTCACCTGACAAAGGATCCATGGTATGTTTGTGGACATTTATGAAAGAGCCAGTGGTACCTTTCTTAAACTTTCATACATCCTAAATGTACTGCAAATATTTCAGGTTCCGTCTACATCTCATCCTTCTGATGATAGAGACGCAGTAAGTATCTTTTAACATCTTTCCAGAAGAAGCTCTGCTAGTTCCTCACCTTGTGCTGCCCCTAAATTTTCGGTCATAATTTTTTGGCTGTAAGCTATATTCGTTTCCATTGTACATAAACGTCCATTTATCTAACTTTTGCAGGTTCGGAAGCGATCTTACGCCGAGTTAGAAATTTTCAAGAACAGATGGAAAAAGGCAGTGAGAGAAGACAAATGCTGGAGTAATCCGTTTCAGTAGCCTGCAAAGCAGAGCAGGGGACTTCGTCTAATGGATGACAGTAGTTCAAGGGAAATGTACACATGGCATTGGCAGATTCAGTGACCTGTTGTTTGGTCCTTCAGCACACATGGAACCATCATGGAAAATTAACTAATACTCTAAGCTTGTACCTAAATTATATGTATTGATTATAACATCACTGATGACAGGAAAATTATTTATTCGTTATAGCATCACTAATAAAACGCAAAGAACGAACAAGCAAATCAGACACGGGGTTTTTGTTGAATCTTGACATCCAAGGCTTGAAGCGTATACGGGGTTTTTCTGCACTCTTTGAAGCAGACAGACCGGGATAATAAATTTCACAAATTAATTCTTCATCAAGTTACATATCTACATTTATGGTTCCAGATACAGGAGTCAGATCGCTTTATGGGGTTCCCGGAAGATTAAACAACACAGCTTCAGAAATCCTGCAAAATAAGACTTTACCGGCCAACAACTTGAGCAATAAGTTGCGCCACCTCTTCTCCGCTATCCTCCTGTACATGGTGCCCTGCCTGCAAAGGCAATGGAGTAACTGCATTTTTAGTCTTCCGGAGTGAGACAGAACATGGAGATCATGACTAAACATGCTCATGTTTAAAAAGACCATTTACTTTCTTCTGAACTGCTCTAATTGGCCAAGCAGTATTGCAATTTTGGGCGTAATGTTGCTAGTCCATTGTATGAAATTACCATTGGAAGTCTTATAAGTCGGTGCTTCGATTCTGTGCAGAATGCCTCGACTCCGTTGTAGCTTAGCCAGCGGTCTCGTTCGCCCCAAATGATTGTTGTTTTAACTTGCCAGTTTTCGTCCATTAGTATCCTTCTCATCTCTTCAATGTAGGACTAGGACGCACAAAGGAAAATAAATAAATAAATAAATAAAACTTTTGGAACACAAAATTCGATAAAAATAGTCATTGCATCACAAATAATTGGTGAAGGAATCAAGAGGAGCTGAAACCAATGCAAGAAACGTGAAGCCTTTGAAACAGAAAAATGTTTTTCCAGTTAGCGCTCAAAATAAACAATGACAGATGACCTAGATCAAGAACTAGAGAATATGAAATGGTCTAATTTATTCTCAAGGCGCTTAATTTAGATATCCCTTGCTTTTAAGTATTGTGAAATAGAAATCTCTTTATTTATGCATTCCAAGAAGTGGATAAACTGTTACATGCATTGAGAAGTAGCAAACCCAACAAATTTCCATATACTAAGAGCTGCTGGCCACATAGTTTAATTTGTGAGAAAAAAGAGTGCACCTTAAGTTCTTTCTTCATGGCCCTGCTAATTGCATTTAGTGCAAATCCTGCAGAACCAGACGTGAGGTAAGGTCTCCTATAAACCATTGCGACGTCTTCTTTTATTACGTATGGGCCACAACTTGTCAGGGCCTTATCACTGGCTCTTAGAGGATCCTGTTGATAGAGAAGTTGCAGTCACTGAAGTGAAACCAAGAAGCTGATGTTTGCATAGACTGTAACATGGGCTCGGCCGGAATAATAACAGTCTCACTAACTTTTGTGGTATCCATACCTGAGAAAAAATTTCCCCCAACAGAAAGTTGCTGAATATGGATAATGTGGACGGGAGATTGGCATGCTTGGCTGTGATCTTTAGAAAGCAGAAACAAGAATTCATGAGAGACCTGCTAAGATCCATGAACTAATAATGGTGATTGCTCCACAGACGTCCTACTGTACATAGAGATACACAGACAGAGATGCATAATTGCAGATTCTCTTTGTGTTCTTAGGACACAATGACAGAAGGAAACATTAGAAATCAACAGTAGATTGGCAAATATTTCCATACTGGAGGGTTGAGAAGTATGAGATCAGTAATCTTTTCTTGACGACTGCTAGCATATTTGACCACAACAGGCGAAAAGTAGCCCTACAACGGAAGTCCATAAACCAGAATTTCAAATCAAATGCACAGAATTTGATATAGAATTTCTGCTGAGCATTGTTCATACAAATTCTTCAAAATTTAAGTACCTGGACAACTAGTGTGGTCTTACCCTTGGTGGTTTCATCTATAATAGATTCCAAGGATGACGTATATTCTGCAACCATACAAGGCATACAATAGTTTGAGCAGACAGAATCCATCTTCAATGTTACCGAGTTCAATTTCTTTGTAAGGACAAAAATAAGTGATTTTCTCCCTGGGTTCTGAATGCAAGTACCATCCAGTGTGTAGTCAAAACCATATCTAGGTTGGGGCTTATCAGAAAATCCAAATCCTGCAAGTCCAAGGAGCATAACAATTTTGTCAAACTTTAGCTCATAATCAAGATATTCTGTAATAACTTTATTGGCTCAGCAAGCAAAAAAGAATTGGATTAGGCAATGCGGTTGATTCAACTAGGATGCAGCATTTATCATAGTACTAATATAAAACCAATTTGGGAAAAACAATACAACTGCAGGAAGCTTAGAAGAAGACAATATTCAAAATTCAAGAAAGTAAATCCTCAACCTGTTTGCACTGAAAGCAAAGACGTGAAGCTTACCAAGCCAATCAAATGCAATAGCATGATATTTCTTTGAAAGTATTGGAAGGACTTTGCGGTAGGAATATGCCTGTATCAGAAAAAAGTGAGCATGGATGTCAAGTTTACGTGAGGATTTTAATATCAATCTACTTGTTATAAGGAAGTAATTGCATCAGTTGAGAACTCTTTCCACCAAAAAACACAAGGATTGACTGAAAAAGTTGATTTCAGAGAAACTGGTAACTATTCCTCCGACTAATATTTTCACAGTTTATAGCAAGAAAACTGCTACCTATAAAGTAAGATGAGGCAGTGGGTTAAGAAACAAATTCAGGCCTCGAATTTGCATTTTCCTTCAGTCTCATTCTTGGGGGCACTTATATAGGTTACATAACATTTGGATGATCTGTAGTACTTGTACAAGACAAGCATTTGGATGATATGTAGTTTTCTAGAGTGTACAGAATGAGTGTAATTGAACACTAACCTGTGAAGGAAAACCATGAATTAACACAATGGGATGATTGTCAGCACTTCCGCTGTCAACGCAAAACCATCTATTGTACAAAATCATATACAGAGAGAGCATGTTTCAATCGGTAATCCCTGCAAACAATCCATCCAATAAAGCAATATTCTGCATAAGATCGAGAGCTATTCCCGTTACAGTGCTTAGCCATGTTGTTTTTGCCTCCTTACCACACACTTTTGTACAAACTAGAGACATTTCAAAGTTACCTGAAAAGATCAGATGAGGTTTGTGAACCACCTCCCATTGCAAGACCAAAGATGGGATCCTTGGCCTTGTCACTAGTACCCCCAACAGGATGTGCTTTTACCTGTATCAGCAACAAGCATTACCAGGTTTTGAAATTTGAAGGGGTACTAAAGATTCTAATTCTAAACGTGATGGCCGGGATTATTATGCCAATTTCCGACAGGAAGAAGAGATTAGAAACATGCTGACTTTAAAAGAGAGCATACAATCTTTCCTTGCTCGAACCATTCATCAGCTGGACTTGGCTCATCCGAATATTTTCCTATGCAGAAGAAAACAATAGCCAATTCCTACTAGAACCATTAGTTTAGTTCAATATAGCTTTTTGATTGATATTCACGAAAGAGGGGATGCATCCAGAGTCAATTTAGATTTTACCTCCACTAAAAGAAAAGCCATCTCCTACTGAAACAGGAGCATCCAAGTAATAATCCTGAACGAGCATTGACAAACAAACTAAATGAATAAATAGGAACTCTTGAACCATGCACAATAAAATGCCAAATGAAGCACGGGACAAATGCTGTACTGTACGGCTGTACCTCGTTGCTCTCATCATTGCTTGACCGGCAAAAAAGTAGGGAATGCTTCTGCTTCTTCTTCTTGAGGATACCTTGGGGCATTATTGTTGGTTTGAGAAACTGGTCTGAAGGGGATGCAATGGGAGAAAGACGGAGCAGTTGCAGGCTGCAGAGAGAAAGCAGAGAAGAAGAAGAAGAGCAGAGCTGCAGAGCCATGAAAAGATGCAGGGAATTCCAGAAGTCCAAGCAAAGAAATTACTAAAGAGTAGGGGATTTGATTAATGATTGGAAGCGAGTGCTTCAGAGTTCAGGGTTCAGACTTAATATTGGCGGCCGTAACAGTTATATCTTTCGGGCAAAGTTTTTGCGTGCTACAAGCCTTGCCAAAAATCGGTAGTATGACTGGATATGATGAAGCCAACAGCCCAACCAACCTCTTGGACTTTGATCGTCAAGACATCTTTAAAGTTTGGGAGGTTGAAGGTCAAGGGTTTAATTCTTGTATTCCATCAGTTACTAGTTGTGATTTTCCCTCCCCCTCTATGGGATAAATTGAAGTTGAGACTATAGTTTATGGGGGTAAAATGATAATAATTTTAAAGGCTAAACTTGTCTTTTTACTTTAATTAACAAATCCCGTTAAATTTGACCGTTAGTTTTGGAGGTAAAGTGACTAAAAGATAACGTTAAGGGGGAAATTGATAATGACACCGAACTTTAAAGGGTTAAAGTGATAATAACCCTTATTTTATGGGCCAAAAAAAATACTGGATATGGTGATGGTTCTTCTTCTATTTTTTTTTTTGTTAATAGATAGGAGATTTCTGGTTCTCAATTGTTTGGAAACAGCGCTATTATAGTACTGGCGAAAGACCTAAAGTGATTGTGAAAAAACAGGAGGGGTATCATTATTTGGTTTATTCGTTGATCAAGTCAGTTTGTCAAATTGAATTACAATCATTTGCCCTTTTGATGCTTTATCTTATGCAAGGCCAGAATCAATTCAAATTTATCATAAAAGAGTTCCATGGTACAATAAAAGGTTTATGACTCACATCGTTTCTGTGTAAGGAAAAAACATGAACAGTTCCTTGTTTGTCATATATAAATATTTTTTTAGAAGATTTTTGGATGGATTCAATTCCCATCATCATCGTCACGGATCAGAACATATCAAATATAAAATGATATTTCCCCTGACCGTTGTCTTAAAAAAAAAAAATCTTTCGCGTAACTCTGCATAATTTTGTGGAAATTCATATTACAAACTACATTAATTTACTTCCATAGCATTGTAAAACAATAATACCAACAAAGGACTCAACACAAGTTGATTAATTTAGTAAGACACGCCACTTTCTTACAAAAGGTAAATAAACATCTTTATGAGCAACCTATAATATCAAGAGTATATTCCATTTCATGGTTGATCTTCAGCTATGAACCCTCAAAGTATATTTTCTTGTTGATCTTGGCATGTAGATTATATTCGATGTAAAAGATCAAGAACGGCAAAATTCATCAGGCATCATCAATGTCAATTGTACAAATGATTTATCCCTTAATATAAATATACAACTTTCATTTTCCATCGAGGAATCAAAATAGTTACAACATCAAAAAATTACTTAACGTAGTAAGGAAGGTCAAGGACATAGAGAAGGAAGTAAGCCCAGATGACACCAGAGATCCCACCAAAGAAGAACCCTCCACTGAACTTAGCCCATCCCTCAGCAGTCTGCAACTGGTCAGGCTCCTTCTTCCTGCCGGTCAAGGTGAGTCCCGGCGCAGTTGAGGGCTCACCCTCGTTGAAGGATGCAATGCCATACATGGTCAAGCAAATGCTGAGGATGATAACAAGCCCAGCAGCTGCAAGTGAACCGGCTGGACCTTTGATGTCGGTGTCCCTCAGCGGGCCTGTAATCACGAACGGGCCAACCAAGAGGTACCCATGGGCTAGGCCGACCTCAATTCCCCTGAGAAGCGGGCTCACCGCTGTCCTGTAGCCTGGGAGGTTGGAGAGGAACCAAGCGATTATGGGGCTTGATGTCACCGGTGTCTCAAGGCTTCCGATGAACGGATCGCCATTCAGGGGCTGAATTACTTGATAAGTGGGCTGCAATGCAAGGTTCAACGTGACACCATCAAATCAAAATCCTTTAATCAAAGATTATGAGAATTTTTAAGGGCATTAGCAAAAAACCCAAAATGGCAAGTGCAATTAGAAAATTAGCTTTTAATTCAATATCATTGGTACCATAAAAAATAAAGAATGTGACATGCTGCTACTATGCTCATTTTTCTCATTCGGCAATCTTAACGAGCAAAGGATGGGTGCTTTCTGCACCTGTAGTGTAATCATGTGATCCGACGGTGATTCAGTTCACACTATCCCTCTAAATCCAATTGAATTTTCTTAAAATAGAATAGTATAAAATACTATAAATAAAGTAACCATTGAAAAAAAAGAGCAAAAGATGAACTTTCTGCTGATGGGCTCCAAACAATACTCTCTGAACATTTTAACCCATTGATTTGTTTGCCGGCTAAAATTAAGAAACCAAGCACAAAATGAAGATTCTTTACCTTCTCCGATTGGATAGCTTTGATGGTGAAGCAAGACTTCCTCCTTGAGGGTAAGACTCTGAATGGAGCTGCAGAGATGCCCTTTGGGGTAGCCAACCTAGTTGTCAGGGATGAAGCAAGGCTGCTCTGCAGCTGGCTGGCCATGGTGGTGGATGCAGCAGTTGCCATTTGGAGCTTTTCTTAGATTCCCTATATCCAGAACAAGAATATAACTGAGCAGCGAGCAGAGCAAGAGGGGTTGCGTAATTTCTGACTGGGAATTGAATATCTTTTGCTCACAAATGCGTGGTTCCAAGTGATGAACACGTTTACATGGATGATTTTCATTGGACAAATGGTGTTTGGAATCTTATCCCTTATCCACATTCTCAACTGTTGATCAGCTGACTTGGTTTGCCTGTGGGCTATGTTAAGTTCATTCACATAGCTTTCAATTCTTTTTCATTTTCTTTCTTTTTTTCCCATAATTTGTTTGTCCCAGTTTTGTCCCTTTTTAGTACCAAAAAAAATCTTAAAAAGAAAGGAGGGGAAAATAAAAGAAGGATTAATCTTTCCTACAGTGTGTCAGCGTTGGATGAATGACAATTATGCAACATTTTGGATTTGAAATTCAACTTTTGCATATATGTCATGAATCTAACGATGACAGTATATACACCGTCAGTGTATATAAGATTTACTAAAAAAAACCTAACAATTGAGCACTTCGTACTTAATGGGCTAAAAAACCTTTTAACAATAAAGAAAGATACATTTTGATCTCTATTTCTTCTAAAATTCAATTTTGAAAGGTGTATATCAACCTTTCTATTTCAACATTTTGAAAGGTGCTTGACTTAAAACTAATTTTATATGTTTTTTTCCTAGTTTTCCAAGATGTGGTATGCTGACATCCCCTATTAACTTTCTCAGTTAAAAAGGAATGCTTAATTTCACCGTTTCATCCTAGGACTTTGTCAAAAACTACTTGCCATCTTATCTTTTTTTATTATACAGTTTAATAAATGAAAATCATATAATAAAAATGATAATCAATTAATTTGAGAATCCCATAGCAAATTGATGTATATGTTTTATTACAGAGTTACTGTACCTGTAAAAATGTAGAGGTGAAGAAATAGAAGAGAAATTAGAAAGCAAGAAACTAGAGTGTAGCCGCAAATTTGTTTCCCTTGAAATCGTTTCAATCTCACGACTCTTAGCCGATTTCTCCATATAGTAGTTCCTAGTAGCCGAGTTTGAACCGAAATCGTGCCAAGCCCTGCAACATCAGTGTTGCTAAGCAACAAGACTCGTCAGCCGAACGCGACGGCAACCAATTGTCTTAAGCTACCCCGCTAGACCCTATCTTCCCTACTCCTTTCCCAATTGTCAGCCAAGCTCCCTCCGCCCGCAAACAGGCCCACAACTGCCACTGCTCCTCCTCAAGAAATGCAAAAACCTTTGTGATGTTGTCCGCAAAAGCAGCTAAGTACTAAGGAAGATGGCACACAATATTCTGAAGCTGCCGTTTACGCAAAAAAAATTTCTGAAGCTGCCCATATCGCTCAATTCTGGTTCTTTGATTAGTTTAAGAAGTAGGAGCCTTTTCTTTTCGTCGAAACTACTCTGTCCTCCACATTCCTCCGGTACTTTCTTGTCTTATGCTTTCCTCCCAACCCCTTTCAATCACTCATGCGCTACCCCACTTCGTCTTTTTCAATAATGCTATTTCTGATTTATGTTCTATGCTCTAATATCTATTGATTTTTCTGCAATAGCGATAAGCCGGCTTCAACTTATTTCGTCTTTTACCAATAATTGTTTTAAAAATTCAAACTTTTCTGCAATGCTTAACCAGTATAGGGAAGTGTTCTGTTATTAGTTGTTTCGGACCGTAGTTAACACCTTCCTCTGGAATCCCAATTGCCGTTTGGCACTGCTTGCCTTGATTTAGTGTTTCGTTATAGTGTGTCATTTTGACATTATAATTGGGGCTAGGACTTCTGGAGGATAGCTTTAGTTGTCTGTAATTCATGTTTCAGTTAGTTTGTTCTCTTGGTTCTGAGCGCTTCTCTAATTGTTTGGATCAGTAAAATGGTCCAATGCCCACATGCATTGTCGCGTCAGAGGCTTTGCTGCTGTGAAGCCGGGAAAGATTCAACCACAGAAAAAGTATCCTCTCGCTCTCTCGCCCTATCATCTATGTTTATGAAAATCCTGCCAATATCATGTTATAACTTGAAAAGTCTTGTTGATCAAAGAAGAACTAGTTTGTAATTCTCTATATACGGTTGTCTTCCAATTTAAATAATTAAAACTTCCCCCCTATTTTTCTGCCGCTAGCAGCTCTTAACAAATTATTGTAATAAACAGAAAGGACCACCCTTATACATTGGGCTTCACAGATGCCCTTGATTCCCTGAAATTGAATGATCTGAAGGCTCATGCTTAATCCCTTTTTTATGTGTTGGGTTTTGTGTACTAATATCTAAACGAAAAGCCAAGTTATTTTTGCTAAACATGCATGTATGAGTCTTAAAATCCTTTTCATACACTTTTCTTTATAGCTTCATTTCTCCATTTTCAGGAAAAAGAGATTGGATGAAATATGTCTTGAAAGATTTCAACAATACAGTCGGACATTTATACAGTCATGGATCTTGCAAGGTTTGTTGCTTCCTTCAGCTGCCTTTTCTATGCTTTACTGTAAATGATGAAATTGCATTTTCTTCTCTTGACATCTTGTTTTCCGTTCTCCTTAGGTTTCAATGAATATTCTTTTGTTCAATTTGACTTTTTTCAAAATTTTGCAATCGTTTTTACACCTAGATTTTGATCTTGTAAACTGACTATCCCTGGCACTTGATTTATTGCCATTTACAGGCAAAGTATTTGTTGATGGAAAAGTTGTATATAAAGCTGGAACTCCCATCCCTGATAAAGCTGTTGTAGAGATCAAGGCAGAAATTCCTAAATATGTATGTAGGTGATTACTCCCAAACAAGGCATCTTTTTGCTTCTATAGTATGCGGTAACTTTTCAAATGCCATATTACTTCTTTTACCTTTTCTTACCATGATATTTAGAGCTGGACACAAGTTAGAGGCTGCCATTGAACAACTTGGTGTTGATGTCAGCGGGAAAGTAGCTCTTGATTCAGGATTGTCTACTGGAGGGTTTACAGATTGCTTACTTCAGTATGGTGCTTCATATGTTTATGGAGTAGATGTTGGATATGGACAGGTTTTCTTTCCAAAAATCTGCTTGTACAGATTTTTTGCTATTCTAGGTCTTATACATAAAATATATACGAAATTACTGAATAGAAGTGCTAATACATAAAATTCCTTGCTTCATGTTGTTATGCTCTGACGTAAACCTGAAGTCCACTATAAAGTGACTTGTGCATTGGTGGGTGAATTGAGGAGATTTGTGGGTATATGATAGTTTCAATTTTCACTTAATCACAATAATCCATTCAAGATGAAGGCTTGTTGTTCTGTGAAAGAATAGTAGAATAGAAAGATTACAAAGCAATATCATCAATGAATGGTAAACTGTGATGCAAAATTGTGCAAAATACTTCTATATTTCTCCTTCTTTTAGGTTTATCCATAAGCTAGTGACTCCAAGTTTTACGCTGCGATAGCTTTTTTTTTTTTTTTTTGGTGTGTGTCTTTGCTGATTGTTTGATTGGTTGAAGTTGGTTGTTTTTGTATTAGGTAGCAGAGAAAATCCGCCAGGATGAGCGGGTGTCTGTGATAGAGCGGACAAATTTAAGATATCTTTCGGAACTCCCACAAAAGGTTGATTTAGTGACTTTGGACCTCTCTTTTATATCCATACTCTTGGTAAGCTTGTTCTATTGCTGCATGACTTAAATCATGATGTTTGACTGTGTATTGGGGATAGATTTCCCAGGTTTTGATACATATTCAATTCATATTTTTGTTTCCTTTCTCCAGGTGATGCCTGCTGTGGTCAATGTGATGAAGGAAGAAGCTATTTTAGTTACTCTAATTAAACCTCAATTTGAAGCTCGTAGATCCCAAGTATGCAAATCTTGATTTTGTTTCTACTTGATGTTGTGTGATACATGTCTCTGTATTTATTTATTTATTATTATTTTTTGAATCAGTTGATTGAATTTTGTGTCTATTGAAAAAATAGATCACAATTTGATGAATGGGGTCTATGATATATACTAGAGATTTGATGGAGTGGTTCTGCATGGTAGGAGTTGTCCTGTTCATTTTTCCTCTCTTATCTTAAATCTGGATGAAAATGGAAGACATTTGAGCTTCATGTGATCATATCAGTGGCAGCGTGATCCCTTTCCAGGAACTTTACAGCCTTGCTATTTCTTGATCCCTTACCCATGTATAACTGGTAGCTTCATTTATGTAGAGTCCAGCATCATCATTCCTACCCTATTTGAGTTTCGGCCATCTTTGTGCAAATGTTTTGCTATTCTGTTGGCCAAAATATTGTGTTTCGTATTTGTTTCTGATTTTGGAGATTCAACTGTCCTTCAGGTTGGAAGTGGTGGCATTGTGAGAGATCCAGCAGTGCATCAAGAAGTATGTGTTAACTGGGGGATAAAATTGTGCAATCAATCAAATTGTACTGAAATTTTCCTTTATTTTTATTTCTTCTACCATTTTGTGAACTTGTCTATTAGCTTCCTTTGAATAATGGCTGAAGCCTTTTTCATTTCTTCATATTTGCAAGTTCTCATTGTTGAGCAAATACAGTAGTTGATCGCCCTGCTTCTGAGTTGCTGCGTCTTATCTTGTACAGGTGCTTGACAAAATCATAAAGGGTGTGGAAGATTATGGCTTCAGTTGCAAGGGTTGGATTGAGTCTCCCTTAAAGGGTGCGGAAGGTAATGTAGAATTTTTAGCTTGTTTTTGTCGAACCGTGGTGAAATTCTGATCCTTCCGAGCAGAGAAGCAACGCGAGGACTCAGCGTCTAATGGGCTCAGCCTTATTGACTTGCATGACTGCCATTTTTCATATGGGTCTGCCATTCGCAATACAACCTCATCTTGCTTAACAAGTCTGGGAATAGGCAATTACATGAGGTCCCATAGGTTGATTTTTTCCCGTGCTTTCGCCTTGTATTTGGCTCTGATGTATATTATGCATGGTTCATTGTGGGGCTTGCAGTTCAGTATATCTGTTAGAATTATCAATTTCGAGTCTGCTTTTGGAGCACTTAAAGCAGCTCCATTCGCTGCAGACAAATCCCATTGTTTTGCAATATCAGTACAGTTGGCCTGTCTCTCTGGAAATCGATTTATTACCTTTTTCTTGGCAAAAGATTGAATGTTCCTATCATTGGGTAATTTTTTACTGGACAACATCAAACTATGATTCAAAATTTAAGCCAAGGATGGGAAGTGTAATCATTGTATAACGATGTCCATGTAACTACCTCTGCATTCATGTAATTTTTGGAACAACTTGAATCAGCGGAAATCCATTTTGGGGCCTTTCCTTTGTGTTGGAAAGGAACAAATGTAACAAAAGGGGATGTAGTCTGGTTAAGAAGATCAAACTGTACGATTAGCTATACAGGATAATTAGTCATATAACGTTTAATTACCAATGGAAAATTAGCATTTCAAAGGGTATTTTAAGACCAAAGACTTGGCCAGCTACGGAGAACCATGAGACCAGATACTTGGCAACTGCAACTCCGCCATCATCCACCGCAGGTTCATAGCTAAAGAGCATCTTCATCCACTCGCTGGTCCCACAAGGATGCAATGTATACCATGGGCAATTCAAGTAAGGGTGATCCTGCACTTAGTCTTATATTATGAGCTACCACAAAGAAGATATAAGAATAGTCTTCAAAATAATGAAGTTTGTTTAAGAATCTCTTTCCGTTAAATTCACATTTATTTGGAAAGAAGCTACTCATACCAAGAATGTACATGAAACTTGAAAGCATCAAACACATAATTCTTGAAAACATGTCTCCCATAAAAGTATTCATACTTCAAGAATTTGAGAAAGAAGATTGTATCACCTCCTGAGTAATAAATGTCCATTTAGATAGCATTAGGAGTTTGGCAGAGATAGCAGGAATGCTCTTCTCAACATCATCTAAGACCAGTGTTCGTCCATCTACATGCCCAAAGACAATCCTTAAGATCCTAAAAACTCATAAGTTTCTGAACTTGTTTGTAGCTCAAAATTTGTAATAATGAACTAACCACTGCAGTAGGCACGGAAGTATAGCACTGGAACTCTATATGAAGCATTGTAGACAACATGGAAGTCATAGTGATGGCTTGCGTCATCATGATTTTGCAACTGACGGAGTTGAAATGAAAAATTTAGTGCACAAAACAACAAAGTAAATGAATGCGAACAGCACAAATGATACATCTTTTGTAGAAGTGGCAGTCCTCGCAGCTCCTTCAATGAAGCTGAGAAACACTTGAACCAATTCCTCAAGCTATATGAAAAAAAGAAGCACGTTTACCGCATGGGTTATTTACACCAGTAATGCTATTTGAGTTCAAATGTAAGAAAAATTGATAAATTTATTCGATTTCCATAAATATAAATTCAACTTATTGACTTTGAAGTTTGACTTCCAAGAATGTCGATTTCCTAGAAATCTATTCTCCTTTGTCCCCTTCGCTATTTACATTTCTTCTGCTTCTTCTTTTGCAATTCACACAACGCTCTCATAGACACAATCAAACACGCATTGCATCCATGTGGTGCACCACAAATCCACAACAACTAATCCCAATAACTGAGTGATTATTGACACTATTTTGTTTAGAACAGCTTGGAAAACTTTGGAGCTTTCTTTGGATTTGATGGTTGTGAAGAATACAAGGTTAGGATCAGATGTTGAATTTACAGGAAACATACTTTAGGTGCCATTGCCATATACCACCTGATCCAAATCAAGAATAAGGATGAAAAGAATGTTTATAGGTGGAAAAGTTTTCGAGTGTTAGATAGTGAAAGCATGTTGTGGTTCAATTGTCATTGTTTATAAGGTTAAAGTGGCTGTCAAGATGCATACTTGAATCTTCATATGCTTTGGGAAGATTGTGTCAGATGATGTCTGATGTGTTTGAGCATATTAGTGTGAGTTGCAAAAGAAGAAGAAGAAAAGTAATGCGAAAGCAAAAGGAGAAGTCGAATTCTTAAATATTGACTCTAAAGTTGAAATCTTCTTCTATACTTATGGAAGCCTAATTAAAGCATCAAAATTTCTTTAATTTGAATAAATCTAGCAATTTATTGTAAATAACCCTTTGCCACATCATGTTGATAATTACGGAATAGTCATGACTACGAAAATTGAAATCACTGAACAAACAACAAGATCTTCCTAGTTTATAGAGTGTAACTGAAGTTTTTGGACCATTTGTTATGGAATGCCAAAGATACCACAAAATAACTAATGTAAAAACCGCATAATGTTAATGAGGAAAGTAGTATTGTAAAATATCATCTCCAAGAGGAGATAACAATATTCAGCTGGAAATAGTGCTAACATTTACTTTTAAAATGAGAATTAAGTGAACGAGTTAAAAGAACTAAATAGTGCATTGAGTGGAGCAAACTCTGTAAACAGGTCAATGAACATCCTTCGTTTACACCCTCATTACAGCTTACAGCTGGAAAAATCAACAAAAAGGGAATAGAAGATCCAACACAAACATGCTATCTATGAGCAACAATGCACTGTGAAATTATGAATTATGAGCAAAACTTAAACCCAAAGACATTTTTTTTCTAAAAAGATCAGAGCCCAAAAAATAAAAATAAAAAAAGTCAGAGAAACAATCTGTTTTAGCAACAACGTCTATGTGCATACCATGGTGGCACCATCAATGAAGTCATCCTCTTGGAAGCGGAAGCAACTAAGTTCCTCTTCTCCCTCTTTGTCATCTCCTCCGCCACAAGACTCCTACCAGAGGAATAATAAAAGAACAACGAAAGTATACATAATGCCGGTACTGTTACGATTAAGTAAATGCTTTTAACAAGTCTGTGAAAAGCATCAAAATTTACTCAAGTGCAAATAAAGCGAAGTATACCGCAGCAGGCGTTGGGAACATAATGACATTTTCTACTGATAAGTAACCCTCATCCTAAACAAGAATTCAGGATAGAATACACAATTATTCGCATGGTAATGGACACAAATAAAAAAGAAAAAGAAAACAAGAAAAGCTCAGGAATTGGTGTGAGACCTTAGAGGTGGAAGATAGGTAAGGTGATTTTGGACGAGCAACCCATGAACACTGGGGAAGGGCAGCGTTGAATTTGTTCCATCGCTCAGCAAAAGCACTCGCGGCTGTGTGGAATTCATGCTGCGAAATAGTTCCATCCCAGCAAGATATATCGATTTTTCCCTGATTTGATAAAGTCGCCATCAGACAAGTGCTAGAAATCTGCTGAGAAGGTTCTTCCAAATTGGCTTTTATAGTGGGAGAGTATGCTCCTTCCAAACGACGCCGTTATCGATTTTCTTAGTATTTGCTTCTGAAGTCCTCGAAAATGAAAGTGCTTTTGCGTAAATAGGTAGAAGGCGCCATCGTACGTCTCTCTCCTTCCTTCTTATCGTCTTACCGTCTTTCCTCCCCTTCTCTCTCGGCTGCTTTTTGACAAAATGGAGACTTTATCCGTAGGACTCTCAACTTCTCCACCTTCATTAAACTACCCCAATATCCAAACTTTTACTTCCAATCCCATTCTTCGAATCCCCAGTTCAACTTCTCAGTCCCGCCATTTTATGCAAACTGTTTCCCCTCCCACTAAAGCACCTCGTCAAGTAACCCAGACTGAATTTCCGAATAGTCGGCTAACCAAAACTTTAACCACTGTTTGTAATGGGGATATGTTAAGGTTTCATTTGGATGCCATGCTTCTCAAATCCCATGTTTCCTTTCTATCAATGGGATTCTTTTTCCCTCTTTCTTGTTTTGCTTCTGAAGCTGCTGTAACAACAACTCAAGAAGTCTCTAACAAAATTAACTTGGAAGCTGTTGTGGTTTCAGTGGATGATTTTTTCAATAAAAATCCATTCTTTGTTGCTGGGGTTGTCTTTATTTGGCTTGTTGTAGTCCCATTGGGCCAAGAATACTTTCGGAAGTATAAGTTTATCTCTGCCATTGATGCTTTCAGGAAACTCCGGGATGACCCCAATTATCAGCTGTTGGATATCAGGGATGAGAAGAGTTTGGATTTCCTGAATTCACCTAATTTGAAGATTTTAAATAAGAGTGTGCTCCAGGTGGCGTTTTCCGAAGGAGATGAAGAAGGTTTTTTGAGGCAAGTATTGGAAAAATTTAAGGAGCCAGATAAAACCACTGTTTGTGTTCTGGACAAGTAAGTTTTGGCAACTTTTACTGTGGAGCTCTTCTTGTGTTATCTGATATCTTTGTCGTAAATATCATAGACGTGTTGAGGTATTGTAGTGAATCAGTGCTGCTTTATTCAAGACGGCAATTACGACAATACTAAATTGTTGAGTTTTCTTTTTAACAAACAAACTGATCGAGTCATGATTTTAGCATGTTTGGCTAAACCTCCTACTATAGTCGAAGAGATGTGTAAGATCTTGTTTTGCTTAGCTTGGTTCTTTCTGTTTCTTGCAACCAAGAACAAAAAGCGAGATACTCTATGATGAATATTTATGTAAGCAGATGCCCCATCTTCTTCGTTTTACCCTTTCCCAATCTAATGATGAATAAAGACGAAAAAGATGCCCCTAAGGCTGTTAGAGATATCATTGTTTGATCATATGAAAATCGACTAAATTGCAGACACAAAAAATAACTAATGTCATATTCTGCACATATCTTAGGTTTCTTAAGTTAGTTCTGTTACCAAAGGAGAGAATTATCCCGACTAGTTCAGTTCATCTGGTCAAATGTAGTTAAAACATTCGTAATGGATAAGAAAAGGTTAGAGGTAAAAATTGCCCTTGACAAAGCAGTTTTCCTCTTTCTTTATTGTATTCTCCTTGTTTTTGTGCTGCTCAATTTGTTAACCCACTATCCAAGTTATAGAATAGCTTACGTCCGTTTCATGTTTCTCTTTTGCTTCTATTTGAAACTCCAGACAGTCCAAACCCTGATATATATTGCCTGCTCAACCTTTCCCTTGCTCATACATTCCATTATCCTCGAGAATAATTAATATTGTAGTCTCGGTGAATGGGTTTTATTCTTGCCACTTAGCAGATAATAATATATACAGAGTTGTGCTAAAGCATTTGACCAGTATCTGTTTTACTCTCTTTTGTGTGGAAGGTAGTTTTGATGGTAACTCCATGAAAGTGGCTGAGTTATTAGCCAAAAATGGACTTAAGGAAGCTTATGCAATTAGAGGTGGAATTAGAGGCAACAAAGGATGGCAGGTACTTTTATCTACTTACTTTGACATATGTTGAATGAGATCAAGTGTGATTTTGGTCCACCATATTATGCATACTATTCCAATAACGGTTGTTCCTTACTATTCTGTTATGTACTTATTTAGCACATGAGAAAAATGCCTGTTATATTCCTCGTATATGTGGTAGTGACAGAAGAAAAAGTTGGAAGTGATGAAATGGGACTTCAATTGGTAGTTTTTAGAGTCTAATTGTTATATGTTGGCATAAGGATTTCAGGCTGGTCTTGCATTACCTGAATACTTAGATGGAAGCCTGCATGATATGCAGCTTTTTGGTCGAGAAATTGAATGTTGCTTCTGAATTTGGAGAACTGCATTTAAGTATCTATACAAGGAAGAGAGGTGGCAATTGGGGTAAACATTTTGTCATTTTTTGAACTTCCAGTTTTGCCCTTAAAAATATTAATTTTTACCCTAAGCACCCAATCCCATTTGCTAATATAATCTCCCATAACTCCCTTAAATATTGTAACTACCAAATTAACTATAACTGCATTAAAGAAAAAAATGCTAATAAAAATTGCAATATTTTTATGAAGAATTTATATAAAATTTAATTTTGTAAAAACAAGATTAATATATTCATAAAAATTAATAATTATTTCTAAACTGCACACACATTGGGTGTGCCCTTAAAAGTAGTTTAACATTATTCTATAGCTAGTTTACATGTTGAGTTTCCTGCAGGAGATACAAGAAACTCTGCTCCCTCCATCTGTGCACATCTACCCCAAGAAGAAGGCCAAAGTTTCACAGCAACCTAGTGGCAATGGTGGAGTAAACAGCCAAACTGAAGGTAGCTCATCATCTGTTACCGGTCTGCTTGCCAACGAACCTGAAAAGATCAGCGATGGATCTGTAATCAGTTCTTCGGAACTGACCTCTGGGACAAAATGTGGCCCTAGATCCTCATCTCCATATCCAAATGTATGAACTCTCTCTCTCTCTCTGTATGTGCACGCGAAAACGTGTGCAACCTCTACTTTTGTTATTTGGTTATCTGTGATGCCCTTGCTGGTATGCAAATCCAGGTATGAGTGCATGTACTTGTTCAGTTTGTGCCATTCTATTTTCTGGGGTTTGTTTCTTGTGCTGGCCAGGAAAGGGTTGCGGCTTGAGGAACTGGTATTAATTGTCAAGAAAAATAGAATTTTGAGCTAAAATCTGTTCAGATCCTTGTACCTGGGAATGAATTACTCTGTCTCCTGGTTTGTTTATGGGTGAGAAAGGAGGTTTTTTAAACATTTCAAATGTTTTTCCTTTGTAATTATTAATTTCTTTGATGGTGTGTGGGTCAGACAGCTCCAACACTTCCAAAATCCTGTGATGGAAGGATTAGGAATGTTATTCTCTTTTGCAGTTCCTTCTTAGTCCTTTCAACCAAACAATGAGTTGAAGTCCCATCCCTTCTTTAATCCTTTTCATCCCCATCCTTCCCTTCTCTGTCTGTATTAGACAGGCTCTTTTGGTTTCCTTTTTCTCGTTAGTCTTTCTACCTTCTTTTGTTCCTTTAGCCATCCCCACTCTGCCCATATGTTTCCTTCTTTCTGTGGAACGGCATGTAGCATTTTGGTCAAGGCATCTTATACAGAATTCAAGATTGATCCAAAAGCTAGGTTCTTTGAGCTTGTTTGTCTTTTCTGGTTAACTTTTGGATTCCATTTGATGATGGCTCTGCCATACAATTAGCTTTGATTTGTTAGGTTAAGAGTTTAACTTGAGTTGTTTTGATACAACAGATTAGTCATTTCTATTTATACATGCATGCTTTTGTTGCGTTAGTCATTTTCTCTCACGTAAGTGACTAACAGTTTACATGCATGCAGTATCCAGACTTGAAACCACCATCATCCCCAACACCATCAAAGCCAGAAATATGATGCAAAGCCTCACTGACTTAAATGCTGAAACTTTGTCATTGCTTGGGTAGTTTTTCTGAACTGTTGCTTCAACTTGTGACATTCCATAAATTTCTGAAGTGAGTGCAGAGTTTAGTTTGATCCATAGAGGGAAGCCTACTTCTGGATTTTTTTCAATTTTATTACTGTCACGGAGTAGCGACCAATTGTTTTCTCAAGATAAGAGAATGATCGAAGGCAGTTATTGGAAAAGGAATCCTAATTACCAAGCTAGACACTTGGATGATCATGTAGTGCTGTTTGGAAGTATGCGTGCAACATGGGATTTATGAACACAAGTACCAAGTAGGATTTTTTTTTTGTATTACTGATGTTATCTTTTGAGTGTTGCTTGTCTTCATAATATTAAACAATTAACATAAACAGCTTGGTATGATACGCTTTCCCAGTCTTGATCTTGGTTATATGCAACCACTGTGTTACAGAATAGAAAATACGTTATTATTCGAATTTCTATGACAACGATGTGTAGAAGTTAAATCAAATCAAACTGTTGCCAACAGATACACTAGAATGTGGTGATGGAAAGTTGAGTGATATATCCAGTTGTTCACTAACCAATTAAGGCTTTGCTGGGGAAATATACCAGCTACAAATGGAAATACTAGCAAACAAGCCCACATCCTATGATAGAGAAACAAGAACCTTGAAGACATTGCAGGTACATTTCTGAACAATATGCAAGGGAGATAAACAAAAATTCGAATTATATACGAGCTATTCTATGCTGGAACCCGAGTAAACAAGTAAAAGACTAAATTGGTTACTATTAATCAACTGTCCACAAAGAAAATCTAACGTCACGACACCGTTATTGGCCTGTTTTCACCATTTCCGAGTTCACGGAATTTCTTCTCATAGCCAGAAACAAAATCTTCCATGCAGGACCTATAAGTTTGCATACCTGGAACCTTCTTCGCCAATTCCAACCCAATATTCATCCACCTCTCTGCCACTTCAGTCTGCCCCAATCTCAGAGGAAGTGCTGCTCGGTTCCATGCTGTCATGGAAAGCCATTTTGCCTCTTCAGTGGGATACTCCCCTTCCTTCAAACCTACCATTATTCGGTATGCTTGTTTGTATATGCTAATTACTGCATCATCTGTATCACCCTTAAAAATAGTGCTTACAGAAATTAATTTCCTCAGAATTAAAGCCACATATTGGTAATCAGGAGAAGGGGAAGCAAGGAGAGCAGAAAGGCAAGAATTCAGGGCAAAACCAGCTACTTCAGGGTTGGATCGTGGTCCCTGTGAGGCATCAAGACCGATCTGAAGAAGATGCAAAGGATTGCAAGATTTAGAACTAGCAAAGCTTTTTATCAAAAGCATCTGCTTTTGTCCCATGTCACTTAGCCTTGAATATAGATCGTAGGCACTCCAAGTGTGCATAAAAATGAAGTCAGACTCTATGCTGGTTTCTTTATGTTCATCTTGCAAAGAGATTGCCGAGCTTGATAATAAAATCTGCAATTAACAGATAAACACTTCGTTACAATCAAACATTTGGTACTGGTGAATACAACTTTTCACAACCATGCTCCACCAGAGCCAACTTTAACTTAATTTGACAGCAAACGCAATGATCTCTGATCAGAAGTTAAAGTTTTACTGGTAAATTTGATGCCATGAATGATGATTGATTATGTTTTTGGTTACCTTTCCAGCTCTATCTGACAGTTCAATGGCTGCTTTAACTTCAGTTTCTAGCAGCGTGCTATTTGTCTGCTTTTCATCAGCAATAATTGCAGAAACACACAGTATCAATGATTTACAGACCATTAAGTTGTAATCCTCTATGTCTGCATCAAATTTGATGCTATAGAACTCTGATGCCAATCTGAAAAACTGTGCTGATAGTCCGTAACTTCTTTCTTTCCCCATTTGCACCCCAAAATTCCACGCATTCACTGCAAACCAATTCTTTTCCCGTTTTCCAACCTCGCCTTTTCCAAAAAAGCAGTCAGCTCCAATCTCAGATACCCTATCAAGAGCACGTTTAATGTATTGTAGAATATCAGATGCATGGCCAGTCTCTTTTGTAAGAATTGTTACTAAGGTCCGAAAAACTACAACTTCCATGGCTGGCATTGGCTTTCCTAAGGAATAGAAGTTTAGGAGATGGGACAAAGAAGCAACTGCAACAGGAAGATTTTGGCAGGCAACAGCTTCATGTGCCGAAAGTGAGAGGAAATCAGGACTGAAGTCAAGACAGCTTGACATCGCTTGCACCTGAGCTATTGCATTACAGTGATCCTTCCTTTGCAGGTAAATTTTAAACTGCAAAATGAGAAGCATATGAATGCTGTAAGAAAATATCAACATCACAAGAAGATTAACCTAATCTTCTGCACTTATAGGGAAGAGATCTCACACCTTAAGGAAGGCACTAGCTATATCAGGTTGAAGCTGCAAAATTAGATAGACGTTAGGATATTGAGCTACACAACACAAAGATTTTCTGAATTTGGTGAATCATATCCAAATATGTATAGACCTTTTCTGCTTCGGTAATGTACTCTTCAGCTTGATCTAGTTGTGAAAGGCCTAAGTGACAGAGACAGAGAACTCTAAAGCCCTTTGCTCTGAGCATTCTGTTCTCTAAGTCATAAGGGACATAGAGCATAGACTTTTCAAACAGCTCAGAACTGATCTGAAAATCTTTGGATCGAAAATGTTCTGCAGCACTGCAAAGCAATTTCAGGAAAGAGAGAAAAAAAGGTTAAAAAATCTAATTGATAGAGTGAAATCCACAAGTGGTCACTATCTCAAAATTGTTCAGTTGTTCAATGAAGCTGTGCCTTCTGTCATCAAGTGCCAAGGGTGCAAGTGCAACAACAAAAACTCATACCATCTTTGGGCAGTGCCATGTAATATGAGTGTTCTTCAGAATTGGAGTATTGATGAATGAATGAAGCTTATGCTAAGCAACAAAAACAGGAAGCTGGCTGTAGGGAGGGAGGATCAATTTGTCTTTAAAACCTCGCCAATTCAGTATGCACACAGTGGCCTCGATTAAAAAAAAAAAAAAACTGGAAAAAATTCCCAGGGCAGGACTTGCATGTTCCTTCAATACGAGAGCAGTTATATCAAAATGCTATTTCAATCATATAGTAGTATCAAACTAGACATCTACTTAACTTGCATACTTTACAATGTGGAAACATTGAGCTGGAAAAATGTATGGATTTTTACCAGTTCCAAAGAAGAGCATGCATCGCAGTCCTCTCTTTAGATGCCTCTTCTCCAGCGAAAAGCGCCACAACCCTCTCATCAGACACCAGTTCCGCCACCACTTTTGCCCTCACTCTTGAACCTTCCCCACTGCCGCCTCCACCATCTCCAACCACCCTGTTTACCACTCTAAAAGCTGATCCAGCACTAACGTGGCACCTTCCTAATAGCCCCAAAAACACGCTTTTTGCGGTATCGGCACCAGCCGTGCCAGCTGCCTGAAAGAATGATTCAACTGCAGACACCCAAACCCCCTCTGGAATCCCCTTATTGATTACCATGCCTTTCAGCTCCTTCTCTGCTTCCCCATATCTTGCTAATCCCAACCACGCCTTCATGGCCAACACGCTCAAACTTGGGTGCAGGTCCCCGCCACCATCCCTCAAAACTCTCACGCACTTGAGAACATTATCAAATTCATCCCTCTGCAAATGAGCAGCGGCTATGAAGCGCAGCGCTTTTGCTCTCAAATCCTTCAGTGCTAAAGTCTCCTCTGTTGTCTTCGCAATCCTCAACCCCTTTTCACACAACTCCAGTGCTTCATTCATCAATTTCAACGCTTCATTCACTCCAGAAACTTCATTTTTCGACAAAATAACTTTTCCGAACATCAAATACTGAGATGCTAATGCTTTGTAGTTCTCTGAAATTCCAAACAGTGCATTTTTTGACCGACTAAGTAACATAATGGACAAATTCCTATCAGAAACTTCCCAAGCAGTCCGGGATCTAGCAAGATTTAGATTTAACACAAGCTTGCGCTCATCGTTATCTGAAATTGAACTAATTTCAACTTTGGATACGAGATCCGTAGCTTTTTCGAAGCAACTACTCGCGAGGTCGAATTTGTTGAGATCGTGCCAAACGAGACCGGTCTTGTAGAAGAAGGAGGCGCACTTGAATGCCGGGGAAGGAATACCGACGACGTCAGTGGCGAGGAAGAGGAGGTCAGCGGAGACTTGACGGAGCTTAGCGTGCTCTTCGGAGGATTTGATGCCGCTGGCGGCGAAGGCGTTGGAGAGATCGACGCAGGCATTCCAGAGTCGGTAGCTGAGTTTCCAGATGCTGAGACAAACTGAGTTGGGGAAGGGCGCGAGCTGTGTCAGCTGAGTCAGGGCATAACGGAGGTCGGAGGAGAGAGCTTCCGGTAAGATGGTGGAAGGAGAATGGAGTTCGAGTTGCTTAATTGATGACTCGATTTGTGAAAGTGTGTGAGAGTGAGGTCCGGACTCTTGATCGTGGCTTCGTCTGAGCTCCGGCGAGGAGATCTCTGCTATTCTCATTTTTTTGGTCCAGCAAATGATTCGTTGATTACTCGGGTCAAATTTGGGAGGGAAAGAAGAAATTCAAAATGAACCATTTGAATGAACAGAACTTCATTTATTTATTTTGGCTTTTTGGCGGGGCGGGGGTTGTTGGTTAGCAGAGCACCCGCGAATTTGGAAAATCCCAATTTAGGCCCAAAAATAATAATAATAATAATAATAAAGTAGGTGTTTATCAGTAGTACTAGATTAGTGATGATAATTAATCACTGGAGTTGGACAAAGTCCTTCTTTTTTGTAATTTTGGATTCCAAGGTATGTATGGTCAATAGGATCTTGAATTATTGAAAGGGAAAAACACAAGGATTCGGCAAGACCGTAATTCTACACCTCCGATTTTGTAGAGTAACCGGAGCTTCCTGCTGGACGCAACATTCAATAACTGATTCCTGTGCAACATGGGGCTATAAACTACTATAAGGTTAATGGCAATCGAGAGAGCATCAAGTACCCCTTCCGAGGTTTCTATTCAACCTAAACCGATTCTTCTTGAAACAGTTTCAAGATTTGTGATAGTTCTGCAATTTAGAAGCCAAAAATTGCAATCAATAGTCGAAGGCTCGTCGTAGCATATGACAGCTTCCAACTAGTCCTTGATATCATCAGTTCGAAAGCGGAGTAAAACAACACCAGAACGACAAGACAAGGTCATCTAAGGATTCAACCAACCTAAGAAAAGGGAAACAACCGCCAACTTCTGTAGACCTTGCGTAAGCATCAAACCGGAACAACAGGGTGGAAACAAATATACCAAAATTGAAAAGCAATAGACTAATTCATGCATATATATATACACAAATAAGAAAACAGCAGTGCATATATTAGAGGATTAAAGTATCAGATTTTACAACAGATTAAAATTAACCAGGTTGAGTTTTTTTTTTTTTTTTCCAATATTAAACTTGCTCACGTGGTGCGGTACAACAGACAGAAAGGGTTAACACTAACAGTTAAAAGGATCATGATCAACGTTTTCATCTTTCCTACTGATTAGTGCAGGTACGGAGCCACCTGGTACTGGTATCCAGCTCCAAAGAAGTTGCCATGACTATGAGGGAGGCTGTAAGCAGCAGTACCCAGAACTGGGGCGACGTGGTTGTCAGTTGGTCCAGAGTAACAGTATGGTCTGTCATAGATGTACTGTGGGTACCTATCAGTCATCCTAGCATAGAAGTTCTTGTCAGCGGCAACATTAGCAACTCGTGGCCCATATCCAGCACCATTAGCACGAGGCCTTTTGGATTGAGGTTTTGCAACTTCTGTGGCTCTTTTCTTATCTGCCTTTGCCTTCTCCAGCTGCACGACCCTTTTTTGGAGACCATCCAGACGGTAAAGCTCCTCAAGCTTGTGCTCCTCGACGCACTTAATCACAGCCTTAAGTGCAGAAAGCTCCTTTTCATTGACATCGCACTGAAACAATTGACAATGCATTATCCAAGTGAATACTTCCACTCCCTCATCAGAAAAAGGATCTTTGTGGAAGTTTCAGCCTTACGCACGATAGGTTAAGATAGTGTCATGAAAAAATACTAGCAACTTCAAACTAGACCATATGAAAGTACAAAATAAATGACGCTAATTCTTATACAAAGCTATGATCAATAAGTTTTAGATTATATATGCACCACAAGAAAGTTCATTGATTTGAATATCACCATCCTGGGAAAGACCCAAACATGAATATATGTCAGAGTAAATGCTTTTGCAAGCCACAGAAATACACGTCAGAAGCAATAGTCCTTCTTGTAGGTGTTGAGGATTAGGGATATAAACAAACCTGTGCAGAAGGTGATGTGTTTTCCCAGTTTACCAGGTGAAGACAATTTTGCTGCGTCGCTCAGGTAGGATTTCAGTAATATAACAGGTGAAAACTGCTCTGTCAGGTCAAATGCAAAAGCCAGATTAACAGCATCAATTTTGTCTCCCATTTTTCACCAAAACATCAATGACACCTGAAAGAAAACAGAATAAACTGAACTAGGAAATAATATTCATTTGGAAGCAAATCAAATTGCTAACCATAACTCAGAAAAATCTTATAACTATCAATTAGCGTTCACAAGAAGCCAACCTGGCATTTTGTCAGACAATCCAAGGGAACGACACAGATCAGCTGTCTGGCGACGACGAGAAACCATAGGTATTAGCTTGGATAAGCTCTCCTGGTCAAAATCAGAATTGATACCAAAAGTAGCTAGAAGTTGTAAGAATGCATGAGCCTCTAAGGAGTTCCCACTGCTGGCATCAACATCAAGTTCATCTAACTTCGGCTTCCACTCTTCAGCAATAACTTTTGCCCGTTCCTTGACATCAGATGAGATCATACCTGAGATGAGTTCCTGATCCAAATTTGTGAATGAAGTGCTAAGGCATTCCATCAGCATGATACAGCTTCGACGAAGGCCTAGGAGGTTTGAGTCCTTTTTGGCATCTGAGCTAGGCATTTCCATGCTGTAGAAACCATTGAGTGAGTCCAGAACCAGCGAGGCTGGATCATTTGCAGCCTTTAGTGCATTTGGAATTTCCTCCCTCATAACAGCAAGGTTTTTACGGTTGTCTGATATAAATTTGTGCAGGCCTTCTGAATCCATCTCCTGACACAACTTGACAAGCTCTGGATACAACTTCACCGCTGCATTCTCAATTTCAGAAGGTGCCGTCAACTCTCTTATGTTGCTCTCAGCAGCCATAGCATCAGGAGGTTTATCCTCCTTATCTGGTGCCCCACCATGGTCCTTGCTATTATCAAAAGCAGGTTCATCAGAAGATAACTTCCTGTGCTTCTCCAGAGCAGAAGTAATCGCACAGACAGCAGCATCTCTCTTCTGCTGGAGTCTCGCCAATGAAGCCTGCTCCTTGGCCACAACAGTAGCTTGACGCCTCTCCAACATCTCTTTAGACTCAACTATTTTTGTTTCAAACTCCCTTTCTTGGTCTTCCAACTCAGTGAAACGCCTCTTCAAAGACTTCTCAAGCCCATGAAAATGCTCTTCAAGTTGTTTCCATTTCCAGTTGAGGGTAATTGCACGATGCCTCTCAAGCTCAGCAAATGCTTTTTTGCAATTGCTGTATTTTGGAGCTTGTAGAATCCATGAGTGTAGCAACTGAACCAGCATCTTCCATGGTAGATAAGGCTGTTCACCAACAAACATAATAGCATTCATTAAGGGATATTCACATCAAAAAATTACAGTTATAGAGCTTACCATCAGATAAAAGACATTTAAAGCACCCAAAATAATGAGTTAATTAAGGTTGCAAAATCAGGTAGCAACAACCAAATATCATATGTACTTTATGTGATGTCCATGTTATGCAGAATGAGGTTTCCAGAATATATAGTAAAGCAGCTTAAAAATTATCAGTTCAAGAAGATTCAAGAACAAAAAATCAGTACGAAATGGTGTATAGACAAGAATATTGCTCCACAAAACCATACTCTTTATTACTCTGAATGCCTCCACTTGAAAGATAAACAATCAATACAATTCTCACAGATAGCAAATGTAAACAATCACAAACATGTCTCCCGAAACCACAAGCAATGACTTCTCTTTGTCTCGATGATGGATTAAAGCCTTAGGACAACAACCCTATCAGTCCTGTTGTTAGCAGATCTATTATATATCAATCAAACTGCTAACTTTAAGTCCAGTTACTGCAGAATTTTCATCTTCAGCAAAGCAACCAATCATTGTAAGCAATTCCTGAGTGAATAAAACACTATCTATTGGTTGTTTCATTGAAAAATGAAAAAATCTCATGAACGGATTACCAACAATTCTGTTTCCAAGATTTCACCCCCGAACCCTTGAAAATTGTAATGTTAAATCATACACTGTTGAAAAGACGCCCCATCTATGGTTAACACGTAACAAGAAAAACAGGTAGTAATTGAGTGTCATTGTGGTGGGGGAGGGGAAGCTCAGAAGGTCAAAATCAACAAATTGCTTCAACCATCAGGGCATAAAATAAAGTGAAGTTATATAGCAGTAAGCCTCTGGTTCTAACTAAAAAGAAGAAGTCATGCCTCTCATTTTCATTAAAGATAGAAAAAAAAAACAAATAATTTCTTTCAAAAACTTTAACCCTCCAAAAAAAAAAGTCAGGCATATCCTGTGATTCAAAAACTCGCACAATATCCCCCCCCCCCCAAAAAAAACAAAACACAAAAAAAAAAAACTAAAGGTAATGAAATAGTGACATATCTGTATGAGGACGGTACAAACGGTACAAAAAATAAGACGGACAAGCAACATGTGGGTTAATTTCTGACAGAATACATACTGAGGATTCTGTTCCGGCAGAGGTCAACTACCTAAAATTTGAGCACCTATTATGTTGTGGATAAGCACATAAATTAGTAAACTGTTTTGCTACATTACTGAAGCTAATTACTAATCGACCTCACTGAACACTTAAAAGAATTACTACCATTTCGCATACCCACGTGAAAACATGTTGAAAAATCCCGGAAAACGCGTTAACAACAGACCCAAAAAAAACCAAAGAAGAAAAAAACTCAGATCAGTCAAACCCACTAGAAATTTTAAATTAAAAAGAATGAAAAAGAAGCAAGATTCACAATCAACGAAAAGCGACGAGATTACAAGCACAAATCAGCTCGAGTAAGAAGACTAAAGCAGTAAATCTCGGATAGTGAGTGGAGCGCAAATTACTCGAAGAGTTGCAGAAGTAGGACAGTTGATCTGGAAGGTAAAGAAAGGAGAGAGATGGAAGGTGGACTTACCAGATCGGGGGAGTGACAGGTGGAAGGAGGGGATTGGGTGAGAAGAGGAATGGAGACGGAGAATCAGACCATTTTGGAAGCTGGGACTGGGAGGAGATGCGGATTGGGAATTTTGAGGGTTTGTTTGGATGCGTGTTTTGTTTTGTTGATGGAAATGAGAATCCCTAGATACTCGTGCGTGTACAATACAGACCCTTCCCAAACCCAACCCAGCTCAGCTTACCTAATCAATCAATCGGTCTGGACTCGGTAGAGTGAAGGAGATAATAAAGCGGAAGGAAAGTGGAATTGGATGGATGGGAATGACTAACGAACAGTTGTATTTTATTTTATGACAGCCACCCGACACTGAACTCAGGCACGCACACCTTTGCCTTTTCTTTGAGCACTCTAGATTTTGCTACTGCCGCATTACTCGTCCCCTGAAAATAAAAAAGTGATATATATTTCTACTGCTTTTCTCTCCGGCTGCTTTTCATTAGTATTAGAGAAACTTTCCTATAGGCTCCTAAACTACTTGCTTTGCACGGTTTTGGCCTCTCTCAATCATAAATTATCGCAAATAAGCCCTTGAATAAAAAAACTACTTAGTTTAAGTCTTCAAGGACTTCCATCAATTTTGAGCATTAAATGTGACGGAATTAGGGGGCAAAATTGACCAAACAGAAAAACCAACGGCACGATTTGCTTAAAAACCAACTATATTAAGTCAACTAATAACATGATGGAGTCTAATGTTTCTCCGTCTTCCCCCTTTTCTAGTCTTAATATGATGAAATAATCAGTCAATGAGACCTTTTAGACTATTTATGTGAATTGACTTTTTTTGTTTAGTCATTTTGACCCCAGATTCCGTCACCTCTAACAAGCAAAATTGGCAAAAAGGTCCTTAAAGTAAACTTTGTTTAAAGAGTTTATTTGTGACAATTTATAATTGAGGGGCAAAAACCGTGCAAAAGACAATTATTTGAGAGTTTGGATATAATTTAGAAGCTGTTCACAAAGTTTCCTCTTATTATTATTTGGCCATAAGGCCTGCAGAATTCTCTTGATTGTGTGTAAATGGTATGGTTTAATTTTTGACCCAAATTCATGGAGTGTCAGAAGTCATTTTTGGAAATTAAAGTACGCATTGCCCTAAAGCTTAAGGTTTGCCATCACTAAGAAAGATTTGTTAACATCATTAAGTTGAATACTTTACGTAGTTAGAGGTCATTGAGAATAATGGAGATGTGGTTGGGAAAGTCATTCAAATTTATATACACATGGGACCAGAATTGTAGGAATTGTGACTCGAAAAAATGGACAAAAGTTAGCTAGAAAGATAACATTGGGGGTGACGATAAATGGAGATGTAAGTGTTAGTTGACATTTTGGGCCGTTGCTCCTTCGAGCACAAATTCAAATTGGTTTCAAGTATCAACGCCGTTATAACAAAGTAATCACAATAATAAATATCTCAATAAACAACGCTGGTCCTTGTGCTCATAATTTGGTACGTAAACGAGTTTTATAGCCGATTTGGTCCATTTGGTGTTGCAGTAGTTTATTGAAAAGTATTTTTCTAATAAGTTTTTTAATAAAAATACTTATTAAATGTTTAAGTGCTTTTAAATATATAGTTTAGAGACATAATTCAATAAGTATTTATTGTATTGGATAATATGCAATTCAAAAATTTTTAAAAGTGTTTATTTCTTTATTTGGCTCATAATACAGGCCAACATGATTAAATTTGATATTTTATTTTTTAAATCACAAAAGCTACTATAAAAGTACTAAATTTGAGTTTTTGTTAAAAGTACTTTTAACACAAAAAGTTCAACTCAACTCCTAATTTTGTGAGATGATGTTCACCAAACACCGTAAAAATACTTTTTACCACTTAAAAGTATTTTTTTTCATCAAAAGCACCGCAACCCTAATTTTTGTACCGTACAATTCCAGTCCTGGAGGTCTTACGCTTGGGTTGCATTAAAAGCCCAACAATAATTCTTCCCTCCTAACAAGACCGTCAAAGTCCTTGAAAGTAGTGGGCACAACGTAGATTTCCCTAAGATAGTTGGCAAATACAGTACTTCAGCCCATGACAACAAAATGACAGGCCCACAAACTGTTCGGATGGGTGACAAGTTAGGTGCCTTTTCTAGTTTCTAGTCATCCAATTCCACTCTATCCTTATTTCTGCCTTCTTTTTGTTGCCGTGCCCATGCGGCAGGCCAGTCAGGACAGAGTCCGATCACATTATTGAAACTCTGGTCTCTCTTTTGAAAATTGCCTGCTTCCATACTTCAATCCATCTATCTAACTATGGTCGTCAATGACTCTTTATTTTTATTTTCGTTTAAAGGAAACTTTAAATTTATACTAAAATAGAAAGGTAAAGGGAGAAAACTCGAAAGTTGCACTAATAAAAGAGTATCTTATATACACTGATGACAGTGTATACATTGTCACCATTTGATTCATGACATGTATGTAAAAGTTAAATTTCAAATTCACAATTAACATAGTTATCATTCATCAAAGGTTGACAGTGTATATACTGTTAGTATAAAAAAAATTAATTCTTAATAAAAATCTCATAACTAAAGCCTAGTGAACGGTTGGCCACCACATTAAGTACTTTTATGGCCAGAAGTTATGACTTTCATTAGTTGCAACTTACTAAAAAAAGGGAAAAAAAAAATACACGACTTTTATTGACAGTGTTTTAATTTCCGTCGATCCATGTAGTGTTAAAAAAAAGAAAACTAAGAAAAACCTCCCGGTCACCATCGCTGTGCGGAAGAGTATTTAATGACTAAAAATTTTTCAAGTCGTTCACACTTTTAGTTGCAGGATACGTTCTTGGCCATGCTGCTGGTACAATTTGTATTCTGGATTTGGCAATAGAAAAGATAACCAAATGAATTTTCCTACGTCTTCTTCCACACTGAAAATATCGCAGATGCGTTCAGAAATGCCTAGAAATTGGATGACTAGTCTGGTCTACGACTGCGACCATCTTTAGTGCATGACTTCAAACCTTAACTGAAATATGCAAGGCCTAAGTGTAAAAGATGTTCCTGCTCTATACAAATTCTGGTAATGTCCTGAAGTTCTTCATCCACCCCCTCTCCCCAACTACAAATTTCGTCACAAGCCAGGTATTAACTATTAAGCACCTAAATTTTTAAACTCAAAAAACTCAATGGCCTTACTGTTGTTTCCTTTCAAACTTCTGATGCAGCAGTATTAATGGTCTCAAGCAATTCATCTGGGTTGGTCAAGCAGGGGGTTCTTGAATTTTGGCAATGAGTTATTGGGCAGTACGATGAGTAACATTTTTTTACTTTACTAGGGTCTTTAAATCCATCCATTAAGGACCAAAGGGGAAGGAATATGAAATTCGAAAGACCATTCTTCAATACCCTTTGCCAGTAACTACTTGGCACTTTCGAATGAATCTCAGTGTTTGATAATATTAAAGTCAAGAATTGTTATAGAATAAGAAATTGTGTTTATTAACTTTTTTAAACACAAGTCAAAATTGATATAGTTAACGAAAAAAATTTGCATATAAATAAATTGAGTGTGATTCTGTTTTAAGTTCTGCTTTAATGGTAAGAAAGTCAATCTCAAACACAATTTTAAACTTGCAAAAAATCATCAAGCTAAATTTATGTTCCAGAGTTAAACAATTCTGAACTTGCAAAATGAAACTCATGTTGTCTCGAATTTTTAGTGCACATAGAGTGTGAAAGGTTCGAGGCAAGTGTGAAAGTGGGAAATGGAGACGATAAAGAAGGATCGGCAGTCAAAGACTTTAAACACGCTTTTGTTTCGCAACCACTACCAGTACAGAACAAACGTATGTCTATTCCTAGCAGCAAAGAAAGTCAAGCACTCCAGTCTCCTTACCTTTCTTTGCTTAAGCTTCCTTTATTGCACCAGTCTCGGTCGTCGCTGTGATGTTTGTGTTTGTGTTTGTGTTTGTGTGCGTGTGAGAGAGAGAGAGAGAGAAGAGGGGGGGGGGGGGGACAGAAAGGAAAAGCTTTGGAAAAACTAGTAGTACTGACATTATGGAATAGCCTGATAGGCATTGCTTCTTTGACCCGACCCCCTCAACAGTAAAAATCCATCATCTCAAACAAATCTTTCTTCTAGCTTTTCTTCCCAAAGACTTGATCTTTTTTCTTGTCCATCTGAACTGCAGTTGGAAGTCTGAAGACCCATTTGCTGAAAGTTATTATAAAGATTCACACCGGCTGTAAATATATATCTTTGCTTGCTAATCTTCTTTTGAGGTAGCTATTCTGATTTTTCAGTTGTTTTAGTGCTTGTATGCTACGCTGTAAATTGTTTCTTGGAAAGTAATCTGTAATTGGGTTTGAATCGTTTGAGTCAAGTCTTGCCTGTCCTTTCGGGAGCTATATTGTGTTGGTTGTGAAACTTGTGATCAATCAATCAAGCTCTCAACTTTATCAGTGGAGAACAAGATTTCTTTTTCATGTTGATTTGAAGAAACCATTCTTGCTTTTGTGGATCCTTAAATTTTCAGTTTAGGGCTCGAAAGCGTCTTAGTTGCAGGTTTTGTCTCTATCCTTTTAATCGTTGTTTTTTTTTTAACTTCACTTTTTCCCTAAAATTGTCCTCATCCATGTGGAACAGATTTTGCTCGTAACTTTTTCATTAATTTCAAGATTTCAAATGGATGGGTCGCCTTATGTTTGTTTTAGTGTTTCAATTCTATAGTCGGTCTTTGCTGCATCGAGCTGGCCTCCCCCCCCCCCCCAACAGCCACACCACAAAAAAAGAGCAAAAAAAAACCCCCCGCCAAGGTTTTGCATCACCTCATGCAGTTTTCTGGGGTAATTAGACATATTTCCGTGGGCTATGTAACTTGCTTTTACTATTATTGTTGAACAGACTCATGCCTCTGGTTTCTTGAGTTTGTTTTGAGACTGAAATTATATGCATAAGACTTCAGCGTTCCTTATTTATATCCTCGTCTTGATTTTGGATGTTTTGCAGAGTGCTGATTTGTTTCTGTTGGTGTGGATTTGGTTTGGGGGACCTTATGAGGCTTGGAGTTTCCAAATCTGTATATACAAGTATTCTATGTGCCAATCAACCATATAAGTAGTTTTTCATCCCTTGGACTATTTAGTTTCTGCTTGTGCCTTGACGAGGATGTCACTCCATAGACGAGCTCTTACTGCTCTTGCTGCTGTCCTTGCCTGGTTTTTTGCCAATGCTCCTTTCAGTAATGGTAATCCGAGAGATGTTGATTGTCTGAGAGCTGTAAAACAGACGTTAGAAGATCCGTTGAATTCCTTATCTACATGGAATTTTGACAATTCAACCGAAGGTTTTATCTGCAAGTTTACTGGAATTGAATGCTGGCATCCAGATGAGAATAAGGTGTTAAATGTACGACTTTCGAGCATGGGACTCAAGGGGGAGTTTCCGCGTGGTCTTGCAGATTGCTCATCTCTGACAGGTTTAGATCTTTCCAGCAACAACATCAGTGGAAATATTCCATCTGACATCTCCAATATAACTAAGTTTGTTACCACTCTTGATCTGTCCTCCAACCATTTATCGGGACAAATCCCCGAAGGTCTTGCAAATTGTTCATTTTTAAACAGTCTTAAGCTGGACAACAACCAACTAACGGGGCATATTCCTCTAGAGATTGGTCTACTTGATCGACTGAAGACATTTAGTGTAAAAAACAATCTGCTGACTGGGGCCTGTTCCAATGTTTATAAATGGTAGTGTTAATGCAGACAGCTATGCAAGTAATCCAGGGCTATGTGGGGGTCCGCTGCCGCCGTGCCAGGGTCCTTCAAAGAAACCACGGACAGGAATTATTGTCGGGGCAGCTGTTGGTGGGGTAACCATTGCAGCTTTAGGGGTTGGTTTTGGAATGTTCTTCTTTATGCGTAGGTTGCCTGGAAAGAAGAAGGAAGATGATCCTGAAGGAAACAAATGGGCAAAGAGCATTAAGGGTGCCAAAGGCACCAAGGTAAGATGACTATCTGTGCCTCTTGCAGTCGTATGATTATTTTTTTCCCTATTTAAGTATTTCGACAATATTATGCATTGGGCTATTCGCCTGACATCCAAAGAATTTTCTAAATGCAAGTTGCATGCTAGTTTTAACTGTTTTGTGTTAATGCTGTACGAGGTATGATAGCGCTTAACAATCTCATGAATAACTGTACTGATATTCAGTTGAACTATGTCACATAATTGATTGAATAACTTAGTGTTATATGGTAATTTTGTTGTCCTTATTAATGACCTGTAAGTCCATCATTATAACACCCAATCCTCTTATTTCCAGCTTTCAATGTTTGAGAAATCAGTTTCAAAAATGAGATTAAGTGATTTAATGAAGGCTACCAGCAATTTTAGCAAACACAACATAATTGGGTCTGGAAGAACGGGTACTATGTACAAGGCATTACTTGAGGATGGAACATCACTCATGGTGAAGAGGTTGCAGGACACTCAGCACTCAGAGAAAGAGTTTGTTTCTGAGATGGCTACTTTAGGAAATATAAAGCACCGCAACTTGGTTCCTCTCCTGGGGTTTTGCATGGCTAAGAAAGAGAGGCTTTTAGTCTACAAGCTTATGCCGAATGGATCCCTGCATGATAAACTGCATTTCCCACATGATGCTGACAAAAAAATGGATTGGCCTTTGAGGCTTAAAATTGCTGTTCGAGCAGCTAAAGGTTTTGCATGGCTCCATCATAATTGCAATCCTCGCATTATTCATCGAAATATAAGCTCCAAATGCATTTTGTTGGATGTTGACTTTGAACCCAAGATATCTGATTTTGGACTTGCTCGGCTTATGAACCCCATTGACACTCATTTGAGTACTTTTGTCAATGGAGAATTTGGTGACTTGGGTTATGTTGCCCCTGAGTATACAAGAACCCTAGTGGCCACTCCAAAGGGGGATGTCTTCAGTTTTGGTGTTGTGCTTCTTGAGTTGGTTACAGGAGAGCTGCCTACCTCTGTGGCAAAGGCACCAGAAAGCTTTAAGGGAAACCTGGTGGAATGGATTTCCAATCTATCAATCAACTCCAAACTTCACGATGCAATTGATCAGTCTTTGGTTGCAAAGGGTTATGATGGTGAGCTTTTCCAGTTTCTCAAAGTTGCCTGTAGCTGTGTACTGCCTGCACCCAAGGAGAGGCCTACAATGTTTGAAGTATACCAGCTTTTAAGGGCCATTGGACAGCGATACAACTTTACCACAGAAGATGACATTTTGGTGCTTTCAGAAAATGGAGATGCAGATCAACTACAGGAGCTTATTGTTGCTCGTGAAGGAATAGAGATGCAATAAAGGTATGAGTAGGTGAGATAGTATTAACGAAACCATATATATGTAACTGTCAAATGTTGTTCATTTTCAAATAAATGTTGATAAATCGTGTGAGCAGTTTGGTTATTAGTTTTGGGTATCATGCTGGATCACTTATAACGTGGCATGTGATTTTGCTGAATATCTTCTTATTGTTGTGTAAGCCTTAGATTAGATCTGTGATACCAGATTGTTGGGTGATCTGTGGGTTGATTCTGCCTCTGTCTTTTGTTATGGTAATTGTCTTATCATTCTTCAGGTAAAGTTTATGCTATGAACCCTTTGTAAAGTTGTACTTTATGCAACATGGCCCTGCTTGCTAGACAACATTCACCAATGCACCTTCCAAACAAGAGGAAGTTCATACCTCTCTGGGATATCAAGGTCGCTAAAATATCATCTTAGCTATGAAATTCCATTTGGCAATATAGTTTTCTTCTCTTGTTTGCCATTTTCTCATGATAGTATCATTTATTTAAAGTTATTGTTGTGTAAGGCTCAGCATATATTTGGATATTGCAGTTCTTCTATGTTGGGGTTGGGATCATTAGCTTGCCTGAGCAGTTTGTTTATGACATACTTTCCTCACTCTGTAGCTCTGTGTGGATGTATTCTTTCGCTTTCATGTTGAATTTGCTTTATTAGCATCCTAGACGAACTTAAGCATGCTGTGCTGCGTTTTTTGTTTTTGTTGTTTTGCCTTCACTATATTTTTCCATTTGTTTAACCTTCTTTTGCTTGTAATTTCTGTTAGGGCCCAGCTGGGGATATAAGCTATAATTTAAAATCTTCTTGTGATTCTGTATATACAGGGTATGAAGTTCATGGTTCCTTTTCTCCTCCTTTCTGGTTTCTGCTTGAGACCTCTTCTGTCCCACTCTCTCTTCTGGAGTTACATGTAGAATTCACCAGAATTACACCAGCATCCTTTCTTTTTTTAGGTGTTTTTTGGTTTTTGTGTGTGTGTGTGTGTGTGTGTGGTTTTGGATGGGATTTTGAACCTGAATCTCAGATTCTTCCATTCTTCATGCACATTGATGCATCCAAACTTGCTAACTTATGGAACCTAAGAATATGATTCACCTGGAGCCCATATACGAAATTGAATTTTCTCTAGTGCTGTATGATGCATGCTGAAACTTGATTTATTGTGCTGTTGTGCGATGCAAGCTTACTGTTAACTAGTATTGAAAAAATGTTGCTAATTATTTGTTGTTATTATCTTTAATCCTTTATGGAACCTGTAGCGCGATATTGCCCTGAATGGTGCATTGTATGCTTCTGTGGCTGTATTACGTCAGAAAGACGCAATTTTTCAAGCATGTTTATCCTTTCAAAAAAGGCTCGGATAATATATGGCACAACAACCAATAGAGTCTCAGATGGCCATGACAGTGTGTAATTTCAGAACAGCAGTGTATTGTTTCATAGTTAAAACTGAGAGAAACAAACTTAGGCATGGACATTACAAGTTATATCCTCGTTATATCACACTCGTATGTCTCCTTTATTCTTCCATCTTCCTCTTTAATACCTCATTCCCAAGAGATAATATAGGTAGGGGTAGCCAAATATACTTCGCATAAGTGACAAATTTCTCGTGTGTTCCCTGCCTTCCCTTTCTTCAGTAAACCTTGTGGTAAATGTCCTACTACTTTATTGGGAACTTCATTAGGGTAGCAAGACATGCAACGATACACTTAGTGGACAGCCGAGTTTGAAAGCACACTTGCATGGAGACATGCACGCACACGAACAATTAGAGACATGCACATGTACACGTACATAAATTGAAAGCAGTGATTAAGCCGACCGACAGCAGTAAAAAACGGATTACCTTTCCTGTACCTCTGAAGGTTCAGTTCTTATGAGACTCTGTTATTTACTAACTCTATAATATTTTGTTATCCTGTTTATCTTTGATAGAGGTTCTGATATTTTGATTTTCTTTTTGGTTGTTGTTATTTGCATGATATATTTGTTGTGTGCTCCACCGGTGAATCTGCCCTCCCTGGTTCTGCTCACGCACTTTGTTATTCCCTGCCGAGTAGTGCTTAACCTTTAGCATGCATTTGGCTAGGCAAAGAATTTCAATTTCTTTTGTTTTGTGGTTTCCAGTACTTATCCACTGTTATGCAGGCATTTCCATTTTTCTTAGGACATCATAGGTTTTATGGAACTTGCGTCTCTGTCTTCCCAAAATTCTTCCTCTCACTCAATTTACCTGAATCTGATGCACAGACTTCACTATATCTCACTCGGAAGTGTTGTCTGAAACATAACATAGTATATCCAAATCCACGTCTTTATCTGCGGGAAGAAGTATCTCAACTTTCTGGCAAGCAAATAATATATAGTCTTCGTTGTTAGTTGGTATATAAGGGATACCAAATACATTATGCAGAACTTACCAGCCTTGCTTTTAAGAGAGGTATTTGAGTACCAAAGCTTTAAGAAAACTCAGATTCTCTGGTAACCACCAAGCCTACTGGTGTAGACGGTGGTCTTGAGTTGTTAAAACAGTTTTGTGCTTTATTTATAGCGTTCCTTTTCGATTGAGAATTTGCCAAGTGAGTTTTCTTGAAGGGCTGTGTTGATTCGATTCGACCATTTGTATCTTTTAAAGGTGGGCACGCCCCGGCCCGCCCCCATCTTCTTCGGAGAAAAGGTGGCACCTGGTCTTTTTCTCTTCAGCTGATTTGGTTGACAGAGTGCTCATCTAAAGCGGCTGACGCTGTTCCAATTTTGTATCGGTCGCATCTACTACGTTAGTTTACCTTTAAAATCCGACTCTGTTATGTTGTGTTTCTCCGCCAAGTGTGGACGACATGCCCCTCGAGTACCAGGAAATGGTCAAATTGGTCACCGCCTAAACTAGCCGTTGTCGTCATTTTGTCGCGTTAGTTCTTATTGATGCGGCCGCCGGCAACTCAGAATTATGCCACGTAAGCTGTAACGCGTGAAAGAAAATAATTAAAAAAAATTAAAAACATATAATAGCTCATTGATGCTGCGGAATCCATCCAAATGGCAGGATGGTCAGAGGGCTGCAGCCATGTTGCTCTCTCCCTCTCTCTAACCTTGTGAGGTTTAAAATCTTCAATAAATTTAAAAATGATTCATGGATTTTGGTTTTAAGATTCAGCCCAACCGGCAGAGATATCAATCAATCAATTGTGAGATTCGTTCTATTTCCTTGGTTCTTCTGTTCTCTAATTATTAAATAATACAATACCTTAAACCTATAATAGCAAATCAAGTTTGCTTTTCTTTCTTTTTTTTTTCGAGTTGGCTTACTGACTAAATTGGTCAAAATGATTTTAAATACTCATTTTAGAGAGTCGGGCGACCTTGTTCACCACAAAAAAAAAATATTGGGGTAATTAACTCGTGCCATTTTGAATAATTTGGTGATCATTTTGATCATTTACTATTTAATATATATATATATATTTCGTTGGGAGAATGATTAATATGTATATATTTTTTTATAAATACCTTGTTTTCATGCGAAGATGAATGGACTGAAGTGTAACCCAAAACTGTTGAAGGCCTTAAGCTCCCAAAAAAGTACAATATCTATAAGAAGAAAAGTTAAAAGGGAATAGGAATATGGGATGGGATATGTTGTGATGCTGCCCCATCGTTCAAAGTAATCATACTTTGGTTTGCCCAAAAAAAGGACCTTTTCAAGTAAACGGTCGACTTGACAATCTTTCGAAGTAATCATATATCGCCAAAAACAAAATATATATATATATATATATATATCTTCCAAGTAAACAGCCGACTTAACGCTTGACACTAATTAAAGAATTCTTTGCTGACCGCGGGTGGTGCTTTCTACATAAATCATTGGGAGCCGGTTAATCGCACTTTATCCCCCTTAAGTATAGGCATTTTCTTACTTTACCCCCCAACGTTTGTTTTTTCTCAATCTATCCCAAAAACTAGCGGTCAACTCTAATAGACATAAACGGAATACTGAAAAGACAATAATATCCTTATGAAAATATTGAACAACCCAAAATACCCATATATGCTGGTTTATGAAATGTAAGTTGCCAATGTGGAATAATGGAGGGAAATTTTCCTCCATGTGGCATGGGACAGAAAAAAAAAAGAAATTAGGAAACACAAAAGGGAATAGACAAAAGGTTCCCTTTTGTTATTGTCGGGTCACTTTCTCTTCCCTTTTGCCATTGTCGGTAGGGCTGGCAATCAGGTCCAATTCAGGCAGGACCCGACCCAGTCAAAACAATTTGTTGACCCGAACCCGACCCGTCAACCCGTGACGGGTCAGATATGCTGACCCGAACCCGAAAGTTTCAGGTTGGCGGGTCAAGCGGGTTGACCCGAAACAACCTGAAATTTAATTCCCATTTATTGATTAACCGGGCTATAATTTTTAATAGAATCAATTCCAAACTTAAATTAAGACATCAAAAGCCAAGTAAAATAATGTTAATACATCATCTATCAATATAATAATTTCAACTTCACACAAGTTAAATAAATTCATTAGGATTAAGTAATTAATGCCTTTGAAAAAAAAGAATAACTTAGTTTAGTTAGATAAAATAAATTTTTATGTTTATTAAATTATTTTTAATTTATAACGGGTCATATCGGGTCATCTATCAGGTCACCCACGGGGTTAACCCGAAATTGACCCTGTTTCCTTTTCGGGTTCATCGGGTTCGACCCCGATTCTGACCCGAATCCCCAAAACCTCAACCCAAACCCATTAATTTCGTGTTAGGTTCGTGTCGTGTTTTCGAGTCGTGTCGGAAATTGCCACCCCTAATTGTCGGGTCACTTTCTCTTCACTTGTGGCCGAATTCCTTAGCAAAAACCTCCATTAAAAAACTTGAAAAATTCACAGCATCTTGAATGGAAAAACAGGCAACCCATGAAGTTGTTAGCAGACGCAGAATTGAATTTGAAGATTGTGAAAAGGGATTATGAGAGCTTGGGCAGCCCTTAAGGTTCGATTTTGCAATTTTTTTGTCAATTTTAGAAATTTCTAATTTTTAATCAATTGTATTGCACAGAAACAGCGGTATGGGTTTATTTAATGGCTGCATGGGCTTTAATGTGTAGACAATTATTTGTTTGAATATTTTGCTGTGGTCCCTTGAAGATATGCTATGTCATTGTCGGGTTAGGATGAAAACGATGAGTTTTTAGCAACTTTTGTCTTTTTTAATTATTAATTTGTTAGATTCTTTGTTTACTTTGGTTGGTTATATGTCGGCTGTTAGATAGACAAACTAGGATTTTTTTATTTTTGTGGGACACTAAAAGATGCTTGCCTCTGTATTACCTGTGCATGCACTAAAAAAGTTGTCTTTGTGTGATTACAGAAGAATGAATTTTAAAACCTATGTTTTAGAGATTCACTACGGAGGCCATTTTGCTCATGTCCCAAATTTACAGTATGTGGGGGGAGAAGTTGCTAATTTTGATGATGTTGACCTTGATTTAATGTCAATTTTTGAGTTAAGAGATGCTTTTAAAGACGCTGGAATTTCACATGAAACATCAGTGTACTATAGGGTTAGGAATCTTGACCTTCAAGTTGGTCTTCAACTGTTAAACAGTGATCAGATAGTTCTAGAAATGTTTGAGGCAAATAGAACTCAAAACATCATACAACTTTATGTTGGTGAGATCCCTGAAGAAGATATGCATGCTGATGAAACTGTTGTAGAGGATAATATTGAGGTTGTTGTGAACAAAACCTAAATCCTAATGCTGAACAACCCAAAAATAATGAGGCTGAAAGTGATGCTTCAGATGTTTCACAGGAAGATGATAGGGATGATTGTAAGGAAGTTGAATATGACTCTGACTTTAATTTTTTCCTAGATGGGGATGATTTAAATGATGCATGTGATCCTATAGATGATACAGAGAGGGATGATGGTGAAGTAGATTGTCACCTAAAACAGTCTGATTATGCTAAGTATGTGGAACTGATTAGTGAAGAATATAATGCATACCTTAACTCAAAGGGAATGGAAAACTGGTCGATAATGAAGATGTTAGTGATGATGAAATACTTAAACCAGTTTATGATTCAAATGATGAAGGCATGGAGCATGAATTTCCTGAGTTTAACATGGAAAAGGATCTAAAAAATCCTGAGTTGACTCTGGGCAGAATTTTCACCAACATTATTGATTTTAGAGCTGCCAGTTAGAATGTATTCAATTTTGAATGGGTTTGAAGTTACCTTCACTAAGAATGACAAAGATAAAGCTGTGGTTATATGTGCAAATAAATGTGGATGGAGAATATATGCTAGTGGCTATAACGGAAGCAAAGTTACACTTCAAGTGAAGTCCATTAAAGGCGTACCTCATGGATGTCCATGGTCTTTCAAGAATAAGAGTGCAAATTCTAGGTGGCTGTCTAGATGTTTACGGAGGAGATTGCTGACCATCCGAATATGAAAATAAAAGGGTTCAAGAAGAGTATAAAAAGGAAGTATAACCTGAACTGTACTAACTCTCAAATGTATAGAGCAAGAGAGAAAGCAGAGGAAGCAGTGAAAGGGTCATGTGCAAAGCAGTATGCAAGATTAAGAGACTATTGTACTACACTTCTACAAAGAAATCGAGGTTCAGTGGCATTTATTGTAACTGAACAACCCCAACTTTGTAGAAGCCCAATCTTCAAGAGAATGTTTGTGATGTTTACTGCACAAAAGGAAGGTTTTGTAAATGCTTGTAGGCCTGTAATAGGGTTAGATGCATGTCACCTTAAGGGGATCATGGGAGGGCAGCTTATGGCTGCAATTGGTAGGGATGCTAATAACCAGATGTTCCCTAATTGCTATGGCTCTTGTTGAGTGTGAGTACAAAGATAGTTGGGGGTGGTTTTTGGACAGCCTTACCGATGCCATTGGGACTCCAATTGAAAGGGGTTGGGTATTTCTATCAGATAGACAAAAGGTCAGCACCACTACAATCTGATTTACTTTCCTTTATTCCTCACTCACTCCTGTCACTAATTGCTGTGATTTATGTTTTTATGATAGGGATTAATTGATTGCATTGAGAATAAGTATCCTGGAGTAAAGCATCGATTATGTGTTAGACACATGTATGCTAACTTCAAGCTAAAATTCAAGGATAAACACCTAAGAGATTCAATGTGGGGGGCAGCCAGGGCTTATTTACCTAGTCACTATGAAAGCAAAATGAGAAAGATGCAATTAGTAGCCCCAGAAGCACATGCATGGCTTAGTTCCATACCAGCTAATCTATGGGCCAGACACACCTTTTCTCCAAGGACAAAAATGTGACCTTTTAAGTAATAATATATGTGAGAGCTTCAATCAATACATTAAGGATGCTAGGGAGGAGTCTATTTTGACTATGTTTGAAGTCATTCGAAGGCAGATAATGTGCAGATTTCAAGAAAAAAGAGACTGAATTCAGAATGTGAAGTGTCATATTTATCTGAGGATTTGTCAGAAAATTGAAGAGAGGAAAAAACAGGTAGCTCAGTTTGATGCACTTGTGTCTACAAGAGAGGTGTATAAGGTGACTGATATAATAGGAACTTTTGCTGTTAATATAGTTCAAAGGTCTTGCACATGTAATGAGTGGGATATGACAGGAATTCCATGTGTCCATGCATGTGCTGGACTTGTGCAAGACAACAAAAGCCCATATGCATATGTTGATAATTGCTACTCAGTGGAAACATATAAAAAGGCATATGCTGGTGTTATTATGCCTATGCCAGACCAAACAAATTGGGTGAATGCTAGCAATGATTCATTACTCCCACCTCGTAGGAAGATAGCCCCAGGCAGGCCTAAGAAAGTTAGAAGAAAGACTCCATTGGAGGACTTACATGTTGAAAAACTGCCTAAAATAGGGCTGCCAATTCACTGTAGTCATTGTGGTCATACTAACCATAATGCCAGAAGTTGCAAGGTTACTGGTTGTTCATTTGTGAGGCAAAGAAAACCAGTGAATGTACAGGTAACTTCAATCAATATATGCTGCTTGGCTTTTTTCTATCTACATCTGACTGTCATTTTTTTGATGTATTGCAAGGTACAAGGACCTACTAAACGAGGAAGGGGAGCTGGTAGGGGCCACTCTAGAAATGCTGATGCTGATGTTGCAAGAAATGCTAATGCTGATGCTGATGTTGCGAAAATTGCTGATATAACTAAATCTACTACTGCAAGAGGCCTAACAAAAGCTAATATCAAAGGTAGAGGTATAGGTGGGGGTAAGGGTAAGGGTTCAGACCATAACAATGGCCCACTATGTGGCATTGGACTTTGGAATGGCCAAGGGATATCAACAAGTAAAACATATATCCCATTTGAGTCTAACATGGTTCCTTTTTTATTTGTATGTAACTAATTTAATTTTAGACACTTGCACTGATTAAAAACTGCCTTTATTATGCAGATTCCAAGTACTTCAAAGATTGTCCAGCCCCCTCCAACCCAACTGGTAAGCTTACATTTTAAAACTCTGCATGCATGGCCATTTTAGACGTGCTGACTTATTGTTTCCTATTGATGAAACAGTGGACAAGAACACCTACATCTGGTGGCAATTTGAGTACAACTACTGCTGTTGCTACTACCAACTTACCATGTACAAGTTCAAAAGCAACCACTACAGTAACAACTAAAAGACCAAGAATCAAGTTGGGTGATGCTAAAACTGGAAGTTCTAAAAGCAATTCAAGTGCTGCTAAAACTGGAATGGCGAGTTCAAGTCTTTTGACTATGTTTACGTGTTACTACCCCTAGTAGTAGTTTGATGCACTAAGATATCCCTTATCCATGACTATAGGTTCAAACCAAAAGTACTAGATTTGGAGAAGCTGTGTTCTCTACCCAAGGATCTTCAACTGCAACTGGACGTCCAACAGTTATGCGCACACCTGAATGTGTTTTGATGTGAAATAGTGTTGCTGTTTTTTGTCATTACTAGTACTTGATTGCTTGTTTTGCAACAATGTTAGAAATGCTGATGTTGTTTTTCTTTTGCCATTATTTGAACATGTTCTACAATCATGTTTTTGGTTAGATTCTACTAAAAATGGCCTTTGTTTGGGTGGCCATGCAGACACATGCTAAGATGTAATCTGATGTGCAAAATACTTTTAACTAAATATAATTTCTTTCATATATATTTGCTTACAACTATGGTAGATAAAACAGATTTTTGTTACCTTTTGGTTCTGAAATAGAGTACATATACATAATGCTAGCAATCAGAAATGTAATGGCTAGTGTTTTTCTCCATGATAAAGATCGAGCAGCTTTGACCATCATGTATTGTTGCTGTAGTTGTTGGTTTTCAACTTGTAAGACATAGACTTCTGTTTCTAAGGCTTCATATCTACTTTTCAATTTTTCATGCTCCCTTTGCAAGTACATTAGTTTCTCTTTTTGCTCCACCAGTCTAGATTGCAGCACTGCACTTACTGCTTTTGTTTTGCTACAAACTTCAGGATCTACCCATGAAAAGTGCCCACATGCATGTCGGTTCTAAATTTAAAAAAAATTAGTTATTTTAAACTCTTTCTAACTTATTCAGGTATAGAGCAAAATTAAAGACAATATTAACAAATTATTAATGAAAAATTCTTACATTGTAATTTGAGCAGGCCGTAAAATCTTCTTTCCGGATTTTCAAGTGTCCAAGAGGTGGCACAATGGTGCCTCTTTACCACATCCACACATTTTTTGGGGTGATCTTTCAACATTATTTGAAGCACTTTGTGACATTTTATGATGCTTTTGGTTGACAAAGAGAAATTTTAGGAACTTTGGAATCTGCTAAAATGTATGAGAAAAATTGGCTGCAAAATACCACCTTTTATAGAACCCAACAACGGCTCTTTGAGGGAAAAACTAGGCTAAAAGCATCAGACACCATTGAGGGGCATTTTTTGTCAGCTAAAACCAACGGCCCTTTTCGTATGGCAATTTCGAAATCTTGAAGTTTTTAACGGTGCAATTGCTGACAGAGGGGATAAACTGAGGAAAAACAAGCGTTGGGGGGTAAAGTGAGAAAATGCCTATACTTAAAGGGGATAAAGTGCGATTAACCCTTGGGGGCCAGAAGAAGACACGAGGACGTCGAACGGTGTTAGACCGGTGGTGCAAGGCTTGTAATGATCAGAGATTTAAACAATTCGACGGCCAACATCTGATCGGAGTCATTTGTCAGTCGAGTCAAGTGTTAACTGTGTCTGTGCGAAGATGAGACATGCATGAAAACCTCCGAATATAGTAATAAATTATTAGTAGATGAGATGAGATGCCACGTCTTGGTTAGAATATAGAGTATTGCTTCATTGGTACGACCAAAATGTTTTCTCAAAATTAGGTGTTTTCCAACTGATAACGTCAGGCAATACCAGAATGCCCCAACACCTTCTGAGTCGTCGTGATGCTTTTGTGTCCCACAATAATATTTTTTGTTTCCCAGAAAACAAAGATTCTGTTTGGATCCTCTGTTTTTGGAGTGTTTTTCAAAACTAATTTTTCAAATATAATAAAAATTTTAAAAAGTACTCTAAAAGATAATCTAAAAATTAGTTTAAATTTTTTTTAAAATTTTAAAAAATATCTCAAAATATAGAGTAGAAACTCTTTGACTCTTAAATATTCCAAAATATTTTTCTAAAAATATTCCAAAATATACTCTAAAACTCTATTACAGCAATATTTTTCAAAAACACCCCAAAAAATAATTAATCCAAACGAAGGTCTGTTTGAACTTTCTCTTAGCTATGGCCATTCCTGACTTTGATTGATACGTTATTAGTAGCGGAATAATAGTCAACAAAACCTAACAAAGTTCCACCATGGGAAAACGAAACACAAGAAGAAGAACAAGATGTACACAAAATTTTTTTTTAAAAAAAAAAAACCTAGAGGGAGTAGTAGAAGATTTCAATCAAGCACAAGTTCATTAGAATATTCCCATTACTTTGTAAACGATACAAGTAAGTATTAAGCGCAGTTAGCTGGTAGGAGAGACTAAAATGAGGTTCACGTACGTAATTTTTTTTCTTCTGCTACAGTATTCCCATGCATTATTGTTCTTTTTTTTTTAATGTTAAACTTTCACAAGTTCGTCGCAATCTCATCGCACACAGCAAAATACACGAGAGACATTACAATTTACAAGCAAGAAAAATAAAACTACTTTCTTTTATTAATTTGGGAAAAATGAAAAACTACTAAACGATAAAAGTACAAAAGCAAGAACAATGGAAAATCTCCAATTTGTCAAGCATCTAGTTGTCTGGCACCGCTAATTAATTCGGCTACAAATTCATCAATATTCCAATCAGAACTCCCACCCTCATCAATAGCTTCCTTAGCTAAAGTCTTCCATTTAATGCCATTCTCTTGATCTGCTTTCCCCTTTCTCCTTCCATAATCTCCCTTATACAGGAAGCAAACGTTTCCCTTCTCACAATGCCTTTCTCATCCGCAGCAGCCCTCACACCAACCCCCCAAACGTCCTCAATAAACTTAGCATTGGTGGGCTGGTCCGTTAACTGCGGCGCAACCCACCACCGGCACGCCTAAACTCAATGCCTCCATCACCGAATTGAGCCCACAGTGGGTAACGAAACATGCAACGGATTCATGTGCTAACACCTCAAGCTGTGGACTCCATGTCACCACCAACCCTTTCTCCGACGTCTCATCAACGAAGTTGCTTGGTAGCTTTTCCTTCTCAAGCGCCCTCACCACCCATAAGAATCTGAATCCGATCTCCATCAAAGCTGAAGCTATTTCCTCGACTTGTTCTGCTTCGATCCCTATCCAGCTACCGAATGCCACATAAACAACCGAGTCCTTCGGTTGATTGTCTAGCCAGTTGATGCACAAGCTGGAGTCTGGCTTGAAGAGATTGATACCGTAACTGGATGGAACTGTTGGACCCACTGTCTTCACTCGCCAAAGTCTCGCCATCCAATTCAGCACAAAACTTGCAGTGCAAGCGTTGTCGACCGATTTTGTGCATTTTAATAAAATGTAATTTGTTTGTTTATATATTATGTAAATTAATTGTAACACAAAATGTAAGTTTAGAACACTTTGTTGTGAGTTAAGAGCCCAATCAAGGGTATTTAACTTCAGGAATAGTTGCTCCTCCTGCCCCTAATTTCGGGAAGAATGGTGAAGCACGCTTTTTCAAAAAATTCTTAAAAGATTTTGTTGTCCTCATCCTTCCTTGCTGCCTGCAGGCTGAAGCACGTTTTCATGCATCTTGAGTTTCCACTGCCCATGTATTAACTTGGGAAAAAAAAAAACTGGCAGAATATCTTGAACGTTGGTATTTGATGATCTTCCAATTTCCAATGGTTTTAGATGGAATTTTCATCGTAACATATTTCGGGGACTACTTTTGCATTGTAATTCATCCATCAGTACTCTTTTTTTTTTTTATTATTATCAAACAAACCAGTTATTGATTGGATGAATTTTCAAGATACAGTTAATCTCATCTTATCTTATCTTAAACTACATAAAGCGCCGAGGGCCGAATAACAGTGAATTGTGCTGGTTTCAACGTAATTGTGCACCTAATTTTGCATTTTTGTGTCTTTTAGTATCATGGGGGGCCGGCTGCAGACTCGATTGTCTGATTTTTGTGTCTTTGCCTGCCGTTGGGTTATTCCGATTGTGCCCTTTTGTCCTGGTTTCTTTGTAATTTTGCTGCCAATTTTGTCCTTTTGTTTCTTCTATCTTCTACTGCTGCAAAGCCTGCAATTGCTATCTCCAGCCATTTCCTTTGCGTGCGTTTTTATGATTTAAAAAATTATTCATTTTTATGTTTATAATTTTCCCTCCTCTTTTATATTTATTAACTTTCTACAAAATGTGTATATTGACAAAAATATTGATTTTCTGATGTGTTTATAATTTTCCGTGCTCTTTTATATTTATTAACTTTCTCCAAAATGTGTATATTAAAAAAAATATTGATTTTCTAAAAAATATGCAAATCGATAAAAATTATGTGTGTATCTAATATATACAAATGAATGAAATTCTATGTATATCTAATCAATATATATATATATATATATATATATATATATATATATATATATATATCAGTTATGTTGCTTTGTATTAACATAGATCAATGAAAATCATATGTATATCTAATATATACAGATGAGCAAAAATTTTGCATGTATCTAATACATATAAATCAATTGTACCGCATCATATTAACATATAATAGGTGTTATTCATATCAAATAATCATAATTTAAATTTTCCTTATAGATGAATCAATTTGATATTGGTTGATTTGGAGTATGAGTTGTTTAGTCAATAAATAAATATGCTCTTTTATATTTATTTGCTTATTTATTAACTTAATCCAAATTGTGTATATTGACAAAAATATTGATTGTCTTATATGTTTATAATTTTCCGTGTTCTTTTATATTTATTAACTTTCTCCGGAAAGTGTATATATTAACAAAATATTGATTTTCTAAAAAAAATATCCAAATCGATAAAAATTTTGTGTGCATCTAATATATGTGAATCAATAAAAATTCTATGTGTATCTAATCCATATAAATCAATTATGCTGCTTTGTATTGGCATAGATCAATAAAAATTATATGTATATCTAATATATATGAATCAACAAAAAAATTTGTGTATGTAATACATATAGATCGATTGTACCACTTCGTATTAACATATATAATAAGTGTTATTCATATGAAATAATCATAATTTAAATTTTCCTTATACATGAATCAATGTGTTATTAGTTCATGCATATCCAATAAATATAAATCAGTTGTGTCACTTTGTATTTAACTCCCATTAATTCCACCAATTGTTGTTAAAAAATATGAGATAATTTCCCTCTATTTCAAAATCTTATTTCAATAATATTTCTTATCAAGTGAGTTATTAACTTGAACTTTTTGCATTTTAACATTAAATAACATAACATAAATATAGTCAATACAAAGTGCCAATTAATTGTGTACCTTTTTATAGATATTGATTTTCCACAAAATATATATCAACAAAAATATCAATTTTCTAAAATATATACATACATATATCAACAAAAATTTTATATCTATCTAATAAATAAAAATCAATTGTACCACTTTTGTATTAGCTTGCATTAATACAGCTAATTGTTTTTAAAAATATAAGATAATTTTCCTCTATTTCAAAAATGTTATTTCAATAATATTTCAAAAAATTAAAAATTAAAAAACATACCACTAAAAATCAAGATAAAATAAAAAAGCAAACTCCTCTCTAAAACTATAACTTACATTATCAAAAAACTGTCAATAATAGACACCCCGCGAAACACCAAGTATTTATGAAACGTGATGCAGAGACTCGTCAATTTTAGAATGGACTCATTCAGTATGCCGTCATTTTCCCAACAAGTTTTCTCTCTTTCATTTTTTTGGGGATTTTTTAGCACATCTAAATGTTGTTTTTATACACAAATTCATTTTAGAATCCAAATTCAAATTGAAATGATCTGATATAGATCCAAACGACTCAACCTTCAACATTAATTTAAAGAGGAAAAAAATTTGTTTAAGAAGAATGCCGTTCAATTATGGCGGCTGGAATTTTAGATGAAGAACCAACCAAACCTCTTAGAACGGTCTTTCTGTGCAAGGCTTGTAATAATAATGATAATAATCATATTTACATGGGGGTAGGTACGGACGTGCCATTCGATGGCTAATTAGACTATTGACCTCTTATGTCTTCTCATGCCAAAGCATGTTACCTGCTATTCTAGTGGTCATTGACGTTAGGTAAGTTGGCCCTTCTCTTCTAAAAAAAAACTCCAGCATCCTTTTGCCATGTACTCTCACCCAAGATATGGAGTTTTATACTTTGCTTCTGCCAACACTTTCTCAATTAAAATTAGGTTTTGGCTAATGAATGATTGAAAATTTGGTCAAAATAGTTTCAAGGGTTAATTTTTTGACGAAAGGTAAAATTAATTTGAGAAGGGATAGTAAATGTAAATGTGTGCATTGACGTGATAAGTTAGTGTATTTTTTTTTTTAAAAAAAAACCCTTCAAATCAATCATCAAACTTTACACTGAATCAACAATTCCCCTAGGATAATTAATGGTCACAATAACTCGATTAGAGTTGATAGATAGTTGGATACCCAAATTATTTCAAATAATATTTGACTTGTATCATAAACACATTTTTCAACTCACTTTTTTATATTTTAAACCACATTTTTATCTCACACATATCACATCACAAAAAATGCTGCAGTAATTATTCTAAATAATATTTCAAATAAATATTCTATCCAAACAGATGTGTTAATTAATGGTCACGATACTACTGCCTATTTCTTTTTTTTTTATCCCACAATAACAATAATATTTTCTTTCCCAAAAACAAAGACAATAATATTTTCTTTCCCAAAAAACAAAGTGAAAAACAAACGGCTCTTTAATTCTCCCTCGCAATCGCAGAAGGATGGAACTTATTCTTGGTCGTAGCCGTCCTCAATCTGCAAGGTCCAATTGAAGGATGGTTATATAGTGGAGATAGTACGGATGTCTCCAGGAAGAGTAAAGCAACGGTTTGGAAGGATGTGGTGTGCAATGAGCCACCGCATCAGCTTTGATGGGAAGGGCCAGCACGTGCTGTTTGGTTGCAGCCCAACAGTATCGGTTTCTTACCGGTTTGACAGTGAGTTAGGTGTTATCTATGAGACCCGTGAATGCTTAGTGAGTATTGTTTTGCAAACTAAAAGTACAAATATTACATATATATTCGATTCATCCTTCAGAATTATATTACATCCCATATTTAATAAAATAAGATGAATTGAAATGGTATTTTGTAAAGACATAAGTACCTTCAATATATTTTTTGATTGCCTAGAAAGGACAAAAGGAATATCTTGTTGTTTTTTCAACAATTTTTTTAACTCTAAATTATTGTACCTCTTAATACTATTCAAACCCAGATGAAAATTATGACTATCTATCAGAGACATAATAATGAACCAATCTTGCAGAATTCTCATTTTAATGTCCTTACTATTGGCTATTTTAGACTAAGGTAAATTATATAAGTACAAACTACAACACATTTCCATACAATTAGTTATTTCATTTTTAACATTCACATTTTAAATTATCTCAATTACGTGAATACTATTTTGTACGATAGGCATTCAAAAAAGGTACATACAAATGAGATGCATTAACACCTATGATATATATTATTAATGTTACATTTGTTGACCGATTTTAATCTTTTTGGGACTTCATTAAAGCAACATATAGCATTACTAAGTTCTCTCAAAATTGTTCCCATTTAAGAGGTTAAAAACACAACTCGGCAATTTTCCCATTTTTTAATTGATAAGCTCATTTTTTATGCAACGTTGTAACTGCATCGAGCATATAGTCTTAACTAGGTTTTAAAGCATTGCTAATATCTTGTGCATTTTGCTCTCTGCCAAATTACCCAAAACAAATGTTTTCCCTTTTTTCTACTTAGCAATCGATCATTCATCTACTTTCCATTCACTTTTTCTACCATTTAATTTTACTAGGTTCACAGATTTTCTTACCTTTATTATACTTGTATAATATGTTTTCCACGAGCCAAATCCATTATATTTCATGATGTTCAACATATGTTCACATATTATATGAACATAATTTGACCTTGATTGAATATTAAACGACCTATAAATGTTGCTCGAATTCGCTTCAATAATTTGTATATATATTCGACTTCAAATTCGATGTCAATTTGTTAAAATCTCCTGGAATCGAATTCAACCTTGAGCTCTAACTCCAATTTCAGTTTGAAAACTATTTCATTATGCATTTTAAAAATCATTCATGATTTAGAATAAATTTAATTATGCTTCTTTTTTTTTACAAATTAAATAATATTCATTTCATGTATAATTACTTTTTTAATGAAACAAGACATATATATCCTATATTTAAATATATACTCATATTGCTATTCATTTATTCTTTATCATTATATATGTGTTCACGAACTATTTGAATAGTTTGTAAATAGGATCGTGCTCGTCTCAACTATTAAATGAACCTAACATCGTGTTCAAGTTTGATTCGTTTATTACACAATCAATCTTTTTTGTCACTCAAATGAACCGAACTCGAACATGTTCATGACACCTTTACTTGTACTATGCACGAAACTTAGAGAGGAAGGGATGATTTGGATGGTACGTGGAATGGAGTGTATGAACCTATTTCTAAGTTCGAGATCTGCCACTTACAGTAAAAAAACGTAACAATACTTAACTCTTCTTTGCTTCCATCCTATAACTTTTAATCACATCCTTCTTATGGACCATAAATCCCACTTCTCATATCCGCCAAAAGCGCGCCTATATGGAATGTTAGACTTCATCGTGGTTACTAATATATACACATATACACATGTATGCACGCATACACACATATACCATATTTATTATTTCAAGAATTGATCATTTATACTCTACCAATTTCGATAATTATCTATTTTGATTGTATAACAAATAATTTGTTCTACTTGATTTTTACTTATTTTTTCATCTAACTCTCTTCCAACTAATTTCATTTATAATTTGTCTCTTCTATTAACCTCTATCACACCTAATGCATTTGAGTTATTCTTTTTATCCTTGCCTTCTAATTTTATTTATCCTTCACTTGCATTATCATACATAGTACTTTGCGTGTACATATATTAATTCATTTTTTATATTCATTAACTTATTAATTTGTTACACAGTAATATGCCACTAATTAGGGGTGGGCAAAATATCCGATCCGATCCGATCCGAAAAATAGGATATCCGATCCGATTTTTCTTAGCGGGGCAGATGCGGGTCGGGTACCCGCAAAAACGGATACGGATACGGATCAGCAAAATAAAAATCCGCGGGTACCCGACCCGCAGGGTATATTATATAAATATTAAAAAAATAAGGGTTCATTATATAATTTTATAATTTTTAATCCTAAGTGTAAGTAAAGTGGTTCACATTTAGGGGTGGCAATTTCCGACACGACTCGAAAACACGACACGAACCTAACACGAAATTAATGGGTTTGGGTTGAGGTTTTGGGGATTCGGGTCAGAATCGGGTCGAACCCGATGAACCCGAAAAGAAAACAGGTCAATTTCGGGTTAACCCGTGGGTGACCTGATATGACCCGATATGACCCGTTTATAAATTAAAAATAATTTAATAAACATAAAAATTATTTTATCTAACTAAACTAAGTTATTCTTTTTTTTCAAAGGCATTAATTACTTAATCCTAAATGAATTTATTTAACTTGTGTGAAGTTGAAATTATTATATTTGGATAGATGATGTATTACATTATTTTTACTCTTTTGATGTCTTAATTTAGTTTGGAATTGATTCTATTAAAAATTATAGCCGGTTAATCAGTAAATGGGAATTAAATTTCAGGTTGCTTCGGGTCAACCCGCTTGACCCGCCAACCTGAAACTTTCGGGTTCGGGTCAGCATATCTGACCCGTCACGGGTTGACGGGTCGGGTTCGGGTCAACAAATTTTTTGGCGGGTCGGGTCCTGAATTGGACCTGATTGCCAGCCCTAGTTCACAACCTCATATTTTAATCTCATATGATCCGCCTCTCCTCATTTTGTCTAAAAAAAGTGAATATTCTTGGTGAAACCTGAACCAAATGAATAAAAACAAAGAAAAATTTGTGAAACTCTATCATAAAAATTGTTCATCCTTTTCAACCCTTTTTCATTTTATTCTACTTCCATCGATCTTTTCTGCAAATTTTTCATCAGTTCAATAAAAAATTTGTGTTTGGATCTCCAATTTTCTGTTAGTTAGATAATTAAAACATTTGTATCTTTCATTTATTTATTTATTTTATTGCAATTGTGTCTCTTAAATTTGTCTCCTTTATTTTATGAAAGAAACTTATTTTTCTTTTTCATCACCTTTAATGCAACAAGGTCTATTCCAAAGATGTAAGAAAGTTGAAGAAAATTTTTCAAGATTATTTTGGTTATACTTTTTTTAAAAATTATTAGCTCTGTTCAATTCTTTTTCCCGACTTGATTCCACAATCGACTCATTTTGGATGCAATCTTATACCATAATATCCTTAAGGAAGTTGGAAAAGTTGTCATGTACATATTATCCTTGTATTTGTTATGTTATAAAAGGATGAAATGCATGAGAATGGTGATGTACTCAAAATTATCATAAAATTTCGTTTTATCCTTGTGTTTGTTATACTTGAAAAAGTTGGAAAAGGTGCCATATACTTATTATCCTTGTGTTTGTTATGTTGTAGAAGGATGAATGCGTGAGAATGGTGATTAATATAATCAAAATTATCATAAAATTTCGTTTTATCTATTAGATATTATAATTCTAATATGTACTAAATTTATGAAATCGGTTTGATTATTGGATGAAATGTGTGAGAATGGTGATGCATGGATTTTGATTATAATATCTCTACCAATATTCATTGGAAAGCATACTTTTTTTTATTGGAAAAACATGTTGATATTAAGTGAAAAATATTTTTTTATTGGAAAATAGTTTTTTTTTTTTAGGGGCGGGTACCCTATGACCCGCCTCTTTTTTTCGGGTACCCGAATAGCGGGTACTCGAAAACATTAGGAGCGGGTTAGGGTCGCAAAATGGCTGATCCGATATTTTAGGGTCGGGTCAGCCAAATCTTGTTAGGGGCAGGTACCCGACCCGTGCCCACCCCTACCACTAATGCACAAATGCACTATGCTATCTTTCCTTTTATTTCTACTTAAAATGACTACCGATGTCAATATAATCGCATACATCATAAATTAATTACCATCCCAGAGAATACATTTCATCTATTGTATGAATTGTAGTATTTAGCAGATATGATTGCACCACACAATTTTTGTATACATAAATTTTTAAAGACTACTATGGTACATAAATACTTCAAATGCATTTATTTCATCATACAACTATGAATACTTTGACAAAAGATTATTATAGATTTATTTACACCTTGGATCAATTCATAATTAATCATTAAGCAAAAAAAAAAAACATTGCACCCGCAAAATAAAAAGTTGTTATTCATGAACATACTAAACATGCGACAAAATTACTTGCATCTATACTATGCTTTTTATTTGGGGATGATTTCGAAAACCTCTCCTGAGGTTTTTGACAATTTCATTGAACTCTCGTGAGATTTGAAAAATTACGCTTACCTCCATTAATTCAATAGTTTTAGTAACAATATATTAAAATAATATTGATTTTGTCAAATTTAAATAAATACCCATAAATGCCCTTGTATAATGAGTTTAAATTTTTTTCTATACAATTATAAGATTATCTAGTACAATTATACGGAATCGGTGCCAAATTTTTTTATGTCCATATCTACTATTTTATAAACAACTATAATAATAATTTTATTATTATGATTGGAAACTTTTTTATGGTATTTTATTATGGATTTAGATTTATAAGCTAGAAAAAATATGTTGAAAAAATCATTTAGACTTTATTAATTTTTCAAGTAATGGAATTATCATAAATTAATAGTGGTTTTGGCCCATTTCTTTTTCATTTTTGTTGGCTAAAAAAATGGAAACAAGATAAATAAAAACATTGAATTACTTATAAAATTAGCTCTTACAAAAAATTACTAATTTGACATTTAGTTACAATAGAAACTAGAGACAATAGTGACCGTTCTACAGTTTAATTGACGAAAAAATAACAACAGCAATTAAGGAGGAAAAAATAATTTGGAAACTCATTGTCAATATACGTATACCAAATAAGAGAATTTCATTACGATATTTAACAGTTCAATTGTCTTTTTTAAATCTCAATGGAGGTATGTGCACATGTTAAAAATCGTGGGGGATGTTTCTGAAATTACCCTTTTTACTAGCAAGCCTTTTTTAGGGGCCACTTGCAATTTAGTGTTCCGTTGGTCTCCGTTCTTAAATTAATCGTCTTTCCACGTTTGCAATGATGTGGACGTCCAACTGGAACATCACAGATTTCTCGCCATCTGCTTTGACGTGGACGTCCAGCTGGAACAAGAGCCGCCTGCAACAACACCGGCTCAGCAATTCTCCTTTCCGTTTCCATGCAGCCTTGATTTCCGTGGCTGGACAGGTGCCAATGGATCCTTCATCTGGCCAGCTTTTCTCTTGGTGGAGACATCCGTACTGTCTCCATTATAGAAAAATCCCCAATGGAAGCCTCTTTGTTCTTTGTAGTCTTGTACGGAGCAAACACAAGAATAAGATATGCAGTTGCTTGCTAAAAGCCAAAAAGAAACAAGAATATTAACATGTGTTGGTTGCGTACCAAAAACCAAAAGAGAGAGAGGAAGGACCGGGGGAAGAGATAGAGATAGAGACGAGTTCACAAGAAGAAAAGTCGAACCATACTTTTCTAGTAGAAGAAACTAAAACGATTTTGACAAAAGGAAAAACGAACTTCTTGTAATCTTATCTTTCCATACAATATCTTTCTTTGTGTTTGGATAAATTGTAGTATAAATAATCGATGATGATGCTAGCGGTTAGCCTAGCCATCTTGAACGAATATTCTGGCATATAAACACTCCCACGAAGACACGTATATGTTAGCCAATGCCATTTCATTTGGAGTCATTTGTCAGCAGCTAGCTGTGCATCACACCTAGGGGTGTAAACGAATCGAGCCGCTCGCGAGCCGCTCGCGAGCGGCTCGATTCAAGCTCGAGTCGAGCTCGACATTTTTCGAGCTCGAGTCGAGCTCGAGCTGGTCGAGTCAAACTCGAGCTCGAACTCGAGCTCAAAATATTAAGCTCGTTAGGCTCGCGAGCTCGAATATATATATATATTTTTTATTTTTATTTTTATTTTAATAGTAAAATTACATAAATATCCTTAATATTTTATTATTTATTAATAAAAAATATTATTTTATTTATTTTTTTAAAAAATAAATAATTATTTTTATTTTTTCGAGCTCGAGCTTCAAATTGCCAGCTCGTCGAGCTCGAGCTCGAGTTCGAGTTCGATGAAATTAAGTCAAGGCTCGACTCGATAAGGCCAAAGTTTGACTCGGCTCGGCTCGTTTGCAGCCCTAATCACACCTAACATAATAGTAAAATATTACTTATTAGATGAGAGTATTGTACAATTGCCCACCCACCCTTCAAGCCGGGCCCCTGCTTGAGTGAGTTCAGAAATTTTGTATTCTGGATCGTTCCTACCTTAAATTACGTACGAGGAAATTTGCTTTCAAGCTAATTGCAACGTTTTAATTAGTTGAAGTATGACAAGGGCCTTTTCCTTTGTAGTATTTTCAATTGGAAAGAAACTTTTGGTTCTTTCGTCCCACGAGAATATCTTCTTTCCCAAAATGCAAATGGCTCTTTTCTTCCCCGTAATCCCACATGGATTCAGCTTTCTCATGGCCGTCGCCATTCCTAACTTGGACTGATAATCGAAATTGCCAACAGACCTTGCTCGGTTTCAGTTCGCACGGTAGGATCAAGCGTGATTGGATAGGAAATTCTTTGAAATATTATTTAAAATAATTATCATAGCAACTTTTGCGATGCGATATTTATGAGATAAAAATGTTTGTTAAAAAATAAATTTGTGATACACCTTTTGCAATGTGATATATATGAGATAAAATGTGATTAAGAAAATAAAAAATATGCTTTGAAAAATGTATTTGAAATATAGGTAAATAATTTTTTTTGACAATTAACTCCTATTCAGACATGGACTTAGCTACTCTTTATTGGATTTTCTTTGTTTTCTGTAGTGCATATTTGGATACATGACAGGTATATTCATTTATTAACTTTGATGTATGATATTTGTATTTATTTATTATTAATAAGGGTTAGCATTAATCAAAACATAAAACGATCATGTCCTTTTCTAATAATTGTCGAAAATGTAGAGAGAGTCCACCACGGAGGAGCCAAATTCATCCAAACCATGGTTCGAAGACTCGGCGAGACCGAGACGACTCGGCCGAGTCGTCACCGGCTCGGCTTAGCCCGAGACGAGACCCCGACGAAACGATACCGAGATACGTGACTCGCCGAGACGTCACCGTGAAGGGTTAAAACGACCGAATCTCACCGAGTCACTCCGAATCATCCCGAGTCAACTAGAATTTTTATTATTTTTACTAATTTTTTAATTATTTTTGTTTATCATGTTTTTTACAATTTTTAGAATATTAAATATTTTCAAAAATTCGCGTCTCACCGAGACCGCGACCGATATGCCGAGACCGATGTGGAACGGTCCAGGCCGCGACCGTGACTTTGAACCATGATCCAAACACACCCGAGAGAGGGACAGACAGAAGACTTCACCCGTAGAAAAGTTAAGCACAATTTTCTGGTTGAAGAAACTGATAAAATGCATTAGTTGTCTCATTTACTTCATATATTTCAAAGAAACACGAATCATGACATAGAATTTATCAGTACAAGAAATTAATATGAAAGTACTAAATTATTTATCACGAGAGTACTGTTTGGAGGACAAGGTACGTTGCCCTTTTCAGTGTAGCATCTACGTCTAGTTCTTGGCTTTCTGGCCTGCTAATCCAGCAACAAATTCATCAATGTTCTTATCAGAACTTCCACCGTCATCAATAGCTTCTTTAGCTAAAGCCTTCCATTCAATGGCATTCTCTTTAATCTGCTTTCCCTTTTCTCCCTCCATAATCTCCCTTATACAAGAAACTAACGTTTCCCTTCTCACAATTCCTTTCTCATCCGCATCAGCCTTTACACCAACCCCCCAAATGTCCGCGAGAAACTTAGCATTGGTGGGCTGGTCTGTCCACTGCGGCGCTGCCACCACCGGCACCCCTAAACTCAACGCCTCCAGCACTGAATTGAACCCGCAATGAGTAACAAAACAAGCGACGGATTCATGTGCCAATACCTCAAGCTGTGGACTCCATGTCACCACCAAGCCTTTCTCGGATGTCTCCTCAGCAAATTTGCTTGGAAGCTTTTCCTTCTCAAATGCTCTCACGACCCACAAGAATTTGAATCCGCTTTCCTTCAAAGCTGAAGCTATTTCCTCCACTTGTTCCACGTCAATTTCTGTCCAGCTACCAAATGATACATAAACAACCGAGTCCTTAGGTTGACTGTCTAGCCAGTCGATGCACAAGCTCGAGTCCGGCTTGAAGAGATTTATTCCATAAGCGATATCATCCTCAAGGCGTTTATCCAAGTAAATGGATGGAACTGTTGGACCGACTGTAATCACTCGCCAAAGTCTCGCCATCCAATTCACCGCCTGTTTGATGATAACAACAAACAAAAAGAGTTCAAAGTTGGTAGATTTATTATACTGCATAGAATTTAGGATCCCTGTAAGTCATACTCTTCTTGCTAAGAGAGAGGCTCAGTCAGTAGGAAAGGTGTATGCAGTATAGTTGTATAAGGGGAAGAAATGCTTACATCTTCCTCCAATTTTTGGAAATTGTTGAGGATGACCCAATCTGCTTGATCAACGTTGGAGAACTGATTGACAAGCATGTGAAGAAAAGCAGGATACGAATCGGGAAGGTAAACAAAGGATGGAGTTTCCTTTGGTTGGAGCAGTGGCAATCCAGGAAGGGAAATAGGTGAGTCTGTAAGAGGGACCGGTAGAAGTCCATGATAAACATGGTAGTAGATGCTGTTTACAGCACAAGTTTGAGTGAAAAAAGCAGCTGTAACAAGTCCAAACCGCTTAGCTACATCAAGAGCCCATGTCAAGAATGAATCATAAATCACGGCCTGAACTGGTTCGCCCTTGTCTTCAAGCTTCCTGATAAGATCAGCCAACGTCTTTGAGCCGAAGGTGGCCAGTTTTTTCAAGATAGGCCTCGGGGCTTTCAGCTGCTGCATAGCCACCTTCATCATGGCCATCTGAAATGGTCTCGAAGTTAATTGCGCTCTTGGGATCTGCGGGGATAGACTTGGAGATGAAGACACTGTTGACAAAGGTGGTTTTGACACCTTTTGCCACCAACGTTTACAGAGTTGGAGCATGGGGTTTATGTGGCCTTGGGCAGGGTATGGCAGAACTAAAACATGAACTTTGCTGGAATTCATCATGAATTAATCCCTTTTGAGTTTGCCCTTTTGTTTATGTTTCAGCTGTTTCCTGAACCTTGAGTACTCTCAAGTTTCTTCTTTTTCCTCGCGATAGCAACTCCAAGTCGATCTATAACTATGGTTGCATTCGTATGTTTGTAACTTGTACCCTATATATATATATATATGGCGACTAGCTCTCGTTTTCTGTAGGAGATATGGTGGAAGGATGGACCTTTGCACTGCTTTCCAATTTACCCCTTATTATTCCGTATCAAATGGTGCCTTTTAACATGTCCAAACGGCGTCTCATTATTTTAGTGGTTGGTAAGTCAAATTTGGCAAAATTCTTGTGGCAGAAACCAAATTGAGGGGCCGCCACTGATTGCTTGACTTTAGATGTGAGGTGCATAATTTGCAGTGCTAGCTACACTCTTTCTTTCACTAGCAGATAAAAAGGGCTAAAATTGGAATGTGAATGATAATAGTATTAATATTATTGTTTGCCAATATTAGTCAGTAACACTAAATTTGAGACTGTATATGGGTCCGGAAACGGTAATGCATTATCTCTCATTAGTATAAGAACAAATTGTATATACACTTGAAAGAAATTTCTCTCTCTAAAGTTAGAAAATTTTTGGGAGCTGCAATAAGAATGTCGATAATAAGTAATAAATAATAAGTTAGGTAGCATCCATCATAATAGCTTTTATTTTTCTATTCGTTTGTTATTGTTTCGTCGGTCTCTCACCTATTGTATAGTACTTCTCTATGTCGATAAATGATAGTGGGAAATTATAAAAATTTATACTACTAGTAGTTGTCCGAAATTTGTGGAGAAATTCATTCTCAAATCTCAAGGCTTGAAGTATTTGTTCTCCTACTGGATCCAAACTTATTTAACTTTTTGAAGCCCAGCCGGTTACAACAAGAAGGCCCACTCTCATCTGGTCCAATCCACGCTTTTATTTGTCTTGTGGAAAGCCCGTGTGCTCTGTCTTATTTGTTCTCCATTTTGTCAGAAGGAAACGAACAGAATAGCGAGAGTCTGACTGTACAAACACGTTAAATTAATTTTAGAGTTAAATGCAGAAAACCCCTACAAACTATTATAAGAATTGCAATTCACACCCTAGGCACTTTATACCCTATTAGTCTTCTTTTTTTTTTTTTTCCCCGGAGACGACAACTGTGGTATATTCTATAATCTATCTTACACTAGGGGAAAGGGTGGACCTAAGGAGGTCCAGGAGTAATTCAGAGGGACTGAACCACCACCGAATCAAACGGATGCACTACGCACCTGCCTGAATTTTTTGAAACAAATCCACATTTTAATGTGGCAGTTGGTCCTTTAACCTTGCCTCCCACCCCGCCAAGGCTTAAAAACTTGATGGTGGGGTTTTATACCCTATTAGTCAACTAGTTCTAATTTGGGTATAGTAATTGAACCTTTGCTGCTATTATTGTTCTAGATTCATATAATTTTTTTGGCACAACTTCATTTGAATTCTTGTGAGATTTCAAGTAATTTTCGCTATTACGTAAAGATATGACATTATGATGTGCTGAACAGGATGATGAGATTTTAGAAATTGTAACAATAGTTCTGCATTTTTTTTTGTATTTTGTGGCCATTTATGTATCTATTTTTCAGCTAGACTTTTTAATATGAAACTAAAAATGAGTCTATTTAAAGTGAAAAATTTTTCTCATTCAAAGGGTACTTTTTGTCACTTAGACTCTTCATGGAGGATAAGTCGGCCACTTGATCAATCACTTGGCTAGAGTTATTTTTTTTCATCATTTTTTAGTTGATCAAGGGTGCGATGTGCCCATTTAAATAGTTTAGGGCATAAAGTGTAATTGACACAATAGTTCATGAAGGTTTCCTGCACTTAACCCGTAATTTTATCCAAGAATTCCTCTTATTCTTCAAGCATAACTCAGTAGGACCTATTACTAATAAATTAAAATAAAAAAAAATTGAGGGAAGCCCAATTGCAGTTTTGTCAAAATTTTGACGTCAGCAGAAGTTTACCAGCTAGTTGGAATGATTTTTGACTCTGTACTGAATTTTCAGTGCCCTCCGGCATCAAACAAGAACAACAGGGCAACACCACAATGCTTTATAACTCCCAACGACCGAAGATACCTAAACCGTAAGCTGTCCTGTTGCTGCTGATTTCCTACTGCTTTCTTTCTGCTTAAAATCCCACTTGGGAGTCGGGACTCCATTTCCTCTCGACCGAACTTTCTAATTTTCCCGGACCCTCCAAGAGAATAAAAAAAAAAGAGTCCAAATGTTGGATTAAATTAGTAGCAAGTAGCAACCCCACCTCAAATTTAAAGCTCAAACCTCGCACCTCTTTCCAAATTTCGTCAAGAAAGTGTGTATTTCTCACAGGCTCCAATCTGTGAGGAAGTTTCTTGAAATTTCAATGGATCTCAGCTCCTCTCCATCCCTTACCATTCCTATAGTATCCACCTTTACTTCCCCATTTGAAGGTTCACCTAAGGAGAATGATCCAAAATCTCTAACCAGAAAACCTCTGAGTTTTGTGGCCGGGAATGTACCATTCACCGGTCACAAATGCTCTGTGGGAAACGAGGTCTAAAATATTTGAGAGACTTCTTGACCCTCCACTTGATGCACCTCCACAAAGCGAATTGCTTACTAGGACTCCATCTTACAGCAGGACTGCTATTCTTTACAACTTTTCCACTGATTACATATTGAGGGAGCAGTATAGAGATCCATGGAATGAGGTCAGGATAGGGAAATTGCTAGAAGATCTTGATGCTCTTGCTGGCACCATCTCAGTCAAGGTAATAAGTTGTTCTTGCCTGAATTTTATCTAATCTTGGTGCATCGTGTTCCTTTCCCTTTTTAACGTATTATGCCTGTACATTGCTGTGTAGATTCTAGAGTTAATTCAGAGAACTGCTGGAACGAAGTTAATTAAAATCTTATGCTTGCTTAGGCTTTCTATTATTTTTGGTTTCTACTTTCTTGCCCGGGTTTTGGTTGGTATTACTTTCATTGCGGAATAGGGTCCTATTATTGCAGAGTAACGACGGAGTTCAATTGATTTTTTTTGCTATATACTAGAATCTTGTTCTTCGTCTTTCTCTGCTAATTGTTGCATAATTGTTACTCTTGATTTCATGGCTTTATTAGGTTAAGAAACTTTGATGCTTATGAATGTTGATTTAACAATCACTTCCTAAAAGTAAATTGTTATTCTGACGTATATGACTTGTAGCACACAGGAAAGATTGTTGTAGTCTCCTCCTAGTATCACTTACCTCACACATAGGATTTTGAGAACAAAGGTAGGTTTCTCTTTTTTTGGGTAAGTGAGAACAAAGGTTTCTCGGTTGGAAATTCCCTCCGCCCTGTTAATTATTTCATGATTCAGCATTTTTAGTTATCAGAAGATCTATCCTGCTTTTGCAGGGGTTAAGATTGATTATGGTGCAGATAAAAGTTTATGCTGACTAGATTACGTTATCAGGAGAAAAGGGTCTATCCATCTCTTTTCTTGCTTAAGTGTGGTTGATGAGTTATTGCAATACACAACTTGAAGACCGTATATGGCCTTCTGGACTTATTTTTTGCTTGTGGATTAGCATTGTACAGATGATGACAGCATGACTAGACCGCTTTTGCTTGTGACTGCTTCTGTTGATAAAATGGTGCTGAAGAAGCCAATTAGTGTTGACATTGATCTGAAAATGGCTGGTGCTGTTATTTGGGTCGGCCGCTCCTCTATAGAGATTCAACTTGAAGTGACTCAGCCTACAGATGGTATGGTTTTTGGCTCTTGCCTCGTCCATTCATATTGAGCAGCATTACAACTACGTCCAGCAACTGTGTTGGAGTTGCCTTATTGGACTTCTCAAAAGCCATATTTAGTTTTACGGATTAAGATTCCAGTTATATCGTTTTCTATATTCGACACATGCTTATGTTGGTATTCAACAATCACTGATCTACTTCACTTAAGAAAGTTATTATACAGAAAAACTACTTTAAATAAGAGATATTAAATCATTTTTGTTGGCTTACGAGTGTTCATTCTCGGGCTTGTGGTGTCGTAACCAAATTATTGTCTCAGCTTCAACAAAGTCTATATTCTCAAATTTCCAACAGTATAATACATAGAAAGTAATCGAGTAGCATTTTTGGGCTGCATTCCCCTCAATATCACCCAAGCAGTTAGTTCCTCCTTTTATACCCAGTATGAGGATTGTGACAAAAAATATGCATTTTTTACATGGTGTGTGTTTTCATTTTGTCATGATACATGTTCATGCAATTGATTGAGTCTAGTTGTAATGTACCTGTTTTCTCTCATAATGACCGGACAAGCTGCATATCTAGAGTTTAGAGGTTGAGATTTTGAGAAGTGACAATTCCTAACAACTGCAGCATCTGTACTATATATAAAGCCAGAGGAGTGGCAATTGGCGTAAACTTTTTCATGTCATTTTTTGAACTTCCAATTTCATCCTTAAAAAAACTAATTTTTACCCTAATTACCTAATCACATTTTACCAACATAACTACTACTCATAATCACCCTAAGTATTGTAACTACCAATTTACCATATCCTTATAAACCAGTTCTTTAATAAATTTATATATATTGTATTTGTGTGAAAATCAAAATTTATATAAAATTAATCCATTTTAATTATTTCTAAATTGCGCACACATTTTGTGTGCCCTTAATACTAGTATCCAATTATTCCTCTTGTTTGAATTAACGAGGAATCTCCTCCAATCTGAAATTACTGTCATGGGTAATGGCTTTTCTTGAGCACTTTTTTTTTTAATTTTTAATTTTTGTGTAAATTTCCAAGTTCCCTCTTTATTGAAACAAGAATGTCTCTTAGGAACTGTATACATGACTTGTTGACTTGAGTGGATGGATGTAACAAAGGCGGCTGGTAATTGTTGTTGTCAGTGGTAGGTTGACTAAATCTGTCGCCAGTAATAGGTTGACTAAGGAGCATGCTTCTTTTGCAGGAAAATCTGATGCTGCAGAATCTGTAGCTCTGACAGCCAACTTCATTTTTGTTGCTCGTGACTATAAGACACGGAAAGCCGCTCTAGTGAACCGACTATCTCCAGAAACTGAAAAAGAAAAAATGCTTTATGAAGCAGCAGAAGCAAGAAATCAACTTCGGAAAAGGAAGAGGGTGGTAGACAGAAAGGAGATTCAGAATGGTGAATTCGGTAGACTTGAAGCACTCTTGGGTGAAGGACGGATATTTTGCGACATGCCAGCATTGGCAGATCGTGACAGCATTCTTCTCAGGGATACTCGCCTTGAGAACTCTTTAATTTGTCAGCCACAGCAAAGGAACATTCATGGTCGGATCTTTGGGGGATTCCTAATGCACAGAGCTTTTGAATTAGCATTCTCAACAGCTTATGCATTTGCTGGTGTGATGCCTTGCTTTCTGGAAGTTGATCATGTTGATTTTCTTAGACCAGTAAGTACCGTTTGGGAACCTCTCCTACTTCACGTCTATTTTTTCCCCCTCCCCCCACATATTCCCCATGATGAGCGGGATTTCAGATTTAAGTTTAAGTTAATATACCCAGATCAAGTTAATTTAGGTTCTTTCCCCCCCCCCCCCTCTCACCCCCGCAACAAAAAAAACCCCAAAATTTTTTTTTTTCTAATTATGTGATGATATTTTCTCAAATCTCCATGACATTGGCAAATTTACATGAAGGGTATCTCAGATAATAGTTAATTGACCTTTCGGAACATGACCAATTCGTTGGCATTTCAGGAGCACTTCAACCACCAAAATTTACTGATGAAGTATTCTCTTTTCTGTTGTGCAGGTGGATGTTGGAGATTTTCTGCGTTTCAAGGCTTGTGTATTGTACACAGAGCTTCAGAACACAGATCAGCCTTTGATCAACATTGAAGTTGTAGCTCATGTTACAAGGCCGGAGCTGAGGTCTAGTGAGGTACAACACATTGTCCCCATTTCTTTGACCGTAAGAGCTTGGTCTGTCATCACTCATGGTCCTAATTTGCCAATGGATGTGCAATAATACCAGCTTGAGTAAAACAGTCGAGGAGACGTGTAAAAAAGAAACTGGCGTGAAACTGATTTCAAAACAGAGCTGCTAATCGAATGCCAAACTTCTCTTTTAGGTGACTTTGATGTTATATATTTTTATCATGCAGGTGTCAAACAGGTTCTACTTCACTTTCACTGTTCATCCAGAGGCTAAGGCCATGAATGACAGGGTTAGGATAAGGAAGGTGGTTCCAGCCACGGAGGAAGAGGCCCGCAGAATCTTGGAGCACAATGGATGCCGATTCATTTAATCTAGTCTACAAATCTTAGAAATTTTACCCAAGGACTGGTGGGTGCCTGGGGCGGCTAGGTTTATCAGTGAAATAACATGGATCAGTGCAATTTCATAGGACCCCTGCTTACTTTTCCTTGCTCAAAGATACATGTTAAAACGACTTCTGATTAACAGCATCCTATCTAATGCTTCTTTTTGTACAATGTCAGTTTAAGATTTACCATCAGGCACACAAATTAGAAATTTGATGGTTTGAGTTCAACCTTATGTTTCTTCTACATCTCAATATGGTCTCGGCAAATTTGAGCCATTCTGTTAGATGCCTCCAAGTCCGGTATTCCTCCTTCAGTGAACCCTAGCTAATTGGCAGCTAATTCTTCCTACATTGCAGTCGAGAGCTAAAATATCTTCTTGTTTCTTTTCATCATGATCGGTGGATTTTATACGAATTTACAGTAATCTGTACAGCATAGTTGAAATCTTCAACTTGAGCTTCCTGTCTTCAAGTGTTTACAGAAAAAGGGAAGGCGTTTTTTCTTTTCTTGCTGTCTTCCTTTTTCCCCACCTTTTACCCTTTTTCTGGTGTGAGCAGACGTTGGGATTTTATTCCAGCTGATGCTCCATGTTTTCGACGGGGACGCGATGATAGAGTCTCAGGCTATGTGACCAAAATTTGATGCTCTCTAGTCTCCATTGATAGCAAAAGATGAGCCTACTTTAATGTGCTAGAAAGGAAAAAAAAAAGAGCAGGTTATAGGATAGGATCCTTCTTCACTCGTAGCTTTTCAATCCAACAAAAATATTCTGCCACCTCGTGCCTTGCCTTCACCTACTTCAGGACCATAGAAATAGAATCAACTGAAGAGCATTTCGAGGGAAGAAAAGGGTAAAGAAACTTGGAAAGAAAGAACAAAAAAGGGTGGAATTACTTTGTGTTGAGCAAGCTAATAACAACGGTCACATATGCACCTGCATTTGACCTAAAATGTCGATGCATGGATTTATTTTTTTTTTTAAATCAAAAGTTAAACATGTTAGATCCAAAGGATCTTTGCAAAACTCGATTATTCCAGAATTGAGAAAATGTATAATTCTCTTTGTAGTGTGTGCTTGAACAGTTTGGACGAAAGAACTTTTTTATTCGTTGCAAAGAGATCTCTCACTATATAAATCCACAAAACGGTTTCCAAAATTCGTTTACATCATATGCTATACTAAATACAATAGAGGGCAAAAAAGATTACATACACCTAAAGTGATTGGGAGGCACTATCCTAACTAGCTCCTATCTGGCCACATTTATATGTTACAATCTTTTTGGCCAGTAGCAAAAAAAAAAAAAGAGTAAAAGGTTACTCGAAGAACCAAGAACTAAGGTGAAGAGCACTCGTCTCTGAAGAACTATACCGCTGCCTTCCGGGAAAAGCACTGGAAATTGGCTGCAGATTAGGATTCACTGGAATTGGAAATTTGTGAGCAGAACTAACTATTGTTCGCTCATTTATCATTCCGACTTCCTTGCATACCCGATCAAGAATTGATAGAAAGTCTCTCACAACCATGAATATTCTGAAAGGATGAGCCTCTTCCTTTGCTGAGTTTCCGTGAAAGTATTCTGTGATCTCCTTCACCAGCGTCAGTGCAACACTTTCTTGGGCTTGAATCCTTATAATCTCCTCCTCAGCCATCTTCATGAAACCACTCATTGATTCAGAAAATTTCTGGCTGCTGCCCCCCTCTGACCCTGCTGCTTCAATTGATCGTACAACCTCAGCAATATTTCCAATTCCTTTCGACAGCTTCAAGACATCACTATTGAGCACTTCAGAATCCATAGCAGCTGCTTTCTTGACATTTGCGAGTTCTGAACTAAGGCCCGAAACAACCTGAAGCCCGAGCTTCCGGCACTTCACATCATCATTGACACTGGTACTGTGATTTTGGTTTGCACTAGAAAGACGAGCACCTTCACTTCTTATTATCTCCTGAACGACAAAATGCAAAGAGTTGTTTTACCATCAGCTCCCTTCACATCGACAAGCTTCAGGAGCGTATCAAGTTTGAATGCATGTGCATCACCACGATTAGTCCCAACATTCATACGGTTTCCTGTCTTCAGCACAGCTTCTAAAAGTTTCAAAAACATCCTGCTATTCCTCAGTTCTTCACATGCTGCCTGTAAATTTGGCAACATATATAGCATCACCAATCACCTATATCAAAAGCAATAGTCTACCATTGTTTCTTTTAGCAGAGTTACAATAACGTTAAAGACTTGGCTCATATGCATGCAAAGAATCAGAAGCTTGATTTTGTTGATCTAACTCTAAGAAAGCTCCTAAAGAGATGAGAGATGGACAATATCCATTTCTCAGCTGGTGCTTTTATAATTTCAGATGCAATTCTATTTCCATCAATCTTGTCTTGAGCAACAATAATCTTAACATGCATTAGATTGACCTGAATTGCTGAATTAACTAAACACATTGAAACTACCCTGGTAAGTTTGCCGTCTCAATTGTAACCCACTCAAAGTCAAGAGGCAAAACCTGTTTGAAATTTTCAAACATTCAACTGATTAACAGGTGTCAAATGAGTATATCTAATATTCATAAAGGTATCTAAGATCAACGTTTTACAGTAGTTATGTCTGATTGCATTCAGCATGTACAGATTCTCCCTGATATTAAAATTTAAAAATTTCCATCAAAGAGGATGGAAGGAGCTTAGCTAAGAGGTGGCTGCCATGTAATTTTAGGTTTCAAACATCAAAAAGCTTCACAGATACAGAATGCAAGAGCAATAGAAATTAAAAAAATGTGATTCGTAAATCAACTTTAATTCTTTGTTTTGTACTATCAGTAACATTTTTGGTGCAACATTATTGCTTCCTCAACTTTTGTCAACAGAATCAGATCTGATAATTTCACTTTGGTTTAAACTTGGCAGAATTTTCAAGCAATTTCAATACACAAAAGGCCAATAATGATGTAAAATTACCTCTAAAGTGTCAAATGACCTTTTTAGGTACTCAATCTCAGAGTCAAAGCTTGAGATGTAGAGCATTGCGTCCACTCTTTTAAATGCAAAAGGAACATCCAGCACTGCCCTCAAAAATTTTTCAGCTGGCCCAAGCTTAAATGGAGAATCATCTTTATACTCTTTCAGCTTACGTTCCTCTTCTTTTGTTGGAGCCATCTTCAATAAACTCTCAAGGAGTTCAGTTCCAAGATTATCTGCATTGCCTGTGTAGAAGTTTTAAGGGATTATGAGCAGTGTGATTACCAGATGGCTTTAAACTATGTAAAATAAGATAACTGCATTTCAGCTAATAGGATGTCATTAGATGTAAAAAAGTAAGTAAACAAACTATTGTTAGAAAATTGACATACATAAACTGGAGCAACACAGACAGAAACAACTAATAGACTTTTCACTACATCATTGGAAAAGAAGATGACCATTCTCAAGGTCATGCCAAGTGGTAACCACAAATTACCAGAATAATAAGGGGCAAGACAAAGACACAGAAGCATTTGATGGGCAGCAGCTAAGTCCACAAATAATAAGAAGCAATGCTAAGACATCTAATTACAACAAGAGTTCAAACAAACCAATCAACCATACAAGTAATGGTCGTCAATACACAGAAAACCACAAACCTTTTTCGTTTAAACCTGCCTATTGAAAAATAAGCGTTCGCAGATAAACATCTTGTAATTATGCGTTCTATAAATTAAGCTATTTCAACTGGTGAGCTCTATCGTGCATGACTTAAATGAAATTACGCAAGAAACAATGTCAACACCAATTTTCACAATTTCGTAAGTTTGCAGAAAATGAAAAAGATTACCTTCAATGAGAGCTTCACAAACTTCATCTACAGTCACATTGAGGGCCCTCAGTAAAATGGCAATATTCTGCGACTTCTTGGGATCAAGCACTCTATTTTCTTGGCTTGGTGAGGGAAGGATTGGCCTTCGAGTTGTTTCCTTGGGAACTTGAGTTGGAGTTTTCACAACAAACAATGTCTCAATCATCTCTTCGTCCAACCTGCATTGAACCCAATTCAGTCTGTTCACTTGATATGCAAGATTACCACCAAAAAAAATAAAAAAATAAAAAACTGTGCCAAAACCACTCTTTTTTAAGGATTGAATGTCATCATACTTGAATGAGCTGGACTTCAGTTGATCCCACACCATTTCGCGATCAGAACTTGCTCTGACTTTATCCCAATGCAATGGCTTCAATTTTGGTTTAGGGGTCTCTTCATTTTTTTCATCTTTCACAACATTCTCAGTAACAGGACACCCCTGGGTTTCGATGGTCTCCTCAGTCTTTTCAACAGCCTCCAAATTTGATGGCAGTTGCATAGGTGAAATTATTGTTGGGTTCTGCAAAGATAAAGGCCTTAAAGGTGTTATTATAGCTGGTGGTTCGGTTAATATCCTAATGGCTGCCGCCGAAGGTGTTGCGGGACTTTCCCAGTGTTTAATTGGCGGTGGAGGCGGCGGAGGTGGTGGAATTGAAACAACCGGAGGTGGTGGAATTGAAGCAACCGGAGGCGGTGGGATTGAAACAGTAGGAGGAGGCGGCGGAGGAGGTGGTGGGGCTGAAACAGTTGAAGGCGGTGATGGAATGGAAACAGGCGCAGTTTGCTGAGCAGGACTGCAAATAATCACTGGAGACCCCAAATTCTGATCTGATACGTTTGAGATTCTAGGGAAGTCTCCCTGCTTCGACTATAAACTCTTTCGGGCGATGATGAACTAGGAGGTGACGGAGATCGCGACAGAGACGGCGATGTCGATGCCGATAGTCTTTGTTCAACAAAAGGGGCATTGAAAAACGATATCGGGGGTGCTGGCGGAGGTGGTGGCGCCCGCGGGGGAGGCGCAGTCTGAAGAGCAACCAACTCTGGCGACTTGGGCCTCGAGGCTTTCGGACTCAAACTCACCGGAGGCGAAATGCTGAGTGAAACGGACCTCACAGGCGAGCCCGAGGCAGAACTAGAAGAAGAGTACGAAGCGGAGCTCGACCGACCAAAATTCTCCACTTCTACAGCAGCAAAGGCCCTCCTGGAAGCCGATCCAGTGCCGATCGAGCTGTCCCTGCCCCCTAAAGACCCTCTGGGAGAGTAAAACTCTTCATCTTCTTCGTCCCCAGCGGACCCCACTTCGGCATTTTTGTGGTTTCGGCTTGCATTCTGCTGGCCACTAAGCGGCGGCAATGGCCGTAGCTCCGGCGAGTCCAACTTTCTGGAATTGGCAGTACTACTATCAGCAGTACTGCTGCGCACATTTTGTTGCGGACTAGTATTACCAATGGCCCCATGCGAATTTACCAAGGTACCCAGATAGAGGAACTCGGAGCTCGTCTGTGATGGCCTCTGGAGCTTGGGGACGCTTCCGTTGGCGGAATAAGTGGCATTGGGGTAGTGGAATCGAGTGCTATTGTCGGATCTATGGGTCTTAGCATCGCTAGAAGCTCGGCGGTTTCTTTTCCGGCGGAGGTGCAGAAAGACGGCGAGGGAGACAACAATGGCGGCAGCGACCACGGCTGCGATGGCGGCGGCGATGAGCTTGGAGGAGGCAGGTTTGGACTTGGAAGACTGAGGGAGGATGAGGGAGGAGATGTTAGCAGGGAAGGAGGCGTAGGAGGCTGGAGAAGGGGGCGGAGGAGGGGAGGGGAAGGATGGGAAGAATGGGGTGTTGTTGGGGGAATTGGAAGTGGAAGAGAATGGGTATTTGGGGGTAGCGGGGGCGGGGGGTGAAGGGTTAGGAGGCTGTGACGGTGGGAGCGAGCCTTGCGGGAGAAAGGGTTGGTGAAGGATGCGGCGGTTGTGGATGGCAGGTGCGGTGGTGGCAATAATATGCGAGGACAATGGAAAAGTTGAGCAGGAGGAGAAGAGAGAGAGGAGGAGGAGGAGGAGGGACAAGGGAAGCATAATTTTGGGCTGAGGAGATGAAGAAGAGTAAATGCAGGGGGGGGGGGGGGGAGGGAGGATATCTAGCTGGAGCAGGGCGGATGCCTTTTTAGCTAGTGGGGACTGTGGAGATCGGTGGTAGTGAGAGAGAGAGAGAGTGACGAGAGGAGAGAGAAAGAGTAGGTTATTAGTACTAAAACATTAACATCTGCATGAGCATGAAATGATGATGATGGTGATGGAAGGGGGTGATGGTTGCAGGTAAAATGACCGATGAGGAGAGGAGAGTGCGGGAAGGAAAAAGGTGAAAATTAGAACAGTAGCAGAGAGCGGAAGGAGAAGCTGGGATCGCATCACAAGTCCGTCGACGGACTACGGAGTGGAGTAAGAGTGCAGTGTAGTTTGAGTAGAAGAAGTATATATGAGTTGGGTAATAATTACTACTTAAAAAAATAGTAGCAGTAAGACAGGGGGTTGACAAGGCTCATATGCTTCCAGCTAAGATTTTGCTGGTTCGTGGCTCGATTGCTATTTTATGTTGGTGTTGGCGTTGGTGATGGTGGGTAGGAACTTGGAAGTTGGAACTAGGAAGATGCCAAATGCTACAAATTCATGGATTCATGTGGTCTCAAATTCTTATTAATTATTACTGCTCTTACTACTACTACTACTTTTCTTTCTTTTTCACAAGAATGGGAAAGAATGGAGAATTTCTGGTAGCATGCTACATACTTCAAATTTGGTAGTACTACAATTTATCCGCAAAGGCATCTTGAGTATTTTGAGAACACTCATTTCTTGTCTCACAAGACATCTATAGCTTAGTAAAAGGAAAATGGAGCTCACAAAAATCATCTAACACACAATTAGGCAACTGCAACCACGTGAATATATAATTATTTTTGGTAAAAATTAGATAAGCTTCTCTGTATGTTTGATTTGCGCATGCAATCTAAGAGTGAAATGGGAATTAGGATCCAATAAATTCTTATACCCAATCGGTACTTTTTTTTTAACCTTTATCTGAATCCCGTGTTTTGGTTCAAATAGAGAAAAATTATGATAATTAAAGTTTGGACAGCTGATTATTTTCCCAAATATATTTGCTTACATCATCATTACAATTTCCAATTATCTTTTTATCTCACATACATCACATCACAAAAAGTGTTACAGTAAAAATATCTCAAATAACTTACAATTCAAACAAATTATCAACTAGTCAACGAAACGAATTTTTATTTATAAGGAAAAATAACCTAACCGCAAAATGTTACGACCACGAGGATAAAATGTTACACCTCGTTTCTTTCTCCATCCTTTAAAAAAAAAAAAAAAAAGCAATACCAAAATATCTAGCAAGGGTCACCTGATCTCACGCGGCTTCATCTCGATAAAAAATTCAAAAAAAAAAAAATCGTGTCATGATCCTAAATGTGTTTCAAACTAGAAACATCAGAGAGTAGATTTACTTTGGACCAAATTTTGGTGACTAGACTAGTCCTCGTACCAAAATTACATTTTTCTCTTATAATAGAAAACGAAATGACTGCAAAATGTTACAAACATGAGAAGAAGGAAGACTGAGTGGTGAATCTGAATGCATAAGCAAAATTTTATGGGTCTATCTCAAAAAATTGATAATCAAACATTAAAATTGAAAAAGAAAACAACAAAAAAAAAATTGTTTATTTTTGTTGAGGGTCAGTTCGTGGAACGAGATTACCGACAGTCTCGCCCGAGATTTGAGGTCAACGATGGCGGTGGGTTTTTCTCGCCGCACCAGTCGTCTGTCCCTGATGATTTCCTTCTTTGGGACTGTGAGGTCGTTACTTTCACCGGCTGTGACTGCGTTAGCTCACTGCCTTGGCTCTGATTGGTTAACGGGACAAGGCCTTACCTTCACAACTTTCGTGTCCGCCGTTTGTTCGTTGTGCTTCAAGATTTTTTTCCAAGACGCCCAGAAGAAAAAAAAACATCGTGATGGAAATGGAATTCGGAATTCTATTTGTTTTACAAATTTTTAAGTTTGTTTATTGTCCTTCAAAATTTGCATGTAAAGGTATCATGCATGCAATTTATGTTAGCGTCGAAATCAGTCATCCAACTTGATCTATGAAGTGTTAAAACCATTTGTTGGTAGTGTCAAATTCATTATACGTCAAATGTAAGGCATCAAGTTTGAATATCCTAGCAACTTTTTTCTCAGTCAAGAAACTAATGCATTTTCTAGTATGATCTATCCATCACAGGTAGGGATGGTAACGGGTGCGGGCACCCGCTCCGCCATTCGTTTGAAAACCTATATATATATATGTACATAATTATATATATAATGATATTTTTAATTATACTACTAATTATACATGTCTATTAATAAAAATTATTAATTATTTATACTAAATTTATTAATACATTTATGTTAAATTCCTAACTACACTTAATACAATAACATTTTTTCTAAAAAAAACACAATAATAATTTAGTGATTGTATTTGTATCAAAAGTGAAAACTTGATTATTTTAGTTATATTTGTTTTATCATATTAGATTGTATTCAAATAATCTTTGTTTTATTATTTTTATGAGTTTCAATTGTGAAGTTATAATGAATAATAATTTGGTGATGTGTTAATATTTTAGTACTTGATTATTTGCTCAAATTTAATTATAATGAAATTATATAATAAAATTTAATGAAATTTAATTTTAGTACTTCCCCCGCGGGGGAAGCCGAGGGCGGGGGGAATTAAAATGCAACGGGGCGGGGATTGGGGGAGGTGTCCCCCGCCCCATTGCCACCCCTAATCACAGGTGTAACTTTCAAGAAATGTAAAATTAAGATGCTTGATGGTGAAAATTTAACCTATATAGTCAATGGCGTCTTTTATAAGCATTTCGCCCTCAATCTACTTTTTTTATTGCTGTGAAAATTGAAAGGAGCACCTCAATCCTTTTTAATTTATTTATTTTTAATTTAAATACCCACTCTAAAATATGATGAAGAAAAGGGCATGGGTTTGGTTTTATGAAATTCAAAAGTTAAACCGAATTATCATTGTGAAAGCGACTGCAAAAATGAAGCATATATTATTGTCTGATAAAACAATTGGTGCAAATTCAAAAAGGACACCGACACCAAATGTGATGGCCGTTCTACCGTCACACTGATTCATCATGATTGATGGTCGCTCTCAATTCATAAAGAACAATGATTTAAAAGTTTGGAATATACTAAACTTTTTACGTTCTTTTCTTTGCAATAATAATACACTAATATTACTTAAAACTTGGATCCACGGATGTGTGCACCTCACGTGATAGTTTCATAATAATCTTTGTCATTATTATGGGATATAACAGTAGTAATAATAATAATTGTACTCCGTTCTTTAATTTGTGGAATTAAAAAGTCCGTATGTAAGTTCTTCGCATAACATTTTGCTCATTAAGCTGCTCTCCCATCTTAATGCTTCTTGCCTTCTCTTATCATAAATAAAACTCTAGCCACTGTTTGAAAAAAACGAGCATAGAATGTCACTGGACCTTTGGTTTGGGAGGTCAGGTTCAACTCTAGTCTCCCATCAATTTGTCACTATATGTGATGGTCTTAATTGACCTTCTTTGATGAAGTTTCTACTCACATCGAATTCCCTTCACCTTTTTTTAAATTAACTTATAAAAATTCTATCGTTGCGACAAAAAACATGCAGGAGAATGGACGCAGAGGGAAAAGAAAATCATCAAACAATCGAGGCCATTATTTTTAAGATTGATTTCTAGAGTTGTGCATGCGAAACTTGGAGCAATACAAAGAATCAATTAATATAATACTGACAATTTGTCACTGTCCTCGAGATGATTTTTGCTCGGTGATATGGACTTCTCACTAACAACATACTACAATACAAAACCTAATAGAAATGCTGCTGAATTCGTAACGTGTCCTTGGATATTGTCGCATTTGATTAAAGTACTAGTTGTGAAGAGTCACAACCTCAGATACTACACTGTTCCCAGTAAACTATTGCAGCAGCCCTTCGCGAAGGAAAGGAATGGGAATGGGAATGGGGGACGACTCCTCCTCCACTGCCACTTTCCCAGTAGAGTAATGTGGACTCAGTCTGGGGCACCGACACTTCTTCTGGAGGTACAATACGTTATGATGTGTTGTCACTCACCTGTCTTTTGCGATTTAAACCAGCGTCCTTTGATTCTCAACATAAAGAAATCTACGACTGCTGTCAGATTATATATATATATGTATTTCATGGTTTGCTTATTCTGATAGGAGTACTCACTGTGTGGGGACTTGGGCCAGAGGTTTCCAAAGCTCCATTTTGTTTGTCTTTTTTCATCCTGCCCTCTGTTCTGCAGCAGCAGATCCATTTTTAACAACAATATGATGATCTTACCAAAAGCTACTAATTCTTTATTACTGTCATGCGTGTTGTGGGATTGTCCCCTTTTTAACTTTAATTCAATTAACTTAATCATAAATGGAGCGAGCAATTATTGCAATATTCTACTACACTGATCTTGAGAAAAGCATAATTGACAGTCTAGAATTGATCTGATTAGTGGATGCCCTTGCATTTGCATGAATAATACGACCTTTTCTTTTCCTCCTGCTTTTGCTATGACACACAAGTAACCTTATCAAATTGACAAGGGGTCATCTGTTCGCAGGTTTAAGAGGAGAACAGTTCTGCTTATAATTGGAGCTATAGTATAAGCGCCCAATCTATAATCTCCCAAGAAACAAAAAAAAGTTGGCGTTTTTAGGAATTGTCAAACATGGATTTTCACAATACAGTAATACGCTTCCCACTAAACTGGTTTCACAGACATGTATTGCATGTTGTTTCATGGTTTGACAAACAATAATAATGGGTTTGTTTGGATAGGCTATTATTTGAAATAATTACTGTAGCATTTTTTTGTGATGTGATATATGTGAGATAAAAAGGTGATTGAAAATATAAAAAGATGAGTTGAAAAATGTGTTTATGATGCAAACAAAATATTATTTGGGATAATTTCACTATCCAAACAAACCCAATGTTATGTTGTCCTCACAGGGTGATCCAGCGATAAGTGAATTTTTAAAAATCCTTGAAATTTTGAATTCGAATTTTACCATAGACTTAAATCTCTGTGATTTGTCCGAGGTCATTGCATGGGGCCGTGAAGCACTCCTCTGGTTTGGTGTGCCGCTCGAATCCTAAGGATTCGAGTCCGGCATATATCGGATTAAAATAATAATAATAATAATAATGTTATGTGCAGGACTGGCATCGTGTACGTGTAAGAGAACAAAGTGGAGTTAATTGCGTGTGCAGGAATGGCAGGTGTAGCTGTACCAGTACCCTAATTATGTGGCCGACAGCAACAATAAAACCCACTCATTACGCTGTAAAACCAGAAGAATATTAACTAGGGTTAGTCACATTTTATCCCCTTAAAGAATACCCCATTTCTCAGTTTACCTCCTAACCTTTAATTTTGCTCACTTAACCTCTTTTAGGACAAAATTGCCCTTGCATTATTTTGACTTTTCATTTACCTTGTTTTCCTTTCTTTTTATTTCTTTTTCTCTTTTTTCTTTATTTAATTCTTTCTCTTTCCCACAAAAATATTCACCTTAACGATTGAAATTAAAAAAGAAGAATTACAGAAATCTATCTTCTCCTTAAATGATTAAAAAAAATTCAAATCACTTTTCTAAAATACAATTTGTTTAGCCTTTCAATTCTTTTAATTTTGGATTTTCCTCTTTTCTTTCTAGTTTCTCATTTTATTCTCAAGTAAATATCATAAGATGAAATTGTTTTCTTTTCTTTTATTTCTTTTTCTCCTTCTTCTCTCTTTCATCCTTCCCAATAGAAATTCCATTTCAATGAAATTTTTTGTTTTGAATTTGTAATTGCATATTTTTTGGTGAAGGTTTAAAAGGTATCAAAAACTAATTTTGATTTTTTATATGATGTCACGTGTCACAAATTTCAATTGATGATTATTAATCAGGTCACAATTTCATCTTAAGATATTTTCTTGGGAATAAAATGAGAAACTAGAAAGGAAAGAGGAAAACCCAAAATTAAAAGAATTGAAAGGCTAAAAAAATTGTATTTTAGAAAAGTGATTTGAATATTTTTTAATCATTTAAGGAGAAAATAAATCTCTGCAATTCCTCTTTTTTAATTTCAATCATTAAGGTGAAGATTTTTATGGGAAAGAGAAAGAATTAAATAAAGAAGAAAGAAATAAAAGAAATAAAAGAAAGGAAAACAAGGTAAATGAAAAGTCAAAATAATGCAAGGACAATTTTGTCCTAAAGGGGGTTAAGTGAGCAAAATTAAATGTTAGGGGGTAAACTGAGAAATGAGATATTCTTTAAGGGGATAAAATGTGATTAACCCTATTAACTAAACAACGAAGAATATTAGTGCGCATTACGCTGTAAAACCCACTCATTTACTACAAAATTGACTGCCTTCATCTTCACGGCATTATTATGGTTTACTATTATGCATGAAGGGAAAGCAGCATCATTCTACTGTAATTCGTGTGAGCCAATGAAAATCATCATTACCGAGGATGATAGTTTATCTAGGGTTTTCGAAGTTTGAATCATCATAATCCTTTGAGCCTGAAAAAAAAAGGAAAAGAAAATCATCGTGCTCCTTGATTTTATCAATCAAATAAGAAAAGAATGAAAAAAGAAACGTATTTCTTGAATCAATGGTGAGAATGGAAGGCTCTTGAGCATGCATGGATTCATTCTAATTAATTACTGCAAGTACTTACTCGAATACTTAAACCCCTCGCGCACACGATTAGAGAAGGGTAAAAAACAAAAAAACCCCTGTGATAAACCTAATATACAGAAAAACTCCCTATGATTTCAAAATATACAACACGATATCTCATGTTTTGAACTAAATTGTAAAGGTGACGGAATTCGTTAAATTTAACGGAAAGGACTTATTGGAACCTAAAAAAAAATTTTTATACCTAATTTTTATCAAATATACCTATTCTACCCCTTAACCCTTAATTCTCTCTATTTAGAAAATAAAACAAATGATTTTTTTGAGCTGTCTTTTGCTTAATTATATCAGGGCATTTTGGTCATTTTATCCATTTCCGTTAAGTTTAACGGATTCCGTCACCTTTACAATTTAGTTCAAAGCATGAGGAGTCGTGTTGTATATTTTGAAATCATGGAGGGCTTTTCTGTGTATTAGGTTTATCACAGGGGGCTTTTTTGTTTTTAACCCATTAGAGAAATATATTACTACTAAATTTGTAAACCAGATCTCTGCATGGTTTCTTAAAAATTCTCCCAATACAGAAACCTGCCCTCCACTGTTCAAACTAGACGAGGGCAGAGGGTTATTATTTTATTTTATTTTATTTATTTTTTACATTGTAATGGTACTTATTTACACCTTAGATACAAATTAACTTTAACCGGAACTTGCGAGACCCCTGATCCGATGTAGATTTGGGCACCATCTCACAGGCATATATGGAAATGTTCCATGCTATTATAGCATGACTTGCATCAAGAACTGCTACTATTGTTTCTAGAGAGAGGCAACTAAAAATTTCCAATGCAAACAAAGAAAGAAGAAACAGATTCTTGATGCACCGAATTGTTGAGGAATATACAAGCATGATGAATTGGGCATGGAGGCCCACCAGCCAAGGGATGCCATGCCTTACCATTCTTGCCTCGCCGGAGCTATTACCACATGATTGGAAGAGATCAACAATGCTTAATTGGAGCTATCCTGTACAACTGCTGCTTCAATGCTTGATACTGGTACTAGCTAGTAAGACTAACCTAGGAGTCAGACGTGATAAATAAAATTATTAACAGGCAATTAACTAGGACGTTTCCCAATTACTACTACGCAGTAGACATTAGAGCACTTGGGGGATTTCCACGAGGTTTGAACAGAATTGAAGAGGGTGGGGTATCCGTTTGCCGCCTTTCTTGTTCCTTTACACTTGAGTTGACGTTCGCAATGAATTTCGAATAAATACTACCAGTACTAGAAGAGAATTGAAGGAGGAAGAGGAAGAAAAGGATGCCTCTGTGCAATAATGGGTCCTGACTCAAACGTTTATAGAGAGAGAGGACTTTTAATTGAAAACGCATAATCTCCAATTGAGTATTAAAAGTCCAGAGTATCTTTTACGTATTCCACTTCACCAGTGTTGCTTGTAAAATCTTTTACAGGGTACAACAACGTAAAGGGATAATTGCAGAAACTCCCTGAGGTTTTTTATAGTTGTACTCACCTCCCTTGAGATTTAAAAAGTAGTACTAACCTCTTTTGAACTTAAGATTTTGAGAGCAACTTCAACCCATGTTAAAAAAAAGTGCCATTAAAAAAGTCTTTTAGGAAGTGAGATAATCATTTCATTCCATTTTGTACCTTTTTTGCCTATTGTGAGATAGCATTAGTAAGAGAATGAAAAATATTAAGAGATGACAACAATGAGTGAAATACAGGAGATATGTGTGCAAAGAAAACAAGGACAGCAGTAAATCTGAAAGAAACAACAAATATATATTCATAAGTATGAGATTTTAAAGCATATAAAGAGACTGTTGATCAAGCAAAAAAATTCACTTTTGATCAATACAAAAGAGTTTCTTATTATCATACTTTATAGTATATTGATCGTACACTATTTATCATATTTCATACACAGTTATGATCTCTCATGATCGAGACAACAATTTCATCATACTATAACTAACACCACAACTTTGTGTATTAAGTTGAAATGATAAAGGATTGTTTACATATCATCTTTTGATTGCCACAAATTTTTAAAAGAAAAATTCTCAGATTTTGCCTTGATTTCTACTTTCTTTCTCCTTTTGTTTTATGAATGCATAAAATAAAATAAGTCCAATCAAACCCACCAAAACTTATCTGGAGATTTCTTTCTGCTACATTTTCTTGCTTCTGCTTCTCTTCTATGTAGAAAATATATAATTTTTATTGTCTTCTCAAATGTTATCAATCAGAAAATAGCACCACGTTGGAGCATCAAAATGACACCATTTTTGTAAGTGCACCTACAGTGCCTAATAAAACAAAAAATAATCATTAATCTTACTTAATTAGTTGTTTTAAACTTGTTTATTGCCCTAATTTTTTTTATCCCAAATTTGTTTACTAACAACCTTAAACTCTTAGGATATGAAGTAAATTTATCATATCGTATGTCAATTATAGATCCCCAAATTCATGATAGGGGAGGTCAGTGCTATTTTTTAAATCTCAAGAGAGGCGAGTGCCACTGTCTAAAACCTCAGGGGAGGTTTCTGCAATTATCCCTAATGTAAAATTAGTTCACATAAAGATGACCCCATATCTATATTCCCATGGCTGTCATGTTGAATGACAAAACAGAGAAAGGTAAAGAGGGACTGGGACTAGAATCTATTAGATAAGCCACCAAATTTTTCTTCGCCTTTATAAACCGCGCCTGCCTCGCTAGTCGCCACGGGCACAAACCCCATTGTAAAAGCAATGTCCCATCCTATCGCTTCACCGGGCACCACCGTTATTGTCTCATCACACCATCACTGGATTCACCACAACAAATTAAATAAACACTACTATTATGGTATAGATAATAGTCATTGCTAATGCATCATACACTAGTCTGCTATGATATACTCCTAGGAAAAAGAAATAAACTCAGATATTCTACCGTAGTACGCCAATCATCCTTTTTGAGGATCTCAGACTTGTAGCTTTTCGACTTTGTTTTTCCACCTTTTTATATCTTTTTTCAGCATTTTTTTTTTTGGGGGTGGTTTCTAAAGCAGTAGTGTAACCTTCTTTAAAGACTACACTTTATTGCTAGTAACTTTTCAGAGTTAGGGGCGCAAATGCAATGGACACCAAACTATAATATAATGTGCGATCTCCAATCCCATTCCAAAGTCTCAATTATTAAAGTAATCATGTAGAGTACTAACCTGATAACTTCTTTTTACGTTCTGCTTCGTGAAATGAAGCCTCAGAAAGTTTTTAGTGCTGCCATTTGAACTGAGCAAATCAAATCAATTAAGCACGCATCAACGGTAAGATGATGATAAGGTGAGATTGGCCTTCATGATCGTTGATATGCAATCATTTCTATTAAGAAAATAGAGCATCTCTACGTCATCTTGATCACTTTGTCATCATCTCTTATTTCTGGCCCAAGAATCTTCACTGCTCTTGAGGGACAAATATCATGGGATACCAATAGGGAAAAATAATGAAGAAGAGAAGAGCTGACAAAAAGGAGATTACAAAGCAAAGCAATCAATGGGTTCGAGGATGAAGAGCCTCCCTCTTTCCCTCTCTCTCTCTCTCTCAGCCATAATTATGAACACTTTCGGTTTCTTGTTGCTATTGATGAAGGTCATCAAGAAAATTATTTATTCATAACCTGTCTACCAATCATTTTGACGAGATGGGTTTATCATTGGGCTTTTATATCACAGCACTACCCAATTGGTGAAACCCAACTTGCCATTAACCAAGTAACCCTCTCCTTCCCCCCTTTCTCCAATAATACCATATCATAAATCCACGGACTCTCGAATTTCTCTCTTCCACCACAAATTTCAACAAGGGATTTTCACTTTTTTTTTTCATACACGGGCTTTTGGGGGATGCCATACTTGAATGAGTATTGGAGCTGGCAGAGAATAAGTGCTAGACTGAAGGTTGAAGCAAAAGTCGTCCCAGATCCCAAGCTTTGCAGACTTAAATAGTTGAATGCCTATTCCATTTATCTTGGGCTGAACCAGAATCATCCATCACAATTTTCTTGTTTCTATGGGGAGATCCCAATTTATAGGAAGCCTAATTCAGTAACAATGCGTCTTTGACACCACAGACAGAAAGCCAAGGGACCGCTAGGCACATGAAGCATACAAGGCACCAATAATTAGGAAATAAAGGAGAATATGATTGAACGATTAATTAAGTCCAGTAGATAGAACATAGGCTAAGCAAATAAGTAACATATTGCTACCTCCAAAGAATATTAGATATAATGACTCTAAATAGTATCAATTCAAGCTATATTCTGATATTTACAATGAAATGTCTCTAGCCCTGATAAATAAGCCATCAATTATTCCATTATACAGAAAATTAATTCCTTTGAAAGAGACAAGTTCTCCTACACAGAATAAAAGATGTCCGCCCTCCTCTCTGAACAAAATGGGAATGAAATTAGAATACACATTCACCTATCTCAGCCTATTCATTCTTTACTACCGAGAACTGCAACTTGGCTATGACTACTTGTAAAACTTGATCGGACTCTTTAAAGGAAACAAAACACCAGGGCAACAATGGAAAGAAAGTATACACCACCTGACATATCTAGATGCACATTAAGTAAGACAGACTCAAAACATTCAACATCACTGTCAATATACGAATATACACTGATGATTTCCAGCATTTTGAACCCTTCAAAAAAATTTACGTCAACAGGTGAATTCACCTTCTGGGCACTCTTTTGGTTAATCCAGAGACTTCTGCATGGAAAGATATAACGCAATATAATGAAACACTAGATACACAGTCATCAGTCTTTTGGTTTGTTTCTAAAGTAAAAATCAAACATTCATCAAAAGGGAAATAAGTAATGACTGTAAAGACCCAGAGGTAATGCTGCTCAGTACAATAAGACACATTCCAATGGAGAGATTTTCCCTATCAGGGTGTGGATTATTGAGAACTCGGCAAATTCATGAATGAGCATGACAATTGGCTTGACTGAAAGGAGAAAAAAGATTCAGATTCTGTTGTGTTAAAGATCCGGATTAAAAAATATAGGCCTTAAACCCAAGATCCTATCCCCAATTTCCATCCGTTAAGACTTGAACCAACTCGGTTTTATTCAAAAGAATGGTCATTTTCCCCAATCCAGACACCCCCAGGGGGTCAGTTATAAATTGCATTGCAAGAGTGGCAGATTTCAAAATGCATTTGATTCACAAACAACTCTTTGGCAGATAAATCTTAAAATCAACATCTTAAAAAGGCCACTAAATGGAGGAGAGAGAAAAGGGCCTGCCTCGAAGGCTATCCTAGACTATAGCATGTTCTGAATAAAAGTAATATTATTGCTTAATGAGATAAATGATTTCAAAACATGCATTTCTTCATCTGCATATTCACTTTCTCAAGGTTGCCCAACAATAGGTCATCAAAGATCAAGCTACACGATTCTCCACACTGAGAAGCAATACAAGAATGACTACATGCCTGAATTGCATATCAGAGCCCATTTTTTTAACAGTAAAACATTCAAATTAAACTGTTGAGCAGATAAAATCACACTCTCCAATAGCAGCTTATTTTTTCCACATATGTGAAGGTGCCAAATATCATCCCCAATGTTGCATACTATACAAGTAAGACTGGCAGATCTATTACTTCATACTGGGAGAAGATTGAATAGAACAAATGACATCAAATTGTAGAAGATGTTGTAAGACTACGAGTTACAATATTCTTTTGAGTTTCCATATTTGACTCATCATACTCAACAATGCCCACAAATATTCCAATCCGAGGCTTTTACAAGATCCCCAGTTAACGAGATATTTCTACTGGATAACATAACCATTCCTTTGATTTTCCATTTTAGACCCATAAGTCTATCCAAGACTTCTAGTGATACAACTTACCAACGCATCTCTGATTACCAATATTACCTTTTTCTTTGAGTTTCCAATTTAGACCACAGTCAATCCATGCTACAAATTGTCAACAAGACTTGAATCAAAGGCCATGTTTAGTTTCAATTACCAGTGGAAGGGACCATAAATTCCTTAAAAGAGGGGAGAAATGCATACTGCTACAATGAAGGGAGAAAATATAATTTCTTCAATCTATTCTTAAATCAGAAGTTAGGATTTTTCAGAGAGAAGGGGGGAAAAGTTTCTTCTACCATCTCCTTCTCAACATCATTTTATTTTTAACTATCCTTAACTACATTTTCCAAGAAACCATAATAACCAAATCCTATTCTTTACACAAGCCTTAACTTCATCTTCTTGTATTACCAGTCATCCTCCAACAACCATAATAACACCAAAGCTTAGCAAAAGGAAATCTTGCGTCCAGAAAGGATATGCAAATGGTTGATGAAATTGCAGTCATTTAATCTTCTGACATAGCAAATCGCTAACCAAGCCTATTTAGCCCTTGAAGCTAAGTTTTTGAGTGTGGTCGAGGCCTAATGGAAATTTCGCGGCAAGGAAAGATGCTAGAAAGAAGACAGAAGCTGCTCCAAGGAGCCTGGATCTAGTGTTGGACCCTAGATCTCTCAGTTACTATTGATAAAACTGCAGGAAGGTGGAAATTGAGTCACAGAACCAATCCCATCGAACATTTTGAAGGGGGAGGCTTATTTCTATAATTCATTACATACTTTTTAAGTGAAGTAGCGGGTCAATTCATTCATCATTATATTCTATTTACCTCAATTTCTTTCCATCAATTATGGGTCTATTTGGATGGCCTGTCTTTGGCCTGTTTTAGAAAACAAAGTTTGTTTAAAACAACATCTATAATAACAAAGTTTTAGAAGAACACCAAAAAGAAGTACATTAAATAGGACACCAGTGGTGGTTGGGGGAGGGTGAATGTAATCTTTTGAAAAACACAGAAAGTTTTCAGTGTTTTGGACAGACACCGGCATTTTTCTAAAACAGATACAGTAAAGTAAACAAAAACCCAAAAAGCACACTAGCCAAACAGATCCTATAGTCTTAACTGCATAACTTGCAAACAGTATCAAAAATCATATCATGAGCAACACTGGTAAAACAAAACAACACTTGAGTAATATAAGATAATAGGCAAAAGCAGCTGCATTGTTGGATTTCAACTTCATTCTTATCTCATCTACTATCCACCATAATTCAAATTTTTGAGGGTAGTTCAACACATAATATACATAGGAATTCTTTTTTTACGGAACTTTAAGGAAATAGACAGAAAAGCAAGTTTTCTTCAGCTACCGACTTTTGGGGAAGGGTTATTACGAATTATATAGCATATTGCATCTTTACAGATGAAGTTGCTGGGAGAGAAGGAAAATTGCTTGCAGTACTATTCAATTTATGGAAGAAAATGTAATGTCAGAGAAACAATAACCAAATGCATTTGGGGATGTAGAAAGAATTGTTCATTCCTCTCAACAAGAGAAGAAAAAATATCATGCCAAAGAAGTTTAATTCTAGTAGAAACACAATAGTCATTATATGGAATTTGTCTTCTAATATAGGTCTTAGCAGGACATAATAGCAGGACATAGTCATTATATGGAATTTCTGTACCTCAGATATATGGACTTGAACAATAGTAAGTAAAGGACTCCTCCAAATTCTCAACTGCAACATCAGAGGACTAAAAAATTACAAAGAACTGTCTGCCTTTAATTAGCCTGCTACCTTTATCGCACCCATCTCATCAATCTTTGAGCTCTTATGCTGCAAGATTTGGAATTGTAAGAACACAACACAACTATGAAGAAGCTATTTCAAATGACATAAAAAAAGTAGGACAGGTTAATAGTGACAGTCCAACCACAGGGAAATAGAATGAAAGAACATGTCAACCATGTACCTTACTTTTCTTGTGCTTGTGAACATCACTGAGATCTTCATCCCCATCATGCTTCCTTTTCTGAAACTCAATTAGGCAAATGCGGTCTTAAATTAGATATAGTACATCAAAACGTAGAAAGAAAGATATGACATCCCTACACATACAAAGTTTGATGGGTTACAGCAACTTGCTAAAACCATCAACAAAATTTACCCAGCAAATTTGGGTTCTAAATTCATAAATCACATAATTTGCTCAGTGATAAAGGGCTAGTGATCATGAAAGGGCAATCAAATATGGAGTATTATTAAAAGTCGTGATACACGACTTTCGTCGAGGCATAGCAGTAGCAACAGAGCACAACATCCAAACCTTTTCATGATGTTTCTTTGAGTGCTCAGCACCAGAATCATGATGGCCACTTCTCTCTTTCTTCTTCTCCTTGTCTTTATCTTTACTCCGATCTTTATGACGATGTTTGTGCTTCTTGTGTTCTTTATCCTTGTCCTTGTCCTTGTCCTTGTGCTTTTTATGCTTCTTTTCCTTGTCTTTAGACTCGCTTTTTGATTTTGCAGCTATGGTAGGAATACCCTTCTCAGACTTCAAAACACACCGAGGATGCGATGTATCAGTACTCACCCATCAGGTATAAAAAGAGTAATGAAGTAAAACAAATAGAAAAAGAATCTTGGAAACCCTTGTTTTAAGTGAATCAATGACATAAAACAAAGAGCCATCGTGGATCATTAGCAGCTAAATCAACAAACTATAATAAGTAGACTTACAGGAGGCAGATCAACTGGTGCAGTCTCCCTTAATTGGAAGGCTTCTCTCAGAACATCTAGGTCAAATGGCTGTATGCGTGCATTTGTCTCTCTTGAAAAGGAAGTGTCCTGAATGAGCTGATCCAATTGCATACCTTCACCTTTCCTAATTTCTATGTCTCCCACCACATTATGAAGATAGTGTGTATCGGAGATAGACAAGGGTAGTGACTTCTTACAGAAGAATTCGTGGTGAGGCAACAGTTTGTAGTGGCTTATAAGATCCACAGCACCTGTAAGTTCTCTAGGTCCTATTATCGTAAATAGCACCAAATAGGTAGACGTTACAAATTACGGAAACAAATCTTCGACATTTCAACAGACAATAAACAGTTTAGGCAAACCTACACATGAAAGTTTCAACTACGTTACCAAACACTTTTGAGATACATTCCATAGAACAGAATAATCAAGTAAAAGAGCTCATTCTCACAGTAGCACAAGGCCAGTCAAAATTTGGAAGGGAATAAAATGGGGAAAAAACTAAGCAAGGAAGTCCGACACCGTAATTTCCTCAAAAGCCTGCTCCATTTGATTCACTCACAAGAAAGCAAATAGCAAAAGAGCCATCTTCTTATTCAATTCAAACCAACTTATGAAATGGATGGCGTGCACACAAACTCTAGAAGTTTAAAAAAAAAAAAATCTCAATCTCGATCTGATAGATTGAAAAACAAAATCATGCCAAACAAGAATGAATACACCATAATATGGTAAAAGGAAATTTCACGCAACATCTGATCCTTAAAGTATCTTACCTCTTCCAAACTTCTTGCTATCAGGATCCATCAATCAGCATCAAATATGTAAGAAGACCATTACAACCTGATATTTAACCTGCAAAAAATGGTATAAATCAGCAACTAAAATTGAATATAAATCCTTAGTTAAAAGAGCAAATACAAAAGGAAACATCATGTTACTTAGTTCTCCTTCATCGAAGTGATTCAACCGTTAACAATCAGTAGTAAGTACCACCATAAAAAGCATGGGTATCAACAATTCAAATGAAAAGCGAAGATAATACCCCCTCCATCTCACTTTGATAGTCTTGCTTTTTTTTTCACACAATTTAAGAAAAATTAGTTAACTTTGCTGGAAGAGTAAATCCAGCCTATTGTTTTTCTAAAATACCTTTACATTAATATCAGGAGTGTGACTAATCATTATACCTTTACATTAATTACAACAACAATATTGATGGAAAGTTGCGCCGTTCAAGGCATGAACCAAAGCAATTATTGATAAAGAAATTAACTATATTAAATAAGCTAAGTTATACTCACTGATAACAAAGTATATTAATAAGGGTATTTTAGAGAAGTTAATTATATTTTTCAATTAGAAGGTGGACTATAATTTAGGGCGGATAAAAAAGGAAAACAAGACTATCAAAGTAGGACGAAGGGAGTAATTTACAAGGAAAAATTGAACGGGCACCATCCTTCTTTAATATTGTATTGCCATTTCATAATAATGTTAGGTGCTCCCACCTTTCGAAGAAAATATACAGGCACCATCTCCAAGATAAATAATTGAAAAAAAAGGAAAGAAAAAAATGCAAAAATAACATGAACCTCTGTTGCTCTAATTAACTTCGTATGCTAAACAAGTACAGGTTGCCTAGGTTGGAGAAGACGTTGGGTATACAAGTGGCGGACTACTTCAAAACTCAAACAATCAAACAAAATTGATTAGAAAGAGCAGGGTAATGTAGATTGCAATATGGTAAGCTTACCACAAAAAGAGAATTAACAATGAAAGAAAATGAGGGCGATAAAGAAAGAAAAGAGGCTTTTGTATAAAGCCCATGGCAGCTTCAAAAGTACTCCCTCTGTCCCAAATTTAGAGACGTTTCTTGGGACTGCAACTTTTTATGTACAGTACATTATTATTGCCAACCGATGCTTTACTTCCAAATTTACCTCACTAGAAGTACATTAGACAGCTGAAGTTTGTGTTTTTCAAAGAGTCATAATTCTACGGGTCCCATCTCAATCAAATGCATCTCTTCATACATTAAAGACACGCACCAATATTAGCCTTATAAAGTGAGAGTTGTCTTGCACACTCTTCTAGCTTCTCTAAACGGGAATAAATAATAGGTCCCACTAAATTTCTTGAGACTTTTTTACACATGCACTATGAGGAGAGAATGAAACTGTGGAAGGGAAAAATTTTAGCATGACTCTAATTTTGTGACAATGAAAAAGGTGAAACATGACATTAACAATGGGATGGAGGGAGTATCAGATTGGACACATGAAATAGATGAATCTAATTTCCTTTTTGTTTGTTTCAAGAGATCTATCGATCACTTCTGCATACAAGCTAAAAATAAGAGGGGTTGGTATATAAATTTTGATATTTATCTTCTTTTTTTATCTAATTTTTTCTGAGAATTTCTTGTATTTTCATCACCTTACCTAGGCCTAGCCAAGCACAGAGGCGGTTTTTTTTTTCCCGTAATCAATCAAGAGAAACCGAAACCCCTTTTTATTAGTTTACCTAAGAGTTACTCAATGGGAGGGTTGGTTGAAATTGTAGAATAGGTAGGTGTTACAGATGACAAACAAATATCCAATAGTGCATTGATCAGTTAATTCAATTAATTCAATAAGAATTGGGTATTAGCTCTCCATTTGGTTGGTACCATTCAATTGAATCCAACTCAATTGTTTCTTTATTCAAACAACGAATTTTCAAATTCAATCAATCTTAAGGAATTTATGAAGTTGCTCCTGTCGAGGCTTAGAAGGTCTCAACTTTTACACATGAAATAGACATCTCTATGTGCAGGGATAAGTCGAACTATACTTAGGCTCCACAGCACCTGGAGATTACAATAATAACATACTAGATATATTCTTAGAACCTAGCCAACATAATTGGCAACCAGTTTCTAAGCAACCATGTCATGACAAAACCTAAGACCTCAGGTAAACACTGCATGGCATTAATGCTCTAAATATTTCAGGATCTCCTGCTCCGAAATTCCAGGTGATCATAGCGCTTGATCTAAGGAGAAGCCAGTCCATGCCTATGCAAATATTGTACATTGGAATGGAAGCATACTTCAGTTTCTGGAGTCCCTAAACTACTGGTTGTCGTCGTTGTAAACAGGGGCAATCAAATGATGTCAAAAAACTAGGGAGACATACCATCCAGTTAGTGAGGCAATTACCTTTTATATCCACCTACCATATCGACCAGCATAGCATGCATTTAACGGTTACCATGTGACAACAGTATGTGTCACTCTAATGTTAAAATTTAAGTTGGCGCTTCTTAATACCTGCCAGATTTATACTTTTTCAAGTCAAAGGCCACACGCAACCTCCTGAAATGCCCATCATTTATCGTAGTTTTGAACTATATGTTGACCTGGGTAAATCAGAAAGCTTCTCCTGAATGCAACGTTGCAGATTAAAGTCTTCAACCTCACCATCCGACAGGTTTAACATTCTCAACTTTGTCATGTTGAGCACTTGAGAGTTCTCGATTTTGCCAGGTAAAATTCACAACTTTAACAAAATTCTCAACTTTGCAACGTAAGGTTCTAGAATTTGATAATGAAGTTCTTGCTTTGCAACGTGGCAGCTCTAAAACTCCTTGGTAGATATACCTCCCATTTGAACACCATTATTTTGCCAGCAATTTCAGAATTGTCAACAGAAGAATCGAAATCCAACCGAAATACACATCAACTAATGAAGCGTATAACAGAGCGAAAAAACAGATGGCTAAGCTAAGAGCCAAAGTTCTGATATCCTCCCATGGTGAAATCCTGGAACTTCAATCACAACATAGTTCTCTTATCTGCTAACAGCCAATGATTGCTCAAGAATTTATCCAAAAGTCACCTTAATGCTTCATAGAAACTACAAAGGTGACAATGAACTAAAAGTAGCCAGAAAAAGTAGAATAATCCCAGGAAAGGGCTAAGGAGTTAACTTCCATGACAATCTAAGATTCCATTTTTATCCCAGATATCCATCTAAAATTCCCAACAAAGAACAACCCGGCAAAAAAGAAAAGGGCTAGTGCGTGCACAATGATTCAGCAAAACAGTACCGAATTATACTCGTACACCCAGTCAAAATTTGAGATACTGCTGGTCACTAATCAAGATCAAAAAAAAGAAAAAAAGAAAAGCTCACCTCAGATTCCGAAGTGGTTCGCTCCGCTACTGAAGCAGAAGAAACGGTGCTTCCGTCAAAGGCTTCCCGATTGGAGTGAAGAAGTTAAGGGTGGTGAGTTAGGGTATTGAGTTAGCAGATACTTCGTCGTTTTCAGCTGTTCTCTGTTACAGAAATAAAAACCCTAATTCTTGTTCCTGGAAAACTGGCGACTCCCACTCCGGTTATGAAAGACGGAACGAAAATTGGGCTCCCTTCTTATTATTTTCTATATGTTGTCCGATGTCGTTTGGGGTGTCAATCTACTGCTCTTGTGCTTTGTATTTCTGGAGCGATGCATTGTCTCATTTTTTTCTTTTTTATGTTGTTTGGCTGGTGATATCGTCATCATGCACTGTGTTTCCCTAGTTCCCGCAGCTGGAACGCTTTGACGTGATTGCCCTTCTATTCATGCTGTAGGAGGGGGTTTATTGTCATTTTGCTCAGTTACCAACTTACCGTATCCCCCTGAGAGCGTAAGAATCTTTTTTTTTTTGGGAAAAAGTTTTTTTTGTTGCATTTCAATAATTTGATTTTGTTTGGATTAAAGATTATTTAAATTTTTTTTATAATTATACTGTAACACTTTTGATAATGTGATATATATAATATAAAAAAATTAAAAAATATATTAATGATACATGGGAAAATCTTTTCACAAAATAATGACAAACCAAATACTAAACTTCTTTTTTTTCATTAAAATATGATGATTTGAATTTGTGACCTTTTATTTATTTTCCTTTCCCATGAACTACCCTATCCATCCCTCTCCTCAAAGTTCTATGCCTTCGTTCATAGGTTACTACGAGCATTTTTGCACACAAACTATAGCATTTCAATAAAATAAGGGAATATTAAAAGATAGCTAATTTTAGTGAAACAAACATATTGCCCATCGAAATATGAGTGATTATAACTTATTAATAATGAATATTATCAATTTGGATAAAGAGAAAAAAGAGTATTATCAATAAGCATAATGCATCAACTCTGAAGTTATAATCCTTATTAGGACTATTGATTTGTGCATGAATATTTACACTAATAAAGTTTAAGGTACTAACAAAATTTTTAAGAGAAGAAGTCAAGCAAAGATACCTAGGGAATATTCTCATTTGCAATAGTTTTTGCAAAAGTTAAATATGGAGATTTATTATAGAGAAAATTCGGAATTAGTTAAAGTTATTAATGGTAACTATTAGAGTTTACTTTTTTGATTAATCTTTCTTACACTTTCATGCATTTAACGTCGATAGTGTATTATATACTGCCAAATGTCAATGTATATAAAATTTACATTATCATGTATCAAATGATGATGATACATATATTATCAGAATATATAAGATTTATTCTTACTTTTTTTGCTATTAAATTTTTAAATTCTATGATACAAGATGAAGCAAGTGTGTCAAATAAATTGATTATCCAAAATAAAAATTTTAGACAAGATGAAATAATAAAATAAGAACTTGTCAGTGTTCTTAAGTTCGTACAACTTATTTAAATATTAAAAAAATGATCGTGCCGTTTCATTGCCACGAAAGTAAAGCTTACTAGTCAACAATTCTTGCATCGGCACGAGACAATAAAAATGTCGTGTATATGGTTGTACGGGTACAAGATATATTTTTTTCATTGCAAACTCACACTCGGACCTCCAATGGAAATGCATTTGGAAATTATAAGATGGTAAACCATTCCCGAGAAAGGTAATACGGCAGGCTATCTTCTAATGCAATTTGATCCTAGCCGGTGATCAACAAAAAATGTAAACATACCAGATGTACCATGCGTAAAGAATAACCATTGATTTAAGGAGTTAAAATTGGTAAATACTCAATAAGAATATGTGAGATTTTTTAAAATAATTCTTTTAACGCATATTTCAATTATATTTTTATCTCGGATAAATTATATTTTAAAAATATATTTCTAAAAAGAGTCTCATGTAATTTATTGTGGATCTTGCATGATGTCATTCGAGAAAGACTAAATATACACCTCGATATTATTTAAGTAATTGTTACAAGCTGGAAGATGGTTACTTTTTCATGTAACTAATTTTTGTTTAGTTTTTTCCCCGAAAACTTGGCCTACTCTGTCCTTTATGGATAAAGATATGGTTTCATACTTATACTTGAAAGCTTAATAAAGGAATGTGACAAAAAAAAATGAAAGCTTTATAAGAAACTAATTTTTATAAAAAATATAATTTGTATTAATTGCACACACATTAGAACGTGCCTTAATCACTAGAGATAAAATAATTATGAGAAAGGGAATATGGTAGGTTATTTTCTAATGCAATTTGATCCCAGTTGGTGACCAATAGAAAATGTAAATATGTTGGATATATCATGTTTAAAGAATGTCAATCGGCTTAAGGAGTTTAAATTGGTAAGTACTTGACAAGGGTACGAGAGATTTTGAAAAAAAAAATTAATATATATTTTAATTATGTTTTTATTTCACATAAATCATATTAAAAAAAACACACAATTACTATGGTGTTATTTTTAATCAGAGACTTTCGAGTCTCTGAAAAAAAAAATATAATCCAAGACAACCTCTTATGTTTTGCCATGATGCCTAGTTGATGTGACCTATTAACATTTCTAAACGCCTATTAATAAATATTTGTAAAATCCAATTCCATTCTAAAGTAGTTTTGGGGCCTAATTTTGTGGTACAACAAATGGTATATTTCAATTGAACCGGAAAGTATGACGCGGATATCAATCATTGTATATTTTGTTGGCAATTGAAAACAGACCAGTACTTGCCTCTTTCACGCCCATACCCACTGTCCATCCTTTATCCTATCCCAGAGAACAGAACATGCACATAAAAATTTGGTTTTGTCCATATGCTTCCATATTTTTCTACATCTGATGCAGATTTAATTATATGTAACAAACATTACAAAAAAAGTTTAACATAATTAATAATTTTGGGAGATCTAGACATTCACTAGAGACGAATTTCACATCTTACAATGGAAAACACGAATAAGCAAATAACAGGTTGAAAATAAATCGCCAGGTATAGTACTCAGAAAAAATAGGTTAAAAACATTAGTAACGGGTTAATTGAACAGTCAATTCCTCCCCAAATTAAAAGAAAAAAAAGAAAAGCCCTAAAATGAACAGGACAGCCTAATCGGGAAATTACTGAGATTCCCTTTCATTGAGTGAAGTTGCCTAAAATTAGCAGCCAAAAAAAGGAATCAATCACACCTCAATTTCCGTACAGATTTTCCGCTTTCTCCCGTCCTCTTTCCTTTCTTCCCTACACCGTTTCCAAATTCCTTTGGTTGTATGTAACCTGCAAATAAACTATCTTAATCTTCACAGTTCTCCCTTGCGTCAGCACGTGTGTTGAGCTCTATCCATTAGCAGACTCTTTACATATCCACTGCCCGACTGTTAATTTTTTTGGGAAAAGATTATCGTTGAATTTCATCCAATAATCCAAACCCGGTCGCGAATTTAGCTTTTAGAAGTTGGGCTGTCGACAAAATTTGAACTTGATGGCTGCGAGTGCGAATCCATCTGCTGCTGGTGGTGGTGGTCAGAATAATGGTAATAGCAACAGCAATCACAACAATAATAACGGCCAAAGAGCAAATGGCGCCACCAATAACGGTCTCTCCGTTCCTGAAAATTCCGTTTTGGGGCCTAACCAGGCGGGGCTCATGCACGACCCCGGTGTTAATACCGACTGGACCTCCGAAGAACAGATCCTTTTGGAAGATTTGCTCAACAAGTCAGTAATTTTTTGTCCTAAGCAAAAACTTTGACTTTATTTTTTGAATTTATAAACTTGTGCAAAAGTTTAGGCTAGTTTGTGTGTTTGGTGGATCTGTGCGGTTAATTTAGACTCTTCAAAATCGTTGATGTAGCTGAATTTTCTTTGATTTAAGTTCATGTGCTCGTTTTGCGTGCCATGCGTATTAACTGGTGTGACAGAATTTTACTCTCAATGAAGAACTACTATGTACAAAAGAAAAATAAATAAAGTTGCAACAAGTAAAGTTATGCAAAATAAACTGCATCAAAAACAAACTTTGTGCAACAACTGATAAATTATCTCTCCTGAAGAATATAATAGAAAAGGGTTTAGGAAATTTTTTTTTATCTGGTTATGCGTTGAATGTACGTTTCCAACTGGCATATGATCACGTAGGACATACGGACAGAGTTGAATTGATGTCAAATTCATTTACTGTCAAGATTGTTAACAACTCTTGTCATCTCTAATGGAATGTGTTTATTCTTTTTCATTCTCTTTTAATCTTGTCCTTGTGTTGATGGTGGTATAGCTGCCTGAACATCAATTTATTGTTAACGAAGTGAATGTGAGATGATGTGACCATTTATCATACCAGAAAGCTACAGAGATTTTGTTTGTGGAATTATGAACCTAGGCTGAGCATGTGTTTCTCTTTGCCACCAGCTACTCTCAATGTTCTGATATTCTTTTATCATTTATTTCTTGGTCGTTGTGTTTTTTTTTTTTTTTTTTGGGGGGGGGGGAGAGGAGGAGGTTATTATAGTAGTCTAGACTCTGGTCTAATTTTGGATATGCTAGTGGGTCAACTCTTTAGGTGGCCAAAAATATGTCTTTCATTTTCAGAGGCGGTACATGTGTGTGCTTTATGTTTACTTCTAAGTTGTAAATGATTGATAGCACAATCTCTTAATGATTTAGTCATTTTAACCTTGTTCCTTTGTACTCCATAAATGTCGTTTCTGAAGTTTCAACATTGATTAGGTAATCCAATCATTGTATTTTCTAGTTGTGGTTATCCATGTAGTTACAGTACCCATGCATGGGAGACTTATATTAAGTTGACAAATGGATGGGTCCTGCAGATATTCAGCAGATGGAATTATTGTTCGATATGCTAAAATTGCTGGGCAGTTAAATGATAAAACAGTTCGTGATGTAGCATTGCGCTGCAGATGGATGAATGTAAGCTTTCCATATTCATATCTCTCTCCCCTCCCCCCAACCCCCTTGTTTCTTCCCGCATTCCACTTTCTGATATTGAAGAAACTTTTATCTTAAGCTATAAATTGTTATGCTCATCTTGATGAGATTAAAGGTGCCCAAAAAAAAGCACATGTTTAATGGAGTGCCTTTTCACAACAGTGAGGTTGCTCCACTGCTGAATTAGGTGTCAAGGATTTGATGTTTTAAAGTGGCTTCATTTCATGCAGGGTAGTAAGGCAGCATACACTTCGTTCTTGTTAGACCTTACGGTATTGGAAGTTGCATTCTAATTTAACTTAATTTCTTTTCAAACTTTTGCTTGCCTTGAGAGGTCAATCTAAGCGACATTCCATTGTTTTTCTTGTGATTTTCAAACGATGATGGATGAAAGTTGTATTTATAGTTTACTGGTCCCCTCTTACCCTTTCTTAAATGTAGGAGCAAAGCAAAGAAAGGCATGCTATTCAGAGGGGTTGATTTTCCTTTTGACTAATTAGTATGTCCTACGGTGTTGTACCACTAAAAGTCATGCCTTTCTCTTTTGCAGAAGAAGGAAAATGGCAAGCGACGGAAGGATGACCATAATCCAGCAAGGAAAAGTAAAGACAAAAAGGTATTGCCTTACTGCAGGTTGTCATCTCTGCCTTGCTTGAAATCCACAATTGTGAGATTCAGAGGTTTCTTAATTTGTGCTGCAACCATTTTTTCCTTCAACACTACTTGGTCTTTGGTAGAATAAATTACAGTCATGAACACCACCATATTGCTGTATCGAGCCATAATGAAACATGAGATTTATTGTGACCAAGGCGCCAACCTTACCCCTGAGGCAGGCATGGGGCTTTGTGTTTAGGAGTAAGCTATTTGACCAATGTAGAAAGTCAAAATGATTTAAACCAGAGATGTCTGGAGTTGTTTTGCTTAATATTTTTCTTATTAAAGAAAGCGAAATTGCTTTTGCATTTAGATATCCCTTCAAAATCTATATTTAGTCATCTTAATCCAATAATGACAATTAGCTTTATAGCAGATGCCCTTAGTTTGTTGTCCACTTGCCTGCTCTGTTGCTTCTGATTTGCCTCCTTCAGTGCTTCCATCTTAACTCTCGCCTGCTGATTGTTGCTTTGAGATGCTTATCTTACATACCACATATTTCTGTCGCAGTAAGTTGATGGAGGTCTATTTGGACCACTATTGAGAATAGAACTGCGGGGCAAGTTTTTAGACTTTGTTACGCCGTTTGGGAGTTGGTTATGATGGGGTTGAAGGAACACCAATCTGATGGCTGTTACATCTAGATTTGTCCTGGTTTTTAATGCTGATGGGCCTTGATCAACTTGATGGAATGGGATCTGGCTCTCTTGTATCAGCAGAATGGAACCTATGTAGTTCACTTAAACAACACATCCATTTTAGTAATGTATTGATCTTCTATACACTGGTAGTGTGTTGGGCTTCGATATATGACTAATAAACTTAATATGGACTTGAAATCTAAATTTTACATATGCGGCATGCATCCAACCCTGCTAGTGTGTACACCGTCAGTGTGCGGAAGATTAATCCTTCATTTTATGTATTAATTTATTTTTTGGTTCCCAGGAAAAAGTTATAGATTCTCTTCCAAAGTCTCATGCGGGTAGCCGTACAAATGGCCCACCCTATGCTCAGTCAGTGATGTCCATGGACAGTGATGATGGCATCTCTTATAAAGGTTGGTGGACAGTTTTATGCGTTAGTGGGTAACTATATAAATCTTCCGTTCCCCTCCCGCTTCTAATCATGAAATGCAAGGCTGGATGGCTGATATGTTCTGTCTGATCAGTACATTGCTCCTCTTTCTCTTGATCAACATTTGTGGTTTTCAGCAATAGGTGGTGCAACTGGACAGCTTCTTGAGCAAAATGCTCAAGCCTTGGACCAAATATCTGCAAATTTTTCTGCTTTCAAGGTGATTAAAGTTTTTGATTCTTTCTGTTGAGAAGTTTTTTTCCTTCACTCTAAGGAAGAACAGGAGGCTAGTAGTCTCATGTAGTTGCAGTTTCCTGATGCCATTTTCAACTGAATATTGAAACTAATAATTAGGTTATTTCCTACCCAACTTTGATTTCTTTTGCTGCTGGCAGTTATTGAAGCCCAGCTTTGTGGTTGAAAAATGATGCAATCTTCTAAAACTGAGAGTTCTGGCAATCTTTTATTCTGGAATTCTTACTATTCCTTGTAATTGAGGAATGATGTGTTATGTCATAGTGAGGTTTTCTCTTTTCATTTGTTATCTTGTGTCAGATGATATCAGTGATTGTCCAGCAATGACAATAATTGAAATAAGTCTAGCTGCGTAAATGGAAATATGCAGTTCTCTTATGACAGTGTTATGAAAAGTTTTCTGTCATTCTGCAATGGTATTGTCTACATTATTAGTGATGTCGCTTGAGAATTTCTTCATGCTATTGGCGTTCTATATAATTTCTGTTCATTGACATCTTTGGCATTTATATTACTGCAAAACTTAGTCCCTGGTTGTGAACAGCTAATATTGACAGTGCTTTTCTTATCCAAATTTTATGCAGATACAAGAGAATATAAATCTCTTTTGCCAAGCTCGAAACAATATCCTTAGCATCATGAACGAGTATGTCATGCTGGCTAGTTTACCTACAATTTTTGCATGTTTTTGTTTTACATTAAGAGAAACTTAACGTTATCCTTCATGTGTTTTCACCTGTCCTCCTGAATTTTCAATTTTTTTTCCTGTATTGTTCCTTTCTTTTGATTTTAAAATCCTAAACCTGCTTTGATCTTCCAGGAAAAAAGGGGTTCATGACATTTGATCCTGATACGCCTCTAAAAAATGTTTTTTTTTTCCCATTTAATTTGTAGATGGTTTCTTTATCTAAATACCGTTTCAATGTTCCATGGTTCAAACTTCATAGGGACTTTTCAGTAGTTAAGATCTGGATGATTATTCCTCAGGGAAGGACCTTTACAAATGGTAAGAGCAAGAAGACACATTCTGAGGAAATGATTGGACGGTATTTATGCTAATTGTTAAGAGAGTTTAAAATGATATGTTAAGAACTCCACCGGAACTCTGTTTTTGTTTTTTCAACTGAACTATTAGTTCTTATGATTGTCCACAACTGCCATGTGTGATAATGTGAGCTAGCTTGTACATGTAGCTTGAATGACCTGCCAGAGATAATGAAGCAGATGCCGCCGCTTCCTGTGAAGCTGAACGAAGATCTTGCCAACAACATTCTTCCTCGGGCGTCCTTGCCTAAGAAATCTTGAGATGCTGGCTCTCCTCATGTGGCTCACTCATGATGCTTTTGACTGTGTCCCTGGAATTGGGACCATTGTGATTAACAGATAGCTAAATAAACAGGCTCATTATGTCTAGTTGTTCTGCTATATAAAGTTTAGATTTAAGTGGTTATCTTGTGCTGTTGTTTATTTTTCATTTTAGGAGTAATTTGTCGATTGTGTATACGGTTGGCTCATAGTTGCGTAAGAAGGAATTTTTTTTTCTTTTCTTTTTTTGGTCAAAAACGTGAGAAGGATTTTTCACTCTGTAAATCTTTCAATGAAAGGCGGTCAAGCAGGATTTTTGGTTATAATGAGTAGGGAATCGTAAACTCCTGGTGATGGCTTTACCTTTCTTTATCATTTCTCAAAGAACCTCTCATTTAAGGATAAGCCTAACTAAGGTTCTTTTGGGAGTGCTAATATCATTTCTCTTTTTCAATGTTTATTTATTTTTGCCAGTCATTAACTTTTATGCTATTTGCATTCCTACTCGAACTTATTTAGGGGAGGATTAAGTTAGAGGGTTTGGATACGGGATCAATTGAAAACAACAATATCCAAAAGCAGCTCAAAATAATCAAAAGCAAAACGTCAAATTTTGAGTATCATAATCTGATTTTCCGTTGTCTTAAACTTTTTTATGTGTCTTCTGATCCGATTTTAAGCTCATAACAAAAGTAGTGATACTATAGTAAAACAATTTTGGCTTGGGAAAAAAAAAGAAAAATGGAAAATGCAAAGTGCTGACATCAGAATGACGTGTGAATCGGAGTTACATAAACCCTCCACAGGTGTCCGCACTACATTTTTAAGGGGGGGAGCTGCACAGATACTTTTGGACAGAAGATACAATCCCATGCCATCGTCACCCTCGGCTCCGTCTGCTGTATCTGCCGTTATCCATTTCTGTTTCGCCTAAAAATTCCCACTTTTCTCCATTCAACGACCGATTCTGCATCTCTCTCCGCTCTCTGGGAAAAGAATTTCCTAGATTACTTTTAACTTTGCTAATTATTTTCTACCGATTATTTGAGCTTTTTGTTTCTGACGGGTGAAGAAGAGTGAGTCGGAGGGAGGAGGGACAATGACGGAGGCGTCACCGAAGCTGACGCCGGAGGAAGAGAAGCTCACTATCCGAGACATTACGGTTTCCGCCGAAGCCCAAACTAAAGAAGGCGATACCTTTTATTTACTCAATCAAAGGTATTTCTTATTCCGAAGCGGATGCTTTTAAGGATTTTAACCTGAAACTTTTTCTTAGTTTTGTTTTTTCTTTCGGTTGGTTCTTTTGTTCTGCCGTTATTTCCGCTGCGAAACATCTCTCTCGCTCTCTTTTAAAAGTCTAAAAACCTTGATTAGGACAGTTAGGGTTTAAGAGACCTCGCTCTCAATGCCGGTCGATGCTTAAATTTTACTTGCATTTTGTAAATTAAGGCTTCAGGATTGGAAGCAGATAAATATGAGATCTTGAGTATGGAGGTGGAGGTGAAGAACCCCCCCCCCCCCCCAACCCCCGCCCCGCCCCGCCCCAGACACACAACAACACCACCTACCCACCCAAAAAAAGGCCCGCCCCAAAATCTTATAATCTTTCTGCCAGATTATTAGCTTCAATTTTCATGTAATACAGCATTTTCTGTTTTATTTTTTGCTTCCCACATGTTTCATGCTCTCTAGTGTTTGCAGAATAAGCCCAGGGAAGCCTTCTAAAACTTCTCAAAGGCTTTTAAATTGACTATTTTATTCATTTGCCAAAGTTGCAATTCAGGAGGTAGGATATGTTTTTCTTTTTCCCTTTTTTGTTTCCTTCTAGTTTATAGTAGTTAGCAATACTAAAAGTTTCGACATTATTTTCTGTGCTGCATTTTCTTTTCTTCCTTTGCTCTTAAGCTTTGAATCAGATACTCGCTGGTAACGATATTGCTGCTCATTAAGTGTTGTAAGATTTTTGAATTACTCGGTATTGTTGCTCATTTAAGTTTTGTAAGAATTTTGAATTACTCAGTACATACTTCTGTGGCGTTAAATTATGAAGCTTTTTTGATCCTTATCTTTATGACTTCTTACAGATGGTGGCAGGAGTGGCTTGAATATGTGAATCAAAGCCCAGCGACCAATACAAATAATGGATCCTCTTTTGACCACCACGATTCTGTCAATTCAAATTCTTTGAAGGGACCGTCAAGCATTGACAATTCTGATTTATTGTATGAAGTGACTTCAGATAAATCTACACCGCAGACTGAGCTTCATGAGACCCTCGTGGAAGGCACTGACTTCATATTGCTTCCACAAGAAGTATGGAATCAGTTCTGTGCATGGTAAGTTGAATTGTAAGCCTATAAGTTAATTCACTTGTTGTGCTTCTATGTTAATTCATTGCTTGTGCTTTCTGGTGTATACTTTACAACTATTATCCTTGTTCTGCATTCCAACCAAATTTAATTTCCTATATTTGAGGCAAACTTAATGTAAAATTCCACAAATTGGAATGCAGAAATGAGGCTCACGGAAAGAGGAGTAGAGGAAAACAGGGAATGGTGATATTAAATCAGGGAGGAGGCTGTTGCATTAAGATTAAAAACTAAATTTACTGATAGAGTCTACTTTGTTGGATTTTCAATACTCATCTATCATATTGAAGGTTAATAAATCCACTTGCCAATGTTTATCATACTACAGAGATGTCCCTCAAATTTTGGTGCCAAAATTATCTTTTTAAGAAAAGTGGGGAGGCTAGGAAAATTTTACGTTGGTGTGGACAAACTGCCATGCATGCCTAGGTAGTTCCATGTGCACATGCAAAGTGCCCACTTGACTGCATGCGCATATGCAAGTGGGCCCCACTTGGTATATAAATTGGTAAGTGGGGTTTTTATATGTTGACACGAGACTGTCTCATTGATCATGGGCCGACTACTAAGTGTGCCTAGTTGTCGGTCCGGACCATCGTAAAACTTCTTGGGGAGGCCATTATAATCATCATTTGATGCCAATTTTGTGGAAGTTCGTCCACTTTAACGGTGACAAGCAGTGGTCAGTGGGAGTTCAGAAACACTTAGCTGAGGCCCTTGGAGTTTTGAAAAGTTTCAGTGAGTCTGTAAATTTTTATTGAACTTAGTTTTCTTACCTCTGGTGGTTATATGCAGTTACCTGCCCTTGTGCATTATGCTGTATGTTCGCCTAAATGTTTTAGTCCAATTTAGATTGATTCACTAATCAATCTTGGATAATATTTGGATTCCTTTATATCCTTTTGTCTCCAAATTATGATTTATTTTAAATGATATTCATATACATTTCTTAATCATTATTTTCTGGCAAACTTAATGAAAATGTTTTCAACATGGATAAAACAATATAATTTTTTCCTCCTATTGAGAAGCTGGCTGGCTGAGATAGGGAATGTGGAATTGTGAACAACCAATTACGTAGCTGAAGGCAAGAGTGTCTCAAATTGCAAAGAGATTAGAGTGCTATATTTGAAGTAGATTTAATGGAAACAAGCTGAACTTGACCCTGCAATCTATTTTTATTGCATTATATGCCTTCCAATATTTTTTTATGGAGTTAGAATATCCTTTTTGTATGATCTTAAAGCGGCTAAGATCATATTTTCTAATGATCCAATCGTGTAATAGACATTAGAAGGTCTAAAGGATTACTTAATGATTCAGTGAGGTTAATACTAACTGCTTGGTGGCTCAGGTACGGAGGAGGTCCTCCAGTGGCTCGCAAAGTAATCAACTCTGGTGTCTCTAAAACAGAGTTGTCTGTGGAAGTTTATCCTCTGCGGCTGCAATTACATTTGATGCCAAAAGGTGATAGAGCTACTACAAGAATAAGCAAAAAGGTATCCATATGTTTTGTTTGACTCACTTCTTTGTCCCAGAGGATAATATGAGATGCAAAAAAAAAAAAACTCTTCTTTCTCCTGGTTCAAATAACTGAACTTATTAGAAGGATGGTTATTGCAATGTTTTGTCAGGAAACTATTGGAGAACTCCACAAAAGAGCTTGTGAAATTTTTTGACCTTAATCCAGATCAAGTAAACACTGCTGGTTCTTGTGTTCGACTCTGTTTTGCATTTGACCAATATCATGTTTCTTTTGTACCATATAAATCTGTTAATTGCTTTCAGGTGTACATTTGGGATTACTTCAGTCATCGGAAGCATGCTTTGATGAATGATATGGAAAAGACACTTGATGATGCAAATATACAAATGGACCAGGACGTAAGTTAATCTGTGATGCACATCACGTTAATCTTACAAGTTTGTTATGCTCTTCTGGAAGCCTTTTTTTTTCGTTTAAAGGAGGTTGATGTTTTGATGTTTTTGATGGATAAATAATCGCTCAATTCTATACATAATCATTTGATGTCAAGTTAGATAGCTATAGATGTCCACTATGGTCTTACATGTAAATAGACATGTACGTCTAGCAGTCATGTAAATAGCTATAGATGTCCACTATGGTCTTATATGTAAATAGACATTTACTTCTAGCAGTCATCGGGCTCTCCTTCTAGTGCCGTTAGTAAGACGATCTATAGGTTATAAAAGCATGCTCATATTTGCTATCTTAAAAAGTTTCCTTTTCAAGTGGCGCGAAGTCCACTGGATACGTTAGTCGATAAAATCTTGTCCCAAATTAAGTTTCGTGTAATTTGTGTCTTACTAGTTGGCAATTTTTATCCTTCTGTGCTAAATTTAGACGCGCAGTGGGATCTCTGGACCTACATTCTAATGTGATGATTCTGATGTAGCTTCACATGTGCACTCTGTTTTAGCTTGTCCATATAAGTTGCACCTTAGATTCTCAACGGATACATAGTTTGGTTCCTCATTTGCATACCATTCAAGTACCTATCATTGTTTGCTATCGAGTTTTTCTGCTTCCAGATTTGCCAGTTTTTAGCAAGTTATCTACATATTTTAGTATATTCTGGTATACTGCTGGAGATATAGTAATATGCATGTAGACAACGTGTGTGTTTGCAGCTTATAATGCTGTCAAATTATTTGAATCAAAGCTTATTCATTAGTTTGCATATTTTTGCAGCATGCTTGTAGACTTTTAATGGGCAAACTAATAACTCGTATTCCTGGTACTCATGTGCTTAAGAAAGTATCAAAGTCTAAGTAAATGCCTTAAATCGTCATAGAGTTGATGGCAGCATCTGGCAATATATGAGATCTGACAAATTAAAGGCAGTACAGATCACGGAGACACATTATTGATTTGTTAATTTCATTTAGGACTGCTTTTCTTCCAATTCTGATATAATGAACAGAGAAAGTGAGTGTTCTAAAAGAAAGTCCACCTTGCAACTGTTCATCAAGTGAAGTTCAGAAAGTTACAGTAGTCTACATGCCATGATGACATAACTTTTCTCCTCGTTCGGTACTATAATTTTGAAAGTCATTACTCTTGTAAATCTGTATATTTGTCTACTCATTGAGTCACATTTAATGTTATTAACTTTCAGGTATTGTTGGATGATGAGTGTCCTGCAAGTGTCCCAACTCCTGTGGGATATATGTTTCCCATGTTTTTTTCAGTGAAATCTTCTGTTCTTTTTTATTAGGACATGTTCTTTGAAACACTGGTGGGTGCTGGGAACAGTTCCTATCGTGTCTACAGAGTAATCAAATCTATCCTCAATTGTTGTTATACCTTCATTTGGTTCTTCACAGTCCTTAAAATCAGAAAGAGTTCAATTGAAATCAATGTTCTCTAAGGAAGATTTTTTTTCGTCTTTAGATTTTGAAAATTAGTCCGTCATGGTTTCATGCTTCTTGCTATGATATGAATAACTTTTTCATAAACTTCTCATATTCCTCTAGTTATATGACACAATTCATCTTTTTGGATACTGAGTCTTGTCCTAATTGGTAAATGTTATTTCACTTCTTTTATAGAGTTTTCTTCAACCCATTGATTGTTGCTCTCCTTTGATGATGAGGATGCAATCGTTATGCAGTTTGTATGAGAAGTAGAGTTGCATTTTAATGGTTTCCTAATTTATTTACAAATGCTGAAACAGATTTTGGTGGAGGTTATTGATAACAACGTTGGCAGCATCACCAGTTCTCTTCGGGAGAATGGGACTGCTGATAATGGAACACTGGCTTTTGTGGAGCCATCTCAGTCAGGCTTCTCAATTGCTGGAGGATTATCTGCAAGCAAGGGTTCATCTAGAAATGGCGGTTCATTGCAAAATCTAGGATCGGTTAGGGAAACAGATAAGACATATGGGAGTATTGGTGTTAGCACAAGGGGTTCTTCTTGTGGTTTGACTGGGTTGTTGAATCTTGGTAATACATGCTTTATGAACAGTGCCATACAATGTCTTGTTCATACGCCAGAATTTGCACGTTACTTCCGAGAAGATTACTATCAAGAAATAAATAGGCAGAATCCTCTTGGCATGGTTGTAAGTCTCAATTACCCTGATAACTCATGCTTTGTTTAGTTAATTTTCTGCTAAGACTTAATTTAGGTTAATTGAAGCCCGGACTTAAAGTTTTGCATCTGTGCAATTGTGAGGTCATCATCCCCTTTTTTTTTAATTGGGTTCAAAGGAGGGCCAAAGGCCCTTTGCAAGGATGCTAATGGTACTAAATGAGGGGATGCAACCCCCATAACATCATAACTCAAAAAGGTTCCTAACTAACTAATTCTGGTGGCTCCCTCAGCTCTGTTTTCACTGGTTGTTGAGTTAGGCTCCATTTTGCAATGCAGCTCGCACTTCCATCTCCTAGCATGAGTCAATGAGCATTCCCAGTCCTCAGCCACCCCGTCCCTGCTTTGTGAGATAAGGTTGAAATGGGGGCTCTCTGGATTACCATTTTTAATCATGTTCAGCCCCATTAATGAGTACGATTCCAACGGCACTCTCTGACACCCTCCCTTCCAATGCCGTGTCCAATCCACAGATTATCCCCCACAACTCTGTCACCGCATTCGTGGTTATGCCCAAGTTGATGCAGAATCCTCCCCTCCATATACCCATATCATCCCTAATTAATCCACCATCTCCAGCCACCCCTGGATTTCCTTTTGCTGCCCTATCCACATTGACTTTAACCCACCTGGAGGGAGGTTTGAACTGATCATAGTGCATTCCTTCTCCTTAGGGACCTTAACCCCTGTTAGTACTTCTTGAGTTCTTCTGGCTTGAGCCACTAAGTGATCAACAGGCACTTTGATTTCCGAATCATCTTCATTAACATTCCAAGCATTCCTTGCAGCCCAATGCATGATAAACAATTTGCTGAAATAATAACTCTCCCATGATGGGTTACTCTTATCTGAATAAGATGTCTGCATTCATAGGGAGATCCTGGAGCAGATAAAAATCTTTTTCTATAGGTTTCATGCGTTTCAGAGTGCTGTAATATTGCTGTGAGCAGATGACATGATAATTTTAGTAGAGATCTCATTCTTTTTCTGAAGTTTTTCTTTGAAATTGCAGGGTGAGTTGGCCTTAGCATTTGGTGAATTGCTCCGGAAGCTTTGGGCGCCAGGTCGAACTCCTGTTGCCCCTCGGCCATTCAAAGCTAAGCTTGCTCGCTTTGCACCGCAGTTCAGTGGATACAATCAGCACGATTCTCAGGTTCAGTATGGCCATGTTTTTATGAGTACATGCCGAATAAGTTAAGCTAATTAAGCTAATTAAAATACCTCCTTTTGTGTGCAGGAGCTCCTTGCTTTCTTGTTGGATGGGCTTCATGAAGATCTTAATCGTGTCAAACATAAACCCTACATAAAATCTAAAGATGCAGATGGTCGACCGGATGAAGAAATAGCAGATGAGTATTGGGCAAATCACATTGCTCGTAATGATTCAATTATCGTGGATGTATGCCAAGTGAGTTGTCATGAGACTATGCTTCTAATTAGGGACGTTAGCAGATTAGCTATATGTTCCTAAAGTCTTAGTTAGCCATGTAAATATGCCACTTAGCAAATATTCTCGGTGTCAATATGTATAGTAAAGATGTATTCTGGTACGATCCTATGCGGGTTATATATGTCTGTCATCTAGTTGTTGTGAACTTGTGTATCTGATTTGATTCTGATTAGTCTAAAAAATAATTGTGATCACATGGAGTTCAGCGTTGGATTCTGCATAATGAAATTTAATACCTTTTTTTGTTTTTCTTCTTTTGCTACAACCTGAATTAACTTTGCTTGTGCATTCATTAGATTTTACTTTGGGTGATTTTGTGTTGGCTGATTACGGTTTTGCTTGTATATCATTGTCTAGAATGTTCTCCTTTCTTTAAGGTACAAACCTGAAGAAAGATGGGTATTTATTTTACTTGCATCATTTTGTCAGCACCAAATAGAATTCAGCTTCTAAAAGAAAATTGGTTCTGAGCACTTCCATTTGCAGATTAGATATCTCTTGCTTGCTGAATATGTAGCCTTCCATTCACTTACATATTCTGATTACTCATACTATCGTTCTCTCAAACTGTTTTCCTCTTGTACAGTTGCTGTAGAACACAACTTAAACTGCTTTTAACATTTATGTTTCTGTTACCATTTTGTAGGGCCAATACAAGTCAACTCTAGTTTGTCCTGTTTGTAACAAAATCTCAGTTACATTTGATCCATTCATGTATCTTTCATTGCCTCTTCAATTCACGTCAAACCGAAGTATGACAGTTACAGTTTTCACGTGTGATGGGAGTGCACCTCCTGCTGCTTACACTGTTGCAGTCCCAAAGCAGGGACGTTGCAGGGATCTGATCCAAGCACTTGCTATTGCATGTTCTTTGAAGCACAATGAGAAGCTTTTGCTTGCAGAGGTTTGCCTGCTAATTTCTGATTAACTCTTGTGAAGACCCAATCTTTTTGCAATTTTGGGTTTTTGATGATCTCATATACTAAATAATTTAGATAAACTGTTTAAGTAAATTTGTTCCTCACAGATACGGGGCCACAATATATATCAATACCTGGAAGATCCTTTAATTTCATTAGCTTCCATCAGAGATGATGACCACCTTGCTGCCTACAAGATTCCAAAATTAGTGAAGAATACAAAATTTCTTCAGTTGATACACCGCCGAGAAGAAAGGTATGTGTAAACTGACTCAAATGTGCACCATTGTAGGTGTAAATTTCTTCAGATTTTTCTTCAAGTAACCTACGGAATTGGTTGACTAGTCCTTTTACTTCTATCCTAAGCATTAAAGAAAAAGGAGTTTCTAAGATCATTAGGAACCCAAAGCACTTCTTTCTTTTGTGCTTCATTTAAACTGCTCTACTTTAAGATCTGTAAAACGCTGCCCATGCCTTGAGATTTGCTTGGTAAAAAAGGTTCCAGTACTATACTGCCTCATGGTTTAGGTTTTGCTTTCTATTTTAACGCTGATTGCTTTGTTCAGGGAAACTGGTGGCGCTCAGGGTGCAATGAGTTGGAAACCTTATGGAACACCTCTTGTATCATCAATCTTATGTGAGGATGTAATTACAAGTGATGACATACAGTCAATAGTTCACACCTTGCTTTTGCCGATGTTAAGAGCTGAAAATGTAGGGCATCCCAGTTTCACTAGTTCTCGCACCTCAGCAGCAGCTTCAGATTCATCTCGAGCTGCTGGTTTAACTGAGGAATGCACTGAAACCTATGTTTCTGGACGACATGGGAATGGTGGCAGCTCGAGAGCGAGAAACTTGCAGAAACTTCCACTTGTGTTTGTTGATGAAAATAATGTTTGCATTGACTTAAGTGTTGGGGAGGATAAGGCACTCAAGTACTCTTCATCATCACCATCAATACTTGTATTTATTGATTGGTCAAAGAAGCTTTTAAAGAATTATGATACACACTACCTGGAAAACTTGCCAGAAGTATCAAGATATGGGCCCACTGCCAAGAAAGCTCGTACTGAGCCTTTGTCATTGTATACTTGCTTGGAATCATTTTTACGTGAGGAGCCGCTGGTTCCTGAAGACATGTGGTGCGTTTCTACTTTCCTATAGGAACTCTTATTTTAAGCTAAGTGTGAAGCTGTGGGAGCTGGGTTGTATTCCTCATGGATGTGCATGTATTCTGTTGCTGCTGATGTTTTGTATTATAGATATCTTATAAAATTATGTAATTATCCATCTGGATTCAATTCACGGTATATAAGTTTGATTGGCTAATGTTTGAATGATGAAGGTATTGTCCTCGTTGCAAGGAGCGAAGACAAGCGAGTAAAAAGCTGGATCTTTGGAGGCTTCCTGAAGTTCTTGTCATCCATCTTAAAAGGTTCTCGTACAGTAGGTCCATGAAGCACAAGCTGGAAACCTTTGTCAATTTTCCAATCCATGATTTCGACTTGACAAATTATGTAGCCAACAAGAACAACTCACAGCGGCAGCTGTATGAACTGTATGCCTTGACAAATCACTATGGTGGCATGGGAAGCGGGCACTACACAGCTCACATTAAGGTTATACAATTTTATCCACCTTTTCCTTTAAGGGAGTTGAGTTTAAGTTGTTGTTTGTGGTGCTTGTTTGTTGTCTGTCGAGATAGAAATGTTTTGATGGGGTACTTAACGATGTTTAGCAACATTTTTGATGGGGATTGCATCATTTTTGTAGCTTATGTATATTCTGTAATGGGATCACTATATATGAGCTGTGGTATGTGCACATTTTTCTTTGCATATCATTTTTTTTCCTTTTTGGGTCATATGTTGATCAACACCTTGAAAGTCTGGCTCTGCTTTTGTTTTTGCTATGCAACTAATACAAGCATCTGGCTCTCCTAATCATCTTCACTCTATTTAGTCTTCTAGTTTTCTCAGTTTTGTGGTGCTTTACTAGAGTGCTTGTTGACTACTATTGTTTTTTCTGGAAGAACTTGTCTCGTGATTTTGCTGACCACAGTTTGAATTTGTGGTAATCTTTCATGCACAGCTTCTTGATGAAAATAGGTGGTATAACTTTGACGACAGCCACATATCACCAATAAATGAAGAAGACGTGAAGTCTGCTGCCGCCTATGTACTCTTTTATAGGAGGGTCAAAACTGATAAAGCCGTTCTGAGCATTGGAGCATCATAGGCTTCTGCTGATTCCATAACTGAAGTAGCCTCCAGAGACTAGTTCATTTTTGTTTGTACATGAAATCGTTGTAGTGCTCTTTCAAAATACTCAGTATGCTAACCCTTGGGCGGTTTTTGAGTCCCTGTGGGGTTAGGGAAAGCTTCACAAACAAGTACACTTTATAGAAGATTTTGGATCAGAATTTTAAACCTGCAGCATGTCTTAGTTTCTGTTGCAACCACCTATGTCTTTGTTGTATTTTGAGGGGCTAGGGGAAATTGGCGAGTTTGATGGTTAGTCTGACATTTCTTAGTAACTCAGTCGAGAGATTGTCTGGTCTAAACGGCCAAGATTTAGATATTAAGCAGGTTTAGAGGTGCAGATCGGATTTTATTTATTGTATTTTAGCAGAACAAGATGCTGGTTGATATATGTTCAGAGCCCATTTAAAGAAAAAGGGTAGTGTATTCTGTCACGATTTTGCTAGTGTTGCATACTTTTCGTCGCGTTCACTTTCTTTTCTGTTCTTTTCCTTTTGTTGTTATTGCGGACGACGCTGTATGCGAGACTGCGTAACCTCTTCTGGGACGGTTTTGCATCTCGTTTTACCGTCGAAGCCGGGAGGAGGGGGGTCATTATGTGACAAAATTTCCTGTCGAATCCGGCAAAAGGGAGAATTTTGCCAAATGTGAGGAATGTTTGATGTTTGAAATTTTTTAACGTGATTACTATTGAATTAGACAACAGAAACAAATGAGTTGGAGCATGCATTTGTTTTGCGGCTTTCACAGACTAGTGAAATAGGTGCAATAGGTAGAGTATTCAGTGCTACTCGGAATTTTATTTATTTATTTATTTTTTAAGTAGAGGAATTGTGAGATTTAAGTAATAATGAGAGGGGATTTGAACTAAGGGCATCTAATTTTTGGGGTTTCAAAAGTTTGGGTGAATTGAGGCTAATGTTTTAGTTTAACAAGTAATATATGTGTCTACTGAGACTTTTATGAGAGAAATTAGTTACTTAGCAATTGAGATTTTCGGTGTCACTTTTTTAGAAGCGGTTCAATGCTAATTCTAAAATTATATCAAGTGTTCAATTAATTTAAATTATCACGTGATATTTGATTTAAATTTAAATTAACTGAATACTTGACATCAAATGAATGAGTGACACCGGGTTGTCACTGATTAAGTCGCACCGACGATCTAATTTGATTGCTTAATGCATGCTATTGCTATTCTTTATGGCTCTAGACATTTGGCCCTGCATTGCGGAACATGTCGTGACACAAATAAATCACATTTACATTCTTAATGAGAAAAGTGAGTTAGAAAGGTGAGTAGCTAAGGAAAAGTCACTAGAATCGCAAATTGTGATGCTTGGACTGGCTTCCTATGCATTCCCTTGTCAGCTAATTTAGACTAATTAGCCTTACCGGCTAAGGCCAGCTGCAATATAGACACGGATTGTTTTTTAACATCCTCATCAACCATATAGACTAAGAGTGAAAACCGGGGTTCCACGACGGCGTCGTCATCCTCAAGTGTGTCGCCGGGTGATTGGTTGGCTGTTGATGACATGGATGTTGTCAAACATTGGTGGCATCTAGTTGTTTCTTTAGTCAAACAGTAGAGTTGTTGTTTGGTAATGGGTTGTTGGGCTCAGAGATTAGTTAATATTACGGTTGTAGCCCTTTGGTCTTCACCTATTTACATCCCGACCTGTTATTCTATCTATATGAGTTCGTCGTTTTATCAAGGGTGTGTTGGTAATGTGGCTTTTATCGTACCTCTGGTTAACCACTGATTACGTTTCTTCTTCCTTGAGCTCACCACCGGAGCTCTGTTCTGGGTTCTACAGTACACTTTCCCCATGATTTTTTCTCTTTCTTTCCCGGGGTGAACGTGATGGTACTGATGAAAGTGGTTGCTTCTCCGACTTCCTTTGTGCTTAATTCGTGTGTGTTTTTTTTTTGGGAAAAAAAAGGATTCAGATGTGATTGATGGGAGAAGTAGGTTACCAGCTCCCTTTCGACTTTTCAGTGACAGTAGCAGTATGTTACTTTCCTCCACTCCTTTTATTAGCCATCCAACTCCCTCACTCTAACCCTTACTTCCTTTTTCTTCTCGTCTTCCTTATCATGAAGAAAGCTGTGGTTTTTCTCTCTTCTTACTTCTTTTTCCAAAGCATCTTTATTAGTCTTTTGGTTTTTTTCCTCCTATTATTTACCATATTAATTGTCTAATTTTTTCCCCTTTTATGATGCTGTGATATTGCAGGTACATAATCTGGAAATTTTCTACTCCATCTTCATGGGTTTTGTAAGTTTTGTTTTTCTCTTTGAAGGTAGATTAAGAAAGCTACGGTTTGGACAACAATGTTCTGTTGTTGCAGAAATTTGGCTTTTCAGAGGAGAAGGTCACCACTTTCATTGCAAACAATCCTATGCGGAATTTCATGACAAGTCCTAAATGGTTTGAGAAAAGGTTGCATTTAGTGGAAAGCCATTTGGGGATTCCTCGCAAGTCCACCATGTTCCATTATGGGTTTAAAGTACTCTGTGGCTTGCGAAAGTCAACAATTGACAAGAAATTTGACATTTGAGGAGTTATGGCTGGTGTAATGGGGACATACTTTGGATGGTTAGGTGTTTACCACTATTTTTAGGCCTGTCTGAGACTAGAATGAGAAAATCTTTGGATTAGTTCATGAATGAAATTGGATATACTACTGATTACTTGGCTTTGCACCATTTCTTATTTACTTTGAATTTGGAAAAATGAATTAAGCCAAGGAATGAAGTTTTTAAGATTCTGAATGAAAAGAATTTGAACACTAGGAAGAGGGACCTTGGTAAAGCTATGTACCGGATAGAATCGAAGTGTGTGTAGGATTATTTTTTGCCTTATGGGGATGGTCATCCCGGCTAGGCTTAATCGATAAGGGGCACCTCGGCTCTGTTGTACCGAGACGATTCCCTTATCACCTAGAGTGATCCCCGTCCGTGCTGATCACCTTGGTTACACTCCGTATACGGGTGACTGAGGCGACTCCTGCATCCACTGTTACTTTGTATTGGCCCTGTGCCTGACATGACAACCAAGGTCCCGTCAAAGGCTAACACCTGCAGGACGGACAGGACAGTCGAGGGGACCTTTCCACTGCACAGACTTATCAAATTAGACTGATACGCTCAATCATAGTCAGATCCTAAGAATTTGGATCCCACTATCCTTCTTTCCAAGTTGTCCCATATAAATATTAAGATCTCTCACTCAGAAAGGGATGGACAAAATATTCCGTAAGAATCATTTTCTAGAACTCCCATTTTTCACTATTATCCAAACTGACTAGATCGTCGGAGGAGAATCGGGAGACATAGCCCCGTCTCTGGTAACTTGAACAGGTGATCCGTATAACCGTACCCCGCTTGGGAGACCACTCCAACAGTTCGGCACAGCTCGTCGAGCCAAAATTCACCTCTTTAATTGGCGCCGTCTGTGGGAACAAGATACTCTTGAGAATGAAGTCTATACGCTCTAGGAGTAAGAGAGTTCTCCCCACTGGAGTTGAGTCAAGCGCAGCCGCTCAACAAGAAAACATTTCTGAAGGGCAAGGGTCCCAGGGGACTTAGCCCGCAAATGAAAAGGCCATTGCCTTTATGGCTGAGTTTGTGGCTGAGAATCCGAATATCTTTGAGGAATTAGAAAGGTACTTTAAAAAATAGGGCAAACAAATAGTCGAATCTTCTAAGAGGAGGTCAGCCAAATTCTCCGAAGTCCCTTCCAAGGAGGAATCTGACGATAAGTATCCTGTTCGTAGTCTTTCCAAATGTACGTCATCCAGGTCCATCTCTAAAATAGATTCCATTTTGAGGGCATTCACCCAAGGTCTCTTGGGGAGACACCCTGCGGTAGCACCTCGGCGCCCCTAGGGGTTGGCGGTGGATTACATGAGGGTTTCGCCTTTCACGGATGATATTAACAGGGAAATGGTTCCTCTAAACTTCAAACTCCCTGTGTTACCACATTATGATGGGCGAGGTGATCTTGAGGATCACCTACACGCCTTCATTTCTGCCTTTCGGTTATATTGTGTCTCCGATTCTATCATATGTCAGGCTTTTTCAGTTTTCTTGCAGGGGACCGTTCGAAAATAGTTCTGGAGCCTGGAACCTAAGAGACAAGCTTCCCTAGGTGAGCTTGTGGATAAGTTCATCCACCGATTTGTCTCTTCTAGGCCAATGATAAAAATTTCAGCCTATCTACTAAATATGTAGCAAGCCCCGGGGGAATCTCTCCGCTCGTATGTACAGAGACTTCATTATAAGAATGTGTAGATACCTGATCCAAACGAGTAAGTAACTATAACTGCATTTACAAATGGGTTAGTTGCTGGAGTGTTCAATACCGAAGTGCACAAGAAATATCCCCGAACACTTCGAAAGCTCTGGTAGAAAGTTGACAAAGGCCTATAGAGCGAAGACCTGAATCGCATGAAGAGGGAGGCTCAAACTACACGAGCGAACCACGATCCCCGGAAGAGATAGGGAACTGGTCGAGATGATCAAGGGCCCCATATCGGAACTCAAAACCCTTCCTGTGACTGTCGAAGCGTGTTCAACAGGATTGCCAAGGGTAAGCATCCCATTTCTGACTCTGAACTCATTCCCCTCACCACTAGCCGATCGCACATACTTGCCGTGATCGAACAGCATCACCTCGGTCGTGCCTCTCTTAAGATGATCGAAAAGAGGAAAAAGAGAAATTTCAACCTTTATTGTTCGTATCATCGGGATATCGAACATGAGACTGAAGATTGCAGCGATCTTAAGAAAGAGATAGAAAACTTGATCAAGCAGGGGCATTTGAGAAAGTATCTTTGCAGGGAAGCGGGCTCCGGCCGGAACGATTCCCGTCGCTATTACCAAGGCGATCAGCAACGAGACGACAGGCGAGAACCAAGGAGTAGCGGCCGGGCCCCCAGGTACCCTTGGGAAGCTGGAAGGCCTCCCCGAGATTGGTCCCCCTGATTATGGGTTAAATATAGTTGGAGTCATCAATACCATAGTAGGAGGTCCGATGGGAGGGGATAGTCAGAACTCCCAGAAAAGGACCTACAGACAAGTTAATCCGGATCAAGCAGAGTCGAGCTCTCGATTATCCGAAATAATCACATATGGCTCCAATAATCCCGTCCCGGCTACCTCCAGTGGTCATAAGGCCTTGGTGATTGAAGTGCTCATCAATAATTATATAGTTAAAAAGGTGTACGTCGACCAAGAAAGTTCGGTAGATGTCATGTACTACCGAACATTTGACAACTTGAAATTGACCAGGGAGCAACTGACTCTCATTAGGACCCCTCTTGTAGGGTTCAGGGGACATGTAGTCCACTCGGAAAGAATGGTAATGCTAATGGTGACGGTCGAGTATCATCCTCGCTGTCGTACCATTCCTGTCAATTTTGTCGTAGTCAAAACTGATTTTCTCTACAACCTGCTAATTGGTCGACCCACCCTGAATGCATTACGAGTTGTGTACTCCACGTACCACCTGAACTTTAAATTTTCAACTCCTACTGGTATCGTCGAGATAAGCAGTGATGTCCGCGCAGCGTGAGAGTGTTACCTCGCTACCCTATAGACCGCATCTTCCTCAACGGTCGAGTCGACGACCGAGGGAAAGAGGTCTAGTATTCTTTCAATAAATTGTATAGACTCTCAACAGACCGGAAAGCCTAAAAGGGTAGAGATTGGAGATGAGGTGGAAGACATTTCTTTGAACCTTTCATACCCTAATCAGACCATTCGCATCGGCATCAAACTACTTGAATCTCTCAGGAGCTAGATAGTCAACCTTCTCAGAGAATATCGAGATGTTTTCACTTGGTCTGCCGAAGAAGTTGTAGGAGTGTCTCACCAGCTTATGCTGCATGAACTGAACGTTGACCCGCGTGCGCGTCCAGTTAAGTAAAAGAGAAGGCATTTTAGACCAGAACGCAGCAAGGCCATTACGGAGAAGGTCGACAAACTCTTGTCGGCGCGAATAATCAAAGAGGTGCAATATCCAACTTGGCTGTCCAATCCCGTCATGGTCAAGAAGGATACAGGAGAATGAAAGATGTGTGTTGACTCCACCGATCTGAATAAGACCTGCTCTAAAGATTGCTACCCGTTGCTGAAAGTCGACGCCTTAGTCGACTCGGGTAGAAGCCGAACCCCTAAGTAGCATAACTGGTCTGGCCGTCCAGAAATTCTACTGAAAATGTGTCGTCTATCATTTCGGTTTTGCCCTGAGTCATCATTTTGGACAACGAAAAATAATTTACGGACAATCCATTCAAGGCGTGGTGAGAGCACCTCGGGATCAAACAACACTTCACCTTGGTGGGGCACTCCCAAACTAATGGACAGGCCGAGAATTTCAATCGAATATTTCTTCACGGCCTTAAAACCAGGTTATAATAAGCCGGGTCCTCTTGGCTTGACGAACTCTCCAACATGTTGTGGTATTACCGCATTACGCCAAGATCTGTTACGCAGGAAACCCGGTTCTCTTTAACCTATGGATCCGAGGCGGTGGTCCCTACCGAATTCCTTACTCTGAGCCCTTGCATGGCAGCATTTGCCGCCGAGGCTAATGAAGAAGAGAGAAGAATGGATCTCGAACTTATCGAGAATAAGAGAGATGCCATAGCAGCTCGAGTTGCCTTGTATAAGAATATTCTGCATAACTATTATAATACCCGAATTAAATACCTTTGATTCAACCTGAGAGATCTAGTCTTGCGAAAGAATTCGATCAGCCGATCTGAGTCTCAAGGCAAAGAAGCTCTTAGGTAAGAAGAGTCGTACCGCGTAGTTGAGTTTAGTCAGAATGGTTATTGTAAGTTGGCCTACCGAGATGACACTTTAGTGCCTAAAACTTGGCATGTCGAAAAGCTTAAGTTGTACTATCCGTAAAACACTTGCATTCCATTCAAGACTACTTGTGTTATTCGTTTTCAGTTTACTTAATTATTTTTTAGCATCATTAGCTTGTGTTGTCAAAAAATAAGGGAACAAGACAAGTAGAGAGAATAGTAGAATGAATAAATGAGATATGGAAGTAGAATAAGTGATTGTTATTAAGAATGAAAATTACGAGTACAAAATTTCGAGGTCAGGGGCTCTTTTAAGAGTTCCCTGCCTCGGCGTCACTAGAGCCTTCCCCTTTCCCGGCACCGGTTTCCTCTCCTGCCGTCCCACCGAGCTCGTCACCCTCTAGCGTTAAATTTTGACATCCAGCGGTTGAATTCTTTCTAAATTTCGGCCAGATTCCTCCCAGCCAGAATGTTTTCAGCCATGCGGTCGTAGAGTTCCTTAGCATCCTTATTATAGCCGGCCTTGTCTTTGAAGGAGTCCAACTGTTTTGGGGAGAGAAAGGGAGCTGTATTATTGATGGTCGAGGTGTATTCAAACATGAAGTTCGGCAGGGTCAATTCGCCAAAATCATAGGTGAAGGCCTCGGAGGTACAAAAGGCTTCCATGGTCGAGCTATCCGCTTTGTTTATTGCCTCCCGAGATGATTGCTCTTCCTCAAGTCGTCTCTTCCGCTCTTCCTCCAGAGCCGTTTTCGGTGAGTTCATGGTAGTCTCGGATTACTCCAACTCGGCTACCGCTTTGTCACGCTCCTTGCGGAGATGAGCCTGCTCGTCCTCAGCCAATTTTAATTTTTTCTCCAACAGAGAAATTTTATCCTGAACTTCGGAGGCTGGCGGGTAGTTTTCGAGCAAGTTAATGTAGCGTTGTGACAACTCGGAGAAGAAAGTCGAGGTAGAGGCCTACGCGATAAAGGCACTCTGCATTAGCTCGGTAGAGGTCAGTTTCATGGTATATTTCTGGTCCCTCGGCAAGGTGGAGTGCATGAGAAGATGATGGGCTATGCTGGAGTCCTTGCACCGATTGTTGACATTGATGTCCCACTCCAGACACCAATGCGCGTCGTGGTATACCTTATCATTCCCGGCAGGTTGAGGTTGCACATGGTGAAGATTCCACAGAGAGGACCCCGTGACTGGCGTGTCGGTAGGATGGGCGTTTTTACCTTGGCTAGGAGGTGGGGAAGCCATGATTACATCCCGGGTGGCCACCTCTTCCAGAATGGCGGGAAGTGTTCTCGGGGATCGTTATCGGTGTGGTGCTCGCCGAGACACCGTGGGCACTCTTCTTCTTTTGGACGCTCGAGGTCTCACCAGTAGCCTTCCGTTTCAGCTGTCTCTTGGCCATTGGTCCGGTGCCTGAGGTGATCAAGTCAGACACCTTCACTACTGCATAGGAAAAATGTATTATTACTTAGAATCAATTGAAAGTAAAGACGAAGCTATGAATTGAAAAGTCTAATGTTTCTCAAGCCTAGAAGAATAATAAGGAGGGCAGTTGGGATCGATCAGAGCTCGACTGATCCCGCTGTCTACGAGGACCGCCTCAAAAAAAATCCAACTATTGATCCTGAGACCCGATCCAAGGAGTTTTTGAAAATTCTCTTCTTCTACTTGACCTGGGGAGGGGCTGCTGCGGTGTGTGGCCTCCACCAGAAGCCCCGAGAGAAGCTTTTGGCCGGGACGAAGATAAAATTATGCTTCCACTCCTTTATTGAGGAGGGAGTGTCCACCACCAATTTCAAAATATTGGTATTCCTGTTGCCGAAATAGAACCAGCCCTTATCACTCTCGCTGTTCTTGATGGTATAGCATCAGCGGAAGAGATTGACTGTAGGGGTCAACCATTGCTTTCAGCAAAGCAGCTTGAATCGAATGAGGATTCGGATGGCATTCGCGACCAACTGGGTGATTCTCATACCCCAGTATCTGAGGTTGTCCCGAAAGAATCTTGTGGTCAGCATTCTGAGCCCTACTTCTAGCTAATTTATGTAAATGGCCATCTTGCCATTCGGTGGCAGCTCGATCGACTAATCCCCCTAGGTGGATAGATACTATAACCCTGGCGTAATGGGTACTTGTGGATCACCGCGATCACCGCGGTCACCACGGTTTCGCCAATTCTGCTGCTGAACAGAGGGAGTTGGCCGAAGTCGATTACCGAGAGGTCTGGTGGGACGATCGGTTCTTGTACCCCCTCGACCCTAGGTACTTCAGATCCGAGGGCATTATTGTACAACATTTCGGATTCTTCTTGTCCTAACTCTTGTGATGCCTCGGTCCCACCGGACTCCTCTCCGGGGTTGGAAGAGATACCTTCTCCCCTGATGGGTTGGACCTCTCCGCTGTGCTGTAGTCTGGCCTCACTGTTTCCTCGTATGTACGATCTACCTGAGCCATATTTAGAGAAAAAAGGAAGAAGTGACGAACTTACTATTCTTGGAAGGAAAGCTGAGGTTAGCTGTTGCAAAGACGCCTCGGATGCTTACTCTGATGGTTGCTGTAAATTCTCACGGTAAATGGTAAGGGGTGAAAAGGACCCCCTATTTATAAGAATGTAAAAGCAATCGAAATGGCGACCCGTTTGAAATTTCCAAAAGGCGTGCCCTTTCTCCGCATTCATGTATAGCCGTCACTTTGACCAACCGTCACACGTCTTTCCATGTTTTGTCATTTGGACTGACAACCGTCCCATCATCCCCTGTCTTGTCCTGTCCACTCGTACTTGACGCGTTATCATCATGGCGCGCATTAATGATCTACGATTTCCACGTGGAAGCCTCGAAAGGCCACCAGTAACTCACTTCTTTCCGAGACTTAAGGGGCTTATTGGGGATGGTCATCCCGGCTAGGCTTAATCGATAAGGGGCACCTCGGCTCTATCGTACCGAGACGATTCCCTCATCACCTAGAGTGATCCCCGTCCGTTTTGATCATCTCGATTACACCCCGTATACGGGTGACTGAGGTGATTCCTGCATCTACTGTTAACTTAGATTGGCCCTGTGCCTGACATGACAACCAAGGTCTCGTCAAAGACTAACACCTGCAGGACGGACTGGACAGTCGAGAGAATCTTTTCACTGCACAGACTTGTCAAATCAGACTGATACATTCAGTCATAGTCAGATCCTAGGAACTTGGATCCCACTATCTTTCCCTCCAAATTGTCCCATATAAATATCGAGATCTTTCACTCAAAAAGGGGTGTACAAAATATTCCGTAAGAACCACTTTCTAGAACTCCCTCCATTTTTCACTATTATCCAAACTGACTAGATCGTCGGAGAAGAACTGGGGGACATAGCTCCGTCTCTGGTAATTTAAACAGGTGATCCGTATAGCCGTACCCCACTTGGAAGGCCACTCCAACAGTTAGGCACAGCTCGTCGAGCCAGAATTCACCTATTATGAATTGCCTGATATGTTTGAGTCCCACATCAAGAAGTTGGAGCAGAAGTATGGGCCGCTATGAAATGCTCAAGGTGACACAATCTTGTTACATTGGTTTGATATGATTCTTGTATTATTCTCCAGACAACTCCTTTTGTCTTTGTCACTATCTTCTTTTTCTCTGTTATCTCTCAGTTGGGTACTTTTCATTGAAATATAACTTTTAATAACTCCAATATTGTGGCCAGTTGTAATTGGTTTGTGGTCGTGAATACTACGATTTTTCTGAAGGACTTCTCATGTGAATGTGTTATTAATAATCATATTATTATGCTGTAAAACCCAAATAATGTAGATTTGAAGAATTCAGTGTAAATATGTACTTAAAATATTGAGGATTCATCTAGGTATTCTAGCTGCATCAAATGCTAAATTGAAGATGCATTTGGAACTCTTCATGAAGGAACTCAAATACGCCCCTGATTGCTTGGCATGCCATGCTGTTTTGCTATGTTTCAATTTTGAATAAGTGAAGCCTCGTTTGAAGTTCTGAAATTTCTTAACTCAAAAGGTTGTGCTAACTAAAATCTTTCTATATGGAAGATAATCTTCTTTCCTTGATATGTAACAATTGTATGTCAAAACCATTGCAAGCTATTATTTTGAGAAACTTCTGTTTTCTTGAGGGATTGCATTTTCTATGCTCAGATAATGTAGTCAAAGATTTCATCAGGATAAAATTCCTTACTATTTGTAGAGAAGATAACTAAATAGGTAATATGTTTTTGTCATTAGATTCTTCTTGTCATTGTCTTGAATGTAATTTTTCTGAAATTAAGTCACCAGGAACTACATTCTTGACTTGTTTATTGACTTAATAGTAATACTCTAGTATGGATTTGGATCTTAATTCTCCCAACCATGACAACCCTAAAGAGGCTTGCATCATGCTGCACTTGATTCTGCAATGACCTGAATTTGTTACATTTTGGACCTGTTTCCTGAGCATCGGGTCTCACACCAATGGACCTATAGTCCTTATGGGTTGTCAAAAATCACAATATTCAAGCAGAGGAACAACCAAATCAGTCTTGTCTATTTTTCTTTCATGTGTTCTTTTTTGTTTAATAGTTTTTTTCTCCTTACAGCGGCATCTTGTCCTTAGTATACTAAGATATGGTACATTGGGCTCTGAACATCTGGGGAAGTTGTTAATTTCAAACCAACATTGTTGACTTGATATTGGAAACCAACATTGTTGACTTCTCTTTGGCACAATTCTAATCCCACATCGGTGGGATTAGAGATAGAAGCATGGATTGAGAGTTATAAATAGCTCTCAAGTCTTCCCAATTGGTGTACCAAAAACAAGAGAATTACAACAATAAAAATTTTTGTAATTCTCTTGTAATTCTTTTTTCTCATAAATTATAAGAGTAGGCTGCTTGAGTGGTGCTCGGAGAGTAGGCAAAATTGGCCGAACTCCGTTATCAATTTTTCGGGTGCGTTCTTTCCTTATCTTTTTTATTTACTCCGCATTTATTTAATAGTTTCTTTTCTATTGTAGTATAGTATTCAATATATTTATCGGATTTATTTGTAGTATTTTATACGGTTTATTTGTGTGTATTTGTCTTATTCTTGTTTACGTATTATTTATGTATACACGGGTCTAGTTGTGATAATACACCGTGCACGTAAATTTTGTCTAGGAGATTGGGTTTTAAGTGGGACCGCTTGTGATCCCTCCAATCTTTCGTGAGAATTTATTTGGAATGGTAATTTTGTCTAAGGAGATTGTTTGACGATCTTTCCTGGAAATTACTGAATCGATTTAATCACTAGTTAAATTTTGAGTGAAAAATTACCCGATTTCCTCAACAAGTGGTATCAGAGCTGAAGGTTCGTCCTTTGGTCTGTTTGTAATTTTTTTTATTAAATACTATTATTTGAATCTGTAATGGCATCACACGATTTCACGTGAAGAATTAGATCTGGGGCATCGGCTTTCTCGTCCACATGGTCGAGGATTCCAATGTCAAGTTTGAAGGTGGCGGTGGAGACATTTGACGGTACTGGCCATTTCGACATGTGGCAAGGCGAGATCATGGATTCTCTTTTCCAACAGAGTCTTGATATTGCTATTGAAAAAAAGAAATTAGATGACATAGAAGAGAAGGAGTGGAGTACTATAAACCGGTTGGCATGCGGAACTATTCGATCGTGTTTATCCAGAGAGCAAAAGTATGCTTTCAAAAATGAGACTTTTGCATGGAAATTGTGGAGGGTATTGGAGGAGAAATTTCTGAAAAAGAGTGGTCAGAATAAGCTTCTTATGAAGAAAAGATTGTTCCGATTTGATTACCAACCAGGTACTACTATGAATGAACATATCACTATGTTTAATCAGTTAGTAGCAGACCTGTTTAATTTAGATGTAAAATTTGAAAATGAAGATTTGGTTTTGATGTTGTTATCATTCCTTCCTGATGAATTTGAACATTTGAAAACTACGTTATTTCATGAGAAGGAAACTGTGCTTTTAGATGCTGTATGTTCTATTTTGTATAGTCATGAATTGAGAAAGTAGGATAAAATAAAAAAGAAAGTAGCTACAGCAGATGAAGCGTTAATGGCAAGAGGTCGTCAACAAAGCCAATCAAAGGGGAGAAGAGGAAGGTCCAAATCGAAAAGCAGAGTTGCCAAAGATGAGTGTGTTTTCTGTCGTGAGAAAGGGTACTGGAAGAAAGACTGTCCAAAATTGAAAAAGAAAGGAAAAACTCCGCAAGATGTGAATATTGCAGAGTGCAAAAGTGATGCGGAATCAGATTTGTTTCTGACTGTATCACCTTTAACATCCCATCCAGATGAGTGGATTTTGGATTCAACTTGTACCTGCCATATATCTCCCATACGGGAGTGATTCTTTGAATTTGAAGAATTTGATGGTGGAATTGTTTACATGGAAAATGACAATTCATGTAAAACAGTTGGGATAGATTCAATCAAATTACGTAATCATGATGGATCCACCAGAATCTTGAAAGATATTCGGTATGTGCCGAATTTGAAGAGAAATCTCATCTCTTTGGGACTCTTGGAGTCAAAAGGTTTGGAAGTGAAGATGCGAGATGAAAATTTTAAAGTAATTTCAGGAGCAATTGTGATGTTGAAAGGTATGAGGAAGAATAATCTGTATTATTACCAAGGTAATACAGTTGTTGGGACAGCAGCAGCAGTAACATCTTCCAGTAGCAAGAAGGATGCGGGGGCAACAAAGTTGTGGTACATGCGATTGGAACATGTTGGTGAAAAATTCTTGCAAAATCTTGCCAAACAAGGATTATTGAAAGGTACGAAAACTTGCAAATTAGAATTTTGCGAGCATTGTGTTTTGGAAAAACAAAGAAGAGTGAAATTTGGCACAAGTATCCATAATACCAAGGGTGTTTTGGATTATGTACACTCAAATGTGTGGGGACCTGTCAAAACTCCATCCCTTGGTGGCAGGTATTATTTTGTCACTTTTATTGATGATTTTTTCAGAAGAGTTTGGGTGTTTACTATGAAAAGCAAGAATGAGGTGTTAGGAATTTTTCTTAAATGGAAAGCTCAGGTTGAAAACCAGAAAGGAAGAAAGATCAAGATTCTCCGAACAGACAATGGTGGAAATACAAGAGTGATCCCTTCCAAAAGATATGTCAAGAATGTGGCATAGTTCGGCACTTCACAGTTAGAGGAACACTGCAGCAGAATGGGGTGTCAAAACGTATGAACAAGACACTAGTGGAGAAAGTACGTTGCATGCTGTCTAATGTTGGGTTAGGCAAAAAGTTTTGGGCTGAACCTGTGACATACGCTCAACATTTCATTAATCGCTTGCCATCATCTGCAATAGGTAGCAAGACTCCATTAGAGGTATGGTCTGAAAACTCTGCAACAGATTATGATTCTTTGCGTATTTTTAGTTCTACTGCATATTATCATATAAATGAATCAAAATTGGATCCAAATGCAAAGAAGACTCTCTTTATGGGTTTTAATGCTGGGATTAAGGGATACCGTTTGTGATGTCTAGAAACAAAGAAGACTATTATTAGTAGGGATATTACATTTGATGAATCTGCCATGTTGAATAAGGTAATACAAAATGGGACCAGTAGTACTCCGCAACAGGTGGAGTGTATGCCAAAACAGGTGGAGTTTGAGCAAATAATGGTGAGTTCAATAAATAGCACCATCAGTGACTCTCCCATGGCAGAAGAGGAGTTAGATGAGAAAGAGATTTCTACCCAAGAACCTTCTCAGCAGCAAGAGTCAATTGCCGTCAATAGGTCAAGACGAAAAATTCAAAAACTTACTCGTTTTGTTTATATGGTGGCCTATGCACTTCCAGTTGTTGATGATGTTCTATCCACGTTTTCTTAAGCAGTTCGAAGTACAGAAAATGATAGATGGAAAGATGCTATGGAAGAAGAGATGCAATCTCTTCAGATGAACGAGACGTGGAAGTTGACACAACTTTCGAAGGGCAAGAAGGCAATTAGGTGCAAATGGATATTTGCAAAGAAAGAAAGATTTCCTGACAAGAATGATGTTCGCTACAAGACAAAATTGGTGGTTAAAGGTTACGCTCAAAAAGAGAGAATTGATTATAATGAGATATTTTTTCAATTGTTAAACATTTCTCTATTAAAATTTTGTTGGCTTTGGTAACGTAGTTGAATTTGGAGCTAACTCAACTTGATGTGAAGACCGCGTTCCTTCAAGGTGATTTGAAGGAGGAAATCTATATGTCTCAATCAGATGGATTCAAAGTTGCTGGTAAAGAAAATTGTGTTTGTAAGTTGAGCAAATTGTTGTACGGATTGAAACAATCACCGAGGCAATGGTACACACGATTTGTCCAATTCATAATGGGTCAGAAGTATACAAGAAGCAAATACGATCACTGTGTGTATTTACGCATGTTACGAGATGATTCCTACATCTACTTACTCTTGTACGTTGATGATATGCTGATAGCGTCGAAGAACCAAGTTGAAATTGACAAATTGAAAACTCAGTGAATATAGAGTTCGAGATGAAGGATTTGGGAGAAGTCAAGAAGATTCTCGATATGGAAATAAGTAGGGATAGAACGTGAGGCAAGTTTTGTCTGATACAGAAGCAGTATTTGAACAAGATATTACAAACATTTTGGTATGAATGGAGATTCAAAACCTGTAAGTACTCCACTTGCTCCTCATTTGAAACTTAGTAGCCTATTATCTCCAAAGATGGAAGAAGAATGAGCATGCATGACGAAAGTCCCGTATATTAATGCAGTTAGTAGCTTGATGTATGCAATGGTGTGTATGAGACCCGACATTTCACATGTAATTAGTATGGTAAGCAGGTTTATGCATGATTCAGGCAAGGGTCATTGGCAAGCTGTGAAATGGATTCTACGGTATATCAAAAATACTGTTGATGTTGGATTAGTTTTTGAGTAGGATGAATCACTTGGCCAATGTGTAGTTGGATATTGTGATTCTGACTATGCATGTGATTTGGATAAGCGACATTCTACAACTGATTACTTGTTCACGTTTGCCAAGACGCCAGTTAGTTAGAAGTCTACTTTGCAGTCAACGGTGACTTTGTCTACAACGGAGGCAGAGTATATGGCGATTACCGAAACTGTAAAGGAGGTAATTTGGTTTCAAGAATTGCTTAAAGACTTGGAAATTGGTCAAAAACACGTTAACGTGTTTTGTGACAGTCAGAGTGCTATTCACTTAGCAAAGAACCAGATCTTACACGCAAGGATGAAGCACATTGATGTTCGCTATCACTTTGTGCGGAAAATTCTCGAAAAAGAGGAGATTTTCTCCAGAAGATTCGGACTGCGGAGAATCCTACAGATATGCTGACCAAGGTGGTTACAAGATCCAAATTTGAACATTGTTTAGACTTGGTCAACATCCGACACGTTTGAGTTGGTGCCTGAGTACACAAATTTGAAAGCACCACAAGGACCGTTTGTTATTTTTGAGAGAGAAGGTTTGTATTTTTTTGGTGGAATTAGAAATTGTGCCAAGGTGGAGATTTGTTAATTTCAAACCAACATTGTTGACTTGATATTGGAAGCCAACATTGTTGACTTCTTTTTGGCACAATTCTAATCCCACATCGGTGGGATTAGAGGTAGAAGCATGGTTTGAGAGCTGTAAATAGCTCTTAAGTCTTCCCAATTGGTGTACCAAAAACAAGAGAATTACACCAATAAAGATTTTTGTAATTCTCTTGTAATTCTTTCTTCTCCTAAATTATAAGAGTTGGCTGCTTGAGTGGTGTTCGGAGAGTAGACAAAATTGGCCGAATTCCGTTATCAATTTTTCGGGTGCGTTCTTTCCTTATCTTTTTTATTTATTCCGCATTTATTTAGTAGTTTCTTTTCTATTGTAATATAGTATTCAATATATTTGTCGGATTTATTTGTAATATTTATACGGTTCATTTGGGTGTATTTTCTTATTCGTGTTTACGTATTATTTATGTATACACGGGTCTAGTTGTGATAGTATACCGTGCACGTAAATTCTGTCTAGGAGATTGGGTTTTAAGTGGGACCGCTTGTGACCCCTCCAGCCTTTCTTGGGAATTTACTTGGAATGGTAATTCTGTTTAAGGAGATTATTTGACGATCTTTCCTAGAAATTATTGAATCGGTTTAATCACTAGTTGAATTTTGAGTGGAAAATTACCCGATTTCCCCAACAGAAGTTAGGTTGAATCGTTGACAGCAAGCTTGCTCCCAGATTAATGTTCACCTTGGTTGCCACTTTAGTATTTGAAAAGGTTTTACTTTTTTGGGTCAAGGTGAACACCCTCTTGATCTCAAGAAATGTTTTATTGATCTTAATAATCTTCAAGCCAGAGAAGACTCTGCTATTAGGTATTTTGAATTATTTTTTTAAAATTTCTGACCGAGCTGTGGATTTTGACTATTTTGTGATTATTTTGGTTGATTTTATAAGTAGCATTTTTCAGGCAAGCTGAGTTGGAGGCTGAAAGATTTTGGGATTGCTGTTACAGCTGAAGCTCAGAGCATTTTTTATGCTTTGTCCAAAACGTAAGTTTTTATGTATGTCATTTCTTTATTGCTGTTTCTTGATCTTCTATTAGTGGTTTGACTTTCTCAATATGATTTTTCAGTATATTTTATGTAGTTTTCTGTCCTCTTGATTTGAGTATTTCTACAACGAGGTGTATGTAGGTTTTCATTTGTTAATTTTTTTCACAGGATGACATCCGAAGAGAAGCTCAAACGATGAGTTTGATAGATCACCCAATTGTAATAGGACCGTATTGTTCGTTTGTTGTTGATAGCTACCTTTGGGTGATCATGCCATTCATGACAGAGGGATCTTGTCTACACCTCATGAAGATAGCCTATCCTGAGGGATTTGAAGAGTCAGCTATTGAATCAATATTAAAAGAAACTCTTAAGGCTCTGGAGTACCTTCATCGACATGGCCACATCTATCATGACGTTAAGGTTAATTAAATCTGAAATTCACATTCTATTGATTTTACGCTTGCTGTCATAGCTGTTTAGCATTTTCATTTTAATTGTTTTTCATTGAGCATGGTTTTTTTTTTTTTGTGGGGGAGGTGTCGAAGGTTTTCAATGATTTTTGTTATGTTTATCAATTTTTTCCTGCACTAGACAAAGTTTGGAGAGAGAGAGAGAGAGAGAGAGAGAGAGAGAGAGACTGTGTTCTTATGGCTTTTATGCAATAGTTTGGCTAATTCAATTGGCAGAAAATCAAATTTTGGGGGTGGACATGGCCTCTTCTTTGGCCTTTTGGCCATGGCTGTATGAGTATTTTGGTTTTGGCCACCTTAATGGTTCCACTTCATGCAGGAAATATATTAGTAGTAGGGAGATAAAGTTTGCTGACTTTGGTATGTCAGCTTGCATGTTTGACAAAGGTGACAGACAGAGATCAAGAAATATCTTTGTGGGAACTCCATGCTGGTATTTATTAGTAGCCTTTTCCTTTTAACCTTTCATATTAATAGCCATGAATTATCTTTATTTTCTTGTAATATTAAGCTGTTTTTCCTGTGTTTCTTCACAGGATGGCACCAAAGGTGTTGCAGCCACAAAGTGGTTATGACTTCGAGTAACCTAGTATTTCTGTAGAATTTTAATTGTAAAATTTTTTACCTGTTTTTATATGTTAAACAAGTATGGCTAAGCTTTTTATTATATTAATTGCACTTGTTTTACAGGAGCTTACAGTCAGTGGCAAAGGAAAATCTGACTGTATGGTAAATCAATCCCTGGGAATGGTCGTTGCTTATAGAATGCTCCAATTTTCTCCACTTAAGTGGGAAGGAGGGTGACTAATATATTTAGTTGAATTAGAAGGTGTTAGTATACTTTCTTTTTAAGTTTGCAGCCTAGAGCTTGTCATGGGCACCAAATTAGAGGGTAAGGGAAAGCCTGAAAGAAAGAAGAGAAATTAAGTCAATATTGTGTCTAATGAATGCTAGAAGCACTAAAATGGCCTTTGTGCATAATTTGGTTTCATAGTTTTCTGAAAGAAACAGTGATTTTTCTTTGTATCAGGGCTAATATCTGCTCATTTGGAATCACTGCACTGAAGTTGGCTCATGGTCATGCACCATTCTCAAAATATCCCCCAATGAAGGTATGGACTTTATATGCAACAACACCAGATAACAATAACGAGCTTGATGCAACATGTTCTTGAACTGTATTTGTGCACTTAATGGAACTTCCTCATTTTGGTAGGTTCTTTGATGACCGTACAAAATGCTCCTCCTGGACTTGATTATGACCGCGATAAAAAGTTCTCCAAGGCATGTATTTTTTCTTTCAATAGTTGGCTACTGTGCTTAGATATAAACATTTTCTAGGACACCAAACTGGATCCATATTATATCTGTTTGTTTCTACTTCTGCATTTCCTCATTCAATCTGTTTGTTTTCTACTTAGATATAAACTTTCTCTAGGACACCAAGTTGGATCCATATTCTTTCTGTTTGTTTCTACTTCTGCATTTCCTCATTCTTATGGTTTTTATTGCTAAAGCATTTCCTCAATTTCGAACAGTCTTTTAAAGAAATGGTTGCAATGTGCTTGGTGAAAGACTTAACAAAGAGACCAACTACAGAGAAACTGTGGAAACATGCCTTTTTCAAGAATGCAAAGCCTCCAGAGCTTTCTGTGAAAAAACTCTCTGCTGACTTACCTCCGTTGTGGAATTGTGTCAAGGCAAATTTGAGTGTATGTCATTTTAATGGTACTATTATGGAACTGCTAACTATCATTTTATTTTCTAATGGTTTACCTACTAAAAAATTGCAGCTTAAGGATGCTGCACAACTAGCTTTGAAGAAAATGCCTTCAGCTGAACAGGAAGCATTGTCACAGGTCTGAGACATCAGAAGAATTTATTGGCTGTTTGATCTTTTATTTGCAACTTTCTGAATGTACATTAATTTTATGCTCAATCTTAGTTTAGATATTAGTTTGATTGTTTTTTGTAGCTATCATCTGGGACCTTTTTAGCAAAAAAAAAAATGCAAATTTAGTACATTCATTCTCATTGTTATTGTTGTTTCCAAGAAAAAAAAAACGTCCCTCCTTTAATGATCCTTTCTCAAAATATAAACCTCTTGTTTCCTTCAACTGTTGTTCATTTCTGATACTTATAAATGTTCTATCAATCATATGAATACTGATTAGTCAAATTTTAGTTAATTTAAAAAATGTGTACAAGCTTATTATTTTAGTGATTTCGATATTTCCCCAACTTCTCTGTAGTTGATTTCCTATACGCAACCAAACAAGGGCATGCATGGGCAATTGGTAAATGTGATTTTTTCCACCATTCTATACCCGAGAGATCATTCTTTTTCTAGATCGTGGCAGTCGGTGTATCTATGAGAGTGGTTAGAACATCAAATGGAAAAGAAGTATGACTAATTAACATCTAATCACTTATTAAATTTGTTTATACCCAAGGGGCTGTGGCTTGTAGGTTTTGCAGTCACTTATCTTAATTAATCTAAGATTCTGTCATTACCTCCACTTAGCATGCATTCAGTCACTTATTGCCTATTGCATGTAGGTGTGCACTCACATAACATGTATTGAGCATCTTCTATCATCTGCCTTGTTTGGTGCACTTGTTGGTCTTGTGTTGAGATCTTTGGGAAGAAAAGGGTTTGGAGCAGTCTACTGCACTTTCTGGCATATGATAGGATTTAATTTGCTCATATGTTTATTTGAATATAAATGGGATCAAGAGAGTTTGAAATTCATAGTTAAAAAAAGATGTTTAAATAAAGGAACTTTTCTACATTGTAGAAAGTTTTGTACCTATTATTTTCTATTGTAACAGATGGAATCTTCCATTTCATCCATGCGATAAGATGAGAGGCATCTAATAATCTTTTTCATATTTAATATCTAAATTTAAATAACAGAACATTTATGGGCAAGATTGAAATTACATCGCCCGGTGTTATCTTCTAATAATCACCAAAAGCATGGTGCCGTGTGAAATGATACGATCTCATAAAATAAGCAATATAACCAAACCCGTATTAGTTTTATGATTCTCTACATAAAGCGGCGTCACTTGTTTATTTTCACGCCGTAATGACACAGTAAAAAGATTTCCCTTTGGACCTCGAAACTAAAACTAAAAGAAAAGAGCTTGGTCAACTTCTCCCTCCTTTCATTATTGATTATTCATTACCCAACCACTTTGATGCTCTTATTAGTAGATCAGGCTTCATGGCTAAAGAGAGAAAAACACAAGAAATGGAGATGAAGACATGTTCCATATTCATAGCTGCAGCCACCTTCATACTTGGGATTCTATTCTCCCGCGTAAATTCTCAAGCTGTAGCGGATTCATGCAGTTCAAACATCGACCTCGTCGACGTTCAACTACCCTTTGATACAACTTCTTTCAATTGCAATCCTGTGTGGAGTCCCCATGGTTTCACCCTCAGAGTAAGTCCTCCAGTCCCTCCCCCAAAGAACCCAAGAATGGAATTCTTAACAACCCAAAAATGATGGACAACGTTTTTCTCTTTTTTCTGGATCAGTATAAGCAAACAGGAGCAAGTGAATGGAGCTATGTTCTGTCAGCCCCGAACTCACATGCTTACATAGGAATGGGATTTTCACCCAATGGGCAGATGGTTGGTTCAAGTGCAATCGTGGGTGGGTGGCATCAGATGGTACACCGGCCATGAAGAGATACTATCTGGGGGGAAAGAATTCCAACCAGGTCATGCCGGATCAAGGGAACCTTGAGATTGGAAACTCAACCATAGTAACGTTCAGTTCTCGAATCTACATGGCTTTCCAGCTGGTCAACACCGATACGCCCGACAGCCTGCTTATCTACTCCGTCGGGCCTCGGAACCAAATTCCCTCAGCCCCAAGCTTCCGTTTAACACAGCACTCCGACTATGCCTCCATCGTCTTGAATTATGCCACAGGTACGCCTCTTCAAACTCTACTTTTTAATATGTATTCATTTAAACATATTTTCTTAAAATAAGCAGAAACAGTAATCCGTTCCCCATTACCTTAGAAAAGTTTTCTTAGGAAATCGTTTCAAAGCAGTCTTTACGAACCATTCGTGCATATAATCCACCTCGTAATTCAATCAATTATTCAATTTAGTTACAACTGTATATTAATACAACTTATTAATTCTGCTGTACTAGGTAGTAGGTACGACTGTGTCTTAATACAACTTGTTTAAGGTTTTCCTTGGGAAAAAACAAGATCATGTATTTATGTAAGGTTGATCTCCGAAAATTGACTAAACATACTTACCCAAAAAAACAAGAAATGAAAAAGGATGACTAGGCCAATATTTTTGAAGATGCATGCTACATTGAACTTTGCGAACTTTCTCTTGAACGACTAATCGTACCGGTAAGGACTAAAAGGGTATGCTGCAGCATTTGAGCATTTTTCTTTTTTTCTTGCTCATTCTTTCCAGTTATTTTGAAGGTTAGCTAGTTACTGTTTTTTCACGTTTCATCATCAAGTCGACCAAGTATCACATGTAATCTTTTGGAATTTCACTTCACAAATTTGTAGTTAACCGTTTGGTCCGTTTCTGGCATATGCATAGTCCTTGCGCATTCGCAAGGATGGTTGATTTCCATGGTCTCGTTCAGTTTGTCCGTGGGGCTTTTTTTCTTAATCTAAAAAGGGAGTCAAGGAGGTGTTAGTTTAATGGTTAAGGTTGAGATTTCAGAGTGTAGAGGTTCGAGTTTTAACCCCCTGCTCCTGCTCTCTGCTTCTTAAATCTCAAAAAAAGGATCTCAAAAGGATCCTTTCGCCAAAAAAGGATCTTAAAAGGGAATATAAAATCAGTTTTGATGTGGTCAGACTATCACCATTACAGTTGACAAATTTTACTAATTCTCAGAACCTAAATCGATCCGTTTTCAATTTACATGACTTTTACCATATATCCTATATATAGAAAATCCCAGAAGTTGTAAGCATTGTTTGTGTTTAATTACTCTGGCTGATCATGCATGTGCAATAGGTCAAACTCAAACGAAGAATACACGCACAAATTCGCTGAGAAAAAGCCACGGGATCTTAGTGATGCTAGGGTGGGGAATTCTGATGGCAATCGGAGCAATGGTGGCTCGGTACATGAGGCAATGGGATCCAATATGGTTCTATTCCCATGCAGCCATCCAATCATTGGGATTTATGCTGGGTCTCGCAGGTATTATTACAGGTCTTGTCTTGAACAATCGTGTCAGCACCAACGTGGATAAACACAAAGCCATCGGCATCACCGTTCTCGTACTTGGTTGCCTCCAGGTTGGTTCGTTTTCGTGTTACATTTTTTATTATTTGCAAGTAACCAGTTTGTATATCATGCATGCATGGCATACAAAGTCTTCTTGTTTTCTTACCAATTTTGTTTGAACTGACTTCTGTTGCGGAAGTTCTACCAAATTAAGGTATAACGAGTAAATTATTGTACCTAAAATTGTTAAATGGTAATTCCCAGGAAATATTTGGTGAGGCACACTGGCCTGCTTAAGTACCAATTTTCTAAACAGAATCACCTATATAAACAATTAATTGCACAATAACTCATTATAAATATACCTACAAATATAACTACTAAATAGACAATAAAATAGAACACCGGAATTTAACGAGATTCGGCTAATTTGCCTACGTTCTCGAACACTACCGACAATTTAATATTTCACTAGAAGAAATATTACAAAGAGAGAGAGAAGAAAGCAAGTTATTAACTCTTGCTTGGTGTGATTGAATTGGTTTGCTTGAGGGCTATTTATAGCTCTTAAACCATTCCACAAAAACCAAATCAATCGATGTGGGATATTAGAAACTTAGGCCAATAATTTCAATGTCAACAATTGTTGGCTTTGAAATTCAACAATTGTTGGCTGACTTTGAAATTTAACAAATCTCCACCTTGGCATAATTTCTAATTCTTCAATGCTTCACTCTTCTCTAACATTCGGTGGTGTCTTCAAATGCGCTGTCAAGCGTCAATTTTCAAGTTGTGCACAACATTTATCAAATTCAAACAATGTTGGAATTTGATAGTTGTCACAACCTTCGCAAGCATATCAGCAGGATTCTCCTTGGTCTGAATCTTTTGAAGTAGTATCGTACTATCTTCCAAAATCTTCCTCACAAAATGATACCGTACGTCGATATGTTTCGTCCTTGCATGATAAACATGGTTCTTTGCTAAATGAATAGCACTCTGACTATCACAATGAACTTTGATAGACCTCTGTCCAATTCCCAATTCATCAAGCAACCCATGAAGCCAAATTGCTTCCTTAACAGCCTCCGTAACTACCATATACTCCGCCTCTGTAGTAGACAAAGCAACTGTTGACTGTAAGGTAGACCTCCAACTGACTGGTGCCTTAACAAGTGTAAACACATAACCAGTCGTTGATCGACGTGTATCTTGATCACCTGCGTAGTCGGAATCACAATATCTAACTGCGTCTTGACCAATTTTTTCATCCCGCTCAAATACTAATCCAATATCTACGGTGTTCAAAATGTACCGTAAAATCCATTTCACAGCCTGCCAATGCTCCTTGCCAGGATCATGCATGTACCTGCTCACAACTCCAACTGCTTGTGAAATGTCAGGCCTTGTACACACCATAGCATACATCAAGCTACCCACCGCATTTGCATATGGTACCTTTGCCATATATTCTCGTTCTGCATCATTCTTTGGAGATAATGATGCACTGAACTTGACATGAGGAGCAAGTGGAGTACTCACAGGTTTGGTCTTTTCATTCATGCCAAACCTCTTTAATACTTTACTAAGATACTCTTTCTGAGTCAAATAAAGTCTCTCCAATCTTCTATCTCTGCTTATCTCCATGCCGAGAATCTTCTTGGTTTCGCTGAGATCCTTCATTTCAAACTCCCGACTCAAATGAGATTTTTAATTTTTCAATCTCACCTTGATCTTTGGAAGCTATCAACATATCATCAACATAAAGAAGAAGATATATGTATGATCCATCTCGTAGCTTGCGCAAATATACACAGTCATCATATTTGCTTCTTGTGTACCTCTGTCCGATCATAAACTTGTAAATCGCTTGTACCACTGCTTGGAGATTGCTTCAATCCATACAACGATTTGTCAAGCTTGCACACCATTTTTTCTTTACCAGCAACTTTGAATCCTTCTGGTTGAGTCATGTAGATTTCCTCTTCTAAATCACCATGTAAAAACGCTGTTTTTACATCTAATTGGACAAGTTCCAGATCCAATTGTGCTACCAAAGCCAATAAAATTCTGATGGAGGAATGTTTCACGACTGGAGAAAACACTTCGTTGTAATCAATTCCCTCCTTCTGAGCGTAGCCTTTAGCCACCAATCGTGCTTTGTAGCGAACACCAGACTTGTCAGGAAATCCTTCTTTCTTTGCATATACCCACTTGCACCCAATTGCCTTCTTTCCCTTTGACAGATTGACAAGTTGCCAAGTCTGATTCTTATAAAGGGACTGCATTTCTTCTTCCATGGCTGTCCTCCATTTTTCTTTTTGAACTTTGGACAGCTTCAAGATAAGTGGTAGGAATTCATCTATTGCAATTGCAGATGCATTAGCCACCATATTAACATACCGAGCAGGTACTTTAATATTCCTCTTTGGCTTACTCAATGCAATTGATTCAAGTTGTTGCGAAGACTCTCCAACTGGAACATCTTCTTCAGTTGATTCTTCTCTACCATAGGAATCTTTCATCTGCTCCTATATCCACCGCTGGTCTGATAATGCTTCTTTCAAACTCCACCTGTTGTGGAGTACCATCATTCTGCTGTACATCTACCTTTGTTAACATGGTAGATTCATCAAAGGTGACATCCCTGCTGAAAACTATCTTTTTCGTCTCGGGACACCAAAGGCGATAACCTTTAATGCCTGTCGTGATCCCCATAAAGAGCGCCTTCTTCGCCCTTGGATCCAATTTTGATTCTTTAACATGATAGTATGCAGTAGAACCAAACACATGTAAGGAATCATAATCTGTAGCAGGTTTTCCCGACCATTTCTCTAATGGCGTTTTGCCGCCAATAGCAGTTGATGGTAAGCGATTAACGAGGTGATTTGCATATGCTAAAGCCTCAGCCCAAAATTGTCTGCCCAACCCAGCATTGGACAACATACACCGAACTTTCTCCACCAATGTCCGGTTCATACGCTCTGCCACCCCGTTCTGCTGTGGTGTATCTCTGACTGTGAAGTGCCGAACAATGCCTTCATTTTCACAGACCTCCATGAATGGGTCGCTAGTGTATTCACCTCCGTTGTCTGTTCGAAGGCGTTTGATCTTTCTTTCTGTTTGAGTTTCCACCATCTTTTTCCACTTGATGAAAATTCCCAATACTTTCACTTTTGGCTTTCATAGTATACATACCCATATCTTCGGAGAGAGTCATCGACAAGGATAACAAAATAATTTTTACCTCCCCAAAGAAGTTGTTTTGGAAGGGTCCCCACACATCAGAGGTGCACATAATCCAAAATACCCTTGGTATCGTGAATTGCAGTGCCAAATTTTACCCTTGTCTGCTTCCCTTTGACACAATGCTCGCAAAAATCTAACTTGCAAACACTGGCTCCTTTCAATAGTCCTTGATTCATCAGAAGATTCAAGGATTTTTCTCCAGCATGCCCTAAGCGCATATGCCATAATCTGGCTATTTTCAATTCTCGATCATCATTGGAAGCCACTGCCGCTACTCCAACAACTGTATTACCTTGATAGTAATACAAGTTATTATTTTTCCGGATTCCTTTCACCAGCACCAATGCACCTGAAATGATTTTCATCACTCCATTATATGCCGACACCTTGTACCCATTGATTCTAGTACTCCCACAGAAATGAGGTTCTTTTTCAATTCTGGCACATATCGGACATCAGTTAGAATCCTAATTGATCCATCCTGATTCCTCAGCCGAATTGAACCAACCCCATTTGTTGCTAATGTGGTCTCATCTGCCGTGTAGACGACTCCACCTTTTTGTTCCTTGAAATCAAAGAACCATTCCCTATTGGACGTCATATGATGACTACAACCTGAGTCCAATAGCCATGTACTAGAATGACCAGTAGGCATGACAGCTAATGAAAAGTCTGAGTCTTGATCAATGCACTCAGTTACATTTGAATCCGCAACAGTTTTTCTTTGTCAGGTCTACTCTTCAACTTTGGGCAGTCCTTCTTCCAGTGCCCTTTCTCTCTGCAAAAAGCACACTCATCTTTGCTTAGTCTCGCTCTCGATTTGGATCTTCCTCTCGTCCCCTTTCTCTGGTTTTGTGAGCGTCCTCTAGTTACCAGAGCTTCTGCTGCTCCATCTCTGCTACTTTGCTTGTCCTTTCTTCTGAGCTCGTAGCTGTACAGGGCAGAGCTAACTTCACTGAGGGACACCTCAGCTTTCCCATGGAGTAGAGTTGTTTCGAGATGCTCAAACTCCTCGGAAGAGATCCCAATAACATGAGAGCCAAATCTTCATCTTCAAATGTCACATCTAAATTCATTAGATCAGTGATTAACTGATTGAAATTAGTGATGTGATCACTTAGAGTTGTGCCGGAATATAAGTGAAGTGAAATAAACGCTTCTTCATATGGAGCCTGTTCTGACAATTTTTCTTCAAGAACTTCTCCTCCAATCCAGTCCACAATTTATTTGCAGACGTTTCTTTTGAGAACACATATTTCTGTTCCCTTGAAAGGCACGATCGAATTGTACCACACGCTAAACGATTTAGCGTCCTCCATTCCTTCTCTTCAATCTCTTCTGGCTTCTCTTTTTCGATGGCAATGTCTAGACTTGATTAAAGAGCGCGTCTAGAATCTCACTTTGCCATATACCGAAATGACCGGTACCATCAAATGTCTCCACATTTAATTTTGCATTCATCATAACATTTCTCGCCATAATAGACGATGACGAACTTGTCGATGGTTGCATTGTAGATTAAGATCTACTATCGGCCATCTCTACAAATTATATTTAGTAGCTTCTAAATGGTAGAATAACAATAGCCCAAGAAATCTTTTTTGTGGAAGATCAGACTATGCTGCAACCACAGAGCATACTAAGAAACCTCGACTCTGATACCAATTGTTGCGGAAGCTCTACCAAATTAAGGTATAACGAGTAAATTATTGTACCTAAAATTGCAAAATGGTAATTCCCAGAAATATTTGGTGAGGCACACTGGCCTGCTTAAGTACCAATTTCCTAGACAGAATCACCTATATAAGCAATTAATTGCACAATAACTCACTACAAATATACCTACAAATATAGCTACTAAATAGACAATAAAATAGAACACCAGAATTTAACGAGGTTCGGCTAATTTGCCTACGTCCTCGGACACTACCGACAATTTAATATTTCACTAGAAGAAATATTACAAAGAGAGAGAGAGAAAGCAAGTGATTAACTCTTGTTTGGTGCGATTGAATTGGTTTGCTTGAGGGCTATTTATAGTTCTCAAACCATTCCACAAAAACCAAATCAATCGATGTGGGATATTAGAAACTTATGCCAATAATTTCAATGTCAACAATTGTTGGCTTTGAAATTCAACAATTGTTGGTTGACTTTGAAATTTAACAACTTCTTGCTAGGTGATGGCGGTTTTGGCTCTGCCAGATAAAGAATCGAAAGTGAGGAAATATTGGAATTGGTACCATCATGGCGTTAGGAGAGCTTTGATAGTGCTGGCCGCGGCGAACGTTTTCTATGGGATCCATATCAGTGATGCAGGAAGTTCTTGGAATGCTGGCTATGCTGTGGTTCTTGTTGCTTTATTTGTTGTTGCTCTTATTTTAGAGATAAGGATGAGGATTAGAGACTAAATTATTAGTATTATACTTTTCAGATTTTGTGTTCTTTTTAGTCACGGAAACATTTTGCTTCTGGACTGTAATTATGGAGATGGAAGTCTAGCATTTTTGGATAAGTTGTTCAATTGACAGACAATTTTTTGGATGCTTTCTTGTATTCATTATTTTATTATTTTGCAGTTGCGCCATGAAAAAAAAAAGACTATTGTTCCTGATTTTTTTGGTATTCTTGCTGCTGATCACAACATTTTCCCACATACATGATACTATAACAGGACTTCCATAATCAGAATCATCCGTTGTTCAGGTCTTGATTTATATGAATGATGTGCAAACTTCTGGTTAAAGATGTAAACAAAAAAAATTCGGAATTCATCATTCGATCCAGAACCAAAAACTAACTAAAGAAAAACCTCTCGTGAAATGATTAAAAAAGCCATCATGAATCCCTCGGACGAATTCTTCATCAAAACCTTGGCTTAACAACAGTATATCAGCTAAGATAGTCTCCGTAATTGGGTCTTCAGCATTCCTATCCTTGAGTTTATCAACCATCAGTTTACAATCAAATTGGATTTCCACTTTGTTCCAGCCCCTTTGCTTTGCCTTGATGACAGCTTTTCTGATAGCTAAGGCTTCCTCCACTGTTGGGTTTCCGTCCCTCCTTTCACCTCCTACCCAAGCTCCCACTATCTCCCATCCTCCCTTCTAGCCACCATTCCCTAGCCTATTCTGCTCACCTTCTGCTCCAAAGCTGCATCAGAGTTTAACTTGATAACCTCCTGTGAGGGTGGATACCATCTACTCGATTATGCCACTTGTTTTTCGCCATTAACCTTTGTTTTGTCCTCACCAACTCTCACTTCGTTATATTCAGCCCACTCATGTACCACTTTATTTGCAGTTCTTCCTGGACAGTTCCTAACTCCATTAAATTGAACTTGGTTTCTAAACTTCCATATCTGTCAAAGGATATTCATTATCAATACAATGTGATTCCTCCCTTTTGGTCTACCTTTTACATCCATCAAGCAATTCCACAAATGCCAAAAATTGTGACTGAAAACCTTTAACCCATCCCAGTTAATTGGAGCTGCCTTCCAGATGTACTCTGCATGACTACAAAAGAAAAACATGTGTTCTATCATTTCTGTCATTTCCCTTCAGCACCTGCATTTGTCCTTACCTTGACCTGTTCTCCTTTTGATAACCTCATCAACTGGTAAAACATCATGCAAGCACTGCTAAATAAAATGCTTCAATTTATGTTTCATTTCTAAGCTCCCTAACAACTTCCAAGCCTTGGAATTAGGGGCATTTCTGCTGTTGCTGGTTTCTTGCCTTTCCTCTATCTGACTCTCCAAATTCATATCTTTAGCCAATATGTAACCAGTCTTGACAGAATACTATCCAGATTTTGTGAGTGGGCATACAAATTTGTCCTTCCCCTCACAAACACTTATAGGAATATCTTCTATCTTTCTGCATTCTTCTACACTGAAGGTAGTTTCCATCAGTTCTCTATTCCATTTACCATTTTGAATTAGCTCATGTACGTTTTGGACAGTACAATCAACTGGCTTACTGGTTCTCACCTTACCTGTTCCTCTATCTGGTATCCATCTATCCTTCCAAATGTCAATTGTTCTGTCATCCCCTACCCTCTTTCTAGCTCCTCTCTCCAACACCTCTCTTGCACTCAGGATGTTCTTTCAAATCCAAGAATCACATGCCCTTATCCATGTTCTCCAAACGGATTCCCCTTTGAAAATTTCCCTTTCAGCACCTTGCTCATCAATAGATTTGATTTTGTTAGGATTCTCCACAGCATTTTGCTAACATGGCACTATTGAGGTCTTGCAAATCTCTAAAGCCTAATCTTCCCTTTCCCTTAATGGGCAAGCCAGCTTCTTTCCATTTCAACCCAATGGTTTTTTCTTTTTCCCTCACTATCCCCACCAAAACCGAGCTATTTCCCTACGCATTTCCCTATGTAAAACTCTTAGACAGTCTACAGCAATTCATAGCATAAGCAGGCATTGCTAGGATTACTGATTTTAACAACACTTCCTTACCAGTTTGGCTCAGCAATTTTTCTTTTCATCCTTTAAGTTTCCTCATCACCTTCTCCTTGATGCAGTTGAAGACCTATTTCTTGGATCTGCCTATAACCATTGGTAGACTAAGATACTTACTCTGTTTCACTTGTTTCATTCCTCCCAATATCCTCAGAATTTCAGCTTTTTTATTCTCCTCTGTGTTTTTGCTAAAGAAAACAGAGGATTTGTCAGTGTTAATCATCTGTTCTGAGGCCTTCTTCATAGATCTCCAAAATCTTTTTCACTTGTTTTGGACTCCTTTGTATTGACTTCGACAAAAAATGAGAGTATCATCTACAAAGAACAAGTTGAGAGATAGTAGGGCTAGATTTGGTAAATCTTTAAACCAGACAGACTATGAGTACTCAAATCATGCTTCAACAGGCTAGATAGACCTTCAAAAGCTAGCAAAAATAGGGTATGGGGATAAATGATTCCCATGCCTTATTCCCCTTAATGGCCTAACCAAACCTTTCCTTGCACCATTTACATTAAAAAGTAGACAACAGAAAGAATGCACTTGAAAATCCAGTTTATCCAAGTCTGACAAAATCCCATTCCTTTCCAACATTTTGACTACAAACAACCACTCAACTCTGTTATAAGCTTTTGACATATCTAGTTTTAGAACCATAAACTTAGTAGATCCTGTTTTTCTTTGGTTTAAATAATGAATACTTTCATGAGCAATCACAATATTATCTATGATTTGTCTGTCAGGAATGAAAGCTGACTGATTACGTGCTAATGCAATGTTTTAAGAAAAGGCTTTAATCTGTTGACAAGAATCTTAGAGATAATTCTATAAACAACTTTGCATAAGCTAATAGGCCTAAATTGAGACATAGAGATAGAGGTATCAACTTTAAGGACCAAGGTGATAATAGTCTCATAATAGCCTTCAACAGATTCTCAGATGAAAGAAACTAGAAATAGTAGCTATAAGGTCTTTTTAAATACATCCTAGAAATGTTGAAAAAATGAAGGTATCATACCATCAGGCCCGGGGGCCTTATTAGGATGTAAAAGGGAAAAAACGCTTTCCTGACTTCCATCTCAGAGACTGGCCTGGTGAGTTTGTTGTTCATCTGTCCTGTAATCACCTGAGAAATGCCACTAAGTATTGCATCAAAATGTCTTGGATTATTGGAAGTGAAGAGTTTGCTAAAATAAGCATTAATCTCTCCTTCAACCTCCCCCTCAAACTCACACCAAGTACCATCTTCTTTTTGCAGGGTAGAAATATTGTTCTTTTTTCTTCTCCCTTCCATAGCAGCATAGAAATTACTTTGTGGTTCCCTATCACCTTTATTCAACGATTAGTATTCTAGCCTTTTGTCCCCAGTAGGCCTTCATCCCTCTTATAAGCCTCAGTAAGCTACCTTTCCACAATACATAATCTCTCTTTTTATCGTACTACTGTCCCTGATGAACCTCTGCTATTGTCTTCTTTATGTTGCTAATCTGTGTTTCTGCATTGGATTTGTACTGACTATTCCACTGCAACAGGTGCCATTCTACACTCCTTTATTTTCTGTTTTAACTTGAACCCTCTAGAGACCCAATTGCTGCTTCTCCCATGCTATTTTAATGATGTTCCCCACCTCCTTATGTTGCAACCAGCTTTTATCAAAGTAAAAATCTCTTTTTTCCATTTCCTATTTTTTGGCTCAGTATCCAATATAGCATACAATGGTCTGAAGCCATCATTATAGATATGCACACACTTAGCTTTAACATGGACCCTTTCTCCAGTCCCTACTACACAATATTCTGTCCAGTCTTTCCTTAACCTCCTCATCTTCTCCCAATTATTACACCATGTCCAGGGATCCCTTCAAAGCCAATATCGATCAAACTGGTTATCATTAGCAAAATTCCTGAAAACTCTAAAGCTTCTCTCACCTCTTAGTTACCACCCCATTTTTCATCATTATACAAAATATCATTTATGTCTCCTACCAAAATCCAATTCTTACCCCATATTGCCAGTCTTATTCTCTATAGTTTTCCAACTGTCGTTCCTTGCTCATTAGTACTAGAATAGATACCAATAAACCACTAATCTGCCTCAGTACCCTTCCCTTCAGTGTAGAGTACTTTCCTAACTAACATCTCCTTTCTCCACACCACAAAATGCAGACGGTCACCTCGGGTCGTCCTACCCGAAGTGATGTCACATATTCGTAATTCTTCCCTTCACCTCGGCAAAACCTCATCATGACAGCTTTGGGTGACCTCGATCTCTCTATTCTAAGTAGGAACTTCATCCAAGCCGCATGCGAATGATGTCAGCCCACCTGACACATTATTAAGAACCACTACTTTTAACTGAGACTACAGGAACCTTTATTGGGAACGCCCAGGGCCGCCTGGCATAAAGCTTGAGGACCCCTACCGCATGTCAGAAATAGAACCCCTAGGTACAGAAAAACACAGTAATGCACAGGTTTGAGACCCAGGAATTTTAAATCACTATCCTTCCCTCCAATCCTATCCTATAAATATCCTTTACTCTCTCCAAACAAGTAAGACTACTGTTATATTCATGTCTGTTATTACTCTTTATTTTCTCTCATTAAACTGACTTGATTGTCGGAGTGATCTCAGGGGACAAAATCCGCCTTTCACTTCGGATTAGCAACCCATTTACTAATTTCATTCTTGCAAGAGGGAGTTGAATTAGGTCAACTCGGCTACCTAATCAGAAATCATCTCTTCAACTTGGCGCCATCAGTGGGAACTGACAACTCTCAAAATGAGGCCGAGCGCGTTCTAGGAGTAGGAAGATTCTCTCTACCGGAGTTGAATCAAGCTCAGCTGTTTCAGCAAGATCATATCTTTAAGGAGTAGGGGTCCCCGAGGGCCTAGCTAGCAAACGAAAACGCCATTACCCGGATGACCGAATTTGTGGTAGAAAATTCCAACATTTTTGAGGAACTAAGGAGGTACCTCAAAAGACAGGAAAAGGAAAAGCAGAATTCCTTCAAGAGGAGGTCGGCGAAATCACCCGGAAATGCCTTCTGAAGAAAAACTCCGATGACGGATTCCCAGTCCGGAGCACCTCAAATCGTGCTTCATCCAAAACCACCCTCCAAGATTGCCTCCATCTCCAAAGCATTTTCCAGGAGTTTGTTGGGAAGACGAACCGAGGAGACATCTCGTCACCTCGAGAGTCCAGCGACCGACTACATAAGGGCGTCGCCCTTCACTGATGACATAAATGCAAAAAGGGTACCCGCCAACTTCAAAGTTCCAGCGCTGCCACCCTACGATGGGCGGGGCGACCCTGAGGACTATATTCATGCCTTCATCTCAGCCTTCGGTTGTACTGTGTGCCCAACTCCGTGATCTGCCGAGCATTTCCTGTCTTCTTGCAGGGAACCGTTCCGAAAATGGTTCTGAGGTTTAGAATCTAGAAGCATATCTTTCCTTGATGAATTGGTAGACAAGTTCATCCATCGATTTGTATCATCTCGACTAGTAACGAAGATCTCGACCTACCTCTTAAACATCCAGCAGACTCCAGGAGAATCTCTACGCTTGTACATGCAGAGGTTCCAAAACAAAAACATGCAGATATCCGATCAGAATGAACAGGTGACCATAACCGTTTTCAACAATGGATTGATAGCAGGTGCGTTCAGCACTGAGATACACAGGAAGTATCCCCGAACACTTCCGGAGCTTTGACGCAGAGTAGATAAGGGCATCCAAAGTGAAGACGTCAACCGTATGAAAAGGAAAGCCCAAGTAGCCCACTCGAGGTCTAATTCACGAAAGTGAAGGGAATCTGACCGATGTGAGGTAGGCACCGCTGCTAGCCTCCAGAGTTCGACTAGGGATCGGAGAAGTGTTTTCGAAAGGATCGCAAAGGGGAGACCATCCGTCTCTGACTCCGAGTTGACTCCCCTCAACACAAAGCCAATCTAATATTCTTGCCGTAATAGAGCAAAATTACCTCGGCGAATCTCTCCAAAAATGACCGGAAAAAGAGGAAAAAAGGAACTCTAGCCTCTACTGTACCTATCATTGGGACGTTGGACATGAGACCGAAAATTGCAATGAGTTGAAGAAAGAAATTAAAATTTTGATAAAACAAAGATACATGAGACAGTTTATCCCAACTCCCAAGGATGGGGGTTTCAACCGGAATGATTCCCGCCGTGACAACCGCGGAGAACAACATCGGGAGGACATGTGGGAACCAAAAAGCCACAGCCGTACCACCAGGGACCATAAAGAACCTGGGAGATCTCCCAGAGATGGATCCCCAGATTACGGCCCGAACATAGTTAGGATAATCAACAAGATCGAGGGTGGTTCGACGAGAGGGGACAGTCAAAATTTCCGAAAGAGAACATATCATCAAGCTAGCCTGGATCTCGCCGAATCCAGCTCTAGGCTGTCCGAGATGATCACTTATAGGCCCAACGACCTCGTCCCCGCCACCTCCAGTAACTACGAGACTCTCGTAATTGAAATCCTCATTAATAATTACATTGTAAAGAAAGTATATGTGGACCCTGGAAACTCGATAGACGTCCTATACTACCGAACCTTTGAGAGTCTGAAAACTGACGAGAGAACAGCTCACCCCCGTCAGGACTCCACTTATCGGGTTTGGAAGATACATGGTCCACCCAAAAGGGATGGTCTCCCTGACAGTAACTGTCAGCCGTCATCAATGCTGTCGAACTATCCCCGTCAGTTTTGCGATTGTCAGAACGGATTCTTCATATAATATGTTGATAGGTCGTCCTACGCTCAATGTCCTGAGGGCCGTATATTCTACCTACCACCTGAATTTCAAGTTCCCAACACCAGTTGGGATGACCAATGTGAATAGAGCTATAAACGCGGTAAGGGAATATTACCTCACCACCATACAAGTTGCAGTCACTCCCCGAACTGAGCCAAAGGTCAAAGGAAGAGACCTAACGTCTTTTCCATAGATTGCATCGATTTTCAAAAGGCCGGGAAACCTGGCAGGCTTGAAAACCGGAGCTAAGATTGAAGAGGTGATCTTGGACGAGGTGAGACCCGACCAAGTAGTATAGTTGGGGACGAGTCTCCCTCGTCCCTCAAAGAAGAAATGATTAACTTGATTATGGAGTACCTGGATGTCTTCGCCTGGACTGCAGACGAAGTTGTGAGAGTGCCTCCTGAACACATGATACACTGGCTTAACTTTGACTCGCGTGCACGTCCGGTAAAGCAGAAACGGAGGCATTACGGCCATGAGCGTGGTAAAGCCATTTCTGGAGAGGTCGACAAACTCCTGCCCCCACCAAGATGATTCGGAAAATCCAATAACCCAACCTGGCTATCCAACCCCCTCATGGTAAAGAAGGACACTGGTGGGTGAAAAATGTGAGTGAATTTCACCGATCTTAATAAAATCTGTCCCAAAGATTATTACCCTTTGCCGAGAATAGACACCCCCGTTGACTTGGTTATGGGCATGAGATCTTTCACCTTCTAGACGTCTTCAAAAATACCATCAGATAGGAATGAATGAGAAAAATCTGGAGAAAAATGCATTCTACACTGACCGAGGTGTCTATTATTACACAACAATGCCCTTTGGATTAAAGAACGTTGGGCGACCTACCAAAGGCTAGTTAACCGCACCTTTAAACATCAGATCAGCCGCAATGTAGAGATTTATATGGATGACATTCTCCTGAAAAATCCAAACTACTTCAGCCTTCCTATCCGATATGAGAGAGATTTTCAACATTCTTCGAGGTGCAAAAATAATGCTAAATCTGAAAAAAGTGTGTCTTCGGTGTCACCTTGAAAAAATTTTTGGAATACCTGATTTTCCGCCGAGGAATCGAGACTAATCCCGATAAAGTGAAAGTCATCCCAGGACATGTCTCCACCCCGAAATTTTTGAGAAGTGCAGACTTTAAATAGCCGCCTAGCCGCTCTAAATCGATTTCTGTTTCAATCTGTTAAGAAGGCTTTGCCCTTCTTCAAGATGTTGAAGAAAGCAGACAAATTTTTCTGGATCGAAAAATGCCAACAAGTTTTCGATTTGATAAAAAGAATACCTGCAACACTCCCCATCCTCGCTTCACTACGACTCGAGAAAAAGTTGTACTTTTATTTGTTCGTGACAGACGAGGCGGTCAGCACAGTGTTGACCCGAGAAGAGGGTATTCAATTGCCCGTTTATTACGTCAACCGAGTTCTACGCGGACCGGAGATCCGATACAACCAAATAGAGAAACTCGTGTTTGGATTGATTCACTCAACTCGATGGTTAAATCCCTACTTCCTAGCCCATCTTATATCCGTCAGCATAGATCAACCAATTCGACAGATACCGATACGTCCCGAGACTTGCGAGCGCCTTACTAAATGGGCTGTCAAATTGGGAAAATATGATTTGTCATATGAACCCCGTACAGCAATTAAAGCTCAAGCACTCGCGAATTTTTTGGCCGAGCTCACGTTCTCGGTGAGTCAAGACGCCACTTCAGATTTGTCCGAGTCACAGCCATGGACATTGTATGTAGACTAGTTTTCTAACAGTGATGACAGTGCAGCCGGACTGCTCCTTGAAGATCTCCATGGAGAGGTGTGTTCATACGCACTGCGACCAACAATGAAGCCGAGTACGAGATTTTAATCGCGGAAATATGGGGTAACCCGCAAACTCAGTTCTCGGCGAAATCCAGATCTATACTGACTCCCAACTTGTGGTATGCCAACTCTTAGTGAATATGAAACCAAGAAAAAAAATCATGCAACGATATTTTTTTAAAGTACAACAACTCATTGCATATTTCGAATCCTTCGAAATCCAAAGAATAGCTCGGTCACAGAATAAAAAAACGGGACGCCCTATCCCAACTAACTTCCACTTCGTTTTCGACCCTTAACAAAATGGTTCTCGTGAAGGTGCTGGTCGAGTCGAAATATTATGAGGAAATGGCCTATCCTATGCACCGGGGGACACATGGATGAGTTTACTCATCCTATTTTTGAGCCAATGAATTCTTCCCGAAAATCGAGCCGAAGCGAGAAGAATCCAGCTCAAATATGCTCGGTACACATTTTAGGAAGGCGAGCTGTATAAGCGGTCTTACCTCGACTCGTAGCTATGGTGCATCTTAACTGAGGAAGGACACCGCAACCTCTAGGAAATACACTAAGGCCTGTGCGGAGCCCATTTAGGCCATCGGATGTTGGTTAAAAAGGCATTACTCCTTGGGTATTTCTGACCCATCATCCGATAAGATGCATAGGACTTTATCCTCGGCTGTCCTTCATGTCAATACCGCGCCTCCGAACACCATCAGCCTACCAACCTCATGGTCCCCATTACCTCACCTTGACCTTTCGAGCAGTGGGGGACAGACCTTATTGGCCATTTCCCTAAAGCTGTTGGCGACTACGCTTTCCTCGTGGGAGCTATGGACTACTTCACCAAATGAGTCGAAACCGAGTCTCTAAGGAGTATAATGGCCTAACTGTTCAAAAGTTTTGCTGAAAGTGTATAATTTTGCCGTTTCGGAATACCTCGAGTCATCATCTCGAACAATGGAAAACAGTTCGCTGACAATCCGTTTAAAGATTAGTGCGAGGGGTTTGGAATTAAGCAGCATTTTATTTCGGTAGGCCATCCTTAGGCCAACGGACAAGTAGAGAATTTTAACCGGATACTCCTGCATGGCCTCAAGACCCGATTACACCGAGTTGGATACTCTTGGGTAGACGAACTCCCCAACGTCTTATGATCTTACCGAACCACGCCGAGATCAGCCACGCAGGAAACCCCGTTCTCATTAACCTATGGTTCCGAGGCGATTGTTCCAGCCGAGATCCTCGCTCCCAGTTTCTCGAGTAGCGGCATATGCTGCTGAAGGTAAACGAAAAAGAGAGGCAACTAACCTCGGCCTTGTTGAGAGAAAAGGGACGCGGTTTTAGCTTGGATAGTTTCATACAAGAACACCCTATCCAACTACTACAACACTCGTATTAAACACCGCTGATTCCAGCCAAAAGACCTGATCCTTGAAAAAAAACTCGGGTTAGTCGAGCCAAACCCCCAAGAAAAATTAGCCCCAAAATAGGATGGCCCTATCAAGTTGTGGAATCTAACCTAAGTAGGTATTATAAGTTAGCCTACCGAGATGGTTCTCTTGTACCGAGGATTTGGCATGCTGAGAATCTAAAACTGTATTATTCTTAAGAATGTTAATGATTTATTGGCTATTCAGTCACTTGGTTATTTTTTACTATCTTAAGTGTTATGCGCTTGCTATTAAAAAATAAGGGAGAGAAACAAGGAGACGAAGTGAATAAAGAGCCGATATGAGAAAAAGAAGAATTTTTATTCATTCGATTGAATATTACAAACAAGATATTACAAAAAACGAGGTCAGGAGTGCTCCTAAGTATTTCCCGCCTCAGTGTTTCCTATTGCCCCCCTCAGTCCCTCCGGTCCCTTCAAGACCTACCTCCTTTCCGTCGACCTCACTCTCCTCAGCGTCTTCTTCCCCTTCCCACGTCCTTTTCAATTTCGGACAACCACCGGTTGAACTCTTTCCGAATCTCGAATAGATTCTTCCGATTTGGATGCCCTCGGGCAACTCGATCACAGAGTTCCTTGGCATCCTCATTGTAGTTGTTCTTGTTCTTGAAGAATTTCAGGTCTTTAAGAATCAGGAGTGAGGCCACCTCGTTTATACCGACGTCTAACCGAACATGAAATTTGGCAGAGTCAACTCACCGAGGTTTTTGGTGAAGGTCTCAGACTTCCTGAAGGCCTCCACAGCCGAGGCCCCGGCCCCCTCGACCGCCTGCTGGTATGATTTCTTCTCTTTTTCACTCCTCGTCTGCTCCTCTTCTAAGGCCGACCTGAGAGAGTTAATGGTGACTTGATTTTCCTCCTTCTCGGCCACCACTCGGTCATGTTCTTCCTGGAGTTGGGTCTTCTCGGATTCGGCTACGGCAAATTATTTCTCAAACTTGGAGATTTTGTCTTGCAACTTGCCAGATCCTTACTGATCGAGCAAATCCGAGTACTGTCCCGCCATCTCGGCCATAAAAATCACAGAGAAAATCGATGATACTATCAAGCTTTGGACCAGTTCGGGAGGAGTCAATTTCTTCGTAAACTCTATATCCCTTGACAATGTGGAGCACGTCATCAGCTCGTGGGTCGCACACGGGTTTGTGCAACAATCATTTTGATCGAAAGCTCCCAGTCTAGGCACCAGTGACCTCCGGGATGTCTCTTGTCGTCTCCGGCAAATCGAGGTGTTATGTGAAAACGGTTTCACAAAGATGACCCAGTGATCGGCGCAACTGAGAACTAGAGTTGCTTGCCTCGGCCATGAAAAAATGAGGCGATGGTAACTCCTTGGGTAGCCACCCCTTCTGGTACAGACGAGATGGACTTTGTGGCGGCCGCAATCGAGGTGCTCTTGGCCACCGAAATCTTAATGATAGGGGCTTGGGTTGTCTTCTTCTTCGGGTGGCACAGACGTTTCCCCCGAAACCTCCTCTTCGGTCTTTTGGCCACAACTGTCGACCCAGAAATAATGAGTCGGATACTTTCACCACTGCACAAGAAGCAAACATTATTATTTAGAATAGTCGAAACAAAGACTAAAACTATGAAACAAAATTTACAAGGTTTTGTAAGTCTAGTAGAAAATAATGGGGTCTTCTCGGGGTCGATGACAACTCGGCTGATCCCCCCATCGACCAGCACCGTCTCGGGATAATTCCAACTATTGATTCAGAGACCTAACCCCATTATCATCTGGAAACTCTCATTCTCCAGATCCCCTGGGGAGGGGTCATTTTTAGTATTGATAGGCCTCCACCAGAAGCCCCATGAGAAGTCCCCAACTTGGATGAAGACAAAGTCGTGTTTCCAATTCTTTATCAAAGTGGAAGCATTGACCACGAGTTTGGGGATGGTATTGTTTCGATTACAGAAGTAGAACTACCCTTTGTCACTTTCGTGTTTCTTGAGGGTGTAACATTGGTCGAAGAGATTGATCGTGGGGTCACCTCTTGTTCTCGGTAGAACATTTCGAACCCCACCAAGTTTCGGACAGCGTTCAGAATGAGTTGAGTGATCCGAGTTCCAAAGTACTGGAGTATATCTCAAAAAAATCTAGTGGTAGGTATCTTGAGCCCGACCTCTAGTTGCTCAACGTAGATGGCCACGGTGCCCATTGGGGGTCTCTCGGTTGAGTGGTTTCGGTCCGGGTGTCCCGATGCTATACCCCTCCCTGAATGGGTACTTTCCGTATTATCCTATTAGTTTCAGCCACGCCAATCCAACTTCTAAACGATGAAAGCTGGCCGAAATCTATGGTGAAAAAGATCTCTGGGGGCAACTGACTCCAACACTCCCTCATCATGGGGGATTTCGATTCCGAAATCATCATTGTATAGGATCTCGGAGTCCCCTTGACTCGTCTCGGGAGACCCTTCTGCTTGGGAGGTCTCGACAGTTTCCTCCTCAGGGTTAGATGAAGTCTCCTCTTCCGATGGGCCGGGCTCCTCCTCGGCTTGGTAGCACTGTTTCACGGTCTCTTTATGTATGCTAACCACTTTAGCCATAAGTATATAAGAACGAAAAGAAGAAACTTACTGTTTGCTAAAGTGGGTAGATGTTGGATGAGAAAGATATCTCGGCTGCCTAACAGGGTTGATGTCGGCTGAGGAAAAAGATCTCGAATACCTGCTCTGATATTTTCTATAGTTTTGCTATCAGAAAGGGAATGGTAAAAAGTAAAACTGTGAAAGGGACCCCTATTTATAGGGGAGGGGGGAATGTGAAGAGGCGGCAACATTAAATTTTCAAAAAGATGTGCCCCTCTCTCCTCATTAATGATTATGCCCTTTCACTGACACATCATCTGCATGTATCCTCCCACTACCTCGCGTCGTTTCAATCACCCGTAACCATCCTGTCCACCCCACGGCCTTTTAGTTGACTTGCCCACGTGTCAGGCTACATAATTGCCCAACACGATTTGTGATAACTGACCATAATTACCTCAAGATCTGAATGGTCCCGGCACACAGAAGCCTCGGAACCTGATGAGGCTCTACGCTTCTGAGGCTTGTGAGGCTTATTGAGAACGGTCAACTCAGGTCGTCCTACCCGAAGTGATGTCACATAATTCGTGATTCTCCTCTTCACCTCGGCAAAACCTCATCACGACAACTTTGGTGACCTCGATCTCTCTACTCTAAGTAGGGACTTCATCCAAGCCACACGCGAATGATGTCAATCCACCTGACACATTATTAAGAGCCACTACTTTAACTGAGACTACAGGGACCTTTATTGGGAACGCCCAGGGCCGCTTAGCATAAAGCCTGAGACCCTGCCGCAAGTCAGGAATAGAACCCCTAGGTGCAGAACAGCTCCGTAATGCACAGGTTGTGGGACCCATGAATTTAAATCACTATCCTTCCCTCCAATCCTATCCTATAAATATCCCTTTACTCTCTCCAAGCAAGTAAGACTACTGTTACATTCGTGTTTGTTATTACTCTTTATTTTCTCTCATTAAACTGACTTGATCGTCGGAGTGATTTCAGGGGACAAAACCCCGCCTTTCACTTCAGATTAGCAACCCTTTTACTAATTCACTTCTTGTAAGAGGGAGCTGAATTAGGTCAACTCGGCTACCTAACCAGAAATCACCTCTTCAACAAACATCTGGATTCAATTCACGGTATATAAGTTTGATTGGCTAATGTTTGAATGATGAAGGTATTGTCCTCGTTGCAAGGAGCGAAGACAAGCGAGTAAAAAGCTGGATCTTTGGAGGCTTCCTGAAGTGCTTGCCATCCCTCTTAAAAGGTTCTCGTACAGTAGGTCCATGAAGCACAAGCTGGAAACCTTTGTCAATTTTCCAATCCATGATTTCGACTTGACAAATTATGTAGCCAACAAGAACAACTCACAGCGGCAGCTGTACGAACTGTATGCCTTGACAAATCACTATGGTGGCATGGGAAACGGGTACTACATAGCTCACATTAAGGTTATACAATTTATCTACCTTTTCCTTTAAGGTAGTTGAGTTTTAAGTTGTTGTTTGTGCGTGCTTGTTTGTTGTCTGTCAAGATAGAAATGTTTTGATGGGGTACTTAACGATGTTTTAGCAAACCTGGATTGCATCATTTTTGTAGCTTATGTATATTCTGTAATGGGATCACTATATATGAGCTGTGATATGTGCACATTTTTCTTTGCCATATTGTTTTTTTTCCTTTTTGGGTCATATGTTGATCAACACCTTGAAAGTCTGGCTCTGCTTTTTGTTTTTGCTATGCAACTAATACAAGCATCAGGCTCTCCTAATCATCTTCACTCTATTTAGTCTTCTAGTTTTCTCAGTTTTGTGGTGCTTTACCTAAAGTGCTTGTTGACTACTATTGTTTTTTCTGGAAGAACTTGTATCGTGATTTTGCTGACCGCAGTTTGAATTTGCGGAAATCTTTCATGTACAGCTTCTTGATGAAAATAGGTGGTATAACTTTGACGACAGCCACATATCACCAATAAAATGAAGAAGACGTGAAGTCTGCTGCTGCCTATGTACTCTTTTATAGGAGGGTCAAAACTGATTAAAGCCGTTCTGAGCATTGGAGCATCATAGGCTTCTGCTGATTCCATAACTGAAGTAGCCTCCAGAGACTAGTTCATTTTTGTTTGTACATGAAATCGTTGCAGTGCTCTTTCAAAATACTCAGTATACTAACCCTTGGGCGGTTTTTGAGTCCCTGTGGGTTAGGGAAAGCTTCACAAACAAGTACACTTTATAGAAGATTTTGGATCAGAATTTTAAACTTGCAGCATGTCTTAGTTTCTGTTGCAACCTCCTATGTCTTTGTTGTATTTTGAGGGTCTAGTGGAAATTGGCAAGTTTGATGGTTAGTCTGACATTTCTTAGTAACTCAGTCGAGAGATTGTCTGGTCTAAACGGCCAAGATTTAGATATTAAGCAGGTTTAGAGGTGCAGATCGGATTTTATTTATTGTATTTTAGCAGAACAAGATGCCGGTGGATATATGTTCAATGCCCATTTAAAGAAAAAGGGTAGTGTATTCTGTCACGATTTTGCTAGTGTTGCATACTTTTCGTCGCATTCACTTTCTTTTCTGTTCTTTTCCTTTTTGTTGTTATTGCGGACGTCCCTGTATGCGGGACTGCGTCAACTCTTCTGGGATAGTTTTGCATCTCGTTTTACCATGGAAGCCGGAGAGGGGGGGTCATTATGTGACAAAATCTCCTGTTGAATCCGGCAAAAGGGAGAATTTCGCCAAATGTGAGCAATGTTTGAGGTTTGAAATTTTTTAATGCGATTACTATTGAATTAGACAACAGAAACAAATGAGTTGGAGCATGCATTTGTTTTGCGGACTTTCACAAACTAGTGAAATAGGTTGCAATAGGTAAAGTTTTAAGTGCTACTCGGAATTTTATTTATTTATTTATTTATTTTTAAGTAAGGGAATTGTGCATCTAATTTTTGGGATTTCAAAAGTTTGGGTAAATTGAGGCTAATGTTTTAGTTTAACAAGTAATAATACATGTCTACTGAGACTTTTATGAGAGAAATTAGTTGTTTAGCAATTGAAATCTTTGGTGTCACTTTTTCAGAGGCGATTCAATGCTAACTCTGAGATTATGTTAAGTGTCTTAATTAATTTATATTATCACGTAATATCTTATTTAAATTTAATTTAATTGAACATTTGACATCAGATGAATGAGTGGTACCGAGTTGTTTGCTGATTAAGTTGGCACCCAAGAATTAATTTGGTTGGTTAGTGCATGCTATTCTTTATGGCTTTAGGCATTCGGCCCTCCATTGCGGAACATGCCATAGCACAAATAAATCACATTTACATTCTTAATGAGAAATGTTTGGACTGGCTCCCCATGTATTCCCTTGTCAGCTAATTTAGATTAATTAGCCTTACCGGCTAAGGCCAGCTGCAATATAGACGCGGATTGTTTTTTAACATCCTCGTAACCACCAAAAGCTTGATGCCGTATGAAATGATACGACCTCAATAAAATAAGCAATATAACCAAACCCGTATTAGTTTTATGATTCTCTACATAAGCGCATCACTTTGTTTATTTTCACGCCCTAATGACAGAGTAAAAAAGATTTCCTTTGGACCTCGAAACTAAAGCTAAAAGAAAAGAGCATGGTTCAACTTCTCCCTCCTTTCATTATTTGATTAGTCATATTACCCAACCACTTTGACGCTCTTATTCGTAGATCAAGCTTCAAGGCTAAAGAGAGAAAAACACAAGAAATGGAGATGAAGACATGTTCCATATTCATAGCTGCAAACCATCTTCATACTTGGGATCCTATTCTCCCGCGTAAATTCTCAAGCTGTAAGCGGATTCATGCAGTTCAACATCGACCTCGTCAGCGTTCAACTACCCTTTTGATACAACTTCTTTCAATTGCCAAATCCTGTGTGGAGTCCCCATGGTTTCATCCTCAGAGTAAGTCCTCCAGTCCCTCCCCCAAAGAACCCAAGAAAGGAATTCTTAACAACTCAAAAATGATGGACAACGTTTTTCTCTTTTTTCTGGATCCAGTATAAGCAAACAGGGAGCAAGTGTATGGGGCTATGTTCTGTCAGCCCCGAACTCAAATGCTTACATAGGAATGGGATTTTCACCCAATGGGCAGATGGTTGGTTCAAGTGCAATCGTGGGTGGGTGGGATCAGATGGTAACCGACCATGAAGAAATTACTATCTGGGGGGAAAGAATTCCAACCAGGTCATTGCCGGATCAAGGGAACCTTGAGATTGGAAACTCAACCATAGTAACGTCCAGTTCTCGAATCTACATGGCTTTCCAGCTGGTCAACACCGATACGCCCGACAGCCTGCTTATCTACTCCTTCCGGGCCTCCGAACCAAATTCCCTTACCCCCAAGCTTCCGTTTAACACAGCACTCCGACTATGTCTCCACCGTCTTGAATTATGCCACAGGTACGCCTCTTCAAACTCTGATCTTTAGCTAGAAGACCATAAAATCAACAGTACCTTCTTTTGATTTTGACATGTAACCAAAGTCCAAGTACCAACCTAAATCACTCTGATTTGGACACTTATATTTGGTAGTTGTTTCGACTTAGCTATTTCACTCCGTTCCATCAACTGTGTTGTCATTTTTCCTTCAAGAAAACTGTGCAGTCATTTTTACATGCCCTTTTTTGGCAACAAATTTTCGTGCCTTGAAAACGAGAATTTATGCAAGTTTAATTAGGAGATAATAATTAGTTAATATCATCTAATGTAGGAACTACAACCACTGCTAAAGATTAATAATGTAGACTTTTGGGCAGCAAAGTGAGGTGGGATTAGTTGTTGAGCGTCCCTCCCACTACCATGATGACCCCAGTAGGTGGAGACCGTGACAACTGACAACTATTCTTTACTTTTGTACTAATATTTCTTTAATTTTGTTGGGTTGTTTCATCTTTGAGCTGGGTGCAGGCAGTTTGTCGCCCACTTAAACTTGCAACCGCTCGTGTTGCATTGACTTTGAAGGCAATACTGTCGTCCAAAAAAACTTTTTTTTTTTTTCCTCTAGAAGAAGGATAATGGTATCCATTTATTGTTTTTACGTGACTGGTACCTTCAAACTGAAAAACCAATTAGCTGAGGAGGGGGAAAAAAAAGGCATCTAAGGAAAGAAACCAGCGAAGCAAATTTGAAATTTATTATGCTAAGATGGAAGAGCAAGTAAGTAGACGTTGCTTTCTGATGCTTCCTTGGTTTAGAAGGTATCAAATGATTAAGCTTGTGACCTGTAAGGATGTGGTCACAATCATTACCCTTTAGAATCAAAACCCTCCTTCTAGTGTCCTCTCCTTACTACAGAGGACATCTATAAAAGAGTAGCTTTAGCGACATGATTCACAGGTAACTCGATGAATTGGTCTCTTTATGAGGTTGAATTTCTAATTGAGTTCAGCATGTTCTGGTACGTAAGTTTTTGTTGCAGTAATCAGCATCTTCGTGTTTCAACTGCCAAGTTTGTGGCATTTTTTTAAAATATATTTTAGCATGATTTACTCCCATAGAAACATTGACTTTGTAACTTCTGATAGAAAAACATATTTAGATTACTATTCTTAGTTGTTCGAGAAAAAATAAAAGAAACTACCAGAGTTTCATGCATACACTTTTTTTTTTAATATGTATTCATTTAAACATATTTTCGTAAAATAAGCAGAAACAGTAATCCGTTCCCCATTACCTTAGGAAAGTTTTCTTGGGAAATAGTTTCAAAGCAGTCTTAAGAACCATTCGTGCATTTAATCCACCTCGTAATTCAATCAATTAATGAATTTAATTACAACTGTATATTAATACAACCTATTAATTCTGCTGTACTGGGTAGTAGGTACGACTGTGTCTTAATACAACTTGTTTAAGGTTTTCCTTGGGAAAAAAACATGATTGTGTATTTATGTAAGGTTGATATCAGAAAATTGACTAAACATATACTTACCCAAAAAAAAAAAAGGAATGAAAAGGATGACTAGGCCAATATTTTTGAAGATGCATGATCCATTCAACTTTGCGAACTTTCTCTTGAACGACTAATCGTACCGGTAAGGACTAAAAGGGTATGCTGCAGCATTTGAGTAATTTTGTTTTTCTTGCCCATTCTTTCCATTTATTTTTGAAGGTTAGCCAGTTACTGGTTTTTCACGTTTCATCATCCAGTTGGACCAAGTATAACATGTAATCTTTTGGAATCTTAAGGCTACGCGTTCACTTCACAATTTTGTAGTTAACCGTTTCTGGGCATATGCATCGTCCTTGCACGTTCGCAAGGATGGTTGATTTCCATGGTCTTGTTTAGTTTGTCAGGGGGCTTTTTTCTTAATTTAAAAAGGGAGTCAATGAAAATTGAGATTTCAGAATGCAGAGGTTCGAGTTTTAACCCCTGCTCCCCCTCTCCGCTTCTTCCTTAAATCTCTTTCGTTCTCCATCACAGTTTGATGGGGTCAGACTATCACCATCACAGTTGACAAATTTTACTAATTCTCAGAACCTAAATCGATCCGTTTTGAATTTAGATGACTTTTAGTATATATCCTATATACAGAGAATCCCAGAAGTTGTAAGCATTATTTGTGTTTAATCACTCTGGCTGATCATGCATGTACAACAGGTCAAACTCAAACCACGACTACAAGCACAAATTCGCTGAGAAAAAGCCACGGGATCTTAGTGATGCTAGGGATGGGGAATTCTGATGGCGATCGGAGCCATGGTGGGCCTCGGTACATGAGGCAATGGGAATCCAATATGGTTCTTTTCCCACGCAGCCATCCAATCATTGGGATTTATGCTGGGTGTCGCAGGTATTATTACAGGTCTTGTCTTGAGCAATCGTGTCAGCGCCAACGTGGATAAACACAAAGCCATCGGCATCACCGGTTCTCGGTACTTGGTTGCCTCCAGGTTGGTTCGTTTCGTGTTACATCTTTTTATTAATTTGCAAGTTATAATCAGTTTGTATATCATGCATGCATGGCATACAAAGTCTTCTTACCAAATTTTGTTTTGAACTGACTCTTGCTAGTTGATGGCGGTTTTGGCTCGGCCAGATAAAGAATCGAAAGCGAGGAAATATTGGAACTGGTACCATCATGGCGTTGGGAGAGCTTTGATAGTGGCTGGCCGCGGCGAACGTTTTCTATGGGATCCATATCAGTGATGCAGGAAGTTCTTGGAATGCTGGCTATGCTGTGGTTCTTGTTGCTTTGTTTGTTGTTGCTCTTTATTTTAGAGATAAGGATGAGGATTAGAGACTAAATTATCAGTATTATACTTTTCAGATTTTGTGTTCTTTTTAGTCACGGAAACATTTTGCTTCTGGACTGTAATTATGGAGATGGAAGTCTAGCATTTTTGGATCAGTTGTTCAATTGACAGACAATCTTTTGGATGCTTTCTTCTTGTATTCATTCTTTTATTACTTTGCTGTTTGCAGTTTCGCCATGAAAAAGGGAAGCCTGTTGTTCCTGATTGTTTGGTATTCTTGCTGCTAACTGATCACAACGATTTTCCCACATACATGATCCCTATAACAGGACTTCCACAATCAGAATCATCCATTGTTCAGGTCTTGATTCATATGAATGGTGTGCAAACTTCTGGTTAAAGAAGATGTAAGCAAAAAAAATTCGGAATTCGGAATTCATCATTCGATCCAGAACCAAAAGCTAACTAAAGAAAAATACAGGCAATATCTCATGGTTCGAATGAATGAATATTGCACTGTAGTAGTTGTTTTGACTGCTATATATCCTTCTCGTTCTGGCATCAGAACTGTAATAAAAATGTCTATAATGTGTGCATTTTATTCCATCATCTCAAAAACTAAAGAACTGTCAGATATTTATAACGTGTGTCTTATTCTGAGTCCAAAGAAAATGAAGTACATTCTATATTATTTTTAACTGTGCTTCCCAAGAAAAAGTGATGATCTTTTGGCCTAAAACCCACCCCCACCCCCACCCCCAAAAAAAACCAAAAAAAAAAAGTAAATGTGCTTTTGCAAATATTGGCACAATCAATTCTTCTTCTTCCTGTAATCCTCCATCCACAAAATGATTCATGTGCAAAGATCAATGGTGAAAAACTCATACTTCACCTCACCTGTCCCAACTTTAGAGTTTAGCCTACAAATTATGTGTTTTCTTGGTTATATCTTACACTGACACACTTATAGCTAGTTTGTGAGTTTAGGGTCGAGAGAAAAGGATGAGAAAACTTAAATTACGAGAGAAAAGAAATGAAGAGAAAGTGATTCTAATATTGTCGGAATTTTTAAAAGAAATGGAATAATTTTGAACATAAAGTCAATACAAATTCATGCAATAGCTTTTTAAGGGCAAGATGGGCAGGCTTTCAACCAGTTTCTTTCATTTTTTGCCCCGAATTTGGTTGAAAAATATTTTTAATTGTAGTATAGGCTTATCCTTCTAAATCCGTTCCTTTCCTTTCCTTTCTATTTCACGAAAATCTTCCAATATCTGACAAGTCAACTTCTCCTACCTTTCTCACCAATAAGTACGGTGTATATATTGGCACAGTTGAAGTGATAAGCGCAAAAGTAAATAATTCGGATTACTAAATGAAGTTGGAAGAAATAAAATGTTAGACATAAAAGGTGAATAACCATCAATGTCCATGGTATAAATTGTCATTCGGGGTACCCTACCCTATAATTTTTCGGACAAAAGTTCAAATTCTTAGTGTCGTTTCCCCACCTAGCAGGGACTAATAACCTCTTTGTACAACTCTGTATAGTGAGGTAGCTCATTAATCACAAGAAGTTAAGACAGTCATAGTAGTTTTGAATGTGATAATGTGTATTACCGGTAATTACACGTTTATCTAGCATGAAAACAAACCTTGTGTTCTCTTTTATTTTTTATTTTTTTACGTGCAAGAAACTTCAAACTTTATAAAGGAGAAAATGAAAAGGAGATATATGAAAATTTAATCATAAATTTTATGATCACTTGATTAATGTATCGATCAGATCAAGTCAAATATTGGGGAAGATACTTTACTCGTTACATATATTGGCAATCCAATGGGATTAGTATGGCTGATTTAAAAAAAGGATAATTGGCAAAAACCTTGCCTGAGGTTTCCACACTATTATTTACCTCTCCTATGATTTCTAAACTTACACTAACCTCCCCTAAGAGGAAATGGACCTAAATACTAACAATAAATTGTAATGATTTTAGCTTTTATACCCTAATTAATTGCAGAAACTTAGGATGAGGACCGAATTTTAGAAAAGGCAAAATTATTTTTGGGTCAACAAATTTGAGTGACTAATTAAACTAGATTACGCTATGAGTTTTACAGCATCAATAGCTATTGGTAAGCGGAAAACTAGGACGGAATGGTGCCCAATTGAGGAGAAAATGGCGTACATATTATCCATAGTTAATATTTCTTCAAACCGGTCAAGGTTAAAGGTATAATTTATACAACTACAGAGAAGGAAGACCAATAAGCAATTTTGAAGTTTCTACTGGAAATAAGTATAAAGGGAACTTGCAGACAAATGTATCTGCTCAAGTCATTTCTATTTCAAAATCTCCCTTATAGTTCAGCCTACTACTGACTTCTTAAATTGCTAATCTTTTTCCATTAATATAGTTATAACTCTGTAATTTGGGAATATCATCAGTAGAAGCAGTTTTAGTACGTGGTTCTAACGCACTTTACTGCAATTTTTATTTACTAAAGACAATTTTGTCTTATTAGTATACACTTCTAATTACTTTGTAACTAGGTTTATATCATGCTCAATAACTTTTAGTGATACTTAAGTATGCTGTTAATTAACTGATTGTTCAACAATTTTTTTTTGTATATGACTGGTGCTGACAATATAAGCAGTTGTGTTATCCCCACAAATAGCTATCACATTACTAACAAAAAATTTTAAAAGTGACATATATTCTTTATAAACTTTGCTGCAAGAACCTGGATATCTAGTCATTTAACTAACCATTAGTATCTGCCGTTATCTTTCATGTATTGTTGGTAAACTTCATTCAATTGCATTTACACCTGTTGAATTTTCCTAATTCTTAATAACTTTTCATATTTTATCATTTCTTTATTAATACAACTTGGCAAGCAGTATGCAGGCAAATCTGGTACAAATTTCTCATCTCACTCCTTAAAAAAAAATTTAATGGTATCTTTTTTGGTATGGACTGAATCTGCAACACAAACCTTAAGTTCAAGGGTGGTAAGTGCTATTTTCCAAAATACAAGGGAGGTGAGTGCTAATATCAGAAACCTCAAGGGAGGTTTATGTAATTTTCCCTAAATGTATACATACATAAATATATATATATCCGTAGCAAGATAGCCAAACTCGTGGGAACAAGATCCAATTAACAAAAAATACCAAGGCAATAGTCACTTTTGCCCAAAATTAGTGCAACTTGAGGAAATGGTCATTTCCATCTAATCACTCGAAAATAAACGAATAAATCTATACAATTGTAGACGGAGAACCGAAAATAAAAACAGATGCAAAAATAGAAAGGGGACGACGCCGAGCCAAGAAGGGGAAAAAAGCAAAGCACCGCACCGCAGCACCCCGAATAGTCCCCGACTAGGCCACTGCCACACCACCAAATTTTACCGAAGTGGGAAAGCAAGCAAAGATATTGGAAAGGACAAGGAAAAACATAAAGACAACAGGATACCAAAAGCCACCGGCCTGTTCTTCCCCTTCTTCCCCTGTTCAAAATTTGTCTTCTCATTCTCGCCTCTGTTTCCGCTGTAATAAAATGATAATCATCTATAATAAATCTGTGTACAGAGGTAGAAGATATATCTTTGTAGAATTAAATAGGCTGATTGCCTCGATTCATTTCTTTTTTTTTTCTTTTTTTCTATCATTCTTTTCTAATCATCTACCGGCTGAAAATAGTAAGACCATTTTGCCCCTCGATTCCGTTAAATTTTCAGATCCGTCCGACACCCCCACTTATTGCTCTTAGTGTGACGGGTAGTTCCAGTTCCCTGCAGATCCGCCGCAAGACTCACCGGAGCTGCTTTCCTCGAAATGGACGACTTAGATGTGCTCGCACGCGACTTCGGCTTCAGACCCCAAGGCAAATCCAACCCTATGAGATCCGAAGGTGGAGATCGCCGCTCCTCCTCCGCTCGATCTTCCTCCTCTGCCGCCTTTTACGACGATCATGGTAGTAATCGCGATGGCTTCTTGTTCAATGACGTCTTCGGCGGACCTCCAAGATATAGTAATAACAACAAGTCCTCCTCGCCGGGGAATGATTTCGATTACGACTCCATTTTCAAATCCTCCTCCTCTGCGACCGCTAACAGTAACAGTAATAATCAAGCCAAGACTTCCTCGCCTCCAGTTTATGATAAGCCCGTGTACGACGAGGATATATTTGACGGATTGCCGGGGGTGAAAAGCAAACCTGCGTCGTCTGCGGGGAAGTTTGATGACGATGTGTTTGCATCCATGGCGTCGCCTCCTAGGAGGAGTCAGAGTATAATTCTAGTAATAATCGGAATGATCAGTTTGATGATCCTGCTCGGGAATTGGGGGAGGAATGAGAGGAATAACAACAAGAGCTCGAGTTCAGCAGGGTTGTGATGATTTATTGGGGAATATAACGATGAATGAACGAATGCCAGAGGTCAAGAGTAGTAGTAGGAGCTCCCAGTTCGAGAGGTTTTGATGATTTATTTGGCGGTCTTGCCAGTGGGACTCCTGCTAATAGTAACAGGTACTTGAACGCCTTATATATAAGCTTGTCAATGTAAAGTTAATTGAATTCCCAGTGTTTGGTTTGGAATTGTATCTGAAGCTTGAATTGCATAGTGTCTGATATAATTGGTGAAACAGTTGTTATTTCAGCATAGGGATGTAGCATTATTCAGCACATGTATGGCAAATTTCGTTGATAAAAACTTGTGTAGCCTTGGACTTCCTATTCTGTGTTAGGCTGTAGTTGGTCTTTGTGAATGTCGATTTAAGCCTTGTTTTTAAAGTCTATTAGTGGATGATATTTGCACTTTGAACTTCTAGAGCTTCTCCAGTTACATTTTGGGATAATATAAAGAACATTTACAATGAAGCAGCATTTGTGTTTGTAGACTGGCGTCATAACTCTGTAGCATGCTAAAATGAAATTAGCATTTACAAGGCATATTGCATCTTGTTTGGCCCTTGATAGCTCCCATTCTCTCTCTCTCTCTCTCTCCCCCCCTCCTTTTGATTTATTCTTTATCAAATATTTTAATCTGGAAAAACTCAACTGTTTAGGAAAGATTTTTGTGGTACAAGTAATAATTCATTTCTGCCTGAAAAGAGTCATTTACTTGGTCCAGCGAAATAAGAGTACAAGTAATTATGGCGTTGTTTGGGATGTTCTGTACTAGGGGCCAAGGTTGTTGATGTTCAAAATTTCAAGAATCCTTGTTGTCAGCATCTGAAGAAAATATGGAAATAGGTTGTTGCTGTTCAAAATTTCAAGAATACCTGTTCTCAATATCTGAAGAAAATATGGAATTGTAGTTCATGGGAATCCATGGTGAAATTAATTGGCTTCTCCAATACGGGGGGAAAAGAGAGGAAACTCATCGATAGCGAGTATTTTGGTTGGTTAAATTGGTTGGATGTAGGGTGCTGAGTTGCACTGTCTATTCCACGTAGTTTTCTTATTTGTTAGAAGAATCAGAATTGTGACGGGAGAAGCACATCTTCGGTCCTTTTTTATGTTTTATTATGATTGCAAACCTCAAACATCCACAATGATGTTTATGCAAGACTATCTGATTATGAATCCTTCTGTCACTTGTGGAGGAAAAAATTCTACTGGATAGCTTTGCATCCGCTTCTATTTGATATTGGGAATAGTGATTGCATTCCAGTCACGCCAACAAAATTTAGTAACCAGAAATTCTTGGAATTTTGATAGAAAAAATTATCTTGCCAGCATTTCGCACATCCGATACTAATTTCTTCAGTTGTTTCATTTCAATTTTTGGGGAATTTTTCTGGAAGTTAGTTTTATATTTGTTGCTGTACCCACTATTAACCTCTAATCAGCTCAACTTCCTTCCCTTTCCTGTGTTGATTTCTCTTCAGGCCAGTTTCAGAGTCAAATCAAGGCCGAAAATCCACGAGCAGCTTCAGTCAATCAACTCCGAACACAATGGATGATCCTTTTGTAGTTTTAGATTCAACTTCACCGCCTGTGTCTTCATCTGCAGGTGTTTTTTGTTGATCCACTGGAAGAGATTGGCAGGCTCGGTAAATCTGGAAGCTCCAAAGCTGGTGGGGTATTTGATGATCTAGATCCCTTGAATGGTTTTGGCAAATCTTCAACTCCATTTTCTCCAGAGAAGGGTAGCAGAGGGAAGGACAGGAGCCCTTTGATGTCAGGATCAAGTGCGAGTGATACTCAAACACCTGCAGGTCAGGATCATGCGAGATCTTCTGTTAGACAATCTGAAAGCCACTCAAAGAGGAATGCACCTGATGACAGTTTTCAGGAACCCCCACCTTTGATGTTCCAAATGTTTCAGAGAATTTGCAGAAATCTTATCATCAAAATGCTTCTTCACCTCCACGTGTCAGTTCTAATGTTAAACGAGATAAATTCCCCGGCAGATGCGTCTCCGAGATCACAAGAACATGGGCCAAACACTTGATGATATTTGGTTAACTGTGTTAGAGATTCCTCTTTTCACTCCACCCACAAATGCTCCTCCTCCTTCGCGACCTCCACCTCCTATACCAAGGCGAACTTCAAAAGCAGAAACAGGATTCTTTTCTTCAAATACAAAGAGAAGAGTGATGACTTTGCTTCACCACCAAGCTACAGTTCCTTCTCTCAAAGTCCTAATGCAGCTTGGACTGCAGGGAAGGGCAATTCTGCTTCTCAAATAGACGAACTTGAGGATTTTGCCACGGGCAGGACTCAAAACAGTGTTGATGAATCTAATGTCCATTTGGAAGAAGAAATGGAATGCAAGCTCAGTAGCTGCTGCATCAGCAGCTGCCATGAAGGAGGCTATGGATAGGGCAGAGGCTAAATTCAGGCATGCTAAGGAAGTACGCGAGAGAGAATATGCAAAAGTGGCTAGAAGTCGAGAAAATGTGCATGACATGCAAGATGTGCAGGAGAGAGAGTACAGGGAAAATCAAGAGAGGTTGGAAAAAGAGCGGCTACAAAGGGAAGAGGAGGAGAGAGAACAGAGGAGACTTGAGAGAGAAAGGGAGAGAGCTAGACAAGCTGTGGAAAGGGCAAACTAGGGAAGCTCGTGAGAGAGCAGCTGCTGAAGCTCGCTTAAAAGCAGAACGGACTGCTGTTGAAAGAGCACAAGCAGAAGCTCGAGAACGGGCCGAGAGGGCAGCGGTTCAGAGAGCCCAAAATGAAGCCCGTGAAAGGGCAGGAGCAGAAGCTAGGGAAAGAGCAGAGAAAGCTGCTGCCGAAGCCAGGGAAAGGGCAAATGCAGAAACTAGGGAGAGAGAAGCAAGAGATAGAGCTGCGTCTGAAAGGGCTGCTGCAGAAGCACGGCGTCGAGCTGAGCGAGCTGCTGTTGAAAGGGCTGCTGCAGAGGCTCGGGAGAGAGCAGCAGCAGAAGCTAGAGAAAAGGCGGCTGCTGCTGCACGGGCGAATCAGCAGAGGAATGATAATGATTTTGAATCATTTTTTAGCATGAATTCTCGACCCAGCAGTGCACCAAGACCAAGGGCCAATTCTTCTGTGAGTATGAAAAGCTATACGAGCATATGAGCTTGCAATAGTCTTCTGCTTTTTAAAAGTTTTAGTGATCATCTCATTTTCTCTTCCCTTTCATTCTTCCCAGGAAACAATGTTCGATGCAAATTTCCAAAGTACTGGTGGACCTCAAGGGCCAAAACCAACTTCATTTGGTGGAACCTCATCCAACATGAGGAAAGCATCTTCAACAACCAACATCGTTGATGATTTATCTTCGATTTTTGCAGGTACTTTTTGTTGCATTTGGCCTTGTAGCAGCTTTAGATTAGATTTTCTCACTATTTTGGATTTTTCTGAACAATATTCCTTTGAAAGCAGCTCCATCATCTGGAGAATTTCGGGGAGGTTGAAGGAGAAAACTGAAGAAAGAAGAAGAGCTAGAATGGAGCGCCACCAACGGACTAAAGAGCGTGCAGTATGTCTTCTGTTCTCAGGATGAACTTACTTTTCACACGAGAGTTGTTAACCTGGATGTTGCATAATTCTGTAGATCTTTTTCCTTCTTTTCCCCATTTCCCTGGGTGCCTGTCCCTAGTGGGTGGTGCTTTTATTCTTCTTGATCTCTGAGGGTTATTAATTACTGGGGTTATTAATCAGTAACTTTGATTGATTTTGGTAGTTTTTTCTTTTTGGTCTTTTAATATTTTCTTTTTGGGCTCCTCCTGCAAATGGCTGGTGTGGCTTTTGTATTGAGGCTTGAAACTGATACTTGATTTCTCTGCTCAGGCTAAAGCACTAGCAGAAAAGAATCAGCGTGACATTCAAGCTCTGAAGGAACAGGAAGAAAGATATGTGAGTATAATAATATTAGGGCATGCTTGGATCTCATATAGCTATGCCTATATTCGTTGGTTGGAAGTAAAACTGTTTGCTTGTTGACATTTGAAGAATTCTCATTCTGCATTTTTCTAGCGTTTTCTTTATTTGTTCATTTAGCATAGGTTACTTGTTCGTTTATGATTCAGGAAGTTTGGGTCCTCTTCTCTTTGAAATTTTTGGCAACATGGAATAGCTATTCATAGGCCATAATGTATTCATTGTTATGATACTTGAATTTAGGCATTGAATACTTTCTATCAAGTCCATTTGGTTCCTTTAACATTGTTTTTAGGTGGTGGTGTGGTTAGGGAATAAGTTGCACAAAGTAACATTAAGTATTGTTTCCTGTAATTTTCTTGTTTTTGATACATCCGCAAGATCAAGTTAATATAGAAAGTTGACCTTCCTCCTTTGAGTGAGTTTTCATTTGAAAATGCTATCAGATGCATCACCTATTACTGGTAGCTAAACTCTACCAATTATGACTTACCTTTTCTTATCTGCTTTTTGCATTGCTTTCATAGTAATTGTCTTGAATCTACATGAGTTGCATCTTTTTGATCAATTTCAATGTAGCCTTTCTAATTTTTCTTTTCATTTGTTGCAGAGGATAGCTGAAACATTAGATGTTGAAATCAAACGTTGGGCTGCAGGGAAAGAAGGAAATCTGCGTGCACTCCTGTCTACCTTGCAATATGTATGTTTATACTTGTGCTATTTTATTCAGATGCTTCTTCATGGCATGTATGTATATGAGTGCTTCTATCTTTGTAAGATTGGCAACGTTTTTGTTCCTTTTTCTCCTTTGATCAAATCTATCTTTATTTGTGTTTTATTAAATTATTATTTTTAATCCAAAAATATTCTCTTATTGGTGGGAAAATTAATTGTTTCCCCATTTTGCTTGTAGGCATTTATTTTCCTTTTCTGTTGCTTGTTTAATGCTTTCAAAAGTGAGTCGTATATCTTACACATAGGAAAAACTATTAACTGTTAACCACTCGCACAACATGGCATTGAGTCAATGTCCAACTTAGTTACAAGCTACGTATATTTTAGTGTCTAGATACAAGTTGACAAAAGTTATTTATCCTTCTTTTAGAGGCAAATAGAGTTAATGCTCTTTAACAGCTTTGGGTTTGCTGAGGTTTTGCCCATGGATAGTGTATATATCGACATATTATCACTTAAATATCCATAAATACCGTATATATGGACAAATTATTACTTTTTTTTTTAAAAAAATTTCCAGCGAGGGAGGGGTGGGACTTAAGAAGCGGGGAGGGGGCAAGGGGATTTGAACCCAGGACCTCTACCTGGGGCCTCAACTTTAGCCACTGGACTAATGCCTCATTGGCGGACAAAATTATTACTTGAATATCCCTTTTCCAACATGTACTTTCTATGTTATTCTTTTCAAGTTTTCTTTTTTCTTGATGGAAAAACGTATCATTGGTCTAAGCAAGAGATTGATGCTTAGTTCTCTTGAAGAAAGATTTGAAACACTAGAAAAGCCCTTTGCTTCAGTTCCTTTTGGATATGAGCCAAAATAAATGAGTCATGTCAAGCATCCTGGTGTAAATTTAATCTCAGAAAATTGTTGTGCTTGTCAGTTTAAATATTGATATTGTTGGCGATGGTTTCCACTTCACTACCAGATTCCCATGCTTACTCCTACTCAAACCCTAAAATCTGATGTTCACTAAGTCGAAATATTTTCTGTAGAAATTCTGAAATCCATCCATCAGAGAAAGATAGTGTGCACTTTACTACAAGATTCCCATCCTTATTCCTACTCAAACCCTAAAATCTGATGTTTACCAAGTCGAAATATATTTTCTGGAGAAATTCTGAACTCCATTTATCAGAGAAGATAGTCGTATCCACGATAAAGTGATTATTAGACCTGTGCATTTATGCGTATGCATGGATATGTTCTCAAGTTTTGACATTATTATTGGTGTTTGAGAAAGGCGCTTAATGGTTTTCTTTTCTTCCTTACAATGAGAGGTGCCAACTAGTTCCCATTTGTTGTTTGTTTAGGTGCTTTGGCCTGAATGTGGTTGGCAACCTGTTTCTTTGACTGATCTGATTACTGGTCCAAATGTCAAAAAAGTATATAGAAAAGCAACTTTATGCATACATCCTGACAAGGTGCAACAGAAAGGTGCAACTCTTCAACAGAAGTACATTGCTGAGAAGGTCTTTGATCTACTTAAGGTACTGGTGCTATTCATGGATTGACTGATTTTTTCTTGCTATAACAGAAATTGCACTTTGTTGTCACAATCTGACTGTCAAAGTCTTTTTCTAGAATATTGTCAGGAGAATTTTAAATCACTATGATTGTGTGTGTGTGTTTTAAAATACTACGAATACGCGTTTTTACAATATTATCATGCATCTTGAAACTCATGTGCAAGAATATGAACGGTCAAATGACTAGAAAACAGTTTAGGGACTTGAATACAATTAACTGTAGAGTTCATATGATAAATTGATAAATTTTGGTGTTGGTAGAATTTGCACTTTTGCATTCACTATGTATGCATTTATAATGTAAAAGTATTTTGTTTGGGCTTTAGGTGACTGGGAGATAAGATACAGCATGTAAATGTCTCTGCACATGGTGAAAAGATATTTACTGCTTGCTCAAAACTACTATTATCTTTCTTACTGTTCTCTGTGTCCAATATAGGAAGCCTGGAACAAATTCAATTCGGAGGAGCTCTTTTAAATGCTTGATCATTCTTTATCTGTGAGATCGAACTCTTTAAAAGCAGCATATTTTGTAGAAGATACATGATTTTGGGTAAGACTCTGATGAGATCAGCACCGTTGTCGATTGTGAAACGAGGTGGCTGTAGAATATGGAGTTTGCTTGCGTGGTGAAGTCAACTATAACATTGTTGCTGTAAATGGATGATATTGCACGAGGAAATATGGAGCAAAAGGAATTGGGATGGTTGATTGGTGTTAAGAATAGCGTTGTCTTCATCCTCTGCTCCTGTGTCACACTTGGGTCTTCAAAATGAATGCTTAAGATGATTGTTTGTCTTTTGCCAAATTTTTACCTGTTTCATCATTGTTTTGGTTATATAGTCTTGGTGGTCTAAGATGTATACAGCACTTACCTTTGAGAACATTAAAATGAGCCTTGTTCTATTGTCGAGCGGAGAATTCGACAGCGTGTACTCATTTTGGCTGTTAAGTTTTGGGCATCTGATGGCAATTTTTTTCTTTGTTGTTCTTTGCTTTCCTTGCAACTGTATTGTAGATTTCAGTGTCCATTAATAAGATTATTTTACGTTTCTTAACATTTTCTAAACTATATAACGAAAAGAGTCCCCACCAATATTTTATAAAATGAAGTGATTTTTTGGAACATTGAGCCAAGCTCAGTTATGAGGGTTCAAACCTCACCTGCAGCAAAAAAAAAATCTAAGGGTGGTGTCATAGCATTCCGTTGATTTAGTCAAGTCTGTATGCCTACTAGCTCATAACACACAAGGCTTCTTAGGCTCCCCTCCCTGATAGATTAGGATAAAATAGATTATGCAATTATTATCGTTGCCAAAAAAAAAAGTAATTTTTTGGTCCCAGCGGCATTATTTTTGCTTTCTCGCTTTCATTGCTTTGTGTTGATCTCCTTGCCTGATCGGCCCAGGGGATGAGGATTTTTTTCACCTTACTAGAACATCTGGCAATATTTTTCCTCTACGCTTGAGAATGCAAAGAATATTAACCACGTCTCTTGCGTGTATTAAAATGATAAAAGCACTAAAAGAGACTAATATCAGGTATCTTTGCTTCTCTGTGCCCTAAAAGCATTACTTCTTCATAGTTCTTCCGCAATTCTTCAGCTCTCTCGGTAGCTTCGTACTTCAAGCCTATTTGAACTTTGGTTTGCTGCTTCTATTCTCTTTTATTGATTATTTTGGGGTTATATATGTTAAATTACACCGTTTTGTGGCCTTTTTCAGTTTACATGGGCATAATGTAGTGTAGGCACGCTATTTTCAGATCGTTTTGTACAGTTAATAATAGCTTAACAGAGAATTATGCTGAATTGTCTACTATTTCAGTGATTAGCAGCCAATGGCTACTGTAGGGGATACAGCAATTGTTTTTCACTCATTCCATTCCTTTATCGCTATTATGGTGGTGTGTTTGATTTGTAGTATTTCAGTAAATACGGGTTCTGTGTGTAACAGACTATTATATTTCTCTTGTAGCCTTTTCTACTGATTGCAGTAATTTCCTTTATCCATTTTGGTTCAAATTGTTAAGAAACTTCTGAACATGTGATAGCCCAAAAGAAAATTGACAGGATTTGTATAGACCTTCAAGATTCGAATATGATTGCTCCATCATAATTCATCTATTAAACAAAAGGAGGCATGCAGTGGATAAAACAAAAGCCTGCAAACTATTTCCTATAACACCAATATTAAGCAGCTATATCACAATCTCAAACGTACTGCAACCTTCACACCTGATGTACAAGGCTGTCAGTCCAAATCTACTCTCAGTGCAGAACTCAGGTCTCAATCTGCAACCTCTATCAAGATGTTCCGCATGAGCTTCAGCCAACCGAATTCGTAACAGTTCTAAATTTACCTATGGAGACGCAAAAACATATCAGTGATACAGGAAAGGTAACGCCTAGTTCTTGCCATGCTTGACATGTTGCATGTCCTGAACAACTGAACAATCATCTAGGATGTAACTTGCAGAACAGACAAATGCAGACATTTCACAACTTCGAATCTTTTAGAATATTATTACTGGATCATATGTAGGTATGAAAATACATCTATCTTTTCACCTAAGTAATTTTTTTTTTATTTTTAAAGGCTAGAAACTACAGAATGTAAATATCTGGCATGACACTGAACAGCTGCATATTAGCAGAAAAGGATATAACCAGAAGCCAACTCAAAAGATGCACCTAGATAGTAGATTTTCACTGTAAGTGAGAAACAAAATATTGCACAGAGGAACATTACTACACCATTTGGTTCTCTTTTACAATTGGCAAGGTCAAGAGAGAAGCCTATAGCAACTTAAAAACCACGTAAGCCAGCTACCATTTCATTTTTTGGAAACAAAGAAATTTTTTACTGCAATCATATCCTTTGAAGGCAAACTGCATTAAGCAGCGATAAGCTTCAAAGCGTTAAACAACAGATCTCATCAAACCTAGGGAAGACAAAATGCCAATTACCCATGACAATAACTGTAAATAGTTTATCCTAAAAATGAAATTACAGTTGTCCTTAACCTTAGCAAACAACATAATAAGGCAAACCACTTGGCATTTAGGAGCTAATTTGAATTGCAGGAAGATAATATAAGTTATTAAACGATACCAATGCTGTAAACTCATGTTACACCTGTGAAAAAAAGCTATAACACATTATGAGGGTACAGTGAAATCTGGTTTATCACCAGATATAATTCTATACATGAGTGCCACTATCGAACAACTGGAAGTGATGCCAGTTCTCCCCTAATTTAACAGGAATCAAAAGGGGAATTAAAAGGTTGCAGCAGGGCTTAGCTTGAAGCTGTCAAGCCCTGCCTCCCCCTGGTAAAAGAGAAAGGATAGAAAATGGGGGAAAGTATAAAAGCAAAAATATCAACTGCATGGACCTGGCATTCTCAGCAGACCAACAAATCCTCCTACCATTATCTATCTAGCAATCCACTACAACTAAAAACAACCAACAATTACTGTTTAGAGCCAGACAGAGGGAAAAAAAAATGTACCGAGCTAAAAGAACAAAGAAATAGAGAATCCAACCTCATCGCCTCTCTTGAGTTTAAGTTGACACAACGAGCAAAAAATATGAAAAGCATCTTCTCGCAAATCCCCTCGCTTGCAGCGGGGACACCAGACCACCTTTTTTACCTGTTCCAATGTCAATCCTCAACCTTTAATCTTAAATTTGCTTAAAATAGAAAACTCGAAATCAAATAGTTTCTGCAGCAGTTTCAACTTTCAACATACCTCTTCATCATTAAGCTGCATATGCTCATATACTGCATGAGACAAGTATTCATCTTCTTCATCATCCCAACTTCTGATAGAGATTTCTGATTCTGCAAGGAGCTAAATTAATTTTAAGCTCAAAATGATGCAAATTCATTTCCACAGTAAGAGAAAAAGGGGGAGAAAAGATGCACTACAGGAAGTGAATCTAAAGTCAAGTTGATTATACAACTTTTTCATTTTAATGTCAATTTCCAAATAAAAAGACCACCACCTAAGCTAAAACAGTTAAAACAGAGATCAATACTGGGGAGATGGTTGCATAATACTCAGCTGATGCATTAGTATATTTAAAAACCAAAGGGGAAAACATTTTATGGATCCATTTTCTATTGCTCTCACCAGTTGGGTGTTTTGCAACCAATTAACAATTAATACTGGGCCAACCAAGAATACCTTTTTGCTCTCTTCCATCCTAAGATCATCATAAAATATTCTTTGCATTTCTAACAAAATTTCTTCACAATCGCCTTGGAAAGCAGTGTGCAGACCATCATAGTCCCATATAGCTTCATCATCTGCAGTTATTAGAGTTGGATCCCCAAAATTGATGTCCAGAGAGGAGTCCTTTATGCTTTTCAGCTCATCAGAAACTATACCCTGGAAAGTTGACTTTATGATATCCTACAACCAGAAAAAGAAATATAGCATAGATTGATGATGCCTAGATGGTAAGACCAAACAAATACCAGCTTAAGAAAGAAATAAATTTGACTCGATTCAAGCAACAAAAGAAGATTAATCCAAACAACAGTTCGCATGTAATTTTTCCCTTCACATTCTGGCATCCAACAATAACTTTATTTTATTCTCCAGCTATGCCTCATTCACAAACTCCACCTCAAGATAATTGGAACACTACTATCAAGAGGCCACCCCCTAGGGCCTAGGCGACGACAAGACCGCAGCAATAGTTGAAAACAGTCGGCTAAATACGGAGAGCACAATTATCCACAATGTAGTCCTCTCTTCCAACAAATAGAAACGATTTGAAGAGATGAAGAGGTTTAAGAGTCTCCCATAGTTTCTACGCGTCCAATGTGTTATGGTGAATCTGACCCATAAAACAGAGTCCTACAGTAAGTATCCGGTTTGGGAAGACAGAACATGGCTAGATGTAACGTCAAGAAAGGATTGGCTAAAAGCTTCACCTCAACTACCACAAACACTTTTTTCAGCTATTAAATGCCCTAAACATTACTATCCCTTAGTTCCAATATAAAATTAGGCCTATCTATCATGGAGAACTAACTCTATATGAATGAGAACTGCAACCCTAGGGCGAAAGCTATGCTTGCAAAATTGATAACTCCTCTTATCATACATTTAAAATTACTGGAAGGTAGCCTTATTACTTGTGTGGTGTCACTAACTACATAATACGCACTAAACATTCTTTACACTAGTTTTTGTCCAAAGCATGAACTAAGTTGAGGGAATTATACCAAAAAAATAACATCCCAATTCCCCCATGGCATGAAAATTATCAACTCATATTGCAAAAAGAGGAAGTAATTCTCTGTGAATTAAGAGAAATTAAAAAAAGAAAAAAGAAAAACAGCAAGACCAGAACCTGCTGGTGAGTAGAGTCATCCTGGAAGTCGGATAACCTCAATTCCCAAAACAGGCGCGCTCGATCCTCTCGGGCCCTTTTGAAGCAATTTTCTCTGAGCTAAACTTGATCAAAATAAGCAATAACCACATAAGAAATTAGATTACCAATAGCATCAAATTAAAACAAAAAACCCGTCGGAAATCAAATTTGAAGTCCAAAGCGATGAGATGGATTGAACAGTAAAACGAGGATGAAGTGTACAAGATGAAAGAAGTATCATGCACCTTGTCTTTCCACTTGGGATAGTTATTGAAGGAATTATGGGATTTCAGACAAGGTCGATTCAGGGGTGGCCTCCTCGCACCCTCTTCGTCCCCGACCATTTTCGGATTTTCCAGTGATTCTTTGTGACAAACACTCCAATTTTTTGCGATTTATTTGGCGCCATAGCGGTTCGGATCCCGATTCTACTGTTTTTCTAAGAATCGGGTGGGTTTTCATTTGGCCAATAAACGCGTATAGTCGGGTCAAGTAGCCCGAGCTAATCCTCCAGTTTACTTTTTTTTTTTTTTTCCTGAAACGATAGATGATATTTTATAAATAATCTGAATGTACAATATTTGAGCAAAGCTCAAGCAGCTTTACAAAGTGTACCATGACACTTAAGGAGGGCCAAAAAACCTCTCCCCATCCATACATATGCTTAGAGCATGATAGCTAATTTGATTATATAGAGTCATATTACTAGCATTCCTAACTTCAAAAGAGCACATTTGAAACAGATTTACACTTCATTAAAAATTGGTCCCTCGTGTGCACGGTTACCAAATTTCTGCCTTTCAGATTTGGATCGATGGTTGAATTTTGATGGCCCTTTCCAGACTTGTACGCTTTTAGCCTTCCAAATTTAAGATTATCATTTTGTCTCTAAATTCTGAAAAGTGTATCATCTTGATATCTCCCATCAATTTGAGTTGCAAACTCAAAGAGTACCTACCTCAAAAGTCCACCACGGTTTCGTTTGGATTTTGTGTTTTTGGACCAAAAAGAAATTTACAATATTCCCTTAACATATTTTAAAATTACCTTTATAGTTCATATATATCATCTAGGTGCTATAATATACTTTTCTATAAAAATTTTTAAAAATTTACAATCTAAATAGATTCTTAAACATTCAAATGGACACATTATATATATGTGTGTGTGATTAATTAGACAGTTAAAATTACACACATAAAAAAAAAGTTGGATAGTCAAAATGGTTTTGGTTTTTTTTCATGCGAAAAAGTTTGGACAGAATTCAACTCCGGTCACTACCATGATTCAAAACATAATTCTTGGACCATAGGTTAGTTAAAGGATTCATGATCGGAACATGCTCTCGAAATCACATATTGATAGGTTAGATTGAATTTTTGGAATTCTTACAAATTGAACATATTGTTTCGTTACCAATACAGTTCTTTTACAAAATCGCACGGATCGCCACCAACACAATTTTTATAAAGACATTGGGATTCAAACATACTTTGCCGTTACTAACTAAACCAAGTAGGCAATGATTTTGGTCTTTTAGTTACACATTGTACCGATGAAGTTTATCACACAGAATCCTTGATGATAAATGTAAAGGAAAAAAGTTCCAATAGTTCTCGAACTTTTAGCCGTGTAAAGTTTTAATCTTCCAATAATTATATGAAAACTTTTGGCCCTCAATCTATCAAAAATGCAAATTGTTGGTCCTTCGGTGAATTCCGACCGTTTATGAGTGACGGTAACGAGAGCATTCTTGTCCGTGCGAGAGTATTAATCGAGTAAATTAAAAGGATGTAAAAAACTGCTACTTCCCTATCCATTTTCAATCACTAGTTGCAGAAGAGGGAGGGGGGGGGGGGAATCTCCATTGCAATTGAAGATTCAACTTCAACTCACAAAGCAAAAGCATATAGAAAATCAAGAACTAAGTAGTGGCTGGGTGGGAAACAAGGAAGTAAAAAAATGAGAAGGGCAAAAATGAGAAGGTGGCGGAGGAGGCAGCGGTAACGGAAATTAATCAAAAATTTGTAGCACAAAGGAGTTTGAGTAGGAGACGTTTTGGGTGCAACTGGGGCTGAAGAAAAAGGGTATTTGTGAAGAGATTTTAATAAAGTTAGGGACTTTATCGGAGAATTTGAGGATTTTGTCGAGAATTGAGATTGGCCCAAATGGGGCCTCGTGTGAGGAGACAAGGCAAAGGAGTTTTGCCCAAATGGGGTCTCTTAAAATTGGCACAAAGGAGTTTTGGTTGTAGGAAACGATATAACAGAGGGGACAATCGGTTCATTTTTGTTAATGATAATATGCAAGCTGTAATTATCACCGGGATTGTCAGAAAGAGAGGAACAAGGGGAAGAAGGTGAATTTGGGTAGCGGACATGATGATGAGGATGACAAAATGGAAGCAAAATTGTGAGAGTATAGTAACAAAAATAGAATTGTTGGGGGTTGCTGCTGCCGTTGTTTGTGGTGAAGGAAAGGGGGAAGATTGCTCAGATGAGGGTGTGATTGAAATCCGAAGAAATGCCCACAGCTTTCTTTTCAGATCTGAACTAATTTCATCTGATGCATTACACATCCTACCACAAACACCAATAAGAAACCCAAAAAAGAAAAACAAAATGAAGACTTTAGTCACTGTCAAATGATACTCTTTTGCTACAATAATTCAATTTAAGAATTTTGGAGTTTTATATTCCTGCACGGACAAGGATACCCTCATTTCCATCACTCATAAATGGCTAGAATTTATAGAGGGCTAACAATTTGCACTTTTAATAGGTCGAGAACCAAAATTTTCTTAATAATTGTTAGCGGGTTTAAAACTTTATGCGGTTAAAAGTTTAAGGGTGATTTAGACTTTTTCTCCTAAATGTAAAGGACCGTTATTCCATCATAATTTTCAGATGTATGTTCTTACTACTCCTAGTGGTACGTGAAGGAAAAACTGATATAATTACGTGAATTAAATTCAAGGAAAATGGCAAAAGAAAAGCTTTTTTTTTTTTTGTTGGGTTGGGGGAGGGGGGGTTGTAAAAGAAAACTGTCAAGTGGAGCCAGAGTCTCTAGTAAGCGCGTGTAAAAAATCTTCCTCGGACTTCCACGGCCAGCAAAATATCCACAAATCGCCTGTATTAATTCAAAACCCTCGATCATTTTTTCCGAGCTACGGAGTTATCGACGGCGATCGTGAAATCAATAGGGCCGATCCCACCGTTGATCACCCATCAGAAGTGTCTTATCTGAAGGCTTGAAGACGAAATGCTTCCCCATTTATTGAGCTAACCAAGACCAACTCCTTCAAACTGATAACTATAATTAATTTCTTTAGCGACTGCAGCGGCGGCGGCGGCGGCGATAGGCGGTGATTTCCTGTTGGTAGTTTGGAAATAATTAGAAATTAAAACAAATTGCTAAGATGCTGGAAAATCCTGCCATTGATTCGTCAGCCGCCGCCAACGTCGCCCCAGTCAAACGCTATGCTCCTCCCAACCAGCGGTACTTAACTATCTTTTATTTCGTTTTTTTTTCCCCAGTTAAATCCTTATAATTTCTGTTCACAGAAATCATGTGTTATCCGCAAATTTCTGAAACCCCATGTCAAAAAGAGTTTCTTTTTAAGGGCTCATCTTTTGATAATTATTTTGTATTTATATTTCTCTTCTTCGTGGCATGCAGGAACCGTGCACTGGGAAGGCGTAAATCTGGAGGAGGTAAGTTAGGATAATTTTGGGTATTTTTTGGTTCAATATGATGTGGATTGCATGGAGTTATTCCTCGTAGTTGGTGAATTGAGGTGATTAATTTGTTTTTCTTGGCCCAAATGGATGAAGCATCCAACCTAATTGGGGGTTAAATAATGCTGGGAAGCTCGGAATACTTATCGAAAACCAAGGTGGTTTAGAATAAATGCTGATTGTTCTGCTCGTATAGTATGGAAAATGATTTTTTTTTTTTGACAATCAAATTCACTAGAACTGTTTATATTACATGTATTCCATGTTAATCATGCGGACAGCTCATATAGATTCAAGTGGGATTGGCATATTCTCAATAAAGGCTGATTCTTTTGCCTGGCAATCAAGTTCAGTTGCACTGATCGTAGTATTAAGTTTATTCCAAGTTGAATGTAGGTCAACTGATTCGAGTGGAATTAGACGTTCTAGCATGAGTGTATTTGGAGTCATCCATGAATTTCTCTTTCCCTCTTGTATAATCTGTAAACTAAAAGAGTGATTGTGGTAACCAAAAGTGAGATTTTTCATAGCTATTCTGATATGTGATTAAGCTAAATCATATATTTTCTCGAATGCAATGCACTTCAAGGCCATTATTATGTTATTCCAAACTCTTTATTTTACCATTTTATTTCTTCTTTCTGTTTAAAACCTCGTTGAGAGTTTCCGGACCACCTTTTTCAATTTGAGCTTCAGTTTGATCAAAGCTCCAATGGGTGCCTTTCACATGTTTATTGGAGTTGAATTGTTCTATTTCGACTCATAACTCATTTGGCATAAAGGACACGTAACTTTGGATCGTCTTTGAATGATGCCTACCTAGAGCTCCTTGCCCTTCAAATTTATGATCTATGAGTGAATAATTGCCAAAATATGGTCCAGAGCATAGTGGATGTCTGTAAATTGCCTAATAAGCTATGAAGTTCCCCAAAATCCAGGCAACGTTGGTCTTGAATTTGAGAGGCTTGGAGATCTTATTGCCGCTTATTACAATTCCTACTAGTTGGGGGAAGATTCCCCAAGGCCCTTGCCTTTAACTTCACACTTTTAAATGCAAAACAAGAAAGTGCATTCCTGTTTTAGCAGGAATATTTGGCTATTTTTTATATCCTGTCATTGTTGCCTTTGTTATCACATTCATTCTTTTGCGGCAAGAAACTTAGCAAGATGATCACGTAAAGATATTTTCCTTGTGGATATGGTTTCTTTCTTTCATTGGCCCTGGATTAGTTGGACCTATGAGGGCAACAGTCGGTGGGCTTGAAAACAATTGTTTTGGAATCTTTTATCAGCATGATATTTCCTCTGTATATTTCCTCATAGTTCGACCCTCAACAATAGAATCAGACCTTTAGTCATCAGAATGATAATTGAGTGGGGAAACTAATCAATAAAGCCAACCTTTTTCTTCCAAATCCATTATCCATCAGGAGTGGAGAAACACAAAGCTACCAGAAGGAAAGATAAACACAACATGTATGAATTGAAGCATTTAGAGTTTTTAAAGATCCAAATTCTCAAGAACAGGATGGTTGATTGCATGTTAGTGAGGATAATTTGGATTGTCATTTTCTCACCAAGAATCTTTTGGACAATTAAAGGGGAAATAATGTGATAATTTCTGGAAGTAGAGATAATTATGCGTTGACTTTGCAAATTCCTTTTTGTTGCCTTAATGAATTGATTGGTGCAGATCGACTGGAAAGAGCAAATAGTTATCCGAATGATGGGGAGAAGACTCAAATTAGTGTACCCAAGAATGTTCCCCTTATCAATCATGGGGATGCAGGAAGCAGCAAACGTGTCAATGAAAATTCTCTTGTGGGTTTGATTCCAATACATGGATGTTGTAACAGTGAAGCATTTCAGCTATTGAATGATCGTATGTCTTCTAGAATTTTTGTTTCTTAAAGAGTTCATTGTATCTAGTCATGAACTATGGTTTAAGGACATTAGCATACCTGATTGTTCATGCTCACTGTGGGGACATGGTTGTAGGCATCTTGGGTATCATCCTACTGTTGACAAGATTAAACAGTTTGCCCTCTTTGGTTTGATTTTTGTTATTGGGTACGACCTTTTTCTCTAAGGAAAAGCTCAGCATGGAGACTATGTGCATAGCTCTTGTTTTTGCTTAAGTTCCATAAAATTTCTTGGATGTTGAATGCAATTCGTCAGATAAACGCATAGACTTCTGTGAAAGATCATTACCTGAATAATGGCTTTTCCCTATTCTTTATATGCAGGTTGGGCAGCTGCAATGAATGCACTCAATAGTTTACCAGAGGATTCATCCGGTGCGTAGTTTAATAGATTCCTTTCTGCTTCAGCTGCAATGGTTTCATCCTTGTGGTTGTTCTAATTTTTCAGATTTGAAATAGCCGCATTTATTAACTATTTTTGTATATTTAGGAAGACAATATGATCATTGTAACGAAGGTCACAGTTTTGTGCTTGCTGAGTTTGATTCACAGCCGGAGGACCATAACGAATAAAAATGAGTAATTTAGGTGATGAAATCATCACATGTAGGAGTTAAAAGAAAAGAAGCAAAATGAAGTACATTTAATTAAAGAGTAAATCTTATATACATTGACAATGTATACACTACTATTACTGTTGGATCCATGACATGTGTGTAAAAGTTGAATTTCAAATGAAGTACATTTAACCAAAACTGGCAGCATATGTCCTTAATGTATGGCAGAGAAAAGAGAAAGATCAGAATGCTGTTCCTGTAAAAACTAGATGTATAGGTCCCCGGACTGGTGGACATCTCACTATTATTTTTGCTGTTTTTTTTTTTGAACAGAAAGGCCAGTGTTGTATTCAAGAAGTGGATCACCTTGGGGACAACCTATGCTTCCACATATGGTGAGACAGATTCTTGTTGAAACATACATACCACCATCTCTCTCTCACTCTCTGTGATGCAAAATATTGCTTCTTGCGTTCAGTTAATGCCGTCCGCAGATTCTTCTGGTCTAAAGAAGGATTTCTTGAGTGAACTCCGCTATGCGATGCGCAATGCAAATGCTGTTTCTGATGCCTGACAGATGTGAAGCAGTAAATGACCAAAGAAAATTTTGGAATGGGTGGGATTGTATCATTAGAGAATTGTTGTATGTTTTCATGAAATCAGATGTGCTACCTGTTCATGTAATTTATTCGACGAGGATTAGGTTATTTTCCTGTCATGTACTCTCCATGTACATTGATGCCCCGTGATTCTTGCACTGGGGGGATGCCCGGCTTGCCTGAATTTTACACCTTTCTTGACATACACGAGTGGAGTCACAAAATAATGACTTGGGACTGTTTAGTCCATGTTTGGGTTGCCATTTTGTGGAAAGTTTTTCTGGGTTTCCTTTTTATTTCACATGTATTTGCATTTTTCTACCAAAATGCCCAAAAAATTATTAGTTGAGACATTTAACCGGCTTTGCCAGTGGAGGCCAAAGAGATGGCTTTTCCTGTTCGCGAGTCCCATTTTCAAGTTGTTTAGTATACCTGTTTAAAGTGCGTGGCTGCAAATACTTTGGCCAAACCACGTCGAAATGAGAAACAAAACAATTTTAAGAATTTCAAGCTAAATTTTTTATAGATCAAAGATAGCTTCCTAATTTTTTTTTTCCTTCAGTATGAAAGAAGGACAAGTATAGGCAGCATTTTTGCGAATTGTAATGCCACATTACAAGAATGAGGTTCTGGGTATGTTTGCGGTACCGCACATATAAAAGCTAAATGGGGAAGCCCCAGTTTGAAGGTGGTGAAACACGTCGTCTTTTACCAATTGGGTACGTCGTCAACTGGATGGATCAGAACCAGTTCCTTGACGATCAAAAATGATGAATGAATTAAAGATATTCTATCAACAAGTGTTTAGGTAAATGGTGGGTTTCTCTGATGTCAATAGCCAAAATTAGAAATTTTAAAATTAAACGATGTATCGTACATTTCTTGAATTGATTGCCTGAAGAGTGTCATTCTTTCCACACAGGGATGATTCCTTGAGCAGCCAAACGCTTTCGAACCCAGAAACACAACGTGCTTTGCTGTGATTCTCCTCTCATCAACGAGGAAAGGCTCCACAGTGCTTACTCCTGAACCATACGAGGAAAGGGAAAAACCTCTGGGGCCTGTTTGAACAGAAGAGTTTGGTCATTTGTTTCGAACGCCAATTTAGCTTTACTGTGCACCAACGCAATGCTGTAAACAAAGGAGTTAAACGCTCTAACCTGTTAGATTGCCATCGGGGAAGAATGCCCAAAATGAATAAGGAAAGCCCTTTTTCAGGAAAGAACCTTCCAGCTGTGATGATTTTATCAATCAACAAAAAATCCAAAATTAGCAAATGTTGAGATTTCCCCGTTGTTGATTGAACGTTTGGAAAACAAGAAGATAGCCCAATTAATACGGCATGATAGAGAACAGACCTTGTTGTCCTGAAAAGATAGCTCGAGTTGGGTAATATCTTCTTGCGCTTCCAAAGTTGCTGTCAGTGAAGGAATGACTTCCTCCTCCATCAACTGAGGCAAGGGCTTCGGAGGAGCTTTTGCTGGAGGCTTTTTCGCAGCAGGAGTTGTTGCTTTAGCCGTCGCTGCCTCTTTTGTACCCTCCTCCTGCTTCTCCTCTTTCTCCTCCTCCTTCTCCTTTGTTTCAGCAGCAACTGATTTTAACAATTGTGAATATATGTGCGGAAGGCAAGACCAGTTCTAGGAACACTAGTCCTACTCTCTGAATTGAATAGAGCGTCGTGCAATGGCATGCTTGAGAATGAAACTAAATCATAGTAGAAGAACACCAGGGAAAGTAAAACCAATAGTAGTATTATATGCAGAAAATTCACCTGCAGCAGCCGCAGCGGATGATTCTTGAACGGCAGAACAGGCAACTCTGCGGCTAATTAATAAGGATTTACTAGTAACCATCTGACAAACATAAAATCTAGTTTCAGAGCAAGATTCATTAGCAGAAGAATCCAGCGGGCAGCAGACCAGAGGAGCGTTGAAACTAAAGAAGAAATAAATGTTTGACGTACCGATAGTGAAAGTGTGGAGGTGGGTTTTGCTTTTTGGCTGAAATTAGAAGATGAAATAAAGCTGGACACTGCAATTGATCCTCCTGCTGTGGCAGCCATTGTTGTCATTGCTTGCATGAGAGACGGAGCAGGTGGCTGTAAGCTATGTGCTGTATACTTGCCAAAATTTCTCCTTTTGTCTCTGATAACTAATGAAGCATCTTAAGTGCTTCAATATTGATGTCTTCTCTTTGCTACCTCCCCGGCCCGATGGCGAGAGGGAGGTGTAACTGGTTGGTTATCTGTAAGAGACGACACAATCTTTTAGTTATCAGCTTTTACAGAGACAAGCAGGAAGCAGTGGGAGAACCAAACCCATAGAAACGAATTGTAATTTTCTTGAATTTTGATTATTCGTCGAAAGAGAGAACTTTGTCGTCCACACACTGCTTCAGACTTCAGAGTTCAGAGAATAAATGGCCACTAGTTCCCTTCACGATTAATATTTGGTACTTAAACAGTAAAAACCAAAATATGCAGTCAAATCTTTACACCGCTTTGGCTATGATGAAATTGTGGCTGTAAAGTAAAGACTACAAAAGAACTAAAGCCCCACCAAAGATAAAGGTGAACAAATCTGGCGCGCGTACTAGATAAAGCGCCACGAATTTTTAGGTTCACCCAAGATAAAGGTGAACAAGTCTGGCTAGCGTACTAGGTAAAGCGCCACGATTTTAGGTTGAACTATTTCCACCTGAAAGTATGAAACGTTTTCTGTGAAACATCTCAACAAGGAATACTGCTCAAATTCTTCGTTGCCCAAGAAAAACAATTAATGAGAACTTAACCATAATGTTTTTTTTTTCTTTTTGTGTTCTCTTCAATTGCTCTACAGCCAGCCCGGCCCCATATTGAGAATTATGTCCAACCCTATAAAAGACATTCATCGCATCAGTTGTCAATAAAGCCACTCTTTATTCACATCTTTACTCTTTGAGAACTGTACGAGTACTGATATTCGCCCCCAGATGGAAGAACAGCTATTCTACACTTCAGTGGGAAAACCAGCTTGATGACGAAAAATCTGCTTTTCTTCAAGTGTGCACTCAGATTAATCTAAATCATTTGTTAACGTTAACTAAAATGGATTTCAACTATGGCCAATAAGGATGGATATCTTGAAAACACTCTATACCTACAAAATGATCTCATAGATAGTACATTCTGAAGGTTCCCCTCAACAGATTTAAGAGTAAGCATTACTACTCACCCACAGACAATACAAAATGAGAATGAAGCAGAGACATAAATTAGGATTTGTCTGTCATGTTCAATACCCAACGCAATCACCCCCTACCAAAAGAAATCTCAGCTGTGGACATTGTCTTCTCTTGCTGTTCAAAACAATGGTAACCTGCTACTTCCAGTTTTTTGATTTCCCAGACCCTTTTCTTGACCTTGCTTTTGCTGTGAGGGAACTCGACGTTCTCTGCTTGTAGTTCTCAATCATACCATAGACCTAAATCAAGTGCAAAATTACTAGTCATAGACGACAATCTTCAAAATTTGACAAAAATACAATAAAAAAATGCAAAAAGACGTATAAAATTCATACACCAAACAAAAATGAATATTTTAAGTATATTTTTAACGAAGAAATACTACTTCAATCAAGAATGGTATAGATGCTACCAAAACAGATAGTGCATATCTGGCACTTATTCAGGTAGATCAACTCTTTGCCTTAACAGGTCAACCAACACTACTGAAGGCAAACAGAAAGAAATATTAATAACTAATCAAGCCTCCAAAACCAAGACAAACACATTGGAGATATTAGGGTTGCCTCATAGTAGTTGTTGATATCTGTTATTGCCCCAAGGCTTTTTACTTGGTCTTTGGGTATTTGTTTACACAAGCTGCTTTCAGGTCTTCTCCTTCTGAAAATGATTTAGTAAGTTGTCACATTTCCAAAGACGAGATTGTTTTTTTCAATCCAGCTATCTAAACGTATACTGCAACATCATCTTTTGATGTTACCTTTCTTACTCCTGAACTCAATCAATCCAGCTATCTAAACGTATAGTGCAATATTATCTTTTGATGTTACCTTTCTTACTCCTGAAGTCAATCCCATACACGATAGAGTCTGCCAATCAACAAATTTCCACTTGATATCATCTTCACCCTGCTTTTTATTCCAAAGTTTCTTGAAACCTTATTATGTCAACAGAAAGAAAATGATATATCAGAATAAAACTGGATGTTCAGCAATGCATAATTATTTTTTGGCAAAGGTGGAGAAAGGCTGAGAGACGACTAACCTTTTACATGTAACACCATCCACTCTACGTACATCTTGAGACGAATGTGGGTAAAGACATGGACATATTCTCCAACATCTTCCCTTGAAATAATATCACAGGACTTTGTAGGATCAAGATCGAATGCCGACTTCAGATAATGGTCAATTGCATCTCTTCTGGTGACTGAGTCAGCTTCTCCATCCAACAAAACAGAAGGAAATTCCCAGAGGCCAGCAAGTAGACCTTTATCTGCCCTCTTGACAAGAATAAACTTACTGTTAGGCTGAGCTTCATCCTTCATACAAGGACCTTCCAGTACTTCGACAACAGTTACAGCAGCAAAGTCACTCCTCTGTTTTGCCTTAATGATTTTCATTGGATAATCAGTAACTTGTACAGAGTCGTGACATCTTGAGAGGCAACAGAGCACGGCATTTGGTTGAGATAGGACATTCATTGCAACTTGGACTTGAAGGTGTGCAAACTGTTGCACCGAGTTCCATAAGAGCCTGATTGAAATCTCCAGGCCTACATAAATCCACTAACTGCCCTGCGAGCTTCCTGATACAAATAAGCATACCATTAATCTTTACGTATGCTGTTTCGAAGGTAATCATACTCCAAAAAGTATGATATTGTTATGCCAAAGAAAAATGCAGATATTCCAAGCACCCAGATTTCTGTCCAAGTTTCTTACCATTATTACTACTTCAGAAACCATAGCATCTTAGTTACAAATAAAATAGTGACAATACTAAACTTTGAAACAAGTAACAGCAACCTTTAAAACAGAATGCAAACATAAATTTTGTTGTCACTCTCTCCAAATTGGATTTCAAAGAGCTTGAGTAATCAAACTCTTTTTTGGATTCTAGACGAGACATCATTGGTTAATGCCATGAGATATTTTCCTTTTAGGCTAAAGAAGGGAAACCTATTTGGATGAATTTTTTTAATGAGTAAAAATTCAGACAGAGAGCAAGAGCTTATTCTAGTTTGCAATAACATGCAAGAAAGCTTAAAGAGAACATGTTTGTTTTATTGGCAAAACCTCACCACGTGTTCTTGACTGCTACAGCTTCTTTTGGATTTGTAGATACAGCTTTTAGTCTAGCAATGACCCTGACCACATTCCCATCAACAACAGGCACTAACCTATGTAGTTCATTTGTTACTGAGCAAACACAAAAGTGGTATAGAATACAGTTCAATAAAACCAAAAAGTCATCCACCTCCTTGAATGCAATTGAGGCAATTGCACCAGCTGTGTATTCTCCAATTCCCTTGACCTTCCGAAGAGCAGGAACTGCTTTTGGAAATCCACCTCCTTCTTCAACTATCATTTTTGCACCCTACTCACAACTCTATTTGCAAAATATAAGAGAAATACTATCTGCTTTTGATTATATAGAGCTTATTGTGTAAACAAAACCAACACTCTACATGCAGAACACGAAGTCACAAAGTTGTCAAAGAACCCTAGATGCAAAAGACATCCTAATGGACAATTATTTCTTCCGCAAACTCATCATTGTGTTATCCACCTCCTCATTGCCTACTTTATCCCAAAAAAGTGTTCGGAAAAAAAAATCTGGGATGCAACAAAGTAGGGTACAAGTACACATTATTGTTGCAAAATTAAAATTTACGCCTTAGAAACAAACAAGTATACCCGCTAACCAACGAGTCGCTCTCTACAACAAGCAAGAGGCAAAACTATATCAGGAAGAAGAAGATTAAAAAATAAAAATAAAAAATAGAAAGAGCTTGGTCGTACCCTCGCTGCAAGGAGGACTCAAAAATCAATCAGCTAAAATCTGACATGTTTGATTGGAGATTGATCAAGCAATTGAAGTAGAGTGAATAAAAAAGCTGACCTCAAGTAAAAAACGAGCTCGTCTGTAGTACCCCAAGCCTGCCCACATCTCATTCACCTCCTTCAACAAAGCCACAATTTTAAGCCAAAGAAAGAAAAAAGAGAATAACTTAAAAGCTAATCAAAGCAAATATAGACCTCAAGAGAAGCTTGAGCAAGGTGACTAAGGGTGGGCCATCTGGTCATCCATTTATTGAAATAATCAATTACAGTCTGGACCCTAGTCTGCTGAAGCATCACCTCTGAAACCCACACAGCATACGCCCTCTTCTCACTCTCCTCCGTATCCTCATCATCCTCCTCATCCTCTCCTTTGCTGCTGATTCTTCGCCAGGGGAGATCCCTCTGGTTTTCGTAGTACCATTTCAAGAGCGACGCCCTAATTTCCAGCGTTTCGTCTTTGGTGAAATTAATATCTTCAATGTCGTCCGATTTTCGACCTGGGTCGACTTGGGTTTTGGTCTGACGACTCGTCGCGGTCTCTTCTTCTTGCTCTGGTCGGAAGGAGCTACGGTGTTCTGGGTATTGCCGATGCTGTCGTCCATAGATACAGTTGTGGGCGGGGTGCGGCGGTTGCGGAGTGTGTGTGAATGCGTGATGTATCCGGCGGCTGAAGAATGGATTTCAAAGTGGGAGTGAGCGCGATGCATATCAGCATATGCACTTTTTCCCCACTCCCATCTCACTTTTAACTCCAACTCACAATTCTACAGAGCGTTATGAATTGAGAAATTAAATACACCCAAAAAAAAGCATTAAGAAACTCATTTTTGTCCCCATAATAATTTATGGGGAAAGCATCAAAAAACTAAATTTGGCCCCCGGTCAAATGCTGAAGAACATGGCCTGTGGACAGAGAGAAAATAGATAAATAAAGAGTGATGAGACGAGCAACCGGTTTGTCTAAACAAATGATCAGTCTCAATTTTTTTTGAAATTTTTGTAAAAAAAATATAGGGTAACGATTTGGTGTAGAAAACTTTTTTGTAAAAAAAATTTATTATAACGATTTAATGTATGTAAAATTAAAAGATAATTGATAAATGTGTTTATAGAAAACGTTTTTTCACATATTCAATAAGATGAGAATTCTACTTCACGGATTTCTATAGTTTTATCTTCAAAAGTTAGCAAAACCACAAAATGGTAGATATTTTTTTACATGAAATTTTACACTCACGCTCTTGCAGCGTTGATTTTATTTGATAACTGTTGTAGGCTTTTTGGCCTTTTTATTTATTTTTTCTTTGGGACAATCACAATTAATTTCTTGTAGTATTAGTGTCTAATACACAATAATGATCTTATTGTGAACGTTTTGCTAATTACCATGCAAAAAAAAATTCCTGTATTTCTTGAACTTTTATGATCATGTATTGTTTATACGAGCTTTAGCAGGAGTAGAAGAAATGAATTCATCATTTGAATAAATTATAAACTTTCAGTTTAAAATGCACCTCAACGGTAGTTATGCTTTTATTTGAAAAGGGTTGGGTTAGATGGTAAGGTGGGAGGAATGACAAAAAAAAAGCTTTTATTTTGTATAACACTTCTTTATTACCATTTTTATTATTTAAAGAACTATTAATAAAATATAAAAGGAGAACATAAAATTTTTTCCTACGAAAATTTATACTAGTAGTGATATTTAGAATGTTATTGAGGACGCAAGCAACTAGCCATATTGCTTGGCTACAAAGCCCACAATTTTACATGCCCATTTTTTAATGCCAAAGTAATTAATGGCGAGAAAAGATTGTTCGCGTGGTATCTTCCACTAGATTCATACTGGTATGAAATTGAGTATGTTTTATATATACCCTGCTAGTATTAAAGAAATAATAATAATAATAATAATAATAATTGCTACTCCGCAAAAGCTGGGACATTTATGGAGTCTCATCAGGTGGGCCGGAGGCCGATGCTCTTGGTGGAAAGGGCCTTTTTCAGTGTTAGAATTAAAAATTTACATATTATTATTATTATTGCAAAGGAGCTTTTGGTCGTGGAGGCTGCTGGGATTTGTTGCAGCAGGGGCGACAAATTTACATTGTGGTTTAGGAGAGCTAAGGCGGTCCTTTGAGCTTCTGTTTGGTTCTTGTGGTTTAGCAGCATGTTCCATTTGGACTCCTAAGCAATTTGTTTGCATTTCTTTTTTTTTTTTGGATAAGTAGTCTTGAACAAGATCTCTCGCTTACAATTCCTTCGCCAGACTCCTAAGTTGATGAGTCCCGAAATCGCGTTCTTTGTCAATTTTTGGGAAAAATGGAAAATTGGGATTTTGTTTGAAAATTCTTGATTGGATTGAGCAAGCACAGTTTCATATGACGTTCAGGTTCGCACCTTTGTAAACGCAATAAATAAAAAATTCTTATACACATGCTACCATCTGGGGATCAGATATTTCAGGCTCGGGCATTCCAAATAATGCTCGTGGTAAAAGCCAGCCGGAGTATCAAACTCGGGAAATGGTGACACACGAAGTTCCTACAAAGATGCTCTTAGACTATACCCAAACTACAACATTCCTCTTCAGTTCTCCAAGAAGCCATTCGAAGCTAATACATCTTCTGGTTCCTTACGCCCAATTCCACCCATCTGTACTCCCGCGCCTAGGACCATCAGTTGAATTTCTTTGGTTCGATCCACCAAGTGGACCCTTCAATCCCTTCTTTTGTTTTCACCTTCTGAGCCCATCCAAGAAGGCCAGCTTGCACATGTTCATCAAATATTGACTTCTTGAAATGGGTGCCCATCTACATTGTAGATGTTGGAGGAGACAGAGAGATTCAGGTTAATATGAAACTCAACCGTCCATGAATTAGGTTAATCAGAAGTATTGCAGCAGAACTGACCTGAGTAACAATTGCATAAAGCGGCAAGGTGCTATAACTGCAGAGTACCTGAATAAAAACCCTGGAACAAACCAAATTGTGTGTCATCAAGCACCATGCAACAAACCGTGTAATCAACGAGAAACTGACATGGATGACACGAAATGATGAAAGGGCCGAGAGCAAGTGTAAATGGCCTTACCCTATGATGAGCCTGGGGACAATGTAACGGACTTGCCCCATAATGCAAGAGTCAAAGCCATATTGAACCCTACAGATAATTGGGACCTCTACATATCACTAAACAGGGCAATGGAAAGCTCAATTGTCAGGTGAGATGGTTGAAGATGACCTTACCCATATCCAGAAGAAAAATGCAATCTCAAATGCATTTTGGAAGAGAATGAAATGGTATCAAGAATAGGACAATTTGGGGTCGGTGGAACCAAAAGTGATCATCCGAAGGCTGTACTGCTAATTCACCTTCTATAGCTACGTGCTTCTCAGCAACCTCCTGAGCCAACTGAGAATTTATGTGCTCCAACTTTGTGCCAACAGCAAGTAGAAGCTGAAAAACGGATATAGAAAATCATCAATCAAACAAAATATGCTTAACTCAAGCAGGTGGCAGTATACATATTCAACCAACACAAAGTGATGACAGAAACAATGGAGGATCCTCCGGGCATTTAATGTAAGAGCAGTCAAATCCAACACGCAACTTAACAAGTTCAATTGGTCTGGAATCTAATTTTACAAGATACCCGCATCTGTTCATACATAGCTTAGATAACTACAGTGTAACAATCTTAATGTGTCCACTTACAATGAAAGGAATAAATGCTATCCAAAAGTAAGTATGCAACCTGCACAACCAACGGTTACATAAGTAATCAAATGGAACAATCTATTGTATTTGGAAAAGCCCTTAAATACTGCACCACCAGGCAAAGACAATTTTTCGTGAAGCAGCAGTTCAATAGAGAAACTAAATAAATATTTGATAAATCTCTATTAGAAATCGGGGAGGCAAAGTATCATGTGCCAAGTTGAGACCCTAATAGAAGGCTCAATTCTACAAGAACTGGAAGAAGGGAGAGAATCACGGACCACTCCTGTAATGACATATACACAAGTACTGAGATCTGATATATTAAGCTGAAGATGCATGCGTGCATGCAAGGATAAAGTGGCCTACCATTGACGTTCAACAACAGGAATACAACCACAAAAATCCACAGATACCAACTGCAGCAAAGAGAATCAGATGTCAAGTGCTAATTAGCAAGACCAATTCCAGTGGAAGGGCAAAAGGAAGTCTATTGATCCATCTAAAAATATGAGACATGCCACATGAATCTCAAGCTTATATCTATAAATGTAACTTGCCTTATGCCAACAACAGTCTTGAAATCATCTTCTAGAGCGCGAATCATGTACTTGTGAAAATTAAACTTTGGGTTTCCCCTGCAGTGTGTCTTGGGGACAAGGCTCAGCATACATAATAATAATAACGAAGCAACAAAAATATAACAAAAATTCATATTATCTGAATTCATTGCTTTACAAGTGACTTACCATAATGAAACCCAATCTGAGTGCAACATAATCTGACTTGGTTACAGAACCATAAAATTGCTTACAAAAGGAATGCTGAAAGTTCAAACGCAAAAACATAAAAAGAAATGAGTATCAGGATCGTGCTAATACAAAAATATGTTCATGTATGCACATGATTCAGAAAAGGATGATGGATATTAATTTTCTTGAATTTGTTCATGTATGCACATTTTTCCGCAGACACAACCACTAAGACAAAAATAAACATCCCATTCCCCCTCCCATTTCTCCTGGTTGAACGTAGAGAACATAATTTACTATTCCATCTATCTAATGTTCCTTGATAACTTAAACATCCCAATGTCCAAAAAGCTGGTATTATGATCTCAGTATCTTCTGTATTTGCTGAGAGACAAAATGAGGCAGAAAATATTTAGTCCCACATTCTATATTATGCTTCTATACCAAAAAAAGGGAAAAATGTTTTTGGACCCCAAAAAACCTAAAAAAAGGGAGCTTGCCAAGATGACAAAAGTAACTGCATGTAAACCACAAAAAGATGCTGGACAATTTGCTTGACTTTCATACTGATCTTCTTTCCACTGAGCTTAAAGAAAAGCAATCCAGAAGGAAATCAAACTGTAAGTGTGAACATTCTAGGATAAGAAGACGTTCAAACTGCAGGTACCATATTTAGCATTGTTTACAAAATAATACCATCAATCCATCAAGTGCATCGTATTTCCATAAAATAGAGCTGTCATAACAATTCTATATTCAATAGTCAACGCTATTAATGGGTAGACAGGTAGAGAATAACTTACAAACCAACCCAAAATTCTCGAGTGTCTCTCCAAACCCAAGAATCTGTTCTTGATAAAATCATGTTGACGAACATGAGTGATCTTTGGTTTAAGAACTGCATAAAAATGCACATGATTAACAAAACGAGATTAGAGAAGTTCATTTCAAACAAGAAATCGAAGAGAATCAGCATCGGACAATTCAGTATTTGGTCAACCCCCATTATATGGTAAGTTCAGTGTGTATTGTTGTGGGTTCGTTACTGTAACTGGAAAGTTTCAGCAACAGTCCATCTTAGTGAATTGCAAATAGGACCTCTTATGATAACATTGTGAATTGCCATTTCAATATTTATAAAATTAAAAAAAATTATGAATATAACCAGTTCATCACCATTTTGTAGAGATTTTCAAATGCTATACACCTCAACTAAGGCAGATGAGCAACGGCCCATACCGTGTTGGCTGTCATAATTATCTTTTGCATTGAGTCCTCCCAGTGCTTCCATTGACGTATCTAAATCATTAGAAGCACATTACTGGCAGAATTTTAACAGACTACAATAAGAAGCTGAAAAGGTAGAAGTTCAATCATTACCTTTGCCCCTCCAAACAGAACAGTGAGCACCGAAAAAGTCACATGTACAATGGCTAGAACAAAGATAAAGATGTGGAGATGATGCAATGCCTCAACTGATAAAAGTGGGACCTTGTGCTGCAAAAATAAAAGAAAAGGGAAAGTAACTGGAACTGTATTTCGCAGCTCAGCACAAAGGTATCGTGCATAGTACAATAAGGTGATTAAGGTTTTAAACAAATGAAAGTTCTAGTCGACCAAATATTTGAATTATTAAACTAAACCCCCCCCCCCCAAAAAAAAGTATCTAGTGATACTGCTATTTGGTCAAGAGAAAAATAACTTGCCAGAAAACAAGATGCATGCTTTACGCAACTTACCAATACGAAAAAATGCACGCTAACACTAGTAAACTACCCCAAAATACCAGCTATTGAAATGGAAAAGAAATTACGCCAAAATGACCATGTAAAAGCAGACATTATACTCGCCCAAGATGCATCGCAGCAATACCATAAGAGAAGCTTGACTTAACAGCTTACCTTTGCAGCACAATAACCAGCATTAGCTGAACCCTCTGCAAGTAAGCGCCGATGAGCAGGTGTTTCCGGAATAGTATGAGAAGATCCATTCCTCTCGTTCGATGAGCATGGGCAGGAGGTGCAGCGTTACAGATTCTTTCACACATAATTTGACTATGCTTCCTTGAAACACAGTCAACAGCAGTGATATAAAACCCAACAGCATCAATTCTGCACCAAGACATAAATCAATCCATCCAAAATGCACTAAAATTTCGTATCAATCTAGAACCACTGCATAAACGAAAAATACAAGCAATTTCCTCTTTTCCATAGAACTATAAAATGCAAAAGAGGATTAAAAAAATTGGAGAAAAAGAGTAGTAGATGATGACCTTCTTTAACCTTCTGCAAAGCTTCATACAAAGGCTTTCTGATTCTTGTGCTTCAGATACTGCAGTATTTCCAGTAAATAAAAACAACTTTTAAAACCTAATAAGAAAATAAAAGGAAAAAAAAACACTTATAAACCGACAATTGACAGATACTACAACACTGAAACACAAAAATAGAACCTTTACATACCCCAAGAAGTTGAATTACAGTATTATATCCTGTATCTAAAAAAATATATATTTTTTGAACCGCATAATAGATACAAACTTTATATTCTCCAAGCCATCTACTAACTTACACCATCCACCTCGTTCTCTCTGTTTTTGGCACTGAGAAGCAGAATAAAAATGCAGGTAGAGATAAAAACGGAAAAAGGGAAATGTTAGGGGGTAGGGAAAGGACCTTTCCGGTGTAGTGAATGATGCGTTCGGCAGCGAGTGAGAGGGAGACGATGACGGTGCAGACGGAACAGCGACCACCCACGTCGGAGTGAACTCCAGAGTCGTCCCTTCCTCTTCTCCACCTCCACTCATTCTCTTCTCTCAAATTCTTCTCCGCCAATGCAGAGAACCACAACTTCCAAACTATTACAAATTACCCAAAAAGACAAAAGAAATATAAAAGAAACAAAAATTTCTCCGAATAAGTGAAACTCCTAAGTTGTGGAAGACAATAAAAAGCCGGGAAAAAAGGAAAAAGGAAAAGGACCCAGGAAGAAATGTCACCCAATCAACCAAAACCAGCAGTAGTAACGCTACTAGTAGTGGGACAGACAGAGGAAATGGAAAACGAAAACTCATTATTATAATTAGGAACCAAGAAAGCAGATTTATCTCCTTTATTTTTATTCTTTGGAACGTGAGAAATGGAGGCTAGAGATGAGGTGAAGTGAATCTATTCGGCTATTCCATCGGCAGGTGGAGAAAGATGCTGGTGAGATTTCAATGAGACACGACAGGGCGTTCTCAGACAGCGACACTTGAATATTGGGGCCTTTTTTTTTTTTTTTTGCCCCTAAAACGAATATCATCAATTAACTTTTGTATTTGTAAGTGCGGGCTGTGGCCTGTAGCAAGGGCAACATGCCGTAACCTTATTTAATGCAAAGAATTTATTAATGAAATTAATACACGCTTTTTGCTACTACATCAAACACGATTTAGAGGCGATTAGTCGTAATTGGGATAGGATAGGGCGGCCTGTTTAAATGAGAAAGAATTTTCTACCAAAAAAATCCGTAAATCTATTTCCCAATCACCTTTTTACTACGCATATATCAAATTATTATAGTAAAATTTTTTATAAAAATTTCAGAAAATTGCAATCCAAACGCAATCTTTGATTCATAGGATGGGCTATGATATCTATGAATCTGTTGCATTTATGGATACCCCGAATTAAGCTCTTGCCTCGTAGGATTTCTTCTTCTTCTTCATTTCCTCGAAAACATCAATAGATGTCCGTAATTCTATGAGAAATTCGTTCATTATGGAAAAACTAGAAAAATGAATTTAATTTTGTACCGTGTGATTTACGTGTTCAACAATAAATTTAGCTAATAAAAACCTGCATATATTTTAGTTTTGATACATTGTCACGAGTAGTTAGATTTTGGAAGGGATCTAGGCTTCAAACTCTCTATAAATGTCTCTGAAAGCTTACAATGTGCGATCCAAATTTGTTCAAGTTTTGACCAAGCGTTTAGCATGAACAATACTTTAGGGTTGTCCGAAATGAATATGACAGTCTAGAAGGATATTCAAGGGATGTTAGAGCTAAGAGCAAATGTTAAACATGGTTATTAAATTATTCAAATATTTTTTATTTTTAATTACTAAACTTTTTATCTAGTCAAAATAGTAATCCAACTGTTTTAAAAGTGCAAATTGGGTCCAATAAGTATTCGTTTTCATTAAATAAGTGATGAAAAATATACGTTTTCATTAGTGAGTAACGAAAAATGGACTTATTCATTAGTTAAATGACCATTTTAGTTACATAAAGTGCGAAGCATGTTGAATTGCTATTTTTTTTTTTTTTGAGTTTTTATAGAAAAAAATATGCTATGATGATTGATATATGTGAAGTAAAAATGCGGTGATTGAAAACGTAAAAAACTTTCCTTGAAAAATTGCAATCCAAACAAGAAGTTACCAAAATATGGAGTTTGAAATAGTTTGGTGACTATTTATATTATTTGCTGTAGAGTTAATGATATTTGTACTAGTCGTTTGATAAGCTAATGTGAAAATTATATAATAAAAAATTGTAAAAGTGTTTATACTTGTACCTCATCATGGAGTATCACTTTCCGCTTATGACTTTTCTTGCAAATCAAATAACTGGTTAGTAAAACGTTTCCCGTTCTAGTTCCAACTTCCAAACCAAACAGGCGAAGAGAACTAGCAAAAATTTATGCCATAACGAGAGGTTTATGAGATTTTTGATTCCTTTGTTTTAAACGCATTTGTTGCAAGCTACCGCAAGAACGGAGCTGGGGGAGTTCCAGCAAAGGTCAAAGGTTCTATATTTGGCTTTTTATTTATTATTTTAAAAAAAAATCCAATAGAACGTGCATCATGCAATGATGAATGGTTGCCACATGGCCCTCCAAATTGACGTAAAATAAGCTGCCCAATTTCTCGGCTCTTGGTAAACAATTCAAAATTCTTTAGAGTTCAAAACGAGTAATTTCGGCTACCAATGTAGTTCGGACACCCACTCAAGGCAAAAAAAAAAAAAAAAAAAAACGAGTAATTTAATCCCAACCGTCCCAAAATGAACAATTAATTGCTCAAAGCAGTAGCATGCCAATTACCCAATTTCACATGCTATCTAGCACTAAACAATAATAATAATAATGCAGCATCTTGTGTTCATTTTCAAGCTGATTAGTCATGATTGATTAGGTGATGTCACATGTGCATTTTCCCCCAATCAGCCCGGATTACCGCCATGACTCATTCTTCTTCCCAGCTATTTTCCATCCCCCATTTGTTGCGCCGTTAAAGCAGAAATGATGTTCTAATTCGATCATCAATAGTTAATTTGTATGGGGGGACAGCAAAAATCTTGTCACGTCAAATAAAAAGAAAAAGAAAAAGAAAGACATAACAATGACGGCCCATTATCAAAGAAGGCTGTGCGCTGAAACCGAGAGCTAATTTAAGATTCGGATAAAGCCAAAAAAAAAAAAAGATGCTTGTCAAAACCAATTGAGTGCTGTTTGGAGTTACAGTACATTTAGTTAAAAAGCGCTTTTTGATACTAAAAGTATTTAATATTAAAAAAATAAAATATTAAATTTAATAATTTATCGCATATTATAAAACTACATAAAAAATATATATATTTAACCTACCGCACACAGATGTTGAATTAAACATTACAATTCCACGATCCTGGGCTGCAGGCTACGGCCGCCGTGAAAGACTTGGGCTCGTAAAATTAGAATCAATTCAGACTAACCAAACAAAGAATTTATCAATTCTTATCCAGCCCATGGACCAAATTAAGTTACACGCAAATGGGCCCAGCAAGCCAGTCAGTCAGGTCCAGGTATTTCATTGTTGTTGCAATATTCCTGGACAAAAGAATGCCACAGCAGATCGCTGCCCTCAGCTGCAGAGTGCTGAGTGCTGACCTCCCGTAACAGTGGAGACCAGAGGCTAAGCCGACGAATCAACGAAGAGAGAAAACGAGTGGAAGAAAACAGACACTGACGTGGCACAGATCCGTCTCCCAGCCTCAGATTCCACCTCTGATCAACCCCCCCAAAAACAAAAAAGCCATCTGATAATATAATTATTCCTGTTTTTCCTAATCGATGACAGTGATTAGCGATTAAATATAAAATTGCATCACTATCATCACGTTACTTTTGCTGCATTGATATACAATTCATATTGGATTGAAAACTGCGGAAACACTATTATAGCTGGCCACTAGTCCTTATTCAGTTGGATTTTCTTGGTGGTATTACATAGTAGCAGTAGTAGTGGTGGTGTATTACAGCAGAGGAGAGGTCAGAGGACAGAGGAGAGAGTTTACTATACTTTGGCCACTACACCATTGATAGTGAACAAGGAAGAAAGGGGGTAATAGTTTTGGGGTTGGAAAAAGATATGGGGGAGGAAATTGGGTTTTTGGGGTTGGGAATTATGGGGAAGGCCATGGCAGTGAACTTGCTCCGCCATGGCTTTAAGCTCACTGTTTGGAACCGTACTCTTTCCAAGGTACTACTCATTTTTCTCTCCATGCATGTGTAGATTTAACATATTTAAGTATGACGATCATATTTTGATTGATTGATTGATTTATTTATTTAGGTTGTTGTGTTGGTTATTGGATTGGAACATAAAGAAAAAAAATGATATGGTAAAAACTGAGCTGTTGGATGATGTGTAATGAATGATTTGCGTTAAGAGTGCAAGAAAAATGATTTCGAAGCTACATATCCTTCTCGACCTGATTGTGTGCGCTTTTATAGATTGATATTTAACTAGTCCGAAAGAATGGAAAAATCTTCGAACATGAGATTTTTCAAGTTTTCCTTTTCTTCCTTGTTCTAATTCTTTTAATACTTGCGGCTTTTGTAGCGCATGAAAGTGGCTCACTTGGTTTAATTATCGTAACACTTGTCTATGTTTGTTTCATTGGTATGATTTCCAACCAAACTTGTAGCATTGAAAATCAAAAGAGGGACTATGGACCTTCCAGAAAAAATGAAATCTTAAGTTAATCAACTGATTATGATGCGGCACGCAGTATCATGGCTTTTGCTTGTTACTTGAAACCATGAAAAACAATACAAACTTACTTCCTGTGGCCCACAAATCGGTTATGCTTGGCTGTTGAATGCAACAAAAACCATTTTCGTTCCTCAATATTTAACTGATGCCTTGCAGTGTGATGAATTGGTGGAGCATGGAGCTTCTGTTGGAGAAACTCCTGCCCGCAGTAGTGAAGAAATGCAAGTACACCATTGGAATGTTGTCTGACCCTGCCGCAGCTCTTTCTGTAAGTCCAAAGAATGAAAGTCAACATTTATCAAGTTATTCAAGTTGAGACTTGAACTCTTTATCTCTAATGGCATATATTGATTGATTCTTAGGTGGTTTTTGACAAAGATGGTGTTCTTGAGCATATTTGCACTGCTAAAGGTTATATTGACATGTCAACTGTTGATGCTGACACGTCTTCAAAGATCAGTGAGGTGTGGATATCAATTTTTTGGCCTTTCTTTGCCTGGTCGAAATCTGTGAGCTTAGAACCACTCCTAGTAGATGACCGAAGTAACAGTTATTGTCTTGTTAAAGGAGTGTAATTTGTGACTCTAGAAGGTTATGCTATAGTAAATGTCAGTGGAGGAAACACGCACTCCCTTTGTTGCATTCTTCAATTTGACTATATTTGTTGGTGAATTACCAAAATCTGCACTCTTCCCATGCTTCCAGGCAATTACATCAAAGGGAGGTCATTTCCTTGAGGCCCCAGTTTCAGGTAGCAAGAAACCTGCTGAAGATGGTCAATTAGTCATCCTTGCTGCTGGGGAGAAGGTAGATTTATTAATTTTTTATGCCTCAGCACTTGTTTGATTTTGGTTCCATTAGTTTTCGATACATTTAGAATGCATCTACTGTACAATTTCCCCAGTTACTGTATCTCATTTTAGCTATTCAAGATAAAATAAGATTTGTAGAAAAGGTCTTCTCCCCTTAACGCTCTTTATGCCAACATACAAGGATGACTATTCAGCTTTGAGGCATTTTAAACTAAATGAGGAGGTCTTTATTCCGAGGAATAGTGCTTCTTGAGTTCTTGTGTCTTTACTGTTCCCTTTTCCACCATTTCCTATTTCCCATCCTTGTAGCAAATTGCGCACTATCCCTGATAAGAACTTGTTGAGTACAAAAAAATGCTCGTATCTTGCTTTATCATTGGTTGAATTATTGGATCGCAAGTTCTCATCTATATGCTGTGATTTTTATTTAGTGATTAGAGCTATGAGAAGGCCATAAAGAAAGAGATGAAGTTATGACAGATGGATTTTAGATATAAATTCTGGTCACACCACGGGTAGTAGTTCTAATAAAAGAATTATATTAATGCAGGCATTGTATGAGGAAGCACTTCCCGCTTTCAATGTCCTGGGAAAGAAATCATTCTTTTTAGGGCATGTTGGAAATGGAGCAAGAATGAAACTTGTCGTCAACATGATAATGGGCAGGTAATTTATACTTAACTTCCATTTGTAGATTATACACTTCTGTGTTGTGCTCTTGGGAATAATTCATTACAAAAATCATTCTTTATATTTAAAAGGTAAGTTAAATAGAACATTGGAAGTACTTGTTTTACTGAAATCGAACATGACTGAAATTGTATGTGCAACGTACTATTTCCAGCTGCTGGTGAGCTTTCCCTTTTCCCTTTTCATATTTCTGCAACATCTCCTTATGTGGAGTCTTAGTATCCAGTCTATTTTCTTGCCCACCACGAGGGGGTAGGGGCATGTGATTGGGCAGCAGGAGGATGGATAAGTGGCAACCCTGGTTTGTAAATTTCCAGCTAATGTAAAGTATGACGTCTACTGTCAGACTGAACCACAATGGTTACTATCATGCCTGATTTTTTACCAATTTCGAACTTGAATATAATGTTCAATCAGCGAATATAAAATCTCTAGTGTGTCAGTGGGTTTGGGAAGCGGTAGGACGTTAAGTAATAATCTGAGTTTTAAATCCTGGACAAAACGTAATATGACTTTTTATGAGAATTTCTTACTGCAATAATTATATCTGGCTTAATTGTTTTTATTTGAAAGACAGTTTTCCAAGGTTCAATGAAGATCAATTAGTGAGATATCAGCTCTTCTATTATGTTAGCGGACATTAGTATGAATAACTTGGTGGTAATAAAATCCATTCTCAATCTGTTTATGCCCTTAAGAACCTGTAAAACAATACTTAGTTGTGTCTGATGTGCCAATTCATGATTAAGATATTTCATCTTTACCTTTTCAGTCACTTACCAAAGCCTATCTTGGCCAGACTCTTCACTTTTCCCTGCCTTACCATATCCTACTCTTCATTTTGCACTAGAGTAGCTATGTTGTCGGGAGTGCCATACCTGAGTTTGGGTTACATAGGTCAAGCAAGTGTGCATGTTGAGTTTGGAATTATGCATGGCAAATAGTGGCACATAAATTTCACGTTAGAAAAATGGATGCTTTTGTGGAGCTGTCGTCATAAGAACACTAGTGTTGGTCAGTGATTTTTGGGCCTTGCTACTTTGCAGTATGATGAATGCATTCTCAGAGGGACTTGAATTGGCCCGATAGAAGTGGACTGAACCCTCAAACTCTTCTTGATGTTTTGGTGAGGCAACTAACTGCAGATTCTTCTCACATTCCGTTAGTTCTCCACTTACTTTTCCATTTTTTTTATATCAGGACCTTGCAGCAATTGCCAACCCAATGTTCAAGATGAAGGGACCTACAATGCTCCAAAATAATTATACCCCTGCTTTTCCTCTGAAACATCAGCAGAAGGATATGAGATTGGCTCTTGCCCTTGGAGATGAAAATGCAATTTCAATGCCAGTTGCAGCTGCAGCTAACGAGGTAAGGCATTCTTCACCTCAGTGACTCAGTTAACAAATCAATTTACATTTTTGTTCCTTTTTTCTTTTTTCTGTTCGTTATGGCTTTGAAGTTAAATATGTTAGATTGCTGTAGGAAAAACCTGGGTAGCATTGAATCAGATAATGTGAACTATAGAATCCACATTGTGGAGGTTTGCCAAGTGAAGCATTTGACTACGTGTTCAAATAAGATTTTCAATCCAGATATAATTATGTTGTTTAGATAAACGCTTTATCATTTGACATGCAGGCCTTCAAAAAAGCCAGGAACTTGGGGTTAGGGGATCTTGATTTTTCAGCTGTGCACCAGACAGTTAAGGGTGGTGAACTTTGATATTGACCCTAGCAGGGACTCAGGGCACTGATGCTGCTAGAGAAGATAATGCGAGGAGCATAAGGATAAGCGGACAGAAGAACATAGATGTCTACGGACAGAAGAGCGTAGACGTCTTCCTGCTCTAGAAATTGAGTTGTGTCAACCACTAAGATTGCTTTTATGTACAACTTGAACTATTCTTTCCTGCAAGAACCACTCAACTACAGTGAAATTGCTTGGTTTGGTCCAATGTTTTAAAACTCGGACCGGTGATTGACCCGGTTGAGTGACCGGTTTCGGTTTTTCCGGTTCAACCGTTGGGTCACTGGTTCTTTGGTTTTTTATTTTTTTAATATTTATATGTACAAGCCCACCATGGCATGCGTTGGGCCAGTCCAAGTTTCCTTTAGTACTTCCACATACTAATTGTTTACCCGTGGATTGAGTTGTCTTGTCAATTGAGTCCCATCCAAATTAAAAAAAACTTGTTGCCCAATTCATAGAGTGTTTTAAATGTCCATGACCAATTTAGCTTAGCTAACGTATCCTTGCGACAACAAACTAAGCGAGGAATTTGGAAAATAAGGAATGAATTAGCAAAAATTCCAAACAAAATTTAAATCCATTAGATATTTGAATTGTTAAAAAAAAAAAATCAAAAACACCAAAAGATCTAAAAATTCCTAGGATTTTTAGAGAAATTCAAAAAAAATGAATACATCAAATAGAGAAAAAAAATGTCACCAGAATTCCTAAAACAACACATGAAATGTAGAAAATTAGAAAAAATTTCTGCCCAAATTTGTCAAACAAAAACAATCAAAAGTGATTACCTAGTTATCACTTTGTCAACTTAACAGAACAATAAAAGGGACTAAATGTAACTTCAAAAGAAAGAATTTTTTTTTGAATCATTGTTAAAATGGTACAACCATTCCCAAAAATAAAAAAGACAAAAAAAAGAAAAAAAATTTGAACCACAAAAGAAATGAAGAAACTAACAAATAAATAGAAAAAAAACTCACCCAGGCCTTTACACATGAAAATTAAATTTTAGGATCCATCTAACTTCTTATGTTGGTAAGTTATGGAGTTTGAGCTTTTGGATTGAAAAAGATAATAGACTAGAAAGAAGAGAAAGGAGTGAACATTGAGAGTTTTTTGACAAACTCATAAAAGAAGAAAGTTTGGAACTTTAGAGGAGGAATAAGAGTGACGGTTGTCTTGTTTTCTTTAGGGTTTGATAGTTTTGTTACTTTTAATGTGAATGTCAGTAAGTTTGGCAAGTTAAGTGAATAAGAATACTCAAAACCGGATTCAACCGATTCATCCGAATTTTTCCGATTTTCATGGTTTTTATTCTATTTCGGCTCTAGCTTCCAATCAGGACCGGTATCATGACTGGTTCGCGGTTCAATCGATCGAATCATCCGGTCCAGTCTGGTTTTTAAAAACACTGGTTTGGTCCATTGAGGTCTCTTTGACTAAAAAATTAAAGGGCCCAGAGAGTTAAGAAGTCATGGAAATTTTTGTTCGGCCCTTCTTTACCACACCTCTGCTTCTTTACTTTTTCTTTCATCTTTCTTAGAAAGCAATCCTGCTTTTTTGCATTGGGCATATATCTTGTTGTTTTTTGTGCACTTAAATATGTGAGTATTAACTATTTAACTATCTTGATTTATATTTATTAGACACACAGGAAATTTCCGCCCATATATTTATTTTGTTGAGAAAAACGAATATATTTACACACACAAAATTTTCGTCCATATATTTATCTTGCTAAGAAAATTAATATTTTTATCCATATATAATTTTGCCAGAAAATTAATATATATAAAAATGGACACAACTAATATATCTAGATTTGTATAGCCAAAAAATTTGTGCGTTCATCAGGGAATTGAAGGTAGCAGCTGCGGGCCTGACAAGCAAAGCAAAGAAACAATAGCAAAGAGAGATGACAGGCTAAAGACCACAAAGTACAAAATTAAGATATTAATTACAAAGAAACCAGGACAAAAGGCATAATCAGAATATAAGGTGACAAAATCCAAAATGAGGACAGTAGCAACAGCAGACAATCAACTCCACAGCCGGCACAAAAGACACAAAAGTCCAAAATCAGCCACACAATTGCATTGAAACCAGGACAATTAACTGTAGCTAGAGCTTTGCGGCTTTATGTAGTTTAAGATAAGATATGGTAACTTCAAGTCTCTAGTAAGATATTTTTTAAGTGATTAATAATAATATTAATTCATTTGCTGTCTTACTTGCGATCAGTTGTCATGCCCAACTCTGTACTATTGCTATTGAACAAGACCCAATAGTGAAATCACGAGGATAAACCCTCTATTTGGGAAAAATGAATACGTGATCCGTCAAGACAATTAACAAAAGCTCTACTAGTTGATGTAAAACAGACATTAATCAAACCTTAAAAAACTCTACTTCTTTGGGTCATCCTCATTCTCTAACCACTTTGGGTCCTTCTCCTTATCTTTCTCCTCAGCATCTTCAACTTTCTTGTCTTCCTTCTTCTCTTTATTCTTTTCTTCCTTCTTTCCTTTCTTCTCAGCCTAACCTCAGTGGTTTCATTTTCTTTCTGTTGCAGCTTCTCATGGCTTACAACCATATGCTTAGCCCTTTCAAAGTCCCAACCGTCCTTAATCAGTTCATACTTTTTTATGATAAGAAGGTCTTCCATCACACTCTGAAGATATTTGAAGCTTTCTTTGAGCACCATAACAACCCCGGTTCCAAATAGCCCCCCCTAAAATGCCCGCATAACCTGCTCCTAAATTGACTGTCCGCTCATGTCTCACCGTTGTTACATTTTTATCTAACCAACTCTTGATGTTCTCAGCTGGATCAGCAAATCCAGAGTTTTGAAAACCTGGCTTTTGAGATAAGGAATGGGTTTTGTTTTGAAAAAAATTTTTCACCAAGATTTTTGAAGCTTTGATGGAAGTAGAAGCTATGGTTTGGAGAAAAAGATGACTATGGAGATAATGAATGGAGTAGAAACGAAAAAAAGATGAAAAAAGAGAGGGATGATGTACTGCAAAAAAGAAGTGGCGATTAGCAAAGGAAGAAGTAGGACTGCACTGGTTTGTAATCCCAACTAATGGGGTGTCCGGTTGTCAGACTTGAAATGGGATTCTCCATCTATCTTTAAAATGTTTTCTTCAGGTGAAATTAGCCCACGGAAAATTTGGAGAAATACAAAATAAAAATAGAATATCATGAGTTGGAATATATCAATAATATTTTTGATATTTTGTTTCTTAAGAAATGAATAAGTTTAGCAAAAAGAGGGAGTGAATTCGCCTATATGCTTTTACTCCTAGTTTTGCATATATATATATATATATATATATATATATATATATATATTAAAAAAATCCTATTGCAACCCCAAAATTGCATGTATATTTTCACATGAAATTTATTAAATAATAATTTTTCTTAGTCCCAGCTTGGGTTAATGCCCTATATTAATAATTTTGATAAACTAATAAGATAATAATTTTTTAAAACTTTATATAATCTTTTGATCTCATTCATATCATAAATTAATAAATCACTAAAATTAGATGTCATATTTTTTCTAAAATATGAGTTGATTTTTATTTTTTTTTTCAAAAATCTATTGCTGTAATTATTTTTGAATACTTGTAGGATGCTCTTCACTATACGATTTATAATTTGATCAATCATGGTTGATTTATGAATATTTTTAGATGGGAAGTCATTGTTTAAGAATAAGACACGAAGGAAGACTTTGCGTTTGTTTATTATAAGAAGACTTTCTTATCATTTATGTACATAATATTGTTAATCTGATTCACTGTATGCATCTAATAAAATGGAGTAGATATCTATCATGTAGTATTTCTAAATCTTTTTTTATCTCAGAAAAATGGCATCAATTACGTACATATATGGAAAAAATTAATAGAATTAAAAAAGTATTTGCAAATCAAATAGATATAGATTGCTTTATATTCTCTAAACTTTTAGCCTCTTTGTATTAATAGAATAATTCATATTTTATAAAATAGAATAGAATTTTCGTTGATTTGTTTCTTTGAGTTGTAAATACCTTCGATAAATTTATAAATTATTTATTTATCAATTAATTAATATCTCTTTAAATTAATAAAATGTGTATGGTCCCAATGTTATTAATTTATAGACATTTTATTGTACTCATATATACATAAATAGAAGGACGATTCCTGGTAACGTATTCAAATGACTAAGCTCTTATAATATATTAGCGCTTAAGTTTGAGTTGACAAAATGTAAAATGGTAGCACAAAGACAAACCTCTGTCCCGGAAAAATGTCTGGGAGAGATTTTTTTTTTTTTTTTTTGTCAAATGTCAACTTGTATATATCTGGGAGAGATGAAGTATCAATAATAATGTCATGCAGTTTGTGAGTCCAAAAATAATATCGTCCTTGGGGCAAACAATGTGGCTTTTTGTTATTTTAGGGCAATAAACTTAATGAAAATACTACTATAGCTTGCATTACCTCAACATTGATAAAAGTTGATGTAACACTAGACTTAGAAATTGATACAGCGGAAGTGATATTAGGAATGCTTTTGCTGCGCAAGACATTAAAAGGATGTATGAATATAATTTTGGGTTAATAACACTTTGCCCCCCTTTAAAAGTGGGGTGTAACGACAACACTTTGCCCCCCTCAATGGATTCAATGGGCACTTTGCCCCCCTTCAAGATATTTATTATTGTGTTTGGTGTGTGTGTCAAGTATCCTATTTGAAAAAGCAGAAGGTTTGACTGTTTAAATATGCTAACAGTTATACTCTTATCTTGTAATTTTATCTTTAGTCAAATTGATACCATAGAATCATGAGTTATAACACCACTTATGTAATGGATTAGTCTGTCATATGCATTAGTAGGTAATATATACAGTTTGATAATTCGACCGGTAATCATCGAGATGTTAGTAATCAAATTTTATGGTTCAATATCTGGTCTAGATTGGATTGGCTATTTTTTTTTTATTTGTTTTGGAAATTTTAAACACTCCTAAATAAGTGTTGTTTTTTGAAGAAAATTTCTGGTGCTAAATATGGCTTCAATTTCTCAATAAATGTCTTTATGAATCACCGTTATTTAACAGCATAAGGGTAGAACGTCAACATATTTAAGCAGTCTTCTATTTTATTTTTTTTTGTATTTTAAGTGGAATAGCTGCCATAAATAGTAAATAAAATATTGTCAAGTGGGTAAAGTACCTATTATGTTCATTGAAGGGGGCAAAGTGTTATTACTCCCCACTTTTTTTTTTTTTGTGTGTGTGTGTGTGGGGGGGGGGGGGGGGTTAACCCTATAATTTTTTATATTAAGTATGAATATGCTCTTCTTTTCAAGGAAATTACACGATTATTGAAGCAGTTTGAGGAATAGACTTGTGATGGATTAGAATCGTAGCCCTCGCGTTCAACCGAGCAGTAGTTGCAGGCACCATTCAACGTTAAACACAACACCTACAGAATTAAGTCAAGTTAATCTTCCATTACTATTACCACGTCCAAACTCACTAAAATCAGATGTAAATTACTAATTATAGCTTCAAATGAGTTACTTTAAGGATAATTAGCTTAGGAAGAGAATAATATCTATTTTTTTTTTTAAATTAAGATTTAAGATCTCTTTTCTTCGCGCGAAATAATTTTCAATGGGATCTATGCTTGAGAAAAATCCGAACTATAGCCTGCAAGAGCAAGAGAAGCCGAGAAGGAAGACATATAGAGTCGTGGGACCATTTCTTTTTTCATTTTTGACCAATTTTGTTTTGGGCTGTGTCTTTTTTTTTGTTTTTTTTTGGTTTTTGTTTTATCTTTTTGGTGGGGGGAACTTACTTTTGGTTTCCCTATTAGACTGTATATTGTAGCATTGGTTTCTCCAATTCTTCTTACATGTTGGGTTTCCGAGTGACCGATACCCAAGAATGAATGTCTAGCAGGAACTTACTTTTGACAGTAACAATTTTCTATTTGCTACCGATGTTTGATTAACCAACCACACACAAACCATGTATCGATTACCAGAGGTACACAGCATGAACTAATCCACCATCCTCCACTTTACATTCAAATGAAATCGTGTTTACTATTCTGCATGAACTAACCCACCATCCACTTTACGTTCAGAACATGGCAAGAGTCGTGACATGTATGTAACACCGCTGCAATTGCTTGTATTCAAAAAGAAACCACCGGAGCCACAAGCTGCCTATATCTTGCCCTCATCACTTCCTAGACTTGGATGCCTTAAATATGTTTTCCTTGTAGTACTTGAGTTCTGCTATACTTTCTTTGATGTCATCCATAGCTCTGTGCTTGTTTTCTTTTTGAGGAGCCTTCTTGTTATCTAGTAGAGACAATTAAATTGAAACAAAAAAAAAAAAGGTGCAATAAGTTAGGCCCAGACATGAGTTGAGTGCACCAAATTCAGGATCAAGACAATGGAAAAGGACAGTTCTGAATGAATCCATTTCATTATATCAACTTCTGGTTCTTCTGTTTTAGATGCAATGGTCATACATACATTCTGATGCATAGGCTAGTCAAAATTGTTGAAACAGTAGTTCTGAAAGAAATTTAACTTAAAAGCACAGTGTTAAAACTATCACCTCTTGGATACCAACGGAGACATAGTGCCTTGACGCTGCTGACGTCTACAAGTACATGAGAGAAAAGACTAGCCAATTCCGGCATATATTTCTGCCAAAGGAAACTTTGTATTAGAACATGAAAGCATTAAGCAAACAAACCACCAGATAAAGGGATATCAAAGATGAGTTCCTCCATATTACGGGAGTGGATGCCTGTCAGCATTTCTAGCAACAAAATCTCAACTACCGGCATGCATCGCATGTCTGAAGAAGCAATAAAAAAAGCATCTAAATCCTAAATATTTCATCTGGAATTCTAACCTTCTCACCATAAACATTGTAAACCTAAACACTGGTGTGTGTGTGTGTGTGTACATACACACACAAATGTATGTCTGTATGCATAGATAAATATAAAAGGTGTTTGATAGCTGTATTGCACATTGTCTAGCAAAATACCCGTGCTGGACGAGATAAATGCGAGGACTATAGAACTGTGTATGATACTTGCACCAGAATAATGCAATTGTGCCATATCCATCACACATCCATGTGTAATCTCATTCAAACTCAAATACAAGCACATAAAAATACTTTGTCATACCTTCAAAAACAAAAAGTCCACATAAACTGAATTTCCTGCAAGAAGAGGCGTATATGTGCCCACATTTTTTTTGACAAATTCAAACAACCTGCACAAAGGAACACGGAACTATCACATTAGTCTGAGAGACAAAAGGCATTACAATGTTGTACAATGGTGAAGGAGATACTGAAGCCTTAATACCTGCTTTTTCAGCTTCCCATTCGGTGATGGTACTGATCAGCACCTTGTCAGTCAAACCTTCATCACAGAATAAATAGTTAAATTTCACTACTAGCCATAAGATACCAGAAAAGGCAATTAGTATTTACAGGCCACTCGTGTGGTTATGAAACAATGGAAGGACAATGGAAAAGAAAGACACATGGCAAGCTGATTACCACTGGCTGCATGATGTTGTTGACACCATTCTCCCATTCTATCCAGGCAGTCCTTCTCTTGATGAATGACCAAATGAGGACCCTATAGGTAAATGACAAAAAAATAATAAATAAGGTTAACTGGATGGAATAACATAGAGATCAACTGAAAGAGTGAGATTGAGATTACCTCAATTGATTTTGTCAAACTACCGTCTGTAATTACACAAGCAATCTCCAAGATTCTGTCAATTTCAATGTTCAAACCTACATAAGTAACAAAGAATGGGTCAGCTATGAGGATATTATTTTCTAAAAGAATATTTAAAGCATACAAAACGTGGTAGGCAATCAGTCAAATCAGTTTTGTGGCGTCTGCCAAGTACAGATTCATGAATGCAACAACTAATCCTTCCTTCAGATTTCAAACAGTAATCCATAACTCATAACTAAATGCCCAATGATCAAGATTACAAGAGGGGGATGGCAAACATGATTTCAGCAAACAGTAGCAAATTTCCCTGGTTGAATTTTTCTTCTTATTCTAAACCCATAGGGTCACCTAGAGATATGGAATGATGACTGAGCATATTTGCTCTCAATCTCACAGATGACTATCACCAAGTGGACCAACAAAAAGGTTTTCATATAACAGCAAAGATACAACCTAGTCTCTCTCTTTAGTCTCATGCTTGAGAAAGAGCGACCAACAAGGGGCCTCACCCTCCATTTGTTTAAGTACCTAGTGATGGATGCGCTTACGTGTTTAGCTAGGAGCATTCAGCAATTACATTTTCCCAACTGGTCTTCACATACCGATTAATTCATTGAGGTACAATTCCCAAAGGCATAACATACCACAAAAATTCAAAGCCAAGTACTAGTACAATTTCGACCAACATATTGAAGACATTTCTTCCAGCAAGGATTAAAACTTTTCTTAGAATTTTCCTGAATTCAGCTCTCTCCCACTCTAGGCTTGCATGTGTTCTTTTGGACATAATTCATGCTGACAAAGCTAATTAACATGGTCCACAATGTCCCACTTACTCATGTCAATGCATTTTTTCTGGATGTAGAGAGATGAGGAAATAAAGCAATTTAAGAAACAAACAAAACATAAGCATCATGATCAAAAGAACTACGGAGCAAGAAAAACCAAGGAATCTAGGCCCAACCACTTTGATAACCAGTCTAAAATGCCAGATAATAAACTAATGGGCAAATCCCATTGAAGATAGCACCACATAGAAACTTTCATTGGACTATACATTCCTAGGGGATAAACTAAGCAAGTTTAGTTCTGAAGCACTACCAAGTTGATGAGAACACAAAGAGAACCCATCTTTCCCAAATTCTAATCAATTCACTTGTGAATTTTGTGCTTATGAATTCATGTTTGGATTTCGACTATAATCATGCTCCTTTAGAGCTGACACAATTCTTTGGGGACTCATAATCAGAAACATAGGTATTTAAGGAAGAAAAATATTCAACATACTAGAGGATTTGAACAAAGGATTTTTAGAGTAGAAAACTTAAAATTGACAAAAGGGAACAATCAAGTGGATGGCCAGAGAAAGATAAAGAGGTTTAGGTTAGCTGAATGCTCTAACAGCGGAAAGGATGAAAAACAAGGCAAGAAGAACATCTCTCATGAAGTACATGAACCTTTCTGTTGACGAATGGTAACCATGGAATTTAGGATAATACTGACGGAGGAATAAGTGCAGCAGGAAGGTTGAAGAGCAACAAACCTTGACAAATGAACCACATGAATCTCTGATTGACTGCAGTAGGGACCACAAAAGTTGCTTATTGACACTTAAGACTCAAACAGCTCTCAGGAACCTAGAGCAAAAAGGAGCTGTAAGTTTTGTTATGTACGTTCATAACTCATTATCTAATGGTGCTAGGAAGATGATGAAAAAAGCCTTTGTCTTAGTAAGTGTAAGAAATTGGAAGCAGCAAATTTGGGTTAAAAAAATCATGTGGTTTTCCTTCAGCAGCAAATTGAAAAAGAAAATTAACTTCTGCACTTATATGGTCTGATTTAGTGATATTTCAAATCAAAGAAAAAAGTTTACAATGTGATAGAAATACTATTGCAGGCACAGATGATATCAGATGATTCAGACAACAAATCAAAACCCGGTTTTAGTGAATGACTAGGCATGCCATCCAATTAGATTATGGATTATCTTAAACAGCCATTAACACTTACAGGTATTTTCTATTAACCAACTCCTTGGCAAAAGAATTTGCATCATATGAATAACCTAACACTAGTTACTCACCAGTCATTTCCAGGTCAATCCACACAAGTGGCAACTTGTACTCTCCAGAAGGCACTTCTGAGTTTTGTGGACCATTTTTATCATTATTAACAGTGGTTGTATCACCTGAGCTGTCATCTTTCTTCTTCCCTTGGGCTGCATAACAAAGATATCCAGTGGCATTTTAGTACACTGGATGATACATGACAATTGGTTGTCTTTCCAGAACAAAAAATGCACCGCTCACATTGATGTTGAAGCATAAATTAAAGCTAAAAGAAAATTTACATCTTTGCTTTGTTTAAGAGTCACTGAAACATAGTCTAACTCCAACATTTCAAACAAGTGAATATAAAGCAAGCGGAGGCACTTCCCAGAAATCAATGCCAATGTAAACCTCTCTTTCTCATACTCACCTTCAGCAGCAAAAGAGGTCGTGTGTTCCCTATCATCCGTTGCATCCAGTTCCAGCAAAGAAAATGCATTTGAGAGCCGATCCATATCCACTGCATACAGGTGATAGAGAGCATGTTGAAGCTAAAGTATTGACAAATGGAAAGTATAATTAAATAACATAAAATAAACAGGACAAGGGGAAACATGTGGTAAGAAAAAAACAAAGAGATGATCTTTTTAACAAAAGATAGAACAACTAGGATACGAAAACCTCAAAAACAAAAAACCCTTGTCACAGCCATAAAGCTGCATATATCAATAAATGTGGCATCCGTTTAAGTATCGATTTACATGATCAAGTTTTCAATCCTTAAATGCTTCTCCATCTTTAAGTCTAATAAGATATCCAGATTCTTCACCGTTTTCTCCCCCAGTTGCCTTAAACTTCAACCGTTCGAGATAAAGATAAAAACTTTGGCAAAACCCCACTTCAGATTACAATTAATTAGTGGGATTTCTGGAATTTAACTGTGACTGAACATAAAACGGCGATTTACATCAATGGTTAGTCAACAGAAACGAGAGAGAAGTCGACGGGGTAGTCCAACATTCAATTTTTAAAGGGCAATGAGCATGGTGGTTGATAGAACTGCATTGAACAGTAGATAGGACCACGGAGGCCATAGAAAAGGGAAGGATGGACGCTCACCGGGCACAGCAGTCGGCGACCGGCAGCTCGGAGCTTCAAAGTCTTCAACACCAAGAAGGGTCAAAATCTTTGTCAAAGTAGAAGTAAACGTTTTACAGATAGTCTCAAAATGGATACTGCGCTGGCCCAGTGGGCCTTTTGGGAAATTTCATCTTGTGTTGCCCATTGGGCTTCACAGTTTTCTGCTTTTCGCCCCCCATTGGGCTTCATATGCGTGTTTAATTTTCACGAATTGTTGGCTTGAGGATCGAGACAATAAAATAATTAATAATAACAATAACATAAACCCTTTAAACAAATGGGTATATCCCATTAAATAGCCTTTTCGGAGCATTGGATTAAGGCCTAAATACACTTTTAAAGAGATTTGGCAATTTATGCTTTGCCACAAATTCGTCTAAATCTCGTTGAAAAGTATGTTACTAACCTCAAAATTTACAAAACGTGAAATAGAAGATTCCTTAAGGGTTAATTCTAAAAAGTGTGTTTTGAGAAATAAGGGATACAATCTATATTAACAGATCAATCTCTCAATCAATATCAAAATTGAGCCTTTCTTTTATTGGGGAAAAAATTGGAGACTAATTAGTGCATGCATTAAAGATATATTTTTCAATAATTAGCACTTATAACTTCCACATTTTGATCATTAACCAAGTCCTCTCATAATCATACAACCACAATAATCAACTTATTAAATTTGTATGCAGATTTTGTTGCCAACTTCGAACCTTTTTAATTTGTTGTACTCTGAGATTTTAGGAACTTCTTTTTTACTTGGTTCGAAATTTCGTATCCATCTCTTCTATACTTGAAAAAAAAAAAAAAGGAAAACTTTTCAATTTTATTTTTGCCTCTACCAAAATTAAGAGAAAGCTAGGTACATTTAATTATTTCCTCTTAAGGCCTAAATAGCAATCCCCGTAAAACGAACACAAAGGGCCTGGTTGAAAACGGAAAGCAGGTTTTAGGGGTTTTCGAGATTGGGGGAAGGGTTTTCTCTCTCAGAGAACAAAGTGGGGAAAATAAAAAAGCTCTCATTTTTCTCTGTTTCTTCTAGCCGCTTTTGAAGAAGTAGTAGTGTGATTGCTTCTTCCGCCACTGCTTCATCCTTGCTTTGACCATTGACTATCACTGGTTTGAATCGGAAGGAGCCCAGAACAGCAACAATGGCCACTTTTGTCTCTCCTCCGGCAAGTACAACGGCAACACAACCAACCGGTTTAAAGCCCACCGTCATCGAAAAGGAGAAAGTTGATTACTTTGAACCTTCCTTGCCCTATCCCTTATGAAGAAATTCACCGTGAAGCTTTCAGTCAGTATTCTATATTACTATTCGCCCACCATGTTGATCCCTTTTTATCTTTTTCTTTCTTAAAATATATTTTTGAACGATGCATGATAGATATCATGTTTTGAGCAAGGTATGTATTTTTAGACAATATAGTTGAGCCCAATTTGGTTCGTTTTTCTTTTTGCTGTGTATCCCATTAGAACTTTGTTTCATGAAGTGATGCATGCTTTTACTAGGTTCTGTATATATTAAAAAGCTATTAGAGTTGTAATCTTTAAGCGCAGGCGATTGGATTTAGTGGTGTAGTTCTACTGGGATTGTCAGGTACAACCATACATGAAAGTAAAACTCGAATTTACGGAAGTTGAAATAGATTAGCTCGGCCTTTGTGTAGTAACTATAGTTGGTTTGCCATTTATGGCTTGAGCATTGCTAATTGAAGGAAGTTATAAGTTTCTTGTGCTACATTTTGTGGTACCAATTGCTAGGTAATGAAAATGACTTGCTTATGTGGAGCCATTGTTGGTTATTGAGATAATGATTCGATTGAGTTTTATTGGCAGTGTCTTTGAAGCCTGAACTCTTTGAAGGGTTGCGATTTGATTTTACAAAAGGACTCAATCCGAAATTTTGCCCTCAGTCACAGGTAGTTATTAGTCATTGGAAAAAAATATTAGGTGGATAATTATATGTTTTTCTTTCATTCATTTTGTTCCTTCGTATCTAGATTTTATTTGGGTGGCGGGGACAATGTTAGAAATTTTCATTTTATAATTAACTGAAAAATTTTCCATCTGCTAATTATCAGTGTACTTATGGGACCTACTGAAATACCTTCTCAGTCACCCGAAACCATAAAAATCCCAACGGCTCACTATGAGTTTGGTGCAAACTATCTCGATCCAAAGGTATGTATTTGTCACTTGGCTAAAGTTTCATGTGTTTGATATTGATGAAATTTGTTTAATTCTTGGGGCATCAATTGATTTTCACAGCTAATGCTTGTTGGGAGGATTATGACAGATGGTAGGCTAAATGCCAGAATAAAGTGTGATTTATCCGAGAATCTTATCTTGAAGTCTTCAGCACAGGTAATTCTATTATATTTACAAGCTTTAGGTGGCCATTGGTGTCTTTTAGTTCATTTCACTTTCTGCTAACATGTTGGTACGAAAAATTAACTAATTCAACTATTCTTTTGCCCAGCTTACAAATGAACCACACATGTCAAATGTAATGGCCAGTTTTGATTACAAGGTATTGTCGTAAAGGCCCTTTCATGCTGAACTTCTGTGTTGTTTACGTATACTTGTTCAAAACGTCATATAGGTATGCATACCGGCATGGTGTTCAAGCATATGTAGGCCTCAATATGTTTGTACGTCCACTTGTAGACAATTCTTCAGGTTGCAATAACATGAGCCGATGTCTGATTATCCATAAGGAACTGTCCACCTTTTACATGACAATAGCCATTGCATGTGGATCATTTGATATACCCAAAGGAGAAGGTTAATTGTTTGGCTTGTGTTTTCATTTTGTTGTACGTGCAGGGCAAAGACTACAGGAGTCAATTTCAGTTAGGCAGTGGTGCCTTATTTGGTGCGAGCTACATTCAGGTAAAAAGATCTTATTTTTAGTTCATTTTCTTGAAGAGTTTAGCCTTACGTTCAAGATGTGAAAGTCTATCATCATTTACATATAAAGATAGAAAATATGGTGTTTCGCTAATGTATTCTTAAGAAATGGATTAGTTTTTATACTTCAACATGGGAATATGGACGAAACTGCACTCTACAACAAACTGAGATGCATGATGGGCATGCACTTTTCAGTTAAAGGACCACTTTGCTGTGCATTTCTCAGTTGTTTTGTTTCAGACTTCAGCAACTGCTACTCTCTTCTACTCTTGAGAAGTCATAAAGCAAAGCTTGACGAATAAAATAATTCATACATTCATGGATATTTATCCTCGAATGGAGGAATCTCTTCCCTCTTCCCTTCATCAAAATGTCATCATGTCTAGTAAAAATTGGTTTCCTCCTATATTTGAGGGCCATAAACTGTTTTTATTTTTTTTTTGGAAAATTTAGGAACTCTAAAAATTTGCTTCAGGTCAGTTGCAGATCTGTGAATAAAATGTGTGAGATTTTTTTTTCCAACAGTAACATTACAGGCAACTCAGTGTTTGTTAATAAAATATGTGAATGTGCTTGCAGAGTGTGACCCCAAATTTGTCTTTGGGTGGTGAAGTGTTTTGGACTGGTCAGCATAGGAAATCTGGCATTGGTTATGGAGCTCGATACAACAACGATAAGATGGTATAAACCTACACGAACTGCAATAGCCATTTTATACTTTGTGCTGTATTCTTTAAATCCCTTTGTCAGCATTCGATAATAACAGGAAATAAGGTGGCTATGCTATTATTTTGTATAATAATTTTGCTTTGAGCTGGAAAGGAGTAGTGATTGTTTAAACTATCCCTTGTTCCCAAGCTTCTAGTTTGTTGCACTGTCAAGTATGTTTAACATTTTTATTGTCTTAAAAAATAAATCAGTTTAGTTTTGTGATAGATTAGGCATTGAAGATGATGACTTATTATTACTGTGGGGCAGGGTGGAGCATAGGGAAGTAGATTTTACTTTGCCGGAGGGCATGGAAGTAGATTAATTCATTGGGATAGGAGAGCTGGCTTGAGGGTGAAGTTCCAATTTCAGTATTTCCTGTGTTTTTCTGGCCTTTAGAGAGAAACTGAGATGGTGGAGTACCTAAAAGTCTGGATTTCATTTTTGTTCTGTCAAGCTTTTTTTTTTTTCAATTTGCACAATTTTTTTTTAAATAATTGTTGTCTAGATTAACAATTTAAAGTTCAGAATGAAGAACAGTTGAAAAGTCTCTTCTCAATGTCTTCATTGCATTTAGCAAACATGGAGTTATGCGCACTCTTCTTTTGCTACTATCAGTGGGAACTAGGCACTTTGGATGCACTTATTCACCTTGTAAGTTGGTAGGAAATATCTACGCAATACACGATTGGGGTTGAAAATTGGCAACATATGTGAATGGTAATCTGTTATGGTACTAGTTGGTATGCCTTATCTATGCAAAATCCTGCTTTGCAACTTTCTTGGCATCTAGTGGGGGATTTGCAGGGGATAAGTATAAAAACAGCCAGGCCTACCCGGACCTATCTTTGTGCACTAGTATTGGATTGCACAAAAGGCATTTGACAACTTCCATCCTTGGCAATTTTCTTTCCCTTTAACACATCATTTTGGTTAATGCTTCATACTGGTGAGCACAGACTGTGTATAGTTTTCTTATTGTCTTTAACTTGGAATTATGTGTAATTGTGCCGAAACTTACAAAAATCCTTGTCTTTGCATCTGTTTGCATGCTCTCGACTTTTTGGCTGCATTGGGAGGGTGGGGGGGAGGATAAGAAATTTTTCAATGATGTTTCTGCATGATTACTTGTAGCGGCTGTGTGGAATTGTTGTTGACTTGTGAAACAGATGTACTCGATAAAGAAGTTTGCTTTTTGATAGAGTTACTCAAAGATACTACTTTATATGCAGGTTGCCACTGGGCAAGTTGCTAGTACAGGAATGGTTCTATTGAGTTATGTGCAGAAAGTTTCTGAAAAGGTTAAGCATATACTAGTTTCCAAGACTATTTGGAACAACATGTTATTTATGCACACTTTTTTGTATGTTTGCTAACATTTTTTGCTATGTAGGTCTCTCTAGCTTCCGAATTTGTGTACAACCACATGTCTAAGGATGTCACAGCAACGTTTGGTTATGATTACATTCTTCGCCAAGTAAGTTCTGCCCTCTGTTTTCTGCAGATGTTGCTCCTTCTCAGTAATTCTCTTTGGAAATTAAGCGAACCTATACAAATTTGCAGATGGTTATAGTTCATTGCATCAAAATTATGTACTCTAGCACATTGGGGGGCTTGGAGCCAAAACTGGATATGGGTTGTCATGTTTGAAACATGTTCTTACGTCCCAATTGTTAAGCAATTTATTAGAACTACTCACGTGCATGTAGAAAAGGATATAACTAGTAAAATGAATATTATACAAAACGTGTATTATGCCCTTTACTTTTTCTGACTAAACCATTGCTGGGCTCCTGGATTTTAATGTTGTTTTCTTATCTGGTATTCTGCATTATTTTTTATGTGTGTGTGAGGCCACAATGATGTTTGTTCTGACAATACTTATTTTGGGGTCAATTTTGTTTGTATCTAGTGGACTTGACACGTTTGCATTGTTACTTGTAATAGTTTCCTCTTGTCTGCCTGATGTCACTGTTTACCATACTAGTTTGTTTCCTCTTCCTGCTTTCTGTTGGATTCTCTATTCAATAGAAGGAGATATCTAATGTCGAAGTAGTTTTCTCCAAAATTGCTGCTATAGGATGTTTTCTTCATCCTTTGTACCTCTGACTTGGGATGAAACCCATCCTTTCTTTGTGGAGTACTTTTGGCACCCACTGGCCACGTGGTCATAGGCAGTGCAGTAAGAAAGCATCTCATCCCATTATGTTTTGATTCATAATCTATGTGACAGTGTCGCCTTCGAGGGAAGATTGATTCAAATGGCTGCGTAGGGGCTTTGTTGGAGGAGCGGTTAAATTTGGGTTTAAATTTCATTCTCTCTGCTGAGGTAAGATCAAAATATCTCTGTTTTGATTGTGGTATTAGCCTTCATCCCCCAAATGCCTTCTTTTTGACTGCTTGGGGCGGGCCTTAGTCTTCATGTTGACTAAATTCCTGCGGTGTGCTGGGAGGAATCTATTGCTTAGTCTTCATGTTTTTTCGTATTTTTTTTTTTGACTTCGACCATCTATCTAGTGGTTCCTAAATCATGCCTTTGCAGATTGACCATCGGAAGAAAGACTACAAGTTTGGATTTGGGATGACGGTAGGAGAATAACTTTGATGGTGTAATGATGATGATTAGTTTTTAGCTAAGTTGGCAGTCGGGAGCAAAACTCCACGGGGGTGATTCTTTCTTTCGTCCTTTGGTGATAAGATTCAAAGAGACAGTTTTGTACTTTTGTTGAGCCATATTTATTTGTGGACGGCACCAATTCGCTCCTCCAACAAATTAGCATATATCACTCGTAGTTGATTTTTGCCGTTTGGGATAATATTTATTATTTGGATTTGCCTTCAAAGCTGTAGGATTTTCGCTTTGATCGTGAAAGTCTTACTACAAATTCAATCTAATTGATTGTACTACTGCAATTGCGAGTTTTTTTTTTTTTTTTTTTTTTAACTTTACCTTTTGAGGTTGGATTTGGTGTTTTGGGGTTGGTTCCAAGTAGGGCTTTAGGCCCATTACATACCAAGAAACCTGGGTTACCTTCCTCAATGATTCTGGTGGGTCTTCAAAATCCCTTTTCCCTTAGTTCGATTCTCAGGCTTGCTGTGGCTAAATCATCTGCGCAACCATTGATGCGAGGGCTTTTTCATTCTTAAAGAGTAATTGGCTGATCCCCAATAATGGGACGCCATTGCAGCCCAACTCTTCATCTGAGAATCTGAGAAATTGTGTTGGAAAGGAAGGCTTTTAATCTCCGTTTAGGCGTCCTCGAAGATACCGAGTTAAGGAAATAATAGGGTTAGAAAGTTGTTTTTAGAGAAGGAGAGAAGGAAAACAAAAATTTCATAGCTTGTCCTTCAGCTGGTCTTGGGAATTTGTGAAGTCTGAAAGTACTTTTGTGTTAGTGCCAAGGCAAAGTTGGTTTTGGTGAGATGATGTGACACAATTTAAGCTGTTGAATTTTTAAAGATCGGATCTAGTCAAGTGTGAGTCTTAGAAGAATACAGTAGCTTCCTACGAAATTTTATTGATATTTTTTCCCTTTTTTCCACGCATTTTAACATTAGGAAAGGAAAATCTTTTCATATCTTGCAACGTGTTAATTTGTTTTGTTAAATCAACTCCGGCGATTAATGTTGCCTAAAGCGTCAAAACTTACCTTAAGTGTCCTCAGTTCCTGCAACCTTTTTTTTTTTTAAATTTCTTCCCATCATACTATTAAATTGTCGATTAATGCCGTAAAGAGATGGTGCTTAAGAAACAGAAAGATGATATGATATGATTAAAAGATTATCTGAGTGATTATCAATCGTACGGTTGGAAATTTATGGTATGGCGCCCCACCGTTGGGTGATAAATCATCCCAAATAGGTAATACCAAAAAAAGCTTTCCACTCCCCTCAAAATAAAAAGCTTTCGAGCCCTAATGTGGGACAGGGGTGTACTCTGCTACCGAACTAGAGACCTTAAAGAAAAAATAAAAAAGAAATACTCAAATCAGAGTGGGTTCCATGCCGGAATCTTTTAGTAACATTTGTGGGTACTTCCTTCTGCCGTTTATCAATTATTAATGTAACAACTACAACTAACTTATTTAAAAAAAAAAAAAAGCAAAAGAAAAAAATAATCTTTCCCGCTGTTCGAACTTTGACGGCAACGGAATAGATTAGTACAGCTGTTAATGTAATAGTAATGATTAATTAGAATTATGTCAGGAGAACCAACCAACAGTGTTTTGGGTTGCTGGTCATCATAAAAAACTTTAAATCATAATCAAAAGCGTAACGCACCTATTCGATTCGATGGTTGATTCTGTTTCTGTCGATTTTTCTAACTCCCGTAGAGACGCTCTTCCCGCCTCCCTTCCCCGCCTATCAGTATATATTATAATAGAAGTAAGAGTAGATTAAATCTCTTAAGATAAATTAGAGTAGAAATAGGTTAGATTGATTATCGTCGTTTAATAAAAAAAAATTAGAGATTGTGTCAGGAGGGGAGAGTGGACTTCAAATCCAATAGCAATTTGAGTGCTGAGTGATGATGGGGGTGGAGGGGGGGCCAGCCACGGGCATGTGCATATGTTACAAGTGGATGATGACTCAGCACTAGTACAGAAATACTTTTTTAAGTGGTTCCCCCCACCTGACCTAAATTTCCGGTCACCTTATCCACTGTCCTCTTCTGCCTCTCTTCTCTGCCTCTCACATTGATCGATGTTCCATGTCTGAATCTTATCCCATCACTTTCAAATGACTCCACTAATGTTACGTTGGACATATTACTGATACTACATGTAACGTCTACATTACCCTAAACATGTGTTTAGCCCGCGACCCACCTCTGTTTGGTATCCTTCTTGCCAAAATCCCTTCAATTCAATTTTACTGACTTAATTTTTTAAGACTAAATGACGAAAAACTTCCTTTTAATTCCTAACAGTTTCCTTGATTTAGATGAAGTAAAAGAAATATTAGAGCCATTTTACATATTAGATACGCTAATCTCTTTGTATTTAACAAGAAATTATGTCAATTTGTCGTGCATTTATTTCTAAAGATCAAGACAGGTGATGCGTAGCGTTGCAAACGAGCCGAGTCGAGTCGAGTTTTGACCTAATCGAGCCGAGTTTTGATTTAATTTTGATGAACTCGAACTCGAGCTCGACGAATCGACAATTTCAAGTTCGAGTTCGAGCTCGAAAAATATAAAAAATAATTATTTTATTTTTTAAAAAATAAATAAAATAATATTTTTTTTAATAAATAATAAAATATTAAGAATATATATGTAATTTTACTAGTAAAATAAAAAATAAAAAATATATATATACTTAAAATAAAAAAAATATATATATATACTCGAACTCGCTAGCCGATTCGCGAGCTAACGAGCTTAATATCTTGAGCTCGAATTCGAGTTCGATTTCAACTCGAGCCGCTCGATTCGTTTGGCCCTAGTGATGCGTTTGCCTGATCAAATATTTTTCCTTTTTGGCTTTTTCCAGAGAGATATGTGATGGGCAGGCACCTGACATGTCAAGGGTCATGATCTTCTCGTGTGCCATCGGCAAGACCGTGATGGTGATGTGGATGGGTGTATCCTATAAAAACTCATCCACTGCAATTGTGGAATAGAATACTAAACAAAGGAATAAATTAACTGAAATAGTACCACTTTGAAGTGCATCCTACAAGTTGCTGGATAAACTTTGGGAGTGCTATTATCTGAGGGAGAGACACAGAAAAAGAAAGGCCATCCCTTGTAACTTGAACTCTGCTTTACTCCAACACCGCCGCCGCCACCAGCAGCTGCAGTACTGAGCCTTTTCAGATAAAGAAAATATCTTTTGTCTCGGTAAGATTTCATGCTACTTCTTCGTGGGATTTTACTGTGTTAAGAGTAGATGTAATTCTTGTTCTTGGGATTTTACTGTGTTGATGTTTGTATCATGTACCCTTAAAGCCAAGAACGCAGTTTTCTGTTTTCGGGTTTGATATGGTTTCTTGTATTTGAGTAAGAAAAGGTAATGATTGATAAAGTTGGCTAGTCATTGACAAAGAAGAACCCGTATGAGGCTTGGTTGACATGGTGCTTGGTGTGGATGATATAAGCTTTCCAGTATTTTTTTTTTGTTGTCAAATAAGTTGATATGGTGCTTAGTCTGGAATCTGGATGATAAGTTTTCCAGCAAATGCATGGTGATTGTACTGAAAAACTTCTAGCGGTCTATTTGTCGATTATTCTTCATCAGCTTCATCTCTTTCGTTCCCCCCCCCCTTTTTTGGTAATTTCCTTGTGCTGTTCCTGGACCCTTGTCGATTTATGATTATTTTTCATCAGCCTGATCACTTGGACATGACCTTGATAATTCATGGTATCAGTTGTTCTTATTTATATTTATATTTTTTAATTTTCTTGCACTGTTCCTGGATCCCTAACTATTTGTTTCTAGAACATACCGGACTTGTTTCCCCTCTTTTGTAGATTGGCGAAGTATTTAAGATGATAAAATATCTGTTAACATTAACAATTTGCAAAGGAATTTTGGAATATACAAGAATATTATCGATGCAAGTGAAAGCGTTGTGTGAAGGCTTACAATTTCTATGTTGTAGATTAATCTGGTAGGTTAGCTCCGCAGATTTAAAAAGATTGTATGAGAAAGAGTTTGTATTTTATAGCTGCTTCTTGTATGAGAGCTGTTGTAAATCTTGGAATGGCTGCTTAACTACTGCAAGAGCAGGGGTATCTGGAAAAGAAAAGCAAAACGGCTTGAAATTACTGACACTAATGAAGCTATATTTCCTAAATAGGCAAAATGCAAGGAGGGATTCATGCCATTGTCTCACACGGAAATGTCCTTAGGAATGCTATTCTGCAGCATGTTCGTGTAGTCAGTCCAGTAATGCGGTCACTTGTGTTTGCAAGACACGAGTCAACTTCAGCTGCTCAAATGGAGGAGCATGGTTTTGAAAGTACCAAAATATCAGATGTTTTAAAAGCCAAGGGGAAAGGTGCGGATGGCTCCTGGCTCTGGTGTACCACAGATGACACTGTTTATGATGCAGTGAAGTCGGTGCGTATCTTTGTGCTCTAAGCCTGGTCCAGCATGCTACTGCTGTTAATGGTTTTAGTACTTACTTCCCCCATAAGCGTCTATTCACAAAGTAGACACTCATATCGTTATGCAAGATCATTAGCCTTTTCAGCGCATGTATTTGGTGAAGATATTTGTATACTTTTGGTGATCTAAAACTAACAAATAAATACTGAAAAATGTGTTCAATACAGATGACGAACCACAATGTTGGAGCCTTAGTGGTAGTAAAGCCTAAAGAGCAAAATGCAATTGCTGGCATCATCACAGAGAGAGGTAAATTGTGAACCCCAAAATCCAAAGCAAATACATATGCTGAAGTCGCAAAACATTCGAATCACGTCACCTGTTGAGCTGTTTGGATGCAAGAGCTTGCTTTCTGGGGGTGGTAAAGGGGAAAACTAATATGTTCCTAGGCTTTGTGAACAACCAACCAATCTATAATCCCACTTGTTAAACTTTGATTTATCACTTTAGTGTAGGTACTTGGACCTCAAAGGAAGATGAGGACTTGTGACTCATTCTTCCATCCCTGTTTACTTCACATTCATGATATCTAAGATTTCTGATCCCTAATATAGCAATATATTTTAAGAAAATTATGTTGCTAGCATTTTACATTGGTATTTCAATCACAAAGCCCATTATTTTGTTGGCATTTTCGTAGCACCAGCAACGTGAAGTTTACTATAGGAAGCTTGTTCCAACAAACCCCTTTTCCACATTGGCAGTAGAATTTGCTGATGGGGACTATGTACAAACAATAATGTTTCTCAAATCTTATTGATAGTTGAACTTTGAGCCCGCATGATCTATTCAAAATGCTCATAGGTTTTAATTTTTCTGATTTTTTGCTGTAAGTTTTCCTTTCAAATTGTGGATTGAATTCTATTCTTGTGCGAGTTATGATGTGGAATGGCATTTTAAGATACATTTGCATATTTGTTCTTCTATAGTGGTGTCAAATAAATATACATCTGATGAGGCATTGTGTTTCTTGGTCCAGACTATCTCAGGAAAATCATAGTACAGGGAAGATCGTCCAAATCAACAAAAGTTGGTGATATCATGACTGAAGAGGTACGTGTCATAAGTTGATATCTAATGATGAAGCTTTTACATAAGTTGGTTATCTTCCCGTGGCAATGCGAAACATATTGTAATTTTTGATGACGTGGTGATTTCAGAACAAGCTTATTACTGTCACACCTGACACCAAGGTCTTGAAAGCAATGCAGTTGATGACCGGTAAACTGAATCTTATTATCTGAATTCAAAGAATTGCCAACCCTTTTTAAGAAAGTTTTCCCCTGATTTGAATATGAATAATGGATTGCTGCAGATAACCGCATCAGGCACATCCCGGTGGTTGATAATAAAGGGATGGTAGGCATGGTGTCTATTGGAGACGTGGTTCGTGCTGTAGTGAGTGAGCACCGGGATGAAGTGGACCGCTTAAATGCTTATATTCAAGGAGGATATTAGAAGAAGAAGATGATGATGATGATGACGACAACGACGACGAGGAGATGAGAGTGCGGAAGGGTTGTAAATATTCTCTTGTATGCATCGCTTTAGCCTGCGATTTACCTGCAAGATGCAGCCGATGGCTTGATTAGGTTTCCAATAATAGCATGGACTCTGAAGCCGCTTGCACCTGTTTTCCGTTGTTTGTAGCCTTTGCATTTGCTGCTCTTTGGTAACTTCAAAATAATAAGTTTGACACTTATCTTTGTTAGTCGGATGTGCCAGGAAGCAAGGCTGGTAAAGCATTTACTCTTTTACATATAACATTGCAAGAGAGAGCTTCAGGCTTTGAATCGGGCTTAGGCTATAATTTGTTTGATCGTGTATGTTGATAAGCCTGTTTCAAACCGAACATTCAGGTTCTTTCCAAAACAAAACAAAACAAAACAAAAAAAAGGGGGGGAACGAAGAAGAATTTTCCATAGCTTCGTAACCAGGTGGTGTACGGTGACTGCTTTTCAGAGACGCTGTTATGTTGAGTACGGTGGTTGTTAGATCAAAAGTATATTGGGCCACAGACAAGATTTACCTGGTGCAAACCAGAAAATCCTATGTCGGAAGTGTTGCTGAGGCTTCAAGTCCATCTGGGCAGAACTTTAAACAAGTTTTGGCATTCAGAGGGAAGTTTAAACATGTTTCCTGCAAATTTCATAAAAGAAGAAGTAAACCAAAAAAAGCAAACTTTTATCTTAACTAAGAGGGAGAGATGAGTTGAATGATACAGGGAGGGGAGGAGATAGTGTAACTGAGAGATTCTGAATTCAGAACCTTTCACTTACATTGAACAAAATGATAAAAAAAAAAGGCAGACTTTTATCTTCACCAAAATTGCTTGATGAAATAAGTTGCTCTCCGCGCAAGATTCACACCATTTATATCATGACAATACCAGTTAAAATTTCAGCAGATGTGCCTTGCAAATGGGAGGAGGAACGTTCTGGCTTAGGGAAACCAGAAATCAGGAGGTCACCTTAATCGTTCAGACTTTCAAGGTCTCGACTCGGAATGTTGCCTGATGTCAAAAAGAGACGAGACGGTTTCAGCACCGTACTTGTGCTAAAAACTTCATTCCTATCCATGTTATGATTTCCAAGACAGACGGTAGCTGCTGGCATTTAGCTAATCTTCATCATCAGCGGAAGGAATCAGAGACATAAATAAAGCCATGAGCATGTTAATTGACGAATTCTACGAGGCAAGAAATTGTAAACACTGGATCCGGGTCTCAAATGGCAAATACAACAAAAAAAATCAAATAACCTGTCTATGAGACACTTTTCCCGTTAGGTCATGGGATGATGAGATTTACAGGAAACCTACATCTCAATTTTGACCACTTGACATAAATTCAAACAGATCGACAACCCATGTGTCACCTATCTCACGAAAAGTATACAGCTTTATTTTGGATTCGCTGTTTTCTGTTTGGCCTTTTCTATTAGAGGTCTTAACTGCTTCTTTTCAGCAAGAATCTTCAGAAAGTTGAACAAAAAGGGAATGTAATTGTGTTTTCGACGGATATTCTCAGTTCTCCATTTCTTGAATTTTTCCTCCTCCATCAGTATCTTCTCCGTTGCACCCTCAATCCCAGCATTTATCTCTAATAGTTGTTTGTTTAGTGCTTCAACATTGCTGTTGTCCACCAGTCTCTCTGATTGTAATGTAGCCAGCTGCTGCAAGATACGCTCCCTTCTCCTCTGAAGCTCCTTGAGTTCAGCTGTATAGATCTCTTTCCTGTTCTTTATTACAGCCAATAAATTGAACCTAATTTCATTCTTCGAATACCTCTCAATCCGCTCCTGAATCACTGGTTGCACCATTTGTAACCACTCTATATCATTGTGGCCACCCGGGCATTGCCCAAGGCTAATAGGTCCCTCCTTCAAGCCATCAAGCTCATAGAGCACACCATCAACCGGTAAGTAGCTAATAAAATGATAGACATCATCATCTTTTCCAGCAGCTTTCTGCTCTTCAGGCACAAAGGGCTCTGGTCTTGCAAAACTATTATGAGCGCTGCGAATCGCCTCACTGTTGTTTATTGCCAAACCTTTCAGCTCAGGTGGAAAATTTTTGGTGAAATCTTTCAAAGCTGATAGTTCTGGACCAATATCAACATCTGGACAATTCATAAGAATAGACAGAATAGCTTGGGTTGCGCATGCATTATTTATGACCTGTAAAAGCATGAAGTAAAGGTTCAACTATAACAGTTTTAAGACTCCTCCCTGTACAAGGCATACACAGACTGAAGAAAGCTAACCTGACTAGCAAAAAACAAATTGGGGATTGGGTCCTTTATTACAACACGGTCATCTTTTTCACCAGGACGCCATTTGAAGAGGAAAATCAATCCATAAATTGGCCTGGAAATCAATAAAGTTTACGTTGAGAGGGATACAGAGAGTACAAAACATACAGCAAGCCCTCATCCAGTGAGCAAAATGATCTTTGATACAGGATCACAACTTAAAGACTAACTTACCTAAGATTGTTCAGGGAATCAAGATCCAATGAATACAACTCCTCAACCTGCTTGATCAAAATGAAGGTGTTAGAAACTATGGATCTTCATAATTGTCCATTCCAATCACAAAATAAAGTTAAATTCCAAAAGAACTTAGGCTTGAACATGTTTTAAAAAGCCTATTACCAGAAGGTGCATACTTCACACTCAAAAGCTCTTTAATTAATTGCCAGCCTGTGGGATTCTACATGTTTCCAATTGCCACAAATAATTGTTAATTTGGTTTTAACGAGAAAAAGCACAAGTAGTTCCAAATTCTGTGCACTGAACAAATAGACGGTGACATAGGAGGAAAAAGTGGATGCACATGGGAAAAGGGAGGGCAAAAATTTTCCACTGATTCAAGGAGCCTAATCAACAAGATAAAGAATCTGCTGGTGTCCTTTTGAAATTCAGAGAGAACATAACTAGAGTTCAAATACATGGAGTAAGTCCGCATAAACACTAAAGCAGCTTCAAGAAAAAACAAACATCACCACAAAGAAATAACAAAAATATTCTCCACTGCAAAAATGAAAATGACTCCAGATAAGCAGCATATCTTTGCTAATGGTATATACAATGTTAATGAAGTTTTCACAAGAATATCCACAACCAGACAAGAAGCAAGCCAAAATAGTACAAGATAAATCCAAAAATAACAGTAACCTAATATAATGCCAAACAAGCAATTTAGGAACACATAAATGGCTATAAACCCAGGGAAGGACCTGCACGCCTTTCACTTGCATCTGCTGTATAAGCTCCGTGAAAACACCTGCAGCACAGGCCAATTATTCAGAAACATAAACTTGCTGAGAAAGATGTTATGAATGTTGTACATGACTGTAATCCTTTTTGTCCACTGACTGACAAAATCAATTTTTCTTCTTGGTTTCTGTCAAAACCCTTGAGGGACAACTCTACTCAAGTTGAAAAAATTCAATAAATATTTTTCCTCCACGAGGAGGCATACAGCCCCCAAGAGATGCCCCAGAAGAATTGGTGGTTTGTGGCTCAGGATGGTGCATGGAAGGAGAGATGAACCAAAGACCAATGTAGTAGCTAAGAAAGGATGACCACAACTGCTAATGACAAGAGCCTGCATGGATTATTCGGAATCTAAATTGCTGGATCCTAATCTAGTTAAAAAAGCAAGCAAAGATTGGCTATAGTTGAGTTGTTCTATTGTACAATGGAATGTAGAAGAAAGAAATCAAAAGGAGCCTGTTTCATTTCCTCCCTCAAATAGTGCTCCAAATGACATGATAAATTTGTAATACCAATTGCTCACCCTGCTAAACAACACGAGCCCAAATAATGAGATGAATTAGCTGAAGCATTAGCAAAATACAGCATACTCATTCAGCCTCGTGGAAACCAACTACTCCTAGAGTAGTTGGCCACCAAGGAGAGCTTTTGGGTGTAGGTCAAGGAATCAAATTCCTTGGCCTGCATTCTAAAAATCCAAGACTCCGTACTTAGGGACCCATGTGAGTCAGTAGTGGTTCAGTCTCCTCCGAATTTCCCTAGAGTAAGAGTAGGTGTAGAATAGAATTTATAGTGTCCGAAAGAAAATTCAACCTCGTGAAGTCATAATTCAATGGTATGCAAGTGAAAAATAATAATAATAATAATGAGTGCAAAAAGGGCACCACAAAATTAGAAGAAATCTTACCGGGATCAGACTCGATAGTGCACCAAGACATTTTGTCTGTAAAATGCTGTGACAAAAAATATCCAAAAAGAAAAATATCATTGACTCAATTCCAAATTTGCCTCCATAAACCTACTACCCCATTATATACTCCTACATCAAAACTTGCAGGAACGGAAGTTACTTATTTAAAATTTAAGAAACAGTTAAAATTCAACAAGAACCCCTAAGAGGTCGAATTCAACAATAGAAAATTAAAATTAAAAAAATCCAATTCAGTAAAAATTCAACAGGTCTATTCCTGTTATGAACCCAAAATATTCAACTATATTTCCATTAAAGTCCAACATGAAAATAAAACCCTAAGACACAGACGCGTATATGAACACTCAATTAAGTAACTAAAAGCTGTTAAAAGACAAGAACAAATAAAACTTAGATTGTTAAAAAGCTGTTAAAATTTAACCTGGAAAAAACTTAGTTTTCAGGATCCGGTACTAGTAGCTGAAGCCTGCCGAGGTTGCTCAGGGCGGCGAGAGGGAAGCAGTCGGTCAAAGGGGGAAGAGGGGGCAGCTAAAAGAGATGCTTTGGTGGCAGGAAAGTAGAACTGATGAACCAAGGTGGAGGAGGAGAGCGGTGGATGATGGCGATGATTGGATTTGGGGCCCAGAAGCAATTTTGGATGGGTTAGGGTTTTGGGCCCTATAAATTGCTGGTATGATTTTTTATATTTGGGCTGGTTTAGCCAACCCAACTGAATGCTACCCAGAAGCCGTAGCCCGAACAAATTAAAAATTTTAAGAAAACTGAAGAAATGGTAGCTGGTAAATATCTGCAAATTTTGGTTTTTTTTTTTTTTTGCTTTTCGACGTATAGAGTTGTGCTGAAAAAATTTTCTTACCATTATTTTGACTCCATTTTGAATGTTCGTTTGTTTTATTTTGTTTGCAAATTGTGTTTTCCTATTGTGATTTACTGATTGAAAATGAGGTTAACTTCTACATTTGGTGAAACTTTTATGTTAATACTAATAAATTGTAATTTTTTCATGAAGAATTTATATAAAATTTAATTTCGTAAAAATAAAATTAATATATTCATAAAAATCAATACTTTTTTTTAAACTGCACACACATTGGGTGTGCCCTTAACACAGGTATGAATGAAGTTGCTCGACAATCAACCAACATTTTGCTTTACAAGAGTTTGTGTTTGATTTTCTTCAATATACAAATCAAGCATTGACTTGAGCTTTGTTTGACAAATATGCAATAACTTGACTAAGATTGTCTACACGAATATGATTGGTAATTACTCCACTAACAATTCAATTTCTTCAAATAAAACAGACAAAAAAATAAAAAGTGAAAAGGGGCTCCGCAAACCAAAATCATACTAGCATCAGCTGTACCAGTGCTGCCTTCATCTTGAACTGAAGCCTGTCAACCAAGCTTTCGGCTATTGATATTTGGTTGGTTAAAGCCTTGAAGAAGGCCAAATTTCACTAATGGTTTTTCCAAGAAGTATGCCAACATCAACATCCAATTAAGTATCCACAAAATATAATTTTGAATGCTATACGTGTTTTGGACCATATTCTAGGATAGTTAAACGCCTTAATGGTCCAAACTTCAACCCAAATATTGTTTGATTCAATTCACACCATGCATGTTACTGAAAATTTCGTAAATTACATCCGACCTTTTTTGCATTCTGGAGACAGAATAAAAATTTTTGGAAGTTCCATATATTGTGACATGAATGTGTTTGGATGGTGAATAATTTGAAATAATTTTGTAAAAAAAAAATATTGTAGTACTTTTTTTATATGATGTATGTGAGATAAAACGACGATTAAAAAATATACCGATGATACAAATGAGTCGGTGTGTAAATAAGGTGAAAATAATCCAGACACGCTCGAGCAATGGAAGAGATGACCTCTTTGCTTTGCTCGTCTTTGCGCTATTGCTCTCCAACAGTTGGTTGGGAATGCATGAGATGGAGTGTTAATGAGACATGATAGCATTTCGAGTCAAATTTCATGCAGACGAATAGATTCTGTAATCTTGAAAACTGTCTACCAGTATCCTGTGAAAATTTTGGAGTACATTCTTATTCATGAGAATTGCAACTTGAAATATTACTTCATAGCGAGGAGCAATTTTCTTCAATAAAGTCTACAACAACGCAAGTTATCTATTTCTGCTTTAAATTCTAACCATTCAAATTGACTTAATTCGGATTAAAAGCCACCACGACAGTGATAGTATTCCAAACCCAGAAGTTATCTATAGTTGATCAGTTGTGAGGGGAGGGTTTTTAAAACTCTTCGCGTCGTCAAATTCAAATTAAATTTTGAGACTGACAGTTGAAGGTGAAAAGGGCAGGGAGGAGAATGAAAGATAAAAAATTTAAAAAAATAATTTGGCTGCTGATTTAACGGTGGGTTAGTGGTCGTGGTGGGCGGCGGAGAACAAGTGGAAGGAATATTAAGAGCCTTTATTTCGAAGTCAAATTCAGCTCCAACTTTGGATGAGAGTAGATGTGACACCGTGGTCAACATCGGAATGGGCCTCTACCAAAGTCATATTCACTGTGACTGTGACTATTGCCAGCATAATCATATAAGATGATGTGGAACGAGGTGCGTGGAGCTGAGTTCGCATAGAAAGTCTGGTGCCGCAGCGAGCCCGAAGACCGGCGCCCATCATGGCACCCATCGGAGCATTTTTTTTTATTTTCCTTTTTATTTCGTTTCTTTCTTTTTTTTTCTTTTTATGTAATTTCATTTCCTATTCAATTTAGAACTTCTAGTGTGTAAATAGAGGCATACCTAAAGTTATTTTATCAAACTTAACACAATTATATTTGAATTAATTCCTGATTTTGAGTGTGTTCAAGTAAAAATTCTTTCGAATCTTGTTTTGGTTTATGATTTCAATTCTGTTTTCTTTAAGGGTTGAACGTGATTTGCCTTTTGTTTATTTGTTCGAATTAATTCATGAAATTAGAAATCGCTTACGTCGCTACATTTGTTGATATCAGAGCAGGATTTGCCTGTTCTTGAAATATTATCAATAATCGAAAACAAATCCGTAGGCGGATCGTCTACCTCTAAGAACGAGATTCAGGTTATGAACGAATGTATGGATCATTTAGCGTAAGAACAGAATGAAGTGCAGATTCAAATAGACCATGTCCAGGCATCCGTGAATTTCCTTGTGTGGATCGTATGCATCTCAGGTGGATAGAATCAACAAGGCGAACAAGATAAGAGAGTCGCTCCTGATTTGTCCCTTGTCAACTTGGATCAGCAACCACCACCAATCAAAGACCTTCCAGAGGATTGAAAATTGAGGAGTATGATTCGTTTGATAACGAGACAGTTCTTGCTTTTGCTGCGATAACCCTAATCACGAGGGTTTTCAATGCGGACAGCGGGAATCGAAAGAGTTCAAGCTTAAGGTGGATGTTTCCTATTTTAATGGCAATTTGAGCATCGTTGACTTCCTCAGCTGGCTTCCCAAGATTGATATATTCTCTGACTACATGAAAAAAGTTCCTGAGCACCACCAAGTCAAGTTAGCGGTCTAGAAATTAAAAACGGAGCGTCAGTCAACGTGGTGGGAGCAGTTGCAGACTTGGTGATTGACAGTGAAAGTTGTGAAAATATTAAATTATTGAATATGCCTGTTGAGACTTGTATGATTAGTGGGATAAAAGATGTGTAACCTGTTAAAGGGATTGAGAGATGTTTAGTTCCTTTATCCGTCGGCAACTATTACACTGATAGTATGCATGATATATGATGTTGGGGATATGAATGCGTGCGTGCCATGTATTGTTTGCAACTATTACACTGTGAGCTATATTCTTAAAGCAGGCAGTTTATCTTTCATCACCAGGACATGTAACCTGTGGATGGTTCCACTAGCAACAGGGCCGAATTACAACAAATTAGACTGTAATGTAAAACTGTCTGGTGGCATAATTTTCCTCCTTCATTGATCAAAATTTTAATCTATAATTTGAATGAATGAAATTGAAAACTTTGTCTTGTCTTTAAAAAAAAAGATGAGTAAATATTAGCTTTAGTTTTAACCACCACTCTGCTATGACTGTGAGAGAATCCAGGATTGCGTTAGAAATCAGAAGTGGACCATGCAAATGCTCCACTCCTTTACTTCAACTTCACGCCGACTTTTCTCTCTCTCTCTCTTTGATTCCACCGCCAACGGCTGGTTTGGGTGGACTCATTTGGAAAGAAATAATAAAATAGAGAGAGAGAAGGAAATGTGAGATTTACGTGGACTTGTTTGGGAGTTTCTATGGGGAGAAAGAAAAGAAAAACATCAAAACAAGGAGAAATTGATTGCTTAATCAAATTTTCTCTTTAAAAATATATGGAGATATGGAAGAAATTGAAACCCCCTAGTATATGCAGGAATCGACAGTCAACATGGCATCAAAAATTACGCATTCATAGAGAAAGTTCAAACTTATTTTCCTTTCCTTTCCTTCCTTTTTTTTTAATTTTTTGAAAATTTTGCTCATGGATATTTGTTTTATATTCTCACCCAGATGGCAAAACCGTACAAAATCAGACAATGAAGGCAACCGACCTCTCTTTCATCAAATTATCGTTTCGAGAAAAAAAAAAGAAGAAAAAGACCTCTCTCTCATCGCCATTAATACGCTCCAAACCTCATTAATTATATTCATAATCATCCTTCTGCCAGCAGCCTGCTGTCCCCATAGTCGATGGGCTAAACCTTTTACCGCTGTTAAATTCTGGAATTTTCCATTTCTTTTACCTAGTTTGGAAGATCGGATTGGACAAGAAAAGAAAGGAAAGGGGAACAAAAACTTTCTTTCTGCGTCTGGGACTTTTTAAGAAATAGAAAAAAAAGAAAATCAAAGAACTTGGTATGCTGCTGCCATAGTTTTTGTACTTTTCCGCTCAAATGTGGCCGAAAAGTAAAAGAAAGTTGAGAAAGTCTAACAAAATTTTTCAAATTATCCACTTTATCCTCAAATATGTATTCAACAAATTTTATTGACATATATATCCCAAATCATCTCCTTCCTTGCCTAAACTCTCAAACAACGTTAAGATCTCTTTCCTTCTTTTCTCTTCCTTTCTTTTCTTTCTTGACTTGACACTTCTCTTCTTTTCCTTCCTATTCTGAACTCCCAAACCAGCTATTAGGGTTGGGTATTATTTTATGCAAGTGTAACATCCCTTTCAGTTTCTCGGCAGTATTCGTCCGCTCCTTTGAAATTTCAGAATAACACGACGGTCTCTCAATTCTCATACCGCTTTCCTTTAAAACCCAGTCTTTCTCCGCTTCTTTCTGGTTTTTACGCCAAACATATGTTTCCCTGCTCTTTTGTAAAATTGAATTGCAACTTTTTTCTTCCTTTGATTCTCGAAGGGCTTTTCGTTTTTTCATAATAGTCAGATTGCCCGTGTAAGTTTCTTCTTGCATACTGGCACATGTCTAGCTTTCTGTACGCGTAAAATACACGTAAAACCAAGTCAAAGTCTTTTTTTTTTTGGCTGAGAACTCAGTTGTTTTATGTTTCTTTTTGATGCAGTTTGGGGTAGCCCCAAAAGAACATAATCATGGGGGGTTTTGGGCTGTTGACGGTTGGTTTAATTGACATTGCTGGGCATGCCACTTTAACCAAAGAGCAGCACTGGCTATTGTCTGTGTTTTTGGGCATCGTGATGTGTAAAATTGTGAGTTTAACTTTTGTTACTTGATTTTCCCTGCCGAATTATTTATAACTTTGTTGTGTCTCAGCCTTTTAACCCGAGAAAGAAGAGAATTTGATCATTGTGGTGTACGGTAGCTTTGATACTAACTTGATTTTGATAAACTGGTTTCTGGCAGTCTTGGGATGTTTTATTTTGCTGCTTTTTTTTTTCCCCTTTAGGATAAGGTGGTTTTTGTGTTTTCTTGTATGGTAGTTATTGCAGTGTCATTTAGTATTATTGATTAAAAAGGTTGAGGAATTTTGAAAAGAATTCTTGATCAACTGAAACAACTTTAAAATTTGAAGTTGAGATTGAAATGTGAGGATTATTTGGCATTTTTTCCCCCAAATATTCCCCCCTTAAAAAATATAAAAATTTAAGGTGAAAAAAAGAAAAATGAAATATGACAATTGATGCAAAACTTGCACTTTTTGCCTTGTATTGCTGCTGGCCATGGTGATGCTGTTTAAAGAGCTCCAATTTTGTTGTTGAAGGTTTATGACTTAACAGGTGTGGTTAGCTCTGTGTTCTTTAGTGGATATGCTAAACTCGACAAGAAAGGGAAACTTGAATGGAACAATCGGTGATTCTTTCCCTCTATTTTCTTCTTCTTTTTTGCAACATTATATATTTCACGGAGACAGAGTTTTACAGTGGATGTGAAACGTACTTCACATTGTTGCTGTTTGCTGTACATATAATGGTCCTTTCTTTTTCAGGGGCTTCTCCACTTTCCATGCAATTGTTGTTGCTGCTGCTTCTTTGCATCTCTTGATTGCATCAGATCTTTTTGATGCGGCTTCGCAGGATGAGTTGATTGTTAACAGAAAATCACCTTTGTCAGATACAATACTTGGAGTAAGTTGCTGCACAGAGCTTAATGTTCCTTCAGCATGTCGATAATAATTCATCCATACATGCATTCATCTGATTTTTATTGTCAGAAAACCATGGTGACTATGTGCTTTACTTTGTCATGACAAACAACTGTCCACATGTTCTGTTTATTAGATTATTTGGGGATTATGGGGCATCCTTGTCATGCAATATTTCGCTGACCTTCATGGTCGATCAGACTCTCATTGTTGCTCTTTCACATTCAAGAAGGCAGTTCATAAGAGTGAATTATTCGCCATTACATGTAACCAGCGGTCATCAAGCATTCCCTGTCATCCTTGTATGTACTAAAGAGGATACTAGCTCACCTGCCTTCTGTTTTTGCCAACGTGATTACCATTGTCATATGCTATACTTCTGCACAGTCATCTGTTATAGATATTTTCAAGTTATATTAATTGTTTCATTTGATGATCAACAGATCTCCATCGGTTACTTTCTGTCAGACTTGGCAATGATCATTTATCACTTTCCGGTCTTAGGTGGTATGGAGTATGTAAGTAGAACTGGATGTTTATGAATTTCTTATTTCTGTTTGTATGAACGCTGAGTGTTGACTTGTGTTGCACTTCTGAAGTGGAAGTGCAAACACATTGGCATCCTACTTTCTGATATCTCCTGCTGTGCAACAATTTCAGTGTTATGGCTGCTTGATCTTTCATACTGTTGTTTTTCCTAGAATCATTTGGGATATGAGTCAGACATGCTTATGTGTTTACGGTTTAGGTTTTGCACCACGGACTTTCGGTGTTTTCAATCATTCAATCCCTTTTAAGTGGCCAAGGGCAGATTTACATACTGATGGTTCTCTTCACGGAGATCACCACTCCCTTTGTCAACTTGAGATGGTAAACTATCATCAAGATTTCCCTCAAAAAGCATAGAAAGCCAAAATTTTGGTGGGATTTTATAACTTAGAAAAATGTCATCGTGCTTGCAGGTATCTGGATACCGCTGGTCAGAAGAATTCTAAACTATACGTTTGCAATGGGTTGGCTTTGTTCTTAGGTTGGCTGGTAATGTTCAAAAAAACATACTTACCATTTTATTTGTCCTTTTTAAGCATCACTGTTTCTCACAATAAGACTTCTGTGCTTCAGGTTGCAAGAATTCTTTTGTTCATGTACTTTTTCGTCCATTTGTTTTCCCATTTTGATCAGGTCAGTTGATATTCATCAATCTGTTGACACATTAAAGAAGCTCCTTCTGCTTACTAGTTGATATTGCAATTATGTCGGATTAAAAATTTGAAGAATATTGACATTTCAGTAATATGATGTGCAATGTTGCTAGAAATAGTAGTATTTGAATGGCTATCTATCTCTATCTTAGTTTTAGCTTGAAGCAGTATGAGCGTTATAATTTTTCTCTTCTTGTATGGTGTATGCTGTTGAAACAATTGAATGTCCTGCTCTGTTTCACAGCTAACTAAAGGGAAATATTGAACTCTGGGCTACTGGTTACCAGATATTATATGCAGATATGTCCTTCACTTTAGTTCTTTCAAATCTTTTCAGGTTAAGGAGGTCTATACTCTGGGATTTTACAGCTTGCTAACAGTACCTCCTGTGCTTGCAATGATGAATGCATTCTGGTTTTTGAAGATAGCCAGAGGTTTGATAAAGACTTTGACAAGGGCACGATACCGCAAGTAGTATGGCTGATAGATTGGTGCTTGTGCGGGTGAATATCATCAGTTTATTAAAACTGTAGTTGGATCACAGGTCTTGTGTTTTAGGCAAAAGTGGATTTTGCTAGAGTTCCTTTTTGAATCCTTATAGTAACCCAGTTAGCCGGCTTAAGGTTCAGAGTAAAATGGTGCATATTTATGGATGTCTAAGCCGGCATAACCTCGAGGGTCAAAATGCAGTACTTTGTTGCTTCTTGAGTTCTGATGAAGCATTAATGCCATGAGCAGCACTAGGATTCAATTACGTCTCAGATTAGTGATTCCTTTATTCGTTTTTGATGAATAGAAAAGGGGCCTCGTGTTTTTTTATGAAGAGTGGGGAGGATGATGTGCTTTGGATGTTCTATCAACTGAGAGGTTGGTAGGCTCTCCCTGCTTAACGGCTCGTCTAAACAAGTAATAACACTCAATGAGCAGGGATGCAGTATATGGCATTCATCCACGTCTTCAACAATGGTAAGAAATGATTTTACAGCGTAAAAGGTTGAAACATTTTCTTATGATCCATGCTACTGCATCGTTGTTTTGCATCTTTCTGACCGACCACCCACGATGGTTTTCTTGCGATTTTGACTGCGGCAAATCTGACGAAGTAAAAAGGCTACTTAATATTCATTGCGTGTGGGCGTATAGGATAGGAGGAAACGAAAGAAAAGAAAGATTAATTATATTATGGAATCCAAACAGACTTGAAAGACAAAAACAGTTGTTTTGTTTTATCGGGGTTTGGGATCTCTTGCTGGATCATAATTTTCTCGTTTTGGTTTGGTTTGGTTTGAGTGAGCTTTTGCGTTTTGGAATGTGAAATATTGACTGGCGCTCTTGTTCTTCCATTTTTCTTGGAAAACACAACTAACATTGGAAGGAAAATGGTGTGGACGCTACTCTTCCCAAGACCTCCTTCAATTACTCATCTTCAGGGTGCCAAAGTTCTTTGCAAATCTGCATTTCCTTCTCATTGAAATCGAGCAAGAGAAACTAAAGCTGACTTTTGGATGTGCATAAGATAAAAATTCCAGGAGTGCATGCATGCATTGGGCGAAACGAAATGGCAGATTATGTAGGTCGATGCGACTGCGTGTTAACATCCAGGCCTGACAGAAATTTCTTTCTTCCATCGAATCGAACCCCTTTTTGGATTTCCCTTAATAAAATGGTTCGCGGTATCCTCAGCCGCCCCTTCCTTCTGCCCAAACTCCAAATAAGCCGGCTATTATCAGAGACGCCACCCTGTAGGAAAGTGGAAGTGGACAGCTGAGAAAAATTAATTTCAAGTCTGCGACCTGACCTGCCCTTCTGGAGCTTCAAACTTGGGCCAACTTAGAACAGTCAGTGGGCAGAAAAAGGAAACCCAAAAACCGATAAAATTTAATGCATTCTTTGTGTTGTCTACTGTATTAATTTTCTTTAGAATACTTGAAATGGTATACGTCTTTGTCGTTCTTTTTTCCCCCTTGAAAACAAATATCTAAAGCAAAAAAGTTGAAAAGTAATTGGTTCAGGCTCTTTTCGGTTGACAATATAGACATCAAAAGACCGGGGGAAGGCCATCCTTGACGCCTTTAACCTCAAATGCGACTCGGATTAATTCATCCAAATAGTTAAAAGCAACCCTTGTCGATGCGTTTAGTCTCGCTGCTTTGACCGGCGGTATGTTCAGATTACACCATCATCATAATAATGTCCAAAAATGAATGACAGAATATTGCCCTGTCATGCTGGCCTGTGTGTAAGTTTTTTTTTTTTTTTTATTTGGGAATTACTTACATGCAATTCCTTTTCTTGTTTTTTTCCTCGCAAGTGCGTCATGATTTGGGCTCTTGAATTCCACAACAAATTCCAGTAACCAAAAAAAAAAAGGAAAAGAAAAAAAAAGAAAGAAAAGTAGGTAGTCATCCCCAACAACGATGTGGAAAGATCATAGAAGTGAAGGTAGGATATATATATATTAGGTATTTTATCACACCCTAATCGTTACTTGCAATTTGTGGGTGAGTTTTGAGTTTTGGGAAGAAACTAAAAGGAATGTAATGTAGAGAAAAAGACGTTATAAGAATGTTTGGATAGCAAATTTTTCTAAATAATACTATTTTACTTGCATCATAAATGTATTTTCTAATTCACATTTTTATATTTTTCAATCACTTTTTTATCTCATATACATAACATAACAAAAAGTATTACAGTAATTATTCTGAATAATATTTCAAATACTAATACTCTATCGAAACACATCACATCTCATCATTTTTCTTTTCAAAGAAGGAAAAAGTCTACACCTCTGGAGGAAAAAAAATCACCACATCGATAATATCTTAGTCAAATTAGAAACGAAAAACAAGAGAGAACATCAGAGGTAATCTCATCGAATTGGAAACGGAAAAAAGAGAGGAGAAACTACTACTCATTACTAATTTTATGCTTGAGAAAAAGAAAAGAAAGAAGAAACTACAACTACTAATTAGTATAGCAGTAATTATTAAAAAGCTTCTAATTTTCCCTAATTTTTTTCTTTTCAAAAAAAAAAAAAAAGTATTGGCAGCCACTAATTCGTCAGTTGTGAAAGCCATCCATCCATCCATGATCCATCCCTTGTCGAGGTCAAACGCGTTACTACTAGTACTAACGAAGACCGTGTCCACAGCCCAAACTACTCGCAACTCGACTCGCTCTCTTCTTACTTAAATCTTACTCACTCCGCTCAGGTCTCTGTTGTATTTCTTTCCTTCATTTTTTCTCAGTTTTGGATCTTAATAGTTCTGCCCTATTATTATTAGTAGCAGTAGGAGTACTTGGTCACTAACGCGAGGCATCCCCCGTTTAAACGGTCTTTTTTTTTTTTCAAAAAAAAATAATAATAATAACCGTCCTCCGTCATTCTCGAAAATTTAATCATGGGTCCTTGAGATCCATTCCCACCACTGCCCGTTACTGCCACTAACTCCTCTTTGCACCCCCACCCCCGCGCTCCATCACTTTGTCTTCTTCACATCTTCTTCTTCATTATCGCCATGTTTCCATACCTCCATCGCCATCATTCATCATAGCAGTATTACACCCGACACGCTATACCTATTGATTAACTGATACGTCAAAAAGGAAATATAAAGATTAAAGTAGTAGTAAAGCAATACACACGAATGTGGAGGTGGACTTCTTATAACTTGTTGAAACAGGGCATAGCGGCAGCGGCTACGCGACCGGGAGGAGGAGGAGGAGGAGGAGGAGGGGTACAATCAGTGTTACGGGGTGGTCGGAGCTACTTAAGGCCGCGTTTGGATGGCTGTTTTTGTGGTGGGTCTAGAGTGATTGGCTCTTCGTTTTACTCTGCTTCTACTTTTCCTCCTGTGGTGGGTGGTAGTGGCGCCGCCGGAGGAAGGATGGGGATGATGATGATGAGAATGGGAAGAAGGATATAACGTCAATGGAGGAGAGAAGATATCGTGTGCGGAGGCGAAGAGGCTGATGAGGCTGGTGAATGTGGAGGCCTTGAAGATGCAGCTTGGATGGAGAACAAGGAGTTTATTGATTACAAGGACCTTCTTCAAGCTTGCCAGACCATGGGGGTCGCCAAATCCCCCCATGAGGCCGCCGCTTTTGTCGATGTTCTTGATGAGGCCGGCGTCGTTTTGCTCTTCCGAAATAAAGTCTACCTCCATCCTGACAAGGTACTAATTTCCCTTCCCTTCGAAAAATCACCCGGAGAAGCTAAGCTACCCGTCCCTCTCTGCCTCTCTTGTTTTTATTTTATTTTATTTTATTTCACCCATTTTAATTACTATAAAAATTGTCCTACATTGTTGTGGGTATGAGTTTTTTTTTTTTAAAGACAAAGAACGGGTTTTTGGAGATTATGGATTTGATTTGAGATTGTGTTTGTGCCAATTTGGTGGGGCATAATATTTACTCAGTCCTCCCTTTTTTTCTCTGTTTATGGGCTTCCCAGTGCAAGGAAAATTGTTTCGTTCCTTGATTTTTGGAAGATGTAGTTCAAGGGGAAAGGGGAAAAAAAAAAAACAGAGATCCGGATTCAACATTTGTTATCCCCAAAACAAAAAAAAAGGGCTATACCTATCTTTACTCGCCCGAAATTTTAGTTGAGACAATCTGCTCTCCTTATCAGGAGCAACTTTAGTTGAAGAGAAGAAGCAGAGACAGGATACCACCATAGAACTCATCCGAGAACGAGTTATGTTTTTCATTGATAGGTCTGTTGCTTTTGTTGTGCCAGAGAGGATACATTGACCTTGAATGCTATAGCAGCTTCATACGTTGGAAGTCTGTTTGAATAACTTTTTATATTTGTGTTCCGACTTGGTCTATTTCACTGCTGCACGTGAACTCTTTCATAATTGATACTTAGGTATCGCATCCAATGGTGTTTGTTCTTTTGTGTTCAGGTGGTCGATTTGGTCAGAAAAGCAGTGCCACTCGCACTCTTGCCTGAAGATGACCCCTGCAAGGATGAGATGAACAAGATGCAGGAGAAGAAGGAGGAAATTGATAGGCTTGCACATAGGCAAGTCCGCTGCATTTTGTGGACTGGGTTGGGGCTTGCTGTGATACAAGTTGGGCTTTTCTTTCGCCTAACCTTCTGGGAATTCTCATGGGATGTCATGGAGCCAATTGCATTTTTCAACTACTCGACTGGGATTGTCATTGGTTATGCTTACTTCCTTTTCACTTCAAGAGACCCAACTTACCAAGATTTTATGCAAAGACTTTTTCTCTCAAGGCAGAGGAAGCTCTTCAAAAAATATGCTTTTGATATTGAGAAGTTCAAGGAGTTGCGGAAGAAATGCAAATCTCCATTGGATGTCCCTACTGCTGCCAGACATCGTATGGCCTTGCATACAGCGCATGATGATGATCTTTTGCATGGCCATTAACTCACTAATGTCAACTTGTTTCCCTCTGACTCCGTTTTTACTGTTGAGGCATTTACTTACAGATGTTTGTCTTTGTGAACCAAGGAACCCCTCTTGTTTCTTTTGAGGTGGTACACTGGTACTGACTGGCTTCCTTGGCCAATTTTTATACTTAGAAGATACATTTACTCAAAATTCTTTAATACAAGTTACTGAAATTCTTCTTTGCATATAGACCAGCAAGTTAACACGGAATCTTTGATTTCCTTGCTCTTCTAATTCTTCTCCGTATATTGAAATCCTGATTATGTTGGAAAATCGATGCTACTATGGAATTAGCTGCTGTGATTCAGCCTTGACATGTACTTCTGAACCGGCCGGACTCGTGAAATTATGAGCAGGTAAGGGCCTGGCGGCCTTCTTCAGTTCTTTTGGAAATCCTTGACCTTAATGCATTTGACTAATAGAATGATACCCTGGTTCTAAAACTACTTTTCAAATGCAAAAAGCTCAGATGTTTAGTTTGCATGTGTTGCTCATAAGGTCTGGCAGCTTCAGCCCAGGTTTTTTTTTTTTGGTCTTTTAGAATCACTAGGTCATTGATTGTTCTACGTCAACGTTACAGCCTCTTATGCAGACCAAAATGTCTATCCATTTCTTGAAAAATGGATGGAGTTATGTATTGGACCTAATACGGTTTTGAAAACCAAAAAATGGAAAGAAATTTGGCAATGATCCTCTCTTCCAAGTCTCTTGTTACTGCGCATTCTTTGTGCGTGTCCGATGGGATTGGTGCAATCGTTGTGATCAGGTTATAAGGACCTGTCCTTGCATTCTTAACTCAGTTCAACTGGGAGCCAGTTTGCCTAGTTGGCTAGGCGAAAAATCAATTTCCATTTGAGAACTGGTGCTTCAGAGCTTGAAATGATACGTAATGCTACCGATCTCTCTGCTAGTGTCATGATTGACAATCTTGGATATCATAGTGCCCTAACCGATTTCAGCTTGAGGATCAGTCCAATGTGATACAGAATGATTCACAATATAAAACTGGGGAAAAGTACGAGTCGATCCAAGAAATAGCATCTACGATACTCTCGTATCAAGATTCATATCCACGCAAATTATTCGGACGGTTTCCACCAGCTTTGCAGGAGTCTTATCACTTGAAGCCATTGCAGCATTCCGTCGAAGTACTTAGTCGATATTAAATTGGCTCTTCATCTGGGGGAAGTGGAAACTATTTACGTTCTTGTTCTCCATGTCACTGCTGTACTTGTAAGTTTGAGAATGTGCTAATACTTGCAAGGCATCCGACGGCTGGTTTCTGAGTGCAACAGCTTCTGCAAGAGCTGCATACAGCTCAGATTGCAACCAGAAGACCTCCTTTTCAAGGGCAGCAACCATTCCAGCACAACCATATACGGGATCTCTGAGCCTTGCAGCGGCTTCATAAACCATGCTTGTCACAGCATCCTCTCTATTAGTAACTGGGATCTCCTAGTTAAATAGAAAAGTGGCAAGTGAAACAGCATGGAGAGGCCCGATTTCCGAAGAAGATGGACCAGAAATTTAAGCTCCAATCCACATTGGTCATTAATTTTTTTTGATCCAACTCAAATCCAAGGCCTTCTCATGTCAGTGATAACTTTTTTTTTTTGGTCGCAATGATAACAGTTATATAACCTACTCTTAATATAATCTAAGGGAAGGGGGAGTCGAGAACCCCGTCGAAAGAAGCGCGAAGGCGGCAGCCACAATTAAGTGACAAGTTTGATGGAAGGCAATGATTGAACCCTTAATCTCTCACCTTTCCAAAATTTACAAGTCTTGGGATTACCAACAGCCCAAGTTCAACTGATTGACATTAAAAAGTCCTTGCAAGTATGGCGCTATATTTGTTGGCGAGAGAACATTCATGGCAGTACTTACAGGACAGGATAAACAGAATAAGGTTTGGTACATTTTGACTTTTTCAGGTACCGTTGGACTCATTCTCTTTCAAATTCTTGTGGTGGTTACAGTTACACTAAGCTAGCAATTGCAGAAACGGATGATTCTTTGGTAAGTAAACCATGGGGCACTGACGCCCTTTGGTCGGGAGTACATCCTTGGGCCACATGAATGGTCAACTTCTGCCTCGAATAATTTCATTCTTCAAGATGAATCCTCACTAACAAGCGAAATGCCCCAAAGCAACATGCACAAATACGAAATTGCAACATGTCGTATTCATCGTTACATTAATTGTATCACTCCGCCAAAAAGATGTACATTTTTTGTATCTTGCATCCTTACCTCCCTATTTCCCCAATACTTGGATATATGAATGATTGGAAAGATGAAGACGCAGAGACTTGCTATCCAATATGTCACCAACTATAAATATGTGTTACTCTACATGAGCATATACAGATCATTCTTTTTAAATATCAAAAATTCACCTTCTAGACTGTTTAGCAGATCAATCACAGATGACTCCGTTGATCCATTGAAATGCCCCAAGATATCAGAAAGTGGTACCTGCATATTCCGAGACTAATATTCTTTAAAAATTATTTTCTTAGTAATGAACAAAGATAAAGGGATACCTTAACAGATTTTACAACGTACCCCATGATCAAACTTTCCAAGCCAGCATATAATTGAAGTCTCGGTTGCTTCCACCAGAACTTCAGCCGGTACATCCAAGGCATCAATCTTTTGGCGTTTCCTTGTAAGAGGTGGATCATTTGAAGAATCTACAGGTTCTTCCATGCTTTGCCCTGTATAGAGCTGTCAGAAATTGCATCTTCATTCCTTAACCCAGCCGAGTCACGGACTCCATTAACAAATTGAAAATTCACAAATTGTTCTTCCTTTTGATGCGAGAGGTTAGTTCTTTCTGACAATAATGGTTTCCCATTCAAACGTTCATCCTCCTTGCAGTCGTGCTGATTAATGGATTCACTTTCGCTCATGCCAAGTCCTAATTGTTGCATTGTCAAGTATGTCTTGATTTGGGAATAAGTTACCTGTAAAAATGTTTGTTAGTTCAGCATAATCATAATGGTGAACAGAAGTGTTGAATTTGAGGCAGTTCATCTTGACTGAGCCATAGGCTCCAAATTTTATCATGTCTTCAAAGTTATTGATGCTCATCCAATAATCACCTCTTCTGCTAATTCATTTTTTATGGGCTTTAACTTCTCTTTTCCAACTTTTAGGACAGCTTGCTGAATGCTCTTGTACACCTCCTGTGTCAACCCAATCTCTCGAGAGAATCTAAGCCAGTCAATTACACATCCCTCTCTTGCAGCTTCAAGAATATACTCAACAACAGTCTGCTCCTTAATTGGAGCTGATCTTCCAGGGAAATTCTACGAAGCATGAAAATGCATATAGTTAAGGCAGCTTGGGAACGAAGAAAGGGGATTCAAGAAAACAATTTAGAACTTACAGCAATTTTCTGGATTGTAAGGCCATCTTCTTGCCACTTTCTCCAGGCTTCAGACTTCGCTGGTGCCAGGTTTGCCACTTTTGGTACTTTAAGAACCTCCTTTGGAGCGGGAGGTTGAGAGTTTGGAAGCCCATCCAAGGTAATGTTAAGTTCTTGAGAGAGCTGTTGGATCCTTTGAAGAAAATGATCACCATGAACTTTCATTAAGTGCTGCATTATCATTGGCAGCTTCAAAGTTAGATAGAAGTCACAAGCACAAATACTCGTGCAACCCAAGACAGTTCTACATGTTGAAATATAAGCAATCTCCAGTAATGCAAGCTTATGCTAAACGTCATTGTTTCCATTCTACCAAGTATTGTGGATTAAAGACAAGCAACAGTGGATGTTGCAAACCAGGGATAGGTAGCAAACTAGCAAACATTAAAACCAAGTACATTTGGTTGGAAATGAAACCCAAAGTATATGCCAGACGATCTTAGAATGGAGCAAGTAATCCTCCCAGCTAGAACCTGACACATTCACAGAAGCAGCAACCAGATGGATATTGGGTGGAATAATGACTATACACAGATAACACATAAGTGGCTCAATTAGTGTCACTTCCTTCTAACACAAAAGGAAAGCTATAGCACCAGGAAATGAATAACATCCAAAAACTGAATTAACAATTTAACCTAGCGGAAAGTAGCTAAAGATTACTCCACAAGGTTCAGATGTTTGTAGAAGTGAAATGTAGTCCCTGCTAAGTTGATCAGACACAGAACCCTCAGTTCGAGTAAAACAAGATCCTTTTTTTTTTCGGGGCAAGAAATAAGATCTATAAATAAGAGAACTAAATTCCTGTGAATGAGTGCATTAGAGCATAGGATTCTAAATAGTTAGACGGATACAACAGAATGGAGATAGCATGTTGTGAACCATATGCACTGACTACCTGGTTTACTCCATCTATATTAGCTAGTCTTGCTCTGGTTGATGGCCTTGTCAATGCTATCCTCCTCAGTGTTTCATCACCACAAATTGCATATCTGCAACCTCCAAACAAAATAGGAGACAGAAGTATCTCAAATGAGTTCTTTAGTTGCAGATTCTTTCTAAAGGAACATGCCATCACAAAAATGGTAATTACAACACATCAGAATGGCTATAGGAATACTATCTAGAACAAGGACTTACGGAGCAGTTCCCCTGACTCTTGCAAGTTTCAGTCTCTCTTCCAAAAGCAGTTTATAAAGTTGTGCTTCAGCCTAAAATTAAAAATAATTAAAGCATGTTAAGTAGAATCGTTGCTGCAAGTAGCCACCAAGTACAATAATATAAGCTGACATATCTTATTTATGGTACCAAGAACACATTCCCCAATAGAAATTTAAATCCAGTTCAGTTGGTTGAGTTCTAAATGCAGCATCTATTCAGTTAGAGTCAATTGATACAAATGGCATATCATGCAGGAAAGGGAACTGTCAGATGGAATAATTTTAGTCAATCCACTATACTAACTTTACCAACCTGAGACATTCCTTCAAATCCTGCCAATATCAGACCACCAAAGTCTCTAGCTTCATCAGTTGGATATTTGTTTTCCACATCACCGATCATTTCAGAAGTGACTGCCACATATAATGGTGGTTGATAATCTGGTCTGCATGAGCTCAGAAACTGAAGCCCTTTGGGACCCACACTGGTGCATGGAACAAAAGAGAAAAATAAGAAACATGTATTAGGAAGATAACTTGTTGAATGCAAACCACTATATGCCAAGTTTGACAGCAGATGTAAAACTTGGTAAGACCAAAGCTGCAAAAGGATAAAGAGGATACAAAATTGTCTAAAATTCATGCGTGAACTTAAGAGTAATAGAGGAGAAGAAATTAACCTTATACTTCTGTACACATCCGCATACTTCTCAACCAAATAACCTATACCAAATTGGAAAATGTAGTCAGTCAGGAACTCCAAATGGATAGTTCAGGACACAAATTAAAATGACACACTGTTGATGCATGGTGACATGAAATTGTCAAAAGTAAAAACATTATATGCCAAAGATTTATCTTTTTCTGTTTATTTTATTTCCTTATTCCCTCTACACTTCTTGCATTGTCGCTCCAATTACCTTTTCTTCCTTAATTATTTCTTTGACCATATGCTGACCAGGTATGTGAATAGTTAGTGTCTGATGAAAAGCTCTCACGTTAGACATTGAGTAAGTACCAACTCTAGAATGTAAAAACACATCCAACAGGACCTACTGATGGTTAGAATGCTACAAAAAGTCTCATGATCCTAAAAAGTGACCTTAAAATGCCATATTCCATTAAAAGGTTAATGGTTGTCCAAAAAGAAACACCTTGGCCTAGTTCGAGCTGAGTTATAATTGACAGTGAATCCAATCACTACCCATAATTCCATTTCAATGTTACAATATTAGGTGCTTCAGTACTTTCCTATGAAATTAAATTGAGCTTATATCGTATCCATCATGACTCAACCTTTCATGGGAGAAATATTTTCCCCTTCAACTTAACTTTGGTAGATCAGACAAGTCTCCGTGTTCTGTGACCTTGGTTGATAACAAAATGCTATATTATCTCACAGAAGTCATCATCAAATTCGCACTTCATCCAGCACATGAAAACTAATAAAAATAGCCAAAATAAACTGAACCCCACATACCTCAAAAAGTGCTCGGGTTTTTGTTGCATCCATGCAACTTATATATATATATATGTACACACACACACACACACATATATATATTTGTCTCAACGGCCTAATGAGTACTAATGATAACTGGTGTGGTGTAGTTGCTTATACATACCTTTTACAATCAACTGATTCGCAAGAAACTTCCACCAGTTCGCTGTCATCTCTTTCCCAAGGCCATGAAATGGAAGCTTATCAAATTGAGCATCAAGGATTTTCTTGGACTGTGACCACAAATTAGAAGTATGAGGAACAGGATTCTTTGAGCACCGAGCAATTGCCAAGAACAGAACCAGGTTAAAAGTAACATAATAGAAGTTAATTGACCAAAAGAAAAGAAAAAGTTGATTCGGAAGATCTTGAGATGCATTCACCCAAACAAATTTCAGTATGCCAAGTACTGTAGGAGACTAGTTTCATGAATAATTCTTCTCAGCATCAAGAAGTGACTGGATTTTCACAAGCAAAAGGGGACGTTTAAAAACTTCAACTGCCAAGTGGACAATTACCAAGAAGATGACTAAATGCACAACTTACCTGTGAACCACGAAGAACGTCAACTGGCATATTGAGTCCCCACTGACCCCCACAGGAACGAATGCAGGCCATCAGAAGAAATGCTTCTCTAGACATGTCAGTTTCCTTCTTGGAGCTGGTGCAATTATCACAATTTCCTGCAAGTAACAACTATGTAACTACACAAAGATATTTCCCGCTAAATTTGTGATTCAACCTAGAATTTCTGAAGGGTACTTCACCAGTAGGAACTTTTAGAAATATTTTCCCATGTAGAACTTGGGAGTAGCTTTTTATCCACAAAATACTTATACGGTCTTTAAATAATTCCTTATTCTTGTTTTGTCTAATAAGCATACAACTATATCGTTCTCAATCCTAAGAAGAACATATACTCTTTTTAGACTCTTTTGAAGGTTATGATTGAAAGACAAAACAAATCACAAAGAAGCCCCTCTTATTTGCTCCCTGCAATCCCAGTCCCTCTAGGGAAAAATATAAAGAATTTCCCTCCAGTTACTTGAGACTGAAAATTTTCTTTCTTGCTTTAAAGGCCTTAGTCAGATCAGAAAGTGAGAGAACTAACTATTATGAAGCATGATTGAATTTTCTTACGCTTTGGACATTAATTGTGCCAAGAACAAAATCTTACATATGAGGAAAAATACAAACCAATTCACATGATGTATAGAATGCAAGAAATATGAAAGAAAAGTTTCAAGTAATACACAAACCACATTTGTCAAAAGTACAAATTTGCCCAAAGTAGTCCAATAGAAATTTTCTTCTACAAGTTGTCCAAGAAGCAATAATGTTGTGCGGCTACAAAAGAGTCCATTATAGCTTTTCTTTGATCTGCCTGCTCAAGCATCAAATAAAGAAATCAAGTGAAAATTTGAGTGCCTTTGGAATCATAATAATAATGAATAAAAAAACCAAAAAAATTACCGAGTTTGCTTCTCTACAATAAAAATCAGCTTTTATGAAGTCACTTCTTGTGTAATAAACCCAGCAGACTGAAGCAACACCATCTCGACCACATCGACCACTCTCCTGATAATAAGATTCCAAACTTTTTGGGCATCCATAATGTATCACATACCTGATATCTGGCTTATCTATACCCATGCCAAAAGCAATAGTAGCAACCATGACATAGTATTCATCCCTGATAAATGACCTGAAGAAGTTGGAAATCAGTGAGCTTCCAGAGTTTGTCACTCAATCAGGTGCTTGGAGGAGTTCAAGCATTAGATGAATAGGGAACATTAGGAGAAAATACCAAAAGTAATGCCAGCTAGATACTTAATAACTTGTTAGTTAGTGGCATACAATTAGAAAAATTAACAGCCAAACCCTGTAAGTTTTGAAATAGTTAATAAGAAAAATAATAGACCTGTGAGACTCCTCGCGTGCACAATTAGACATTTGACCGTGGTAGACCCCAGCTTTAATTCCAACCTTGAGAAGTGACTTAAAGATCTAAGGAATGAGGGGGGAAAACAACACTACTGTTCAGACAATCAACAAATTTCAGTTATAAGCAATAAACAAGATGTAACAAAAAATGTGATGCTTTAGATCAGATAAACAAGGCAATTGCAGTGGTCTACCCTAACAGATGTAATGTGCTGGAGAAATTACATGTTCAGCATCTTTGACAGTTGTACAGTACACAATTGTTGAGCATGCACTCTCTACATATTTAGATATTTCTTCCACAAGCTCATCAACAAAAGGTGAACCATGGTTGAAAGATTTAACGCCATAAAAGAGATTTTTACGATCAAAAGAGCCAACAGTAACATGAGGATCCCTCATCTTCAAGGAGCTGATGATATCAAGACGGACTCTGGATCACATGACAAAGTGAGTTCATCAAAGCTTCACAAAGTAGCAGATAACAACAGCTATCAGCCAGTAATCATAAAGCTAATTTCAGAAGAAGAAAAAAATAAAGATCTTAAATAGCAATACACATACTTCTCTGTAGCAGTTGCAGTTAAGCCAACAAAGGGAACATCTAATAGCATATCACGCAACTTATCCAACTTTTTGTACTCAACCCTGCAGAAAGATAACATTGTTACAATCTATCATGAGAGAAGGAATGGAAGATAAAGTTTGGCAATGAGATGGAAAACTTGATAGACAAGAAAAGGGTGGAACTACTCAACATATGAAATTCAGTAACAGGTCTCAATGATACAAGGACTACTAACCTTTCTCTCAATTCAGTAGAAATACTCAATTTGACAAGTACAATAGTTAGAGATAAACACTCACATCCAAGAAACAAGTGAACAGAAGGGTCTTATATTATTCAGCATCTGAAAGTAATAAATGCAATCTTGCATGGCACACATGCAATTTGCCTATGTCATGGTGCAGGCCTGATAAATGAAACTTTGACTTAAGTTTTGACAAGGTAGATCTCGCCGAGTATAAATGTCTTATCCTTTCCAGTATATATCGAGAAAGTTAATAAATAGACAAAGTAAACTTGTTTTCTTCACAGACGGAAAAGAAGACACCATAATAATCAATAACAACAAAAGAAAAGCTTTAAGTGGAAAAGAGAGAGGATTTGGATTTAAGCCATCATAGATTTTACAGAAACCTGGGAAGGAGCACAAACAAAAAACTGATGGTAATAAGATAGCGACCAGTGTAAGAATTGGTTAGACAGAATATTTTATTCAAAAACTGCCTCAAAACATATTATATTATCTTTATACAGACGAAGGCAAATGCTTCACCCTCATCTCAAAAGACATTAGTGTTGTATCAGTCTACCCAAATCTATACATCACAATATGCTTAAATTTTGTATTTAGTTGAAACAGCAGTTTGGATCCCTCTCACTAACTCCTGTTTCCCGTTGTGTAGCCAAGTTTGCAAGAATAACCAAACATAAAATTTCAGATGTTGAAAGGGATTACCATTAATTTTTAAAATGGTTAAAGTATGGGTAGCAGCTGAAATGAGTTTACCGGGAAATTATGGCCCCACTCTGAAATGCAGTGTGCTTCATCAACAGCCAGAAGACATATCCCTGTTTTCAGCATTCTCGACCAGAAGCTGAAACATCATCATATGTAACTCAGCACAGTAGCAGCAGCAAAATCCGAATGCACTAAAATGATTGGAAAGGTTGGAAAGGACCATTTACCAAAATACTGCAATTTATAATCGAAACTGCAAACAAAATTGTCCTTTGTACTCATTTTCCGTAAGTATGGAAATCAATTTCTATAAAGTCAACTTTAGCATCATTTTTTAAACACCAGCTTCGGCTTACTTATTCCCTTAGACTAAACGTCTACATTCTTTGTTTCCAAATTCTCACCCTCCTCCTCCATATTCACCCGTCTCTTTTTTCTCAGTCCTTCCATTGCCTCTTATAATACTCATCAAAACAGCAGATTCATTGTAAAGACAGATAGATCAATAAAAATTGAACCACTGTGTATGCTTGCACCAACAGGTGCAGTTTTTACCAAACCTGATGCAGCATTTTGATATTGGCTGTAGACAAGGATTGTCATTGAGATATGAATTCGGTTAAAAAAGCAAAAAAAGAACCTGAAATATTTGACGACGGAGATTATGCTAAATCCAGAAACATCAAGGCTTTGTCATTGAAGAGTGGTTCAAACTTCAAAGTTAAATATACCATATAGGAATCCAACGTGTTATTGATTTAGAAAGGTTTTTGGATTGTAACAAGCCTATAAACCAAGCATGAAAGATCAGGAAGCACCAAAACAATGCATCACTGTGTGTACTTCTCCCAGCAGAGAAATTGCAGCAGGAAACTATATCATGTTTTCTTTTAACTCTGAAGTCCATTCTATGAAACTCGACTTTGAAGCCGACGAGCAGATTTACTTCAAGTCAACTTCAAAGTCTGTATTAAGAAAATCAATTTCTCTGTTTTCAGGCGAGGCTATGTTTGACCAGAAGTGGATTACCCCAACATCGACTCTAAAGTTGGTTCCTCAAAAATCGACTTCCAGAAAAGAATAAAAAAGACAATATGTCTTTTAATTTCGATTTAAAACCAAAATATTGTGGTAATAACCCTGGTTGGATAGTTCGGAAAATCTTCCAGTCGTCTGAAATCATAACTGGTAGTCGATGAATAATGTCTGAGCATATTTTTCTGCCTCAAGATTCAAAGTTTACCGAGAAAATAAACCTTGATTAATGTCAACAGGTAAACATTGCGGCTTAACAAAGCATCATTACAATCAACTGCATTTGACAGTATGAAATAACTATATAAGAAGCATCACACATGCATGTCTGAACAAACTTAACAAAGCAGAAGAAAAAGACATCCTTTTTCTGGTTTCAAGTGGGTTATTCTTTTTAAAAGGATACCTATGAACTGAATGTGGGTGTGCTCATCTACCTTTTCATGTCGATTCACAATCCTTGCCACCTTTTATTTGTTTAAGAAAAGTTAAAGAACATATTTCTTAAAACGCAGAAAAAGGAAAACAAGAAAATATACAAAACACTCATCAATTAATACAGAAACAGGCAGTGAATGAAGGCAAGGAGGTGTTTGTTGGAACAGAAGCACATTTACCACATACGAAAAGATAACAATCGTTTCAAAGCAGCCGCAAAAATTGGAATTAATATCACTGGAGAAGTGCTTAAACCAATGAACATTGTTTAGACCTGAACCTACATTCTTGTTGGGATATTACTCAAATTTTATATACCTGGAAGGAAGCAAGCAAGCTTTTTCTGGAGTCATATAGAGAATGTCATATTGACCACTCTCAGCAGCGCTTTGTACTCTCGAAGCACTCTGAGCACTAGAAAGATGCTCAGTTTTAATGCCTCTCTCCTTTAATGTCATTACCTATGCATTCAACCAATCCACAACAAACATGTCTCAGTCAAGTTTATCCCTTTTCTAACGTTCAAGCAGAAAGCACGATATGCAAAACACCACAGACCTGATCTTGCATTAAGGATATAAGAGGGCTAATTACTACAGCAGTCTTTTTGGTGATCAATGGTGGCATTTGATAGCTTCATTACACAATTGAAAAAAATAATCAGACAACAATAGAATTTCCTAACTAAAAAATAGAAAAAAAAAAAGTGAATTGAAATAAAATTACAAAAGTAAAAAATTTTTGTTAACCAAAATATAGGGCAATGATTGAAGTGTACCAGAGTGACTTGCCGCTCCCAGTGGCCATTACCACCAAGCAATCCCTCCCGTCCAATATTTTGTCCACAATTTCTTTCTGATATGGCCGAAATGTTGAAAACCCAAAATATTTCTGCACCCAAAGAGGGAAACTTTGTTAAATTGTAATAAACAAATCAATTTGGTAAGCATAGATTTAGCAACAAACGCCACCTTAAGGACAGACTCCATAGCTTTTTTACGAGCCTTTAGCAGGAAGAGGGGAGAGAAACTGAAGAACGCAGGAGACGAGAGGAAACAATGATGACGCTGTTGAAGATGTTACTTCTACTACTATTTTGGCTTGGCTGCTACTATCGCCTAAATGCTCAGCGTACCTTCCCAGAAAATTTCCCGCCATTTCGATACCCACACCACATAAACCAATTAGGGAAATTTTAGACTCTTTTTGGCTCCTAAATGTTTTTCTACTTCAGTAAATAAATGGATAATCCAGTTTTTTTATATATATAAAATGATTTATAAATAATCTTAAAAATATGATGGTTGTTTGGGAAAGGAAAAGTGGCCTATTCACTCCAACATTTACACTGACACAGTAGCACACATTTTGTTCCTTGCCGGTTTGTACATTTTTTCAAAGGCACTTTTTGTTTTAAGAAAGTAGGAGGGAAAGGAAAGGGAAGGAAATGGAGACTTAAAATATTTTTGATGTTTGGATTGGTTTATGAAGAGGGAAAAAAGAGGATATGGAGGAAAAATTGTTTGGATTACGGGAGGAAATAAAAGAAAAGTGAACTATGACTTTTTATTAATAATTTTAAAAGTTTAATTTATGAAAAAATATATATGTATTTAGATATTTTAAATTGTTTGTTAATTTCAATTTCCTTTCACTCTGTTTCCTCGCACGAAAAACAAACTGATAAAAAAGAATAATTAAAATCTTATCTTTCCGTCTCCTTTTCTTTCCCTTCTTATAAACCAATCTAAGTATTAAAAACGAGCCATTTAAGTTAAAATAAACAATTTCCTTGCTTAAATTGACCATCATTTTCATCATTATCGCCATAATTTTCCCTCTTTTTTTAAATCAGCATTATCCTCAGTTCATTTAAAAACCTATTGAATATGAGAATCTACCTTAACAAGGCTTGATCAAACTTCACATTCAACACGTCAAACTCTGGATGGTTACTTTGTCTTGATCTCAACTCAGATTACTTGCTGATTTCGATATCATAGACAAACACAAAAGAATTCTTTGAATGAGATTCTACTCGAATGCAAGAAATTTGGAGGGCATATATTCTCTGAGCAGTCAAACAACTTAGTCCAGTGCAGTGAAAAAATTATCTATGATAACCCGATATCCTTGTTCCCTGATTTAAGACGACGGAAATTACTTGCAGAATTGACGACTCCGAAATGACCAGTAGTCTGTCGATATGTAAACCCCGATTACAACTCTTGGTAGAATAGATCAGTTTCCACCCTGTTCTGGGTGTCTAAAGGCAATGTAACATCGGTTGTAATGGAAAAATTGTAAGAACATCTATTTGTGGGCTCTTAAGAAGCCGGCAATGGTCAAGTTCTACCGAAGCAGGTGTACCAAGTTTGGAGCTGTATCCAACACACACCAACCAGACAAGAGTTGGAATAATAGAAAGGACTTCACCCATATCCATTGGTTAAACAAGTCGCTGCTCAGGCGGAGCTCTACACAAGCTATTATCCGTGGGGCGCCAGTAAAAAGTTTCTAGGAGAGAAGCTTTCTGTATTCTTGTGCCTCTTCAGCCATCTCCTCCATGCTTCTGTCTTTTCTCTCCTTGTCCAAATCAAGCTTCTGCTGCAGTTCCTTCTCCTTCATGTCTATCTACAAATCGCATAGCATAGAAATTAGACGTCAACTTGATCATTTCAACTGAATGTTGACATAAACTCACGACTACAAAAGATGAGGCTAGTTTTCGATCTTACAGCATCATAAATCTCATCATTTTTCTCAAAGTCACCACCTCTTCGAGGAACAATGTGAATGTGAACATGCGGTACTGTTTGTCCAGCTTGGGGTCCATCCTAAGGTATCAAAAAAGCCAGAAAAAGATTAACAACAAAAGTAACCTAGAGCAGCATACGAAACTATTAGCACTTTTAATACCATACTGGAAAGAGCAAAAAGATTGCAGATGTACCAAGCCAGGTTTAATGCAATTGAGTACTTTCAAACAATGGAGAAAAGACTAGGAAACATATTCAACTAAGATAGCAAAGCAGCTGGAGTCACACTAAGGTAAACCTACATCATCTTTCACCTAACAAAAGTTTCCTTCTTATCTTCAACATATTGAGCTGAAGAATTAAGAAGTTGAAGAAACAATTGGGATATATGTTAGCTCAGCTTACTATCACTCCGTGGCTGTTTATCTAGATCAGAGCAAATGTTTAAAGAGGCCAAGTATAGAGAAAGCTGCATTGCACACGTGATTCTGGAAGCCTGCACAGTGTGTAAGATACTGTCCAGGGAACAGCTATGTAAGCAAATAAAAGAGGGAAAGGATGGAAAGATAAAATAGCTCTTGCAAAGAAGTCACTATGATTAGTGTGGATAAGAACTGTTTCAAGGGCAAATACTTCTGAAATTGCTCTGTATTTTGGGTAAAATCTTACAAGCTGAACCGCTAAATTTATGCAAAAAACATCCGACAACTAGCAGCAATGCAACAGACATATGATTGTAAAGCTTCTTTACTTGAATTGCAAATGTGAGGGAGGATGCCTTGTGGTAGGACTCAAGTTGGCTTCCAACCTTTTGTGCAGTAAGCCATAAATCACTTGTCTCATCAGCAGTGAGATCAACAAAGCGCTTCACTTCACGTCTTGGGCACACAAGCACATGTGTATAACGTCAAGTCAATCAAATCATTGTTATAAAGCTAGACGAAGGTTCTAACTTGAAACAGATAACTGTATCTCCATGGTACCAGTAACCACCTAGTACTCTTATCGCAACAGAAATTCAAAGCTAATAAAAGTGTGCAAGGTTCAAATACCTTGCATAAGAAAATCAGTTACTTTTGTAGTTGGAACACTGTGAGAGCCACATTAAAACAACTTCAGGCATATTCAGGACTATGGTAGGCTCCCATAGAAAACAGAAAACATAGCTGCAGAAGTAGAACATATAGATGTACTACATTCGAAGTTGATACGCTTAAAGTTTAACCACAGAAAAAATGTGCAGCGTTTTAAGTTTAAGCAGCCAGTAAGACAATAGGCATGCTGAAGACAATTTCGTGACTTGTATTTCTTAATACTAAAACTGGATGCAGTATTAGTAACATGTACTCAGATTCCCACAATATAATCATAAACACTACCAAATTTGAAATTTCTCTTCGTTTTACCCACTTAATCGTTCATTGAATCCATGAAATTAGCATATTAGTCGTGAGTTTGTTTCCCCCGCACGACAATGCACACATACAGAAAAGGATATGACCTGCAAAAGCAAAGGGAAGAAATTACACAAAGACGATCTTATTCAAATAAATAAAATTAACTCGCCTTGAGCTAGTTCACCTACATCTTTATTGACTAAATCCAAAATCATGCATAAATAACAGAACCCTTATCCAATCATCTAAAAAAAAACACTGAATTGCAGAGAATACTCAAATTCCCGACCCCCCCCCCCTCCAAAAAAACAAAAATACCAAAAAATCCCCAAACAGCCAAAAAAAAATTACACAATTTAATACCAGCAAGACACCCTTTTTAACCAGAAACGGCTGTGAGTCCCACCAAATGTGCCTCTTTTTTCTACTTTAGTTATGGAGTTCTGGGAAATGCATGTATGATAAGCAGTGTCAATTACCAGGAAGAAGAGGGCGGAGGTTGACCATGGCATAGGAAAGATGAGTGGAGTAGAAAACTTCCTTTGGGTCTATCTTGTATGGCCCAAATGCATACGTTTCGGTGTCCATCTATGAAGCATATATTCACTCCCGAATTAACAACATAGGGAAGGCTAAGAAACCACAAGAACCAACAACAAAAAAAAAAGAGAAAAAGAAAAAGAAAGTAGTAGATGCAGATGAATTGATCAAGGGCACCAAGTACTAGTATAAAGTTACCGTGTTGGATGAATAGGAGTTGCTCAGTCTGCGGATTAACCGATGTGTAGTTGATCCGAGCTTTGCTGTATACGGACCGGTGGAGATTTGAAGCCCTCCTCTTGCTATTGCCACACCACTGGAAAGACAAGGCACTACTCGTACTAGTTGCTTCACCAACAACATCACAACACAGGACTCCTGCTGCAGAATGAGAAGAAGAACCAAAACGTATTTTACTCTCAATTCATTTTATTTTTCTTTTAATTTTTCAACTTAAATTGGGCCTCGGTTTGAGGAGACTGTTGAAGCGGTAGTCCTTGAGTAATGGGCCGGACTTAATTGGGAACGAGGCCTAAACAGCCCATCTTCACCGAGAAATCGATTCTATCCAACTGTTCTCCTAAAATTGCTGCTGTTAACTACACCTTTGTAGTTAACTAGGATCGGATAGCACCGATTAAAATAACTGTTTTTTGGGGTATTTTTAAAATATTTTACTGTAGTAGTATATATGAAAAATTTTTACTATAGATATTTTTTAAAATATTTGATATATTGTATGAATAAGATGTTCTTTGAGTTATTTTTGTTTGTATATTACTGTAGCATTGTATTTGAAAAACTTATTTTTAAAAAATAGGCCAATTCAAACGAAGAGCTTTGTTGCCGTGTTTTGAAACACCAAAAAAAGGCGTTCTTTATTTTTTTAAACGATCAATTTTGTTGAAAAAACACGGGTGATCACTAACATTAATGGGTTCGCTTTACTTTGTCATTTTCCTTTTCTCATTTTCGAGCATTACATGAAAAAAAAAATCTAGATACCAAACTTAATTGGTAAGGGTATAATTCAAATGATTATGAGATTGGTGATTTAACTCAAATGTCCTCCTCTTTCCCACTCAAAAAGTCCTTCTCTTTTCCTTTCTCTTATAAAATGTAGAGTCTCCCTTGTAGTCCAAACAATATAAGATGGGGTAAAACATGAGTAGGGCTGCAAACGAACCGAATCGAGTCGAGTTTTGGACTTATCGAGCCGAGCTTGACTTAATAATAGGTGGGCTCGAGTTCAAATTCGAGCTCGACTCGACCAAGGAAAAGCTAGGCTCGAGCTCAACTCGACAAGGCTCGCGAATTGTAGCTCGATTTCTGGCTTGCGAGCCGCTCGAATTGTCAGCTCGTAACGTTGGTCGAATTTCTGACTCGTGAGCAGCTCGTTAGCTCGAATTTCTGGAAATTAATCTAATAAAAATAACAAATAATTATTTTTTCTTAATAAATAATAAAATATTAGGGATATATATGTAATTTTACTATTAAAATAAATAAATAAAAAAAAATATATATATGTGATCGAACTCGAGTCGAGTTTTGACTCGAGCGACTCGTGAGCATTTGCAGCCCTAAACATGAGTTTCTCCTTTACTTTTCCAACAAACAAGAGTGATTGAAAATGTTACTTAAATATTACTACAAGACTTCTTGTGAAAAAATGGCATATATTAGGATGCTTAAGAGTAGATTTTTGTCACATTTTGGTAGGGGTATTTAATTTCAATGTTGTGGAAAAGGATAACATATAATGAGGTAAGATCTTACCATAATTGAAGGTGATAGAGTAGTAATTGTGAATACACAGGCCAAAATCAAGAAAACACAAAACATTAGGAGGTGTGAGGAATAAACAACAAAGAAGGGGCCAATGTCGAATTATCCGTCTACAACACTGGACATCCCCATCCCCTGCCACCCCTGCCCTGCAAGACCATCCCCGTAGTTGTCAAAAAATCAGGCACCAGCACAGAGAAGAGAGCACTGAATCTATCATCCACCAGCGGCAAAAGCATGGCATGTTGTGGGAGCTCCACAGCATTTGCAACGTGGAGCATGTCATCCCTTAAATCAGCCCTGCCTTCAGTTCCAGTTCAGAGAACTCCTCCACTTCACTTTTCAATTGGGTCTTCCCCAACTCGCCTCAGGGTCGCTACTCTGCGCAATTCCGGTCCGGGACTTCTTCAGTCTTTCATGGGTCTTGCCCCTTTGAACCCCCTTCTGTCCCTTTCTTCTCTAGGTACGGTTCACTTTCTTTCTCACCCTTCACCAGGGCTGTTCCATTCATTTATGGCACCCCATTTGGCTTATTTCTTTCACTAATTGGTTAGCTTCTTTGTTCTAAATTTTACCGTGTATTGCCATATTCTTTTGTGAACTTTATCACTAAACTCGTGCTCTTCCCCCAGCGAAATAAAAGAAGGAACAAAGACGAACTTTTGTTTTTTAATTGAAAGTTAATTTATTGCAATACCCGGAATAAAAAAGGACATTGTCTTTGATAAAATCATTATTTGATTGGGGTTATTTGGCAATTACTATTGATCGTGTATATAGTTTTATATGTTGGGTTAATATCTGGTGCTTTTGTTTCTGCACAATTGGCAATTAATTCAAGGATCTCTGGGCCATAACATAATGAGAACCATGGCCAAATTCAATTCCCCACTTTCTTTTGGCATTTCCGCCTTCAGTTTAGGAGTCTTTTGAGGAATGCTGGGATGCTACCATTAGATTATCTGGTAGAGGTGTAAGAGTCTGGGGATGGTTCCTCTTAGCTTCATGGACATGGAGCGAGACATTGCGAAGGAAAATTAATGGGCGTGATGTATGAGGCTGATGATTTTGTGAAAATTAATGCTTTGCTTAAATGTATAGGTTTCATGTTATATTAGGACTTGTAAGTTTTAAAAGGATAACCGATGAATATTTTAATTTACTGATGGGTTCAGAAGTTGCGATTCTAATAGGACTTAAGTGATTCAAAGAAAAAGGACTTGCTAGCTTTGACGTTGGCATTCTAATATCTGGTCCTATGCCTTGTTTGTTTCAGATTCATTTGGTTTTGAGCATTCTTTTACCACCATTGACAATGGGGGCCGATTCTTTGCTATGAGACATGGAAGGAAGGTACCTAAACTCAATAGGCCCCCAGACCAACGACGTGCGCTCTTGCGTGGCCTGACTACTCAGTTGCTAAAACATGGGCGAATCAAGACCACAAGACCAAGGGCTGGTGCTATGAGAAAGTATGTTGACAAGATGATTACATTGGCTAAAGATGGTTCTCTGCATAAGAGAAGGCAAGCCCTTGGATTTATTTATGAGAAGCAGATTGTTCATGCATTGTTTGCTGAGGTCCAGGAGAGGTATGGAGACAGGAATGGAGGTTACACAAGGATAATTAGAACCCTACCCAGACGAGGGGACAATGCACCCATGGCTTTCATTGAGCTGGTGTAGATTGTGATTCATCATCTTGATTATGCTTATCGGTTTCACTCGTCAAGGGCTTTTTGATAGATCCAAGTGTTGTAATCAAATTTTTGCTTCTTGCCTTGCTGGCCTATCTAACTTGTGCCAACTGATAGCTTCTACTTTTAGTTAAATCTTTCGTATTATGTGTTTACGTCTAGATTGTCTCCTGGCATTCTTGTGATTATCTAATGAGAATGATGTTTCATCAGACGTGTGCGGATCATTATTTTACAGATTGTATTGTGCCGCGGTTCCTGGACAATTTTGTGGTGTTACCATAAAAAAGAGAGGAGCATGTAGCGCATATATAGTAGCTGCTGTTGGTAAGTTGACAAACCAGATGAAAGGATGCACTTGAATGCTTTTGAATTATAAGCAAAAGCACCTGAAAATCGCTCTATGAGAGGCTTTCATATGCGCCTCGAAACTATTGGAGTCAGCTAGAAGCAGCAGAGGCCTAATACTTTTGGATGTCAATATGTGAAAGCTTACATAATCTCCTTAGAAATGCGGCATTGGGGATGCTACATTTATCCTGCCAGTTAAACATACTAGAATGACACTGATCTTACATTGGAGGTCAGGTTTTAATGAGATGGATGATTAATAAACCTAGATCATGGTATTACGGAATCCTTTTCTTTTGCTAGACAGAAATTGAAAATTCCTGTCCTTGGGCTTGGAAGTTGGAACTGGCACCGTAGAAACAATAAGGGATAAGGAGGCAGACCAAGGAAGGGGAAAGGATTAGGAGAGTTTTTTCTTGACCAAGGACTAAATACGAATGGTAGTAGTCTTCATTACATGTGTTTTAAGGATTATCTTTAGCTAGTTGGCTTTGGTGTAATTACATCCTAGGAGTATCTTTCAGCCGTCTCATTTACTCAATAACCAAAATTATACTTTGCAAAATGAGGACGAAATCAAACAAAATAAAATCACAGCCAATTTGCAAAATGACCTCCTCCTCATTGCCATTTACAAACAGAAAATGGGAAAAAAAAAAATTTGCAGTGGTCATGTTAATTTCTACGGCAGTAAAAGCGTTAAAGAAAGGAAAGTTGAGTTGTCAATTTCATAATTTGCAAAAGTAAACAGGGTCTACTTCGGAAAAAGAAGGGGATAAGGGGTAACGTGGAAATTATGGTAGAAGAAGATAAGGTCTGCTGTACATTTCTTGCACTTTCCTGAGTTTCTCACTTCGCGGTATCAGCGTCATCTTTTGCCGTTTCCTCCCCCGGTTTACTGACTCGTACCGCTGAATTGAAACAATGTCGGTTTCAACAGCTTTGAATCTGGGATATTTAGGCAGTTCGATTGCGAATGTTCCGACCCACAATGGCGAGAAACCTTTGTTGCTTCATGGTGCGACGTCGCAGTCGCTTCAGCTCTTAGCATCACCAAATCACCTGCTCAAATTGGGCTACACCAACCGCAGCTGGCGGACAACTACACCCGTGAGGACCGCCGTTGCCGCTGTCCAATCTTCTGATCCCTCCGAAAAGGTTAGCCAATTATTTTGCACTTCTTCTTTCTGCTCTATGCCCAGAATTGATGAGATAATTTTGTGGGGCAATTACTTGTTAACTCTCCATACAGCCCGAAATTAAGTAGCACCCGGTCAAGTTTTCTATTTTCTGGGGACCAATCTCTGACAGAATTGAATGTTGTTATTTTTTAACAGCAAGAATCTGTGTTGAAGAAGTATCATTTTGTTGTGGCAAATGCGAAATTCATGCTGGATGAGGAGGAGCATTTCAAGGAGCTATTGTTTGAGAGGCTACGACTGTATGGGGAGCGTGAGAAAGAGCAGGATTTTTGGCTTGTGATTGAACCAAAGTTCTTGGACAAGTTTCCTGCTATTACCAAGAGACTCAAGAGACCGGCTGTGGCTCTGGTTTCCACAAACGGCCCCTGGATCACGTAAGCTTAATCTATGACCCACCCTTTTAATAGTACTGTACTGCATTCCTGGCCTAAAATACTTTATGTCCATGCCTTAATATTAGAAAAAGAAAAGAACTTTACGATAAACAGAGTTGTATTGTGCAGAATACCTCTTAACCACTTCACATCATTCTGTGAAAGATAAGCAGAAGCTTATATGCAGGGTTTTGCTTGTAAATTTCGCTATTTACTGTTCTGGGCAGGTTTATGAAATTAAGACTGGACCGAGTTTTACAAGAAAGTTATGAAGCTGACAGTCTTGAGGAGGCTTTGGCATCTAATCCTGCTAACATAGAGTTTGAGAAGCCAGATAAATGGTCGGCACCATATCCTAAGTATGAATATGGGTGGTGGGAGCCCTTCTTGCCCCCTGGATCAAAAGCAGCTAAGGTATAAAAACCTCCGTTTTGTCTTCAGCATTTTGAAATTGCAGAGTGCAAGAGTAGCGAGAAGTTGATAAAATCTCTGCATACTCTTAAGAGTAAGTAGTATGAGCAATTTGTAATTCCTTTAGTTTCTGCACAATTTAAGAGCTAAATGTAGAAGAACGGTTATAGTTGCAGGCTTAATTTCAGGCGAAAGTGAGTAGTATCTTTATATTACTGATTCAAGCTAGTGAGGAACCTTGAGTACCTCTGTCATGTGAGATGGATTGAGCACGAGGAAGTAAGCAAACAAAAAGTTTTGGTTAGGTGTACAAAAGGAGCTTGCCTGAAGATGAGCATAAATTTGAATAGTCTTTGGCACCCAACTGAATGCTGAAATGATCAACATGGCCTCTTCTTGTTGAAATGTTTTTGATTTTTTATAGTCAGAAAGTGTTCATCTCCATTGAAGATTCTGTATATGTTTTTCTCACTACTGTAAAACGAACGTCAGTCATGAAGCTCAAAAATTGGAAAGGTACTATAAAAATTAGTTTGGATCCATCAGTTTTTGGGAAAACGAAACATATAGCTTCAGTTCTTGGACTCATTTAATAGCCTCATATTTGGATCATTTTGCGTTCATGCTTTGGCTTTTAACGTTAGGGATAAAGGGTGAGGAGAGCAAAAGAAAACCTAATTCGTCCTTGGGAAACATTTCCAAGAAACCAAAGCTGAAGTGCAGGTAGGCTCATAAAAGGGAATGCCCTAACCCCGGGAACCGGGGGCATTTCAGAGCAGCAACAATGTGTATACGCATCAATAACCAATCATTAGACAAGATGAACTCTGTCTAATAAATCGAGAAAGATCATACTGTTTAGAGATAGAATTTTGGAACTAAAGGGCATTTGAAGAAATAATTAAGCTTGATTCTGAGCTAGACAAACTATTCTTGAATTGCTTAAATGAATACTCAATGAGCTTGATAGTAAACAAAGTAGAGAAAGGAGATCCTACAAGAAGCAAAACATAGCTGCCCTGTACCAAAAGTATAGCTGCCACATTAACTTCAACGCTGTTTGAGAGTAATATTTGGAAGTTTATTAAGCACCTTTTCATCCAAAGCACTGATTTGCTTCTTGAGCTTTACGGTTGCCTTTTCTGCATAAGCATCCACTCGGTCTTCATGTTTCTCGTACAACAAAGGTACCGTCAATAGTGCCACAAACACTGTCAAATTCGGAGGAAGAACGTTTAACTACTTGTCAGGACAGGAATAACTCTTAAAATAGGATGCATTATTGAGATCTAGCAACCAAATTATTTTCAACTGCTTCAACTTTTTAAGCGGATGCCAGACAAATGGCCAGCATTGAACCAAGACTCAAGTCATTGCGTAAGATGAAACTGAAGAAGCAAACATTTTGGTTTCTTCTGAGTACCAGAATCACAGCGGAAAGTCATAAGGCAAGTAACAGAAACTCACTCAAGTATACGAGTGTCAAGAGGTCGAACCAACTGCCAACTATTGAAACAAGCCAGAGTGCCACGATTGCCTGTGTAATAGCAGAAAAATTGGTTGGAGCTGTTAAAATAAATAGAAACCATTCGAACCATCTGCAACAAATGTGAGGTAGAGTGGTACGTACACCAAGAAATTTCTTCACGTCCCTTTCTGAAGCCACTTGACGGAAAATCCCAAACGCCTGGTTAAATCTGTCCCTCAACAAGAGAGCAAAACTCATACAAAGGTTCTCCGGCAACACAATCTCTGGCAATTCCAAAGGGGACCTAACAGGAAAGGTATAAAGGTAACTCACATGTAAGAAAGAAAGAGCACAACTAAGTCAGTCAGGAAAATGTGCAAATAACAAGCAACGAGTAAAGCAGCTGCTGTTTTTTTGAGTTGAAGGCAAGAAACGCACCTGTTGACAAAGAAGGATAGATTGGACCACAGGAACAGCAACGCCAGCACAAGTATTAGAGAGTGGCAAAGAAATGGGAGCAGACGATAACCAATCCACTCAAATAAAAGCCATATAACTGTTGCAGCAGCAAGCATGCATGCTGATATCTGCTTGTTCCTCCAAAGCATTATGTCAGCAGCTGAAGAAAGAATGCGAATATGATCAGGTCATCTGCCCCCTACAAAAGCATGCTTGAACCTTGCTCGAAAAATATAGGCACCTTTGGGTCGAAAAATATAGGATATCATCTAGTTTACCTAGCTTCACGATTTTTAATTACACGTTAGGGACACAGGACTGTTGAAACAAGATACTAACTGTCAGAAATCGACAAATGTGCCTCAATTGGAAGATTGCTTTGAAACATGTTAGTATAAGAAAGTTCCGCACCAAGAGTTTCTGGAATCTAATCACCTTTGATGTCAATAAAATTCTGATCAACAGACAAATTAATTAAACCAAATCCAGTTTAAACAGATGTAATGTGATAGTGCAAAAAAACTAATCAAATTATTCTAATGAACTTACAAAATTCAATATGGTCTTAATTATAGGTAAGAAAGCAAGAAACAGGATTGGCTATATATGGCGAAGGACTCGTGGGATTCATACGTTTGCCACCCCCAAGGGCGCTGTGCACAGGTTTCTGGCGGCCAAAGAGGCGGAACTTATCAGGGTGCTTTGAGTGCTTATCACCATCAATTTCATCAGAGGAGTTACGGCTGTGGTCATGATGAAACACCCCCTGAACTTTGTCCAGTAAAGAATCCATACCATCCCCTGACATCCTCCCTTCCTACAAAAATAAGATGAGGTGAATACACACACTGACAAATTTCATGCATAGCACATTGCATGGAACATTAATCTGTCAGCCATCTCAAGCATTCTTACAGTTAGAAGCAACGATCAGTATTGTGATTTGGAAATGAATGGTTAAATTTGGTTGTGTTTCCACAGGCAAATATTTCTTTCTCCGAGTCCTTCCGGTGTAGTGACCTGACCTGGCTTCTCTTCCCCCCAACCATGGTGAGTCCGTTTGTTGCACTGAACTCAAATACTTATTCAAAGGGCTTAACGAACTCAGAGCAAAATGGTTCCCAAAAGGCCGCGCGTAGTCAAATTCAAGCCTACTTTTTCGGGCCTTTCCGCTGCTATCTTAAGAAAAGAAAATAATTTTGAACAAAACAGAAGCCATTTAGCCATTATATAGAGCAGCTTTGGTTTAAAAATATCTGTCACTTCTTGTTTACCCTTTGTAGCCCCAAATAACCAAAGGATACAATAATGTCCTCGCTCTTTATATTTTCTTCTGAAAAACTTGTTTTAACTGTGTATTAGTGCTTATAACAAAAAAACTTGTTAAGATATACCAACTTTTCCTACAGATTTTGCTAGATTATGTTTGGTATCAAAATAATTTAGTTATTAGAAGAATAAGGATATTTGTTAACCAAAGATCATGTTGGTTTGTTAACAAATATTTTGGCTAAGATTTGCTAGTAGAAGAAGATTATATCTTGTTGAGATTTTTAGGATAATTATTAGTTGGATATTTTACTAGTTTATTTCATGTAATCACTATAAATAGTGAGTTGACGAATGAATAACAAAAGCTCATTTTCCACCTTCAATACAACTATACAAGTCTCTTATAAGCTTTTTTTGCAACACTAAGACGTTGTTCCTTAGTTTATGTCCCAAAAAAACCAACAAAACTATGTTTCAGCGAGAAACGAAAACAAAAGCCACACGGAGTTCATAAAGTTGTTTCTGGTAAAACTAATTTTTCTCGAGTCCATCAACCAAAAGTGACTAAAATTCAGATATTTTGAAACGATAACAATAAAATTTCTAAAATCAATGAGGTGGGCCATCTTCAGTCTATTTTTGTGGCTTAAATCGTGTTGTCACTTAGTACCGTGAGATTTTCCCTTTCCATCAACTCTTTGCAATCAAAAAATTAAAAAGATAGCAATGGCATACACACATGTGGTGTGCTATGAGCATTATGGCTACTGGCTAATGCCTGGTTGCCAAAACAGAAAATGGCTTGTTTCATAAGCACTTAGCAGTTACCAACCAAGTAAAACGACGTCAGTTCAAGTAAAAGTAGCAACTCCTTTCTTTGCACCTATTCCTCCGCCCCCCGGGGGGATTTTTGCTGTCTAGCATCGTATCCATCATGTTCTGCAAACAGCAGCGCCCGCTTAGGAGAAAACCTTGTGGTCACTAACATATCAAAATAAAAACATATTGCAATATTTGACATCTTCGTCTTAAAAGTATGAAAAATCTTTAATGTCAATGAATACCCTGTACTCTTAACAAAATATCTATGTTCATTTTTTGTATCTTTCAACTTTAAATATTAGTCAATTATTTTTAAATTTTGGTCTATCTATTTAAAATAGCTTTATGTTTCGGTTAGGATGATGAGCTTAATAGTGTAATCAAATATCATCATTTTATTTTTATTATATATAACAATTCTTTAAAAATATTAATGATGTATTTATGATATCATGGATCAATTACGATTAGTCTAAGAGTTGAACCAGTTACTCATGATTCAATCAAATCATTTTTTTTCCGATTTAATGAACGGTGTGGGTTTCAAAACCTTGCTCTAAACTCAAAACCCCACCGCCTTTTAAATTCATTACCATATGACAATTGGCTTTGACTTCATTTTTAGTGATGAGAACCACCTTGGTATGTGGAATTGGGAAAACTTTGTGGTGAAGAGGAGAGATTACAAACGTAAAAATTTATCAATCCGGAAATCTTTAGATACATTGAAAAAACCATCTCTTTCTTATTTTACAAATTAAATACTAATATATTTACCTTTGCGTCGTTGGCTTAAAAGAAATATACTAGTATATAATTAGCAGGAATACAACTCTCACAGTTTCTTCACGTACAGATTGACCCCATTTCCGGGCTCTATGACCAGGTTTAAAGCCGGAGAATGAATGTATGTCGGAGAGAGTGTAAAACTGAAATTTGCCAAAATAAGAGCGATTAGGATCTTCATTTCCACCAAGGCCAAGTTTTGTCCAAGGCACACCCGAGGGCCAACCCCAAATGGCATGTACAGGTGCGGAAGCTTGCAAGCCCCGGTGATCCCATTAGCAAACCTGTTTGGATTGAACTGGTAGGAATCTGCTCCCCAGACTTCAGGATCTGTATGTAAGGAACACACGAATGCCCAAACATTCACTCCCTCGGGTATGCTAATATTCCCAAATTTCATTCCCTTGAAGGCCTCCCTTGAGATTATTGCCACCGGAGGGTACAGACGCAACGACTCATTAATCACCATACTTAGCTGCAAAGGTAACAGCACCATACGTAAAGATCAGTCCACTCTACTCAGTGTATTTCGGGTAAAACCAATGTGCTAGTAATTAATTAAGGGAGATTGACAATACCAGCTTCATCTTTCTGATCATGTCAGCATCAGGAATCTGGCCCCTGCAAATCTCAAGAACCTCGCCCGAACGCGTTCTTGCCATTCAGGATTGGCTGCTAATAGCATCAGACACCAGGCGGCCGAAACAGCAGTGGTCTCGTAGCCAGCTAAGTATATGTTTTTGCAGTTATCGACTATGAAGCTATCAAGTGCTTCTTGGCTGAGATTACTATTCTTTGCCCCTTCAAGAACCGTTTGCAGCAGGTCTTTATCGTACCCAACTTCCTGCCTTTCCTTCACTACCTTCAAGATCAATGTTTTTATCTCCTTCTCCAGTTCCCACATTTCCCTGTTGCTCTTAGTGGAAGATACCTGTTCATTTACCGGAAATTTTAGTCATTTTCGTGAAAGATTTACAGCTCAAAAAAGGAAAGAATTTAAAAAGAATGAGATTTTTTCTAGCTTTTCTCTGTTCCTGTGTTCATCGAAGAGATCATACCTCATGCCAGGAATACCGGTGGACAGAACCTTCTTGGAAGATGCTTCCTGGAGAGCTCTCAGCTTAAAGAAAATCTCTTCTCCGCTCGAGTAATTGCTTCCAAAACATGCTTTTGATATGACATCACCGGAGAAGCTCCTCATGTGGTGATCAATCTTTATGTCAGCAATCCCACCTTTTGCCTCAATTATATTGTTCCATGCAATTTATCAGTGTCATTGTGGACTCTTGAACCAACTTTATCATTCCCTACAAGAGCAATGTAAAGATATACAGGTCAGAAAACTTTTAATCTACCTTTGGCTAGAATTGAAAAAGAAGAGACCTTGAAACATTTGATCGTGGCCATCCCAATGTAGTGGATCATCTAATATTACCTTAACTTTCTCCATGTACAATTCTGGTGCAAGAATCTTCCTCTGATGAGCCCAGTGAGTTCCGTTTGAGGTTAAAACTCCATTGCCTAGCAGAGCGCCGCGTTCTTTGGCTTGGTAGGAAGGCTTCCCAAAGTCCAGGGATGTGCACGTTGTTATCTCCCGCACCATGTCATGTTCGGTCACATGTAATATTGAAGTGTTTCCAAGAGAAAACATGAAGATGTCGCCTACAGGTTAAAACATCACACAGATAAATACTCTGAATTTCACCTAACATGTACTAACGCACAGCTGATCGGAGAAACTTGCAGAAAATTTTCTTTCATCTTATTCACCTTTTTATGATGCTATGGTTGCATACTTTTATTCTTGAATTAATTACTAATGAGACGTGAAAATTCAAACCCTGGGCTTTGCCCTTTGGCTTTTTTACACCCTCCGTTTTCTTAGGATTGCTCCGTTCTCAACTTATTCTGGGCCAAACAATCATCAAAGTCGCACCATCTAAGCGTGCTTTTCACGAAAGACAACTAGAACTGATCAAGACATAAGAGTCGAGGTAGGCAATCTGCCAACGGGTTTCGATGATGAAGCAGCCAGGCCACTAGGGGACTGGCCTCTTAGATGTTCTGGTCAAACCATCCAAAAAGAGCTATAACCAAGCTCCAAAATAGAGATGCATGCAATTACATACGACTAAAGAACGACCGTCCGTACTGAAACTATATATTGTGATTGCGAGAACGTTACTTCCGTAAATGAAATAAAAATCTGGAGAGTAAACACATGATTTCGCATAATTAGCAGAAGGTGGATGGCTAGATAAGACAATTCATATGCAACAAAAGTTTACCATATTTCTTCTGCCATTTCTCGAAAAAGGGGAAGAGAGCATTGGGCAGTTGTGCTCTGCTGGAGCACCACAAGTTGGGGCCTTGGTAGTGGCAGTTCGAGATTTCTTGATCTCCAATATGTTCCCAAGCAGAGGTGCTGGCGGTGGTCCATTGATCCCTTGCTTCCTCAGGGCCGACCTCAGCTGCCCTGGCTTGGCCACCAGTGCTCGATACAAACGCAAAAACAACCCCACTCCACCAACCAAAGCCAGGGATAAAAACTATTTTCACTACGACTGCAACTCCATGACTGGTTTCTGATCAAGGCTACCAATTTCTTGCCCTCTCTTTTTTCTTCTTCTTTTCTTCCTTCTCCAGACACAAACACTCACGTAGTATGCAGGATATAAACTTTTAAGCCCCGCTTATATAGCAGGATGGATAGTGCAATATTACCGCCTTCCTGTACTGTACGTGATCTCTATAAAATGTTAACACGCACTTGTTGGACAAAATCAGCCTGCTAAAATAGATGGGAGTTTTAAATTGTTAGTATAGTGCCGTCAATGTGGAACGTGACTGCTTTACTACTTCTGGTTCTTTTGGAACCCAACAGACTTGAAAGTTTTACTTAGTTTAGTATGAACCAAGACAACTGATAGATTATAGGAGTACGTTAAATAGAAATTACAAAAAAAAAAAAATACTTCGTTTTGTTTTTTGGTTTTGTGGAGGAAGGTTAGAATTAAGAGAGAAAGAAAGATCTCACGGTCACGTGAACCTAAAAAAAAAAAAAAGAAAAACAAAAAGAAAGAATGAACTTGAAGAATTGCAAGATATTGCTCGGTCATAGATGACAAGTTCATAGCAACGCTCAAAGTTCCGGTGCGAAGAGAAAGCGACGGATGCATAGGACATAACCTCACGGGTGCATTTTAGTAAAGATAACGAACTTTAGAGTGTGTTTAACCTCACGGGTGCATTATTTAAAACCTCACGGGTGCATTATTTAAAAGGGTCGGATGTTGAATGACTACTCATTAAAATATATAAATAAGATTAATTAAAAAAGCGTGTAAATGCAAGGCAAGTTATTAAAAAAATGCATAAATATAAGATCGTGTTGTACTAATATAGCGTGCAAGTCTTTTTTTTTTTCTTGGGAGGACATAGTAAGTACTAACTACTCTATCCAAAATTCCACGTCTTTTTTCTCATTTTTGGTACCAGAGCATATTAGTATAAATATTCCAAATTGATAGTTGTTGACTTGGTATCTTAGATAATGAAAAAAAAAAAAAGGAAAAATAACGAATACGTTGGTGTTTGGGCCTAACTCGTCTACTTTGTCGTTTAATGCATGCTGCGTATCGGCAGGTTCGGTTTAAAACTAAAGAGAGGAATATCATTAATAAGAGCAAAAGAGGCACGGGACAAGGTTCTGTTTACACACAAAAGATTTGCTTCCATTTTTAAAACGGGCAAAACATAATTAGGAGACCCTTTTAGAGCGGATGCATGTCTGGCCAAATATCTGGTAGAGTTGAGTTTGTTTGAATTGCTATTTTCTGAAGCGTTTTAGAAAAATGTATTGTACTGATTTGATGTATGTGATATAAAAAAATGAGTGAAAAATATGTTACAAAAAATTTTTTGCCGAAAAATGACAGTTCAAACAAGACCAAACTAGCATTTTTTTTGTGGTTCAGCATTAACTAAACATTTATGAATGTGCAGGTTCAAATGTTTATGAGAACGTTGTAATTATGTGCATCTTAGGTATCTAGATCTCTACCATAAATCTACTCTGTCTAAAAGAACGTCAAAGTGCGATGAATGATTTCTTATCGTGTTTCTTCCTTTGTAGATTCACCTAGTTTGCTCACAAAATTGATAAATATGAACTCTAAGATAATGGCCAAAAGTATCACATGTGTGTGGGTTGCTCGAGGGACTTTAATTTCAACGGTTTGTATTAGAGAAACAACGGTTTGGTCTCTGAAGTATTATGAGTTAGTCGGGGAAAAATAAGCGATTTTTTTTTTTGCATTAAAAGCAAGTTCATTTATACCTAATCCTTTAGTTAGGGGGATGCGATTTAAATATATTAAAACCTTCAAATTCCACCATTACAAGAATCTAGATCAAAAGAGGTGGGATGCAATCATGAACACAAGAAGAATTTGAGTTTCGGTTTACTTTCAAATACTAGCTTTTTAACGTCTAGTGCGAGTTTGCCAGCGTAGAAAACATAAAAAGTCAATATTATGATTATCCCCCAAGTGGGGTGACTTGACTTCTTTCGGTTTTCCCTTTTTCTCGATTCAGATCAGCACATCAACAATTGATAATAAAGTGGTTGGACGAGGAAGGGTGCAATCATGAACATGAGAAGAACAAGAGCTTCAAATTACTTTCAATCTCCAGGAAATCTACCACTACTATATAGATATAGTCTGCAAGCACAGAAAAGACAAGAATTCTGTTAGCAAGTAGTATATAGTTTTTGAAGACCAACAGTTAAGTAGGTGCCAACATCCGTGGACCAAGAATAACATCCACCAGACCTGACAATTATGCCCAAAATCCAACAATCCACCCAACCCACCCACCCACTAATTTGAGAGGTTGGGTTGGATAAATTGGGTGTTGGATTAATTTTGAGTTGGGTAATAAAAATCCACATATATTTTGGACGGTTTGAGTAATTAAGTTGGATACCCATTACCCAACTTAAAAAAACAAATAAAGTTATGCTGAGCCTGTTGCTGGACAGAATCCAATTAGAATTCGAGTTTCAATAAATAATCAAGTTCGACTATTTATGCTTCATTCTCACTGGTCCAAAATAAAGTTAAAAGATGTAGAATTCGGCATCGCAATTTCACTAGGTTTCCACGGTATCATCATCGCATTCCACCTTCATTTAGTTTTTGAATATCAATTAATGTCTAACTTCCGAATGTTTAATTATTGATGACCTAATTGGATGAGGTTTGACACAGGCAACTTGATTGCGCATCTAAGCCTAATGTAGAAAATTTGCATGTTGCTTCAGTTTAGTCATTGAAGAGCAATCACTCAAGATATGTTTGAACCCTATTGAAAAGTCAGTAGCTGCAACCTGCAACCATCCCTCGTTTCAATTTAGACGGTCTGTCTATCCTCTATAGTTCTTGACTTTGCCAAGTACAAAATACATAATTTTTAGGGAGCCTCTACACTATTCTAATTAAAGCGTGATTGGATCTTGTTTAATATTGGTATACCATTTTTTCATGTTATATCCAACTTGGACCAAAATTGTTTTAGTGTGTGAAAAAAATTTTGTATGCCAAAATATATTTGGGAGAATTTATGTATCAAAATCTATTATTTAATATATTTGGTCATATTTGGGTCTTGGGTTTGAGATGACCCAATATGACCCATCCCAAAATTAACCCAATTTAAAGTTGGGCGGTTTGGGTATAACTCATTTAAATAAAAACCCAAAATTAACCCGTCCAATTGCCAGGCGTAACATCAACGCATAATTCTTGGGAAAAACTATCAGTTTTTTTGTATTGTAGGGTAATTTTCTGCAGTTTAGTTAGCTAGGGCCACAATTTTTGACGTTTCACTTCTGAGTGACTTAAAGTCTCCTCGTCATAAAACTCGTACAGCTTATTAAAGATACGTAGTTAATAAGTTGGTGCTGTGCATTTTGTATTATTATAAATTTATAAGTAGCAAACAATTAGTAGTAATTGGTTCTCTGAAATGATACTATTTCTATTTCCAAGACTCTCCGTTAGCCGAAAATGGTTCCAACTTCAGAGAGTCAGCAATGGATTGGAACGTACTTGTTGACATTTATCGAAGACACAATACCAGGATGCAGCTCCTAGTTAGTCTTTTTAAGACATTAGAATCAGTCAAGGAACAGCGGCCGAGCTGCATGATCTCTGCCGAAATAAGTCAAAGTAGTACTGAGAAATATCCATTAGCTAGCCAACGTTTCTGTTAGCTTCAAATAAAGATGATTTGCCATTGAGAAGATTAGAATCAAGGGCTGCTGCAGAAAAGATTTAATATGAAGGAACATAATGCTCTTTAACTCATAATGCTGCCACAAGAATCATTCACATATTGCCAATCATCTTGTCTCTACTCTCTGAGAATTTAACATAAGTGACCACAGTCTCTAATCGTACCAACGGATATTGGAGCAAGTGGAAGGAGCAGCATTCCTTGACCATGAGGTCTTCGGTTCGAAACCCATGGGAATGGAAGAGACAATGTTGAGAGAGTTCTCCCTGCAAGGGGTCTGATCCGACTCGAACAGGATTAGTCACAGACCGTAAAACGGATGCGGATACCTGTGGGTCATATCCAAAAAAAAAAAAGTCTTTAATCGTAGGTGCAACTTAATTACACTTGGTGACTTATTTTCTTGACTTCTTGAGGAAGGTTTTCCCTTGAAACACAACATTCAGGATAAATAGGATCGATTATAGTGTTGTGCCACCAAAGGCCCATGGTATGAACTTTCGAAAAATAAAATTTGTCCTCATGATCAATCCCTTTTTTCCCTCAAGAATATACCAATACGGGCTGAATATTACTAATACTGTAAAAGGAACCCAAAAAAAAAAAAGTATTTGACCTTCGTTACCAGTAATTTTGGGTTCTCTATGATGGCTTGATGTCAAAACTCAAAATGCATCTCTCCTTGAGTATTCTTCAATCATGATGGCTTTTGATTAACGTTTAACATCACTTTATGAAGTCAAAAGTCAATATTGTAGTTGGTTTAGCATCACTTTACTAAGTCAAAAGTCAGTATTCTAGTTGGTTTTCTTTTTTATTGTTATAATCAAAACGGCCAGTTTTAAGGTGACTTGTATATTTCAAGTTACTGCCTTAATTCAGTAAGTTGCATAGCCTTGTGATCAATTTGCAATCAACTACAGTAAAACATACAACAATCAATAAGACCGCAGTTCCTCTCTCTTTTTTTTTTTTTTTGGTTTCTTTTTTGTGGCAATTGTGGTTATTTGGTCAACAGGTGCGGTCTGGCGTTCTGCAACTGATAGCTGGATCTTTTTTTCTTGTGGAAAGAATTATGGAGGAGCTGGGTCAAAGTTCAAATGTTTAGACTTTGGAAAACAACCTAAAATTAAAATCCGTCGTATTGGTTTTGTTGTATTATTGGCAAGCTGTGAAACTAACCAGACAAAGTCACAAAATTGTAATATCCCACTCCAGTCGCACACCCCAAAATGACCAATTCCAAATTCTCTGAACACGTTCCATTCAACTTCATTTATTGAGGATTTGATCGGCACCCATTGACTTCCCCCTCATTGTTTATTTGTTGGTTGCACTCTCGTCTAGATTCTACTCCGATACATCACCAGAAATGGTCTAAACTCGCCGGTGGAAGGACATTAAGGATATAATTAACTGACTCCACGATTATACAAAAAGCCACAAGGTGATGGATTGAAAATTTCGGACTAATTCTAGAATCTGATCCTCTAAGATACGTTAAATATAATAGCATATTGATATCTGTAGAGTCTTTTACGAATACGGTTTGACTAACGAGTGTTCAATGAACGTTCGTAAATGAAAGACTCAAATTTCAGTTTGTTGGAAAAGTATAATATATATAAATACAAAAGGTGAAATAATTTTCTTTGTACGTATTTCACGTAGTACTTTAAGTGTAAAAAAGATTGTTCACTAGATGCCTATTAAAAAATCTTTATAAACACTTGAAAACAGCACCATCTAAGTTGACCATCATGTATAAGAAGTTCGGTCAGTTTAATCCCAAATAAGATATTCAATCTTTAACGCAATCCACTTAAACTCAAGCTATATTAAATTTCCGTCCTAAATGATATTTGAATAATTTTGTAGCTGGAACGAAGTTGAAAAGAGAGTGAAGACAAATTGTGTACACCCTAATTAAAGAGAAATACAACGAAACTAATATTACATGAAGAAAATGTAGAGTACAAGTATTTTAAAATTTTCCTCGTGGCACAGTGTGATAGTGTGTGAGGAAGTCAATGTATGGATGAATACCAATCCCGGCCGCACCAGAAAAAAGTCTAAGCTACCTATGTTAGGATAATGTAACACTTGTCATTGTGCATTAATAATAATACAAGAAAAATTGCGAGACCATAGAGTATTGAAAGTAGGGATAATTTCAGAAACCACCCTTAAGGTTTTTTACTATTTCACTTAGTTTCCTTAATATTTTAAAAATTATACTTACTTCCCTTGATTTGACACTTTGGTAATCAAACTTTAAAATAGAGTAAAAAGTTTAATGAATACCTTAAAATACCCTTATCTTATAAAGTTCAATTTGTTCTTCTAAACAAAAAGAGTGTCAAGTTTTCATGCTACCATTTGTTATTTAATAATCAATTATGCTATAATAGGGTATTTTTCATAGTGTTTTATTGTGAATATAATTTTTTTTTTAAGATAGAGAGTGCTATTTTGTTTCTTTTAAAGTTTATGGACTATTTTTTTAAATGAAAATTTATGGACTAGTTTAGTGGTGGAACTATCATAATTTGGTAGTGATTCTGGGCCATTTGTTTTTAATCATTGTTGACTTATCCTTGATTTTGATACCAAAAAAGAAGGGCTACAAAAAAAATTGGAGAATATTAAAAGTTATCAAAAATAATATTACTAGTTTAACGCAATTTGAATAGATATTAGGGACAACATTGATAATTCTTCTATACTTCTAATGAAATATAAGAGAAATGAATAAGTAAGAAAATGGTAAAAAAATATATAAAATCCATCATTTGCATAAACATGGTAACAAGAGAGTTTTATTAAAAATACTAAGGTTAGTATTATCATTTTAAATGAATAAGGGAGGTAGATATAATTTTTGAAACCTTAGAGGAACCAAGTGAAATTACTAGAAACCTCAGGGGACGTTTCTGAAATTATCCCTTGAAAGTATTTGGGCAGCATACTGGCGGCGGTGACCATCCTCGTACAGCGATCTTATGTAACGTGTCGCTCCTACCTGTGAAAGTCCGTGTCAACAATTTGAGTCGTCTGAAGTTAATTGGTCCTTCAATCATGGATCATAGTGCCCAGAATGTTTGTTAATGTTTACCAGAGTTTGCGGAAATGTCTGGCGAATCCCATTCCCACTCTGTTGTTTCAACGTCGGCGGTCGACAGTTCACACAAATAGTGATATTAATTAGGTGGACTCTTAAGCTTAATTTAGTAATAATTTCCCTCCTCTTTCGTCAGTTCTGGTTCGTCAACTTTCAATTGAGCAATATTCAGTTATTCACTAATTGATTAGTTTGTCACATCATTTTGGAGTTGGAATGAAGCTTATTATAGTTTCAAGTCTGCTAGGTATTTATTTTGGGGTCATAATATTGTCTCGTCGCGTGGCATGAAACATAATCATTAGCGTACAGTTTTAGTGCAGAGAAAAAGCTATGGTACATGCATGTACTGATTCTTGCTTCATATATGACCAAGGAGATTTAAGTTCTAAACACAACTCTCCTTCCCTTAAAAAAAAAAATTTTTTTTTGATCAAAAATAATTACTATTAACCAAGTACAGTGCAATGCAAGGAACCCATATTAATTAATCCTCCAAATTTTTGGTGGTGTAGCTTCCTATGCAATTTTTGTCCTGGAAGATTGATCTCTCGTAATCACTTACGAATCCAGTAGATCAAAGAGGATCTCGATCACTTCGTGGTTCTTACAACTTCTTCACCAATAGATCGACACCGTTTCCGGGCTCGATGACTAAATGCAGAGCCGGTGAGTGCTTGTATTTGGGAGAAATGGAGAAGGAGAAGTTGGCTAAAATCATGGAAATCAAGATTTTGAGTTCCACCAGGGCCAAATTCTGTCCTAGGCACACCCTTGGACCAACCCCGAATGGCACGTACAAGTGCGGTAGCTTGCATGCGCCCGTTATCCCATTTGCAAACCTATCCGGATTGAACTTGTAGGAGTCGGGACCCCATATTTCAGGATCAGTATGCAATGTTGTCACCAGGGTCCAGACGTTCACGCCCTGAGGAATCTTTATGTCCCCAAATTTCATGTCTTTCAAGGCCTCCCTTGAGACGACGGACACCGGAGGATAAAGGCGCAGTGACTCATTGATTGCCATCGTCAACTGCAAAGTCGAAATTGAAACAGCTGGAGTTAATTACGATGTGAACCAGATTTTGGCGAGTCTTAATGAGTTAGTTTACCTGTTTCATCTTGCGGATCATATCAGCATCTGGAATTTGTCCTCTGCAAATTTCGACGACTTCGGCGCGGATGCGTTCTTGCCAATCGGGATTTGCAGCCAAGAGCATGAGGCACCATGTGGCTGAGACAGCAGTAGTCTCGTAGCCGGCCAAATAGATGTTTTTGCAGTTATCAACGATGAAGCGGTCAATATCATCCCGGCTTCAAGTCACTGTTCTTAGCTCCTTCAAGAACCATCTGCAGGAGATCCTTCTCGTATCCAGCTTCCGTCCTCTCCTTCACCACTTGTAAGATGAGTGCTTTGATCTCCTTCTCTAACGCCCACGCTTCCCTATTGCTCTTAGTAGGAAGATGTCTGCAACAATTTTTGTGAAAGACGAATATAATTTGCTCAATTTCTGAGGCCGTTTTAGGTACATTTCTCAAGAATTTTGCTACGTACCTCGCGCCCGGGATTCCAGTGGCGAGAACTCTCTTGGATGCAGCTTCTTGAAGAGCACTGAGTCTCTTGAAAATTTCTTCTCCTTTGGAATAGTTACTTCCGAAGCATGCTCTTGAGATGACATCACCGGAAAAGCTTCTCATGTGTTGGTCGATTTTGATATCTGCAATTCCATCCCCAGCCTCGATTATACTCTTCCACGAGTTTACCATTGTGACTGTGGACTCCTGAACTAGACCAACCATTCCCTGTAATTCATGCATATAGCCATGACAAATAATATGTCAGAAATTGCTCGTAAGAAAAACTGTAAATCAAACAAATCGGCGGTGCACTAGTATCATACGTACCTTGACCTTCTCCATGTACAATTCGGGAGCAAGAATCTTCCTCTGGTGAGCCCAAATAGCCCCATTAGAAGTTAGGATACCCTGGCCAAGCAAAGAACCCCTCTCTTTCGCTTGATATGTTGGCTTTCCAAAGTCCAAGGATGTGCAGGTAGTTATCTCCCTCACCATATCAGGTTGTGTTACGTACAAAATTTGGGTGTTACCCAGAGCAAACATGAAAATTTCGCCTGCACAAAACCACATGCGAAAAAACGACCAATAATTAATAGATAATCAATTAGGCCAAATGAATTAATTCTGTCCAAAGTGTTAGCAATATTTTCCAGGGACACAAATTCGGGTGATCAAAAGATTCATTTCCGTACCAAATTGGCTCCTCCATTTATCGAAAAATGGAAGGAGAAAGGATCCACAATTATGAGAATCAGGTGCGCCATCAGTGGTATTCTTGGCTGCAGCATCTCTAGCCTTCTTGATCTCCAAGATGTTACCAAGAAGCAAAGTTGGTTTAGGCCCGCTCACTCCCTGCTTTCTCAGGGCTGCTCGAAGCCTTCCTGGTTTTGCCACTAATGAATTGTAGAGCCGAAGGAAAAGTCCCGCAAAACCAATTACTGCCGCCGATATCAATACTTTAGAAAGAGAGCTGGAATCCATGCTTGAACCCTAAAAATTCTAGCTAAATCACTCTCCTCCTTTTCTTTCTTTCTTTCTTTCTTTCTTTTTTCTCTTTTTTTCCCCCCCTTTATACTATGGCTTTGTTAATTTGTTTGCAGTCCACAGGCTCTAGGCTGCTTATATAGAGCAGTTTGCACTTTGCATTGAAATTGAGTCCTGGGAAAAACGTGGAGCGCGTCAACTCTGCACCACTCGACCTTAAAGCTTTCGCTGATCTTAGTCAATTTAAAAGGCAAAGAGTACTAGGAGCCTTTTTTGGGTGGCTGTGCAGATGCCAGAAAAAAAAAAAGTTATAGTGATTCAAGGAAAGATAGGATGAATTTGGGGGCCTTTTCTCTTTATAGTGATGCAACTGAAGTCCAATTGTCCTTTTCTGTTCAAAAGAAAAAAGGAAAATTTGGATAGTAAATTTTTCCACAAAAATTTTTCGCTTGCATCATAAACACATTTTCCAATTCACTTTTTTATATCACAATCACCTTTTATCTCACATACATCACATCACAAAAAATGCTACAGTAATTATTCCAAATAATTATTTGGAATAATGCTCCATTCAAACAAAGCCCTTTGAGGTAAACACCTTTAGTGTTCTTTAGTTTTGAGTTTTGGGCTATTTTTGGGGAAAATTCTAATTACTTTTGAGTCTTGGATGAGAAGCGTGAAATTTTTCTCCTTCTTCTTTGTTGGTCACCACTAAGTGATAGTAATGAAGTGAAAAAATAAATTTACTGTCGAATCACACACTTTTATTGCCAGGCTAAGCAAAATCTTTAGTTGGGAAGGGTTAAAAAAAAGTTATTAAAGTTTTTTATACACACCATCTAGAGTTTTTCTACGCTAGTAATTGTAAACATCTATATAAAAACTGGATTTCAAATTCAAAATTGGATTATGTGACACACATCCAAGTGCATATGCATAAAAAAAAAGGGTTATTATCACTTTACTCCCTTAACGTTTTGTGCTACTATCAATTTTCCCCTTAATGTTATCTTTTAATCACTTTACCCCCAAGACTAACGGTCAAATTTAACGGAGTTTGTTAATTAAAGTGAAAAGACATGTTTAACCCTTAAAATTATTATCACTTTACCCCCATAAAATCTAGTCTCATTATCAATTTACCACATAGACTTAATTTTTAGGCAATTTATTCTACCATTAAACCAAATTAACATATTAAAAAATAGAAGAAAATACCCTCCTCTTTGCATAATAAAAATAATAAAAAATTTAGAGTGATTCTTTTCCTTTTTAGTATCAAGAAAAAAAGTCAAAATATTAATTTCTTTTTTCTTAACAATCTTATTAATATTGAAAAAAAATAGAAAGATGGAGAGGGGGAGGGGGAGAGAGAGAGCTCAATTCTTTTTGTAAAAATTACAAATAAGAAAGAATTAAATACTTTTATTATTTTAAAATTATTTCACTTTTTTGTTTACGACCAAATTCCAATTCTAATCCCGACAACCTTAAAGTAATACGGTAATATTAGACTTTTCTTTATTTTCTTTTTTGCAAAATCTAATTTTTTGTCTCCTTCTTTCCTATCTCTTTTTCTTTTCCTAGTATTAATAAGTGTGAAAAAAAGAAATTTAAGAAAATCCTTTTATTTTTATGTTTTCAATCTCTTAAAGTGAAAAAAAAATGAAGAATAACCATTCCAACTTTTTATTTTTAATTATATATAAAAAAGGGTAAATATATTTAAAATTTTTTGACCATACTAGTTAGATTAATGATGAGGTAAAATGCCTAGAAAATAATGTTAAGAACTAAAGTGATTGTATTGCTATAATGCAAACAAATAAAGTGATAATAACAATGTAGTAATGCTATAAAATAAAAGGGTATTTTTGTCCAAAATTTCTTAACATATTGAGTTGAATTACTTATGGAGATAAAGTGACTAAAAGATAATGTTATGGAGTAAACTGATAGTAGTGATATAGTTTAAGGGGGTAAAGTAATAATAACCCAATATTATAAGAGCTTAGTCATTTGAATACGTTACCAGGAATCGTCCTTCTATTTATGTATATATGAGTACAATAAAATGTCTATAAATTAATAACATTGGGACCATACAAAATTTATTAATTTAAAGAGATATTAATTAATTGATAAATAAATAATTTATAAATTTATCGAAGGTATTTACAATTCAAAAAAACACTAATTTAATCAACTAAAGTTCTATTCTATTTTATAAAATATGAATTATTCTATTAATAAAAAGAGGCTAAAAGTTTAGAGAATATAAAGCAATCTATATCTATTTGACTTGCAAATATAATTTAATTCTATTAATATTTTCCATAAATGTACGTAATTGATGCCATTTTTCTGAGATAAAAAAGATTTAGAAATACTACATGATAACATGATAGATATCTACTTCATTTTATTAAATGCATACAATGAATCAGATTAACAATATTATGTATATAAATGATAAGAAAGTCTTCTTATAATAAACAAACGTAAAGTCTTCCTACGTGTCTCATTCTTTAACAATGACTTCCCATCTAAAAATATTCATAAATCAACCATGATTGATCAAATTATAAATCGTATAGTAAAGAGCATCCTACAACTATTCAAAAATAATTACAGCAATAGATTTTTGAAAAAAAGAATACCAATAGACTCATATTTTAGAAAAAATATGACATCTAATTTTAGTGATTTATTAATTTATGATATGAATGGGATCAAAAGGTTATATAAAGTTTTCAAAAAATTATTATCTTATTAGTTTATCAAAATTATTAATATAGGTCATTAACCCAAGTTGGGACTGAGAAAAATTATTATTGAATAAATATTATTAATTTATCGAGTATTAATTTATAGAAGTTTTATTGTTTTTGAGCTCACGTTACTTTGTTGAACAAGCTGTCCAAGGAGGATTCTAAGAAATGGACATAAACTGCATCATTGCCGAGTCTATGTTAATATATATATATATATATATATACTGATCCTCGATTAAGAGGTCCAACGTTAAAAAAGAGTCTCTTTTTCCATTTTTTGAAATCAACAGGGACACTTTGCATTTTTTAGGGTAAAACTAGACAGCTGTAACAAAACAAGGAGGCAAACACTAAAAACACACGGTTTCGCATGCAGATTATGAGGCATAGGCCAACTAAACGGCATTCCCGTAGCAGTTGGGGTTATGGATTTTCAGTTTATGGGGGGGTAGTATGGGATCCGTAGTTGGGGAAAAAATAACCCGTTTGATTGAATACGCTACCAAAGTTGCTACCTCTTATTATAGTATGTGCTTCGGGGGGGGCACGCATGCAAGAAGGAAGTTTGAGCTTGATGCAAATGGCTAAAATTTCGTCTGCTTTATATGATTATCAATCAAATAAAAAGTTATTTTATGTATCAATCCTTACATCTACTACTGGCGGAGTAACAGCCAGTTTTGGTATGTTGGGTGATATCATTATTGCCGAATCCAACGCCTATATTGCATTTGCAGGTAAAAGAGTAATTGAACAAACATTGAATACAACAGTACCTGAAGGTTCACAAGCCGTTGAATATTTATTCCAGAAGGATCGTATCGCGTAATCTTTTAAAAAGCGTTCTTAGTGAGCTATTTCAGTTCCATGCTTTCGTTCCTTTGAATCAAAATGAAACAGAGCACTAAGTTCAACAATTATTTGTTATTTGTAATAAACGAGTAGTTAGTTTATCGGAATCAAAGGAAATAAGAATGGAATTTTCTTTGGTGGCATAAGTTCGAATGATAATTATATGGCTCATGATCAAGCATATTTGAGATTTTTTGCTTAAATGGGTTTTTTCAGTACTTCCATGTTAGGATTATTTATTAGTTCGAATTTGATACAAATTTATATTTTTTGGGAATTGGTTGGAATGTGTTCTAATTTATTAATAGGGTTTTGGTTTACACGACCTCTTGCTGCAAATGCTTGCCAAAAAGCTTTTGTGACTAATCGTATAGGGGATTTTGGCTTATTATTAGGAATTTTAGGTTTTTACTGGATAACGGGTAGTTTTGAATTTCGTGATTTATTCGAAATATTCAATAACTTGATTTATGATAATGAAGTCAATTCTTTGTTTGTTACTTTGGTACCACTTTACATTCTTCGCTGACCAGAAAATAAAGACATAATAAAACATTGCTGCTGTGAGATGTTTTCTTTTTACCCCCATAAATCTCCAGGTATAGTCTTTCATCTCATCCTTCCGTTCCAGCTATAGCTTATTATTGAGCAAGTATAGATGTCGGGAAGCAAGATGCTAAGAAGATGAAGAGATAAAGATTATTCCGCTACCAGGAAGGATAACAACAGATACTGACTACATAAATAACTAGGAAATCTTTACACAAAAAGACCTAATCTCAATTGCCTCTAAGAAGAGGGAGGGCGGGGGGAGGGGTGGGGCAGGGATGGAGGAAGGGAGGGAAAGTCTGATTATAATACATGAACAACGTGTAGATAAAATAATGTTGCCTTGAATTAGTCATGATTGGAAGCAGTCTGAATAGTCATCAACTAGACGGATAAATCAATGGATAAGAAGCGATGGAATTAATATCAAATCCAGATCCATTGTCTTTGATAAGGCATCAATCCCCTGTGTACATCTTACACCCACAGGTTATAGTGGATATAGCGGGAGGCTTCTCGCGACTGCTAAACAACAGTACAAGAGCAAATCTAATTACTCCATAACCATAACTCTAGTACGTAATTAAGCTAGGGGAATCCATCACATAATCTACCATTCCTCTCAAGTAGGAGAGAGCCATTAAAATCACAACTATAATCTAAGGCTACCATACATGCAGCCTAGAAAAATTACTACTTCATCCTCAATAAAGAATACCAGAGAGAGAGAGGCTTTTCTTTCCGTTTACCTGGTAAATTTCCCCTCTACAGCCTTCCATCATCCTGTAAACTGTAACACACTGATTCAGGAATACTTCCATTAGTGTAAATTTACTTAGTCAGCTGTAACAAAAACAAGGATACAAACATTAAACACACACGGATGCACATGCACATTAAGATCAAATTAGTGCTACCACTTTACATTGTTCGCTGATAAAGGGAAGAAAAAGACTAATTGCTGTGGTAAGATACATTGGTTTGTTTGGATAGAGTATTATTTGAAATATTATTTAAAATAATTATTGTAGCACTTTTTATGATGTAATGTATGTGAGATAAAAAGGTGGTTGGATTTGTAAAAAAGTGAATTGGAAAACGTGTTTATGATGTAAGCGAAATATTATTTGGGATAAGGAGGTATTCAAACACACCTTGAAAATTAAGCGCATCATATGACTAATATTAATTAGTCAAAATTTCACTACTTATTTCTCATCTAAGCAAGAATAATATCATAGAGTAAGAACATAATATAAGTGCCATTTTTGTCTCGAGAAATATACTTGTATTGTTTTTTGTTGATGGAATGATACCAAACTACCCGTAGGATATAGGCATCTTTCCAATAATAAAGCCTAGTTAACTTGGTGTTAATTTTGTATGTTTTCAAATTTACCCTAATCTCTATTATTCGGTAACCCTTATCTTTATTATCCATTAATCCTTATCTCTATTATCAATCTATATTATCCATTAAACATCTTTGGTCACTTTTTAAACTTTTATTTTTATCCTCACAAAAACTAAATTTTATCCTAACTATCCAACTATACATAATCAACATAATTTTTGTTGCAACTACGAAGAGGTTTAAATATCCAAACTTTTTATTATAAAAAAGGTTGAATTACCAAGATAACTACCAATTGACGCAACTACCAAGGTAACTATCAATTCATTAAAAATTTTCATAAAAATTAATTTATTCTTAAACTGCGTACGCATGAGTGTGCCTTTGGCACCGCTGATAATAAGTGGATAATGTACTGAGTAGAGTCGCATGCATAAGCCACAGTCAAAAATGGACTGCCACTGGTATTGCCTCTTCCCAAATGGGAATTTAGGTACCGTGGGAAAAGCAAAGGTATGATGTTGATTCAAAATCCACAAATCAAGAATTGTTAGCTAAACAACACTATCAGACACAGACAGGCCGACTAGAAATTTTTTTTAAACAGATGGGCATGAAGCAAAATTTGGATCAATGGTTCGACAACAGCAGACATTTGTCCAACTCTTTTTTTTTTTTTTTGGAGGGATCCAACTGTTTCAATCCCATGGTCGATAAAGTCGACCACTATGAAAATTGGCATACGTTACGGGTCTCGAACATTAATTAATTTAAAGCGACCGCCCAGATGTCAACCTCTCATGCTTATTCCTAAACTCTTCTACAAAATCCCAAAGAACTAGCCAATATTATTTGGTAGCTCTCGCATGAAAAATGTTATTTGTACTCTCAATTTTATTAATCACACTTTCACTATCATTTTAATTATATAATTTTATTTATTATATTATATGATAAAACAAATTATTGGAGTGGAAAAGAACAAAAAATTGATAATATTTTCCCTCTCACGTTACTCGTCAGTAATATATGATAATTTAAAAGGAAAAAAAGGCCATTTTCTCTAGTTATCTGCTGTTGGGCTGCAGTGTTAGGCGTTTGGACTGTTATTTTTTAAAAGTTTTTGTAAAAAAATGTACTGTAACGATTCGATGTACGTGAAATAAAAAGATGATTGAGAAATACTTTCATGGAGAGCGAAAAAATCACAATTTTTTGGTAAAATTCGGTAAAAATTTTCTTTTTTATTTTTTTTATTTGGACTTTTCAGTTTTTTGATACTACGTTAATGAGCAAGTAACTTCCTGCAATCGCAGCCAACCTTCTAACTCAGGCTGCCCTTTCGAGTTTTGACACGTTTGCCGCTTTCAGACGTTTCGACTTTTAACCACTACCCACGTCCCAAGTGGAACAACTTCAGTTTGGCCTAATGACTGGACTATACCTAATCTTGTCGTGATAATAAAGACGAGCATACTCAATTCCACAGTGAGAAATTGACAGTCCACATGCTACTAAAAAGACATAAAGATTAAAGATGTGTTAGGACAGATGAACCCACAACTAATGCAGGATGTTTACCAACTACACAGTAAAGGTTAATTGGTTCAACAATTTTCTTTCCCATCAGGGGCACTCCCCATTTTCTTGAATGCTCTTACTTAATTTACGTGTACAGCATTTTTATTAATGTAACGGCTATGGGAAGTGGTTCATGTAGTTTTAGTACTGCTGATTCGGTCGGCCAACAAATACCAAATTAATTGGACTTTCCTGGCCTTTTCAAACTCCTAAGTAAAGCAAGGAGCATCGTAACCAAAATTGTGTGATTTCAGTGTTTGGATGGGAATAGTAAATCGAATCATACTAATTCGTGCTCAAATACAGGACCTAGGCTGTACATATTCCGTTGTGGGTGGATTTTGGTGGTCGCAACATACTTGTTTAAACCCAACCAAAAAAATGAAAGGTCAGTAGTTGGTTTGATCGCAATTGTATGCCCTGGTTGTTAATTATTTTTCTGTGAAAAATTTTCACTTCCTGTAAAGAATTTTTAAGGAAGAGTTAGTGAGGACAAAATTTCCACTTCCCGTAAAGGATTGTCCACGCTCTCTTCTTTCCATTGCCGCTTGCTACCTAGATTAGCTTTTCCGTCAGCACCGAATATCCCAGGTGAAATGAACCGAAGACCAAAACAGTTGGGGGTGGGTGGTGTTGGATCAGGTCGCCCCCGCAAGTTGGCGGGTCAGATTGACATTTAGGTATTCTGAACAGCACATTAACGGTTCAAAAAATAAAATTGGTCAACTTTTTTAATTCTAGCACCATTTACTAGTTTCATGAATCACTCGATTCGAATAATCTGTTTGCTTAACTCTTTTTTTTTTTTAATTTACTCTCTTACCTTGATACTATATTGGACCTTTTTTATAATAGAATTTCTATAAGAATATAGAAAATTACAACACGTTCATAGCTTTTTGTACGTGGTGCTTATAGAAATTTTTTTGGGTTTTTTATGTACAAAAAAAATCATGAACAAAAACAAAACTATGACATTTTCATAAATAAATATCTTATTTTTGCATAATATTTATGATTCCATTCTCGTAATACAAATTTATACTCTTGGTTACTTTTCTTTTTTATTAATTTATACCTCTAATTTATTTATTAAATTATAAATTATACATTAAACACGTACGACGGATCAACTGGATCAACCTGTGTTTGACCTGATTTGGATCTATTTGCTTGGCGGGGGTTATTTGGGATTGATCTAGTTTTAACATGAACTTATGAAGAGTAAATCATATCCGTTAATTTCATGTTAAATTTGAATCATATTTATCGAGCGTATCGAAAATTATCACCTTTACAAAATAGTAGAGGAGTATCTCATTCAGGGCATAAAGGTCATGAATGGAAAGATTGTTGAAGAAATGAAAGGGAATTTTTCTGTTAAGGCAGGGTGGGGGAGGGGGGGGGAATTTCTCGCTCCACCCCCTCCCTGCCCCATTTTTATCTCTGCAGACACTCGCCCCGGTTACCACTCTTAGGTGATGGTCAGCACTTTTGTGGTGAATTTATTTACCACCAACTCCCATTAGAAATTAAGTAAATTTATAAAATTAAAATATCCGTTGCCCCAAAATATAATCCGAAATAGAATGAAACAAGACCTAGTCCTAACGTTGCTGTGGCGTTCAAGTTCGGTCACCCAGTAAGCAGGACGCCAAAGTTGTAGCGTTCTCTTTTCCGCGAGGACCCCAAAGTCCAAACATGGATCCTGAATCTTGTGATCGATGACCAGAAACGCTTTTGAAAATGGAGACCCATCCATCAAATGTAGGACGATTCCCAAGTTCGACTGCCACTACCCAAGAACGGCATCAATTTTTGGTCAAATAAGAACTTCGATACAATTTACATCACGCAGTAGGAAATATAAATGAACTGTCCCCGACCAGAATTTAGAAATAATAACACTGAATTAAGCACCCCAATCCTCAGTCCAACCTACTGACCTGCAACTTGTGTAATTATTGTGATTCTACACTTAAAGAAAAGGACTACTTTTAATATGACTATTTCTTTTTCCTTTTTTAGGAGAAAAAAACAGAAACTACAGCAATGAGAGGACTTTATGCGGATTGAAATCTCCGGAACATTTTTAGCATTTTGTCAATCGAGCTTAATATGTATTTATAGCATTAAAAGTTAAAACTAGAGGTGTCTCTCTCACCATTATAACTCGATTGCAATGGATCTCTTAGTAGACAGACACCATACATGCCCCGAGTTTCTAAATTTCAGATGCTTATGATCAAGACTAAGAGTCTACAAGTTGCAATTGCATAATGTTAAGCTCTGCAATTGATAGGGATTATTGAGAGGGCCTATGTTTTGCTGAGACATAGTGTCTCTGTTTTAATAGACATAGAAGAACAGGCTCGCAATTAATTGATGGATTAAAAGAAAATATCATGTCTGCAGAAAAAGTTGTATGGTTGACCTAGCCTTTCCTTCTCACTTAAAATGCTACTACTAGGAAAATGTAACTGAAACTCGGACAAAAAGTGTCATGACCTTGTTTGTTTACATTGCTAGCAAGTTAGTCGGCACTTCTATTTTTCTAGTTGTGCCAATTTATAGCTATCAAACAAATTCATTTAATTAAATTTACTCATATCTGCCCATGAATAGATGGGTATGTGTATCTTAAATTTTTGTATATGGGTATAAATGGGTTATCCAATAATACTCATTTATTATTAGGTAACTCATCAAACCCAATTAACCCATTTAGAATTATTTTCCCCCAAACCTCCTCTCTTCCCCTACCCATTTTTTTTTCAAAATTTTCATTTATTATGATGTAAACTACTTTTGTTTCATTATTATTATTATTATTATTTGCTGGTTTTATCTTATCATTTTATTTTCTTTTAGTTTGTTAACTTGCTCATTTTTCAGCATTACCAATTTATGACAAGTTTTAGCCTCTTTTCTTACTTTTCCAAAATGAAATTTTAAATTTACACGTGAGAAATACTAGAGGTTCAAAATTTTTGGATTAAGTTTTAATGTTAACTTTTATAGTACTTAGTTTAAATTTTTAAACTTTTATTATTTAATTATTAAATAGTATGTAATTTTGCGATATAGAGTATAGATGGAAAAAAATTGATAATTAGGTTTATTGAAGATTATAAGTAAATATTTAAAACTAATGATGGGGTGCAAAGGATGGTATAAATTGATAACTTAATTTGCAAAAATGAATTTAAATGAATTTACAAAAAGTTAAAATAAATGAGTAATTGGGTTACCCAATTCATTTTTTGACTTATCTATTTTTACCTATCTAATTAAATGGGTATAAATGGGTTGACTCACTTATATCCATTACTCATTTTACCCAACCCGAACCCGTTCAAATCACCCATTTTGACACCTCAATGCCAATTGAGAACATTGGAACTTGGATTTCGTGATATAAGCATGTTTTTGACTAAAACCATGATTTGCATGTAAAAATATATGCTACATTAATTTCAACCCCTCAATGAGCTAATGAATCACTTTTTTTAATGGGAATAAAAGTTTGTAATTGCCTTTTCAAGTACCGTAAAAACTACAAGAATAAACTACGTAGAAAATTCCTATATTATTTCAATGATCAATGTTTGGTTTTTCAAGTCGTAAATTGGCTCATTAATAATAGAAAGCGTCAAATCTCAATTCTTCAATCTATGTTCTCAATTAAAATTTACAGATTTCACTGCAAAATTTGATGGGTCTAAATTCTAATGGTGAAAATGGACTGAATGATTAACATGCGACATTTTTTATTATTAAGGGTAATTTGCCCAAGCTACAATTTGCTTACATGAAACGACCCCGTATCCCTTTTTAGTGAGGAGAACATTGATACTCTCATGTTTTCCTTTTTTCTTTTTTTTTTCCTTTTTTTCCGTAACGGGGCACTGGTTCAGCAAGACCGTGGACTCAATCCTTTTCCTCCGGGGGGGCTCTAAAACACGCTAGTATCCAATTGCGAATTCGCAGCCCAAAATTTAGCACCAATACCAGTTAGCCCAACTGGTAAGAGGAGTAAATTCTTTCTCCTACTGAAGAAACCTCTGAATCTGATGGAGTGAGGTCGGAGGGAACTGCAAGCTCAACTATTTGGGCGTCGGAAATTTGGAGAAGATGGAAGCAGTAGCTGAAGGGCTGTGGGGATTAGCGGATCAGCACGAGAACCAGGGCGAAATGGGCAAGGCCATTAAGTGCTTGGAAGCCATATGTCAAAGTCAGGTCTCCTTTCTCCCCATAGTCGAAGTGAAGACTCGCCTCCGCGTCGCCACTCTCCTTCTCAAGCATTCCAACAACGTCAACCACGCCAAAGCCCATCTCGAACGCGCTGTCTGTACTCATCATCCTTCTCTTCCTTGCTTTTTATTCATAGTATTCGGGTGTGTTTATTATTATTATTTTATTATTCTATTTGGATTGGCTGTTTTTTAGGGTGTTTTTTGAAATATTTTTACTATAATAATGTAAGTGAAAATTTTTTACTGTAGATGAGATTTTTGTGGTTATTTTGTTGTGTTTTTGGTGTTTTTGAGGTTGTCTTTGTTTGGTATTACTGTAACATTGTATATGAAAAATTTGTGTTTCAAAAAATGACCAATCCAAATGCAGCCATGTTGTTAATTTATTTAATAGATGTGCGTTCATGAAACTTTTAGTCGTTAGGATTCGGAATTAGGAAGGAGCAAGAGTGTGGGAGAGGGTTAGATGCTTTTACGCTTTTTAAGCGGAGTTAATGTGAGCAAAGGCTGGTCTAAGAGGTAAAACGACCTTTTAGCTTACGCAATATGCCAAGCTTCGACTATAAGGGTTATAAGGGCGAGAATGCCATGTAACTTATAATGGCATATAAGGGTTAACATCCTGGTGACATCTATTGACGATTGTCTGATGGTCGTTCGATTGAGAGAGTTATTTCTGAGTTTTGTTATATGGTGATTTGTCTAGTCTTTTACAAATGATTCCTACCATAAAACTTGCTTGATGCATTTTATTCTCTCGCTAGTTTTTTTTTGCTTCTGCTTTATGCAATCTCTCCCACACCACTCCTAACAAACCCCTGAAAATGGAAATTTTTGTCTTGTCATGAGGTATGGTTTGAGGATGCACAACGTGGATGTGTTGTGATTTTTGGATGGATCAAAAAAGAAAATTCTAATCCTATATGGATGGATCAAAAAAGAAAATTCTAATCAATATAGGATTTTAAGACAGCAAGATTGTAAAGTTTAAGAATAGGTCTTTCATGTTACGGTCCATATTAGGAAATTTTTGTATTAACTAGAATCGGTCAAAATCTTGCAGATAAATACTCCTATTTTTCTGCTGGCCCACTTTATTTGATTTTAATTTTTTGGGTTGGGGATGGGTCAAAACTAGAGAAATGTATAGCATCGGTGTGTTAGCGTTAGTGGATAAATGATTTTTCGCATAATGGATGTTAGGAGAATGGGGAAGGTGTGATCAACATAAAATTCTTTCTGCCTATAGGGGTGTACAATAACGCGGGGCCATTATGATGACTTATCATCCTAGTCCTATTATTAGAGCATCTAGATCGATTACAAAATGGATATTGTGCAAAATTAACAGGCATGTAGAAATTTAATTGTACAATGCTGCCATGACGTGGACTTACTTAAGAAGCAAATATGTAGAATGCATACGATGAAAGTGTTAATTGTACGTCTCCTTTTCTAATATGCATTGCGAATGATAGTCATAATTGAGACATTAGTACCTTATGTTTATGCTGACTGCAAGTTGATGGCCACCATTATAAGGCGAATCAGTTGCATCACCCAGCTCTATAACTGCTTTTCATCCATTAGTCATGAAATGCTCAACATGCATTACTTGTCACTTCCAACGATGATATCCTTGTCAACTCTTGCGATGCTTTATCTGCTATATCAGAGTGGTATTTTAGCCTTCACCTCTTATTTTAGTTGCAGTTGCAAAAACCAAACAATAATGTGTTTTCCAGACTTGTCTACCTAGTGTTCAATATTGATACTTTTGTTCTCTATTTACTGGTATGGGTCTTCTCATTTTCTCCCAAATGGCGTACTGGTATGGTCTAAGAAAAGTCAAATCTATGTGAATTTTTCTGAGATTAGTTGCCTTTTAGAAAAATCCATGCTTCCCAGGCCTTTGAAGTACTAATCTTGTTGTCTCTTGCAAATTAACAACTTGCTTTCAGAATTGTATTGAAGCTGAGTCTTATTGAGTCATGACGTTTTCCTTATGAGATACTGACATACTTGTTTTAATTAGCAAAAATAAAGAGAATGTGTCACGTATAGGTATTCTTTTCCTTTTTAATTTATGTGCAGCATTACAACTGAGTTTTGATAATTGACGCTCTAGTATATGATATGGAGAATTACTTTAGATGTACCTTTATTTGCTGTGAATGTATCATAACTGCTTTGATCAACACACTTTACTTGTTGCAGCAACTGCTTCTAAAGTCTATCCCTTCATGCTTTGAGCTCAAGTGTAGAGCCTTTAGCTTATTGAGCCAGTGCTACCATCTTGTAGGAGCCATTCCTTCTCAAAAACAGATATTAAACAAGGGGTTAGAACTCACTGCAACATCTGGAGATGGGTATGTGCTCTTTTTGATCTTGTATTGCCCCATGAAGATTGGTATCAAGCTGAGCTCATAAGCTTTTCTTATTTCACTTCTTGTGGTGTGACTGTGATTTTGGACTTATTTTACTAATGGGTGAATTATTTCTATAAAAGGTTTACCGGAAGATTATGGTTCTGCAACTTTAATTCTCAAATAGCAAATGCTTTAATTATTGAGGGAGACTACAAAGGTTCAATTACTGCTTTGGAGCATGGATACATCTGTGCAACCGAAATGTGTTATCAAGAGTTGCAGGTTAGTCTCAGTTAACATGTACATCTGTACTTCCAATCCGACTCATAGTCACTCTTGCTAATGAGTTTTTGTCCAGCATTTTTTGGCAGAATAAAAGAAGGGTATTTTTTCCTTTTAATCTGTATGCATGTCTAAGTTGCATCTTTCCTCTTTGTTTATATGGAAACAACCTGTTGAAACCTCTTGGCATCCCCAGCTAGTCTGATTTCTATCTTTATTAGCTAATGAGAAATAATATGCCATTTTACATTTTTGATCTCCTAAATGCTGTTGGTGGATCAGATGTTTTTTGCTACATCAATCTTGCATGTGCACCTTATGCAATGGAGTGATGTAAGTTTGGTGGAGGGAGCTGTCAAGAGGTGCAATATGTTATGGGAATCTTTTTCACCTGAAAAAGTAAGAATGAATCAGACTCTCCTTGTTCTCCCATTCTTCTTGGATATCTATTAGTAAGTTGTGATTATTTGCTTTCAGGGGTCTTTTCTTCTAGTTGTGTCTTTTGTTATAGCTGATTGTTGGTGATATAGGATCATATAATGGATGATGCTGTGAGAGTAGTTCTCTTACACACTGAATACTGATATTAGCATTACGGATTGTTGTCCTAATTATGTAGATTTATAGCTTGATGAGTAATAAAATTTTTGGCATTTAGACTAGTATGGTTAAAAGATTTGAAAGGACGAGTAACAAGCAAGGAACTACCCTTTGGAGCATGACTACATAATGACTAGGATCAGAATATTTATCTTGTCTCAGAGCATGGGAAGCTCTGTAGTTGACTCTTAACATGTTTTTCTTATTCGTCATATGAATAGATTTAGTATGTCAAGCCTTAGATATTGAGAGTATGGTTCAAAGGTGTTCCTGGGATCACGTGCTTCATTGTCATCCCTTCCACTGAAAAATTCTTTTTTTTTTCTCCATACACTTCAAAAACATGAAATGAAAAATTTTGTGAGCATAGTCATCCTTATTCACTAAATGCTTATAAGGAGGGGAAGTCACTGATACAGTACCAAACCAATGCTTGTCATGGACCAAAGATATCGCTAGGATTAGCCAGCCCCAGATGAATTTTGTTTGAATTCTACTCTGCTTGATTTTTGTTATGATCAAATGCTGGTGTAGTTGAGGGATCGTCAACTAAAATTTGTAACCAACCATGCTTAAACAAGTTGAAAGAAAATGAGTTGTGTAGATTATTGCTATGACACCATGATGTGTGAACTTGTAGTTAGGGCTTGAATGGCTCCATGTATAGTGCAATTTTCCTGATTATTTTCCACATTTTTCATCACCCAAGTACCTGAGATATTTCCCTTTATTTAGCTGAAAATAGTTCAGGTGCACGGACAGAGAATGCTTCTGCTGTAGGTATAAATTCCCAGTGATATGCATGAATCTGGCCGACTTTTTCTTTGAGGCTTTCTTTTCCCTGTTTGTCTCTATCTTATGTTTTATAGATACATACCACAATCGCCACTACTATTTTTGTACATAGATGATCCTGGTTTATGGATGTGTCCGTGTACATTTGTTTCTATGCAATCACACTGGAACGTTTATATGTGGTACATTTATTCTGTTGTTATCTTAAAGACTGCATATTCAATGTCAATTGATGTTGCAATTTTGTTTTTTCTGCTGGGGTTCAAAAGGGACAACAGTGCCTTGGTTTACTCTTTTATAATGAGATGTTGCACATATTCTATCTACTCCGAGTCTGTGACTACAAGAGTGCTGCTCAACATGTGGACAGAGTGGATGCTGCAATGAAGTCTGACTTAGAGCGGACGCAACATATTCGGGAAATAAAGAAAGAGATTGATTCAGTAAATCTAAGTCTTTCTCGGCCTGACTTAGGGTACAGGGACAGATCTGCACTTTCTGAGAAACTGAGATGCCTAGAAGAGCAGCTTAGTAGTTTTACTGGAGTGAGTTCAACTGGCAAAGAATCTATAGAACCGGCTTATTTTGGAAATGTTAAACGAGCATTTGGGGATAAACTTGAGTTGGCACCTCCTCCTATTGATGGGGAGTGGCTACCGAAGGGTGCTATATATGCATTAGTTGATCTCAGTGTCGTTGTTTTCAGCCGTCCTAAAGGACTTTTTAGAGAGTGTGGAAAGAGGATTCAGTCGGGAATACAAACTATTCAAGAGGAATTAAAGAAACTGGGGATAGATGATGTGGTGAAGGAAGTGGATCTTCAACACTCTGCTATTTGGATGGCTGGCGTCTACTTGATGCTTTTGATGCAGTTCCTGGAAAATAAAGTAGCAGTGGATCTTACGCGGTCGGAATTTGTGGAAGCACAAATGGCATTGGTAGAAATGAGAAATTGGTACCTTCGTTTTCCAACAATTTTACAGGCTTGTCAGAGTATTATTGAGATGCTTAGAGGACAGTATGCTCATGCCATGGGATGCTATAACGAAGCTGCCTTCCATTTTGTCGAGGCATCAAAAATGACAGAGAGCAAATCAATGAAAGCAATGTACCAAATTTATGCTGCAGTCGCTTATATTTGCATAGATGATGCTGAATCCTCTTCAAATGCCCTTGATTTGATTGGCCCAGTATATAGCATAATGGATTCTTTTGTTGGAGTGCGGGAGAAAACTAGTGTCCTTTTTGCTTATGGGCTTCTTTTGATGAGGCAGGATAATCTACAAGAAGCAAGACTTCGGCTGGCATCTGGCTTGCAGATAACACACAATTTTATAGGAAGTCTGCAACTTGTCTCACAATATCTGACTGCCTTGGGAAACTTGGCTCTAGCTCTTCGTGATGCTGGACAAGCTCGAGAGATCTTGAGATCCTCTCTCACACTGGCAAAGAAGCTCTATGATATTCCAACTCAGATCTGGGTACTATCAAACTTAACATCTTTATACCAGCAGTTAGGAGAGGAAGGCAATGAAATGGAGAATCAGGAGTATCAGAAAAGGAAAGTAGAGGACTTGCAAAGAAGAATTGGTGAAGCATCCATGTCTCCTCATCATTTTGAACTAATTGACAAGATAAAACTTGAAGCTCATCAACTCAGCGAGCTTGACATCAAGCGCGTCACTGCTGGCCGTTCAATGAATGTTGATCTTGACATTCCAGAATCAGTTGGCCTGTACACTCGAGCTCCAATGCCTGCATCCAATAGGCTCATGGATCTGGACTTTGGGAGGCTTGGCAGGCATAAAAATTAGTTCCCCACGGTTGCACTTGTAAATTGGTTCTCTCGCTATTTGCACAAAAAGAAGACAATTGGAAACATGAAAGATTAGGATGACCCAGAAAGTTTATGTCTAGGTTTTTCTGCCTCCTACCCTCTGTAATTATGCAAGTATTTTTGTGTGTCATGATATTAGTTTTAGCTGTTAAGCTTTTCCGTCTGACCAGAGGAGATAGTTCTCGTATAGCTGCGTATGTTTGGATTGTATTTTTCTGGATTTTTTGTGGAAAAATTATTGTAATGCTTTAATATATGTGAGGTAAAAAGGTAATTAAAAAATATGTTCACGGAAACGTAGCAATTGTCATTGTTAAAAAATTGCTTTCCAAGAAAAATTGCTTTCCAAATAAGGGACATCTTGAAATTGTCATCTTACTTGAGTTTCTGTCAGCTGATCCAGCCATCTCTTCTGGATTCAGTTTTTCTGAAAATAACAGCTTGCCACCACTTCTTAAATACGGGCAAGGTTCTTCTTCTTTTTTCCCTTGTGTTGGAGGGGGGACAAATATGTTTTTAGCCACTTTATGATGGGATTTACCGGCAACTTTTGACGGCATAAACATCAGTTTTTTTTTTTTTTTTTGTTAAAAAAGGGTTTGCCGCAAGGTTTTATGTTAGCAGGAAACTTGAACAATGGGTAATCCCAGAGAAACACTACTGGTTATTCATGCATGATGGATTCCGTACTTCGTTTGCGGGGTTAAAAGAGATGTGGAATGAAGAAACAGAAGAAAACCAAAAACGAACCCAACCACAACCAGTATGGGGCGTAGCTTTACCGAGGAGGACCTTAGAACCTTAAAGAGCAGATGACTGATACGGTTCCTCAATTATTTTATTTAAAGCCATACTAGCCCCTAAACTTTTCTTTTTATCCAGTTTAGTCCCTTGACTATATTTATGTGGTTAACCTTTGTAATCTACTTGACAACCTCGTAATTAAAGCTCGCAGCTCCCTTAATTGTTGCGGCTGGCAAGAAGTTGGTTATTGACAATAACTTATTGTCGTTAGATTCGTCGTAAGAAGCTCAAAATTTTTTTGCTTCTGTATATGATTCAATTTCAATGATAATTTCTTGACAAATATATGCTTCTTTTTACATCATACTGTATATATACATGGAGAGCCATGGGTTATAGTGTAAATTTTTATTATAGATTTTTTTAACGGATGCCCAATGATTGGACATACATTAACACATCTAAAATTAACCTAATATATCTTGTATATACACATACTAACAATTATTACATTTTTTTGCATTTATATAGTTTTTCTAATTTAATTTTATCTACCATTTCTTGTATTTGTTTATTTTCTTTAATTAATCTTACATTTTAAACAAATATGACACCTAAAATATATTTTAATGAGTGTCTAATAAGCACCAATTAGATCCTGTTTTATATGTCTAATTTTACTTTTACAAAAACTTAATTTACGTTTCTAATTTAATCACACAACTACCCATAAATCCACATTGACGACTATCACAACTACAATTAAATTTCATCATATCTATCTACAAATGCATGTTGCCTGCATTGTTTTGAAATCCCATTCAAAAAACTATTAAAAAATCTAAATGATTTTTTTTTTGTTGATGAAATTTCTATACTAAAATTTTTTAGGTAACAAATGATTTGACCTAATATTGCTCACATTTCGAGTGTGCCCTCAACACTCATTTTAATAACCGTTATAGCTGGATCTCCTATTTTACCCCAGTATTCACCTGTCATTAGTGCCAAAAAAAAAAGAGGGGGGGGGGGATAGCTCGGCTTTCATGGACCAAATTGGCCATGCAAATATAGTTGAAGGACTAAATCGGCTAAGAGTAAAGTTTAGGGACTATCTTGACTTTGCAAAAATAGTCAAGGGACTCTTTTGGTAACTTGCTCAACTTTAAACGGTGCACTTGCCTTTTTCTTCTTCTTTTTTTTTTTTTGAATTTATCTTTATGCACGGCAATTTACCCAACAGAAAAAAAGGGGTCTCCGTTTGTTCTTGCCTTCTTCTCTGAAATTAGGAATAACTCAGCTTAATTTACGGTAATCATGTGCCTATATGGTACAATGTATCTGGACACTACGACTTGGCACCAATTTATGCGTAGTACCATTTGATTTGATTCATCTGAAACTCCATTTGAGTTACCATCGTAGGAGGAAAAAAGAAAAAGAACAATAAGCATTGATAAATTTGTAGAAGAAGAGGCATTCACCGCTTCGGAAAGTGTTTGTTTTAGCTTTATTAATACGCTATTTTCTTTTTTTGGCAAACAAAAAAAAAAGCTAGTATTTTCTATCAAACAAGGTCCACATAATTTATTTTAAGTTTCTTCAAATTTCTCCTCGAGCCTGAAACCGAATGCGGTGACTGGCTTCTCTTCCGTGTCAACTGTTTCTTGTCAGAAGACGCCAAAAAAACCGACCCGCCATCTCCTCCAAAAGTATCTCACGAAGGACTTTTGTCGAACACATAAGGCTCAATTGAGCCTTTACTTTCAGCCAATGCATTGACAAACTAGTATACAAGAAATAAGAAAAACAGCATCGATCTCAAAAAAAAAATAGAAGAAGAAGATAAATGCAAGGTACGATCGCTTCCCGGTGCTTTAGGGCTAGCGAGCTCTTATTCACTAGAGCACAGACCTTAATCAATTGCGGACCTTCACGTTATTCCTGCCAAAATGGAATTAGCTCTATTCGCATGGCAACTGGCTCAAGAATCCCCCGAAATAGCTTAATTTTCGCTAGGCAGTTGTCCGCAAAATTCAGTCCGTGGAACTCTTCCAGAACTTCCCCCTATTTTTTAAAGAACCTCAAAGGTTTTATAGCAGATGTCCCTGCAAAACCTTCCCCCCAGAGCCATGTAAGGTTTCTGATTCCCTCTGCTGCTTCTTCTAGTGAAATGTTGTACTGTTATTTATGTTAACTGGGATTGTTTTGTGATGGACAATAGGGGTCAATACCAAATGGTTATGGAGCTGAGATGTTTTCGACAAAAAGTGGGGATGATGCCCAAGGGAAAAAGCCTACGTTGGCAAAGCAAGTGGGAGCAGTGTCAGCAGACCAAGTTCCGGATGCCAAAATCCTGCAGACTCTAGCAAAGTACCTATGGATGAAGGACAATTATGAATTCCAGCTGCGGGTCGTTGCCGCATTAGGTTTCTTGGTTGGTGCCAAGGTAAGGGGAAAAAGAGCACGATTCGTTAGATGTCAAATAACAAAATTACAACCTGTTCTAAGCTTTATTTGTTTGGAGATCAAAGGTTGAGAATTTCTGTTTGTTGTGGCTTTTTTTTTTTGCTTATTCAGGTGTTGAATGTTCAAGTACCGTTCTTGTTCAAGCTTGCTGTTGACTGGTTAACGATAGCAACGGGCAATACTGGTGCTCTTGCTGGGTTTAATGCTGCTAATTCAACTATGTTAGCACTTTTTGTAAGCCCTGCTGCTGTTTTGGTAGGCTATGGGATAGCACGAGCTGGGGCGTCTGCTTTCAACGGTACTTCACTATGATGTAATTGCTGATGCTTGTCTTCATACGTATTGATGAGAGTTTTGGATTGTCTTTTCTCTTTCATGAAAGATTAAACTTTTACCAGAACGTGGTGTAAATATTGGAATTTGAGTTCTTAATTTTCTTTCTGGCATGTTCTTTTTCTCCAGAATTGCGAACTGCAGTTTTCTCTAAGGTGGCATTGCGAACCATTCGATCTGTTTCCAGGAGGGTAATAACTAATGACACTTCTTCTTCTTATTCCCCTCCCCTCCCCCCGCCCCCCCCCCTCCCCCCCAAAAAAAAAACCCCCAAAAAATATTTTTCCCCTTTTGTGCTTTGCAGTGAGAGAGCTATGGATTTTTTTGTTAGTTAGTGCCACTGCTAAGGAATTCAGCAGCATTAATTGGAAAATTTTTCTTTTCCTTCTAATTTACTTCTCTTCCTTGTTTTGCTACATTTCATTTGAGAAATGGATGTAATCAGTCTTTTCAACTTCTAATTTCTCAGTAGGTCATAGTTGATTGTAGGATGTGATAAGTATATGTGCGCTTCTGATTGGCTGTATTTCAGTTGTTCTGCATGTGCAAGTATATTAGCTTCCTGTGTATGTTTGATTTTGACTTATGTTTTGCAACTTTACAGGTTTTCTCTCATTTACACGAACTTGATCTACAATATCACCTAAGGTATTTTCTTCAGAAGCGTTATTGTTAACATCTTAATTGCATCTATTGCCGTGTATATAAATCTTTGAGATAATGCTGTCCTTCTCTGACTCAATCCTGTGTGCAAAAGATGACTGTTTTTGATTTATTCCTTGGATTTAAGTTTACTCGCATATGCATTTTAGGATTTTTTTAAAAAATAACATCAAATTCTGTCGATGTTTCTAAACTTGCTTTGCTTCACGCAGTCGAGAAACTGGTGCTCTGAATCGCATTATTGATCGAGGAAGCCGTGCAATTAATTTTATTCTTTCGTCTATGGTATTTAATTTGATACCGACTATATTAGAGGTATTGACTTCAGGCATTTTGTTTCTTTAGTCCTGTAGTCTTTAAATTTTAGCTACTTCTGTAAATAATTTATGTTGTGTAGCTTCAAGGTAGAATTCTCACTAGTGTGAGCATTTAAATTGCTTTTGTTTCTCTCTTTCTGATTACTTCTTAAATACCTTTAACACGAAGCCTTCAGATTTCCATGGTATCAGGTATTCTTGCCTACAAATTCGGAGCTCCATTTGCATGGATCACTTCCCTCTCAGTAGCAACGTATGTTGCTTACACTTTGACTGTGACACAGGTATTCTCCAGTGAGTTTGAGATTTGTAAATGCTGTTTCTTGAGTTAAATTTTCTTCTCAAACAAAGTTCTTTGTGGATACCACTGGATCTTTCTTCCAGGTTTCATAGTTTCTGTCAATCTGTTTGTCTTAAGCTAAAGTGCATCTCTACTTTCAGAGGGGCTTAATGTAGCCCTTCGATGAATTCATTATTCATCAACCATTAGTTTTTTCTGTATTCTATAGCTGCTACAAATTCACCCATGCAGGATGTTTGATGTTTCTTTGTTACTCCAACGTGATGAAACTATCTAATCTTTCTTCTTCCTAAAGTGTACTTAAATTCTGTTTTTCCTAGTGGAGAACTAAGTTTAGGAAGGCAATGAATAAAGCTGATAATGATGCAAGTACAAGAGCAATAGATTCTCTTATCAATTATGAGGTAATAGTCCAAAGATTTTTTTCTTATGCCTTGTTTTGACTGTAGAATTGATAATATATTTCTGTTATCATGCATTTAACATCTCCTTTTGCCATTATCTTCCAGACAGTTAAATATTTCAATAATGAGGAATATGAGGCTGAAAAGTACGATGGATTTCTGAAAAGTAAGTTTTCTTTGAAGAAAGAACACTTGATTTTAGATTAATTTTTCACCCTAATTAGGATCAACTCTGTATGTCAAACTGGATATCATTCTATTGAAGTTATATAGTTGAATAATAGCTTGGAGCTTGATCTCTTAGATAGAGATCAACTAAATGGATACAGGTGCTAACAGGGACTTTTCAGTAGTTATTTTCTTCATCTCTTTGTGAAATTGCATAACTGCATTGTAGAACCAAATGAGATTCAATCTGGTAGCCCTTATTAGTGGCTTGATTGGACTGGTTACTGCTAAGATTATTAGCTTGATTAGGGAGATTTGTTTGATTTTTTCTGGTTAGTGGTTCCACATTTTTCCTGTTGCCTACAGACTATAAAACCTTTTCTGTTTTCCTTTTCGGTTGCCTTTTTTGTTCTAATCTGGTTGTTTATTTGGGGATTTTATTTTGGCTTTTTTGTTTGGGAGGGGGTGGGGGAAGGGAGGTTGGTTTGGGAGAAATGGTAAGGTTTCATTTGCAGTGTGGTCTTCTTGAGAACTCTTTATACCTTAAGGTCAATTGTTCCTTTTTACCCCGAGAATTTGAGAGTTCAAAATAGTAAATTCAGGAATCATGGTGATATTGGCACTTTCTTCCAGGATATGAAGATGCTGCTTTAAAAACGCAGAGGAGTCTAGCACTTCTCAACTTTGGCCAAAATGCGATATTCAGTGTAGCTCTTTCAGCTGCTATGGTATTGTGTTCACATGGAATTATGAATAGCCAGATGACTGTTGGAGATCTGGTAGAGTTTTTACCTGCAAGTTAGCTTGTTTAAATTCCTCGCTTTCAGACTGATTTGACTATGCTAACAAGTTGTTTTCCTAAAGGTCATGGTAAATGGGCTGCTGTTCCAGTTATCACTCCCTCTGAACTTCCTTGGCAGTGTATATCGTGAAACCATTCAGAGTCTGGTTGATATGAAGTCCATGTTTCAGTTGCTCGAGGTAGTTTTATTCTTTGCAATTTAGATCCATAGGTAGTTAAAGTTCTTGGTTGCATTCATGAAAATAAGTTGCTGGACTTTTATAACGCCTTATTCTTGTGTCTGAGCAGCATTTCAGGTTGATTTGATATTATTTTTGAAACTATGATATCCATTGGATATTAAACTTCCTTGAGCTCTCCCGTCCTCCTTATTGTCTATGCATATGCATATTGAGGAGGGGCTCTTTTCTGGTGGCACGCTCATATGGAAGCCTGAAGAAGCATGCATGCTGAAATATACTGACCCTACAGGTTGAGGTCTCTTAACCTCTACCTACCGAGCTTAACTTTGACACCAACTTAGAAAATTTCATTTAACCACCGGTGGAGGTGGGATGCAACAAGCAGGAGATGTTTGATATCTTCTTAATTTGATTTGTAACCGAGCCAAAAAAAAAAAAATTTAGGTCTCTCTCTCTCTCCCATTCATTTGGTTAGGTGTTATTGCACCTTCATGAAAGCCATAACTGAAAGCATAGTCGAGGACATGAATAGAACTTTTGGTTACCTTTCTTTCTTTGAGGAGAGAATATTGACTCATTCATGTGCATGTCAGGGTTTGGGGTGCTTAAAATGAATAAAGACTATATCTTGTGTTAATTATGTCTTCTTTTTTTCGCATAATTTTTGGAGAAAAGTACTTTTTAGTTATAGAAACAAAGATGATGTAGCAGTAGTTGATTTTTTTTTTTCCGTTTTTTGTTTTTAAGGGTCTGCTATACCTTTTCAAGGATTTTGGAAGGGGTACTAGTAGTTTGAGTTTGTAACAAACAAGAAATGTGATAGATGGTAACTGTAGAGGCTGCGAGGAACAGTTTTTGAGGATATTTTTAGGCATGAAATGGTGATGTGTAACTAAGGTTTAGCAGCCAGATTTTTTAATAGAGATCAGAAGAAAAAATTGTAGTCTCAGTTGTTAGTCAAGCATAAATAGCTCAAAATTTAGATAGTGAAGATTTAATGTTAAGTTCTTTCCTTTATACTTTGGTTATAACTGAAATGAAGATAAATTTTATAATGTTTCTTGGATTTTTATTTTCACGTTATGCATCTTTAATCAAAAGCTTTGAAGGTGCATTTTTTATTCATGAAACATGCCTTGTCCTCGGAAGCATATGCTTTAACTTCTGCATAAGTTAGAAGTGCTCAATGTCAATGGTTTCATGACTTTGCTTCCCTTTGGTATTGTACATCAACAATGTCTGTCCTCAAATGACATTCGTAGGAGAGAGCTGAGATTAGAGATGCAGATGATGCTAAACCATTGAAGTTACGAGGGGGGAGCATTCAATTTGACAAAGTTCATTTCAGGTTTTCTTCTACTCCTCAATTTAGATTTTGACTTCCTGAAATTGGGCAATTGTTTTACAAACAAAACATCCATTTTTTAGAAGATAAATTGCAAAGCATAGGGGCTTGAAATTCTTTATTTTATGGTCATGAATGCCGGCATAATCCTTCAATGTTGAATGTAAAAAGTGTTTTTGACTAGGCAAAAACTGGAAAGTAGAAGAAATAAGTCTCGGACATTGTTGATACCTCGTGAACCACGATATGGTTTCAGATTCTGGATAGCATATTATGATTGAACTACAAATCTTTTATTCAGCTACCCCTATGTTATGATCTAACCTTCATGACTTTTGGGGAAAAGGTACCTATTAAATGATGCACTTCTGGTTGCCTTTTCCTATTTAGTTGGTGCTAGGTGTTTGGTTTAGATTATTGCTTTAGCTCTTTTAGTCTTGCATTTGAAGAATGTTTTTGAAACATTGTTGGTGACTATTCATGTTTCTGCTCTTAGTTATTGCCAGAGAGAAGATTCTCAATGGGGTATCTTTTTTTGTTCCAGCTGGAAAAAGTGTAGCTATTGTTGGCACCAGTGGTAGTGTAAGGCTTTATATCTGTTACTAATTATTCTAAGCTTGTTTTGGCAATATGGAACTTGATGGCCTCAAAGCAGTCTGTTTGCATGTGCTTAGTGTGTTTGCAATTCCTTTTTTTTCCCCCCTTAATTTTAGAGGATCAATAGTGGTTCCCCATTTAACCCCTTGATGACTCGAACCCGTGAACCTCTTTGGTTACAAGTGAAGCGTCTTACCAACTAGGCTAATGGTTCATTGTCAGCATGTATGCAATTCTAAAATATCAAATCATGGAAAACAGTTGACAAACTTTTAACAGCAGTTTATCTTTTGAGTGTTCAATCCAAGTTGTTGAAAAGGAAAGATTGAAAATAGTATGGATTTTGAGTGTGATGCTTAATTTTGCCTGGCTTGAAGATAAATTTCTGATGTTTATAGTGTTGGTGGACAGGTAAATCAACTATTCTTAGACTGCTTTTCCGGTTTTTCAACACTGATTCTGGAAATGTAAGAACCTGTTGTCTTTCTTCCTTTCCTCGTGCTCTCAAAGTAGACACATTTTCAGAACTTAATGATATGTGCCTATGGAAAGTTTTTGTTTCAGTGGTTCTTCTGTTCTTTTTGTTAATTTAATTGCTATCTTACCAGGAATTATGGTACCTTTATGAGACAATTGGGAATAGAGTAATTTAAGAATGCTATCTCCTTTACAATATAAATTACTAACAAACATGAGACATAGGGGTACCAGTGTGGAAAGTAGGTTTCGCTGAGTACACTACAATCAAATGTAGTATTTGCGTTGTTTCATGTGACACTGATTTGTTTCTAATGTCTTATGCTTTTAAATACTTCCCATGGTAGATTTAGTCCCTTTGTGGCGTTGATATAGAGAAAGAAGTTGCTTTGCTTGATTCGTTAAACAGTTTTTTAGATCTTACCTTTGGCATGCATGATGATTGAATCCTTTTTGATTGGGCTGTAAAAAATTCTGCATTTAACTTGAGTGTTAAACATAGTTAAGAAAAAAACGCAATCTTTCTTGCTACATTTTTTAATTGGTGACTTGGATTATTACTCCCCCCCATCCCACAATGTGTGTTGTGCTTTGGAAATTGCAATTGTTATCAACAGTAGATAGAATTTTGGAAAGTTTTTGCTTTAGTTTCCCATTTCTCCCTCTGGAAGAGCTATAAGCATTGTACTAGCATATAAAGAAGTGTGGGGTCTGATGTTTGTTTCAACTTCATATTTTCATTGCTAACTAGCACGTGTAATGAGGTCACTGAGTTCCTTTACTTTAGGCGGCTGTCACGCGCTTCAGAAGTCGTTAGTTTGGTTTCCTTGTTAATAGCAGTGGACCCATGGAAAGACATGCATTGGACTTTTAAGGAGTGTCTGAGGGGTAAATGAAGAAATTGAATAGAAATATGTTAGCCAATTAAGGACAAACACTTAGGGACAGCCCAGAAAGGAATGTATGACAGTATCAATGGGATGGAGGGAGTACTTGATTAGGTGGTTATGTGTGTAAGTTTTCCTTGTTTCTTAGATTTTATTGATTTAAGTATTCTCTTTATTTGACAGATAAGAATAGATGGACAAGATATCCAGAAGGTAACATTAGAGAGTCTTCGGAAATCTATTGGTGTTGTTCCACAAGACACTGTAAGTTTGAAATAAAAAGGAAGATCATTCTCTTTTCTTATTTGCTCTGAAACTTTGAGATTAAATTCTTAGGCATTTGGTTTCTAGAATACGTGACAGAAGCAATGCATGTTGAAATGCAGGTACTGTTCAATGATACGATATATCATAACATCCATTATGGTTGTCTTTCAGCAACAGAAGAGGAGGTTTTTTGATAAATCTATTGTCATGCATAATCTCGATTGGTACCTTGGATGACTTTTCCTTATTTTAAATTTTTATGGAATTTGTCAGGTTCATGATGCTGCTCGACGTGCAGCAATTCACGATACTATCATGAACTTTCCGCAAAAGTATTCAACTGTAGTTGGGGAACGTGGACTCAAAGTGAGTTTTATCTTGGAAAAAATTTATTCCTTTGAGGTGTTGTTTATGCTTGATGTTTATATCTCAATATGTTCAGTGCTCTTTCTGTTGCTGTATCTTGGAAACATGATTCTATATTTGGATTGAGAAGAATAGCATCACAATTCATTAGATTTTTTTCCCTTTTTCGAATACCTGTAGCCTAGCTGGTAAACATTTGTCTTTCGAGCTAAGCGGCAATTACCCAATCTCTATGCTGATGTAATCATGTAGTTTGCAGATTTCTACCTTAGTGATTCTTTGCGTCAACTGATGTTTGTCTTTCATTTTCGTTCAGCTTAGTGGTGGTGAAAAGCAGAGGGTGGCCCTAGCTCGTGCATTCCTAAAAGCACCTGCTGTTTTGTAAGTTCACTTGCTTGTAGTCTGTTCTGCAAATATATGATGTCTGTTTTGCTCAATTTCCTTGGTTGAAAGAGTAGAGAGTTGGTGAATCACCTATTGCAACCTTTAATGTGGAGAAACAAATGATTATTGAAAGTTTTCCTTCAGGAAGAATACGACTAAACAAGTTGATGATAAGAAATTGAATTTCACTAATGTTTTGAATTTTAATGCAATATATGTATCCCTTGTACACCAGGATTACCCTTTCATGAAATAACATCCTTGCTATTCATGGAAAAGTGTTTTGTAGACCATCAGTCTTTGGGTATTATTAAAACATCATGATTTTGTTGTTTATGTTGCCAGGCTTTTGTGATGAAGCTACAAGTGCCCTTGATAGCTCGACAGAAGCAGAAATTTTGAGTGCATTGAAGTTTCTCGCTAACAATCGGACTTCGATTTTTATTGCTCATCGACTGACGACGGGCCATGCAGTGTGATGAGGTAAAATTTTTTGGAGAGCAAACAGCTTTTTATTGTTACACTTTTTTCCAGGACTTCAACCAATGTCATTTGCCTATATTGCCAGGCAGCAATTTGATAACTATATTTTAGAAGTTTAATATCTTGTTATTGGTCCGGTGTTAATTAATACGAGTTTGTAGCAAATTGAACTTACCACAATTGCCCTTATCCAGAGTTACTGAAATCGAGGCAATGTCTGGTTTCTTCTCTTGATACATTTTATTCATGTACACCAGTTTTCTTTATTCTGTTGCTTTTGGTTGTTCCTTTGGCCTTTCACTGCTCTTTGTTCTTATCCTCACCTAACTTTGGATATTGTTCTGTATTTGTTAGATTATAGTCTTGGAGAATGGGAAGGTTGTAGAGCAAGGTCCACATGAAGTTCTCTTGTCGAGGCCTGGGAGATATGCGCAACTATGGACACAGCAGAATAGCACTGTCGATTCACTTGACGCAGCAATCAAATTGGAGGCATGAAATTTGTTTTCTGTTTTGTTCTGCACAGTGAAGGCATGTTCGATAGTTGTGGTTCTCCCCTTTCAGGCTGTATCTATTCACATATGTCATAGGTAGGATGCTCTTACATATCTGTAGTCAGCTGCATTGGCTGCTATAAGCCACTGAAGATTCAACTTTTAGGTTTTTTGGTTTGCGTTTAGGATTTCTCTTGTATTACGAGAATGTAACATTTTGGACCAGAAGCGCTCTAAAAATTTCTTGGTTGCTATAAACTCGATCTTATGGCATCAATGGTTTATGGCAATTTGTGGGGCTATTCTTAGTTATGTTTCTTTTCTAACATTTTTTTTTTTAATATTGAAAAGAGGGGATCAACATGCAACCAGTTGTAGAGTATAAATATATTCGCAAGTTTGACATGATAGGTTACTTATTGCACCATTCTCTAACGACTTGCGAATTTTGAGCACAATTTTGGCTGGGAGACCTTAGTAACTGAGAATCACAATTTTGAGAGTAAGTTGGGATTTGCTTTCTGCACCGGCGATTTTGACTGCTTTCAGAGAGGAGGCGTGGGTTGTTATCTAAATGAGCCACTCTGGGCCGTCAGCGGTTTTGGTACATAACTGTAACCATTCTTGACTAACATGGGCTCAAATGTAACGCTTTTCTGTGGATCCTGGAAGTTTCACATATTCAGTTGGACTTCGACTTTGTCGTCTCTAGACAGACTGTCACCTGCAAGTATCAGTTGCGGACTCGACGGATCCATCATACATTTAGCACGTGCAACTAAAATTTTTGTTTTCACAGAGGAGTTGGCTCCTTTGTTAGATTCGATGGATATGCGTTCAGTCAGGGTTTGTCCTTGGGCTCACACTTGGTTAGACCTGATTTTCAAAAATTTTATGGTCCAAATCATTAGGTTGTTTGGATCATTAGGTTTTTGAAGATTGGGTCCACCCAAGTTTGGACCATGTCCTTGTCACTTAAGCTTTGCAGGAAAAGATTTATTCTGTGTTTTTCAGATGCCATTTTGTTATTTTTTTTAATGACAAAACATATTTCATTAACGAATTGTTGGAAATTATCCAGCACGATTGATAAACATTGTTACCCCTAATGGCAGATAAAATATGCTCTAAAATTGTATATCTGCAATTTAACAGATACAAAAGACCTGAGAAATTAATAACAAATCTAAAAAGTACTATTAATTTTAAAATAATCTCCTCATAGAATAAATCGCTACAGCCCACTCTGTGCATATTGCAATCATCAGATCTACTAATCAATAGTTATAAGCTCCAATAAAGATGATGAGATCTGCCGACATAGACCCAAATTTGAAATAAATTCAGATCTAACAACCAGATCTGAAGTAAATTCAATTCAAACAACAAAACAAAGAGAAATAACACAAAATCTCACTTGGAACTACTAGGAGAACAAAAATTCTCACTAGGAACCCTAAAAGAAACATAGATCTCCCACTAAGAAAATTTAGAAGAGACTTTATTAGGAAAATAACAAAACGAAACCCAAGCTCTCTCCTGAAAAGAAAGAGATTCAGATAAAAGAAGCAGTAGAGAGAAGTTGGAGAAGAGGAGCGGTGTTCTTTAGTGACTATGGATCATCAACTTAGTTTAGACGTATGGTTAGCTAGAGGTAATCCCAACCATTTAGGTACCTGACAACGCTGAATAGCAATTTAGGTACGTGACAACACTGAATGGTGTGAGATGCCATTTTGTTACTAATTGAATATAAGCTGATAGATAGGTATACTTGATCATTTAAGTAACGATTAATGGAACATTTTCCTTTGGACATATTCCTCACAAACCCGTGTTAACTATTATTGATTGGCAGGATTTACACCGCTCTTATTTGCTTTAGATTTTACAAAATCTATAATTATAGAGAATAACTAGAATCAATAAAAGTTAATCTTCAGTTGATTATTTATTTTAACATTTTTTTGAGTATTAAAAAAATATAATATGAATATGAAAGCGAACAAGAACATCACAAAAATTGAAATCATATTTATAATTATTAGTTAAATTAATCAACCTAGAACTTATTCAAATTATTTATTTATTTTTTAACTTTTTAGTGCAGTGGTAAGATTTGAGAAACAAAGAGAGAAATTTGAAATCAATAAGACCTTTAATTCCATCCATCCGAACTTTAGTAGAACCTCGTCTCTCGTGACATGCTTAAGCTATTAACTATCTATCATACAAAATTGTTGCGCCTTAGTATTTGATTTGATTAAGGGATTAAATGATATCGGAATATTAGACACAAGAGAAAACCGCGGGCATAAAAAAAATTTTTCTCATTAGATTTTTTATTGCCAAGGAAAAATCCAGAAGGCTCTGAAGGCAGCCCACCTCAGGACCTCCAAGAGAAATAAAGAAAAAAATGGCACAGCCTAGGGCGTTAAGCCACATGCAATAATATGCCAATCATAACGTAAAACAAAAGGTCTCCCCCGGCCTTCCTCGTTCAATACACACCCATTTGGTTACTTGCGAAAAGCCGTTTTGAGGGTTAGAGAGTTCCAACACAGACATTTTGGCGCTAACCTAAGGTACGAGAATAAGCATATACAAGACTCTTTTTATGTTTCTGCACCGAATCTATACCCTTTCCAGGTTCTTAGAATAAATCGAAAGACAAAACATTGATATGCCCACACGAAATCCCCCCTCTCCAAATGCAAAGTCTGCAGAATATAGAAACTCTCTATAACTAAACTGCTAAACCAAATGGGGAGTTCATTTTCTTGCATTTGTGATCCGTCTTCAACCGTCAACAAGCAAGTTCCGGTCATCAAAGAAGACGGTGAATTGCTCAAATTCAAAGAAGGCATCCGAGTAAAAGACATTCTGTTAGCATACCCCTACCACAAAGTCATCAGATGCTCTTCAGACAAAACTGTACTCCCAGAATCTTTCCAGCTAAGCTGCAATCAGCTTTATTTTGTACTGCCCCGTGGGCTAGCCTTGGATGATGAAACCTACGACAGCCTCCTTAAATTAGCAGCATCAAGAAACCCCAAATCTTCAATTGTTTTGCAGCGGAAGAAATGACAAGAATCTGCCCAAGGAAAATGGCACAAAAACCGGCCTGGCGGGGAATAAGGACATCATCACAACCAAGGATAAGGATGATTCAAGGTACCCTATGTCACGGTGGAAGCCGGCCTTGCAAACCATACCAGAGGCAAATTCGTCCTCAACCCTGCAATCCTGAGTGGAACAATCAAGTGGTACTGTAATGTAAATTAGCTCATTGTGAATTTTCTGGCAATCGACGAGACTAATGTACAAAAGGGTGTCAAGGAAATGCATCTCTTGTGTGTGTTTTTTTTTTTGTCTCTTGCTGCGCCTTAGTATATATATATATTACATTTTTAATGATATTTTGCTAACAGATATAGGGTTATTTGCTCTTCAACTTTCTGCACCAATATTATGTGAGGAAAGTATATTATGGCTGAGTTACTGAAGCATGTCAGGTTTACGAAGAATTAATCTGAAAAAGAAAATTGATGCAGAATTCAACCATGTGTATGCCTACGGCCTGCTTGAATTTGCTTGAACATGGCGAAAAAGGTTTAAACTAATGTAGCGATCAAGTAGAAGGCCGAAAATTTATCAAGACAAATCACGTAGCATATTTAATTGCAAGAAGGTTATGAATGCCAAGAGTCACGTACATAATCCATTTATTATACAGTTCTTCACCATGAAATTTTTCGTTCATATTTTTCTATTTTTGATTTGATTGACAAAACAAACAAAAGGGTATTTCAACCTTACGTAGATGAAAACGATATCCATTGAAAAACAACAATCAAGCAAATGCAGCAGAAGCCGAGTGGTTGGTTGTTGGGCATAATAAAATGAGTTGAACCAATGGCAGAAATGCCGAAAACTTCCGAGTTCATCCCCCACTGGCATACAATGCTAGTAGCTTTTAAATGTGCCTTCTAAACACAGCGTCTTTAGCAAAGTAAAAAGAGTATTCGTGCAAGCACCAGCAAAAGAAGAAGATCTCATCCTTGAAAGAAACAAGTAATCAAATCTGATCAGGAGATTGTTTTTGCAGGAAAAAGTGATTAAAATGAAATAAAACCTGTACTTTGTATTCTGGGACAGCACAATGAAGTAGCCTTTTTAATGCTACTAGTCCTACTCAACTCCACTTGATGCTTCATCAGAATCTTTAGAGACAACAGTAGTTGGTAGTATATATATAACCAGTAGTAAAAGCTATTTTAGGCACTTTATTTAATGGGTTGGGAGGTCAAGAAAAGAAGTGCAATAAGCCAACCCCAAAAAATAAAAAAGGAGAGAGAGAGAGGAGGCTGGGGGGGGACTGAGTCCATGGTGGCCTGCTCTGCAGCTTAGCTAGGGTTAAGGCCGTACTGTTGAAACACATAACGAGGTAGGCTGATAAGAAACCGCCCCGTTAATTGGATGGAGAGGCGGCAGAGAATCATGATGTTTACCCCACCCGACGTCCACTTTCTCAGACTGCATAATCTTAACCTTACCTACTGTTGCCGTTTGAGTGTTATTTCCCATAAAAAAAACTATTGCAGAACAAACACTTGATACATTTTCCCATACGTAGACATTCAGTGGAGACTAGATTAAGGAGTCCAGGATGAGATTCATCACTTTCCCAGAAAGTGGCGATATTCAACAAAGTAAATCTCACGAATGTCAACAAACTCTAATAGGTTCCTACATTAAAATTTAAGATTAGCTACAAGTTCCAATGCCAAAACCCATTAGACCAAAAACCCGGTCTTTTTTTCAAGTGGGTGCCAAAGTATTTATTCCTGCAAATAACCCGCCGGCCTGAAAACTGAATAGTGTAACTAAAAACCAACACCGGGTTGTATACTGCTCGCAAAAGTACGCTAATATACCTTTGTACTTCAGAGACAGCAAAATATTTTCGACCTCTTACAACCAGTTTAGCTGAAATCTCACTGGAGAGGAATGAATGAATGCGTTGATCGATCAAATTAAAAAAGGGACAAATGCAGCGCAAGATCAAACTAAAAGGGCTAGCTTGTCAGGACGAGACCAAACAAAGTACTACTACCAAAAACCATTTTTGAACAAACAACAACAACAACAACGAAGCAGGACATACCTGAGAAGAAGAAAACCACTGAAAGTAACTGGAAATCAGGTATGTACACTGGCTTCTTTAAAGAAAAAAGCTTTCATTTACAATATCTGAAATCTCACAACATTAGGCACAATACAAGGAAATTCTCTAAATTGTTTAACTACATTTTGAGGAACTTTCTAGAATTATTGTTATTACCATCTTATTTAAAGTACAGACCGACTGAAATTTGAGGGATCTTGAAGGCCTTAACCCTAGCTTGCAAAATACAATCCAGGTTACCAAGCAGAACTAGTTTGTTAACTGTAAATTTTAGACATACAGAAACTGTTAATGCTATTAGGTATGTCAAATTTCAGATAGAATTCTTGTCATTGAAGCTCCTCTCTCAGCCAAAACTCAAGACACCTGAAAGCGTGTACGTCCACTCAATTTTACACTGCTTACCTTTTGATGATGCCTGAGTATGTAAATATCAAAGTCATGCAGAAATCATGTAAAAAGAAAGGGAAAATTGGATTGTGGCACCAAAAGCTCTCCTGAATTGTCCCTCTGACAAAATTCTATGGCAGCTTAAGTTAGTAAGCCCTTTCAAGTCAAATTAGAAATTTAGATTGTGAGAGCACATTTTGGGTTTTTGATCCTCGCCGACTTGAAAATACAATGTGAATGTCACAAGAGGATAGTGGATGATGCATCTTCTGAGCACATATATGTTGAAAGCCAAAAAATCCTACTAAAAAGTCTAGAGAATCATTGTGGCATAGAAAGATCTAGTTTGCAAGGAAGTGGGAAAATAGTTGAATTGTGCACTCTGGAATTAACTACAACCATACAAATTAAGAGGCACCAGTGTGAGTCCAAAATCATCTGAAGTAGCTATATAGTGAATGATTACATACCTGCAATTTGGTCAAATCATTTGCAATGTACTTCCGGCGATAATTGATAGAAGAATAGGAGAATCCTCTTCCAACACAGAATTTCGAATAAAGCTATGGCTAACACAATAGTAGAAATCAAATGATAGGGAGCTCCCTTCAGTCCAAGCACAGAGAAGAGAAGGATGTGGTTTACCTCCCGCATCATTCACACATTCACAGTAGCACAATCCCATGATCCTTTCTATTGTGTTTGAATGAATGAGTCGGCAGCTAATTCAATCCCTCCGCCCACCCATGAGTGGACTGAAGAGAGCTCCCTCATATAATTTTTGGCAATTGCAGCCAGCAATCACAACGGCCAAAGGCTGTTGGGAACACGGATAACTCCAATAGCAAAAATCCCAGCATACAAGTCATCAATATAGATTATCACACAATAGCTGCTTTTGATGCACTAGATAATGTTATTACCATGAACTCAAGGAAATGATAGCTCAACTATCAAGGTAGAATTATGCTCTAGCCAAACAGCAGATTTTGTGGTCCTCTAATCTAGCTCCCGGTTGTCACAGTCTTTATAACTTTTACAAGTATTTTCTGTAACTTTAACTTGATGAAGAACGACTCTCTATGTGTTTCTTAGTGCCCACTATAATCTAAAGCACAATCTGGTTTCTTTGCTTCCCCCTTCCCCCTCTTATACGCTAATGATTCTTATCTCTGGGGCAGGAGAAATTGGCATTGGATAGCCAATGGACTATGATCGTGTTAAATGCTTGATAATTGGATTTTAGCATTAATATCACTGATACAGATTCTTTACGGCCTAGGAAATTAATGATCTCATTAGACATGGTAGGATCATAGACAACAAGTAAGCTATCTGAAAGAGAAGACTTTACTGAAGAAACTGAAAAATATAGAAATGGCATAATCAAAATACATTCTCTTCTTCTGAAATAGGAATTAGATAAGAAATTCAAGGGCAGGCAGTCTAGATCTATTTAGTGCCAGATGAAGGGCATTAAGCAGTTACTGGTAGTACCTTTTAACGTTGATTGCTTCGTAGGAGAGACGGCAAACAACTTAAAATCAAATTAGTAAATCTAAATCAGATTTTTCTTTTTTAATTTATAATAAAATTATTGCTGATCTAAGAGTATAGACATTGCATTCTCCAAGATGGATGCATCATCTGCAGTAAACCCCAACCCTAGACTCAGGAAGACCATATATGTATACATCCGCTAACCAGTGAGTGAGCACAGAATGTCAAGGGAAGAGGTCAAGCGAGAGAAAATAAAAACAATAGAAAGAGATAACTAAAATGACCACATGCAGAAAAGATGGGCATAAGACCGAAAAACGGTATAGTTAGACAAAACTCACGTAGATCATGCACAGAAAGACATATTTTCTGTAAACAGGAGATGTCCCCCTCGCACCTGAGACTAAGAGTGAAAAAGGAAAAAAGGAAGGTAGAGAAGTACATTATCTAGAAACAAATCGGCAAATCTGCCCAGATTTTGGAACACTAGGAAGGAGAATTTCCCTTAAAACCAAATCAAGAAAAAAGTAGAAAGTGAGCTGACTTATATGGTTTCACATGATCAATGACCTAAGATGCACAAAACATTAATAAACATACCTTCTTGAAGGCGAGTTAGAGCCCATTGCTGAATGCATCAACCCCATTTTCAAACCCTATTCATGCAAGTTGCATCTTGAAAGAGAAACAAGTTATAGAACTCTGGGAACAAGAAGGGAAAAAGAGAAGAAAAGCAAAAACGAAGGGAAGTTTACTAGTACTATTTGAAAGGTGGGAAAGTAAAAATTGGAAAGAGCAGAGATCACGGAAGACGAGCCCCGTTAGAGAGGAAGGGATGTGTCGCTCTCCTCATGAGAGTCAGAGAAAAGGAGTGAGTGATAGAGCAAGATAGAAGATCTCAGCAAATCTGGCAAAAAAAGCAGAAATAAAGAGGTGGGGTGTTTGCTACTACTGCTACCATTGCCCTTTTCCTTTATTTTCTCAGGAGATTTTCTCAGGAGATTTTCAAATACATATACAGATACGGCAGGAAAGATGATCTTAACTCAAGGGATGACTCGTATTTATACAGGTGTGGATAAAGTGCTGTGCCTCTCTACGTGCTCCCCTCTCCATGGTCTACTTTTATAGGAAATGAAAAGAACATTTGGTGGGGTTTTCTTTGACCATTACTCTTTTCAAGTCTTACAACAGTCTCTCTCTCTCTCTCTCGCGTCAGTGCTTTCATAGACGATATCTATCTGGACTACTCTTTTCCTTGCCCTCCCTCCTCCCAACAATTCAGAAGTATAATAGGGTTTGTCCTGTGTTTTGAACCTGGGGTCAGGAGAAGGCGACAGGTCATAGCTCAAATTACATAAATGTCCAGCTTTCTTTTCACATTGATTGCCTTGGTAAATCTCCAAGCCCCCACTGAATCCGGCATGTACCGAACGCCCAAGAATTCCAACTTCCAGTTTAATGAAAAATAAAAATAAGTACTGGCACAGCCAGCAATTTTTACTTGGTGCATTAGTCTTTTCGTCTGTTTCACGTATTGCAAGAGATTCCTAGCCATATTCGCTCCTAGACCTCACTGGCTAAACTAAAACGCAGAAGATTGTCTTTTATTTTCTTATTGCTTTTTTTTTCATGAATAGTTAAATTGAGGTTCAAATGCCAACAGTGATAAGTGATAGGAGTGACAAAACAAAGCAACTCATTAAACGGCAAAAACAGTAAGGTTACGTAAAATGCTCTAGAATATTAAGGGCTAAAATTGATGTAACTAATGAAAACAGCTCGTCTTCCATGACGATATTAACGTAAGCATACAATTTAATCAAATCCACACAAGAAAATAGCGCGAGGAAAATGACATTATTAATTATCAATATGCAGAGATAAGCTGGTTCTCTAAAATGAATTTGACTTGTCTGCTGATAGCTAGGTGTTGACTCTAGCTAGTAAACACTTTTTTTTTTTCCATAAAACAGACATGCCATATTGGCTTCCCTACTAATCTCACGACTTTTCTACTATTTTCTTTTTCAGTGAATAGTGAGGCAGAGGTTTAAATTAGAAAAAAAAAAAAGAAAGAAAGAAAACAATTCATTAAAGGGGAAGATAGTAAGCCGCGCCATAAAACATTTGAAAAATATTTGGGGGGATATAATTGAAGTTACTGATGAAAATTACCCGTCTTTCATAATGATATGAAAGATATAAGGAAACGGTTGACATCACGAATCAATTCTGTAAAATGACAAATCAACGCAAGAAAACAACAAGAGATTAGTTAGCAATTTGCAAATATAAAAGCCTGTTTTGATATTAGATTTGACATCTCTTTTGCTAGGCATTTAAACCACGTTTTATTGGCATCCCTACGAATGGAATGGATAATTTTGATTACAAAATATGAATTATATATTACAAATATTACGTGTCGGCATCCAAATTCCAGTTTTTTTTTTTTGTTATGAATTATGGCACTCGAGACTGGAACCTTACATACTAGAAACAAATATACATAAGCTAGTAGAATACATTTCTGTCTTCTGTTAAAAAAAGAAGAAAATTTGGAGCTAGGTCATGGGTATGTTCTGCTCAATGGCAGAATAGCTATGTTCATGATTAGCTTCTAGGTTATGGATAACAAACTAAACTAGGTGGATTAAAAATTAAAAAAAAAAAAACTCAGAAGCCCTAATTACACTAGGTACAAACACCCTAGTGGTAACTGGGGTGAGAGCCAATGAAACTGTGTCTAATAATGAGAATTGCTACAGTTGAGGCTCACTCTTTGAGGGGTGTCCGACTGATTAGAGAGAGATTGCAAATGACTGAAAATAGGGGGCTGCTCTCATCATGTCCATAAGTATTTTACTGATAAATTGAGCAGCAGTTTCTTCTGTGTACTTCCTTATATTGTAGTATAATTGCGCCTCTTTGTGACGACTTTCATTCGCCAGTTTAGTGGAAAGCTAATGCTTGGTGCCAACTGCCAAAATGAAAATAAATAACAACAGAGGCTCCACAAATAAGTTTTGGGTTCCAATTGGGAGTTGTTTATAGTATTGTAAATTTGTAATAGACAATTTCTTTATTCTTTGTGGCCATTTACGGGTCAATTCTTGTGCTTGTGATCTCGTCATTTTCCAATAAAATTTATTGGTGGTGAGAAATTAAAGGCCCTTGTTTCACATCCACAACTACTTCTGCTTGTAAAGTATATGAATCTCTCACCGATTTGTGAGATGGTTCATAGATGGACTGAGTCCATATCAGAGATATATGACTGGTTTTTTCCTCCACTCACATGGAAGGTATACAGCCCCAAACATTGCTGTTGTTGTCACTCAGAAACTCCAATGGTACAGAACTACAATAACTGGCTTGTCTGCATTTTCCTTAGCAATTAGATGGTTGGAGGAAAGACATTCATTTGACTCATTAAATTGATTAGGGAAAAAAATTTTGTTGTCATTCTCTTCAGGTACTATCCTGCAGAATATACTTCTATCTGTATTAATATTCAAGTTCATTGAACATGGCTAGTTCAAATTGGATTAGACAGCGTAAAATGAGCATGGGTTTTGTCGGAACCATAAGAAGACAAGCGTGGATAAACATGGATAGAGGGTATTTTGGATCAAATCATATGGCTACACATCACGGAGTTACAGAGAAAACCAAAACTTTCGACCAACATTTTATGGCTAACCTCATATTCTTCATTATCCTTTCCCCTCTCTGACTCCCAAGTGGCTTGCATGCACCAACATTTATGCTCATTTCTATTTTGGAAGTTTTTCTCGAGCATATTTGATTTGATTGCAACAACTCCGTGCCGATGGATACATGTACAGATATCAACACAGCCCTGTAAATAGTAACATCTCAGCTTAGTTTTTTTTTTTTTTTTTCATCTAAGGCTTAGTTTATCATTCCTGATGACCTATACAGCCTTTCATGCTACCACCGTAGGGATTTCTCCATGTTGGTTTGTCTGGGAATATTAGACCATCTCCGCAGCCAATCCAGCATTTACAAACCCCTATCGAGATTGCATATTTATTGCTATGTGATTCATGAGTCTGGCAATTGATGGAAAAAAAAAGTGTAGGAGATAATAACACTGTAATCTATTTTGCAATGTGATGTATATAAAATAAAAAGGTCGATAAAAATATATATAAAAAAACTTGTTTATAATGCAAGAAAAAAATTTACATATAAGTTCATACCCAAACAATAAAATATTTTTGTAATTTTTCTATTATGGTCACTCAAACCAATCAAAAAACTTTCTTTTCATTTTTTTTTATTGAAATCAATACACAACTGATATATTGCAAGAGAGTACGATTACAATTGCATGGGGTAAAGAAATATAAGGATGGCATAAAATTCATAAATTACATATGACTAATCTTTCCTGTACTGATAATGTATATCACTGTCAACGTTGCATGAATGACAATTATGCAAAATTTGAATTTGAAATTCAATTTTTACACATATATCATGGATTCAACAATAATAGTGTATATAAGATTTACTCAATTACGTATTGCAATTATTGTGGTCCAGTTAGGCGATAGCAAATCTCACGACGGATTTTGTGGGGTTAATTAGTCCATGTGTATATAGATATATATTTTTTATTAATCAATATGCAATATCAATAGTACTTCTATTCTTACAGTAACTTATCTAATAAAGGGTTTAACTGGATCAGTGAGAATTGACAGGGACTAAATCAACATTGGACCAAATGAGTGCATCACACACCAGTTTAAATTTAGAAAAGTCAAATATTAGTGACAAGTGATGAAAAGTAAACAGTGAACCATTGATCTTCTAAATTTAGAAAAGGGTGCCAGATACCATCTTTTTTTTTTTTTGGGGTCATATGACCACGTGTGATAGATACATTCTTAATGGTTACTGTAATAAGTTATTTGAAGCTTTGAATAAGTTGTTTGAAGCTTTGAGACACACATAAATTTAAGGTAACTAATTTAAATGTCATTATCGGACCAAAAAGTAATTTTAGGTTCGATTTGAAGTCCTGATGTTTGTATCACCACACACCAGCTATGTTGAGGTAACAGTGATTGAATAATATGTTTGTACTACTTGAAATTAATATTAATAGTATCGTAGTCAATTTTCATCCAGTACACGTCCGTTGCAATTTGTTTACATTTCCATACTCCCTTTCCCAACGATGCCTTAAAAATTCCATCCTTTAAGGACGATGAAAGAAAGCAATTCATTCCGCAATTTACTATTTTAGACGAGAGTTCTTGTTTCCATAATCATGATAATTATATCTGTTACTGAAATATCAGTGTTGTTCTTGGCTAGGGGTGTAAACAAATTTAGTTGCTGTTGTTCTTGGTTAAGGGTGCAAATGAATCTCTAATTAAACTGAACATTTTATTGTTCAAATTTGTTTGATTATTCTAATGAGTTTGAAATTTTGTTCAAATTTGGTATTTTTATTTGTCGAACTGATCTGGAACGAACTGTTTTCGACCGTTATTGGAGAATCAAGTTCGAACGAACTCTTATCAATTCAAATTTAATTCGAATATCAAGTAACTTGGTTGCATCTTTCAGCCGCATTCTTATTTAAACCAAAATTAATATGCGTATAAGCTCCTATTAAGAAAATAAACCAAAATTGAGTTGCATATGGACCAAGTGGGAATCGCAATAGAATTCTAAAAGAAGGCCTGCTTAAAAGAAGGCGTGGACCACGCAAAACCCATAAATCATTGCCCCTGATCGCAATCCAACAAATGGCCCACATGTCTGACAATGGAGGCCCAAGATCTTCAAGAAACTCCGCCGAAACTTTTGACAGGGCACAAAATCACAAAATTGCATGCTTTGCTCTCGCTCATGTTTTGGGGTAATTTTATTCTAGTCCTTTTGCAACATGTTCCAATGTGATTCCTTGGCTCTCCAATTTGACGCCTTTTTTTTTTGGGGTCAAAACCCTATTTCTCTCAATAACTAGCAAATTTGTTATATCATCATCTGCCTACTTTCCCCCCATCCTTACCCTTTGGTCAAAATATCATTTCTATTAACCGTGAATATAAACTTTGCATCAAATCAAGGCTTAATTTTAGAAGCTTGTCCTAACTACTCTGTAATCCATAGTGGGAAGCCATGCTTCCATAGAACATCGTGTTTTAAGTTTATTGCAAATGTAGCAATGCTCGATTCTACTCAACTTTCTTCCTCAATACAGAAGTGAAAACAACAATTCCATATTAACCCAAAGAAAGCAAGAGATGAAATGAACGAAAATTAAAATCTACAGAACAAGAGATAATTAAACGTTGAATAGAACTCATTCAATCGTGCTTAGCTTAATAGAGCTCATTACAGATTAATTCATTAAGCGATCAAATAAACGTTGAATGGGATTTTGTGTTAATAATCTGGCTCCATATATACAAAGTATCGTAAAGATGAATACATTGAAGTATAAAAAATTTGGCTCAATAGAAGTTTGGTTCCAATAAACTAGAAAAATCAAACTGAATTTCATGCAATAATATCCAACTTGATTCGACTCGTTTAAACTTACATTCCTTTTAAGAATATGGGTTGACACTCAAAATAGAAGTGGGCAGATAAATGGTATCTGCAACAAAAGAGACTCCGCTGAGATTAGTATTAAAATTAGCGGACGCAAAGTTAATTTTTGCCAAAAAGAAAAGAAAAGAAAAGAAAAGATAAGTGGGAATGCCCATTTCATAATTGAAGGAATCGGATGTGGGCTGGGTCGGAATCAGCCGGGGTTCAGTTAAACAATACAGCAGGTGGTTTCCCCTTGGCGCTTTTTTCTCTTTCTCTATCTCTCCTTCTTCTTTTTTTTCCGGCCCCCTTTTTGTCCCTGCTAAAAGAGGAAGAAGCAAACAAGGCGAGGTTGTTAGGTAACTTTAAAGAGGGAAAAGGATTTCGAATTCCATTTCTCTCCCGGCATTCAATTCTGATTGACTAGAAAAGTTTAGCTGGATCAAGGATTAGCGGTGGCGGTTCTGGAGTTCTGAGGAGAAGTCCAAAACAATTGATGGCGTATAGGAGGAGGCAGCAATTAGGTAAGGCTTCCACTTTCAAAGAAGAAATTGGGAGTCCGTATAATCCAGCTCCTCCTCCTCCGCTGCAGCTACCGGACGATGTTGACGGCGACGGCGGCACTTCATCGCCTTCCGCATCCTCTCTCGCTGCTAAAGCAATCAGAGCCTCTTCTGCTCATCGCGACTCGTCTCTCTCGTCGGCTTATGGCCAGTCCGCCTTCTCCTCTCCTCGCGACTCCAATCCCCTTCGATCCTCGTCTTCTTCCTCTTCCTCGCCCAAGGTTCCAGCTTTTCCAATTTTCTTATCCTTTATATATCTAAGTACTTTTATTCTCTATTGACTTGATTTCAGCATAGCTGTTTTCAGATTTGAAGTTGTTTTTTCCTGAGCTTTTGTAGATTTCCGTCGAATTGAGCTGTCACAGTTGAATAGGAATGGGTTTTGTTTTAGAAAAGTTTGACAATTTGGAACTCTTTCTTAGAAATGTTGGACTTGAATCAGAAATATGTTGTCATAGCTGAATAGGAATGGGTTCTTTAAGAAAAGGTTAAAAAGGTGACAATTTGGAACCATTTCTTAGAAATGCTGTACTTGAATCAGAAATATGTTTATAAAGTGCAACTTGGTTCCTTTTCTACTAGCACATAAGTGTGGATTCTTGTGATGTGACAGGAGTAAGCATATTGGCTGGGTTGTAATAATCTCGTTTCTTAAATGTGTAAAAGGAGATGCAACTGCAACGGGTACATTTCTGTCTGAAAAGCTTCAGGGGAATTTTATCATTCTAACTTAGAAGAGGGAATGTGAGTGAGTTGTAAGCTGGGGATTATCACCCTCTGGGAAGCCCAAAGGGACTGAGTGATGGTATTTCGTGCATGTGAATTATAAATTAGTCCTCAATTGGATGTTTTAGACATGAAGCAGTAAGAGTGCGTGATCAGATGTGGTTGCAGGCATGATGTCTTATCCATCTCCAAAGTTTGAGCTGCCTTCTTTTAAAGACACTTTATTGGCTGGGGTTGCCTGTTAAAAGTGCAAAGATGAGGGATCAAAGGTGTAATGTTTCCAAACTAAAAGCATTTAAGCAGTTGTGCATCCAACTAAAAAAGAAGTCAATAGCTGAAAAATACATGCATGCCTCTTCCTGGGACATGCCAAATGGACAAGAAGTTAGTTGATGGATTCTTACATTTGTGCTTCTGGAAAAGACCCCATACCAGTATACGAGGTTTTGGAATCATTTGGATCACTTTGTGGATAGGAAATTTCTGTAGTTTAATAAGTGAATTAATATGTTAGTGAATATTTCTGCTTTAAACTTGATGTGTTGCATGATTTTATGCATTGGAACAGTTTGCAGAATATTCGAAGGAGGAGGCCCTTGGGACAACTTATGTTAGTAAATGTATCTCTGGTTTAAACAAAGACATTTATGAGTTTTGGCATTATCATGTGATTCATGAGATTTTCAGGAAGACACTTGCCTTCTGATAATCAGCACAATTGAAACTGAATGAGTTTCATTTTTCCTTTTTTTTTGGTAGTGCATTATTTTTATTATTTTTTTAAAGCTTCCTAGCATGTAGGAAGCTTCCTATTATTTCTTTTCTGTAGTGGAGTATTATCTATTTTTTAGCTCTTAATTCCTGTTGTGTGCTTTTTACTCCACTTAATGTTTACTGGTTACATGTAGGGGTTTTCCAACTATGAGTATACATCAATGAAAAGCTTGAATGAACCTAAACAAGGATTTTGGGGTGTACTTGCTAGAAAAGCTAAAGCCATTATAGATGATGATAATGCATCCCAACAGCATGAAACACCAGGAAGGACAACACCGCAGATGTCTGGTAGAGCAACTAGAGGCCAGGTGAACTTTAAAAATGATCACTGTGTCTGAACTGGTCAAGAATTTCAAAAGCCATTTACACTCATTTGGGAACAACCCTTATGATTCTCCTTTTATATGGTGTTAACATGTTTTGCCATAATATTCCAAAATTTTTCATATGAACTGTCTTTGCATAGCATATCATTTGCTTTTTTCTTTGTAAAGAACCTTTAGGGTAGCCCTTAATGTTCTGTTATTTTATGTTTTCCCTTCACCTGTTTGCAGTATGATGGGACATACTCGTCATATGAAAGCTGTCCGAAGAAAGACAGCCCTACTTTACAAAAGGGACTAGGTGCACTGGCTTCTTCCCTTAATTACATTGGCGGGACGATTGGAAATGCATTAGAAGTAGGTTTCTCTATTTTTCTGCACAAATGCTTTGGTTTTGAACAATTGTAATTCTTCTGTATGCAGTGTGATTCCTCATGCCAATTCAGGGATGACTTTAATGTTAGAGTTTGGACAATTGTTTATGTAGTTGTATCTTCTTATAAGCAGCATCAGAAGGTTGCCTAAAAGTCTTGACCTGACTATGCTATGATGTTGCATAATATGAGTTGCTTTCAAAGTTTTGCTTCTGTATATTCTTTGATTTTTCTTTAAAAAACTGCTGAAGGTTCCGTATGTGAACATCATTTGAATACTAATATGGCATTTGATGAGGGCTTATGTGCATCGATCCTTCTAAAGTGTAATGTGACAAGTAAGACCTTTTGTTGATCCTTAAAAAAAAATTGAAGATAAGATGTTTTACTCTGTATAGTTTGATCTAGCACCTCTACAATTTTGAAAAGCCGTGTGCAAATATCTTCCAGGGGACAACTGTTTTGGTAGTCATCCTAGACTTGCACGCAATGTTTGTCTACGTTCTGACATAAATGTTCATTCTTTGTCGTGTTCCACAACTAAATCCCCTTCTTTTGCAGGAGGGTCTTGCAGTTGTGGAGAATCGCACTGCAGACATCATTTCAAGAAACACGCAAGCTGCAAATAAGGAAAAAAGGAAGTGGTTCTATACCTGAGAACCAGACTTCGAATACTGGTAGTTTTCGGCAACAACCATTGGGCCAGACCCATGTGCAACCCCAGACACATGCAGAATTGGATATCCAATTGAAGGCATCTCGCGACGTAAGGTGCCAACTCTGTGACGCTGGTTGTATAGCTCTAATTATTGTGTCAAGGGGGGGGTGTCTATTTTATTAGACTTGTTTATTACTTTGAAGTTGTTCTATGTGTCTCTGTCATAGTGCATTTAAAAAATTTCATGAATTTATAAAAATAAATCACCATATCTTGTTTAGCTGTTTTTCTTGCTCACCTTCCTTTTTGATTGCTTTCTTTCATATGCTATAAAGTTGGTCTTCTGAGAAGATTCTAGCATTCGACGGTAGGCTTTTTGGCTCTATTAGCCAAGGTATAATTGTCCCCCCCCCCCACCCTCTTCGCCCCAAAACCTAGTTCAACATCTGTTCTGGTTGGTGTACTTACGCATCTTGATCTTTTTAAATCAACCACATGAATTTTTTTTGGGGGGTGGGGGAATACTAAAATAATGTGGAAAGGATTAGCAGTTAATTCAACTTTATGTTCTATGATATGGCTTTCCTCTTCTTTATGAGGTATTGTGGAAGCCAAATGGAAAGGTTTTTGCTTGTAAAAATTGTAAATGCTTAGACCCCTATTTCCTAGATGATAGTTTCAAAAGTCATGGATGCCATAGATTGATCTAAAGTCAATTTTCTTCTATTGCTTGTCTAAACTAGGTTTTGTCACCCTTGACACACTAAATCTGATATCTAGAAGCAAATTGAGCATTTTCTTGTTTTTTGGTTCTTTATGGCCGGTTTATCCTTTACATTCAGCTTTCTTTCTTGCTTTTCAGTTACTTTATGGTACTTGTAATTGTTCATTTACTTTCAATTTTCTCATGCCCAATTGGTCCTTGAGCTTTAGAATAATCTGTTTTTCTGCTTGTTTGCCCTTGACCTTCCTTATGTTTAATACTGCTAAGACTTGAATAAGAGTAAGAATTTGCTTTAATTATCTCCTTTCTCCATTGATCTTCAGGCTCTTCTGGACATTCCTCAGGGATCTTCCTCCTGTTTTGTGACATATTTGTCTTTTAATGAAGCTTACATTGCTTAATTATCTCCTTTCTCCATTGATCTTCAGACTCTTCTGGACATTCCTCAGGATCTTCCTCCTGTTTTGTAACATATTTGTCTTTTTAATGAAGCTTACATGTCCCCCAAAAAATAAAACTAGGAATCTAAACAAGAAAGAAAGCTGATTCGATAATAGCTCATTTATAAAAAAATTCTTGTATATTTAGATGAAATTTTCTAATTTCAATTCTAAGTTGTTGTTAACAGTTGCAAGGTGCATTACATTCTCATTGCGTCAAAACACAGGTTGCAATGGCAATGGCTGCAAAGGCAAAACTTCTTTTACGGGAACTGAAGACTGTCAAAGCAGACCTAGCTTTTGCTAAAGAGCGCTGTGCTCAGCTGGAAGAAGAAAATAGAATTCTCAGAGAAAGTCGTGAAAAAGGAGACAACCCAGAAGATGATGATTTGGTACACTCTCATGCTGTGTCTCTACACCAGCCCTCTCCAACACCAAAGAAAAAAAAAACTAAAGGAAACGTTTCAACTTTCATTTCTATATATTGCATTTTTTTTGCCTCTAAAGTTCAAAAAATAGGGATTTTTCAGACAAAGTACTATACGTTTGCACTTCATACCTTCATTACACATTCATTCTTGGTCTGGCTGCTGGGCTAGTGAGCCTTCCTAGCTGCCTAGAGTGCAGCCTGCCAGTGCTCCACAGGGGAAATGAAAGCAGAATTCGTTCGGATCCTCCCATATGTTCAATCTTTTTGTAGTGGTTTCCCCAGATATCGTTGTCATTAATGCAACCTTCATTTTACTCATGGGAAGGAGGCAGACAGAGCATCATGGAGTTAGCAAGTCTTTTGCCTCAGTACATCACATTTAGTTTTTTTATGGCAATTAGGTTATCTGATGTCCCAGAAATCAAAGTTCTCTCTCCCCTCCTTCCACCGACATGAAAAGAAAGAAGCATTTAAATGCCACCCTCAAAGTCTTTTGCAGATGTTGTTTGGTTGGTTCCGGGGGAGGAGGAGTTTCCTTTCTATTTATTATGTTAATTAATAGTAATAGTTTTTGCTGCATCTGTAAACAAAAACAAATAGAAGACATTAATTGAATTGATATTGTTCCAACATTTTATTAGCTCTAATAGTAACATTTGATAACAGATACGGCTTCAACTTGAGACACTTTTAGCTGAGAAAGCTCGCCTGGCTCAAGAGAATTCTGTTTTTGCACGGGAGAACCGTTTTCTGAGGGAGATTGTCGAATACCACCAGCTTACCATGCAGGATGTTGTGTACCTTGATGAAGGGACTGAAGAGGTCACTGAAGTTTACCCTGTTAAGGTGCCTTCGACCGCTAATCTCCAATCGCTTGGAACAACTCCACCTTCATTACCACTGTCTCTGGCATCTCCATTTGCTTCTCATGATGCAACTCCATTAGTGACTCGCAATATTTTGGCATCTCCATTTGCTTCTCATGATGCAACTCCATTAGTGACTCGCGATATTGCGGTGCATCCAGTTCCATCCTCGGAGCCCAAAGACGTCTTCCAATCTGTCACCCCACTTAGTTCCTATATCCCTATGCCAAATGAAGATCTGGGGAGACACTAATTTATTTGCTTGGAAGGACTTTGTCTGAATTTTCTCCTTCAACAGAGGTTTGTATCGGCATAATATTAATTGATTCTTTTCCTACTTGCATATTTTTGGGCATTGTATCTCCATTATTGGCAATTGCAGTATTTAGTTGACAGCATTTTGTGCTTCGTCTGTTGTCAAATATTAGAAAACCTAGGGAAAGGGGTGGGCCTCAAGCTTGTAACTGGTTTTAGAAGTAAGCTTGTAATTGTCTGTATGAAATTTCTCACTCACTCAGTGCGTGTATACCGGGAAGCTGCTGGTGGTTGGTCATTATCCTTGCAATTGGCTTGGCTTATAGTGCTACTATTGATTTTTTATTTGCATTTGCAGTGTGTTGAGTTGATCATTTTGTCTTAAGCAAGCTGTTCATGACCTTACAAGAGAGATTCCCGTTTCCTGCATCTTTGAAATTTTTATATAGCTCCGATCAATGTGGCAGCACGACTTTCAGGGGGTTACTGCATCAATTTGAACTTTTGTATTCAGTTGCATGTTTAACTTTCTGTTGCACTGGGATAGGGTTCCCCTATTCGGTGTTGTCGTAATGTGTACACGCTGCTACTTCAGCATTATGACCATAAGGGTGGCCTGGCTCTTGAATTTTGCGAAGCTGATGAAGCAGAAGGTTAACAGCTGGACCTAGTATGCGGTTGCTGAGAATTTAGAACCCCGCTAAACAGAAGGCTGCCCATTCTTCTAAGGTGAGGCGCACTCGTGAAAGAACAGCGAAGACTGACGTAGAAAGGAAAAGGCCAAATGCAGAAGGGAAATCTAGCTGCCCATGAAAGATACAGAAGAAAAGCTTTATCTGCGAGCAATCAAGAGGTCACCATTAAGGGTCTAACTAAGAGCAGTATTCCATTTTTTCCTCCCTTTATATTGTTTAAGGGTATAATCGCAATGTAGTCACATTTTAGATACGTGAGATCCTTTCACAAAATGGTAGCAAAAAGAAATTCACAAGGACCACCATGAGGCTGAGCCAGACACCCTGAACGATGGCTTTCAGTATTTTTCTTCCATCAAGCAGGTCCAAGTGGTCCTGCCTAAATATTTATTTTTCTCATTTTATTGTCTTTTTATCATTTGTAAATTGATTGGCCACATGCATTATGCCAAATTAGGGTAACATTAGGTGGTTGCTAGCTCGGCCCTTCTCCCCAAACCACTCTAAACCTCTCTCAACCCTATCTCCCTCTCGCCCTCTACCCCTGTTGTTCATGGGATTATTGGTGATGGGGTTCCACTTCTAAGTTCTCACCACAATAAAAGGAGAAAAGAACGAATAAAGGAAACTCCACACTTGTAAAGAAAGGCGGCAATGGTCCCTACTCAGCTTTCATGGTCTAATCCTTGGCTGACATGTCCGAATTTAAGTGGGTAGGAGATGAGTAAATACTCCACAAGCGGTAGGGGTGGACACTGAACACCGCAACTCTCTCTTTTCTGTCTCGACACAGCTGTGTTTCTGTTTTGTGTGCGTATGACTGTATTAGTGTGTGGTTAGTTGCCCTCCACTTGCTTTGTATTTCCATTAATGTCTTGCCACACTTAATGCCTTCGGCCCTTCACTACCATTTTCTTGCCCAAATTTTTTGTCCTGCTATTTTCTGCTGGCATCGGTAAGAGGATTCGTGTCATTTCTCTCCCTCATATCTCTACCTATTTATCAAAGATTTTATACGGGTGCATTCAAGTTCAAGATTACTTCTATTCTTTTGTAAGTTAGTCTGAGATACTTCAGCCCTTTGGCTTTTAGTGAATCTCTACATATTTCCACACTAATTTACCTCCTCTAGGTTTGATGAAACAAAAGCATGGCCATTGTGGTTGAATCGGACAAAGCAGCTTTCAGATGTGGTCGTGAATGCTTGCACTTTGGATGCGGTTACTTTCAGGGGATTCGTTAGATTTTTCGCATTCTGATGCTTCTTGTTGCGTATTTTTACATCATTCTCTGGATTGTTCCAGTGCTTAGAGCTCAATCAGCTGCCGAATTATCTGCACGCTCACTAGATTCACTACTTCAAGACTATGCTTTCAGGGCGTTGGTTGTTCGGCCCAGAACGGGCATTGTCTACGATGGCAACGTGCCATCCAACTTGACAGGGATTAAGGTTGCAGCATTGAGGCTGAGAAGTGGGAGCTTGAGAAGAAGAGGGGTTAACAGCTATAAAGAATTCCATATTCCAATTGGTGTTTTGGAGCAACCTTATGTTGAGAGGCTTGTGTTGGTCTATCACAACTTGGCAAATTGGTCTTCCTTGTATTACCCTTTACCTGGTTACACATATTTGGCACCAATTGTGGGTCTCTTGGCTTATGATGCAGTCAATTTGTCAGCCACAAATCTACAGGAATTGGTCATCCGAGCCTCCAAAGATCCCATAACCATCCACCTTCCGAACGTCCAACTGGTGCCTGAAGGATTGTCGCCAAAATGTATTTCTTTTGGTTTAGATGGCTCATTTCAATTTGACAATGTAATTAACCGGAGTGCCTGTTCTGCTGCAAAACAAGGCCATTTCTCTATAGTGGTTGAGTTCACTGCCCCGGCTCCAGCTCCTGGTGGAGGTACCGGTAGACAGCGAGGCGGCGGCGAGAAGAACAATCACAAAGTCTGGATAATCGTTGGGTCTGTGGTTGGGGGAGTGCTGCTGCTACTTCTGCTATGTATTCTTCTTGCTTGTCTGAGGAAGTATAGACGGCGAAGAAACATAAAGAGAATGGAGGAAGCAGCAGAGAGAGGGGAGCCCTTGCTAATGGCAAATGTTGGATTTACGAAGGCGCCAGTGGCATTGGAGACTCGAACTAGACCATCATTGGAAGATGATTACGTGCCCTAGTATTTGGTTCTTGCTTGACAATACGTTTCTGGTAAAAGTAAAATTTCAATTCGTGACATTATTGATTTAACACAATTCTTTTTTCAAAGATGTGATTTTTCTTGATTTTGATCAAAGGCAATATAGTTGCACTCCCTATTCGATTTCTTTCTGAGTCTCTACTGCTAGTATTGGACCTCAGCCCCTCAGATCCATATCTATCCAGTCGATGTGGTTCTTGAAGATCGAAGTAAAGGCAAGTGCCGATGCAACAATTCCGTATAAAAGCCTAAAAGGTAAATGCAGAGTTGCACATAAAAGTTTTGTGAAGCATCTGAAGTTCATTACTGCAATTATTCGATCCTGCAAAAGTAATAGTGAACTAGGAACTACGAACAAGAAAGTGTATATATTACTAATCCGTTTTAGCAATGGAAAGCAATTATCGTCTTACCATGATTTTGCGCATCCAGCCAGTTAAGATTTAGACATTTAGGATTCCTACTGATCTCAACACATGCTGCACAGTCCACCATATTCTGTCATCTGCTTTCTGCATTCTGCAGTCCTCTAATGTCTCCTTGTGCAAATACCTATCCACCATGTCCGATTGGTGCTTATGGCCGCATGTGAACTCATCATTCTGTCACATAGTCCAAACATTGAGCTGGACAATCTAGTACAAGGGAAAAGAAAAAAAAAAGGGACATTGCTCAAAAGTTCTCAATTCCAACTCACGGTCACGGTACTTGGTTGCTGAAATATTAGTTGTCACTGCTAAAATCGTGACACAAGATGTTGAGGTAAGCTATATTTAGATTAGTAGTCAATAAAGAAAGCAGCCGCACACGTTGGCTGCTTTGTTATATACTACTGCTTGTTAATCGATTCACACCTGGAAAAGGACAAAATGAGGGGCGGATCAAGTCATTGTCTCTCTGACTTTAGTCCTTCTTCAAGTGCAACCAGCATCTGAGAAGATCCAACTTTTGCGAAATTGATCTTCAATCTCTTTCTGCCGGTGTTGTTTACCATGGAAGTGCGCAAATCAACCACACAAGCCGAAGTCCAAAAGAAACGAACCCGAAGGACGAAGGATATAGGGAGCGCGCTTTTACTTTTACTGCGTTGATTGTCTAATAAGCTGGGCAAAGAGATTTTCTGCTCTACCATAGCATTGTCGGAAAAAACCCAGCTAAAGTATCCCCTTTTAGTTGAGAAATACGCAACAGAAGATACATAGGGCACTGGTTAAATCTGTTACAAAAGTAATAGATCATCTCATCCTGGTCAGTGTTGACTCCATCAAAGTTCAGCTTGCACCATTCAGCCCAATTACGGAATGTAACTCAAAATGGAAGATTAAATTCTGAACTAAGTCCTGGAAATTCCAGCCTTGGCCCTTGACCCTTGACGACAAAAATAATAGGAGTACGACGTTGTTGGTGGTAGTATAGTGTGTCAAAGGCGAAGTTGAAGAATGACTACTTGATGACCGCAATCTTAGATCACTCAAAATTCAAGTTGCCAGCCAACTTACGGCCGTTTGGCAAGTGAGTTTTTTGGGTATTTGTCTGAAACTTTACTGTAACTTACTGTAGAAGTTTTTAAAAAAAATTTTGAAGTGTGTACGTTTTTGAATATTTTGAAATGTATAGTTTAAAAATCTTGAGAAGTTTTTTGAGGTTACTATAGTTAAAGTTTTTAAAAAACTTGTAGCAGACAAACTTGGCAAAAAACTTGCCTGCCAAACAAGGCCTACGTTTTACTAGTCAAACCTTTCAATCTAAGCAAATATCCTACTGAAAAGTAAACTGCTGCATTAAATTTTGCCTCATTCCAGAGAGCGTTTTAGATGGATGGATTCGCCAAGCTGGGCAGCTGCCAGTTGAGGTCCCAATACAGCTTTCATGAATTCAAGACAGAACGCAACTAGGACAGGACTTGCCTATTAACAAATGTGTCTAGTTTTTCTATACCCCACTGGTGATTTTCTGGAACAGAGAAAAGAGGGAAGAAAAACAGAAACTAAAATACTCCCACGGCTAACTGGGGGTCCAGACTCCAGAATTAGCTGTGGCAATATCAATGATACGCTGTCTTTTTCTTTTACCGCGTCAGAACTGGGGGACGCTCTGGATAATCATATGTGCAGGTAGATTGGTTAATGAGAACGAAATAACCGATCGGTCTAGGTATCTTCTATAGGTTTGGAAATTTTTAGACAGCCTTTGTAACAGGTTAAAATTCAATACAAACACTTGACAGTTTTTACAGCCTTTGCCCCTTCTCGAAGATCATATTTTCGATGTGCAATAGACAGTAAATCGATTCCAACACCCACTCATAATGCAATATCAAGTTTCTAATACACCCTGTTCTACTAGAAAAGGTCCAAATTGTGTCGATGCAGTTAAACCTTCACGTACATAAAAAGACAACAAGGATACATACATGATGGAGATATGATTTTGGTTAGTAATATTCGTAGTACCACTCCCGTCGGCCGTCGCCAGTCACCACACTGGCTGGCTAGGATGGATGGTTTGCATCTGAAAAAAATACTAGTAATATTTCGACAACGAATGGTGGGGTAGAGGATGAGAGTAGAGGACTAATTTAGACTAGGACCGAGAAATTCCCACAGATCAACAAATTGCAATCCACACATTGTTGTCTCCGGCCCAACGTGCACTGCCATGTAGTACTTTCTAGGCAATCTTTAAAGGAATCCAATGCTTCCCCCCTTCACCTTGTGGCCCTTTACCATAACACACCTGATCATACCTCTTAATTAACTCTCCAAGTTTGTGAAGGGGAATATATCGATTGCGGACAGAATCAGACAATTTTTCAACAGTTTGCACCCAGACTAGTGGTTGGTTGGTTTAATTTAATACTACAGTATATTAAACCATGACTTAATTAGCATCCCCCTGATTAGGATAGCTGTGGCAGTTTTCGCTTCGGGTGGGGTTGACAGTTTTCAGGAGATTGGAGCGGGTGCTATATATGCTTATTTAGGGAAAACCATAGCACTCTATTTATTAAGGTTTGCAGATGGGGTGCAAACTGTAAAGGAGCAAGTGCTAGTAGCACCTATTTATTAAGGTTGTAACCATTGCTCGTGACAACTATTAAGGTTTTGTCATGTAGAACTCATGATGTAGAATTGTTGTCGCAGTACCGAATCTAAGACGTTCTATGTTGTGTGCAGATGAGGCTGCTGCTGCTTTCTGCTGCTTCTGTTTCTGTTTCTTCACATACTTGTCGTCTGCATCGTTTGCTGCTGCTGGTCTTCCTTCTTCTGATAACAGCTGCTAGCTGGATATCTAACCCACCCTTAATCTACTACTACACATGCAGGCATAGGAATTAGTGTGGGGGGGAGATGGATTCTGGTCCGGTCCAGATTAGTCTGCTTAATTGGATATATTCAAGTCGTATTCTACCACCTAACACATTTAAGTGGAAAAAAAAGTCGACCCTATACAATTTTGTTTGAGTGAAACATGTGGTTGATTTTTGGCAAACCATCATATTTCTCTTCGTTATCTTGTAACCCTGAATAAACTTGAATCTACGGGTACTTATTGAGCCCCCCCACAAAAAAAAAAAAAAGAGAAAAGAAAAAACTGGGGAAGTACGATGGACTAATGAACAATGGTAGTGGTAAATAGGGTCTTGACATTCGAGTGTTTGAGGCAAATTGAAAATAAAAGGGGAGGATTAGAAAAAAATCTAGAATTATAATAAATAGTTTTATGTCGTTTTGTGTAGTACAAATATATATAAGTTATAAGCGCGCACATATCGCGACTGTACATAGAGCGGACTGTTCCGCAATCCGCCGTGATGCGAATATTCGGACTCCAGCGACCGTTCTGCGTTGGCTATTTTTAAAGAAATATATACAAGGAACACATCAATTAACATGACTTAAAATAAGGACTCGTTACTATCTGATTTGGACATTTGAAAAGGATTTAAATGAAATCAATTATTGACAAGAGTAAAAAACAAAAGCATGGAAGCACAAATTTTCCTCAACCCCCAAGTGTGTATTCCCTTTAATTTTTAATGACAGCTATCTAAGAGTGTCTTAAGGGGAATGGAGAAAATATATTGCAAGAAGCTCTTTTTTTTTTCTTGGCTTGGTTTGAAATTTCATGTTGTATTAGGTCGAGATTTTCATCTTAATTTGTTACATTTTCCCTTAATTTTTGCCTTTTGATATTCAAGAAATCTATTACGAAGAATTACGGACGTGATTAAAATCAATTATACCTATTTAAGAGACAAGAGTATTATATGCTTACTATTTTATAAAATAAGCACTATATGGGAAAAAAAGAAGTGGAGTTAAGGCAGGAAACTTTAGGTATATTTTTATGAAATTTAGTTGTCGTATATATTTTTGAACATATCGAGTCGGACAATGTGAAGATCTTGATTGATTTGTTAATATTTTTGAGTTTAAAATTATGTTTGGATTTAGATTGATACCTAAACAAACAAATTTGTAAGAGTCTGGTTTGAGCCGAATGCAAGTCGAGTGCCAAATTATTTGGTTTGATTTATAGCCCTATATCCAGTGAGGAAAAGGGCTTTTATGTTTAAATGACTAACTTTAAGTAATGAACATCCCACTATCTAATTAGTAATTTCTCGACGTTTCGAAACGAGTGACTCCAACAAAGAAGAAAATATCTTCTAAAATAAATATATTTTAATGGAAATACGTTCCGTTTTTCTTTTTTGCTCGACCAAAAAAGAGAAAGAAAAATATGGAACTGCTCCCCAAGTAAATAGCATGGCAACTATACTGTTGGCGTGGTTTGTGCTGATACCTACCTATGCAGCTGGCCGTGGAGCATGCAGCAGGGACCAACCTACGAAAATCTCATCTAAAACTACTACTAATATGATTTGCCGCGAAATACCACAAAAAAAAAAAAATCTACTGCGGCAATCTAAATTACAGGTAAATGGGAAAAAAAAATCTAATACAACAGAATCAATCAGCAGACGCTGCAACCGTAAAAACGAAAACAACAGCTTTGGTTGACAGTTTTAAACAAAGAGTGTGAATCTTGGCATCCAACCCCAGATGGCAGAAACGTGTTCTGATATGTACCCCACACCTATTTAAGCCTCCGACTCACTGCAACTCACCAAGAAAAATATACTACTACTAGCCCTTCAATTCCACATTCACAATTTCCAGACAACTAGTACTACTTGTAGTAGTATTTATTGATTTCTTCCAATTTCTCCTCTGACCAGACTCTTCATGTTTTGTCCCCTTTTAATTAGTATTTCTCTTCTTTCCCATAAACTTCTTGGCTTTGGATTCTTCTTTTTTGATCTTTTTCTTGTTTAGGTTAACTTTTTCCAAGCAAAATTTCAGACCCTCGTAGCATGCAAGTTATGTCTAGCTTATACACACAGAATTTGAACTTTTCACCAGCAAGAGCGGTCTCTCCAATTGTAAGGACCAATTCAGATGTTGAAAGGTTTGCCTTTTCTGAATACTTTCTAACCATGAAATTTATGTTGGCTTTGGTTTGTTTAATCAACTACGGAGTATTTTAATTTGTTAAGTATATTTGTTGTTGGTGGTGTTCTTTATGTTCCTGTAGTCAGTACTTGACAGAGCTGTTAGCAGAAAGACAGAAGCTTGTACCTTTCATGCAGGTCCTTCCAATATGCACCCGATTGCTGAATCAAGGTTCATATATCCTATCCAATTTATGATTGTTTTATAAATTTTTCTGCTTCTGTTTTGGCTTATCAGAGATGTTTGCATTTCAAAAGCTCTGTTTATTGCATGTTCTATCTATCCACACAGTTGAATGCAAAAGAGCTAACCTTTTTGAAGCATGAGGTGTTCCGAATTAAACTTGATTCGAGGGTATGCTGAGATCATTATAGTTTCATAGCATCTGCTATTTTGCAGAGGGTTTCCTTAAATGCTTGATAGGCCTTCCACTGATCGATTGCTTCACCAATTCGATGTTGTTCCCATTTAACTTGTTAATGGAAAAATCCCTAGGAAGCCACACTGTGTGTTTGATAGCCTCTCAGTCTATTAGGGGGAAAAATATATCACAGACGTTCAGATGTGCGAGCAGCATGATCATTTTAATTGATAAAAACAGGCAAAGAAGAACTTTTAACAGTAGTTTCTCACCATAGAAAATGGGACAGAGGAACACATTGGATTCTTCAAGCTCACAAAATCCAGAACTGTAGTGCACTTACCAGTTTTCTGGTAGATTTAGTCGTGAAAAGTATTTGAGGACAAGCATCACAGTTGAGATTTGTGAGTTGACGTTAACGAAAGACTATGACTTGATATTATTATTGTTGAGTTTTGAGTTAATAAATAGTTTGATATTTGTTTGTGTGTTTATTCTCCTCCCCTTCCCACATATTTTTATTATGTTTAAAATAGCTTCCACTATGTGTGTGTTTTTGTGCCAACAGATTTTAATCTAATTTGATATCTGTTGTCAATTAGTATAAAGACGAATAATCTGGTTTTTGGAAATGATTTTTACTTTTGAAAGGTCTCGCATCTGCTTTAGTTCTTCATCTGTTTGCCATTTTTACAAGCGTAGTCATCACTTTTAATCTAATTTTCTATCCTTGAATTACTTTTTGTGGTCATTTATAGCAACATTGTGACACAGTCTCCACACAGTTGTTTCTATTTATGGAAACATATATGCTTTGCCATAGAGGGATTCTTGCTAAAATTGACTTCTTTTGACAGAGATACTGAGGGTTTCAGGAATGATCTCCGACCCAAGAATAGATGAATATGACAGACTACTACGTGGAAGCCCAAGTCATGTGGCCTCTCTAGACATCATTCAAAATGTTGGAGCAAAAGGTCTAGGATTCTTTCCAAACAGCCCTCACCCTGAGGTGAGCACATATATGCCTACAGAAAATTGGCAGGCAAATTTAAGTTCGTTTGGTGTTTGAATAGCCTTTCAAGGCTACCTTGTTTTGGACCATCAGGCTTCCTTTTTTCTTCCCTGTGTATTACATTTACATCCCAGTTATTGATAATAATTCCATGCATCTTTGCAACAGTGGTTAGGTGGACCAGATGAAATGACCATCGACTGGCAATCAGCGGGAGGAAATCCAAGTTCATATGTTGCAAAGAGGGTATTGCGCTTGGACATACCTGTTGACAGATATCCAAACGTAAGCTCGTTGAAGTTATTTTGTGTCTAGTCTTCATCAATTTACAGTTCTAGAACATATTTAAGGTACAATTTCTTATCATTAAAAGCATCTGCAAGTGCTTAGGCTTATTACGTTTTTGTGGAGATAGTTCAATTTTGTTGGCAGGCTATTAGGTCCTCGAGGTAATTCACTGAAGAGAGTGGAAGCTTCCACAGGATGCCGCGTATTTATTAGAGGAAAAGGTTCAATCAAAGACCCTGACAAGGTATTATTATGTTTAGCGGTGGAGATGTGAGAATAGATTAAGATTGTATTTCCTGTTTCTATCAGGACATCATTCAAAGTTTGGTAAAAATCTTGGGCAAACTCCCTCTGATACTATACCTGCACTTCTTGTGGCGAACCTGCTAGTCTAGTGAATATGCTTCTTCCTGTTAAGCTTATTGTCTACCCTTGATTGAAGGAGGAGAGCTTACGGGGAAGACAAGGTTATGAGCACCTCAATGATCCACTGCACGTTTTGATTGAGGCTGAATTACCTGCCAATATCATTGATGTACGGATGAATCAAGCGAGGGGAATTATAGGAGAATTGCTAAAGCCGGTGGTAATTTTTTCATCTTTTTTACCTCAATGTCATTCGCACTTAAAAATATTATAGTATATATTATCATATATTCGAACATTAAATGTCTTCATAGGAATCTATAGCACTCCATTGTGAATGAATGATTTACGCATCTCTGCCTATTGGATAAGCATCCATCATTCTTACTTTAAAAGAAGTTAGACCTGTGTTCCATAATAGGTACGAGATACTACTACTAGAACTCTACGAGGACCAACCTTTTCCCCTCTACAACATTGAGAATCCCTGGTTTGATGTATGCCATTTGAAATTGTCTGCTCAGTTATCCTTAAATCATGTGATTCCGTAAAAATAAATCAAATTGGATTCTGCCCAAAGCCCTCCTAGTTTCATCCGACTATTATACAGAGAATGCTAAGATCAGCTCATAATGGTGTATAGTTTGGGGTTCTCGGATGATACTTGCTGCAGATCGACGAAGCAATCTAATTCTCTCCCTTGCAAATGCATGTGTGCAATAGAAAGTCTACAGTACCTTCTCATGCAAACTTACTGATTGATTGTCAGTAACCTTTGCCTTATTTTCATTTCGCATTGCAGGAGGAGTCACAAGATTTGTACAAGAGGCAACAGCTCAGAGAACTAGCCTTGCTGAACAACAGTTTCAGAGAAGAGAGCCCTCAGCCAAGAGGCAGTCTATCTCCATTCAGTTCCAGTGGAATGAAACGTGCTAAAACAGGTTGGTAATGGTTTCACAATTTCCTGGACGGTCCTCCCAAAGATTTCCTGAAGCATGTAACCCCTCAATCCACATCGAATGCAGATAATAAATACTGCATCGAAGATCATCAGGTCTGTCTAGCCCCAAAATTGGCCTCACAATATGCCTGTGAGGTCTGAAGTGAAGGAGCCACCAGAAAATGTTCTCTTTTTTTTTTTGCTTTCTTGACTGTAATATTAGGCTTTCTTCTGACGTTTATTGTAGCATTGCATTGAATTTATTTGTTGTTAACTCATTTGTATATGTAGAAAATTCTTTCCGGGGTGCAAAGGTGAATTTTATTTGTGGACAATTTATGGCTGTGTAGAATTCCATGGCTTTCTTTTGACGGGTACAAATAATCCATATGGTAAGGTTTTTGATTCACAAGTCCATTACGCAGACTTAGGGTGTGTTTGTTTGGATGTAAAATGTTTTCCGGAAAACATTTTCTACATTTTCCGCTGTTTGGCTCGTAATTAAGTGGGGAAAATATTTGCAGGGGAAAAAGTTTTCCTTCAAAAGGCCGGAAAACAACTTACCCCCGCGAGTTACTGAAGTTATTTTCTTTTAATTGAGCGTCTCTGGGTGGGCTCTTTTTGATTAAGGAGACATACATCGGAAGAGACAGAGAGGTCACCAACAACAACCTCCATCTCTGGCGAAGGGACTGATCCAAGATCAGATTTCAATGATGTAAAAATCTCTGGAGAAGTGCATATTCCTATTGAGTTCGGGCCAACGGTGGTGCTTGAGGAGAAAGTAAAGACGGCAAAGCCTCCACCTTCCGCCCAGAACAGCGGAAAGCGACAATCAGCCAGGCAAAGATTGAACCTTTTGGCCATCTTAATTTTAAACCGGAGGAGGACACCTCAATATCGGTGTCTCACGGCCGATTGGGTAAAGTTGCTTCAAAGAAGGAAGCCAAACCACCTGTTTCTCTTTTTATGGAGGAGAAACTCAAGCAGCAAAAGACTGCTTCAGCAAGCATCGTTGTGATACAAGGCCTCGGTCAAGGAATCATTGCTCCGCCCCCATGTCTATCCCCCACGTCGTCACAAGAAGAACAGAAAAAGCCGAAGGCCCGTGCTGCTGCAGGTGATCAAGAAGGCAAGCAACCAGAGCATAGCAACACTGCCAGTGACGTGTTTTCTGATTATATTACTGGTGTGAAGAACAAAACGAGAACCCCATCAAATGTTAGTGAGAAAATCGTGAATGCAAGTCCATTTACAAGGTTGGCGACAAGGCGAGACAGCTTCAATGACAAGATTGTTAACTATATCAGCAAACGTTCAAATGCAGCAAACGTTCCTTTTCCAATTGTAATAGTATTACTGAGAGTTGGGTTAAGGGTCAATATACACTTTAAACTCTTTTGTTCAAATTGCTTTATTGAACACATAAATACATCTTGTTTTAGCAACTCGCAGTTTGTGTTGTTTGTATTCAATTGGTGCAGCTATTGCTGCCAAATATCCTTTCTAATTAATACTTCATTCTTTGTAGCATATTTGAAATATCAGGTTTGGTGAAAGAGTACAACATGAATGGAAGTATGTGAAAAAGTCAGATATTCTAATTTTTTAAGGTTAAGAATGAAGTAAAATTATAATCAAATGAGAAATATTTGTAATTATCATAAATTCTAAAGGTAAAGAGTGAAGAAAAATTTTAATCAAATGGGAAGTATTTGTAATTACCATAGGGTCTGTAGGAAAGTATCTTGAACATTTAAATCAAACACTAGAAAATGGGTTCAGAAAATATTTTCAGTAGGTTAACCAAACACAGGAAAATTATGAAAATGAAATCATTTTCATAGAAAATGACTTGCACTGAAAACATTTTCCAAGGGAAAATATTTTACACCCAACCAAACAGACCCTTAATGGCAAAGCTCATGACAGAGTTGATATTTTCGACTGGTCATCACAAGATTTGTACTTCTTGATTATATGCACAGAAAGTAATCAGTTGTCACTATTTACGCCTGTTAATGGCTTTACTAGTCTTTGACATAAGAATTTCTCCCAGAAAAATCAAACAGGTAGGGCTTCATTATTTTTGGAAAGAAGAACCATGCATTTCATTCAACTTAGACCAGCGTTGATAACGTCCTTGGGGAAGTTTACAAAACAAACTCTACTTCCCTCGAGAGACAACGACATTTTGGACAACAAATGTGCAGGTACATTATTTGATCTTTTCACGTGTGAGACTTTAATAAACTCAAATTCTGCTAACGTGATAGACTGGTAATAAAACATGATTCCCGTAACTCTGACCTAGAAGAATGTAAACAATAATTTACTAAATTGGTAGTGTGCTTTTCGCCCCCCAGTAGCTCAACCGGTGTGGTTGTTCCTCTTTAGGCATGCCACTAGAGTTCGAGTCCCGCTGTTAATGCGCTCGGAGTGGGTTGGGGCGCCCTCTCTTGAGCCGCAGGGGATTAGTCGAGCCCGGACACCCCTGTGTCGACAAAAAAAAAAAAAAGTAGTGTGCTTTTTTTCTTTCTTTCTTTCTTTCTTTTTTTTAAATAAAAGAAGACGAGTTTAGATATCTATACTTGGTTGATTTTCAGGCCTAGTACTATTTTACGAAATAGTGTTATGTCAAAAGATTTTCTATAGGCTCATTTGCGTTATGAAATTGACACTAGTATCCTTTATTAATATCCTACTTTAATTAATTACTCATCTTAGAATTAAAAAATGCCTATTATTGTCGATTAAAATATAAACCTTGATAGAAACCATTCCCAGACATGCATCTAATACATCTACTATTCAACCAGATGTGAAATAACTTTTTTCCCCCAGAAAGATGCATCTTTTAGATTATAGGAAAGGAAAACAATAAAAAAGAAAGAAAAAAAGAATAGAGAGAAGAAGTTTTCATTCATTTTGTTTAGATTGAATATGGAAGAAAAAGAAGGAAACGGTGAAATTTTATTTGGATTAAAAAAGAAAAGGAAAGATCAAGTGTTAGTTAACGCAAAAATGATGTGCATAAAAATGATTTTTAAGAACAATTAAATTATTCCTTTTAAAATTTGTTCTCTGTCCTTCCATTTCTGTTCACTTTTGGATGAAAAATCAAGTATCAACAAAATAACTAGATGATTTTCTTTCCTTTTCTTCCCTCTTCAAAAATCAATCTAAACAAGAAAAAAAAAATCAAGTTCCTTCAATTCCTTTTTTTTATTTAGACCCTGTGGTTCTCTCAATCCAAACGGCGCCTTAACAGTCTCTGGGCTCTTATTTGCCAACAAAATGATTCTTATCTTAAGCCCCACAAAAAATAGAAAAGTAAAGTGTCACTTAAAGTAAATGGGCTCATAAAAAGGAGATGCAATAGACGATGGACAAAAGCCCAGCCCAGTAATCCAAAACGGGCGATAAAATTTCAAAGTCTGCCTAGAATACGAAGCAAAAAACACCCACCAAATTCGTGATTGCCAATTAATTAGTGCATTCGAAACCTAGAATAGGATTGGATAACTGAATCGGAAAAGCCAAAGAAAAAGATGGGGAAACAGCCGGTGAAGCTGAAGGCGGTGGTGTACGCGCTCTCGCCGTTTCAGCAGAAGATTATGCCTGGCCTCTGGAAGGACATCACCACCAAGATCCACCACAAGGTCTCCGAAAACTGGATCAGCGCCACCCTCTTACTTGGCCCTGTCATTGGCACCTACTCGTAAGAGTACTTTTTCTATACACAAATCCATGTTTGTTATTAGTTTATTCTCAATCTTTCAGTAGATATAGGTTGGTTCTATTCTCCTTGATTTCGGTTCTTATACTTTATATTTTGATATCAAATTGTGGTCTTGGAAATGATTGGGGGTCAGAGTTTCTTTGTGCTTGCTTCCTTGATTGGCTAAATAGCTAGTGTGTTTTGTCGTAGTTAATGAAATAGGGAAGCGCAACGATGGGACTTGTGTATTATTTGTTGCTGTGTATGATGATTTTGACTGGGCTGAACCTTTTGCTCGGTGATACTGCGCATTTCTATGTATTGGCTTAAGCCTTTGTCTTGCATATTGGACTTCTGACCCGATTAGTGCACAAGTAGTACTGAAAGCATTACGCTTTGTGATGTTTAATGAGTATTGCTACATTACTCTCTTTTTTCGAATTTGCTTGCTATATTATTGCTGTTTCTGAAGGAATTGCTGGGACACAAATCTGTTGTTGGTATAGGAATAGGACTATAATGTGGTATAAGTCCTGGATTTCACATAAGCTATTGCCACTTAGTGGCTGAGCCAAGACCTAGTGCCAGTGGATGGTGTAGTGTACTACTAAATTGGTGTCATTATTTTGTAGAGAGAAGTTTGCACCAAGATCTAAAGTTATTTCTTATTCATGTATCAATGTTGTGTTTTAATAGCACCTAACGATTTTACTAAAAGAAGTTAATTGTTTAGGGGGCAATGGGAGGGGAGATGGGCATTTTGCAATTGTAGGGAGCAATGTCAAGGGAGAAGGCTATTATCCAAATTTTGGGGAACGAGAGTAGTTGTTAGAAAACCTTAGACTGTTAGTAAAGCTCTTATTCCTGTTCTTTAATTTCTGCAAAGTTGAGTGGCTCCGACATTCTTGCAAATCCATGAGTGCTTTTTTTGTTTGCTTACTATACTTTTAGATGCATATTCCGCACAAGCTTTTAATGAGTTTGGTGGGGATAAGAGTTCAGTTCACTTTTTTTTTTATCAGTGGATAATCTAGAGAGAGTATCTTAGATCAGTTAAGGTTTTATATGGTTTGGATTTTGAAGCATTTGCTTTAGTTTTTTAACAATGTACATGCAATGTGAGAAGAATCATCCATATGATTGATGATGTGAGAATCTGAGGGGTCTACTGGGGGTGGGGGGGGGCCTAAGTGCTCCTTTTGTGTTATTACCAATTCCATGTATGACCCCAAAAAATAAAAAATTGGGGTGTTAAAAATGTTGTTTTTTCATGACTTTATTTGATAATTGAATTTTAACTGTTGAATCATAAAGATAAAGATAAGTATCAGTAGGAAGAGAATAATTATATTTGCCTGCTTTCAGATTGTATTCCATCTGTAGAATGTGAATCAAATTTTCTAATAGAGAACCTTCCTTTGATTGGAGCAACTCTGATACATTAAGGGAAGTAAATAATCCTTCTTCCCAGTGGGGCTTCAACAGTTTGTGATTTTAATGACAGAATGTAAGGTTGTGGATGCTTTTACAGATTTGGCTTTTGTGTGGTACTGATTGCACATACGATATCAGAAGTTGCTTTTTGCTGTATGGGGATATGCAGATAACAGATTTTACATGTGCTCTTCAATGTGGGTCTTCTTACTAGGATTGGGTAATACAGTCTAGGCAAGGATGTGAAGTCTCGGAATTGGGGCATTCGTGGCTCTCTTATGTGATTCAGTTTGATCCTGTTCCACTTGTTTCCACATGATAATCACACAATATATCGTCCATATGTTAAGTGCCATAAGAATAATTTCTATATTGGCGGAGTGCAAGAGTTTTTTTCCCCCTTCCTGATGTTCCAATCCATTTTGTCAGATAAAAATTAACACTGTTCAAAGATAGCAAAGACAGATTTTTCTATGGTTGTCCCTCCTGCGAAATGAGCCTTTGGCATGGAGCCTATTATAGGGGTATTGGTGATGCTACTTTCTTTTCTATGTATGCCTGTTGGGAAATTTTTTCAGATGTATATGACAAGATGAGAAGCTGTAAGTTATGACTTATGAATTGTTCTCCGGTCATTGAGAATGTTGGGAGCACGATTTAAGCTTTTTAGTTGTTTGTGACTGATCCATGCAAAAATTTCAATCTTATTCTTGGTGGATTGATTTATGGACTTTGGCAATGGATATGTGTTCTTTAAAATTGCCATATGTTTGGTATCAGATTAAATGAAACTCTAAAACCTACTTTACCGAATGATTAAAAATGCAGGTATGCCCAACACTACAAGGAGGAGGAGAAGCTGGCACACAGATATTGAAGTGATTAATCGTGGAAGAGGAATGTCTGTTTTTGTTTTCTTGCAAATAAGCTCAATGTTGTGAGGTTTGCTGCAGATGCAGTTGGTTACGCAGTTGTGTTTGCCTGTTCATAGCCAATATCAGTCATGGTATTTAGCGTCTGCTGCTTGGTGACGTGAATCATTTCTGTTCAAAATATTTATTGTTAAACCTGATTGAGGAGTTGTTTCTCCCATTTTCGTGTTCCAAGCTGACTTATTATCTCTCAACTCGACGTTATCCGCTCAACAATCCCAACCCACCCATCCCCCTCCCCACCCCCCCACCCCCCCCCCCCCCACACACACACACACACACAAAAGGGGGAAAAAACCCAGGGCAGTGGAAAAGAAAAGGAGATGCTGTCAAGAAAAGGATACAATATTGCAAAGGAAATTTCTGAAAATCGTGGGAAGTGGTGATGCGGGCTAAATACAGAAAGGGACGAATTGACCATCTAACGTTGATAGCAGATATCCTATGTGCCCTGTGAAAGGATAGAAATCGAGATCAGCTAAATGAAGAGGGAATGAGCTTTACCAATATAGTGAACAGAGCCTGGACTGAACGCAATGAATATGATAGTTGGTACGGTTGGAAATATTGCAGAAAGGCAAGCAAAATGGATGGCAAAGGAAAACAAAGATAGTGTACTCAACAGAGCAGGTGCAATTAGTAATAACAACAAAGGAAGATTATGTTCTCAGAAGTGTAGGAATGGGGGTGGTAGCTTCCGAAAGCAATGATTCCTTTACTGCAGTATGGGCATTGGTGGAGAAGAAAAGAAGCCATAAAGCTCTAGATGATGCAGAGGCAGTCAAGTTGGTGGAGGAACCGGTACAATGGCTGAATAAGGCGGCGAAGCTAAGGTCCCATCAATCAGCTCCTATTTGCATTGTTGAATTACAATTACAACTGAATGAAAATTGATCCAAGGGCCGTAATGTAGTCTTAGTGTAATAAGACTAATTTAATGATGGTGAATTAGATAGCACATCCACTTAATCAAATAATTAAGATTAAAAAAATCCCATTGGGCTGAGAAGGAGAATATCAGGGCCAAACTTGCTTGGTTTGGCGTGAAGAAAGGGCTAAAAAAGAAAAAAAAATTGATCTGCAAGAGGCAACAAAAATCGTGTGCAAGAAAAATATTAGAATTATGCCACTTGTCAAACTATTAGGAAGGCAAGTGGCAAAAGAGGAGGCGAAAAATTAAGGTCTTGTTTGATAACTCAAATTAATGCTCAAATTTAATGGATTTAGATGTTAATATGTTCAAAAGTGTTTGATAACAAAAAAAAATAGAATGTATAAATTCATTAAATGGCATTGAATTTTCTAGATAAAATTTGCTCTCAAAACTAAGTGATAAACTATGCATTATCACTTAATGTAATATACATTCAAATGGATCAAATTTAGTACTAAACAGTTCAATAACTTAATGAATTTAGATTTCACATTTCAAATTTTAGTTTTCAAATTCTAGTTTTATCAGACGCACGCTCAACTTCCCTTCCTTCTTATGTACACAACGTGCCTGGCTTTGTGGGGCTCAAAAGCAAAATCAAATAACCCAAAAATTGCAATACCATAAATGCATTTATGGTATATTGCTATCACAGTTCGTGTCATGGTTATTTATTTTAATTCTTCCTTTCTCTTTCTTATTTGCATTAATCTATCCATATCAATGATGTATAATGCTCAATCACCCATTTAGCGAAATGGAACCCGTAAAGTATAGACCTTTTTTTCTTGTATGACACCGTAACACCATTATTTACATTTACCAAATTTAAGACTTGGATAATCTTTTATTGGAAACTAATTTGTAATTATACCACTAGTAAAGTAATTGTATTCTGTTTAGCTTTCTTGTTTCTAAATTAATTCTTAACACCATCTAATTACATCCACCATTTCAATAGTATTTTACATAATAACATTTAAAAAACCATCAAAGATAAAAATTATTCCACTCCATATTAAAATAACGCATGTCGATTTCTGCCCGTACTTCCTACGATAGGCTTAGTCAGCCGGTGGTCCGTATAGGCTCGAATCGGATCTTGCAGTCGTTAATTATTTTCCTTGCCAGGACGCCCAATCAATTAATACTAGTACTACTTGTTAAGGTATCAACGACTGACGACTGCATTCAGGATTATCGGATTTTGTGGGCAAAGTCCCGTTCTTTTCTTCTTCTTCTTCTTCTTTTTTTCGGCGCTTAAAAAGATAAAAAGACAAAGAGGGGCGTGAGAGGCCAAGAAAAAAGTACAAAAGGCAAAAAAAAAAAAGAAGGAAAAACATTGTAATAGTAGCATATAATACAAGAGCAAGAAGTAATAGTAGCAGTAGCGACAAGTGAAATTAGATATGGAGGTTCAAATTTTAGTGAAAGCGGTGGTGTCTGTTACTTTGGTTGGCATCCTGGGCTTTGGTTTTCCGTCTATATAGAGAACTAGTGGGCAATCCAGAGAAGGTTCGGTCGGCCCTGCGGAAACAAGGGATAGGTGGACCACCGCCCACTCTTTGCTTGGCAACGTACTGGAGATCAAGAAGGCTCGAACCGCCACCAACTGTGCTAATCCTCTTTTCCCCTTTATTGGACCTGGCACAATAGCAAATATGGTAAATTTAAGCAAATACTAATGCACTAAGTCCCAATTTTTCCTTTCCTTGATTTCATCACGGCATTCAGCTGTTCACAACTCATCAGTATACAAGTAGTTGATTTGTATTTTCATGTATATATATATACTAGCAGTCCTACTATTAGAATATCCCAGTTCTAGCGTATCCGGTGGAGGTGGGAATCATCAGGAAACTTCAATCCACCGTAGCTGAATAGGGTAGGGAAGGTGGTGGTAATGCCTTGGACAGTTTGCATTGATGTTAAACGTGGGGCGGAGGCGTTTTTACATGTTTCGACTCTTTGGTAGTATCTGCGGTTAATTTGTGTCAGTAGTTTGGCGTTAAAGCGTTTTTGAACTGATTAATTAATTTTGTCCTGATATGAACCCGTGTACATTACCTGTGGAATGGTGGTCTATCAGTAGGCCGAGTTTACAGACTTTGAGGCAAGGAATTAATCGTAAATCAAAGATTGAAGTGATGAAAGTACCCTCAAGAAAACCTATGCAATTCTAAGTGTAATAACAAAGGATCATTAAGTTCTTAACCCTTCTCTAGAAAAATAAAAATAAAACTACCAGTTTAACTTGGAGTTAGTAGAGTTTGAGACAGCCTATTGACTAATATCTACTATATATAATTGAGCATTCCCATTGTTTTTCGTGCCAACAGAGGACGTATGGTTGAACACTGTCATTCTCCAATTTCTCATTTTTATAAGCTCAGTTGTCAGAGTTGGCTGTCACGTTTGGTTTGATATAGCAGCATATAGACGTTACGTTGCATTAATCCGCATGCTGCAGGTCATGTCTTTGTGTTTTCTATTGGAGTCATTCCAATATTACATGTGACCCAACCAGACATGGTGAGGGAGATCACCACATGCACATCCCTGGACTCCTACTTAGCAAAAGACCGTGCCTATTTGCTTGGTCGGGGCATTCTGACTTCGAACGGAAATCAATGGGCTCATCAGAGGAAGATCATTGCACCAGAATTCCATCTGGACAAGGTCAAGGTATTATATAGCACATTACCACGTACATCTGGCGATTAAAAGTACTTGTTCTATTCGACTGTCTACTTCTTGCATTTTTATCTGACCTTGTATGTTTAAACCCTTGTAGGGAATGATAAAGCTGATTCGAGAGTCTGCCATGACTTTAATAGACGTGTGGAACAACATGATTGAGGCCAAAGGTGGTGTAGCTGATATAAAGATTGACCAGCATACGAGGAGCTTCTCAGGCGATGAAATATCGGAAGCATGCTTCGGGAGCGATTGTTCAAAAGGAGGAGAGATCTTCGTCAAACTCAGAGTTCTTCTGGAATGTGCTTCCAAGAAGGGTTTCAGCTTTGGCATTCCATTCATGATGTATACTTTCTTCTATGCCCTCTCCAAACAAAGAATTAATTTATTCATGAATGTTTGACAAACAAACTTTCTGAATTCTATTTGGGTTTCCGAATGCATCACGAGAAGCCGGGCCAAAGGCGTCGTCTTTGAGGTTATTCAGATAAATGCGTGCTTGAGCAGATAATCTATTCATGCACACAGCCCACGTTCAGATGAAAGTTCTAATTTACCACCCTGTTTGCATATTTAGTTTAATTTGCGAAACGTGATCCTCCTAATTTAGCTCCAATTATGTTGGTTTTTGCTTTTAATTTTTAGTGCATACGCAAATGGCCAAGAATTCCTGGATATAAATGGTTTCATAAGTTGCTGCTTCTGTTTAGCTGTCAATCTTTTGAAGCGCTCTCTATCAGTGTTGACCAAAAAATAAAAAAGAGAGTGAATTTAAGGTAGTTAAATTAAACAGGTACCTTCCCACAAAGAGCAACAGAGAAGCATGGGCATTGGAGAAGGATTTGAGAACATTGATTTTGAAGGTTGTGAAGGAAAGGAATGAAAGTGGTTACGAGAAGGACCTGCTGCAAGCGGTTCTGGAAGGAGCTAAGAACAGTGAACTGAGCCCAGATGCAATCGACAGCTTCATAGTCGACAACTGCAAAAACATATACTTGGCTGGCTTTGAAACCACTGCCCTGGCAGCCACATGTTGTTTGATGCTGTTAGCAGCTAATCCAGAATGGCAAGAACGCGTTCGTGGTGAGGTCCTTGGCGTTTGTGATGGCCAAGTTCTTGACAGCGACATGACTAGGAAAATGCAGCTGGTACACAAGAAAATACTCAAATTATTAGTCCTGCTTTTCTTGGTTTTTAGTTGCTTGAAATTAAATTAAGTATACTGGTTATTTTGCTGAGCGGTACTAATTGTTGCAGCTAAGTGTGGCGATTAATGAGTCCTTACGCCTCTATCCTCCAGTTGCGATCATGGCTAGAGAGGTTTTCGAGGAAATGAAATTTGGGGACGTTCACGTACCAAAAGGCGTGAATATTTGGGCACTCGTCTTGACTTTACACACAGATCCTGAAGTCTGGGGAGCAGATTCCTACCAGTTCAATCCAGACAGGTTTGCAAGTGGGATCGCTGGGGCTTGCTAGCTTCCGCACTTATACATGCCATTTGGAGTTGGCCCAAGGGTGTGCCTTGGACAGCACTTGGCATCGGCGGAACTCAAGATTTTGTTGTCTCTCATTTTATCAAATTTCAGTTTTACCCTCTCCCCTACTTATATTCATTCCCCGACTTTAAACCTGGTTATAGAGCCCGAACATGGAGTTGATCTGAATGTGAAGAAGCTATAAGCACTTCTCCAGCGGGATTTGGACGTATTGATAAATTGGAGCCTAATTTACTAGATATTGTTCCATGGATATCCTCTCCTGCTTTCCATTCAGTCAGAGGTGAAAAATTTGTAACCTAGTAACATATAAATCTTGGATTTCTTAGGTAATATGTGCTTGAGAAAGCAGTTTCAAATCAAATAGCTTGTGAATAGTCGCTAATTGAGATGCTTCTATTCAACCTATTTCAGTCGGAAATGGAAAATTGTATAAGCATGAAGGAGTGAATTGGTTTGTTATTTACGTTTCCAAATCACGTAGCTAGTGCTAAAATGCTGAGTAATCAATCGAGTTAAAGTAGATTAACAGTTTATAGGATTAACAATTTATATGGAGTGATTGGTAATAAGGCCTTCCTGGGATTTAAATAAAAAAAAAAAACAATTGCATTGATTGAGCAAACACGAATACATTCGAAGGTTTTGCTTCTAGTAGGTGTACAAATACATTCAAAGGTTTTGATTCTAGTAGTTGTACATTATCGTTAGAACCGAATTAACTCCTCTATGAGATTTACAAATTGATCCTAGTACTTCATCTGATCATTGGATCCAAGCAACTATTACAGTAATATCATCAACTTTTCCTCCTTTGTGACTGTGGCCTGCTTCTCTTGATTTTCTTGCAAAGGGTGTATCTCCAGCATACCTATCAAACGAATTATAGAGTGCAAGATTTGCTATAGTACAAGCCATGTAGTCAGGTTTGTCGCCTTTACTGCTGCTTGACTTGATAACTTCTTCGATCTCAAATCCATGCAGATTATCAAAAACACCATCAGTCCCAGCAACAACAATGTCGCCTTTTTGCACCGCAACTTGTAATTCCTGTGCCAAGCTAGGATCATCCTTGGAATTTCCTAACTGATACGGACAGTTGAAGTAATGTTGCTGCACGGGTGACTGATACACGACTTTCCCATCTCGTACGACTATAAAACCACTGTCACCGACGTTTGCGGCCTGCAATACGTTATCCGAAAGTGTAATGATGCAGGCGGTGGATGATCCTGGAGCCTTAGTATTGGAATAGGCTTCTTGCATAACCCTCTTCGGATTCACTGCTCCATTAGGCTCAGATTCGGCAGCAGCCCTCGAATTCTTCATGAGATCCCTTGCGTATTGTCCTGCATCTATACCTTGCCTGCACCAGCCACCAACACCATCCGCGACTCCAATTGTCTGCGCCCCTAAGCTTACGAAGTGAGCATCGTCGCCTTCGGGCTTTTCAGGGTTATCTTTGGGAAGATAAGCGGACCCCGCAACCATCTTCAGACCTACTGACGGTGTAGCACTGCTCTTCTTACAGTTAAGCTCAACGGGCAAGAAATCTGATGCTGCTGTTGGAATCCATCGCCGGAAGTCGGATGCTTCCGCGGAAACCCATTGCCAAGGGTTAAGCTCAACGGGCAAGATATCTTTTACTGCTACTGCTAATACTGTGGGAGCAAAGCGCCTGTAATCGGATGCTTCCATTGGAGCCCATTGCCTGTTATCCGATGGTTCTGCTGGAACCCAATAATTTCTTATTGTGTATGGATTCATGCTAACAGTAGAGTTATTACCTTTTCTTTCTTGAAAGAAATTAGTGCCGTAACAATTTGAATTATAATAATGTTCCCAACTTTCAGACGATCGGGGCCTCTTTAAGGTAGCCATGCATTAGTGAACTTAATATCACACCGACTAATTAATGCGTGAAATTAAACCAAAGAAAACACTAGTAATTAAAGAACTAGAGAAGAAGGATTGATCAGAAGGAGAACCCTCTGGGGAAAAGGTTGACAGTAATTTGAAAATCTAACTAAGAAACGGCAAAGATGCTGAATGAATGAATGAAAGAAAAAGCTCCATATCTATGGGAGGAGTGTAGGGCATACGTATCATATATAGACTATAGTGAAATCCGCGTAGAGCAGCCCTCCTCCTATTTCGATTCGGATACGGAAAGCTAGGTAAAGTAGTGTTGGAGTTCCACTTCTGTATCCTTGTGAAAAAGGAAAACTTTAAAACTATAGTCTTATTCTTTTAAAGCTCACTTCTCATATAGTTCATTATTATCGTTAAAGGCTACCATAATTTTAATGTGATGAATATTATATGAGAAATATTAGGAACTGTTGTAACCGTTAGATATAGAGCGTCATGTATGTCGCATGCCATATACAAATGAAAACAAAGAGTTTTTGTAAATGAGTATGACAACAAGAAAGATATGAAATATCTAAGAAAAATTTGTGCAATGAAATTTCAAGGAAACTTAATTAACAATATTAATAAACATATTTCTTTCACCTTTAATTATATGAGTTTTAATATATAAAAACTATGTGTAGATGAGGTTGGATTGAAGATTATTTGAATTTTTCTTTTATGAGAATAATTTTTGTAATGTGATGTATGTGATATAAAAATATATGTTGAGAAGATAAAAAGGTAATTGAAAAACATATCCATCATACAGTCTAAAAAATTTTTGAGAAAACATTTTCAATCCATATTTTTAAAGTTTTTATTTGGGATAACAGACTTCATTATGATTTTGAAGTTATATTCAACACCGCATGCTTAAAAAGTAAAAAAAAAAAAAAAGTACTTTTAATTTTGCTGAACAATTCATAAGGATGAATTACCTGCAAAGTCTTGTTCTTTTACTAGAAATCATACTTATTTCAAACATTTTTTATTTCTAGAATTCAGTCCTTAAACGTATTTTGGATATCTATTCAATAGCCCATACAGTTTCTCTATAAATCAAATAGTTGCTTTAATTAAGTAGTTTCTTGCTACCAACTAAAACAAAAGATATAGCAATTAAGCTGCAAGAAATTAAACATAACAGTAGAAACTAGACATGAAGATAATTAAACATATCAAGGAAGGATTAATTACTTTCATTGAGAAGCTTCACGAGTTTTGACTGGAATGTCGAACCTTTCCCAGATAGTAAGAGGTCACAAAATACTTGGATACAAACATTAAGGAAAGGAAAATGAGAATGAAAGTTCCTTTTGGAAGATCAACTTCATAATTACGATGAAAGTGGGGGCAAAAGAGAGATAGAGATCAAAAGAAAAGTTAACTACTAAACCAAATCGGTGCAAACATCTGAACTTGGAAAAAAACTAAAATAAAAATTCAAAACCGAAGCCCAAAGCCCAACTCCGAAAGCATAATGTAATACTTTGGGTCATCACCAACGTAGAACAAGACGCTGTCGTTGTGACTTGTGAAGACATCGTGACCTTTATTGCAACGTCAGCTACACTTAAAATTAAAAGGATTATTGTCACTTTACCCCCTTAACTTTTGATGTAACTTTACATTTTCCTTTTAATGTTATTTTTTAATCACTTTACCTCCAAACCTAATCACCAAACCTAATGAAATTTGTTAATTCAAACAAAAAGATATGTTTCACCCTTAAAATTATTATCACTTTACCTATCTATTTACTCATAAAGTTATTTTTTAGACAATTTACTCTACCATTAAATCAATTTATCATGTTAAAAAACTTTAGAATAAAGTACCCTCTTTTTTTGTATAGTAAAAATAGTAGAAAATTTAGAATGGCTCTTCTCTTTTTTAGTATCAAGAAAAAAGTCAGAACATTAATCTCTTTCTTCTTGACAATCTTATTAATATTGGAAAAAAAATAGAAATGTAGGGTAGGAGAGAGAGCTTAATTATTTTTTATTTAAATACAGATAAGAATGAATTTAATATTTTTTTATTTGAAAAATAATTCAATATTTTTATTATTTGAAAATTACATTACTTTTCTATTTATCACCTTCTAATCCTAATTTCCACGATGTTAAAGTAATGAGATAATATTAGATTCGTTCTTATTTTCTATCTTTGCAAAATCTAATTTTCTATTTCCTTCTCTCCTATCTCTTTTTCCTTATTAGTATTGATAAGTATAAAAAAAGAAATTTGAGAAAACCCTTTTTTATTGTTATGTTTTTGGAACTCTTAGAGTGAAAAAAAGAGAAGAATAACCATTCCTACTTTTTTTATTTTAATTATACATAAAAAAGGGTAAATACATTAAAAATTTTTCAAACACACTAGTCAGGTTAACAATGGAAAAAAATGCTTAAAAAATAATATTAGGGGGTAAAGCAATTGTAACACTATAATTTAAATGAATAAAGCGATAATAACAATGTAGTAATGCTATAAAACAAAAAGATATTTTTGTTCAAAATTTGTTAACATGAGTTGAATTACCTATGAGAATGAAGTAGTCAAAAGATAATAGGATAAATTGATAATAATAAATGATATAGTTTAAAAGGATAAACTGATAATAATCTAAATTAAAATACCGGAGTAGATATGAATCGGCGGGTAAACAAACCTTTTCAAATTTCAAATGAAGGCCTTTTTTTTTCCTTGTATTTTCTGGCCTTTTTGCCTGCCGGGCCCGCCGATCATCTCGTCTCTGTTTCACTATGTTGAGTATTGACGGTATGCACTCCACAACTCAACTCGGTTGCTAACCTTTTCATCTTCTCCCTCAGGCTTCAGCTGTGGGGTTAGTAAAATAATGTTTTCTTGGTAAGTTCCAATCTTTTCTTATTTTGAGCTTACTACAGTTCTATTTCTTTCTTCTTTTTTGTTCTTTGTTATTTTCAGTAAGAAAAGACAGCTGCATTACAACGGGATTGTGGTAATCTCCATTAGTGGGATTCCTTCTTCATGTGTCTTATATTTCTTAATTTTCATAATTTTAGATGCTGGTTTATGCTTGTCGCCTCTTTTTTTTTTTTTTCTCTTTTTGAAGGTAAAAAAAAACGAACCAAAGCGTTTCCGTAGAGTCAATTTAATTAGTATGGGTTTTATTTATCTATTATTTTTTGCATATGGGAGAATGATCATGATTGTGATTTCAAAAAAGAAAAAGGAAAAAAAATGAGGATTAATTTTTTTTTAGATTACTCATTCTGTTAATTACTTTGCTGTGCATAACCAACGATTGGGTGGACGTTAATCGTTCAGGAGATTCTATATTAATTGGTTCAATATCACAAGTTTTAGCCCATTGGCCATCTGAGTTCTTGAAGGATAGTTGGCAACAAATGGCAAAAGACAACGACGCCAACACTTATGAAGAAGCTCGTAAGCAAAGGGTTTTGGACAACAAGAAAAGATTCGAGGTAGCTATCTACTTCTATCACTCTGTCCTCTTCCCTCAATGTGTTGGTACTTTAGTTCGCTTCTTTCTCTGTCTCCAACGACCCATCCTCGTATACATATGTTTAGAATTTTGTACGAAGAATATTTTTTCAAGAGAAGTCAACATGTTTTCAAATTAAGAAATGAGATGAAATCAAGCATTTCTTTATTATCACAAAATCAGGGACATGGAACTTCTGTTGCCACATTAATAACAGTAGTCCACATTTGTATGTTGCTGCTGTGGTACTACAAATTAACTGCTACAAAAAAATAGAGTTAAATTTGTCTCTATCATTCATTCTCTCTCTCTCTCTCTCTTTTTTTTTTTTATCCTCTGTGTGAAAGGATCTGGGGATTTTGAGCATCTCCAAAAGCCTTTCTGACCTATCAAAATCTGAGAAGAAGTCACAGGTATAACTATTCTTTTTCATTTACTAAAATTTCAGTTTTACGAGTCTTTTAGGTTTCTCTAATCACTTTTTCTCCCCTCATTATGCGAAGCAGCGAAGCCTTAGTAGGCCAAAACCAAACGATGTTTACATGGTGGAGCCAAGACGGTCATCACGTGCGCGCACTCAGGTTACTTCATACCGCGATGATGTAAGTAACTAAGTTTTGATCTTCCCACCCTCGAGTTTAGAACAAATACTCATGCTCCTGACATATTTGCTCACCTGTGCCTGAGTTCTGGTTTCATGCTTCCAATCAGATAGATCTATGATTGAAGAAATTCATAGTTTCTTTTTCCTGTTCATGATAAACTCAAAGGGCCTTCATATTTTAAATCACAACTAAAAATGCAAAGCAAAAGGTCAATTATTATATGACTGTTTCTTTTCTGCCAATGTCCTGACTCTGAGACAGTGATCAACATATTCGGAGTGTTATCCCATTTAGATCATTTCATCCTATTATCTCCTGTTAATCGTTCATTGATGCTTACTAAGTTTTTTAGAAGCAAAAGCATAGGTCTGTTCTCCAGCATTTAGTTGTGATAAATCACCTAATAAGTTGCTCCTTAACAACAGGTAGATGTAGACCTTCCACGTATGCGGAAGAGATCAAAGTGGAGTTCTTCATGGGCAAGGTAATATAATACTCTTTCTCTATTTATTATTGCCATGTGGTTTGGCCAAATTTCTGCTAATACTAATCCTGGACTGGCAGTTATCTGGCTAGACCAATGGAAGAAGTTAGAGCTGCGTCATATGAAGAAAGATCTCGCGCACGGCTGTCTGCTGAGAAGCTCCAAAGCAACTTACAGTTAGAGAATCCATCCTTTATCAAGTCAATGGTTCGGTCTCATGTTTATAGTTGTTTCTGGTTGGTAAGTAGCTGTACATTGCCAATGTTAAAACAGCATGTGTGGGATGGGGAGAAGAGAAGAGTTGCAGAATATCATGGTTAACATGCACAAATCCCTCTTAACACTTCTATTCGATGCAATGATCAGGGGCTTCCAAGTTCATTTTGTGACGAACATTTGCCCAAGTCTACTGTAGATATGGTTTTAGAGGATGAGGATGGCTTGGAGTTTGAGGCTGTCTACATTAGCAAGAGAAGTGGGCTTAGTGGTGGATGGAGAGCATTTGCTCTCGAACATAAACTGGATGATGGTGATGCTTTAGTATTTGAGTTGATTGAGCCAACGAAATTCAAGGTTGGTGGAATTACTACATTTGTTATATGCTGCAATTTATTATCATAAGAATATATGGAAGTAAACTTAAAGTTAGCATGGTTGTTCTTTAAATCGAATGTTCAAGCTTCCAACTTGGGAAGAGTTCATCTCGTTCCTATCTCTAGTAATCTCCTCCTTCACGTGTTCTTTTTTCTTTCTTTCTTAAACAACAATAGTTTCCGAGTTTCTGTCACTAAAACACACGCCCTGAAGTCCAAACAATCATCTATTCGCTGGAATGTAGTAGCTTCAAATATGGTGCTTTTGCTTGGTTGCTAATGGTAGTTGGAATGCCAATTCTTTCTGGGAAAGTGATTATGAATCATTGGTACAATTTCCTGCAGGTTTACATAGTCAGAGCTGTCAGCTGCTCTACGCAAGAGGAAGGAGGAAGTGATGCTGGAGAAACACCAAAAGAGAAGACAAAGCAGAGAAAGAAAGACAGCACTCGATCAAAAGATTCAATACGGCCAGAAGAAGACGATTCCTCAAAGGCTTCAGGTCGGAGGCGGAGTAGCAGACTAAAGTGATTTCAGATTTCAAGTATGTCAAAGCTTTGTTTTTTTGTCTGAAGAAGGTATTCCCTGTTGAAGGATTTAGGATGGAGGAGTGGCAGCATATTAAAGTGATTTCAGCTCACAAGTATGGCAAAGCTTTGTTTTTGTTGAGGGTAAGACGTACAAATCGAAAACGATGTGAACTCTTATTTATGTATTTCCAATTCCTCGTATAGGATTGCGAGTGACGGATGGGTTTCTTGTTGATATTTGCTTCGGCGCCATTTTTTTGGCTGCAACCAAGTGGAGTATAGTGGTTGATCACTTCATTTGTTAACTACAAATCTACAATGACTAGCTGTTCTGCAGAATTGGTGATTAACTATTGGGTTAATTGCAATTTACCCCCTAAAGGTAAACCCTGATTTTTACTTTATTCCCTAACCTTTATTTTGTGTCACTTAACCCCCTAAGAGATAAAAATACCCCTCTATCATGTAAGTTTTTTTTTTTTTTCCTCTCTCTTTTTTATTCCAAATTAGCTTTCTTTTACCAAATTTTTATTTCTAAGAAAATATTAAATTTCTCTAAAAAAAAATTTAGGATGTCCATTCTCTAATTTACAAAATCAGAAAAATTATATATATTTTTTACCAATCAATTTCATCTATTTTTTAATTTAAGAAATTAAAAAAAATTCTACTTCCTTATAATTACACTATCAACAATCAATTATGCATTCTTACAATTATTCACATATCTGCACTAGAATTTTTTTTGTGGTTCTTCCTATAATGAGTTTTTGTTTATTAGGATCTTTTTTTGTCCTTTTTTCAAAAATAATCAATTGTTAGTAATCATTTCATAGGAAAGTTTACCACCATCAATTTAGAGTGGTCAAAATCAAATCGCAAGTTAAAGCTCAACGATTAAAGTAGAAAATTTGAAAATAAAAACTTAGCATAATAGAGAGGTATTTTTCTCTTAGGAGGTTAAGTGACAAAAAATAAAAGTTAGGGTAATATCTTAAGGGGATAAATTGACATTAACCCTTAACTCTTTATGGTGGCAGCCAAAGGGTATGCACAGAACAGGTTTGGTTGCCAAGATTTCTATCTCTCCCGTATACAAAACCAGTAATTACTTCCCGTTTTTCACATATCCCCATCGTTTTTTATCTCTTTATCTTATTTGAAGGTTTGCTGCCCTTATCATCCAACTTTTTCCTAGTCAATTATATTTAGTGTTTCAGATTAAGACATCACTCACCATGTTCTTCCCACCTTGCAGTATTACAGAGATGTATTCTGCCTGATTACTATAGGTATATTCTTATGATCCAATATGGCATGTGATAACTCAGCTTCTTCATGGTCTATCTGGAACGGACTACAATCTGAAACTTTGATTCAGTATTTATTTCCTTGTGACTTTGTATCCGTTGATCAGTTTGTTGTTTCCACATTAAACTTGTAGGTTAAAGTTGTAAACAACTCTCCCCAAATCCACCACATGCTTTTGTGCCATACTTCAGAACCGTAAGTCAACAAATAAAAATGGAAATTAAGCAGAACCTCGTACCCATTCACAGCAATTTTTAATTTTGGGAATGCTGAATTCGACAGCATAAATAACATTTATAACTCAAAATTTAACCGGAAAGAAAGCTGACATTGAAGTGTACGACAAATTCAAACCAAGGGTTTTAAGACACGCTGTAAATAACAGTTTCAAGCAAAGCGACAAAATTATGAAAAAACCCCAAAATCTGGGTACATCATCCAACAGTACTAGAGACAAAATGCTAATGAAGTAAACTAAGAAGTTGCTTGTAAAAACGCTCTTCCAGGTTGACGGTTCGCCAAAGGTCCATGGCAACCAAGAAGCTGCAAGATTTGAACAAATCCAAGTTAGCACTAGCCTTACAACCAAAAGTCGAGTACAATCAAAGAACAGCAATACAAGCAAAGACAGCTCCAAATCAAACAAAGATAGCGGCAACAAACCTTGGCATTAACACCATCTGGAACAATACGATTCTCTTGCTTCCATTTGACATAGTCTGTGCGGCTGAACTTGGTGAATCCCCTGAAATTCAGGCCAAAAAAAATGTGACAAGACCAAAAACAAACAAAACTTCATGTAAAGAGCAATAGAGTACACAATGATTAAACAAAGTATGTGTGAATTTTGAAATAACTTAAAGAGCATAAAGTTTCTCCTCCCTAAATGTGTAGTTCGTACGATAGATGAGTTTCTTAAAAGATCAAAACTAAATTATGGAAAATAAACCTACAAGATGGACTCTAAGAAGGAATTCTAGAGTACTGTGTTAATATAAACAGAGAGGAAAGCACTTTTAATGAGTATGTTGACAAGAAGCAGAGACTATTAGGTGTGCACGCTAAGATATGCTATGAACCACCAGTAAAAGATACCTATGCACTGTTTTAGCAATAAAAGCCAGTAAAAGTTGGTGAAACATACCACTTCCTGCTAACAATGATCTTTTGGCGACCAGGAAACTTGAACTTTGCACGGCGCAAAGCCTCTTGAGCATGGTGGCTGTTAGCATCCTTGCAGCGTACAGAGAGAAGTACCTGACCAATAGCAACACGAGCACATGTTCCTTGTGGCTTCCCAAAAGCACCCCTCATACCAGTTTGAAGCCTATCAGCTCCAGCACATGACAACATCTTGTTAATACGCAGGACATGGAAAGGATGAACTCTGACCCTCAAATGGAATGCATCCTTCCCAGCATACTTAGTCATGTACTTGTTGCAAGCAATACGGGCAGCCTCAAGTGCTTCACTGGAGACATTCTCCTTTTCCCAACTAACCAAATGGACACAGAATGGGAACTCATCAACTCCCTTCTTCTTCATGCCAACATCATAGATCCTGATCTTTGGATCTGGAACACCACGGCAGTACCTTGACTTTGGATAGGGTTTGTTTTTTATCTGACGGTAACACCTCGCAGGTCCTGCTCAGTTGGAATAAAAACCATCTTAAAACCATCACAGTGATATTAATAGATCACTATATTCATTTCCAAATAACACTAAGCTTTACAAGAAGTTCAAAATACACCACACCGAAAACCAACCACAAGGTAGGAATATTACATGAAACGGATTTGGAATGAATAGCACTAGAATGTACCTAACCATACTAACAATCAATAAAGATGTGTAATGGAACAGATTAAAAAAGACAACTAGCACGGCATCAAAAGATTAGCAACAGACGATATATCAACCACATTCCATACTTTATACAAAATTGAAATAAATCCGTCAAATATTACAGGTTCATAAATCATGAAACCAGGGCTAACGCAACTACAGATTCATAAATTGAGCAATCATTAAAAACATGAAAAAATCTAAGCTATACAACAGCCCCAACATTTGATAAATTACAAAAAAAGAACCATAAGAATATCAGCAACCGTACAACTTCAGACATCCGGTAAAATCACAAATAAATCGCTAAAAAAAAAACCTAGAAAAACATCCCATTTCCGCCAACCATAATTGCTTTCAACGAGATAAGGATCTACCCTTCCATCATTTTAATTAACACGCATAAAAATAACTCATCAATCAATATCAGAAGTAGAACGAAAGGAGCAAAAAAAATCAGAAATCATAGACGTAATTTGAAGATCCAAAACATCATTGATTTCCCAAACAACGACGACTTCTAAGCTAGACATGAAATTAAAACCAAAACGATGTTCTTTAGCACATGAAATCATGTTTCAGAAAAGGTCTACAATCATCTATAGGAGGATCAAAGAGAGCTTACTTCTCCCCATGGCGCAGGTCTTCTTGAGAGGTTGAGAGCTGCGGCTTCGTCGGATAGACAATTACTATGAAAAAGCCCTAGCAATAGGGCTGAAATGCTGCTTTTATATGGATTCAGGAGGCGTAGGGTAAAAGAAGACATTGACTTGGGCCGTGTGGGCTTACGTCATGGGCAATTATTAAACTAGACGGACCGACTTAATGGTTTGTCTGAAAAGTTTTAGCCCAATTGTCAAAGCAACATCGACTGGGATTGTTAGGGAAGCTTCCAGAATTGGGCTAAGGATTTGGGTACCCAGGTGTGCTGAACTTCCGATTTGCATATTCAATTCAAATTTTTGTCTTACATGGTCTATCTAACCCACATATTATCCACAATTACAATTTATCCCTTTAACATATATCTAGATTTTCACTTTACTCCTTTTTTGTGTCACTTAACCCCCTTTAAGACAAGACTACCCTCTTGGTATGTTGATTTTTAAAATTTTTCTTCTCTATTCTCTTTTCCAATTCCAAATTAGTTTTCTTTCAAAATTTTATTTTGAGCAAATAAAAAATTTGTTTAACTAAAATTTTGGGATGTCCATTCTCTAATTATAAAATTAAAGAAACCATATATTTTCCCATCTATTAGTTAATTAAAAAATCAATTTTATCTATTATCCAATTAAGAAATTAAAAAAAATTTGTATTCTATTTCATTATAAGTAGATGATTCAAAATCAATTAACGGTTTTTACAATTACACATTCACATGTCGGTAATTTGGACCCTTTTTCTGTCCTTTTTTTCTTTAATAAATTTTTGCTTATTGGGGTCTTTTTCTACCTTTAAAAAAAAAATCAAATGTAAGTCCATTTCCTAATATATCTACTTCTCACATGTGAAACTTTATCACTATCATTTACAAGAGTCAAAATTGATCCATGTTAAAATTCATTGGAAAAAAAATAAAATCTTAAAAGTTAGACAGTAAAATGAAAATTAGAATGTGCCTTAGGGGGATAAATTGCAATTAACCCTTAACTACAGAACCAGTAATCATACGACCAGCCAAATTAACTGGATTGCCTGCACCTGCACCTGCACCACAACTTAAGTTCAAAACCAATCTTTCTTTAAGCGTCCATATACGGTTGCGTCCCTTGGAGTCGGAGATTTTTTGAATTACGGAATGGTGGTGAGCACTGACTGAAAAAGCATGCAGCGTTCCAAACAGGCAAACACGGTACTACTACACCAGTAACTAATTCTACATGTAGGGCCTATGAACGAACATAGCCATACTACTGGACATTCTTGGTTTACCTTCAGATCATGCAGTGTTCTGTTGATCTGATAACTTTCTAGGATTTGTGTGGGCATACTGTCCTGAATGGCTGTTTCTTAGAATGACGCGCAATTTCATCGTTGGGATCAAGCGCCTGCTTCCTAGTATAGTCGAAATTTCTCAACTGCATCAGCATATGAGCTGGATTGGCAGTCAGAAGAACTTCCATAAGCAGACCCCAACTGGAAGAGGAGATATGGAAACTAAAAGGTCCAGGTAGATGGCAATTTCTCCTGTGGATAGCAAGACATGGTCGACTGTTAACTAATGTAGAGAAACACAGAAGACATCTCCATATAGATGGGAAATGTCAGTTTTGTGGAAGCAAGAGAGACACAGCAATACACGCAGCAAGGGACTGTGATTGGATTAGCAGAAATAAGGAAGCAGCTGGTCCATCCCTCAAAATGGAGAGAGTTCAAATCCAGGAGCCTAACACGGTGGATGGACTGGAATGTGAACCAAAGAATGATTGGGAAGCAGAAAGAGGTATACTGGCCAATGTTGATTCAACAAGTGGTTCATTGGGCATGGATAGCAAGGAATGAGAAAGTGTAGCAAGGACTGGAAAGAAAGATGAAAGTACAGCCACAATATCTGATACGACAGGCCCTAGTGGCACATCAATTAAATTTGCGTTTTGCATACCGTTTTGACGCATTAAATTTTCAGAAAGCATCCAAAATGCAAAAGATCAAGCAGAAAGGCATGGAATTTGCATTTTCTATAGCTAAACCATTAAGCTGCGAACGTTGCAAATAAGATGTAATCACATAATCTATACATAAAATGACTCCTCCCACCTACCGCTGCAAAATGATAATTACAGGAAGAAAGGTCTATATTTATCTAGGTGTAATGGTGGGAACAACTCCGCTAACAAGGTCACTACCAGAGACATCTGATGAAAGAAAAGGATTTCTCATCGTGGAAGATGAAGATGGAGTTGTTGTGGTTTCAACCTTTCCAGGGTCAGTAACCAACGAGTCAACCAGTATAGTATCAGACTCTGGCATCATGAGCCATATACTCTCAAGTTCTCGAACCACTTCAGCCATCGAAGGCCGGGCGTCAGTCTCCTCTTGGCAACATTTTAGAGCCAGGTTGATGAACTTTTCCACACATTCAGATGGATAAGATCCCATGCTATCATCAATGACTGAGAATATCATACCAGAACGGTATGCTATATTTACCTGAAACAGATTGACGACTATCTTAACTAAACTGTATAATAGTTCTAATAATAAAGCTAGCATGCAGGGTTATAGATTGAAGGGATGAAACAATTACAAAGATTGAGAAAATGAATCATTCACAATAATATTGATACCTCAAAATAGTGGAAGAAAGACACAATAAAAGTCTACGTTAGGACTCTTTTGGACCATCTCAACTCTCTTTAGAAAATATTTCAATTAATACCATATTTGTAACCTTACCTGCCAGACTTATTAGAAATTATCAAATAAAACACAAATTATTGAATAGGAAAACTACCAAAAACTAGAGTCCAACAAGGCTATTAAATAAATAAATGAATGAATGAATAGAAACTTCTAGGCTTGGTTTAAAGTGGGACCTACATAAACCATGCATATTTGGAGAGCATCCAAGCTTGGGGATTGGGAGTTGACTAGAAAGATGTGAACAAATCAAGGTGAAATCTGACAGAACTATGAAGCACCACAGTAATGTGCAAGCGCTTGCCAGAATCCTATACTGTTTTTAGCTTAAAGACAAGAAATGGTGAGACAAATACCTCTCTGACAATGTTTTTGCCATGCGATATTGGGTGCATCCCAGTCAATAGCTCCAAAAACACAACACCAAGGCTATAAACATCACTCTTGTCAGTAAGCTTATGTGTAAGGAAATATTCTGGGTCAAGATATCCCTGCAGAGGACACGTATTCAAGTTTTCATGAGTAGAACGGATAAGCAAATGTATGTATAATTAAGCTAGTGGCCTTATTCAAGTAGATTCTGCTACACTGAGCCCCAGATGGGTAACTGTGCTGAATGGCTGTCACCAGTATTTTAAAAATCCGATGAAGCCTTTCAAAAGATTGAAAAGTATCCAGAAAGAGCTATAAAATTGCATTTGAAATCCCAAACATATTACAAAAGACCATGGCAGTTACTTACACATGCATCATACTTACCGGAGTTCCCTTAACAACAGTAGATACATGAGCAGGCAGCATTCCTTCAACATCAGGAACAGGAGCAAGCCTTGAAAGTCCAAAATCTGCAACCTTTGCAGTAAGTTTAGAGTCCAACAGTATGTTGCTTGCCTTAATGTCCCGGTGGAATATGGGAGGATTAGCTTCCGTATGTAGGTAGAGGATGCCCTTAGCTGATCCCAAAGCAATTCTCAACCTCATAGCAAATGTTCGAGGCTCCTTTGACTTCCCTGCAACACTTCAAGCATTAATTATCTGCTGCAATTAAGTGGCATGCATGCATGAGTGATTTTGTGCTGCAGAGGCCGGGGGTGGGGGGGGGGGGAGTCAGCTCATCATCAACATTAGTGAAGTCAATAATCTAGAATAGAATGGCCCTATTTGGAATCAACAGAGAAATAAACTTTAAGAGGAAGTTAATAGAAATACCAGATATGTTATCTCTTAAGGTACCATTAGACATGAATTCATAAATCAACATCTGCATCAAAAATAAAAATGAACCATTAGTCATGAGAAACTTTTTGAAAAAACAAAGCAGTACTAGTGTAGAGGAACTTCATTTTCAAAAACAAAATGTATACTCATTAAAACAGAGGATGATTCAGTACCCTGGAAGTTCATGTCCATGTCCGAGCACCGTGAGTTAAAGCAATTTAAAAAGCTATCATATTTACCTACTCTCACTAACTTTGGGAGACAACGCTTAATTTTTAAGAGCCTCCTCTCAGAATTTTCTTCTTCTGAAGTTTTCATCTCGCAGGTTATGATGATGTAGTAACATGATTTCCATAATGTTAAATCCAAGTTATTTGGTTTCCATACAGTGAAGCCTCCCTTCTATTTCTCAGTGAGAATTTTTCTAACATTTATTTAAGCTAATTAGCACTTAAGAATAAACCCCAGAGGGCACATTCAATTGCCATACATTCAACTCTTTAACTGGAGAAGAGATCCCAGATAGTAATTCCCTCATGGACCATTAAGTAGAATGCAGAAACTTGCAAACAAGTCGAGAATTTGAATCAAAAAGATACCTGTTCACCTTCTTCATCGCAGTACCCAACCAAAGAAACCAGATTTCTGTGATGTAACCTTGACAGTAGTTCTATTTCAGTGAGGAACTCCTTTTCACCTTGTAGGGATCCCTCCTGAGCACGTTTTATAGCCACAACTGTCTCATCAGCTAGAATACCTTTGTAAACTTTTCCATAACCACCTTGTCCAACCACACAAGAGCTATCAAAATTTTTAGTTGCTGATACCATTTCTTCGTAAGTGAATTCCTTCACACCATCGATTTTGATGGAGGTCTTTGAAGCTGCATTAAATAGTAAACCATCAAAACCATAAAAGATCTGTAATAATCAATGTTATTCTTTCTTCTTAACCATCTGTTTGGGTTGAAGAACAAGAAAACCTAAACTTTGAGGCGGAGAAGGATATTGTGCTCATGGTGTTGCCTTACATCAGTCCTGCTTCTAGTTGAAGAATAAGGACAGCTAAGAACACAGTAGCACGGGTCAGTGGTCCACAAGGAATTAAAGGGACTAATTCTGTGGGGGCATTGCCTCCCTATCATCTGTTTCTGTTATTCTCTATGATATAGGAGAATAAAAAGCTTCCATTAGAGTCTAAGAGCTTATGATCTGAAACTTTGACATAATAGCTTACCAATATAGCTTCATTTAATTCAATTCAATTTTTAAGCAAATTTATCCATGAACTATATATCTGAGGTTTGTTATAATTAAAAAGAATTAACTTCCAAATCTGACTGGAGAACATATTTCATATAGTTGAACGTATTTTAGGATTAGAAGTGATGACACCAAGTTTGTTCTAGTTTATTCAAACAACAAAATACTGACCATTACCCTGTATCAGTGATAATGAGAAACTTACATTGACGCCTTCTTGAAACTGCCTGCTTCTTCTTCATATGCAATCTCAATATAAGGAGAGTAACTAATGCAGATAGTGTAACTGCACCAGCTGTAGCCCCCAGCACAATGCCAGCTATTGCCCCCTTGCTTATACCAGATGTGGAAGAAGGAAACACTACTGCAAGTTCCAACAGAACCAAAGCATTGAGATCATTTTGCCAGAGTTGTCAATCAATACAAGATAAAAGCTTTATAAACTATTGTTTACATAATACTCTCTAAATTTATGGATTCCCAAAGAAAAATAACAAATGTACTTAATGAATTTTATCAAGTGAGATAGAGGATTTGAAATTGTCTTCTATCAGAACAACAATATCATGTGGTGTGGGTTATAGATGTCAGCCTAAGCACATATAAACACTTATAACAATCAAAGTTGGTATAATTAGGATGATTCTCAAATCAAGTTTGGTTTATGGTTGCAGTGGTGCAAGTGATAGAAATAGGCAGGGGTCCTTGAAAAGATGGTACAGGACCATCAGAAGTGCTCTAACTTTGAGTGTGACTGTTCCTATGATAAGCTTATATGACATCATCATGTACTTAGGGGCAGTGTAGTGAGACCCCAAGTTGTTCGCTTTTGGAACAGCAGCATATCAAGAATGTTCTAATAGTGCAATCATGCTTATGATGTGGGATATCCATTTCTGCTAGCAACAATAACAGACCCGCTTGTGCATGACAGTGAGTGTGGCATTTAAGGACACACAGCAGGCTGTCATGGCACAGGGAATTACTACATGTTCAATCATATGCATTGCCCATGAATTACGCAAGTACTTCTTAGGCAAGCTTCGCTATGTTCTTAAGTAGCAGGTTGCCTAATGATGCATTTAGAGAATCATTTTCTAAATGTTTCATTGACTTCAGATCATCATTTTAAGAAGATTAATCAACTTAGTTATCCAACATAAGAGGGTATAGGCTGTCCCATCTGGGAGAAGAATAAGTAGTTTCTTTGGTTGCTTCTATTCATATCAATTCCCATGAAAACCAGCAGAAAGGATAATGAGACAAACCATCTTTGTAAGGATCAAGCAGTGTGAAGTTAAGAAGTTCATATGGTCCAAATATGCTACTATCACCAATCTTCCATCCAGTAAACATGCTCCGAATTCTGAAAACTTCACTCTTGTTGAATTGATGAGGAGAAGTATTATTAATGTACACCGGAAAAATCCTCAAATACATCTTCAGTCGAGGGCCTTCTTCCCACACGTGTGAACCAGCATCAAGCTGATAAGGATAAAGGTCTAGACCAGAGGATAGGTACCATACAAATTGATCAAAATATGGCATGAAATCAAAGAACCCAGGGCTCTTTAACCGATATCCAACAAGCAGAGGAGCAGCACAAAAGCAAGGTTCTGGAAATGATGGGGGGACATATTCATAAGGAAATGGGCATGCTTGAGGGGGACACGTAGCATTTGATGCGATCAAAATACGAGCAACAACTTTATTCTGAGATCCACAGAACTGCACTAGGCTGGAATTTGAGCATAAAGGATTTCCTTGAAGCCTGAATCATTGTTTATGCAAAGGATTAGAACAAGAATACCATAACATACTAGCCAGCCAGAAATAATCTTTAAAACCACTCCAAACAATCTAGATAATTGTTTGAAGAATTCCTCCATATCAATGAAACCATTGTCTGTAGCTGAAGAGAATATGGAAATAGACAAACCTAACGGTGACATTTGCCGGGAGAAAAGGACTTCCAGAGATGTTTGAGAGCTTATTGTTCTGCAAATCCCTGTAGCATCAACTACCAAGTGTATGAAAAGTGAATTTTTTAAGCTTAGTTTTCGCGTAATAGTAGTGAGAAAGGAAAATTCAGGTTAGACATCACAAAAAGCAAAGAAATACAAAATTCTAACTCCCAACTTGCTCTGGGATGAACAAGAAAACTTTTGCAGACATCAAATTGCCCAAAAAAGGACTTACAGTGAGAGGCTTTGAGTCGCATTTGAACTCCTATTTTGCCAAATGATGGACGGAATAGAACCGTTCAACAAATTGTTTGCCAGTGATCTGTAACAGATGCGACAAAATTTTAAAATCATTAATTTCTTTGCAAATCCCACGCACTCATAAGCAATCTGAATACAAAGGAAGTGAAATGAAGGATAACCTGCAAAAGAACAAATATATTTATATATATAGCACAATATCGATGAAGTATACAGGAAGAGTGCTCACAATTTCTGCAAAAGAGGGAGGCCTGCAAAGTTGGTAGGAACTGTTCCAGTAAGATTGTTATATGAAAGATCACTGCACATTGTCAACAACTTCGTCATTAGAAATCAAAGTTCATTTGTACTAAAAATTGGTAGATTTTCACATATCACTCTTGTCAGCAGACATCAAAAAAGTATTATCACTAATAATTAAACTTAAAAGGAAGGTAAATCTGAGTGCTTACAAGGTAGTCATATTCTGAGAGAGCGTATTTGAAGGTATTGCTCTGCTTAGCTGGTTCAAGCTCAGGTCTCTGCATCACAGTATTGTCACTTAAAAGAAATTCCAGTAGAATTTTCCTTCGTCAAAGTCATTTTCAGTGGGGAAACTCCGGACTTTTGAAGAAAAATAAGTGACTTGATATATGAAAAAGCAAGTGTAGTCAGAGAGCAATTAAAACTAAAATAACATCTAGGCAAGTAACTTACACATATGAAAGGTTATGCATGTTGCTCAAGTTTGGGATTCGCCCTTGCAAGCTGCAGTTTCTGAGACTCCTGATACAGTTAATGAAACTTAGCAGTCAGCAACTTTAAAGATTTCTGTAAACCGTTCTAGGCCATAGTACATATCTTCATCCTAGTCTAGAATTATAAAAACTTCCAGGAACACAAAAACTACATGATAATGTTTGAAAAAAAATGACCAGTGATTCTACATGCAGTCAAAAATGCCTATCTTAGAGTAAGAATCTGGAAATTGCAGCACTTACAATTTTAACAAATGGTACATGTTTCCATAGGAAGCAGGAATCACACTCCCACCAAAATTGTTGTTGTCCAATTGGCTGCAGACCAGAGGCAACCAAGAAAAGAAAGAATATCAGTAAGACTATCAAAACGTATATGATACAGTCAATGTTGTTCAATTGAAAGACACTTATTTGATAGCTCTCCCACCAGAAATAATTTAGACATGAGAAAGAACATTTCCACAAGGAACTATTTCAGAAGTACAAATTATCCTCTCCATCTATTTTTCTTAATAATGACATAAAACCTCAAATAACAAAGCATTTCATAAAGTTAAAATTTCGAATATAAATCATGAATATGTTGTGCTCTTCATTATCAGTGCAGTAGAGCTAAGATTTGTATGCCTTGGTACAGTTCATTTTAATTGAGCCCATTACAAGTACCTTCTAACCTAGCTGGAATTGTTGCAATTCCTACATATACTTTGTAGACATCATCAAAAAAAAAAATAATATCAATAAAAGCACGTATAAGGAAGAAACACTAATCTCCTATTACAAGTAGGCACACTTCGTTAAATGAGTACATCAGAGAACTGATGTAGATGTGAGAACGTAAAGACATAAAAAGTCCAAATTTCCACATGCTGCAGAATCGTTATTCACCCCTCTCTCTCAATGACCTTTTCTCCTTTACTGATTTAATTAAGCAGATCTGTATAGGAAAGAACCAGTTTTTCTGATGCCTCAACCCAAAATTCCTTTCCATCATTTCCTAGAGTTTCTTCTGTTATTATCATTCTTTAACTTAATGAAAAATCTTCTTATCTGTTTTTTGTGCTCTTGAAGAGGTTAAACTTCCATAACTCTGCACTGGATCAAATTTCACCTGAAACATGTATGTTCATGATACAGAAAAGAAAGGCTATTGGCATTTACCCAAGCAACCAAAAAAACAAACTCAGCAACTAGGTTTGGCACTCCCCATTATAAACTACATTTTCAAACAAATCATGCTCTTCATCATATAAAGGAATAAGATACAAGAGATAAAAACACAAGGATATGAGTTAACTTACAGTATAAGTAGACTTGGCATTTCAGAGAGCTCTGGAGGAAGATAGCCTGATAAGTTGTTATTATCAAGCAACCTGAATTACTGAATATCATTAACAAAGATGTTCAACATGCAGCAAATGTAGCAGCATGAATTAGGTTTTCACTTACAAGTGAACAAGATTTGGAAGCCTAGACAGCTCAGAAGGGATTTGCCCACTGATTGAATTGTTATTCATGTGACTATCATAAAATGAAAATGTAAGAACCACAATCAGCAATCAGTTCAAGGCATCACAGCAAGAGAGCATGTCTATTATTTGCATATGCATAGATACTAACATTTTATACTGAAGTATGTATAAACCCTCAATGGAGGAAGCAACAGAAGTGCTATATTACAAGAGGAAGCCAATTCTTACAAGTGCTTTGTTTTGCTCAAGTTTGCAAATGATTTAGGTATCGATCCAGATATGTGATTCTGGTCTATTTGTATCCTGTCCAAGTTAGAAAGATTACCAAGCTCTTCAGGTAGTGATCCTGTCAGTTGATTTCCATTGAGAAGCCTACAAACAGAAAATAAGCAAACATCATATGGGCAAGACACAGGGTGTGCACTTGGTACAAAAGAGATTGAAGTGGTATATTTGCATAAATGGTAATTCGTATCCACAAGAAAATTCAGAAGAATGTTACCCAGAAAACAAAGATCTTGGACATGACATTAAATTTACAAATTATTTTTATATACTCAACCCCTAAACAGTCCAGAGAAAACTAGAGAGATTAGGAACAGTAATGGAAGAGAAGGAGTGTGAATAGAGAGATTAAGCAAAGATCTCCAGCAACTTACAACAATTGTAAAGATGTTAGGTTGCCTATCTCCTTGGGTATACTCCCACCGATGTTGTTCCACATAACATCCCTTCAGGAAAAATACACTTAAAGAGTCAATCCCTATGAAAAGCGTTTTTCAATTTTAAAATTAACAAGGTAAAAGAAGCCAATGTCCAAAACAGCTATATACTCCCAGTATAATGCTGAAAAAAGGAATCATTTTGATCATGCCCAATAAATAAAAAAACAACTATACAGATAATGCCACTCACAAGATTTGCATATGAGATAAACGGCCTAGCTCTGGTGATAAACTTCCGGAGAGCTTCATACCAAGTAGTTGCCTGTTAAAAAGTTGACAAACCAGTAAGTCTCTAATATAATGTAGGGACTTGAACAAGCACAGCAACATAGGTAATTGAAATTGTTTGGTTTGTTCCAATGTAGTTTTCTTCAACGTAACTATCATCTTCAAGCATTTGCAAAGTATCTATACAGGAGTGTTAAAATTGATATCCAAAAGATATGTCAACAAGGCTCTAGATGAGGCCTTTACTCTAGTTGATCCACCACCTCGTATGTCCTTTAAGAACCTTATAGAGGTAAAGTCACAGGATCCTTCACCTATGCAGTTATACACATTCCTAAGTAATATGCTTTCTTGAATTTCTGTCAGCTGAGAAGAACTTTCTTTTACATAAGCAATTTTTAGTATTTGTGCCAGTTAAATATTATTAAGCAATAATGCAAAAATGAAGAAATGCAGGAAGAATTAAATCATACAATTCTTTGACATGAAGATAGTCATCGTCCTTTGTTTGATTGAAGCACAAAACCCCAGTCCAATTTGAAGTGCATGGATCACCGGTCCTCCAGTTACTGAGATTTCCATTTGGATCGATCAATTCTTTCCTGATTGACCGCAATGCTCTAACTGCAGGTCAAAAAGATGGTAACACCGTACAATCCCGTAACTAAAAGATTTGGACTAAAATTTTTACCTACCTATGGTCTAGAGTGTCCATATCAGTTCACAAAATAATTAAGATCATCTTGAACTTACAAATTCGGGAGGGAAAAGTGAAATATAGAAGGATATCTCTCCCATGTTGAATAAAAATCCTTGAATTTACTCTCTTTTGTTTCTTCACTGTGTATCAAGGCACCACAAAATGGCACAACAAAGTTTGCCTAGTATGTGTGGCTAAACATCCAGAGTCCACTACAGTAAAGTGAACTACCTTGATTCTAAGTATCACAAGGAATTAAGCTAGAACACTTCCTGATATGCCAGGCAAAAGGTGCAAAACAAAGCTCAGATCTACATCTGTTGCATACACACTAAAAATAACTAGCTCATACCCATTTCAAGGACTAAAAGTAACTAGCTGGCGACAGCCAAAAAGTCCACAGCAGGTTCAATATGTAGCCAAATGAGCATGTATATCATTTTTTTTTATTTTCTTGACTATTTTCATTTCAGAATCCATTAACAACACCGAATTGACCTGTTCTAAGCCATAAAACTGAGGAAGTTCTTTACGATACTACGGAGTGCAGTGCACTAGAGTTCGTTATGAAAGGAGTTTTTAAGAAAAAAAACACTAAATTCAAACGCTTCTCAAACTGTCGTGGAACTGCAGACTGTCATTCGATATTAGGAATGAAAAATACACACTTTCATCAAGAAATTTTAAAAGAATATACAGGCTGACAGCAGAGACTGAAAACTGATCATCTTCACCTTCATCAGGATGGGTAATTTGGCTATCCGCGCCAATTAGCAGCAAAGACCAGCACAACCACACGATCAAACTCAGTCCAAACAACGAAATTCTTGATTGTGGCATCCCAAAAAGACCAAACTTTCTGCAGTTACCCAACATCTCTTACACTTAAAAGATACAAATTAAGCTCTCCACCTGGTAATGCCAACCAAGAGAAAACAAACCAAATTCATATTCAAGCAGAAGTTTATAATATATCTAACCCCCAAAAAAAATCAAACTTTTTTTTTCCTTTTTTCAAGTTACAATAACCAGTTCGTGCATATGAATACCGGAACCATCATCAAGTAACTGAGAACAAAAGACTCAGAAGAAGCAAGATATTCCCATAAAATCGACAGAAAATACCCAAAGCCAGGAAAAGAATATAGGAATTAAGAAACAAGCAAAAAAGACAAGAAGAAATGGTCACCCGAAAAAGAATGTTTGATTCAGATGCCTATATGGGGATAGTTTTGAGGTCAAGCGATGGTAAAACTTACATGCTGGAAGGTAGGAGTTATGGTAAGAAGTTGAGAACGCGAGTGACTGTGATGATGTTAAGATTTTGATGCACCTGATAGTAGACGTCGAAGAAGAGGAGGAGGAGAAAATTAAACATGGAAATGAATTGACTGGGTCGCCATTGGAGGTGAGTAGATTGATGAATGCGTTGCTGATGGGAGCAGCAGCCATCTTTTTCTTTGGGGTGTTTTTTGTGTATTATAATTATTGCCAGTAGTACTTGAGTGAGAACAACTAGTTCACCCCATTTTCTTCCTTGTTTCTTTCGTTGTTTATGATTTTAATGTTCATGGCGACGCCACTTTGACTTTTATGGCAGGGGGTAGTTGTTGCTGAAGCTGAACAATCAACTGCCGCTTTTATCATGGTTTTGACCCTTGTGGCATTCCTGCCGTCGAACCTCCGAATCAATCGAATGGCCATCTGAGTTGCTGTAGCTTAATCAAGCCGTGCCGCTAAAGACAAAGGAACCTCACCGCCACAATTTTGACTGTGGTTACGGTTAAAAGAAAAAAAGTCAATACCGAGAATTTACCGTTATTTTGAGATGCAACATCAATAATGTAATGTGATACTTTGTGACCCAAAAAAAAAAAAGGAAATGGTTAATTAGCCTAAAGCATGCAATTTGTCCCAACAAGAATGGAAAAACTAATCATAATGGCCCAGCCCATTTGGTTTATCATGATTAAGAGTTCAATCACACAGTAGCGTGGATGAACAAACGCGTTTTGGGCAATGTGCTTTTGGATTGGACGGTCATCACCAGCCATTACGGGAAGACAAAAACATAAAAAATTATGAACAGCAGAATATCCTTTGTTGGTTTACAAAAATATAAAGGTGCTAGACCGGTCATATGGATTACGTTTTTTTTTTTTCTCTTTGGATCCATTTGATTATATAGAATACATATTTTTTGTCTTTCTCGAGAAATTGACGACAAGTACAGGTTAAGTACATATTTTTTTTCTTTCTCGAGAAATTGACAAGTACAGGTCAAGCACGTTTTTTTTTCTTTCTCGATCCATTTGGTCATGTAGAGTACAATTTTTTTTCCCTTTCTCGACCTGTACTTGTCCAAAATTGACACTAGTTTGGATTGCATTTTCTTGAATTTTTTGTTAAAAAATTACTGTTACGTGAGAAAAAAATGTAATTACGAAAAACGATGCAATTTTTCGGCGAAAAATGATTGCGCAAACACAGCCTTAGATTATTACTACCATTAGTATTTGCTTTATAGTGTGTGAAAAGTATCAGGCATTTGTGTGGTAGGCAGGCGCTGATGACCTTAAAACAAATAAATACGGTAGACCATAGACTCTGCTGGAATGCTTCACGCTACTGTGGGAGCTAGCTAACTCCGAAACGAGTCTCTATTTACATTAATTATAATTAATAATTACGTGTAACCATGATCGACAACAGCATTGATGATAATAATAAATTAGACCATCAGTCATTGTCACCGCCACAGTAGTGATTAAGTTGTGCGGAGCCGTTTTGTCAAATCATTTATCATTTACAAGGGAAAGAGCATACTGTTCGAGATATGTTGAGGTGGCTAAGAGCGAAATTAAAAGATGCCATGAGAGGTTACAAGTGGGAGGACGGGACAGATTTGTCAGGCTTTAAATAGGAAAAAGCACTAATTTTCTTCTCTTTATTATAAATATCGTATGTGATTGATTACTTTCTTATAAAAAAAAATTGTGCCAGGTGCTGGGCAGACGGCAGTTTTATGTTTTAGAAATTTTGAGAAATTCAAATCTTTATACTGCATAGATATTATAGTCAAACAATGACTTTTTTATTTATATGATTACATTCTAATGGTATATATAATGTTTGTTTCGAAGAAGAAGGTCGATTGTTGCTAGAATACTTTTTTTTTCCCTTTTTTGAAGCTAATTGTTGCTAGAATATGTGGTGTTTGGATTGTAATTTTTTATCAATAAGTCCTTACTTTATTTTTGAATTTATTTTTCAATCACTTTTTTATTTCTAAATCGATACAGTTTTTTTTTTTTTTTACAAAAACTTCAAAAAATAACAATCAACGCACGTTACTGGGAGAAATTTGCCAGATGTTAGATATTGAGGAGATTATGAATTTTCACAGCATTGACTTCTAACAAAATAATCTAATGGTCTGAATTGGCATGCTCCGGTTGGATAAAGCTTGCTATTTGTATTTGGAACTTGAAACTAAACGCCTGCTTTTGAGTAAGACATGACGCCTAATTTGGCTTGACGTCTAAAATTATATATCATCGTTGATCTATTCTATTTTCTGCTCCTTCAAAAGCTGAGCTGCTGACCAGACTCAAGACTCCCACTTTGCCCACGAAAAATGATTAAAACTCGTTAATTTAATTGCGCATCTCTTTCGCATCGTGTGGGGTTGGCCACTTGGAGATATTTCAACGCTCATGATGATCGTCTGCATTGGAATATTCAAAGACTCGCAAGTCTCCTAGATTTGTCTTTGTTTGACAGCGAAGATCGGAGTCGAGAACTCGAGATGTGGATACATGTCTAGGATTCCTTCAAAGTGGTTGCGCATTTACACCTACTAGGATATTTGTCAACTGGTTTCTTGATTTTTCTTTTCCACCGAATTCGTCAGTCGGAGAAAACAATAATATTGTGTTATGGAACTAGTAAAACTTCGGGCTTTGATAAGTTTAACTAATGCTTGAGGTTTCTTCTTTGGACTTTTTAAGATTAGGTGAAACAGTTGTCATAGACTGAAACCAGGAAAGGAAAAGACGATTTCTTCTAGACAGACTCTTCATTTTTCACGAAATACTCTCTCTTCACATTAAGCCAGGTTGTTTTTATCGCTGCAGCTACGGAAGTAAATATGCTAGTGCCACATCGAAAATTTTAAGGAAGGAAACCAAAGTTGGCGCGAACAAGAAACATGGTGATTTTCTCATTGTTTTCCGCGCATAATCGAATCCGCCACAAGGTCTTTAAATAGAATCAAACCAAGCATTAACCAGAATGGATTATAGCCACTAGGCCTTTGGCCTGGGCATCACCACCAGTCTTGGTGGGATTAGAAGATCAAGGGTTCAATTATTACCTCTCACCAATTACAGCTGTATGTGGCAGTCTTAAGTTGTGACAAAAAAAAAATAACCAAAATTAATTATATTACTACCCTAAACTTTACGAGAACCCAATAACTATATTAAAAAATATATACAGGATATCAGTTCCCATACGACATGTTACAAGTTATAGCACTTACAACCAAATACAATTTTGACGTCAAGTAAAAAACAAGAACTAATTACTAAAGGGAAACTTTGCATTCGCTTGGTTTTGTATTAGCCGCCATTGGAATTTACTAGCAATAGGGACAATACAACCACTAGTTCCCCAGACGTAGAATGAGGCTGAGAATTTCTTGCACCAGTACTGCAATGTACAAGAAATGTACATCAATTATTCTAGCGAGCTCTCGAGTTTAAATTAATGGAAACATGCTATATTCTGAGCAATGTATATGACAATTAGACCGTGAATCGTTTTGTGAACTAGTACGCATTCGTTTGGACAATGAATTATTTGTAAAAATTTTATTTATTTGTATCATTAACATGATTTATGATCAATTTTTTATATCACGTATATCACATTAAAAAGGTACTGCAGTAATTTTAAAAAAAAATTATTTTAAATAATTTACTATCCAAAGTTAGGACCAACTTGAGAACCAATCGTGAACATTTGAAAACGGCTAGTGATCAATCACCATTGAATTTGTCGTCTCTCACTCCATTTTCTTTGTTTTTTCTTTATCCAATAATTGCAGTGAAATGTTAAAATTAGAATGAATCTGTCATCGAGCTTGAGAAAAACAATCCCATCCTGGCTTGATTGTTCACTAGAAAAGCCCAGACCACAAGTTACTGAATTAGGGGCCCAAATTAGGTTTGATCTTTGTTGGGCAGCGTAGGGCCTTTGCCCGCCCAAGTACGTGACTTCCGGGCTCTGTTCGTCCTCCAATATTGGGATCGAATAACATCCACAAGAAGGACCACGGGACCCGTGACAGTGAAGCCTTCCTTTCAGTAAAACACAAGAAGAGTTTTGCTTCCCATCGTAGACCCGGAAACCAGGAGGGACAATGACATGGTCCATTTCTCATCCTGGAAATGAATACAAAATTCAACGTATGCCACCGCGAACTAGGCTGCAAGAATTTGGAATTTAGTTTAAATCTGAAAATCCAGATAACGACCTTAGTTACTACGCAAGGCTGCAAGGACGGATAAGCGGCCTGATAAGTTTAAGAGAAGTCTGGGCGACTTTGGTAAGTGTCTTTTAAAATGAACAGTAAATTACTTTCTTTTTTTTTTTTGGGGTGTGTGGAGTGAACTAGGCTTTTATTCTCAAGTTTTCTAGCAAAAGGCTAGCATCTAAAACCTACTTCAAACATTTTTCCCCGACAATATGGTGCATCTAAGCATATGCATATCTCAATTTCTTTCATTGATTTCTCCACGTAGGCTTCAGTATATCTTCTTTTTTACTTCTCCATCTCTCATTGATACAAGAGAACTCAAGCTGCAAAAGGTCAAAAACTGTGTTTTAAAACTCGGATCGGGCTGACCGGTTCGATCAAGAACCAGCCAATCGTTCGGTCCGAGTCATGCTTTAAAATCGGCTAAGTAAAACCCGATCAAATCCGGTAAAAAATCGGGTTTGACCGGGAAAAAAAACGGATTTTCGATTCAATCAGCATTAAAAAAAAACTCAAACTTTTTCAATATTATGTTTTGACCCCTAAATTGTTAAAAATTATTAATATACCTCAAATATTTCATACTTTGTCAATATTTTCTTAAAGTTTGGTATTATTTTTCAATTAAGTCCATAATTTTAATTCTAAACTTATTAATGCTCATTAAATTATATAAATTGTTACTTGATTGTTCTAATTTCTTTGTATTTTCTTGTTAAATATATTTAAAACATCAAATATATATTAATATATCTTTATTAATATTAACATGTTATTAGGTATTTTACATATAATATTTTAATTTTAAATAATTTTTATTTATAACATCATCCGATTCAACGCCTATCGAACCCGGTTGAACCCATTGACTCCTGACCCCTGAGTTTGACCGAGTCGATACCCGGTCCGGTTCTGAAAACATAGGTAAAAAAGAGAAAAATGGAGGTCTTACAGGATGAATTTAAGCCTTGTTTTCGGTTGATTCTTTTAGCTAATTATGAATTTTGATTTTGGATAATTAAATTTTTTAATGTTCTTGTTTGCTTTTGTATTTAGATTATAGATTTTTAAATACTAAAAAAAACATGATCCATCAAAAAGTAATTTTTGTTGAATCTAGTTCTCTACAATAATATTTTATGATCAAATTGTGTAAAAATTAAAGCATATGAGAACAAGGTCATCATGTCTTGTTAGCTAAGTTGAAGAACTTGGAATTTAGAAAAAGTTTGAACAAGGAATAAGTGACCAACGATAAAATCTTGCCCAAAATTTAACTTTCAAAAGAGAGAGACACACACACTCTACATAGTTTATTTCAATTTGCATGTTACTTGTAGAACTAAAAAATTATTTTCACCATAAAAATTTAGATTAATCTTTTATACACTTTTACCATTAGATGCATGACACATAATTCGAATTTGAATTTGAAACTCATATTTTGCAAATATGTCATGTATCTAACCGTGATAGTATATACACTGTCAGTGTATATAAGATTTATTCTAAAAAATTTGTACAAATAATTTGTAGCAATAAACATATAACTCTTTATAAATATATTTGTACTACATCGCTCAAAAACTACATCTATCCGCAGTACATCACTCAAACCATTTAACAAAAAGGTTCACTGTCGTTTTTAAGTAACTATTCTTAATAAGGTCCAGGAGAACTTAGTTTAGTAAGTAAAGTTGAGATCGTTTAAATTCTGATTCCCCTTTTCTCTTTTCTGCTTCCTAATTCCCACATTTCCCCCCGCTCATTTGAGCCAAGTTCAACTCGTTTTCGAGGATCAATTCACATACCTTTGTTAATCATTGGTGCTGCATACTTGTATATAAGACAATGACGATTGATTTATGAAATATACACGAAAGGAATACATCGTGAAAGTAAGTCAATAGTAAATAACTTAATAGATTCATGTACAAATCGTGGATGCGTGTAATTGGGGCGGTTTATTTTTATACGCAGACGACTATAAATGTATGTAGTCAAGAACTCATTTTGCATCCAAGAGATCGACTAGTGCCAGCATTTATAGCCAAGAATCAGATGTTCTTGTTTCCAAGTCGTCACAGTTCCTTTCTCGTGGGCACCATAGATAACAACTTGACAGAGGATTAGAGAATGTCTTATACTAAAATCTACAGATTATGATAAGCCAATCGCTCGTACGGTCCCCTCCATGGCAACGACCTCCGTTGCCAATCCCTGTTGCCTCTACGTATCATCAACTCTCAAGAAATACAACTAATAATAAAAAAAGGAAAAAAGAAAATACCTGATAAAATAGTAGTATTTAATAGGGTGGATATCTGATACTGTCACGGGAATGGAGGAAATCAAATGCGTTGCAACGTGTTGGGATTTGATTTGGCGGATTTAGATACCGTGACGGCCCACATGTGGATTATCCTGCATGTTCCCGGGTTGAATGCGTCAAAAGCTGGAAAGCAAAGTGGGACGCCCTGCTGACATGGAAAAATTCGATGTTGGATGATGTGGCAGTCAGGCTACCAGGATTTTGGGTGGTTTGGTTGATGGGATCGCGGTAGCCACATGTTCGAGTGGTGGAGAAACATCCGATCTATGGAGCTGGGGACTTTTAAGAGCCTGGACTTTTAAGACACCCCACGGCCGTTGTCTGTCATTTTTAAACCCTAATTGCTGTCCCGTCCGACGATTTATAACGAGCAAGACAATGTCGTTGTAGTTTCGAGGAATAGTATGCCTCTGACTCTCCCAGTTAGTTCTGAATTCTCATGCTACAAAATTGAATTTGCATAGCAAATTTTTTTGAATAATATTTCGTTTACATTATAAATATATATTTTAATTCACTTTCTTATATTTTCAATCACTTTTTTATTTTGCATATATTATATTCTTTCTATCTTATTGAAAGTGTAATATTTTTCATTTTGAAATGTTCCAAAACAATTGTCATATTAAAAAGGTCAAAACACATTTTAGTCTCTCTTTCCAATGTAATCCTTTTTTCTAATCATATGCATGTTAACATTCAAGTTTAAATTTTGAATTTGTGGGAGTAAAATTAAAAAGAGAAGCACAAACATCATAATTAAATTACTATTCTTAAAAAATTGGATTCTCCAAACATAACTAAATAATGGGATAGAGTAAGTATCACAAAAACTACTATAGTAATTATTTCAAATAATACCATATCCAAACAGACTTCTTGTTGTATATTTAACTGCAATAATATGCCATGAAAAGCAAATTATTTACTACTATACGAATTTGGTTTTTGTTGCCTGAAAAAGAAATGATATAATCTGCAAGCATCTCACTTGTTATAAGTGTAAAGTGATCTAAAAACAAATATTTATAATTTACCACACGGTCCAGGAGGACGATTTGATGGCAAGGAAAGGAAGAAAAAAAAAGGTACTTAAACATTTTGGCTTGCCATATCACTTGAATTTCTAATCCACCTAGCTAATCTGAATTTAGAACATTTACTTTGGAGGTCAGTTCAATATTGCGATGTGAAACTCTCTTTGGGGAAATAAATGGACTGACAAACCGCTCATTACCTATTCGTTAAGTTAGCTCGCATTTGTGTGCATCTGTATAAAATTCTATATTCATGAAAAAATTCTGCATTCGAAGACTAAGCTGAGAATGTGGAACTAGGAATATGTTGGTAAGGCAAAATAGACAATGGAATCAGGCAATGGAAACTGAAAACTACGTTGGAAAAACTGAAAAAGGTAAATAGGCCTGCATGATGCATGCGATGCTTTTAACGGGCAGACAAATTTCAACTTGCTGTCCAACTAAAAGCCAAAATATGCATTATTGATGGAACAAGTCCGTAGTAGTGATAATAACTGGGATAAAAAGTGAAAAAGCCCTTAAAAAGATTTAAAAGAGTCAGCAAGATCACGTTGAAGTCTCTATATAGGGTTAAACACGTTCCATTTCTCATGCTAAGATCCCTTTTCCCTGAAGTCGTCTTCCAAAACATGGCTAGTCCCCCTGTGAATAACAGTAGTAGGCTCTCTCTTGCCATGGAGAGGACTGGTCAATGGTAATCACCAAAAATACCAAAATGAAAAGAAAAGATAGAAAAAAAAAAAGATCATCGATTTCCTGCTCTACAGTCCATGAAAGCGAGCTTCTTATACTTACCAATTTCTTCTTCAATTTTGGCAGGGTTTTTTCCCAAGAAATTCCAACAGATGTTCTAGTTGAAGTAGGAAAGGCCACCTTTTCTCTTCACAAGGTATGCTGATTAATTATATCGCCATGTTGTGTTTTCTAATAACGAACCCTTCTAATTTTGCTTCGAGTTTTGGCATCAACTCGTGATTTTATTTAATTCATGCTTATGGCAGTTCATGCTTGTAGCAAAGAGCAATTACATAAGAAAACTAATTCTTGAATCCAAGGAAGCTGATCTGACAAGGATAGATCTCTCGGGCATCCCTGGAGGCCCTGAGATCTTCGAAAAGGCAGCTAAGTTCTGTTATGGAGTGAACTTTGAGATCACGGTCCACAACGTAGCAGCTCTGCGTTGTGCTGCTGAGTATCTCCAAATGACTGATAAATATTGTGACAATAACCTCGCCGGCCGGACCGAGGATTTCCTTTCTCAAGTTGCCCTGCCTAGCCTCTCTGGTGCCGTGGTTGTTCTTAAATCATGTGAAGATCTTCTCCCTCTGGCGGAAGATCTAAGAATCGTTCAAAGATGTGTTGATGTTGTTAGCTCTAAGGTACCATGATTGAATATTTGGATTATTTGCTGCTATGATGAAGTAGTGCATGTCGTTTCTTGCTGTGTGTGTATATATATGTGTATATATATTTAAAAGAGCAAATAGCTACGTAACTAACTCCTCTGTGCTGACTTTGAGAATTTTCATACGTTCAATACTGTGAATAATAATTCTTGGATATTGGATGCATGATCTACTTCGATTTGTTATTCATAGGCTTGCGTTGAAGCAAATTTTCCAAGCCGTTCGCCACCAAATTGGTGGACGGAAGAGCTGTCAATCTTGGACGTAAAATTCTTCGGTAAAGTGATCACTTCAATGAAGTCGCGGGGTGCTAAGGCCTTCACTATAGCTAGTGCTTTAATAACATATTCTGAGAAGACCCTTCGGGATCTTGTACGCGACCATTCAGGAAATGGTGCCAGGACAGCTGTTTCAGATGACTCTGACCTCAGAACCCAGCAACGGGAGCTTCTCGAATCCATCGTGGCTCTATTACCGCCAGAGAAGTCCTCTTTTCCCATTAACTTCCTCTGCTGTCTCCTCAGAGCAGCTATTTTCTTGGGAGCAGCGAGTACTTGCAAGATTGAGTTGGAGAAAAGAATATCAGCAATACTAGAGCATGTGACAGTGGATGATCTTTTGGTGGTGTCTTTTACTTACGATGGGGAGAGGCTTTTTGATCTCGAGAGCGTGAGGAGGATTATATCTGGTTTCATGGAAAAAGCAAAGAGCGTTGCAGTCTTTAATGCAGGGGATTTCAGGGAAGTGAGTTCAACTGCCATGCTCAGGGTTGCCAAAACTGTTGATGCCTACCTTGGTGAAATTGCGACTTTTTCAGAGCTTAGCATTTCTAAGTTTAACGGGATTGCTATTTTGGTTCCAAAGGCAGCCAGAAAGGTTGATGATGATGTTTACCGGGCTGTTGATATCTACCTAAAGGTGAGCCATCAGGGGAAAACTAGCCTCCTTTTTCCATAACTGGCTAAGATTTAATGCCACTAGTGATTAACAGAGTGTAATCCCAATCCGTTTCTTTTTTGTTCTGGCAGGCTCATCCGAATCTAGATGAGATCGAGCGGGAGAAAGTGTGCAGTGTGATGGATCCACTCAAGCTATCCTACGAGGCAAGGGTCCATGCTTCACAGAACAAGCGCTTGCCAGTACAAATCGTTCTTCATGCACTATACTACGATCAGCTGAAATTAAGAAGTGGAACTGAAGATCAAAAGATGCCAAATGCAATTACTACGAGACGCCAATTGCAGGCTGATACATCACTGGCTAGAGAAAACGAAGAATTGCGAACTGAGTTGCTGAAGATGAAAATGTACATAGCAGATTTGCAGAAGACACAAGGGCCGTCTACCAAAGCAACTGCGGCAAGTTCCCGAAGGCCAACATTCTTCTCATCTATGTCCAAGACACTGGGGAAACTGAACCCGTTCAAGCACGGATCAAAAGATACATCTAATCTAGATGATGCTCTGGGAGATATTTCCAAGCCTAGGAGGAGAAGGTTCTCTATTTCCTAGATCGATTCTCTCCATTGATCAGGGATTAAATTTTTACGCTTCTGTCTTGTGATGAATTTGTGGATTAGGATTGGTGTTTTGGCTGAAGAACTTGTCGTTGGGTTTGTGAAAAATTTCAGTTTGTTTCTGTCCCCAAACATTTGTGTGTCATTGACCATGACCGGGGATATGGCACGCTTTAACTTAAAAAAAAAAAAAAAAAGTCGTAAAACAACTTAGGAGATTGATATTATATTTGAGTCCCTCGTTTTGAACTTGAGTAATTTGTTTCCTTGTCTAACGTTCAGCCAGGTTGGTTATACTTTAGTTTAGGAGGAGGGCGCACCGGGCACTTGGTTTCTTCAAACTTGACAATTAAACAACTCTTGAATAAAATTTATACTAGCATATTTTTAGCATTAATATTTCTAAGTTTTAATTGAGATAATTAGTAGTGCACTAGTTATAACAAGGCACTTATTTATCCTCCAAAAAAAAAAAAAGGGAAGCAAAGGCACATAATTCTGAAAGGTAAAATAATGGCATAGTGGATAACGCTGACAATTAAAACACAGTCAATCCACTTGTTGACATTTCTCTTTCCAATTGAGTGGATAAAATGTAAAAGTAACCAATACTAATGACGGGACAAACATGAATTTGAGAAAACGTTGCAGCTGATTCAATTCTAGACTCTCCAAACCATCAATGGCCGAGGCCATGTTTGATAATTCAAAACCAACATTTAAATTTAATGGATTATGATCTTAATATCTTTAAACACGCTTGATAATAAAAAAATTAACATATGAATTAATTAAGTAGCATTGAATTTTTTAGACAAAATTTGCTCTGAAAAACAAGTGATAAGTTATTTACTTATCACTTAATATGATATACACTCAAATGTATTAGATTTAGTTTTTAACACTTCAATAACTTAATAGATTCATACTTCAGATTTCAAATTTCAATCTTCGGACTTGAATTTTATCAAACGCTCTCTAAGGGTGCGTTTGTTAAAATTGAAATCTGAAATATGAATCCATTAAATTATTGAATTGTTAAATATTAAATATAATACATTTGAGTGCATATCACATTCAGTGATAAGTGAATAGCTTATAACTTAATTTTGGGAGCAAATTTTGTCTAAGAAATTCAGTGCCACTTAATTAATTTAGATGTTTAATTTTTAGTTATCAAACAATATGAATATATTAATATTTAAATCCATTGAATTTGAGTGATGAATTGGATTATTAAATACGGACTAAGTCATTTACCGTAAATTTTGCAACAATGAAATATCCAACAGAAGTTGGAGGACATTGATTAAATCAATATTCAAAGTAAAGTTTGGGAAAAAAAAATGCAATCGCTCAACTTTTTCCACTTTTGTTGGCCCACCATTTTTTTTAAGAAAGGGTTTCCAGACTTTTTGGCTTAAGCTTTAAACTACGTTGCCCCTTCAAAAGTAGGATTAGGACAGCAAATTGAATCTACTTAACATTCAAACCACTCTAGCTCGTTGGAAGATAATTTGTTTATAAATCAAACTGGAAAAGGTTTTTTGTGTTCATAAATGTTTAAAAGGCTTCAACTTGACCTTATAAGTGTGAAATTTTAAATTTTAAAATAATAAAATCAGAATTACTTAATATTTAATAGTTTTATGATTAACAAAAATGGTGACTAGTTGTCTCAAAAGCCAACTCAACTAGTAAATATATTCGTCAGGTGACCATGAGGTTTTGATTCGACTCTCAAATCAATGGCGAAATTAGAACCTCTATTCATAGGGTGCAATAATATTTGCTTAAATGTATAACATGTTGGTTCATAAATTCTTGAAACGGCTAAATATTTGTTATAAAAGACGTGTAAAAAATTGTCATAAAAGACACCAATTTACTCAACAATCAGTGTTACAAAAGTTTTGACAAAAATTGTCTAAAACTTGTGATTTATTATTTGTCATGTATCTAATGGTATAAAATTATGTATTAATTAAAATGATGCATATGAACACAAGATTTAAATTCTAATATATATATACATACATACATATATATATATATACAAAATAGGGGAATAATTTATGCACTACCAAGTATTTATTGTAACTCATATGATCAAAGAAAAATTGGATATGAGTAAATAAGTTTATTAAGAAGGAAAAAAAAGTATATTTTGGTTCAAGGTTTCATTCATGAAAATGGTGAGGGTAATTGTAAAAAAATTCAACACTTTTGAAGGACAATTGCGGGGTTAGAGGAAATTCTATCAAAATTCAAGGGGACAAGAGTGGGGTACTAGTAATTCAAAAAATTAAACTATTCTACAATTCCTACAAAGTTGAGAGAATGCAATTGCACCCTCTAGCTAAACATGGCTTCACCATAATTTCTCCTTTGTCCTTTGTAAGGTTTGGAGTCTTTTATTGGACTAAAAAAAGGTCTACTAATTACAAAATTTTTTTGAGTCCTTTTCTCCATTGCCCCTTGTAAGGTTTGGAGCCTCGTATTGAAAAAAAAAAAATCGGCTAATTAAATTTTTTTTGAGCTTTGATTAGATGGTACTAATTATTTTGAGTTTTTCTAGTAGGTATTAATTAGACACTTGTTAATACACCTGAATTTTACTTAATCTATTATATATATATATATATATATATTAACAATTACTACATTCTCTTACATTTATACATATTCTGTAATTAATATTACCTTTCAAAAAAAATCTAATATTTAAAGTACATCTTAGCATGTACTAATTAAAATCTGATACCCGAAAGTACATCTTAACGAATATATAATTGACACACATTAGATAGATCCAATTATTTAAACCATACCTCATCGATTTATTTTGAAAATCCGCTTGTATACTTTTAACGAATGTTCAGTTGACACCCATTAGAGATCAAATTATTTAACCCATACCTCATCGGTGTATTTTGAAAATCCTATTGTATACTTTTACTAAGCACCCAAAATAGGCTCAAAAGATAAGCGAAAGCACAACCTAGCCAGGATAAGAAAGGGCTTCTATATTAGTCCATTTATCACGATAATTTAATCATAATGCGAGAAGAAAAAGAAAACGATTTTGAGGGTGGCTGTTGGTACAAAACGACGTCGTTAAGGTGGTTTCCTCCACCAAAAGACAATCCCCATAAAACCCTTTAACCCATCAAAACTTTTCTTGTTCCCTACTCCATTCCCAATTGGCTTCTCTTCTCTCAAAATCTCCCAAATCTTTCCGGCAAAATTCCACCGTCTCCACCAATGGCCACCCCAATGGTTCTCGATCCAAAACTAACATTAGAGTCTCTGGCAACACGATCGGACCCCTCTACCATAGATCCGTCCTCCTCTACCACGGTGGATAACGAGGAAGACCTCTACACTCGCCTCAAATCCCTACAGCGGCAGCTCGAATTCATCGAAATTCAAGAAGAATATGTCAAGGACGAGCTCAAAAACCTGCGCCGGGAGCACTTACGGGCACAAGAGGAGGTCAAGCGGATCCAATCGGTCCCGCTGGTTATCGGGCAATTCATGGAGATGATTGATCAGAATAATGGTATCGTGGGCTCCACTACTGGGTCTAATTATTATGTCAGAATCCTTAGTACTATCAACCGGGAGCTTCTTAAACCCTCCGCCTCCGTGGCGCTTCACCGCCACTCCAATGCCCTAGTGGATGTATTGCCCCCAGAAGCCGACTCTAGTATATCGCTTCTCAGCCAGTCGGAGAAGCCTGACGTCACTTATAATGTGAGTTTTATGGATGTTTGGTTTGATTAAGTGGTTTTATAGTTATGTGCGTTGTGGGAATTTGAAAACTAGGGTCTCTATTTTTTCCCTCCTGAAATTTGAATTGAAGTTTGATTTTGAGCTGCAGAGTGGGATGTATTCTGGTACATGGCAAAGTTTTGAGCTTCTAGAGCATGTATTTATTGTTTAGACCAATTTGCTTACTCTGTCAAAGTATGTCAAAGTATTTTTTTTAGTCATTGATTTTTTTGTTGAGTACTGGTATCTGATTTACTGCTGCAGTTTTTGAGGCAATCACATTAGTGGATATTTCGTTTTTGTACTCAGCATTTAGACAGAACATGTGATGCTTTAGCGCTCATTAACTAGGGAGGTTATAGTGGGTTGGTCACTTGAAGTTATGAAGTTCTTGGGCTATTCTTTCGCTGAAGAAAACTACTTTTTACTAGTTAAGAAAGATGAATGATGATGCTTTCTCTTGATTGTTAATCGAAAAGACCTGTCATGTGGCATGTAGGGAACATTACACTGTAAAAAATTGTTGTTGAGTCCCTGCATCAGTTGTTTATTTAAAATGTAGAAAGATGCATTTCTCTGTAGTGTCTTATATTCAATTAAAAATCATACTGCAGTGTTAGTTGATGTTTGTTTATGTGTTAGATTTATGCATTTAATGTTGTCTCCTGTGTAGTTTTACTTAATTATAGAATTACTTCCAGATTTGAGAGATTAGTCTATAGCAAAAGTAAATTTTTTGTAGTAATTATTTCACATCATGGAGCTGCTATACTGTAATGCATAGAGCCATTGAGTAACTTCAATAGCTGGCTCTGCTTTGTTGATCAGCACAATGTATTTGTTACAAGTCTAATTTGGGCTTGACTGAAAGCTGGGCTGAGTATGTGGCTTTTTCTGCCCTTTAGTGTATTTTCATGTATGCAATAAGAGACCTGATAAACTTAGTCATATTCTGTAAATAGATTAACTGAGACTTAGGTTTGGTTTTCATTCTGTTAGTTGCTTCTTGTTGCTTAACAGTATCCAGCTACCTATATTAACCTGAATGTTGCCCCTCTTTGTATGCAACAAATGCAGCATCAGCTTCTTTTAAAGAGGATTGATGTTTGTATAAGAAAATTGTACTTTGAAGGGAAACTTAAAAAAACCCACTCCCTGGTCCCTTCTCTGATAAAGTAGTGAAATAGCTGTGTAGGATGGTGGAAATGCATTTTAGATCTATCTCTGCCTCTACAGGTCTGTATAGCATAATTTGAGTTAATACATTTTCTTTAACCATCTTTCGGGTATGGTGTGTGACAATCAATCTTTTTTCTTCACTTGCCATTTTAGTGGGCCAATGTATAAAGATTAGAACTTTATATCATCCCTGTTCTGCTGGGTTGGTTTTTCTATAACTGACTATTTTTATTGTGAAATATGTGCAAGTAGCTTTTTCCTTGACAGCGAGATGCCTATTCATGGTATATAATTCTTCTAACTTTTTATCCCACTGTGTGATTCCTTCATCATTCAGTATGGTGTGAATAATAAGTCATCGGGAATAATAAGTCATGTGGTGTTTGTTTTGCATTGTTTGGTTATACTTTTTGGAATACAATTCCAGAAATTAATTTGTTTCAATCCACTTGCTGGTGTTTGTCAGGACATTGGAGGGTGTGATATCCAGAAGCAGGAAATCCGTGAAGCAGTTGAGTTACCTTTGACTCACCATGAGCTGTACAAGCAGATTGGTATAGATCCTCCCCGTGGTGTGTTGCTCTATGGCCCTCCGGGAACTGGGAAAACAATGCTTGCTAAGGCAGTTGCTCATCACACGACTGCAGCCTTCATTAGAGTTGTTGGCTCAGAATTTGTTCAGAAGTACTTGGGTGAGGTATGGATCAAATGCTCTTAATCTAATATCTTTAGTTGACTGCCTGCATTATTACAAGTATAAATGAACTTAAGACGAGAGACATCTAAGTCTGGAGCTGTCTGGTTGGCTACATCACATTATCTAGATGAATCTTAGCCATTCCGGTTATACGAGCAAAAAGAAAGAGCTTTGCTTAGTTTCCTTCCATCCTCTGTTTGGAGATTTTGTCTTTTCCTGTAGTGTATAGGAAGTTCCCTGGACGCAAACAAAGCGTACCTTCTCTCACATTTCAGATTTTCAATGATTGTAAACTTTTATTAGTATATTCTTAACAACAATTCACCAGAAGAATATTACGCTCCAATGTGGTAGCAGTTAAACGAAATAAAGATGAAGTCATCTGTAGTTTGTCTCTCTGTTAACAAAAACACCACATAGTTACTTTCTTCCTGAACAGGTCTCTTTGTTAAGAGAAGAAATCAAACTACAATAGATAGGACTAGAATTAGGTCAAGTTTTGGAGAATATCTAATATTCTATGCTAGACAAAGATAAGATTTTATCCGAACATGACCAATCAGGTTTCGATTTAGGCAGGTTGACCTCCATTTGCCTCTTGCCTGATTTGACCACTGCATTTTGGTGCCTGAACCAATTAAGTCTAAACTCTTCTCCCTGATTTATAAGTTTTCTTGTCAGGCTTGTGTTGTACAGCAAGTTGCCACTCTAACTTAACATGACCAAATTGAAGATCTTGCTTTTCATCTCTCCTCCCCGAAATTTTTTTTTTTAATTATAATCAGGATTGTATCGTACAGCAAGTTGCCTCTCTAACTTAACATGACCAAATTGAAGATCTTGCTTGGTTGCTTTTCATCTTGTATGTTCTTTTAACTGGTTTTACCAACTAAATCCTTTCTTCTTTTTTATTGCTTGAGTTTTGCTGATATGTACATCTTCTATGATTTTTGCAGGGGCCACGAATGGTTCGTGATGTATTTCGTCTGGCCAAAGAAAATGCTCCTGCCATTATATTTATTGATGAGGTGGATGCAATTGCTACTGCAAGGTTTGATGCCCAGACTGGAGCTGATAGAGAAGTTCAGCGTATACTTATGGAATTGCTTAATCAGGTAAGAAAATTCTTCTGCTGCATTTGCTTGTCAAAGTAACCTAAAAACATCTGAATAGATCTAACAGCGTTACAGAAGCTGCCTTGATTTTGTGAAGGAAAAAAATATTCAGTATGTTAAGGCTTTTCTAGTTATGAAAACCTTTGACTTTGACATTCGAATGATTTGTTGGTTGAATATTTTTGCCATATTGTATTTATATTGAGATTATTGGGGTGTTATGCAGATGGATGGGTTTGATCAGACAGTGAATGTGAAGGTTATAATGGCAACTAATCGTGCTGATACTTTGGACCCTGCACTTCTTCGTCCTGGAAGGCTTGACCGGAAGATTGAGTTTCCTTTGCCTGATAGACGTCAAAAAAGGCTCGTCTTCCAGGTGAGTATTGGAGGCATTTTTCTTCTTTATGTTTCTATTAGTAATTTTCCTCACACTCCCTGCATGTTGGTGGCATGCAAAGACGTGGAGAATGGTTTTGTTTGTATGCTTAAAATGCCTGCCTCATGCTAATGTTTCAATTACGGGGTCTGCTGCAGGTTTGCACGGCTAAAATGAATTTGAGTGATGAGGTTGACTTAGAGGATTATGTTTCACGACCAGATAAAATAAGTGCTGCTGAGGTTAGTTTTTTTTTTTTTTTAATGATTAAATGTAAATTTCATTCCGTATTCTTTGGGAATTTGCTGTGTCACCATTGAGCTTAAGAAGTGGATCTCTCTTACTCCTTTCGATGTGCAATTCATGGAATAAAACAAGGAAATCGTTTATTTAAGTAGTTTCAACTACACTTCTTTTATGCAGATTGCAGCTATTTGCCAGGAAGCAGGAATGCATGCAGTTCGCAAGAACCGATACGTAATACTTCCCAAGGATTTTGAGAAGGGATATAGAGCCAATGTGAAGAAGCCCGACACAGACTTTGAATTTTACAAATAAATCCGTGTGCTGTTGAGAATTGGCATAATGTCTCTTAGGGTTCTCGGAATATATTCTGTTCAATTGTTGTCTTCGTGTAGCTCTCCTGTAAGGCGATCTAAAGTTGGGATGTTGTTTTGCTCTTAACTTTCTAGATGATGAAGATAAAAATTGAAGCTTTTAACGAGGGCTGCTAATTTTATTCCCCGAGGATGCTCCTATTTTTTCATATTTCTTGTTTCCCATCATTGTATGAAGCTTGCTTGTGTGTCTATTGTTTGTATTAGACCTGGCAATTGGGCGGTTTTGGGTGGGTTGATATTGGGTTTTTATTTAAATGGGTTATACTCAACCCGTCCAACTTTAAATTGGATTACTTTTGGGTTGGGTCATATTGGGTCATCTCAAACCCATGACCCAAATATAACCCAATATATTAATTAATAGATTTTGATACATAAATGATCTCAAATATATTTTTACATACAAAAAATTTTTAAAAGCAACAAGAAGAATACCTAATCAGGAAAATATTCGAACAACCATGTTCATATGGCACATATTTAGAATTATCCATACAGGTTGTAGCTTCCAAATTAAAGCAATGAACGAAAAAGAAAAAATCTGTTGAACTGAGAACTGAAGCTGCCTAAATACTCAATATTTCAATCCTGGATTTTTGGACATTAGAGAGAAGTACTCCTCGAGGCTTAGGAGCTCAAGATCACCAAACATAAAAGGCTAAAAGGCATACGAAAATTACCCAAAAAGACATAGAATTACCCACAACTAGTTCATTATCATCATCATTTCATCCATCACTTCCTCACCTCTGTTCACCTCAGCTCTTAAAGAATTTTTGTCACTTTTCACACACAGACACACACTCAAAATACTATGGCTGAGCTGATGTTTTCCTGAATTTTTGTTTTCTTGTTGGTGTTGAGCAATATTGCAATTCCAGGACATGGACAAAATGATGATGGCTCAATTCCAGGAGTGGCCACTGCAGATAATCAGTCTCAATTCTTTTGTGGATTCGTTTTGGTTTTGGATTCGGTTTTGCAGATTTTGTTTCTTTTGATTGAAAACGTTGTTAGCAAGAAAGAAAGAACTCTTCGTGGAGAAGGTAGCGAAGGTGAAACATCACAGAGGTGAATTTGCTCAAGAGTAAAGGCATCGAAGGTCTTTTAGTATTCCAATTTTGTTTATTTGTTTTTTTTAAGTTGGGTAACGGGTGCCCAACACAAATACCCAAACCACCCAAAATATATGTAGGTTTTTATTACTCAACCCAAAATTGACCCAACACCCAATTTACCCAACCTAACCTCTCAAATTAGTGGGTGGATTGGGTGGGTTGTTGGGGTTTGGGTATAATTGCCAGGTCTAGTTGTGATGTAAATTATGAAGAATAGGACTGAACTTACCCGTCCGGTTTCATAGAATCGGAATTGAATTGAAATTACAAGATTGTAGAATTGGATTTAGTCCAACAAAATGAAGATTAGCGTGGCCCTGCACAAGGATGACGCCCACAAATTGATAAAATACAAGATTGTAGAATTGGATTAAGTCCAACAAAAAGGAAATTGCAGGTGTTATTCTTTTTCACTTTTGAGCTATTTCCTCATCGTACGATTAGATATGACCTCTTAGGTCTTGTTCTAATTTGCTTTAGATTTTTTAAAATGTATTATGCAAAGTGATTATAGAGAATAATTAGAATCATCAAAAGCTACTAAATATGTTCTCGACTGGTTATTGTACTTGATTATAGATTTTGATTTTGAATAGTCAATTATTGTGATGTTCTAGTTTATAGATTTTTGTTAAACAACTTACAATGTTAAAATTCATGACCAATTAAATAACCAACTAAAGAGTAATTTTCGTTGATTCTGATTATTCTTTATAACCACTTTCCATAATCAAATTATGTGAAGCAATAATAGAGAACAAGGACTTATTAGTCTCTCATAAACTATGGACTTGCATCTCCAAGAGCCTACATGGGTATTTTCAAAGCTTTGTACTAAAATTACGGATTTGAGCATTTCAAGAGCCTACTCAACGATGACGAGAGTGTATTCAAAATTTTGTATTGAACTCGTACATTCAACCCATAAATTGTTTTTTCCTATTTCTATGAGCATGATGATGATTAGAGTGTTTGCCATGCATTTTCCAATTCCATGACCATAATCCTTCTAAAGGCCTATACATCAATCATTATTTCATTCCGGACTGTTGGAGCATGAAGCAGAAAAAACTACTACCGTTTTCAAAGCCACCCACCCAGGTTGGCGCCTCCTAAAGGTTTTCTCCGGCGCTGAGGGTTATAGAATTCTTCTTAGAAAAAGGAAAATATTCCAGTCCGGCAACTAGAAGCCAAAGATCACAAGTCACAGCACAGAACACACACTAGTGTGCTGGCTGGAGCAGGAAACCGGGTCCAGGTCAAGTATAATAAAAGCGTAAATTAAAGTTAAAGTCATTTCCGCAAAAGCAATTGGGATTTCAAATGAAATTTTTTTTTTTAAAAAAAAAAAAAAAGAGAAGAAAAAAGTTGCACCAACGATAAGCATTGCTAATGTTACTTGGGGGGGAAATGTTGCTGTCGGGAACCTTAAACAAAGAGTACTTTGGGGCGTGGAAGATTTGGATAGAACAAGCAGAAAGACAATTATTATAGTCGTGGCCAAAGAATGATTGCCTAAGAAAGGATGTCACCTTTGTCGGTGGGTTGTTGTTGTCAAGTGTTGACAACATAAATTATGCGTTTTCCCGATTGATCACGGCCATATATGGGCATCAGTTTCTAGCGCTCTTCAATATTCTTCGTGCCTTTTCTCTCATTCCATTAACTGCTACTCTCTTAGCTAATGTGCGTACGTACCTTAATTTGACAGAGTACTACTGTGTCATACGGAATATTTCGTGCACTAAATCTTGGCGATGGCTCGAGATAAAAAGAGTCCCATGGCCCCAGCAATTGTTGTCTGGGCCGGGGGTTGACATCCTGTTCCGTCTCTTTACTGATACTCTCGGATTGGATTTGAGCAGACTGCAGCATATGCAATGCTGCTAGAAGCCTAGAACCCTAGTATTATTAGATAGTAGCAGACCAGCAAGAGCAGCTTATCGGTGAGTCTTCCCCAAGTTTGAGAGATATTTGAGGGCATATTATAATAGTACGAATCTGAGTTTTCTCAAGATAAAAATTCTTGAGAAAGTGAATGTTGGATCTCAGTCATTCATGGATTTCATGAGAGAATTATGATGCTTTCCTTCATTTCATTTAACACCACATACATATATATCCCATGCCACACTGCAGCTACTAAATGTCAATTATGTTACGGTTCATAACTAGACTTAAAAATTTGGTCATGTCTTTTTCTAGGAGTCTTTATTACTTTCCCCTCTTTTTTTTTTTAAATTTTTTTGTCGGTTTTGAGAAGGAAGAGGGGGGGGGGGGTCCTTTACATATTTATTGTTTGTCTAAATAAGTTTTTTTTTTATAAAAAAAAGGATAATCATTATTTTCCCTAAGGTTACGAGCCAGAACAACAGAAAATGTGTAAAGAAATGATAAGCTTAGTTTAGCTCAACAAAAAAAAAATTTTTGTTTAGCTCTTGGTGTAGTACTAGTAACTAAGATTTAACACTTGGTCAAGTTTTGTTGTGGCAGATTTTTGTAGGAAAAGTTTAATATCATCTTCTATATGACCTTTTGCTTTTGTTTTCTTGGATACCCGCAGGAAGTGGGGAGATTAAAGGCAGCAGATTCTTCTTTCCTCGACGACTCTTTTTTAAGTGGCCCATTTGCTTTAATTATTTTTTGTTCTTTGTCAAGATTTTTATACCATACACAGTGGGGACCGTTTTGAATTTCTCTAAAAAAAAAAATTTATTTTTTTTTATTTTACCAATAGCGGAGGATGATACAGTCATACACACTTTCACTAGCCCTGCATGCATATTAGGTACCAAAACCATTTAGTCAAAAAATACTCAGATTAGATTCGGTGATGATGGGAGTTGTTACTACTTGTTAGTGGAGTATATAGAACTGTTTGATAGTACATTATACTAGATGTTTGCTCCAGAGCGTAAAGCCATCCAATTTTATGCGAGAGACAAGTTTAATCAAAGCCAGTTAGCGAGAATTAATTACTCAAATCCGATCCCCTGAAAAGAACTAATCTAAATGGGAAATATATACAATGTAGCAGTCCAATATATATATATAGATATGTATGTATGTATAATTCGTTCCCAGGACTTAGAGAGAGAGCAGGTGGCCAAATCCAGATATCTATGTATACCTCGACGAACATTGGATGTGAAATGTGACGAAGGAGTAGGTAGCAAGCAGAGCGATGTTCTTGCTGACGTAGAAAGAAAAATATATAGTAGTAGTAAAGTATGGGTGTCTGCATCCAACACTCACGTACGTATGCATGTGAAGTTCAGGGATGTTACTCCATCATGCTAACATGCTTTGCTTTCTATGTATTTTACTCTTTTTTTTTTTAAATTTTGGAAAAAAAAAAAGGTGAAGGGACAAATCTCAAAAGAAATTTATGAACAAAAGGAGCCCCGTGTGATCCCAGAATTTGTTTATCAAGGGGAGAAAGTAGGAACCTAATGGCTGTTGGCCACCACCAAAGTCTTTTAAGGGTTCAAACCTTACTTTTCATCGCTTGTCTTTATACGCGATTTGCCACTTTAAATGGCTTTCTCTAAATTAATTTATAGAGGATGTATAGTGCATCAGTTTGATCCGATTATATACTGGAAGCAGGGATAGATATATCCGATTGTATACTGGAAGCAGGGATAGATATAAAGTAGAGAAACAACGATTTAAAAAAAAAAAAAAGCTTTCAATCCCCGTCGGAGAAGTTGGGACAATACTTGATTAGACCCGACTTCTTATTAAAAATTTGGTTTATCAGGGAGCTGACTTCTTATATGAGGTTGACAGAAGAGACTTGATTTTAATTATCTCAACCTTCTTAAGTTTGATTCTCTTTACATCTTATATAGAAACCAAACCACTCAAATACCTTATATAATATTGACTAGTAGTACCCTTCAATACCACTTTTGATTTAACTCAAAGCTCATATCAATTAGATGGTCATCAATACTTTCCTCGTCTTTTCACATATACAAGGCAAGAAGAATACATGAAGAATATAGCGAGATGAGGAATACTAGTAGTGGAGTATTTGATCCTCTTCATGGGAGAGAAATGAATGCCAACCGCTTCCCGGGGCAGCCAGCCACCCCCGCAAAGAGTAAATGCAATTGCTAAGCTGCACCGTGTTTTGGCCAACAAGTTTGTTTCATACTATCAAAATTCTCTGTTCCATACGGGGTATATGGCCATTGATCTGATCAGGGTGAGATTTTTGCTAGGAGTTCGACCTTTTGACCATCTGGTGCCATTAATTTGTTGTCTCCTCCGTTAGACAAAATAATCCACTGTTCACACTCACAAGACGATGATCAAAATAATTGCTTTTGTTTTTTTACATTTGAACATAAAAAACTGCACGCTAACTATTATCTCAAAATCTAAGCGAATTTATTACGATAACGAAGCATGTAAAACAGTGGAGTATAGTTTTTTTTTTTTTAGAGTTTTTATAGGAAAATAAATGTCACGTGTGTGGATAGAGCATTATCTGAAATATGGTTTGAACTAATTACCGTATGTAATCTTCTACTTGAGATAACAAATATAGTTTGAAATACAAAAAATATGATTAGTAAATATTTTTATGATGTAAATAAAATAATATTTTAAATAATGCTTGTGTTTGGATAGGCATTATTTGCTTGTATAACAGATATATTTTTATCTGATATATATCGCATCGTAAAAAGTATTATAGTAATTATTACAGCAAGTAGTTTGATTTCCTGGTCAAATTTTATTTCTTGGGTTATTTTCCACGAATGATGTGCTTGTTCCGATTGTCGTCTTAGTTTCAGTAGTAATAATGAAGGAGAAAAGCGTCCGAGAGACGACAATGGACGAAGAGAATAAGGGTCTGTTTGACCTCTAAAGATCCAAATTGCCGAAAAAGATTTGATAGGAGGAGTCATTGGTCAAGTTCATTGACACTCCTCCTGCTCATCGTCCCTTTAATCAAATCAAAGGAAAGAAGATGACGTTTCATTCATGTTCGTAGCTGTACCGCTTGGTTTTTTTTAACTTTTCTTCAAGTCAAATAATGACATGTTTGCTTTCTCCTTTCTTCGCATCCTATTTCCATTAATCATTTTGGGGAAATTCAAAACACAAAACTGGACTTTCAAACTTCAAAACCTTTTTTGCGCTGCCTTTTCCATTAGTATTTGGCAAGAAAAAAAAAAGAGAGGAAATTGTGCATTCTATTCAACTCGTCAAAACCTCACAATGGTTGCTTGTGTGATTATTGAGAATTAAAGAGAAAATTTGTTCATCACATAAAATTCCTTTTTCTCCCTCCTTGTTGAGAATCGAAAATGAACAATTCTTGTAGTAGTGATTGATGGGCTATATTAATTATTGTTTTTAAAGTGCCGGTTCATTTCTCACAATTCTTGTAGTAGAAATCTTCTCGATTATTGAAAAACAAAAGGAGTTCCTTTCAAGCCAAAAGAAAAAAAATGCAGATAGAGATTCAGTCTACTGTATCTGTATCTGTATAAAGAGTCCTCCTTCCTCCCTCCACGCAAGCCAAAACCCCCCGCCACTCCTCTCTCTCTCTCTCAAAAAAAGAAAAAAAAAAGCGCACTTCTTTCTAGAACAACAAAAGAAAGAACAAAAACTACCCCCGCATCATCCGCCCCTTCGCAGTCTCGCTCTCGCCCCTCTCTCTCCTCTCTCTCTTCCCACACACAGTCACACACTAATGAATGCCCACACTGGAGGAGTGGTTGAGTTGAGGGTGAGTGAATGAGTGAGAGAAAGCAAAGTCCACAGGTGACACCTCACTCTCATAATCCTCTTCACTCCAAAAAAAATTCCACCTTTCCCAGTTTTGTTCAGTTTCCTTTCCTCTTCACTCAACCAAACCTCTTCTACTTCTTCCCCTTTCTTTTCTCTTTCTTGTATGACCATACTACAGATCTATTACTCACCCTCGAAACCTCATCTTTACTTGACAATTTAGCTCAACTGCTCCAGAGGGTCCTCACCGTTTTGCTTCTGGATCTTCAACACTTGTTTTTTTGACCTCAATGTGGTTGCTGTATCATACTAGTTTGAGTCCTCGGACAACAATCCCTTTCTGCATTTTGGCTTTGAAGTTTCAATGCAGCTGCACTTTCCATTTTCAAGCCAAGCAGTCTTGAAATTCACTGGGTATCCTTTAAGGTAATTTCTTTGAAGAGATTTTTTACCGTTTTATTTGCCTTGTGAAACTTGTTTTGCGGAGGCTCGGAGCCCAGAATTTTGTCATTTCTTAACCTTTTGAGTTAGTGCGTGTAATTTACAGAGAAGCAGATCTAAGTGAATAAAAGGGGCAGTTTTCTCGTGTTTATGATGTTTCATTCACAATGTTCACTGGGTCAAATTCTGCCAAGTGATTAAATTGGAAAAGCTAAAGGGTTGTGGTGATGGGTTTAAATAATTAATGCTTGTCAACTATGTGAAGTTTTCTAAGATTGTCGTACTAATTTTGACAAAATGAGCTACTTTTTTTTTTTTGACAAAATGTGAGTTTATCAGGCCCAACTAATCCTCAACTCAAAGAGAACTGCTGTTGTAGGTAGTAATTTGCTGAAATCTCTCTTTCTGCCGTTTTCCTAGAATTTTTGTTGATTTGTTAAATGTTATAGTATTTTGTTGGTGCTAGCAATTCAATACAGCCTTTAATTTTTTTTTTTAAATGAGACGTAATAATTTCATTTGTTATAATAGTGAAAATGTTTAGATTAGTAAATTCTTATATGAATGATCGACCTAATGCAACGAGTGAATTTGTTTCTCTTTAGGAATTCATTTGTTACTTTTTGGCGAAAGAAGATGAAAAAAGTTCGTGTGACTTTTTCAATATCTCAGTACATCCACTTCCTTGTAAACTGAGCCTATTAAATCACTTGTGTGGCATAATAGATGATAAGAAAAGCATACGGGCTCTGCTTTTTCCTTTGCTTGGATGCCTTTTTCTAACTTCTTGCTTTCTGAATGTGTCTTTTCTCAATTCTTTTGCTACTTTTACATGCTTGGGAATGCTTTGCTTTTTGGATGTATGGATTAAAGAACCCTAGGTGTAACATTTACTTTGTGTGTTTGTATGTGGAATTTTTAAGTGCTTGTGTTTTAGTTTATCTATCTATTTCACATTCCTTTCTGCCTTCCCAGGAAGGCCACTCTAGAACTCCATTATAATTAGTGGTTAGCTCATGTGAAAGTTATGCTTCTGGTGATATCTCCGAATATGAAGTCTTCCTAATTGATCCTCATAAATTAACAATTGAGTCCTTCATGCCAACTATATGTTGATTGGTTGTAATTTTGGTTATAATGAAGATACATTATGTGCTCTTTGCTTGTGGATAGTTGTCTGCCTGCTATGTGAAGATTGTTGATTGGAATTTAGCAAAAACTATGGAAATGATGCAGGGTTTGTTCCATTTCCAACATTTGGTGCCCAAATTCGATCCGGCAAAACTTCTATTTGGTAGTCAAAAAACTTAAAGTGCTTAGTTTGTCATCTGGCTTCATTGTGCACTTCTTTCATATAATATGCTGAGGTTTATAAAGCTGACTTTTTTCACAGCAAGAAAGGTCCTTGCAATTTTTTAACTCACTCGAACTACTGTTGACACTATTACTTTTTCCCTTTCAAATCATCTACCTAGTAAGTTATATGTGCTATTAAACCGTACCATAAGCTTAAAGTCCTTTAAACAAGTTTTTTTTTTTTTTTTTGCTGGATTTAAAGTAGTCTTGCTTTCCACTGACCAGCTGACTTGCTGCAGTAAGGCATGGAGGATGTTTTTATGTTCTTCTGAGTACTCTGGTTATTTTCATAGTATGCCATTATCATTTGGAAGTGTCTTAAGTGCTGGTTCTGGTCGCACTTATATTTTGCAGAGAGTTACTGATGTTTCAATGTTTCCTGTGACGTTGACAGGCCAGCAATACCTGCGCCATCTTCCTCTCCCATAAATCTAGCTATCACCTGATGAAACTCTGCAACACCTATCTGCATTTGTTGCTCGTTGTCAATGTCATTCTTCTGCCTCTGGCACTTGGTGATTTGAAAGGTGATGAACAAGCCTTGCTTGATTTTGCAGATAGAGTTCCCCACCGTCGGAGGCTAAATTGGACTCTTAATAGGCCTATCTGCACATCTTGGGTTGGAATCAAATGTTATCCAGATGGCAATCGTGTGTTTGCTCTTCGGCTTCCTGGGGTTGGACTCAAAGGTCCTATCCCTAACAACACACTGGGAAAATTGGATGCACTGAGGATTCTCAGCCTCAGATCCAATCTCCTCAGTGGTAATCTACCCTCTGATATTTCTTCCCACCCTTTGCTTCAGCACCTCTTCCTTCAACATAATAATCTCTCCGGCGATATTCCAACTTCTTTCTCTTCGCAACTCAATGTTTTGGATCTATCATTTAATTCCTTTACTGGGAAAATCCCGCTAACATTTCAGAATTTGACTCGACTCACTGGATTGAATCTGCAGAATAACTCACTTTCTGGTACCATTCCTAATATCACCCTTCCGAGGCTTAAACATTTGAATCTTAGTTACAACCACCTTAATGGTTCCATACCACATGCCCTGCAAATTTTCCCCAATTCATCATTTTTAGGGAACCCTTTCTTATGTGGGGCGCCTCTGAGTCCTTGTCTTCCTCTTGTTCCTCCACCTTCTCCTACCCCCAATTTTTCTCCACCTCCCCCAAAAGGAAAACAAAGCTCCAAAAAGAAACTCCCTCTAGGAGCTATTATTGCTATTGCAGTTGGTGGTGCTCTAATCCTCTTTCTTATAGTGGTAATATTCCTTTTGTGTTGCCTTAAGAAAAGGCAAACTGATGGTGGCAGTGTACTAAAGGAAAATCCTCCAGCGGTGGAAGGAGTGAGAAACCTAGAGAGGAGTTTGGTAGTGGAGTCCAAGAACCTGAAAAGAACAAGCTGGTTTTCTTTGAGGGATGCTCTTATAACTTTGATCTGGAGGATTTATTGAGGGCCTCAGCTGAAGTGCTGGGAAAAGGTAGTTTTGGGACTGCATATAAAGCTGTCTTGGAGGAGTCTACCACTGTGGTTGTGAAAAGGTTGAAAGAAGTAATTGTGGGGAAAAAGGACTTCGAACAGCAGATGGAAATTATTGGGAGAGTCGGACAGCATCCAAATGTAGTACCTCTACGTGCTTATTACTATTCCAAGGATGAAAAGCTTTTGGTCTATGATTACTTCTCAAATAGCAGCTTGTCAGCTTTGTTACATGGTATGTAGCTCTGTTGCTCCACTCTTGTTTCAGCTGCTCATTTAGTGACCCCAATTACTTGGGTTTTAAACCAAATAATTTACTTGCGTAAAGTATAATAATTAGAATAGCATCCAACCAAGTCACAAAACAGGGCTGCCTGTTGGCTTGGAATGAAACATTTGCTTGAGGCAAGTAGAACAACTGATCAGAGCTAAAAGGCATATGGTCTTACTTGGTGCTTGAAAACAAGCTTACTCTTAATTCTTGACCACATAACTGGGGTGATATAGTTTCCTTTGTTTTTGTGCTGTGCTTAAGTTGATTATGTATTTGAATGCAACAAAATCTGGAATTCCCTTCCCAAGTGGAACTTTACCACTGCCAACTCTAACTGAAGGTACCTGGACATTGGGGATCAGTAGAAGTGTCTCATAGTTCAGGTGTGAGCTGGATATGAAGTGCATCTTCCTCTTTTTTCTTGTTGTGCACTCTCTCTTCCTTTTTATCTAGATTAAGTATCAAGAGCAATAATGCACTCCTATTGACTTTAGCCCATATGTCTTGGTGGATTCTTAATATTTATCTGATAACAGGAAACAGGTCCTCTGGGAGAGCACCACTAGATTGGGAGACGAGAGTTAAGATATCCCTTGGAGCTGCAAGAGGCATTGCCCATATCCATTCTATGGGAGGCCCAAAATTTACTCATGGAAATGTTAAATCTTCCAATGTCCTCCTCAATCAAGATCTTGATGGCTGTGTCTCTGATCTTGGCTTGGCCCCACTCATGAACTTTCCAGCCACTAGATCTCGGCAGGCAGGATATCGTGCACCAGAGGTTATGGAAACCAGAAAGCACACTCATAAATCAGATGTTTACAGCTTCGGCGTCTTGCTACTGGAGATGCTAACTGGAAAACAACCAATTCAGTCTCCAGGACGGGATGACATGGTTGATCTTCCAAGGTGGGTCCAATCAGTTGTCAGGGAGGAATGGACAGCCGAAGTTTTGATGTCGAGTTGATGAGGTTCCAAAATATTGAAGAAGAAATGGTGCAGATGCTGCAATAGCCATGGCATGTGTTGCCAAGGTGCCAGACATGCGACCAAACATGGATGAAGTAGTTAGGATGATTGAAGAGGTCCGGCAATCTGACTCGGAGAATCGGCCATCTTCAGAAGAGAACAAATCCAAGGACTCAACTGTGCAGACCCCCTGACTCCTTGGAGGCTCTCCTTGTTTATCTTTTTTGCGGTTTCCCATTTGTATTTTGAAAGGGGATTCAATATTTGATTCAATTCACGCGTGCCCGTTTCAGTACTCCATTCCTAACTGTGACCTTGCCCGCGCGTATAGCTCGTTAGAGTGTGAATTAATCTGATTGCTTCATTTCGACTTAGGGATGTAGTCCATTATTAGTTTTTCAAAAGATTGTACCTTTTCCCATTTCATGATTTGTTGTAAGAATTCTTTATCCGACTCATAAAGCTGATTTATGATTTTAAGCAGATTCGTGGTCTTTTTCTTCTGAGATTGAATTTGCTTCTTCTTTTTTTTTTTTTTTTGGGGTGGGGGTTGGGGGGGGGGGGGTTAATAAAAGTTTGTGCTGGGAACTCTTTCCGCCAAGACTTCCGTAGATTGTTTGATATTTTGTGAGCAGATATGCACATATAGATACAAAGAATGTTTGCTAGCCGAGGTGGTTTGTTACTTTTGTTCGATTATTCTTCTTCTCAAACCTTTAATTTACTTAAAATAGCCGTGCGGTGTTCCTACACGTTAGGAGAGAAAAAGGAACTTTGTTGCTTCAGACATAATCCCGATCCAATATCTCTGGTAAAACTATGAATGCTGAATTTCTCCCTCCGCGAAGGGAGTAGTCTTTGAGCTTGTTTCGCAATGGCGGGTTTGGCTGCTAATAATTCCAGAGGTGGTCAAGCCCAGCCATCGGGCAACCAACGCCCTCAAAGGAACCTGTCTCGCCGCGTTTCATTTAACGAGTCGACTCTCAAGCAATCTGAATCCCCTCGATCTTCTGTGATCGACGTCGAAGGTCAGAGAAACAATACGCCACCCGCAACTCCGGCTGCAACATCTGCTGCGCATGGGCTTCCCTCATCGTAGGCATATTGGGTCGTGATGTTTCTCATTGTTGGAGCCATATTCTTCTCCTTCTTCCAATCCAACATGCCAGAATTCCACTTCCAGAGGCTCCAGATTAACAGGCTTGATATTTCCACGACCAAAAGTTCTGATACTACATTCTTAACCACGGATATCCAAGTAGACCTGAACGCCACCAACAAGAATGGGATAATGCCGGTGTTTTATACCTCGTTGACTGCTGATTTGTCCTCTCAGGACATCGACTTAGGCAAGGTGCATCTTCCAGATATGGAACAGAAACCTCAGAATTCCGCACGGTTGAAGTTGCATACTCAGCTTCAAAAGGAACCCGTCACAGAGGCTGATGCTAAGGACCTGATACAGAAATCCCAAAATCACCAAATTCTTATGAACGTGATCGTTGGAGGTGTTGTACATTACGTCATTAATGGACATAAGATGCCGGGCTTCCCTTTCAAAGTCCTCTGCGAGGACATCTATCAGGGGTTACTCGACAGTGGGGAAGTGCCCAAATGTCAGGTCAAAATGACCCCCGTCAGGTAACTCATTCGAGCTTGTATCTTTTCGTCTATTTTGGAGCTCATGGACTTATTTTTTCCAATTTGCGCAGTTGATGATGATGATGACTTGATCCTTTGCGAAGGCAAAAAGATGCAAGAATTGGCGAGGCATTGGCTGTGTTGAATGTTTGTTTAGATGAATAATATATTCCAGGAAGGGTTGGATTATCTTTTCTTGAGTTAACACTTGTAGGCTGCCCTGCTCGCTTCGTTCCTCTCTGAGCTGTCGCCGGGTATAGTCTTCTTTTCTTTGGATATTTTTGATGGAGGCAGATCGAATGTATAAAAAGAAAATTCTCCTAGTTTTTCTTCCTCTGCTCTGCAAATTTTGTTCTTTCTCTCTAGTTTTGGTAATCAAATGTTATACTAGCAATTAGGTAGCATGATGAGGCTAAAACAAATTGTAATACGAAACCCAAAAAAAAAGAGAAAAGCCGTTTTGTACCGATGCGTATTGGATTTCGGATTCTTTACGGTAGATGTTATCCAATCCTGTGCAAAATCATCCGGCAACTTTTTCGTATATTACGGTTGAACTAGAAAAAATAAATAAGAGACTTATTACAAGTTTCTCTTTTGAGGGAGAAGGAAAAGTCTGGATGATACGAGAAAGACAGTAAAAGTGATAGATATCGAATTCAAGACCTTTCATTTATATATATTTTAAATAAAAAAAAACTCTGTACAATAAATGTATTTGAAAAAAAAAACTCCGTGCAATAGCAAACGGGACAATAGTCAAATACAATCATTACGGTGAAAGAATTCCTCTGCATTACATTCCAATAAAATTAATTTAAAAACTAGTTTTCAAAAATCAACACCATTCATCATTTATATCATCACGCGGGACTATGGAGTCTCTGATCACACGTGGATTACAACAAATTTACCAAATTTATTCTTCTCTCCGTGTTAATACAATTCTGTTTGCCCTGTCTTTGCTATTTTCTTCTTGTTTCTATCACGGACTGGACGTCCAACTTGGGGTTAAGCCCTTGACAGATACAACCACAGCTCAGTTTGAATCAGTTACAGCTTTTGCCAATCAGCTCCAGCGTATTCATTAGTCCGCGGTCCAGTTTGTCCGCTAGGACTAATCATCTTCAATTCTTTTTATTCATTTTGACCAGAGTCCTCTCTGGGTGTAATTGAGCCGATTTGAGCTCATCAAACCTAGAAGGGTAAAAGGAAAAGTTTCAATAATCATACCAGGCAATCCTAGTCTTGACTAGAGTTTAAAAACTTGGACTCAAATTCAAACTCAAACTCGTCGAGCTCTTACAAGCTAAGTTGGAACTTGATTTTATTTTGCATTACTCTCAATGAGCTTTCGAACTTCACGTATTAAGTTCGAATTCCACTTGTTAAGTAGTTTGAATTGCTCGAACTCGCTCGAGGTCGAATTTTGATCGAGCAAGTTCGCGAGCTAGTCGATTAAGTTCGATTCGTTTGCATCCTGGTACTCTATATCTTGGCAGAACTTCCCCAAATGCAAAAATCAAATCTGCCTTTTCTATATTAAAAAATAAAATTAAAACCCCCTCAAATTTACGCCCTAGTGAAACTCATCAAACACCTGTATGTATACTTAATACTGATATACTGATTATCGAGTACGGATCGCATAACAAATAAAACAATTAAACAAATGAACAATAGTACACTAAATACAAGGGGGGATCATTTTGTATCGGAGAATGGGGAGAATCAAGACAGAGGAGGAGCTGAGCTAATACGCGTGTGCACATATTCAAGAATCTAGCTTAAGAAATCCAATAATAGAGAAATATTCTGTTAAGAATCCCTAATACGAGGAGCTAGAACATTAGGGGCAACGTCTCTGTTCTGTTGTTACCCGGTTCAATTTGTCCTTCTACTATTTTGACTCCGACAATTACATTTTGAATAAAAGAAGAGAAGAAGAACCAGAATCCGGACAATAATGATAAAATGTTATTGCAGCGGTAGAACCGCGAAATCCAGCCGACCGACTGCGGAAGGTAAAAGTCGCAGCAGCGAGTCTCCGGCACTCCTAAAGCGGTGAGAAGAAAGAATTCTACAAACCAATTGCAGGGGATGGGACTGGGGGGCGGCCCCTAGTCTCAATTAGTAGCAGTTGTTAGTTGTTGTCTTTAGGGGATTAGTGGTAACGTATAAAGGTAGAGAGGGTGCCGTTAAATGTACGCCAATTACGACTCCACCTCAAAAATTCTAGAATATCAAATTGGACCCCCTCTTCCCTTCCGGGCAGCCCTGCCCTCCTATTTCTACTGCTACGATATTAATTCCACATTTATTTATTTACTTTTTGTTTTATATTTATCCATCTTTTAGGAGCGACGCCACTGTTGATTAGCTAAATTTTTTTAATATATTATTTATCTTTCGACGCCGTTGAGAATATATTCTAACCCTTTCCCTCAATCATCAATAATTCAATCAATATATCCTCTCTCTTCTGCTCTCCCTCTGCTTCTTCTTTATTCGTCTCTGCATTCTCCGTGTGTCCAAGTTCTTCCCCCACCCTCCCCGCCGCACGCTTCTCCTTCCTCAGGTTTCCTTTGTTCCTTCAATCTTTTGTTTAAGAACCCATGTTTTAGATTTTTATGTTGTGAGGGATGTGTTTAGATCTCGTAATTTGTTCATTCATTTGCCTCGACGGTCGTCCGGGGTTGACTGTCTCTTTTCTTTTTTCTGATGGGGTCTTTGTTTTGAATGGCCTTTGCGTGTGTGTGTGTGTGTGTATATATATATATATATATATATTTTTAAGCCTTGAAAGAGTTTTATTTATCTATTTATTTATTTTGGGCCTTTGTTGTGCTTAATGAACTTTTATTTTTGCTGGCATAGGTTCTGATCTGAAGTTGGAAGTTAAGATTTAAGTGATGGCATCAAAACGGATATTGAAGGAGCTCAAGGATTTGCAGAAGGATCCTCCCACATCGTGTAGTGCTGGTACGTTTCATCCTTTTGTCTCTTCCTCTTTGTTCTCTCAGCAGTTTACCTGTTAGATGGATCAAGTACCTATTTTTATCTACTTATTACCTTTTCTGATTTTGTAATTTTGTTGGCAGTTGATATGTACGAGTTTCGACACTCGAATAAATAAAACTATCTGAATGCTACCTCATATGGCTGATTTGGGGGCTTTGGCTCTGACCAGCTGAATGCTACCTCATATAGCTGATTTGGGAGCTTTGCCTTGGTTAAAGATGTTTGTTTGTTTTGCTCTGCTTGGTCTTCAAAGTGTGCCTCAGATCCTGTCTAGCTTCTTACGTACTTATCTGATTAGAGCGTTCCTTGAGGTTTTTTTCAGTAGTATGGCTGGTTAAATTTGTTGATGGGGTCTTACATAATGACCACAGAGTGCAATTATCTAAATGATGTCTAATTAGACTGTTGGAAGATGAAATAGTCTTCAAAATTTGATTTCTGTCTGATCAATTCAATCAATACTCCGGCAAAGTTTAGTCTTTGTGTGCATTGTATAGACTCTTTTAAGTTATGACATGCCCGAATTTGATTGGTGTGATGATGCCCTGATGCGTGTGACTATTTGATGTACTTTCCTTTTGGACAAGTTGTTGAATATATTCAAACCATTCCAATTATGTTTCTGATTTTATTTATACTAAATTTCATGTCAAAGAGGAGGAATTTTTGACATTGGCAAACTCTCATCTGTAAAGGAATGATTTTTAGGCTTTTTTCAGACTGTTATTTATGTTTATGTGGCCAAAGCTGTCTCGTGTTAAATTATAATTTCTCATGAAATTATCTGAACTCTGGCTCTTTTAATTATTCTGAACTCTGGCTCCAAAGTATTAGTACTTGTTTGCCTCTTTTGCCCTTGTTGGACATTTCTTGTTTTGATTTATAGATCCACTATGATTTTGTTCCGATGCATCATTTGTATGTTATCACTTATCGTTTCTACGGATGATGCATTCGCTGGCATATATGTCATCAAAATTGTAGTGTAGGGTGGTCAGAGTTAACAAATGTTTCTATCAAGATTTGGAATATTTTTAATTGTCATCACTATTGACGTTTGTTTTTCATTTTATTGTGCCAAACTATTAATCTCAGTATTGGTGCTGCACTAATGCAGGTCCATTGGCTGAAGATATGTTCCATTGGCAAGCAACTATTATTGGGACCTGCTGATAGTCCTTATGCTGGAGGTGTTTTTCTAGTTTCTATTCACTTTCCCCCGGATTACCCATTTAAGCCACCAAAGGTATGATGATGGGTCCTTTATTATATTCCACTGATATCTTATGATATAGAGCACTTACTGATTTAAGTGTATTTGGATGAAGTATTCACTGTTGAATGGACATTTGGTCCCCTGCCCAAATTAAAAAGAAACAAAGGGAAAATAATGATTCAGAATTCATCACTTTGGGATCTTGGCGGTGTCTGATGTGAGTGAAACAGCCAAGTAGGATTGCCTGTCAAACATCACTGATGTCAAATCATAAGCCTTTTATGAGAGATAGAACTGTCACCCTCCTATACCTAAATGTCTTTCTTTTCTTTTTAGATATTAGCTGAGGTGGGGATGTATCATAACTGCATAACTTTAGGGAATTTATTTTTCTTCCCCTACTTGAAATGTATAGGGTGCTTAGAGATTTGTAGTGGGCTGATATTTTCAATGATTGAAAATTGTTTATTGCTTGTTCATGGGCCTTATTTTTAGTCAAGGTTGGTGGTTTGTTAAGTTTTCACTCCATGATCACAGTTACGGACAGCAGTTTTTGTGCCGTATGTGCATTGGTAGAATAGCATGTGCATTCTTTTTCTAACTACAAGAATTTCTTGCGTTTCAAATTTCTTTGCATGCTTTTGCACTGCTGTGTGACCTTACAAACTTTGTGCACTACAGGTTGCATTTAAGACTAAGGTTTTCCACCCAAATATTAACAGCAATGGAAGTATATGTCTGGACATTCTTAAAGAACAGTGGAGTCCTGCACTAACCATATCAAAGGTTTGAATTTTGTCTTTTTTTTTCGTCTGTTGTTGTTTTCGTTTCACCTTTCTGTACTAATTTATATGGTTTATGTGCATATCCATGGACTGTGTACAGCTGTTTTTTCGAACCTCGGTTCTCATGTAACATGTCTTACCTTGTGAAATTAGCTGAGCACAGAGAGAGGAAACAAATAAGAAAGGCTAACAGTGCATCAGTTTAAAAGAGTTGGGAATTAAGATTTGGTTTTCTTTGGATGGAAGCTTGCATTTACCATTTAACTCTACATAAACTCTTGCAACATGCTTGGAAGTAATTGAAAAGTTTTTGTAGGATATATGTTTGTATATAACATGTTAGGATGCAGCCACCTTATACTGGACTTCAAACTTTCTCTTTTTGGGTGTCTGTAATTAAGTGAGTTGTTTTCATCTGAAATTAGATGTTTTTATATAATTTGGTCTATTATTGTCAATCTGATTCTAAGAGGCTGTTGTCAATCACAATTCAGATAAACTTCTGACAAACTCAGGAGGCTGAACTTCTGAGAAACATGAGAGGCTGTTGTCAGAGCAGGTTTAATTTAGTCTAATTTAGGTATCCACCAATATGTAGGCTTTGTCGTAGAAGCACCAGCAACTCAATGATATTGTTCTTACAGTAAATTTTAAAAGTGTATTAGTTCTTAGCTGAATGACTTATTAACACATCATGCTTGATTTCTTGTGCATGTAACGTAGTTTTGCAAATTCTTTTTAAGGTTATGCCATGAATTCATACCAAGTTTCTTCTTGTTTGAAACTCAAATAGTAGTTTCTTTGGCATATATCATAGGATCTGCAACAGCGTGGCTTCCTTTTTGTGCTGACTTTTAAGATGTTGATTTGGTTTTAACTAGCCTGAAATTGCAACTTTTTTGACCTATTTGGAAATTTCGTGACAGGTCCTACTTTCCATCTGTTCCTTGTTGACGGATCCAAACCCGGATGACCCCTTGGTGCCTGAGATTGCTCACATGTACAAGACTGACAGGGCTAAGTACGAGGCCACTGCTCGCAGCTGGACTCAGAAGTATGCCATGGGATAGTGTTGAAGCAGGACCTGGCATGCCTGAAAAACTTTGTAACCTTTCAAGTGTTTTTCATTGTGCTTGGTTGAAAAATAAAATTGATGTCAAGAAACTGAATTAATTCATCCTTAAATGAGGTTGGCAAGCAACTTAATTTTCTGTAATGTGAATATTGATTTGGAGGCTATATTAGAAATGGAAGAAATTGTAATGTAATGAAATTCCCTTCTTGTTGTCAAGTGGATAATATGGCAGTCTGATTTGTTCCATTTCCCTTTCGTGGCAGTTTCTGTTACTTGATTGGTTCGGGTTCAGGTTCAGGTTCAGGTTCGGTCTATAAGATCCTGATAGCCTGCATAAGCTATGTGGGCATCTTGTATTGTGCTTTCTTTAGGATGAATTCTTACTCCGTGATGAAAGCATTAAGATGCTAAACTTTTGCAGGTATGTTGGGTCAACCGTCCTGCGATCATATGAAGTATAGGATCTTCACTATCTAGGTAATCATGGCGGACTACTAGATCAGTTCCATTGTTTTCGACTTTGTGTGTTTTTGGGCCTTTGCGGTTGCCACTACAGGAGGCTCTCAACAAGGTCAACCGGTTAGAATTGTTTCCCATGACTGACTTTTAGTTGTGTGGAGGAGATGATTTGAGCCTTGACTTGGGGCTCTTTCTGCACCCAATCTTTGACAAGAGGATAAAGAGAGCGAAAAATCTTGGGGATGACCAAGGAGACGAACTGGACGTGCAAAATCAGAGGGATACTTCCGGAGGACCAAAAGACTCGTCTACGAAAAATCAGAGGGAAACATCCTGAGGACCAAACAAGTCAAGTGATCACCCTTGTCAATCCTAGTTGCTCTTCTTCTTCTTCTTCTTCTTTTTTTTTGGGGGGGTGGGGTGTGGGGTTTGCTGGCCTTCATAAAGTGCTGTCTATCATTTTGATAGAGATGTGAAGAACGATACAAATTAGCCAGGCAGGATCTGGATGTGGTGAGTAAAGAGAATTTGTTGCCGGGCTAACATCCTTCACTTTTACTGGGTAAACGTGGATTAAAGGCTACGAACATATATTCCAACCACGTGCTTCACATGTTGTCTCTACTCGACTCGTGAACGTAAACAGAAGAGTTCATCCCAAAGCCAGTATCGAGAGACCGAGAGAGTGGTGATGTCCTGTCCTCACTGCATTCGCCATTGAGCTCAATCATGTGAATTGTGTTTGCTGGTGCATCATAAAAGCGGAGTCTCTGAACCTGACAAAAATCCTCTCATTCTCCGCATTTGGCAGCTTTTTGTCTTGCTTTCGAATTCTCCTCTCTAGGCCCAAAAGTCTGTCAAACCTCCCATCAAAGTTCATATAAACTGATTTGTTAGCAGCCACCAGCTATTTTGGAGGCGATAGGTGGAAGCGGAACTCTTGATGGCTCTGGAAGGGGTAACCCAGTTGGACCAACGGCCCAAATGGTTGTCAAAAAATTGTTTTGACCGATTTTACATAGGATGTAATCTCATTTGTTCAGGACGTAACTCATTTTCAATCTATTAATATAAAATAAAATCTCGTGAGACCTACACATGGGGATTGCTATCACTAAATAGACAATAGGTAAATAAAAAATCTTAGAATTTCAATCAGGATATAAATAGGGAATTAGATATATTCTTATTTATTTATTAAATAGATATAAATGAACTGATCCATTATAGTCAATTTATTAAATCGGTATAAATGAATTAACCTAATTATAACTATTATTTAATTATGATCTGTTCGAGTCACTCATTTTGACTTCTACTCCTGGATTTCATATTTCGTAATTGATGATCTGCGGGGAGTTAGTTGTACTTGACTGATTATTCCTTTTAATTTTAGTTGTACTTCGTTTATTATTTTCTTTTTTTTAAAAAAAAAAAGAAGAAGAAGATATCTCCTTACACGTACATCTTTTTATAGTCTTGCTCGTCCAACTCTAAAGCTTTGGCTCGGCCCGTGCATCCTTGAACTCATTTTAATCATTTGGGACAGTAGTATCTTTGGTGCCGTCTACGTCGAAGGAAAGGAACAGATTGAGTGGGGGATGTAGTCCTGGAATGACAGTAACGTTTAAACATTAGGGAAAATCGCACTACTAATCTTATACTAATCCTCTTGAAGATTAGTGCGATCTTTCCTTAGACATAGTATTTGTTAGACTAACGAACATATGCCTCATGTTAAGCAGCAGCACTTGTTGATCAAGCATAATTTCGTCTGATGATGACGGCTCATGTGAGCTGAGGGTTTTGTGCAAGTGTGCAAGGTTAGGTGATTTGAAGGCCAATCGTGACCCGTAAATGTAATCCATTATTAGAGGAAGGGAAGGGCCTCATTTGCCGGATGGTACTCGCAATTTGGTGATGACAAGAGTTGAATTCTGGTGCCTCAATTGTCACAGTACACACGACCAAAACACGTGTTGATTCCTCCTGCTCCTGCATCGAATTTGTGCTGGAGTAGGTGAAAGTGTGGTTTACTTCATCTCTTCTCTTTATATTTTTTGGTCTGAGAAGACCGTAGAGTAGAATTAAGTAGATAGCAGCAATATCTCAGGCGGCAGCCGAAAATAATTATAGCTTGGTTGACAAGCAATGAGTCTATCTAGACTCTTTACTTAGAACATGATGCATAATTGCTAATGCCAATATATCATGTGCCGTCCCTTTGCTTATTCTTCAAGCTAGAAGAAAGGACCAACTGGGTCTTTTATTACTTTTTCAACTTCTCGAGTGGCCTTTTCGCTTAATTTAAGTCGTTCCCGTGAGTGATATTCTTCTCTACACTTTTTTTTTGACAAATGATCATCTTATAAGATCTCGACGATTTTTTTTTCTTCCTGATTTTTTAAAGTAAATTTATTGAAACAGCTCTCCCAAATCCCCGGTTGCAGGTCCTCTTGCATGTTCGACATCCCCAAGCCAAAGAATGCAAATATGTTCTCTCCTTTAGGAAGGGTGCACGAAAGATTAAAAAAATATATAAATAAAGAAATAAATATCGGCAGAGGAAATTTGTGTACAGCCTATAATTTGGAATGCGAGATAAAGAAAATAATGAAAACTCGGCTTTGGATGATAATAAATCTAGCAGTTTGTTTGGATTGTAAGTTATTTGAGATATTTTTACTGTAACACTTTTTGTGATGTGATGTATGTGAGATAAAAAGTTAATTGGGAAGATAAAAAGATGTATTGGAAATTGTAATGATGATGTAAGCAAATATATTTGAGAAAATAATGAGCTGTCCAAACAAACCCAATTCTATCCGACCGTCCCAAATTAAGTTCACTCAAATTGTGCATTAATTCTTCGATGAGACTCTCTATTGTTTACTCCGATGATGGGAGGAGTGAGCGTACCAATGAAGACTTTTGGGGAAAGATTTATGAAGTTAAGGAAAAACTGGTCCTCTTGTCTAATATATATCCTTTGAATTATGGGAAACGCCAGCGGCCAGCCCCCATGGAAACTTCTGTGCAAGTTTTCCATTGAATTACCTGCCTTTCTAACGTTCCTGTCGTAGTCTTGTGTTCACCCTTCCTCCGGTCTTCAAAACAAAAGCAAATTTGGTCAAGGACACGAGTCGTGGTCCAAGAGACTAAGGCAAGAACTCGTGTCTGAATTGCAATTTTATGGAGTTTTTTTTTTGAAAAAAAAATGTACTGTAACGATTTAATAAATATGAGATTAAAAATTGATTAAAAAATATATTCACGAAAAATGTAGAGATTTTTTTACAAAAAATTCCTTTCCAAATAAAGCCCAATTTTCCCTTTTTAAAAAAAAATTTCCTTACATATTGTTTTTAGTGCATCAGAAATTTTTAAATTGCAAGTTTTAGTACAAGCTATAAAATGAATTGGCCGTCAAAACTCTCCCGTGGAAGATGACAAGGATTGATATCTAACTCTTAAAATAATCCAGTATAGGGCCTGAAGCAAAGCTGCAGTAGTAGTAAACATGAATAAATATTTAGCGGGAAACTGAGGGAATCGAGCCTGCACAGCCAGACCACGCATTTGCCCCTACCCGGGGCCGGGGCCACCCCGTGGCATTATATACCATTGGTTCAAAGACGTGGTAGCAGTGGGGAGCGGCCGCAGCCTTCGAGGATATTTCCTTCCAATTATTATTTTTATTTAAAGTCAACAAAACCCAACCGAAACCTTACTGCTTCTTTGGTAAAAGGGCGAAATCTAGGAATTTGGTTAGATTTTCCTTGAATCAGAGGAACCCTTTGACACGTCAACAAAATGCCAGCTGTAGTCTCCTCCCGCGAAATTCCACACCTTACGTCCGACATTACCAATGTCCTACAACCACTAGTATTAGATTAGTCCGCTATTAGTCGACTTCTTTTGTTCACTCCCCACAGCTGCAGCTGAGAAGAGAAAGAATGAGTGTGTAATAAAAATTAGGGTGAATTTTGATTTGTCCTTTCAAAGTCGATCGAATTGTTCATTCAACCCTTGAAAGTGATCAAGTATCAATTAAGCTTTTCGAAGTGAAAATTTTGTTCCAAATAAGAACTCCTCTCATTTAATATTTGGTCAATAATATTTGACTAAACTTTAGTGATAAATTGAAACCTAGTATATTTTTCAGAGACTTTAAAGCAATTAACTTCTCGCCTAGATGAGCTGTGATGGATAAAGTATCGCTCTTCTAATCTAAAAAAAAAAAAGAAGAAATTTTTTGTTGCTATTTTCAATCTTCCAAATATGATTAAAATGAGCTAAAAACGATTAAAGTTTTTAGCTCATTTTAATAGGAGGTTAGTTGCTCTAGAGGCCCTTAAAATTAGGTAGCAGATTTTACTATACCATTAAAGTTTGGTCAAATATTATTGATCAAATATGAATTGATGGAAGGACAGATTTGGAACGAAAATTCTAATTTAAAGGGTTTACTCGCAATTTGTTCACTTTTAGAGGCTAAATTGATACTTTGATATGCGTTGAAGGGTTAAACTGAAATTCACCCTGAAAGTTAGTAGTACTAATTTGAGCATTCGTTTCCTTAAATTTTTGTTACCTAAATTTAGCAAACACGGCATTCGAGTGGCTTCAATATCAACTATGAGTTTACTCTTTTATTGCTTCTGATCATTTAATATCAGAATTAGAATTCAGAAACACGTAATTTGTTACTTTCGATTTTTGAGGTTTTTTTTCAGTTTTGAAAAACAAGTGTAATCATTACAAGTGTTAAAAAAATCAATCATTTGAGAACAATCCTCGATTAGAGAATTTCTAAATTGTAGTTTATGTATTTTCAATGAATTAATGTCGATGCACTATAGCCTTTTGGACACAAGTCTTCATTGCACACAAGTCTCCATAGTTGAGACCCGTGGACTATAATACACAGACGCACTGGGCCTCCACTGCTCTTGGTTTACCTTGCTCTCCTCTCTCTCTCTCTCTCTCTCCTGCCCCTTTAAAAACTGAACCGCTACATCCCGTTCGGAGCTGTGAGATCAAAGGGGTAGGAACTGGGGAAAACAAACAAGAGAGAGAGAGAGATAGATAAAAAGGGGTTCTGGGAACCTTTGAGCAAAGAGTTGTCAAACAGCAGAGTACAATACTGATACTCTGTGTCTGTCTGTCTAACTTATTGTTTCCCTCCAAAAACAACAAAAGCCAACTGCTAAGTAAGCTGCGGCCAGCCAGCACTCAGGTCCCCTTTTTCTCTCCCTCTCCTTTATTGTCACCAACCCGCCATTTGCTAAATATCGCTGTGTCGATTTCTTTCACCACCTCCTCTTACTGAGAACTCCTATTTATTTTCTTTGTCCCTTTTCCAAACTCTGTTCACTCCTTACTCACTCATAAACCCCTCTATAAAACCCCCCCACCCTCCTTTCCTCCCAGTGGTTTTGCTCTCCTGCTTTCTTATATTCTTTTGATAGCAAAACCAACCAATCCCTTTTCTTCTTGATGCTTGGGAAGAAGATTTCCCTGCATAGTTCATGGAAATAGGCATCAGCCCTCAATCTCCAATGTATTCTCGACAAAGAGTCAAGTTTTCAGAACATGTTGCTACCACAAACAAGCCCATAGACGACCGGAGATCAGTCACCCCCTCCGGCCAGTCTTTGACCGTCGTCAAGCAAAAAGTTGTGAGAATCATATACACCGACGCCGACGCCACCGACTCCTCCGATGACGAAGAGGAAACTAGAAACGTGCGGAGAGTAAAGAGACACGTGGAGGAAATTAACTTTGGCCCACCTCCTAAAACAACAAAAATCGAGCAGCAGAGGAATGGGAAGAGAAGTCTTCAGAGTTTGACTCCGCCGGCGGAACATGACGTCAGCAGCCGGAAGAAGTTCAGGGGCGTGCGTCAAAGGCCGTGGGGTCGTTGGGCGGCTGAGATCCGGGATCCGACGAGGAGGAAACGGGTATGGCTTGGGACTTACGATACTCCAGAAGAAGCGGCTTCCGTTTATGATAGAGCCGCCGTTAAGCTGAAAGGCCCTGACGCCGTTACCAACTTTCCCGTAGAATCCATAAAGGAAATTGTCGCTGGGACGTGTCAGAGCGAGAAAAGTAGTGAAAGCGCCACGTCAGCGGATGTCGCTCTGTCGCCCACGTCAGTGCTCCGTTATGATGATACGACTAGTCAAACGGAGACAGAGGTTTCGATTGGAATTGGAACTGGCGACGCCGTTTCATCAGCCACTTCGGTTCTCCGTTGCTGCGACGGCTTGACGCCGTTTGGTAATTTCCCCTTCCCGGAGTTTGACGACCTGGGCTTGGGCGCTGACTTCCCTTTAAGTTGGCCGCCGATGGAACCGTCGGGGAAAAATTACGCCGAGGAATTCGGCGAGTTTGACTTCGATGATTTCCTGGTTGAAGTCAGATAAGATATTCATTATCCAAACTTTAGTGCGCTCTCTGGTGGACTGTTTGGTCATGTAAAAGAGAAAAAAGGAATGTGGTGCCTAACTGTGTAAATTAGATGCAAATTAGAGGTTTTTTTTTTTTCAAAAAAAAAAATTTCGTTGGGTCGTTGCTAAGTTGGCATATATATATTTTGGCGGGAATACGGAGTGTTTATATATACTTTATAGTAGCGTGAGAAAGCGTACGTGTCTGTGTGAGAGTCATCATCCACTAGCCATTAAAGACGGCAATTTTGTTAGAGGTGTTTATAAAGTGGTTAAGTTTTTGTCCCTTGTCAGAGACATTTGTGGTGTTGTTTATCTTTTATTGTGTGATTTTTGTTAGTATATATATTTTGATACTCATTTTGGTAGGTACCATTTTGGCTATATTTTATAAATAGATCACATGAACGAATGATGCTATCAATGGAACAAGTGTTGTGTATACAAATATGGCATATATCCTTCTGTCCTTGAAGGATTGAGAATTGCAAAAGTATGGGGGAGGAGGCGATGGTGATGGTGATGATGATGATGATGATGATGACTTCTTGGATGTCACGCCTAGCGTTGCAAAGCTAATCACGAGTAATTTTTGCCAGTAGAGACAGCTGATAATCAGGGTTGGTTGTTTTCATTTTGACAAAAATCTCTCCTCGAATGAAAAATTGAAAATCAATCAAATGCCACTCACTACTGCTAGAAATTTATTAAACTAGTAAAGAACGTCCGAATTTGTAACCGAGCAGTGGCGTAAATGACATTCCGGAGTTGAAGAGTGATGGTAGTAGTAGGCTGGTCTAAAGTTTGCAGAGTCAAATGTATTTTTGTATTTTGAAATTTTATTTAATCAAAGAATGTGCTATAGTTTTACGAGGAAGGAGAAGAAAGGGTTCAAATACACTCCTTATTAGGAGTAAAACAAAACAAAAAAAAGTGGTTATATCAATTGTCGGATGAATCCTCTTCCTTTGCTGTGGAACAGAGAGAGGACTGCTGTTGGTGGCACTGTTGTGGTTGCGGGAGCAAAGGTAGAATTTGATTGGTGACTTGGCCGGTGGATCACCACCGGCACGCGTTTGACAAACACAAAAAAAGAAACCGTATATTGCATTTGCTTGCTGGGTTACTGGAACTCCTCACGCGTCAGAATGGTCGTGACAATAATGCTCGGTTACAAATTCGGCTACATAGGAGTAAAATTTTTGCTGTTCATTGCTAATTATCTATTTCCTTTTTCATAATACACTGATATTAGTGTGAATATCCGTGCTATACGCTGTATAATCGAATGAATAGCTTAGGAGTTACACCTGCTCCAGAACATAGTACTAGTACCATCAGATTTGACAACATAACTAACTTCTACATACTTTGAATTTTCTGAAATAAATCTCCCCTTTTGAACGATTTCGAAATGGAACGCTACTCGCTGATTAGTGATTTCCCCATTGACTAAAACACACCGCACTTTACAGCTAAAATCCCCCCCCCCCCCCCAAAAAAAACAGTCCACAAACTTCCACCACTGTTGAAGCCGAGCCCATCTTCCTCCCAACTTTCTCCATTCTCCAGGAATGGTTGTGCCGTCCTCCGTCAGGGACCCACCGCCCAAGGCTGCTGCAACGGCTTTTCCATATTGCCGCCCGCCCTTTTCCGACCAGTACTCAACTTTGCCATACAAAATATACTACTAATACTAGTGTGGATAGCACGGTGCTGACATTATTAAAAAATAAATAAAATGATGAATTAAAAAATTGTACCAACACAATTAAAATATAATATCTGTCTAACAATAGTTTGAAATATGATAAAATGTGTAAATTATTCAAAAATTACCTTTTTTCGGAGGATAGGTCCTGAAAAAATAATAAAAATTTATATTAGAAAATGAATGATATATGCACAAAAATTAATGTAATTAAATGTTGTTAAAATGAAATACTTACAAATATTATGCATTCGATTTGATAATCTTGCATGAAGGTGCGAACACTCTTCACACCAATCAACTTTTAGTACGAAAGTCAAAATTGGTGATTTAATTATTTCTGTTGAATTCTGTGGAATGCGTACTACAAATGAAAATACACGATCTTTGTATGAATTGATTCGTTTGTTGAATAACCTATCACCATTGTCCTGAAAATTAAGTACATGCGAAATTCAAAATTAGTGTATTTTGTTTACATAGTTTATAAATAGCATTATAAAAAATAAACATATATCAAAAAATTCTACCTTCCTTTATAATTCTTTGAGATAAGAAGCATCACAATCAAATACGAATTGTGCATGTCTGTCCTGTAGATTAAGATGCATGTTACCACTGGAATCTTTGATTTGCATGTTAACACTGTACCTGTTTGACAAATAAAATGTTATATACAATATAGAAAAATTTGTTGAAATTAAAGGTGCATGAAATTAATTACCTAACAACAGTGTCGACCATATCATTACAATGCATACACACTATTTTTGAAAAATGACGTTCATATAGTTGTCCATAATTTTTGCATAACTCATAGAACATGTTTTCTATGTTAATACTTTGAATGTAAGCAAGTATTCAAAAATATTTTACTTAGTAAGAATGAAAGAAGGTATAGGCCATGATTATAAATTTAAAAATTTGTGCAGTAATTAAATTAAATAGAGTAAGTTTACCGTATGCATTATTGTATATTCGGATATCCATATTCTCTTTGAATTTGCTATCAACAATGCTTGTGATGTTGTAAAATTGTTTGGACTCAACCATGTAACTAACTTTCGAACACATGTATCATTTTCAAACCTACAATTTTTTGAAATACATGTTGATAAGAGTATGAAACAACATTAAAAGTTTGATGTAGTGTTACTGATGGAACTCACCAACTACGCAGATATCGAGCAAAATCTAAATTATAATTGATATACAATTTGTTAACTCCAATTATACAAAGTGATGGTCCTGCATAGTATGGTTATATTCGCTAAAAAACTATTCAAATATATAGAGTATAAATAAAAGCATTTGATTTACCTCTGAAATTTCATACGCAAATACCACATGCTAGTAAAATATTATTTTTTGTAACAGACTGATATTATAGAATTTGTAGTATATTCAATAACTTGATACTTAAATCACCGATAAGGCAAAATTTGCCTAAATAAACTTTACAGTATCCTAACTCCTTGCAAAAAAAAACGTTAAATAGTCTTAATTGGTATCGCAAGTTACGGCAATGAGCCAGTGGCATCTAGGCCTGTTTTTTTTTTTTGTCAAAATCTAGTCCTAATTGGTTCTGCTGTTTCTTGATCATGTTATATGCTTCCGAATTAAAATTGTATTAAAATAGCATGTCAATGAGCATTTGTCTTTAAATAAAGAGTAAAAATGATTTAAAGTATAAATAACAAACTATAAACAGTTTATGAAGTAGATTATGGGAAAGTTTTAAATTTTAAATTTGACCGGTGATAGAGTTGGTTATAACCCACTACTTTTTATGTATTAAAATAAATACAAAAATCTATAACCCACTACTTGTTCCGTTCTTGGAATTTTCTTTAGGGTTAAATATAGTAAACCTCTTAACTTTACATTTACCTGTACTTTATCCCCTCAACTTTACATTTAGTTGCATAATTGTGATTTTTTTGAAACGTGATTGTAATTTGCAAAGCTCATTTGTAGGGGTGATTATAGGGTTAGTGTGATGAAAAATATTTCTTAATTATAAAATGTAACATTGTATTAAAATAGCATACGAATGTGCATTTGTCTTTAATTAAGGAGTAAAAAGAATTTAAAGTATAAATAACAAACTATAAACGGTTTATGAATTAGATAGTGGGAATGTTTTAAATTTTAAATTTGATTGGTGATAGGGTTGGTTATAACCCACTACTTTTTATGTATTAAAATAAATATAAAAATCTAGAAAAAAGAATAAGAAATTTGGAAGCCATTTAGAGGATTTCTACTAAAAACTCCTTTTGCAATACATATAGATATAGATACCTCGGCACCCATCCTTCCCTTGCAATGTGGCTCATTTCCAACTTTGCATTGTTTGTGTCGAGAGTTTGAAAATCTTCATCCGCTTTTCTTGATTGTATGACTCTGTCTAAACCGCAACGAAATTCTCGTTTAGATTTGTTGACACATAAAAAAAAAAAGAATCAATATTTACTTGTGACAATGGGTGTCTGGAGTATTAGTATTTTTTTCTGATAACGTTAACATTTGTATAATTTAATTTATCTTATTTTATAGGGGAAGAAATCTAAAAATTCTGTGAAAACTAAATTAAATGAGTGTTCTGATACACCTTTTAAATTTTTTTCGCTATAGATGAAACTCGAACCTCGATAGTAGTCCTTTTTCGTGGGTACTGGGCCAAAGCTTAGAGGTGGTTGAGTGCCAGTACTTGATACGAGTGACAGTGGCAACTGAACTGGACTTTTGCACTCCCGTAAATCATCTGCACTGATGCCCCATATCTCTTTAAAAGTGACAACAAACGTTGATATCTGTAGATATTTTTTTAATTTTCGTGTGTTTTATGTCCCTAATAAATAGGTCATGGGTACAATTATAGGTGGATTGGATGCCAAGAAATTAAAACCCATCTTCATCATGTTGACAGCTGCTGCAGTGTTGTTGCATGCTTCTTTCAGGACACTCATCCTATTCTCTTATCCCTGGTTTGGGAGTTGAGATTCCCACGGAATTGAAAATAAAGGAAGAAAAAGGTGGATTTTATTACGTTTGGGACTTTTAAGTATGTCAAGTGCTGCTACCACACAAAAAAAAAATATTTTATTTTATTTTTTTACAAAAAACGAGCGGAAAGCAAAGGAAAACTGATGGAAGCTTACAAAATTTTTTAAATTACCCATTTTATTCTCACAAAATTATTGAATGAAATTTTATTGACATATATATATATTATATCCAAAACCATTTTACTTCCTTCTAAAACTCCCAAAATCATTTTACTTCCAAACGACATTGAAATCACCTCTTCCTTTTATTCTTTTCTTTTCTCTCGTAACTTAACATTTCCCATCTTTTCTTGTCTAACCTAAACATCCAAACTAGCTATTAAGCTAAACCAGAAGAAATGGAGAAGTATAACTCCGTGGCATGCAAGTTGTCTTAAATAGCAATCGAGTGGAATTGTCACATTTAAATGGGATATATATGCAAGAGTCTTGTCATACTAAGTTTTATTGAAGTGCCAAACCATCATCACGGATTGATGAGTCTTGTTGTACTAATTTTTAACTAAAACTACATAGTTGATTTTTGTTTCTCTTCTCCCACAATCCTTTGTGTACAGTTGCCCATCCATATATATATATATACATACATGTGTGTATTAATGTGCTATATTTATCTCCTTGCTCCTATAAATTTGGATTCTAAAAATAGCAGTAAACTAATACTAATAGTCAATCTCTGTCTTCATGCCCACAAAGACATTATTGGGAACACGAGGAAAATCAATGCAGTAGAATCTCTCCTTGGTCAAAGAAAATACTAGAAAGATAAAATAAAATTTGACTTCTTTAGCCCCGTTTGGATTGCATTTTCCATGATTTTTCATGGAAAAATTATTGTAACGATTTGATGTATGTGAGCGAAAAGATAATAGGGAAATGTGATCACGGAAAATGACGCAATTTTCCGGCAGAAAATGACAATCCAAACAGGATCTTACATTACAAACCGTCGCTTGCCAACTTCGTCTAACCAATCTACGTTGGTGCTAATTTCGACAACCAGTATTGTGTGTAAATTTCAATAAAGGATTTGTCTTAAATCGATGGACAAGCAGAATGTCCAGATTTCCACATTAGACAATTAATCAGTACACACACACACACACATATATATATATATATGAGAGTTCTTAATTCAATTAATTAATTTTTCTCTCCAAAATAACATGTCTAGTTGAAGTGCATTAATGAGTCAATGTATATCTGGGTTTTACTTATTTTTGCATCTAAGTCTCATCCAACCAATTTTACTCATAATTTTTCTTTCTCATAACAACTTCTATCCATTTTAATTAACTTGAATTATTTTTTGTCCACATATAGTGACTTTTTTTTAAATCGTAGATTTAACTATTACAATGGTAAATTTATTAACTTTGATGGAAAGTTGTAAATCATTCATGTAAAAATAGATTGCTTTATTATTATTTTTTGTTGTCTTGAATTGAAAATGAATATGACTAGGTGTATAATCACACTGATGAGAAAATTTAAATGTTATCTCAAAGAATACATGTTTTTGATTATACCTATTTAATGATTATTATTACATTGTACTAAATTTACGTATAAAAGTTTCTAAAAAACTAATATGGTAATCAAATGTTTGGACTACAATAATTTTTTGGTGTAAATATAAATGATATACATAAGTAATGTTGATGAATTATTTATGCCTTACATCAATTTATAACTAATGACAATAAATATTTTTTCCAGGCTAATGCAGGGGATAAATGCTAGATTAAACATAAAATAAGATTGCTAAGGTGTGAACTTAAACAGAGGGGTGAGGTGAACAAAATTCTTCTTGATATTGAAGTTAGGAAAAGTCATACTTGCGCGAGGTGAATAAAACATAATTCAGTACAAGGGCGTCCATAACAAAACTTGAGGAGAAAGGTCAGTTTCCTGGAATTTGAGACTTAATCATAAGTTGAGTGGGAAACAGCGGAAATAGACAAATTCAGTGGACCGACTCAAAAGCTTTGCTGATGCTACTCTCAACAGGCTACCGGCGGCTGTGGTCACCAATCAATAGTTTTAAACAGTTTTCCGAATTTAATCAGATTGATATTAATTGACAGAAATAGCCGCATGTGCTCCGGTTTTTGGTGGGTCCCACCACCTAATGTTGGTCAACCAACCAAAAAAAACGACACTAACCATAGGTCCATAGCCACAAATGACTTTAACTAGTAGTAGTAATTATAAAGCCGACAAATAGAGGATGCGCTTATTGCCAAGCCAATCATCAAATTACGGTTTCCTATTCTCAAGCCGCCTTTCACTGCAAGAACCACCCAAAAAAATTTTTTTTTTTTAACTGACCAATCAATGATCCTGTTTGTCAAGTGAGGTCTTTTGGGTGTTTGTCTAAAATGTTACTGTAAAAATTATAGAATTTTTTTCGAAGTGTGTAAATTTTTGAATATTTAGAAATGTATAAATTAAAAATTCTAAGAAATTTTTTGAGATTATTGCAGTTAAAATTGTTTAAAAACTTGTAACAGATAAAATTGATAAAAAACTTGCTTACCAAACAAAGCGAATAACGTTCGTCGAATCTTTTTGGAGATACGACCTATGAGGGGACCTTAATTAATCCATCATGGTAAAAAAAGAAATAAAGGTGTTTGAGCGAAATTGCCGATTAGGATTGCACCCAATCAAACTTGTGCTTTTATTGATAAAGGACATCAATTCATTTTTCTTCATTTCTTTAATAATGTAATCCGGGTCCCGTTATTACCGATCCAGATTATGCACTCAAAAACAAAAAGGCCTTCGGGATTATAAGTTTAGTTTAACATTGATGCAGCATGGATGAGTGATAAATAATAACCCACGTTGCCCAAGAGTAGTCGTTATGCTATCATATATACGTAGGTGCCTCCCAAGCTTTATATTTTGTTAGAATCTTCACCGAGTGAAAAATCTAGATTTCATCCTCCGTTTTATTCTCCTTTTTTTTTTTTTACGTATGTAAATATGTGTAGATATATTTCGTTATGTAATTTTATTATGAGTAAAAATGATCCTAACGAATGAGTGAATCAAACAAAGATGGTAATTAATAAATATTACTATGAGCTGCTCTTCATCGTTTCATTTGTACGTACGTGCATGTTTTGTGTTTCCTGTTTTAAAATATTGGTGGGGATTAGTGGCGGATGCAAAATGTGAGAATTACTACTTTTACGAGCATTAATTAACACTTGACGAAAAAATACTAGAAGGAAGAAAGGAAGGGAGGAACCCTATGGGATGGGGTTTCGTCCCATGTTCATGGAGTTACTGCAGAACAATCCTGTGACCCCTCGGGTTATCCCATATTCCTTCCTGGGTTGCAACTTGCATCATCATGCCAGCCAGTGAAAATTCGCCCCGCTAGATATGGAAGCTATATAGAATTGGAGTACTGTAACGTTCGTGACCTGAAAATGGTGAACCATTTGATTTGATTTGACAATGAAAATCCATTCCAACATTTTTAGCTCTAAGAGAAGAGGACGTATGACATACTATATTGTTTATGCTCCACAAGAAAAACAAAACGAGATTATCCTGAATCTTTGGGAGCAGTAATGTTGGATTCGGAGCCCACAGCGATGCCTGCTTCATCAAATTATAAACTACACACCACCCTCCATTTATGGTGACGAAGATGAACAGTAGATTATGACAGATTTGGAGTTGATCGCAGTTTTTTTGTTTTAGAAGCATTCCTCGGGTCAATGGTCACCCATTAACATGCTTTGTTTAATTCCAAAAATTTGGCAACAAACACCAATTGCTTCCTTCTTTGGAAGTGGTGTGTTATATTTTCCTTTTTTTTTTAAAAAAAAAATAATGGATAAGAACAAAGCTTATGGTTGCTTTGGCTGTCATAAGAAGCCACTATGGCCCGGAGCATGTATCGGTGACGAAAATCTGAATAATATCTTGTCCGCCGGTCTGTGGGGGAAAACAATCCGCACGGACCGCACCCAATCATTTAAATTAAATAAATAATAATAATAATAATGGAGTACTTGTTTTTTTTTTATATTAGTAAAATATACTTAAAAAGGAATTTGAAGCCCAGATGATGACGTGTAACTGATTTGTTTGGATAGAGTGTTATTTGAAATATTATTTGGAATAATTACTGTAACACTTTTTGTGATGTGATGTATGTGAGATAAAAAGTTGGATGGAAATATAAAAAGGTGAGTTGTGAAATGTGTTTATGATGCAAGCGAAATATTATTTGGAATAATATGTGTATCCAAACAAACGTTTTCTTCTATCAGGGGTGACAAATAAAATAATTCAACGTAGAATGTCCATGAAAACGTTTAAAAGTAGTAGATCGTTGTGCAATTGAAGAACTGCAAATGACTTGGAAATCTTTTGGTTTAGTCCTGATTTGAACTCAAAATACTTCATTTAGGAGACACCAAAATTTTACAAATAGATCAAAGGAAAGGGTAAAGGCTGGAGCAGAGTCTAGCTAAGCCTAAGGACCTCCTACTAATTATTTCAGGTTTCGTTCGGATTGAAAAATTTGACAAAAAAATTTAAAATGCTCTCAAATCCCTCTAATTGTTTATACTATTATTTAAAAGGTATTTGGAAATATTTATTTACTTGGAATCTTTCGTTAGTTTGGGCGTTAGAGGCTGTTTTCATGATGTTTTTTTTGTCCCCCTCCGAAGGCGCTTACCAGGAAAAACTTTCAGTCTTTGGTACAAGCCTTCAAGGCCCACAAAAAACAAGTTTTACGGCCCATGTATGTTGGCCCTATAGTAGGAGCCCTAAAGAGAATCGCCTACAAAGCACAAAAGGCCCCTGTTCTTCGGAGGCAGTCGCAGCCGAAACACGAAGGAAAGAGTTAATCAGCAATCAGCCGCAAAGACTCCCAAACCAGAGATTCGTTCCCCTACACCTACAGTCTTCAACCCCATCGCCAGGTAACGTCGCTTCGGCTTTTCCAGCGTTTCATCACTATTTCATTCTAAATTAAGAGAATATTATGCTCTTTTTTCTGCTCCTTTTATGCAGAAAACGTTTGAGCCCGCTGCGAATCCTTTTATATTAAGGAATATTTTTTTGGGGCAATCGTTTGATGCCCTTTGCGTTCTTTGGATTCTTTAGGTTTTAAAAAAGAATCGACATGGCTGAGGGAGAAAATCACAAGGAGGCGGTGCAGGAGGAGGCAACCGCCCAGGAGGAAGTCAAGGATGAGGCGGGGGATGTAAGTCTTTCTCGCTCCATGGGTTTGTTTAGATATATGCCTTGGGCGAATTGAATGCTTGTTTCTTTTTATGGTATATTATCGAATTGAAAGGCGAGATAATTTTGGAAGTTGGGATTTCTCTCTGACAATTAGGGTTTGGGTGTTCGCGTCTTGGTATGTGACTATTTGCTGCGGAGGAATGGAAAGAAATATTGTACTTAGTTTCTATGCTGAAATCAGTAGCTCTGTAAAGGAAGATGCTTCTCTTTTCGATTGCCATTGATTTTTAGGTGAATTCATTAAATCCATGAGCTCTTTTTTTGCAGATTGCCCCCTTTGATCCCACAAAGAAGAAGAAAAAGAAGAAAGTTGTAATTCAAGATCCTGCTGATGATCCTGTGAGTGAGTTGGCTGAAAAAACTGAAAGCCTATCAGGTAAACTATTCCACATTCGGAGGGTATCTTGTGCACTGTTTTTTTTTTTTTTGCTTATTCCCCTAATGTTGACATATGCGTGCAGTTTCTGATGGCCTTGAAACTACATTTGCGGGTTTGAAAAAAAAGAAGAAGAAACCTGTAAGTATGCTGCTGTCCATGTTTATCTGAACAATTTAATATACATTACATTGTATCTTGAGCTACCATGTCATCTTTAAATTATTGGTGCAGGCACATACAGATCTATTGAATGATGACAAGGAAAACACAGGAGATGAGTTGGATGGTAAATGCTTGTTCTCTGAAACTGCTATGTGGGAGAGAATTCAGATTCTGTTGGGTCCCAGTCGTCCGAGTTTTTGTACATGTTCCAACGGTTAACATTTCTGTGTTTTTGTAGATCAAATCGGAGAGGATGAAGAAGCTGAAGGAATTGTTCTGCAACACTATCCATGGGAGGGAAGTGATCGAGATTATGAATATGAAGAGGTGATTCTTTTTTTTTTTAAGTCACACTTTGCAGCCATTCATGTTCTTATAATTATCGAACATAGAAAAAGGGATCTAATCCCTTTTTTTTGGAAGGAATATCTTGGTCAAGTGCTCATGTTAAATGTTAAAATCTAACTGTCCTTTCTTTGTCATACGGGTAATTTCATTTAAAACCTTGCAGCTTTTGGGAAGAGTGTTCAACATTCTTCGTGAGAATAATCCTGAGCTTGCTGGAGACAGGCGGAGGACAGTAATGCGACCTCCTCAGGTTCTTCGTGAAGGCACCAAGAAAACTGTTTTCGTGAATTTCATGGACCTTTGCAAAACGTACGTTATATCTGTTCAAATTACATGTCATCATACAAAACGCTTGTGTACTTCTCTCCCCCTCTTTTATTGGGGAGGATTGCCTTTTAGTGCTTCAGTTGCTTGTGTCATTCTGCGGCGCTTGCATACTTGTCTATTCATGTTTTTTATGGGAACTCATTAGTTGCTTAATCAACCTATTGCGTAGCCTCAAAATGGTAGTCCTAGTACTTTTTGCTGCAGCATGTATGACAGTTAGCTTGTAATGAATTCTCATAAGTGAGCTTTGTGCTTTATTTTTCTGTAGAAGTTTTGATTTATTCTGAATCAGCTGAAACCCCATGTTCTGTACCTCATGGATTTCTATTTAAATTCCTTTGGTGTCTCTTTTGTTCTCTCTTTATTTCCAGTGAACCTGTTAATGTGCAATATGTTAGTAATGTTGCCTTTGTTTTGTTGATTTCTATGAACAGGATGCATAGGCAACCAGAGCATGTTATGACTTTCTTGCTGGCTGAAATGGGTACAAGTGGGTCACTTGATGGACAGCAAAGGCTTGTTGTTAAAGGAAGATTTGCACCTAAAAATTTTGAGGGCATCTTGCGGCGATATGTCAGTAAGTTCTTGTCATTGTCACCTGGCATGCCTAGTCAATTGCAAAATTAAATTGTTCGATTTGTGATTGAGAAGTGGATACCTCCTACTGATATTCAATCTTGGAAAGTAATTAAAGCAATATAGCTTGTTCTGTCGTGTTGGTCTGGTTTTAAGGTCACCTAATATTTTGTAACAAGTGGATATAAGTTCTGAGTTTTGTAATGTTTGCAGAGATTTTGCTGACGATATATTTTATATACAGATGAATATGTCATTTGCAATGGGTGCAAAAGTCCTGATACAATCCTTTCAAAGGAGAACAGGCTCTTCTTCCTTAGATGTGAAAAGGTACGATATTGTTTCCCCCCTGGCCGCCCTCTCTTTTTGTAGGTATAGTGTTCTACTCTAAATTGTGAAATTTCCAAGCATTTTCTCTTTCAAGACCTTTTACTTTTGATAACTTTTCCTTTTCCTTGTAGTTGGAATATTAATTATTCATGTTACTTCTTATCATTTCTGTTTGCCAATTGGGGCTGAGGTGTGTGACGGTTTGTGTTTGCCTGCATTGTCTGATTGTGTTCCCCGAAGAGTATTTTGCTCTGAGACCTCAGCAACTTGATTTTATCCAAAACTTTGGAAGCTTTACCCTCTCTCTCTCCCCCAAAATCACCACAACCCCCCCCCCCCCCCCCAATCCAAGGGGCAGGTGGAGTGGAGTGATTGTAGAGGAGAAGAGGGCCTCTGTGTGGTAGTGCATCAAGAACATCATTGATTTTCGAGTTTCTTAAATCGTCTGTGTTCTCATCTGCTCTTTGGAAAACTTAACCATCCTGACAGCTTGTCACACAAGGCCAATGATGTATTCTGAAGAATTTGCCGACATTGTCTGATACATTTTTTTGGATTAGATGAAGATGACTGTTCTGAGGCCTTGTGGAAGATGCGAGTACTTTTGTCTAAGATTAGTGACAGAACTTTTGGTTGCAGAATTGCAGTCCCAATGAACTTTTGGTTACTCGTGAAAATTAAGGAACAGCTCCTCGTGTTTTATCTTCTTTACTATTGCCTTGTGAATATCTTTCTGAAATTACTCGTCTGTTTTTTACATTGCAGTGTGGTTCTGGAAGGTCAGTTGCTCCAATTAAAGCAGGATTTGTTGCTCGTGTTGGTCGCCGGAAAGCTGGAACTTGAGCTGGCTTGTTCGGCTGGAAGGCTTTTCTGAAAGATTTTGAAGTCTGTCTGGTTATTTTGTTTTAGTAAATTCATGTTATGAACAGTTGAATCTTGCTTTTTGAGAAGAAATGTTATTGTTAAATATATATATATATAGCGTGCGACTTTAATATGCTATGCAAACTGCATTTAAGTTGACAGTTCAGATCACTCCCTGCATGCTAGGGGCCGCGTTAACAACCGTTGGGCTTTTGCTTTTCAATAATCAAGGAGGAAAATCGGTCGGTTGAGGATAATCCACATCTAAGTTTTGTTCGTTTTCTTGATTATTAGAATGAAAGAGTCTGTATATGAAAATTGAAAAGCAGCGGTTGGCTCCTCGTATTGCTTTTACATTCCGCGGCGCTAGCTGATATATAATACTGATATTAAAAAAAAGAAAAAAGAGTTTACTTTCCGCATTTGCGCGACAAAACATTAAAAATGATTGCCCAAAAAAGAAGTGAAGGATGCCAAATCTAATCAACAGACCTGACATTTCTCCATAGTTTATCAACTGAACCCGACTTGTTGACAATTCAGCTCATATTATTCTGTATAGGACACCTTCTTTTAAGGACGTTATCGAACAAATCAGTCCATAATTTCCTGGATGGTGCGAAAAATACCTGCTACAACCCCACAAAACTACGGCCACAGCACAATAAGAAAATTTTCCCCCTTATATAATCTAGTAGGGGTGGGCAAAATTATCCGCTAATCCGAAAATCCATCATATCCGATCCGATCCGAAAATTAGGATATCCGATTTTTATTATTTGATCCGGTCAAAAGAAAGTCAGGTATCCGCTAAGATGCGAGGCGAGTTAGGGTCACATAATTAAAATCCCGCGGGTACCGATCACGCCCCGCATATATATATATATAATATATATATATATATATTTTATTTTTATTTTTATACACACGTTATAAAATAATAATTTAGAACTAAATATGTAATTTTATTGAACAAATTGCATTACAAATATGAGAGACTATAGTTTACTTACAGATTCATTTGTAGAGGCCCATGATCTTATATTTTATAGAAAAGAGTTTAATTAATGTGCAACATATATATCAAAAAATTGTGTTACTTATTTCAAACTTGTATTGATTTTGAATTCTTTAATTTTTTCGTTTATCTTATATTCTCTTCACATGTTTGTTTCTTGGTGGGAAATCTTTTTTTAGAAAAAAATCATTAAATCTTAAATGAATGTGTAAAATATAAAATTAAATTGGGTATAAATCATTTTTTTTTAAAAATTAAATGATAAATAAGGTGGGGTGGGTACCCGCTAACTCGACCCTATCTCAGCGGATACCCTATAACCGGGTACCCGCTGATATGCGAGGCGGATAAGGGTCAGAAAATGGCTGACCCGCAATGTACGGGTCGGGTCAGCAAAAAAATGGTGAATGGGACGGGTACCCGACCCGCTAGGGCTGCAAACGAGGCCGAGCCGAGTCGAGCTTTGGCCTTATCGAGTCGAGCCTTGACTTAATTTCATCGGAACTCGAACTCGAGCTCGAGCTCGACGAGCTGGCAATTTTGAAGCTCGAGCTCGAGCTCGAAAAAATAAAAATAATTATTTTATTTTTTTTAAAAAAATAAATAAAATAATATTTTTATTAATAAATAATAAAATATTAAGGATATTTATGTAATTTACTATTAAAATAAAAATAAAAATAAAAAATATATATATATACTCGAGCTCGCGAGCCGGCTCGCGAGCTAACGAGCTTAATATTTTGAGCTCGAGTTTGACTCGACCAGCTCGAGCTCGACTCGAGCTCGAAAAATGTTCGGCTCGATTCGTTTTTGCACCCCTACGACCCGCGCCCACAAATCTTGTCATTTATTTATTTTGAAGAAACCCCAATGTCCAGCCTTGTCTCGTTCTACAGTTTGGGCTTGCGAAATGGTCTGTCCGCCGCCCATGCAAAGATCTTGGAACCTAACCAACAGGTCCAATGGACTATTGGTTTCTCATGCCAAGGCTCTTTACCCACTATGAATGAATGCTCTAGGACCCAAAAGGGGTGCAAAAAGCAATCAAAACTCGAGAACAAATTTTTTCTGTATAAAGCAAAACTGGTTTTTTTTTTTTTGTAATTCTAAAAAAAATATCCTATTTGTCAATCCACTTGTATATACATACGTAAAGTAGGATTAGCGATGTAGCGGAATTCAAGAAGCTCGACAGTTTGTTTAACCAAATAATCGACAGAAGAAAGGATTAAGAAAGAAGAACTCCGCTGGGAGTTGATTTCTCGAAGTTTGATTAATACAAAAGTCAAACTTTTGAAATTAATTAAGCCCCAGAAAGAAAAAAAGGCAAGAAAAAAGAAGAACCCCAAATGATAGGTTGTTCTTAACTAAAGAAAGAGACATTTGGACTGTTGGACATTATTGAGTCCCTTGAGCCGGGGAAAAGCGTGTGATCAGTAATTAGCTCGGCTGGCCGTCTTGTAAAAATACCAATCGGCCCTTCTAAATTATGAGAAAGATATTGGTGACGCAGCATGAGGAAAAAGCATAATATTTGAACTGATCATATACGAATATTTTTGTTTTTTGTATCATACCGACCGTATTCTCTTTTGGGGTAGAATGTAGATGCTACGTGATCTCGGGTGACGAGGGAAGCTGTCGATTTAGATTAAAGAAACTGCTACAATACTATAATAATAGAAGAGGCATAAAAGATCTGAAGAGATGTGTAACCTCAGCAAGAGGCAGATAATTAATTTAATTAATAATTAATAATTAATAATATGGTGCAAGGGAAATTTGGGCGTGGCATGAAATAAGAGCACGTCACGTCACGTCAGTCTCTATTGATTTCATCTCCACCAATCGAAAGGTGTTAAGTCTATCTTTCTTTTTTGGATCCACAAACTATCTCTTATTCTACTTTTGGTTTCCATCCTTTTCTTTCAATTTGATGATTTGACCATTAGAAAGAAAGAAAAGCCCATCCTTATCTTTCTATCCACCAAATGTGATGCTCGTTCTCCTTGTCTTTTTCTTTTCCCCATGAATTAAACACGTAGATGTAGTAGTTGTCTTCTTATTGCACCAAAAAAAACAAAAACAAAAAAGGAACATAAAGAATTTAAGGGAGGGGATATTTTTTCAGGTTATGCTTCTTCCGGACATAAAAGAATTTCATCCGTTAAAGAAAAATGGTTGATGAAATGAAAGGTGCACAACATACTTCATTCATTGGATTACTGTCAAAGGAATATTATGGGGTGCTTTAAGATTGGAACGTTGGGCACAAAAAACCTCAGCTCTTTATCCCGAAGGGTTTCTATTTCCCAAACCTTTTTTTTTTTATAGCTCTGCAATTGTCTTTCTAAGAAATTTACGAAAACGCATATTTACGAAAAGGGAGCAACAACACCTAACCATTCTTTACTCAAATCTCAAATTCAGAAATATTTGATAAGAAAGATTAGCAAGTCCCTCCCTCTCTCCCTCTCTATATATATATGTGTGTGTGATGTGATTAGGCCAACAAGCTTATCAAATTGAAATGCCAATTACCGTCGACACTAAAATAATTGTTGTTCTAAGAGATCTTTTCACCGAAAATTCAGCAAACTGGCACTTGGAAGTCACTTTTATATAGCAAAAATGCTAACTAAACAGGTGTTGCTGTAAGAATGCTACTAAACCTTAAACTAAACCTAACATTTGATCTTGCTAATTAAAAAAAAAAAAAGTAATTAAATTTTAGAAGAAGATAAGTCTGAATTTGGCATGGGTTTACCTTTGACGCTCGCTTTAATAATTTGGCTAATTAATGACGCATAATGCATTGCACCTTGTTTATGTTTTCATTTAGTCCATTTCTGTACCTCAATTATGTGATGTGAGTCTGACTGAATTCTCATTTGAAAGACTAATAATGCCCAAGACCAAGAGGAGTAGCTTTAACATAACAATTAGTAGTAAATACCAACTTAGAAGAGCATCTTCTTACAACTAAAACAGGAGAGGGAAAATTCATAGTATGTATCAACTTATTCATCGCATCGGCCATTATTATACCTACCTATAGGGAATTGTGTTGCTCCAATCAGAGATTATATATATTCCAGAAAGTGGAGAGCTATTTTCCAGTCAATTTTTGCCCCTGTAGATTTTTCCGTCACTCAAGAGACAAGAGAATCCCATTACCCCTCTGGATTCTAGTTGGACCTAAATCAACAATGGATGGATTCTCCAAGTCCCAACCGAAAGGCAAAAGGGCATAAAGGAAAAAGGCCACGCAATTTTCACGTTTGGACTATTTGGAGTATTTTCATACATTATGAACCCGCATTGCGTGTCCCAACTCCGAATCAAACAGACAGTAAAACCCCTACACTTTTATCTGAATTCCACAAAATCCCCCAAAATGTTGAAGAATCCCCGGCCCATCAATCGCCCCCACGTTGGGAAACACTCCAAAAGGATAGAGAAAGAAATGGTGGTGGGAATGGGGTTAACAAAAAGTCAGGCTGCAGTGTTTTCCCGCTGTCCCCTTTCTCCTTCAGCTGATGCCATCAAATACTTCCAACCATATATTATAAACTCTCCACTTCTCTCACTTCACTCTCTGCCTTCCTTGCACCCCTCCAACTCTTTCTCTCTGTCTGTCTCTCTCTCTCTTGCCGGAGGAGATTCAGACTTGTAAAATTTTTCCCGTTCGTCAAATCATTATTAAGTTTTCTTGTCTTTCTTGGACTCCCTATATCTACCTTTGTTTGGAAGTGGAAGATTCAAGGAGAAAGGGTGAGAAGCGAATATATCTCCTATATTTATTATTTCCTCTTCTTCCCTAGCTCATAATAGTGTGTTTTTCCCTCTCGTCTTTCCAATCAATTTCTTCCTCCATCTGATAATGTGAGGCTTCACTTTTTTTTTTTTTTGGTTCAGCACATAACTTCTTATTTAACATTCTCTACATCCGTATCTCGTTTTCGTATGTTTTTATTCTTCTTCCAGAGGTGCCCCGCAAGCTTGAAACTTGAAATCCATCTCTGTTGACTAGTCGTCCCCTGATCTGAGGTAAGAAGTATGAATTCACTTCTCTGTTTCTGTGTAACTGCAATTTCCTCAGTTTAATATGCATATTCATATGCATACAAAATGAATCTTTTTATTCTAACCCTGCAAGTTAAATTACTTAAAAATTCATTTGGTCCACTGAAAAGTTGGGTTCCCTTTTTCTTAAATTAATTTTTTTTCCATTTTGGGGTTTAAAGTTGGACTTAAAATTCTGGACAATGCTTCATTTCCTTTTCTTGCTCCTCGTAAAACGTTGTCCAAAAGGTACGCTAATCTTTCGTTTCACCTAATTGCTGGCAGTTCTTCTAGTATGTTGAAAGTTGGTCCCTTTGCTGGTAAGAACTTTGATAGGAGTTGGAATCAAATCACCGGTAGAGACTGTTTTGAGATTTGACACCACATTTGTTGAATGTCATTAAAATTTGTGAACCCTTTAAAATATGTTGTTGGTTCATGGTTATAGTATCAAAACAAAAGGGGGAAAAAAACTCATTTGTCAATAATAGCAGTAAATAAAAAGAATCTATAAAAAAAAATATTTCTCGAGGAGATTGCTACTCTTATCATTTTTATGTTTCACTCTTAACTCCTCCCATTTATTAGTCTTTTCCATTTTTTTTTTTGGTTTTATTATGGGTGGCCTGTTAAGCTGTTTTTCTCTTTTTTTTTTTTGTTTTATTTTTGTTTGTGGGGGGAGGGGGGGGGGTGGCGGTGGCGGTGGCGGTGGGAGTGGGTGTGTGGCATGGTGTTGGGGTTGGATTCATGAATCAGCAAGCAGTGATGGTGTGAAGAACACGACCGCGTGGATATAGCTGGATATGGTGCTCTGTACAGTTTGTGTCAAAGCCCCCATGAGGTCTTGACCTCGTCATATATAATTTTTTTTGTGCCTTTATTTATTTATTTACGCCGCACTTATGTGAACCGTGAACGTGCTTGATCCTTGCCATGTGTCGCCCATAATTTAGTCCAATCATTGTGGGCCCTATTCGATATATGGTAAAAGTAAAAATATCCACTTAGTCACACTCTCACCTCAGTTTCATGGACGAAATATGAATGTTGGAAGCTGCTTTCCAGGCCCAAGCCACTTTCCTCTTTTTGTCTTCTTGTTGTTGGATCGGTCCGTATCACTGTTGCATAATGATGCTTTGGGCCGGCTTGCATCTGATTCACTGTCGCATAATGGATAGTATTATTGATTGTCAGTGACCTCTTACCTAGGTTAAAATTATATCCTTCAGTGATGAGATCAATATTGCGAATTCACATAATTGTATACAATATCTCGTAGCCATTATTTATGCTGAGCTAAATTGCAGGTAAATCCCTTTGTTCAGACCAAGGAGTTCTGCTTAATGAGCACAATGGCAGCCACCTTGGTGAGTAGTTAATCTCCATAAGAATCCCAACTTATGTTTCACACATTGTACCTCTTCTACTTGTTAATAATACAGATGATTGTTTGATCGTTTGGTACTCTTTCTTCGTGCATTTTGGTGTGGAAGTAAGGAAAGTTAATAGGCCACCAATCTCGGCAAAGAATTTTTTGTATGCACTAGGCGCAGCCTGCATGGTCTGAGAAATTTAGCATTTAGCTTTGAAACCAAAATTGGGTGGGAGCTGAAGATGACATTATATATTATTGTGTTCTTTATTTCAGGTCAAGCAGAATAAGTTGAAGAAGACTGTGTCAAAAAAATCACATTCCTGGTGGTGGGATAGCCACGTCAGTCCTAAAAACTCTAGGTGGCTTCAAGAAAATCTCGAAGGTTAGAGTATAGGTTGAACCTTTCTTTTCTTTTTTCTTTTTTTTTTTTCTTTTATTACTTTCCTGTTCAGATATTTTTTCAACTGCTATATATATGCTTTACTTTCTTTATTGGGAACTGTCCCCCACCCCCCCCCCCCAAACAAAAAAAATATCCCTAAAAAAAAGGGAAAAATAATAAAACGGAAGGAAATATAAAACAGCTTTTTGTTTATATCAAATATTCAAATGTCATCTAAAATTCCTAATGGTATTGCAGTTCATTTTTATCATGCTTATCCACTATTTTCTTTATGGGTTCTCATATTAAATGTTTTTGAATCTAATTAGAAGCACAAAACTTCTTTTTTTCCTGGTTAGTCATCAAAGAATTAAGTAGATGCCTAATACTGAAGAGGAAAATGGTCATTAGATTATTGCTTGAAAAAATGGTTTCTTTTTCTTTCTGTACACAAGAAAAGCTCCCTTGAGAGCGGGGTTATCAAGAACTCCTTCCAAACTCTTTAGAACTTTCAAACCCACAAAAGTCGGAATCTAAATTTGCTGTGGCCACTGGTTTTCGAATATTTTCAGTTTTTTTTTTAATATATAAAATGAGGCAGTTAAAACTTTTTATCTTACCTGAAATATTCCACTAACTGGAAATACGAGTGATTGATACGCTGAAGGCACCAAAGATTGTATTAATTTATTAATAAAATTCAGTCACTTTCTTAAAAGGGGTCAAAAGTCGGTGGCGGTCATTCTATCATATAGGCTCTGGGACGATGATATACGCCAAATGTTTGTAACTTCAACCACAGTTCAATTTGATTGCATGTGATGGTAAGCTAACCATTCAAGATGTCGAACCAAAAACTGACAAAAAGATCATTGATGTCAGAGATGGATCAGAATATCAAACGGATGCTGAAACTCATTGAACAGGATGCGGATTCATTTGCTAAAAAGGCCGAAATGTATTACCAGAAGAGGCCAGAACTTATTAATCTCGTTGAGGAGTTCTACCGAATGTACAGGTCATTGGCAGAGCGTTATGATCATGTTACTGGAGAGCTTCGGAAAAGCATTCCCTCGGATCTCCAATCGCAGGGCTCCGGCATCTCAGATATAAGTTCTGAACCACCTTCCACTTTGCCATCTCCTGATCGACGGCCCAGCCGACGAAAATCTGGTACTCGTGCTGCTGGATTTGAGTTTTTTCTTGGGGCTGGTGGAAATGGCACAGACATGTCCAACAAAGAAGGAGATGAATCATCAACCCTGGATTCTGATTCAGAATCAGATGATTCTTCTGTAAACAATTACACAGCAACGCACAGCAGTGATGATGACCAAGGTTTGCGTAAGAGGATTATTGAATTGGAGGTAGAGCTCCGTGATGCAAAAGAAAAGTTTTTAATGCTACAGGAGGAGATTTCCGAAGGCTCCCACCGAGGAACCAAAAATGAAAACTCTGAAATTTTGCTGGCTAGACTAGCAGGATATGAGGAAGAGTTGAGGAAAGCAAGGGAGAAGATTAGACTATCTGAGGAACAGATTAACATGTTGAAAGATGAGCTCCAAAAGTACAAGTCGATGGAATTCACCAACAGTGTGCATGGTAAGGATGTCACTGTGCTAGAAGATGCAGTGGTTGTGGAAGACGGTTCCAAGGTGCACAAACAAGAGCTGACAGACCTTCAAGAACCCAATGGTGATTCGGAAACAGTGCATTCAGAAGACAAAATCCACAACCTCAAGAAAGAGTTAAAAATTACGAAAGAGAAGCTTCTTGATTCCGAGAAGGAAGTTGCACGCTTAAGCTTGGAACTTCAGAATAATGGATCAGCTATCCATGGCTTGCAGGATCAGCTAGGATCAGCACAAAAAGATATTTCTACTTGGAAAACCAAACTTGAAAAAGAGAGAAGGGAGGTCTTGAAGCTGCAGGACCGAATTGTGAGGTATAAATCCAATATATCAGATCGCGATCAAGAAATCAGGGGATTAAGGGAAACAATTTCCAATGCTAATGAGAGCTTATCTGAGGAGAACTCTCAGCTTCGAGCTGAAATTACTCGAATGGTGAAGGAAAAAACGTATCTGGAGGATAATCTGAAAGAAATGGATTTACGCTGCCAATCTTTGGAAGAGGATGTCAGACGGATCAAGGTGGGAAAAGCAGAGATGGAAGCTATGCTTGGGGCTGAAATCGAGGAATTGAGGGTAGGCATTCTCGAGAAGAGCAGTCACATTGAAGAACTGAATAGAAGTCTTGATACATTTAAGTTGAACTATGAAACATTGAGGGCAGAGAAGGATGCACTGGATGCAAAAATTGTTATGTATGTTGCAGAAATTAGTTCCAAAGACATCCGCTTTGATGAAATGAACAAGCATTTGCACCAATTGCATGTGCAGCATGTTGAGTTGATTGCTCGAGCTGATGTAGCGCGTAAACAGGCGGAAGAGCTGCAATTAAGAATTAAAGAACTGGAGAAAGAGGTGGGGAGGCAGCGGGAATTAATTTTGGAAGGAGCAGAAGAAAAAAGAGAGGCTATAAGGCAGCTATGCTTCTCACTTGAGCATTATAGGAACGGCTACCATATGCTACGGCAGGCTGTCATAGGGCACAAACGACTTCCAGTGATGGCATCCTAAAGTTATTGACAGCAACGGACACCGTCATTCCTCCTCTTTCTCTGTCCCACGTAAAATGCAATGATCTGTTTTGTTTTGCATGTGATGCTACTTGGGATTATTATCTTGGTTATGTCCCGGTCTTTCTGGTTCTTCTGACTCTATGCTATTGCTGCTGTAAAATTTATCAGCCGCTCAGTGCTCAACCATTTGTACTTGGCCAGTATGTATGATACGAGTTTTTTGTACTCCTTTTGGATTTGATGGCTGCTTGAGAGCTTGCTGCCACGACTGTTGTGATGGGGGCAGGGACGGAGGGATGAGTGCATATCGGCCGCATCAGGGCAGATTTAAATTTGGAGCACGTTTAACGATCCATCCGAGTAACCATGTATAGTCAATTTGCTGAATCAACAAGCTGTTTATGTATCAGATGTTGAAACTAAAATTCTCTGAATGCTTTGCACTTGTGAAACAGAATCTTTATGCTCCAATCCTAACACATAACCGGCGATGTCATCAAGGGAACGCTATCAGTAAGTCTTCTTTTCATAGGGGGGTTTGGATTGGGTGGTTAGAACCAAAAAAAAAAAAAAAACCTCTTCTTTTCACATGTACACGATTAATCAGACAAATATTTACACATGGCTGATACAAGACTAGTGGCAGCGAGCCAGTATGCTACTACAGAAAGAAAATGAAGAGCATGATTAGTCTTTTTTTATTTTTCTTGTGTTTTTGAAGTAATAAAAGATGAATTAATTGGTGAACATATTTGGTTCCCCATATATTGAAACGCAACTTCGAACTATTAATCGTCCCAAGCATCGTCTGCTGCACCCTCTTTTCTTGCCATTGCAGGGAAGATCATGTGCTTGTACTTATCCTCCACGTTGAAAGGTGCAGTGCCCAGTAAGGAGACCTTGGAGAGTGCAATCCTCGCTTCCTTATGAGCAGCTGCAGCTTCCTTCTCCATCCTCCGACCAACCTGACAATAAACCATAGGCAACATGGGCATAGAAAGAAATGAACGAGTAGTGGCTAATGCAAACAAAAAACAGATCCAGTGAACCACTATCTATGCATTTTTCTTTAACAATTATTCCAAAAGAAAATTAAAAAAGATAAAAGATCATGCACAAAAGCATAAAACACGCTCCAAAGGAAAAAGAGAACAAATGAGACAGGCATTCATAACGAACAGAAAAGAGCGGGAAAATAAAAGGATGTGCTCGTTAATATTTACTATGAAGAAGCAACCAGAGGAAAGCCATACCTTCCCAGTAGCATAAGAGACTGTATTGCCAGATTCAACATCTACAATTGCTTTCTTTATTTGTGCAACCAGATACTGCAGCATATAACTATGCTAAGCATGTATTTGCATTACCCAAAAAAAATCTCTTAACCCCTAAAGAAAATGATATGATAGAAGCGAGTAAATAGAGAAGTAAAGGAGCACCATGTCTCGGTCGGTATAGAATGATGTTGCCCTGCCTGATGATCCAGCACGACCTGTCCTTCCTATCCGGTGTACATAATCTTCCATGGTCTGAAATCAGAAAACCAGATCAGAAGTTCCAGAACTACATTCACAATAGATGTAGGCAAGATAAAAGTGTAGGGATCAATTATACAGGCATTTTTATCACAGGTAAATTAATGGAGATTATACTGCTGGTTATATAACGTAATAGTTATCCCTTTATTCTGAAACAAACCATAAGTTTACTTATTTTTAGTAATTATTATTCATACAGAGTCTAAAAGTATGGTGTCAATTGGTATAACCATACTTGACACATTACTAGAAAAATAGCATCTCATGTTAGCTTCTAGAACCTGCAATTGCATTTCAGTAGTCACAGAGGAGAATGCTTCCGCTGAAACCATATTACCTTTGGAAGATCTAGATTCACTACATGAGCCACTCCACTGACATCTAATCCACGAGATGCAACATCAGTAGCGACCTGCACATGGCATACCCAACGTCAAATCAAGACATTGGACGAGCTAGAAGGCGACTCATCTAAAGATAAATTATCCAGTACTTCATTAACAAAAAGTAAATGATCCATAAGTATGAAAAATGTCTCTTACCATACACGGCTAATAACCCAACTTCATGGACATCAAACCATGTAAGGTTGCTCCCTCTCATAACACATCCAAATAAGTATCCAATATGTTCACAACTAACTCAACAATAGCAAAAATGTGTGAATAATTAGGATATTACATAAGCATAATTCCCATTCAACCATGTGTCAGTATATGGCTTTCTTTGCTTTTGGTTGGGGTTATGTGTAGGATAATACTACAAGACTTCAATATAACACAAGAATTTGGCTACAATGATGCATAACTACAATGAGAAAAAGATACAAGGAACAAATTTGATGTGATATCATGGCAATGAAGCTTGGTGTAAAGTATAGCCTGACAAATTCCTTAGTCTCTAACATACCAAGATATTAGTAGCACTGTGCCTAAAATCATGAAGGGACAATTCTCTTTCGCTTTGACTGCGACCACCATGTAGAACAACCGCTTTTAAACCTTGAGCTATCAATGCTTCTGCAACTTCATCACACCTAGTCTGCATGCAGTTGAATATTCAAAGCACTTAAAAGTTTGAGAGCTGATATCACGGTGTCACATGTGCAAGATAACAATAGCAGCAAACACCTAGCCATCAATAAGGCACCAAAGGAAACAGCATAAAGTTACCCCCCCCCCCCAAACCAGCCCTTCCATCTTTTCCCCTTCAATGGTATCAAGATATACTAAATTTGCAAGCAATGTATACAAATGCAGAGACGCATCTTATACAACTGCCAAAAAGATCAGATCGAGAGTTGATTATTCAACTGGGGTAAGCTTGACATCTAAAACAAGAAGAATGAATATATAAATCTGATATTCAACATTTCTCAAAACTGTAAAGCACAACAAGAAACAATTGCTGAGTCATAACAATCATGGGTTTGGGGATTTCTAACTCTCATGTTTCCTGTCCAATGTGATGATAAATAATACCTTATAAGTTGTAGTTACACTAAAACACTCTATAAATCAGCTTAAAGTTGTAGTTAACTCTGAAAACTGAATATTTTTCAGAGAAACATCAAGATCCAACAACCTCAAATTACCAAGCCAGCTTTAGAATGTATTATCATGACTTCCAAACATAAACAGTGAAACCCCACATCGAATTCATTTTAGAGAGAGGCTTCTTAATTTATTAGAATAAACAAGTTAAGCTCTAATACAGCAAAAGCCCGCACTGAAATTGTTTTCTAGGAGTATCGGAAGAGCAACACTTTCATATCACATAATCCATTAAGCAAGTTCTAAAACCATGCACATCAAAATTAATTATAAAATCTTCTCAAGGAAACTCCCAATTGAAAGAGCATTATGCTTTATGGCAACTCAAGCAACAATATATCCACTGAGATGGCCAAGTTTTAACACCCAGGAGAATCACAATTATTCCAATGCCAAAGGTGATGCTTTTATCAATTGATATCATACATCTGTAAGAAAAAACTGTGATAGCATTATAGAAATGGAATGAAAAAAGAAGGATAAAAGAGAGAGAAAATGAACTTAAACAAGTTTAATAGCTCTACCTTACGTTCCACAAAGACAATTGTCAAAGGAAAGGGATGGCCAAATCTTTCAGCCCTAGCAGCTTCCTCCACGAGCATTCCTAAAAGCCGATCTATCTATAAACACATAAAACTCACGCATTTTAAGAGCACATAGGATGAGAATTAATTATAGATATCCATACCTATAAGGAAAGGACCCTAAATATCTGGTGACATAGGTTAAACATTAAGAGTAATGAAAACATGCTTTTGCAAATGCTATGGCAACTGCATGTGCAAGATTAGATTGTCTTAAATTCTGTTGCTATACCCATGGACAAACTTTTTAAATAATAGCTGCTTCAGGTGCAAATGATACAGTTCAACTTAACTAAGCATCTTGATAATTGACAGGAAGCTCATAAAACGCCAGCATTCTATCAAGAATAAAGAGGGCATCCACCATAGCAATGATCCAATAATGTATTTGTTAAACTATGTATTACTTCTGCCAAAATCAAGCTCACAAAGAGTTTATCTAGTTTTTTTTTTTAAAAAAAAAAGAAAGTATACCTTCTCATTTTCAGGCACCTTTTCCAAACTCTGCAATACATTTGCAGTGGGGCAACTCACTTTGCCTACCTTTACTTGCACTGGATTCATCAAATACTCCTACAGAAAAAAAAATTTTTAATTTATTGATAATTTTTTTTAAAAATAAAAAAAGCACTTAGTTGACAAACCTAGATTACTTAGTACAATGACAAAAAGAATATGTTGAAGATAGAAAGCATATGTAACAAGCCAACTCAAATATCAGGTTTCTGATAGCAACAAGTTGATGTAGTAGATAAACTTCGGTACATGAACCTTCTCAGAAATTAGCAATTTGAGCATACTTCAACCAGTACTAAGAAGATGAAGCAAAAAAGACACAATCAAGCGTGAACCAGGACTCCACAAAGGACAAGCCAAGGAATAAGGCTTCTGCAACTATATCGTCATGGACTGTAAAGCCAGTCCAGTTTTGGCTCTACAAGTAGCAAGAACTCTCAAAAAGGCTCAGACACAATGTACATGCGCTATGAATCCAAATTAACGTCTTAAGATACTCTTCAGTGAAATAATAATCTCATTTCAAAATCATCGAGTCGCATAAAGAGCAGAACCAGTTTGAGGCCCAAGCATCAAACCTACAAAGGTTATTTAAGTAGACACAGCACATCATTCAAGTGTTAAGCAGCAAACTACAGGGCAAATTGAAAATATAACCTGATTCTTACCTGTGCTAGCATTTCAATCTCCACTGGCATGGTTGCACTAAACAATAAAGTTTGATGTTTTTGAGGAAGATTCTGCATCACCTGCAACAAAAGCAAACGACATGCAAATGTTTGCTTTCAGTTATATTTCTTCCCTTTGCATCTAAGTATTTTACTGCAAATTTCTTCCCATACTCAGCATGGAAACAGCAAGGTTAAAATTATTTATACAGCAAATTCTTCTTATTATCAGTCTGTTTTAGTTGTATTTTTGTTGCCTATTAATAAGTCTTCGGGCGTTGCTATGGCTTGTCCCACAGAAACGGCTACTGTTTGAAGGAATAGGGTACTCCGATGGTGATGATAAAAGCACCAAAGCAAACTTTTATCAAGTAGTAAAAAAGTTAGTTAGAAAACAGCTATTTCTAATGGTATCACGGTAGTCAGGAATACAACTATGGAACTAGAATACTGAGATCTCAGGGCAATGACCAATTGAGAAATTGTGGAAAAAATATGGAAAATACAGTGGGAGTTTTTTTTGCATATATAAAATGAAATGAGAAATATTGTTTGCATGCACATGGACGAACATAGATAGACAAGGACCTCAACCTTCCATGCGGCAAACAACAAATTCTGAAATTGTGAATCTGCTACCAATTGCAACATTATAGACAAAGAACTTACCTCTCTCATCTGTGGTTCAAATCCCATATCCAGCATTCTATCAGCCTCATCCAGAACAATAAATGAGATCCTGGAGAGGGAAGTATTTCCTTGCTGCAAATGATCAATAAATCTTCCAGGAGTTGCAACCACTACATCCACCCCTAGGCGTAGCTCAGATCTCTGTCAAAGTACCAGTAGCATAAGTTACAAACAATCGTGAAACCAATTTCGAAACTTTTTCCAAAGGAAAAGGACAGAGATGGAGGTTAGGACACACATTATTGATTTAAAAAAACTCCAGGAGCACCAATTCAGTTCAATACCTATTCATTCAAGAATTTCAACAGCCGGGAAAACAGGATTTTGATAACACACAAGCTACTATATCAATTACAAAAACAAGAGAATGATCCCATACCTGATCACCAATATTTGTTCCGCCCACCACAATTGCAGTTCTAAAAGAATCCAATGATTTACTGAAAGCCTTAACCTGGAATATTACTAAGCATGTGATGTTATGTTTAGATTTTAAGAAAATGAGTAGTTAAAATCCTTTTATAGTTGAAAGACACCATAACAACATCTTAATGACTCAGTATCATTGCCAATCGAAGAACTTGAAAATGACTTGCCTACCTCTTTCTCTATTTGTTGAGCTAGCTCTCTTGTAGGAGCCAGTACCAACGCCAAAGGTCCATCACCACGTCTGACTGGATGCTGAGCCAAGCAATGCTGCAATCAAGGGGAGGTAAAAATAATAATAACCGCCACTCTCAAGGTAAAATAAAAACTACCCTGCCAAATTCCATAAACTGAATAGATTTTAATATCTGTTCCAACAAATTGTCAAGTAATAAACATCAAAAAAGAGTAAAACCTGTATCATAGGTATCGAGAATGCAGCAGTTTTGCCACTGCCAGTTTCTGCACAACCTAAAAGATCCCTTCCACTGAGAGAAACTGGCATGGCCTGAGCCTGGATGGGTGTTGGAGTTGTGTATCCATGAAAAGATATATCCTTCATAATGCTAGAATGCAAACACTGCACGCCAACAGATTCCACACCAAGTCAGACCAAGTGAAAACTTTTATCCAATTACAATAAACCCAATTCTCATGGGTCGATCAAGTTACCATGTCAGTAAATGATTCAATAGGCGCTGGCGCAGGAGGCGAGTCTGGGGCTACTATAACATCAAGATTAAGTCTTAAACGAACCTCATCTATCTGTAGATCAATATGCACCGTGTCATGCGTCAGTTTTAAGAAAAAGTTGAATTGCGAAGAAATAATCCTCAAAAATCCAATGTAAAGTGTAAGACAGTTCTAACTGCATTCTCACGTTAAAGCTATCAGAAAATTTGAGCTTATTTAATTGAAGCATGACTCAAGCAGACCTTTGTTCCTTGACTCTAGCCTGAAAACATTATGCAACAAGAGATAGCCATACTTTAATCTCCTGATTGCTTTTCAGTTTGATATGCAAAGGTTGACTTGAATACCACCAACAAAAATGCACAAATCTTCGGTAATTCTTACACGGAAATGAAGGGACTAATTGTAGTAAAAAGAATGGACACGAACTAAAGAAGATTACAACAGCTAAATAATAAGCCAAAGCATAATCAACTTGCAGAATTCAACAACCTAATCTAGAGAAAGTGAGGAACTGCCAAAGAAACTGACGCCCGTGCAAGGTACCTGCTCGGGTGTAAGACGGAGAACGCGTTCGGAAGGTTTCCAATTGGGGAAGACAATGTCGGGAGCCGAAACAGTCCTCGGAGAGGTGTAATTGACGGTGCTCCGGCGAGCTGAATTGAGATAGTTATTGCTGCTGTTGTTCGTCTCGGAGCTGAGGTTGGAGTAAGAATGGAAGTGATTGGTGTCTAGAGTGGTGACAGTGGTGGCGGCGGTATCAGTGGTTGAGTTTCTCAGGTGAGGAGGCACATACGACATCGTTCGCTCGGATGGTTTACTTCCAGGGGATAAGATCCTTGCCAAAAAAACAATGCGCTGAACAGAAATGCTTCTGGAACAATTAGACGAGTTGAGGAGGCGCTGTTATGAAGGGCTGAATTTTTATTTGAAAATTTGCGCTTTTATCGGTGAGTTGTGACAAAGGATTTTTTTTTTTGAAGGAAGTTGTGACAAAGGATTGATGGACGCTCCGAGTTTGCATTACAAAATTTGGGGTTTCATTTATTGGGCTTTTGTACCTGTTGGGCCTGGATGAGGCTTAGGAGTTTGGGTGCGGAGTGAATTAGAATTTTATAGGGACCATGAAAAGTATAAATATTGTCTAAAATTGACAACGCCTTCGTCTAATCGCCGGAGTTGAAGAACCAGAAATTAAAAGTCCTGATTTCAAATCCCTTTGCCCTCTTCCCACTTTAAATCCCATCCCTCTAGAAAAAATTATTAGCATTAGTGGTTGTAAATGTTCTACTGCCGAGAATTGCGTTGGTACGTAACCCTTAAGAATTATGTAAATAATTTATGATTCTAAAAGCATGTCTTAATAATCTTTCCTTGCATCTCAAATATGAAGTCAAATTGCGTTGGTAGGTAACATATAAGAACTCTACAAATAATCTATGATCCTGAAAGTGTGTCTTGACAATCTTTTCTTGCATCTCAAATTTGAAGTTTTGGACCAAGATGATATTGAGATTTGGGCCCTTATGGTGTCATGTACACATTCCCCTATCTGGATGAGCCAATAAATCAACTTTAAAGTAGATTTGTTGTTCAAGGAGTGCTAGCTCATGGTGATGATCAAAATTGAACTCACCTAATTTCCTTTTTTATTAGAAAAAGACCAACATATTATTGAAAAGTTCTTAAAAAATTCATTTTTGGGATTGTGATTTTCGCTTAATATTCAAGTAAGTATTGGTAAAAGTTTCAACAATTAAATAGTGTTGAAATAAAAATGTCAAATGTGCTTGTTTACAAATTTTTTTTATTGTGATTTCCCCAAAAAAAAATTCTAAAGTTAGACCTTCCCTGTGAATATTTGGTTATTCCAAAAAATATATATTCTTCAAACAAATTCATTATGTATAGCCCCTAAAAAAATCCTTGCGGAATATACGCGTTGAGAATTGGTCCTCAAGGGTAGAACCTACTTAAGGTGTAGGATACGATTCTTTTGAGAGTGCAATATAGTTCAAATTTGCCTACGGGAAAGAATAGTAGGCCGAGCGGTTTAAGAATTCACAAAAAAAAAGTACATGTTTTCTCAATAGACATTATGTTTTTTATTACGCAAGATTAACAATGATTTTCTATTTATCCTTATAATGAATCGAATCTGTGACCTATTAACTACAGATAAAGCATCTTTCTAACTAAATTGGGAGTTAGGAGTTCAACTCTCAAATCCTTGAGACAAACAAAGGTTATGAATCAAAGACAGAAAGCACGAATTAAATGTTCGAATCGCAAATTTATCATATAGTTCGAGGAACTAATATTTGCACTCTCATTTTAACTTCTTGCGTTCCAATATAGTCACTAAATAATATGCCTCCAAGAATGTAAGAGACTAATTTAAAAGTGTAAATGTCACTTTTCATATTCTAGGCAATTTGTTGCTTTTCCTGCTTAAAATTCTTATATATGTAAGTAATGTATTTTAAAAAGAAAATTACTTAAAACGTCGTTCACACCTAGTTAAAATAAATATTTTCCTCCGTCCTGAAGCTGAATTGCTAGACGTGGACGCTCTGGTTTTTTTTTTTTTAAATGGAAGAATGAAAATTAAAGAGGACCCATTGAGGTTGAATGCATTTACACCGGCGAGGCGTCTGGTCCGGAATGGTCTATTACTGCCTGTCAATCGTGAAAACGTAGGCCCATCATATCACTGCCTCAAAGTCACAAGCTGGACTCTGGAGCGGAGTACAGCAGGAGATTAACTTCACTGACTCCCGGAAGAATGGCCTTAATTTCATGTGGCACAGTCTGAACCACGTGTCCAATCTTTCCGTCTACTCTATTCGATGAAAAGCCTGTAAAACAATTTCGGCCATGTAATTTGCTATTTTATAAGAAACAAATTTTACCATTTATTTTGTGTGAACAAATTTTTGAATTACCTTTTATCTTACTTTTCTTAGACTCCGCCAAAATTTTTGGCTCTACTACAATTTTTCTTTTTGAAGAACAATTAGACATATTTCAAACATTCCAAGAATATAAAATTTTTTGGTTAATTATATCTACCTCCCCGTGCTTTAACCAAAACTACAAGTAAATCTCTTGAAGTTTGAAAAATAACTGCCACCCCCTTTGACCTAACATTTGCTAAACGGTGTTGAAATACACACTTGTATGTGTAAACAGAAAGACTCTTCCTCCAAAACCAATCCACCACCATCGTCTATTTTCGTCCTCTTCCCCAGTACTCGTCCAAACTATCTCGTCTTCAATAATATCTAGAGGTATCAAAATGGACGGGATGGACGGAATTTGCATGGGTTCGAAATGGAATCGAATCAAATGAGTTTGGATCTAACCTTACTTATATGTGTTTTGGGACTAATTTGGGCGGGATCACTTTGGAATGGGTTTAGATTGATCCCGCCCAATATCCAAATCTATTTTCTATATTTTTTCCTTTAATTCTTTTTTATTTTTTATATAACTTTAATATTTTTATTTATCGAATTTCTTTTGATCTTATCGTGAATTTATATTTTCCTAAATTTATTTACATTCTAGAACGATCAATAGTTACTTTAAAAATACATAATATTTTGGTAAGAATGAACATATATTCTCCTTGGATTAAACCAAAAATTGGATTAACAAATAGAGGAAAAGATAGATATATAGTCATATTCCAACCTTACCCATAATGTTGTCTGACACAAGGACTAGAAATAGGATTTTTTTAACACCAAATTCATTTTTACTAACATTTTTAAAATTTCCAAAATTTGATACAAAGAAATTCACGTTAAATGTTGAATAAAGCTAGCACAAAAACGAAGAAACTGATTAAAAATTGATAACAGGGTTGCATATAGAAATCTATGTAGATAGTTCAACACTTAGCATAAAAGCAACATAAATGGTGCCAACAGTTGTTAGTAAAGCATTGATTATTGTAGACACCAAAATTTTACCAATTCATTTTATTTTTATTGTTATCTTTATTTTTTTAAAGTTGTTTAAATGAAATCATTTTCACTTAATTGGTTTTCTTTTGTAGGAAAGTGAAGAAAGGAAAAGAAAGAAAATGGAAGTGAAAAAAATCAGAGTTTTGCAAAAAAAAAAAAATCAGAGATGAATTTTTGGATAAAATTTTTTGGAAAGATATTTGGGCCCAATGGGTACCCAAATATTTCCCAACACTTCCCATCAAATAATGGGTACAATTGGGATGCATCCTATTTTAAACCCAATATCAAATTACAATACCCATCCCGCCCAAAGTCCTTTTGGGCATGAGTAACCCATTGGGATTTGGGACAAATTACCACCTCTAATAATATCCAAAGTCCCAATTCTTGACTCCAAAAAATTTTACTAATGAAACTCAAGCCATTGAACATTGATTATTGTTGTAAAGATGATAACATGATTCTAGAATTTTTTTTTTTTTAAGTCAAGCCTGGGTGCATTCTGAGCAAAGGAACTAATGATCAACAAAAAAGTTTCTAGAAACTGTATTGATTCTTTTATTGAACCATGAAACCATCCATGTTTGTTTTTCATGCCCAAAAACCCATCCACTTATGCTCACCTCTCCCCTCTACTTTGGTAACCATTTTTGCACCCTTGAACTCTAGAGTCCTCACCTATTTGTTGTGTCATTTCATCTGCAATATAAGTTTTGAGATCAATCATAGCACTAATTGATGCATCTCTATCACCTCTAACCTCTCAAATGAGCATTTTATAATCTTTTTCCCCAATACATTGGAATTGGATCTTTTGTTGATGCCCATTTTAGATATGTGTAGGAAGCGTGGATGCTCACGGGGCTCAAGACCTAGGCTTAATGGAGGTTGTTGGTGGCAAGAGAAGAAGATTTGGGTTTGTTTTTTCTTATATTAAGCAAATTGGGAATGCAATGGCGGAGTTAGTGGTAGTTCCTGGAACAAGAGCGATGAATGCAATGGCGGAGTTAGTGGTTGTTAGCGGTGTTTTTTCGCTATACTTTTTCTTTTTCTATATCAAATTTATTTTTTCCTTCCTTTCTTTGTAAGACATGAAGGGATAATTTTTTTACTTTTACGTATGTATTGGTTTGATTAGGAAAAACAAACGTTTATAAACTAACAAGAAGGGGTTATTTATTATTACTGGGTGGGGCACACACTATGTGCATATATTTTAGAAAAAACAAATAATAAACATATATAGAATAAAAAATTAGTTAAAGAGACTTTTGGGAAGTGATGCAGTGTTTATTAGTGGATTAGTTAATCAATTAATAGGGGAGTGTAGTGATAGTTATATGGTAATGGTTATACAGGAGTGAAACATTTTCCAAATAAGATGTGGATAGATAATAGTAAATATTGAAAATGTATTTTTGAAAAGGTAAATGTTAACACTTTTTGTTACTAATACCAAACCCCTACTTATGTGTTATTATATAGGAAGACACCTATTTGAAGTTAAAAGGAGGGTTACCGTTATTTTTCAAACTTCGAAAGGTCTTCTTGCAATTTGGCTAAAGCATAAGAAGGGTAGACGTGATTAACCACATATTTTTATCAACAGTAGTCTTGGACACAATTCAAGTGTTTGAACTGCCTAGATTGTCACCGACTAACTGCCCATCTTGCCTTGAAAAAAAATGTTTGGATTGCCATTTTTTTCTAAACAATTTTTTACATTTTCTATGAACATTTTTTCAATCATTTTTCATTTTACATATATCAAATTACTCCAATACATTTTGGTAAGAGTATTTCAAAAAAATAGCAATCCAAATGGGTTGCCCAAAGTGCTTCAATTTATGCACTTTTAAAACTAACAACTCAATTGAGTGTGTTTGGTTATCAAGATTTGCAAAAAAAAAAAAAATCAAATTTTGTTCTACTTATATAAAAAACACAATTTTCAACCACCTTTTTATTTCACATATATCATATCACAAAAATACTAGAATAATTATTTTCCTATCAAATAATTTTTGTCGGTGCTTATAGGCATGCTCCAATGGCAAAGCTTGGCATTACTCACGCATGCATGCAAACAATTGTTAACATAGCCGCCCCACTAGCTTGACTGTTATGCACATTTTTAATGCAAGGATAAGTTTAGGACAGGAATAAAAAGTTTGTAGCTTATTTGAATTGAGGTAAGTGACAAATATCTTTGGACATATTAAAAAGGAAAATATGATACTTTCAATAAAATAGATGGAATAATTGATTTAAATACATAGCTATAACATTAAGTATGCCATAAAAATAAAGAATAGGTAATAATTTTTCTTTTTTACATTTGGTTATGACTTGCATTTGAACCGGTGACATTACTGCTTCTGAAATGACTTCGCTACCAATATATGAGAATTACCGCATGTATGATAGATAGACTTGACACTTTTTTTTCCCTACTCTCTCAACCCTCCTCACACGCTTCTCACCTTTAGCCATTGAATTCAAACTTTAAACTTATCAAGCCTTGACACTAATTAACTTGTGTGTAGAGTTAATAGTTACGGTTGTATGAATAAAGTTCTACATGGAAAATGCAGTTAAAGATATCATTTAACGCCATTTATTGGGTGCATTGAGATGAATATGAGAATCAAATATTGAATGTGGTCAAAGTGCCATAATTGAACAAGAAAAAAATCTCTATTACTGCTCCAAGAGAATTTGAGTGAAAGTAACTCACGCTGTGAGATGTCAATTGTTTGGATGGAGCATTATTTCAAGTAATTATTTGGAATAATTACTGTAGTATTTTTTGTAATATGATGTATATCAGTATGTGAAATAAAAAAATGAATTGAGAAATGTGTTTATAATACAAATAAAAAAATTTAAAAAAAAATTACTATCCAAACATAGCCGATCGATCCTTTTTTGTTTTTGGGGAGGAGTGGGTGGGGGTCAAAGACCCTGTCAAATACTATATCGGTAGTATCAATGGAACAAAGCATATCGGCAACGAGGAAACGACGACACTGGATGTCTGGACATATATTGGTGTACATAATTTGGTTCGACGGTACATTTGTCATATTCATGACTAACCAGTGGTTGAAAGCTTTTTTATTTTACAATTTAACAAGCCTTGCTGTCTGTTTGAAAGCATAGGAGAGAGAGAGAGAAAATAAAAATAAAAATAAAAAGGAGTGTAGAAATTTCTTACCTTTTTTTTTTTTTTTGCTAGACAAGATAAATTTTAAGCTATAAAATTTCTACTCTATATTAGAGGAGGGGGATCTAAAGGAGTCAAGAGAAAAATTAGGGGATTGAATCATCATCGGTCCAAACTAGTGCTTACGCACCCATTGGCAAAATTTTTTCAAAAAAAAAATATGGATTTAAAATGTAGGTCAAGGGTTGTATTTGATCCCTTGACCGACACTCAATTAGAATCTTAAGTTTCACTTGATGATCAATTACTCTAATAAGAAATTTCTTACTCTCTGGAGATTATTGAAGAAAGCAAAAATAAAAAAATAAAAAAGAGAAATCGAATCATTTGGGATGATTTTAAGTTAAAAGAAAATTTCCTGTTTCTGAAAGCAGAAAGAAATAACACTGGAAGAAAAGATTTGAAAATGCGCAACTGACCTTCCAGAAAGCCAAATAGCAAAGTTTTAACGACAAACGATTCTCAGCAAATATCTTTCCATCCTACACTTCCAAACTAGGCCTCAATCCAATGCATGTTACTCGCAAATTTTAATGGATCAAAATATTTAGTGTGTTTTTAAACATTTTGTTACATTAATAATGCCTATATTTATTATATTAAACTGTTAGTGTCTATATCTCTTGAATTTGTTTCTATATCCTGAGGTGTGGGGACAGAAGAAACTCCTGATCATGAAGTCAGATGGCTGGCAATGGGTGACGTCACATAATTGGTCATTCAAAACGAATAAACGCAATAGTAATGGTGAGGGTAGCTCAAGCCAAGGAACGGTTAGCCACAGATCCACGTTCTATCTGCGGTAGTAGGTGCACCTGAGAAAGTCGGTATTAATTTTCCTTTTCTTTATTCCTATAAATCTAAATTGGTACCCTCTGACTTCTCCTTGGCGTTCCCTTGTTATTTATTTATTTATATATCTTTTCACCGGCGGAACCTGTCATAGCTGATGCTTGAACGTAAGCTTGAAACGCCAAGGCCCTAATTTACAATTTGTGAACGAACAATGAAATAAGGGTTTTGGATAAGTAAGATTCATTATTATAAAGATATATTCATCGAGACAAATCACGTAAATAACATTTTTTCTTCTTTTCACAAGTATCAACAGTAATTCCCCACTTATTTATTAATACCCGAATCCATAACCTATCAATTACAGGTAAAGTATCTTAACAACTAGACTACGTTTCGTTATCATGTAATGTAATAACTTGACATACTACTACTTGAAAGAAGGATAACTACTAGTTTTTTTTTTCCACTGGATCACAAAAGAATGCCATATTAACAAGATTGGATTGAACAATTACTTTTGTGCTTTTTTTAATCTTTTTATAAGTACAACGGGAAAAATAAGCAATGCAATTACTTTATGAGTTTGTTTAACAAGTGTTCATCGAATTCTAACTAAGATAGAATTTATGAATTAATACCTTGAAAAAGTAAGCTTAATGGGAAAACATATAATTGTAATGGATGATAATAATTGTTAGTATGTGCATTCATATAATAGATTAAATCTAATTTAGGCGTATCAATAAGTCCCCACTAGACACATTTAGAATAACTCTTACCCTAGCATTTGTGACATAAAAGTATTTTCAAGTAGAATGATCCTATTTAATGTTAACGATTTGATATATGTAAGGTAAAAAATTTATTGAGAAATGTGTTCAAGAAAAATATACTACTGTGTTTGGATTGCCATTTTCTGCCAGAAAATTGCGTCATTTTCCGTGATCACATTTTCCTATTACCTTTTGCCGTCACATACATCAAATCGCAACAGTAATTTTTCCATGAAAAATGACGGAAAATGCAATCCAAACGAGGCCTAAATTTCCTGGGGAAAAATGTTCCAAACAAGGAGTAAAAAGGTGATTGACAATTAACATACTTTATGCATCTGGTGATGCTCTGATTGTATGATAATGAAATATTTGTTGCACTTGGAAAACAAACACTCCAATAATCTGCCGTGTGGATGCGGTCGTTTACCGGAGGCAAAACATTGACAGAGCGAACACTAGTACTTGTTTGTTTTGGCGAAATACGGTACTGTGAGTTCTGCCGTGATTGTAGTTATTACCTGCTTCAACAGAGACACTTTTATTTTTCTTTAACGATCTGAATCTGTGATTTTCATTAATAGTGAAAGTATAGGAACCAAAGCGTCCGGTTTTGAAATTGTATCTGATATGATACACTAATTAGATGATCAAAGAAGGTATCTAAAATGTTCAGATCTGAATACGATAGGAAGCCAGACAAAGTTATAGTATGAAAATGGGCTTGTGAAACATGAAAGCTTTACGCCAGCTAATGATCGAGCATTCTACACTTGAATGTAATTTCCAAAGTTCTGCATCAACACTCGTGAACCATATGTATTTGACCAGAAGGAAGAAAGAAAAATGTGGAGAAATTTAGCGGCGAGCTTCTGTATAATGATCTAATGCTGCTGCTACTGTTGTTTGTCTTCTTCTATTTCTATTACCAGAAAGGAAAATGTGGAGGAATTCAGTATGAGCTCGTGAAAATTCTACAATGACTATTGCTTATTGTGAATAGAAACTTGCAAGATTAAAAAGTGAAAATTTACTAGTTTAAAAAGCTGAAAGTGAAAATATGATATTTTATTTAAAAAAAAAAAAACTGAATGTGAGAATGATATTGCACTGTCATAACGAGATTTTGAATGAACAGAATTGAGTTATGCACTTAATAAATAAATAAAGATGGGCAATATAATAAATAGCACTAGTACAAGACAATTCTCGAAACAAAAAAATATATAGAATAAGAGTAGCTATGTCCAAAATCCAAATTCAACTGTGTCGCTATTATTCATTTCTTGTGGCGGCTAGGGAGTTTGACTTTCTCTGTCTCCTTTGCTGCCTCATTTTTTTTTTTAACCTTCTTCTGTCCCTTCCGATTTGGGAGTAGGGAATTTTTAATGTTACGCTACCTTGGAACAAAGTAGTGGACCCAATTGCTCGGGCAGGAGGGCTGTCGTTAATTAATTTATGAATAAATGGGGAAGAGTTTTCAAAGCGTCTTAACCAATTTTCAACAAAAACTGAACAAATACATTGACGAGAACTTTGGTAGACAATCAGATAGTTTGCAATTTAACTGAGAAATAAGCACAATTTTTGGGAAAAAAAAAGCTACACTTTTTGAAACCAAAAGGATAAAAATAAAATGTTAGGTCATGGCGACCGAGTGTGTTAAAAAAGACTATTACTTGTATATTTTTTTAAAAATAATTACTATAATATTTTTTGTATCGTAATATATTTCAAATAAAAAGATAGTTCGAAAGATAAAAAATGATTTTAAAACATATTTGTCATACAAATAAATACTAATTTTTACAAATAATGGCCAGCTCAAACCTCTTTTGAATTGAGAAGGATAATTGATTTCAGTATCTTAATGCCACGTCAGAACTTCTCAATACTACAGTTGAGATTGGATATTATCCCACAAATCGTATCGGATTTGGATTTTATCTCATCAATCGTTATTTGGGATAAAACTCAAATCCAACAAAATAAACGATTTGTGGGATAAAACCCAAATCTTATACGGTTGGTGGGATAAAACTCAAGCCTAACAACTACCCCAATACCGCATCTGAGTTTCCTATATTACCCTCCAAGGTCAACTTCGGGCAAAGGACCAATCATTGTATTGTAAGGGAGATTTTGGTAATTAACGCTAAATTTGATATGGCATTAAAATTTGACAGTTTTCTTTTCTTTTTTACGTCACTTCTCCATGCAACATATTCTGCGTTTCTGGCTTTTCTTTAATACCATGAACATTTTCTTTTCTTTTCATGGACAGGGATATGGTCCCTCTTCTCCTTCTCAACCAATTGTGTCATTTTGTATATATATATATATATTGGAAGATATATTTGATCCGAGTGTAAGATAAGTGTTTCGCTATATGTTGAAAATGAAAAGATTTAAATTTTGTTCATATTCACTAACGATTTTAAATGTAAATTTGAACTCTCTCATGTCATGAAAAGTAGTGTTATAAACTTATGACCTACCCATTAGACTACTTCAAGTTGTGTTATAAAATTTTCCTTTAAACCGCTAAAATTAGGTAGAACGTATTTTCTGGGTGATGCCATGGACGGATCGAGTCCAACCGCACATATGAACGACTGCAAAATAAACAAATTGGAGCAATAAAATTTTTTAAACTCTTTTGACATCTACAAAACTTTAATAATACACGCTATACAAATCTTTAAGGCATGATTTATTTTTTTTCGAGTCAATTTCGATAACTTCCACTTAAAAAAAAAAAAACCCCCCCCCCCCCCCCACTTTCGCTTGGACCTTACATCTATCTGTCACAGTAGTGTTCAAGTGCAATTGTATATGTTAACAAAGACGGTCAATTCCATACTTTGCGATGGTGAAACAAAGACGACTGATTAAAGCAAAGAACAGCTCTAGCAAATTTGGTTTTGAGTTCCTTGCGATCGGTCAAGTTCCGCTTTGAAATAGCTTAGCTGCAGGCCCCCTTTCAACTTTTCATCATTCGGATGCTTCCACATATACATAATTATTCATGTCAGCTTCTGAAATTATTTTCTAGCTGCTGAAAACACGAGTCCTGTCCTGCTCTACGCTTGCACGACCCTTTTTTTTTTTGGTACGTGAAAGCAAGCTAAATAAAATTTTTACAATTTTGTAATTTAACACGAAGAAGAAGGCTGCGTCTTTTCCCTGGACGGATGGGAAATGGTGTTTGGTTTGAAACAAACGTAGACAATTACGAAAATAACAGTTGATGCCATATGTCAGAATTAGAGAGTTTTGTGATGTAAGAGAGTATGCAGCTTTCAACTCTGCTGTGGCGGAGGCCGGTATCCACTTATATGCAAGTGGAGAGACGTTTGATAAGCTTTTAAATTCTGTTTCAATACGTATTATATTTATGGCCCTCCACCAAATACCAATACTAGGATTTCAACTTATCAAGTTGTACTTTTTTAAGTTCTAACCTAATTCTGGTTAAAGGATAAGCCGGGAACACAAATTTTCTTTTTCTTTTTTTTTTGTTAATTAGAATTAGAGAAACACAAATAAATTTAATTGGTAGGTTAAACATATTATCTCACTTGCTATGACGAGTATTCCATTTTCTTCAAACCGCAGACGAAAATATTTTCAGTACCTTTGAATCTTCCATTGTGTAGATGCGGGAAAAGCTTTTGACTATGACCGGCATACTCTTGCCAGTTAACTTTTGGATCCAGACAAATGCTGCCGTCTTACGTGGAGATTCATGGCAGTTGTGCTTCTGGAATTTCAAGACTCAAAACATTAGAATTGGTCTTTCTATGGTGACAATTTACTATTTTTTAAACATGTTTACACCGTAATTACACGTCCTTAGTGACTTTTTTTTTTTTTTTTGTATGAGATTATAAGGAGATTGCAGCCCGTGAGCGTATGTATGTATAGGTTTGGAGCAGATACAATTGGCTTTAGGTACAATTTATATGATTATTGTATTTTGCTCTATAATTTGATGTATGCACATAAATTATTTTATTATATTTTATGACATACAACAAAAGTTACATGATGTACTTCAAATACACCAAACTTAGGTGAGTTTATATCAAATTACGAAGAGTGTACGATAAACTTGTTAGATGGTCGTACACTCACAGCAACTCCATCTCCAACAGAGTTGCATAAGGGGTGTAATGATGGGTTGGTTACGCGACCACCCATTGTGACCGTATAATGGGTGTATAATATTCAGGATAACGCGTGTAATGGGTGGGTCACCTATTAAAAAATGTCGGACTCCTTCAAATTTTGCCCAGCAAGCATTGATGGTTTCAACGTTAATTTTTTTCAACGATGCACTAAATTTGCATAATTATTTTTAGAAAATAAAATATTCTATAATAATTTGTTTTAATTTGCATAATAATTAGTTTGCAACAAGTATCATAATTTGTTTTAATTTGTTTGCATAATTATTTTTCAAAAAATAACAATATTATTTTTTGAGAGATAGAAAAAGATATATTGTTCAAACTTCAAAATTAATAATATTATTTTAGAAAATAAAAAATTCAAAAGGTAAAAAATCTAATGAAAGTTAATACTTTATTTTTTAAAAATAACAAAATTATTTTTAAAAATTACTTTATTTATTTATGGGATATGATTTATGCATTATTAAAATAAATATGTAATTTAATCATGAATCCATGCTATTACACCTTATGAAGTATAATCTATTATTAGTAAAAGTACAATAAAAAAAAATAAAATACTACGTGACATGACATATGTATTACACTCTAAAGAGACTGTAAATCATCCTGGATGTTCTTATATCTAACATTTAAACAACGAAATTTATTCCCACGTGAAGATATGTCTGACACGTCCTTTTTATGCTATCAATATATGTCTGACACATGCCTGCGGTAAAATAGCAGGAAATTACCGGTAGATTGTGAATTAAACGTTACGGATATTCGATTTCTGATGAGTGGATGTCAAAAGTGATAGAAACGTAGGATTAACCTGTTTTGGTTTAACGGAAACCTTATACAAATAGTAGGGCAGTGCTTATTTAGGATGTGTTACGTATGATGATGAAATAAATTTTCCCACAATGATGTGTACGTAGTTAGATAAAAGTTACGTCTTAGAATTATGTCAAACGATCAAAATTCGATTTTAAGTGCTTCCTTGTCATTCATACAAATGGTGAGGTTGCCAAAAAAAAAAGTGCATCACTTGCTTCATTTATTTGTTGTTGAAAAGCTTTTCGTAGACAATTAGATGGTGCATTATTTGGTAGGAAAAAAATTAAGCGAGTCCGGCTTCTATTACATTACGAGTTAAATCATGCTTTTGAAATTAATGTCACTTATAAGAGTTTTTAGAGTTCATTTATCAATAAAATGCTCACACCGACAACAATATTTGAATGCACAGCCCTTTACTTTACAAGGAAGCAGTCGGTCTTTATCTCGACTTATATCGGCGGCAATATTCCTTTTTCCTTCCTTGCTAAAAGGCTTGTAAGCCCCTCGTCAATTCCGTCTGATTCTGCCGCGTTTCCGCATTTATGGCACCAACATTTGAGGCCTAACAGTTGCGTCATTAATTTGGCAAACTAATTGTAACACTTGTCGTTGATTCTGCCACGTTCCAGCATTTTAGCTTAAAAAATTGAAACACTTGTCATTGAGCACTAAAAATGAGTAGAATTCATTCGACTTGTATAATATACGAGAAGTAATACTAATCCAAATAAATTCTCCGTTCTAAAGTTTCAGATCTTGTGTTTGGATCGTCATTTTTTGAAAATTTTATAAAAAACCATGTAACGTAATAATTTAATATATGTTTGATAAAATGTATCTATAAAAAATGTAAACATTTTTTTTGATTAAAAATTTAGGCGTCGTTCGAATTGTATTTTTCGTCATTTAATGCATGTGAGAAAAAAAAATAAAAAAAATAATCACAAAAAATAACGTGCACAGTCTTACAATTTAAGCAAGGCTAAACAAAAAGTGTTGTGCCTGCTGAGGACCCATGAGGATTAGAATCAAAAGTACGGCAACTTTTGATTGCAGCACCTAATAATTTGACATCGTTCGCCCACATCATGATGACAAAATAAGTTAATCAATTTCAACTTATATATTGGCAAATTTCCCGCTCACCAAACCCGCTCACCTACTCCCCTTTGCAAGTTTCAACTCCTTATCGTTTCCCCCACCATTCTCGCCCCTCGCCTCCATCTTCCTTTCTCGACGTCAAAAAATTCTGACGCCGTCAAAGGGCCACCCACCTTCACCGACCCCACTTACTACTTACTACTACCACTCCTTCCGCCACCTACCTCCTCCAATGAAAAAAAGAAACCACAAAAAAAAAAATAAGACAACTAGACAACTGCCCCCTGCTATAAATTATAGCCACTCCGGCACCAATTCCACTCCATCACCCAACACACTCAACCAAACCAAACCTCCCACTCTCAGTTGATTCCATCACAAACGCGCCCTCCACACCGTCATGGATCTTCTCCTGCTAGAGAAGACCCTTTTGGGACTGTTTGCAGCATCATAGTTGCCATCGTTGTTTCTAAATTACGGGGCAGGAAATTCAAGCTGCCCTCCAGGCCCAATCCCAGTCCCCATTTTCGGAAACTGGTTACAAGTTGGTGATGATTTGAACCACCGCCAACCTCACTGACTACGCCAAGAAATTTGGAGAAATCTTCTTTCTGAGAATGGGCCAGCGCAATCTTGTGGTGGTATCATCCCCTGAACTTGCCAAAGATGTCTTGCACACCCAGGGGGTGGAGTTCGGCTCCCGCACCAGAAATGTGGTGTTTGATATATTCACCGGCAAAGGCCAGGATATGGTCTTCACCGTCTACGGCGAGCATTGGAGAAAGATGAGAAGGATTATGACTGTCCCCTTTTTCACTAACAAAGTTGTTCAGCAGTATAGACACGGTTGGGAGGCAGAGGTTGCCCGTGTCGTGGAGGATGTTAAGAAGAACCCTGAATCCTCCACCCAATGGGATTGTCTTGAGGAGGAGGTTGCAGCTCATGATGTACAATAATATGTACCGAATCATGTTTGATTACCGATTTGAGAGCGAGGATGATCCTCTGTTTAATAAGCTCAAGGCTTTGAACGGAGAGAGGAGTAGGCTGGCTCAGAGCTTCGAATATAATTACGGTGATTTCATTCCCATCTTGAGGCCTTTCTTGAGGGGTTACTTGAAGATCTGTAAGGAGGTTAAGGAGAGGAGACTGCAGCTGTTCAAGGATCACTTCGTTGACGAAAGGAAGTAAGTTTTAGTTTCTGAACTTTTCTCTTCATACATTACTTATCTGAAACTCCATTGATCTAATGTAGTTCGATTAACGTAAGTAGCACCTTTTTTTTTTTCAAAGTCTCCTAGATTAAGTAAGGATATATTATTATTATTTGGAATAACTACTGTAGAGTATTATTTGGATAGAGTATATATTATGATTGATGGAGTATTTAGGGAAAACCCTTTTCTGGAGATGTGCTAATAAAGAAAAGTTTAGGAGTTTCTGGATTCTGACCTGTAAAAGTATCTTAGGAGTTGGGATGTCTAGTTTGATCCAGGAGATTTTTTTTTGGCTCGGTGAATCTTTTTGTCTTATGCATTTGTTGTCCTTTTCTTATGTTTTCTTACGTCGGGTCGGCTGATTCGTGTTGGTTTTGGCTTTTCAAACTTTCTAGCGATATTTTGTTTATGCGTTTGACCCACCGTGACAACCGTTCACAAACAAAGAAAAGATGAGCGTTGCTTGTTTAACTAGAAAAAACAAAATTGGTACTTCTTGCTGTAATATGAAGTATGGATAGCTTTGTGGGAATGTTTTCCTTGGACTTAGAAATGATTTGTATTTTTTTTTTCAACAAACAGAAATGAAGTATGACTATTAGTTTTCCATTTTTTTTTCTTTCTGTTTTTTTTTTAATTTCCTATGAGATGTCGTAACCAGTACTGAACCGTACAAGAACTGTACAAGTCTACTTCAAAGAGTCAACCACGTCCATCACTCTTGAATCAACAAAAATGAATAAAACAAATAAAGAAGACATTTTTACTACTGTGTTCAGTTTAGATAGGTCTAGTTCAACTTCTTTATCAACAGAATTGGAATGGTTAAGCTAGTCTTAGGACAATCTGTTATTGCATTACTTGTGTTGCAGCACAAACTGGAATCAAATGAATAGTCATGGTCTTAATAGCTTGGCTTCTTACTTTGTATTTTTGGGTTGCAGGAAGCTTGCAAGCACAACAAGCATGGATAGCAACAGCCTAAAATGTGCCATTGATCATATTCTTGAAGCACAGCAGAAGGGAGAGATTAACGAGGACAATGTCCTTTACATTGTGGAAAACATCAATGTTGCCGGTAGGTTAACTTCTCACTCATCGATGTTACCCAGCCCCAGTTTGGATCTTTTTATGAACTGTTTTCTTTGGATAAGTGCCCTTTTCATCTTAGATTAGATGGCCATTAGTTTATTAGCAGTAGCGCACTAATAGAAGCATCCTACTCGGCCACCAACCACCAAACGTGCAAGTAAATGAAATCCAATGATTATGAACCACTTTTTTATTTAAACCTTTTCGGCTGGAGTTGACGAATAGCTGGATAAGTAACTAAGGTTTGGTATACCTTTTTTGTGTTTCTGCCTGTAAAAGAATGTAGTGGTGGATTATATGATTGTCAAATGAAACTGCAATAAAGATCATGTACATGAAGCAATCCTGCCACATTTTTATGCCAACATTTACCTTTTCTGAAAAAAAAGCAAAAAAAAAAGAAGAAAAGTTTCTTACTCAGAAGTAAAAGGTGAACATGCACCTTTTACTCAGAAGTAAAAGTTTCTTAAATTTGGCCATCTCTGGAAGATCTGGATGTCATTTGCAGATAGTTCTCATCTACTGCAGTATTCATTTCTGATGCTGTGATTCGGCCTCTGTTTTTATCGATTCCCTCATCAATTAAAATTGTCTGGCCAAGTTTGTTGTGCATCATCAGCACTAGAGAAGCTGTAGAATTATACTTCTCTGTCTGTCTCACTTTGGTAATCTTGTTTTATTTTTTATTCATTCCAAATTATGGTACACTTTTTAATTGAAGAATATATTTAATTGCTAACTTCTCTAAATACCTTTATTTGATGTACTTTGTTATTAGTTAGTGTAACCTACCTTCTTCAATAATTACTTTGATTCATGCCTTGAATGGTGCAACCTTGGACTGGAATCACTACTTTACTAGGAGTGCTTTACAATCTATAAAGAATTCTGCTCATCTTTATGCCCACAATATGATTTCCTTTTGCCTGAAATGAAATTTGATGAAAGGAGTAGAACATCAAAGCATGATTGAAAAAAGATCAGTGACACTCCTGAGATTTTTACTTTCCGAAACTTGAAACTCTGCGACGACTTTAAAGTACTAAATAAATTTTCATGAACAGCTATTGAGACAACGTTGTGGTCAATTGAATGGGGCATTGCGGAATTGGTAAACCACCCACAAGTCCAGAGGAAACTGCGACAAGAGATTGATACCGTGCTTGGACCTGGTGTACAAGTCACTGAACCCGACACCCACAAACTACCATACCTACAGGCTGTGGTCAAGGAGACCCTCCGACTTCGAATGGCAATTCCTCTTTTGGTGCCTCACATGAACCTCAATGAAGCCAAGCTGGGCGGGTATGATATTCCTGCCGAGAGCAAGATTTTGGTCAACGCTTGGTGGCTCGCAAACAACCCAGAGAATTGGAGGAAGCCAGAGGAGTTCAGACCAGAGAGGTTTTTGGAAGAGGAGTCTAAGGTTGATGCCACTGGCAACGACTTCCGATATCTTCCATTCGGTGTTGGAAGGAGAAGCTGCCCTGGAATCATCCTTGCATTGCCAATTCTTGGTATCACTTTGGGACGCTTGGTGCAGAATTTTGATCTGTTGCCCCCTCCAGGGCAATCCAAGATTGATACCGCAGAAAAAGGTGGACAATTCAGTTTGCACATTTTGAAGCATTCCACCGTTGTCTTGAAGCCAAGATCCCTCTAGACGTGATTGTAATTGTGTGATAAAATCGGGTTTATTGCAAATTACATTAAAATTGTCAGTGTGTGGTTTTGAAACTCTTTTAATGTGTAGACATTCGTTCACAATCTTTGTATTCGCAAAGACGTGTTTTTACCATAAATCTGTCGTACAATCAGGATCTGATATAAGTATTACCCAAGTCAAAGAACAGCATGCCTACAGCCCATTACGTTTTAACTTTCTGAACTTTTTACCGTTTCATACACTGCATCAACTAAATGACTAAAGATTTGCTGTCCACCACCCAGCCCCCAGCCCAACTATCACCCCCAAAAAAAATGAAAATAAAAATTTAAAAAGGAAGAAGAAGAAGATGATGATGCAGGGAGACGAGGTCTAGGATTTAAGTATTGGTCGTTCTATGGGGTTTTTTTTTTTTTTCTTTTCTCATTCGTCCTTTGGGTCCGATATATCATTTCACGCGTCAATATCATTGAACATAATTGCGTCCGATATAATTGTGTCCTTATGGGACGGTTCTAAATCATTCTCAGTACCAAACTCTCGACTCATGACACCAACTAGGGGTCTCTTCCAAGTTTGTAAGGAATCATATGATCAACGAGTTCTCTACTGCCGCTCTTTCTCCTCCGGCAGTAAAAAGGGCTATTATTGTCACCATCTACCATCTACCACTGTGTTAGTTGTGTTGTCATCCGCCACCCACTGGCTCAATCAACACTATTCTAATCTCAGATTTGCTCGACTTCACCGTGCAAGGAATACCAACAGCTTTAGAGCTGCCCAGTCTTTTTCTGAGACTTTGACTTAGTATTCAAGCGCCCAATTTTGATCAAACCATCCGCGAGTCCTCATCCCGCACGCAAAACATGTTCAGCAAATTTTTATCATTCCGGGTACAGTGCAACCAACTTGTTCAATTCCGAGTATTATATGGTAATGATTTATCATTCATGCGATTTATCAGTTGAGCTGATGGATCATTAATCTAACATTCCAAATACGAAAGAGTGCATCGGCATTAGATCAATATCAACTGATATGCCCCAAACCTGACTAATGATGCATTTAAAACCCCATTAATCTTCTTTTTTTCTGGACAGGATACTTTCTATTTTATAGAAATTCTTACTCTATATTAAAAAGGAGGGGTGGGCCCAAATGAATCGAGAGAGAATTCGAAGCAATTTATCCACCACCACCACCGGCAAACGGCAGAACCTCCTGGCGAAATACAAATTAAGGAATTCGATCCCTTAATCTGCACCAGAGGCTCTCCTGTAGCCAACTATTTCTTAGTTGGTACAGAACTCTATACAGATAAAAAGCTGCTCATTTTACGAACTGTACAAACCAAAAAAATTGACCAGGTATAGAACTAGATTCAATTTTCTTTTCCTCTTCAAAAACATCATATCAACATCAACATAAGATAGGAACTGAAAAAAATCCCAGAATTGAAGATGTGGGTCTAATCCAGGCCCCCAAATCATTTAAGCATCAGAGAGAGCAGACATGACGACCCTTTCATTCTCTGTGCACACTACCATGCTTCCTTCATTCTATTTTATCCAGAGCATCGGCTTATTGTACACAGATCGGATCCCGTCTTATCAGTTATAAATCTTTTTAAGAAAATGGTCAAAATTCACGTTCATAATACAAGCACAAAGATTTCCAACCATTAATTAGAAAAAAAAAAAAGGGAAATAGAAAATTAAAGAAAACAGTAGTTCCCGTTTGTAAATGCTCAAGGCAGGTCCAGAAAAATTGCAGCAGAACGATAAATTGAAGAGCACTTGAAAAGATTGCAGCTAACAACAGTAGAAGAGGACTTGAAGAAATTCGCAGCTGCTTACCACAAGTCTTTTATTTCCAGCCCGACTTATTTATAGCCAAGATTTGGAGCAGGATGCTAGGGTTACATTTATTTACCTAAAGCGCCCCTATTTAGTACTAAGAATAACACAATCGTCCTGGTTTCTACCGAATGGACCCATAAAACAAGATTGCACGGCTTAGCACCAATTTGGAAGCTAACTTCTAAGAGGGTCCAAATTCTAGTTGAAGTCCAATATAGACTGACGAAGCCCATGAAGCTAGAAGACCCACAATTGCAAGCTAGAGCATCAAAATTATTAAAATGATTTTGTGCATTTCAATAAAATGTAACCATTCATTTTGTTCAAGAGGTAAATCAGTTTTAATATAATGCAAACTTGGTATTTTTTTGGGTTAGTCCCATGCATGTTAAAATTGAAGCACATCTTATAATTTGAGCTATATATATATATGTTGGCCAATCAAGGTAGTAAAATTTTCAAAAATCATTATTGCTACTGCAACAGATCCTGCCCCCAAATTCGAGTGATGGATCGTTGGTCCAAAAAGTTTCTAGAACAGGGGAAGGCAGAGAGCCAAGTACTTTTCGTGCTCTTTTCCATCCATAAATCCAGCCTATTTTAGCGTAATTACTGCATTTCTAATCCATCCAACCCATAATCAAATGATAAGGAAGATAAAAGAGTAATAATATACTCTGCTAAGGTGAGTCTAAACTAAAAAGCAAGCAATCTCCAAAGCCAAATCATACTTTTATTGCCGCCATATAAGCAAACATTACATCCTCCAACAGAAACCCCCAAAAACGAAAAAAGAAAAAAAGTTACATTGCATTTGAAATGGAAACTGCATCAGCTGCATAACCTTTTATTCCTCAATCCTTGTAAAGTATCCATCCAATCCGGTTATGCTAGACCCATTCTGTGCATCATTGGCAAGATGAAGTCATAAACCTTTTTAGGGTCAGGGAGAGAGCTGGAGACACTTTCCCTTTCCCTGCATCTCTTGACCCATTCGACAAGCTGTGGAGTCTCAGCCTCCACGCTGAAGTTGGCAACATTCTCCAAGGTATAAAACCAGATAGAAAAGGGTAAAAGAGCTATATCCACAAAGCCGAATGAATCACCACCGAAGTAAGTCTTATCTCCCAGTACTCCCTGCAAAATCTTCAAAGCTTCTATAAATTCCGTCTTCGCTTTCTCCCGCTCCTCCCCCTTGTTCCCCCATATATTCCTTGAAGATACCTACATTCCACGCCCCAGAATTATAGTCAATATATATTTGTTCTAAAGTTTACCAGGAGTTCAGGCGATTCTCGAAAATTATATTACGAAATTACTTAGGAGAAAAGTTAAGAGCAATTAACAGTGCTTGTTCATTCCTAGATTTTTTGAACCGTCCAAACATTATTAGCAGGGATATATAAACAGGAGGCCACCGGAGAACCCATATAGGCAGCTAAGAGCCTGAGACTAGCATAATATAGATTGGGATATAAACTGATTAGAACAAGGGAACAGCAATTAAAAAGAACAAAAAGAACGGTTGTTGAGAGGATGTAATAGTAACCTTCTTATCAATGTAATCAGCCCAGAATCTGGCTTGGGATCTTTGGTAAGGATCAGCGGGGAGCAATGGAGATTTGTGATTCCACACTTCATCAATGTACTCAACAATGTTGAGGGATTCACAAATGGGCTTGCCGTTGTGAATCAGAACTGGGACGGTTTTGTGAACCGGATTCATCTCTAGAAGCAGGCTACTTTTCTGCTTAAAGACGAAGTCTTCTTCCTGAGCTTGGTACTTGATCCCCTTCTCGGCCAATGCAATTCTTGCCCTCGTCGCGTAAATGCTAACCCATAAATCTAGCAGAATCACACTACTCTCTTCCATTTTGCCAAATTTCACGGGCTATAATGCTATATTTGTGCAATCTGCGAGTTATATAGGACCCTGCTGCCGGGACCAAATGCATCGAATGTGGATATTACGGTTCAATACGGCAAGTGCAAATCGGTACATACATCGTATATTGACCTGTTTTCTAAATACATAATCCAGCCCGGTACGACAATTGAACCGATTGGCCAGTTTGATCGGATGAAGTGTTGACCCAATCAAACTTATTTAACTCAATCAGAAACTCGTCCAATTTTCCAGTTTACTCTGTGTTTTCTTAAAAAAATAATTTTTGGTCTTTGTTTTTGAAATTATATATATATATATATAATTTTGACAATATTTGTATATTGGATATTCATCTAAATATGCATAAGATTTTATCACTTGTTTAATTTTTATTTGATAATTAAATTTTTTAAAATAAAATTGTTTACTTTTTATTATATAATTAATCATTTTAACTTTAAAACTGACAATATTTGAGTAGTTGAAAATTTATTTTATTTTAAATAAAAATAAATAATAAAAAATGATACTATATCTTTGGAAACAAGTGTCACAATTTTGTTTTATATTTGACTATATTATTTATTTATGTAAAAGTATGATGAAATGAAATGAAATTTTCTATTAATATTTATATGTTGATTATATATTTTTCTAAGTACAATAATTAGTATTTAAAATTACTTCATTAAATATTTTTTATATATATTAAAATTATTATTTTATATTTATAAATATTAAATTACTACTCACTCACCTGTTCAATCAGTGATTCACTGATCTAATGAGTGACCTATTGATCTGATCCTCTGTCGAGTCGAATTTATTAACTTTGGCTACATTGACAGTTTAATGACCTCGAAGAACTTTCGCGGAGTGCTCATCGTATATGGGCCATGCTGCCCCACAAACAAAAGTCCAATCCGGCAATCCCCATATACAAAAGGCGAAACTCGTTCTTTTACTTTTGGAAACTTGTGTCAAACTCGTTGATGGCAACGAAGGACACTTTCAAGATCATGATACAGACGATTGTTCACATGCTTTCGGGGACGAAAATTCTTCTCATTATGCCGTGAAGATTTTGATGAACCACGACAATTTCCATACAGCCAAGCCCTTGTCCATATTCAATCAGTGGTGTCGAAATATCATTGTCGACTTGTACAAGTTCGTTTTCCCCAACAAAAGATTTATAAAAGTCACAGCTTAGGCTGACAAAATTTAGTGCTTTTATCTTTCCCCAGCATAATTTTCTCAAGTAGGATAAAGCAAATTCGGATTTTCACACCATACAAAACCTTTATTCGGTACTATTTTTAGTCATGACTAAAGACTTTCACTTATTTTGTCAATAATTAGCTTTACTTGATAAGCTTCGCCAACCCCCCCCCCTCTAGAATAATAAAGACAAATATGTATCCAAAATTGAAATAGCACTACCTCCTCCCCCACCCCCTCCCACAAAAAAATAAAATAAAAAAAAACACTGTCAAGCTTGATTCATTTGAATTTGAACATTTTAAAGCCCGTGCTTAACTCTTTATTGGGTTTCGTGGTGAAAAAATAAACTAGTATAAGCCAATCCGACCTCATTAACAATCCTAATTGTTAGCAAGAAAAATAATTGAAAATTGGAAAAAGTGGCAGAATACAACTATTTGTGAACCAAGTTATAGTTCATTATTCATTGTTATTCATTTGCACAACTTCACAATAGTAGTGTGAATTCAAATACTGTTCACATGAATACCATAAATGATATTCAATTATTGTTATGGAACTATACAAGTAGTTAATAATGAATTACAATTTGATCACAAAATGTTACATCGTTCATGAATAGCTTGGCCATTTTATGGGTAAATGTGTCAAAACAAGGTTCATGGAAACTCTATCGACATACACAATAAACTCCATAGAATTTGTAAGACTTATTTATCCTCGACCTACGGAATTGAAATATATGCCAAGTTACTCAATACTTAAGCCAAGTTTGTCTCCTTAAAATTCACTAACTAACCAAACAAAATATAATCATAACTTAGTTGTGCTAAAGCAAAGTGATTAGTTAACAACATTTAATTTATATTAATGGAAAAAGCACACCCTATGGATGTGCAAATTAAGGGGAAAAGTTTTTTTTTTTAAATCAATGAAATTGTTAGAAGTTTTATTATTTTTGTTGCAAACAATGCGTCGAGTGGCAGCTACTTAAAAGAATAAAACACTTCAATACGTCCTAGTAATTCGAAACGTTCAGCACGAAATAACTCCCGCGTCTCCCCTCACTTAAACAAGGAGTACAAACTGATGCTTCTCTCCGCCGGCATTTTGATATAAAGAGGCATAATCTATCCCGTCGATCTCCTGCTGTCCTGCATTTCGGTTTCTATTTGGCGGTGAAATCACCGCCTAGGTAATTTACGACTCCGGAATCCTCCCTCAAATTCTGTTTAACTCCTACCAAGACCTTCCCCCGTGCATACTCGCGTCTACGTGATTGTTTCCGGATTGTGATCGATACCTATGGAATTGAAGTAATTAAGTTACTAAAAGCGAAATAGCTAGCCAGTGTTTCATTAGGTTTTAGAGAATATCCTGATTTTACATCACCAAGTTTGTAATTGTAACAATCAAGGACCCAAGTAAATTTACCGTATACTAGTTCCCGTTTGATTTCAACTGCTTGCATTGATACAAATTTCGATTCGTGAACACAAGAAGTAGAAATGATGCCTATCTGTTATTTTCGTTAATAAGCTAGTGTAGCTGACTAATTTTTTTTTAATTACTAATTTCACATTTTGGCAAGCTTTGTGTTTGAATTTGAACTCAGAGCTTAATTACAGTCTTACAGATATATGGTGCTATTGCCAGAGTTGCTGGTATTAAGTTATTTCCCCGTAGCTAGTCTCATTGTCTTGGTTTGCTTATTTTTTCCAGCTTTTGGGTGTTTGTATAGGTTGTGGCTTTAGAAAGATATTTGAATATTCAAAAATGTTGCAATGGATGGGCGGATCTCGGCGGAAAGTGACTTCCGTAAGTCTGATGTCGTATTAGATTTTATTTTGTTAATTCTTAGTGAAAATTTCTTTTCTTTATTTTTTTGAATTGTAAACGTTAGATTAATCTTGATAAACGGTCAAAATTTCTGCCACTGTTTCCTGTTAAAAATTCTCGATTAGGAAATCATTTCAGTTTTGTTTCTAGAAAGTAAAAAGGGTGAGACATGCATGAGCACAAACATGTAAAACAGGATCATGAAGCTGTATTACTTGAAAAATTTTGCACTTTCGAGTGAAGTTGCATTCAACAAGTCAGATTGCGTTTAAAATTTGTTAACCATTCCACAACTTTGCACTTTTAATAACAAAAAATTAAAAAAGATGAAAAGTTTTTGAAACAATTGCTTGCATCTAAGATATTGAAAGTCCTATATGATTGTACTATAACATCACTTATACAGATTGACAAGGTGGAACATCTTTGAGCTTTTTTATGTGCGGTTCAACATGTTAATCTTTTTGTCCTCCTCTCCATTTCATATACGGGTGAATGAAACCTTCTGATTCTGGGGCGTGCTGAAATTTCAGACAAGAATGTCAACGCAGAAAAGGTAATTAGAAATTATGGTTCTTACTGCTTTTAAACAGTTTTAAGCCCTTGTCAAATGTACATTCTGCTCATGTCATGGCTTGTCAAGAACTTTGAAGGATTTTATTGGGTGATTAGTAATATAGGCTACATATTCTTTAATATTACAGGCAAAAACAATACTTTGAGCAGAAAAGGCGGCAACAGCAAGCGACCGGAGGGAGGAAAGATTCTGAGGAGCACAATATCCATGGGCAGCATGCTGAAAATAGTAGATCTCTGGATATTCTAAGTTTTCAGAACTTATCAACTGTTGTGCAACAGAACAAGTCAAATTACCCTTTAGGTTTGTTTGTTTTTTAAAGGGTTACGGGCTGCCTTTTTTTTTTCTCCCTTTGAGCTACTTTATGGGAAACAATGATGGGGCATGCTTGCATTTTTATTTCTTTTACCTAACAGTTCCATTTCCCGGGATTGGAGATCCTGGTCAACTGTCAGATTCGGTTAAACTTCAACAGATCTTTTTATTGTTTTACTTTTCCTCCTTAAATATAAAATACTGCATGCTAGTAAACTACAATTTTTGTGCTACTGTGAGAAGTAGTTGGGTTAGTGACTTTAAATGAGTATAGCTAATGACTTCTATCCCTTTGGGTGCTTAAACCTGTACTTAATTCTGCTGATGAGACTTAGCATGACTGAAGTCCATCAGTTGGTAGTGAATCTACTAGAGCAGCAAATCATTTGCATCATTATATCTAGAACCTGTTAATTACTATCATTGAATATAAAGTTGTTAGACTTGAAAACTTCAGGAGTGCTCTACTTCATTATTGCTTGTTGAGTGCTGTGGTCATCCTATGTGTCTGATCTGGACGTCTCATGCTTAAGTTGCCTAATGCCTTCATGAAATTGACATGTCTGTGTATGCTTCCTGAGTCCTTTCTTGACCATGCAAGGAAACGATGAAACAGAGCACCATGCTCTGAACTATCAAGCACTCAAGTGTCCACAATCAATACAAAGTTTTCAAGCTAATAAATTCACACCTTCCGGCCCCTCTGAAGCTGAGGAAGCAAGTATGCTGCTCAAATTAATTGAATTTTTTTTCTTTTGATCAAGTTTCTCTGCTTGTCTGCTAATCTGAGGGCTGGAGATAACAGTACCCAAATTTGTGTTGTTATAGGACTTTCATCAAGCTATCAACTAGGCAGTTCATACGCAAAGAAGTAAGTATATTCACAAAGTAATGTTTAGTAATTAAAACTACAAATAGTCAATTATATCTTAAAATTCGCATTCACAAGTATTCTTTCAACTGGTAGTATTCTGAAGTGATTTTTCAGCATCACAAAATAATCTTGGCTGGCTATTGAGTAGTCATTGATATACTTGTTCTCCACTCTGGACTGCCAAGTTTAAGCAGTATTGATCTTCATGCTTGCTGAATTTTTTTTTGGAAAGTCTTGAGCATAATTAACACCTGCAATGCTATCAGGATGTTGGTTGGCACTTCTGGTAAAGATGCAAGAACTTTCAACTCAGATGATGACAAGATGAATCAGATAAAAATGGTCCCAGGGTATCAAGGTAACAAAAGTTTGGTTGAATATATATCATTTTATGAAGTTGCATTTACAATCTGCACTGGTATACTGAATGTCAGAAAAGAAAGAAGGGATGCCAGAAGCAAAATTTGGAGTCAAAACCATCCAATCCTTGTATTCAAGTAAAGAGCTATATGGATCTTGCATCTTTGCATTAATTATGTAATTTCCTTTCCTGAACTGTTTACAGAACTAGGTATGATGGACATACTTGGAGATGATGAACCAAATCTCCATACTGGTTCAAGTTTAGAACGTGAAGCTCATGCTGCATTTTCAATTGAAGGTACAATGTACAAGGCTGATCAGATAATTCTACTTTTCTCTTATCCTTATTTGTGAAAATGCAATCCCCTAATAAGTTTAATTGTTCAACAAGGAAACAGAAACTACATTTTTCAGTACCAAGATTGTAAGCTTCCAGTTTGTGCTGCTTGTCAAATTTTCTTTTGAGTTCTATACGTGTCTGGCTTAGTTGAGTATTTGCAGAAGCATGTGATTAGAAGTAAAAGAAAATATTCTCAGCAAACAGGCGTGTTTTGGCTAAAATTAATGATAGTTCAGAATTGGAAAGGATTAATGCTTGCTTTAATCTTTTACTACCCACTATCACTTGAGATCAGTGTCACTCTCGTTACTTAGTTCAATAGATTTATCCACTATCACTTGAGCATTTATGATCTCTATGAACATACATGATGCATGATGCACCAATGTAACTGAATGTGCACTTGGTTATCAGGTGTTGGTAGAGTGGAAATGGAGACTCCAGTTCATACGCCAGTTCGTGCACCAGAGGTGCATGGCAGGTAAGATATCTTTAGTGTGATACAGAGAACAATCTTTTGAGAAGTGACTAAAATTGGTGCAGACTAAAATTGGACCCAGTGACAAACTAATCTGAATTGTAGTGGTGGTGTTAGATCTAAATCCCATGCAAACAAAGTCTGGCAAACTTTTGGCATTAATTCAGTTGAATATCTTCTCACATATTATGCCAAATTCTGACAACCTGGATATTGTACTAACTTAGTGGCTTGTTGGAGCTCAATCATTAGACCAAATAGTTTAGCTTAAAGTGGAGTACTTCTGAGTCAACTCTTAATACTAAGCCAATGTATTTATGTGGCCCTAGTACATACCTGAGGTATTGAAATTCCTCGTTTTGTCATGTGGTCAAATCATGTTAAGTGATGCAATGGTTTACAGCATCTTCCTATAATCTTGCTTTTGGAGAATCTTATTTTTATCTACTTCATTTTTAAGGATAATATTTCATCATCAGAAAAATGATATAGAGTCTTGGTAGAATATACGCTAACACGACACGTCAATGTGACCACCTTTTCCTTCCAATACTTCATTTTCTTTTTCATTATCTTATCTGCCAAGTCCCAATAAACACTGGCAAATAACCCATCAATGCAGAGGTCATCTTGATCAGCAACCGCCAAACATGATAGCAGCAAATAGAGGAAAGATGGATGAGAGAGGGGGGAGGTGCACTGGAGGAGGGGGTGGGAAGACTCTGAAAAAGTGTGGTGAATGAGGAGAGAGAAGAAAAGAAAGGGGGCTGAGCTTAACTCATGTTGCTTTCATATAACTAGCATTGCTTAAGGATTTCAACTAATGTATGCTTTGATATTTTAAATCAATGTATTGGTTTGATGTTTATCTTTTGTATGCTTTCTCTTTGCTTAGGCATCCACAAGCCCTTGTGGATGGTTAATGGAATTGCATTCATAATAGTTTCCTTCGTAGAGGATGCCATTGTCATGCCATCAAATATATTCTTGCTTATTGAAATCCATCATTAGAAAAACCCTTCCTGTTTCACCATTTGCTGTCATAAATACTTCAGTTTCCGCCTCTGCATTCAGAACTTCCTCTTCATCAGCATCATCGAGTTATAGTTTTATTCTCATTTTTATAGCTAATCTCTCAAGAGCCACAGTTGAAGCATTGTGTGAAGAGTGAGTTTGTGCTGTTTGACTGCAGAAACTTCTTGCATGGTTGCTCTCCACCATCAAAAGCTATGAGGCCTGCTTACTCGTTCAACCTTAACAGCGAGCTGGTTAACCTTGAATTTGAATTGGTAAGGCAAATGCTGATGCCTAATTTCTACTGTCAAAAGGTTGCTTCGTCAACTATGTATTGAAATCTATATTCAGTAACATGGTATCTCGTTGTCAAAAGAGTCAATGCTTCATTTTCATGTCAAATTGCCTCTTGAAGTGTCAAGTTCTAGTCATTAATCCCTCGCAAAGGTTTCTAATGTTCTATTCTTTTTTGATGTTCATCTGAAACTTAAATTTAGCAGTGATGTTCGTCTGAAATTTAAATTTATCTGTGAATATATAATCTAAATCTTATCAACAGTTTTAAGTTTCTTTCCTGGAGCTTTTCTTACCAATTCTCAATTAGAGTCCCTGGACGGGATTTCTTTTATTCAATTTTACATATGATCATGCTTTTACAGTAAGGAAACTAAAAGAAGCATCTTATTATGTTGTACTCTTGCTTATCCGTGAAACTAACGGGTGCTATCTGTGCCTAGTATCACAATAGAGAAAAACTTATAAACATCTTTTATTGCATTTGATCTTTGTTGCTGACTTCTATCTGTGTTGGTCTTTGTGATTTAATACGTGTTGATTTTAAAACAAAGAGCTATATATATGTGCCTTGATATGACATTATGGTAGCTCTGAAAAATGTTGCTAAAAGGAGTTACATGCTTTTTTCAGCATTCTGCCTCCACGTGTATGGCTCTTGATGTTTCGTTTGTTATTGACTCCAGCATTCCTTGTAATTATTTATAGCATGGAGTAAGTATTTTGATTGATGTAATGCAGGATGCTATGATGCAGGAAGTTGATGTGCCCTTATGTAAAAGTTCTGTGGAGCACTCTTTCTGTTCAAAGGACATATTGGGTTCTTTCAGCAAGCCAAAGCAAGATTTGTTGGACAGCAGAGAATTCTCAATATTTGATGACAATGGTGATGGTTTTACTGATCTTTTTCAGAATGATGAACCATTCTTCCACAAAACAGAGAGAAATTGGCACAGTTGGGATGGTAATGCATTTTTCTGCATCTTTTTTTGGAAGGACTTTAAGGTCAATCTTTAGTTTGGGAGCTATTAACATCAGTTTGAAGAAGCATTGTCATTCTTAATGCAAACTGTTTTTTTGGGGGAGATGGGAGATGTATTAGCTAGTTTTCTTGATTAGAGTTTTGAAACACCTATATACGGAAGTAAAAAAATTGGGTTTGTGGTCTAAATATTTATTGAACATGCTGTGCCATGCGCTTCATTGTTTGTTTGGCATCCCCATTTGTATCGTGTTCAGGCTCTTCTAATGTAATAAATTTTAATTTACTATTTATTTAATGTCATCCAGCAACCTGTAGGCCTCTAACTGGCAAAATTCTTGACGAGAGTGCTGTTGGTTCATCTTGCAACATTTGGATGGATCAAGAAGATGATTCTGATGATTATTATACCATGGACTGCAGGAGTGAAGAATTTACTTTTCAAGGCTCTTATCGACAGAAGAGCAGGTTTTACATACAGGAATTGACCTATGTTTGACTAAAGCATATAATACCATCTGATATAGATTAATCATCTTACTGCGTTTGTGTAGGACTACAATGAGAAAATCAAAGAGACTCGGACATAGAGGTGCTTTTCAGTCCCACTCTTTGGTTGCCTTTATTGTATTGTTAATTCTGATTTAGCTATTCTGCACTTCCTCAGCTGCTGGCTGGTTTTCTTTATTAGGTGCTTTATTATTCTCAGCTATGGAGTTCATTCTCAAGTTTGTCTAATTTTTGTTCTCAGTCTTCCTTCAGTGATTTTGGAGTCTGTTGTTCTGTTGTCTTCATTTCCTCTACTGTTTAGATCATACCGGAAACTTGCATATATATCAGTTAGTGATCGCCCCTCAATGTTTTATGTCCTTTTTTATTCTTTTCTTTATTACTCTCTTTATTTATTTATTCTTTTTCAGATTCACCTGAGCTATATGTGAAGCGCCAGAACTCAGAGAACTTTCATGATTCCACAATTCCGGAGATGACATGGTAAGAAAGTTCAATAACATAGTCCATCTCCACCAGCATGCTCGTTTCTACTAAACTCCATTACTTTTATATTGGCAGGAGATCTCCAGTTCAAAGAGACCATGATGTTGGTGATATTGATTACCAACCCACATGGTCATGCTTCAAAACTGAAGATACAAGAGACAATTTGAGTTTGCTGAGGTCATTATACCTGGCTGTTCTTGTCTGGAAATGTCATATATGCCTCTGTTTCTCTATAAACTAATTTCATCTCGATTAATTTCTTGACAGTGAGGAGTCATGCTCGTCAAGCGCAGGTCATATTTAGTGGTGCAGTAGATATTTGGCTTAATTATCACCCTTCAAAATACACTATACATACCTTTTGATTCTCCTTTCAGTGAGGGGTGTATCGAAGAAAGGCACATTGAACTCAACTGAGAAACAGACACCGAAAAGTGCTGATTTTGGTTGCTCAGAGAACATCTGTGGTGAAAACATTATGTATGGCAGAGTAAAAACCTGCAATAAGTTGGAGATTAACCAGCAAGGGGACAATACAAATGAGCAAGGAAAGCTTACAAGGATTTCAAATTCATCAAGACCGCAACCAGCTGACAACTCGAAAATGACTTCTGAGAAGAGGTTGAAATCAGAGAATGGCCGATTGTTTGAGGGAGCACATGATCCTGGCAAGACAATTTCGCGTCATAATCCTTATCCCAGGACATATGATACAAATCCAAGCTCCAGACTTTGGATTGAAGATCTCTTTGGCACATCCGGAGGTACCAATGTGCATGCTGATTGCTCACCTTGCTGCAACCTGACATCAGAAGAACATGATTCCCGCCAACGTAAGTTGGAAAAAGTTACGTCAGTGTCAAGTATGCTAAATATTTCTGAGCACTGCAATAGGGGGTATAAACCTCAGAAGTCAAATCATGGTCACAGTTTTCCAGAATCAGAACTGCAAAGCATTACCAGGGAGGAAGATGAACATTCTAATCTCCCTGTATCTGAACATGGAAAACTGGAGCATTGGAGAGAGCGTTCCCGCTGCAGAAAAAGCTTATTCTCAGAATGTGAGAAGTTTATCTATGTAGCTGATGTGGAAGACAAGTCTAGTGATTGCAAGGAATCCACTACTGAGGCTTCAAAATTATCCTCAGGATGTCGGAAGTGTACTTGTACGCCTGATGAGGAAGACAAGTCTAATAATTGCAAGGAATTCACTAATGGGACTTCAAAAGCGGGAGAGAATGTGAAAGAAACGGATTGTCTCCAAGATGAAGATGCATCACCATCTGGGGCTACTTCAAGTATTGATGGCAATTCGTCCCATGTAGATGCTAAGTACGTGAATAGCATAAAATCTGTTTTGTACCTTCAGAATCTTGTTCTTTCGCAGGAAAAAGAGTACGTTAAATTAGCCTAATTAATTCTTCATTGTGGTTAGATGTCAGCTTAATGCTCAGAGCTCTTTTTTGCATCAAACTGGATCCGGAGGTAAGTAAAATCTACTACTTTTTTTTTTTATCTTTGAACTGACTCTTTATTGTATGTTGTGTTATTGGCAAGAGTCGAATCTGCGGAGACTGCTAATCAGCTGTCTTTTGTTCTTCCCAACTAGCAAATCTGGAAGAAGGATTTGGGCATGAAGAAAGGACAGGAAGTGAGGAGAAAAGTAGTATTGAGTCAACATGCCAGGTGATGACGCTTGATAGCTGTGTCCTGCAACTTCTTTGCATTCAGGTACTGAAGGAAGCATCTGCTAAGGTAACGGGGAAGAAGGCTTGAAGCTTTGAGCATATTGAATTCCTTGGCTTGTCCTACATTGCCCCTACAACTTTTTCTTCTGCGAAAAGTTTGTCAAGGGATATTTACAAGCAATTAGACCTCAGATTATTTGGCATGACTTTGCTTTGTCCACAATACTCTCTTGCTTGACTGGCAGCTCTTTGATTAGTGTGAAGTGAATGAAAAGGAATGGGCCGCAAGCAGAATTTATTTCTTTTTCCTTTTATTTTTGGGACCTCATGAGATTGCTTTGGAACATTTTCTTAAATTAATTTGAGCCATCCTCTTTTCAGATATTAATGGAACAAAATATGAACATACAAAAGAGGATTGTTCAACTGATAACAAGTTTGATGTTGATACAAATCTCTGCCTACCTAATACCTTTCTTTCTATCAAATCCATCATTTCAGAGTTGCTAACTTTTATCTCCCAATGCAGAGCTGTCCTTTGGATGGGTGGCTTAATTTCATCATATGACATCTCAATTTCATTACATCTGATTGATTGAGAGGCTTTAGCATGAATTCTTGAGCTCCTTCTTCCAAGCACCTAATTTGAGTTAACAAGAATTGAGGCATGTCAGAGTTGATTTCACGTATATTTCTGGGTTTCTTTCAAAGCATAAACTTTTAACGCCATTAAATTTGCCTCATGTGCCACTTAGATTAAAATTAGTAGAATTTGCAGCCTGATTATTACTCCTTAATCCGGGTTGGGACGTTCTCAGATGATACTATGACAACTGGTATCTCTCTCAGTCTGGATGATTCCTGTTCAGTAACGAAACATGTTAAGACATTCGTCATGAATTTGCCAATCTATAAAAACGAGAGCAACCAATTATCTGGATGCTTGCTTTGAAAATGCATAAAGTGAAATATGGCTCTCACCTTGACTTTCTTCAATAGCTCATACCCTGTCATCCCTGGCATGCAGTAATCGGTAATTATCAAGTTTATCTCTGACACCTGCAAAATGTATCAATCAATTGCATTCATCAGAAAAAAATGAGCTAGAAAAATATGGAGTAATCGTCTATATTAACCCAAAAAAAAAAAAAGAAAAAGAAAAGTTGTAGCACTGACGAAAAGATTGAAGCGTATAACTTGCTTAGTAAGAGCTGCAGATTTCATTCACCTATTTATCAACTTAAAAGCAAGGTTATAGGAGTTTTCTACTTACACAGTTGTTGGCGTGTTGTCCATCACCCAAGCCTAAGACCTCGAGAGCCCTTTGCCCGTTCTCTGCAGTCGTAACTACCACATAAAATACCGGGGTCCAATTCAGCGCAGAATTATTGTCCGATAATAAAGGATCTACATGGTGCCAAATTGGCATTTGAAATAGAAGTGTATATTTTTTTCTACTAGAAATTTTTTAAGCTCGCTTCTTGCCCTCATTTGATGTCCAACAATAAACCATTTTCAGCCCTTGGAAAAAAGTAGTAGCGGCAAATTTGAAGACGATGATGTGATAAAACTGCATCAGTTGTGATTTTCAGGATTAGTGGGCATGAATCTTGAAGATCTTGTTGAGGAGGATTTTTCAGTGAACCAAAACAAAATTGTTCATTCCAGAAATTGGGGTTAGGAAGCATCATATCCGTCACATTCGACATACACTACTAGTATCCATTATTACAGTAAAATGAGCCAACAATTAATTACTACTACATGTGACATGTCAAGCAGTAAATAACTAAGCAGAGTATTAGGAAGGGCTGATGTGAATTTGTCAAAAATGGTTGGTTGAAGATACGCAAGCCGTCACCTCAATCAAGCCCACAATTTTCTGCCAGATCAGAAACATGCACAAGGCGTGATGTTATTAAAAGCGATAGATATACCGTACTACTGCCACTCGGACTAATCTTCCAGAAGCTATGGCATCATTTAAGCGGCGTAACTGGTGGGGTTGGGGTTGGGGGTTGGGGTCGGGTGGTGAGTAAAGGATAACCACAAACACTACTCTGACAGCGTCGCACACGATCGATTGTCCATCCTCGTTTCTATACTGACTTGACTTGTGAGGTTTGAAGAGATTTTTAGGCTTGGTTGCCGCTTGCCAAACATCTTTTTTTTTTTTTTTCAAAAGAGTAGTGGCTTGAGCGAGTGAATTATACAGAGAGAGCAAGAAGAAGCCTGAGAACCTGTGAAAAAAAAATTAAAGGGAAGGAATGAACAATGAATGGTTCATTACCTTTGCATGCAGAGCTGGTGAGGAGCTTCTCAATGAGTCTGCGATCTACTAAACTATCGTCCACTGCTAAAACATGGGGTCTCTCATCCGATTCTCGACCTCTTGAAGAAGATGCCATAGCTGCTAGCTACAGAACCCAACAAAAAGCAACCGACAAAGGCTCTTGTGAGAGGACCAGGACACTCTAATTAATTGTGTCTTCTTCTGAACGCTAAACGACCAACTGACGAGCAGAGGATTTTAACTTATGGTGGGGGGGAAAGGGGAACGGCAATTGCCACTAATACTTATAGGGGAAAGTGGAAAGCAGAGGAGCCCCTTATTAAGACACTAATGTGGGTACTAAATCTATTTTCGATATGCAAATGCATATGTAGGGAGGGGAAAAACTTGTGGAATCGTGATAAAATCAAGTCACAGATATTACGTGATCTTTTTGGGTTTCTGGGACAAGGTTGCAGACATGGCAACAGAGGAGAGAGAGGAAAAACAAAGAGAAAATGCATCAGTCTTCTTTTTTCGCTTCCCTCTTTCAAAGTCTTTTTCGTAGAGAGTATTTCCTCCCTCCCTAATTCCTATCCTACGTGGTAGCAGTAACAAATCTTCCTCTTCCATTACATCCTCTTCATCTTTAGACAGAGATCCTTCCAGCTCAGTACTGATTCCTGCCTATTTTGTTCTCGAGATGCACTGCATACCCTTCCATTCACACGGGAGCAGAGGATTAAAGACGAATTTGTCTCATTTTGGCAAAAGGCTACTCCATCATGCCATGCCCCCTGGCCCATGGGTGGGTCGATTCTGTGTAATACTGGTCATGTTACTGTATTCTATTCTTCAATTCTTTTATTCTCTAAGCGAGCGTTGAAAAAGCCCGTCAACTTTAGTACTACCACGTATTTTCCTGCCAATTACGTGAACAAACAAAATCAACAGAATTTGGTTTCTTTTATTAACTTTTGTTAAGAAAAAAGAACCCAAAAAAGGGATTAAATTCGCATCACGTCGAATTTGTATGGTTATTCATCTTCTTGACCTTCAGAACAAATGCGGTAGATGATAATTATGGGTTTGTTTGGATAGTAAACTTATTTCAAATAATATTTCGCTTGCATCATAAACACATTTTCTAACCCATCTTTTTATCTTCCCAATCATCTTTTTATCTCACATACATCACATTACAAAAAGTGTTACAGTAATTATTCCAAATAAATATTTCAAATAATACCCTATCCAATATACTTTCCTTGTTTGAATATTGATTTGGCAGAAAAAAGATGTCACCGTATGGGAGAATAAGAAATCCAAGTTGACTGTGGAATAGATCTGAACCATCAATTCATGTCGGAGATATGAATTTTTCACGTTGATTTTGAGTAGATATGAAACAAGATGGTATGTATGATTTTTTGGGGTCAATAACCAACTTGTTAAAAAGAGATAATTTGATCGCAAATGTATCATTACACTCTTTGTATCGTCTAGATGAATTTTTCCCAGTCATTGGAGATATAATTTAGTTGGGTTTCCCTCTTCAATCAAAGCCTTTTTTTTTTAATTCCTATCATAAAATAATTCAGTTGTCCCTTATTTGAATAGGAGTTTATTTGAGATAATTACTGTAGTATTTTTTGTAATGTGATGTATGTGAGATAAAAAGATGATTGAAATTTATGAAGCAAATTATTTTACCTGAAATCATGCCAATCCAAACAAACCCACTGCAACTTGTGAAGTTCTTTAGGACGGTTGACATGGAAATTGTGCTAAACTCTTTAGTTGACAAACTCAATAGTATATGATATATTCCTGCTGCAATCAATAAAATGCAGCAACACCTGTTTTACTGAGGATATCTAGGCAATTATCTATTCAGAAATCTAGCTGTTTTAGTGTTGAATTTATATTTCCTTGCAAATTTGATGCTCTTTCGCTGTTTTTTTTTTCATTTCATTTTCATTTCATCGTGTCTATGAGACCAACGAAACTTTTCGTCGATTCAAAATTGCGTGCGACTTGACATGCTGAGGGTATTTGTATGGTTAATTTGAAAATGTACTCTCAAACAACATCTAACATCCTTACTTCATTGTTAAATCGGAAGAAATCCACAAATGCAACATCAAATCTAATATAACATCATTGTGTCTTGTGATGCATGACATGTTACGAACAAAAGTCAAGTGCACTTTGGAATTTCAAGCAGCTCAATCAATTGGGCGAACAAGTGTTTTTCGCACATGTAGAAAGACCAAATACACCCACAACAAATTGTGAACTAGGATAAAAATATAAAAATATATATATGCACACAAACACACACGTGAAGTTTAAAGTGTATTTGTCCACGAGCAACTACTCTCATTGATTAATTAATCGAATATTTGTCCTTTTCCTACAACATAAACATATTACATTACGAAATCCTCTTGATTTAATAGAATCGAAGGAAAAAAAGAAACTCAATTTTCCATCTAGCAAATTGATTTAATTCGACAAGAAGAGAGCAAAGTAAGAACATGTAGTAATTTTCTAGTGGACAATTTGTTGTTAACCCTATTTGTTTTAAAATTGGAGGCGCCCCTATCTTCACCAATCCGAAAAAGCAAATGCCCCTAATCTCAAGTGCATTGAATTGGTACTTGTCAGGTTTTACAAATTGGGACTTAAAATTTATTTGCCAGACTTAAAAGAAGTTTCACAAATTGGGCAGCCTTAGAATAGGGATGTATGCGAGTCGAGCTGTTCGCGAGTAGCTTGATCAATGGCTTGGCTTGAACTCGGTTGATCGAGCTTGAACCGAGTCTCAAATTACTCGAGTACACATTTGAGTTGAGTTCGAGTCAGAATGTTGCAGCTCGTGACTCGACGAGTAGTTCGTCGAGCCATATAATTTAAATAATATATATGTATTATAATTATAAAATAACCGTTATCGGTATAATTTATATTGAATTTACAAGTAAGGTATCGAGTCAAAAAACTTGATTATTCGACTCGATAAGACTTGACTAAAAGTCGAACTTTATCGAGTCGAATCGAATCTCGAGCTTTTAAAGATTTTCTCGAGTCAAGCTCGAGTTTGAAATTTTTCGACTCGATCAAGTTCGAGTCAAGCTCGAGCCAAGTTATTTATAACCATATTCGAGCTCGACTCGACCCGATTACATACCTACCTTAGAAGACATCATTCGATAAAGAATTGAAGAAGAAAGGAATCCTTTTTAACTTTCTGCAGAAAATATTTAACAATTGCAAAATGCTTAAACAATTAACCAGGCAGGCACTTGTCAATCCAATCGTTGACCTGTAAGTCACCGAGCAAGATTCCTGCCCCGTAATCATAAGGGCGGCTGCTGAAAGAAGGGCAGTCGATAAAGAAGGGGGGGGGCATATAGAGGCTGGCGGACTTGGCTGTCTAATTTGCTGGTCCATAGGAAATTAGTGAACGTATCGCCAGTAAGAGCCCAGAATCTTTTGATGCATTATCTTTCTGCAAAAGCCTCCATCAAATCTTGGTCTATCATTTCATTCTGCAGCCCGGCCCCGATCTACATGTTTAACCAAAGAGACATTGGAAAAAAAAAGAAAAGGGATATCTAGGTGCACATTTTTTTAAATATATATATGTATATATAAGAGATGAAATTTAGGTACACGTTGACTTTAAATTTTGTATCTGAAGTACATAATAATTAGCTTTAAGTATAAAAAAAAGGGATTATACTATTAGTATATTGTCCAGCCAATTCAATTAACTTGATCAAAGAGTTAATTAAATTCTCCCACCTTATTTATATCGCAAAACTTTAGAAAAAGAAAATTTGGGATATATACATTGATCAGATGTGTTTATGTATAAAAAAATTGGCATGCATGTATATTTTTTTAACACGAAAGGAATGAAATTTAAAAAATAGAATTGAAAAAAGAAGATTTAAACGCATGCATGTATATCTTGAGGTGAGGAGAAGGAACCCGAAAGATTTTAATACAGATCTCAGAGCTAATAATGAAAGTATATGACTTGTAAACCTTATATTTAATTGTTTACGCTTTATGTAGGAGACTATGTACATAATGCAGTTCTTGAAACAGGCACGCATGCCTCAGACGTTGATTGATTCCATCTTGTCAGTCAGTTTGTATTCGCTTGATTGGGGACGACAATTCATCGAGAACCTTTTTGTGTTCGATTTTTACACATCACAATAATGTAAACTAAAAAGTTAATACACGTATACCCTAATTTTACGCCAAAGTTATGCTTAATTCATAAATATTGCTATTCTGACTTGTCGCGCCGTTACTTTTTTTTTTTGGCTGGACATGGCAATCTGACTCGTTTTGTCTGAAATGAAAAAAACTTAGCATTTTATAATTGCTCATTTGGTTTGTGAACAGGGTTAGATCTAATGAAAATAGTAGTCTCTTCTTCCAGGTCAAACACTCTTTCTAATAAGGTGGTCTTCTTCCTTTGGTTTGTATTGAGGTAATTAACAACATATTAGGAATTGAAAGAGACACGCAGATAGGGATATTTTGTTGCTTATATTTACACGGTCGCTATTCCTCCTAGTCATATCCATTATTAATGAAAGAGAAACCAAATGAACGTCGCAGAATTTGGAGGTTCTCTCTAGCGTGAAAAATGGGATACATAATGTGATAGTTCTTGATGAAAAGCGGGTTTTATTGTAGCTGAACCAGGAAATCTTTAGTTATTCAAGCTAATCAATTAATACAGCAAACCTGCTGCAGGAATCTGATGCCATTTTGGATACTAGTGTGCTTGCCTTGGTTTTCTGGGCTATTGTTGATATATGCAAGGTCAAGAAAATCACAAAAAAAGAAGAAGAAGAAGAAGAAGAAGATGATGAGCCTCATCAGCCATGTTCAAGCTCATAAGCAGTGGCGAGCCAGAGCGGTTATGCTGCATTGACACATATTTGCCAAGCACTAATAAATTTTATCCATCACATCATTGCTGCGTTAGAGGCATACACGGGAAATGCAGCACAATCTGACTAATTATCTACTCATTCAAGATGACCTATTATATATATGGAGCTTAATTTCTCTATGATATGTGGTTATCAATCCGTGACGTTCGAGTTGCCGTTGATATGGTTTCTACAGACATATGCTCAAGTTGGCGTAGGCCCAGCAACGGAGGACCACGGGTTTCGTCCATTAATCCAGTGTTGACTGTTGTATGCTTCCCTTTTTATTCTAATTTTTTTTTGATTTTGTTGGAGCCTTGGAGGAGATCAAGTTTTGGAGAATACTAGGCCATGGGTTTTTGACGCTTTGTACTTGCACACAGATGGCTTTTCCTATGGGAATTTGGAATTCATGTGCTAGAATCAAGTTAATATTTAATTAGAATTGATATAAAGCATGATGTCCTCCTTTTTTTTTTCTTTGGTCAACGAGGGCTTAGTTGATATTATTACAAACTTGCAGGTCTGCCTTAATTTCTTAACACTACTATCTTTGAGGATGTTTCGCATGTTTATGAAGTAGGAATTGAAAGTTCTGAATTTGAGGTAGATAATGAAAGTAGCCAGTTCGGGAAACATCTTTTTTTTTTTTTTTTTTTGCATAAAAAACATCTTAATTTCGATTCGTCCACTAGCTAGAAATTGAATAAACGCTTTTCTTGATAGAAGAAGAATTAAGCTCAGATTATTGACGCTGCGGGAGTTAATTGTTAGCCTCGTCACTTAATAATTACCTAGTTAATTAATTAGCACCAGTGTTTTACAAAAGGTTGGGGAATGTATTCGTACGTATTTTGAAGCCAAATTCCGGGGCCAGGGTATGAAATCCTGGGGGCCGGCTAAGATTCGGTTAATATGGTTGAAAGGCGTCGTTCGTGCAAAACGCAGGCTTCTAAATTATCACTGCTGGTTTAACCTAAAAACTAAAATATGCCTGCAAGCAATCCACTAGTTGTAGGCTTGTTTACTTTATCTATCGTCTTTGTCCCAAAAGTCCAAAATTATTGCAAATTGAAACATACGTATATGCGTGTGAACAGGTGGATATATACATACACGCACATACATCGATCCACCTGTTCTGTTCACATGGGAAGGCCGTAATTGAGCTTGATTTCAGACAGCAATTTCATAACCACGCATCACACCAGAGAACAAGGGAAAAAAGACCCAGAAAATTATATACTTTTTGATCGTTTATTTTCGAGTCAATAAGGTTATAATTAAGTCCGTGTTGACGTTGTTCCTCTTCTGCTTTTTTCGACGTTTAAAAGTATATTCTATGACCTAATTTTGATGTAATAATAAGAAATTATACAATTCTGATATTAGCGTACGTATATGGTTGTTGGTACGCAAGTATGAACTTGCAGATGGGGTCTTTTTTTTTTTTGGTTTTTGGTAGGGAGGAGGTGCATGATATGATGTCACGTTTGGTGCAATAATTTTCATAAAGATAAAGTACGTGGCACATGTAGGACTGCTAGCTATTACTATCATCTTTTCTATTTAATGCATTGACTTGGTGGCTGGTTAGGATCCTCCTTCATCCTCCCTGGACAGGACTTGGAGAAGATATTTTCCATTAATTTTTTGGGAGTCAGTTAAAGGCACAATAAATTTGACAACTTTGCGGTGAGGAGCGTATATGGCACTGTGTGTGTATACATATATATATATATATCACCATATACGACATACGCTGCCGCTGCTTTTGTCGTGGATGGCCTACATAAATCACTTTGCTGAATGATTCATACATTGCATGGATAAAGAGACCTTATACTCATTGCCTTTTTAATGGGAAATTTTTTTTTGGATATGTTGTACGTCTAGTTATTACATTATGTGATATATATATAAAATCACTTTAGTTGTTTACATCTGTTTATTTGAAATATTATGGAAGAGTTATAAAGAGCGGGGAATTTTGATATCCTTTATGCTATACTCTAAGACGTAAATTTGTACGCATCCATGTTGTTTAAGAAAAATGTAACGTATGATAAGCTGCAACTTATAATAGATAAAACCGCCATTTTGCCCATGCAAAAAAAAGAAAAAGAAAAAAGAAATTGCAGTTCACACGCTGCAAGTATCCTTACACTGGATCATACGAAATAAAATTTTTTTTTCTTGGCCCTGCTTCCTTCTCCATTAAAAGAAAAGAAAAAAAAAACAGAAGCTAGTTGAACGTTGAAGAATTTACCATGGCAATCAAAACTCCCTCGTGGCTCATGTCTCGTTTACGCGTGTAATACATTAATTCATCTAAAACGTAGACGTATGTGGATGTTGTCCACATATAAAAAATTCTACTATACTATATTTTGACATGAAGTGCCAGATTATAAAAAAAAAAAAAAAAGGAAGAAGAAGCAGAAGGAAAAAAGAGAGTTTTGGCGAAAAAGGGAAGAGAAAAATTAGGTCAAGCCCGGATGAGTAGCACCATAAGAGTAACAGCAGGGGATAAAAGCTTTGACATGTGTGTGATAATAATGGTAGTGTACAGTAGACAAGTGAAGAAGACAGCAGTTGTGAACTGTGAAATGAAATCTAGGAAGTAGAGTAGCATCTAACACTAACCGCTTCCACTACAATTTATGCTTTGTTTGGACAACTATTTAGTACTACTACTAGTATTTGTAGTACGTACGTGGTACACATGACCCACGACGGACTTTTTAACTTTAAATTCCTCAAACTCCAAAAATTCCCCTCATCCTGATCATGGGATTCTAGTAGCTAAATAAAACCTTCGCCAAAAACTACTGCAGCAGCTGCTGCTGCTTTAGCTTTACTGTACTGGTAGTTTTCTCATTCATATGATCGTTTCCAGCCTCCGCTACCGCTAACTTAAAAAAGTCAGATAGTTTTACTGTCCTAATAAACAACTAAACCCACAAGCCAGAAGCAAGATAGAAAAAAGATTAAACCAAAAAAAGGGAAGACACCCATGACTAAAGACACTAGTCCCAAAGTCCAAACTTTAGTTAGGGCCAAAATTTAAGAAAAAATGGTTGGGGGCTGTGAGGTGCTATTTGGCTAAGGTGTTGGATACATACAAGAAAGAGACTAGAGATAGAGAGAGAGAGAGAGAGAGAGGAGGTCGCGGTGCCTTCAAGTGTCGTGCATGCATTTTGTGCATCTGTTTTCCTTTGCATTTGCATGCATACACGCTTTCTCTCTCTTCTCTCTACCCCGCCCACCCCCTTCTCTGCCCCTCTCTCTCTCTCTCTCTCTATATATATGATCTCTCTTGTGTATCTCTGCTGCTATGCCAACATACATAATATTATTGTTGATTTCGTAGAATTCCCCCTTAGCTACCTCATCCAAACAATCCATCTCCACCGCTGCATCCGCCGTTACCCATCTCATTCCACCTCTTTCATCCCACCCCTGTTTGACTCGCAACCCAGTTTCTTTCTTTTCTTATTTTAGATTTAGTTCATGATTTTTTGGGTCGAATTACTTGGGGTTGTTTTTCAGCTGCTCAATTTCGAGTGTCACATGTGGACGTGGCATTTTATTTATTTAAACTAGGTGAGGTGTATTGGTTTTGGTTGTTTTGGTCGTTGATTTCTTTTGCGTGTGTTTGATCTGGGTCAAAATGTTTTCCTCATGTGTTTATTAGGTTTTGTTGGACTGTCTGAATTCCGTTTTTGACGAGGATTTTGGTTCCTCGTACATGGGATGTAGGATTTTTGATTCGTAGCATTTGGGCGGAGAGAAAAAGATGGGGTCCAAGATTTGCATGAACGAGGCGTGCCGTTTAACGACGTCGCCTGAGTGGAAGCAAGGTTGGGGATTGAAATCGGGTGGATTCGCCACGCTCTGCTCCAGCTGCGGGTAAAAAAAAAAAAAAAAAAAATCTTTTCTTGATTCCCAATTCTATCCCTTTTCTTGGTAAATTCTTGATTTCAATTTTCGCCTGTATCTCTCAAATTTTTTTTGATTTGATTTTGTTCTCTTAGGGGCAGTTTGGGGATGCTGATTATGGGATCCCTAAAATTACTCCCCGCCGCTTAATTCTCTGTTTTGATGGCATTTTAGATATGTTTTCCCCTATATCTTCGATTTCCTATTATACGCCAATTTTTCCGCATTCCAATTTTTTCCGGGATACACATCCGAAATTCTCATTAATTACTTCTTTCTTATTTTCTTTTTAAATTTTATTTTTCAAAATGTTTTCAATGTGGCTTGGGAGATTTATTATGCAAAAATTACAACTGCCATTTGTATTAAGAGTGTTGGTGAGATTGGCATTCATGCAGCCGTGCTCATGTCAAAAAACGATTTTTCCGTACAGGGGTTAATAATTGGCATAGAGTTCTTGCATGCATACACGTAAAAGTTGGGCGTCCAATAAGCCTTTTTTTCTCCAATTAAATCACCCGTGTTTTTTGTTCTGAGGGCCGAATTACACTAGCTGGTACTAGGTTTTTTCGGTTGGCATAGGTCAAAGAATACAAGTCCGAATGAGATTAATACGATGACTATCCATTATCTTGGTTATTAATTCGGCATTAATTTTGTCTTTCATGAAATAAAAAGTATACAATCTTACGCAGATGAAATGAGGGCAAAAGGGATTGCTTCTTGCCTCTGTAGTGTCTTTGCTAAAAGCTTCTTGGCTCTGTAGTGTCTTTGCTAAAACTCGTATACTTCCAATCTTAAGTAAAAATTAGAATTTTCAGTTTCTTTGGTATTTTGTCCACGACTTGTTTGATCCATCTAGAATGTTATGTGTTGTCTTAAATTATTGATTGAGGACTAATAACGACGTTGTTGTTGTTGTGGTGGCTTGCCTGACACACGCTCTGCAGAACTGCTTATGAAAATCTAGTTTTCTGTGAGAAATTCCACCTGGATGAGGATGGTTGGAGGGAATGCAAAATATGCAGAAAGGTGATACAACTGTCTATTGCCCTTATTTCGTCTTCTTCTTCGCTTTTTCTTGAGTACTGTTAGCTAAGAAGACAGTAATGTGCAGCGAATCCATTGTGGGTGTGTCGCTTCAAAAATGTTGCATGAGTTCTTGGATTTCGGAGGTGTGGGTTGTGTAACGTGTGTCAAGCAAATGGATACTCCTTCATTGAGAACGGTTAAGGTAATTCATCATCTGATGAATCTGCTGAAAACAACCTGGGTAGAGTAATTGTTTCTGTTGTACTTCGAGTTATTCTGGAATGCCTTCATGATAAAGGCAAGCTTAATACAAGCCATCTTCAAGTTTTCACTCTTTCACTGACTTGCAAAACCTGATGACAATTGGATAGCTATCATCCTTCCAATGATTTGCAATGTATTTAGCATTTCTACGTAGTAACCATGACAAGATGCAAAAAACGTCTTTTAATTCATCCTTATCTAGTTGTGGTCACTAAAACATAGGAGACTAAAACAGTTGTACTAAGTTATCAGAAGCATCAGTCAGTTAAGCTTCTCCATGCATCAACATGCATGATTTTGTTTGAACATGCATTTTTCGAACAAGCTTCTCCATTTTGACTTACAAAAATGGCATTTTTTGAACCATCATGATAGGTGAGTTGCGATTTTTATTTTATTTGAACATGCATGATTATATGTGAGGACAAGGTAGACCCAATGTTTTTAATCTCTTAAAAAAGAATGCTGATCTTTCTCTCCCTCAGGTGGATTTGTCTCATTTTAATTTTGTTCTTTTGCATAAATTTTTCTGACATTGGACGCTTGGTTACTCTCTGTGAGCTTTTATTGTCTATACATTTAAAGTCTTTCTATGAGAAAGTTTAGTGAGAAAGCAGGCGAAAGTTTTTCTTATATATGTTTTGACTTGTGGATGCTTCTACTGTTTGTTTTATAGATCCTCGGAGATGAAATTCCCAATGGTACAATAGGTCATAGAAGTTTTGACAGTCTGCTCCAACTCTGCAATAATGTGAATGTAAATGGTTCCAAAAAAATGTTTAAGCCCCATAAAGTTGGAACTAATGCATCTCTTGGGCAGAAGAAAGGTGAAGGAACCACGCTTCCTTTTGAGCAAGTCAACACAAGCTCCCCCAATTTCACCCCCCAATCTGTTGGATCATCCATGTTTGTCAAACCAGACATCAGTAGACAAAATCAAGGGTTTAAAGATATGGCTGAATCTCTAGCTCAGCCATCGGTAAATTTCTCATTGAGCAACGCTCTAAGTGCTTCAGGCTCAGCCCTGCCCATTTCTGAAGGGATTGTTGAAGGAAGCGATCAGAACAGAGTTTCTACCGCCCAGCAAGGACAAAGGGCACGCCAGATTCTGCCCAAACCCCCCAAACCTGGCTCCAGTGCAGGCTCTGAGAACACTAAAGGAATGGGTTCTCAAACACGCATTGCCAGGCCTCCTGCTGAAGGGCGAGGTCGCAGTCAGTTGCTTCCTCGCTATTGGCCCAGGATCACAGACCAAGAATTGCAGCAGATATCTGGGGAGTATCCTTTTTCTTTTAATTTAATGCACTGTTTTTCCTCTCTGAAATTGATTAGCACCTCTATGAAGTGAAAGTAAAAATGATGATAGCTTCCTTATTATCTTGCTATTATGCATGCGACATGTAGTTTTACTTTAACTCTTCTGTTGAAGTTTGAAATCCACTGTTGTACCGTTGTTTGAGAAAGTTCTCAGTGCTAGTGATGCTGGCCGGATTGGTCGTCTGGTTCTTCCCAAGGCATGTGCTGAGGTGAGCTGTTGATTCAGTTGAGACCTTTAAGCATAGAGCGTTTTACCTTATGACTTCCATTTATCCAATTTTCTTCTCTGGCCCTTTAGTCATGAAGCTATTGCATATTGAAATCAGGCATACTTCCCTCCTATTAATCAATCAGAAGGTCTGCCGATAAGGATACAGGATGTGAAGGGTAAAGAGTGGACATTCCAGTTCAGATTTTGGCCCAATAATAACAGCAGAATGTATGTCTTGGAGGGGGTTACTCCTTGCATACAGAACATGCAACTGCAAGCTGGCGATACTGGTATTCACAAGACTAGTATATGCTTCAGATTTGGAATTTTATATATTTTCTTTTTCATTTATTTGAGGGCTTACTATTTATTAAATCTGAATTTGGGTCCTCTTGTCCTTTGAAGCTAGTTTAATATCTCAATGCATGTGGGCAACCACTTTTTGCATTCCAATTTCTAGAACCTTGTACGAGTCCACTATTTGAGTTCTTATCTCTGGGCTGGAAATGGTCTCTGGAATTTTTAGTCTTTCAAGACTTAAAACATTGATAATATGGTAATGAATCAACTTAGTATTACTAGTTGACCATTTTCCCAGTCAAAGGGTGTGTATTCATGTCATTGTCAGCCAATATGCATTTGATGACAAGGAATGAAATAAATGCTCAATTAATTATTATGTCAACTGCCAACTATGTACTAACTTTGTTAGTTCATGTAAGGTCATGACTATTCCCTTTTGGTTTTACTCATAGTGACATTTAGCCGTATAGACCCTGGTGGACAACTTGTCATGGGTTTCCGGAAGTCAACAACCAATGTTGAGACGCAGGTCAAGTTTTATAGGCTCTTCTCTGTTTGAAACCTCTTTTAAATTTTGCTTTTCAGTTTTACAAGTAACATGTACTTCTGTAGACACAGGATCCACAGCCATCTGGCCTTCCTAATGGTGGTTCTCCTGGTGAAACTTCGTATTTAGGTGCTAGTGATAACATGCTTGCTGTAAGTCCTTACCCTTTTCTTGTTTGCATTAGTTCAGAATGCTGCTTGCTCACTTTCTTGTGATTTCTGACCATATCAGTTATTTTATTAACACGGCTATTTTAGATTTCTGAAAATGGCAACAATGGAGGTCAGATACATGAAGATTCCTCACAACGGAATATCTTGATCCCAGAAAAAAAGAAGGCACGAAATATTGGGTTAAAGAACAAGAGGCTTCTCATGCACAGTGATGATGCCATGGAACTTAGAGTTACGTGGGAAGAAGCGCAAGAGCTTCTACGCCCACCTACAAACAGCCCAACAATTATCAAGATTGAGGACTGTGAATTTGAGGAATATGATGTGAGTATTCTTCATTCATGTACTTATTTATTTAGGCCAGATGATTTAAGTTCACTTTTAAAATTCTCTATTCTGTAATATTATTCATTGTGCTTCTCTTTCTTAACTGCCTTGGACGTATCAAGGCATTTAAACTTCAACCCTCCTGCATTTCATCAACATACTTCCAATGTTTTCACTTTAGCAGGAACCACCGATATTTGGGAAGAGGACTATATTTACTGTTCAACCATCTGGGTAAGGATATCTTTTTATCTGTACAAAATGTTTTGGTATACATCTATATTTTGCACTATAGTGTTGCTTTTTGGGTTATGACATGCACTGCTTAATGGTTTTACAAATTTTAGATGTATTTCTCTTGATAGAAACTCTTAGCCAAGAAAGCTTCTCTGATTCTAGAAGTCTGATAGAAATTATGATCTAGATGTATTCAAGACTTGTTGGATGCCTTCTCTACCTAGCTATATATTTGGAATCGCTTACAATTTATTGGATTGAGTTCCTAATTATTACTCCTCTCTTCCATGCTAACTTCTGAAAAGGTGGTATTTTTAATCTTTGCTAGGGTAAGGCAATTTGTTAAGCACATATCGGCTCCATCATTCTTGTATACTTTTAAGTTCTTGGCCAATATACAAGGAATTTGGACAGCAAAAATGTCTTTTCAAGATGTCAAAAAGCATGTTGACCACATTAAATTAGTTACTTTGATTTCTAAAAGTTAAAGCCTCTACTGAAGCTGGTAATTCAACGAGTTTTTTTCAGTTTTTCCTCTGATCACAGCACTGAGACTGTTTTCACTAAGCATCACAGAATCCAATATCGTTCTGATTTTCTGTATGGCGTTATTATTTTATTTATCTTGCAATGCATCTATTCCTGAAATGCGGAAAATGATTATTCAGGCAGCAGGAACAATGGGCTCAATGTGACAATTGCTCAAAATGGCGCAGGCTGCCCATGCATGTTCTTGTTCCTGCAAGATGGACATGTCCAGACAATGCTTGGGTCTCAAACAGGTTAGTTTGTAGTTTGTTTTTTGATAAAAACACTTCACCGCGATAAATATTTTGCTAAAGAGTTCATTCTTCCACACAAAGCAAAATATCTGCAACTGTTGCTGCTAAGGTTAATCTATTTACTTTTTAGTCGGTAAGTAGAGATTTACTACCCAATCACCTCTCACATACCCACTTCCACAGCCCCAATAATGCTACTATTCTGGGGAGTTTAGGCATTAAGTTCCTTTGTTTCTATTTGAAGGGAAGGATAAAAGTTCTAACCTTCATGTCTTTGAATTTCTTGCTGAAGCTCATGTTCTGCTCCTGATGATATCAATCCAAGGGAACTGGAAGCTCTCAATATAGCCAGCAAGGGTATGAATCCATTACAAATTTTCCCTTTGTTTTTTAATAAGTTGTGAAAATCAATCATAATGTAATATACTTCTAGGTTTATGAAAACTTTTATGAGATTTGTATGCTAGTGAGATACTCTTTTGGTATACCAAATTGAGTTTTTACTTACAATATTCAATATCCTCTCATGGCTGTAGTATAAAACAATTGAACTTATTACTAGAAACACAATTATGAATGTATGCATTCTATAAACTTCTTTCTCTGTTTCCTTCTGCTTCTTAAGTTCTTGTGCAACTATTTTATTTTTCCCCTCAAACTCCTACCTCTCCTTCTCCTCGTCATCTTTTGCTCCCAATAATTCTCTCTCTACAACCACCACCACCACCACTAACATACCGCCGCAGAGATGGTAATCTACTACATTTATTTGGTTCCTAGTAGTATTCCTTATATGAATGTATGCCAGCAGTCTAAAATGTGTATAAGTTGCATACTTTTTTGGATATATCTGGTTCAATTAGAGTAGGAATTTCAATTTTCTTCTGCATAGTACGTGTCTTGGTTTGATAAAATGGATTGAATATCTAGATAGGAATTCCATCTTAGTTGGTGCTTTGAATGATCTCAAGAGTTTGATACATGAGTGGATGGTTTTTATACACTCTTCTTACATTTTGAGTCATACTAAACAGTAGATCCGTGCACATTTTTCACCCTGATTTTCTGCTCCATCTGCTGCTTCACATCGGGTACTTGTGCTCATAGAAATCGGGGAATGTTCTGGAGTAGAAACAAGGTGGCACTTGAATACTTCATCAACCTTCCTCTATATTCTGATATTCTGATATTCGTCCATAGAAAAAGGACATATTATCATTTGACCAGGATTTACAGAAATTTCCATGTCCATTAACAGTGTGAATGAAAGAATTGAAAATTTCCCTTCTGTTGTAGTCGCTTTGCTCTTATTCTGCGTTTTTCTTTGGATGATAGAATTTGTTTCTGAATTATGATATCAAATGCTAAATGTCTATCCCCATAAATCAGAGTTAACTTCTGGGAATTTTTCTGTCTTTCATATTTGCTGACAGATTTTAAGAGGAGAAGAATAGTAGAAACCAAGGTAGCTGAAGACTATGAGCCTTCTGGCTTAGATGCATTGGCTACTGCTGCTGTTTTAGGGGACAACATGGGGGATTTGACTGAGATGTCAGTTGGAGCCACTACAAAACATCCTCGCCATCGTCCTGGATGCAGTTGCATTGTCTGCATTCAGCCCCCAAGTGGAAAGGGCAAACACGCACCTTCGTGCAAGTGTAATGTTTGCCTGACTGTGAAAAGGCGCTTCAAAACACTCATGATGCGAAAGAAAAAGCGCCAGTCAGACCGAGAAGCTGAACTTCTCCAGGGAAAGGATCAACAAACTCCTCCTCCTCTAGATGTGTCAGAAATGGAAGGGGCAGCTGAGCACGCATTGCTGCTGACAAATCATTCAGATGCTGAAAGAAGCCAGAATGGGAGCCTGATGGAGGCAGGAGAGAGCAATAAGGGACAATTAGACCTAAACTGCCACCCCAGTAGGGAAGAAGACATGCTAGCTGAGGCAGCAGCTGGAATCAACTTGGCCACCCTCATAGACGCAGCCAGCATTCCCTTGGACGTGTATATGAGGCAGGATGGGGTTGCAAGCTTGAGCCATCACTTGCTACCATCGCATGCTCCCGGTGACGGTGAAGGGTCCTTACCTGAAGAAGGGTGCAGCGCATCAGCCAATATGGGGCCCGGGAAAAAGGGCAAAGAGGAGTAGTTTCTGATAGAAAAAGGGTAAAAGATGAGTAATTGCTGAGCTATATATCTTCTTCTTCTTTTTTTTTTTTTGAAAGATCTGAGCTATATATCTTGATATTTATAAGTTTTGGATTTTGGTTGTAATGATATAGCAGTAGCACATCTCATAACCCTTTCGTTAGGTTTTATATACACAGCATTACCGTCAAAGAATACAGTAGTGAGTTTTTTGGACCTTCCCGTTTCTTCCCTCTCTATCTGTCACTTGATTTTGCCTAACCCCAGCAATGTGCGTGGGGGTTGCCGTGTTGCAGCACATTTTTTTTTTTTTTTTTTTGTGTGTTTTGGTTCGGGCGGCATATGTGCAAGTTGGTCGATTGTAATTGGCATGCTCTGGCTATGCTATGGTGGTACGCGCTAGTTGATAAATGAGAAAAAGGAAAATTTAGAAGAGCAATCAAGACATCTGGACATTTTGATCATTAAAATTTGAACCTACAAATTTAAAGCGACTTTGGTCAGCATTTTATTGGGCCACTAGTTAAGATTCAGACTTAACCGTGCCCGGACAGGCAAACACCTTTTAAAGTGTTGCGGGCTGAATTGAAAGCCCGTAAAATTCTAGTTGTGTCGATGGAAGCAGTCCGTCTAGTTGGAATTGTTAAGGCCCGTTTCGTCGAGCTCTTCTTTAGTCAACTTCCAACATCAAGATTTCTTCCACAATAAACAAAAGATCTTTTGTCCACCATAAACAAAGATGAATTTACCCTGGTAGCCGATTTTTTTTTTTTTTTTAAATTTTACCCGGCCTTAAGAAGTTGGAGGCCTTTATTCTTGAAGGAGAAAAGGGCCTCCAAGGCGGCGGATAGGGAAATGCAAATACATTCTGGCATCTGGCATCTGCACTATGGCCCATATGTCTGCAATTATGTGGAAATTACAACAATGTCAGAAGATACCTTCACCTAAGCAAAGGCATTAAGACCGAGCATTGCATTCAATGTAAGTTCTACACCCGCGCGCGTTAATTAACAAATTGTATTATTTGACCTTTTAATTTCTTTGTTTCTTTTTCTCCCTTTTTTTTTTTTTTTAATAAAAAAAGAGTTCACGTGAGTCGAACAATTTGCTTATCTGCTGACAAACAACGAATGAGGATTAGCTGGGTAGAAGTTTCGTTTCCCTGGGGAAGAAACAAAAGGAATGCTACCCGAAGTCAGATGCCAATTGACAATAAAACAGAATCTGCAGTCCAAAACTGTTGTTCATTGCGACTCTGGGGAAGGAAGGTTCTTAAACTGGAGCATAAGTTGCTCAACCAAAAAAAAAAAGAAGGCAGACGCGCAAAGATATTCATTCCGGATTCTTGATTATTTTGTACTAATAAGATACATTGCACAAGTTACTCTGGGTAGGATTTGCCAAAAGGCTGAATGGAAAGAATGTGGCAGTATCCGACCAATAGACCCAGGAGAAGGGCCAAAACATGAAGTGAAATGTTGAATTGACGTCCGAGGATTGCAAGAATGAGCTCATATGCTTAAACATAGTTGATCACTATACCTTGGGTTGACAAGGACGATGTTGAACGCGTTTATGCCATTCCCATATCTTCTCTTCTCCCAATCAGAGACAGCAAGAATTTGTTGCCCTCTCATAGTCATAGTCATAGTCCGGCCAGCCCTTTGTCTTTGCCTACCAGGTAGGCCTCATTTATTAATTATATAATTAGTGTTTTCCTTCAGTGTCACCTCCTCAAAAAAGTATTATTATTGTTTGCATTAACTTTGTGTTGGGTAATTCTTATAATGGGATTCGTTCATGCGACTGATTATTTTTTGAAAAATATCTGTCCGGCGGAAACTATGAATATATAGTTGTGATATTTATACTACTTTATTTGCTTTCTCATGTTGTTATCAGTTTCTTTTTTTATTTTTTTTTTGACAGTCATACCGATCTTAACATGATTTCATTATTTCTATCATTGTTGAGTTGAGAAGTTCAACTCTGCGCACGCTCGGCTAACACGCAGCTTTTCTAGTTTTCTCTGTTAACACCTCGAAAAAAAAAAACTGTCAGAGTCGGCCTAGATTAAAAATATTCATCATCCCACAGTAAGGGACGGCCAAATGTTATCCCGAACCATTAACTCGCTAAATTACTATCCATTATTATTATTATTATGTAATTAAGTAGATAGCTATGAAACTTAAGCAGATTTACTACTTAGCCAGTCAAGTGGCTCCCAGCTGATTCCCAACCGTGTATCCTCTAAAATGGTTAATTAGCGACAGAAGGATGCATTGGGATGGAGGAAAGAGGGTTGCGAAACATTTTTATGGTTGCTAATAGCAACGATCGATGTTAAGCTATCCTTATACAGTGCTAGTGTAAAATGATAATAATAATACGCTAGTCCCTCTACTCTCAAAAATCCCCTCTACTCTGGAATTCAACGTTTCTTTTATGATGCTTTATCATTGTTAAACAATCTAATCTCACATCAGTTAAGCCAAAACCAACTAAAAAGAATTAATCAAGATCTTGAGTTACTCCACTTACCGTCAATTGATTTTTAAGCCCAAATTCGTTTAACAATCATGCTACCATCTGTAATTCCCTCGTCCTTGATTATGAATGTGTATGATGTATCTGTAGGAGGGGTTAGGTTGCATTTGCATGAATGATTCATAACATGAGGCAATTAGTCCAACTAAAAAGAACAGCACATGACTGATAGAAGGAAAAAAAATGCATATATATATATGTCTTTCCTGTACTCTCAAAAATCTCTTCGTCATCCCTTGTCCGGTAGTGCAATTTTCGACCGGCCAGGTATCCTGGCTTTTTCCCGCCGTCTGCACTTGCATTATACATATAAGTACCGCTTCCCCTGCATTGGAAAAATCCTACACCTAAAACGCATACCTCCTAACCCTGCACTCTTTTCCTCTCCAAAAGAAAACAATGGGAGACTTGACAAAGCTCGCAAAAGCAAAAAGAGAGCTGGAGGAGTTATATTCAGGGATCCCTGATGATTCAGTTAACCTCACCTTTCAAGACCTAGCTGAAGTGAGGCAACAAAATGGTCTCCCTTCAATAGACAAGAATAACACACCCACTTTGGATTCCATCATTGAAGCCAGCCCAAGAAAAGAAGAAGTAGCCCCTCTAAAGAAAATACCGAGTTTGGATTTTAGCCGAGGCCTAGAGGCATCCGCCGGCTGCGGTCATCAAATTCATTATCAATCCCACCACCTTCCCCATATCCATCATCTTTCAAAGAGTCGAGACACATACAATTCACCAATGACTACTAATCATTTGCACCAATCTGGGGTTGGTGATCATCAGGGTGCAAATGGTCATCGAAGCCACCATTATGTTCATGGACAGACTACACCTCCTCCTCATCATTATCATCATGCCCGCCCCTATAGTCATAGTACACACGGGATGCACAACAACATGGGGTATGATGACATGAGCCAGATGAGTGCATCAGCATGGCTTCAATGAATGGATACCCGGAGATAGGAGGAAGGCGGAGACCTGGAATCCCTCACTCCAATATCTGCACCGTTTGCACTACCTACATCTATGTTTTCCGTCATCGTTGCCTGGTAAATCAACCATCTTTTACTCTAGCCTTTTTTTATTTTGTCCCTCTGACATATTGCTTTTTTGCTCCATCAATGTTATACTATTATTTCGGAGCATTAGGCACAATTATCAATGTTTTGAGCATAAATATCATCAATTTGTCATGCACAGATTTACACATTCTGACAACGTTCGTCAAAACATAGAATACATCTATTGTACATTATCGGCCGCTCTAAATTTGAATAAGCATGTAAATACTTGGCCAGATAGATCGATCGCTTTTGGGTTATGTTTATTAACTTTGTCGCCTAGGAATGTTATTAATTCCTTGATGTAATTTCTTTATTCAAACTTGGTCAATATTTGCTTTGGTTCACGAAATTGAGTCAAAGTGACAGAGATAAAAGCTTAGGGTTGAAGTGAGAGAAATAATAGATGAATGAACATGATTTTTCGATCACATGGATATTCATAAGGTTCAAGTTTCCTGATATCTTTGTTTTAATGGAGGAATTAAAGCGAATCAGCCTGCACATTACGTCGCGTTATTTCAATCTTTTGGTCTTTTTAGATGCTTCTGTTCTACTCCCAAGTTTTTTGTGGACATGCATGAGTTATTGTAAAAATCTCCACTCAGGTATGCGGGAGAGTCTATTGCCGGCAGTGCGTGGTTATTGGCATGGGAGAAATGACAGAAGGTCGAAAGTGCATTGAGTGCTTGGGACGAAGATTCAGTCATCGGTACAACAACATTTTCCCTTTGATCTTCAAGAACTATACGCTTCAAAATTTTCTACTTATATGGATCAATGGGTCGACTATAATTGACATCGAATACTGACCAACCAGGTCTTTTTTGAAAAAATAAAAAGAAAGAAAAGATGGTAGCACAGTGTAGACCAAAACTTTAGGTTAAAGGGTAGTAATTCCTGACAGTATAGACCTAAACTACTATAATTCAAATCGAATTTGTAGGTATCACTTTCTCAACAGCAACTCTTACGAGCTATAACGTCGGTACCATACATAGAATTTGCTTGAGATGACCCCTGCAGAATCAATGGGACTCAGAAAATGCTGCACTAAAGTTGAGGCGGCAGTGTATTATCAATTTATCCCTAACTGCATGCCTCAAGCTCCATACTTTTGACTCAGTTGTGATAATGGAAACAAAACATAAAATACAAAATCTAAGATATTTTTATGCATGATGATTAGGAATGTAGACTAAGTCGCAGTTAATTCATATGAATATAATAAGATAATGGATGAGGTTTGTGGGAAGCTTCAACAGAACACAAAGTTACATAAAATAATGCAGCATGTACTAGTTAAACGACAAGATAATGTTTTGCTTTTTTCCTTGATAATTTCTAGAAGGAAACGTTTGATTTGCTTTATAAATAAACAGTATGAAAGCAATGCTCAATTGTCCCTACTTATAATTTATCCTTTGCCGCCTGATACAGTAATTAATCAGCCGGTCGATTAATTAATGACCAAAAAAGAGCTCCAAATGCCCTGAGAAGGTCAAATCTTGCTCAAGATTACAAAATTTTTCAATACTCAGAGAAGAACAGAATAATATTTGGTCTTTGTTTATCAATTATATCGACACAGGTATATTGAGAGAGCAGGACAAATGGGATGGTTGCATGGGATATCCAAGCTTGGTTAAAACAACAGAGCTAAAGTGGGCGGAGAAAGGGCCGAGGGGAAGCGCAGAGAATCGATATAGTCGGAGTGGGATGGTGTCTAGACCAAGAAGTCCAGCTCCAAGAACTCCCAATCGAGGCCATAATAACCATCATGCCGGCAACAATAATAATAATAATTCCCGCCTCTTTCGTCGGCAATGCCCAGTCTTCATTTGTGATGGGCTCCCCTTATTCGCCTTATTATTCACCTACTAACCACCCATTGCCTTTCTAGACGCCACCATATCAATTAGTGTCAAGGGCAAAACTCAAGAAGTTTTAGACTGCATCCACCGTTGTTGTTTGCTTGCTTTTTCATGCCAACTGAATTAACTACCACTTATATTATTGTTTTGTTCTTTGATTTTCATTTTGCCAAATACACCATCACTTTCTTTTGTACTTAAGAGCGCAACAACTTCTCATTTCTAGATTCTTTTCCTAGGAAAAGGAAAAGACACACGTAGATAAACAAACATTCAGATATGACACGAGTAACGTGAAACTTTATAGTACTAAAGAGTTAAGTGCTTGTTTGTTACGAATAAATGAATTGACAGCGTTATGCACTAGAAAAATTGATGCATGGATAACTATGATCCACTCGTATCAGTGAGAGTTAAACTGAACATCGGTTAAAAGCCCTCTCATTAATTAATCTGGCGGTAATAGAGTTTACTGCTGTCCATATACATACTCATGGTCCCACGTACGCCCACACATGCAATGACTAAAGTACTCACCAATTAATGCGTAGAACAAATTAAGTAACAGTGGCACCTTTTATGTCTTTATAGTACTCGTAGTTCAACCAACATGGATGACGTATCAATTTGCTCCAAGTGACTTCAAATTTCCATTCACCAGAATGTGGTTCGATTCATAGTACTAATGGATATTGCATGGTAAGATGTTTTATTTTATTTACCTCTCTCTCTCTCTGTCTCTCTCTCTGGCTGTTTAATTGGAGCAGTTGTGGTCCTAACAACTCTCGTCTTAATCATCAATCATTTCAAACCAGAAATCGAAGAAGAATTGAAGAAAATCCAAAAATAAAAATAAAAACACTGAAATATCTTCCAAGATCCCCACCCCACCCCCCGGCGGCAAAAGTCTATGACTCACCTAACTGGAATATTTATGTGAAGCCTGTGAAAGAGCAGTTAAATTAGTTCACCGCCACTTGAAGCCAACCGGACGACTAACTAAAGGAAGCCCTCATGTTTTTCAGTCAATTCTAGTACCAGTACTCTATTTTCCAGTCTTTTGTAGTAGCAGTAGTAGTTTGTTTGACGTGCTTTTTACCAGCCAATTCCCTGCCCAATAACTCATATCTGCAGGCTGCCATTTGGTCTTTTGATATCCGACCTTCACTGTTCATTTCATTCATTTGGTCCCCTACTCCCCTCAGATTGAGAGACTCTTCCAAGATTCTTCTCGTATTTTTGCGGTCCTATTACCATATTGGTGATGCACCGCATACATAGTTGCAGGTACCTCACCTCTTACGTGGGAATGGTATTTCTCTGAGTTTTTTTCGGAGGCAAGTGTGGCATTTGCGGACTAGACAAATTAAGCAGTCTATAATTGCAAGAACGTTGCCACCAAAATCTAGCAACACCAGATAACTAACTGCTCCAGTTAGTCTCTTCATCTATTCTTTTTTTTTTTTTCCAGTTTATTGTTGGTAAATTTCTGCGCATACATACATACATGTGAACTTAATACATAGCCACTCGAAACTAAAGAGTAAACTGACATATTCTCAAAACAACGAGATTACCTCCCGCTGTTATAGTAACGAGTATAACAACAATTACGGATTACCCTCCTCATCTATTGCCAGATAATAACAATTACTCTACAGCAAAATCTACAAACCACAAAACTTCATCAGCAGTCATTAATTACCTTGCATTAATCAAGTATTCGCCGGAGTAGGATGTCCAAACAACAGCTGCCGACAAGTTGGACAGGATGAATGCGACAGTAGCCACGTATCCACGCACTTGACATGGAAACCATGATTGCATCTGGGCAAAATCCGTACTTTCTCTCCTTCACTAAATTCTCCCAGGCATATGGGACAATCCGTGGCTGCGATATTGATTCCCGACTTGTAAACAGCCACCGGGATTTTACGCAGCGCGTCCTTGGTTAGACCCGATGAGGCCAAACGTGAGGCTACACCCTCGGGAGTTTCCAAGGCAAATCTCCGGCTGCACCTTAATGCACAGCGCACAATTGAATTTAGGCCAAGCGCACATATTAATGCACATAGCAAAGCTGCCAATATTATCACCATGTTGCTGTCGAAATTCGCGTCGTTGCTAGTCGGGTTGCTTCTTGTCTCGTTGATTAAAGCCATTGTTGCAACATCGGATCCGTTGAGGAGGTGCCGAGGCAGGTGATATCGATTCTGTTGATTTCCCATTAATTGGCGTAACTAATAAATATGGGTCGTTGCTAGTTCAATGCTGCAAAAATGCCTGATATAGCTAGTGACTAGATGAATTGAAATTCAAGAAAACCGTGAAGCTGGCTGGGTGAAGGTATTTTACATACAAAAGTCGGAATGTGTAGATACGACGGATGAGGGGGAAGTTAGATGAAGAAGAAGACGTAGCGGTGAGCTGAAAGGAAGCAAAGTAGCGAGCAGCCAGCTGGGGTTAAAGTGACCGGGATGCATAATTAGAGGCATTGCCAAGGAAGAGACGGCGTGCTTAGGCGAAAACGAGGAAGTGTTGGAAGGATTCCAACAAGATAGAAGCTTTGGGAAAAGCATCCAGTTGATCAAATGGATAAGGAAGCAAAGGAAAGGAGAGAATCAATTAAAAGGGTTCTTGCTGCTGTGATTGACAATCGGGGACCAGGGGACTCCATCAATATTGGTCCAGCATAGCTATGGTCGAATTGAATTTTGGGACTAGGAATTAGATACCTGGTAGGGAGAGAAAGGAACTACTGCTTCTTTACCTTAAACTCAACAATAACTCGACCAGTTTATACTAAAACTACTACTTTGTAGCACTGCAAATTTGCACAGAAGTATTTGAGAAATCATCCACTGAAGAACATTATTAATTGTGACAACAGATCAACAACATCTTACTTCCTGTATTAACATACATCATGACGCAATTTGATGGAATGGTGGGATGTTGTTTTCCTTACTAATCCTTGGACAGCCTATAGAATTGTCAATATCAGTCATGCACGGTTTTGCGGCATGAGAAGCGGGGAAATATCTTAGTTTTCTCCCAATGGTGCCATTGGCTAAGAATGCAAGCAACACGACAAAGTAGATATTTTCTGGCAAGACAGGTAATAGTGAAGTTTTTCTTTCTTTATTTAATTTAAAGTTGAATGTGATTTAGTCTGCCAACTAATTTGTCCATATCTTGAAGATAATTACTTAAATAAAAATAGCTGAGGTTGGCGATTCACCATTTCATCCACCAAGATCAAATGGTCCAAATCTTGACTTGCTAGTGCGGCTTTGCATCATTCCCTCGTCCTTCAAAAATTCTTTTTCTTTCTCCAAATGCTGACTGTTAGATAACCACGGACTTGATTTTTATTTTCTTTTTTTTTTAAAATAAAAAAAATTGGGTTGTGGGTTAGAACCAATTTTGAAATAACTAAAAGTATTATTGATTGTAGTAAATTTGGTGGAGTTTACTAATTGTGCCCATGCAGCCTACTGGGCTAACACATTTTGCTGTTGTACACTTTTGAGTCAGTGAGGCTTCGTGCCTTCTCTTGCACCTTTGGATTGTTTTTCAAATTATTCGCTCTTCAGTCCCGGCATTGGACCATTTTATACAGGGACGTGAACTTGAGAGCAAACGACTGTAATAAGAAAAGGTGCAACGAAGGAGTTAAAAAATGCAGCTTCCTAGATTTTTCACATTATTGTGAATAGACCTTGTGTGGAACTAAATTAGTTTATTGTGGATATATAATGGAAATGGCTGATTATTTTTTGGTGTATGATACAAAGTGCTAAATAGAACTTGCTTAGAACCATGTAAGCTTATTATAAGGTTTTTTTTTTTAAAAAAAATATACATATAAAGAAAAGATGTCTACTAATGAATACTCGAAAAACTTTTCTTATGATAGACTTTATTTAATATAAAATCAAACGTGTTTCTTTGACAACAAATGTTATCAACCTCAGAGTACAATCTCTCTCTCTTTTCTAATCTTGATAAAAGCTATTTCAATTTTGCTATTAAAAAAAAAAAACAAACGTTATCAAATAACTAAGGTTGAGGTCTCAATAATTAGAAGTTTTAAGCTCCAATCCCCCTCCTTCCTTCCCACTTCTTGAATCCCATCCGTCTTACTACTAAACGAAAATAAATGAATAAAAAAGTTATTAAATAAGCATGGTTCTTGGATTTATTATTATTTTTTTTTTTTTTGGTTCAAGAAGACGGGGATTGCATGATAGAGGACTAGAACGGATAAAGAAATTGACAGTCACTTGACTAACAGTCTCTCTCCTCAATCCTCATTTGAGAACAAATATGCAGCTGAATTTGATCGGAACTGATCCCAAATTAAAGAGGGTCCAAGGATCTAAATTCGGCAAATGGGCCTGATGGGCTTCTTCTTGCCCGAAAAACCAGCTGACTATTCACACAAGGAGACATCTGAGTTCAGCATCCAATTTCCACTTGTTCTGAAAATTATTTGCGTGCTTCCTATATTATAGCAAGCGCCTTATGTTCTTTGTAATTCCACTCACTTCTCATGGATGGTTTACTAACATTCGGACCAAGTTGAAAACGGGTTACATGATTTGCCTGGATCCCCTGATTGATTGAGTTGATAATAAAGTTAGTGGATAAGTACCCAGATGGGAAGATAACGAGAAAAATATATGAGATAACGAGAAAAATAGAAATTCTTGACGCCAGATGGGAAGAAGATAAAAGCTTGAAGAAGAATATGCCCCTTGATCAAAGGAAAACCTCCTCCTAAGCAGGAATATAGGGTGGTGAGCTATATTTTAGCAGCCATGAATTTAGAAACCACACTTCACCACGACAAGTGGCCATCTTTAAGTCGTCACATTTAATTTCAGGCCAAGAAATGCAAATTTAATCTTTTTCTTCTTCCTCACTATATAAAAGCCAGGAAGCACTAATTTTACCGGGACAAAACCCCATATTTAATTTATTGTTGAAATCTTCCAAAAACTAAAATCCCATATTTAATTTATTGTTTTAATCTATTGTTGAATCTTCCAAAACTAAACCCCATATTCTAAATCCATCAGAATATTCTTTTTTTTTTTTTCAGAATTTTCAATTTTTGTTTAAAATATCTTTGATGAATTCAACTAATCCAGACGAGCCAAACCCCGCAACTAATACTCCGCCATTTCTTCTGTTCTTGGAAACACCCAACACCGACATGGATCAGCTCTTCCTTTCAAAGGTTCCCTGGACTGTGCATGGCCGGAGTTAACTGTAAAAACATTCGACAATGACGATGATAATGTCATTGTTGATTTCGACATTGACTTTGACGATGATCTTTTCTCAATTTACATGGACGTAAAAAAAGCTGGAAGAGAAGGAGAACGACGTCAACGTCGGCCTCGACAATGACGTTCTCCAGAACGGAGGCGGGTTTGTTGCCGGGAGCTGTGGCGGCGGCCGTTGTCGAGGGAGGCGAAAGAGGAAGGATAAGAGCAAGACTGCTATCATCACAACTTCAGCCGAGGAAACAACGGCAAAGGCGTGGGCTGAAGGGTTGTTTGGTGGATGAGAAAAGGTTTGTGGAGCCGAGAAAAGCAATGGCGCCGGAAGAGTTGGCGGAGCTTTGGGCAATCGATCCTAAGCGGGCCAAGAGGTTCAAATCCTTTTATTTTAACGTTGTTGCATGGTTCAACCGTACAACGTCACACATTTACCGTACAACGTCAGTTTTTTTTTTTAAAAAAAGTTAACTAATTAATGATCACCAAAGTCAGTTAAATCTAAAATCCAAATTGAAGACAAGGATTCAGTGCTCTTGCTCTTATTTTCTCCTCTGCTTAGGGTCTTCTCAGTGAAATTTAGCAGTACTTTCTATGATTGATGACTGGGTATAGGAGCATGGAGTATTTTGGAGGGTTTAGCTAGCAGGGAATGAAGCCTTTTTGTTGTGTGTCAATTGATCGTAAGTCAGAAACTTGCTATTCCTTTTACAAGGTAATGGGAGGTGAATTAGGTTCCAATTAGCAACCTGTGAACATGATAAAAAGATAAAATTACCAAGCTCGCCTTTTGTCTTGAATATACCATCATAAGTTTTGATCTGTGCCCACAAATAGAGCAAGTGACCTGAGCTGTTATTAATAAAACGTAGTCGTTGACTCCAGGATTGTGGCAAATCGACATTCGGCAGCCCGGTCGAAAGAGAGGAAGGCTCAATACACAGTAAATCTCGAGGAAAAGGTGAAGACGCTTAATTCGCAGGTGGCTTTGCTCAATACTCGACTCACCACAACCCAGGTATGTGCTTTGTTTCGATTCATTTCATATTTTTGGCAGAGCATGTCACGCAATCAACCTAAACGACGCTCACTTTCTCCACATGCTGAAATGTAATGTACAAAGTGGCATCTCCTTTTGTTGTGTGCAACCATTTGACTTCTGAAATTCTCAACTCTCTCAGAGGGAGACAACGGAGCTTGTAGCTGAAAAGTCAGAATTAAGATGTCAGTTGCAGACCCTGGAGAGTCAAACCGAGCAGACCGATGGTATGCACCTGCCCTCGGTGTCTTTTCTTCTTTTTCTGTCTCCCATCAGAAAATGATCATGGTTTAATTTCGTGCTCAAGAACTTCCGCGAGTATTTCTCCAATTTCATACCCAGCAATTTGGATTATATCTAGTTTTTGTGTTTATGCTTCACTGGGACGATTACTAGTCAAGTGATTTTCGGTTTGAGGGCTTCTCTTTGCTACAGTAATGCGTGATATCGATCCTAAAGGCACTTCTGTATTTGTTGTTTCCAGCTCAAAATGCAGCACTCAAGCTGGAAATCCAATGGCTGAAATCTGTCACAGGGGAATTGGACGACTCCTGCCACGTGTGCCAATCCGAGTCTCTGCCGTTTCCTACTTCAATGTCAACCCACCAAAAGTCGCTGCTTCACAATTGCCAACCCAGCACGTTATCTCCCTATTTGCACGTGCCAAGTCCACAGCCTCTCTTCTAGCAATTGCAGAGAGACGTCCCCCGCTGGTGAACTACAGCAACTGTACAAATCTCTCATCCACACAATCAACTTTTGAGCCATGCAAGAAGTGCTCGCCCGTTAGTGTTAGATTTGAAATTTGATGATGCTGACATTATCAGCAAACGGTCAAGCCCTGCTCATCCTTTGAGCACTGTGATAGCTAGCTTTGTGGGCTTTAAGGTCGTTGCCCGTTCTGTGCTCAGGACGGTAGTGGAGCTTTTTTTCTTTTTTTGGCCATAGCAACCCTGGAGATCCATGCTTAGTGGAATAATAGGACGACGATTAGGCTACCTCAGAGGTTGAAACTCGCAACGAGTGGCTCTGTAACTGGTCTTGTTTAAACTTTAAACAAAGGCTGCTAAACAGTTTCAGATAACTCTCTCACCGTTGACATGCAAACTTAATTCACTCTTCATGTATTTGAGTAAGACGACTCTTTTTTTTTTTTAATTTAACGATTTACCCTCCACGGCCTCCAGTAATTACTTGATTTCCGAAAGGAATCAATCTTGAGCCAAAAGCTAATATTGGCACGTCAGAACAGAGAGTACGGAAGATCACCCACATTTTTAAAGGCCTAACACCTTTTTACTGCAATAGTAATTAAAATAGGCTCATCTCTCCTTGATAGCAATTTTTTCATCAGAACAATAGTAATTAAAATAGGCTTTTGTTGGTGAAGACGATAAAGGAAGAATTACAAGGCCTAATTTCTCAACATCTATCCAATGAGAAGGGGATGAGAGAGGTAGGTGTTTGAAGCCTTGTGTCGTGGGTGAAACTGAAAGTGCTGAAAGTGGGAAAAAGGGGTTGTGATTAGGGGTGTCAACGAATCGTTCGCGAACAGTTCGATCAAATGATCGGCTCGAGTTCGATCAAATCGAGCTCGGGTCAATCTCGAACTATTCGAATATTAGGCTCGAATCGAATTCAAGCCTAAAAATGTTATACTCGATAAGCTCGCGAGCTTTTTCGAGCTTAAGGTATATTTAAATATATATAATTTTATATTTATAAAATTACTTAGATATATATAGTTGTAAGCTTAATTACATGTTTTAACTATTAAAATTCAAAATATAATAGGGGTATTCTTGTATTTCCAGATAATCCTTAAAAAAAAAAAAGAAAGTCACATATTAAACTTTAATTAGGTCAAGGAGCTTCAGTAGTTCAGCCTTCAATCTTGTCCGCCGTCTTCCTTCTTCTTTCGCACCTCAGCGGCTCAGTCCCTAATTCCCTAAGTCCCTAATCCCCTTCAGCAGTCCAGCACTCCAGCCGTTTCATTTCGCTGTTGCTAACTCCACGCATTTGTTGTCAAATCAAACCCATTTGGATTGTGCAGCCGGTGCAGCCGTGCGGCGAGCAGAAGCTTGGATCGTGAAGCAGGTGCAGTTGTGCAGCAGGTAAGATGTTCCCTTCCCTTCTGTATTTCTTTGGACAATATCGAACTTGAATTTTGATGAGGAGGTTAAATTGATTATTGATTATTTCTTCTTTCTGGTAGTGGTAACGACGGCTGAGTCTTGTTGTCCTATTTTTCTCTATTAGTTTTGCTATCTTCAATTTGTTTGGAAGAATAACTATTCAACTCAGCAGTGAATCATTCTAATAGAACTTGCATTTCTGTTTTCTGTTTTCAATTAATTGGTGGGTATCTGGTTCGATTGCTTTATGTTATTAATGTTTGGAGCTAGGAGAGACCCTGGTGCATCTTTTACGGCCTAACCATTGGGGTGCCATACAAACAAGCTCATAAATATGATCTCAAGTTAATGGGGAGGAGTAGATTATCTCTATTTCACATCTGATTGTCACTTATTTTTATGCTCTTCTTCTTCAGATTTCAGAATGTTGAGAAAAGAAATATTAGCAAAAGCAAATGAACTAAAATTACTATTTGAATGTGGTGGGCTGTGTAAAATGACAATAATTCATTTCCTCCCCTAGTTCTTTTACATATTTGGCTAGCTATCTTTGAAAGTTGTGCTGATACTTGGTCTTTATACTAAGTAAATATACGTGCATGTTGAAATAGCTGTTCCCTTTTGGAATGTACCTCCTGCAGCTTTGCATTCATGTATTTTTATGGGATGAGTTGTGGTCTATTTTCTGCACTGCTCTGCACCTAATGGTTGGTTTTTCTGCAAATGTGAATGTTTAATGAGGTTTACACTTTACACCCAAGAAAATGTCCCTAGTGCATAGTATCTCCCCCTCCTCTTTCTCTCTCTCTCTACTGGTAGAATTGCACAATTAGTTTTGCAAGAGATTGTATAACATACATAGCATCTTTTTTTCATTGTTCTTGTCTCAACCTCATTCATTAAAGATGAATTACCTTGAATAACATATAGGCTGAAGTTGGACCTCATTGAGGGCATTTTTGTTTATGTCTCACAATGTTGTGTGATCATCTATTTCAATTATACCGATCTTGGCAGAGTAATGTCCATCTTGAATGCTATTATTCATGACCTGATGAGCTGGACCTTTATCAGTCATTTACTGCATAAATAGGTTTTATTCAGTTAAATGGGTCTTTTGATCCTGTGGTTTACATAATGAATATTTAATGCCTGTTTGCTATATGCTCTGTGCACAATTTTTTAATTTCTCTCAAGACATGACATGATGCTTGGGTGACATTATATGAAGTGCTTGTTGCACATGTGTCCTGCACAATTTTTCATTGTTCTGAAGGCATGGTTTAGATATTTGATATGTACTAGTTTTTTAATTAGGGTGTGAGAGGAATTTTTGTTGAGCTAAAATTTTGGACAGAGAATTTCTCATCTGGAAATTTTGTTTTCTCTCAAAAGAGGAGAGAGAATGAGGGGAATTGGGCTTGGTAGTTGTCAAATGTCCAACTTTTATTTGCTGTTGGATTTTTTAAGTAAACCATTATGTTACAAATCAAGATAAAAGTGAATGCACAATTCCGTTTGGTTCTTTGGATAGTGTTTTGACTAGTATCAATTTTTACCAGCTGCTATGAGTAACTTTCTAATGATTGGCAAATTTTGAACATATACTACATAGATTAAGTAAGTGATCAGAAAAACTACAAATAAATCTGACAAAAATGCTAAAGATTTCAAGAGCTTTAGCATTTAAATACATGTAATCTACAGCTTGATACATCATAAACTATGCATTTTTCCAGTTCTAATGCAAAGATGATGAACTAAAAACCCACAGGATATGAAAACTGATGTATTCCAAGAATCTTTTATTGATCCAAACTAGCAAAAATTCCCAGAAACCATGTTCCAAAATCAGAAATGGAAACTTGGAGTTTATGTGATATGCAGTGCAGATTTTCTGCCTCTATTAAACTCAAATAACTTTATGTGGTAATAGTCAGCTATTGTGTTCATTTACTAGTTCAGGTCCATTATCTCTATACACTGAGATCATCTAAAATTTGTTTGTTATAATTTTCAGGTCAGCCCATAGCCCCAGTTGAATCTTATTCCAATCGAATTATGTCAGGGAAAGATTCCTCTAATGCAAATAGTGCAGAACAAGATTTGGTAAGAATGGGACTTGGCATAACGGCTGCAAAATTTTGGCAACTTGGCATAACGGCTGCAAAATTTTTGAAGTTTGATGCTTTGGCTTTAAATTGATATTTAAAGCTGGCTTGTCTTAGATTCTCAATCATATGGATGAGTTTGGATAGTGCTGTTCAGTAATGTATAGCAGAGCTTGTATCTTCCATTTTCAAGATTGTATCAAGTCTATCCATCTTTGTGATGCATATGCATTTTGTCTCGATGTAACTTTGCACATAAATTGAGATTTATACTTGAAGTTTTTGCATTTGCATTAGCTTGTCATTTCCCCGGCAAAATTTGTTAGAAAATGTCACTGCCAAAGTGATTTGGTTCAGATAAAAGGCTGAATGAAAGAGCAAATTCTGCTTACTAAGGATAGTAGATTGTTTCAGCAGGCTTTCAACGAGCACAATTTTTATAGATTGTTTCAGCAGGCTTTCAATGAGCACAATTTTTAATGGCTCGAGTTCGAGTTTGAGCTCGACCGCAATTCGAGCAATTTCGAACATGAGCTCGAACCTCACGAATTTCTTACGAATCGAATTCGAGCACGTAAAACTAAGATTCGTCGATCTCGAGCTCGATCTTGAGCCTTAAGCACTTTGTCAAACTCGAACTCGATCAAACTAATATTCGAGCTCGATTCGATTCGTTGACACCCCTAGTTGTGATACGATGGAGATAGAAAGTAGCAGAGATATAGTGGAGATCGGACAAAGGAAGATCCGTGGTTAGAGTAGCACAGACTAAATTAAACCCAAGTCAGACAGGATCCTCTGTCTATTATATGTCCATTTTTCCTGTCTAACACAAAACTATGTAGTTCTACTTATTTATATTGTTGATATGGCACGTAACATTGAATGCATATTTAGAGGGTGTTTGTTAACTGAGTTTCAATTTCAATAATATCCATAAATAATGTTTGTTCATGCCTAATTGTACTCAGAGTCTTCTATTTTGAAATTTCACGCCACATGATTCAGATGAGATTAGACAAGCATTTGAGGACGAGATTTTTGAATTTGTCAAAGTTACAACTACGTACAATCATGTTGATTCAGAAATTAGGCCATCCATGTTAAAATTGAATTTGAAACCCATTTACCAAAACACCCCCTAAATATGCATTCAATGTTATGTGTCATATCAGCAGTATTAATAAATAGAACTACATAATTTTGCATTGGACAGATATAATGCACATGGGATTTCGTCTTGGAACCAAAGGAAACACCATTTCCTATTAGACAGAGAGTTGGACAGGCAGACAGGCAGGCAAGTAGGAAGTTAATAATCCCTCCTCGGTCAGAAGCATACGTTTAAAGAGAAGATATCAGCGTCCAGTTGTAGACGAGCAATAAGAAACATGTGGCTTGAGGCAAGAGTAGCAGAAAAGGATAAAGGCGCTTAAATAACAAACAATCACACAAAAATCAAGAGAAAAAATAGCGAGGTGAAAACCTTTATAGACATTACTTAGATGTTCATTTTTTCAAAATGAACTAGTAATATTGTTGGTTACATCATTATGCTATCCTAATCCTGACTACAAGACTATCCACCTGGTTACGAGACAAAAGCATACAAAAATCCATTGCTCCTCCTTCAAAATAGTACTACGCTGAGCTAGAAGCCAGTGAACTGGTTTGCCATGTCTCAAGACAGCAGATGGAGAAAACAGGGTTATGAAAAGACAAAAGCTATACAAAGCACATATCTGTGGCTAAAACAAACAGCAAATCAGTTCCTTCAAAAGCTAGCATTAGCGTGTTAAGTTTCGCCACTTGTCCTTCAAATCAACCTAGAGACAATAATCAGTGGTAATTAATATACATTAAAAACCAAGTGCCAAGAAGATTAATTTTGCAGAACATTTACCTCAGTTCTCTCGTCAAATACATCACGATATGCATTCAAAATAACTTTCCAGTTTCCTCTTCCATACCTGCAACAAGGTCATTACAAATATATTGTTTTAGAACTTGAGCAAGTCTGACATAACCATGTGTCCTATATCACTCTAGAGCAAGTAGGAAGTGATTGAACAAGATTGGCAGAAAAGCGCCGCCACTGAGTACCCAAATAACAAATCATGTTCACAGCAAAATGGTAAGCCATGTAAGACAATGGAAATCAACTGTAATGCTTCGTCTGAATGCAATAAATTACATACTTCTCTACACCAATCCTCAACGTCTCTTCTTCTGATGTACTCCATCTCTTAAATTTTCTCCTTTTCTTCATATTATTGATTTCATATTTCCTCAAAGGAGAAACTACCCTTCTCTTTGGGCTAGGTAACTGAACTCCATTTCCAGGATTTGGTGAATCTCCAGCCAATGCATCAACTGAATCGTCCCACTGAAAAACAATTTAGAATTTTTTAACAAGAATAAAATTCCACATCCAAAGGAAAGTTCCATACTTGGAACCAATTTTGTGTACATCCAAGATCAACAACATTTAGCAGAAAAATAGGGAAAGGAAAAAACAAGTTTTTGGAATATGCAGCATAATCAAGGCAAGTTACATAACTCTCAAAAAAAAAAAAAAACCTGTCAAATTTCCTAGTTGGAGTCTTGGAGAACGTGGTGAAAAAGCAGTGATTAAGTGAACCAGGTATCTTACTAAATCCAATAGCTGACTGATCAGAAACTATGCTCGTGTTATCATATACGCTCCTAGTTCAATCCATTGAGAAAGAACAAACGACGCCATAGCTCATAAATGATGAATCTATGCATTACAGATGTGAACTAGAACATGTTAAGCCCATACATATCTAATCTCACTGATTCTATCAGTCAAACTAGGTGATTGAGATAAAACAAGTAAAGGAAGAAAACATTTGGATTGGCAAAAGTAGACGGACAAGAACTAACATGGGAGAGAAGAAAACAATTAATACAATCCTTGATTAACTATCAGTCTATTACAGTGTTCAAGGAACCCAAGCCAATCTTTAATCGTCTCCAACAGAGCCTTTCATTGCTTCCCACAACTAACATTAGAAAAGATTGCAATGCCCGTATTTTTCTCTGAAGGCAACCATTTTCGAGCTCCATTGTTATTGAACCTACACGTGCAGCCCTTAGTATAGGAATAGGAGAATTAGCAGACTCCATCCATCCCATATAGTATGAAATAGATCTTGGTCTCACACTAAATCAAAAAAATAGTAATAAATATTCATGGAACTAGGACAACAGAGAATTCTATACCGAGTGAATCATATAGCCAGCCACTGCAATCATATCAATGAATCAAATAGCAACAATTGTAAGGTGTTTCTAACCAGAAGCATTATCACAGATCATGCAGGCTAGTAGTACTTCTCGCATAAGGGAATTTTAAGTTTTATCAGTACTTAAAGAAGATGCCAAGTTCAGTGACATCCCAAATAACTAAGTTTTATAATGATCATTATAAAATTGATAGGCATGTAATGAATGCAGAATGCCAATCTTTCAAACCTTTGGATTATGTGTCATGAAGTTATTAAACCCCTAATTACTTTAGAAGAGTAAGAACCAAGCTCATACGTCATAACTATAACAAAATTGCACAAGCCTCGAAACAAAGTCAAAATGTATAGCCAGAAAGATACAACTTGGAACCCAAAATATATAAGACTAGAACCCAAAAAAATCTAAACCACTAGATAACAAAATTTTGGAGTGTATCCTTTTTCAGAAGACAAAGCCTTTATAGCCATCTACTTCGCTAGATAAAGGAGATCCAACACTAATTCAGAATTGTAAATAACACATTACCTCAAAAGTACGAGCAGTGCTGCTTCGTGCCATTAAACTCTGTCTTGGTGCATCTTTCTGATGCTCACAGCAATGATTACCCAGAGTCCCTTCATTAGCTTGAACAGCTCCAGAGCTCTCAGCAATGGAAGGGTTTGCTCCAACATGATTTTCTTCCACAGGCTGCTTACCTGCATCTTTTCTTTCAATGCTAGAAACCACGGTATCAGCAATGTTTAAAGCATCAGGAAGGGGATCCTTTACCACAGCTTTTAGCTCCAACGAACTTGACTTAAGAGCTTCCTGCACTTCACGCAATTCAGGAGTAGATGGCAGATCAAACGTTTTGCCAGAAATGTCAGCTCCAGAAGCGTCACCATCTATGATCTTAGCACCTCTAGACGTCCCAGATGGAGCACCTCGGATTCGTTTAGAAGCAACATGCTTCCGCCTGGAAGCAACATTTGCTCTCTGCACTTCTACATGAATTGAGAAACAACCACCTAAACATGCTAGTAAAATCAATACAGTCCCAACCGAAGGGAAAAAATAAATCATGCATATTCAATAACAAATAAAGCTACAGCATTCATAAAAATCATCATCTTCTGAACTTTTTGCTAATCCCAGCTAAACATATGAACCAGATGCAACGAAACTCACCTCTATTAGCATCTCTAGGACCCGAACTTTGAATTGCCCCGCTATGGGTCCCTTTGAATCCGAGAAGCCCCTTTAATTTATCATCAGCCCTCAATGCCTCAGCTACTAATTCCAGAAAAGAAGGCCCGATATCATCTTTTTCCTCTCGAACATAAAGCCTAACCGCCCCAACCGCATCAAGGCCTTTACTCTTCTGCAACACATTATCCCAAATACTCTCATCCCACACTGCAGCCTCGAGCTCATCTTTCCAACTCTTCAGTTCCTCCGAAATCAAACCCACCTTCTCCGCGTTCTCCATTTTACACACTCTCCCTCTCCAAATCCTCCTGACCGCATCGAAATACCTAAATTTACTATCAACGTCCTTATCATTCAGAAACTTTACAGTACAAGCCACAGCCACCGAGCAATAGGCGGCCTTGATTAGGTCAGAATGTTGCTTAATCTTGTCCTGGAAGTCTAATTCCTCAATTTGCTCGAGGATATCAAGGATCTTCTCGGAGACCGAACCGGCGGAGATTTCGGATTCGATTCGTCGTAAGAGGAGGGACTTTTTGAGACCTGAATTTTCGTTTGTGGGAGGGAGGATGCTAATCAGGGAGCTAACTATGCGGTCGTCTAGGGGTTGCCGGACGAGGAATTCGAGAATCCACCGGGCTATGTCGACGTCGATGTCAACATCCATCGAGAATGCATGAAATTGAAACCCTAAAATATACTGAACATTTGAAAGATACAGAGAGAAGTTGATGTCACCAAGTTAGCAGGGCTGGCTAGATTGGAACGTTTCCAGTCTCCACTGTTCAAACGGAAGAAGACACAACTACGGAAATGATTACTAAATTAAAGGGATAATTTCAGAAACCTCCAATTTCACTGGCCTCCTTGAGGTCTGTAAAATTACACAAACCTCCCATAAGATTAACATTTTAGTAACAAATTTAGTCCAAATTAGAAAAAGTAATGTTAAAAAAGTATTTTATGGAGAGAAATGAAACTTTTATCTCATAATTATCCCTTATATATATATAAGTTGTATTAATAAAAAAATAAAAATAATTAAAAATTATAAACAATTAACACACGCATTTCACTATTTAAAAATTTCACATTCAATATATTAAATAACATAAATAAGCAATAAAACTACACTAACAATCACAAGATTCAGTAAAATAGACCATTCATCACTCTTAACATTACTTTGATTTTTGTGATTTTGGAAAAATAAAGAATTTTTTAATTTTGCCTTTTTTCTCCTTTACTTCCACGAAATTACTTTACAACTATTACAGTTTTAAGAGTTTCAAAAAAAATTTCTCATGAACAATCTTCTTTTGCCCTATGTTTTTCTTTTACCAAAACCCTTATTATCACATTGTGTACAACTGGTTTCTAATTATTTTCAAGTTCTATCAATCACAAAATATGGCAATTTAGTATATCAATTGGCCTTGTTTTATAATTGCAAGTCACTGTTCACTATTAAAGAAATTCTCAACAATTATTTTTGTTCATTAGTTATTAATACTTGATCAATGCTCCAATTATTCAATCGTTAGATATTAGTTTCTATAAGATATAATATTAATGTTTTAAGGTATATGAGTATTTTTTCTCCATGTGATGTAAATAATTAGGCCCACAATTCTACCAAGGAAGGTAAGTGTAATTTTATAAACCTCAGAGAAGACCAGTGAAATTGTCAATTTTTATCCCTAAACTATCCCCAAATTTTATAAACCTTGAATTATCCCTAAATTAATTTGGGTATACTTGAAACTCCAATCTAGATTTTTTCAAGTTCAATTTTGTAAATTTAGAATCGTTAAGTTTTCTATGCATTTATTATCTATTAATAACAAAAATGTTTCTTTAGTTTTAGAGAAAAATGTTATTTGCATTCTTGTGCAAATAACATTTCCCTAGTTTTTTAAATATATTTTTTTAGTGTGAGTAGGAGTTTTCAACCTCATAACCTTCCACTTAAACTCCTTTCTTTCATACCACTCAATCCATCCATCTCTTACATTTTCCTAATTTTATCATGATACTTTATGCATCACTTGTACTAATTTGAAAAAAAGTAAAAGTTTGAATAACTCTATTCATCATTTATCATTTATACGATGATTACTTTGTGATTTGTAGAAATTTTCATCAATTCTCACTCAGATGAGTCAACACACAGTTCAACTTGACGTATAGTTTTTCGTTCTTCTTTTTTTTTAAAAAAAAATTTGAACTATGCTTCAAACTTGAAAAAAAAATCCTTTGTAAAATAAAACGAAGCTCAAACATGAGATGAATCTCATATTTGAAAATGTTTTGTAAAAGGGAAAATGAAAAATTCAAGAATTACAATCCATGGTATAAATTTTGAAAAACTCATAAATGAGACATAGGTTACTGATCATAAATTTGTGTTGTAAGTAAAATTATCCATTATGAACAATTAGTACTCGCGTGTACATGTTTAAGCATACATAAGTGCACTGTATATCAAATTAAATGTGTACATATGTAGCTACATTTACTTCAATATACGTTTTTATGTTTTGAAGTGCATTTTTTATTCAACAAAAGTTCACATTATTATGAGAATGCTTTGATCATTTAGAATTAATTTATACATTATTTTAATTTAAGTAATCCATATTTCATTCACAAATTCTCCAAAAACTATGCATTCGTCCCCTAGACTCCCCAATGGTTGGATACTAATACACTTGCTGCGCATGCATTTATTGTTAGTCTTATTTTATCAGACCAACATATTGTCAAGTAAATTGGACTTTTAGAGAAAAGATTGCACATAATTCAGCTTAATTTGTTAAAACTTTCAATCTAGTCGGAAATTTTCTTGAAACCTGGTCAAGCAAATGGTACTAGAGAAATACCAACAATCTCATTGATAAAATTATTTTATTTCTATCAAAAAAATACAACACGCACAAAAAGGTAAATGAGCAATGTCGTATGTGGTGAAATTGGCAGTTTTGGGAAAAGCTGGATTGAGTACTGTTTTCAGAACAAACACAGGACGTGTGCCAAAATTGCAAAAGCCTGATTTTAGTTCATTTAGGTCAAAAATGAGATAAACTCATAAATACTAAGGCCCATTTGGATTGTAGTAACTTATTAAAAAAATACTTTTTAAATAAAATTTTTAATAAAAGTACTTATTATGTGTTTAAATACATTTAAGTATATTATTTAAAAATATAATTTAATAAGTACTTATTGTATTAGATAATGTATAATTTAAAAATTTTTAAATATATTTATTTTTTTATTTAGTGGCTAATATATGATAAAATGATTAAAATTAATATTTTATTTTTTAAATTACAAAAGTTACTTTAAAAGCATCAAATTAGAGTTTTTGCAAAAAGTGTTTTTAATAGTAAATGTTATACTCTTAATTTTGTGAATGATATTCATCAAATGCCTTAAAAATATTTTTTTAATCAATGGCACCGTAACTTCAAAGGGGGCATGAATGGAAACAGACATTAAACAAAAAAAAAAAGAAAAGAAAAAAAAGAGCGAGAGTCCTCGTGGACATGGGAGTCCTGGCGTATATTTGCTCGCCGCCTCTAAGAGGCCGCCAATTGGTCACTTAAACATCTACAGTTGCGTAGTAAGCAAATCAGACCGGACTACGGCCGAGGTTGGACGGCAGTTTTTCAAGCTCAAGCTAATTACCTATTTACCATTACAAAGAAAGGGAGAGACAGCAACACGACATCGTATTCAGGCATCTGAAAGTCTCTTTCCTGCCGCTCTCTCCCAATTCGAATAAAGTAAAAGAATGGCAATCGCCGGTTGTGCTTTCTCATCGGACCACATCGTGATAAAGTCGCCGAACGATAGGCGATTATACAGATATATTCAACTCTCCAATGGCCTCTGTGCTCTTCTAGTTCACGATCCTGAGATTTACTCCGAGGGCGACGGAGCGCCGGATGGTGCCAAAGGCCGTCATATATCCGACGCCGACGAAGCCGAAGACAGTGAAGACTACGAAGATGATGATGAAGTTGACGACGACGACGAAGACGAAGAAGAAGACGAGATTGTTCAAGATAAAGAAAAGAAAGGTGTTTCTCAGAAAAAAGTAAGCTTTATTTGGTTTCAGTGCTATGTTAACCAATTTATTTATAGGTTATTGTGATGTTCTCTGGTGAGATTGGTTATCGGTAGTCCATAATTATGATTTTTTTTGGGTAATTCAGGCAGCGGCTGCAATGTGTGTTGGTATGGGCAGTTTTGCGGATCCTTGTGAGGCGCAGGGTCTAGCACATTTCCTAGGTTTGTGTTATCTGTCAACAATTTGTCAAAGTTTAAATATTGCCATGCTGGGTTAGCATTAAATGATTGTCTAATAGCACAAACGTGGGCATCAAGATGACTCTTTTCCTTTTTCCCCCTATCTTTCTTTTTTCTTTTTTAGCTTAAGATCTAATGTGATTAACAATACTGGTTTCGAAGTTACACAAAAGGTTATTGTGTATGATTAATCGTCAAAGCTTCTTAATCATGAACAGAGGTCACGTTAATTCAGGTAGCTCTTCTATTTTTTTTTTGTTGGGGTTTATGTACCAACCATAAAATATGATATTTTTCCCAAGTAAGCTTTGCTGCTTGGTCCAAAGAGTGCTAATTTTTACTCTAGTATTCATCTTATCCCACACAACAAACTGCATATGTTGGTGCCTGGTTATTTGATATCCAGCCTAGTTCTTAAAGAAGTAAAAAGGCTGTCAATGCTTGGGGATTCCCCAATCTTGTGTACTCATTCTTGTTCATCAATACAACTTGGGCACTTAAGAAGAAGAAGAGAGGGCCTTTTCTGGCATTCTCTTGTTGGGTTTGAGGGGAAGGTTTGGGTTCGGGCTGGAGTTCGTATACAGTACTTATTTTTGTGAGTTTCTTGCAGAACACATGCTTTTCATGGGAAGTACTGATTTTCCAGATGAAAATGAGGTTTGTTCATTAATTTGAATTGGTCTTTTTCTTGGCATAAAGGGTTCTAGTTGCAATAGAGAGAGATCTAACCTCATGTTGTACGAGAGTTGAATTTTCATTTACTATGAATTAGGAAAATTCTTTGGCTTTGCAGCTTGACTTTTCTCTTTGTTAGTATGATAGTTATCTGTCAAAGCACGGGGGATCATCAAATGCATATACAGAAACAGAGCATACCTGCTACCATTTTGAAGTTAATAGAGAGTTTCTCAAGGGTGCCTTGAGAAGGTAAATGACGATTTCTTATACTCTATAGTCCATAGAGCAATATTTACTAGGCATAATCTACAAACTTTAGTTCCTAATTATGTGCTTCTACCAAGTTATGCTAAAAAAGCAAGAGTTTACACAACCTAAGCTTTGGAACTAAGAAAAATACTATTATTACAAGTGCATCAGTCGCTGGTGGAAATTAGAAAATTTACTGTTAGCTTCACAGGTGACTCACGGAAAGGAGGGAAAGATAATTTAGCTTTGTGTGTTTGTAGTTTGTAGGAAAAACTTCCCACTCCAGAATGTTTCTGCATCTTTTTGCATTATATGTCTTGCGAATCCAACTTTTGTAGGAAATGAGTGAGTTATAGAATATGTCAAAAATCACCAATCATTGCCCATTTACAAGTTTTTTCCTTGTTAGAATAATGTAGAAGTAATTTCCATTTTCCTTTACTTCACTTTTCTTTTCATAGATGATTGTAGGTAACATAATATCAACTTCTCCTTTAACTAAGTTTTAAATCGTGAAGGCAAGATTCTTTTTATGGATTGGGAAGTTAACCAATTTTGTTGCTTTGTTTTTCAGATTCTCTCAGTTTTTCATTTCACCTTTAGTGAAAGCTGAAGCAATGGAGAGGGAGGTGCTAGCGGTCGATTCAGGTATATTAATCTTATATAAATTTGTCAATTCATAAGCTCTCTTTCTCTTAATGAATTTCTTGCTGGCTTTTTGGCCTGAGGCTGAGTGTTATTGCATCATGTGATCTGGATGTAGAATTCAATCAGGTATTGCAAAGTGATTCCTGTCGCTTGCAACAACTACAATGCCATACGTCTACTCCTGGTCATCCATTTAATCGATTTTTTTGGGGTAAGCTTTTGATCTTCTTACCCAAATTTTGTTGACCAAACTTTCTGTGGACTTCTCTTCTTTATAACCTTTGTTTGTAATAATGTGAAGGGAATAAAAAGAGCCTGGTTGATGCAATGGAGAAAGGAATCAATTTGCGGGAACGGATTTTGAATTTATACAATGAAAATTATTATGCAGGAGCAATGAAACTAGTTGTAATAGGGGGAGGTAAGTTATCTGAGATATAATACATACTGTGTTGAATGAGGTTTTAATTTTGCATATTAAGCCAATTTTAATGTGATGTTTTGTTGAATAATGTGAATGCACTAGTGAATTTTCGTCATGACTCTAGTTTTTGTAGAATAAATGTCATGAATAACTACTCAGTTGCAAAAATTAGTGCGGTAGGGTTTGAGAACTTTTGCGATGGACTTTTAGTTTTGTCAAGAGAAAAGAAAAATGTTTTCTGTTTTGATGCCTTGAACTGCAGCTATTGATCTGGCACTTAGATGAACATTGCTGCTATTTATTTATTTACAGTATTTTTTTGTTTTCTTTTTCCTTCATTTTTAAAACTCTTTCACTCGATCCAGTTTTTGGTGAGTTTGAGTGTCTTCACAGCTCATTTTTGTACTACTTTATAGTCTACTACAATTTCTTGTTAATACTCAACTGCTTTATTTTTTTCAGCAATGAGTACTTTAGACTTGTATGTGATACGTAGGGTTATAAGGGTAGAAATTGAATTCTCCAAATAATATTTTCTGATATTATTTTCTTTGCTGCAGAGAGTCTTGATGTACTTGAAAGTTGGGTGCTTGAATTGTTTAGCAGTATCAAGAAAGGTATTCATACAAAGGAAGTGTCCGTGCCAGAACTTCCTATCTGGAAAGCTGGTAAACTTTACTGGTTAGAAGCTGTTAAAGATGTTCATATCCTTGATTTGTCATGGACATTGCCTTCTCTCAGACATGAGTATTTGAAGAAAGCTGAAGATTACCTGGCTCATCTCCTTGGGCATGGTGAGGAGTCTGCACATAAGCTATTCATCTTCTCAATTAGAAACAATGAGATACTGAGTCATTGTCCATTCCGCCTTTCTCCATTTTTTTTGTTAGGAAAATTAAGTATACATCTTATGCTCTTCATCTGTGACCCACCTACTCTTTTTGTTCGAGAATATACGGTTGTGTGCCTTTTCAATTAGAGAGGGAAACACTTGCTAGATGTACTGACGTAGGAAAATTTGTAGATAATTATTCTGTATGCAATTAACTTCGTCTTCATAATTTCATTCTTTTTCTAGTCTGCCATTGAATTTGATCTCCAGACAAGTGTTTGACACCAAGCATTGAGGGGAGATAATTATGGCTTCTTGGCCTAATGATTGAAGCTAATCAAGAGGCTATCTTTTGTTCCCTCCTGCTTTGTTTAACCTCTTACGAAGTATCATATATCACATTGTGAATTTGGTTTCTGGATTGAAGTGATTATGTACTGCATGCCTATTGGTGGAACAGATAGACCCGTGTATTTTACTAGAAAGTTATTTACTTTTAGAGTTCATCAAACATATCTTCGAAGTTTCCAAAGTGTTGCTTGTCTTAGATGCCATGTTTACGTGTATATTTGCTTTACCTCACATCACTTTTAACTGGTTGCTTGTGACGCTCAGAGGGCAGGGGTAGTTTGCTTTTTTCTCTAAAAGCTAAAGGCTGGGCAACATCTATTTCTGCTGGTGTTGGGGATGAAGGAATGCAGCGTAACACAATGGTCTACATTTTTGGCATGTCCATACACCTCACTGACTCTGGCTTGGAAAAGGTAGGTTCTCCCCCTTTTTGATATTTCTTGTGGAAAGATGTGGCTTGCTCCATATAAAATCTTTTTTTTTTTTTTAAATTCTTAATGCAAGTTTCAGTTGATTGTCTCTCCTTGACCTTGTTAGGTGGGTTGCTTATGAAAATGCTCAATGATTCTTTTTAACTGGACAGAGGTCCATGTAATTATATTGGACTATAGAAATTTGTGTTACCAGGGAATGCCCTATCATGCTCATGCAGATTTTTTTAGTTGCAATTCTAGAACTTGTTGATGGGCAGCTGGTGATTTTGGTTTGTGTTATTTGTTACAACTAAAGCATGGTCTCTGATTAGGCATTTTATTGCAAACGAAGCACAGCATTTGTATACCAAAGTGGAGTCCAAGCTGCCTTAGAAAGTCCATCCAAGTTGTTTATACAATTATTGCATGGATTCTTTTCTTTAGAAATTATAAAAATGAAGTGGTATTTTGTCCTTTACTATTGTATTTTGATGCAATCAAGGAACTCCTTCTCCAATTTTCCCAAACATTGTCTGAAAATTGTAAAGGAGCTAGATACATGTTATTTTAGCTATTTTACAATTGGTGCATACATGGGTTTCCTTGGTTTCTCTTCACCATTTCGTTATGCTTTTCCCTTCTAAATCATTTGTAGTTTTATTTCATTTGAAAAATTGGATGAGTGTGCAAATTTGCAGGAAACAAACCCATCCATGTATTTTTATACAGGATGGGTAGGGGTTTGAATCTAAAAAATGTCTAACATCAGAGTTTTATTGCTTCTCTAAGATCGGTTTCGGTTATGTCAAAATGCACTCTGTTGGGTTCCTCCCACATGGCTGACAGCAAAAACTGGGGTTTAGTATTCCAAGATTTGTTAATTCCCTTGGGACCTTCCTGATAGCCTTCAACTAAGCAAAAAGACATATATAGCATCATCTCTATGTACCACTTCAGTTGAAAGGGGCTTGCAAAAGTTTGTCAGCCATCTTATGATGTAAAAACAGACAGTCTATTTGGCAAGATCATCCTAACTTTTGTTCTTGTAGCACCAATTTGGATGTATGCTCTTCCTAAATTATCTATAGTCAGTATTGAATCACATACAGCTGTCTACACAAAATTGTCATCTTCTTGGGGTCCCTGTGGGCTACACTGCTGTACGGCAGAATTCTCCTTCTATTAGCCTTTGTGCCAAGGTTTTTAGCAAAAAACTATTGGTGTAAATAAATCTCTGTATTTCCCTCACCCTTTGCCTTCTACGTCTTTGTTTAATAAGCACCGCTTCGCAATCCTGAATGTCTAGTCTGAAATGAATCAAGGAAGCTCTGTTGCTTGTATTTCTAAGAATTCTGATGTCAGAGCATGCCGATTCCCTGTAATAATTAAGAGATGGTAAACTTTCTGAGCAAGCTGATTTTCTGCCCCAGATATACCAAAATGTAATCTCTTTCCTTTACCAACCACAAAACTGATGATCTGGAGACATTCTGCTAAACATCTTACACCTTTCCCTGCTGAAAATCTGCTGCCAAGTTGCTAGCTTTCCATGCTGAAATACTGTTGTCAATTTGGCTCTCTTAAGAGAGCAAAGCTGGTTTTAATTTCATTCTATGCCATGGGCCACAAGTTTGAGGTGCATACTTATTGTTTTGTGAAGTATTCATGATATTAAGTTTTTGATGCTGATGGTACAGATCTTTAAGGTTATTGGCTTTATTTATCAATATATCAAGTTATTGCATCAAGTTTCGCCCCAAGAATGGATTTTTAGGGAACTCCAAGATATTGGAAGTATGGATTTCCAATTTGCCGAGGAGCAACCTCAGGATGAGTATGCTGCAGAGCTTGCAGGTCAACTTTTTGGTTTTAACGTTCTTTTTAGTTTTAGTTTTATAGACAAACTTGGTTTACCACTTAGTCTACTGTCTCTTTTGTAATGATGGATGTCAAAGTTAGATTTGCTTTTGGATCTTCCTGCATTACTTGGTTCACATCTATTGAGCTTTTATTCCTGGGCTTTTACTAAACTAACATGCATGAAAGTAACATCCTGATATTACTATGTCTTACCGAAAATATGTCAATGGTAAAATTAGCTGACAAGCCCAATAGTTTCTTTAACTTTTTAGTCATTAGTTGACTGTTCAGAAGCTCATTGGAATTTGATGTTATGGTTAGATGTTAAAAGTTAAATCTTGATCAGATGATTGTTAGAACTTAGGAAAAGCTATTAAGAATCTCTCCTTCTGATATATTTCTAATTCACAAAGATATCCTCTTAGCCTATATTACCCAAATCTTGGATGGAAAAGCTACAAGTAGAATCCGTAGATTTTTGAATGAATAGAATTGTTTGCAGACTGTTCCCTCGCGTACCAGGCCAGTGGTGACTGCCCATTCTATAGCTTAACCATTTATTGACCTAGATGGACTTGCTCTCCCAAAAAGTTAGACCTTTTTAGCCACTCAAAGGTCTACTAAATGAGAGATGGACAGAAGTTTAACTTTTATCTGTATGAATATAGAGAATTACTTTACATCACGGAAAATGCTGTTCTCAAAGGCGTTTCCTGTTCACCCTACTATCTGCCAATTTGTTTTGTGTGTACTGTTCAACAGTGCAAATGTAACTTTTCTGCATCTCTTTATTTGCAAAAGCTATATATTACCTGTCTCATGTTTGAAAATTTGTTGCTGCAGAGAATCTGCTTGTTTATCCTCCAGATCATGTTATTTATGGTGACTATGCTTACAAATTATGGGATGAGGAGATGATAAAGCATGTGTTGGATTTCTTCAGGCCTGAAAATATGAGAGTTGATATAGTGACTAAGTCATTTAACAAATCACATGGTGAGTTTTTCTTTCATGTTTCAAATAGAGTGCTATGGAATAATTTATTTCATGCTTCAAATATTTTTCATTCGCAAAACTTGATTCTTTGATGATGTAAAGGATTGTCAAAATGTGAGGCTAGTTATGAACGAGGGGAAGGGGAACTTGTCAGGATAGCTCCAGAAAATTGTTGCTTCATAGGGAAAGAAGTTTATTCATAGTGTACAAGAATTCATTAAAAAAAAAAGGATAAATCATTCTGAAGAAAAAAGCAGTTTGAAATGGCCATCTTCTATCAAAAGGAAGATATTAGAAAAAGGATGCTTCAGTTCTGGATTAAATGTCTCTCCTCTGATGACAGATGTCCAAAATGAGCCATGGTTCGGTTCAAAGTATGCTGAGGAAGATATTCCATCTTCTTTGATGGAATTATGGCTGGACCCTCCAGAAATTGACATGGCTTTGCATCTTCCTGTGAAGAATGAGTTTATTCCAGTTGATTTTTCCATTCGAGCAGAGAGTGCATCTGGTGAGCTTGCAGGTGTGTCTACCCCGAAATGTATTCTGGATGAACCACTGATCAAGTTTTGGTACAAGCTTGATAAGACTTTTAAGCTTCCTCGTGCAAATACGTATTTCCGTGTCACATTAAATGGGGGTTGCGGTAATCTGAAGAATGCTCTGTTGACTGAATTATTTGTGCTTCTTCTAAAAGATGAGCTGAATGAGATTGTGTATCAGGTTGTTTTCTTAATTTTTAGTTGCAAAAAGATTTGTTTTTGGTTTTTTTCAAACTTTTGAGCATGATAAGTGTATTGGGTAGTGTAATTGGTAGTTTTTGATGTTTTTAATGCAGGCAAGTGTTGCAAAATTAGAGACTTCTGTGTCGTTGTATGGGGACAAACTGGAGCTAAAGGTCTATGGTTTCAATGATAAGCTTCCAGTTCTTTTGTTCAAGGTTTTGACAATGACGAAATCATTTTCACCAAAGGATGATCGTTTTATGGTATGTCTTAAGGAGATAATGTGGGCTTCATTTCTTCAACGAATTGTTTATCTTGATACTTTATAGGATCATGTATGGGAGAGCAAACATATATATCTTGAGTAGGATTCTTTGATATCAGAGAATGAGATATTGAGTCATCATTGACTTTGCCCTTATTGGGAACATTTATCGGAGTGAACAATCTCTGTGAGTGCTGGGTAGTGTAAAAAAAAAGGCTAAAAAAGTAAACTGGTGTCATTTTGTACGTAGAGACTGTAGATGATATATGGAAAATTATATCTATACATCCATGCAAAGAAGGTAATTAGCAAATGGCCTTCTCCACTGTCTTGTTGATTTATTCTTCGTTGCATTAAAAAAAATCCTGAAATTCTTTGCTTCATTTAAATCAAAGGTGAATTTAGACAATGAACTTTCTGACTTCATGTCAAAAAGCCAACAACAGACTGATCCATTATCTCATACTAACAAGAATAACAGCTTGCATGAAAAAATCTTCATTACATTTATTCTTCTAAACAATCCCAGGTCAGAGAGAGGTTATATCCATGGTCATACCCTTCTTACTTTTCTGCCCCAACCAACCAGTCACTGATGGGTTTCCTCACATACGTACTATATTATGTGCTACTGTGTATGCAAACAGAAAATTATATATCTCTGTGTATGGGTCTTTCTTTTTCTTTTTTTTTTGTGTTATTACATTGCATTATGCTTGTTATAGTGCAAAAACTATGGATTCTTGGATATCGTAACTATATGGTGCAAGTTCTAGCAGGATTTTTTTTCCCAAGAAAGTGCTGCTTTTCTGTTCTTCACTAGCTCTTCTTTTGGTCTTTTCTGAGGAAGAAAATCTGGTAAAAATAGTGGGACCTTTTTTGAATTACAAAGAGGTACAGAACCACTTGAGAGAGTCAGAAAGAAGTAAGATTGGCACCTGATACCGGAACTCTTGAACTGATTATAGCATAAACCTTATCTTTCATCATTTTATTGGAATTTTGTAGCTTATGCTCTGCTTATCGGGCATTTTCTTGTTGGTTTGGACCTCAAATTTGTTGTGGCATTTTGGACAGCGTACTTTGTTGTATAACATTTCCTGAATTGTGCTTTGGACTGTGCTGCAGGTTATTAAAGAAGATATTGAGAGGACTTTAAAGAACACAAACATGAAGCCTCTGAGCCATTCATCTTACTTAAGATTGCAAGTATTGTGTCAGAGTTTTTGGGATGTAGAAGAAAAGTTGAGCTTGTTGAATGATTTGTCCCTTTCTGACTTAAGGGCTTTCATTCCAGAACTTCTTTCCCAGGTCTGGTATTTAAATATGAAAATTCTTCGTTTCCATGAAGTATTTCAATGACTTCGGACATACCATAGCTATATGATCTTTGATTTCCTTTATACCATAATTGTTTTGGTAAGATTTGTTGCTTTTAACGGACTGCAAAATGCTTTCCCAAGTTGAATGTGTTAGTGAAACTTTGAAATATGTGAAATGAATGAAGTTTGTTCAGCCAAAGTTCATACCCTTTCTTATTTTAAAAAATGAAGGTATGCAGCATAGTGGATGTAAATGAGATATCGTTGTTCAGCCTTTGCTTCCAGCCCTAAAAAAACCTGGCTTCCATTAGTTGTTAACAGAAATTCTTGGATTGATACAGCCTTTGGGTTTTAATGGTGCTGATATTCTTTAGTCAGTTAAAAAAGTTGATGATGTCCCTTTATAGGAAAATAAACTACTAAACTACATCTATAGCTTGGAGTATAATGCGTCTATTACCTTCAAATGGGTATGTCTTAGTACTATAATCCCTCTGTAGTAAGGATATTAAGAGTTTGGGATTGCATCTCCTACATTTGAGAACAAGATAAGCTTTGAGGTTGATGGGACAGACAATGCAGTCCACTTCTCAACCATAGGAGAGTCAAATATCAATTCTTGACTTCACCAGTTGAACGGAGAAGTTTTTGGTCCAGAAAACTTTCTGGTTATGGGCGATCTGCTCTATCAAGTATGAAGCCCTCTTTGTTGTTCTACCGGACTTCTGGCATCAAAGGAGGTGTATATTCTGGTTTGCATCTTGTTATTCCCAACTCTTATGGGAGTTAGGGAGTACATCATTACTAGTGCTGTAGAAAGTGAACAAGGGTATGTTATGACCCATTATACTGGATGTTTTGTGGTTTGCATTATATCATCTCTAGGCAGCAGCTCTTTTGAAGTTTAGCATCGCTTTTCTAGGCTTTGTATTGATTGCCACCTGTCTTCTTGCAGCTCTATATTGAGGGCCTTTGCCATGGCAATTTATTGGAAGAAGAAGCAGTTGTAATATCTAACATTTTCAAAAGTAACTTCTCTGTACCAGCACTCCCTGTTGAGATGAGGCACAAGGAGTGTGTAATGTGTCTCCCTTCTGGTGCTGATCTGGTTAGAGACATCAGAGTGAAAAAATAAACTGGAAAAGAACTCTGTGGTTGAGGTAATAACATAATGGACCTATTTGTGGGTAATTTTCTATTGGATCCAATGCATTGAAATTCGTATATTTTATTGTTGTGTGGTGGTTTTGCTTTTGCTTTCAGCTATATTACCAGATTGAACCGGAACTGGAGTCTGGGTTGACCAAACTGAAAGCACTAGTAGATCTGTTTGATGAAATTGTGGAAGAACCACTTTTCAATCAGCTCAGGTATATGAAATTTATACCTTGGTGGTAGTTTTGGAGCGTTTAGGTTCCGTTTGACATGAATATAAATGAGAAGCCGTGGTAGGGCAATGTTCTTTTAGTCATTATCTCCCTTCCTGCACAATCCAACCCCCCCCCCCCCCCAAAACCCCAAAAAACCAAAAAAAAAAAAAAGAAAACGTTTGCATATTTCTCTTTGTTTGTGAAAGGAATTTCATCCATAGGTTAATTGTCTGTTACTCTTAATTTACTTCTCCAATTGTGTTCAACTTAGGACAAAGGAGCAGCTTGGTTATGTCGTCGACTGTAGCCCACGTGTGACATACCGCATAATGGGGTTTTGTTTTCGTGTTCAATCTTCTGAGTATAATCCTGTGTACTTGCAAGGGAGGATCGATAACTTCATAAATGGCATAGAAGAGATGTTGGTAAGATTTAATTTTTTCATGCTCGAGTGATTTGTGTTGGTGACCCCTTCTGGGGAATGGTTCTTTATCTGGCATGCATTTGACATATGAAACTACTTAGGGTGTAATGGATAGAATTAATCACCTTTGATGCTTTGTATACATCTTGTGAGTAAGTTGGTGGGATTTTTTCCATCATAAAATTTAAGAGGTAAGATGAGGATAGCGAGATGAAGGGTTAGATTATAGAATGGTCAGATTCTTGTCCTCACTGCCTATGTTTTTCTTGATTAGGACATTATCTTAACTGATGATTTCAATATTGTTGATATATTCTTTCTTCTGTGCTCAGTTTGGCATGATTTGTAAGAGGTCTAAGTTTTTCTTTTTAATACTGCATTTGGTTGTTGGTTTTTGACACAAGCATTTGTATGTTGGAAATTCTTTTGCATTTCAGGAGGGACTTGACAATGAATCTTTTGAAAATTACAAGAGTGGTCTGATGGGAAAGCTTTTGGAGAAAGATCCATCTCTTTTGTATGAAACAAATCGTTTTTGGGGTCAAATAGTTGATAAAAGGTATGCTAGCTTCATACATGTCTCCTGGAGCTGTAAAGAATCTTTTCTTTTTTTAGGGAAAGTGATTTAACTGGTTTCGTAAGAAACTTTGCATGTACAATTTTAACATTACACATTTTGGATTCCATTTAATTACCTAGATGCATGTAAAATGGCCTCTTTCTCTTTAGGCAAATGCACAAATATATTTTTATGCATTGTCATCTTTAGTTAATGGTCTATCCATTTTTTCTTTTTCCCTCTCTTTTATCTTTTTACAATAGGGGATTAAGGGTGGGGTAAAATGGGTGATCTTGTTGTGGTCTGTGTGTTATTTTGGCCTGGCATTTTTGCCGGGGGTACAATGTCGGTTCTGTTTCCTGTAGGTCTTGAAGTACAGAATCTTCTTTTTCAAACGTACAGAAATAAGGCGTTGTTACCTTTCTAAAAATTTCTGATGGTCACATGTAGAGACGTCATAGAAACCACCTCGTCACGAGTAAGAGGTTGTTTATATTTGTACCATTGGGAGGGCAATATCACCAAATGGCATTAAGATTACTTAAGGGAGCCAAATAGCAGTTAAGAATACAGTAGCCGAAGATGCTATTCTGAGTTGCATTGAGTTTAACAGCAAGGGCCATTGATCCACAGGTATATGTTTGACTTATCCGAGAAGGAAGCAATGGAACTTGGAAGCATTCAGAAGGGTGATGTTATTGAGTGGTACCGTACTTACTTAAGGCACCCTTCTCCGAAGTGTCGGAGGCTTGCAGTTCGGGTTTGGGGCTGCTGCACTGATTGGAATGATGTCAATACACAACTATCAGCTGCGCAGCTCATTGAAGACCTGGCAACTTTCAAGAAGTTATCTGCTTACTATCCAAGCATGTGCTGAACTTCTTGTTTTGCCTGGAACTTAAGAAAAGAGGCAAGCAAATGGGCCTCTTACTGTGTTTAGAGTAGGCCAGAGCTGTTTCCTTTGATTCATTTTGTTTTAGTTTTGAACACAAATATTTAGTTCTATTTAGTTAATATCCACAATGGATACTAATTTATCATTTTGTACTTTTTCAAAAGTAAACTGTTCACGGTTGAAATACAGTTACAATAAACTTATTAGTCTTTCTTTTTGTATGCCAGATTATTCTAATTTTCTTCCTATTTGACTCCATGGTGCCAAAGCATTTGTTGTTAAATTGTATTTTGGAGCTTTACTAATGATCTAATGTAGCACTAAATAATTAGTCGGTTGTACAATTGTTGTCTCTTTTTGATTTTTTTTTTCTCTGCATATGAAAGTAAGAGGCAAATCGGACAAAAATGATTTCGGACTTACCTTGCAGGTGCGTGATGTACCTCCTACATAAACTTGAGTATCATCTACTACATGGTAATAACGCATTGTAGTTGTTGATAATTTCTCTTGTATTATTGTGTTATAAATAGTGATTTAATCTGTTTCATTTTTGTTGGTATATTAAACTGCAGCACATGCATAATGTTGTGGTGTCTTAGGCCATCATTTTGGCTGCTGCAATAGTTGTAGGTTAAAGTCAAAATTTGCTTTTTTCCACAGCATGAAAATTGAAACTCTGACAATATTGAGAAGGTGCTGCCCGCTAAATAGTATCATACCAGTTTTCCATGATGAATATCAAAAGAACACCAACCATTTCAGCCACAATGTACTCCTTGATGTTTCTCTCACTCTTTTTTTTTTTCGTTAAACAGCTACTATATATTTCTAATGGCAATGTCTGCTGATTCCCAAATTCAGACGCTAGTGAGACGATTCCTGTTGATTGAGGCTCTGTGTGTTTTCGTTTCTTCTGTCAAAACTACAAAACAAGAAAAATGTGGATGCATAAACAAATATCGGTTATGAAACTCTGCTTCATTTGATGGCAAACTTTTTGGTTTGCTCAAGTGCTTGTCTCATGCTTAATAAAGAGTTATGTATTGTAGCCTTTTATTGCTTTCTTTGGATCTGAATTCATAACTGGACTGATGAGGTTGAAGATTTTTGTGCTATGAAATGGTGTTTAGCGTGCTTCACGTGATTTGATACTTTAGTTTGGCACTTCCAGAAGAGATTTTAATCTCAAAGCAGTTGCATTGGTGGACAGAAAAACTTTCCAGTCTCATAGATAGGAAAGTTAGTTCACTTTGTTTTCTTAATATAGCACTGGATAAGGAGGTCCTCATTATTTTTTGTTATGGATATAGATCATGAATTGCATTATCTTGGACAAGCGTATGTTTAGATCGGAATTCACAAGAAGATTGTTTACCATGTGACATTTATGATGCAAGAGGAGAGCCAGGAAACCACTCGAAAGTGATGTTTCCAAAATGGCTGAAATGAATGTGGATCTGCTGCTTGCGGACTGAATATGATGTACCTGGCCTTGCAGTTTGCATTTCGCTTCTAGTCATTCTCACCTTTAATACAAAACCATCACTGTTGAGGTCTGTGCTTCTGATATGGTCTTTGTTGCCTGAGGACATATCACATCGCTGGTGACTGTAGACACAGCACAAAGAATGGAGACCAGGAGATGCCTGCCTGCCTGCTAAATTTTGTCCCACGTGAGAGTCACATTCATGCCAAGGATACGAAGTATCAAGAAAAAGGGGGGGGAAATAAGGAGGCATTCTTGGTGGAAAGTCTGTGTGTGTTGAGTTGATGTGTAATTCTGGTGATTTAAAAAAGCATAAGCAACAAAAAGAGTATACTGTGATTATTCTGGAAGCCCCTTCAGCGAATGGCTGCTCAGAGATGCATAACATTCTCTGTCTATCGAGTGAAATGAGCTCAAATCCTCAGAATGAGGACACTTTCTTCCGGAAAATTGGCATGTGCTGCTAACGTGGTGGAGGTCCATGAGTTAAGATTAGTGGTTCGATTAATTGATTTGTGCCATAAATTCGTAATTGTCTATATACACAACAGTTGCATAGCTGGGTCTCCTCCTGGCCCAAAGGGTTGGGTAGAGAGACTATTTGATTCAGTTGGTTAGATTGGTTGGTGATGCCTAATCGGATGCTTAAATTTCTCCCTCAAGGAAAACGGAAAAATGCTTCCGGCACATCGATCACTACTCTCGAGGATTTCCAGACTTTTGTGTCATGATTCGAAAACTGTTTGCTGAAAATTCATTCTTTTTTTTATATGTATATGTAAATCATTCTTGTGGATTGAAGTGTTGGGATAGCCAAATGTTTACAAAATCAAAGGTCGGATTTTAGGTCGTTTTCGTGTATTTCCTTTTCCATCTGATCACTCCATGTGTTACAAGTTTTGCCCATCAACGTTGTATGTATGGCTAGGTTTAGGAGGCATCGAACTCCAAGGCAAATTTTGCAGTTGGATGCTTTAAAGGTGCATGATTTCTATTCTGTGAACTCATAGCAGCTGCCCAAAAGAAGATTAGTGCCTGAATTTTGTGAATCAAATTGAGCGAGTATTGCCCAAAAGAAAATGAGTATTGAATATATCTAAACTGGCCATCACTGTGACCCAAACCTCCAACAAGAACCTGACATATCAGCCTCCATGTCCATGACTCTTAGCTTCCATTTTCCACGTTTAATTTTTCTCCACAGCCCTCAAGAGCAACCAAAAAATGACAATAAGATAAATTATAGTTCTAAAATTTGGCAGAAGCGTACAACTGCTTGGAAGCTGGGAATTTCATTTTCAGGATTAGAATAATTAGTTTGAGTTCGTTACTTGTAGGTAACAGAAAACGAATAGTAATTTGAGCCTGCAAGTTACTGCCAATTCCAATTTTAAATCTCTCCTTCAACCAAACAAACAGAAGAAAAAAAAAAAAAGACATACAAGATTCTATTTTTCCTCGGATTGATTTCAAGAAAAGTCACCTTTGATAGAAAATTGGAGGGGTAAGCCCCCACCACCTATATATGCATGGTCCGGTAGGTGCAGAATTTTGGAACCTTGTAATTTCCTAATCATTCCAGTGCATGCTCTTGGCTTAACTATTAATATTTCGGCTTTGCTGCAGCATCCATTCATATACTTCCTCCTCAACAGTTAACATGTGGTTTGGTAAATGCGACATTGAAGGCAGCTCCTGGACAAATCCTGCATCTAAAAAAACTCTGCTTTCAAATATAAAAGCCAAAGGCCATTTTCCAACTTGCAATAATGTTTAGTTCACCACAAAAAGACATGCATGCAGTTCCAAAACCAAAATAATCATCGAATTTAACCGCCGCCCGGAGTGAAATAATTTTGATTCGGCATTAAAATCCCAAGTCGAGAAAAAAAGTAAATCTTGGAATGAACATTGATTGAACAAGAAGGTTTCAGTCAACTCTCCGGTCCACAGTCTCAACAATGGTCCATTACTAACGCCAAGAATATTATGCTTGGATGAAGAACTACCGTAATACTAAATATTTATTCAAAGCTGACGGCATTAGTCCAGATTTTCTTTTTCTATAGCAAGGAGGACTTAGGCATGGAATCTCGTGCTGTAAAGAGAGATAATCGTACGTGAGCAAGCATGATCTGGATAACATTGCATTGTGACTAAAAGATAAATCTGCGGGCATCTTACCTTTGCATAACGCATGGGCTTCAAACAAAGGTCACACATATGTATTATTAATCCTTAAACGAAGGAAGATTCCTAGTACAGATAGATCGATATATGCTGTGAATTATGATAAACCCAGAATTGTTGCACGCTTGTTCTCGAAGCATATTCAACTACTTTTACCAGAAAGTTGCAGCTTTACACATCTTAGCCATTTGAAACCAAGAGATGCGCTTTTATCTTGTTCCCTTTGCAACCGTGCAGCTATATTAATTGAGAAGAAAAAAGAACCTTCCACGAGAATAATAATGAATAGTAGTACTAACTACCAACTATTTCATCAACTTTTTTGCCCGAGTTAATTTATTAGTAGTTCATAAAGAAAATTGAAAGAGACGCATATTGTGAAATATTAATGTTGCATGTGTGGCCAAAAGAAAAGAGAACGCTTCGAGCTGCAAAAAAAAAAAAATAAAGGAAAAAAGAGGTCGGGCATGTGGCTGGGTCGGATTCAGGACCCACGAATGTTAGCAGTTGCCAGTCGGTGCTTGATAGCAGCCCAACCAGAACATCTGCATGTGCTGTTGGTTTTTCTTTAATTAGCGGAGTATGATTAAAATTGTAGCCAGCCCCCTGATAATTGTTGCTTTAGCTAGGTTGAAGGTTAATTCAATCTCCCCTCGCGTCCTGGAGATTGGCCGGCTGTCGTCCTATCCATTGTCTCCCCTTTTGTGTTGGTCGCTTCCCAGTTCTCTTATAAATACGCTGCTCCCTTCACTTCCACAGCTCATCAAGCTACCTAATTAATTACTCCCTTGTTTACTACTACTACTACTACTACAAATCAACAAACAAACCACACACAGTCACACACTAGCTAGTAGCACTCGATCGTATTGCATCTCCCCCACCTTTACCATCACACTCTCTCAATTATCATGGCAAACAAAATTTCCTCTTTGCTCGCATTTTTTTGTATCATCATTGCCTTCGTCCTACAGTCCAGTTTGATCAAAGCTGATTATGGAGGTTGGCAAGGTGCCCATGCCACCTTCTACGGTGGTGGCGACGCTTCCGGGACTATGGGTATGTACAATATCTTTTAAAATTAGCCGGTAGCCGCTCTTACTGAAAATGTACAAAAAAGTTGATGATTAATCAACATAAATGTTGGTTGGTAACTATTGCAGGGGGTGCTTGTGGATATGGAAACCTGTACAGTCAAGGGTACGGAACGAACACTGCAGCCCTCAGCACGGCATTGTTCAACAATGGCTTAACCTGCGGGGCCTGCTATGAGATGAGATGCGACGGTGACCCGAAATGGTGTCTGGGTGGCACCATCACAGTCACCGCCACAAACTTTTGCCCGCCAAACCTCGCATTGCCAAATGACAATGGCGGGTGGTGCAATCCTCCCCGCCAGCACTTCGACCTCGCCGAGCCAGCTTTCTTGCAAATTGCTCAATATCGTGCCGGGATCGTGCCCGTCGCTTACCGAAGGTACCAACAAAACTTTTTTCCTGCTGCTGCGGGGGCCTGTTTGCATTTGGCATTTACCAGTCTTTTTTACTACATGTCATGTACGAGAAAAAACGTTCAATTCAGTATGGTATGTTCTGTCTTTTTGACTCTTCTGGTTTGGTGGACAGGGTGCCCTGTGCTAGGAAGGGAGGTATCAGGTTTACCACCAACGGCCACTCCTTCTTCAACTTGGTTTTGGTCACCAACGTCGCGGGTGCAGGAGATATCCATACGGTTTCGATCAAAGGGTCAAGAACTGGGTGGCAAACCATGTCCAGAAATTGGGGTCAAAATTGGCAGAGCAACTCTTACCTCAATGGCCAGAGCCTGTCAATTATGGTCACCGCAAGTGACGGTAGAACTGTCACCAGCTACAACGTGGCCCCTGCTAATTGGCAGTTTGGTCAGACCTTTGAAGGCGGTCAATTCTAGAATTTCACCCTTAATAATTAATATTAATAGATGGGGAGTAGCACTACATTATTATTAGTAGCAAGGCAGAAAAAAACTATACACAATAGCAATGGATTTTTTGGGACAAGTCCCAGGGCAAGGTTGGAGCAATGGATGGTCGGTGGCAGTAAAAGCTGAGGTTGCTATTCAGCACCCGCTTGGGGTTTCTTCTTTTCCTCTTCCTTTATTTTTAGTTTTTTTTTTCTTTTTTCTTGTTCTCAATCTCAAGAGAAAAAAAGAGTTTTGAGTTTAAAAAGTGTTTGTATGAGTGAGAGAATTCGCTCTACAGTCTACAATTAGGCCAAAATCCGTGAGTCAATTGGCCTTATTTGTATTACTTATTACGTAGCACGTGCATTGTAATTCTGAGAAGAATTACAATTATGTAAACGGGTGGTACAATTATGGTAATCTGTATCATTAACAAGTTCTCGAGCCTTTATTAAATATTAATAGTAAAGCCTTTATTGTTCTAATGCTACTAGCTTTGCAAATGTCTTTACCGTGAATTAGGGGTGTGCATTCGGTGCAAATTCGGTAATTCGGTGCACTGAATTCGGTGAATTCGGTTATTCTACCTCTAGAAATCTAAACCGTTTTCAATTCCAAATTGGACATAACCGAATTCATACCGCAACCGATTTCAAATTCGAAAACGGTAATGAATTCGGTTTAACCGAATTCATCTATTATTAAAAAAAAAACTTCAAAACTTTTCCCAAATTCATCTATTAGCTGAAATCCGACTTTTCCCAAATTCACCCGAAGTGATTGTGTAATTTTTAATTTACAAATTGGGGCTCCTAAATTATAATACATTCATTATGCTCCTCAATGATTTAAAAATTATTACTAATTTGATCCTCAAATTTATTCATAATTGAACACATTACTTATGTTCTAATCATTTTGTGGTTTAATTGGTATTTATTTGATCACTTATACCTAGAATCCTTAGTCTATGATTTAAGGAACACATAAAAGTGATTAATTTAAACTAAAATAAACCTTAGACTGTATAATGATTGGTGATAATTTATGAATTTATAATTTACAATGATTAATAATAAGTAATATTAGTTACAAACTTACAAATTACAATGATTAGTGATAAGTTATATTAGTTACAAACTTATAATTTATTTCCAATCAAAATAAAACTTATTTACTTACATATGTTATTGTGAAAATCAATACACTAATACATTGATTTGTAATTCATATGCATTCACTTACACTGCTAACTGCTTAGTTGTCTTATCTATACTTAAAGCCTTAAGAATTAAGATTAGTGAATAGATAATATGAATTTTTATGTTAAATATGTAGAGTACACTAATACTTGCAAATTACAGATTACGCATTCAAATATTCAATAATTCAAAGTTTCAAACATGAATGATATATCAAATTACCAATATCTAAATTCTAATTACTAATTATGTTTATTGTTTAATATTTAGTATTATACATATATGTATTAATTATTATCTAATTCTAGTCATGTTACTCATGTATAAAATAATAAGTATTATAGTTATCTTATATTGTTATCATGTTATGTATTATTATAGTCATATAACAATTAACAAATACTAAAATAATATATTGTACATTATTATTATTATTATAAGTACATGGTATGATGATAATACCATATACTAATTATTATTAATATCATTTACCTATATAATATAATAAAGTATTAGTAGTATATACTAATACTAAATAGCATTTATCTATATATTATATAATTTTATATACCAATTTGGTAATTCGAATGCGGTAATGCGGTACCCGATTTCAATTACCGAATTTGAATGCGAAATCGGTTATTACCAAATTCATAATTTCATTACCTATTTCATACCATATTACAATTCGGTGAATTCGGTATGTGCCGAATTTGTACCAAATTACCAAATATCCGATTTCAAATTACCGAATTGAATTTGAAATCGGTTATGAATTCGGTATGAACCGAATTTGCTCACCCCTACCGTGAATAGCTAAACTTTTTTTTTTTTTTTGGTAGAGGGAAACTAGGTATTGTTCGTTTCATGAGCATGTCCACAAATCGTAACACATCATTGACCCAAAATCAGATACAATTTTTTGTATAAACAAACTGGAATTTTTGTAAAAAAAAAAAATATTGTAACGATTTAATACATGTAAAGTAAAAAGATAAATAAGAAAATTATTCATCAAAATTATTTAAAAAAATTTTAAAAAATGACAATCTAGCTTCTGATAGCTAAAAGAATGCTGCACCTATTTGCTTCCAATCTAGAGTGGACTACAATAATACCGTTGGTGTGGTCAAGAATGGAGTTCCACTGTTCTAAATTCGATATTATTTTTTATGAATCTAATGATGATGTTGTATATACTGGCAGTCATCAGTGTACATAAATTTTACTCTTTTTTAATTGCATTTGATTAGTGATGTTACTCAGTCGATTGGGTCGAAAGAGCAAAGACCCAGGTTTTTCTATAGTGCAGAACCCATGGATTCTGAATTTTTATTGGGTAGGCATCATTTTATACTTTGGGCCATCCAAATTGACGAATTTGCTTGTGCCGTCATGCTGGGCCGTTGAATATATATAAGTGTCCCCTTCCAACCAATTGGTAATATCGGCTTATTTCAACTTAAGCACGCAAACGCAATTACTACTTTGCTAACTTCGCTGTGGTTAATGAATTGCCAAACAGAAAGTCACTCCTAATTTCTAAATTTACTCTTGTCCAGAAAAAATTCTAGATATGTCAAAATACAGAATTGTTTATTATTTGTATTATTATTTTTAAGTAGTGAAAATATGAGATTTTAAAAATAAGAAAGAGAAGAGAGATTTAAACTCATGATCCAAACATGAATTGAGCGGCTCAGGAAAGAAAATGTAAGTAAGAGGTACTGGATTCAAAACCTCTCACTCACGCACGTTTTTTTAAAATAAACTCAAGATCTCAAGAATGGTATCGATCTTATAAATAAACTATATAAAAGGGCTACAACTTAGTTACGGAGATTCTTCATGTCATTTATTTATGTTTTCAAATTTATTCCTTTTGTCTTTTTCTTAACAGGACCCCCCCTTGGTTTGTCGTATGAGAAAGAATGTACGACGCAACAAAGAAGCAGGCCAGACAATTCTTAAACGAGACCGTGGTATGTTTGCTTGTGATAGTAGCAGCACTAGCTCAACAACCACCCGAAATTGGCCAAGCGCCCACTCTGATGCAAAAGCCTCAACCTCTGTAGACCGTATAGTCATTGGATGTTGATTGATCGAAAAGGCAAGTCGTAACAATAATCGGTTTGTTTGGATAGAGTGTTATTTGAAATATTATTTGGAATAATTACTGTAGCACTTTTTGTGATGTGATGTATATGAGATAAAAAATTGGTTAGAAATATAAAAAGATGAATTGGAAAATGTGTTTATGATGCAAGCAAAATATTATTTGGAATAATATGTGTATCCAAACAAACCCATTAATATTACTAATAAGACGGGTAACCAAATTAAAAGATGAATGATGAAAAGGTCTAATTGTTTTTTTTTTAAATTTATGTAAACCTTCTAAAAATTCTGATAGACGTAGCTAGTATGTACGTTATTACTGTTTGATGCATGACGATTCATTTGAATTTAAATTTTAAATTTATTTATATGTTATATTTCTAATCGTAATAATATATACGCTACTATTTGGGTCAGTATATATAAAATTTATTCGTAATAAAATGGTACAAACACGTGTAGGATTTTTCATTTTCTCCGTAAGTGAATTGAAGGATTAGATGGTGTTAAAGACTTGAGACAGCATGTTTATAAGATAGTCAAACCATTTAAAGCTCCTCAATTACTCAAAACGCGATACCGAAACGAACAGTTTTTAAGATTAGCCGTAATCCTTCGTTGGTTGTAAAAGGTTCATCATTAATCAAACACCTTAAAAAGGTGGTTTTTGTGAAACTATGTATAAAAGTTCGCAGTAGCGGCTTGCCTACAGGCTACAGCTACGAGTTCAGATCTAGAATAGATCTACAAGACAACATGTCAACGACGTTGGTTGGATACTCGATTACTCATAATCAATAATTTGTGAGAAGTTGACCTTTGACGAAAAAAAATCAATAACTTGTGTAATTCCACCACTTCGAATAATATATATTAAAAGAAGACTGGAGAAATGGCAAGAATATGACTTAAGAACGTGGAAGAAAATTAATTGTTTTATATCGATTAAATGAATTCTGCATTGCTTGAACTTGAAGAGTATGGCAATCGTATACTAGTACTTTTCTTTCTTTCTTTCTTTCTTTTTTCACATTCATTTTTAAATATATTTAACCAACTTGGACATTAGAATACTATACTCCCCCATTTGATGCCACTCGCCCAAAATACATTTTCACCTAGAATGGTCAGAAACAAAAAATTATTATTCTAGGGTTTAATAAATAAGTCTGAATGGAATGTTTGCATGATTTTCAATGTTTGACATAATCAGCGTTTAGATATCAAAATGGAATATACTAAATACAAATTTGACTTAAATGAAATATACTAAATACGAATTAGACTTAATTGCCATGAATTAGTCTATAGGATGTAATTTGTCTTATTACTTTTTTAAATTGTTCTATAATAGTATTTGCGTATATTTCATTAAATTTTAATATATTTACTTCAAAAAATGAAGATTGATGTCAAAATTCTTGAATTGTAATGCTTGAATCACTGTAATATATAGATTTTAAGTTAAAGTTTTGCATTTACTGGCAATATAATTACCAATGTAAAATATAAATTACATGAAATCGAACAATTATAATTTATTTTTAATCTATTTTCAATTTTGATAAGATTCAGTTGTACAATTGATGTCAAAATATCTTAAAACATTTGTTTCCTAGTATAAAAGAAAAAATATTTTAAATACAAGAAAAATTTATTATTATGAAAAATTACATTCAAACATTAATTGAACTTACAAATAAACTAGGATATCATGATGCATTGTAAAGAATTAATGTTCTTTATCAAAGCATCTGTATAAAGTGTAAATTTAGGATGAAGTGAGGTGATTTTAGACTTGCAAAAAATTATAAATCACATAATCTCCTTACATTGAAATAGGATTCCACCTCCCCCCCTCCCCCGCCCCACAAAAAAAAAAAAAAAAAAAACCCATACCCATGAAACACAAAGCCATCATTTTTTACCTTAAGAACCACCAATGAAAAATGTCTTTTTAATTTTTTTGGGTTAAAATATGTTGTAGAATAGAGACTAGGGCTGGTATCGAGTCGAGTCGATCTCGAGTATCGCCATACTCGAGCTCGACTCGACATAAAAAAAAGGTGCTCGAGCTCGAGCGAGTGGTATTATTGGAGCTCGAGCTCGAGCTCGAAGCTTGCTCAAAATACTCGAGCTCGACTCGCATGGGCTCGAGTCAATCGAGCCTTATCGAGCTCGGTCGAGCTCGAGTTATCAAATTTCATTTTCTTGATAAATTTTGTGTGAAAAGACATTATTACCCTTTTAAAATTTTTATACGATTTGAAATATTTCGTAAATTTAACAATTTTTTGGATATAAGAATAATTTTATAATAATAATATATTAAATAATTAAAATTAAAAAGCTCGATAAGGCTCGACGAGTCTTCGAGCATCGCTTTTGGATACTCGAACTCGACTCGTTTAGCCTTATCGAGTCGCTCGAGCTCGACTCGAACTCGGTCAACCCGAGCTTGACTCGAACTCGGTCAACCCAAACTCGAGTCAAACTTTTGACCAAGCTGCTCGCGAGTTACTCGCAAACAGCTTGGCTTGATTACACCCCTAATTTAAAAGTTTTTTAAAAATTTTTTGAAGTGTATTTTTTTGAATATTTTGAAGTGTATAATTTAAAAGTTTTAAGAAGTGTTGTAGATAAATTTTTTAAAAAATTTATAGAAGACAAATTTGACAAAAAACTTGGATGCTAAACAAAGCCAAAATCTCAAGCCAACGTGAACGGCCCCTAATTGTTTCAACCTACCGCCCAAAATCAAGGGCAATGACCACTTTACCATGCCGGTATTTCCGTAGCTACAAATTCTCTGTCTCCTACCTTCCCTTTCTTCTTCATTTCTATCCCCAGAAGACCATTCCTCAGAATAGGCCCACTTTTTGGTAATTGCAAAAGATTTCCCTCTCTCTCTCCGGTCTTTTTTTTTTTTTTTGGGGAATACAGGTATTAAAATTTAAAAGTTTGACTTAGTGGGCAAGTTAGAATAGTGATTTTGCAACTTACATTATTAGCAAGGAGGAGAAGTATAAACAAATATATATGAAATATCAAGAAGCAATTGGGTTTGTTTGGATAGTGAAATTATTTCAAATAATATTTCGCTTACATTATAAATATATTTTTCAACCTATTTTTTTATATTTTCAATCATCTTTTTATCTCACATACATCATATCATAAAAAGTGTTACAATAATCATTCTAAATAATATTTCAACTAATACTATGTCCAAACCCAGGTGGAATGTGAGCTCCACTTTAGATTCATCGGATAATTTTTGCATGAAACCCCCTACCCGTATTGGCTATTACGCCCCACCCAAAAAAAAAAAAGAGAGAGAGCCTCAGCTTGTCACTCGATGCAGCCGGAAACTCTTAAAAAAGTCAAAATTCCTCAGCACTTTTTCCTGGTCTTTTTTTAACCACCACCCCCCCCCCCTTCCTCCCTTTCCCTCCTCCAAATCTCTCCCCGGGGAAATTTCTTTCTCTAAATAATCCCAGTAGTTAAAAGTTAAAACCCCATTACTATTTCCGATATAGAAATATATTGATAGACACATTATAGTAGTTCAAAGTAGAGAGTTAAATTGGATTTTTGTGTTTACCAAATTTGCTGACTACCTAAAATTTGGAATGATAATCATAATACACAACTGGAGTAGTGTAAAACTTCATCATCAATTTCAGTGATCTGATTTGCTTGTTGTTCCTCAGGTTGCTCTTCCTCCTCTCTCTCTCTCTCTCTCTCTCTATATATATATATATATATATATATGTATGTATGTATTTACACACGCTAATTGGAGAATTGAATTACAATTATATTTTTACTAAGGGTTTATGGATTAAAAGGCAGCAGATCTAGGGTTTTACGCAATGCTGATTTTAATATTCAACGACAATGCTGAATTTTTAGGCCTCCCTCAGTTTGTGATATATTTGTTGAATCTTTCTTTATTGTTATGGTTTTGCAGTTTGAGCTGGATTTGTTTTATTCGTTTTCCGAAATTCCGGAGACAGTTTATGAGTTGAGGTATTTTCTCCATTTTTGTTTCCATAAAACTTGAGTTTATTGCTGGAATTTCGTTGAGTGTTTGATGGAGGTGTGATTTTGTGATGAGCAGATATTGCGATTGGGATTTGGGGATTGGTGATTTGGTGATTGCGAGTTAAAAAGAATTGAAGGAAGGGGAGTGGAAGATGAGCGAGGGGCAGAGGTTTCAGCTCGGGACTATCGGAGCTTTGAGTTTATCTGTGGTTTCATCCGTTTCGATTGTCATTTGCAACAAGGCTTTGATCAGCACGCTTGGCTTTACTTTTGGTCAGTTTCAAAATTTATTACCCTTTTTTTCTTCAGGTGATGTTTGTTATTTATTTGATTCACGGTTTCGGTTTGTGAGTGTAAAATCTACTCATGTGGAGTTACATCAAGCAATTTCTATTGGACCGGGAAACTTGAATCTGCAGAAAGCGGATCTTATTGAGTTATGTTGTTAGGCGATCAAATGAGAATGCTGCGAACTAGTTACTGCTGTATTGGAAGAATTGTTCGATTAGACTTGCCTATGCTGCCGAGTTGATCATTCTATTGGATACGAAGCAGATTGTAGGAGCTGGTTTATAAGACTGCATACGTCAAGAAGCTAAAAGAACTTGATATTCTGAGTGACCGTTTTTTGGTCATAACCACGAATGAGAAAGACTAGTAATCAATCTTTGCCACAGATGTAGAATCGAATATAACATGCCCCATTAGCCCTTGTCATATCCAAGATATTAGCTGGCAGCATCTGTTTCCTTATTTTGATTGATTTCCTCTAATACTGTTGTTGAGCAAGTAAAAAATTATTAGATTGACTAAGCTCCTCTCTGATTTTTCATTTAAGGGGTAACAATTATGAAGGATATACATTGCTTACGATATTTTGACATTGATTGACAAGCAAGAAAAAATGTTTCGCTCACTCATATGTTAAATTCATGGTGACTGGCAGCCTATATGTCGCGTCCAGTAGCCAGCTTCTTTTGGAATTGTCTGTTATTTTCAATGATAAACCTAGTTACTGGTGTTTTTTAATGAGCATCAAATATCTGAGCAAGCTACCAGTGCCTATCTTAACTCTAGTAAGAAATGCATTTGATTCAGTAGTCCAAAGGATTCATTAGACTTGAAAATCTTTTGCTTTTCAAGGTCTTTCATGAAGTCAAAGGAATATTGACATCCAGTCTTGCATTTCAGACCTGTTCAACTTCACGACTAGATGAAAATTTATTCATGTTAAAGTTATTTACTGTTAATGTCCTGAAGCAATGACTATGAGTATGTTTGGATGCCTTATAAGTTGTCAGAATGTGGACGTGCATCATCTTAGACCCCCTGTATTTCTATCCTTAAATAGGGAACTTTTTGATGAAACGAAAAATGTGTGGTAGATATCGTGAACTCTTTTATGTTCTTTGTCACCTTTTCTTCTGATTATCTACCTAAGATGGACATGTAGATGTAGTTCTTTATTTGAAAGAAATAATAAGGATTTGGATGATATTTTCTAACAAAATACCTCATTTGTCATTATCTTATGGGAAAGTATCACAATTTGTAATTTTCTTACAAATATTGATTTTTTCTAATTTAATCTTATCTTGCTTTTCAGCTACAACTTTGACAAGTTGGCATCTCCTAGTCACCTTTTGTTCTCTTCATGTGGCATTATGGTTGAAGCTGTTTGAGCACAAGCCTTTTGATCCCAGAGCTGTGATGGGTTTTGGGATACTGAATGGATCATCCATTGGATTGTTAAATCTTAGCCTGGGTTTCAATTCAGTTGGTTTTTATCAGGTTAAGTTCTTTTCTTCCAATATGCTCTGAACTTTTGGTTTCAGGGTTTTCTTGTTTCTTCTTTTTCCTGTTCACTAATTGCATGCATTTACATTGTGCAACTTGATTCTATTTCCCTTCATGATCCATGTTTCCAAAGGACTGAGGTACTCGATTACTTGGCATAATTGGTGGTATATGTTTATGTCCTGGTAGAAAGAAGAAGCGTAGTAATAAGCAGTTTCATCTGATGTTGTTTACTTAGTTTTGTTGTCTTTTATTGTTGAATGTTGCTGAGGATTACTCCCTTGCTAATAGAGGTTGATGGTGTCGAAATACTCTTGTTGAACATTATTGGAATATCTACTTAGTTTGTTAATCTGTAATGCACCTGATGTCCCTTCCAGCATTCTAGAAGTTGACATAAATCAATTGAGTTGGTTTACTGGATTATGTCCATCTCAAGTTCATTTATGTACCATCTGTATACATGATTCAATGTATTTGGGTCATTTCTGAAAATGTTTCCCCATCTTTATTGCATTGTAGATGACAAAACTGGCAATCATTCCCTGTACAGTTCTTTTGGAGACACTGTTTTTCCGGAAGAAGTTCAGGTGAAGTTTTAATATCTGTCTCAATGACTTCCGGAATGTGTTTCTTTCTTGGTATGATACTTCAGCTGATCATTAATGAAAAATTCTCAACTGAAGCTAGTTCTATTTATTTGAAATTCTTCCTGTTTTAGCACACTAATTAGCTTGTGATATGCACCGATTTTTTTCTGGTTAAGTAATGGCTGTTCAAGTATCATTGATAATTGAAATGTCTGTGACATCTTTGATGACAGTCTTTAGAAGGTCTGCATGATATGCAAAGTCTAATTTTGTCCAACTTAGTTAATCTGGTCAATTGTTGGACTTGTTCAAAGTGATCGTAAGTTGTTTGTGATGTTTCCTGTTTTAAACTAAATCATAGATGCAACATGAGAGTTAATCTACAAAGCATTAGAAGTCTAGTTTCATGCGTTTGTTGATGACTTGTCATACACAAAGTTCCTTTTCTTGAGTATATTGTTCTTCATGCTGAGATTGCAATTGCTGTTGCACTTGGCTCAGTGGTTGAAAGAAGTTATGGTAAATGGATTGAGAACCTACCCCTGAAAAACAAAGATCAGCATTTAAAAGCAAATAATAGCTCAGAGTCATTCTATAATGCGAAGTATTCATTACTTTTTTGCATGTCTGAGGAGGCAAAATTATATGCCCTGTTATCAACTGATCAATTAATACTGCTCAGTTTAGTTCTCGCCATTATTAATGCATGCACTTGCAGTTGCCTCTGCAAACATGTGCTCTCTTGTCTAAAGCTTTAGTACTTAATACCCTGTCCAGTTAGGTTTGATTGAGGGATATAACATTCTTCAGTAGAAAATGTTCATTTCCTTGCAAGTTTGCATATTAATATACATTACCACAATTTGCAGTAGGCATATCCAGGTCTCACTGGGCATTCTTCTATTGGGTGTTGGAATTGCAACCGTGACTGATCTGCAGCTCAATCTTGTTGGTTCTGTCTTGTCACTGCTTGCAGTTGTTACAACTTGCATCGCTCAAATTGTATCCTCCATTGAACTTGCTTTTATTTACTTTTTATGTTTCTTCCTCCTCCTTTAATTTATTGAAGAGAAGGAAAGAAGGATTTCCTGCCATTCTCCATTTCCATATATTTAAGCAAATCAAGCTAGAAAACTAAATGTTGCAGAAACTGGAAGTTTCTTTTGCATAGACAAAAATTCTACTGAATGAAAATCTTAACCAATTTCTGTCAGATGACAAACACGATTCAAAAGAAGTTCAAGGTGTCTTCAACCCAACTTTTATATCAATCTTGTCCCTATCAGGCAATCATACTGTTTGTTACAGGACCTTTTGTTGATGGACTGTTGACAAATCAGAATGTGTTCGCCTTCAAATATACCCCTCAAGTGCTGGTAAGCTTCAAAAGCATTATTGCCTGCAATAGCTGAATACTCATGGAACATTAACTTTTTCCTTTTAACTGCAGGCTTTTATTGTTCTATCCTGCTTAATTTCAGTTTCCGTGAACTTTAGTACCTTTCTGGTGATCGGGAAGACATCCCCTGTCACGTATCAGGTTCTTGGACATCTGAAAACTTGTCTTGTTTTGGCATTTGGCTATGTCCTCCTACGCGATCCATTCAGCTGGCGAAATATTCTAGGGATCCTGATTGCCGTAGTTGGGATGGTAGTGTATTCTTATTATTGCACGATTGAGAGCCAGCAAAAGGCCTCTGAAGCAGCGGCACAGTTGGCTCAGGTATTTGGTTGTTCATTTGCTGTTTAGTTTTGTGTGGTGGATGTTTTTTCTCTCAAAGAGATGGGAATAGAAGGCAATCTGCCTGCGCTTTCCTAAATTTTTGGTGCAATCGATTTGTAAAGAAACTAATTTGTCCCATGTTTTATTCTTGCTCTTTGTTTAAAGGCGAAGGAAAGTGAATCTGATCCACTAATAAGTGTAGAAAATGGAGCAAGCATCTTAACTGATGGTGGTGCTGCAAAAGCCCCTGGATGGAATTCAAACAAGGACCTGCAGGCATAGTAACTCATCCCTGGTAATCAACTCGTGCCTCCACAGTTCCAAAGTATTGAGTATAACCCGTTATAGCGATGAAGATGTCGCTGCAAAAGATTCTACACATTGTAGATTAGGCGCATTTTAATAGACCAGTGTGCGTCTTCTGTCTGGTAGCTCTGAGCTAAAAGATATAAGCAGTTTTGTTATTCAGGTGTGGCCTGTCGAGTATAACTTTGCCAGTTTAGGGGTTATCCTTGGTCCCGTTGAGGAAAGAGTCTTCCGTGGTTTTTCCCCAATTCTGCAGTCGCTTTATTGTCGTGAAGCACACCAAGGTGTGGTGGGTATCATAAGCATTCTACCGTCGGAACTTGCATTATTTTTAGCTAATCCTACTTCGATAACATCATCATTTGCACCTCAAGTTATACATCAATGTTACTTTTGGCTCTTACCTGAAATCTCCAAGTCAAAAAATCCTTTACTTTCGTGTTGCTTGATTATGGGTCCTGGTAGCTGCTCGCGCACCACACGCCGTTTTTAGCATTTTTTATGATCAAATTGCCCACAAGTCTATGAACCCATCATCAAGGCTATTCCCTTGGGCCTGCATTAATCCCCAGGTGGCAAATATGGGCGGGTTGGGCTCAAAATAGAATTACTTACTAACATGGGCTCCCGCCCACCGGATTTACTTGGGGGCTTATTTGAGCGGGATCAATATGGGATGGTCTATGTTCGTTCTCCCCAAACACCAAAAGTGCTTCTTGTTATTTTTTTATTTATATTGATCCAATACATCTGTACAATCTTAATAACCTTCTATTACTTTTTTTTAATTTCTCATTTTTTTTTTCGAAAATGGCTAAAGATGAACAATTATCAAAAAAAAAAAAAAGGGCAGACCTTATAGCGATACTAGTTTCTAGGATTGGGTTGAAAAGAGAAAACTGAAAGTTGCTAGCTATTTATTCGATTCTACTGGAAGACGTTTTGCTAGAAAGTAAGATTTCAAAGCCTAACCAAGCGACTACATGAGGTGTTATGAAAATGACACATTTAATTTTACGCACAACCCTACCAATATCATTGAGGAAAGTAAAATTAGAATTTTCAACAAATTATTGGAAGTAATTCTCTGTGTTTTACCCGGGATGTGTACATTTTGAATGAGTTGTGATCATATATACAAGTTATAATCAACTTCAATTAAGTTTGACAAACCTCTCTATTCAAAAGCCAAAAAAAAAAAGGAAAAAAAAAAAACTTTCATCTCGTGCTGTAGGGTGTTGATGGGATTAGTTGATTGCTTCATCATCAGGAAGGAGGTGGGGTGCCTCCTGAGGGTTCATTGAGCCAGGCAATTTTGGTTCATTGGATCAACTGATAGACAATATGAACGTGCAGCTCTGCAGGGATCTGGATGGGTTGCAAGTCCTTTCTTAAAGAACCATTTTCTAGCGGTCGATATTCTTCTTTTTCCCAATGCAACTACACTGTCTTTTTCATCAATTTGTTGAAGTAGCACTACTGCTAACGAAGGAGTCCTAAAATATCTTTTTTAACGTCTCGTTCATTTTGCAGTGGCTTGCACTTGATAGAGAATTTAACAGGGTTCTAGTTGAAACCACGTTGAGTCAGGTAGCTGGTTATCCAAGCAGGCCCTGAGTTCCATACATTTTACTATCGATATATTGTAATGCCATAATCCATGGATAATATAGAATCTAACACATTTCATGAGTACAAGACTTTCTCCTGTTGATCATCTGTTTCGTTAAGCAAAAAGAAATACTCAATGAAGAAAGAAATGCAGGAGGAAATGTATTAATTACATAATACCTGAACAACATCTGGAATGTAATGAACTGGAAATATGTCAGTCGAGTCTATTATGAGCATGGTTCAAAGTTGCAGTCGCGGTTGCGGTTGCGGTCGTGGCTTGGACCGTTCCACATCGATCTCGGCATATCGGTCGTGGTCTCGGAGAGACGCGAATTTTTGAAATATTTAATATTCTAAAAATTGTAAAAAATATAATAAACAAAATAATTAAAAAATTAGTAAAAATAATAAAAATTCGATTTGACTCGAGATGACTCGAAGTGACTCGACCATTTCAACCCTTCACGGTGACGTTTTGGCGAGTTGAGTATCTCGATATCGTTTCGTCACGGTATCGTATCGGCGAAAGCCGAGACGGTGACGATTCGACCGAGTTGTCTCGGTCTCGGCCGAGTCTTCGAACCATGATTATGAGGTAGAGTCTCCTTTGAGATAAAGAAGACACGGAAGGAATTCCAGCCACTGTATCTTGACAATCCAATAAAGGTTTATGTCTTTCTGATGTATATTTTCAGTGTCATCTATGTTTAGGTCTTAAATTGGGATCATCGTGGAAGGGTTATTTTTGTGTGAGAAATGAGCATTAATGACCTTTGAGGTAGTTTATATCATGTGGAATTGCGTTTACTTTTGAACAGGGGCAAAAAGGAAAGAAAAGTTGAGAGCTCGGAAGCGCTCCATATCGTCCGTCCGATGGTCAGACGAGTGGAAAGACCCTTAGCTTCCAGAGCAGCGCATGGTTTCTTCACGGCTCTCAAATGCACCAGCCGGGAATCGAACCCGGGTCTGTACCGTGGCAGGGTACTATTCTACCACTAGACCACTGGTGCTTCTTGATTGGACCGCCATAGTGAAAATAGATGTTTTCAACAGCACGGCCACAAGCGCAATAATTAAGTTGCTGCTTGCAGCAGAGGATTGGGAACAAGTAAAAGACACGAGAGATTCGTTTACAGATTCGAAGAGATCAGGGGAATCGATTTCACATCCAGCGAACAAATATTCTGATTGTTATTCTCTTGGGGGGGGGGGGGGGGGGTGGTTGAAGGAAATGCAGTCATCTTCAAAATTGTATATTATATACTACAAATTTGTAAAAAGAATGACCTCCACAGTGCATGAAAAGCATTTAGAAAATTTTATTGCACTGTAGAATAGCGTGCCTGTTACGTGCTACTATAAATAAATTGTTTGGAATGGAAAATCTGTAAATTATAATGACTTGTGAATGTAACTAGCATTTTCAAAATTTAACAAGTGTCCAAGAACCACCCTTCAACATATTAACCAAGGATCACATTTAAAACGATCTATCGTCTCGTGAACTACAAATATCGCCCATTCCTGAACCAAGGCTTTTTTTTTCTTTGAAATTTTATTTGCATAGCTTCGTTCCGTATGTATTAGTTTCGCAAGCAAATCAACCATAATCCCAAAATTTCTCTAGTTGTAATTGTTATCTGCAAATCACCCAACAATAATATATTTCTCTGTTTTTTTACCCCCCTTAGATACAAGCTAGCTTTGCTTTTGTACAACTCCTTCTAGCATATAGAAGCATTTTATTATTATTTGTGTTAAAACCATAGATATATATATATATATTAAGTTTTAGGTTCAAAACTCATACAAGATTATCCTCGAATGGAGGTTAGAAAGGGTAAAACAAAATGGGCCTCCGTTGCCTCCTGTTTCACCATCGGGCCCGTTATGTTTTTTCAAGTATAAACCCATGTATGGCTACTTGCTGATGGTCCAAATCCAAATCCAAATCCATCATTTGGCTTGTAGGGCTTCAGAACTCCCGCACTATATAAGACTTCTCAAGGTGACCAGCCTCTCGCACTTTCGGATACTAAACTAAACCCTAGCTTTCTCAGCAGAGCCGTTCAGCTCCGGAGTAGAGACCCTTTCCTCTTCCACATCATTCAGCCGAATGGTAAAACGATCACTGTCCAGTAACCTAAATCTCGATCTATCTGACAATTTCCACATATTTCTGCAATAATTTCACTAATATAAGTTTTTTGTTACAAAATTTTATTTGGTTGCAGACTTTCAAGCGAAGGAACGGTGGCCGCAACAAACACGGCCGTGGCCACGTCAAATTCATCCGCTGCTCCAACTGTGGGAAATGCTGCCCCAAGGTCAAGTTTCTTCTCTTCCTCCTTTCGTTGTGGAATTTTAACTTAAGATTTTTCAGCTATATGTATATATATCTATGTATTTTATCGTCTGTTTTTTTTAAATTTGCAAAATGTTTGTTTACCCGTTGTAGTCCTCGTATGCGTGCTTGAGTCTAGCAACGCTTATTTTAATGTACTCGATTTTTGCATAGAATCTGATTTTTGGTGGTACTTTGTTGATTTTCTGTAATTCATTGTGGTGGATATTGTTGTAGTGCTTTTCTTCAGCGACACTGGTAGCTTAGTTATGTACGTAATTCCGATTTGTTCACTAGCTAATCTTATTCAAATTGAAATAGATGCGGATGTACTACTAGGTCCTGTATCATGATCCAGAGATTCTGTCTTGAGTCTATCATTAAATCGCGATTGTACTACATTGGTCAGTTTAAGTTTTGTAATGTGAACTTCTGCCTTCAGTTTGATGTCTGGATAACTAAATGATTTAAGCTTCAATTGTTTGTTTCTGCTCGTTTCTCAATTTCTGTCCATTAGTGTGGTCTCTCTGCCCGTTAATGAAATGGGAGTAAATTGGACTTAGTTGATGATGATTTAAATGATGCCTTAATTTGAATAATATGTAAAAGTGTTAGTTGCTTTAATTTGGTGATATGTCGATCAATTGGTAATAGTATGTCTTTTTTGGGTACTTATATTAGGACAAAGCTATCAAGAGGTTTCTTGTGAGGAATATTGTTGAACAGGCTGCAGTTAGAGATGTTCAGGAAGCTTGTGCTTTTGAAAGTAAGCATTTGATATTGATATTTGCAATCAGATGCATTTTTTCCTTAATCTTGAGTCAATGTCTATGTGGATATAAGCTTTTAACATTTTGTTTTGCTCCTTAAGTGTACACCCTTCCCAAGCTCTATGTGAAGATGCAGTATTGCGTTTCATGTGCAATTCACTCTAAGGTTGTGAGGGTCCGTTCTCGTACTAATAGGAGGATTCGTGAGCCTCCACAGCGCTTCAGACGCCCAAGGGTATCTTTCTCTAACCTTTTTTAATGATCTGGACTTGTTAATTTGTGGGTCTTTTACTTGCTTTTGTTAATGACAACTACCTTCTTAAGTTCTTGACTGTTTCAGCCCTCGTGGGTCCTGATACTAGTAACACATTCAAGGGGGTTTAATTCAGTTTGTCTTGCATGTATTTCTGCACTTGGATTATTTAGGACCAGTTAATCTTTAGAATTTCCCGTGTTCTTAAGGTTTTGTAGCCTTCTGGTTTTATCTAAATAAGCAGTCGTGTGCTTGTGTAACAAGTTTGCCATGTACATTTTGTCCCCTATCTACCCGTTGCTTGTTTGTAACAATTAAATCTGCAGTATTTTTTGGTCAGAACTTGATATGTTTTGGGTCAGCATTTCCATTTTTTGGTTTATGGAATCATTTTTCTTATGCTCAATGACTAATGCAGGATGATTTGCCAAAGCCTGGTCAAGCCCCTCGCGCTGGTGGTGCTCCCAATGCTCCTCGTGCATGAAAACTTTAGTTCATAAAATACTCCTCTATCATTAGGCTCTGAACTGTAGTTTTTTGGGATCGTTCTTTGTGCCATCTGGATACTACTTTCATGTTACTCTTAAAGTTTGCTGAATTAATCCGAGTTCAATTTTTGCATATCGAATTTTGTTATCAAAACAAAAAGGTTCTTATTTCTGAATGGAGATTTCAAGTGTGGTTTAATTTCATCTTTATCGACAAAAATTTATTCTGAATTAAAAGCTCTTTTCTTCTTGTTTGCGTCCCAATTGTAACCGACCTTTATTTCAGTTAGATCCGTCAGTTTTGTATCTTGGATATAACATATGCAAGTGGTGTGGCTGGGCTTACTGTGGTCTAGAGGGTTTCTCGGGGTTTGTGGCATCAATTAGCCAGCTGAAAAGCTGTTGAAGTTTTGTTTTCTTGCGCTGGGTGCCAACTTCGGTTCCCTGGATGGGTGGTGATTGGTATTGGAGCCCAGTGAATTCTTCAGTTGCTTGCTTGGAGAGGAGGGATTCTCAGTCTCTTACATTCAAGTGCAGCTGGAAAAAGTTTAGTTGTGGATTTGAACAAAAGTAAGTTCCTAGTAACGTCCAGCACCAGAAAAAGAAGTTCAAGTGATGTCTGAACTGCAATGTGTTGATTTTGTTTTTGTTTTTCCGACTGACCGAGAGAAATGGAATCCTGGTAAATACCTGTTCTTCCTTATCATCTGATGTGCCCTCGTGCACGGAGAAAATCTGCTGATGCGTCATAGCTGAAATTAAATATCGACAGCGCTGGTTGAACCATTGCAAACGACGTTGGAACTAAGTTTCGGATTTTGGAGCAGATACTGCGACTTATGGCACCGCAAAATCCCACATTACTAAACGAGTAACGCAACGCCATTCACAGCTTTTAAGTTAGCTTGTATTGTGCATGGAAGGAAAAGGCAATGGTCCAGCTTAGAATCAAATGAACTTTTTTATTTTTATTTTTCGAACTTTTTTTAAAAATTTCCATGAGAACCTATTTTTCTGTATATTAGGTTCACACGCGGCAGCGCAACCTGAATTTCCTTTTCCCATACATAGTCAATTTTCTGGGATGTGTCGGTTCGAAAAACGATTCTAAACGACATTAGCAGAATATGGTCTGTCTCTCTGGACCACTTTATTCCTCAGTAGAGTGGTCCTTAAAACAACGAAAGGCTTGGTTAGCTATATAAAACGTCAAATCTTTGACAATCCATTTCAAGATTTTATTTTATTTTTTTAACTTAGATGCGTAAAGCTCTAAAACCACTGAATGAAATTGAATAATTCCTTCTAATATGTAGCGTGCTAGGAATGTCCTGTTCTTTAACCATTTGATTTAAAGAACCCATTTTTTTTTAAACCATGCTTTCACATCCAAGCTTAATCACCTAATTGCCAGTAAGTAAGACAAATTGGTAAGAACTTCATAAACGAAGTTAATGATGTAAACGTTTAACCACTGTATTATTTTATTTTATACAAATATCTGAAAGTATATGCCGGATTGAATCATTGACACATGTTTCGTGCAAGCCTTCCGTATAGGTTGCTATTCTGAAAGATATATATAGTCTTGTTCTCTTCTTCTTAGCTTTTGTTCTTTGTTGATAGAATGAGAAACCGCAACATAAAACACTTTCGAGCTTTTTAATGTGGAACTTTTTTTTCTTGGAAAAAGGAATTAATCCCAAGTTCAAGCCAACTTTGTGCAGTATTTGCAAAATCTGATCAGAGTATAACAGAGACTTAAATCTTAGATAATCAGTTTTGGATGGATGTGGCATCTCCAGGTAAATGTAGTAGTCTAATATTACTCTTTTTTTGGGGGGGGGGGGGGGGGGGGGGAATAAAATTACATATAACCCACTATTGTGAAACCAATACAAGTATTAAACTAATTTAATAACAAGTAACATGCAGATACAAACTAACATAAAGTTGGAACAGACTCAAACTTGATGAGACTTGAATTAAGGAGTTCTGTTGATTTTAATACTTAAATCGCTCAAAGCACTGCAATCAAATGTATCAAAAGTTGCCTTTGCTTTGAAGTAGGCTTTGGGCTTGAAATAGTTCTGCGAACATATCACACGATTAAAGGGCGTAAAAAGTAGCTTTTGAACTTGAGAAGATGTTATCGGCACTCGTAATAGAAGGATGATGGAGTGCTATAGATTTTTTTAGGTGCACTACTTTTGTTTTCCTTTTTTAAACATATCACAGGATGAGGAATTTTTAATGGGTAATGATATTTGCATTCACTAATTTCCGAACAGCATCTAAACTATTATTGCTTTTCAACTATAAATTGTCACAAATAAGTCATTAAACAAAAAAACTTAGTTTAAGAATTTTTGTCAATTTTGGAAGTTAAAGGTGACAGAATTAGGGGCAAAACTAACCAAACAAAACAAAAAAAATTAACCCACGAAACAACCTAAAAGGTCTTGTGGACTGATTATTTCATCAAACTAGGTAGAAGATTAAAAAAAAAAAGAAGACACATTAAATTCTATTTTATTAATTGACTTAATATAGTTGATTTTTTAACCAAATTGTAGATTGGTTTTTCTGTTTGTTGGTTTTGCCCTTAATTCCGTTACATTTAATGCCTAAAAATTGACTGAAATCTTTAAATTAAAATTTTTTTAATTCACGAGCCTATTTACTACCATTTATAGTTAATGGATCAAAACAATGCAAAAGTGGATAATAGTTTAGATGCTTGTGGATAAGTTTCCTCTTTCTAGCAACCAAACAAACATGCTAAATTGCTAAAGAGTTGGTGGAATTTCTTTTTCTTTTTGTTTGTGTAAGTTGGTGTATTTATTTCCTATCATCCATGTCGCTGACAAAATACTGCAGCATACAATACAAATGTACCAATACGAGCATGGTAAGTTGATCTGCGGGCCGTGGCCCGTGGTGGGGTTGTTCCTGAAATTGGTCACATTCTTGTGCAATTAATTATTTCATCATAGTATCGTGTCATGGACTCATGGGTCCACAAAGGTTCCCTGGAGGACATACTTACCTATTTTATTACCAATTGCAATCCTCAAAAGGGTAATTCCCCGAATGTCTATCTATAGAGCACTTAACAAAGTTCAGCATTCTCCGTACGCGTTTATAGCCACTTATCGCGTGCAAAAGCGGGCAATTTCCACTGAAAATGAGACGCGGCACAGTTATTCACAGATTGATTACCTTCTGTACCGGATAGCCTGATCTTTTGACCTGACTCACTCTTCTTGATAGTGACGTGGCACCGTGATCCCTATCCCAACTGTGTAATTGTGTAGTCACCTTTTGATAAAAATAATAATAATTATGACATTCCATTCCGTGGTTGACATTGCCACAAAAATTTAGTCTAAAACCAGGACCGGCAAAAGTTGCCAAAAATGCATTCAGCCACCAATTCATTACCAAAATGCAAGATCATCTTATTGCTGAAATCCTAGAGACTTACCGGTTACCTGACCTCCGGTGCCTTTAAGAAATATTTTGAAGCCAGCGACATAATTATAATAATCTGTCCGAGAATCCAACTAAATTGGTCAATTCAATCGGCATTGATCGGTGGTTATTTCATTTGTTATATGGTTCTTTCAAAAATTGTGTCACGAGGTTAAAGTGCCATTCCTATTGCCAAAGAATGCAGAGCTGGTGGCTGAATTTGATGGGTTTGGAGTGTAAAAAATTGAAGGCGTAATTAATTGTGCATCGGACTGAAAATGCATATGCAAAAATATCTCTCCACCACTAACTATACGTATATCATAAGATGTGTCATGGTCAGTGCCTGAATAGTTTATTATTATTGCTGTATCTTGTTTTATCCATAGGATATGCCTAAAATCTAAATAATTAATTACTATTATGTCTAAATAATTAATTGCGGATTGCGATTCTTTAGTCCATTTACCGTGATAAAACATGTAACGCGACAAAACCAACGGTGCAAAGTTCATACACCATACATGAAATACTTTGCAATTGAATTATCGTGCGATTCTCATGTCAATTTCTTTGCATACTTGCTATTTCTCGTTCTTTTCTTTTTTTTTCCCCTTAACTTTTTTAAACCTCTATTTTGCTGTTGACATATGTTTTGCGATGATGGTCTCTCTTTCGTAGTGTTTTTCTCATAGTTATTAAATCAAGTTCGGTAAGAAACTTGGCAGAAGGATTGGGTCATTAGTTCAACTAGTGATTCACTGGTTGAACCGGTGAGTATTATTTTAATATTTATAAATATAAAATTTAATATACATAAAATTGTCATGATCGAATAGAAAAAAAAAATGGTGAACTGAATTTCGAACAGCAGAATTTCAATCGAATGAAAGGAGGATGGTGGAATGAGCAAATATGGTAACAATTAATTATTGGTCCAACGAATTTATGTCTATATCTATTATGACAAATAACAAAGATAGATTTAAAAAAAAAGTGTAGATTTTTTATTTACTTTTGTACAGTTCCAAGCGAGGATGTGACGATGTATTTTTGGTGGAGTATCAAGTGTGTTGATGTATTGATTTGAATAATTAACGGGCAACGAAATCCATCGCACAATAATAAACCAGACTACTACATTAACCTGTTTTTTTCTTTCTTCTGTCCTTGAAAATTTACCCGATACTAGTTCTCAAACGATTTTCTTTTCTTTAGTTGAAGGTGAAAGTTTAACAAAATGCAATCTGCCACTGGATGGATGCTTTTGTTCAAAGTTCAAACGGATGTGGATAAGAAATATTATTGACTTCGTCAGTGTAAGAAAAGACAAAAAAATCATGAGTCATGACCTCGTTGGAGTTTGTGGAGACGTAATTAAGTGAACGATGGATTTCCAGAATTTGCTGAAAATTTTTCCAAAAATTACAACCGGAAAGCAATACTAGCACTACGTCGTTTTGACATGCTTAAACAAAATCCATATGGAGTTGAGGGAAAAGGACGGATGACATCCATTCACATCAGAATATGTATATATATGTATATATATAGAGAGAGAGAGAGAGAGAGAGATGGGGGCCAGCGTCTAGTAGTAGCAGTCCCGCGATGATGACATGCTGTTTATATATGAAAAACAAATGTGGACATGTTCTTCCAACACAGGACTCTTGATTTCTCAGCAAATTTAAGGAATGATTGACCCACAAGCAAAGAAAAAATAAACAAAAGGATTGTATTTGTAACAAGAGGACAGAAGCGAAGGTAGGATATTTTGCTGCCACACAAAAAAGAGCCATCGATTATTCTGTACCATGTATTTTCATGAACGAAACAAACTAGAGTATTTATTTCTTACTAACTACTTGTGACATGTCACATAAATAGCCACATTAATATAATTACCATACTTTGCAGTTTGCAGTCCAGCTCAACCCAACCAAAATTCACATTGTACTAGTGGTATATCTAAAATCACAAAATTAATTTTTTTCTCGTATTAGTAGAAACCACAAAAAAGGGGATATTTGAGAGACCTCTCTTGAGATTTTTGATAATTTTATCTAGTTTTCTTGAGGTTTCAAAATTACACGTACCTCCCTTGAGTTTATTTTTTTGGTAATAAAAACTATTCAATGGTCAAAATTTTGAATGAACAACGCAAAATGTCCTCATGAAATTATGAATTTCATTTTACCTTTCTTATAAATTTCTAAAAAAATGAAACATGCACAAAATCTTAAATACATTCTCAATTCTCATATCTACTATTTTAAATCTTTCATATTTCCATGTCTCAAAACAGTAACATAATCACCATGGCCATTACCACCATTAGTTTCTAAATTCTAAAACCTCAATCTAAGTTTAAAAAGGGAAAAAAAATCAGCACTGCTAAACTCAAAAAATTTCACTAACTGCATGAATGTAACATTCTATCCCTTAAATGTTGGAGTTTTAACGCCAGTCTCATCCTGTTTAAACCTTCATCTTACATCACTTTCTATTCATCTTTAAATCCTCCAAGCAAAGCTAAATTTAATTTGTAATATATTTAAATTTTGTTTAGAACATAATTGGTTATTCCATAAGTGAATATTATTTTTGTTTCCACTAAATGCTTAATTGTGTGATGCATTCATATGCACAAACCTTAGGAGCGAATTATTTAATTGTAAGAAAAATATTAATATTTGAAGATTATTATGGTCATTTTATAGAATCAAGGGAGGTAATTGTAATATTGGGTCTATTTGGATATTTCATTTTTTTCAAATAATATTTTGTTTACCTCATAAACACATTTTTCAATCCGTCTTGTTATCTTACATACATCGTATCACAAAAAAAATGCTGTAATAATTATTTTAAATAATACTTTATTCAAGTAAATTTGTAAAAAATCTCAAGAGAGATTTCTGAAATTATTCCGAAGAAAAAATTGCCGAGCAAGGGGGGGACCCACAGAAGAGACTAGGGATGGTTGGTTTGGCGGGTGACGACTGACATATCATGTGAGCTACACCAGGAATGGGATTTGCGCGGTGAATTCAGTTTTGATATTTTTATTTGCACCTAATCAAGTAATTATAATGCATAAATACCATATCAAGGAGTAATAAGTAATACTAACCATATTCTGAATATTAATATAGAACAGATGTATTTATTTAATTAATTGATCAGAAAACCGAGATACATTGTCCCAGAAGGCCAAAAAAATCTGGTTTACAATTTTAATCCGTAGTAACGGCAGACTGTACAGTAGGCCCCTTTTAGAACCGAAACGACGTCACCCAGTCCCAGCTGGATTTGGTACCGCTAATATATATAGTACTAGTAAGACTGGAGGTAATAAGGTGTAATACAGTATGTGACAATATGGATAAAGAAGCATAGAATAGCCCACCGGGGCACCGATTAGCCCTTACTGACACACTACTCAGTTTTGGGGCCTTCCTCATCTCATTCTCCGCTTCTCATCCTCTTTTTACTTTTCTTTCGTCGCGTCGCATTTTGCTTCCTGCGGCGGACGACGACGGCAGACCGAAACCATAACGGATTTTCCTTTTCCCCCGTATACTTTCTCTTCTTTTTTGGCTTTATTTAGCCCTATTTTTTTTAAAAAAACCCAAAATTCCGATAGATTTTGTCTCGGCAGGGGTATAAATCGTATAGAAATAATAATAATAAAAAAAAAGAAAAGGAGGAGGAGGGAAAGGGGGCTTTAAAAGAGGTCCGTTTGTTTGTTTTTGTGTGTGTGTGACTGCTGCTGCAAGAAACAGAGCACAACAAAACAAACTCAGATCGAAACAGAAAGAAAGAAAACAACAAGTCTTCCTCTCCTCCTCCTCCTCCTCTTCCAGTCCCCCCATCATCACTCAATAGACACTCAGACGAAAGATAAAGTAGCCTCCACCCCAACCCCAGCTCTTAAATTCTCGCTCGCGAGTTTTACGTCGCCTTTTTACCTTTTTCCTTCTATGCAACGCACCTTCTTAAACGCACAGATACATACAAATTTGTGATACACACAGATAAACCCGAACCCATTTCACACACCAATGCCCCATTCTCTACTTGTTCTTGTTCTTCCGTCTAAACCCCCTTCTGATTTCGCCTCTTGAATTTCCCCCCTCTGGGGTTATCATTAATGCCACCACCAGCACCAGCACCAGCGCCCGCGCCCCTATTTCTGTTTCATTATAGAACCACGGCGGCCTCTGTTCTTTAGATGATTTTTGTTATTTCTTTTTTTTTTCCGGGTAGATTACTGAATTAAAGCTAGATGGGTGACATAGGACGGGTGGGGACGCTAACGGCGTGGTGGTGATGGGGGACGAGCGTCCAAGTTCGACGTATAATAACACCAGCCACCACCAACGGCACCCTGGTCCTGGTCCTGATCCTGATCCTGATCCCTCCTCAATTAAGCAGGAGATTTTGGGTGTAGCTGAGGAAACCGCCCTGGAAGTACTTAATGCAATTCATCCTACCATGGACTCCGAAGAGAAGCGCAAAGACGTCATCGATTATGTCCAGAGGCTCATCCGCAATTCTCTTGGATTTGAGGTCTCATTTTTCTCCTCTTTAATCCCTGCATGTCTGATTTTTTGTCCTTTTTATTAAGTTTTTTCTTGTTTGGTTACTGGAGTTATGTGGGCCCTTTTCAAAACTCGTGCATGTTTTTTTCATGTGGCTCTTTAATTGGATTGTACTTCAGAATGGGGTGTTGTTTAATCTCATCTTTCATTTCCCATTCTGTTATGCATGCTGTTTTGTTTTAATTACGAATAATTATTTTTGTGAAGATTGGTTTTACTGTAAGACGAGAAGTTACGCGTCTGTAAATTTCGTTAATTAGGATGGCATTGGTTGGATGTTACGAGTTTTTATTCCCTGGTGGAATTTGTTTTGCGCGTGTTTCATAGTCTACTGTGGAAATGCATCGGAACTGTGACTTTAATTTTAGAGGGGGTTTAAGCTGGGATTAGCCAATTTAATAATTGGATTGGATCTTTTGAGTGCAGTTTTTTGCATGATTTTCATTGATGTCAAGTAACAATACCAACTTGCATTGCTGTTGGCATCTTCTACCAGTAGTTGAATCTCTTTCCACTTGTGCACGTACGCAGCTCTGCATCTTATCTCTTTCTTTCATGTTGATGTGGAGATGTATCTCAAAGTTTTATTTCTTTAATATATCCCGCCAAATACCTTACTGTTTACTACATTCAATTCATGCAAATACTTGTCTCTTTACTGGAATGGCATTCTTGTGTTCTGAAGTTGCGGTATAAACAACTTTTTGTGCTTTAGATGATTTCTGGATGCTGCAACCTTTTACAATTTTTTTATGTGCATTCAGAGTTTTGCTAACAGTCGACTCATTGATTAGGTTTTCCCATATGGTTCAGTGCCTCTGAAGACTTACCTTCCCGATGGAGATATTGACTTGACTGTCTTCAGTAGTCCTTATGTAGAGGAATTTTGGGCCAGCGATGTCCTATCTATTTTGCAAAGAGAAGAGCAGAATGAAAAATGCTGAGTATGAAGTGAAGGACACACAATTCATTGATGCTGAGGTAACTTGATGTTTGATGCTTTACTCAACTGTATAAATTTTTTTGATTCTATTTAAAGGGCTGAATTACATTGCAGTTGATTTGCTATCCTTTTCAAGAATATCTTTTGGTACTTTTTGATGATTCCTTACTTAATGTTTCCCATTTGGCAATACCCTTAGCATATTTCGTTTACAACTTATTGAAATTTTACTGCTGATTTTCCACTTCCCTAGACAAGCATCTTTCATATATCCCTCCTTCAATGTTAGATAATGGCATGGGACACTTTTAATCTTCAAGGTTTTTAGTCAGAAGCTTTCCTGATTGAAATTTGTAGTCATTCTACAACGCACATACCCATGGCTGTGCACACAACAATCCATGTGCAGTAGACCTTCAAGATTATCAGGGTTTAGCGGGGTTTGCCAATTTTAGAAGCTTTTGTAGTCATAGATTTTGTACTTCATAGTGTTTTCAGTTATGTTGGATAAAGTTTTCTACCTAGTCTGAGTGCTTCCAGGTTGTTTAGCTCTCTTAGGTGCTTCTGTCTTCTGCTACTGTCTCATGTTAAGTTTGCAGCTAACTATTGGTAACTTTCTCTCTGTAGACAATTATAAACAGTCCGATCTATTGCTACTTGTTGCAGAGCTTGATGAAGAACAATGGGCGTCGTGGAATTCTAAAATATTATATTCATAGAATTTCAGTATCAAGCCTTTACTTTCATATGTTTGTGCTTGTACGATTGAAATTCATAGTAATCTACAATCAAGTACCTTTTGGGGGTGCATTGATCACAAATGTCATATCGTAATCATTTGCCCATTGAACATATTTGTATGGATTCATGCATGAATGTATACATGCATACAGCTCTCTAGTTTGTTATGGTAATTTTGTGTTTATGCCTGGCAGGTTAAACTCGTGAAGTGCCTCGTTCAGAACATTGTTATAGATATTTCGTTCAATCAGTTGGGAGGTCTTTGTACACTTTGTTTTCTTGAGCAGGTAAGGTTGATTATTTTCTTTTTAAACTTTCTTTTCTAGTTTCTGAATACGTGTGTTGGCTTGCATTATGCTGATGTTGCTCCCCAAATTTTCCCTGGTTTTTCCTGTTTCATGTACTCTTTTTTTAATTCTTGATTTCAAACAGGTTGATCGGCTTGTTGGAAAAGACCCATCTCTTCAAACGCAGCATATTCTGCATCAAAGCTTGGTGCTACTATGAGAGCCGTATCCTTGGTGCACATCATGGTCTCATTTCTACATATGCTTTGGAAAACACTGGTTCTTTACATATTCCATCTGTTCCATTCCTCTTTACATGGCCCTTTTGCGCGGTAATTTCTTCCAAGCTGACATCATACATAGATGTGAAATGTACCTGGGCTTTGACTTAACATGCTCGATTGCATGTATATAGGTTCTATACAGATTTTTGGATTACTTCAGAAAATTTGACTGGGAGAAACTATTGTATTAGCTTGAACGGTCCAGTTTGCAAATCATCCCTTCCTGAAATAGTAGGTAAGCAGCATGTTTTGGCTTTCTGCCTCTGTCATATCCTGCTCTTATCCTCCATATGTGTTCAGGAACTCTTTTTTTGTATTGTACCCATTAGAGGTTTGAGGGGAAAGAAACTGTATTTTCTTTAACTATTTATTTCACTCCTTTGCAGCTCAAACACCACATAATGAAGGAACTGAGTTGTTGCTTAGTGATGAATTCTTAAGAAACTGTATGGAAATGTTCTCAGTTCCATCCAGAGACCTGGAAACAAAACTCTTCGACTGTTTTTGCCGAAGCACCTCAACATAATTGACCCCCTGAAAGAATACAACAACCTTGGGCGTAGTGTCCACAGAGGTAATCAAAACTTGCGTATGATTAGCCCTAGAGGATCAATAATTGCGTATGATTAGCCTAGAGGATCAATAATCAATGACCTCAAAGGAAAAATTTCTGTTTCACCATAGTTTGGTTTTTGGACAGTATGGCAGAAAGTAAGTAATATGACACTTAATTCTTTTCTGTCTCTCCCCTCTCCCTCCCAGGCCTCTTTCCCTTGCTCTACACTCTTGCTCTCTGGGACTTGTTTTGAATAGTAATTTAGGCTTTTATTGAGGATATCTGTCATGGTAGAGGCTTTCACTTCTCAACTCCTTAATGAGAAAAAGCTTGCTTGTTGAGGTAATATGACTTTCTTAAGAGCCCATATTTGGATATTTATTGGCCAGTCAATTTCTAAGTTTGGGAGACGTAGTTCTCTGTTGGAAGAATATGAACAGACTGACAACTTAGCATTTTCAAAAAGCAAGAAGAAAATGCCTTTGCAAAAGTCAAATGTATAATACTAGACTAGAAACATTTTTTCTTTTTTTTCCAAGAAGAAATGCCTTTTCCAAATGGAAACTTATGCTATCTAGCAAGCTGTTGGGCATTTCTTGCAGCCGTTGTAGAGTAACTAGTCTTAAGACACAGAAAACCATAAACTACCTTCACGCTTCATATCCTATGCTAATGTAATTAATCTTTATAAGAGTATCAATCTTTCTCGAACAGAGTTTACAATGTTGCATTACCAAGTTTGTTGTTCTTTGAAGAATATTGGGAATCAAAATTCATTTTGTATGTTCATTTTCTGTTTGTTACTTCCTCCAGGTAACTTTTAGCCGAATACGTAGCGCTTTCAAATACGGAGCTGCGCAAGCTTGAGCAAATTCTTTCATTACCCAAAGATGAAATTGCCAGGATTGAGATCCAGAAATTTTTTGGTAACACTCTGCAGAGGCATGGAGCGCAATTGTGGATCTGATGCTCAAGATTATGCCCTGCTATTTGGTGAAGGGTCCAGTACACTGTATTCATGCTTCTCCTGCTGCAGTTTTGAGTGAGGATGACATGCTTCTGAGGATCATCAACTAGCGATTTGGAGAGTGATGGTCTTTTGATGGAAGGGGCACTACAGATTTTGTACAGCTGTATAGATGTTCCAGTGATTTAGATTCCTTACAGGACGATGTCAGAACCCTGCTACTCTGTGGGTTGGGACTGCCTGTTTCAAGATATCTATGGCAATGGGGATTCTTGTGACCTTGCAACGCATAATTCTTTAGACTTCAGGACTTCAAATGTCCACATCTGATTATTCACCATATATTAATTATAGTGGTTCAGGTTTTGGCCAATATCGTCACCTATCACAATTGTACTTACCCAAGTCATATGGCAGAAAATGGGCCACTGCAGCCAGACTTACTCATCTGATGGTGAAGAAGATAAGCTGGGCCTTGATCAATGGCTGGAACAGAAAGTGAATCACTTGGACTTGGTTGACACCTCTCAGTCATGTGCAGATAGCTTAGATGGCTTTTGTTTCTTGTAGTTCAAGCTGTCTCAAGTCCAAGGACCAATATTCTAGAGAATTTATTACCGGATATTAGAGAAAGGGACTCAGGCAGTGTAGTGGATGCAGAACCTTTAAACCCTTTGGCAGACCTCAGTGGGGACTATGATAGTCATATAAGGAGCTTGTTATATGGACAGTGTTGCAATGGGTTTGCTCTTTCAGGCACCCGGGCTTTCCAATCATCCTGTTTTGGCGGTCCGTTTTGGGAACAAGAAGCCTGGGATACTGTCCGTCATTCTATGCCTCTTAAGGCAGGAGCTCATTTTCTCAAATTAACCTCAAGCACTACTATTGTGGGATCACCTGCTAGCAGTCATTCACCACCTGTTCTGGCTTTTCCTTCCGAAGAGAAACACAAAGCCTCGAGGGACAGGCACTTACTTGCCCATTAAAGGTATTGCTGGCATTCATCCCCATTACTGGATTTACTCAGCATGCCATCCAGTTATCCAAGTTACTGAGTACCCTATCTATCCTACTTTTTCAATCTTGCAGAATTGTTCTTCGAGGGATAGACCCTCAAAAGGTCGGCCTAGGTTTAAGGCAACAGGGACTCCTTTTCAGTCGGAGAGACACACTCATGACAATGGCTTTGTTCCTGCTTTCATGGAGGCAAACTCTTTGCCGAAAGGTGGCCGTGAGCTCTTGCATGCTTGGTGTCCTGTTCAGCCTCGCACAAAGTCTGGTGTATCCTGCCAGTCTCTCCATTCCAAGGCAGGTGATACTTGTGCCAATGGATTCTCCAATTCAATGCGCCGAATTGAATTCGGATCCCTTGGGAACCTGGCTGATGATGTGATATTAGCCCCTTGTAATGCTTGTCTCTTAAGTTCGAATAACCAGAAGAATCCTACGCCTGATTTAACTAAAGAAGAAGCAAGGTAGGAGAATATACTGAGATTTTTGCTATTTTCATGTAGTGGACATTAGTAAGATTAATTAGAGTTTTTTTTTTTGGCATTTGATCTAAATCTGTGCCTGTGATTTTGGGTTTACAGGGTTGCTGATCAGCTAATTTGGCCTTAAGAATGAAGATGAGTTTCCTCCTTTGTCCCTATGAATGCTTTTTCGTAGGCAGGTCAACTTGTATACAGAGATACAGAGTGGTAAATTCCTAGGTGCTAACAAACTACAGGACCTCAGTTAGACCTTTTTTTTTTTTTTTATAAATAATGTTTTTGACCTTAAAGCCCAGCTAAATAATCGTTTTGCTGTTGATGGTACAGAGTACAAAATAATAATCCGTGTTTTGTAGATCTTTTGGTGGTGGTTTTCATGGTGATGATCCCATGAATGACCTTGTCTAAGCAGTGTTGTAAAATAGTGTATCTGATAATGTCCGCAAATGCTTCTCTTTCTGCTCCCGCATAGGCAGGTCGGGAAACTCAAATATGAGATGCAGATGATATGTAACGTTTCTTCAAAAAGCAAATAGATACTACTATTTTATGTGCTCCTTACTTTGACCTCTTGATGTTTCTCTATACAAAATTATTCGCTCCGTTTGGATTAGCTGTTTTGGAAGTGTTTTTAAAACATTTTACTGTAACAGAGCTTTTAGAATATATTTTGAGATATTTTTAGAAAATATTCTGGAATATTTAAGAGTAGTAGAGTTTTATAACATATTTTGGGGATATTTTTTAAATATTAAAAAAATTAGACTATTTTTTTAGAGTACCTTTTAAAGTTTACTTTTAAAAATTTTTATAATATTTGAAAAATTGAAGGATCCAAACAGAGCAATTAGTAATGATAGCAGGCAACTCCATGATTATTAGGATGGATGCTTATCCTGCATGCGGATACAAAGTGCATGGGTTTGAATATAGTACTATAATTGATGAAATTTTTTATATGAATGATGGAATAATATTCCGAGCAGAATTATTATGTGCATCAGGATCTATTGCCACAAAATTCTAATCAAGAATTTCCTTTTTCTTTATAAACTTTTGGGGTTAGGTTGATGGTTAATAATCTGCGATGGCTGATAATTATTTTCCAATTTTGGGTAATGGAGTGAATGGTATTTGACTCTCAGAATGCTTGGGGTAAAATCGTGGTCCTTAAGAAAAACATAATTATGGCCCAACATTTCCTAACTCCAGAAAAGAATCGAACACATTAGAGTATTATGGAAATCGTTGTCCTTGGAAAAAAAAGATAATTATGCTCTAACATTATCTAACCCAAGAGAACAATTCCTTTTATCTAACTCAAGATAACTCTGTCCACTTTTTTAATTTTAGAAATTTTATATTTGTATCTATTGTTTAGAAATATTATAATTTTAAATCGTTTTTTATAGGTGGACTCGAGTATTATAGCCTAGGCGGAAGGTGAACTAGTTTTGGGCCAACCACCTTGAGACGAATTGTAGGTTATCTTGTGATATTGACATGATATATTATTATTCTTTGTTATGCAGTATTATGTTCTGCTTTTGTTTTTGCCTTTGGCTTTTAAAATTTCCCGCACCAACAAACACAGATGTAATTTGCCTAGAGAAACATTCAAGTCGCACGATTTAGGGACGTCAATGAACCTGTCGCTTTAGGGCCTCCACTTGATTATAATTATTGAAAAGTACACGGAGTCCTAATTTATAAGAGTATCATTAGGGCTTCAAATATACAAATATATACTTGATTACGTCTTTTTAATTCAGTTAGGTTGCAAATGGATTGCTATTTTCTGGAGTTTTTGTAGAAAAATATATTGTAACAATTTGATATAAATAAAGTCAAAATGTGATTGAAAAATATGATTAGAAAAAAGGTAAAAATTTTTCTTTGAAAAACTACAATCTCCGACCATTTTTAAGTTTGAAATTATCACGTAACCCACATGTAATTATTCTACTTTTTTTGGGACAAAAATGAATATGAATTAGATCAGATCCAACTTTTTTGAGGAAAAAATGAATATGATTCAGATTAAATCCTATTTTTTTAGGGGTAAGATGATTATGGATCAAGTCATTTATTTAACTACAAATAAAAATTAAATTTTGCCTTGAAAAAATAATCATCCGTGGATTACAAACAAGATAAATTCAGTGCAAAAAGTGGTCAAAAACTTTGGTTCAGACTAAATTTTACCGACTTGATTTTATAAGAGACGTAAAGTTTGCTATTTTAACGGATGAAAAAAATTCATTTAACGAATTGTGAAGCACGTTTTGAACGATTTCCCTAAATATAAAACTATGGGTATAAAGCAAAGTAAACGCGTAGAGAAGGATAATGAATATATCTCGGGGGTCAGCTCCAAATTGAAAACAGCGAATCAAGACCAAAGAAGGGTAGCAATAACATCAGCAGTCGGAAATCCCGTTGGAGAGAGTGGAGTCCCGTTGTCCCCATTGACTACGCTTCATACATACCATATGAAGAAGGAAGCTGATGAAAAAGCGGGGGTGGATTATGGACTATGGATCGCGGATGAAGAATAATAACAAGAGGGAAGACTTGTTTCTATTTGCAGAGCATCACCCACGAAATGATAACTGTAACAGAAATGAAAATGGTTTTGTGTAAGATGCATTCATCTATGCATCCTTTCTGACACCAGCATTTGTCTTCTTTAGATGCCGTGTTTGCACTTTAATTTACACGAATCCCATGTTAGACCATGAAACAATCCCCGGAAAAAGTCTACATAAAAAGCTCAAATCAAACAAGTTACACCAGATTCTTGAGTACAAGTAACTCACAATTTGAATAGGGATAGAAGGAAAATAAATAATCCCACAAAATCACCAACTATTAGCTAACTGCTACAAGGCACTTCTTTGTTAGCGGAACATTACAATTCGTTTTTGGACCATATCAGTTCAAATTACTCCATGTGGGTGCTGCCTAATTTGAAGACTGGCTTTCTCATTTCTGTCGTTGGACTTTACCTTCCGCGGGAATGCATTGGATTAACACTACCAGTATCATTTAGTATCATTTATGGTGCGGCTAACCACCCCAGGAACAAATGTCTGTAGATAGAAGAATTATATATATACACTCTGTCACCGTCCAAACTTTGGGGTGGATCATCAGGGAAATTTGTGAGCAAAAAGAGATGGGGTCGGCCATGGGCGGTCTCTTAAGTCTTGAGCCCATGTGGTAATCATGTATTGCACCACGATCAAGGTTAAGCTCAATTTGGTCTATTTTTTGGCTACTCTAATTTTGTACGTGATAAAAGGCCAGGTATCACATTTATTCAATTGGTGAAGTAAGATATTGACTGCGGATGATTGGTCTGTACAGCCATGAAAAAAGAAAGACAAAAAAAAAACAGCATTATTATCGAGTCAGCTAGTTATGGTGTTTCTTATTCCGTGATCGTAAGGATTACATTGACAACAGGATAAGGCAATTATTGCTGCAGAAAATTGATAAAACTGTCAGTTGGTGAGATTAAATTAAATTGCACAAATTCAATTTTATATATCTATATTGCTCCAGTCTTAAAATCTTACATAGGTCAAATGACTAAAAGATTGCACAAAAAACTATGGCCATTTTCTTGGCTCACCGACAATAGAATCAGGTTCAGCGGTAAGCAGACTCTTAAAGACCCTTGTGATCCTGAATTTGAATCTTACCCTGAACTTGAACTCCCGTGACTCGCCTGGAATCGCTGCGTGGGACCGTAGCGCGCTCCTCCTGTTTGATATGCTAGCTCGAATCTTAAGAATTCGATTCGGGACATATTCCGGATTACCAAAAAATAAAAAACAATTGAATCAGACAAAACTCTAGAAGTTGTTCTCTCCATTAATCAAATCTTTCTTCATAAAAAACACTAGTATTCTTTTTAATGAAAGAAAAAGGTCTTGAGTTCACGCCCCTCGAGGAAATAACTTCTTATCTCGGGTACACAACAAAACACCTACTAAGGCAACAGGCATCCTAAACAGATTAAGATAGGACACATATAATTTGTTGGGACACATACGCTTTCTTCTCCAATTTAGAAAGAATATGTATCCCCCCCGTAAAGTTTCATTAAAAGCATGCTCTTATAATATGCGACTATTGTCGTAATTACTTATCAAATAATAAATATGGTATTAAAAATTTGACACTGTTTCCTTATATTTATACTAACAATTACTTTGAAAAGTAATTAAATTTTATAAACTAAAAATATATTAAGATATTCATTTAAATTATTGGCCAACTTTAAGGTTTGATTGGTAAAAGTGTCAAATTGAAAAAGATAAGCATAAATTTTAAAATTTCAAGAAAACTCAATAAAATTGTCAGAAATAGGTTTATAAAATTATCTCTAATATGTTTGATTATAAACTTGAAGAAATTAATATATTAATGTGGAAGGAGAATTCAGACTTCGTCTCCCCTCTCCTGTTAACGCCGTTAACAAACATAACCTCAAATGACATGACACCACATACACATTGCGATAGGGCTGGAGTGGGCATTATTGCTGCTAGTGCTCTTTATTTCATGCTCGATGTGTGTGTAATAAAAAAAAATGTATAATATTTATAATAAATAAATTTTGTATGAATTTTTATTACAAAGGTAAATTTTAATCCCTTAAGTTTCTACCACATAGTAATAATGGTTGTATTGGTAGTTGTAATGCTTAGGATTTATCATGTCAAAAAGTAAATAATTAAAATAAATGATTAATCTTTTATACACTAATATTATATATATTTTAATTGTTAAATGTATGGTACATAATTTAAATTTAAATTTAAAATTTAAAATTTTTATTTGTGTCATGCATTCAACTGTAATAGTATATACATTGTCAGTATATATAAAATTAACTCTAAAATAAAACATGCTTTCAAGATAACTAACTACAAATATGTTTTAGATAGTTAAAACAAAAGTAGTTTCAATAAGGTAAAAATGAAAGTTGAAAGAGTGACAGGATGTTGCCACGGAACATCCCTCCGCCATCTTTAGAAATTATATAGATTATTATTATTATTATTGCCAACAACCCACGGAGCCTGCCAAGTGGGCAGCCAAAGTAGGCCCCACCCACTACCTCCACAGGTTCCGTTTACGACGGAAGTCTTCATATTCCAGCCCCATCCTCCAGCTTCCGTGGTCCACCATTTTTCAAGACAAATTTCCTTTCGATTCTCTTCACTTCTCAATCTTGTCGCTCTTACGTTTGTCTGTCGCTGTGAAATTCTGATCTTTGTGTTAGATTCCCTTTCTTGGCGTTTTACTTTTCTCATTCTCTTTCAAAACCCAACGAATTAATCGTGTTGGTTTTGGCTTAATAGTTAATACTACTACTGCTACTTCCTAAAGTTGCAAAACTTTATTACAGCCACAGAAATGGAAGCAGCTAAGCGCAGCCACAGATTCTTCAAGTTCAGGTCTCCTCTGCCACTGTCTACCTCAAACCAAAACGTTGTACTCCAATCATCCTACTAGTAATTATATTATACAGCCAAACTTTTCTGGTATTTTCCAAAAGGCCCCTGTACCGATCACGCTAATTGGCATTAGTAATATCCCAAGACCACTTTTGTTTGTTCTGATTTGTGCTTGTCAAATCCATCACGTTTTTTCTTGTCCTCAATCAACCAAATGCTTACTAGGAATTACTACCACAACAAGGAAGACTTTTCTCGCGCGGTTGTGAAGATGGCCTGGATAATGCTTAGCATTGACTACTCCAGACTCTTTTGGCTCCTCTTTGGCGTCTTCTCTTACGAAAACCATGAAGGAAAGCCTCGAATTTAGTGGCACGCTTCTTCTCTTTCTAACTCTCTTTTCGACTTGAAAAAAGAAAAAAAAAAGAAAAATTCCAGTTGCTCAAAACTTTTCGAATTTATTCATTAGCTAAAACATACTTGAAAAGCTAAGACATCGTACTTTGTAGTACTACTGTACTCAGGTAGAAATTAGAAAACATGTACAAAGCTCGGAGGTTGTCAGACCGTACGGGCAGTACCGATGAATCAGAGGACGATCATGGATATGCTGAAACTGATCCAACAGGGCGTTACGGTCGAGTAAGTTCGGCTTCTTCTTCATTTCTTTTCTTCTTTTCCTCCAGTTTTCAGTTTTCTTGTTCCCCGTTCTTGTTCTTCTGACACGTATGCAAAGTTACAAACACCAACTATCTCAGATTGGAGTTAAGGGAAGCAGTTGCTGGCCTTGACTTGATTTGATTGAATAATAAAATCAATTAGTTTGCCTGGTAAAAACTGAAAAGGAGCATCATGCATGTGCTTTCGCAATGCTAGAATAGGGTAGCAGCTAAAGAAAGAACGTTTTTAAAGTCAAAACAATAATTATAAGTAACTTTACAAACTGGTTAGTGCCTTTAAACAAAGAAAACTTGTTAGTTAATAGTAATACCGCTGTAGTGCTACAAAATTTGCTTAGCTTTTCGTGTATGAAATTTACTTGTTTGTCATAATTTTTTCTGTGTCACTGGTGAGTCAAGAAGTGATGGCTCTGACTCCCAAGTTAGACTTCCGATAACCATTTCGTGAGCAGTTAGGTCCTCTGCTGACAGCCTGAGACTAGACCAGTTAGCATGGTGTTCTGGATTCTTGGATTACTTCATAATGAGGAGGGCTAATAGGAGCTAGTCTACTGAAGGCCTATGGTTCTTTCGATGGTTCTCTACTAAATGTGATGATTTATCGAGTCCATTTCCACCATAAAGTTAGTTGACCCATGTAGTCCATCTGGAATTTTAGCTTCGGTCTCATGATTGATTTATAAATTGTTTCATATCTATTATTCTGCGGGTAAGAATCCTGACATGTCCCTTTGCATGCGTTGACAGTTTGATGAAATTCTTGGTAAAGGGGCGATGAAAACAGTGTACAAGGCGATTGATGAAGTCCTTGGAATGGAAGTAGCTTGGAGCCAAGTTAAACTTTCTGACTTGCTCCGATCAGCAGAGGACTTGGAGCGACTTTACTCTGAAGTGCACCTGCTCAGCGCACTTCATCACCCTTCAATCATGAAGTTCTACACATCTTGGATTGATGTTGAGCGAAGAACATTCAATTTCATCACTGAAATGTTCACTTCCGGAACTCTTCGACAGTAATTCTTTTTCCCCAACCCTATTTCATTGAATAAACTTATGGTTTCACCTGTACAACGAAGGTTTAAAAATTGATCTTCTTCAGATGTTTTGAAACTCTTTGGCATAAGAATATGTTTATCTTAGCTTCATACTTTGTCTGCAATTTCCACATTTGTGTTGAGAACATGAGGAATGACGAAATGAACTTGTTTGACTGATTGGCCCCTTAATTGAGCGGGTGGCACAATTTTGTCTCAGTCTTTACAATACTACGATTTCATCCATTGGGTCATGTTAGGTCCGGTTAATTTTGCAGTTTGTTTGAATTGTTAAGCATGGGAGCCATGAAATGTCTAGATTAACCAACCTAATGCTAGAATTTTTCCAAATTGACTTGATTTTATAAATTAATTTTCTGCTGTATAGAGGCCTCTGTTTTCTTTTGTGGGCTTGCTTAGACTGCGATTTGGTCTTCCTCATGCAAGGTTATTTTCTCATTATTGTTTAGTTGGTTCTTAAATGGGTAGTGTCAAATAACACATTAACTGTTTTTTCTTCGTTATTATTGAGTTTCTATATTTCATGATAACAAGTGTCATCTGCATGATCGGGTAAAATTGCAGGTACAAAAAGAAGTATAAGAGAGTGGACATTCGAGCAGTAAAGAATTGGGCTCGCCAAATTCTTGAAGGCCTTGTTTATTTGCATGGCCATGATCCTCCAGTTATCCACAGAGACCTGAAGTGTGATAATATATTTGTCAACGGCCATCTTGGACAAGTGAAGATTGGTGACCTAGGGCTGGCAGCAATTCTTCGTAGTTCTCAACGAGCACACAGCGTTATAGGTTAGTCTGCTTCAAAAGTATACTGATTATGTGCCTATTGGACTTAAATACAAGAGTTACTAGCTGTTAATGAAGCATGTAATATGTTAACAAAGTCAGATGTTTGTCTGTTACAACTTGTAGGTCACCTAAAATCAATAGTGGATCATACATTTAGTTTTATTTCCAAGTTATGAAACTCTCTGTAACCTATGTGAGTGGCTTTTGAGGATAACCAGTACATAAATTTGTTCATCTTTGCCAAAATTCAGGTAGCAACACATCTTAATAGACAAGGTGTGCATTAATGTTGCCTTTGCGAACTTGGACTCTTTAACTGATTGTGGAAGAATCATATTGTGCATGCTAAATAACTGATAGTGTTGTCTTTTATGGTGCTGGTAGGTACTCCCGAGTTTATGGCACCTGAGCTATATGAGGAAAACTATAACGAGCTGGTTGATGTTTACTCTTTTGGCATGTGTATCTTAGAGATGCTTACTTCTGAGTATCCATATAGCGAATGCAACAATCCAGCACAAATTTACAAGAAAGTGACATTGGTAAAATGAGGTCAATTGGAGGATCATTTTCAATGAAAATAAATAATCTTCTAAGTACCATTTGATTTCCTTATTCAGGGAAAGAAGCCTAGGGCTTTTTACAAAGTTCAAGACTTGGAAGCTCAGCGGTTCATTGGGAAATGCTTGGAGACCGCATCAAAGAGATTATCAGCGAAAGAACTGATGCTTGATCCATTTCTAATGGTGGATGATTTTCAAGATGGGCCTTTGAAAAGGATAGGAAGTCAAAAAGCTTTTCTCAATGACAACATTGGAATTGAGGACCTGCAGTTGAATGAGGATATACCAGAGACCAACATGACCATAACAGGGAAGTTGAACCCCGAGGATGACACCATCTTTCTCAAAGTTCAGATTACTGATAAAGAAGGTAGCTGGGAACCTTGTTGGTTCAGGAAAGATCTTTTATTCTTTGATGATTATTGGTGCTTTCCTATAGATTGAGTGAAGGCATATAACTGTCTATTCCATCATGAGAGTTAAAAGACCAAATACAAGATTTTGGTCCTAGAGATATCCGTTTGGAGTTTCTAGAGTTTTATTTCTATAACCTTAAATTCGTTCTTTTTATGTGAAACCTGTTTTGTGGCTGTATGCTTTGCTGGCGTAAAAACCCAACCGTTATTCCATCAGAGCTCAATCAACTGATTTTTTGGTGTTGTATACAGGTGCTACAAGGAATGTATTCTTTCCATTTGATATGGCAAGTGATACTCCTATAGGTGTTGCCCGTGAAATGGTGAGGGAATTAGACATTACAGACTGGACTCCATCTGAAATTGCAGATATGATAGATGCAGAGATATCTGGTCTGCTACCATATTCAAAGAAATGGGAGCAGTCTCAGCCACCACGCTACCATATACTTCATTATGACGAAGATGAGGATCACAACCACCCTTTCATTGATTTCTCATCTTGTTCATCATCCCAGGTCTCAATCTTAGGTATGTTCACTTTTCAAGACATGAATGAAAATACTCATGATTTGGCATGTGTTCCACGCTATTCAATGTCAGGCATATAGCTTGAGACTTGACAACAATAAATGGATTAACAAATAATATCCAGTGTGAAATCGGCGGCAAATCACAACTTTTACAGTTACTTCTTATTCTGATTTCTATAAGATGAGAAATAACGCTCAAGTAGAAACAGATATGATAGAAGTTGACAACATCTCTTTTTGTAGATGAGACATTTGATGATGGCAGCTCTCAGAGCTCTTTGCACTCCGAAAAGCATCCCCACTTGAACTACTGCTCTGATGAATATGATTCCCTGAGAAGCCCAAGGCAGCAAAAGTTGCCCGCCACTTCAAGTACCCACAGTTCTTCAAGGTTCTGTCCTGGAGGGAATTCTAGCATGGCGCAATCCCTTGCTAGAATTTGCCCTTCATTGTCCAAGGGTATGCTAGTTCACAAGTAACTTCCACAGCTAGCGGTAAATGCACAGTGGACTTGCGCAAATTGACAAGGAACAGATCCCTGGTGGATATGCGCAGCCAGTTGCTGCATCGGTCCTTAGTTGAGGAGGTCAGTAAGAGACGTTTGTCAAAGACTGTTGGTGCAGTGGAACACATAGGGTTTCAAGATCCCTGTCGAGTTTCCAAAAAGGCCTCAGGGACAGTAAATGGTGCAAGTTCTGTGAGAATCACCGGTGATGTTAGAAGGCAGGGACAGACAACAAGAGCTTAGTTTCCCTTTTTGTCTGAGTTTGTAATTAGAATGAAGTTTCACTACTTAAGCACGCACAATGGAATGTACATAAATAATGAATCAAACGAACGTGTGAAAGCAATTGGCTTGATTACAAATATGTAGTTGAAGCTCATCTCTTTGCCAAAAAGTGCTGAATCCAAGTTTGTAACCCCTCATTGTTGTAAGCTTGACATGTCATCTGGGGAGATATTTCCCTGCCGGTTTTAATTCTAAAACTGCACCAGCTTCTCAATATGTTCAACGAGACCATTACTTCCTTTTTTGAGTTTTAATGGCATTATATTAAATCATTTGTCATGCATGTTGGTCTGTGAGTCTGACAGCTTCTAGGACAGGAAGTCCCTTTGAATAAGTGGCCAAGTTTTCAGGTTCAGGTAAAATATAACGGAGAGCATTCTCATGGCTTTCCGTCACTTTCTCATCAAGTAGCATCCAAGGCATTCCCCTGGCCCCGGCCTGACGGCTCCTCCTGTCTTGCCAGGTTTCATGCCTAGAAATTTGACGCAGTAACTCTTAGATGTCATGCAACTTCACATTTTGGGAGACTGGGACCTGTTAGGACAGGAAGTTCCTTTGAACAAGTGGCCAAGACTTTATAGTTCAGGTAAAAGTATAACCGATAGGCAATAACGGAGAGCATTCTCATGGCTTTACATCACTTTCTGATCAAGTAGCTCCCCAGGAGATGCCCCTGGCCTGGCTTAAGGGTCCTCCTCTTATCACGCGCCATGCCTGCTAAATCTGAGGGCATGAACAAGGCTAATCAAGTAGAATATTCTAGTTATTAAATTTATTTATTTAATTTAACAAGCTTGAATTTATTAATTGAGCCAAATTATAATGAACTTTTTTGGAGTCTAACTCAGATTTAACTCGAATAGTTTGAATATTTTACATGTAAACTATAAATAGTACATAAATCAAATTGAACTTGAGCTAAAGTTTGAAATTTTGCTCAACACAAAATGCTATTCGTGTTAGATTTGACTTTAATTGACAAATTAAGATCAAACTAAACTTGAACCAAAGTTTGAAATTTGGCAAATTAAGATCGGGCAAACTCTATTCGGGATGAACTTGATTCAAGTATCAAATAGTAATTTAATTACCTTTCTGTCCTAACTAAATGTGGTGGAATATGTCTTAACAAAGAAAATGACATCGACCAGCAAAAGTTCCATTCATTATGATCGTCATCAAGACTCGAAGAAGACGATTAGCTTAGTCGAAAAAAGAAGTTCGTTTCTGCAATCCCCTCCAGCCTCCAAGTTCCGGGGCCACACCAAGGCAATGCCCAGATGCCTTTTTCTTTGGAGATGAATTTGGAACTTCCATTTTCCTTTTGATCAGGATTTCACTGACTAGCACAATTTATTTAATGCCACGAGCACCTTTCTTTTATCCAAAGAAAAGGGCATCAATTCACTAATTTTTGGGTAAAAAAATAAAATCTGGCTGCCTTGGTTTATAACAAGTATGATATGGCAGCTGAAGAGATATTCCAGTCTTTTTTTTTTTTTTTCTTTTTGGAAAAAGAGATATTTCAGTCTTGGAGCAACCCACGTTGTTTTTGTTTAATACAAGTATGTGGACTTCCGAGGAAGAAGACAAATTTGAGAGAGAGGACAAGGAGGTGGTGCAGTAGCTGCGGTTGAAGACTTGAAGAGACTGGTTTCCGTTGACTTTTCCTGCCTTTCGTTTTAAATTAAGATTTGAGCAAAAATCCACCTCAAAGATAGCAGCTTCCCTTGATTGCCTCCCGACCGTCTCATTAATCATCAGGCATCTTGTCAATAAATATTATCAACTAAAAATCTGTCGGAAAGAAAGAGTCGGGGCTTAGCAGAAAATTTGCAAGATTTTACGACAGAATCCAGGATTCTTAAACAACTTCAACATAAAAGTTGATGTAGCAAGTTTGATCGCCTGATCATGGGATGAAGTCAAAATGCTAGCTTTAGCCTCTAACGGTCAAATTTACGCAAGAGAACCATTATAAATTGATGCTACGTACTAGATTAATTTCATAAAAAAAGAGTTGAGCATATCGGAGATGTGGGGGGGGGGGGGGGGTTTTGCAAGAGAAGAGAGTCAAAGCAGCATTCTGTCTTTAACACGATGAATAACGAACCATTTATGCGGCTAGAGCATGCCGTGTTTCCATTTTGTCAATTCTGGAACAAACCGACTGCAGAATTATGCTGGTCTTGCATGCCACTAAAATTGAGCATTTATGGTGGATCCTTTCAAGCAATTATGATGTTCCGCCTTTTTCTAAAGGTCTTTCCGTTCTCTCTTGCTTTCCCAATTTAATTATTCATTTCTTTCGGGGGATAAAGGTCGACCCAAATTTCCATTAATACGTGGGACTCAATAATTAGCATAATAATTCAAGTCTATAAATCTGTGTTGCCTACTTTTTTGCAACTTGTGGAAGACATGGCATGCCGTTAATCAATGTCCTCCAGTACGTCACATTCCAGCAAATTCTATTTTCGTCAACTGGTTGACCACATTTAATTCTCTCGGTGTGTTTGAAAAGAACCAGTCCGAAGAGTTATTTGTCATACTATGGTTGCTTCTAGCGTGGAAAGTAGACTGAACTCTCCACCGTGGGCAGATGAAGTATTAACAAGACAACTCAGCGTGGACATCTTTCACGTGTCAATTGGGGCCCAATTGAAATAAGGCAACCGGCTGTAGGATTGGCTTAACAAACCTGGCCTTGATGATGGATGGAACCCGGAAATCCTGAGTGAATTAATGACTTTCTTGCATCAAAACCTGAGTTTTGTTATTAGTTATTACTGACAAGGTGTTTAACATACCAGTCCGGTTTTCAGAATTACGATCCCGAGCTTAACCTGCCATGTTGGTACCAACTGGGTTATGGTTATGAAATTGGTTTATGTTAATTATTATTACAAAAAATATTTATAATTGGAAAAGATTCAATTCTTGCATACTGAATAATAAATATTTTTAGGAAAAATTGTTTAAAATGTCTTTACATTTCGTTAAATGAAAATTTTCATCTTTTACTTTTAAAATATTAACTTTATATCTCTTACAAATTCAAATTCACAATTTTTTGTCCCAATCTAAATTTCAACCACTTTTTAGTCTAAAGTTATCACATGACTCATATGTAATAATTTTATATACAAAAATGTCAAATTTTACTTTTTTAGAGACAAAAATAAATATAAATTGACAAAAATGAATATGGTATTAAGTTAGATCTTGCTTGTTTAAGTGCAAAAATGAATATGAATTTGATCATTTGTTTAATTATAAATGGGATATAACTGTTTTGCCTATAAAAAATGAACTTTTCTTTTTGCCATGATAAAAACTACTTTTACTTTAACTATCTATAACTACCAATGACTATTTTACTTTTAACTATTTAAGTATATGTTTTCAACATAACTACCCATAAATATTATAACTACTAATATAAAATTATTTTATGAAAAGTATTTAAAAGATTAAAATTTGTTTTGATAATAAAAAATTTTATTTAAAATATATGATCATAAATATTATATTTTTTTTTATTGCACACACATTGGATGTGCATGAGCACTAGTTATAATCAAATTCCAAATCTCACTCCTAGTGATAATGCAATTGTTTCAAATAGTGAATATCTCCCCTACTAAATAATTAGATTGTACTAAACTAGGTCCTAAGTCTGCCATTAGTTGTAATGAACATGACCGACTACAAATCACAAATTTGACAAGTGCAATATCAAATTTCGAATCTTTTTAACTATTAATATTTTCCACTAGTTATAATGAATATGATGGATTAAAAATCACAAACTTGATGAGTACACTAGATTTAAGGCATTTTAACTATTAACTCAGAAGCAACAATGTTTAGATGTCAAATTATGGTCCCATATTCAATTTAACATATTTAGATAAGGGTTTAAAGTATATATAAGGATCATTTTGATTTGGGATTTTTCAAGTACCCACTAACTTATTGTCACCTAAGTTTCTTTAAGTGCCCCATCTTAATAATAGTGTACCTATATTTACACAGTCTTCACATTTGCTATTTTTTTTTGGTTTAAAGTAATTTATCCAACTTTTATCATTTAACATTTTTCCCTTTCTTTATTTGTTCAAAAGCAATTTTTTGTTCATTGCACTTACCTTCTTTTTATTATGTTTTTCTTTTGTTTAATGTAACGTAGCCAACCTTTTTCCTTTTTTGTTTTAACAAAAAGAAACACCATTATTATCTTAGAACCATAGAGAAACTCAAGAAACAAGATGAAATAGTGGTTAAGCTACAAAAAAAAAAAAGCATGCGATTAACATCTCAAATTTGAGAGATTTGAATGATGGGTATAACAACAAAATTATAAGATCATATGCTTCCATACTGTGAATTTCATTTATGCATTTGGGATTTGCAAGAAGTGTACATACCTTTGAATTTTCAAGATTTCTTGGTTATTTATGATTATTTATATGGTAGAATAATTCACTAATATGATTATTCAATTGAAAATTTTCATGTACATACCTTTGCGCAATCATCGATAGTTGGGATAGCCATCACATTAACAAATTATAAGAATAGTATTTTTCTTAAAGAAAAAATAAAAAGTTGGTTAAATTATATTAAAAAGGATAAATGCAATAAAGGAAAAATGCTTTTGAACCAATAAATAGAATTAAAAAATTAAATGACAAAAATTGGATAAATTACTTTGAACAAAATAGAAAAAAGACCACTTTAAAATGTCTTTTGAATTCCCAAAAAGATAAAGACGTCATTTTAAAATAATTCGGGATGTTGCATTGGGTCAAAAAAATCTCACGGATGCTCGAACTGAGGACATGAAAGCAACATCTTTATTCCTTCACGAAAACAGGCTTTATCTTAAGAAAGCGCCAAAATTAAACTACGGCCCCCTTGTTCATTACCGGTTCTAGCCTGTCTTCGGTTGCAAATTTCATTTTTTGTCTGTTTTCTGGCCCACCTAACTGTGTTGTCCTATTCCTATTACTTCTTCCCACTATGCAAAGATGACTCAGCTTTCCACCATAGAAGCAACCGTCATACTATTAAAGAAGAAAAGGACTCGTCGAGCGTGCAATAAAGGGTAGCTCCTCATCTTCATTGTTGTATAATATAAACTTTTGGAGGTGGGAGATCCTTATGGAGAGCTGCTACTACTACGAAATACGAAGCAGTAGTAAATATTTTTGAGGCGAAATGGATAATCTTTATTCCATGTGAAGCAAAGGAGTCTTGTCTCTTCAGTACTTGCAGAATCTGACCCTCAAATCCATGACTTTTCCTTTGCCAAATGACCGGGTCAAGGTGCCCGGAGAGCCTTATCCTCTGCTGTGGACCCGATTGTTTATGTGCCGCTACTATAAAACCCAGCCCCCTTCACCCCTTGTAACGAAATTAGAATGGTCCTGTCCACCAAGATGCCCGTGATTGAATAGGACGCCGAAAGGGGATTAATTTTGTTATTTGCTAACCCTTTTGTTTTTTTGTTTTTTTTATAATAAGTGGAAGATTTTAAATTCAAAATTTTTTTATTACAATTCTTATTATCTTACCACTCAATCAGACTCTTCTCAAGTTAATTACTAACCTTTTTTTAAAAAAAAAAATTACACTCCCTCCACTCGTATCATCAAATACATTCCTTCCTCTATTTAATTGCTAACCTATTAATTTTTTGTTCCATACTTAATAAAATCGAGCGGGAGAAAGGAGAAAAGGTGCAAAACTTGATGGATTTTTCGAACTCTCATGCCATAGTAATAATAAAGGTGGGGATAATTTCACAAACTTTCCCTGAGGTTTCTAACGCTTGCCTTAACACCTCCTGAGGTTTTAAAAATTTCACTGACCACCTTTGCTTTTGAGATTTTGGTAACAATTCAGTCCAAATAAGATTAATATATTATTGTCATGAGTGAGATGAGAGAAGATTGCAAGTCCTTAAAAGGTTGAAATGATTAGTAAAGTTGAAGGGGGGTAAATGCAATTTAGAAACTTTCAAGCACCACATGGGGAACTCGTACCTTGATTTCTGGTTTAAATCACCTTCACTTCCAACACAAGAACAAATCTTCACTTTGTCTCCATTTTCTTCTTCTTTTTCCTTCTCTATTTCTTTCCTTCTAGTTGTATGGCAACGCTATCAGAAACGTGTTCAATCATCCTTATCAAATTATAGCTGTCAAAAAAAATGGTGCCAAATTTCTTCATCATTTGACGCCTTTATGTAATGGAGTTTTATCAGCTTAATAAAACATCAAATTTTGTTATTCTAGCTAAATGTAACTAACTAATTCAGATCCATTTGTTCCCTAAATTTAATTAGTAATGAGCCCCGCCTTCACAGGACAAAGTGGTAATTTCGGCCATCATGACGTAATCAAAGCGCTCCAAATATCTATCAGGGGAAGGTCAGTGAAATTTTTAAAACCTCACGAAGTGTCAATGCTAGTGTTTTAAACCTTAGGGAAGTTTGTGAAATTATTCCATAAAGGTGTGATGCACGCATGGTATCTGATCCTTGTCCCTAACGTATTAAAAGCGTAATACGGAAGCTAAAGCGTAAAAGCAGCGCAGCCAGCTGACCTCATTTTTCTCTCTACCAATTCAGTTCAAGGGACACATCACATTTTGCCACATTTTCACAAAGAAAAGAGAAGTGGTTTTATCTAACAGAAATGACTCATGTTTTGGCGCCGCAGACAAGCTTCAAGCAACCCTCCCGATTACGCCGGGGGGTTTTCTTTCTTTTCTTTTCTTCTAATTTGTCTAGTCGGTTCGGGTCGTTTGACTCGGTTTTTTTTTTGGTCTTCAATTTTCTCCCGTTTCGCCTGCCTCCAATCATTCACCCTTGCAAAGGGGAGAAGAAACCAAGCACGCCCTCTTAGGCTCTTACCTCCTCCTCCCCCCCCCCCCCAAAAAAGGAGGGAGAGAAAAAAGTCCTAGTACTAAAATTGCAGAAAACATAACATAAACTACAGGAGTAGTTAGTTGGCCACAAATAATAAAGGGACAAAACACCTCTAATCGAATTCTTAGACACTCTGATTAACTAATTTAAAATTCCATCAGCTTCAATTCTGCCATCAACCAGCTGGCCTCCACATATAACTTTCTTAATTTGTTCATCCAAAACTTTTCCCCAACAAAACAATACTAGAATGCACTCTATTTTATTTTATTTTTATTAGGTCCTATACTCGAATATTCTGATTAAATTGTTAAGCCAGATAAAGAAAAGACAAAGCTCTTTTCTTCTGTTGGGAGTGGCGACAAGTTATCCCGATTCCCATATAATAATCTCCACATTCTGGTTACCTTTATCGTCCTATCGCACATGACACGATACCAAAGTCATGGTTATTTAATTTTGATTAAACTCTCTAAGTGCCAAAAAAAGGAAAATAAAAAAAAGAGAAAATAAAAAAGGTTTGGTTGAATATATGATATTTTTTTATTACGTGTTTATTAAGTACCTAAACAGTTCTTTCTCATGCCAAACAAGACCATTCGAATTATACACTATTCGTTAACGCAACGTCCCGGCGCTAACCAGTACGTTTCTGGCACATGGCAAATCAAAAAATTTAGGTATTTCGGTACCTAAATACTAGAGGTGGCAATTTGTCCCAAGTCCCAATGGGTTACCCATGCCCATGGGGACTTTGAGCGGGATGGGTATTGGAATTTGATATTGGGTTTAAAATGGGACAAATTCCAATTGTACCCATTAATTGATGGGAAATTTTGGGAAATACTTGGGTACCCATTGGGCTCAAATAGCAAGGGCTCCGTTTGGATTAGCTGTTTTTGGGAGGTGTTTTTGAAATATTTTATTGTAGCAGTGTATATGAAAAATTTTTACTATAAAATTTTTGGAATATTTGATATACTAATATGGATGGGATGTTTTTTGAGTTGTTGTATATTACTGTAACATTGTATTTGAAAAACTTATTTTTTGAAAAAAATAGCCAATCCCAACGGAGTCTTAGATTCAAATATTATTTTTAACAATTTTTATAGTCATACCACCGAATATAATCTAGTAGTCTTCCCTAGTCATTATCTACAAGAAATTTTCAGCATTTCAGTCAGTTTAGACCTACCATCCTTGGACAATGATGAGAATAAATATTCAATACCCTAAGTACCTTGGCCATCTTGATATATGTTGGAATATGGCTGTATATCTATCTTTTCCTTTATTTGTTAATCCAATTTTTGGTGGGAATCCTGAATATAAAGCACTTGCTTGTTTATTTAACAAAACTAAAAGAAATTTAATAAATCAAAAATATTAAAATTATATAAAAAATAAAAATGAATTAAAGGAAAAAAATATGTAGAAAAATAGATTTGGGTATTGGGCGGGATCAATCTAAACTCATCCCAAAGTAAATCCCGCCCAAGTTAGTCCCAAAACACATATGAGTAAAGTTGGGCCCAAACCCATATAACTCGGTTCCATCTCAAATCCAAACAAATCCCGCCCATCCCGCCCATTTTGCCACCCTACAAAATACCTAACCTGCGTAGCTTGCAGAAAGGGGACCTAAAGAGATAAATGGAAAGTTGGAATAAACCGAACCACCACCACCACCACCACCGATCCACCGGTTTAGACCGAAGAGACTGAACCACCATCAATCCAAATGGATGCCTACGTATTTACTGTCGAAATTTTCAAAAAAGTCTGAATATTTATAATGCAAATTAAGAGATTTGATCTCTTAATCTACATTCAGCTACTTACATACAAATACTATATGCATTCTACAAAAACTGTCCTACACACATCTGAAATCACCATACGATATATTCATCAGCTTGGTGGTCCTTTCTCAAATTATGTGTGTAATGTGACAAGACTCGAGAGAGAGAGAGCAATATACATTACATTCTAAGATTGATAGATATGGCTCATCATGGGCGCAATTTGTTTAAATTTGAGCAACTACTGCGTGGTCCAGTTGCATGGCGTGGCAAAACGCTTAATACTGAAGCCACGTAGTATTCGGAGCTCTGCCAAAATAGGATCTAACAACCTCTTTGCTCCCTGTGCATTTCCCCGGTGGTCCAATTTCCGCGTTTTGCTTAAACAAGTAGATTAGTGCTTGAACCGATTCTTAAGCCGGATAATTTCTGCGTTTGCCTCTTGATATAATATAAGAACGAGACACGTTAAGCAGGTTTAGCATGCGCAGTTGTCATGAATGAGGAACATCGAATTGAATATTTTATGTCCGGTATGCAAAAGGGACCAGGCAAATATGATTTTCCTCCATCGAAACAATAATGGTATGGTAATCCATGGTTAATTAATGCCGCCAAATGTGATCCCGAGGGTCCATTTTGTTGTGCGCATCAATATCAAAGGTACCTTTTCAACTTTTAAACCAACTCTGCAAAATCAAAAAGCAGCATTTACCAATAATAGGATTTCTTTTCTTCTTCTTTTTTTGGTTTATTGTTTTCTCTTCCTCGTTGCCCTTGAAGACAAAACCGGAAAGTAGATGAATTTCAGACATCACCCCCGGTATATGTTGTACAGGTAACGGCCATTTGTGCTCAAGGCCGAGACCCATTACTCGCTTACTTATTCAAGGAGGGGTCTGGGGCTAGCAAGAAGCTTGTAATTTAGTCTATATCTCCAACAATTCAACAAAGAGACCTAAAATACTGCATAAATTAAGAGATGGGATGGCTAACATTTGAATCTCCTTTATTAGTAGATTAATTACCACACTTGAGATGATTCTCAGGCATCCACAGCCGTAAGGGGGAAAGTTTTTTTTTTTTTTTTTTTTTTTCCAAACGGGCGATGTCTACACCTACACGTACTCCTGTATACTATGAGTATATCAGACGAGAGAGCACTTGCTAGGTTTGAGAAGTCAAGAAATCTGGCATTTAATCCTGACTAGGAGATTTGATCCTCTAACCATCAACCTCCAAGAGGGACTTTTTTTTTTTTCCCTTCCTTTTGTCGAAACGATAGTCCAAGAGGACTTAAAAAGGATGGCCCCCTTGGTGGCCAGGTCCTGTGGTTAAGACTTAAAAGAGGGGAAGACGGTTGGCAATATCCAGAATCCACTCTCTAGTCTATGCCTACCAAAAGTAAAAAAATGCAATTGCAACTACAGGTTGTGTGTCGTGCAGTGACAGTTTATGCCCAAATGGCCCCCTTATTCAGCATTTCAACAACTCCAATGCAATCTCTTGTCAGAATGTAACATTCCATAAATTTTTTAAGAAATCAGTTCTCACACGATCACACACAACTTCGCTCTCTCATTACTTTCTGTTCTTTCAGCAGAGCAGTTTGGACACTTTTGGATTCATCTGTTTTTTGTTCCATTGCTGACAGAACTTCAAATCTAGCTTGAGAAGGGACAGGACTGCATTTACATGTGTGAGCTTGTGTCAGTATATAGACGTGGACTTTTGTTCGGATATATAGTTAATTAATTTTTCTAGTAAGTAATAACTAATAAGTGCTACAAGTTTACAAGTCAAGGATAACAGGATTTTTTTTTAACAAGTTACAGATCAGGCATGTTGAACCAGATTTGCTCAAATGCCTTGATGATGAGCTCATGATACTCATCTGAATTTAATGAAAGATAACAAAGCAAGAAGCTCTTCTAAATCCTTTGATGCCCGGATATTGTTTTCTACGATCATCTCCATCATCGATTCTCTGAAGTCTTTTTCAGGATCGATGGATGCTTTTTACTATTGCAAAGCTCTCTGAGAAGCCCTTCTTCTGCAATGTCTTTGAACGCCTATTACCTGACACGCTCTTTCTGCCTTGACCCTGAATTTTCTTGCTTGCTAGTTTTGGAGAATTAGCCCTCAGCTTTATCCCAGTAGAGTGGGAAACAGATTTCCGCGTTCCAGGGCTGTTTTGTTGTTTCTCTTTTTGCCTTGACAGTTTCCTCCCTGACAGTTTTGCTAGAAACTGAACCATGACGGGCTGTTGATTCCCTTTCCAATTTAGGGCGAGTTCCCTAAACTTGGCTGCTTTTTCTAATGCATCGTCGAATTTTGCAGGCTTTGTCAGAATTGGAGGGAGGTCCTCCAGCTCTGGCATTTTGTCAAATGCATCTAGCTTCTCAATTTTCCTAGTGTAGGATTTTGCATTCACATCAATAATGATATCAGTAGCCGAAGAACTGAATCCACAGCTGCAAGAACTAGACCTTGATGCCAGTCCATTGGGCGATTCAGGTGCATCAATGACATCGGACTCGAACACTGAGGATGGAGATCTCAGGAAGTCCGGCTCAACAGAACTATCAGTGGAAGAATCAAACAAGTCTCTGACCAAGGCCTGTTCAGGCTTCAGCCAGACTGAAGTTACCGAGGAGGCATGACAATTACAATGATCATCAAGAGGCGAAAGAGGTCGTATTCATCCGTCTTGGAGAAGGTCTATAAACAGTCTTTCTTCTTGTTCTTCTCTTTGATGATCTTCTTTGGTGGATCAGGGAAGTGAAGATGATCAGAGCCTTTCGGTAATGTTGCTTCCATGGAGAAAATTGGTCGCTGCCTTTTGTGCTGAAATCTGAGCTGTAGTAGTAAGATTGTCTTGGCTGAGAGAGGTATAGGGCGATTTCTGTGAGGGGGCTTTAGTACTGGTTGAGGATGACTTTTTCTTGGCAGGAGGAATGAGAAGCAAGCCCTGCTTCTGCTGCTCATATCTCTGAGCTTGTAAAACCAGGCATTTGGCATCATATCCGACAATCTAAACTTGTAATTCCCCGATTATAACAATAAAGCTTTTCTTTCTTTCTCTCACTGCCTCTTTGGCTCTCTACCTGGTAAGCCACGAAAGCTAAATAAACAGATGGAGATACAATGAGGAGTTTTATAGTGAAAAGCCTGGGAAAATAAAGCGTCCTCTATGGTAGGCATTAAAATAAAGATGGGGACCCAATATGTGCTGACAGCAAGTGGGAGCAAGAGGGCCAGGTTTCTAAATTGCCTGCCTTCATCAATCATTCATCACAAAGCGGCGCAATCTTTTTTTATTTTTTCCTGTCTGTTGATCCTATGCTAAATTAACAAACACTTGATACTGTTTCTCCATCTTTAAAGCAAATATTATAGTTTTATTCCAACCGTGTGGCTTCAGAATCTATAATATGCCTGCTGTAGCTGCGGCTTATGGGTAAAAGATCAACCTGGGACTCCTCAGTTGTGTAGCGTTGTAGTTTTTGTTTCTGGCCACTAATCAGCTGCCATTTCACATGATTTTTGTGGCATCTTAATCAAAAGATATTCCCATATGACTCCTAATTTTTTTTTTTTAATTTAGGAGTATTCCAACCTTTCCGATCAGACTAATCTCCTAAAACTGTGTAGAGCCTTGGCCCCAAAGATATACAGCGAGATAGCACGCGGATGTCGATCACAAAAACTTATTGGTAACTATCAAACCTACGGAACCAGTCGAACTACCCACGTAACTATATGATTCCCGATTAATCTACTTAAAAACGATAAAAGAAAAGAGGCGAGGTCAACAGCAAAAAAAGGCCCATGTCTCCCCCAAAGTGCAATTATCCAAAACTCCATGCCCAGAAAATGATGGCATGCAGCGCCTTTCAACTGTAATAGAGTTGATCCACACGCGTGCAGTGCTAGACCCTTTTAATTCATTTAAGGATGCCTGCACAGAATCACAGTCCACAGATGCATCAGAACCTTTGTTGAAGGAAAAAAAAATGCCAATAATAAAGGCAGGCAAATTACACCTGTTTCAGTTCAAACTTTAATATATGCAGCGGAAAGACATCTGCAGTATTTATTTGGACTTTTGGATAAGAAGAATGTTAATGCGTTAGTCATCCAATAGAACAGCACAAAAATGTACCGTAATCACTAATCCCAACTTGAATACATTTTGATTTCTTCGAACATGGGTTTCACTTTTCAGGCACTTCAAAAATTTGGGTCTGATTCGGTAGAAGTATCTTCCATTATGAAACCAAAGATCGTTGGAACTTGTAAATCTAGCGTTTGGTTTTCCGCCCCCTTGGCCTAACTTGACTGCAAGAGGCAAGAAACCAGACATGGACAACCCTGGACCAGCCTAGCTCTGACCCCAGTAACTTGGGTCAAAGATAATTCTTTTCCTTAATAAGTTAGAACAACTTTTGAATATATTCATCTATTTTCGAGGCAAAAAAAATTATTATTCATCTAAAAATAATAGTAAATGCAAAATTTACAACTCTAGACATGTGGAAATGCAAATTCAGTCGCGGCATAAGAATTCGGTGGGGATGCTATTTGGTCAAAAACCCCAATCTGCCCGCCTAATATAATTGATTTTTTTTTTTTTTTTTTTTGTGCGGGGGTAAGAAACTCGAAGAAAACACCGATCGAGAGTTTATAGGTACAGCTTCAATTTAAAAGAACACAATGAATGTGTTTAGATAGCAAATCATTTATATTTTATACAAATTTATCTGATTATTTTATAAACATATTTTTTTATTTCATATATATATATTAAAAAATCAATAAGTGTTTTTTAAAAAGATCATCGCCTATTCAAACACACTCACTGTATCGGCCGTAGCTGAATTCATGTTACTTGAGAATTTCCGATAATTTAATTGACAACGCATGATTGATTTGGTCCATCCCAAACCAATGTGTCAAACGAGAGCCGTCCCAACTCCCAAAAATGAATGACACGTCCATTTCAGCTGATTGATGTGAAACTCAGGGTTGAGGCCCATTTGCATGTTTGCATGGCGGACCATCAATCCAATTAAGACACCCTACGGCCCAATCCAAAATCTCTGCTGCCTATGGTCTTGGACCGAATAAACTGGATCACGTCTGATTTAACAGTGATCTAATTGCAGCTTTTCTTATCCTGCAGACCCAATAAATAAATAAATTTGTGTAACCCTTGGGCGATTTTCACCGCAAAACATTCTTTCATTTTCTCTTATGAAGCCCACGAGGGATTCAAGAAAATTTAGCAGAATTGGCGATGGATCTTACCTAATTGCTGATTCCTTCCCTCCCCCTACGCTCAATTTTTCTCCATTTCTCACAATGCAGAGTATGATTATTTTAAATTTAACTAATTCTAACGCTTGCCACTATTCCAAAGGAATGGAGGATGGAATGACTGAAGATGGGATGGATGTGAAAACAGTGTTGAGAGTCCAATACTACCATAAAGAAAACACAACCAGCTCTGCGAATAAAATTTGGACCAATTGAGTGGATCTCGATTACTGTGGGCTTCTCAATAGGTTGTGCTGCCTAGCTCAAACCCAATAGGAGCTATCAGCCATCATGGGGTACGCCACTTAGTCTCCGGCGAGACGTGACTTCCACTTCTCCGGTAGCATCTGCCAACCACCCTTGCACCAAACATGGCTAACACCTCCCACGCAATATTTAATGCCACCACCTTTCTTTCCAGCGTTCCCCGTATTCCTTAGGCACCAATCGCCAAAATAGTACCAATACCTAAACCTTCATCATAGCAAACGGCAGAAAACATACACTAACAACTGCTAATCACTTTATTTCCATTCCTTCCCTTCATCGACACGACTGTCCTCCTTAAAAATCATTATTGTTATTAAGTGATGAAGGTGAGAAATCCAAGTCCCTTCAAACGCAAGCTTTTCAATCCATGCAAAAAGTTGCTACATTTCTTTAAGCTTAGACTTGGGAAGCCCCTCTTTATAAGAGCCCTTCAGTTTCGTCGTTCCAAATATCCTCCCAGAAGCCAAGAAAGCGAGTCCTTTCCATTTTTTGATTGCGTAAGGCCATCAAGAGACATGGATCGAGTCCTGGAGCTCAAGAGCTTTTCAGATGCTGGCCACAGCAGAGCACCATTTCCCTCGCCTCTCACGCCTGCTTCCGTGAAGATGAGTGCAGCCATTGAAGAGGTAGTTTCTGGGGAGGAAGAGGTGGAGGATGCGTGCAGAAGCTTCGAGAACTACTTGGTTGCCCATGATTGTTGATGAGGGGAAATGAGAGATCTCATGGATGTAGAAGAGCTGCTCCATTGCTGGAATAATCTCAAGAGCCCTGTTTTCATTGACTTGGTATGCAGATTCTATGGGGAGTTATGCAGAGATCTGTTTCCTAACAGTCCCCAACAGAGTGCCATTGCTTCAAAGACGCTCCTACACTAGGCTCAGTACCATTTCCAGCAGCAATGTCTGTCTTCTTCAAGTTTCTGTGCTAATTATTCAAATGTTCAGATTGATACAATAAACCATCCTTCTAAAAAACACATTGCTCGTTTGTAGCTCATCATTCTAAGCAAGCATCAAGCAGCAAGAACAAATTAATGCAATTGTCTACACGTGAATCTATTCAATAACATGAACTCGAGAAGTTTTAAGGAACAGCAGGCACTTGAAGCTGCATACAAGTCCACTGAAAAAGGGCTACTCGATACGCTGAAGATGAACCCCAGTATTCCACGAACTAATCTGGAAGCCAAGCTACGTCTTTTCGTCAGGCCTCCAATTGCCTTAAATTATCAAAGCACTTAAAATTTACGCAGTGAAATAATCAATTGAAGTCTGCGCTGCTTTGAGTATTATCATGTCTGAGCTACTAGACCAGAAACGCTTTGCCGTAACGGGTACTTCTGCACCCAAAAGTCAGCAAACCACTAACAATAGCATGCTCAGACATCCGTTGACTTACATGTGGATTCCACTTGGATTCTTGTTAGCTTCCACCCAAAGGTGGGGGAAGTGACCCTACTTTTAGGGGGAATCCACAAGGTGGATCATCCCAAGGGCAATAACGAGGTAAGGTACAAAACGAAAGAGATATGTATGAATGTAATCCCAGTGTTGGAGCTTATATAAATGATGTCTATAGAGAAAAAAAAAATGCTTTCAACCCAATCTTATTTAGTATAGATAGTTTCGAGTGCAGGGCAAGACGAGCCACCATGCAGAACAGGTTATAAGTTTAACTGAGGCATCTAACTGCTGAATACACCACCAACTCAGCCAGTTAATCTATCTAAGTTCTTCTAGTTGTATCTTTTAAGCGTCGAACTGGTTCCCTTCCCACTGTGACACTTAAAATAGACAACCAAAAGACTCTGCATTTAAGCGAGACACGATGTCATCCACAGGGCTTCTCATTTTATCATTAACACCCCGAAAATGTACCAAGCTAAACTCACATACAAGCAGCTAGTATTTCGGAGAAGATACCTCAACTAAGCATTTATCAATCAAACAGCAACTAAATTAGCTATGAATTTGCTCGCCACTATCTATAAAGGAGGCGGCAAAGATCAATGCAAACGCATTCAACAGAGAAGATATAGATGGCAATACCTAAAAAGATACATATTTAGGTTGTTACATAACAACCAAAATTTTTACAGCAGCGAGATAATTAATAGTGTAATCATAGCACCAGTTACATCACCACAGCCAGAGAAAGTCAAGCATATAGATTTATATATTGTAATTAACTGCACTATTCTAAATTGTCTTACTTTACCAGAAAGCGCAGACACCTCTTCCTATCAAGCAACATTTGAGGACCTCACTTTAGAAAGATAGACTCGAGACCTTATCAAAGTGTCACCGATTCTAAACCCAGGGCAAGATCATAAACTCAACTTTAAACCTCTTATCTCCTCGACTGACCATGAATGCATCATCCTTCAACTCCTCTACACATTCCATGTAACTGCCTGAGAAATCACTTCCTCGATCAACATAAAAAATCTCAACTTTTGGAATGGTTGAACTATAAGTTCCTTGCAGGATCCAAACCCATCTTGCCATTCTGACAAATGCTCTGTAGAATGGTGTATATGGATGCAATCCATTCGTCACAAATGTTCTATGGTCAGTGTTACCGAAAAAGGATGTTTCCATCCACGGATGAATTAACAATAGGTACCTTTTTCTGCAAAATTTGCAAACTCAGATTGTGGGTCCTCAATTAGAACATTAATTGGGTCATCAAGTGTCATTATTCTCTCTGTATCGCATGACTGGGATGAGAACCCATGAAACATTCTCCGGGCAATGTAAGCTTCGAATGCATACTTCTTGTGGGACCTCTTGGCATACACAACCTTATTTTCTATAGCATTTGCAGCGTGGTCTAAATCCCAACCCGAAACTTTCATCAAGGCAATCAATGGCTTAGCAAAATCGTGAGTTGCCTTTGAAACTGCTTTCACAATCTCCTCAAAGGAAGAAACATTCAGAGTCTTTATACACTCCATTTCTCGTTTCTTAAATTCCTCACTCAACCTCGTGTTTTCCAACTTCAAATCCTCAAGCTCTCGATGCAGATTAACCACCTTAGCCTCCTTAGTTTTTGACTTCAGACTTCAATTTCTCCAAAAGCCGCTCTTGAACTTGGATTTCTGCAAGCAAAAGAGCCAAGCAAGCAGAAATAGAATTCGCTTCCCTCAACTGCTTTCCTTAAAAGCTCGCTTAATCGCGCAGAGTGTTTCAAGTTGAGAGACCACAACTTCATCAGCTGCAACAATTTTATCGGGGTCATAAGGAATATGAGCTTCTTGAAGCTTAATATAAGCTAACTTTACAGTTGAAACTGTTTCAAACAACTTGCAAATCTCCAAATGCCCACATTCACATCCTACACTCCCCTTGTCAACCAGATGGATCTTCTCATTATCACGCTCGGCCTCCGCAGAGAGATCAGTGCTGGCTTCCTCTCCTAAAAATACCACCTTTTTTACCACCATCACTGCACTGGTTTTCGGCAGTAAAGACCCCAATGGACATGAACTTGCAAACTCTCGCAAATCTGGAAACAATGTCTGAAACATTCGAAGGGGTATTGGACGGTTTAGCAGCTGCACATTCCATCATCCCCTCATAATGTGCTTCCAACCCCATTTTTTTTTCAAAAAAAAAAAATCTGATTCCAAGAAACCAGACCAATGGGAAAGTGGGATTTCAGGAAGGAAGGAAAAGCATGATTCCCTCTGAAATTAGCCTTAAACAAATGGCCCAAAACAAATAAAGGTTCAAACTTCAATTCAGTAACAAGAAAAAATAATGCCAGTAGTATTAGTAAGATTCTCAACAAGTTAAAAGAAAAAAAAAAGAGTTAAATTAACAGCAAACAAGACGTCTAGGTCTTCATAGGTTTGTAACTTCACAAGCAGTTAAATAGAAAGATTCGTTAGCTTTACTACGAGGCTATTCAACCAAGAAATCAAATAGTAGTAAAATGATTATGCAGATTGGGAAAAAAAAAGATAAAAGCTTTGAAAGAAACAAAAGGAAACGACAAAATCTTACTGCGAAAACGCAATAACAAAAATCCACCAACTTTTACTGTTAACAAGCTCCAAAAACCGAAGTGGCTTTATTCGTTCCTTGAGGGGCTGGGAAGTCACTGCGAAGAGAAATCAATGGGATGGAAAAGAGGTTAAAAGGGAAAGAGAGGAGGCATTTTGATGATGGAAAAGGCCGTGGGAATAGAGACAGCAGTGAGGTTGCAGCTTTATTTGATTCAAGATGGTGGACAGCTGGGTTCTGACACTTGGGGAGCAGGGACGACGTCCTGTGGTACCTAAACGGTTGGGTCGAGAGTCGAGACAACACTAAAGAAGTTGAGAAGAAGAGGGAGATTGGAGAAGCTAGAGCCTAGAGAGAGTTTGGGTACTACGGCTATACTTTTTCTCTGCAGAGAAACCAGCGATTGGGAAAGGGAAAGGGGCAAAGAGCTTAGAAGGGAAGAGAAGCTATGCCCGCGCTTTCAAGTGTCAGTCAAGGGCGGGACGACAGAGAGAGTAGTATGTTGTGTTTCTTGAAGGTTCGTTTGGTTAGACTAAATTGAGCTCACTTGAATTGCTATTTTTCTAAATTTTCGAAGAATATATTATATTTCTGATTTGATGAATGTGAAATAAAAAAATATATATATATGTATGATAAATGTAAAAAATTTTTATGTAAAACGTGCAACAAACATCACAAACTACTTTTTTCGGATTAAAAAAAAAAGAAACCAAAGAGAGAGTGAATGGGCAGAAGTTTTCATTTCTAACTTTGTAAAGTTCTGTAACCTTTAAATCAGGACTAGCAGTAACTCGACTCATCGTATTTCAGCCAGCCAGCCCAAAATTGGAAGCTTCAATCCAGCATTCGTATTCAGCTGTTTCTTTCAATTCTTTGGTCTTGGCCGAATTCTTCAGAAGAAAAGCGTATTCATGATTCATGTCACTGGCGCTGCGTGAATTCCTAATCATGATTTTTGTTTTACGACATGACATGACGGTAGCGTATGTATGCCAACATTTTCATTTCCATATTATTATTGGAATCCTTAACGAAGGCAGAGTTTTGAACACTCTGGTTTGTTTCTCTGATTTTAATGATCCATGATGAGAAATTAGACGACAGGCAACGACAAGGATTCATGTACGTTAGGCAACTCTGAGAGAGAGAGAGAGAGAGAGAGAAGAAGAAGAGGAACAATGGGTGAGTTCTGGCCTATTTCTTGAATATATATAAACTTGCGAATATAAACAACATAACTTTAAGGAACGAAAATTTGTTCTTTTGGACTTGTAAGATTTAAGCACTGCTATTGGTTCTTTAAACTGTTAATATAAACAACAAATGAAGCGAAAATCGAAGACTAGACCATAATTTAAAATTAAAAAATAAAGTAATTGGTAGACAATAGACTGTCAAAGATTTATGTATTTGAGATAAAAAAAAATGGTAAAAAAACAAAAAAGTTCCTCGTGATAAACCTAATCTACAAAAAAAAACCCATGTAATTTCAAAACGGTACAACACGATATCTCATAGTTTGAACTAAATTGTAAAGGTGACAAAATTCGTTAAATTTAACGGAAATGGACGAAATAACAAAAATGTCCTAATATAATTAAGCAAAAGACAGTTCAACAAAATTATTTGTTTTATTCTCTAGAAAGAGAGAATTGAGGGTTAAAGGGTAGAACATGTATATTTGATAAAAATTAGATATAAATTTTTTTTTAGGTTCGAATAACTCATTTCCGTTAAGTTTAACAGATTCAGTCACATTTACAATTTAGTTCAAAGTATGAAGTGTCATATTGTACGTTTCGAAACCACGGGAGGCTTTTCTATGTATCAGATTTAGTACGGGGAGTTTTTTATTTTTTATTTTACTCTAAAACAATGATTAGAACACGTTTGGATTGTTATTTTTAAAATTTTTATAAAAATAATATACTAAATAATGTGATATACATTAGATAAAAAGGTATATAAAAATAGTAATTTTTTGGTTGAGATAAGGGTACCGACCAATACGGGCTCAGAATAACACATACTAATTTTTGGGTCCTGGATGGGTTCTCTGAAGTCGACGTAACTAGGCTAACATCATTCTGGAGGTCCAACTCTTTCTATGGTAAGTTGGATCACAGCTGTTAATATGGCACTATTTGCCTGGTTATTCACGGAGGGTTGTCCAAATTCAACTTAGCCCAAACGAGTCGAGCGCAATTGGAGCCTTCCTCCTGCTCATCCTCCTCGGGCCCGTCTCTCATTTTGATCCTTCGACAAGGCAAGGCAGTCACTGCTATCATTTCCATTGAGTACACTAGCGGCGCGGGGAATGCGCACGCAATTGGTGGCACAGATTACACTTGGAGAACAATGCATAATGTATTGATTTTTGTTTTAATTTCCTTTTAGTAAGAGGGGAATAAGATTTAAGAACGAGAAGAGAAGGAGCGATTTGAATTTTGAACCCCAGAATCTCTAACGTATTAATTCGATTAGTAAAAACAAATCATTTCTTTACAAAAGGATTGATATTAAGACTATGTTAATAGATAATTTATAAGTAGTCCTATAACCGACCGATGATTGATTGCTAGTGACGGTGATAGAAGGCAATATCACCCAATTTTTTTTGTTCATAGAAAAAAAAAAGAAAAGAGATTGCACACGGAGGAAGTAAATAGAAACTCAAAGGCAACAGATGTACAATTCATTCAACAAAACAATGTAAAAAACCATAATAAATATTCATTCAACTATTTCTCATATTTGATCCCAACTATCTAAATTCAGAATAACTCCAATTTCCATTTTCCATTCTCAAGCTCACTCAATAATCACACCCGTGATTCCAAACTCTTACACATTTAGTTTGATGTCCTTTTTCATCTGAATATTTGATAGCGACCCATGATCAAGGTCCCTGTTCAGCTTCACGCTATATACTACTGTTATGGATGATATTAATGGTCTGAGGCTGGACTATTCATCAGATGGACTAGGAATTGAATGGTTGGGTAACTTATTTGTTTGGTTGATCTAGGCTATAAGTGGTTCCAATCCCTTCTCGTTGGGTCAATTCTTGGGGCTCGGTAATTGCTTCTTACACCATGAGGCTCGGTACTTACTGAAGCTCGGAACTATGAATCTCAGTAAAGAAATTAACTTTTGTGGTTGAAAGTTAAAATCGTATAAAAAAAAGTTAAAAGTTAAAATAATATCTCAAAGACCAAGGAAGCTGTTTTTATGTATGTGTCTAGCAATTCATTTTTGGTAATTGATTTTGTCATATAGCTCTTTTCCAAGAACATTAAAAAAAAAAGCCTAATAATTGATGTACAACGTGATTTGCATTTTTCTTTTCTTTTCTTTTTTTTTTTTCCCTGGGGTGAAGAGCGCTGATTGGACTTCCTATTGAAGTTTGAACGACAAACAGGGAAGGGCCCATATAATCGAGCCCCGATAGTTCGTGGCAAATGTCTCTTATCTCTAAATTTGGGCCCCTCCTTTCCTCTTCATAAGTTTGTCTTTCCGAAGGAGTCGCTGTCCTTCATCTCTTGTTTGCTCAATCATGGATCCATAGAAGGAGTAATTGGGGGTTGGGGTGGGTGATTGTACCATAATTATTGTGTATATTTACATTTTAAACTGCTCATCATTACCCCCAAGAAAAGAAAATTGCTATCTTGGGTCTTAAATTTTGTTATTTACCATTGCATTGGGTTTTTATACGATACATGTATAAAAATGGTATATATGGAAAGGTAGTTTATGCACTCCCTTCGTGCACAAGTTGTGAAATTCGAAGCTGGCATGTTTTTGGAAGTAAAATAATAATAAGGGTTTATCGGACGAGTGTCCGATAGACACTTATAACACACCTACAATTCAATTAATTTATCAGATATATACATATACTAATAATTGTTACATTTCGTTACCTTTATATACTTTTTCTATTTAATCTCCTCTACTCTCTTTTGTATTTATTTACTTTCTCTAATTAATCTTACATTTTTAAAAATATACTTTAACGAGTGCTCGATGGACACTTGATAACTGACACATAATAATATTCTAGTTGCTAGAAGTACAAATTACTCTTAGCAACTATTTTTTAAAATATTTTTTACCTTTGTATTTTAAGTATTTTTACTCTTGATTTTTACACGTTTTCGCCAATTCTTAAAATCCTAAACTATAAACATAATGATTAACAAAATTTTAAATTATATGCTTATAACTTTTGATGTTCAATGTGTGCCAATGTGACAATGAATGTGATGCTATTAAAATATTTTTCGTAAATTAAATTGGTAATGAGCAAGTGAATACGGGGGTCTTCACATTGGTGGAGACGAAACAAAGCCACTTGACAGTTGACACGTGCACGAATGGCCTAGCAATTCCGACAACTCACCGAAGCCTTTCTCACTAATATGCGACATGTTTTCTCTGAGGATGGCGATGCTTGAGGTGCTTTCGTTGTCGCGAGATTGTCACCATGGGCCCGAATAACGCCCCTCACTGCGAAGCTTCAACAATCTCCACCCACTCTCCTTCCATCTTTAATCGCAAACGGAAATTGGTGATGTGAAGAAGATGCTGGTGTAACTTTAAAAATTTACAGGACGACTTTTATTCACTGTAAAAGTTTGATATGCCCACTTTCTTCAAAGGTTTGGTACATCTAATGGTGTAGTCAGTATTGAAACTGCATTTCGAGTAGCCATTAACAATCATAGTAAGGGTTCTATTTGAAAGTTGAAGCTCTAGCTTTTTTTTTTTTTTCCACAAATGGAAGGATTTCATTTATGACAAGAGAGCCGCTGTTCCAGTATATCAACTTGAGCTGCTTCAAGCAGCTACATGGAACTGCAGCTTTATGCAAAACTCAATCAAGCTGCGAGAGTCACCAATTCATTTCACTAGTTGCTTGATTTTATTAACGAAAACGAAAAAAGGAATGCCACCTGCACTTGAAGTTATCAGGAACTCAAGTGAAAGTACAGTAATGTAATAACCAAATATGGTACAAACTTCTACCACCCTTTAAAAGCCAGAGAACAAGGAAATGGTGTTAATGATTTGGACATGATATGTGCCAGTTAAGGTACGTTCGAGTTGGACTCAACAAGCGGGTGCGAAATCATGCCATAATGCCTTTTTTTTTTGTGGTGACTTTGGGACCCCAATCAACTCCAAGTACCACATGTGTTCTAATTTTAAGTTGTAGTAAAATCCTTTGCCCCCAGCCCCTTGCATTCTGGAATCTACGGAAGTGACGGAGGACAGAGATTAGAGAGTGATGGGTGTTTTCTGCCATCTGCTCTGCTTATTTGATCAGAGAAACCACATCCCTCCCATCCCTCTAGGGTTTCAGAATGTTGCAAGTTGCGACATCTCCATCAGTGGAGTATATATGTTAGTACTGCTACTGTCTTACAGTATTATTAGTTGCTAAACCCTGCAACTAATTAAACTAAGCATTTAACGAGTGTACAGGCATGAAAAGTTACGTAATTAGTGTATTACTGAGGACCAGATTGTCCAGTTAGCCTATAAATAAAATGGTGTTAATTCTGCTTTCAAACCCTTTGCATGCATTTCTAATTATAATTATCTTGATATTATTCCCTTGAATTTCCATGATCATTCGTAATACTAGTACTTTTCACAGTCTAATGTGAGACAGAACCTGCCTGCAGCAAATCAGTTAATTATGTAGTGGACAGATATTTTGTCACCTTGTTCTTTTTGGATGAACATGAAACAGAGGCAAGCGATTGATTGACATTGTATCGTACACAAACCTAATTAAGGCCAGTAAACTAATCGTACGTAGTGGGATATCATCATATTTCTGATTTAAAGCCAGGAATATTTTCAGCGTACTCTTAAGAGTAAAAGTATTCTTCCGGGGAATTTTGATGTCTCACATTCTTGCGTTGCTTACCGAATTATCTCGTGCACATATAGTCATTTGTCTTTAATACTAGTCAAACCTCAACATTGATGGGAATAAGAAAGGGGCCGGAAAAGGGTCCGGCTGTCAGCTAGGATGCATCAAATCTGTTGGTAGACATAATTTTAACAACTCATGAATTCATGGCTTCTGCTTATTAGCAGGGTCTATTGCTGGATTTATGCTCCAAACCAAACATATCCTTTTGGTTTACACGTTGCTTCTTCTATGGGGTGCAAACGAATCGAGCGGCTTGTGAGACCAAACATGTTCTTTTGGTTCGAGCTCTTTACACATTGCTTCTTTTATAGGAGTGTAAATGAATTGAGCGACTCGTGAACTGCTCACGAGCTAATCGGTTAAACAATTTACTTAACTTAGCATTGACTGAATTCGAGTCGATCTCAAGCGGCTCGTTTGGCTGTGTAAACCGAGTTTGAGTTGCTCTCAAATGGCTCGTTTAACCAAACGAATCGAGCATCGATTATTTTTAGTTAAAGTGGATAGCTTGTTGAGTCTTATCAAGCAATAGATACAATATATAAAAATATATTTATAATACATACATATATATATATATATTTGTGTATAGTAAATTACATATATAGGCATTAAATTCTTGAAATTTTTCAAAATTTCTCATTTTCTAATTGAATTTAATATATCGAGCTCGATTGGGTTTCAGTTTGTTCGAACCAAACGAGTCGAACTCCAACATCTCAAAAACATCAACAAATCGTTCTTGATTCATAGAATTTCAAGTTCGATCAAGTCGAGTTCAATCTCGAGTAGTGCTATATCAAGTCAAAATCAAGTTCAAGTATAACACTGCTCAAGATCGACTCGTTTCATTTGCACCTCTATTCTTCTACTCCTTAAAACTCTTCTACGCTTTTTTCTACTAGTGGGTACTTTTGGAAACAGCACTATCAAATTAAAACAATCGGAAATTTTCATAAAGTGGCTGAATTAAGTAATCTTATGAAAAAAAACCACGTGAAATAAAATGTGCAAAAAAAAGATAATACGCAACAAATTGACAGATGGCTAATCGAACGCTGAGAGGTGAGAAGATTGGATGGCATCGGTTTTGGAGCCAGTGCAGGGAGTGTTATCTTCGGTCAAGAAATGCACGTTGGCGCATCTCTTCAAAAATTTTCTCTGTCTTCCAATCGGAAGGAAAAGAAACAAAAAAAGAATTGTCGAAATTAAAAACTAATGATTAGGCATGTTAACGAGTCGGATATTAATCAAACTTATCATCCTGCAACGGAGCACTTCTTGTTTGGATTTGATTTTTCAAAATCAAATACTATTCTGATCCATACTCTATGAAAATTCATCACAATTCATTCTTTCAGTTCATATTTTTTGCACGCAACACTCTGGAATTTGATTCCGTCATTTGAAAAATATAATTGAACTGCATTTTAGTTATCTTTGAATTTCACATATTTTGTTTTGCTGCTTTTGAATTAAACCTCTTAATTACAGAATTAGAGATACCTATAGATACTCATGAAGGTCTAGATCCGGTCTGGGTGTTGATAAATTTGGTGATTCTAAGTCTCAATCAAGTAGATCTAGCCCAAACCCACCAATTAACATGCCCAACACTGACTAACAAGTTGCACCAAACCACTGCAGAATATAAATGGTTCCTATAGCAGAGAATCATTGAGGCATTACGCCAATCCTGTGTAGCACACTCTGCATGGTTGCTATAACACTGGTGCTAAATGTTCGCCTAGCAAGTAGCAACAAACACAAGTATTAACATCGTACACGCATGGATATATTCAGATCTTAGGAAAAAGAGAGAGAGAGAGAGAGAGGGGGAGGGAGGGAGGGAGGGGGCTGATGAGAGCTGTTGCAGCAGAGAGCTAGCAGAGGTTTGAGAGATATTAGAGAGTATTTTTTGGGGGGGGGTTTAGTTAGACTTTTACTGGGAATAGGAATTGGTGAAGTACAGTGGAGAAAAGACTGGCAAAAGAATCTGTGGCCTAAATATGGCAAAGCAGAGGAAAACACCATCTGTTTAGTTCCTCGGAAACCTCCTCAGTCCTCCAGGCCCACCCCAAACCAAGGCGAGCCCTTCTTTCAGCATTATCTGTACCTACACTTGTCAACTACTCCCACTATTAAGCTATCTAGGATTCCCGGTTGGATCCAAGAAGAAGGCCTGAAACCCTTTGCAAATTAAGAAGAAGAGGGACCAAAGGGAAGAGAAGTTTGTCTGCAGGAGGAAAAGGGACTTGACGTGACCAGAAGAGTTGAATGTGTGCTGTATAGGAATGATTCTGCTGCGTAAGAGTTGTTGCATGGGGTGGGACTGGAGAAATTAATCGGAGCCTGATCAATTGGCAGCACAGGGTTAGCCTTCGGAAGATATTAATTAATCTTGATTCAGTTCCTTTCCACTTTTTGCCTGCTTCACCTCCATCCGAGTTTGACTTCGTTCTGGGCTTGCTTCAAATGAAAGAGATGGAGTATTGGAAGCTGAATAGTCTCAAGTTGACGAACACAAGGCTTCTTATGTACCTCGTTTCCATCGCCCTTATATCCCTCTTTGCAATGCTTGCCAGCATCACCCGAATGTTTCCTCCAGGTAAGGGATCAGCCTTATTAGTAATCCTATAAACGCGTAGTGAGATGCAATTATTTGCATGAATTTATTTGATGATGATTTGGATGAATGATTGTGCCGTAAACTTGGACAACTGAACTTCTTTCTGTGTTCCCTTTTTATTTTTCTTTTTGGGAGATATGGTTTCTTTAGTCTCTGCAACTATCTAATTCATGGGCTTGGCTGGTTCTTTTGTCTTCCTCTTCAGGTTCCAGGTCCCTGCTGACTAGTAAAGCAGATTTTCACTTCCAGCTCCAGGTGGGTGCGTCTAACTGTCTCTCTAATATTTACTTTGCACTAGAGTCTAGACAAATGAACAAACGGAGAATTGTAGGCAGGCAGTCCCAATTGGTATAACAAATTTTTACAGAATCAGAATTGAATATGGCAATTTACTGCACCGGAGTAGTAAATCAAGGAAGTAAATTGCAAATTCTTGGGCCTGGGCCCTCAAGAGAGTCGTTAATTCTGTGAATCAAATGAATTCCTCCGAGCAAATGGTTCACCTGAAGAAGAATTCTTATCGTCTGAAACTGAAAGTTGAAACTTGCAGGGGATTAGTACTCCATAATTTAGATAGCTGAATACACCTAGCTTAGTGAAGTGAATGTAGCCAGGTTTTCCTTGATGGTAAATGGCTGACCCTTCGGATCGCCAAACAATAAATTGTTCCTGGAAATCCCCGTTCAAAGTGTGCTAGCTTGCTTGGTCTATGCTCCGCTTCATGCAGCTTGACTTGACCATATAAAGTTGGAGTGCCACCCTTTTTTCCCTTTATGGCCATCCCACCACGTACCTTCAGTCACATTGATCACCTGTTGAAAGAATTAAAAGTACAAGTACTATTGGATATGGATGCCAAAATTTTTCTGCATATTTTTTTGCTCGAATTCTAAGCACTGGTATTATTGGATATCAATATTTTTTTTAACATCATTTTTCTTATACCGCAAGCATGCTTTTCAATCAATTTTTTTAAATCTTTTCAACTATCTTTTCTATCTCACGTGCGTCATATTAAAAAAAAAAAAAAAAGTACTTCACAAATGATCTCTCATCCACACACATTCTTAGTTTATAGAAGGAAAAAAAAAAAAAACTACTATATAAGAGAAATAATTTGTGTTGAAGATACGTTAATTTAATAGCAGCTAAAATTATAAGTTAAAAAAAAGTAGAGGCCCTGGGTTCAAAAGTCTTTGCTCCCTCCTCTCTCGCCACCGTTTCTTAAATTCTCCTGTTCCTCTATGTGTCGTTAATAAAAAAAAAAAACAATAATAGTAGTAAAAATGAAAAAGATATGCAGGGATGATGAGGTAGTACCGAGTGTTTTTCTTAGGTGTTTGTCGTGTTTGGAATGAATGTGTGGGGTGGTGGGCTGGAGCTAGGGTCTTCTGTGTTGAAAACTTGACCAGCGGATTCAACGGAGCCATGTTCTCTGCTTGCGCCTCGTGATCCCTGGCCCGCCAGGTGACTGATTATGAGGTTGACAGTAGCAACAAATTCTGCTTCTCTTCTGTGTCACACCGCCTGCCTGAATTTCAGTGTAGCCGCTGCCCTCCTCCTCCTCCTCCTCCTTTCATCGTTTCGTTCTGTAAGAGGCCCTATCTCAATTACCTTCCTTAAAGAAAATGAAAATTCTCATTTGGCCTTCAGAACTGTGCAATCTGCGTTGAGTTCATCTTACAATCCGACAGAACAATAATAGTAATATTTTGTGTGGTCTCTAGGCCTAACGGACGAATTTTATTGACTCTTGTTTGTCTCAATAATAGTAAGATGTTTTCTTTTTTAAGATGAATGAGTAAAAAGGCGTTGTAAATAGCAGCAGTGAATCCATTCTGGACATGGGGTACAGCACAGGAACCTTGTCTTCGTCCAAATAGCATTACTGAATTCTGGGCCGGTATGACTTGTGGGAAACCCATCGATATTAGATGTATGTAGGTTGGGCCCATGGTGCGCTGAGCCACTTGGTTGTTTAGCCTTTTACGACCCATTGCGATGAAATTTTATTGCTCAGTTGTGTTTTGGAAGACTCGAATCTGAGAAAGAAGGTGTTCATAAAACGCTGCTGTAGCCTGTAGATAGCTGATGAAATCGAAAGAGTAGAGAAAAAAAATTGAAAGAGATAATAGTTAGCCTATGCAAATTCAAAGACACGGGCATGGGATACACATATCCTACGCGGTTGCCATTTGCCATTTGTAGTTGTGTGATTGCTCATGCACTTGAACTGTTTCTTCGTTCTCCCCCACTTAATTAAAAGCTAGTGGACACTTGTGCGAGTCACCGTTGAGCCCATGATTCCAATAGCAGGCCTCAACTTTTAGAGGTCGAATCATATTGTTTGCAAATTTTGTTTTCAGCCCAAAAATCCCCATGTACATTTAACGTCTATTTGCCCGCTCCAACAATTTTTAGAAAAACTTTTAATATATTAACTCCAAAGTTTATATATATTTACGTATCTATATGTGCGTGCGTGTGTATGATTAATTTTTTATACGTTGATAGTGGAGTGATTTTTTTACACTAACAACTTTGAAGTATCTCACATGTAAATGATTCAAAATTTCAAATTTTAATTCATATTACGTGGCATAATTTAAAACTACTAGTATAAAAAAGATCATACATTGACATTATATAAAAAAAATTATTCAGGTAGGTATGTATGTATTTCACTCCCTCAAATTAAATTTCTGGTTCCGTCGCTGTAATGGTCCGTCTAGCCTCTTCTTTTTCTTTTTCTTTTTTAACAACCCAACAGAAATCACATAATACAGTAGTAATATAACAAATCCTACAAGCATGAATAACAAGTGGAGTTATTAATACTGATTTTGACAAATTTTCCGAACTCAGATCGAAGAGGCGCAGACGCTGGGGCAGAGGAATGGAGCAGTGGAGATTAAGCATTCCCTGGATGCAGGGGGAAGGAAGCTTTTAGGTGGTCCCGGTTCATCACCTCCTCGATGCATATCAAAGTGCGGTAGATGCACACCATGTCGGCCGGTCCATGTCCCGGTGCCCCCTGGAACGCCGGTGACGACCGAGTACTACCCTGAAGCATGGAGGTGCAAATGCGGCAATAAGTTGTACATGCCCTGAACCTGCTGATGCTTCATTTAGGACTTTGGGCTACAGCATCATGTCGTGTCTTCCAACTGGAGTAGCATCATCCAAGTACAACCAACCATCACATGTCTACTTGCAGATTTAGCTTATGCAGAGGAGGATGACGCTACACAGCGTCCTCATTATAGGATAGCACCATTCCAATTCTACTGGTATTATTATTATATATAACGCTATATGACACTTGCTAGATAGTTAATGACATAATTTTATGCTATAAGCCCAACTTAATTAATCTCAAGGTTTCCTGTACTCTCCTTTATTTTCTTTTTCCGCCTTGTCCTCTTCTCTCCTTCAATCTAAAGGGCACCAAACATCTTAAAATTGCTTTTATCGATGAAAGGTGGCTCTGTTTGAATAGAGTATTATTTGAAATAATACTCATTTTGAATAATTATTGTAATACTTTTTATGATGTGATGTATGTGAGATAAAAAGACGATCGAGAATATAAAAGATTGATTGAGAAATGTATTTATAATACAAACCATACTTAAATAGAAGCAATCACGCCCTCAACCGAGCTCTAAGGTCGGAACTCTACCACTCTTTGATTATAAAAATAAAATAGTGTCCTACTGTTAATACTAATTGAATTTTTTGAGTTTGTCTATTGGAGCAATTTGGAATTTTAAGGTAAGATGATGTCTAAAGAAGTCTTGAAACTTTTATATTTACGGGAGCTCAGACTCGGAGGATGGTTTCGCTTGGATTAAATACATGATGACACAGTACTGTAAAAGAATATAATTCTAGGGTTTGTGCTTATTCCAAATTTTAAAAAAATAAATTTGATTTTTGAAGTTTGTTGTAAAAAATCTAAAACACAGAAAACGAAATAGGTTCGTCGCCTCTAAAGTATCCGTACGAATAACTACCACATTTTTTTATTTTCAAGTTACTGAATATTATTTGTTTATTGAAAAAAAAAGGCGCCAGAAACAAGTGTAACATATCATTTTCAGGCTCTCTCTCGTACGGGTTATCTACGATCGCTCGCCGCAGAGAAATGGCGGGGCTTTCCAGTTACCATCGCATTCGTAGAAGATAGAGTAATAGTGGAGCCCTTGAATGGAGATCGAGTGGTGGAGGGGCTGCTTCGATTTAACAGATGAAGATGAGGAGGTAAATGGTCCACTAGTCTCTCGAGCATTCTGTCACACTCGAAATTCATGTGAAAACTCCTTTGCAGTTTGCGTGAGCCCCCCACTTCGTCTCCATCTGTCTTTTCCCTCAAAAAGTTTCTGATTTCTACACGTCTCCTTGCGCGTGAACGGAATAGTACCGCGTAACACGAATTTCACGTTTCGCAGTTCACGCCGCTTAAGAAAAAAAAGGGGGGATGGACTGGGCTGTGTGAGTTGCTGTATTAATCGAATATTGGTTGGAAGTTTGATTTGGATAGCGACATATAGTAATTAAGAAAACTTTAATCATTTTAGAAAGCAGTTTTGGATTTGATTAAAAAGTAGAATGAATCAATCACGCTTCATATTCATAATTTAGCTTCAATTATTTGTTCCTTGCCGACGCAATCAGCAGCGTGGTGGTTATGGCGGCAACCATGTGTTGCTGCCCGTAACCGACCCAATGGCCATTTTCGAGTTTTTGACTTGAGATCGCCCTCCTATTTCTAAGTCCCCTGCCGCGGCGGCAGAGGTAAGGATAGCAATGGGAGCGAACGACAGGCGTGGGACTAATGGGGCCGGGGGTGGGGCGGGAGCAGGGGAATTTTTGTTCCCCCCGCTTAGAAACGGGGCGGGGGACGGGGGAGTGTACCCCCGCCCCGTCACTCGCTCTAAAAAAATAAATATATAAAATATATATATGTATATAATTATATATAATATATAATTTAATTAGTTAAAAACTTATGATAATAATATTATTAGTTATATGTATTATATAATGTATATTAGTATATGTAATATAATTGATATTATCAATTATATTAATAATTATATATGTGTACTAATACAAATTATTAATTTTTATATTAAATTTACTAATACATTTATACTAAATTCCTAATTACACTTAATACAATAACATTTTTTTTTTAAAAAAAACAGAAGCACAATAATGAATTGGTGATTGTATTTGTGCAAAAAGTGAAAACTTGACTACTTTAGTTGTATTTATTTCATCATGTTGGATTGTATTCAAATAACTTTTGTTTGATTGTTTTTATAAGTTTCAATTGTAAAATTACAATGAATAATAATTTGGTGATGTGTTGATATTTTAGTACTTGATTATTTGCTAAAATTTGACTATAATAAAATTATATAACAAATTTTTATTAGTCTCGCAGGAACACCCGCGGGAGAAGCGGGACAGGACAGGGACGGGGCGGGGGAGGGGGAAAATTTGTAGGCAGCGGAGCGGGAGATGGGGGAGAGGTCCCACGCCCCGTTGCCATCCCTAGGCAGAGGAAGTTCGACCTCTTTTGAAAGTTGAGATGACAAAAGAATGATAAAAGGTCCATGACGTCAAGCAAAAATAATTATGTACTCCTAAATCCGTACTCGGAAGCTTCAGTTATTGTCTAATGTTCAACATTTTGATGCAAAAAAAATACGTACTAGCTAGAAGCGGATGAGTTGACATTCCTTTGTGATATACTACACAATTTTCCACTTCTGATTGAAATCAAGAGCTATTTTATTTTCCCCAACAAAAAAAAACTATATATATATATATATTAGATTTCAGTCTTTTTCTATATTAGTGTACAATTACTAATTTTATATATTCATTTATTTGGCATTTTAATATCTATTAAGCTTACAGGTTAAATTTGGAGGATTTTTTGATAGATTAAAAGATTTAATATATATATGTGTGTGTGTGTACGCGTGTATGTATATACATTGACAAATACATGCACACAACACGAATTTAGTTGAAGAAAAACTATATCCCAAGTTAAAAATGCGTGTGTTTGGTTAGCAAGCCGCAAGCGCAAGGTCCACAACCAACTACGACAACAAAGCAAACTAGGAAGCCAGCCCAAGCTGCAGCCCTGCCAGCTGCCCAATATAAATCTCCACCACTTACTTCCTTCTATTTCTATTTTTGGTGATTCCTTCCGTTTCTTAATAATCTCCCAAACAACACATCTTTCCCAGCCGGTCTCTGGCTCTCCCAGGCATCCCTATGCCGGAGATCGAGGAAGTCCCTCCGGCTTCGGCCGTACCGGAACCTCCGTTATTCGGCAAATACGAAATCGGACGACTTCTGGGCTGTGGCGCATTTGCAAAGGTGTACCACGCTAGGGACGTCAGAAATGGCCAAAGCGTGGCCATCAAAGTCATCAACAAGAAGAAAGTATCCAGCACCACCTTGATGTCCAATATCACGCGCGAAATCTCCATCATGCGCCGGCTGCGCCACCCCAACATCGTTAGACTCCATGAAGTACTCGCCACCAAAACCAAGATTTATTTTGTCATGGAGTTTGTCAAAGGCGGCGAATTATTCGGGAAGATTTCCAAGGGCCGCTTCTCGGAAAATCTCGGCCGTAAATATTTCCAGCAGCTGATCTCCGCCGTCGGTTACTGCCATCTATACGGGGTTTTCCACCGGGATTTGAAGCCTGAGAATCTATTGCTCGACGAGAACGGCGATCTCAAGGTTTCCGATTTTGGGCTTAGTGCCGTGACGGACCAGGTAAGAGAAGATGGTTTCCTGCACACGCTTTGCGGGACCCCGGCTTATGTAGCACCCGAAATATTGAGCAAGAAAGGATACGACGGAGCTAAGGTGGACGTTTGGTCCTGTGGGGTGATTTTGTACGTTTTGACGGTGGGTTATTTGCCGTTTAACGATCCAAATCTGATGGCCATGTACAGGAAAATCTACCAAGGCGAGTATAGATGTCCTAAATGGATGTCATCCGAGCTCAAACGGTTTTTGTCTCGTCTTTTGGACACCAATCCCGCGACTAGGATAACTATTGAGGAGATCAAGCGAGACCCTTGGTTCAAGAAAGGGTACAAGGAGAGGAAGTTTTACGAGGAAGATTTTGTTGAATTTAATGATGACAAGGTTATTAAGGATGATCAGGTGATTCAAGGTTCCTCGAGTTTCAACGCCTTTGACCTAATCTCGTTATCTTCCGGGTTGGACCTTTCCGGGATGTTCGACGAATCGTGTAGCTCCGCCCGGTTGGCCGTGGAGGATTCTCCGGAGAAGATCATTGAGAGGGTGTCGGAGGTGGCAAAAGGGGTGGAAAACGCGAGGTTGAAGAGGAAGAAGGAATGGGGCGTGGAGTTACAGGGTCACCGGGATAGCGGTAAATTCGTAATTGGATTGGACGTTTTCCGGCTGACTGATAATATGGTAATCGTGAACGCCAAGAAAAGAGCCGGGGATGCGGGATTCTTTCATGAATTATGGGAAAAGAGAATTAGGCCGGCAATTCTGGGCCAACAGCAGGGGGTGGAATTGCAGGCGGCTTCAACCTCTGGGTCTAGTTGCTGCTAGCGACGGTTCTTTGCACCCAATGGCGAAAAAAAGTAATCAAATTGGGTGAACCCAAATGATGATTCATAATCATTACACAAATTTTACTTCTTGCTGATCATAATTATAGAGTCCGTGTTTGTCTGTACATGTATGTACATGATTGTAAACAAGAGGAAGAAGGTAATTCTTGTCTGGGTTTATCGATAATTACCTAGGCAGGATTTAAACCATTTTTTACTACTAGTTTTTTTTTTTTAATTTATTTTATTGAGTCGAGCCTCTTACATGGGGAAGAAAAAATGACTCGTTAAAGCATGAAATGGATTAGCGTCCAGTTATGGTGTTGGATTATTCTGTCAAAAGTGTATACACCATTATTAAGCAAGCAGCCGGCAAATTGATGCGGTGCCAAGTCCGACTTGATTCTCACTGTACATATATTCAATAAAAGTCGACTGAATCATTTTGGCTAATATTAACTCACGTCGCTGTTTTTGCAAGCATATATTAACTGTTGTGTTTTTGCAAGCGTGCTTTCATTAGTCTGCCTGCTTTGACGGGTCAATTTTTTTATGTTAGCGGAAGTGAACCTTTTTAACAAGTTTTCCTTCCAAGAGTAGTTCAAGTCACATTTGAGGTAAATAGTAGTTCAACTGTTTTGCTGTTGTAATCAATGCTATTAGTTGAATTTTGGCACCTAATTTGCCTTGACTGTCGCTGTTTACACTTCACATTCAGGCCCTGCTGGTTGAATGAATATCAAGGAAGCTGCCAGAGGCAGATGCAACGATTGTTCGGTGCCTTTGATCTATGTCGTCCACGGACAAGGGGCACAAATTTCTGTCGGTTTTGATCATTTTCAACTGCGCGTAATTTTGGTTGCACACGGCATAACTTTATTTGCACAACGTGTAACTTTAGTACAAAATTTTGCGGGTCCCACACACAGTGTGAAAATCGATGTACATCTTATGATCTGAACCGCACATTTTTTTTTTTGCCAAAATCTAGCCGTGAACCGTTCAGGAGCGGTCATTCTCCTGCCCCTCATCCGTCGTCCACTCTTCTGCTGTCTTCTTGTTGATGTGACGTCGGGGAAACTTCATGGCAAGCGATCCAGTTTGTCATTTTTAGACGACTTTTGTTTTTTGGATAGAGTTCAACTCCCGCCGACGCATCCTCACTTTTACCTTCTTAGAGAGAGAGGATGGTATCAAAAATATTTTGGAAAGCAATTTTTCAAAGAAAATTTGAAAATTGTTACGTTTTTTGTGAACATATTTTTCAATCACTTTTTTATTTTACATATATCAAATCATTATAGTAATTTTTCTACAAAAAAAATTCAAATAAATGCAATCCAAACAGAGCCTTAATTGTTAGATTTTAATTAAACATTCATGTCCACGACACAAGTACTTCATAATACTTTCATATTGAATGTATTTCCCCACTTTCAGAATCGAAATTCACACTTTACCTTGAGATATGGCTTAGGTGTTTAAGGATTTTTTTTTGAAAAAAAATTAAAATATTAGCTTGCCAATTAAATAGTATTAAACTGGAAACATCCGTTTCACACCGACCTGTTATAATCTGCTACATAATCAGCTTCCATTTTGTTCTCACTTGGCATCTATTGAGCGCATAATTGGACTGGAATCTTTACAGGCTACATTATTGCGTGTCCTGCAATTTGCATATCTTAAAAAAGCAACGCACTGACAGATGTCAAATAAGCAATCACGAGTCTCTCAATAATTAAGCCGTAGAGAGCACTTTGATTAGTAAATAAGTATAGCACTAATTAACCTCTCCTCTTTTTGCCAAAAAAAGATGAATTATCATTCTTTAATCCTTTCTACGTGAGACTTAACTTTTACTGTTTGCATCGAGTGATATACAATTAACCAATCAGGCCTACGAGGTGTACTGGAAAAAAGGATTTTTCACTTTATGATGATAGGTATATATCAATAAAGGTCAACGAGGTGCAAAATTTTGAGCAATTAGTTGTATGTTGATAGGTATATATATATTCTCTGAATGAAGATGTGTCTTTTAAGCGACGTCACTAATTCAATTACACCTCAACAGCAAAGAATTAAAAAAAAAACACACACACACACACACAATCATTTGTATCTCATTTGTTGATACCAATAAAATTCATCATAAGAGGCTAATGGTTTGTTTGAATTGTATTTATTTGATTGTGTCGTCAATATATTTTTCAATCATCTTTCAGTCTCGCGTATATCACATAAAAAAAATACTACAATATTTGTTTCAACCAAATAATCTACTGTCCAAATGCACTAATATAACCTGCAACTGTTCACTTCCAATTTTTAGCTTCTTAGAGCACGGCATCATAGTAAATAGTTGAATTGTTTATTTCTTCTCAATTCCCTTTTTCTTTCTTTGGGTGCATTTGAGTGCCAAAGGCCCATAACAAAATAACTAAACCTGGGGATGAGACCCTCCACCCCCCCCCCCCCCCCCCCCTCATTCCTCATTTAAACTTCCTGTAATGACATCTGGTGGATTGTCAACCCAAGTTTCTGCTGGTGACTCCATTCGGCAAGGTGATCCGGGCACACATAATGTACTAAGGGATTGTATGTCTTCAATGATTGTAGCCACTCGACTTCCTTGATGACATGAACTTTGAATGTAACTTATCGGCTTCTTGCTTTCCAACTCTATTCAGATATTTGTCCATCTTTGGTTTGCAGCTTTGATTATGGCCATCTTGACTGATTCTGCTTCGTATTGCACTGAGTCTCCAGTTTTCCTTTCTCTAATTGCCCAAGTAGCCTGCAGTTGATCTGATTGATTCCTTGCCAAGATCCCAATGCCAACCTCCGGTTGCTTCTTGTTCTGTTGCGTATGTTTTTTGATGAACAATCTTCCTTATTCCTGCTTGTTCCTTAAGTGTGGCGGATCACATTAACGATCTTCGCATTGTCCAAATCTTCAATTGCTTGTGGCACACCGACACGCTCTTGGACGGCCTTGACTAACGCTTGCAAAGATTCATTTAACTTTTTAGCTCGTGTACATGTCATTGGATCAAACGGAACCTTGACTCACTCAACTTACAGAGTTAGACCATCGACCTCATCATTAAGGTTGGAGTGCTCCCCCTATGATCAATTTTCCTGTTAGCTTCGTCGAACTCCATCCATCCCACTCGTGCCTTCCCAATTACTCTGTGAGGTTCTTTTTCTTTGTGGTTGAACTCCCTCTCATTTCTGGCTTTTCAATTTTGCCATAGTACATTGATTGTCAATGGTATCTGGTCAGCCACTGCTCTAGATTCTTGAGCTTCCATGACTGCTGTCCACCATTTATGAATGTATCCTGTCAAGTTGTTTATGCCATCCCATTGTATTGGAGACGTTTTCCATATTTCCCTAAATTTTGCTGCATTGCAGTAGCATATGTTCTACTGTTTTTTCCTTCTCACCGTAGCCTGACTAGATTGGGTTCCTTATCTTGTTTTCTTGTGAATGTGATCCTTCACAGGGAGGGCATTATGTAAGCATTTCCAAATAAACCACAAAACTTAAGGATATGTAACTACAAAACTCAAATATATGTAACTTAATAGAATATCAATTTTGACATTGCCTACTCTCATTTTTGCATTCACAGGTAGGATTGAAAGATGAATTAAATAAGCCGATACTCAAATGAGTTCAACTTAGTTAGAAGTTGTTTGAATTTTGTTCGCCCACTAAACAAACTAAATGTGAATGGTATTTTGTGTTTGACAAAATTTCAAACTTAGGCTATGCTTCACTCAATTAGTAATAAAATATTTGAGGCTTGCGTCATAAATATTTGAACTAATAGAGCTCGATTTAAATTATACTCAATAAAAGCTCGTGAATTCGGCTCAATAAATAAGTCAAGTTTAAAAATATAAAAATATTAATCACACTCCAATTTTTATTAACGGCACTTTTATCATTTATTTTATTATATAATTTAATAAATAAAAATTATATAATAAAAATGATAGTGAAAGTATCATTAATAATTCTCAAAGAACGTTGGGCTTGATTAGATTCGTTTACCGTACCCCAATCTACGGACACGAGCGTCATTTCGCTTGAACAAAATAAAAGGGCTTAATTATCTGCTTGGCTAGGGTTTCGTAAGCACTTTTCTGAAAGCGTCCTGTTTCGGTCCACCTTCTTGATTGGACTCGAGTTAGGGTCCAGACACGACATAAAACTTGGGGAGTGGGTTTCGGAGTTAACTTAACGGCCGTATCTTAAGCAACGACGTCGCTTACCTTGTGGTTTCATTAACTCTGATGAGTGAAGGGTTGAGTAATCAAACTCGTGAGAGAGCGGCAAACTGAAAAACGGAAAAAGCGCTCAACAAACCTTCCAGAAACTCTGTAGATGTTCGCAGGTAACTTTTTTCACATTGTTATACTGTGCTTGCCTGCTGCCTGTATATTACGTTTGTATGGTGCCTATGGAGGAAGCTGCCTTTATGCTAATTGTCGTTGCCCTGCACTTTATTTATTCACACTCTCACTGACAAACCATCAAACAATTCACGTGCCAGCATCAATGGCGCATTTAATGGTTTGTTTGTTTAATATAGGTTGGCTTTCAAGGTTGCGGCTTAACATTGTGTCCTAGAGAGGATTTCTTAATGGGGTTTTGTGGGTTTTGAGGGTAGGTATGTAGAACTTCTCGACAATGGTTCTGGGCAGAAGTCTGCAGAATAATAAGCAAGAGGAGAATTTCAAACCTGCAAACCGAACATCTGGGGGATCTGGTGCTAGTAATGGAAGATTAGCTTCTAAAGCAAAAGGGAATGGCAGAAGTAAAAAGGTTCAAACTGGAGGGAATAGAACTATAGGTGCTTCTCATCCTAGTCAGAGTAAAGTGACAAAGCAAGGGATGTTTGAAAAAAGAAGTTTCAAATCAAAGATTAATGGTGAAAGCAATGGACACGTGACTAAGGGAAATAGGGGTTCTAAGCCATCGAATTCTGATAAAAAAAGAAAAAGAATTTATGCTGATCAGCCTCCAGACGAGGAAAGAGTGTCCAATCACAATGTAGGATTCCCAGCAAGAAGGTTTTCATCTGGAATCATGCAGAATAAGCTTAATGATCATTATCATGAAGAAAAGCGGACAACAAAAGGAAACTCCTCTGGGTTTGCAGATTTGAGTAGAAAGGGTTCATTGGCTGGAAGAGGAAAATCCAGGGAAAGTGAGTTGGCGGGCAAGAAAAAGTCAATAGGCAAGGTAAAGGCTGTAGATAAACTGAAAGATGTTGAAGTTGAAGGAGTTATGAATGATAAGCTGAAGAAAATTGCTAAAAGCAAATCCGACGTAACAAAGCAAATGGAGCAGAACCATGGCAAACATGCTGTCGGCTCTCCTGAAAGACCTTCCAAGAAGAAAGTGCAGTACAAGAAAAATATCACTGATGATTCAGAAGTAATGGATGAAAAGCCAAAGAAGAAAAAGCGAAGGATCAGGCTAGATCCTCATGATACATCAAATAAGAGGCTCGATGATGCAGTAACTATTAATAGTCAGTAACATGATACACTTTGTCTCCTCCTCCTCACTCTCCCTTGACACTGACGCAAACATACAACCACAGACATATCTTGAGATGTCATTTTTTTATAGGCACATTTTTCGTTCATCAAAATGATGCTCTAGGCACATGCTTATTGCTACTGCCCTCTTTCTTATTATATTTTAATGTCAACGGGGTTCATGCAAATAACATTGAGTTAGGTTTTTCCTGGATACATTTGGAATGTAGGACCATTTACATTGTTAGGGCTGGTGCTGGTAATTAAGGAAGGGAAATACATATTGGTATACTTATTGGTCTACTCAAAGACATATTGGAATACGTTTTTGAAAACACAAGAAGAATTATTATCTGTCCATATCAAGCCATTGTCTCTATGTGAAATTTGTGGCAGGGTAAGGACTAAATTACTGCTTCTTGCTCTTGGCAGCGCAATTTGTCATTCAGTCACTCTAATTGAACTTAAACTACTTAAAAGGAAATTTGAACCTGAACTTTTTGAATAGATAAGGTGGGTTCTACCTACTTTCTGAAGTTGCAAAATTTGCTGCAGAAACTCAGAAATTGTAAGTAAATCCTTTTATCTGAGCTAGGTGAAGTTTAAAACTATTGTTGATTAGATATGTGATTCAAGCTATGTGTGTTTGTCCCATCCATTTGGATCAAGCATCCATATGTCTTCATAATAATCTGTATCTTGGCTCTTTTTAGAACTCTGAGCTGTTTACAAGTGTTGTTCATATCTTTCTAACTTATTCTCTTGTTTACCTTCCAGATCAGGTTAAAAAGAAGCAGGAAGATGACTCAAAAACTTGTGTTTTGGAGTTGTCCAGAAATGCACAATTTCGAGCAATAGTTCCTAGCCCCTCTATCCTTTCCTTTGTCGAAGACAATGTAATTACCTATTTAGACGTTCTATGCTTGAATAACAACATCAAAGTCTATATTTTCTCGAACTCTACTTAGCCTACTCAGAGGTAAAATTATGAATAAAGTGAATTTTCAATTCTTATACAGTTATTAGGCCGAAGACGAGAAATTGAATTTAGGAGGGCTGGCTACAATACTGTACTTTCTGCTCCTGTAGACAACATCCCCTATTCATCAAGCTCTGAAAGGGAAAGGATCGAAGAAACGGTATGTTCATATGTCATGTATTGCACAGGGCTTTTAACCGGTATTGAACTCCTTTTCTGTTGAGGGATGGGATAAAGGAAAATACAGGATAGTTAGGTGGATCCATGTTAACTATGCAAGGAAAGAATTTGCTTCTGCGGATTAACTTTTTTGATCTTCTCTGTCTTGGTTCAATTTTCTGGTCAGGTATTTAGAAATAAATTGACATTTTATGCTGCTGCAAAGATTTCCTCATCATTTCCTCCTCCTGAACTTCCAGAGATTGCATTTGCAGGTAAATCTCATGGACAAAAATTTTTCATCTTCTTTGTGAACTCTTCTGTTTATTTATGGTTTGAACAAAGTAATTTTGTCATCCATAAATAGGCCTTTCAGTAGTTGATTAATGTAAAGATGATATGGGTTTATATGATATGGCGAGTGCACTTTATGCTGGCACCATAGAACTATATTAGGACATAACAACTGTGTAAGTTGTATGAGAAATCATCAAATGCATACTGCTACACGTTAAAGCCATTGTACAAGACACGTAGGTTTGCATGATGAAAGTTGCTTGTCTAACATTGTTTTTGAAGTGGTTGTAGGAAAGAGTGTTATTTTATTTCCTTTCTGTCAGATAATCTTGCTGACTTCTCTTTTCTGCATTAAAATAATTTTTTTCAGCTCTCTTTGCTATTACTTTTTCATGTTTCTCATGCCAATTGAGGTTGCTCTAGTTATTTCATTGTTGTATAGCAAATTTATGGAGCTGTGCCTTTGAGACTATTTTTGATAATGATATAGTGGTAGAGTTTCATTGAACTCAATCTTTTTATCAGGGAGGTCAAATGTCGGAAAGTCATCTTTACTGAATGCATTAACTAGACAGTGGGGTGTTGTGAGGACATCAGACAAGCCTGGACTTACTCAGGTGTTATATTTATGATGCCATGCCCTTGGATTAAACTTAAAGGTTGCACATGCATATTATCAACTTATGTTTTTCATGTAGACTATAAACTTCTTCAAACTTGGACCAAAGCTATCTTTAGTAGATTTGCCTGGATATGGATTTGCGTATGCAAAAGAAGACGTCAAGGAAGCTTGGGAGGAGCTTGTGAGTATGCAAATGGCTTTTAGCTTCTTTACAAATTTCTATTCTACTCTTTAGTCTGCTTGGTTTTATCCAGATACAATTTTGCAATTATTCACTGATGAGTTAAGTCATCGTTAATATTTCGCAATTATGATTCAGTTTTAGACTTATCATTTAGAACACTATGCCTCTGTTTACTTTTTAGCAAAATTACTGTTCAATACATTATTTTGGTCATAGGTGCTGACAAAAAAAATGGTTTGAAGTAGGGTATTGCCTTGAACTTTAATAGTCATTTTAATACTCACTTAAAATGGAACCGCTGTTTATACTGCATTTCCTTTTCTGGATTCTTTCCATTCTTCTCAATTAGTACCTTATTATATGCTCATACCGAAAGGTTCCCCCTTATAAAGTCAGAAACAAAGCATAAGCAATGTTTTAAGACAGTGATCATCTCTTTTTGGCTGGAGAGATTTTTGAAGGTATGGGTTAGAGTTATAATTTCTTTTGGCTAGTAGTCTTTAGTTGGAAATGTTAAATGTAAGTCATATTTTGTGGTAATTACCCTACTTGTTCTATTAAATAGAAGTTTTAGTAATTGCTGGTTGCCATTGTTCATGAACTAGATAATGCTTTTTCAGCAGTGCAGCTATCAATGATCTTCTTTTCCTGGGTTAGAGCTGTATGATTTCCTTGTTACCTTGGCTGTCATTTGTATTTTTTTGAACGTCCTTAATATACCTTCAATCTCTAGGTGAAAGAGTACGTGTCTACACGTGTTGGTCTAAAGAGAGTGTGTCTTCTTGTTGATACAAAATGGGGAATGAAACCAAGGGATCATGAACTTATTGATCTGATGGAAAGGTACAATAAGTATATTGTCTGCTCATTAAAATTTTTCTCCCTATACGGTCAACTTTTGCTTGGTTTGGTCTTTCCCTCATGTTATTCAAATTGTTAGATGAGATTTTTACAAGAATTGAGGTTTTAGGAAAATAAAATGTCAAGGACACATATATGAATGTTTATGAGGTCTCGCCTTGGAGTTACTGCAATCATGAACTTATTGATATGATGGAAATGTGTAATAAGTACATTATGTGCTCATGAAAAGAAAAAAAAAAAAATTTTCTCTGCTATATACAGTGGTCTTTTGGTTGGTTTAACCTTTCCCTCGTGTCACTCGTGATGTTAGATGACATTTTTTGCAAGAATTTAGTTTTCACCTTGGACTTGCTCCACATAATGAATGTTTTTGAGGTTTCAGCTTGGACTTACTCTGTCATTAGTTGTTTCTGTAAAGGGATATATCTTTTTTCAAGTTAGATTTTGTCTCAACCTGTAAATCTACTTTCTTCTGTATGGTTAATGTGCAGGTCGCAAACCAAGTACCAGATTGTTTTGACAAAGACAGATATGGTTTTCCCAATTGATGTGGCACGTCGGGCAATGCAAATAGAAGAGGTGAATGCAGCAGAAATAATTTCCCCTTTTACTTCCAAATGTTTTTCCACTCTTTGCTGAGACTAAAATAAGCTCCCTCTGTTGCTGCAGAACCTCAAGGAAAAGAAGTCTGCAGTGCAACCTGTGGTAATAGTGAACATCAAATAAATCTAGCTGCTTTCATCCTGTATTTATCACACTGAAAAAGCATCCCCCTTTTTTTTTTTTGACATTGGATTGATTGCAGATGATGGTAAGCTCAAAAACTGGAGCTGGTATTCGAAGTTTAAGGACGGTTCTTGCTAAGATTGCTCGTATTGTGAAGCCTTAGGAGATACTGCTCAAGTGCACCTTTACTTTCCAAGCATATTAGTAGTATGGCATTGACTAATTTGGTCGTCTTGATCTATGAGTGACTCTTGACATTGGCTGGTATGTGAATGAATAAAGGCTCATGTAATGTCCGCAGATTGACGATATCTTGGTTGAACGTGTAACCAAGAAAAATTTTGGTTGCAGATGTTGAAGGCACATTGGAAATTGCTGCTGCAGGTCATTGAAGAGCGTTTGAATTCTGAACAGTTTCGAGTGTGAAAAAGTCAAGATTCAAGTTCTCTTTTTAGCCTCAATACTTCATCAAGATTCGGTCAAGAGGAAGAAACTTGTGATATCGTAGCTGCTCATGGTAAAGTCAGTAGTAGATTTAACAGATCTTACTGATGATGAATGAAGTGTACTTTTTTTGGGGGCTTTCCGGTGATTTTTAATTCCGTTCAATTTCCATAAAACTACAATTGGATTCTAATGTTTTGAACATTTGATATTCTGATTTTCACCTCTTCCATGAAACTAACTCTATTTGGTCTAAAAAAAGTAGCAGTGTGTTATGATAAATTCGTGATACACTAAAGCATTATGGTGGAATGGAGATAAGGTGAGAGAATGATGATATAAGGAGGGAATTGAATATATCATTATTATTGGTGATGCTTCGTCAACAGTTTAATTGAGCTGTTACAACTCACAATCAACACCATCATCATCATATTTCATGAAGTTGTGGGGGACAGAGAGTGTCTGTGTAGCATATTGATGAATGATGAGCGTGACGTGAGAAGTTAATAAAATTCAAGGACGGGTGGACCATTGGTGGTGATGATGCATTCTGTCAATTCAATTTGTGTGGATTTGTTCCAGTTTTGCTTTGCCCGCTACTGCACTAAAAAGTCTCCCTTGACTGGGTTCAGTGTGTTTATGCAGCTCCATCTCCATTTCACTAAAAATGCACGGCTGTGTTTATGAACGAAATTTCCACTATTAAATCGGTCCAATTGAGAAAAAGGAAAGGGGAAAATGAAGAAGAAGAAAAGAAAAATTTTAATTTAGAGAGTTGTTCACCTAAACCCCAATGAGACGCGTGTGAGTTTGAAAAGTAATCTGATTTTTCCGGAACCATGGACTTGTCGTCGTGTCTACGCTGTTATTCTCCCCGCGCTTTTGACATACGTGATTTCCAACTTCTGACATGCCTCGCTGGCCGCCATATCCATTACTAGCAAGCAAAATCATGCTGGTTAATGTCCACGTTCTTGGAAGCTGATTGGTTCGCACTACCCTATTTTGTCAACTCCATTCAAATTAATTTTGTTACAAGATGAATTAATGGAAAGTCGCCAACTAACACTTGGAAAAGAATTATTATGGTAGTTGTGGAATAACGACTTTTTTTTTTTTTTTTGAAAAAAAAAGAAAGGCGAATGCATCCCAGTCAATCTCCATCATTGCAATTTTTGTTCCCTCTTTCATTCTTTTTTTAAATTCTTTCTCACCAATTAAAAAAAACTAAATCAGTTGAGATTAAAGTCTATAATAGTTACATACCTCCCAATAGAAAGCCATCCCTTTTGTTAATACTTCCAATAGAAAAAGATAGTAATGTAGAAGTAAAAGATTTTTTTCTTTAAAAAAAAAAAAAGGTGTTCTTGAGGCACTTATTACTCTATTTTCTCAAATTAATTTCACTTTTTTGTCATGAACAAATTAACACCCGAGACCAAATCCACAAATAAAGAAAAGTCAGACCCAATCATAATATGCATTAACTGGTAGTAATATGAAAAAAAAGAATGTTCTATATAAATAATAATAATAATATGTGATTATACGAATCCACTTGATCATTTAGAAGTCGTTGGTGGCCACCAAATCTTTTCTTCTTACCCACCTCCTTCCCGAAAGGAACCTCGCACTTCCCACCTAGGCCTGCGCTTCCCGGTCTTTCTCTCTCTCCTCTCTTCAAAACCTCTCAAAGCAAAGGAGCAAAGGAGCAAAGGAGGGAAGGAAAACAAAAGATAGGCTAAGAAAAGTAAAGCAAAGGAAAAAGAAAAAGAACAATAATGTGTCCATTGAGAATTATCCTAATCTTCCTGTCTGCTACTCTTGCTGGATTCTTCGTCTTCCGAAATCTCAAATCTCAACCCACCACCGATCTCGACTCCGACACCGACACCCTAAACACTGTAGAATGCAATTCCCCAGATAACCTCTCAAAGTCTCCTCCTTTTTCCTCCAAGGTTCCCCCTTTAACTTTCTTCCTTTTTCCTTTTCTTTACATTATCTAATTATCTTGGGTTTATGTAAATTTTTAACCCCTTCTCTCTTTCTGAATTAATAGGTATGTGGGGCAATTGGGAAAGGGTTTTGGACGTGCGTGGACATGGCAAGTGGAAGATATTTGTGGAGGAATTTGGTGGGCTCCGGGTCCTCTTCTCCAGCTTCTGAAAAGGCCGACTGATGATCCCGGTGGTAAAGGTTGATCATTGGGTGGGATTAGGTTTAGTGATTTGTTACTCCACTTGTTGTATTGTATGCTATGGACTGAACTCAAATTGTGTTCGCTTTCCATTTGTAATTTTGCTTTTCAATTAGGGCTTCGAGTTTAGGAGTCTGTATCATCTTAATTGTAAAGCTTTACTGTTATGAAAATACCACGAGAATACCTGCGTGGAATGTAGGTTATATTTCGTAATAATATACATATCATTCTTGTTCGTTGTGTGTTAGGAATTTCTTTCTTGGTCGGCTGTTTATGGATATATTGAACTTACTGTCTAGTTGAGCCTGAGCAATGTTCTCTTTCTTCCTTGATATCGAAGTTGGTTGACTTTGGAAGGAACATGTTTGGATGGAGGCTTCAGTTTAGTTAAGCTTCAGTGATTGATCATTCGCTTTGGATAACCAGATATCAAACCCATTAGTCAATAATGCTAAAAGTCTTTAGAACTCAATCTTATGGCTGCTTTGGTAGAAATTGTTCCTCTAAACGTTTTCTCCTTTTTCTGAACTTGTTCGGTTGTGTACTAGGTAGAAGGAAACTCCACTTATTGATGCTTCTTTCCTGTATGAAGCTGATAAAAGAGCTAGTAAGTTGTCTTATTGTAAATCTTCCTGTAGACGAAGTTTTTGTATGTCAAAATATGGTTTGCATGTGTCTAGTTGTTATTACATTGAGAGATCTTAGTTGATTTCCTATCTCTGGATAACTTCAGAAGACTTTCTTGAGTATATGGATTTTCAAACTTTATAGATGTAGAGATCCATTATGTCTTGGAAATTTGTCAAAATTTGTTGCTTTTCACTGGATATGAATGTTCTCTGGTCTTGTATCTGAGAATGTTTATTCATGCAAGAAGCTTGTCAACAGGAAAATTAGGATAATTACTTGTAAAAGTTGTTCTGTTAGAACCATTGCTTGTAAAGGTTGTCTTCTGGGAAACATCATTTACAATTGTTTTCTTGTTGACCTCTTAGGGCTCTAAGAGCTGCAAAGATCCAGTTAAACCAGGCGCATTCGGATGAACATCTTGATAAATTGTGATTGATTACGAGTGTTGTAGTCAACATATTTAAGATTAGTCACTGTGTCCACAAGCAGATGTGTAGATTACATTACAGCATGTCTGTTTAACCCCCTTTTCTACTAAAGACATCGCGCTGGGTAATGTTTGTAGGGGTTTGCTTTCTTTGATGGGAATGGGCATCTGCAAGCAAATAGTATATCTGAAGTACATCTATGTTGTAACATCGCAAGGTCAAAAACGTGTTTTAGGAAATTGTAATCTTTATGGATCTTGTTGACAGGCTGAAACTTAGATGAATTCCTTTTCCAACATGCTGGGAATTAAATTTGCATCTGTGTGTTTTTGTTGGATCTTATGCCTGGAAATGGATTGCCATACATCTAAGATTTGCTTGACATTGTTGAGTCGTGGTCTTGTGTTAGAGCAAAGAAGATTGGTTTATTCTCCACAATTTGGTTTAAAATGTTAATAAAATGTCTCCGAAAAAATTAGTGCAATGGATGGATTGTCAGAAATATAGGAGGAAAAGTATGCCAGTTTGTGAAATGAATTGCGTGCTAATTTTACTTGGTCCAGGCTGCTGAATGTAGGGGTTAAGGACGACATTAATAATTTTGTAGACAGAATCGAATCCCTTCCTGTTAACATATGGGTGTTGGTACTTTTTAAACTTTTTTTGGAAGAGGCATTGTGCAGACATGTTCCTTGATCAATGCCATCTTATGTTCTGCCTTTAAACCTTTTTTCCTCGTCCTTGTCTCTGGATATTTTCACTTTCAGTACTGAAGAATCTTGTTGACATTTTTAGCCTGCCTTTGATTGTTTACCGGTCGGTTTGCTTAGCAAGGCTGAGGCATTAGGTTTAAGGGGTTCAGAACTCGACTGGTTCAATTTTTTTTTCCCCGGTTGATTCATATGGGCTACGATCAGTTTTATCTGGTCTGCCTTTTAACATTCTTTAACAGCTGAAACAAGTTTTCGGTTGAACCCCAAAACCCGAGCCATCTGACGTTACTTTTCTGGGTGAAAATTGTTAAAATGTGTAGGGTGAAGAACGTCACAAAAACATGCCTGCAATTACAGTATCGAAGATTTTTCTCCCTTCACTCTTTAACATTGATTAAATCTAGCCGGTAAAGGAATCTATACGAAGATGACGGATGGTACAAATTATTTGAATCCTTAACTTAAAACCGGATATGATCAATTAATGATGGCGTGTTTCAAGATTGACTTGTAGATTTCATGCGGAGATGCTGCCGTACAATGGAGTTCCAGTCTTCAGTGTGTGTGATGCATTGGGCAATAGAAGCAGTTCCAGAATCCGAGCAGTGCAAGTTTTTCAATTCAATTTTGACATTGAAATTGGACATCACCCTGCAGTTTCAAATAAAAAAAATTTTTCTCCGGGACAGACATATTCAGGAATTAATTTTTTAGAACCGTTGCAGCCAACAGGTTCTGGGGCTCTTGTTAAGTCTTGGTGGGAGTGGGAGGTCAAGAATTTAACCCTTGCTTCCCACCTTGCCACTTAACTGTAGCTTCCTTCGACTGAAAAATTTCGTTGGTTTCTCCTCTCCTTAGACTAGGCTAGAGTAGGCAAATGTTATCGTTGCAAAAAAAAAAAAAAAAAGAGTTTAGAACCATTGCACTAGTATGTTGACCATGAGGGTATTTAAAAAAAATTAATAATAAATAAAGCAAACCGGTTCTAACCCAAATTTACATGGTACACGAACTATGGGCTTTTTTAAACTGGGAATCGTAAGGCCCAAAAAAAAATTTCTCATGTTCGTTAGCCCGCTATTGGAGCCATTCAGATCTTTATTCGAAAAAGGGACTCAGAATTCAAAATATTGATCCAATCACAACGGTCGAATTACGCCTGATCCAAAGGATAGCAAGCAAATCCATAACAGACAGAGAGGAGAGAAAGAGAGATAGAGAGAGAGATGGGGAGAAGGAAAGGGCGAAAAGAAAAACCGGAAACCCTAAATCCCGAACAAGGAGAAAATGATCAAACGCCACCGACTTTATGTGAAGCAGAAGGAGAAGAAGAAAGAGCAGGAAAAGGAGGGAGAAAGTTTCACGCGGTATATCTACTAACTTCGCTTTCCCCAAGATTCAAAGGTTCCTCTTATATCGGGTATGTAGCAGGTTTGGATCCCCGTCATTTCTGGATCCATTTTTGAAACTTGAGTTGGTTCCCTAGCTTTATCTTGGGAGTGTTTTGGAATCAGGGTAATTGATTAGTGATCGGTTGCCAAGTTTCTCAATTTTCTTTGTATAAAATTTAGCATATATCTAATGTTGTGGAGTGTTGGGTTGGGTGCTGTAGGTTTACAGTGAATCCTCGGCGTAGAATAAGGCAACACAACGGGGAGATAGGGAGCGGTGCTTGGAGGACCAAGAAGAGGCGACCTTGGGAGATGGTCTTTTGCATTTATGGCTTCCCCACCAATGTTGCCGCTCTCCAGGTACATGTTACACGATTCAATTCTGTTGCACTAGCAGTGAGTTAGATGTTACCTTTTGTAAACGTCGTTGACACGCCTTGGGCTGCTTGTTTTTAAGTTCTTTTTTTTAAAAAAATTTTAAGCTGCTAAATTAAGTGCTATACTGGTGAGTGGACTTAAGATTAGTGTTTATGAGCTTTTTTCTGTGACCGCTTGGTTAGCGTGGGCAAAATCATTTTTTGCAGATTGTGGATTCTATGCAATAGATTTGTTCTTTTTAGCTCCATCTTTTGTTCTCCTCTCTGATTTGCCCTCTTCGTGCCATAGTTCTCCGTTGAGTTACACTTCTGAATTCTAATAGCTTTGTAACCCACAGTAGAATGATGTTAACATGAGAGCCAGTTCTTTTTGCCTTAATTATGAAATGAGGCAGCATACTAATTGCTGTCGAATTGCAGTTTGAGTGGGCCTGGCAGCATCCACTAGAATCACTGGCGGTAAGAAAAGCAGCTGCTACCTTCAAATCTCTTTCTGGGCTTGCAAAGAAGATAAAACTTGCCTACACTATGCTCACCCTTCCTTCTTGGCAGAGGTATTACAGGATTCCTAGACGTGCTAAGCTTGAAATACTGACTGAATTTTGGTTATTTACTGATGGCTAAAGTGTTGCTCGTGCATACAGCTTAAATCTCACAGTAAACTACTTTTCCACAAAATACACGTCGCTTGCATCTGGTTGCCCTAGCCTGCCGGAACAAATGAGGGTACAGTTTGGTTCTATGGATGAGCTTCCGTGCTATACAGGGGGCAATTTATGTGCGGGAGAAAATGATGACTGGGATCCTGCTGATGACGACTGTGAGCACAGTGGTGGATCTCAGGAATCTGCAGAGGATGGGTCAGCAGATGCACAACCGCTGAGCAATATTGAACTTGTTCAAGATGGCTTCAAAGAAACTGAAAATCTCGGTCTGTATAACTGGACTGAAGAAATTACTCACGAACAACAAACGTCAACAGAAAGCAGTGTCTTCGAACTGCCAAAGAACTTGCAAATTAGCGAAGAAGAGGTCCATAATCATTCACTCCGACACAACGACTTTCTGGGCAGAACTTCACGTGTCTCTGTTTTCAGCTGCAGTAACGCAACAAGAATTGCTGAAGATACAGGAACATTCAGATTGTATGATGAGTTTAACGTCGCAGACCCTCAACTGCCCAGGCAACAATCTGCACAAAATGTAACCCTGAATAAATTTGAACTCCCTTGCACCTCATCTGAAGTTGAGGTAATAGATTTGTCTACTCCCTCACCTTGCTACAATGTGAGTACAGGGAATAAGAAGAGAAGACTCCCTGTTGGATGTCCTGAAATAATAATAGACTTGACCAATTCCCCATGTTTGTTTAAATACAGAAATATGTCTTAGAATAATGTAATTACTGCTTGATGATGCAAATAATATATGCGATCCAGAAATAAATTGAGTTTCTTACACACTTATTTTGCGACTTCTTATTTTCATCCATCTGAATCTTACCCAGGGAAATTGGATTTCGTAGAGATCTGTTACTGGGGCTTTGCCATGGTACTTTCAATTAATATGAGTGCAAAATGGCTTACCCAGGGAAATTGGGGTTTCATAGAGATCTGTTTCTGCCTTACTGGGGATTTGCCATGGTACCTGAATGAATGTGAGTGCAAAATGGCATTCCTGCTTTATACAACAGCTGATCGCTAGATGAGTGTCATTCCTGACAATTTAATTCCTTGACGAGTGTTGTTCTCGACAGTTGACAATTTATCACTATTTAAAACGGTCATTTCACATGAAAACTGCCGCGCATAGGATTTTGCCTGGTTCAATCACATTTACTAATTCATTTACCAGGGAATTTCCATCAAAATCGATATTGACAACCTGATAATGATGAAGGATTAACTAAATTTAGAGCCCTGAGGTTTTGCTATAATTTCATTCGCACCCCTAGGATTTCAAGAAATAACTGAACCCCACCATCCCCGTCTCACCTTCCCTCGCTCAAGAAGTCAACTTTTATTTTTTTTTGCGTTGTGGATAAGGGATGATGGACTTGTGGCCGTCGTTCTCTTTAGTGCAGATCGCAGACTACACGCTACACAGCATGGCACACTATTTGATACAGTAGTATAGTATGGGCTTGCGCCTCACAGGAGACGAGCAAAGAGAAAAGCCACACTAGCCATCCCCCGGCCTCCTCGCACCAGCAGCTAGAATTCCCGGGCTTCTCCCTCGCCGGAAATTAAGTTCCTATCTCAGTATTACAGTCATCGGACAGAACCTGTTCGTGGTACAACTTAGTCGCAACATAAAAAAGGATCACCGAAAAAGAATGTTTGAGCACGTCCACCGCGAATGAAATAGCAGGGTATGGTGTCGGTGCTTTGCTACTTTTTGCCACAATTTCAGCTCCCAAGATTGACTCTTTAATTGCTGCTTCCCAGCGTAGGTAATATTTTCTTTTTCCCTTTTTTCGCCTTATATCATATGCCACATTTTGCTCTCTCTACCTCTGCTGTGAAACCTACTAGATGAGTAGGTTGACAAGGATGAGGTTGTTAGTATTAATCGTGATTCTGCATGGTAAATTTTTTGATGACTGTTTGTTTTTGCCAATGTTTACATGTGCTTTTTGTTCAATCACTGTGAAACATAGCGTTCATAATCTGGCAATCACCATCAGGAAAAGCTTTAGCTAGTTACTACTTCAATTTAGAGAAATGGAAGTATTATTCTAGCTGAAATTGAAGTGACGAGCGATTTGATGAATGACACGGTAAGATTTCTTTGTGCATTTTCTTGGGCAAGCAGTTCATTGGGCATGTGCAAGAGATGTGGTGATTTGAGGTTGATAGCATGCTCAAGATGCAAGGGATCTGGTTCGATCACTCGAGGAGCTCCGTTCAGTCTCAATCCAGTAGATAGTGCTTACCAGTCCTTCAGGGTCAAATCCAAAGAATTATCCATCTCATGCACCAAATGTCAAGCTAAAGGACATTTTGGCTGCCCAGCTTGTTCTCGAGTGCCCCAAGCGTGATCTTCCACACGACATGAAAACCAGAGCATAAGCAATTGTTATCAAAATGAGATGTTTATGTGGTAACATACTAGTTTAGTACTTCATGCTAGTGCTAGAAAGGGAAATCAGTGTTCTACTGGAAGTTAATGGAAAGACGTGACCACGTCTGATAATATCAGAATTTATATTCATTTACTTGCATGTGTCATAAGCCTGCAGAAATTGGCTATATAAAGTCCTCAACCGGATAATTCTAGCCCAAATTGAGATTTGAGAACCGAATCTCCCTCAGAGATAGGACAAACTATTGAATCGGCCGGACCATACAGGTTGCTTACATAGAAGTATTTCGTCTCTAAAAAGGAGTTATTTCTGGATTGTTCTTACTTCGTCAGCAAGGACAAAAGGAAACTAACTCTTTCCCAATTTAGTTGCTATGTCTATGTTCAATTGTAAAGAAGCTATTTGTGGGACATCCGATTAGACTCTTCTGCAAAAGGCTGATACTCGAGGCAAAACTGATTAAACGATGTCAGATCATTCCTTATCAACCCCGGAATCCATTACTACTATAGCCCCAGTGCATGAAACAGCAAATACTGCCCATCGGGTCCTTTTTTTTTTTTTTTTTTTTAATTTGGCCTGCCATTAGTTCAATGAAGGAAAATGTCTTAATATGGATAAAAGGCCTGAAAGTCACCATAAATAAATTAAAAAACTGGGATTCTTTAACATAAACAGAGGTATGCAATGGCAGCAATTGGTTGAAGGTACCCATAAAAATACTTCAAGATTGAGACGTTGGTCTACAAATGCATAGGCTATATTTACACATGCATTAATGTGCTACATACAACCGAAAGTAAGGGGTTTGGAGTCGGGGAAAAGGGACACTTTGAACCCGTAAAAATACATGACAATATGGTATACAAAGACAGACTCAAGGTAACTTGTCCTGCAGTATCAGCAGCTGCGGTGGCTGCTGCTGTTGCTGGTCCTCCGAAACTTGGGTTTCCAGCTGTCGATGTTGAATTTGCTGCTCCTGCTGTTCTGACTCCTTACGTTCTTGTTCACCTTGCCAAACCCAGACAATATCCTGCAGACCAGGTCCGTAGACCGTCATCTAATATCTTCAGATATTCCAGTGTATCTCCACTTGATTTTCTTCATCTCCACCAAATGAAACTCAGGAGTGACCTCAAAGATCTCCGCATCAATGGACAATATTCCCTTTCTACCTTCTTTTGTTCCTTCAAGTTTTAAACAATCCTCGATCCCTTTTTGTTGTCTTGAGCTTCAGACGCTTGGCAACTTCTTCCAGCTTTGAGATTATGACAGCTGCTGGTTGCCAAGAGGTGAATCTGGCTTCTTTCTTTCGTGAACTTTCTTCAAACAGTCTGGATAGATCAAATCCAGCAGAAAAAGAGATGATATCAAACGCATTTAGGTTGGTAAGTGCCAACAGGTCTTGTGTGCCATCAGTGGGCTCTACTGCTATGCTCAAGGGAACTGGTCCCTGCATCTGTACTTGAAGAAGCAACTTCTTTGTTTTCTATATTGGGCTTGACTAATTTTGAATTCAATCCCCCCTTAAACCAAGGATGATCCTTGATTTTTGCAATTGAGATTCTAGTATTCGGATTTGGATCCAATATGCGCAAAAGCAGACGGCGCACTTCTGGTGGAAACCAATTGGGGCACTTGAACTCTGCTTTGCCAATCTTCCGATACATCTCCATCAAATTTGAGTCATGAAATGGAAGATAACCAGACAATAGAACAAATAAAATCACCCCACATGACCAAACATCAGCTTTGGCCCCATCATATCCTTTCCTATTAATGACCTCAGGAGCAACATATGCAGGAGTACCACAAGTGGTGTGAAGAAGCCCATCTTGGCGTTTTGATTCAGCTAGGGCACTTAAACCAAAGTCAGATATTTTCAGATTTTCATTCTCATCTAGAAGTAAATTTTCTGGTTTCAAATCCCGATGATAAACCCCCCTGCTATGGCAGAAATCAACTGCATTAACCAGCTGTTGAAAGTATCTTCGTGCAACATCTTCCTTCAGCTTTCCTTTAGCAACCTTGTAAAACAGTTCGCCCCCTTTGGCATATTCCATTACAAAATAGATCTTGGTCTTAGTGGCCATGACCTCATAAAGTTGAACAACATTAGGGTTCTTAACAAGTCTCATAACAGATATTTCTCGCTTGATCTGATCAATAAGCCCAACCCGCAATATTTTCTCCTTATCTATCATTTTAATGGCTACACTCTGTCCAGTACTAATATTCCTACCATAGTAAACCTTAGCAAATGTGCCTTGTCCTAGTAATCTACCTAATTCGTATCTTTCCATCAATACACTCACTGTATTTTCCATTTTTAAGCTACAAAATCAGTTATTTGATTAAATATTTTTTCTCCTGTTGATGCCGTACATAAATCGTAAGCAGGAGTTACTTGATATGGCTCACCCGTCCTCACATATGTCATGCTTTAATAATACCAGCGCTTTAAAACTTCTTGGACCAAGTTTTCCTTTGGCATTAGATGCAATTAAATTATGATCTAAGCTAGCAATACCATCATGGATGGAGGAATGAGAATTTGCAAAGGTCAAAACCTCGTCAATATCGGAGGGAGGCTGTGAGATGCTCAAGCACATCTTTCTGCATTCCCTGGTTTCTCCCTTTCAAAGATCAACTGGTAATGCCAAGCATATGTTGCTGAGCAACTTAATGAACTTGGTGCCACTTCAAGAGTAAGCTGAGATAGAGCAAGAAGTACGATCACCAGACCAGATAACCCTTAGGCCTGTGGAACAAGAAGGATAAGGTATGTGTTTATCTACAATGAGATAAGACTGCAGTATGATTGAAAAGAATTAACATAGTGAACAACAAATGATTGCAAATCCCCCTTCCCCTCCCCCTCCCCGCTTCTTAAATCCCACCCGTCACCTGCTAAAAAAATTTAAAAAAAAAAGATTGCAAAAATGTAGTGTCAAGAGCAATCGACATCCACCATTTCCAGTGAACAGGAAACACTCAAAAAGCATCAGTACACTCAATGGCAATAATTTCACCAATCATCCTTTTGAAAAATGCTTATCATGAAGACCATTTTTGTCTAATATTTAAGGTTGTGAGAGTAATTACATACTGTAGACAACATATTCAGAGAAGAACTAATGGAATTGGCTACTTCAAAGCAACTCTAACATTAGTTAGCGTTCATGATTATGATTTAGTGGCCAAATAATATTCTTAGGAAATATTATTATTTTCTAATTGCTACAAAATCAACAAGATAATTCATTTCTCGGAGAATTACTATGAAATTAACTAAAGTTGTTCTCAAGCCCATATGCATGTCACGTAGATATCCTTCCTGTTCATCACGAGTCAAATCTATACACCCAGTATTACACTGGGGACAAATAAGGACACGAATATCAGAAAAAATCATGCTCAATGTTGCCTAAAAAACTAACAGAAACTTATAAACCCCAATTAACAGGCTAAGGATTTTCAGCCTTCTTCCTCTGTTGTTCTGCAATCAAGATTCAAGCTTTCCACCTCATTAAGACAAATAGACAATCCAAAAAGGACTTTCAGCTGATCAAAAATTGAACATGACTAATCTCATCTCAGCAGTTTAGTAGAAATGCGATAAAAACATAATAATCAAATAGTAGTAGACAACCATAAAATTGACCCCAAAACCGACACTTACCTCTCTATTTCTTTGAGCAGAGATAGAAAGACCCCACATAAAATCTGCAACTGTAAAAACAATGGAAAGATGTCGGGCTAAGAAGAAAGGTCTTTCTTGATACCCGTATAGAGAGAGAGAGGGAGAGGGAGGGGGAGAGAGAAGAAGAAGAAAACTAAGAAGAGGAAAGAAAAAGAATACAAGTGGCCAGCCATATATGGGATGAAAGTGCGAAAACAAGGATGGATGTGCTAGAAGACAGCGGGAGGAGGAAATTTCTCGTGTGGGCTCGTCTATGATAAAGGCACGTGAGGTGTCCTCAAGATCCGGAATCTGTCCTGAATTTCATCATCTTTGTGACAGGAGCACTAGGCACTAAAAGACGAATCTTAAAGAACTTTAATTTGATCCGGAGTTGTTGGAAGCCACATCGCCCAACCCGGTCGGTTCTTTCATGGTACCTATGATCTCATTACTGTAGTTAAACTAAATATGCAGATTAACAATATTGAGTTGCCTTAAAAAAAAAAAAGAAAGAAAAACAATATTGACTTGTCTAGACAATGATTTTATTTCAATTTATTATTTCGTTATTCAGAAATCTTTTGGTTTTCTTGTAAAATATTCCCTGGATATTTGATCAATGTAGAGACATCCAACGTATAATCTTGGCTTTGTGAGATTGTGATTGGAGCGTTCTTAATAATGGATGAATATTAAGCATAAAAAGCAATTCAAAGGAGGTATGAAAAAGGAATTATTCGATTTTGGTGAATCAACTGAAGAAACTTGTATGTGTTTTTAATTTTTAATTAATTATTTATTAGTATCACATGGTACGCGAAAAGACAAAAAAAAAAGGAAAAATTGAAGATAATTGCACATGACACCCATAGAACTATATCAAGTTTTGACTATCAAGTGAAGTCAATAGCTAGTGGTGTTCGGGATATATAGCCCATGATGGGGGATGACTGAAATCATGGTGAAGTTGAATACTAGATCCCATGAAAGGGGATAATTTCTTGCTAAGTTGATTGGCCAACTAGACCATTGAAAAATTTTTTTTTTTTTTTGGCAAATCACTTAAGACCAAATTTAAAGACGCCTCTTTGAATAATCAAAATCTCTCTACTACTGCGCAGCAACAAGTAATTCGGTGTGATAAGAGTTTATTTGGATGATTTATTTGAGATAATTACTGTAGCACTTTTTGTGATGTGATATATGTGAGATAAAAAGGTGATTGGGAAGATAAAAAGGTGGTTGAAATTTGTGAAGTAAATTTTTTATCTGAAATCAAGTTTGTCCAAACAATTACGAAGAGAAATGTCTTTAATTCATTGTCTCATGACTTAATTGAGCAAACTAATTATGCTTTATGGCCCGAAACTGTCACACAATAACTATTCATGCATATGACTTTGAATCTTTGATTGCATTAGGAATTCAAATGCTATGGCTCAGGATGTTTAATAATAAGAAATCCGTCAACCTCCTCCAATGCGCTGTTAAAGTTAAGCTAGTTTGTATTAATAATCGTAATAACGGCAAAGACTAAAGAAAACTGCATCTCTAAGGCATGAAAATTCACCAACACATCAAAGCAAGAAATGCTTCCCCATCCTTCGACTGCAAATTACCAGAAGAATGGGATGCTATAACAAAAACTGGGCTCTAAGCTATATGAGTGAAATAAATGCGATCCATCATTGTCATTGTCATGTGAAGAAAACACAAAGAAATGGACGCATCGGGAACATTGAAAAGGAATTGATGGGGGTTGGCAAGTTTGGAACACAGGAGTTAGGACAGGTGGTGAAACCGTGATTAAGTGGTTACGTTTATTAATTCAGAAAATTGAAAAGGTGGAATTTGTGGGGTGAGTTTGAGCCTACGTGGGAGTCGGAGGAATGGAGACAGACAGTCAAATGGCTTTCATCTTTAGTGCACCTAATTCCCAGCATGGTGCCACGTAGCCAGACCAAGTTAATTCCCTCTCTTCTTCCTCTCCTTCCTTTTTCCTTACCCCTAATAATTTATTCATTTGTTAAGATGAACGTTTGATTCTGGAATCTCAATAATCTTTCTACCTAGTTATGAAGAAGTCCGATTGAGTATGAATCAAAATTGTAAGCAAGAGCTGTATTTTGGTAGGAGCATTACTCTTATAAAATTGTATGCTGGTACTTCTTTAATTTACAATGCGAAAATAAGCCCGTCGCTTTTCTACCTTTCGTTGCTGTAACGCGAAAATCTGAAAATCTTTAATTGTTGATCAGAATCAGATACTCAGATACTCCTATCTGTTGGAATTTATTCAGGCAAATATCCAAACAAACACATGAAAGATAATCATGAGCTTGTAAGCTTATAGAGTTGGAAATTGCGGTGATATTTCCTCTAATTAGATCACTAAAAGTAATAAAAACCTGACGGGCCACCAAATGTTTAAAAGAGGAGCTATAGTAGGAACAAAACAAACATGAAGGGAATTCATACTCGCCCTTTTTCTCATCGATGGTTGCGCATGTATAGAACATAACAATACCAAATATATAAAGGAAATTTAAAGCAATGAATTATGCGATTTTTGCATTGACTGACAACTGTGTTGACGGACGATCTGTGATAATAGATATATCTATTGGAAATGTGGGAGTGTAGAAGCTGCCCTTAATGTCTTTCATGGCCTTCAAGCGAAAAACGTATGGTTATGGAAAGGAGGCTATAGATATTTTTGTTTCAATGGAGAGGGAAGGGATGAAACCAGATGGCATTGCCTCTGTTGGATTTTTATGTGCATGTAGCCACTCTGGGATTGGTTCTTGAGGGCAGAAGTTATTTCTCACGACTGCGTGTAGCTTTCATGGCGTTGAACATTACGGTTGCGTGGTTGACCTATTGGGTCGATCTGGATTTGTGGAAGAAGCGCTAAAACTTGCGAAGACCATGCACATGAAGCCTAATGCTGTGGTCTGGAGAAGTCTGCACCAGGCATGTCATATTTGTAAAGATACTAAAATCGGTGAGAAGGTAACTCAGAATCTCTTGGAAGTGGATCCACGTGAGGGGGGCAATTATGTGTTTTTATCTAGTCTATATGCATCGCTCAAGTGACGTCAATGTATGCCGGAAGTTAATGATGGAGATCGGAGAGAGAGGAGTACGTAAAACCCCAGGACGTGTTTCAATTGAGGTATAGGCAATGTTGTACACCGATTTCTAGCTGGGGACACTTCACATCCTCAGTTCCAACAAATTTATTCATTTCTGGATGAAATTGAAAAGGAGCTACAGGCTCATGGGTACCGGCCAGATATAACTTCAGTTCTTCATGACATCGGTGATGAAGACAGAGAGAGTGCAGCCAGATACCACAGTGAAAGGATTGCTGTTGCTTTTGGGCGTATGAGTACACCATCAGGAGAGACTCTCCGTGTAGTCAAGAATCTTCAAACTTGTAAAGCTTGCCGCTTAGCTATTAAGCTCAGTTCAATGTTATTAAAGAGAGAGATTATAATGAGAGGCCGAGATCAGTTTCACCATTTCAAGGATGGGTTTTGTTCTTGCAATATTTACGTTGCTGAAGAAGATCATCCTGATTACTCAACCTACAGAACATTGGAAAGATGCTGGCTTTGCCTTTCAACTGGGGATTTTTTTTTTTTGTTCTTTTAACAGGGAAGAGGTGAACTTTAAGAAATAGGGAGAAGGAGGAGGAATTAAATCCAGAACCTCTAATTCCTGGAATCTCAACTTTAATCATTAGATCAAAGCCTTCTTAACGGTCCACTTTGATGCATGGATCCTCAAGAGTATCATGACGATGTTTTGATCTTAATACAAAAATATAGTTTGTGCATTCACCGTGCACCATGAGATGTTAGATGCTGTTGTTTACAATTACACGTGTATTTGTTTTATGCAATTGAGCCAGTTGACTCAACAGGAATGCGAGACTTTTTATAAACACTTATGTTGAAGAGCTCTTATATTTGTTTTTGGCTGCCTGCTACATTTTTACCGTTCACTTCAGACTGGGGCAAATTTGAAGCTCCATTTCCTTGCAACTTCACTCCTCCTGGTAGAAATCCATTTTCTAACTCTGTGACCAAGGGTTATATGCGTGCTGGTGTACCAAAAACACCTTACTTCACTCCGTCAGTCTGTTGTGTCATTTCTACTAGTAGTAGTAGTATTTTTGCAGTTATGTATGCATGATCTACAGTATGAGCATGATGTATTCTACTAGCAAGGTTGTTCAATGTACCAATGAGTAGCCTGGTAAAGTAAATAGACTAATTTGTTAGAATAATGATGAGAACCTTGATTTGATTGGGATTGAAAGTCATTATTTGACGAGGGTCCCCTGCTTTGAGAAAGTATGACCGGAAGACTTTGAACTTTTTAAGATTCGTATGGCACAAACCACAAAGTACTCCGTATTTGGTTCAATTTCAATACAATACTCGTCTGTATTTGGCAAAAATAAAGTGGCAGTCACGGTGCATTAATTGAGCAAGTCACAGGTAATTCAGCATTACATTACCGAGCAATGGAGTCAAAGCCTGTATTAAACTCCACGAGATTTTAGGAGGTGCTCTAATCTAGAAAATTCCGAATTTAATCGACTGCACGTGCATTCTTCAACTCCATTGGCAGGGTCGAGATTGCAGGTTTCACATTCACATGCCCAGCCACCCCATAAATTATGGCCAAACATGCATGGTGTCATTTTCATATGCCCGCTTGCGAGGTAGAAGTTAGAACAAATCTCAGCCTTGCATTTTAATTCAAACCATTTACTCTTCAGATTTGATTTCATCTTCCACTGGTTGCGCATACAGTCAATTTAGCGGGTTTATAGCTATAAGTTACTATAACATGCCTGTTCTGATAAAAGTTGACTTGAAAAATTATTCTTAGATAGTCGCTGAATTTCCCCTTCGTGTATGCTTCTGTATTCTTTATCTACCGGACATGATTGGATTGTATTAAGAAACTTAAGGTTCGTTTGGAGTAGAGGATTTGGATAGAAAAGAAAGGGAAAGAAGAGAAAGTTTACTTTTGCTTCATTTGTTAGTTTTAAGTAGGAAAGAAAAGAAAGGAAATGGAAGGATGAATAGTTATCAAAATGCACGAAGGAAATGGGAAGAAAGTTTGATAATTTTTTTAAAATCCCTATTTTGTCCTTACAAAGGTTTTGAATAAATATTTAATGACTTCTATGTCCAAAATTATTCCACTAATTCTCAAAACTCCCAAACAACATAACAATCTCTTCTCTTCTCCTCTTCTCTCATAACTTAAGCTTTCCCTTCTTTTCTTTCTATCCTAAACTCCCAAAAACTAAGCCTAAGCTTCATGGATAGGAAGGATGGCACCGGGTCAAACACCCTTAAATATTCCTCTCACTTCGGGGTTGGATTATCATCGAATATCCTCTACCTACCAATTTAAATAGTTTAAAAATAAGGGAAATGAACTTTTATCAAAACTAAACTTAATGCATATCATGTTAAATCAACACACTTTATTGAATTTTAAACTTGAGTTGGCTTATAGAGAAATTAGGCATTTTATGAAGGGTAAATATACAATCTCTTAAAAGAAGATCTAAACAATTTCCTCATGTGCGGAGAAGGTTTTAGTCTAATAATTAAGGTTAAAACTCTACAACTTAGAGGTTTGAGATTCTTTCTAGACACACATACATGTACACATATAAGATCCTAACGAATTATCCATCATCATCCAACTAAATGATTTGGGTCGAGTAGCCGTGGGTGTTGAGTTTTACCCTGCCTGCCATCCCTATGCATGGATCCTCTCTCCGTACGGTTTTAAATGAGAAATGAGAAGGCAGCTAGTTGAAATTTAGAGAGATAGGGTCTGTTTATTATTTGTAATTTATATTAGATTAAAGTGAATGTGGTTAAAAGAAATCAAAAAAAACAAAACAATATGTTATAACTTCACTAGTTAGGACTACCGTATTCTTTATCGTAGTTTGATTTGAACGTAAAGATTACTGTATTCTTACCTGGTGATGCCTTTGCCCATATGATATGACCGGGGCGCCAAAGCACAGGGAATAAAGACAAAAAAGAAAAAGCCCTGGGCAAATAGAATACGAAGTCTGCATTGGGAATCTAACTGTATATAAAGATGGTGCACTCACATTCATAGTCTGGTGTCTGCTTCTTCCCTTCCCCGGCCTCCAAACATTTATTATTGAGGAAACTTAATCAGACATTTTGCAGAAGTAATCGAAAGAGAAAATGCACACGCGCATCTCGGATGTTCCCATAAAGCCCATCAGAGTCAAGTCTGAGGCCAAACTGTCCTCTTGCTCTAGGGACTCTGTTGAGGCAGCCATCAATGAGCAACTCCTCTAATGAAGTCTACTATGCAGATTCGTCTGCCGGCATCCCATTCAGGTGGGAATCTCGACCTGGAACGCCTAAGGTCAAGCTCACCGAAAGGCGGCCGCTTCCTCCTCTCACCCCTCCACCTTCATACCTATGCAGCCCTGCTAGGATCTCTGTAAAAAAGCATCCATCGGAGGCGCCTACGCCTACTACTGCTAACCCTAGTAGCATCTTGCAAACTGTTCTTCCTAAGCTGAACGTAATCAAGAAGAGCAATGCGCAATCCTCACCGTCGTCGTCGTCTTCTTCTTCATCCTCTCCATGGTCTTCTTCGCGTTCAGTTCGCTCATCTCCTTTTACTCCAAAGCCTGCAGGCGGGAAACAACGTAGAAAATTGTCTTTTCACTCATGGAGGAAAGATGTTGAAGGTGATGAAGACGAGGGATATGTATTCCATGTCTCAAGTCTCTGCTTTGGCGGTGTAGGCGGCCGTTGCTCCTCCAATAGTGTTACGCCGAGCCGCGGCTCTGCTAATCTGCTCAATTTATTGCTAAAAGAATCTGCATGATCGATTCTTCACAGCCCTTATTGTTTTCGGAAGCTACGTACTACTACAATTTATTGCTACAATTCTGCTCTTCAGTTCAAAAAAGTGTGTGTGGAATCAAGTATGTGGTAGCATGTAAGATAGCACTGTCATGTACTAGTAATTTTCAAGAAACATAATAGTACTAGCAATCGCTAAGTTATTACAACTCTGCTTTCCAGTTCTCCTTCAGTTTTTATTAGGATTTAGAGATTGTGCTCGATCTCTTTTCGGGAAACCTTGAAATGAAAAGTTTTCTTGTAACGCTGTTGACATCTTTCATTTCTGTGTCTTCAATTGCCCAGTTGAAATTCGGAAATGAAGGAAGGCTATACAAAGCCTATGCGAATCGCATTTCAGTCTGTAGTAAAAGCAGGTTGATCTGAGGTCTTGTATTGCCATTAAGGGCATAAGCAAGAACGAAATTTGGTGCCCCACCAAGGGGTTATGTAATTCAAAGCTGAATGACAAAAATATTTTGTATAAAAAACTCCAGGAATACATCAGAGTCCAAAATGCTGCGTCACAATCTTAATTCAAATGATGATCTACTATTGATCTCATTAAGATTCAAAAACTAAAGTTTATGTCCAAGATTTCTGGATGATGACACTTTTAGAGGCAAAAACAGATTTAATCTTAAACAAAAAAGTTTAGGGCACAACCCCATCGGCATTCTAATTCCTCTCGGATCGGCAAGATTTGTGCTGCAGCATAGTAGTGTGGATCTTGTAGGTTTCCACTTTCCAAGTAGCAATACATCCAGCTGATATGAATTTTGCACCGGCACGAGTGCTTTGGCAGTTGGACGGACCACCTGCTGTCAGATTTTCGATTCGTGTGTTGTACAATATACAGGCATGAGCATGTGAATAATGGGGAGGGGACATTCAAAAAAATGGAGCCCAAACAGTCGACGGAAGCTTCCGATTTCGATTCATGACTTATATATTTACCTATTTAAAAAAATAGAGGTCTTATGGTGTTTACCTATAAAATGGCGTTTACAATGTGGGCTTGTTATTGTGATACACCAAACTCGGGCACCTAAATCTCTCTTTTGACTATGCCACTGGACCGGCTTAGTGGGCCAGAATTGTCCGTATAAATTCTGCCGGCCTAACAATGCAAAGGGCCAAGGGACGACGCTTAAATATAATTTCTCCTTTTCGTTTGCTTATCTGATACAATTACCAAAAGCGCCGTTCGATCCCTTTCTGTGGAGTCCGTGGGAGCCCATACATTTCACCGAAAAATAGCAACAATTTTAAATTCAAAGTTGACGTGCTATTTCCACAATAATTATCCACTGATCAGAAATTCAGAATGCATTTGTGCAAACCCCCAAAAAGAAAAAAATACACAGCCTAAATCTCAAAATAAATATGTAATGTTGAATCTGAAACAAACGAGAGGTAATTCTCATCGAGGCTGTTGATGCCAGTCTAACAGTTTTGGTCTGTGAGATGAAATTAATGTATGAAATAATTAAAAACGATATAAAATTTTATAATTGGTGCCCGTAAACCAATCTAAATTACAGCTAACTTGTTATATTAGTGCACAGAAACACTTTCTCTACATTTAAATACTTACTCAGATTAAATCTACACGTACTCTTATTTCTATTCCCATTCTAACCTATTATAAGGAGACTGACCTAATAGGATCACGAAGAACTCACGGGATCATACAGATGCATTACGCACCCATATAAATTGAAGAGAAGATATATTAAGTGACAATTTTGACGGAAAGTAAGGTTTGAATTCAATGTACAATATATGTGGGGTGGTCGAAGCTAGTTGGTTAAATATAAATAGAATGTAATGTATTCGGAAGAAACAAGGTTGCGATTTCCTAGGCTTAAAATACGGGTCAAACGACAAAACGCATCGCTGCATTGCCTTGCATTTAAAGCAAGTCTTTACATCACACTAGCCATTACTATTTACTACTTGCAAGCATATGGAAATGGGTAACGGGGATTTGTTTATCCTTTCCAATGCTCCAAAACCAACCCTCCATTTTCCATTCCCTACTCCTCATCTATGTCAGGTCATATATACCCTTTACTGGTTTCTCTCCTTTTCTGCACCTACTCTGTGATGCCAACTTTCGCGAGAGTTGAGTTTTTGTCTGGCCAACTTCAACCCACCACTTTGACGCTCACTGGACATGCCCTCATTTCTTTTTTGTTTTTTTTTTGCCCACCTATTTTACTCTTCACTAGGGGAGTTTTAGAGAACTCGACAAAACAATACACTAATTGATTGAAGCCCATTAAAAAAATTTTCTCTAGTTTTCTTTGAACAGTATAAACTGTTTAAGTTTAATATATACTTTAACCTCGAAAGTAATTATTTACCCAAAATTAGAAAAACCTCGGAACGGTAATTTCTTTTCTTTTTAGGTTGCCTTTAACATTGAAGATATGTGTATTGCTTCTTGTTGTAGCAAAGTAGGTTTTACTTCCTTTCCTTTGAAATGAAACAAACGATGCACATGAAATCTCGTAGATATTATACACTAATAACAGTCTATGTTTTACCTTTTCTTTTTTCCCCTCATGGGCGTACATGCAAGCCAAAAGGTTGTGTTCTTACAAGAACTTCAACCATTGTATGCCCTCGGATATGTGGACGTGCATCCTACTTTGTTACGCTTCATTTATCTAATTCCCAGATAGATTTTTTTTTTTTTGGGTAATTAAAGATCAAAGATATATAAGTTAGTTAACAACCTTGTTCATTACAAGATTCTGGGTATATGTCCTTTCTTACCTTGACATGCCACCCACGAATGACAGCTTAGATCAAAGATGTGGATGGCGCTAGTACAAGTTATTAGCTGTGGCTGAAACTGTTAAACACGTTTTGCGAGTCAATAGTTACTCAAGAATAGACTGTTTTGAGGGTTTAGCTTAGGTATAAATTGTGAACACCGTCAAGCAATTCAAAACCTTTTAGACGAATTCCCTTTTTGCTACGACTACATTTGCATAGGGATTCGATAAGAAAAAAAAAATAAAAACTTTTGTCATGCCTGGCAGTGAATTTCCAAAGCAACTCTTTTTTTTTTTTTCTTGAAAGCCGACTACCCAGAAAATCTCTCAACTATTAAACTCCTAATTTTTACTGCAAATCTATTAAAAGAATAAAATAATAAGTTCCAAAAAAAATGTATTTTTGACATGTCTATCTCAAAGGATAAAATTCTTCTCCAGTTTCTTCTAGACACTACTAATTTCTGCCTCGTATAACAAAGGAGGAGAGCCTCGTATAAACAATTTCTTGACATTACAAATTATGAAACTAATGAACGAATGCTACCGTTTTGCAAGGAGAAAGGTTTAATTCTGTTGCTTGGAGGAGTACTTCTCCTGAAAATTCCAGATCGTGAAGTCCATTGCTGTATTTCTCAAGGCGACACGACATGTATCACATGAGAGGTGGGTTCTAGGACATCGACCCGGACTAGGAAAAAAAACAATCCAAAAGATTTTGCCTGGAGGAACTAAATCTTTAGCAGTACCCTGCTTCAATAAATCTACCTTTAATATCTAGACCTTCACATTAAGTCATCTTTGTTTCATCAAAGCGATCATCATGTTTTCTTTACGTCTAAAATTAGATGTTGAAAAACACAAAAAAATATTGTTAAGACAAGAAAATCTGTCCATTGCTAAGGGTGAAACCCCAGTTGGCTACCGTCAAAAAGTCAATAGCCATATGAAGTCACACGTGGGGGAAAGCAAGCTAGCTTTGACGGAACACCCCTAAGGGAGCGTGGGGGCCAATGTAAAAATTTGTCCAAATCTTCAAATTCAATGATGTATTGATTATCACTTCTTTCCATCATCACTCTCGATCTTCTAATTTAGGCCGCCCTATTCTTACTCTAGCTCATAAGGTTGGCGTCTAATATTTCACCATCTCAGATACACTTAATTTGTTAGTTTGTGATGAAAAAACATTGACCTACTTTTTCTTGATACCTTGCCTTTTAAGCACTCCTCTTTTCCCTCAACTAGTTTCTTTCTTTTTCTTTTTCTTTTTCGTTTCTCCTCCTCTCCCTTGAAACTTGAAAGTTGGAGCTTTCTCTCCCTCGTCTTTAGTCTTTTTCCCCCAATCCCATCTCCACATCTAATTTGCAAGCCGGCCGTGACCTACACTAGCATTCTTGGATGTCCAGAGAAAGGTATGATCAAGATGGTGATAAGGCACATATATAACCTTGATTCTGTAATCTGAAATTAAGCAACTGTTTCTAAGTGTTTTTTTTTCCCTTATATTTCTTTTGGAAAAGTATATACAGGGAGAGATTAGATGAGATAGCAAAGAAGTTGAAAACAGAATTCGATGCATCGTCACAGATGGGAAGGAGAAACATGTTAGGTCCTCCAGGAACCTTGAATACCATTACTCCATGTGCCGCTTGTAAGCTGCTAAGACGAAGATGTGCGGAAGAATGCCCTTTTTCTCCTTATTTTTCCCCACATGAACCCCAGAAATTTGCTGCCGTTCACAAAGTTTTTGGTGCTAGCAACGTTTCCAAGATGCTCATGGTAAGTAAACCATTTAATCTTAGATATCAGATAAGAATCGAGAAATTAGTCCAACATAAACCCTCTTCTCCACCTTCTTTTCCTTTTCCCTTTTCAATTTTTTCTTTGATCCTAGGAAACAGTTATTAACGAATGGAACTTCTTCTGAATATGTGAAACTGTTTAAACACTGCAATTCTTGTTTTGTTTACTTCAATTCTTTGAAATTTGTAGGAGGTCCCTGAGAATCAAAGAGCTGATGCTGCAAATAGTTTGGTATACGAAGCAAACGTGAGACTAAGAGATCCAGTATACGGATGCATGGGGGCAATATCAGCATTGCAACAACAGGTTCAATCTTTACAGGCCGAACTTCATGCAGTTAGGAATGAGATACTGAGATATAAATATAGAGAGGCTGCAAATAATATCATAGCATCTACTCATGCTGCTTTGGTCTCCTCTGGAAATCATGTATCTGTTGCTATGATGCCACAAGCTCCGGCTACTCCAACTCCCACCCCCGCTCCCGCTCCTTCTACTCCCACACCAGCTCCCGCACCACCTCCTCCACCACCGGCCCAACCTTCTGCTTCTCTTGTTATTGTTTCCACCACTTCTTCTGCTCCTTCAGCTCCATCTTTGTACACCTCACCTTCTAGCACAGCTAGTTTTAACACTATCACAAACAATAATATACCCTTTTTCGATTAATCTATCAATTTCACCCACAGATTTTTTTCCCATCATATCTCTCCGTATACGACTTCGTTTGAGCTGAAAATTGCCTATCAACAGAAGTAAATGACCCATTCATTTAGTTAGGCAGCACGAGTCACATTCTTAAGACATCAAAAGTTAGGTCAAAGCCAAAGAGAAGATAAAGAAACCTACCCTATTATCCTCATCCTACACAGAAAAATACCAGTGTACTATTTGGCCTTAAATATTCGGATTGTAGATTCTTGTTTTTGTCGTTGCTTGACTTAGATGAATGGTGCCTGATTAGAAATAAAAAGAAAGAGGACTGAGGTTAATGAAGCATAAGCACTGTGTTTATTGAAGCCTTTTCCTATTCTGTTTTTATATATTTATTTCAGGACTTTGTGTTTTTGTTTTTCTTTTCTCGTTCAAAAAGAACTTTTCTTGAAGAGACAAATTCTTGTTAAACTATCGGTACCTGCAACTACTGACCTTCATTAGGGTTTCTGAAGGAAACTCCACCCTTTATACATCTACTGGGCTTTCCGTATTTGCCGTCCCTTTGGGGTTGGAGTTGATAGTATCAGACCAGGTTTGTGTAACTAAAGAAAAAAAATCCAAGTGGAAACTAGCTGGTTCCCAGAATGAAAATTCTGAATTTCCGAGAGCTAGCTTGCCTTAATTTTCCGAGGAGGCCTTTCTTTCCCCTGGTTTCAACAACTTCAAACACGCGAAGATCGAACGGGAGCTTGCACGTGTGGGCAAGGACAATGCCCTCAGTAGTGAACTACCAATTGGAAGTCTGAAACTCTCTGCTGCTCATACATGCAAGTCTGTGCCCGTTAAAGCAACTTCAAGATTAAGGAATGCCAGAGACTCCAGAGAGGAGACAAAAAGTATTGTACATGTGCAAGATCAGAAACATGACCCCGAGTTCCGGTCAGAATTGCAGTGCCGTAACATTATATTATTTTCCTCCTTTTTGTTTTCCGTAACATTATATTATTTCAGATTATTTTTTCGTATTTTAATTGCATTACCACTCACATTGGAGTGCGTGTGATTGTGCCGAAGAAGTCATTTCGTTTGCTTTCGTATTTTGTTTGGTTCATTGATTGGGTTATGGCGTATCGCGAGTAATATTAAAGAAGTCGCAATATCTTTTACTCTCCTATTGGATCCTATCTAGTTTCTCTCGTAGGTAAAAGAATATGTATAAAAAAAAAATTCCAATTTGGCAATTACTGGTATATTCACTAAATTAATTGTGTGATACTTGATGGATTGATAAGAAAGACTCGCCATTGGGGTCTCTGTACAATTTGGTTGAAAGGTAAGCATCATATCCTTCACTGTCAATCCGGTTTCTGGGCAAGCAAGTATCAGGCTCATCATGCCCAAAAACAAGTGTCATCAACTACTCCGTCCACTATCTCAGTTCTGAATTTCTAAAGGCGAATCAAGAGGAAGGCAATTCTTGCAAAAAGTATGCACAGATGAATGCTTCAATAATTGCAAGTACATAACAGTACTATAAATTACTAATATATATAGATTCAGTATTTTTTTTCCTGTTTATAACAGCTGTATTGAAAGGTGGTTCCAAATTGGCTGCTGTTGAAAAACAGTGTGCTGCTTAGCCAAAGCTTTACGTGTAGATGTAGCCCTGCACTACATATACGGCTAATCCATCCAGCAGTTTCTATAGTTGATGGCATAGACTCACTCCTGAATCAGGAGTCCTGATGGGGATGCATTTCACAAGGGAGAGAAATACAAATTAATTAAGGATCTCCAAAACCCCATATTAATTGCTTTGTGTAAATTATACGTGCTAATTAATTGGGTTGTCAACGAAAATGCCCACATCCAAGGCTTTAGTACTATTCATTAGTGGCATAATTGTTAGAGAGTTTTCTTGGCGTGTGGAGCTCATCCAGAGTAGAGTAGAGGAGTGATAGGTGTAGTAGCAGGCATTGGATTTTAATATTGACACACCATGCTCTTACTAGAAAGTTAGTGGAAGCTGTACGTAATACTGCGTGTATTTATAGTTTTATACTGTCGTACTAGGCTTTGAGAGGAGCGTCTGGATTAATCAATTAAGATGGAATTTGTTTTCACGTCATGGTTGCTCGAAGCAGTGGCTTTTTAGCTTGTCGTTTTATTTATTTATATGGTCAAACACCAATCCAAATTTCTCATATTTCTGCGAGGCCAACTAAAAGAAGTTAGGGTGTGATATTTAGAAGAATTATTTGACATATTATTTATTGTAATATTTTTTATGATATGATATACGCAAGATAAAAGGAAAGATGATTGAAAAATATGTTTGTGATCTGATACGACGAGTAAATAATTTTTTTTTTTTTTTGTAAATAATGTCAATCTAAACACACCCTTAATTTTAACTAAATGTTCTCCCCAAAGGCTCACACCACTGCTCAGAGATTTATAAAGTAATAGAATAAATTAGAAAGGTCGACATTTTAAAAAATGCATTTATTTATTACTTGGAAAAACCCTTGTGTCCAATAAAAAGAACAAATGTAATTAAATGGAGCAACAGATAGGGGCAAGTAAAATGTACTTCAAGAGCTTCCAAATTTTCCAGCTTCTCAATCCTTTTTTCCCTTTTTGCCTTTTTTTTTTTTTCAGATTAAACACAACCAGAGGACAGGTTCATGTTTGTTAATGTTGACTGGCTCCGGTCGATGGACAGATCATATTCAACAAAGAACTAAAATAAGCACGGAAACGTGTGTGGAAGTTATACAGCGTTCATCTTGATGATAGTCAATGACCGGTACGGCATTAATAGTGGCATTGACAATTTGTGTCTGATTCCGATATCAACAAATGTAAATAAATATAAGTTCCCGACGTAGGATATTGAGAAACTGCTTTGCTTACTATCACATTTACAAAAAAAAAAAGAAAAGAAATTATTATTCAAATCAAGCTATATAGGTATTTTTTAAATATTCAGAGATAGAGGTGATTTGGATCAATCAATGGTGCCTAAATTCCCATCTCCTCCATTTATTTATGTGTTGGAGAGAGGCGATTGCCACGACTTCAATCTCTGGGCCTGGGGGACTAAAATTAGCGTCCGACACTGTTCATATTACTAGGTCATCACATGGTTTGTTTCAATATGAATGCTTTTCAAAGTTCGGTCGCTTCTGCACAGTTTAATTAAACTAACTATTTGCGAAATATTTCAAGTTTATGGATGGATTAGATAAACTATTAGCATAATTACAGACGGAATTCATTAATTATATAAGCATTTTCTGTACTGGCAAAGGGTGTTGGTGAATATACTTAAATGCTATCCTCCGATCTCAAGGTCATTGCCACCCAATTGAACACACACAACATCGTTCCAACGCTCAAAACATGAGTTGACTTTCTTCGCAAAAGTGTTGATTAGTGATTTAAGTGTGGTTTAGAGTTCAGACTCTATTAGCCGAGTCGGGATTTGTACCGATAGTGCTGCCCTTAATTATGCTAATTGGTATATCAACGGTTGTTTAGATCATCTAATTAAGCTCCGCTCCCTCTAGTCATCAAAGGGGAAATCTTCAAAAATCCAAAAATCTTTGCTTACTTTAGGGGTGCAAACAAGCCGAATCGAATTGAATCTCAACTTAGTTTTATGAAACTCAAGCTCGACGAACTCAAAATATAAAGCTTGAGTTCAAGCTTAAAATAAAAAAAAATTATTATATTTTTAAAAAATGAATAAAATGATATTTTTTAATAAATAATAAAATATTAGGGATATATATGTAATTTTACTATTAAATATATATATATATATATATAATTGAGCTGACTCGCGAGTTAAAGAGCTGAATATTTTTGAACTCGAATTCGACTTGATTAACTCAATCTCGACTCAAGCTCGATATTGATCGAAATCGATTGGACTCGAACTGCTCGCGAGCAGCTCAATTCGTTTGCAGTCCTAGCTTACTTACACATCCCATCTATTTCCTGCCAGGCAACATGGAAGAATCTAAATCTTTTATCACAGCTTTTGTGATAGAAGTGAGGCCTAGTCCAGTTTGCTTTCTGCTTTCTAAAATTACTTGTAGAAAAGTCAGTATTAAAAATGTTGCTCACGAATTTAAGGATTTTTTTTTTTGAAAAATAGAAATTTAAGAATGGTTTTAAAAAGCGGTTTATAGAGTTAGCTTATTTATAGGAGCTTTAGATAGAAAAATCAAATGAAAATAAAAGTTGTTTTTTTATTGGGCTCAATAGGCCCATGTGAAGTCCCATCGGGTGTTAGGCGTGGCTTGGCTATCGACTTATAGGAGCCCTTAATTTCTACAGGGTACTTCCAATAGTACCAAGTGGTGACAAATCTAGGACTAATTACCCCGTTTCTTACTCAAAGGCCCAATGTTTTGAGTGCCCCATTTGCTCACTGAATCCATAACTTGACCTAGCATTCTCTCTGCTACTGTAGCAATTTTCGGAACCAATACATTATTTCATTTTTTTTCACTAAGAATATTTTTGGTTTTGGTTTTTTTTTAAATTTTGTTATTAGATTTGAATTTATTTCACATCTGATTGTCAAATTTGAAACTTTTTGGGTCTTGGATTTATTTCAACAAAAGCTTAAAATTATTAATTAGCAGATTTGGCGATTGCAATATGCACACAAGAAATTATAGTAATTTATTTCTTGTATTTTCAAATATGTTAACATTTTTTAGATCTATTGAATCTGTTAAATTGCAAATGTGTTATTTCTAATACGTGTTTAACCTATCATTAAAAATGATGTAAATCAAATTATGCATGACGATTTTCAGGAATTCATTAACGAAATTTGCTTTTTATAAACAAAAAAAAAGGGACGACACAATTCTTGGCAACGATGATGCTGTTGAGATTCAATCATGTACATGGCCTAGAACTCTATTCCTACACTTTGAGCTGGCATCCAAAACTTTAACCTAAAAGTTACCATATGATTAATCAAAAGAAAAATTGAAAAAACGTCCAAAATTCATAAGTTGGATATGCTGTTACAGGTCTCAATTCATCTAATATAAAACTATTTAAATTTTGCAAAATCACTAGTAGTACGTATTTTTCTTTCTTCAAAGCAATATATTGAAGTAGAAATTAAAAAACCTATACTCATTTGGTTGCCTCTTTGGCCTCCAGAATCCGGAATGGTGAGTACAACTTACTTCGACAGAGAGGATAGAAAAAGACGAATTGAACACTTGGTGGGGGGAAAAAAACACAAACTAAGGAAGAAAGACTTCTCAAAACTCAATCAAAACTTAAAACAACGTCCTACACACAAATTAATCACCACGTGCAATTGATGCTATGATCAATCAGTTCAGCTTCCTACAATTTTTCCTTATCTCGCCTTGAGATCGCGTAAGAGGATTAATATCTCCCATCTTGATCATTGCTTTCACAAAATCAGAGTTGAAGGTCTTCGAATCCTTGCTGTACTTTTCGACCAACGAATCGGTGGAGCCGCCGTTGTATAAAACTTGATCAGAGTGTAGGAGGCCCTTCTTGTTGATAAGGTTCTGGAAGTATTTGGTGTCAAAACCAGTAGGAGTTTGAAGGTCTAATGGAGCCAATTGTTGTTTCCTCGGCCGACGGTTGCGGGACATTGACTCCGTCTGGTTTTAGCAAAAGAAGTGTCTATATTGTCTCGTTGTATATACGAGTCCGGAAGGTGGTACATCTCGCTTGCCCGATGGTGTGCGCTCCTGTTGTTAGTAAACACCAAACATACAAGGCAGGCATTTTAGAGATTGACCAAAATATTAGCATTCAAGTGGTCTGTATAATTCTCCAAATTAATTGTATGACCCAAATTGTAAGGATTTACACTAAAAATTATACAAATTACATAAACTGATTTGAATTGGATACAACTCAACTCATGAGACCCTAATTCATTGTTAGTATTATTTATCTTCTTGTTTGTAATTAGTAATTTGTTGCATGAGAACGTCGGTGCAACCGTCCCAATCCTAAGTGGTAAAAAGGTAAAAAGAGAAAAAGAAAAGAAATGGCGGAGCATGGAGAAATGAGCACCAGACAAGGCGACCATATCCTTTGCTGAGAGGCCGACGCTTGAAACCTATTAATGAGGTTAGCGAGAGTAGATGTTGGACCCGGAAGACGGCCACTATTGGCTTGAGAAAGGCTGGCCGTTTGGAGTCCCTTCGCCCAAGTTTGACATCCCAACTAGGTCCTCCAAGCTGATATGATGATCCAATGAAAAATAATAAAAACAGTGAAATATAGGAACTTTATCAGCAATGGAAGTTTTTGTTTTGTGGTGGGGGGGGGGGGGGGGGGGGAAGAGGAGGAGGAGGATACCATATGCATATGTAGACTTACAATGACAACGGAATCACGAGCAGCAATGGCAACAATATCGGCGCAGGACACTACACCTGGACAAGCTTTTTCTACCTTTTCCTTGATGTCATCAATCACACCGAATCCTCGTATCGAATTAATGTTGGGAAAAAGCAGTCTTTTCCCCCTTGAAAGAAGAAGTGTCGTCAAGGAGTATAGATGCATCGCATCCCTGAAAAAAAACATCATTCATGCACCTGGCAGACTTTAATACTGGTATTATATGATTGCATATAAGAGGATTATATATATCTGATTCTTGTCATTAACTTTTGGACGAAATCGAACTGATTGCATTAATTAACCCCCATCAGAATCGTTGGTTCTTGTGGTGTTGCCGTGCATGGTTGGGGACTTTGGGGTGCCCTCACGCATTAAAGAACATTTTGAAGTCGATTAAAAATGTATCCATCGTTTTTTTAAAAAAAAAAAATTTGTTTGGAATATTTTAAGAACTCAAGCAACCTGCTAAGCTGTAATTTAGAGCTCTGCATAATTTCTTGTGAAATTCAAGTGAGCCAAACTGTTTTGCAAAACCCCTATCGCAATTGATGGACAGAAATCATGAAATCAAATGCTGGAAATATTACTTGGACAAAACAATCATGAAAGAAGAGCCGAACGAGCGAAGCCCCCATTCTTCTTTCCTTGGACACGGCTGATTGAACTTCTGATCTTATGGTACCAAACACTTTCGGACAACTCTTAGAATAGAAGCTAGTCGAGAGTTGTGCAGAGGCAAAACTGATCATTGAGTACGTAACCATAAGTAACGTGACACTGACCATAGTAAAGGAATTACGGCAACAATTAGATGAAGACGCCATTTCAAGTTTTGGTAACAAGTCGATATTTTTGAAGCTTGTAGTTGAGTCACATACAGCTGCAGTTTATATAGACTGCTAGGGGATGTTGTTTGGCGCAGGCATCTTGCCTAACAATTTAGACTACTGCATGTAACTGAAAATTTTACCATATTTTACAAAGAGTAAAAGCAAAACTAAAATTAACAGAGCGAAAAAAGAAGCAGACTTGGAATTGGATACTGATTGATAATATATGCACGTGAAATGAAATGGTTCAGTTTTTTCTTTTTCTTTCTGTTGTAAGAATTAGAAAGTATTTCTTGAATTGAAAAAGGAAAAATCAAAAAGAAAAGAATTACTGGCTGCTTGGTTGGGATGGAAAGTGGTAGGTAGCAATCTGTCCAGTTTGTCTGTTAAGCACGCCATTTGCTTTTTTGATAGTATTCTAACCTATAAAACTCCATGCAGGATGGGACATCTTCACGTAGAACATCGTAGACTCTTCAGCAACCTTTTGGGACCGTTAAAGCCATGCATAGAGGATAAGTACTCAAGGACTTTTCCTCGTCAGCTGTGTGATACTTTAATCAGTCTTAAGCGTCCTTTTCCTTTAATTTCACCATTCCAAAACTATGACGGAAAAATATACCCCCTCGCCTCACCCCCCCCCCCCCCCATAATTAACTACGATAATAACGAGAGAACTGTTCAATGGGCTTATAGAATTAGTAACTCGTTGAAGTTTTACATGCTTTTACAAGTTACTGTTTCTTAAAAGGATATGTATGTTTCAGACAAGTCATTAAGGATATTTGGATAGCTCGAAAATTATCTTTAAGCTTGCGAAACAATTGAGACTTTTCGAAAGCAACACTTTTCCCGCATAGTGAACTTTGGTCCTTTTTGTCTTGTCAGTATGCTTAATCAATATAGGTTGATGGAAAATTTTTGGTTTGTTTCGGAAAGTCTTTGCCGCTTACTATTCAAAGGTAAGAGAGGTAGAGTCTTGGCATCAGCCTATTAGCCAAGCAATTGAATGATGATATCATTTAATACTCCTGTAAGTTTTAATCTGTCAAATAAAGCTTCGTATTGAGGATTACCTTATCCAGAAAGAATATCCAGAAAATCGGTGAGGGTAACCGTTTAAACGAAGACAACAATCTTAGGGCTAGCTCATAAATGTTTTTCTTCAAAATTATTGTTACGACCGTCCAACCATGGGCGAAGCCTCAAAAAGAAAAAAAGTGTGTCAATTTCAGTAAATGTGTTTGAAGAAATTGGCCGCGACCATGTTTTCTTTTACTAATATTAAGATATTTCACCTCTAAGTTTTTGGGCTAAGCTCGAAAAATGGATAAATAGAAAATTAAGAAGTATGAATAATTGGTAATTTAGTATTTTTTTCAAAGTGCACAGAAAATTAGACAGCCTTGTTTTTTCTTTTTGCTTTAGGCCCTTTCTTCATATGCTTAAAAGAGTTGATCTTAAGGATTTTTACCACAGCTAAATCAAAACTAACTTACCACGTTAATACACACACTCGCAATTAGTGCACCTCCCGCGTTTAGACGCTTTCTCAAATTAATTACACTTTTTCAAAAGATCAACATCTGAATCTTCTCTTAACGAATGCCCATTAAGTACTGGTTAGTTAGTCAAATCGATCATATAAACAAGATTTTAAAAGTAGGATAGAAGGGTAGAATAATAAAATAATAATTTACTAACTGCATAAGTATCATGTCAATTGGGAGTACTACCTTTAAAATTCTCAATTACTTAATTTCTTGAAGAAGCCTGGGGGTGTCAGATCCTTCATGTACGTACCTTGGATCCACACTGGTTTGATATGTGCATAATTTCATGAATACAAAAGGGTTCTACTGAGTATGGTTGGATGAGCTTACGTGCTTAACTATGATATGTGCATAATTTTATGATTGATCCCGTCGCTGCAAACAAGTAAAAAGAAAAGCAAACTAGTAATGTGATGATTTATAAGGTCAAGCGTGATCATGCGATTGCCAAGATAGACTAGCAATAGCGTAGACATACATGAATTAGGTTCACCATTGAAATAGAGGCGACGGCCGACGGCTGGCGGCAACTTTTTTTCGTTCAAAAGCAAATGCCTTTTGGTTCCTTAATTGGATATTCCAAATCATGTCTTAAAAAAAAAACAAGGAAAATGTAGTTTCAAATCATTAATTTAGGTAATCTTCACTTCTTCGGTTCAACGTTTACGATAATTAAAGAAAAACATGCATTACTTGATCAGTTGCCAACTGCCGACAGCTGTATCCAAGACTATCATGCTAATTAATTATGTATGAGCTTTTCTTTTTTTTAATCTTATTATCCTAATGTAATTAGGAAAACAAAATCCCCCCGAGCCCATAAGATGAGTTTTGATTGGTCCGTGAAAACAGTAGAGTGCATCACTGCAACAGATGTATAGATAGTTATTTTGGCTATTCATTCAACTTTTAAATTTGGCACGATCAGAGCAGGAACTCAATTTCTGTAACCAGATTGTGTTCATCCAATTAAGCAAGGGAAGCAGTTGAATGAATGGAAATCTACATTCATACCACACACTTTCTTGTTAATATACTAAGCAGCCTTATTTTTAAAAAAGAAGAAAGAAAGAAAGAAGCTCAAGCAAACTTTGGCTGCTATTGATTTTTCTATATGGTAGCAAGTAGCAACCCTGTCAACACCTAATCCTTGATGTTATCTCCTTTATAATATGAGAATCTAGGTGTCTAGGACGCATGCCCCCGATTAGACTTCTATTGACGACTACTAGTTGTTCATTAATAGCCTCGAGAAATTAAGCAACTGTAGAAGATGGTCATGTTCTTTTTTTCTTCCTTCTTTTGATAACTCTTGTCCCCGATGATAATTACAGCTTAACTACTTCGGCAGCTTTTTGTTCCACCTGTCACACGATCATAAGGCAAAAATATCAAATTAAAACAAGATTTTTTGGTCTAATCAATTTATTTTTGTAATTTTAGATTAAGGGACTTGTTGTGCCGTACGTATGAAGTGCTAAAACAAACGCTTGGACTCCAAATAGGTGATTTATGCAAGTATTTGAACTTTGAAGGCTAGCCACGAGCCTTTTCTGTTAGAGCAAAGAATTTGTAATGGTAAAATCTTGAGCACTCGCTGATAGTATAAATTTGTACTAACACGTAGTAGTACTACTACATAATAATGGACTAAATATACATGCAAGTGTTTGGTCATAAGTTAAAACCTGATCCGCAGCCATTTCCTAAAGCACTCAATTTGTAACTCAATGTGATAATGCACCCAGCAAAAACCAAAATTTCCTTTTTGCCCTTCTAGCCAAGTCAATTTGTTATAGGAAACAAAACTAGGGCCGACAAAACTATTATACATTCCTGGCTGCAGCAAATAAAACTGTCGGTGGTGCATAGGGAAATGGAGCGGTATATTCCAGGCAGTTGTTACAAGAAAGAGCACATATATGGCAGATGTTTGCATGGTTGTTGCTGCTGAACGGAGAGGGTTGGACCAGAAGAAGCAGGAGAATGTGCATTCTGCATAATTCATTGAGAGTGAATTTTTCTGTCTTTTCAGTTAGTTAGATGGCTGAAACTGGTTGAATTCTGTGGTTCTGATGCTGAATACTTTTGTACTACTGGTTTGGGCGTTCACCTCACTCGTGTATGCTTAATCAATGATAGAAGGAGCTTACAAAAACTTTAAAAATAAAAACGACGAAAGAACGCGTATGAAGTGATTTGGTTCATATCAACATAACATGAGATGAGACATTTTTACGCATATAAAAATATTCGTGGGAAAAAGAAATAAATTCAATAATATAATATCACTAACTCAATAAGAAGAGGATAACTTGTCAGTACTTTTGCTCTTGAGAGAAGACAATAACAAGACTCGTACTACTCATATTTCACATCATTTGATAACCAAGAAACAAACACTACAAGAAATTATCTAATCCAATACCCAATTTAGTGTATAAAAAAATTATCAAAAACTTGAGTTGATGAAAAAACTAGCTAAATAATAACATAATGTGAACTTTTAAAATTAATACCCTTGGTTTAATATGCCGACAGTTCGCGTCCCACGATAAATCATTGCATTCTGTCTTTAAATGATAGCCAGATCGAATTATTATTTCAGTCCTCGATGAGCATCCCAAATTCAAAACGGGACTTGCAATCGTACATGCATATGATATACTGCGAGTTTTGAAGCAAATCGCTACGTACCGTGGGCCAGTCCTCAAACGCCACTTGTCATGACATTCACAAGCCAGCAAAACGTTTTCCATGCATCACATATTAAAATATGACTAATTAGCTCATTCTCAAACTGAATGTAATTAACCTGGTTTTCTCTACTGATTTCCAGGACGCATTGGCCAAATAGCTTAAGTATTGGCCCTTCAAGACTTATTATATGCAGCGACCGGCCGGGGTCCAACATTAGGTATGAAATACTGCTTCAAAAAGTAGTGGTTGAAACTTCAAACTTCTATTAAACATATAAAATAGTGAAATGATCATGGATTGATTTCTGTTAGTTTGTGCTGAAAAGGTCAAGAATATGAAATCCTAATCACAAGATGTAAAAATCTGTAAAATAACAAGTCGGTGGATTTCGGTTCTACCTGCCGTTATCCCTTTTTTCAATGTGAATATTTTTAGGAAGTCTTCAAATATCATCCTCAGAGATGAGTTTTTCTTTGCCCTTTTGTTGGCATATCACGTAACTATCCTAGGAAAGATAAGCAAGGCAGTGCAATAATACTACTAATAAAGAACACTTAGAAAAATAGTGAGGAACAATGTTAAGGTAAATACTAGTGAGGGTAAAATTCGGGTATATTATGAATAAAAAGGGTAATACTAACCACTTGATGAACCTCGTTCTTTCTCAAAAGGTAAAATACACTTTACCCGTATGTAATTTACCGATTTTTCACCTGATCTCCTATAGTTTCAAAAATTATAAATAACCCCCTTGTGATCTTAACTAAAATGTTAAAATAACGGAAATGATCGTCTGTAACGGAACCTATAGAAATCCAAATATTACTCTTGTTTAAAATTAAAATGACTGAAGTGGTCAAAATATATAAACATAATATGCATAACACTTTAAACTCCTTTTATGAATTTGTATTTTACCACATAACCTCCTTATAGTTTTTGAAAATATATACATAATCCCTTGTGGTTACTAAATAATTTTCAACTTTATATAAGGGTTTTTTTTGACATTTTAGTTGACTCCATTATGAAATACAAATTCCGTCATTTTGATACTTTAATCTAAATAATGAGAGAGTTATGTAGAGCTTTTAAAAGTATAGGGAGATTATGTGAAAAATCACTAAACTATAGGGGGTAAAGTGTATTTTACCCTCCTCAAAATGATTAAATTAAAAGGTGTATTTTATTGGTTGTAGGCTGCCGCCACTCTTGTTAACATATCTGAACGGCTAAATTAAAGGTAAAAAAGAACCAAGAAACTTTCAAACAACTATGAAAATTAAAAAGAAATAAAGAAAGGAGCAGTTAAAAGTTGTGGCTGAAGTAGCTTCACCAGTCGTTTAGTTTCGCAGATGGAATTCGTCGACATCTTTCTCATTTCACGTGTAAACGCTCCAAGACTGTGTATCACCCTCTGATCGATCCACTGCAAGTAATTTGCAAAGTTCACCATGCGCACGGGCCGACGCCACACAATTGGCCGGATGTACGATGCGATTAATGTGGCTATCCAGAAATTGTTTTGCATGCGATTCCATTTGACTATTTTGGGACAAAGTCAAAGCATTTACTTCGAACTTAAAGTCTTCAAGTCACCTAATTAAGAAACTTACATCCACCAAATCTTAAATTGTTTATGCATCAAGTTTTACGTTGAACTTTAAAAATTTTCATCTGCAAACTTGGGATTCTGATTTAGCAAGATTTAGAATATTCTACTGCTCCTGTATGGTCAATGAAACAACTGCTACATTATTTTCGACAAGAAATTAAGATTAAGACGTGATCGTCGCACAAATTAACTCGTCAGTCATTACTCTTTCAATCACCTGGCTAGCATTTGCTCGCTGCAGCCAATGATCGATTACTAAGTAACAATAATGATATTCTAAGATTGTTTGCATGGAATCTACGCGGGGCAGGTAGATACATCCGGGTCATATCACGCGACGAAGCAAAGCCAAAATCTAAAAAGATTTTTGGTGAGCAAATTTAACAAGAAGGCCATGGTCAATTATCCACTACTGGAAGAAATGAACTGGCCTAATACTATAATATTTGCCTTGAAGAAAAATTTAATAATTACTATAACAACTTTGACAACGGCCATTAGGGCTGAAAAGCGTATATCTTGAGATTACTATAAATATGACCCCAGTACTATCTTTACCAATCTCCAAGAACGAGGCACCCGATAAATTGACTGACTTTGCATTAAAATTTCTTCCTCGCTAATAACCAGAATGTCTAGATTCCGATGTTCTCCATTGTGTTTGACGGTGCTGCTATTATTGCATTTACGCATACTTGTGCACAACTTACTCCTGATTTCTATGAGCATGTGTGCCCAGATGCTTTGCCCACGATCAGAGGCGTTGTTGAGCAAGCAATTCAGCAGGAGCCACGCATGGGTGCGTCGCTGCTTCGCTTACATTTTCACGATTGTTTTTGTCAACGTAAGTTTTTTACTAGTATGTAGTTCCTAAGCTAGCTAGATCATATACGTTAAATGGTGTACTTATCTTCTTACTGATCAAAAAGTTTTTCTGGAGGACCATAATTCACATCGTTAGATTGATATACAAAATTTCATTGTCTGGTGCCAGGGTTGTGATGGATCAAATCTATTAGATGATACCCCAACTTTCAAAGGAGAAAAAACAGCAGGTCCCAATCTTAATTCCCTAAGAGGATTTGATGTGGTGGACCAAATCAAATCAGAGTTGAACTCGGTATGCGATGGCAACGTAGTCTCGTGCGCCGATATCGTAGCAGTTGCAGCTAGGGACTCCGTAAACATTGTAAATTCACAGTCATACTTCTTTTGCGTCAAATTTACGTGCTTATGTCTGATCACATTCTTGCAACTAATTTTTAATTATGTTTCCAGTTGGGAGGTCCAGCCTACCAAGTTTACTAGGCAGAAGAGATGCAACAACCGCCAGCTTCAACGATGCTAATAACGATATCCCTCCTCCATTTTCGAACCTCCAAGCCCTTTTGTCCAGTTTCCAAAATCATGGGCTGAATTTACAAGATCTGGTGGTCCTATCCGGTGGCCATACCATCGGTGTTGCACGGTGCGGTATCTACCTGCCCAGGATAACCAATGACACAAATATCGATTCTGATTTTAGAGCCTCATTGCAGAAGGATGCCCTAATGCTGAAGCTCAAAATAATAATACCAGCACCCTTGACTCCACTACAACATTATTTGACACTGTCTACTTCAAGGATTTGTTGCAATTTAAAGGTCTTCTTCACTCTGATCAAGAGCTCTTTAAAAATGATGGAAGTGAAACGGATGGCCTAGTGACACTCTACAGTAACAACCCCGAGGCGTTTTGGGCTGATTTTGGCGCCTCTATGATCAAGATGGGCAATTTGAAGCCACTCACTGGCCAAAATGGTCAGATCAGGCAGAATTGCAGAAGAGTCAACTAAGAGATTACCTAACGTTGCTATTTTGTATATGCTCTCTTATTTTCAGGAAATTTGAGAATGTGATCGATTTGAGGTTGTTTATTGTTTATCATTCCCTAAGTAAGCAATTCTTTTCACCATTATTGCTTGAGAGAATTGTTTGAAATGTATGTCCTATTGGACGGAAGCAATTTGAAGTGCTGTATATATATATATATATGAAAGTAGATATTTTAATCAGAGTTATTTTTCACTCCTCTATGCAATGTCTAATTGAAGAGAATTAATGGGTTATGGATCCACTTGAGTTTTACCCATATTGAATCCTATTTGGACTATATTATATGTTTAAAAATTATCTCTAATTTTAAAGTAACTTTAAAAAATAATTAATCTTATCTAAATGACATTGCTTTAAAAATCAACTAATTTTATATTAATGATTCTGCTTTCTATCAAATTATTACATATAGAACTATAGTAAAACCTCTTTCAAATCACAATGATTGAAATGTTACATATTCCACAAATTATTTTCTTCCACCACCATACCATTGATTAGTATTCAAATTGTTCATCACCTCTTCCCTTAAATTTTAATTAACTTAGTGTAAAACAGAGAATTAACTATTACAACTGACAGATTTACCAATATGGTTTGAAACTAAATATTTATTGATGAAAAAAGTGGATTGGTGGATCTTTTCTACTTAATTAAATGTGAATATATATTTCTAAGTTTATGGTCATTATAAAAATTTAAATTATCTAAAATAATATATATAAAAAAAGAATATTTACCAAGTTTTTGATATGAGATACATTATTTGATGTATACTATTATATTATAGTGAAAGTATGTAAACAAAATTTTAAAAAATAGTAAATAATTGAACATTTAGAATACATTAATTTTTTAAAATTAATATGAATGAACATGTATTGTTGTTGTTAATTTTTTATTTAAATTATTCATATTTATATAAATTCTTAATAAATAAATAAAAAAAGACCGTGCTAAAGCACTAGCAAAATTCTGGTTCTTTGTTTAAAGTGATAACAAATCTCCTTGTGCTTACATCCTTCTTTAGTAAATTCAACAAGTCAAAATTTCCTCTCAAAGTAGCAATAATTTATATCAACTAAAAGAAAGAAAAAAGATTAAAAAAAAGTGACTGACATGCATTTGAACAACTACACAAAAAAATTCAAAATCACTCCCAAGGAACAACTTAAGAAAGATAAGATTTGAACAAAGTTTTACATTGCAACCACAACACACCAAATTATAACTTTGAAATATCCAGAAAGCCCCGCTACAAGATTGAAAGAAAGTTTTTCTTGCCTTGCACCTAGAGTTTCCAGATTGCACTTTATTCAATGCATTATCAACTGCTGCACTTACAACAGCATAGGCATCTTTTAAACCAAAGCCAAATCAATTGACTTTCCTGCAATTAGTTCTGATCTCGCCATTGTTACCGGTAAGTGGGCTGAGATTTCCCATTTTGAGGATTGCATTGGCGAAATCGACAAAGAAAGTGATAAAGTTGGCTCGATAAGCACTAACTTGAGAATCCGTGGACCCACCACTGAAGAGTTGTTGGTCCGAATGCAGGAGGCCTTCGTTTTTAACAAGATTATGGAAATAACCGTTGTCAAATAGAATCGGGGAGCTGGCGTCCAGTGCAGTAAGGTTGTCATCACCAAGTGTGATAGGACAATTAGTTTTCAGTGAAGTAGCGAATGATGCATCAATCAGAGTCTCGTTGTAGACGCGATTGCGAAATGTTAAGCATCTGGCTTGGCCTATTGTGTGAGATCCTGCATACAAATATATAGATTCTTGAATACAATTGAATGGGAAATGAACGTGATTGCCTTGTATCTATTTGTTATTTTAGTTTGGCAGGACAGAAAGAGAGTGCAAGTCTTTCGAAGCACACGCAGGTTAAGAATAGAATTGAAATCCAAATCCAAACATATGCGGTCACAAGATAATTGTCTTTTTTCTTTCATTTTCCATGCCAGACCAAACGTTGAGGTAAAGAATTGATGCTATACCAACAAATCGAGTTCTTGAATTGGTCATGGTTGGACTTGAGACATGATTAAATTTTTCATGATTGTATTTTGAAAAATAAAAACTAAAAAACCCTCCAATAATGACTAACCCCAGAAGAGAAAAGCTAAACTTTCTGCAGAAAAATGAAATTGTCAATCTTGTTAAGAATAAATGTGTTCATGTTTCACTCGGCTTACTTAGTCGAGTTTCTTACGTACCCAAAAGGGCAACCATTTCTTTAGTGGTGAAACCCTTGTTGGTAAAGACGGTTATAATGTCGCTGAGATCCATTGCAGGCGATGGAATGTTGGCAACTTTGTTTGCATCATCAAGACTTGCCGTGGTAGAGTCTCTTCTGCCTAATTGAACGTTCCATGTCGGTCCACCCAACTGATCATTAATCAACACAATCTCATGGTCAACGAACAACAGCACACCTCTATGTACTTGATTTTGTAACTCTACACAATCAAAGTGAACCTTTTTTTTTCTTTTCTTTTCTTTTTTTTTTGTAGCCATATGAAAGAAATAAACTTGAAACTCATTAAATTGTTAGAATCCAGGTACACATAGAACATATTTCGAATTTTAGAAAGATTTCCAAATGATCATATATGAGGAAGATGCTTACAGCAACAACTGAATCTCTTGCCGCAACAGCCAGAATATCTGCACAAGAAACTACACCCGGACATATGCTCTCTAGCTGAGTTTTAACGGTGTCAATTACGTCAAAACCCCTCAAAGAGTTTACATTTGCACGAGCCCCCTTTTCTCCAGTGAAACTTGAAGTATCATCCAGCAAAACTGAAGCATCACATCCCTACAAATGAACCACACGCATTAATGATTCTAAGCACCAGCAGGCATCCGGTATTTTTCCTTTTTTTTTTCTTTTTTAATTTTTGAGTGTGGTACTTTTATCTCATGGTATTTCACTGTATTCGTATAACTATTCCCCCTGATGCAACTCATTTGTAATTATTACTATATAAAACCAAAAGGGAGCAATTTTGTTAATTGTAATGTATCGAAGGGGAAGAGGGAGCGACATTTTAATCCAGCGTTAAGCTATAGACGACGATGGAGTAGTTCGGTGGATGGGGCACGAAGGCGTGCAACTTGTTTTGCTTTAAAGTATCACGCCTTAATTAAAACAGCAGCCAGAAAAAAGAAAAAAAAAAGGCCCCCTTAACCCTCAGATAAAGTTGTACAAGAAGCAAGCCTGTTGTAATGGCTGATTTTCAGTTTTCATAACAAAGCTTCAAATTTCTTATCAAAAAAGATCTTATCATATGGGAATTTCAAAAGATTAAAGATGTGCGGCTGATAAAATTTGTGCACAAAAGCTACAGACTCAGTATCTAAATGACTAAAAATTACTTTTGATTTTAAAATCATCTATTTTTTTTTCCTCTGGAGAAGAATATTTATTGACAAAAAATATGAAGATACGATTCATAGAGCTCTATGGTCTACTATGCATGCATGTGAATCTCTCTCGTGCATGAAGAACTCAAACTAACCAACAACATGCAATTGCTTCCACTTTGTTATTCAACCAAGAACCATGCGTAGCTACTATGAACATGCAGCATGCAAGAAGATCTCACCCCCCCCCCTTCTCTCCCAAAAAAAAAAAAACTAAACGCATGCATCCAGACCATGGATGTATTTTATACAAGAAAAGGCGCGCATGAAGGAGAGATGATGGACTTGCATTGACAAAGCAATCATGGAAATGAAGACGGAGCAGGGAGGCCCCCATGCGATGCTCCTTGACCACGGCGTTACTGACGACATTTCTGATGGTGTAAAGAGCTTTGGGCATGTTTTTGCATAGAAATTTGAGGACAATTGCGCTGACGAGAAGTTTAAGACAAGTAGTACTAGAAAACAGGATGAGTAGACGAAGCTGCACTTCACTGATGAGTGCTCTATTGCCATGATTCAAATACGACGATGGTAAATAACCAGTAGAGAGGAGAGAAAGGATGTGGCTTAATTGCCTAGCTATTTGTAAATGTGCAACTCCAAGTTTGACGACAATGCTGCAGGAGTCACCCAAGGGATTTAAAGATCTAGCCCATTGACAATCTGTCCACGGTCATCACCATTTTGGAGTTAAAAAGACACTTTAAAAAGAATAAGGAATGAGAATACCCTTTGACAAAACCGAGATCTGCACAAGACTTGCCTGTCTGTGTCGGAATATGCTGTGGTTTTCAACTTATAATCATGTTTATGGCTTTTCAATTCATTGAGAATGACGGAACTGGACTAGATCGCTCACTCTTAATTTGGATGTCTTAGTACTCTAGTATATCAGGCTTTCTAATCCTCACAGCTTCTCATTTGATTAGCAAGTCGAATAGCTTAGAGTATTTCACACTTTAGTATACTTAATTACGATAACATTATTAACAAAAATGGATTTACGAAATTCTTTTTTTTTTTGTGGAAATCTCTCTATGATTGAGAGTGAGTATACTTACGCGCCGATAGAATTAGTATACATGGTGATTTTTTATTTTTTTTTTGTCGACACGATAGATTTTATGCAGGAGGAAAGAACCTAAAGAATTCAAGGGAAATCCAGTGACTCATCACTGGTTCAAACAAGTGCCTACGCACCCGCTAACGAAATATTTTTAGAAAAGTTTAGATATTGGAATGCAGGTCAAAAAATTTGATCTCTTGATCTACGTCAAAGTAGAGTTTTAAAGATTTCTTGGATGGCTAATATACATGGTGATAGTAATTGGTGCACGTAACATAAGTACATAACCACGCATCTACCTGCCCGAAGAGTTTATTTGTATGGCACGTTACCCCTTTGATTGCATGTCATGTTTGAGACCAGCTGGGGAAGGAAAGTCTAAATTGTTTGGATAATGGAGAGAAAGAAGGTGCACTAATATTTGGACTTTTATGCTTGGAATTAATTGACAAATTTGGTATTAGAATGAGGTTGTTGGCGCGGTGGGTTGGTGTGAACACAGGTTTCTCAAGAGAATCTCATCATTAGTCAAACGTACTATGCTTCTTTAACTAAGCTTCAGTTTCTGTGTGTTCAGTTGAATATCCATTATGTGCTTTGCGAGGCCCCCAAACTTTGGAACCTTCTCGGGTAGACTGAATGACAAAAGGCCCACCAAATACACTAGATGTAGGTGGCTGGGCAAAGAAATGTTATTTTTATCCCAACTCTTAGCCGGGGCTTTCACTCGGCAAATACTATCTGAATTATTCGCACTATTAGATTTCCAATGAGATGGTATCCACTTACAGGCTTAACCCAGAATTTTATTAGCAATTGGTAGCGTAAATTTACCGACTTTTTATCGTTCTGTGAATTTCGGTATATATATATAAAAGAAGAGCATAAGTTAATCTCGTTCTCGAATTTTTTTTAGTTTAAAATTTATTTACCTAGACTATAGCTGCTTATAGACAAGATTCTGGTCTTTCAAACTTCCAAGACAAGATTTTCTTAATATTTATAGTGTTTAATAAAATTGAAATCTAAAGTTTGAATTTATTAAATTATTGAATTGTTAAGTATTACATCTAATATATTTAAATATATATCACATTCAGTAATAAGTGAATAACTTATCACTTAATTTTAGGAGCACATTTTGCATGAAAAATTCAGTATCAGTTAATTAATTTACATGTTCAATTTTTTATTATCAAACACATCTGAACATTTTAAAATCTAAATCTATTAAATTTAAATGCTAAATTGCGTTATCAAACAAAATCTTAGATTTATTATTAGTCACCGTACCATCATACCAAAAATCTTGTCATAATATATAATTTACAGAGGGCGAACCCCAAAAAAAAAGGGTGAGAATTTTGACAAGTGCGTGTTGAGGCTCCGCTTTTTCTTTTCATTTCAAACCCAAAGCATTTTCAACTCGAGCCAAGAAATTACTACGAGTCTATAACCCATTAATGGGCAAACAAAATCGTGATCTTTTCCTTTCCATCTACAAGGAAAAAGGGGCGAAGTAATGTGACTCAATTAGGGTCACGGCCTAATGTGGTTGGACCCTTCAAAATACAAACTCTTCCTCACCAGCAGCTGCATTTCCATTTGGCAGTGCTCTATCCTTCATTGCTCGTAAAGCTTCTGCTGTTGAATCGCTTATGTTCAGTAGATACTGTAATCTGGACAACTTTTCTGGTGCTGGATCATTTTTCAGGTATATGACGTACAGATCAGCCAATTCCTCTGGTACCTCCCATGTTAATGAGGTAGAAGGAACAGCCTTGTCACAGGCTAACAAGTCGTTCAGTGAGGATGCCTAAAACAGTAGGAAGAAGCATTAAATCTAAAGACATATCAAGCGCAAATACATTAGAAAACCAGTCAAAGAGATTTCAAGAATAAGCTTCCTTACCACCCCAGTATGATTTCTCTGTCGAAGAAGTGCCACGGCTTGAATAAGTGAATTTGACAATCTACTCCGTGCAAGATCGTGAACAACTCGTTTAGCTTTCTCCACATTGATGTTTAGATCTTTAGGGATTTTCTCATACACTTCCTCTTCATCAAACTCTCCAGTCCCGGATGAGAAAATACTATCTACAGTTTTTTTTGAAAAGATTCTCTCTTAAGCTCTCAGAAATCATGGTATCCAATTCAACACCAGCCTCTCTCAGTTCCCTAATTTCCTTTATGCTAAGCCTCCCCTGTGCAACAGCTGTTTCGAGAGCTGCTGCCATTTTAGTTGTTGTAATGCCCTTAATAATCTTTTGTGCATACTGAGGCGGCAGGCCAACATCCTTCTGCAACTCGTTGAGCTGCTCAATTCGGGCTTTTGTCAATTGTCCATCTGCTAAAATCACCTCTGCTTTTTGCCTAAAGGCCTGCTCCGCTAAGCTTCTATGTACTTCAACAATCTCCTTAGAAGTCAAGCCAAGTATGCCTCCCAGTTGGTTCAGCAATACATATTCAGAATCATCCTTCTTTGTGGTGAATTGGGTACCCAAAGGGATATTGGTCACTTCTCCAGTTATACAATAAAGCAGATATGTCTTGTAAAGATCAGTTCTGTCCCTTTCTGGTAGGTCATCTTTAAGGTTTATCTCAGTCTGGCCTTTCTTTGCCAAACTTTCTTTACCAGGTCTTACTTTCCTAAGTGACTGCAACGACTCCCATTCCTCATCCTCGCCCTCATCAACCACCTTTTCTTCCTTTTCCACAGGGGGCTCTGCAGGTGGAGTATCAGATGACTCGCCTTTAATATCTGCCACTAATTCTGTCACAACCAAGCTGTTGAAAGCAATCATCTTTTTGAGCTCTTTTGCAGATTTCCGTGCGGCTACCAGCTGCTCGTGCTCTTTGGATGTAAACTAATAAAAATCTTACGGACCTGAACATACGCAGTGCAAATGGGAGGGCAATTATTACTGGTATTACCGTGACTGACACCAGAAGAACACGGGGCTTGTTCAATAAAACAAAAGGTTCTGAAGCAATAAGTAAAGTGAAATGTAGCCAGGATCTGATACTTACTGCCTTGCTAGCTATATTCATAGAAACCTCTCTAGTTAAGCGTAAACCAAATGCAGCCTTTTTTCACAGATTTCTTGATTTCAGCATCATATCCATCGACTCCAGCGGCAATTGCTTCCTTAACAACCTGGAAAAAGAATCAGGCCAGTATAACTGTAGACATTGCAACTATATAGAAAAAAATCTTCGATTCAAGACAATAGGGCCTATATCTGGAACATGAATACAATACACTAGAAGTTCTTAAAGCTACACATTCTGAAAATTTTAATACCATTTTGTTGGAAAACAAGCTGGCAGTGTTTCTCCCAATAAGCACACAAAGGGCATCATTACTTTAGTCATAACATGCTGGTACTTTTATGACTCCATCATTCATCAGAAATCTCAGTGACTATCATCTCTAATCAAAGGTTGTAAAGATTGAAAAACACTTTACCAGTTATGAACATCAATATGTATTTTAAACGCTTGCCAGATGCACACTTTATCTTTTCTACCAATTTACCAGCCAAGCCATGTACAATTAACGGAAGATCAGGTAGTTTAATCCCTGATGGAAATGGCCTTCCATCTGTTTTCCGTACTTCCAATCTGATCACAGAGAACGACACCAATGGAATTCAAACAGTGGTTACCTTCTCAAATAAGCTACCACAGATGTCTGCATGAGCTGCTTCAACTGTTTCTCTTGGAATGCAGAACATAATCTGTAACTTTTCCAACACTTTAACATCCTCGTCACTTAGTGCTCCATCAGCTACAGCTTGCTGAAGCTTTTGCCGGTAGATTTCTGTAAATCAAAAACATGATCTTGACAAGTTGCTCAACTATTATATTAGGAAATATACATTTAAGAGAACTTTCTGCAAATTGTTAATTGCGACCTATACCATAGAGCATACAGTCACTAAAGTAAAAGCATGTCATGATAGAGTTTTAAAGGAAATAGTAGAATATTTATATTTAACCAGCCCGTGCAAGTTGCAAAGACAGGAGAGCTGCCACTTATTTGAACCACTATTACCTTCATGGATCTCAACAGCCTTCTCCGCATCAAACTGCAACTCTTCACAGAGGTTCTGAAGATAAGCTGCTTTACTATCAGCAGCAGCTAAATCACCACTAGATACAGCTTGAGCAAGTTGCCTGCGATACACTTTGAGGTAACCTCCAGTTTAATGGATTCTGCTTCTCGCATACCTAAACCGAAAATATTCCTCAGCTGGTTCAGTGAAGTGAAGCTACAGTAGAAAAGAAAGTCAATGTCAATAGACAAAAAAAAACAATAACATGTAATATTGACAAACAACGTCCAGCAAAAGCTATCTTTCACTCTATCTTCCTTTCTTTTTTCAATACTCTCCATTTTACGTTTCAACCCCAAGGGTTCTTGTCATTTCTGCGAAGGTTTGACTTCCAAATGGAAGTATACCGCTCAAATAAAGTACGTTTTGACTGCTATTTAACATCTGACAATTGACTGTGGCCACCTGACTAAATAAAATCTTGTTTCCTGAGCACCCAACAGTCTTACATCTCCAGAAATAAAAGGCCTTCCTTGCACCCAATTTTTAAACTATTTATGTACACAAAATATCATTGAATGTGCTCTAGCTTTGGCCAGCATTTTTGCAACATCTTACACACAGTTATGAGCTTTAATGTGCAATCCACAATTTTGTCATACATGAGCTCTGATAGTCAGCAACAAGCTTGCCAATTACGAAATGTCAAGAAAGAAATTCTGGATTGCCTCAGTTGTAAATTTAACAGGTCCTCATACCTGAACATACATTTTATACTCAAGAATCTTGAGCAGAAAAAGTATTTGCGCTACAAAGCAAAGGAAAGAAGATCAAAAAGAAAGGGGCAAGGATTGCATGGGTCAGGTGGGAGACAAGCATGCAACTCATGTGTTTCATTAGCAGTCAAAAATTGTTCATGAAACAAACTCGTGCCAATGCAAGGCCACATGTGAGAAATCTGTTCCGGGCATGCATGATAATGATAGTCCTCACTCCATGAGGCAGGGCATAAAGCATCATTCCGTAAAACTCAGAACTCTTAACACTACCAAGAGTTATACAAACAAAAGAATGCATGTATGAACCATTGCAGTTTGAGTATAACAATTTATAGGTTAATCTGCATATTTGTCTCTGTACTTACACACACACACACCACATTATATACAGGTTGCATGTGTTTGCAAAGGAATGAGGTCACTTAAGCACCTTATCTTCTTCAATCCGACCCACTTGATAATGAGTCCCAGACATAGGCTCTGTATAGGAGCTTTAGGTCATCTATTTTTCTGTCAGAGTCATACTCCCCACCTAGGCAATAATGTCACATTAACTTCAGCTGAAAGTTTAAACAGTATACATTGAAAGAACCAAGGTCCAAAATTGCAATCAATTACAAAACAAAATAACAACGAAAACAAGGAAAAAGAAGAAAGCCACATTATCATTTGCGCAGACAAGTGGAAAGCAGTTAGCATCCTCCTTACCTAACAAAGAAACTGGCCCAACTCCCCAAGCAAAACGATTGGCTTCAGGATGGTTCTTCAGCAAAATAAGCAAATTATTAAATTTCAGCACCCTTATTGAGCTCTTCAACAATACGAGTTGCTTCCCTGCAGGTACCCGAATAGGTTTTCGTGAAAATGATTCTACAAGCTGACACAAGGAAAAGAAAAACAGTGAAAGATATCACCACTGATAACCATAGTTGGCCAAACCCACATTTTGTTACTGACTTGTTCCATAAAAGTTTGAAAACTCATCTTCACTAAAAACTAGGGATTCTTAAAAGTGCGTTAAAAGGATGCCTATCAATTCTAACTTTCTGCATAGATGCAAGTTTACCTCCTACAGACTATCTAGTTCTGACCATGCGCTTCTCATCCTTTCTATTACCAAGAATCAAGAAGGAAAAAATACATACGATGCTCTGTCCTGGATTTTAATATGTTAAGAGCAGTTGATATATTCTCCTCTACAAGCTTCCTTGTAAGCTCTTTAAACATATCCTCAGCAAGCTGCAAAAGAAGGGTAAGCAATGAGCCAAAAAAAGATATAAACATTCATGTCAAATACTATATATCTTGTTTTTGTAACATGCCAGACAATTGCAGATAAGATCAAATATACAGATGGCAGTACCTCATCTGAAAGCCGATATGCAAGCTGTGCTTCTCTGAGGCCAACCAGCTGGTCAACATTAACAACTAACAAAAATTCCCAACTCCTTGTTAATACAGAAGGAGCAGCAAGTGCAATTTGTCTAAATTACAGGTATGGCAATACAACTTGAAAAACCCAGCAGCTCATCCAATGACTCTAAAAACAAGCAGCAAAATGGAAATAACCAGACCCAAAAGCGGATAAGCAAAACTCTTATGAAATTAAATTAGAGAATATATCTTGAAATAAGTCTGGATACTAGCAAACCGATCAGAGTTCAAATAAGACCAGTCCATCATGAAAGCCAAGGACTTACAAATACAAAAGACGTGATCAAAACATTTGCATGTTTTCCAAGCCATTTCCATATGAATATGGAAGGAAATCAATCATTTTAGAATGAAACAAGAAAATACAAAGTAAATTAACCTTTTTGATCCTTCCAAGCTTAGAATGGCAGCCTTTGATTTCATAGAAGGGATCAAAAGCCAGACTTTTGCATTTGAAGTTGAAACGGCTTCAATTATTAGAAATTCAAAGTTTAACACAAAATATTGCATTGAAGATTAGACTAAAGCATAAAAATTTGCTTTTCTGAGCTGATTATTCGCTACAGTTTGTATAAACATGAAAATGAAAGGAATACACTAGTGAAGTTACTGGATATTTCTGCTTGGGCAATGTATTGTTATAGAAAGTGAAAAACATGTCGATTTGGGACATTCCCTGCCACAAATATATGTCAAATATTACAAAAGTAAAGGCACATCAAAACAAGCAGGAGAAACTCAGCAGTTACCTTGACCATTTGATTTAAGCTTGAAGCCATACAACCGCTGTGCATTGTCTCTAACAGCAAGTTCAACCTAATGAACAAGAACATTAAAGACATTAAAACATGGCAAATAAATTCAACCTTAGGCATGCCAGCTCTGTTCACAGTGCCTTCAGAAGACCAAATGATGCTTAATAGTAAAGCATATTCATGAGAAAGATAGCAAGATCAAAACTTTGCAAGTTAACAGGAATAGAAGTCTGCGGAAAAACATGAACAAACTAGATACCTGTGCATCAGTGACTTTGAAAACTCGTTTCCAAGGTAAAAGGAAAGAAGATGCCTCCCAAACACAAGAGTTGAAACATATATCAACTTCTGAAAATGCCTGCACTGGAAACACTGAGAACGGTCAAGTTCCAAACCTTGTTTTATAGACCTGACCACCTGCTAACTAACTGTCTTAGTAGATGAATCAAAGCAACAACATACCCGACGCTGCTCCAGATCAGCATCACGGTCTCCAGTTTCAAGCCTTTGTCTGAAATTCGCCTACCAATCTGAGAAATTAACAGTTAAATTAGTTCCACGCAAAAGGAAATATGACCTCTCCATTCAAACTTAGCAATGGAAAGATTCACATCCTTCATAATAAAATCAAAAGAACAATCATACTTACCTCCATGTGCATAGCTGCTGCATCTGGATCATCGATACCCAATGCATTCTTAAACTTGATGATTGTCTCAACTTCATCACCTTTGAGATCTTCATTTCCCGGAGGAAGGATGGAAGATACATATCTGAAATGTTTGAATTGCATAATGCAAATCCAAATATATATAGTTCCATTATTTTCACATCAAAGCGACAGTTTAAGATCAAAGAGAACCCGAAGAACATACAGACCACTACAATCACTAATAGTAGTAAATACGGTTTTCTCTTTCCTAACAGAAATTAGTCCAAACTGACAACAGGCAAGAATACTAATCATTAGGAGAAATGACTCGAAAAGATTAATTATCACAGCTACTTTTATAGAATGAATTTCTACACTCACCTGCAATATATATCACAAAGCTCTGCATTGAAGGCTTCATTTTGTTTGCTAATACCATATCTGAAAATATGTGCAAAATTAGAAATAAAACCAAAGAACATACTATTGGGTGACTAACTAATACTAGTGACAGCACAATGTCAAAAACAGAAACAGTGCAAAATATGCAACCAAGACAAGATAAAATTAACTAAAAAACCAAGATGAAAATAAACACAGCTCATACATAGCACATCAGCACATGCTTTCTGCATTCCCTGAGCAAACATGACACCAGTTCGTTTCCGGCAAGGAAAGTGGATGCCAGACAGAAAGTCAAAGCAGCCTAATCTGGCCTATAAAATGCACAAGCAGCTAAGCTAATACACTCTAGTGGGGCAGCCAAAGTGATCTGGCCTATAAAATGCACAAGCAGCTAAGCTAATACACTCTAGTGGGATAGAATACGAATAAGCATAGCAAGGCGATGAGTACTTTCAAGCTGACCTAATTGCTGTATCTCGGCGATCTAAAATGACGGTGATTAGCAAAATGAAATCAAAAACCATTCTCAATTGCAAAACAAACGTGTGTTCTTCAGAAAAAGCCTCCTTGGTTCAACTCAATCCTAACTAAAAGTAAGAAACTTTTAGAACAAATTCACCATTCCCATTATCAGCTTTTGGTACCCCTGAAGTATTTCAATTCACAATATCTACCAGTGTACGAGTGTTCAATCACCAGATATTGTGAATTTATCATGATATAGAACCTTAATAAACAACTATTACTCCACAATACGAACAAAAGAAATATCAAAACTTGAGGCGACCCTTCCACAGACTGATACTTTGAATTTCTTTATACACAATTTTTGAAATAGAAATAGCTAAACCAAGGAAACAAGCAAACAATACCATTCAAAACAAAATTTTTGAACCGTCCCAAGTTACCTATTTGCTATTGCTTCAATATCTTCCTTGTTCAAGGCAGCAGGGTCATCAAAATCAGCCACATAATTATGCAAATTGACAGCAGCAACTTCAGGAACGCAAGAATTCAATGCGTAGGCCACTCCAGCGCCAGCAGTGCCAAGAGCCACGGCCCCACCCATGGCCACGTTGCGGGACCCACCAAACTTGGACCCAAAGTCCATATCCAGCAGCAATAGCACCAGCAAATATAAGGGCTGAGCTTGCAATTCTCACAGTCGGCGACATTGCATCCACCAGGGCTTGGAAGCCCGTGAGCTCTTTCTTTCCCCCAAATACATCCGGCTTAATGGCCTTGATGGGCTGGTCTGAAGATGATGACGCTGACAGTGAGGTGGGTATGCTGGCGGAGCGGATTGTGGATATACGGTAACGGCGGCGGCGATGGCTCTGGTGGTAAGCTAGTGTGGTGGAAAGGCGGAGAGGGTTTGGGGGAAGAAACGGGGAGAAGAGTACTTTCGGTCGGGCAACGGATGGGCTGGCTGTGAGGAAAATGGATGTGTTCATTTTTGGTTAAAATAAGACAAAAGATGTCTTTTTTCTCTCTCTTTTCCCTCTATTTGTTGGTGGTGGAGGGGTTTGGAAGAGAGAAAGGGAACTGAGTGTTGGAAGGCAGGGGTAAGCAAAATGGTGGAAGTGGGGTTTTATAGGGTTTAAAGAACGTTTTGTCAGAAAGCAGCGGGGGGCAGATAGGTGAGGGATTGGAGCTTGGGGGTGGAGAATGCGAGGGAGAAGATAAGCTGCTACTGTCAATGTAAAACCCCAAATTTTTACCTCTCTTTGCTAACACCAATTTAGTTTTAATCACGTCAATTATATTTTTAGAGGTTTTATTGGTATCCTGTCTTATCTCAACCACTAAGGACAGTGGATATTGAGAGGGAATGTTTTGTAACTTGCGAAGATACCTACACAAACTAACATACTCTTGGATAAAATAGTAGTAGTGGGAGTCCCTAAACAAAACGATTTTGCCAAGGTATTAAACTACTACTCAGCAACCTATTTCTTTCCGTTGTTTGTCAAAGACCAAAACCCAAAAGAAAGAAAGTTGTGTGCAGATAGTTATGCAAAATAAAAGGGAGGAATTATGCAAAAAGAAGACAGAATGCAACATCTTTAAGGTGTGAACATGTAAGACTACAGGTTTCGTTATTATTTCTTTAGTTATTTATTTTATTTTTCAAGGTTTTGGATTCATCATTATAAGCCTTAAGCATGTCTGGACCGAAGTAGGTTTTACATAGATTTTGGAAATTCTTTTCACAATCAAGACCTGATTGGCTTCACGGCTGACTATATGAAATCTATATGTTATACTTCTAGTTGGGATCATTAGACTCTTCATCATTTAATATTGGTACTAATACCTTACCTTTGTCAAAAGCCGGATTGACCGAAACTTGTAAGCATGAATTTATCATGCATTATTCCAATGGGTTCTTTGGTTCGGAAACACAAAAAAAAAAAAAAAAAAAGTCTTTCATCTTTACACCTTGAACAAGTAAGGCTCTGACTCATAATTTTTTGATTTATTCATTTTACGAAATTTTTTAGCCTAGAATTCACTAAAAATATACCTGGAAGTGTCTACCACTAGAGCCTTTTAGTTCATAGTCCGTAATATTTCAGTCAGTGTAGGGTATCAACATTTCATCTTGTGCTGCTAGTTAGAAAGTAAGAAATTTTAAGGCTTTGCATGAACTAAAGTCAGGCCTCGGATTCGGACAAGTTAGACACAACCACTGGATCTTATTTGGTTTTTTGCCAAAAAAAAAATAGAAAAGTTTTCAAGTCAAGGAACTTTCTGCGAAAAAAAAAAAGACATGAAACTTTCTAAATTAGGAAATTTTGGGAAGGGGAGCCATTCTAATTTTATTGGGAAACTATTCAAATGCATTTTAGAGAATTCCCAAACATGTTTTCTAGATTGTTTAAGGTAGGGTTAGGTACTTTAAGAATAAGATAATTAAATTAATTAAGGTATATATGTTATTAGTTATAGGCTTGAAGCAAGTTTAACGGTGCGCTAAGAATCTCTTCAAAAGTGCAATTTGAGGTAGGTGGTGCTTACCCTTCTGTATTTTTGAAATGTTAAATATGAATATTTTTCGAGTAAGAACCTTATTTTAATATATGAAGAAATGAATCATATATGCCTATTTCAAATGTTTTGCAAGCATGAAATTACGAATACTTGAAATATTTTGCTATACAATATTTTTATGGAATGAGTGGCATATTTTCATGAAATGAAAGAAAGGTGCATGTGACGTGTGAAATGATTTTATGTTACGAAAAGTTCAAAACAGTTATGGAATAGACGATAGGGGTTATAGTCCTGTCTAATTATCATGGTAGCCTGGTATAGAGTCCGACCGATTGACAAGATCATGGTAGTTTGGTATAAAATCCGGCCAATTGACCCATGTATGAAATGAGACCAATCGATAGTCACGAAATCTATTGGTTACCCATTTAGAAGGGGTTTAATCTCTATGTTGAGTACTCAGAAGCCGGATATTGCATGTGCTTGTTTATGAGCTATGTTATGAAATGAGATGACATGATTGATATAATTTATGATTTGCAATTATGTTCAATGAATACAATCATGTTATATTATGTGTATTTCTAAGCTATGTTCGGCGGCGATCACATCTAGGATCTACGGGACTAAGTGCCACGTCGGATAGAAGTCATTTATGTATAATCCACTCACTTTCAATGAAATATACTTATGTAATATATGAAATGGGATGACAAATATTTTTAATTGCTTTATGCATGTGGTATGGTGTGACCAAATTTACAAATATATATAGTATGTATATAGCTACATGATCCGACAGGAGAGTAAGTACTACATACTGGGCATACGTCGCTCAACCCACGTCTATTTATCTTTCTTGCAGGTCAAGAAAGCCGACTCGTGTACGTTTAGAAGATAAGTGAGAAAGGTATATAAATAAATGTTTAAATTCTAAGGAGTTAGAATAAAACATTTTGTAGAGGTAATTTATTGAAGTATATGTGTCTCATTGGTATATGTAAGTTTTAAAATTTTAGTGGATTTTGTAAGTTATGATTATGGTGCCTTATATTTATGGGAGTAACGTCTCATAGATACGGCGTGCCACGTTGCAAATCGGGTCTAGAGACCCGGATTTGGGGCGTGACAATCAAAGTTTTGTATAATTAATTATTAGCCCTCTGTTTTTCAGCTAAATGATTGTTGCCTCTATCACTGACTACTTTGAAAACTCTTCACACTTATTTTGTTAATTTTCTCTAGCATTGGCCTACTAAGAAAGCATTTGTACTGAGTTTCTTACATAATTAGAGCAATTCTATCATTTTTATACCTCCTTTTTTTTTTTGAATTTCAGGATTACGTTTGCAAGTTTTAAATCTTCTTGCACAAACCCCAAAAAAAAAGTTTTTACTTTTCTTATTAGCTTCAAAATTTTGCCATCTGATGTTCATAAAGTAAGGAACTCCATTACTCTTTGTTGTGATCATATTAGTGTAATTTCAAATGCTACAATATTTAACTCTGCACACACAATAAAAAGATACATTCACAAACCAATTATGATTAAATTGTCAAATCGTCTAATATATTTTTTTCCATTACAAAAAAGGTAATATTTGTTATCATCTTCTTAAAAGTGATTGTTTTCTCTTCTTTTATGCCTATTACTTAAAATCTGTTACCTTAATGAAGTTATGATCCCAATCTTTTATGGCAAATATTTGCCATGGTCTTTTTTTTAAACAAACAATTATTTTTAAATGTGTAAATGAGAATTTGAATGACATAAATTTGAAACTCTTCACTTACACTCTTTTCTTTTATACCATCAAACTCATTCCTCCCCCAATATTATCACAGCCTAAATTTTTATTTCCACAATAATTTTGATTAAAAGATAAAACTGTCCTTTTCTAGTCCATCTTGTATTTCGGCTTGAGAGATGTAAGTTTGAACATTTAAATGCAAGAATGCTCGTGAAGATGGAATTTGGACCATGACATTGGCCACGGTCATCTTTTATTCTTACCTACATATGTACTAATCTTCTTTTTGTTCTGGCCAAAAAAATCAAAAAGCAAAATAAAACTTTTACTTTTGTACATGGGATAATTGCAGAAATCTCCCCTGAATTTTTTAACACTAACACTTACCTCCCATATGATTTCTAAAATTGTATTAACCTCCCTTAGGAGGAAATTGGACCTATTACTAACAATAAATTGTATGATTTTACTTTTATACCCTAACTAATTGTAAAAACTTAATGAAAGAATTTTAGAAAAGAAAAATTATTTTTTGTCAACAAATTGAGTGACTAATTAAACTAGATTACCTGTGAGTTTTAGCATCATTAGTTATTGTAAACAAAACTAAGAAATAGTGTCAATTGAGGGGAGAAAACGACGTACATGTTTCTATATTATGTTTTTTTAAACCATTCAATTTAAATATAATTTTATACAACTACAGAGAAAAAATCCAATAAGCAATTTTGAAGGTTCTATTAAAGTAAGTACAAAGAGAACTTGCACAATATAGATGCTCAAGTCTTTTCTATTTCAAAATTTCTTGTAATTTAGTCTACCACTACTTCTCGAGTTGCTACATCTCTTTCTATTAATACAGTTATAACCCTACAATATCAGCAGTGGCAACAGTTTTAGTACGTAGTTCTAATGCACTTATTGTAGATTTCATTTATTAAAGATAACTTGATCTTATTAGCATGCACTTTTAATTACTTGTAACTAGCATTATCTCATGTACAATAACTTTTAGTGATGTTTAAATATGTAGTTAATTAACTGATTGTTCAGCGATAATTTTTTATATATGATTGGTGCTGACAACATAAGCAGTTATGTTACTCCTATAAATAGCTATTCATATTACTAATAGAGAGTTTTAAAAGTAACACGTATTCTTTATAAACTTTGTTGCAAGAATCTGGATATATAGTCATTTAACTAACCGTTAATATCCACCGTTGTTTCATGCATTATTGGTAAATTTCATTCAATTGTACTTATACCCCTTGATTTTGCTAATTCTTAATAGCATTTCATATTTTGTCATTCCTCTGTTAATATAATTTGACAAGCAGCATGAAGGACAAATTTGGTACAAATTTCTCATCTCACTCCATAAAATTTTTTTAATGGTAACTTTTTTGGCATGGACTAATTCTGCAACACAAACATTAAGTTCAATGATGGTAGGTGCTATTTTCTAAATCACAAGGAAGATGAGTATTAGTATCAGAAACATCATGGAAGGTTTCTGTAATCATCCCTTTGTATATTCTTTGTAATTTGCTTGGCTTTGTTTGGATTGCATTTTTCTGGACTTTTTGTAAAAAATTATCGTAATAATTTGATATATGTGAGGTAAAAAAGTTATTAAAAAATATATTTACGAAGACGCAGCAATTTTTCAAAGCAATCCAAACACACCAAAGTTGCCACGTGCACAAAAGAATGGCATCCCTCCCGGGGTCTTTCAAGGCATTTTGCCAACAAGAGTAGACCACTGCTGGGAAAAAATCGATTAAATCATCAGCTCATAATCAGTATCAACTCTTAACGATCTAAACTCCGTTTCTGATGGTTACAGTAGCAGACCGGTAGTGGCTAAAGCAAAAGAATGGCAGTTATTCCATTACGGCTTCCGCTATCACCGTGCCTGGCTGCGCGAGCAGCTCCAACAACCCTCCAATTCTTTAACCCAAACAAGCCTCTCCAACCATTTCTTCTTCGTTTCTCCCACTTCAGCAGCTGCCTCCGATGCCGCCGCCCAAGACTCAGCCCCTCTGCCTCCCTCTTCTTCTCCTAGCCCTCCCAAAAACAAATGGGAGCCTTTTCGCAAAAAGAAAGTGGTAATGCGCGTTGGTTATGTAGGGTCCGATTATCGAGGTACTATACCAATCTCTTCCTCCTTCCTTTCCGTTGAGAATTCGAGTCGTTCTTTTCTTTATTTTTTTTCCATCACTAGTTTTCAATTTTCAATTTTGGTGTGATTTGTTAGTGTTGCTCATTAAATAGTGATTGTTGGGGGGCAGGTCTTCAAATGCAAAGGGATGAACATGCATTACCCAGTAAGTTTTTTTTTTTTTTTGTCATTTCCCTTTTGGATTGAGTTTTTATGGCATTGTCATTCGTGGCTGGGTGCTTCATTTGCTTTCTTGATCATTAGTCTTGCTTGATCAATTCTGCTTCTTTAATGTCTTTGGTTGAGCCAGTTAGACTTTGAGCTTAAAAACAAAAATCTTTGGTGAGTTTATTGGCAAAAATGGTCCTTTTATTTTTATTATTTTTTTCAAATCGACATATTTCCCGACTTATTTGGTGCTTATCTTTCCTGAACTGCAATTGGATTTTGTTTTATATGAAGAAGTGCAGGCTTTTGCTTGCTGTGAAATCTTCTGTTGTAACTCTTATAATTGCATTTGCTGCGGTTTAAAAACTGAAGAGACTTTTGATTATCTTTACCTTCACAAAAAGGAGGGAAAAAAACTTTTGGCGACAATCTCTACCATTCTAATGATATAACGTACTGTTGACTCGTCCATATTATATGTCTCATTAGCATAGCTAGCATGGATGGAATTGGGCTAAGCATTACAATTCCGTAATGCAGCTATCGAAGGTGAACTGGAGAAGGCAATTCATAAAGCTGGCGGAATTCGTGATAGTAACTTTGGAGACTTGCAGAAAATTGCTTGGGCAAGAAGTAGCAGGACTGATAAAGGAGTATGTTTCTCAAACTCCAATTTATGCTGATATTTTGCATTACATGACCTGTTCCTGGCTGCTTGTTGGTCTCTCAAGATAATATGCATTCCAGGTTCATTCGCTGGCTACGATGATATCTTTTAAAATGGAAATCCCTGAAAATGCTTGGAAGGATGACCCCAACGGAATTGCTCTTGCTAACTATGTCAACTCATTTCTTCCGGAAAAACATCTGCGTGTTCAGCATTTTACCATCACAAAGGTGAGTTTTTGTATTGTGTCTTTACCACTCATTTCATTGTCTTGCATTTGTAGCTGTCTAGAGGAGACACTTCAGTTTTCTAGTTAGTCTCCATTCTGATGCTTTAGAATATTTGACGATATGAATTTAAAGAGCATGGTGCATTTGATTCATGAGTGCAACTTGGTTTTAAGTTTAAGCACCTAGGATATTGATATATCTGTATGAACCCTTCTTGCGTGGCTCTTTTGATATTATTACAGATAGTTTTGTAGAGAATTTGCAGGAAATAAGGAGAAATGTTGTAATCAGATTGCAATATCTCTTTCATTTTTAACCTTCCAGAGAAGAAAGATTGAAAATATAAATGACAGGTAAAAGAACGTACAAGGAGTATGAGCTGCTTAATCCAGGCTGAGTATGCAAATTGTAAAAGCAAAATTCAACTAACAATATTAATAGAAAGTGTTCTATAACACAAACAATGTTAGTAAATGGTATTTCGATTCAAGTACAAGTTTCTCTATCCCTTCATGCTGTTATTTAAGGATGATATTAATACAAAACGCCGAATAACATGGAGATAGAAGAAAGGCCTAGAGATTGTAACAAGCCTGGAAAAACATCAGATCATTTTCCTCAAATGACTCCAAGTTGGAGAATGAATTGAGTGTCTTGCAATACAATCTTCTCGCTAATGCCATTTTCTAACATTTTGAGGACAGCTGAAGTTCAACCATAGAAGCCATCAACTCAATTTTTGTGCCATTAGTGATCTCAGGAATAAAGGCCTGCAACTTTTTAGTTTCCATTGCTTCTCTGAATAGCAAGGGTAACACAGCCTTCTTGCAATGGCTGTATATTCTTGGTGCTTGTCTGCCACCTGTTCAAAATTATGGAGTTCTTTGTTTCATGATGTTTTTGCTCTTACAATTTAGTGGCATTTACTTTATTTGGGAGATTTTCAGGAGCTTTGATGCCAGAAGGGAATGCGATGTCCGCAAATATTCTTATCTCCTTCCTGCTGAAATTATTGGCATAAAGAATGAATTTACCGCTGCCGAAGTTGATTTGCATTTATCAGAATTTAATGGAATCCTGAATTCTTTTGAGGTCTGTTTTTAATGAGTAGACAGTCTACCATTCCTTGCTGAAGCTTTTGCTTGTGCCACTTACCAGTTTTAGGTTTCCCTTTAAAATGTAGAAGGAAAATAATTTTCCATGTTCAGCAGAAGTAAGTCCTTAATAAACATTGATGAAAGGAATTCCAGTGTAATTCATGTTAGCATTTATGGTTGTCTTAGTTCTCCACCAGAACTTCACTGAAATTCGTTGAATTGTCATTGTTAACCTATTTTGTGGATAGTTCACCTAAAGAATGAATTTCGTATAATTATTTTGTCATTATGGGTGGTGTAGGGAGAACATCCTTTCCACAGTTATACAATAAGAGCCAAGTATAGGAAGCAGTTACGTACCAGAAGCTCTAATAAATGTGACAAGGGAGCAAGATCATCTGATGAGGAAGCAGCCTCTGAGCATGAAGGAAGTGATGGAGATTTAGTTTCTGAAGGGAAAGAAGTTGATACAGTTGATGAAAGTGATGGAGTTGAGCCTATCGATGGGCAAAAAGTTGTGCCAGAGTTAGTCAAAAGGATTTATGATTCTTCACCTTCTTTTTGTGAATCTCCCTCAAGCAGCTATGGTGAGGATGGAAGAAGTTTGAAGAAACAAAATTCTGCTTTGCCAATTGCACGATGGTTGTATGAACCTGATGCGAGGGATAAACTTAGTGCTGCCCACTTCAGAAAGATTTTTCAGTGTTATTGTGGAAAGTTGGAGCGCATGTGTGGTATGAATTATGTAGAGATCTCGATTTGTGGAGAATCGTTCATGTTGCATCAGGTAAGTCTCTTTCGACATGAGTGCAGGACTGCAAATTCTCATTTTCTATCAAATGCTTATATTCTGTGACAAAACTTCAAAATTTTGTGGAGGCTTACTTCGGAATATGCTATCAATTACCTTCTTCATCCAGCATAAAATTTTAGTTCTGCAGAAGAAGAAAAATCCTTTTGTTTTGACTTGTTTCTCTTCTCAAGTCCGCAATGAAGCTGTTGATCGAATTTTGGTATTCTTGATCGACTTCTTATATTCTTGCACATTTTCCACTAATAATATATGTTCCTGCCAGTGCTATATGCTCGAGATTATTTTGCTAGTAGCCGAAAAGAGTTAAGACTTTTCCGCCAGTTTTTTTTTTTTTAAACAAAATCATATTTGATTTGATGATGTGGTTCTTTACATTACTTCTGCGAGTTCTAATTGGGCTAGCAGGAAAAGAACAAAAGAAGTTTCTTGCCATAGCAATGGCATTCTGGATGACCATTGTTCAGCTGGATTATTTGTTTAAATTCGCGAACATATCAGCTGTCAATTATTTCATTTGTTCCATGCATGATATACTGAGATTTTTGTTAATGTAAATGGTTTTTGACATTGATGTTGCATATGCTGATATATTTTGCTGCATCTTCTATGCCTACTTGTGGCATCAAATTAGATACGCAAAATGGTCGGGACAGCCGTGGCAATAAAACGAAAATTACTTCCGGTGGATGTCCTGGAGTTGTCTCTTTCAAAGTTCTCACGGATTGTTCTACCTCTTGCTCCATCTGAGGTTCTTATATTGAGGGGAAACAATTTTGCTTTGAGAAAACGACCCGGGAAAGAAACAAGGCCAGAGATGTTGACCCTTCTTGAATCAGAAGAAATTGTCACTGCAGTGGATGAATTCTACCATTCTGTAATGTTACCTCAGGTGTCTACTTTCTTGAACCCTTCAAAGTACCCTTGGAATGATTGGGTGAATACTTTAGATGCTAACACAAGCATCCCAGAATTCCAACTGGCAGAAGTCAGGACTGCTTGGAAATTATGGAAGGAAAAGCCAGAAAATAAAATCAAGGATTTGTTGTAATTTCCTTAATCTACCATTTAGCTGTTTTACAGTTCTTTACGCCCCCCCCCCCCTGGCCCAGCGCCGGAGTTGGAGGCGCGGGACACAAAATTTTGTCTTTGCAGTTGGTTCTTCGGTTTGTAAAGAAGAGTATCCCCTGCTGAATAGCAAACCCCAAATCTCTTCCCCTACAAGTACTAGTATGTAAACAATGTGATGGAGTTATTGATGCTTTCACAATAGTAGTTATCTCAGTTTTTGATGTTTAGTTGATTGCGTGAGTGCAGATGATCAAGAGGTACAACACTTTGCGGGGTGTGAATTGACTACCTTGTGTGTTTCCCAATTTCTGAACAGAACTCACTTGAAGGTACTTTCTGCAAAGCACCGAAGTTGCCAGCGTTTTGCGAATCATCGAGCATAAGCTGTTGCACACTATATTTTGCCATGTCTTTTACATTCTCTTGCGGTGAAATGCTAACTAAGGACCAGCTGCGTGGCGATTATCATATGGTCTTTGGTCTAGCTTAAGATGCAAGAATGCTGGAGAAAGTTTCATGGTAGTCCACAATGATTGGAGGTCCAAGTTGTTATCCCGAAATGAATTACTGAATTAGTACGTTATGAATTATATACGCATGGCAAGTAAAGATATATGCTTGATTAACTTTGTTTCCCCCCTTTTTTAGCTCTGTTACTTTTTTCTTTTCCACAATTTCCTGTTCTTGTCAATTGGCTGTACTTGTACTGGTCTGTTCAGTCTGTATATGGGTGTAACAAGAAATGCCTTATAACTAACTACGTCTTTACTTGTTGACATTTGCCAGCTTTTAGTTTTACTTTTACCTCTTAATTTGCAAATAACTGGATAGAGAAAAGCAGTTATTACTCTCTATTGGCGAATGGTTTTTAGAGCTTTATGCACTTGAGATTTGGGTTTTTGCCGAAGTTTGTCTAACAGGACTTGGGCTCTTGGCCTGTCGATCATTTCGAGTTCAATAAACCTCGTATGACGAGGTTTCCCTGCGCCCGCTCTCATTTTCATCCTTTATAATTATCTTTCCCTGTCTTCCAGCTCCTCTGCAGAGTAATCCATCTTCCGTCTAAGATGAGATTAAGAGGTACCATATATCGCCCAGTGGATGTATATATGCAATCGAATTCCGTTGTCACTTCCAGCAATGCTCAAAATGGTGTGTGAAATTAAAAAATAAGATAAAAAGAAAAAAATTGGACCGCAGCTTCACTGTTGCAGAGAAAAAATCAGGGTGGGCTTCCCAGCCGTGACATCATCAGAAAAACATAATGCAAGAAACCTGGATACAGTGAGAGCAATATACTGGCTGAGCCGTTCAATTGTAACTGATGTGTTGCTAGATTACTGGGACGGGAATGGGGTCAATGTATTCATGATATTGCTGGCTGGGGGATGGCAAAAAGATCAGATGCTGATGTATCAATAGAAGCTTCATGGGGTACAACGGAACATTAACTCTAGTTACAGATAGGGAAGGAGAGGGTGCCACTACTGCTGCATGTAGTAAAAGATAAGATAAGACTCGGAATTTTCCACTTTGTCTACTGTCTGAAAAGATAAGAACTCTTGATATTGGGCACCGTGCCTTTTTTTTTTGGTTTGTCCATTCTTGAAGATTGAGTTACCCTCCTGTTAAAAGGAAATAGGGAGTTTGAAGGTTGAATTCACGAAAAGAAATCATGATCATTCATCAGTAGCCGTTGCCCTTTTCTTCTCCTCCACCTGCTTGTCGTGCGAGACCAGTCGGGTACACAGATGCCACGTTTTCCTTACAGTCAAATTTATTGAACCCCTTCTATTCTTCCAATTATTTCCAACACCAAATTTTGTTGCAGCTCTTCGCCAAAGCATTAATTTGAGACGCACTCTCAAGTCTTCTTGTATTGGATCAAGTTCACAGATATACGACACGGGGCAGATACTCTCCTAAGTAGTTGTATATACGAGGGTAGTTCATTAATTTCTGGCACCTAGAAAAATGTGCCTCCTTACTTTGTGGATTTTTCCTTGGCTTGCAATATCTTTGTGCAAAATATTTTGAAAATTTCACCAACGGAAGCGGTTCAGTTATCTTCGAATTCCTATTAATCCTCTTGGATTTACCGTGTCCAGAAAAAAAAAAGACTGTTCAATTCAGTGTTCCGTCTGCTTTGCGGGATATTTTTGTGTCTATGTGGGGGCTTTTTATTCATTTGTTTTTGCCATTTTTCTGTGAGATTTGAAATTTCATAGATCTAGTAATGGAATTTCTCCCTTTTATCACATCAAATTAAAATTTCTGAATAGGTTTGAATCAACGTCTTATTTTATTTTAACATAAGAAGACATGTACAGATTTATTGAATTACAATAATTTCTCTGGATGATAAAGATATTTTCGAATTTCAATGTTATTTTAATGCGCAGTGATTTATCAGATTTGATATATCCATAAATTTTAGATGTCAGTGCGCTATAATTATAACACGATGTATTTTCTAAGTACATAATTATTGCAATCTAGCCTATGAAATGGTGAATATTTTCCCGAAGTGGAAATGCCCTGTGTAATGCCGCCATTAGGCATGCATGTGTAGATCGAGGTCACAAAATCGTAAAATTCAACAATAATTTATGACCTGTGCGTCTAGTCTGCCCGTCCATTTCTCGCCTGTGGTCCTAATCATTTACTCTTAGCTCCAAAAAGTAGCCGACTGTTCATGCTCGTGGTTTTTTCGTGGCACAGGATCTTCCTTCTTTTTTAACTTTCGGTAGATGCTCTTTCTCGTCTAGCTATGAAGTACGTAAAGATTTTGTCATACATTTGACTACGAAGAAGCCGATGCAGGTGCAAGGAATCATACTATAAAATATGAAGATTGTAAGAAAGAATTTCGATTCAAAGTCGTAATTCATTTTGCAAAAATGTATGTCAACTTTTTTTTTTTTTTATACATAGTTGGTGATTGAACCTTGAGACTATTGTCTGAGAAGCAGAAGTATATGGGGACAGTATAAGAACCTTAGGTTGAGTACCACGTGCGGTCACTGTATATCAAGTGTAGCAAAAAATTAGAAAAAATTTTCTTCTTTCATGTTTACGGAAAACACGTACAAATTTTTGGATGAAAATTTTTTGGAAGGATAAGGATACATACTTAGGTAACATGGTGTAAAGAATTATCTTGTACAAATAACAAACCATATTTAGAAATGTATCTTGAGAAGTGTGAGACTTTCAAGAAGTGCTTCCTTGAAAATTGAATTTACAACTTTTAATTCTCGAATTTTAACCTTAATTATAAGGTGAGGAACTAGGCTATACTCGATGTGCACACTTCTTTGTTTGTTCTTTTTATTTTTAGAAATGATGGGCACTTATTTCACGTTAGCCAGATATACCGTGGCGGGCCAAATTATATTATGCTAGTGTCTGGATTAAGGGAAAAATATTAGCTAGACCATGTATGCCACTTGGTAATGCACTAAAACCATTTTAAATTCATCGAGTCATGATAAAAAATGACTCACTATCATTATTTGACAACGAATGATTAGTAATAATGTAGCACATAACATGTCACATATCGTACATGATTCATCCAATACCTTCTTCTCTTCTGGATTAAGGGCTGACTTCTGTGTATGGTGCAACGTAGACTCATACAATACAATAAATGCACATCCTAAACTAAGGGGGTGCTTGTTTTACAGATTGGAATCGAAAATGGAATTGGAATCATAGGCTCTGGTTTTGGAATTAAATTTTTCATTCCAATATCTAACTTGGTTCACACATTGGAATTAGCATCATTCCAATTCCTGATGCTTGGTTTGATGAGTGTTTGGGAATTAAATGCAATTAAATTCCAAATTTACCTTTGATATAACAATTCTTATAAAACAAAGGGATAATTGCAGAAACTGGTAGGTTTTGTATTTAACAAAAATATGAGACTTTGTAAATTTTGAAGTTTAAGGAAGGGATATTTGAAGTTTAACGACCGTTATACAACTTTCAAAACAAACAAAATCATTCTAAATATTTTTTGGGATAATTTCACAAATCAAATCGCGGTCACTTTCACAAAAGTCATATTTTCCCATAAAAGACCAGTTCTTTATGGTTTTCCTCCATTATAAGAACAGAGTACCTATTTTTCCATAAACAAATTTATTTATCGGATAAAATAAAAATAAACCCGTTTTTCAATAAAACATCAACTCTTTATGGTTTTCCTCCATTATAAGAACAGAGTACCTATTTTCCCATAAACAAATTTATTTATCGAATAAAATAAAAATAAACCCCGTTCTCCAATAAAACACCAACTCTTTATGGTTTTAGAATGAAGGGTTACAATGTCGTTGTCTCTATCACCATCAACTTTTGACTCCCTACTTCTTCCATCCCACCCAACACCGGAACGAAAAAGATTTCACAAAAGATCAAACCTTGCATGAAATGATCAACTATAAAGCTTTATTAATATGCCAACCGCAACTATGTTCAAATGTTATACTGAGCAAGTTCTTAATATACAAAGAACAATTCATACTAAAATCTCACAATTAATTCACAGCAAATCATCATTCCTGCACTGAACAAGACCCCTGAAGCGAAGATCTTTGGGTTGAGATTCTTAATATACTGAGCAGGTTCTTAATATACAAAGAACAATTCGTATTAAAATCTCACAATTAATTCACAACAAGTCATCCTTCCTGCACCGAACAAGACTCCTGAAGCGAAAATCACAACCCCTTGGATTTGAGTTGTGGGTTTTCTTCAATTTTTCTTAGAGATCTTGTTGAACAATTTGTCAACTGAAGATATTTGCCCACTATTAATCCATTTAGATCTACTTTGGATCTTTTTTTTTCAAGACATTTTGGATTACAGATGAAGACTATATGATGAAGAAGAAGAGATAGGAAAACTGATGAAGAAGAAGAACAGAAAGAGCGGTGTGTGATGGAGAGAAAGAGAGGATAGAGGAGTTTTGTATGTGATGGGTAGATCTGTCATAAATGTTGTCCGAGGGAATAAGTTGAGGGTTTTGTCCAAAATCTCCCAATTTGTTCGGGAATGGGATAAGTCCCATTTTTTAGAAATGATTTCAAAAATTGCATTCCAATAAGCTTAACCCAAGTAACAAATAAGGGGTTTATTCCATTCTGTGATTCCCAAACCCTTTAACCAAGCAGCCCATAATTGTTGATGCTAAAATACTAGCAACCCATAAAAGCACAACCAATTTTTGTTCCTTATTAAAATTTTTGCCAACAAATTCAATCATAGCCATCCATTTCAAAATCACACGCCATCACTGTCAAAAAATCCAGATCCGTCAATGATATTGGTCCGTAGGTCCAATCGTATGTCAAAATAGCCGGACTAGGTAAAAGAATTTTCCAGATTTCCGTCTTCGATAAGCGCATCAGTCATACTCAAACAATTAATCGACCCCACTTAAGTTAAGTCCCTCGTTAGCCTTTGTCAATAAGCCAAGAAGTATAAAAAAGAAAAAAAGGATCGTTGAGAGCCAGATAACCCCCAAGTTTCGACCATGGAGCCATCTTTAAAGACATTTACCAATCACCAGCGTTGGGTGGTCGGATACATTAATGTTGTACTTTTTGGGATGGCAGTTCCCTCCGTCATATGTGGCGCTCGGGTGGCCAGAACCGACGGAGTCCTTCTGTCGTGCCAACTTAGGATTTAATTTCATCAACCTCCAGAATTCCAACATTTCTCAATCCTACGCCCCGAGTTGTTGCTTAGGATCCGATTAGCAGGAGTGAGGGCCAAGAGGACGAGCTTAGCAGAGTTCATTTCGGAAATTCCTAATATGTCCCATAAAACACGTCCGACGTACATCTGCAACGTTCTGCAAACAAGAGGATCAACCTGTATTAGTACAAGCTCTCTAGACGTCCAGTTCAATCATGCTTGAATATGCGTCGCAAAAAATGTTACGCCCTGTATCATGGGATTAATCTTCAAAAAAAAAAAAGCACGAAAAATTGTAAATATTTATAAATACAAACAAATTTTGCTCTTTCTGACTACGACCGGCGCCGCTATGAAATGTACTAGTAACAGATGTTCCAGCGGGCAACCACACATGGAAGCTGCCGTACTTGGGATCATTGATGGAGCAGTGTAAGTGTAAATGTATTTACGCTAAGACGCAAGCATTTGCGTTATCTAACGCCACCCCACCACCAAGAAGCGTAATTACGGCAACATCCCCACTTCTTAATGAACTCTATGAAACTTTTCGTTGCTCCAGTTTACTACCAAATTGATCAGGTATGATGCTAGATGTCGTCAACAGGACGTCATGCCTAATAGTTCAACTCAGACTGTTTCGTTTACAAAGGTTGAATTTTTGGTCATGTCACGCACGCCACAAGACGACAGCTTGGTATCAATTTCCGTCTTTAATCATCGGCTCAGATCAGAACGGCCATAAAAATCAGGCCACAGTGCCAGGCAACAGTTTGGTATCAGAATTTTGTCGCAATCTGCCTTGATTTCGATGTTTAGTGAAGAATTAACAGGTGAGATGACGTGAAAATCAAGCTCAGCTACAAGTTATAGCTATATATCTCGTGTACAAACTACTTGTGGTCATTTGGAAATCCCGCATTCAATGTTAAATAAGTAGATCAATTCAGAAGAGTGACACAGCAGAAGAAGTAATACTCGATCGATCGATGCTGTCATGTATCATTTACTGAGTCACCATATATATATGTATATAGCTGTAGTATATCCAGCTAAAGGTAAAAAAAAAACAAGTAATAATAATAAATAAAGAAAACAAATCTTAACTTGGTGAAAAGAGAAAAATTAAAACAAAGGGAAGTACTATCTAGCAACTTTGCAGCTGTACTTCGCCGCCAACTAGCTATACTAAATTTTGGGAATAGAATTTTCTAGTTCTTGCATGGAGAATAACAGCTAGTAAAGTTCCAAGAAGGCATAGAGAACCCCATATGATAAAGGTAGTTTCATAGCATTTTACCCCCATACAGCTGCCATCTGCTGCGGTTTCTTGATTCTTATAGAATATAGCCGCTAGATCACCAAATACAAATGAGCCCACTGGGATATTGGTAACCAATATGTTATGATTTACACCAAAGTTTTTTGCTCCGAATAGCTCGGTTGTGGTAGGGACAGAGATAGAAGTGATTGCGCCTGTGCATGTACCTATGATGGCGGTGCTGATGTAAAGAGAGAGATTATTCCCCATGAGAAGCAAGAAAAAGGCTCCAGATAACGGGATCATCGTCAGTGCAATTGATGCTGGTCTTGAAACTGTGTAGTTTTTTCTGTCAATTCAAGACAAGTAAAGCTGGAAAATGAGCCATCCCAGTCTCAAGAGAGAAAAATCAAAAAAGAGAGAGGAAAATATTCGAGTTTAGCCTCTTTTTCTTAATTTTTTTTACTTACTTTGTCAAATGATAGTCCACAACTGACGGAATGAGTCGACCGAAAAAGGTAAATGATGAACACAACGAGACAAGGGATGAAGTCCTTGAGCTGCCACGAGACTCAACAATCTGTCCCAAGTTATTGAGATAAACTAAACCAAGGGTTGCTCCCAACAGATAGGCGAAGTAGTACAACCAAAAATCTACTCTTTGTAACATCAATCTCACTCCCAGTTCCTCCCTAACACGCACGTTATAGACTTCGCTTCCATTTTCTTGCTCCTCTCCACTCTCCATTGATCTCATGATATTGTCATCGTTATTTTCCGTGGCTACATGGCACACTCTCATTTCTCTTCTTAACCAACATTTCTGCTGTAACGATTCCCTGATTTTTTCACCCAATGGAACTGCGAGAGGGACGGCAAGAAATAATCCCATTCCAATAACCATAATCACCGGTGGGAGTGAACTTGTGATAGAGCTAAAACTACTTAGAATAGCATAGATTCCCGTCAATGTTGTTATGACAAACATAGCAATGAACCCACCTGCCAAGTTCTTTGATTTTCCTATCTTGACATGCTTCGCGATAGGTGAAGTTGCAATACATACTAACAGAGGCACTACAGCGTTGAGGAGTAGGTAGGTTTTGGCTCTGTGACTTGGTGAAGTGCGACTAACAACAACATCAACAAGGACCGTAAAAATCTTTGCAGTTAGACCTTGGTAACTAGTCGACAAACCCACAGCAATTTGGCGATCAAAAGGGAAATTTTGAATGGCAATAATGTAACTAACAGTGTTGATCCAACATATGCCATTTCCAGCTAAAGAAGTCAGTAAAAATATGTGCCAGTAAGATAAACCGGAAATTTGGTTTGTTAAGAAGAGATATTGAAACCCATAACCCATAAATCCAAGAGTTGCGCCGATCATAAGGACTAGCCAAAGTGGCAAATAAGCCGCGGCGATCCCAGAAAGCCAACCGAGCAATTTCCCGGCATCAGAAGCGAGAGCCAAGTTGTTCAACTGGAGTTGCGATAGTGAGAGAAGATGCTTGAGTTGGGAAGAATAAGCAGGAAAGTTTGTGTTAGTTCCATTTATGCATTGTAGCCAAATGGCAGCTATCAAACTGAGCCACTGTATGGCCATAGAAGGCAGATAAAACGTAGCTTAGCAGTGGAATTGGTTGAAATTCTTTCAAAGTGATGAATATATATGTTTATATAGCGTGTTTTGTTGTGGGGTAATATGTGGAGTTAAAGAGAGTAAATAGAGAGAGTCGAGATACAATGGAGATGAACAATTTTATATTGTGGTGGTTAGGCCAAGAATGTGTTCGTTCAAGGACCACCACCTTTGCAATTAATGGCTTTTGGGTTTGATGTGTGTGAAATGAAAAATAAGGTATCAGCAATGCTACGGATCGTTAATTGTCAATGGTGAAGGATGGTAATCTCGTAATTGGCAGATGTGGCAATCAGCAGCGACTAACGGCCACCGTTTCCGTGCCGTCGCCTAATGAAGACCTGTAATCTCTGCCGAATAAAAAAGAGGTTTATAACTTGAAGTTATTGGCGTCATGCTCATGCACGAGAATACGTGACTCGTCGTCCTCCTCCTCCTGTTTTTTCGAATTTGGACATTCCCAGTAGATTTGTTTTGAATCAAGGCCTCTACATCTTAATTTTTCAACTTTAACTATTTTACTAAAGTCTCTTCGACAATAGGACGATTGGATTAAACATACTTTTGCGAGAATATACGCATACAATATATTCAAAGCCTTGGACCCTTAATTTCCCGTCTTTGACCTTTGTAAACTGTGATTGTACTTGTAAAATCATGCATGCACGCGCCACAAAACAGTGAACGAGATTGTTATTACTAGAAAAATTTTAAGATTCCCTCGGATCAACTACAAGCAAGACGACGATTAAAAGATCTTTCTGGGTTTGTCTCCTCCCCTCTGTCAAAGCATTCGGCATTCTTGACCGTAATCCAGAAACATGGAAGAAATATTTTGGTTTTGAAACAAGAGAATTCCGCCACGGAACGGACCCCCATCACCAGTAAAATAACACCGCAGGTGGGAAGTGGGCTTAAGTATTTTACTAGTGATTATACACCACAAAAACAAAAATTTGACAGAAACTAGACAAGGCAAAAGACAATAATATTTCAAATAGTATTTTTTTTTCTTTTAATCTCCCACCCTTTTCATCGCTAACTATCAGGTTCAAGAATTGATTTCTCAACTTGTCTGACAGCGGAGTTAGAGCTCTCTCCTAACCATTGGATCAGTTACCGAAGTTAATTAATCATGTGTATGATAAGCTTATGTGCACGTAGGTTATCTAAAATTTTGGAACTCCTGATTAAGATATCCAAATCAATTGGAGACATGAGTTAACCAAACGTGGAGTAGTCCATTTGCATTGTGAACTTTTTGAATTCTGAGTCAAACACAGTGTAGTATCATGTGAAATAAATTCTCCTCAAGAGGGGCATATGAAATGCCAGATCGATATAGAACAACCGAAAAAATGCTCACCACAAAATCACTGGCCCGCTTGGCTTGATTCCCCTTTCTCAGACAATTTAGATGCTTTTGATAAAATTGAAGTTTGAATTCGTTAAATTATTGAATTGTTAAGTATTAAATTTAATATATTTGAGTGCATATTACATTCAATAATAAGAGAATAAGTTATCACGTAACTTTAAAAAGAAGTTTTGCCTAGGAAATTCAATGTCATTTAATTAATTCAGATGTTTAATTTTTTGTTGTCAAACGATTTGAATATGTTAACATCTGAATCCATTAAATTTATGTGCTGAATTGGATTATCAAACGGGGTCGTAATCCGACAGATACATCTTGGACAGCATCTGTATTATTCTATTTTAGAGTTTACATTTTATTGCATGGTAGAATTACGCTTGGCTTAGATTTGTCATTTTAATACGAGTACTTACTTTACATCTAAGCTAGCTTAATTTCTTGACGATCAATCTCAGTATTTTGGCCAAGGAACTTTTATTACGTGGATTTGAATAGTGTATTAGAATATCGCACAACTTATAAATGTGGTACAAAAACTTAATACACAAGAAATTTTGTTTAAAGCTCCTGAAAGACTACAGAACAAAGTAGTTTGTTTAAAAAGCTATACATACCTTCAGAATAAGGAACAGGCGAGTGAAAACTCATGAAAGATTAAGAAAGGAAGGCGAAAGGCTTACCCTTAATACAAACAGTAAAGGATCCTTTTTCGTCTAGTTCAAGTTTTGGATATTTCTTCACGGAAATAATCGTCTAGCAGAATTATTTTAACACGCATCGTTCAAGCGTTTCTAAAGTTCCAGTCGAGCACAGTCTAGACTTTAGACATGCTTTTATGAAGGAAAATCCACTGTTAACGAACATGATGAGCAACTATGTAGAAAGTCAGAAAGTGTACGTGGTTAGGAAATTACTGTACGGTAAGTTGATGTCGTAAGATGTGAACAAGGATTCAAGATTTGGAATATATTTACTTTTGATATCTATGCAGTATATAAAGGAGGGATTGAAGCCCCTAGTCTAATAGATTGAGGGTTGGGAGGGGACTTGGGAAACGGGGAAGGTGGTTAAAAAAAAAAAAAAAGGAAAAGAGGGAGATTTGGTGTAAATATTATTTGTCACTTTTTTAAATTTTTATTTTCACCCTTGTAGAAACTACTTTTATTTTTAACTTTCTAAAGACATATTTGTGGTTAATTATCTTGAAAATATGTGTTGCTTTAACTGTTTACTTTTTCAAGACGACTAATCCTAAACATTATAACTAACAATATAATAATTATTATGTGAAAGAAACTTAAGAGATTAAAGTCTACTTCAGCAATACAAAATTTATATAAAATTTATTTATCATAAATATTATGCATTTTTTTTTATTACACGCTCGTAGATATAGAACTAATGACTCCCCATACAATGCATTTCTCTAATTTTGTTTAAGTATCGGACCTGAAAAGTCACATTGCTTGTGCCACGTCTGGGTAGAGCAATTTGAGCTACATGGGTAGGCTTTGATTCAGGAATATTCTTTTTTCATATTCGGCAACACATTTATTCTTGTATTTTGGTTTTGACTTTGACCGCAAAAAGAAAAAACTCACCTAGATTAATCATGAACCATGATGCTAAAAATTGAAGAACAAACCATGATACAATAATGTACCGTAACACACGTTAAGATGATAACTACTTGATGGTTTGTTTGTTGTGTTTTTTTCCTAACTCGCTTTAGAGAATTCAAACTTGACATTATTTACTGGTTATTTTCTACCAAATTCAAACTCTACTTTGACGACCAAAAGATAAAACAAGTGAGATTCACGCCAAAACGGAATGACGGAAAAGAGGGGGGCAAAAAAAAACGTAAAAGGAAACTTCAACTGACGGACTGGGCCTGGTCACCGAAAAGTACATGAAGCAAGTCCATAGGCTTGTGGCATCTGTAAGAGTCAACTACTATTAATTGGAGAGGTTTTATCGGGCTTGGCCCACAAGGAGATCTTTAATTCAACGCAGAAGCAACAAGGCACAGGCCCCGTGCGCGGGGAGAAAAATGTTCCTTCGTCTTCTTCAGAATTTTACAGACTCTGAAGAATAATTCCCGTTATATAAATAAATAAAAAGAGCTTAAGAAACCCACCTATTCCAAAATCACCCTGGTCCTTCGAATTTCCCATTTCAATGGCTGCTACGGCGGGAAGTTCTTCGACTCCGGCCGAGAATGACAAGCCCGTAATTGTCAGGGTTAAAAGGAAAGCTTCTCAGTCGCGGATCGATGCTTTCTGTGGGTTAATTCTACTGTTTACTCTTGCATTTTATTTCAGCTTTGTATTTTTCTCCTCTGTTTACCGGAATTCTGGCCGAACTTACTGATTTTGAGCTATGAAGTTGCGCTTTCTGTGACTGTTGCTTGTGGTAGGGCTCGAAATTAATGAAAGGCCTTTAAAGCGGCCATTGATCGACTTTGAAAAGCTCTCAATCTCCGATTCTTCTACTAAAGGTATGCTGAAAAACCGATGCTCTTGCTCTCCGTCTACTTATGTTGTAAGCTTATATATGGCGTAAACGTGTTCAACTTTACATGTAAATGTTTACAAACATTCTGCTGAATTATTATCCTCTTGGGGATGGCTAAAATTAACTATTTATGGTAATGCATTTCTAAAATTTGGCAGTTGAGGAACTGAAGAGTAGAAAGGTTTTTGTGCGACATGTGGAGACTGTGACGACTTCGGAGGTCACTGTCGATATTCTGCAAACACTTGTGGTTAGTGTAGTTGCTAATCCCCTTATTGTTATTTGATGTCATGCTGATTTTCTTTTATGTGCTAATTGAAGCTTGCTTGTTTTGTTCTTTATCCTTCAGTTCCAAAGGTTAGCTTAGTGATAATGAAAAGGCTACTTTTGTTTAAAGCTCTACATATTTAGTAGTCTGACATTTGCTCAATTTTGAACAGTCTAATCCAGCAGATGAGGTGGAACTTAAAGGTAAAAATGAAATCAAGAGGAAGTTTAAGACTGAGAATGTAAGTTCTCTTTCTATGTGTGATGTCTGTGCATGCATGCGCAGACTTGAGATCAGTTCGTAACGTTCTTTTTGTATTGATACTTTCCTTGTTTTAGATTTACAATTGGAACTAAAAACTTCCTGCTCAGTTTTTTAAGAATTATCAGCCAAAACCATGTCATCTTAGGACTGCCATAGGAAATATTGTTTAAACTTTTGAAAATGATATTTTATGTATAATCATTTCAATTGAATTTATTCATTGAATCTTATTTTGTGCTTCATCTACACATGAGTAGTTGTGGGTTCATCTATTTGTTTTCTGTAAAGCTTCTTTTTGCCTCATGAGATAGGCATAATCGTTTCGTACTTCAGATTATTAGAAGACTACCTTTATTTGTATGACTAATCCGTCAATGTGATGTCTACAGAAACAAGAGAAATTGCTTTCTAAAGCAAAAGAACAGCAAGAGGTATGCTGAACTGTAAACCTTGTTTCTATCCATCTACTTCTTGAATTTTTGGTGTGTAGTTATTTGTAGAACCTACTTTTTCAGTTGATAGAGAAGACAACAGCTGTAGGTTCTCTTGTTCTGTATTTGTCTTGTGTTGTAGGCTTTAGTTCTATCTTTCTTTTGTTTTGAGGATGGTATTTGTCTGTTTAGTGGTCTCCAATTTCTTTAGTCTTTTGTACTCATGCACCCTTTTTTTCCCACTAAGTTATTCCTTACCATTGAGATTGTTGAGTTGCCATATTTCTTTTGGCTGTATTTGGGAACCAAAAAATGTCAAAGCCATATTCTGGAGCCCACCTGTCAAATAAAAATTCTGTAATAGTTAATTGAGAATTTGTAAATGTCAGAATGTTGTTTATGGAGGCTGCAATAAATATCAGAATGTTGTTTATGGAGGCAGCAATATATTTATTTGAGCCTGACATTTGGTGTGGTAAGATTGTAGATTTGTTCCTTTTTGAATCACATCAGAGAACAAAAATGTTATTCCTGTGAATTGTAGTTGATCTAACCATTTAATGGTGTTCTGAATCTTCTAACAATGAGTGGTGAAATTCTGGTGAATTTGCTTTACATTTTTCTGGAGGCTGTTGGGAATGTTTTGTTGTTTAATAAACTTGAGGCTAGTATCTTCTGTTTAAAGAAGAAAGACAGTCTTTCCTTGTTTCCTGATGTTTAAAAGTGGATACCTTACCATTTTCAATTTGCCTTAGACTTATTTGGCTTTCTCTTCCTCTAGATTTCATCAAAAAATGCTCGTTTTGAGCAAATATGGAGAAGCAGAAAGCAGAAGAATGAGTATGCAAATGATGATGCTCTACAGGAGATGTGTCGACTCTACGATGTTGTTCGTGTTGATGTTGAGAAAAAGAGTGAAGTTAATGTAGAGTAAGTTCAGTACATGAGATGATATTGCTAGCAAATTGCAGAACTTTTTGAGAGTAATGCAGCTTCTTTGATTTTCATGCAGTTACTCTGAACTTGAGGACTGCAGGATGATGTCTGAATATTTGCCTCTCTTAAGAGAAGCCCTACCTAGTGTGGCAGTGGAAATTGAAGCCGATATTGTTGGCTGCATGGCAAAAGGAGGTCTTGAATCTTTATCCATTTTTTCTCTAGGGTAGAATGTTTGGGCGGGCTTGGCCTATTTTCCAGTTTCTTGCTGTGGATGGAGTAATTTGCTTCAAAAGTTTTTGCCATTCCGAAATTAATTTGTTTATTAGCGGTATCTAGAAATAGAAATTTAAATGCTAGAGAACCAGTGGTTTTCTCATTTATTTCTTTGGAATACTTCACTGCTTAGAGTGACCTAATGAAACTGGATTCAGAATTGTTAGATTGCCTGGTATTTCTACCTCTAAAACTGGTATTTTGGTTTTTTACTTTTCTTCTCTTGTTAGCATGGCTGTAAGTAAACGAATCTAGTTAAGATTCTCCTGGAAGTATATAATTAGTTATGATAGAGATGGATCACTTGAACTGAATGTCTGACCAATGAAGGCAATAGACAGGAGGGAGAAAACTTATGCAGTAATTTATCTGTATGTCCTGAAAAACTGGGACTTGATTGGTGTAATTTGTCAATTTAGGTTTGGTTTCTGATCCCATGGTACATAAGGAAATGCTGGTTTTCGATGACATCAGTGAGGATAGAGCTGGTGCATTTAAGTCTACTTCTTTGTGTTTTTCTTTCTTCTGTTTTGGTTTATAATGTCCTTGGAGGACTTTAAAAAAAAAAAAAAAAAAAAAACTTGGATAGTTCTGCTCATTCATGCCCTTTTTGAATGATGTGAGTTATTATCTTTATTATTGTGCAGAGTTACCAGATAAATATGTCTATGACTATTATGCTGTTCAGGATGACATGGATATCACTGAAGAAAATGCTGCAAGCCCATTTCCTTTGTAAGAATTTGTGGTGATAGTCAAACGTAATGATCTCATCTTTTGCCATTTTCACTAAGAGAATACTTTAACTGGTCCAGGTTGCAAGTGGAGGATGATGATTGCTATGATGGTCCAGATGATTCTGAATATGAAACTGATGATTCTAATGGTAAGGCATTTTTCTCTTCTAGTTTTGACTCTCTCCTTGTGTCCCTGGAATTTAAGGTGCTTATCATGTAGTTGATATGCTTGCACTTTCAGCTGAAAACAATCCTTTGAATGACTATCCGGATGAACAGTCCTCAGACGTTGAGGATGATGTTGGTAGCAAATGCTCAGAGGATGATTCAGAAATAGACGGTAGATCCTCTTGTCATCAATCAGAAGAAGCTGAAAGTATCAGTCAAAAGTCTATCGAATCTGGACTATCGGGACAACATGATTGGTCTGAAGATGAAATGTATGATGACTATGATGGTGTCGAAAGTTATGATTATGGTGATTTTGGTGACCTAGAGGAGTGGAGATGACCAGAACCTTGGTTTTGGCCTGGTAGGATTGTGTATTAGTTACTGTACACAAGATTGCTTTATATATTTGGCATCGTGAATATTTGCCAAGTTAGTACATTCTTCTCCATGCTCCCCGGTGATTTAGAAGCAACCAATCTGACTTGGTGACTATAGCTTCTGCGATGTGGGCACTCGAATTGCAACACTGTAAATTTAGACGAAGGAAAAGGCCATGAATGAACTTATATGGAGTTGTTTGAAGAAGATGAGTGGACGTATGAAGTTGTTGTGCCGTTTTCTACGTAACTTTTGCCTTGCCACTTACGCGAAGTTGCAATTGGCTTAGCACTTGTGCTGTCCCGACCAATGACTTTTCATTGATGTTTCCTGAATCTAGGAAATATGCGAGTGTTTTTTGTCCTTCAACTGGAGAAACAGGACACGAATGACTCGTAGTTTTAGCAGATTCCTCGTTGCACTGAAGCGGCATCAGTTACATCAAGAGTTTAAAAGCTACTATTGATTATAGTGGTTTTTCAATTCAATTCTTATATTTTCAATCACTTTTTTATCTCACACGTATCACATCATAAAAAGTGTTATTACGTGCCCTTAGGGACAGAATAAGAAGTTAACTCAGATGTTTAATTCATTTTATAGGTAAAAATTAACACAAATCAAAGGATGGACGGTAAGGTTTGAAGTTTATTTTGCGTGCTTATCCTTTGCTCGTAGAAAATAGATAGAAAAGCGTTTGGTTATATGAATGATAATTTCCACAAGTATATATCACTTTTGTCAGGTACGTTTCTTATTGCTGTTAATTTTGTTTTATCTTAATTTTCTTGATAAAATTGTCTTTTACCGAAAAAGATTATACTCCCGCGCAAAGGGCAATATACTTTGCTCAAACAAAAGCGTTTACCAAACAGCACATACTTTTGTTAGGTACGTTTGTCGTTGTTGTTAATTCTTGTTTTATCTTCATTTTCTTGAGTAAATTGTCTTCTACCAAAAAAGATTACTCATATACAATAGGTCAATTTATTTTACTCAAACAAAGCACTAACCAAAATATCACAACTCAAACGAGCAAATCAACAATAGAGATGGATTTTCAAATGAACAGATTACAAATTCCAGTAATTTAAATATTTTGGCTGCCAAGAGTTATCAAGAGAGCGAGACTTATAATTAGCACAAATAATTTGGGTAAAAATTGATATACTCGAGACTTTAGGGGTCAATTGTTGCATTTCCATTTTTCCTTTTCTCCTTCGCACAAAGAGACCAACCAGTTTTATCTTCCTACGTCCCCATGGAAGGTATCGCCGTTTCTGTAATTTTGTGTTCCATCTCTCTTTCATAGAGAAGATACCTTTTTGGTGGCCGATGAATTTTTTTCTCACACGCAGAATAGCACGAGTAAGTTGGTCCTTATCACGGCATTGGAGCAATCGTGATAAGGAGATAAGGACAGACATCCACAGTTCGCTATATATGTGTGTGTGTGATTTCTCTTTCCGAAGGCGATGGTGGAAGACAGCGATGTCATGTTTCCAACATGCTTCATGCGCAGAAAACCATAGGCAGGTCAGCCAAGCAATGGAGACATGGAACGAGGGACGTCAAATGACTAGTAATTTGAGGGAATTTCAAATTCATATTCAAGGGTTAATTACAATTGATCCCTCTAAAGTATAGTCTAATTTTCGCTTTGTCCTCTAATTTTGATTTTGTGTCACTTAACCCCCTAAGAAACAAAATACCTTTCTATTACGTTGAGTTTTCTATTTTTTTAATTTTAATTTATTTTTTAATGAATTTTAACTTGTGATTTAATTTTCACCACTCTAATTAGTGGTGATAAAGCTTCACATGAGAGGAGTATATTTATTAGAGAATACATTAACAATTGATTTTTTTTTTTTAAAAAAATGCAAAGAAAAGATCCTAATAAGCTAAAATCCATTAGAGGAAAAAAGAACAAAAAATGTCCGCATAGCTAGCTTGTGAATGTGTGATTGTAAACAAATGAAAATTGACTTTGAATTTCTAATTAGAAGAAAATATAATATAATTATTTTCTTAATTTCTTAAATTGGAAAATAGATTAAACTAATTATATAAAAATTTATATAGTTTCTTCAATTTTGTATATTACACAGTGGAAATCTAAATTTTTTTTGTTAGAAAAATCTTCTATTTTGGATTAAAACAAAAATTTGAAAAAAGAAAACTAATTTGGAATAAAAAAGAAAAAAATTTAGCTTGGTAAACTGGTAGTTTTGCCTCTCAAGAGGTTAATTCACACAAGATAAATGTTAGGAGATAAAGTGAGAACTAGGTCATACATCAGAGGAATTTTTTTCAAAGGAAAAAACTGAAGGATTTGAAAGTTGTACGGTAGAGTGTTTGGAGTAGAGATATTTTATCTCGATGCTAATCAACTTCTTAGGGTACCTAGTAGTCATCTATCAGAGGGCAAATGTGATTTGGCAAATAACTTCTTTGTATCTCCAAATGGCCTTGTGCGTATCAAAATAAGATTTATCATGTTGGGAATTCTTAGGTGGATTTCAAATCCAAATTCCACTCGAGGTTTCCAAACAACAAAGGAGTTTTGAGTTGTGGATTTGAAGTCAAAATTCACCAAAATCCCTCAAATCCAAACACAACCCAAAAAGAATTTGGACCTTTGTTTCAAAACAAAAGAAAAGAGAAAAATGTAATTTTCAACCTTGTTCAATGAATGGACCATTTTTTTTTTTGAACAGGATGGACCAATTTGGTCCTTATTGTCTTCATCCCTTAGGTTTGGATTTCTTCAGAGAATTGACGTTTAATTTTCCAATTTGAGCTCGGCACTTAATCACAATTTGGATGGAATAAAATGCATGGGGGGCATGTATTGTTAGTAAAAAAGAAAAATCCTAAGCGAGACAATATTAATCAAAACCTCAAAATTCATCAAACTTTGAAAATAATTGTGATGAATGGTTGGTGTAAAAAAATCATAAGAAAGGTGAAACATGGGTCAGTTCTAATGTATTTTTGTCTCTCCTATGTCTTTTTTATTAATGATGTGTGCCCCTCATGCGTTTTATTTCGTCAAAATTAAATGATCAAATATCAATTTCTGCTAAATTGAGTGATTAAACATCACTTGTCCCTTATTGACCAATAACTAAAACTCAAGGGATGAAATGCATTTCTCTTGAAACAATTGGGACCAGATTGGTCAAACCGTCAAAATGGGGATGAAAAGTACCTTTTTTACCAAAAGTAAAACACAACCATGACAAGGTTTTTTTGGCTGAATGAAAAGCAGGTATTCGGGTATTGAATATACGATGACACATGTAAAGCAGGTATTCGGGTACATTCCGAAGAACATGACAAGGGCCAACTCAGCAGCCGCAAACAGACAAATACCGATGACGCTATCAAGTCACACCCGAGTATTTTCTGATTGAATCTCCCGCACAGGGAGCATTAAATACTCAAATTCTGTATCAGCCTCTGGCATTTCTGCCCACCCCACCTTTCAGTGTCTTACCAAAACAAGATAGCCAATATCTTTTCCTCTTCAGTGCTTCATCCCCCGGTCTTATTGTTCTTTCCCTGAAAAAATGCAGCGAATCATCAAACCCAAGGCGGTGTTATCAAGAAGAAAGCCGATCATCTTAAGCCGTCAATCTCTGTCCACGCTATCGCAGCAGTCCCATTCCAATACGTCTATCCAAGAAAATGACGCATTTGTTTCCCAAATGCCCCCCTTCGACTACACCCCACCTCCCTATTCCGGCCCCTCCACCGAAGAAATCCTCCGGAAACGCCAGCAGTATCTCAGCCCTGCAATCTGCCATTTCTACAAAAAACCTGTAAGGATCATTTATTCATTCTACCTCCGTTTCTGCATTTCTTTTCCCTTTTTATGATACCAAGTTTCGGTCTTTTTTTTTTTCCTTTTTCTTTTTTTTTTTTTCATGTTGTGTTTGGTGGGCTTGGGGCAGTTGAATTTGGTAGATGGGAAAATGCAATACTTATTCGACGAAAAGGGTCGTAGATATTTGGATGCGTTTGGCGGGATAGCAACTGTGTGTTGTGGGCACTGTCACCCTGAAGTGGTGGATGCAATTGTTAATCAGACTAAGCGATTGCAGCATTCCACCGTTTTATATCTCAATCATGCCATTGCTGATTTTGCTGAAGCTCTTGCATCTAAACTCCCCGGTGATCTCAAGGTCTTTTTTTTTCTTTTTAAATTTCTGGTGTTTTAACTCTCGTCTTCGTTCGGTGACATTGCCTTTTTCTAATCTCTTCTAATTCTTGGTTGGGATTATCCGATGATTGAATTTGGAAGTTTTTGTGTAGGTTGTTTTCTTTACAAATTCTGGGACAGAGGCGAATGAGTTGGCAATGCTGTTGGCACGTCTGTACACGGGTTACCATGATATCATTTCTCTGAGGAACTCTTATCATGGAAATGCTTCTGGAACAATGGGAGCTACTGCTCAGAGCAACTATAAATTCAATGTTATGCAGGTACTTGAAGCTCTCTCAATGTGAAATGCGTATTATTCTTTTCCTATTTTCTCTATGTACGAGAAAACTTGGGAACAGAAACACTAGCTTTATGCTTTGTAATCTCAGTAATGAGATTGTCGAGAACATGGTCTGTATATTAAAAATGTTCTAAGAAGATCTTTTGCCTGTTTCTGTCTCATGATGTTGTGATGACAAAAAGATCACATTTTTGGCATGCTACATGCAGATTAATGCCTAGTGAAAGTACTGATATGGTGCTATCTGGCATTTGCTACAGTTATGGTAGTCGGCTAGGCACTTAGTAGAGGACCAGGTGGTTTTAGATGCTTGCTAGATTTCGCATCACTTGAACTGGTCAAGAGCTGAGAAATGTTCTTTGGTTATTTTAGTAGTAATCCAGTGACATATCTAGTTTGTTTTTTTTTTGTTGATGTGCAGGCCTTTATGTTTTATGTGTGATATGAAGTATGAAGGTCGTATGAATTTGTCTTCTAACTTGTGAAGAAACGTTTATAGTGATTTTTCTCTTGTGTAAGTTTTTTTGTGATTCTGTGTTTTGTTTAGCTTTCTTATTCTTTTATGGCATGATGGGTCAACAGACAGGAGTACACCATGCCCTAAACCCAGACCAGTACAGAGGAATCTTTGGATCCGATGGACCTAAATATGCAAAGGATGTGGAGGATCTCATTACCTATGGGACTTGTGGCCGTGTTGCTGGCTTTATTGCAGAAGCTATACAGGTAATCATTCAACTATGGGGCTACCAAAGCTAAAAACATAGATAAACGAATACATGGCTTTCTCAGGGTCAGTTGTGTTCCTTTTGAAAGGGTGTAGGTGGAATTCTAGAGTTGGCCCCTGGATATTTGCCTGCTGTCTATAGCACCATTAGAAAGGCTGGTGGCCTCTGTATAGCCGATGAGGTTCAGTCAGGTTTTGCTCGCATTGGAAGCCATTTCTGGGGTTTTGAGGGCCACGGTGTTGTGCCTGATATTGTTACTATGGCAAAGGTAGAATCCTCATCCGTGAATTCTGGCAGGCATTTTCATGAAAATTTTGTCATCATCACCACATCTACTTACATCCAGTTTCATATATTCTGTTAGTAAAAGTATATTAGACATGTCAATGTCAAGGAATTTTATCCTCATCGGATGGATATCTCCATTACTATTAAAAATTTTGGATAGTTTCCTTGTCTCAAGTTTATCATCTCTAGCTGGATTTGTGAGTTCTTTAAAATTTAGACATGATTTTTCTCAAAGATGTTTTGCCTCTAAAACATTGGTTAATGCATTAAGATTGTTGTCTTTCTTGCTAGGATGCTTTATCTTTTACTTCTTTTGTGCTTCAGGGCATTGGGAATGGAATTCCAATTGGGGCTGTGGTTACAACTCCAGAAATTGCGAATGTTTTGACTCGTCGCAATTACTTTAATACCTTTGGAGGTAATCCTATGTGTACCGCTGGTGGCCTTGCTGTTCTTAGAGTGATAGAGAAGGAAAAACTTCAGCAAAATGCTTTTACTGTGGGTTCATATCTGAAGGAGCGTCTTACATCACTCAAGGGGAAGCATGAGAGTAAGTTTTCTTGGATATGTAGGAAATTAATATGGAAAAATGTTTGGTTTAATCATGCGAGATTGGCAAAAAAAAGAAGAAGAAAAGATAATGCAGATCAGGTTGAGCCTAAGATAAGTCACGTGAATGAGTTGGGAGATCAATTGAAAAACTTCAGATTTGATTTCTCATAACAAATTTTGTCACTGACTCTGCCTACTTTTGTAGTCATTGGTGATGTAAGGGGCAGGGGTCTGATGCTTGGAGTTGAACTTGTACAAGATCGTGAGTTGAAAACTCCAGCTAAGGTTGAGACTGCTCATTTAATGGATGAGATGAAAGGTAATGCCTCTCTTTTCTCTGCTTATCTACAGACTTGTGAACCCCGAACTCCGTATCTTGCATGTATTCTGACTGATAGTCCCCGATGCTTTCAGAGCTGGGAGTTCTTATTGGGAAAGGTGGGTTTTTTGGAAACGTGTTCAGGATAACTCCTCCCCTCTGCTTCAAGAAAGAAGATGCTGGTCTGTTTTCCTTGCATGATTGTCGTCCTCTGTTTCTCCTCATTTTGCCTACTATTTGCTGACTAAATCAGATGTCTTTTCTAACCCCTATTTTAGATTATTTGGTGGACGTGATGGACTTCGTGATGTCAAAGATGTGAAGCTACTGCAATAATGGAAGAAAACAGATGTTTATAAACTGCGATAGTTATGTACAAGCGTGCAGCTCTCTCTGGAACTTTGCTCGTATTTGAATTGTATATTTGCCTTCTGGCAAGGAGATGGTGAGGCATCACCTCGTTGTCTCCCTTTCTGGAAAAGTTGTATTGGACTCAAAAGAGGGAAGCATAAGTAGAATAATAACACAACAGTCCAAGAACTGGACTTCACTTTGTATATCTACTATCTAAGCAATGAAAAGTATTCTATTCTATCGCTCGAGTATTTTTCCTAATCCTTGTACCACTTTTATAGTTACTGATTTTACAACGTTAAGATTGCCAGTCTTCTCAAGATGCAAGCAAATCTCTCTTCCCTTCCATTTGTGTGATTCCGTCCAAAGTCTTTAATCTCCGGCGTCCTGCTTACGGCCAGCTATATAACTTGCTTTTAACTAATTAAATGCTCATGTACTTGTTCCTTACTAGGTACGTTGCAAGGTCCAAGAGCAATTTCTTTATTCTGTTGAACTAAATAATACATTTAAAATCTGCTTCACTCGGAGCAATTTTTTCTTGGCTATTACTGGGAGCATTTTCTTGTGTTTCCCAGGGAACATTTATGTACCATCTAATAGTCAAGCAAATTGGTCAAGCAATCTATTCCATATGCTCAAAACGGTACACTCATGCCTCTTGTCAAGCAGATTGGTCAACTTTAAGAAGGCTGTGAAAAAAAAAATAATTATGCTCTCAAATTGGAAATTCATTTCCTATCCCTATATCGCTAAATACTTGCCTCTTTCTTTCATATTTTTTCTTCCTTTCTTCTTCATCCTAATAAAAAAAAAAAAAAAAAATTTCTTTTCATGACTCATGCTCTTGAGATTTTCATTGAAAGATCTGTAATCATCATCCATGATCATAAGACATTAAAACTATCTAGTACAAACATTTAATGTAATTTCTTTTTTTTATTATTGATAACACATTATTATGCATTAATTTTTCATAAAATAGATATTAAAATTTGAGTAAAAGTATTTTACTTCCACCGTTTTTTAAATTTTTTATTTTATCTTTCTTCTTTATTATTATCAATAATTTCTTTTTTGACGTATATTTTTATTTTGTTATGAAACATATGTAACCATTATAAATTAACAAGTAGTATATATTTTTAAAAAATTAACTTATATAGTTTTCTGACTTGTTATCACGAGTGCCTAATTCTTTTATCACAAATTAGTAATTTAAGAATTAGAAACTATGAAGAACAAATAAAGAAACTATAGCATGATCATCCGGTGAAGCATCGTGTAACCTTCATGTGTTGAGGATAGAATTACATCAACTTACTTAAAAAATGAAACTAAAAAGAAAATAGATAATATAAAATACATATTTGGCAACGTATTAATAGAGCGCGTTAGTCAACAAAGGGTAATGAGCATATGAATAATACTAGTTACCAACTCTTAATTACATGGGATCAATTTGTGACTAAGTTTAAATTAGCTATATCAATTTAAGGCGGGTAATAAGAGTCATTTTATCATCGGTGATGTCAGCAATGGATCACAGTTGATTGATAAGAGAGGTATGTGATATTTCCAAAAATTCAGGAGAGGTCAATAAAATTATCAGAAATCTTAGGAAGGTTTCTGAAATTATTCCTTTCTTTTACAAGATAATTGATTATGACAACTTTCAAGAGATATGGGAATCCCTAAAATTAGGGAAGTGGATTATTCTCGGTTAAGTCCTTTGTCACCTAAAATAGGATTTTTCCAAAAGAAAATAAGATTTTTGCCTAGAGCATATATTTCGTGCATCGACCTACAAGTAGGCATGGCCATGGTTCCATTTGGAACCGGGAACTGGACCGGAATCGGACCAGAACCGAAACCAAAACCGTGGAACCAGAACCGTGGTAGAACCTTGGATAAAGGTTCCGGTTCTGGTTCTCTAAAAAATAGAATCAGAACCAGAACCGTCGGTTCCGGAACCGTTAAAAAATAATTAAAAATAATTAATATAAGTAGTGAGATAATTCAAAAAAATTTAGTTGTGTTTAATAGGTTTTAAGAAAGTTTAAATTTTTTGGGCTTTCTTTTTTATGGGTTTTAAGAAAGTTTAAAAGGTCAAATTAAAAGCTATTGGTTTGAAACTAAAAGCGCATATTGGTTAAATTTTACATTCTATTTGAAAATTTTAATATATTGTTATATTCGTATTAAAATTGGTAAGGATAAGAAATTAAATAAAATTGTATACAACCATACGGAATCGGAACCAGAACCAGAACCATAAGGAACCGAAATCAGAACTATAAGGAACCAGAACCATCTTAGATGGTGGTGCGGTTTTGGTTCTGATTCTACCTCTTTGAAGAACCGTGGCAATGCCCACCTACAAGGATAATTAGCTATTATACGTGTACATGTATGATGTATGTTTGTATGCGGTCCTCCCACCTTATGTGGTCGGCCTCCATATTGATCCGCAATATCAAATGATTATAAGAACAGTATACTTGTGCCGGACTGTGATGCAGTCATGATTTATGAGAAGATATGCTGCACTATCTTGAATTGATGTAATTCGTGAGATTCCAAGGGCATCTCACACATGGGGGTGGGGGTAAAGGCATGATGGCCTTCACCTTCGAGTCCAAAATTAAAATTAATGGGGTGTACGCGCAAGCGTTTTCCTGTTAGTTGGTTCCAATGCAGAATAGTATGGTCACATGTGAGATCACCATTCAGTTTCTCGTTGATCCTGCTCACCAGCAATTTTCTCTAGTGGGTTTGGACCATTTGGGCACAAGGGAATGAGGGATAGATTATGTATTATTACATTCCTATAAATTTATTAGGGGTGGTGGAACTATTTAATGGCAATACATCATCTATAGACAATGATGTGCTTGTTCCTTCTCGTTAATACGACATCTTTTGAAGGCTCTCGTGTCTGCAACAATGATACAACACCTATATATATAGGAATGCTTGTGTCTTGCAGAATATCGGCCACATTGTCCTACACCATAATACAACATCTATAATACAACCCCTTTGCCATTTTGATTCTTCTCGTTAAAGGCTCTTGTGTCTGCAACACCTTAATGGCAACACAACATAATACAAAATTCCTTCTTCACAAGAAGGATGTCGTGCTTGTTATGCCTGCAGAACCAACGCCATCAGAAGTTCTTTCTTTGTCCACAATAGACAATGACTACAATATTGAGCTTCTCTGCCAGACCCTTTACGTCTACCAAGCGAATATGAGTTCCTATAAAAGCAAGAACCATGATGAAATTGGCAAAGCACAATTGCAGCAAGAGCCAGCTTTAATAGTGAAAGAAGCCCTTTCAAAGGCTTTAGTACACTTCTATCCCCTGGCTGGAAAGCTGAAAAGGCAGGCTGATGGAAGGCTTCAAATTACATGCAATGGGGACGGTGTCCCGTTCTTGGAGGCGACTGCCGATTGCCATCTTTCATCTCTCAATTATTTTGATGGTATTGATGTTGAAACTGACAAGAAATTTGTCTTTGATTGGGCGACTGATAGTGAATATGGCTATCATCCACTGGTCCTTCAGGTGACAAAATTTTCTTGTGGCGGATTCACCATTGGCATGGGATTGTCACATACTCACATTCAGTGTGTGATGGTTTCGGTGCAGCTCTCTTCTTTCGAACAATGAGCGAGCTAGCAAGCGGAAAGACTGCGCCAACCGTAAAACCTGTGTGGGAAAGGGAAAGGCTCGTGGGGAAGCCTAGCGATCAAGAACAAGTTCCAACTTTCGACAAAGTCTCCTTCGCCCATTTCGCCATTTCGCCATTTTCTTCCCACTGATAAAATTTCTCATGCGTGTTTCAACGTAGATAGTGAGAGTATAAGAAAACTGAAACTGGATCTAGTTGAGGAATGTGATCGTGAAATTCCAAAAGAAAGCTTCACCACGCTTGAGGTTCTTGGTGCTTATGTTTGGAGGTCTAGATATAGAGCTCTAAACCATAATCCCGATGGAAAAACCATGTTTTGTTTAGCTATAGGGATGAGAAACTTCATAAATCCACCGTTGCCTGCTGGATATTATGGTAATGCCTTCGTGTCTGGAAATGTTGAGCTTTTAGGAAGGGATTTAGATCACGGACCACTACCTAAAGTTGCCAGGTTAATAAAGGAGAGCAAAAGAATGGCTTCCAGTAATGAGTACGTATGTCGTACATTGAACATGCTCGAGAAACTTAATCGGCAAAAAATGAAGATTGAAACCTATGGTGCTTCTCTAGTACTGACTGATTGGAGACAACTGGGATTGCTGGAAGAGGAGGATTTTGGGTGGAAGGAATCTGTGAATATGGTGCCACTCCCTTGGAACATGTTCGGGTACGTGGATTTGTGCATTTTCATGCCTCCTTGCAGAATTAATGCTTCCATGAAAGGAGGAGTGAGGATACTCGTCGCCCTTCCTGAAGCTGCAATGAACAGGTTTGAAGAAGAGATGGCTGCTCTGAAGATCATCTCGGATCAACATTGACGGGTGATGAGAAATAAAGCAGCGCAGCTTGTGTATTCTTGCATTCATGATGTGCCTTTATCTTTCTTTCTACTTCTTTTTTTTTTCCTTCCGGTCTAGAAGGGTATCTTGGAATTATCCAGACTAATCCTCCAAGTTGGACAGAACTCGCCCTAAAGATGCCCAGCAACGATAGCAAGTGGAGTCGAACCTAGGATCTTACTGTAAAGACAGACGATCAGTCCCAACCGAACTACCCAATGGGGGCTTCGATTTGCCTTTATCGTTTGATGGTTATTTGATGTTAATTTTATGTTACTTTCAAATGTTAATTTTATGGTTATTTGATGTTAAATTTATGTTGATGATGTTAATTTTATGTTAATTTGATCCTTTGATGGTTATTTGATGTTAATTTTATGTTATAGACAGTAATTCTGTTGCTCTGTTTCGGATAAATGCAAAGAATTATGGATTGAGTATTGTATTATGATCTGACACATCCATAAACGGGTCATTTTGCAAGATCACCATTATTATGGCCATCACTTTTAATTCCGATTCTTGTCATGGCATTCAATTTGCACAGCACAAATTTCATAAAAATTTATATATTTATTTTTAACAAAAGGTAGTGAGAAATAAATTAATCCACAAAAAAAGTATATATATATATATATGTTTATATATATATAGAAAAAAAGCTTGGGCTGAAAACTTGCTATGCTCAGTACGACCCACTTGGATAATGGGCCTCAAACTAAGGTATAATGCGTCCGGCTTTGGCTGAAATGGGACGAGATTAGTGCGATCCTTTGTGAAAACAGGCCTTAGAATTGGCCCATATTCAGACCAGCATATTTTTGATTGCGGTGCTGGCCGAGATCGAATTTAACAACGATAGACAATCCAGCCGGCGGGCAATGAACTTTATTGTCTCTACTCCTTCTCTTGCCTGCCTCCGAAACGGGGAAAAAAAAAAAAAAACCCTCAAATTCGAAGAATCTCTGATCTTTTTGGCCTTTTCTTTTTCAATCAAATCCATTACCATGATCTGTTTTCTATCGTCCTAAGGATCACTTTGTAGTTTGTACAGTTCTTCCACCAGAAAAGAAAACAAAAAAGAAGAAGAAAAGATTTCTAGATGGGGAGCTCTAGTGTCCCAGATGAAAGTGAACAATATGTAGATGATGCCAGGTTCCGAATACCGTTCGATCTTTTTGTGTCAAAGAAACAAAAGAATGGAATACTGGGCAGCGGAAGCTGCATCAGATTCAACGATTCTTGTGGAAATTTAGTATACAAAGTCGAACGTCCCCCACCACCAAACAGCCGCGACCAGAAGTCAGCTGCAACTTGTCATCAGAACCCTCCAATTAAACTCATTTTTAATGCTTCCGGGAATACTCTTTTTGGCATTCGTAAATTAACTGTGAGATTCTTTTCCTTTCTCCTTTTTCCATATTGTTAGAATAGTCAAAGAACTTTAACCACGAGCTCTTTCAATATTGTACAAAAAGTTGGGATTTTCATTTTCTTTAAAGTATCTTGAATCCTAAAAACGTAATCTTTTTTGGTTTTGGCATGAATGAGAATGTTGAATCAGAAGCAGAATTATCTGCGAATAGAGGTTGATGAAACGGCTTGAAAAGGATTCTGAATAATGGAAAAAAAATATAGAAGAGAAACTTTTTTATTTTTGGGTGCTTTAGGTCTAAAATGTTACCATGAAGTAAGCTGAAAAAAGGTAGAGTTTTACAAGCTCATGCTGAGACTTGGCTGGAGAAGGAAATTTTAATCAAATGCCCGTTAATTTATTGAGAAGTTAGAATGCGTCCGATGGTACTGGGATCAACCAGTTTAGACTCTACAGCTGCTCTTCATGAATGTGTAATTTGCAGCTGCAACAGGAATGATCAATGTTGAGGTGTGGTCTTCTTTGAATTTCAGATAATAGCTATGCAAATTAATCTAACTTCGTTAAAAGCATCTGATTCTGTGCGAGGTTTATAGTACTTCTCTAACCGCACCTCTTAACAATTTGCTCTTTCTCAAGTTGTTGAATGAGGGTATGCCTGCTGCCATGTTCTTTTGTCTGCTGCCATATTGTGCTACACAGAATATATTTGGATTTATGAAGATTAAACTTATAGAAGTAGCAAATTTTATACTGAAGGCAGAAAACTGGAGAGCAACTTCACTTAAAAAATTTAGTTACAATTTTTTGGAACTGCAATAACAGTCACACAATTGAATAGCTAGAAAATTGCAATAGAGTTTCCAGATGTTCAAGATTTCACATGTATGTAGAACAGCGAACAAACTTGCTGATAGCTAAACTAGCAGCTAGCTTAAAGCAGAGATTTGTATGGTGGGATAATTTTCCCTCCTTTTTGGTTAATGCTGTATCTGCTGATTTAGATGAATGAAAGTATTCATCTTTTCCCTCCAAAAAAGAAAAAAGATCTAGGATTTCAGCGAATACTGGTGCTATTTAAGCTCTCAACTTACTATTCTTTGCTTGATTACTTCATTTAACATCACATTATCATTATTCGAAAAAATGAAATTTATTTCAATATGGAAAACTAGGAGGGGCATAAGTCCTGCATCTTTGTATGAATAATGCCTAAGAGTGGGGATGGAAGTGCAGGAAGGTCAGTAATTGTTGAAGCCATGTACGAGGGTGTCAGAAAACTGGATAGGATTTGTTTTAGGAATTCTAGAATGTGATGGTGTCTGCCACTTTAGATGTAAGCTAATATTTTCTTCTTGTAGGATGGATCTTGGCAAGGCTTTAGGGTAACTGATTCCAGGGAGGAATTGATGTTCAGAGTGCAAAAGACTGTGGATAAACTCACTAGAACTGAGTTTGAGATATTTCTTATTGGTGACGAAAGTGAAGACTCGAAAACTGATTTCAAGATGAGAGGTTCTCCATTCAAGAGATCCTGCACTATCTATAAAGGCAATTCCATAATGGCCGAGGTACTACTTGTAGAATCTAGCAGTACTAATTAAGTGATGATGGTAATTTTGGTTATGTCTGAATCATATCATTTGCACTACTTATTCCCTGGAAAAGCTGAGTTTAAGTCGGCATGGTCTTTTTCATGAACTTTACTAATATTTAAAGTAATAGACAGAGTTTGAAGCTGATGGAAATGGCAAAACTCTGGGTTGATATATAAGTTGCAATGGTTCTTCTGTAACCAGTATGCGACTTTGTTTCATTGGACAAAAAGATTATATGTGGGAAACGTTTAGTAACATACTTCAGTTTAGATTCTTAAATGCACATACCATCTAAATTTGCTTGCGGTATTCGTGAGTCCAAGTCTCATAGGACGGTTAACAGTTGATATGAATGCAATTTTCACTAGTTTAAAACTCGTCTTCTGTCTGATACTAAACTCCCTCTTTCATATACTATCTTGTCAAAATTACATTTATGATTTCTGAAATGATTCGAAATACGGATGAATTCTTCTTGAAGTTAATGTGAGATCAAGTCCAAGTTTTCTGGCCATGATCTATTGTTGTAATTCTTCAATTTTTTCTATGGTCAATGTCTTGAGCTTGAATTTGGTTCTAGGGATGTGCTTACTCCTGTTTGATATGAATAATACCTGACTTTCAATTCCATCAGTGTGCAGTGTGACCCCTAGTTTGCTATTGAGTTTGAATTTGTATCTAAATGGTAGTAACTTCATGATTGTTGGTTATACTATTCCAATGTGTCACGCAATGACAACATTCTAAATAGTGAGATATTTACTTTTTCCATCTCTTTTTATTTCCCTTTTATTGTTGGTGGGAGATACTTTCAACTGTTTAAATGTGTTGGAAAGTAGATATTGTCTGACTATTGAACTTGATGCAGACCAGTTTAATGTACAAGATGGGGATACAGAAGGCTTTTGTTCCAAGGAGTAGATTTCGAGTAACCATATTCCCCGGACATATTGATCTTGCTCTGGTTGTTTCTCTGGTGGTTATATTTTTTGATGGACGGAAACTCTGGATATAGATTATCAACATTGTACAAAATAAGTTGCGACTCATTACATTACATTCTCCATTGTTTTGATTACAGAAGTGGAAATACTCCAAGGTCATTCCACGGAGACTTTACTTTTCTTTCCGGTATGCTACTCCAAGGTCGATCACACGCACTTTTTTACACCCTTTATGAGACAGTCCTACACTCCTACCTGTTCAATATTATTATTGTCTGCGCTATCATCAACTACCATTCCCTGCATTTCTGCCATAGCCCTCATCTAATCTAATCAAGAACTAGTAAGCGATGATAGTATACATGTCAAATTATGTTCCCAGCTCTTAATAGTGTGCTTTCATCTTCCTCATTCCATCCAGTTCCAGAAAAACGTCATATAATATGTTACTTTTTTTTTTTAACAAACGGCAATATCATTATATATATTAACACTTGATAATACAAGGATTAGTTACAAAATGGGGCATCAGCCCTCTCATCTTTCCTAGCTGCTTCTATCAACCAACTTGGGAAATCATTTACCTAATCTATGTCATTAACTAGCTTTATTGCAAAATGTTCTAGCATATGACTTGTTATATTATACGTTTTAGGTACAAAAGATATTGTGCAATACTCAAAACCTTGTGTTAGATCTTCAATGTCCTCCAGAATGGTTGCTAGAATACCATCCTGCACATTGTTGCTTTTGATTTGGTCAGTGGCTGTTTTGCAATCTGATAGGATTGCAATTTTCCTCCAGCCTGCTTCTCTTGGCATTTGGAGAGCCATTCTAATGGTTAAGGTTTCTTCCATTAGAGCTTCACCCTTTTTCTTTTCTACTATTCCCGTTGCTCTTATAATCTTTCTTGTCCAGTGCCTTGCAACTATTCCTTTCCCTATTCTGATCATCCTTGCATTGGCAGCAACATCTATAATAATTCTGATGACTCCTTCTAGTGATGGTACACTAGTCTGTTCATTCTGGTTTGGAACTACTCTTCCCTGCTTCCTTAGTGTTTCCTGTTGCATTGTCTCTTCAAATTCAATCCATTCTTGTTATGCCCTCAGAACTATGTCTCTTGCTTCTCCTCTTTGTTGTTCAAACACTGACTTGTTTCTTGCTTTCCATAACTGCCATAGGATGTTTGCAGTCATGCTGATTTGTTCCATGCCTTGTTCCTTTATTCCTGTCTGAGCTACAGCCTCTCACCATCTCCACATATTACTTTGGAGATCCCTCAGCCCTTCCCATTTAACTGGTGCTAATTTTCACACTATTTGGGCAATTGGACATTGGAAAAACATGTGTTCTATTGTTTCTACCTTCTCTCCACAAACTGTACATACATTGTCCCCTTTTCCTGTTTTTTTATGGAGTGCTTCTTTAACAGCTGCCCCATTTTGTAAACACTTCCAGATGAAGTGTTTCAACTTGTGCTTTAAACTCAGATTCCAAAGTTGCTTCCAGATGCTGTGTTTTCGGATTTCCCAGCTTGTTTTCTCTTTCAGATTCTGTCTTCTTCTGTCTTTATTGCTTTCCTGCACAGCAGTTGCATAACCTGTTTTTACTGTGTAGAAAATCACCAGAAGAACCTATCTTATCTTTTAAATACACTGAGAGGCATATTGGCTATTTGCTCTCTGTCTTTTTGATTAAAAACTTGCTGCAGGGTATCCTTATTCCATCTTCCTTCTTGTATTAGCTGGTCCACTGTTTACAAAAGGCAGTTTGAAGGGCATGTTGTTCATACTTTTCCTGATTTAAAGCCCATCACCTATTTGTCCTTTCATATGTTCACCTGCTTTCCATCCCCCACTATTTTCCATAGACCTTTTTGGATCAAGTTCCATGCACTATAAATACTTTTCCAGGTCCAAGAAGCTGATTGAGGAGGGTGTGATTCCAGAGCTTTAGGATCTCTTAAGTATTTGGCCCTAATCACTTTGTTCATAAGCAAATTTGGGTAAGAGATGATCCTCCAAAGTTGCTTAGCAAGTAAAGCTTCCTTAAAAGCTTCTAAATCTCTGAACCCCAGTCCCTCTTTCCCTTTGACCTCTGTTAGTTTCTTCTAATTTATCTAGTGTAATTTCTTTTCCTGCTGATTACTACCCCACCAGAAGTTGGCTATACTCTTACAAATATCCCTACACAGTCCTTTTGGCAGTTTAAAACAAGTCATGGCGTAGTTTGGCATTGCTAGGATTACTGACTTTATGAGTGCTTCTTTCCCAGCCAAACTCAGCATTTTGTTTCTCCATCTTTTCAGTTTGTTGGTCACTGCACTTTTAATGTAGTCAAACACTTGGTTCTTAGTCCTTCCTATTACCATTGGTAGCCCCAAGTATCTGCCATTAGTTGTCTCCTTCAAGTTTCCTAATTCTTCACAAATAACTTTCTTGATTGGGGTTGGGGTATTCCTATTGAAGTACACTACTGATTTTTCAAAATTCACCAGCTGTTCGGAAACCACTGAGCAAATCTTTAGCAAGTCTTTTACCTATTTAACCTTCTGGATTGTTGCTTTGCAGTAGATTAAAGAGTCATCTGCAAAAAATAAATGTGATATCTGCGGATTTTTCTGATACACTTTGATTCCTGTGATCATTTTTTGGTCTACCTTCTTGTTAATCAGATGAGACAATTCTTCTGCACAAATTAAGAACAGATAAGGGGAGAGGGGGTCTCCTTGTCTCAGGCTTCTACTGGATTTTATATATCCCACTTTTACTCCGTTAAGATTAAAAGAATAAGAAACTGAGGATATATAGGACATGATCAACCTAACAAAAATATGATAGAAACCCATGTGCATCATCATTCTTCCTATAAACTTCCATTCAACCATGTCATAAGCTTTAGACATATCTAATTTGAATGTCATGAATCCTTCTTTTCCCTTTCTTTTGTTTTTAAAAAAAATGCATCACTTCATGGGCAATGAGAACATTATCAATAATTTGTCTCCCAAGGACAAAAGTGGATTGGGTCTCACTGATACATTTGTTCAAAATTGTTTTGAGCCTATTAGCTAGTATTTTTGAAATGATTTTATACGAAGTATGTACTGAGTCAAATTGATAGGGTTTTCCCACCTTAGGGATCAGAGTAATCAGAGTTTAATTAACAGCCTTTAACATGTTACCAGTACGAAAAAAACTAACAACTACATTAAACTAATCCCTTGGGACAGATGATATGTCTATTATCCCTTTGGTCTCCTCATTTCTAGCCCATCTCTGATCAAAGTAGAATCTTTTTTTTTTGTTTTCTTGTAATTTTGGATTAGTATCCAATACGAGCATACTATGATCTGATGCTTCATTTTCCTGGTGAATACACTTTGCTCTTTCAAAAAGTTGGTATCAGCTCACATTTCCAAGGCATCTATCTAATCTTTCCTTTATTTCCTCCTTACCTTCCTACTGATTGCACCAGGTCCATGGTTTACGTTCAAAACCTATATCTACCAACTCATTTTCCCTTATGAACCTATTGAACTCATTAAAACTACACTCAAGTCTCCTTCTCTCTCCTCATTTTTCTTACCCAAACCTTATATCATTAAAATCCCCAACCATAATCCAATGTTTCCCCCTCCCTTTTTTTTTGCTCTAAAATCCTCCATTATTCCTTCCTGACATTCTCAGCTGTGCTAGCATACATCCTCACCAGCCACCACACACATCTTGACTCTATATCATTTATTTTTGCCTCTATGAAGAAACCCTCATTTTTTATGCTTACCACTTCTACCTCTTCCTTTTAGAACAATGTAAGACCACCTGATTTTCCACTGGGATTAATGACATGGCATTCATCAAATTTAATCTGTCTTTGGACCTTTTCCATTGCTATTTTTTGGTTTTTTGTCTCACACAAGAAGGCAATACTTGGAAAGTAGAGATTTATCACCTTCTTTAGTTGGGGAATTGTCAAGGTCCTCCCACACCTTGATAATTCCACACCAGAACCTTCATTTGCACTGTGAAGGCTCTGTTAGGGTTGTCTCCAGTTCTCCTTGGTTAGTTGTTTTCTGGTTTTGCCTTCTCACCTGTTTCTGCAGTGGTTCATCTCAACCATCTTCGTCCATTGGTTCTCCCTCCTCTTTTTCTGTATACTTCTTCCTTTAGCCTCTCTACTCTAGCATTTGAATGTTTTCCTTCATTTCCCCAAGTGGGATTCTTTTGATCCTATGAATATTTTTTTGTTGTTTTCTTTTGTCTTCCGATTTTGAGTTTGATGCTTGCACCTTCCTTTTTTGGTGCTACCCTTTCTGTTCTCCTTGCGTATTCTCCACATTTTTTGGTTGTTTCATGTTCTCTTTTCCAATTTCACCTGTTTGCATTTCCATGTCCATTTGGCCCTCTCCTTCCTTTACAAAGTCCTCATTCTCCTGTGTTTCTCCTTATTTTTCTTTTTCCTACTCTTTTTTCCTCCCTTCATTTTTCCTTCCTCCTTTATCTGTCCCTTCCTTATTATTTATTGCTACTTCGTCCCACATGTTTCCCACTTTCCTACTTGTTTCCTTCTTTCTCTCCCCTACCCTTCCTACCCCCTCTTCTATTGGCTTTCTCAAATCTTTTAGTTCCATCCTCTCTAATGTCCCGTGAACCTTTCTTCCTCCAGTCTTTCCTTCATCTGATGTTTGGGGTTGTCCCTTAAGGATCAGTTTCTTTTCATACTTGCCCCTGAGTAGGGACATCATAATGTTCCCTGCTCTCATCCATGGCCCAAACTGGGTTTCTCTGTGAGGTTGGTTGGAGTTCATTTTAAGTCTGTAATTCTTATTTCCATGTCCTATGATTCCACATTTGTAGCAGAAATCTAGACACCTCTCGTATTTGAATTCTATCCACACCATCACTCTATTTAGCTTCACAGTGGTCCCTCTTGCAAGTGGTTGTAGCAAGTCTATCTCAGCAAAAATCTTCATATGTCTCTCCTCTTTTCCACCCCCTGGTGGTAAAAGAACTTCCTTTACCTTTCTAAACATTCCTCCTATCTTTTTTTCCTGCTGCATTGCTCATCCAGTGAACTGGTAGGTTCCGGATTTGTATCTAGAGGCAGGAAAATCTAAAGCACTCAATATATTTTTTCAAAACCTACACACCATTATCTAATCACCAGAATATGGTTGTTCAAGATCCAAGGACCTCCAGATAGGACCTTCTTCCGTTCCTCCTACTTCTCCAACTGAAATTGAAACACGTTTGGGCCTATTTCAGTAACTCTCAAGTTTTTGGGATAACCCCAAGCATAATTGGTGAAGTTTTTAACTCCAGTGAAGTTAGTTATTTTTTCTCCCATTATTCTCCCTACTAGGCTATCTTTATAGTCCTGTATACTTTGTTCCACATCTGCACTGCTTAGATCTATTCCAACCACTTTCGTCTCTAACAGATCAAATCTTTGCAAGGCACTTTGCTAAAGCTTCCTCCATCTTCCCCAAAAACATGCAATGTTCCCACTACTATCTCAAAGATGGAAAGAAACTCCTGTTTAACCTAGGAATAAAAGGAAAAAAATAAAGCACCACAGAGACTAAAGACAAATGAGTAAACCTAATTAGTATTTAAGTAAACCGAAAAAAGAAAAACAAGGTATAAGGCCCTTCCCCCCCTCCCCCAACTGGGTTCCTGGACTTTCGTAGGTCTGAACTCTGTGCACATGAGCTTACTACTACTCCATGATAGGTGGATTTAGAGACGTTTGAAGAGAGAGGGAAAGAAAGAAAATGGACACTCAAGAGAGCTACAAAAGCAATTTTTGATCTGAAGAAACTACATACTATATTCTTTAATGATCCAGGCAATTAAGCAGATCATCGATCCGACAATCTTGAAACAGCAGAATTTTTAAATTCTGTATTCTTGAATTTTGAAAAAATGTTCAAAAGCTGGGCGAGAAAGTGAGAACAGAGAGAAGTGGGAAGCAGGTACAAAAAGTGGAAAGCTCTTACACCGAGGAGGGAAGTTCTCACTTTTGGAGAGAGAAGCTCTCACTTTTAGAGAGAATTATTTTTCCTTCTATCCTTGCAAGATAGATATATAATATGTTACTGGACAATGATCATTTTCGTAGTGGTTTCATAGCATCCTTAATCTTATATTTTTTACGAGTAATAATAAGAAAAAAAAGAGCAAAACCTTTACTTTTCATAAATCATTCCAAGAAGTTTGGATGGTGTTTTCTTTCTTCTTTTTTTTTTCTTTCTCCATTTGCTTCTTTTGTGTTCCTTATATATATATATATATATATATATATATATATTCTATGATCATATTCACACATAATCAAACAGATTAAATAATCATAAAATTAATATGTTGCATTAAAACAAAGTAACTTGGTTAGATTTTTTTTTTCTAAAATATGTATATTATTTGTGAGATTGTAAACGAAAGTTTTTTTCATATAAAGAAAATTAACTTTGCGAAGAGTTAGGCAATAATTCATGGTATGTAGCAAATTTCAATAAAGAATAAACAGGAAAAGAGAAAGAGAAATTGTACTTATTCTTCTTTTGAGTTTCAAACAAACAATAGAAAATAAGTAAAAAATTTTATTTATTCTTCTCCTTTTGGCTGAAATATTAAAACAATACTTGAGGTAAATTTTCCAAAACCTATGCAAAATCAGAAAAAAAAGAGAGAAGAAATTGGGTGGCCAAAAAGTGTGTGTGAGTGTGTGTGAATTTTTGTTTTGTTTTGTTTTGTGGGGAGTAAGTTTTTCTTTTTCTTCTTCTTTTTTTTCCCTAATACAATAAAGAACCAGAAGAAGAAAAGACAACGCATTGAAGAGAACAAAAGGCGGCGGTGACTGAAAGCCTCGCTAAGCTAATTGCTAACTCTGGAAACCCTATAAATATCCGACAGCGCCAATTTCTTCATCATTCTGTCTTCCTGCTCGACACTCGGGAGCTAAGAAGTGAGAACTTAGAAGCCCTATTCTTGTAATCTACCGCATCAATCGTAAATATAATTGAGGAAAGAAGGACGCATTCTTAGAGAATACGAGGAGTAGGGTCGAAGAAGAAAGAAACAGAAATTTTGGGAATAGCGAATGGGAAGGCCAAAAGGAGACGGAGCAAGAAGCAAGTCTCGTCCCTCTAGCAGCGGGTTGTCTTCTTGGTTCTGTTATCTTCAGGGTTTGTCTCGTTATTTATTTTGCGATGAAATTGGCTGTAATTTCGATCCTATTTTGCAGTCTTGCTGCGTCGCTATTGCCCTCAGGTGCTGCAGCAGTAGGGTTCGGAGGCTATGTGGGTAGCTCACGCGTCGATTCTTCTTTCTCGGCGGAGGCTCCTACTGCTTCTTTGGTAGGAGACTGGTTGTCTATCGCTATTTTCAAGCTCCCATGTATTTGTAGATATGGGTATATGTATAATGTTAAAAAAAGGAATAAAAAAAATCGTTTTTTGGTTCCCTCCTTTTAACAGGGAAGTACCTTGGTTAATGGTTGATGTTGAATGTCGCCTTAGAAAATGAGTCCCTTGAAAGTTCAGCATTAGCAGTTTTCAGGAACTTTCACAAATTTTGATCGGCCATTTGCCAATTCTGTTAACCTAAAAATTTTTTATTCTCTGTCTCCACCTTCTTATTATTCTTTTCTTTGCCCCTTGTTTGATTGGGCTTGTGATGACTCTTAGTTTGGGGATGAAATTGATAAAAACAGGATATAGATGGTGAAGTGGCACAACACTTGAAGAGACTTTCCAGGAAGGACCCCACCACTAAGGTAATGCTTGCATTTGCATCATTCTGTCTCGGCATTCCAGTTCTATACATATTTTGCCTAGTTAACTTTCTCTTGTATGTCTTACGAGCTCATCGTCTCTCTTGCTGCTTCATCAGCTTAAAGCATTAACGTCATTGTCTCAACTTCTCAAAGAAAAATCTGCGAGTGAAGTTGCTCCTATAATTCCGCAATGGGTACGCTACTACGTTTAAATCTAGATGAATGTCAATACATCTTCATCAGACTGGTTTTGATACGGTTATTACCGGTTTGTATCATGCTTATGGTTCCAGATATTACTTGGGTTAAGATAGTTGACATGCATGAATGCATCCAACTAGGCTTTTCTCTTGTATATTTGGTCTTAACTGGATTGACGTATGTTTCTATTTTTTTTTAGACTACAGTGGGAATGAAGAACAATCTTTTTTAAGTGGAACTCTAAAGAGCTGCAATTCTAGTAAATATAGTCCTTGTTCAAGTGGTAAAGGAATTAACGTTACAAAACGTATTAACAACAGACACTGCAATTTTTAGTGCTGCAAATCCTTCTGGTTGCAGTTCAACTGGGGACCACAAATACTTGGTCTATAATAAAAGAGAGCATAGCTGAAGCATAAATTTTGTGGAAGTGGTGGGAGGAATCTTTTGATTTGTACAGATTCACTCCGATGTCAAAGTGTTCTGCTAATGCATGGGTTGCATATTGGGTGCAAATTTAACTTCCGTATTGTGGTAAAAATAGCATTTTTTGGGGCTTAAAGTCATTTTTTTTTGCTATCTGTCTAGGCATTTGAGTACAAGAAGCTGTTGTTGGATTACAACCGCGACGTTCGGCGAGCAACTCATGATACAATGGCTTATCTTGTTCGTGCAGTCGGGTTTGTGAACTTGTTTTATGTGGATGAAGACTGTTTCACAAATTTACATTATTTTTTGTGTACTAAAAACATAATGATTTTTAAAGGTCATGATTTTTAACTGTCTGTAACTGGTCTATTTCTCTGGCTTCATGCTTGAGATGAATGGTGCTTGTTGGCAAGGTGACATCTTCTATGTATAATGCGGAAGGAATAAAAGATTTGGTCTCTTTTGTGCAACTCATGTCAAGTTACAGGAAATTTTAACTTAAAAAGTTTTTGGAATTGATAAAGACATTGCTAAACTATCATAGTTCTTGCATGCTTCTCTCCTCTATCAGAACTGAACCTCTATTATATCTGTTTATTGTATTCCTCTATCATTTAGTCTCATGAAGAGTACTTGAACAAAAGTTCATTAAAGATTCTAGCAGTTAATGTGTAGTTTCAAAAGGTTGACAAACCGCTATTCAAAAACAATTTCATGGTTGCACAATCTCAGAGCAGGAATGCCTTTTATGTAGAGCGTTGGAAGCAATAGCGAGAATGGAACTGCCCTCTTATGTAGGCCTGTAACTTACCTTTCTTGGTGGCTTGATGCTGAGTTTTGTGTTACATGGCTTACCTCTGAAAGAGATGTTCAACAAAACCAAGGGGAAGTTAATTTGCATAACTGATGAGAAACTGCAAATGTAGTGCAGGCATTTAGTCCAGTCAAAAGGATCATATACTCTCAAACATGATAAATGTATTGCAGTCCCTTTACTCATTTTTCTTCGTGTTCACTAATATATGATTGCATGGTGAAGGCCTGTGGTTCTTACCTTCTGTGTGTTCAGAATTTATTATTCTTGATTTATTGCATTACAAACTTTAACCTTCAATAATACACTTATGTGCTATAATACTAGGATGCCCATTTTGCATCAAGTCTTTGAATAATTTTTTTGCTCATTATTCTTCATTTATCCTTTTTCCAGAAGAGACTTAGCACCACATCTCAAATATTTCTTGGGACCCTGGTGGTTTTCTCAATTTGATTCCGTTCATGAAGTTTCTCTAGCTGCAAAAAGGTCATTTCAGGTTTGCATCTGTTTCTTGACGTTGTGGACTCAGTGAATTCACGATGCTGTTTGTGTGCATTACAAGTGGCGATAGGATGATACCCTTGCTTCATCTCTTGCATTGCCTATAACAGCTGTCTTTTAATTATCTCGTGCAAAATTATTCATTTTGTATTTTGTGCATGGTTTTTTAGTTTGAATAGATGTTCTTGTTTGGAATCTTTTTAACATTTATCTAGTTCCATCTTACCTGCTTGGATCTCTGCATCATTTCAGGACTAAAAGCTTCTCTATTTGAGCATTTTTTTATATTTGAATTTGTTATACATTTTATAACCAACCCAGTGATGCAATGAAGCTTCAAAATTATTTTTTTCCCTACCAAGAAGATATCTTTTGTACAGTTCTATTTCCTGTCACTTCGTTTGTTTGAACTTTCCTTCTTGTTTATCAAAAATTAATCCAGAAAAACTTGACTTTGCTTAATTCTGATCTTGGAAAAGGCAGCGTTCCAGCGCAGGAGAAAAGACTGGATGCCTTAATTTTGGGTACATCTGAAATTTTTATGTATATAGAAGAAAATCTGAAGCTTACACCCCAAAGTATGTCTGATAAAGTGACTGCCACCGATGAATTGGAAGAGATGCACAAGCAGGTACTGATTTATGTTCTCATTTCCGCACTATGATTCAGTTGCATTACCTGGTCAACTATATGTCAATAACTTGCCTGCTCCATGAAGAAACTTCTGCATTTTGCTCACAGTTATGATTCTCACCTCTGTGCATGTTAGAGCGAGAGTGAGAGAGCACAAAGACACCGTCTTTAATTGGGAATCCCTTCAGTTATTTTTGGAGTTCAAGTCTCCTGCTTAATATTATTTTTGTTAAACAAGGTCCAAGACTGAAACTTAGTAGTAGTAGTCAAAGATACTTGATGTGGTATTGGAGCGCTTCAGGCATTTGCTCTGCTCTACTTGATTGTCGAAGAGCAGAGATTCAGTGGTTGAATGGAGAAATTTCACCTTGAATTTGATGCAATTGAAATACCTTGCTTTGTGTATTAACAATCATGACTTCTTTGGTTGAAATTTTTCTTTTCATGTTTTATTATTTTTAAAATGAGATTGTGAATCTCTAATTCATCATTATAGTGATCTTCATCTTTTCAACAGATGCTTAAGTTCCTGTCTTATGATTAACATGCATCTTCATTTAACTTTACTTTGGACCTCCTTTGTGATCTGGTTGTTGTCTTGTTATTTCACCAGAACTCAATAACACTGTTCAACTCAAACACTACTAGCTTGGATGTCTTGGTTTTTGCGTTTGTAATCACCGATTTTCAATCTATTGCTAGGCCAAAGGGTAGGACTTAAGTTATGGGGCATAAGCATTAAATAGTACAACAGATGATGTTATATTGTATCTTATTTTGTCCCTGTTTTGAATTGTAGGCTTGGGTGTTTTCATCACATTTGTTTCTCTTTCTCTCTCATTTGTATTTTAGTGACATTACATTGTGATTTTATTTAAAAGGAATATTGAGCATTACTGTGATTCCGGGTCGTATATTCTGTAGTATTATTTTCCTTGTTCCTAATGGTGTGCATTTAATTATTGTTACTGGAGAACAGGTGATCTCATCTTCTTTACTTGCTTTGTCGGCTCTTCTTGATGTTTTGGTATGCCTACAATCTGAAAGAACCTGGTTTTGAAAACATAAAAGCTGAACCAAAGAATGCTTCAAAAGCTAGAGCTACTGCTATAGCTTATGCCGAAAAGTTGTTCTCTGCAAATAAGTATTTTATAGACTTTCTGAAGTCTAAAAACCCTGGTGTACGGTCAGCTACATATTCCGCAATGAGAAGCTTCATCAAGAACATTCCTCATGCAATTAATGAAGAAAATGTAAAAACTCTTGCTGTGGCAATACTTGGTGCTTTCCAGGAAAAAGATCCCACATGTCATTCTCCGATGTGGGAGAACAATGTTGCTATTTTCCAAAAAGTTTCCAGAAAGCTGGACATTGTTGAATGTTCAAAATGTCATTCTCAATTGCTTCTGCCATTTTCTTAAAAATGGGTGCTTGGCTCCCAACAAGTGTCATATCCCGCTTTTAATTCTGTTTTTAGATGCAGTACCTCCGAAGGCAATAGTTGGAGAGAAATTCTTTTTGATTCTTTAAGAACCTGTGGGAGGGAAGAAGCTTGTCTCATTCTTTAACTGCAGATCAACAAGCATTCTTTCTGGCATTGAAAGAGTGTTTTCTTTGGGCCTTAAGAAATGCTTCAAGGTGGGAGTTCAGCAATCTTTAGTTTACATTAAAATATGATGCTTCATGTTCATGTGGCGTTGTTCTTTGCTTTGGGCAATTTCCTCTTTTCTGTTTCATTTGTCATTCTTCAACTTTTTTTTCTGTTTTGTGGTTATAATCTTTTTTTCTGCCAGGTATTGTGATACATTAGATGCTATTCAGCATCTGCAGTATGCTCTTACTGACGAGGTCCTGTTGAAGCTTATGTGGTGTGAGTACTCACAGTTTGTTAGCCCAAAAGACAAGAGCGCAATTGTTCCTGGGGCTTCCCTGTTTCATCAGAGGATACAATTCAGACTTCCAATATGGAAAGAACAGAAAACTGAAGATGAAGTATCCAGTTGGTTACGAGCAAGATCTTGGGAAATGCATTGTTGAGATTCTTTCTGGTGTGTATTCTCTGGAAAACAATGTGCTTTCAGGTGTTCTGTTCCGTCTTTCAGAATCACTGCATCGAAATATTTCAGCAAATTGAGAGTTCTGGAAATGTTGAAGTAGTCATTAGATTTGTATTATTACTGGATCAGCATGTGGTGAAGAAAGGTGGAACATGGCCTTTGGATTGTTTGGTGGGGCCAACACTGGCAAAATCTTTCCCATTGATTAAGGAGCTTGTAAGTTGGTCTTGGAAACTTTTGGTATCCTGTTATTAAGTCAGTTGCGTCTCTTTTTTTTTTTTTTGACAAGTAGGAGAGAATGCATTTGCCAGTGAATTTCGGAAGGCTGCCCACTTTGAAATATTATCTTGGTTGGTCTGTTTCAAACCTCTTAAATGTGGTGTTGATTTCGCGAAGCTTCTAATGCGATCTCATAATTATTGTGGTCAGTTCATGGCATATTATTGCTGCTACTTAGGATAGAACTTCACTACATTGTGTTAAAACTTTTTGTTAACTACCTTAAATCATGAGAATCAAAGATATTGTAGGTAAACAGTTTGGCTTTTTAATATTAGTTGTAATAAGAATAGATGGTTTTCATTTGATTGTTTCTACTGAATACTACAGTTTCAGCCATCTGTAAAACCTTCATGCTGGGGATGTATGAGATAGTATTTGAACTTCTAATTGTGGCATTTCAATTTGCCTTTTATCGTATGTTTAATGTTGTTTGAATATTTAATCGTTCTTATGCCTGATTTTGCTGACTCCAGGACCCACCAGATGCTTTGAGATTTATGGCTGCTGTAGCCTATGTATTTGGACCTCACAAGATAATTCAAGAGCTTATGGGCATTGAATTGGGAAAAGAGCAGTTTTTACAAGCTTTCAATGAAATATTTATTCCTTGGTGCTTGAAAGATTGGAGTGCGTCTACCAGCGCCAAATTGGATTTTTTGCTTGCATTAATTGACAGTGAATGTTTTACAGAGCAGTGGAATAGTATTGTTACATATGCCATAAATCCAAAGGATAGCACTTTGAGGACTTCGGATTCCAAAATACCTGTCCTGGCAGTGCTCATGGAGAAGGCAAGGGAGAGACTTAGAAAGGCGAATACTCTACAAGGTTCCCAACCAGAGGACTGGCAACACGAGTTTCTAGACATTGCTGCACTATCTGTTGTTAATGCCAACCCTCCCTTTGGAACTTCTGATGCCCGATTTCTACGGTATGCAGATTATGTCTGTGTATTGTTCTCTCCACAGGACTAAATGTTTCATAATAGTTGGGGGTTTGATATTGTTTGGGAAACTTGAGCATGTCCTTTATTGTTTTCTTGCACTTCTAATCAATTAACCGGCCACCCTTTTTTTACTGGGTTTTTGGTACGAAGAACCATGCACATTGAAAAAAAAAACTGTTGTACTGCATTTTTTTGCTTTGTAAAGTATGCGAAAGACATTGATATTATACAGCAATAATGTCGTGTTCTAAAGGGAAAGAAAAGTTTCCATGACTGAAGCTGGTTAACTAATGGATGAGGCTTTCTCTGTTGTGGGTTTTACACATACGACATTTCAGCATAACTAATGGATGAGGCTTTCTCCATTCCTATGACTCTTTCTTGGTAACCCCATCGTTTATGTTATTGTCATGATGCCAAATTCCTCATTTTTATAGGGGATTGAATTTCCAAATTCTCCTATTTCAGGAGTATTATTTGTGGGAGATATGAATTTATTTGCTGGTAATGTAGTGTCATAGCTGTGATTCAGAAGACATCCCCCTCCCCCCTCCCCCATAAAAAATTTCTGAGTCTATATATATAGAATATATGAATTTATTAACAAATCAAAACCTTTTTCATCCAAAAAAAGGACGAAAGAAATTCCATAGGTAGGGTCACCACTTTTATATTTTAGCGGTCGGAAGGTACTGCTTCGTTGACAGATCTGCTTCCTCGTTTTGCTTCTAACTTTTCTTGCTTGCCTTAAGGCTTAGTGTCCTTTTTGCTAGGTCGAAAGATCTGATCCAACAAAAATCCCATCCTGCATATTGAGCATTTCCCCCCACCCACCCAAAAAAAAAAAAAACTAAAAAAAGGAACAACAAAAATAGACACAGGAGAGAAGAAAAGCCCTGTCGCATGCCTGTGGCTTCATATTTGTCATGGTTCTTTTCAAATATATATGCCTCATTTGTTGTTTCTACGAGTAAATTTTACTTTTTGATCTTTTCTTTTTTTTTTTTGAGTAAAATTTTTTTTTTTTTTTTTGCTGTTTTCCTTGGACATCTTTTTGCAGATCTTGTGTCTTTTCTAGAAGTATTATAAAGTAATATCTCTCCCTCTGTCTAGATGCCTGGTTTGTTCAAAAGTTTTTTTTTTAATTTCCATATATATGGATATATTTGCATATTTCTTGTTGCATCATCTGTATATTCAGCGGCTTCTCTTCAAATTGTGTGCAGTGCTCTTATTGGTGGGGAAACCAAAGAAGAAAGTTCCTTCATCTCCAGAAATACATTAAGTCTGATATTCAAGGAAGTACTTAGAAAGCTGCTGACTTTCGTTGCAGATTCAACTTTTGCATGGGTCAAGTGTGTGTGCTCTCTGATTCCTTGTGCAGGAAAATTGTCAGAAGTTAGATGGAGATCTTCTAACCATGTTCTTGAGGAAGCTAATTTTGCTCTTGAAGTACTAACTGGTAGTTTCTTCTGCTTGAAGAAGTTAGATTGTGAAATTGAGATGATTGCTGGTATACTGGGTGCTATTTTTGTCATTGATTCGGAGTATAATAGCATAAGAACTGTTATCAGTGGTGAGCTTGATGTTGAATGCATGGAGCAAGTGAATATGAGGATGCCTTTCTGTGAATCTGTGCATGCTTTTTGCAGTAATATAAGCTGTTTAAAGAGCTTCAGCCTTGAGATCCGCAAGAACTTGAGGAGCATTTTGGTTCATATGGGAAGGTGGGCTGTACTTAAGGAAGATAAGTTAGACATTGACAAAATAACCTCTCTATCCTGCCTATGGTTGCTTGAAGTCATGGAATGTCTATGCTTAGACCAATTTGAGGAACAAATGTTGTTAGATGAGTTTTTGGGCAGAAGTGATTTCTGGCCATTGTGGATAATGCCAAATGTCAATTCTCAAGAAAGATCAGCTGTATTGAACACTGATTGCACTTCTGTCGATGTAAGTGAAATTTGCTAAGTTTTTTTCCATAAACTACATATATCATGTGATTTTGCATTTTGTGTTCATAGGTAATGTCTTAGCCTATTAATAACAAGCTCTTAGACTGATGATTTTTTTTTTTTTTTTTTTTTTAGTATTGTAATATTACATGACCATGGTGATCTGGATCTTCTGACATTGAGCTTCAGCTAGTTAAACATTCATGACCCTTGCTGTTAACTTCAGTCATCCCTTTCTCTGTTGCATCCGTTCGTGTGTCAAAATGTAAAGGGTTAAATACAAAAAACCCTCCTGTGGTTAACCAAATGTTCACCTTAACTCCTTATTGTTTAAAAACCTACATTAAACCCCCTTGTGCTTTAGACTATAGTGAAATGTTAAATTTTGTGTTACATGTAACAGTGTTAAAGGTTAAATTGACAAATTCACATTACAAAAGTTAAGACTCTCTTCTTCTTCTCTTTCTTTCCATACCCCCCCCCCCCCTTCCAATTCTTTTTTCGTTTTCTTTTTTATTTGTTCTGACTCCTCACATATGAACCTCCTCTGCTAACCTAGACCAACCATTTTCACAACCAGCAGACTTGGACCCAATGGGAAGGGGTGGCTGGATTGTTTAGAGAAACCATGAGAAGGTGGGGTGGCTGAATCAGCAAATTTTCTCTTTTTTTCCCCAATACTTCCCTGGTAGTTTGAGATGAGAAGCACTCTTAAAAAAAACTCTCCGGTCAAGTTGTTGGGCTCCAAAGTCCAACATGCTTAAAATCCGCATGCACAATTGTCTCCAATCGCAAAGAAATATCTTGGTCATGATTATAGCTTCGATTGCATCACAGTTCAGGAGCAATTACTGTCTTGTTAAATTGAGTTTTTATTACAAAGCTTGGACAAGGCTTGCTTGGTGCTGCAATGGCAAAACATCTTATGATGGCTTCTTGTAATTGCTCGAACAGCATTGATCATTTCTGGTCATTGACTAGTTTTTTCATTGTGCTTTTTGAGTCACTGACCAGTTTTACGAAGTTTTCACTTTTCTCAGTAATAATGTTATGGTGTTATGAAATTTTTGTACAATTTATTATGACCCTTCGGGAGATTTCAGGCTCTACTTAATTAGCCGAATAGCCGCTTGACACTCTGGTTTTCCACAAAGTAGCGGTATATTTTTCATGTAATTTTGTAACCATTGGTGGTGGCTGCCAGCATCAACTATGCTGGCACACAGCGTAGTGCAAGAGACATCTCTGGATCTTGGTTGAAGAAGAAGATTGGAGAGGAAGAGTAAGGTTTTTTTGGTGATATTCTATTGCTACCTAAAGTCAATCTGGAATCATAGTTTGACCCCAGATTTTCTTTAGAATCTCATTTAACCTTTAGCTTAGAGGGCAACTTGATAATTATATCATTGTTTTCATTAAAAATTTTGACTATTTTCATTTGTCTGTTAAATTGGATGGAAAAACTAACGGTTTCAATTTTCTTAAAACCATAAGGGGTAAATTGTAGGTTTCAAACCATAGGGAGTTAAGGTGAACATTCGCTGAACTATAGGCGGGTTTTCTGTATTTAACCCAATTGTAAATGGTGGAATTCATGTCTGGTCTCTGTTGTCTAAGTTCTGAAGCCTTTGATAGAGGTGAATCCACCAACTTGTATTTTGCCACCCTCAAATCTTGTAGTACAAATTGGTGTGCTAGTTTCTATGTTTTACTTAGGCAGTTGCGGAGTTATTGCTGACCTGTCTGTGGGTTACACTGAACAAATGATGACTGCAAGTTTTGAAAGCTTACTTACGGAATGTTGCAGGAATCTCGAAACCAGAAGTTTGTTATTTTGATTGACAAGCTTATATCCAGAATTGGATTTCATAGAGTTATTGCTGGTGCTATTTCTCACGATTCTCCAACTGTGTCTGAGGAGCCTACTGTAAATCTGACAACCTCAGAGGTTTCTTATTCTCGTGCCTGGCTGGCTGCGGAAATATTATGCACCTGGAAATGGCCTGGTGGTAGTGCTTTTAGCTCGTTTTTGCCTCTCCTAAGTGCTTATGTAATCAGTCAAGATTATTCTCCTGCTCATGGCCTTTTAGATTCTATTGTTTCCATTTTGCTTGATGGTGCTCTTATGCATGGAGAAAGTAGTGAACTGACTCCTGGAAATGTATGGCCTGGGTTGTATCATGAGGCTGAGAGTATCAGTGAGCCCTTTCTAAGAGCGCTCATAGCATTACTCTCTACTCTTTTTCAAAAAAATATATGGGGAAAGGACAAAGCTATGTCATTTTTTAGGATGCTTCGAGAGAAGCTCTTTATTGGTGAAACAGTGAACTTCAATTGTTTGAATGTTCTTCCTGCATGTATGGAAGTTTTTATAGCACCGCTGAGCATTGCTTCTGATGCATCCCACAAAAGCGACCAGCCTGATGATTTCATGGAATGTGAGCTACATGTTACCATTGTGGACTGGCTCAAGAAAACTGCATGCTTCCCTCCTCTAAATACATGGCAAAGTGGAAAAGGTATTAACTCTCTGAAAACTTTATGATGCTAAAACTTTGTAATGATATACTCCCTCCACTTCAGTGTCCTAGTTTCTTGGAACATAAAGTTCAGAATGAGTTGAAAGTATAAATTAGATACATGACTAAGTCAGGAACATGCGAGGCTGCCTCTTGTTAAATGAAAGCTAAGCAAAAAATTAGTAAGTGGGGAGGATGTTGGACTTCTACCTATTTTTGTTTACTTAAGTACTTAATTGGAACAAACAAAGTAGTGTTTAAAGTTCCAATTTAGTGGAAGTGCATTATCTTCTGTAATTAAGCCATTGATTTTTGGGAACAGCGACTTGTCAATGGCAATTTGTCACATTGATGAACTTTCTGATTTTCACCTGTTGGGTAGAGCATGAAGTGGCAAGTCCTCCTTTTGTCCAAATTAGCAGCGCATGAATAGCCATAGTTCTTACCAACTAAAGAAAGAAAAGCCAAAAATATGGGTGTTTAATAGTTTCTTGTATTTAATTTTTCCAGTTTCTGTTTCAAATGGCACCCTGATTTTATTGCAAGTACCTGATTATGTTGTGCAGATATGGAAGGTTGGTTTCAGCTAGTTTTATCCTGTTATCCTGTAAGTGCAGCAAAAGGAGTGAATTGTATAAAGAAACAAAGGAGTATTGACTCTCTGGAGAGAGGTCTTCTTTTTGAATTATTTCGGAAGCAAAGACAAAATTTTGGTGCAGCAACTTTGATTAACAAACTGCCCATGGTCCAAGTTTTATTGTCAAAGCTTCTACTGGTTTCAGTTGCTTATTGTTGGGAGGATTTCAATCAAGATGATTGGGAGTTTGTCTTGTATCGCTTAAGACGGTGGATCGAATCCACAGTTGTGATGATGGAAGAAGTTGCTGAAAGTGTGAATGATGCTATTACAAGCAGTTCAACTTGTAGTGATTTGGAAGCTACTTTAAACAAGCTTATGCTTACAGCTTCAAATGTAGACCATTCTGCTATAAATATCGCAAGAAATGCTCTTGCTGCATTTTCTTTGTTTTGTGGCCATCTTGGGAATGAAAACAATGAACGGGAAGATAATTTAAACCCATTGAGGAATGACAGATGGGAGATCATGAAAGATCGAATTTATGAGTGTATTCTTCGTCTGTTTTTTTCTACTGGTGTTGCTGAGGCGATAGAAGGCTCTTTCTGCAGTGAATCTTCATCTTTTATAGCAGCATCTAGGCTAGAGGATTCGCAGTTCTGGGAGCTAGTTGCTTCATCTGTTGCTGAGTCATCATCACACGCAAGAGACAAAGCCACAAAATCAGTTGATATGTGGGGACTAAGTAAAGGGCCCCTTGATTCCTTATATGCTATCCTCTTTTCTTCAAAACCCCTTCCTCATCTGCAGTTTGCTGCCTATACTTTTCTCTCTAGTGAACCTATATCACATGTGGCTTTTCTAAGTGAAGAATTTAAAACATCATGTGATGAAGATACTTCCAGTAATCAGGGTTCTGTCCTTCCCGATTTGGCTTCAGAACAGAATTTCCATTTGAGGGACGAAATCAGTTTCATGTTTGAAAGATTCCCCGTGAAGTCATTGATATGGATTTATTGTCCTGTAAACGGGTACGTAGTCTTTTAATGTACGACAAAATATTAAAAGCTGCTTTTGCATGTATAAATTTGGTACTTTGGACCTTGGATCCACCTCCACTGTACTCAAGGCATCCTTACCTAGCCTAAATGGAAAAGAAAATATATGATGCATACAGCAAATGACTTGTGGGAAAGTTAATTTGGCATCATTTACAGATTTTATGTTATTTCACAGGTAAATCTATTTGTTATTTGGTCTTTGTTGCTATCACATCTAGTGTCTTTGCCGTCGTCAACATCTGCAAGGGAGAAAATGGTTCAGTACGTGCAAGATACTGCTGATTCAACAATACTGGATTGCATTTTCCAACATATTCCATTGGAATCGTTGGCTGGGTCCAGCTTGAAAAGGAAAGAACTTCCACCTGCTGTGTCAAGGGCAGCAACAGCTGCTGCACATGCCATCACTACTGGTTCAGTATTGCTTTCTGTAGAAACTCTTTGGCCTCTTGAAGCAGAGAAAATGACTTCATTGGCTGGTGCAATATATGGTCTGATGCTCTGCATGCTTCCAGCTTATGTTCGAGAATGGTTTAACAGTATACGTGATCGCTGTAGGTCATCTATGATTGAATCCTTCACAATAAGATGGTGCAGCCCTCTGCTGATAAAAAATGAGCTAAATCAGGTGTGTCGCAAATCACTCCAATCTTTTGAAACTACTGCTCTGACCATTTCAAAATGCTGTTCCTATTTCAAAGTTACATGAATACTGGACAGAGTAGCGATGTTGAGGCCTGTCCTAGGTAACTTTAATCACTGAGGAATGTGTAAGCATTGAGAAAGGCTTACAAACTTAAAATTAGAGTTGTCTTTTCAAGTGCAGTGGGCAATGAAGTGGAAACTGACTGTATACTGCTGTCATAAGCCCCTTAGAAACTAGTGGTCCATTTAAATTCAAGAGGGAGTATGTTTGTGGGTAAGGAAGAATAAGCTTATTATGGAAGTTTACGTGATCGTCATTCCTTCTGCTTTTGTAATGGCTGAGCAAATCCAGCAGTATCCAACGACCTGATTGCTGACCTTTTTCTTAAATAATAATTTGGTTCTTTTAATGAAGCAAATTTTCCCTGATCTAATACTACTAGATGATGTTTGGGGTTTCTGCCTATGCTTGATAACATTTTTTTCAGTATCTAATCCAGCCTATATGTCCATCTCGTTGACTATGGAATAAATTAAGGAATATAAACCTTGAATCTGCAGATCAAGAAAGCTGATTTTGCTGATGAGAATTTCTCAGTTAGTGTGAGTAAATCCGCCAATGAGGTCGTGGCTACCTACACAAAGGATGAAACAGGCATGGATCTAGTCATTCGACTTCCTGCATCGTATCCGCTTCGATCTGTCGATGTAGATTGTACTAGGAGCCTTGGCATTAGTGACGTGAAGCAGAGAAAGTGGTTAATGTCAATGATGTTATTTGTTCGCAATCAGGTATCTCCTATAAGATTCAATTCATCTAATTTTCCTGTGAAATTGCTTATTGGCTATGAAATGGTTTATAAGAAGTGAGAGTTGTTCAATTAATCACTAGTCCCATATTAAACGCGGGAGGTATTTGATGTTTGTTTGAAGAATTCAGTTTTTCTTTCAGTATCTGAAAGTACGAAGTAATAGTTTTTCACTTGCCATTCATCTGAGATTATGTGATTCACCTAATGTTGCTTGAGCAATACTGTATTTGTTGACACTTATTATAATCAGCCATTACTTGAACGATTGATTTTCATCAGCTTGCAACTATGGACCTGATAATCTATTTTTTCCTGTGATGCAGAATGGTGCCTTAGCCGAATCCATACGAATATGGAAAAGCAACTTTGACAAGGAATTTGAAGGTGTGGAGGAGTGTCCCATCTGTTACAGTGTCATCCATACTTCTAACCATAGCCTTCCACGCCTAGCATGCAAAACCTGCAAGCATAAGTTCCACTCAGCCTGCCTCTACAAGTGGTTTTCGACTTCTCACAAGTCTACTTGCCCATTATGCCAGTCTCCTTTCTGATCTCATTGAGTTCAAGCACAAGACTGGTTACCATCGAGCCTGCCTTGGAAGGGATTTGCAACTTCTCAAAGAAGCTTTTTTGTCCAGTTTCTTTGATCTTGATGCATAAGGAATTGGTTTTTGATCTTGCACCCGTAGACTAGTTTATTTGTAACCGAAAAAAAAAAAAAAAAAAATGGGCTTGAGGCAGGATTAGTAGACCTTGAAGAAAACCAAGCTGTGAGCTTCATGAGTGGGTAAATACTTTCATTACCACAAATGGTTTTCCTCACCTTGTCAGTGAAGTTCAGCGGAGAAAGAACACTGATATATATTTTGAGAACCCTGAGCGGAGAATATTGATATAGATTTTGAGAACCCTGTCTGGCTTTGTTGGAGACTCAGTATACCTGGAGATGTAGAAGCTTAGATATAGCTTCGTAGAGCAGAATGTTCTGGAATGATAGTTTCTGGCAATCCTAGAACTGGAAGCGAGGCACATCTGGTTTAAAGTGACAATACTGTAGCAAAATTTGTCCCAATCAGTTTTATGTACAATAGAGATGGATTAACAGCCCAAAGTTGTAGGAAGAACGTTCTGTGGTGGCTTTTTCTTTTCTTTTTTTTTCGAAAGGTCTTGAATTTGGGATCTTTCACAGGGAAAAATGCACTTTTCATTCTCAAAGCTTGGGTGATTGTCCAATTGCATCCTCAAAATTTCACCCCAAACACATTCCATCCTCAAAGTTCTATAATTTTGGCCAATTAAGGACAATTGACGGGAAATGGCAAATTGATCGTTAGAACTAACGGTTTTACCCAACAAAAAATGGGTAAATTGAATAGAGCCATTTTTAACGGAACAATTGCAACGGCAACGGACGAAAAGAAAACTCCATTTTTCTCTTTCTTCCCTCTGCCTTCTTGCAACCCCAAAATTTTTTTGCCAATCTCTGGAGCTTTTTAAACATTTCATCCTCAGCGCATTTGGCAGTGGTCCTGAAGTCTCATTTTTGTCTAATGAGGAGCAGAAGTTCTTAAGTCTCCAGTGGTTCATCAACTCTATTCTGCAACTGTGGGTTGAGAACAAAAATGAGCACCTGTTGGCGCGGCGAGAATCCGGGAAGAAGATTCCTTGGTTGTTCTCTGTGGCCAGTAAGAAATATTTGTCTAAAAATATTGGTCATTCAATGTATTAATTTAGCTAACTAATTTCTGAAAAATATCATTATTGTTATGGTAGAGACCTGAGAGATGCAGGTACTTTGAATGGGTCGATGAGCCAATTTATCCAAGAGAGAGAGTTCTCATCCCTGGTTTGCTGAAAAAGATTAACAAAATGGAAGAACAAGTTGAAAGAATGCGTAAAAGGGAGAAATTTTTTATTACGATAATTGTGCTTTTGGTGGTTTTGCTAGTACTGAGTTGGAGCAGTAAAAGTGAGGGAAAAGCAAAGGGAGGCAAGTTGCTGCTAAAACTGGAGTGATTTTGCTAAAATTGTAGAAGAACATTTTGAAACTGGCCTTGTTTGTTGTTGGAATGAGAGTTGCATTTTTCCTTATGAAGTAATATCCAATTGCAGGGTATAGAAAGGGACTTATTTTGTTGTACATAGGTTCCAAATGAACTCTGCAATTTATGTAAAAGGTGGGATTTAGGAAGGGAAATGTATTTGGCAACAATGCAATTTATGAACTCTGCAATTTATTTTGTTTGTAAAGCTATGCGTTGAGTGTAAGAAAATGGTCCTTGTCAAAGTGTTGTTCCTATCATATATATAAAATGGCCATGAACTGATAAACCACATGTGCTGATAATACAAACAGATGCAAATAAACCAAACTGGAAAACAAATGCAAATAAAACAAGCTGGAAACCAAGCTGATAAACCAAGATGGTCCCACATGTACTGATAAACCAAGCTGAAAAACAAATGCAAATAATACAAACAGATGAATATGAAAACAACTGCCATATATATATCATAACTTCAATACAATTAAAGTGCATTCCAAATGAAATAAAGCAAACTACATGACTGTTGTTGAACATGGGTCCATAAACGAAATAAAGCAAGCTATCACATTACAGCCTGCACTTCCATAATTACTAGGGAAGGCAAAAGTTGAAACAACAAAAGTCATGTTAATTACAAAAGCAGCAACTTGGCTTGAACAAAAGCAGCAACTATTCAGCATGTTGTTTCTCCTATCACAGTAGTTTCTCCTTTCCCTTCGATCTAGATGAACTAGGAACACTTAAATCTGCCTTGGCAGCAGCAGCAACATGCATATGAACATTTCTAATCCTGAAGGGCATCTCTACTTGTTCTTTAGTTTGTGTTCTGGCTTGTTTGGTGCTATATTTGACTTGAGACCTTGACAGCCCAAACACTTCGTACATTCCTGGTCCACTTGATCTGGGGCAGAGGATGTTATGTCAATCTCAACCAGTGGCTCATCATCCTGTTGATGTTTAGTGTTTGAATAATCATTACAAACTGCAGCTGCAACTCTTCTTGTACATTGCTGTCTCTTCTGCACAAAACAGTGAGGTAGCAAAAGTCAAATTGCATAAAGACAAAAATCAAAAAATGTAGAAGGTTTTTCTACCCTTTTATTTGAAGACTCAGCAGCAGGCTTCTTGGTTTTCCTTGTTCCCTACAGTTTAAAAGGAAAACATGTCATTTATATATCAAATAGCAAAGATAGATGTAACAAGTCATCAAGACAACTTACAGTTTTTTTCCATCTTGGCTTGCTGGATTGTTGGTAGAAGCAGCAACTTGGCTTGAACTAATATCAGTTTCTGCAACTTCTCCATCTTGAACAGCTTTGAGAAGCTTGCAGGATCTCATATTATGTCCCCTTTGATGATAGTATCTACACTTGTTAATCTGTCCCACTTTTGTCACATTCTTCTTAGTTTTTTCCTCGGCTTGTTGAACCTCCTCTGCACTTCTCCTTCTCAACTTTTTAGGCCTTCCAGGTGCTCTCCCATATAAGGGTGGCAAAGGACCTTCACCAACATCAGTAAGCCCCCATTCACTTTCTCCATTCATGGGACACACTGATCCTTCATAGCACTTCATATATGTCTCCACTGTATATCATTTTGAAACATATAGCAGAGAATCCTTTTTAGCCATCCACAATGCAGCAATGGCATGGGAACAGGGAATACCTGTTAGTTCCCATTTTCTGCAAGAGCATGTTTGCTCCTTGATGTTCACTGCATATTGGTCACCATATGGGCAGCTGACTTCATAAAGATCATCATTTGACTTGAATGGAAAACAGTCAGGTGCTCTATCTATATTTTTCTGCATAATGTGAAGAATTCTGGGGCAGTAAGGATAAGTCTGCCACTTCTCTTTGGCCAAATCCCTACTTTTTTGTATTCTCTGCATCATGTACAACCGTATTGTTTCAAACATTTCAATTATTGGCTTCTCCCTAGCATCAAGAATTTTGCTGTTGAAGCACTCACATATATTATTCAATAACATAGCACATTTAGGATGAGTGCTAAAGTAAGCTCTGCTCCATTGACTTGGTGGTTTGTCATCAAACCACTTGGCTGCCTCTACATCAATTTCAGCCATTTCTTCCATTCTGCTAATAAATTGGGCTGGTGTTTTTGCTTTGGCAATAGTCCATAATGCTCTTCTCAAACCTTCTCCTTTGAAACCAGCAGATGAAAAATTATTGTGCAAGTGTTTCACACAAAATCTGTGGGTTGCACTTGGGAAAATCATATCACATGCTTCAATTAGACCTTTTTGTTTGTCACTCATTACTGTCCACTCATAATCCTTTTCAAACTTCAAATCTTCTCTCAATAGTTTGAAGAACCAACACCATGAGTCCTTACTTTCACCCTCTGTTGCAGCATATGCAATTGAAAAAATGCCATTATTGACATCAACTCCAACAGCTGCTAGCAAAACTCCTCCTATTGATCCTTTCAAAAAAATGTCATCTACTCCAATAAATTGCCTACATCCAGTTAGGAAACCATGCTTCACTCCAGCAAAATAGATGTACAACCTCTCAAATTTGCCTTTCCCTATTTTTGAGTCTTTAAAGCCATCAACAGTTTTCATTATGACAGTGCTACCAGGGTTGGATCTTAGAATTTCATGCATATAAACTCCTAATTTGCTGTACTGGTCTTTTGCACTGCTCTGAACAATTTTCATTGCTTTTCTCCTTGTCCTATATGTTTGATTTTTTGTGAAGGAGCACCTATTTTCTTTCATTATTGTCCTCCTAAAATACTTCAAATCTAATTTAGGATTACACCTAAACTCTTCACAGTACTTCCTAGCTACCCATCTAGAATGCACAAGAGGGTTATCATATGTAAAACCACATGTGTGATGATCTTCAAATGTTCTTATTTGAATAGTTCCATTCCGACTTAACTTTCTAGCATATATAACTCAATTACATTCACTATTTCTGCATCTAGCCCTCACCCTCACTATATCTTGTTTCACAAACTTACAAGGCCTGCCTTGTTTCACACTATAATTATGTACAGCAGTCTTCAAAAGTTTCAAGCTAGTAAAGGACATGTACAGCTCTAATTTTGGATTGTCAATATGTTTAGGATCAAAAGTACGAGACCTCAATTTAGACTCTTCATCATCAGACTCATGGATGCTTTCAAAATCAGATTCAGAATCAGAAACCTGCTCTGTTTCATCAGAATCAGGAACTTTCTCTGTTTCATTCAAAGGATCAGGAACCACATTTTCTTTCCTGTGATTGTCTACCCCCAACCATTCAGCATTTTTGTCAACATTATCATGAAATATACCATCATCAGCATCATCACCTATTTCATAATCTGAATCAATAGCTGAAAAAAAAGTCTCATCACTTGCATTAGAATCATTATCATAATTATTAGCAGCACACCCTCCTTGACCTTCATCCCTAATATTATTGTTACCATCACCATTTTGGGGTTCATTTTCTGTCTCATCTACCTCATACGGATCATAACCAAGTTGTTGCACTAGAATTTCATGAAAGGATACTTCAAGGTATAAGTTAACTTCCTTGGTTGGTCCAACATCCCCCTTAACATAACCATTCAACTCCCTACTGCTGTCTATTCTCCTAAAGGTGTTATTTTCCCAACCATAGTACACCTTATGACCATATACACCAGCACTCTCAGTTAATCTATCCACTTCGAAAACACTTGGACCTATACTCTCAACATAGTCAAAAACACACAAATCTCCACCTTCGTAATGGGGATCAGGAGTATATGAAATGAGGCCTCCATGGTGACATCTTAATGTAATAAATGTGCTGCCCGTTTCTGGTTAAAGAAAACAATATATATCAGACTCTTCAAGAAAAAAAAAGTTTCATCATTTCAGCACAACAAACTGTTTATTAGGCAAAATAAGGGACCACACAATAACTACCAAACAAGGACCACTTTAACATTTTTTCCATACACATGGCCGGCAAAATAAACCAAGCATTATTGTTTATTAGTCACTCTCACCACAAAATTATAGTCAAGCAGCAACTATCATCAGACATAAGGGACCACATTCACACTACAATAATCAAATCAAGACAAATTTTTTAATTTATTTATACCTCATGCAAATGGCCAGATCTGGAAAAAAAATAGCCATAAATTATAGTGGGGAAAAAGTACAAACACAAGGGACCACATATCAGGTTTCCTTCTCCAAAAAAACACATATCTTTATGCAATGTAGTTGTTGATTTTGGGTATAAATACCGTAATTTGGGGGTGGACAAATGTGGAGCTCTTTCTTCTGCAATGTCATTTTTTTCTTCACCCAAAATGCTCCACGGATGCCGTCTATGCCCTCCTTCTTGCCAGCAGATGCTCGAAAAGTGGATGAAACGATTGGCCAAACAAAACTTTTAGGGCTGAAGAATGGAGAAGAAAGAAGGAGAAGACTGAAGCTTTTTTTCCCTTTTGCTATTTTCCAAATTTTCGTTCGTTAGAAAAAGTGGCTCCAATTGGATCTGACCCGGTTATATTGGGTATAAAGTTCGATCTGACGGATCGTGCTTCTCACGTGCAAAGTTCCGTCCCAATATTTAATTTGTCCTCCATTTCCCGTCAATTGTCCTTAATTGGCCAAATTATGGAACTTTGAGGATGAAATGTGTTTGGGGTGAAACTTTGAGGATGCAATTGGTCAACCACCCAAACTTTGAGGATGAAAAGTGTATTTTTCCCATCTTTCACATATACTCTCTTTTTCTGTACCATCCAATCCATCCTTCCCCTTCATCCTTCCCTTTATGCATCGTGGAGTTTACAATGAAAATCTCTCAATGGTTCTCCGATCTATTTGATCTTCTGCAATAGAATGCACTTGATGTGTTTTGCTTCTTGGTATTCTTGCTTCCCAATTTTTCTTCCTAGCCAATATTCTCTATATTTGTTTTTATTCTTTTTTCAAACAAATTAAAATCGAAATTTAAGAAGTAAAGGTGGAGAAGGGGAGAATTGAATATGGGACCCTTAATTTGTGGAGCCTCAACCTTGTTCTAGCCAATATTCTGCTCGTTATAAGTAGAAAAAATGCATTATCGCATTCTTCTTGCCTGTCATTTTTTTTCCCCAGTGACTTCATATCCTTGCTTTTAGCCGATACCAAGAAAGTCTACGAGTGATAGTCGTTCATTTTTTTTTCTTGTGGCAAATATGAATGCCACTAAAATATCGCTTGGAACAGCCACGAATTTTATCTTGTATTCCATCTAAAGACCAATAAAATTATGCCATTTTGTACCATTGTTAAAGCAAGGATCAATTTTTGAGTTGAATTTAGTCAAGAAAATCATTTGATTGTTAGAAACTTCTTCCCTTTTCGGATTGCTTCAAGAAAAAGAGTAACAATCTTCAGGAGAAAATAAAACATGAAACGTCAAATCAATTATTATAACCCTTTCCTTTCTCAGCCACTCTGGGCGGCGTAAGAATAAAAATTCCATTAGCATCATAATTAGCACGTCCTTTACTACCAATAGCAGCCTGAGTTCTTCGAACAAAAAGTTTCTCATATTCCATGCTGAATTGAGGATTTTTCTCATTTTTCAGGTCATAAACAACCATCACTACGGAAAAGGCAACAGTGAACAGTATTGCAATTGAAACAATTTAAATGAAAATTAAACAAAAAGTAGTTCTCCTACAGCTACATGTCACAAATGTATATTTTATGATAAGGACTGGAAAACAAAGTAAATAGGGCTAAGACGGATATCCTTGAAAGGATGCTAAAAAGTCATGGGCAGGCAGCACTGTTCTCAATTTGTAACAAGAAGGAAGATCCGAAACCTATTTCCAACTGATCAAAGATAAGGGAAAGCTAAAAAACATTCCCCCAGTCGAACCAATAAAAACAGAGAAGCACCAACTTTGTCAAAATTGTATGATGAAAACATCAGCAAAGCAGCCATTGAACAGAATCACCAAAATCAAGAGCGTGAAAGAGTGGACTCTGCTGAACCACAAGAAGTTGCACAATGTTTTCTGTGGTCATCTCATGAAAGGCATTAACTGTCTTATCTCTGATCCATTGCCATTGGCAAGATAGTATATCTTCTTCCAGTTGTCCTCCGAAAAAGCATCTCGATTTACAAGTTGTTGCCTGGTAATTAATTAAGCAGAAAAAATGAGTCACCAAGTCATGATAGCAAACCTTGCAGACTAACAGCATTTTACATTTCTAAGTACTCTCTCGTAATGCATATCCAATCATGCACCATGCTTGAGTTAGTACTCTTGAATATTAGGTACAAGCAATTTAATAGCTAAGATACACCCAAAAACATCTTCACAAGAGTAAAACATCAATCAGTTGTACACAACATAAATATACAGGCCATCATCTTTAATTTGAAAACCGTATCCATGAGACTCCAGGTTTGCACAATTTAACACTTAATCCCAATTTCACAAATTGCCTACATAGAAGGAAACTCAAAAATGTTGATTCCCAATATATATATATATATATATCTGACAATTCTTTCTGAATTAAGTAGCTTCAGTTGGAGAGGGATAACTTCACCAAACTTGCCAAAGTAATCTCATGTGCTACACCTTACACCTCACAAACCAAGATAAAAGCAGATACACTTTTTTGGCAACTTGATAATTGAAAACTTAAGTTAATCTGGCACATACGAGATGACATATGTACCTAACTTAACAATTGATCCTAGCATAAGAGATGGCATATGTACCTAACATAATAATGGCATACAGTAGCAGCTTCATCCAAGTTGTAGCGAGGGAAGTTGATCCTAGCATTTGGTGGAACCTCTGGTAAGTCCTTGCGTAGTTTTCCTACTGCAGTTGAATGAGAGAGAGCACCAACCATCATCAGATCCTTGTGCATCATAGACCTAAATGCATTCACCTACAGTTGGTAGATAACAAGGTACCTTAAAATCAAGCAAGTAAAGCAACACCTAAGTTCAATCAATCAAATAGTTTGGCAAGCACAGAAGAAAAAAAGAATACAGACAGAGAGAAATAATCTAGCATACAATAATGCTACCCATAAGAGAGCAAAAGAGACGTGAAAAGAAACTTATTTTCTTCAAATGTGACCACCAAAAAAAAAAGGTAGAGATTAGTTAGGCTCGCTCGCTCTCTCTCTCTCATGTGAACAAAATTAGACTAGTACTCTAACTACTTGAAATTTTCCATCCTATTCCTCATATTCCTAATTCGTCATAACATTATCAACATGATGTACCAACTCGTGGACCGTGTATAAACACAGTCTGTAACACTAGCCATGCAGATAAAACTTAGGAACCAAACCATAATCTGATGATATTCGTAAATGGACTCAAGAAGCAATAACAAAAAACAGGGAAAAGTCACTTTTTCATTAGCGTTTACATTGTTGAAGAATCATGTTTGTAACTTACAGTTGTGAGCTCTCTAGCGTGAATTGGACGGCAAGAACGAACAGTAACCGGTTCCTCATACTCACTAAACGTGAACCAACTGTTATACTACCAATGAAGAAACCAATAAAAAGAGTCAAAGTCATATGCATACAAAACTAGCTTATCATTCAACATAGAGAAACAAATAGATAGGAGAAAATAAAGAAATATATGATTGGCAAAAAATTAGCTCACCTGATCAATTGCAAAAAGTACAGGATATTTTTCTACAAGCAATAACTCTTCCCTTAAACGAACTAGTGCTCCAACAGAAGCATGTGTGTGTTTGATCCCAGACTGAACTAGGTCATATAGTGTGGATCCTTCAGGCACTGGCATTGTGTCAGCACCCTTCGCCCATCCAACACCAGCACCCGCCCCCAATGGGATAGGCTCGGTTAGTTTGCAGTGCAGTTCTTGTAAACGTGTTTGGTTATACTTCATAAAATCCTAATAAAGAAGAACAAAAAAGTCAAGAGAGGGCAAAAGAACATATCAAACTTCAATTATAAACAAATCAGAACTGTGAAAACATAATGCCTTAAACACAACATTAAAGCCTGTTATTTCTCAAGAAGGCATTACAAGTGAGATGCTATTTAGGTAGGAGAAAAAGCTGGTCAAATTATTTAACTTGCATATTAGAAAAGAGGAAAGAGATTATAACTACTACCTGAAGAACATTTGCTGCCTGCACAGGGGTGTCCCATAAACCTGTTCGAGGATTTCTATAAAAGAATCCTCCATGAGTCCATTCTCGTCCTTTGGGAACATAGAGAACCAACCATCCTTCATCACGAGCCCAATGAACAAGCATTGCAAGCGCTATACTCTTCCCACAACTTCGATGCCCATCCAATACAATTTTCCTCCTAGTTTGTAGGACTGCAAAATACCAAGACCGACATAACAAGCCAATCATTTAACAAGTAGTTACAATTTGTTTTAGGAACTCACTCCCAGCTTTTCCAAGACGAACAAACATGACAAACAAGCCAGAGAACTCCTCAGAATAACATACTAATACGTTACATGAGTTAAACAACAATCACGGAAGCCCTTCCAATGTATAAAAAGAAAAGCAGTTCTCAGCTTGCTCTGAAGCTTTTCCACATACTATATTACTCCTATAAAAATACGAAATTCTTTCTGAATAGAAGACACGTCTCAAAACAACAAAAATAAACAACAGAAAGTTGAAAAATCTCTCACCTTTAGCAGTGGGGTACATGGGAGGATCAACAACCCTTCTGAAATTATCTCGCAGGTCCAGAAAACTCTGCCGAATCAGCAACGCGTGTCGCATTGTTTCCTCGAACTCCTTCCCCATGCCCGGCGGGAATCCCTCCGGCAACACTCTTTCTAGCTCCTCCTTGCTAAACAAATAAAAGATGAGAATAAATAGTAGCAACAACGACACCATTTGAAAACATTTATAGCAGTGTTAATGAGTAGCATCTAAGAATTTCTCAGAAGGATTCACCTCACCTGAATTCCATATAATGGCACGCATCTTTACGGGTGAGCTCCGAAGCGACGGAGTGGATGTGAACAACGGACGGGCCATTGGGCCCACGTCGAGGGCTTTGTTGCCGGCGTTCTGGGCCAGGCGGCGGCGGTGTTCTTCTTCTATTTCGGCGACCAATTCTTCGGTGGGAGTAACTAGGACATCCTCCGGCCTGACTTTTTCATCGGGGCCATCTTTTTTACCACCACCTTTTTTCTTTGCTTGGGCTGCACCTGCATTTGATTTTCGACTTTTTTGAGGCGAAGCTTCTAGAAGCTGTGGAACTGAGCTGGGCTGGCGGTTGGGAGTAGTATCTTTGCGAGGTTGGACTGCGGTTGGGAAGCGGCGACCGATCGGAGAAGTGATCGGAGCATTTCTACCAGCGCTTCTTTTTTTTTTTTGGAAGAGTTTGAATCACTAGTTAGGGGGTTTTGGGGAGGTTGGAGCAATTGGGAATTTGGAAATGATTTTGGGGGTAATTTTGTCATAGAAAATTGTTGGGCTACACTATGGCCCATTAGAGATTGTTCATGATGGATCTTGGGTATTTGCATGAGGAGAGCGTGTTTTAGTTATCTCTGAAACCCCGGCCGTACAAGTAAACACGGACCAAGGCCCATTGGATAGATCTACATCAGAGGGTCCATCCTCCCGCAATACACCAGAAGGTCCACCCTCCCGCAATGCATAAATATTTCTCAACCATGGGGAGAATATCAATGCAGTGGAGCAATTTTCTTGTTTTTGCAACTATTAAAGGAAAATGTTATTTACACTCCATTTTTTGTTATTTGAACTTCCATCATCATTTATTTTATCATATATTCTAATAAATAAAAATTATATGATTAAAATAATAGTGAATGTGTGATTGACAAAAATGGGAGTATAGATAACATTTCCCCAATTAAATTAAAAAAGATTTTGCTTAGAGAATCTTGTTCACCTTTTGTGCCATGTGAATAGTTGATTCAAGTAGTAGTAATTTTGTTTGGTTTCTAGGACGGTGGTAACCATTTGCTGATGACTCGAATCTTACTGAATTATGGTTTTTTCGAAACGGATTAGCCAATAGACCTGATCTTTCTTCTTCGGCTAATTTCTCAGAATATACCAAAAAAAAAATCCGCCAAATAGATGTCTTACAAAGGGATGGTACAAAACTATACCTGCCGTGCTGACTGGACAAGGTAGGAAATATTATTTTTTAATCACTGCAGCTTGCAGCGCCTGAATTTTTTTTTTTTAAAAAATCAGCAGTGGACGGTAGCGGCTGAAAATTATAAAAATTGTCAGTCGATACCGTGCACAGTCAGCACGGTATCGGCTGACCTTGTAAAAAGCAAACGTATTGAAATTGAGTTTTTTGGTCACGGACGAGAAAAGTTGAAGACTTGGGCCATGGGGTTGGGTTAAGGCTTTGGACAACCGCAAAGTCGGTGAATTCCTTCCCCCTTCTATTCCACCTTGCCACCTTTTCTATTTTCCAGCACTTTTTTTTTTCTCTATTTTCTCATATCAAATTAATAGTTGTATATACCTTAAAAAATTATATACCTTATTTTCCACAATATTAATTTTTTAAGGTATATAATAAGAAAACTTGTGGAAGACCCGTTCCATTTTTTAAGAAAAATAATAGTTGGACTATTTTATTCGTACTTTAATATTTCTAAAATACCTTTTGTTGGTCCAACTAATCTGCTCACAAGATACAATCTTTTGTTTGTAAGTATATGTACTGTGGTGTGGTGCCATTTATGATAATTTTCGCATATTGTAGGTATTATATATTGCAAATTTCTTACGATTTTTTTAAAAAAATTGGCATATTTACTTAATTGTAGCCATTATTTTATTAGCTATTATTTTGATACATATTGATAATAGCTGGGGAACTATGTGTTATGAAAAATTTTGGATGGGTATCTCCAGATGTAAAATTGACATAATCCGCACTAAAAATGGACTTTAAAATGTATATATATTATATTAAATTTTATGTTTATCCTAAAAATTTTAACGTTTTAAAAATTCACAAATTAAATCTTGAAGTACATATAACTTTAAGCTATTAATGTATGTCAAATTATTAATGATTGGATACGATATGAAATAATTTGACATACATTAATAGCTTAAAGTTATATGTACTTCAAGATTTAATTTGTGAATTTTTAAAACGTTAAAATTTTTTAGGATAAAACATAAAATTTAATATAATATATATACATTTTAAAGTCCATTTTTAGTGTGGATTATGTCAATTTTTACATCTGGAGATACCCATCTAAAAATTTTCATAAAACATAGGTCCCCAGCTATTATCAATATGTATCAAATAATAGCTAATAAAAGAATGGCTACAATTAAGTAAATATGCCAATTTAAAAAAAAATCGTAAGAAATTTGCAATATATAATACCTACAATATGCCAAAATTATCATAAATGGCACCACACCACAGTACATATACTTACAAACAAAAGATTGTATCTTGTGAGCAGATTAGTTGGACCAACAAAAGGTATTTTAGAAATATTAAAGTACGAATAAAATAGTCCAACTATTATTTTTCTTAAAAAATGGAACGGGTCTTCCACAAGTTTTCTTATTATATACCTTAAAAAAAATTAATACTGTGGAAAATAAGGTATATAATTTTTTAAGGTATATACAACTATTAATTTGATATGAGAAAATAGAGCAAAAAAAAAGTGCTGGAAAATAGAAAAGGTTGCAAGGTGGAATAGAAGGGGGACGGAATTCACCGACTTTGCGGTTGTCCAAAGCCTTAACCCCAACCCCAAGGCCCAAGTCTTCAACTTTTCTCGTCCGTGACCCAAAAACTCAATTTCAATACGTTTGCTTTTCCAAAGTCAGCCGCTACCGTGCACAGTCAGCACGGTAGCGGCTGAAAAAAAAAAATTCAGGCGCTGCAGGCTGCAGTGATTAAAAAAAAAATATTTCCTGCCGTGCCCAATCAGCAAGGCTGGTATAGTGTTGTACCACTCATTCGTCAAACATACATTTGACGGACTTTTTTTTTTGGTATATTCTGAGAAATTAGCCTTCTTCTTTGGACATGTTATAGGTCGAATAAAACAAAAAAGAGTGGTTAAAAATGTTTGTTTGTATTACGGTTTTTTTTTTTGTCAACACAGAGAGTGTTCCAACTTTTGTCAGACTAATTTTCCTGCGCTCGTGCACCCCGCCCTCTAAGAATACACGAGATGGTAGGAGAGTCAGAATCGACCACACGACCTGGGCTTAAACGCGTGTCAACTTCAAGAAGTGCGTTTTCCAACTTTTGCAGAAATTTATTATGTTTTTAATGATCGCCTTTCCTAATGAATACTCTGTATCCAAACTTTCTCCTACACCTACATACAGATATATCTTTCCTAAGATAAGGATGCAGATGCGGTAGTAAATAGTCTGCTGTAAACCTAGCCTAGCTCTGACCTGATCAGTGTGCACTGTGAAAAAACGCAATTGATAATTAAGGTTGTGAACAATTGAACGTTTCTTTTGTGCAAGTGGAAGTATGGAAGATTAAGAATACATGTCATGTTGTGCTCCTTTCATATTCAAAGTTTTGTCTTGCCCTTTTAACACGAAAGCCCACCGTAATCCTGCCACCACTTCTTTTCATCCTGTAGCAGCGGGCTATAATATAACTCTAAGGCAGCTAGGTGAAGTTAAAATTCCGTCCTTAGTACCTATGTTGTAACGTAATGTGTAGGAATGTAATCGAGTCGAACCGAGTACGACTTACAAGAAGAATAGTCAAGTTCGAATTGGATACATTACTCATAGAGTTCGAGTTCGACTCGCACGAGTTCAAGTCAAAGCAAGACTTATTTAATTTGAGTCAGGAAGATTTTGAGATTTTATTTTTTCGTAACAAATTTTAAGTGAAAAGACATTATAGCCCTTCAAAAAATTTCATATAATCTAAAACATTTCGTAAATTCAATCACTTTTATGAATATAGGGGTAATTTCATAATAATAATATATTAAAAATTAAATTTCAAAAATTCGATAAGGCTCGACGAACTTTCGAGTATTGCTATTGGATACTCAAACTCAACTCGTTTGACTTTATCGAGCTATTCGAACTTGATCAATGTGAGTTCGAGTCAAGTTTTTTTGATCGAGTTGCTCGCAAGCAGTTTGCGAATAGTTACAACCCTTGGCAACGTGATTCACCCCTTTGAAAATTCTCACGAATTGGCGACAGTAGAGTTGGATTTAGCCGCTGCCCCATCTAACACGGCAGGACAGAGACGACCCCGCCACGCTGCGATAACTTAAAAAACTATAACCACGATTGTCACCAAAACAAGAAGAACGGGTAAACAAAGTCGCGACCGGGTGCAGATAGGCATAGTCAGCCACGGACAATGTATGCTTGTTCAGTGATCGGGGAATTTGACCAATTACACATCTTTCATCTTCCCCAACCCAAAAATAGTTGCAAATGAGTTGAAAAAGTACAAGTAGTAAGTCGATCCTTAGCAGAAGTAAATGTTAATTAATAATTGATCCAAATTAATTAAAACAGGAGAGGAGAGTCATACGAGGGATCGTACCCAACACTTCTATATCTCCAGCATTAGTTAAAAATCTTGTTTAGGCTCCATTCTTAATCTTTGCAATTATCAGCGAGATTCAAAAGTGACACAGTAACATACTACTCCTGCACGCGAAAGAATTTATTAAAGCTGCTTGACTACTGGTCCAAACTTTGGTCAGCTCCGTCTCATGGGTCACACCACATAAGACAGTCCATGAACCTCGGAGTCAGGGGCACACACTGTTTTTATTTTCCCGCTTTTACCAGGTCGCGCCTTCATTGGCCCTTCTTTCGTCCGCCAACGCCTCCTATATAATAACTCCTCCTCTATCCATCATCAGTTGATTCAGTTTCATGTAGATTCACCATAATACACTAACTAGCAAGGTCTTGGCAAAGTTGGGATCATAACTTGCTAGGCCATCATATACAGTGTATTATAAGTGCTACATCATCAGGTTTACACACACAATTGACCGTATTGTATCGATCATAATTGAAGTTCTGCCTAACTACCTTGTATTAGGCTTGTTTGTGAAATTGCAACGCCAAAATGGCAACCAAGAAAGCAGCAGAAGCAAATGAAGAAGCGAGCTTCAAAGAAATGGAACGGAACAGCCAAAAACTTGTGTTAGCCCTCTACGACGCGTTGAAGGCTAAAGATGTTGGCACGGTTCAAACGTTTCTAGCACCGGACATCGAGTGGTGGTTCCACGGTCCACCTTCCCACCAGCAGCACTTGATGGGCTTGCTGACCGGCAAGGACTCCTCATTCGTCTTCAAACCACTCTCCATTGCGGCCTTTGGATCGCTAGTGTTAGTCGAGGGTTTTGACCAGAAAAACTCTTCGGTTTCTTGGGTGCATGCATGGACCGTTTCCCAGGGCAGAATGATCACCCAAGTAAGGGAGTACTTCAACACACATGTTACGGTCACCCTCTTGGGAAGTTGCACTATTAAATCTTCTAATGACTGGGAACAGCCACAGGGGGCATCGTCTCTGGCCAATCCCCTCAAGTACTGCCAATCTATTTGGCAGAGTAAGCTGGTTGACAACTCAGTCGTGCCTGGTCTTGTTTTGGCACTCTAGTACCATAGCAATCGCTACTATTAGTAAATTTACTGCAGTATTGTTTCCATGCCTCTAAACTCTAGTTTTTTTTTTTTTTGTTGGGGGGGGGGGGAGGTGGGAAAGTTGCAACTAGATGCAGTGTTCTGCATCTAGACATTTTTAGTTCGTTGTGTGATTTGGTTTCGTCATGATCATGCTGATAGTTTCAGCTGTAAAGAGCTAGCACTACTCGTTTTGTTGTTTGTCAATATCTCGTACATGCATATTGCGTATGCATTCCGGCTTTATTGTATCATGGTACTCCATTGGGTGTTGTTTGCTGATGAGTCTTAAATTAGATAGTATTGTAGATATTACCCGGCCGTAAAACATAAATAGCCGTCAAGAAAAAGTCTTGAATTATACAGGGATCTGAATTCAACAACTCTTTTGCGATGAAAATTTATTTTTCAAATGTAACGACAGTTGTGTACTTGTAATCGTGCTTAAAAAATATGATGGACAAACAAAAGGAGAGTAGCTCGATAGTTTTGGACACCTATTATTTGAAAAAAAAATATTTACTATAACACTTTTAGCGATATGATGTGATATATATGAGATACAAAAGCAATTGAACATATAAAAAATAATTAAAAATATATTTATGATATAATCGAAATAATTTTTTCAAATAATCGCCTATCCAAACACTCTGAAGTCCCCCGCTATGCGTCTATGAATAAATGTAGCCGGTAGCAATATCACAATAATCAGGGGAAATTTGGGATTGGGGTAACCTTGTCATAGAAATTTGGAATAGGTATGGGATTTTTGTTGCCCTCTTTGTGTTGTAAAGAAAATTTTGCGTTCATCTTCGTCCAGTTGGAATCCTCTATGCCATTACTCGGTGCCAAATCCAGTGTCAATCCCACTTATCACGTGATGGTAGAAGAAATTTAAATAAATAGCACATGACAAATTAAATAAACAGGACATTTGGCATAAATATAGAAGTGGCATTGAATTGCAACTGGAAAAGTGGCACTGAGGATCCCGTGTGATCTTCGTCGGATAAGTGCTTAGTGGGGCAGTCCATTAACGAAGGAGTCGATAGCAATTTTGTTGCAAAAGGGGAAAAATAGGATTTTGGTAAGTATAATGGGGTTTCACTTAAACTAAACAAAATAGAGTGGTGTTAAATTTGACGAAATCCATAAAAGAAAATGGAGAAAAGTGTGTAAAGGTGCTTTTGGATACTAATAAATTGCATGTAATATATATATATATGAAAAAAAAAATCCTACAAGTGAAGATAGTTGTAGCGGGGTCGTACAGAATATCGGACCATCAAAGGGACTAAGCAGATCAGCAAAAGTCTAGACCTTAAATCCAAAAGCATGAAAAGCCCCAAAACCTAAAGGCCCATTGGGCCAGAAGATAAGATAGACGGCCATTCCATATACGATGTTTCGCGCCCTACTCTTCACAGGCCACCGCCAAGATCAAAAGCGCAGCGTTGATTCTAACTCTTTCTAGTTCGACGAGTAGTATTAATACTAGTAGACTTCTTGTCGTATGGTGGAGCTAGGGCTGAAAATTTGAGTAACACAACGCCACACAGACAAAGGGTGAGGGTGAAGCAGAGGAAGAATGCTGACCGGAGATATACCCCCAAATCAAACCATTTACATTAAGAACCTCAACGAGAAGGTTAAAAAAGAAGGTAACCTTCGCAACTAAATTTGTGTGTTTTAATTGGACAATTTTTTTTTTGTTATCCTCAATTTCTACTGTTAGGCAGCGGGGTTTGAAAAACTTTCTTGGTGTTTTTGTTGGTATTAGAAGCTAATCTGTGCATCAGATTTACTTGAGATAACTTCTTTCTTTTTTTGGGCAGCACATGCATTACGTTATTCGTGTTAAATCAGCTGTCCCAACTGCTGGGCTTTGGTTCTTCTTTGATTTTTGAGCCCCCTTTGAACCTAGTGGAATTATGTCCTTCTGTTTAGTAAATTTAGGAGTTTTGCTGGCCAGGACATTCACTAGATTCCGTATTGGATTTACCTTTTTCCCCAGTTCTGGATTTCTCTTTTGATTTTTGTTTTGGCTACTTTGCATAGGCAACTTATTGGTTCGTTTTTTCCATTACTTGCTTATGGGGGCTATATGATCATGTTAATTGGCATTACAAAGATAGAAAGCTGGGAAATATATATATTTTTTGGTGGCAGCGTATTAGTACCAAGCTCCTTCATTACGTTTCATAAACATACTATCCACTTCCTACTAAATTTCGTAGCATAGATGGCAGATGCGAAAACCTTGCCCCTGTTTAGGCCAGCGGGATTGGAACAGATAGTAAAAAGATGCAGTGGAGGCCAGTAAAATGTATTTTGGCTATGCTTTTGAAACCAAAGATCAAGAAGTCCAACTTACCAAGTATAATTCTCAGCCGGAGGGAAAAGGGTATTTCACAGGAGGCTAGATATCAACTGTTTGTTGAGCTAAATCTAAATGTTTTAGTTAGCGACTCGTGTATGCCTATTATCTCCTTGTTATGCTGTCTTGACTATTGAGAGCTGAGGCATCAGCTGGTCTTATTGCTGCCTTCTCTTCTACTTTGCAATCTCGTTTACTTTACTTTGATGATTTTGAACATGATGCCACATTTCCCTTATATTTCTTGAACAGAGTTGAAGAGATCTCTGTATGCATTGTTTTCGCAGTATGGGAGGATCCTGGACATTGTTGCCCTGAAAACAACCAAACTTCGAGGGCAGGCTTGGGTTGTATTTAGTGAAGTGACCGCTGCCAGCAACGCGGTGCGGCAGATGCAAAATTTTCCATTTTACGATAAGCCTATGGTGAGTTATCTGTTCATCTCCTAATTGGTGGTAAATTATGAAGGTATATTCAAGGCTACAGTTCCAAGGATCTTGTTTAACCCTTTCACTTGTGGAAAAACCCAAATGCATTTTCTTTCCTCGTCACTTGAATATCAAATGAACTTGCAACTATTCACTTCCACATTACACAATCTGTTTACTTCCATTGTTTTCTTTGATTTTTGCTAAAGTTTAGCTCTTTGTTTCTCTTTTTTTTCTCCCTTCCTTCTGCAAATTGGATGCATGAAACTGACTATTTAACTTTTCCGCATTACAGCGGATCCAGTATGCAAAAACAAAATCAGATTGTATTGCTAGAGCCGAGGGTACTTATGACAAGAAAAAGAAGCAAGAAGAGAAAGGTTAAATCATCTTACAATTCCAGCTGTCTATTCCTTCTAATTTCCTATTCACACGTCTCATTTTCATATCAGTAATTATTCAAAGATACGAATATCCATCATCTGCATACTTTTCCATTTGTTTGAGCATGATTCACATTGCATTTGCTGTCTCTCTCTCTCTCTGAATGAGACGGTGGTGGTGGGTATACTCATGCATTTACCCAGATATTGTGAAGAAGTTTGGTGAGGGGGATTTTTTTGGTTGTACTTTCTTGTCTCCTAGGAGGCCTTAAGCCATAGTATCTCACGAACTTCTACTAGTTTTACTGAGATGCTAGTTCTCTTTGTTATGGCTCCTGCTTGATGGACCTATGAATTATTTATGTTCATTGTTCAAAGGTATTTTGGTACATCATGTATTTGTTCTCCAATGCATGATCTAATGGATCTGTTGGTTATTCTCTATTCTGATGTTTTTAAATCAATTTTTTGCTTGGATTGGTATTTGCATTCAGCTGAAAGAAAGAGACGTGTTGAAGAAGCTCAACAAAATGCTACTCCTAATGGTCCAAGAGCTGAGAGCAATGGTGGCCCAGCTGTAAGTTGCTGCATTTGAGTTACTTCATTCTTTTTAGAGCAAACATGCTCATGCACTTGGCCTGAGAAGGACATTACCCCCATCATGTGCTTAACTTGCTTTGCAGTCACAATGAAATTACCACCTGTGTAATTATATGTTTGTTTTTGCTAATACTTTTTACACATCTAGATACATACAAGGGAGAAGAAGAAGATTTAGATAAGATTCCTATTGTTTGTCTCTGTGCACTATATTATTTGTACTGCAAAAGAAACATTTATATCTGCGATTGTTGGTCTGTCTTCACATGATCTGGCCTTGTTGGCTAGTTTTTTCTGTGGCAAATATTTGTATACTCTGTTTTCTCACTTTGGCTAGGGGGATGGGGGGAAAGGTGGCAAATGACCAATGGGTGTTTACTTGGGGATAGGGGGTTCTCAAGGTATAGGGTGGGTAATTTCATGGTCGGCTTTTGAGGGTTTGAATCACAGATGTCATAGGCAATGAAATATGCTTTCTATAATTTTAACTTTGCTCTGTGGTTTAGAGACTAACTGAGGGGTGCTTAATTTGCCATGATGGTGGATGTAAGTTTTACATTCTATAGAGTTGAATGAAAGAAGAAAGCTCATGAGGTTTTCTTCATAAATTTGCTTCTGTTCAATCTTTCTGTGGTTTTTTGTCTTGGTGGAGTTGCACTAACACTTCCTCTGGAGGAATTTTGCAGGCTTCCTCTCGTCCAGGACGGCTGAGTGCTCAAGAAGCCGTTACTGATCCGAACAACATACTCTTCATACAAAATCTACCATACGAGACAACAAGCATGATGCTGGATGTCCTTTTCAAACAATACCCTGGTTTTAGGGAAGTTCGAATGATCGAGGCAAAACCAGGTATAGCCTTCGTAGAATTTGAAGATGATATACAATCTTCAGTTGCCATGCAGGCACTTCAGGGCTTCAAAATTACCCCCCAGAATCCTATGGCAATCAGCTATGCGAAAAAATGATTGATCTAATGTCTTAGGTGACTCAGCGCATTTTACACCTTTTGTTTGGGTTAAACTGAGGAATTGCAATAGTTCTATATTTGGATGTAATGTATTCTATGAAAATTGTTGATTTACAGTACAGTTTCGCTTGTTCGGGTAACTGAGAAACTATTTCTCCAATTCTGGTCTCGCTACTTCTGTAAAAGTATTAATTAGTCCGCAGCGGTTTCTTGGAACATAAGTACTGACTAACTGTTGCGGAAGGATGTTGTGGTATCTAACCAATTCTTTTCTTTTCTTTTTTGTCCTACTTTATGGGGATGGGATGAAGGGAAGGGACAGGCTCAACGGATGAGGAATTGGGGAGAACTAAACTATCATAAGATCAAATGAATGTACCATGCACTTCTTTGGATTTAAAGAAACCACATATTAGTGGTATCCAGCCAATTCATTACGTGTGATTTGTTGGGTCTTGTTGGGGACGAAGCAATGGGAAGAGACTTCATTCATCTCTATATTTGATCCACCAGATTTGGTTCTTCAAATAAGAAGCACCAGAAATCAATTCTACCTTGCCGTTCAATTGCACTCTCTCCGGCGCGTAAGCTATAGTAGCATACGACCAAAATCAATTTGGAGTGCAAATGCACGAATGACTCTGGCTTGGCTCCACTAAAAGAAAAAGGTCAAAGGGGTTCTCGCTTTCTCACCATCTCAATCGGCTGTTCAACCCGATTGCCGTCACGTTAGGTCCTAGGTGGAGTACAAATGCACAAATGAAAAAGATGCAATATTGAACCACACCGTACCAGGTGTGCCCTTGAATTCACCCCGCCTCTACATCTGGCTGCCCCTCGTTGATCTTTCTTTATTAGCCAAGCGCCTATGCCTAAGATCTCATTGACCCTCACTTTATTTTCCTTATTTGCCCCCTCTGGCTCTGACTTTACGCTTTACATTATACAAGTACTAGTAGACAATACATTAATTTAAAAAAAAAAAAGAGTATACGATGCTTAAGGATTAGGGTTGTCCTTAATTTGATGCCATCAATACAGCCAATTAAAGGGATAAGAAAATCAGAAAAACGACAAGAAAAAGAAAAAATGATCAATTTCATCTTTCATATTTTACAAAAATATTCTTTTCGTCCCTTATTTTTAAAATGAACCAATTTCATCTTTGATATTTAAAAACTGAAATTATTACATCCCTGAATTTAAATTTCAATCTGAATCCAACCACCAATCAACTTGATTACAAATTTTGGGGATGTAATTGGTAGATCACTTGGTTAACTCAACTTGATATTCATGTGAAATTTAATGAACCTAAAAGGAAAAATAAAAAATTATAACATAAAAAAGAAAGATTAATCTTTTCTACATTATCATTGTATACACTGACGGTTTTATGTACCGTCATATCATTTTAATTTTAATTTAAACACCAAATTTTATATTTATGATACACATCTAGATTCACAAGCGGATATACTAATGGTGTATGAAAAAATTTATCAAAAAAAAAACTCTACTATTCCAAGACAAAGAATGACCTTTTATGTTATAATTTTTATTTTTTTGGTTTAATAAATGTCATGTGAATATGATGAAGTTAATCGAATGATCTATTAATTTTATTTCCGAAATTTATTATTGGGTTATTAGATGGTTTGATTCAAATTGAAAATTAGGTTCAGGAATGTAATAGCTTTAATTTTTAAATGTCAGGGATGAATTTGCTTCATTTAAAAGTAAGGGACGGAAAAAATATTTTTACGAAATGTGAGAGATGACATGATAATTTCGTTTTTCGTATAGTCCTCCAATCCAACTGAGAAAGGTCAGCGTTGTAATTTCAGGGCATCATCTTCGTCAACTGAAACCAACTTCCCCAACAGGTCATCATCATTCCAAACTTTTCTACTACTTTTTCTGTCTAACGGCCACTATTGATCTCAGAATCTTTTTATTACTGCTCCCATTCAATGCCAGTTCATTTACTGCTCAAAAACTTCCAAAAGTACTCAACCGCTAGAAAGTTTTCCCCCACCATTCCTCCTGGATCAGCAACATAGCTTTTACCTGCAGGAGTCTGATTATCATCTCATGAAGAACCCCCGAACCATGCAACAAGTTCACCAATCTCCCAATCTCTCCAACCCTTTTGAAAATCTTACTGAAGAAATCATATTTAACGTTCTTGATTTCCTCGATGAGGACCCACAAGCCAAGAAATCGTTCTCTCTTGTTAACAAATCATTCTACTCTATTGAATCCATTCACAGAAGATCTCTAAGACCTCTACGAACTAATCTCATTCCAAGTACTCTCCGAAGATATCCTCATCTATCTCACCTTGACTTCACATGTTGTCCTCGCGTCGAGGACGATACTCTTTTTGCTATAGCTGATGTATATAAGACTAGTTTGAGGGCCATTGACCTTTCGAGGTCTAGGTTCTTTAGTAACGTTGGGTTGTCGAGTTTGGCTGGGAAATGTACAGGTTTGGTGGAGATGGATTTGTCCAATGCAACAGAGCTAACAGACTTGGCTGCTGCAGCTATTGCTGAAGCTAAGAACTTGGAGAAGCTATCATTGGCTAGGTGCAAGTTAATTTCAGATATCGGGATTGGCTGTATTGCTGTTGGTTGCAAAAAATTGAAGTCGGTTTGCTTGAAATGGTGCTTAAGAGTTAGTGATTTCGGTGTTGGCTTGATTGCTATGAAGTGCAGAGATATTCGCTCTCTGGATCTCTCTTACTTGCCTGTAATTTGCCTTTTCTCCTTCAATCTTTTCCTTTTCCCCCACCATATTTTCCATAGGTGCAGTCAGCTGTTATTTGTTCTCTCCTTGGCTAGACCATTTGGAGTTTGAAGTCGACGTCCTTAAAACAATTATTCGTTAAACGTTACAGTCGTCATTGATGTCAACAGAAAGGAAATAATTCTCTCTCTCTCTCTCGTGGTAATATCTGAGCTAGCTGATTAGCCTTGACCTGGAAAATTAACTAGTCCTGGTAAATAGACTCTACCGATTGGCGGATCATGCCCGTGGGTGGATTTGTATCTTGACAATAAATTAACTGCTCAGAATTTCCTAGGTTTGTAAATCTTGAACTTTTCTTCACCTGTCAATTGTGAAATTTCTAAATTCTGTCTTTAGGAAGTTAAGCAACTATGAGTCATATTCGGCTGGCAATCTTTCGCATTGTTTCTAAATATTAACACAGAGCTAAGCTATTCTTTTGTGTAGGATGATGTGCTTATATCCTATTTCTTAGATTGTAGTTTTCTGATATCGGAGTTCAGTGACCTTATACTGTAAATTAATCACCAAATTGTCACAAGAACTTGAACATAGGTTTACTTATTTTATATAGTGAAATTGTTTCAAGAAATGTCGTTATCTTGAGAAACTTTTAACATTCTTCTGGATTTTTTTCTTAACAGATAACAGAAAAGTGCCTTCCACCCATCCTGCAGCTTCAACAACTCAAGGAATTGGTTCTTGTCGGATGTTCTGGTATTGATGATGAGGGTCTTGTCACCCTGAATCAAGGATACAAACCACTAGAGGTTCCTTCTTTGGTTCCTGTTTGTCCTTTTTACATCCTCTCTTGCAATTCATTGATTCCATCTGATATTTGTTGCAGATGCTTAATATATCAATCATTCAAAATGTCAGCCACATTGGTCTATATTCTCTAACAAATGGCATGAAACACCTAAGCCATCTCAGTCTAGCATATGGTTTTGTTGTAAGTATAGAACTTCTATTGGTGAATTTTCCATTGCAAGTGTTCTGCTATCTCTCATCTTTTTTTTTCCCCCTTTTTGCAAACCTTGGTTCAGGTTACAGTAGATCTAGCAAAATGCCTGCGCAATTTTCCGGGCCTGCAGTGCATTAAATTAGATGGCTGCCAAGTCTCATGTGCTGGGATGAAAGCTATTGCAGATTGTTGTGTATCCTTAAAGGAGATAAGCTTATGCAAGTGCATAGGAGTGACAGATGAGGGTCTCTCCTCCATTATGGAGAAGCACAATGGATTGAAAAAATTGGACATAACTTGTTGTAGAAAAATAACTCATGCCTCTTTAGACATTATAACAAGTTCATGTAACTCCCTTATTTCCCTCAAAATGGAATCTTGTAGCTTGATTCCTGAAGATGCTTTTGAATTGATTGGGCAACGTTGCTCTTTGCTGGAGGAGCTGGATATTACTGATAATGAAGTCGATGATGAAGGTTCCACATGAATCTATCATCATCTTCATTAAGTTTACTATCCCTAATGGTGACTAACTGCTTTTGCACTAACGCAGGGTTGAAAGCAATCTCAAGATGTTCCAAACTTTTGAGCTTAAAAATGGGAATATGCAGGAAAATCACTGATAGCGGACTTTTTCATGTTGGAATTTACTGTCCAAAACTGACCACAACTTGATTTGTACAGGTTTGCAACTTTACAATAAAGATTATTATCTTTTTCATTTTTTTTCCAGCATAAGCATGGATCCTGAATTTTATTTTATTTTTTATCTTTTGTAGGTAATTTGATTTTAATTTGACATTCTACGTCCCAAGAAAGTATTTTCTGCTTAATCAACTACCCCCCCCCACGTCCAATGTCTCTCCTTCAATATGTTGATACATCATTAATTTCCATAAATGGAATTTTTTTTACCAGAGCCCTTGTAAGTTTAACCAGTGTCCTAATTCCTGCTTTACCATCTGAAATGAAATTGTAAGCAAGTTTTCTACTCTATGCTTTTCTATGAAAATGGAGAAAATGTTTTTTGAGAAATCTTGATCACTACTCTGTACTTCTAATTGTTGGGATAATAGAAGCCTGTCTTTTGGTAGTTTCAAAGAACTGACTTCTGATACCTTATTGTCCACTCCACCATGTTGAGTTACCATTTGGTGACCTTCTTCCTAAAAAATGAAAAAATTTTGAACAGTATGGTGAGAAGTGATCTTGCCTGCAGTGGGTATAGTTGCTACAGAACAAATAGTCCATAGAGAATCAGTTTACCAGTATTTGCTCTGGAAAATGAATAAATCCTAACTTTAGCCGCTTCCTTTACGCGCACGGCGTGCGCACGCACATACAGGGGAGAGATGGGATTTATGAAGCGGAGAGAGGGAAGGGGGATTTGAAACTTTAGCCATCCTATTTAAAGTTTTCTAATCTATGACTCCATATCTCCTTCTTTCTTGTAGATCCCTATTGTTGATCTGAACAAGTTTCAATTTACCAAAATATAATGACATTTTCCCCCCTATTTTCCAGGTGCACAGCAGTTACCGATGTAGGCATTATGACAGTTGCAAATGGTTGCTTGGTTTGGAGATGATTAACATGGCTTACTGTGAGAAAGTTACTGACAGTTCATTGCGATGTTTTATCAAAATGTTTAAGATTGACAGCACTTGAAATTCGAGGATGTACTCGTCTATCTTCAGGAGGATTATCAGCCATTGCTGAAGGATGTAGGAAACTGACCCTTCTTGACATTAAGAAATGCTGTAACATTGATGATGCTGGAATGCTGGCTCTTGCACAATGTTCCCAAAGTCTCCAGCAGGTTCTCTCACTTCCTCTCCTTTTACAAAAGATGGCTAAATGAGTCTGCAGCGTCTTAAGTGAACTAACTGGTCCATTTATTTGCAGATTAATATATCATACTGTTCAGTTACGGATATTGGGCTGATGGCACTGGCCAGCATTAACCACTTGCACAGCATGACTATCTTGCATGTAACTGGGACTGACTGCCAGTGGGCTTGGTGCCGCTCTGTTAGCTTGTCAGGGACTGAGAAAAGTGAAGCTTAACTCAACCTTTAAAGCATCAATGCCTCAGGCTCTCCTGAATCACGTAGAAGCTCGTGGCTGCATCTTTCACTGGAGAAATAAAGCATTTCAGGTTTTAGTTTTATTTACATTTCAGTAGTGGCATGCAATTATTACTGTTTCAGTTTTGAAAGTGATTTCTACTGGTATTGACAATTCATTTTCTTCATTCAGCCAAAACCCTGTGGGTTTCATTAGCGCTCTCTTATCTTGTATCTTAGTTTTCGAACAGCGTCGGAACCCGGGGCCAACTTTTTACTTTTATACAATGAAAACGTGTAAAAATTAAGCTTTTCCCGGATTCATGTATTACTCGAAAACTGAAGATGCCTCAACTTTCTTTTCCACTTCTTCCAATAGCTGCAACTGTACCTGTTTGTAGAAGCTGCAGTTTTAGTATTGCAATATGTTGAACTGATGATAACTAACCGTCAGTGATGTAGATTTGGAACTTCTAGATGTTTCTGGAAGGAAGATGAGTATTCTTGTGCTTCTGAAAATGGCAACTATAAAAGTTACGAAGCATACAAATATGTCTATCCTTCTTCCAGTGTGCTGGTCACTTGTGAAGGATTGATCTGCATGCTGGGCAGATTCTAGGTTTTGTTTTTGTTTGTATATTCATTTACCTTTTTTTTTTTGGTTTTTGGGGGGGGGGGGGGGGGGGGGGGGGCATAAACTAGTGTATTGATGCAAAATTCTTGTATCCTCCCTTCCGCTTATTGGACAATGATGCTAATCAACTAGTTTGTATAATCTTAGCTTACACGCAAAAATCAAATGAAGGTAGTGCTGGCTGTTAATTTTTTTGCAGATAAAGAAATATTTCTGATAGTTGAAGCTTATAGCTTGCAAGATGCTCTCTCTAACATGTGTAAGTATCATCTTACTGTACTGAATTTTTGCATTAAATTTGTTTACGTAAGCAAGGTGGATATAGATCCGAGAAGGGGTGGCAGCTATGATTATGAAGTGAAGAATTCAACCATTTTTGCATCGTGAAACATTAATTGTTGCCTTGTTGGCCGCTGAATAAGATTGCAATCTGGAGATCCAAGGAGTCAAAACAAGAAAATTTTATTCTTGGTGATGGTTCCCATTTAACGCTGAATGTGCCGTGCCAGTGATTGATTGGTCATCAGAGCTTGTTTGCTGTCCAGGTTCCAAAATGGGGAAACATAAGAGTATGTTCTGCATCAGACTTCTTGCATCATTTGAGTTGGCTGCGATGGGGTCCAGTTCCATAAAGATGATTTCCATACTACTCATCTACATTCCTGTTGCTACTTGATTCAGATTACTCGTTACCCCTCTCTTGAGTCTTGAGCAATTTCATGCGGTGTCGAGGACCTGAGTAATTCATTGATTTGAAAATAGAACGTCCCTATAGGCTTTGCGTATAATTCTAATTTGACCTTATTCAATCTGCTCAAACATTTGACCATGACCATATTCTTTTTCTCCTCTCAAAATATCCTAGACCGAACGAGTGGAAGTAGAACTATGGCAAAGAGTACCACCCAAAAGTCAAATATGTCTACATTCATCAAGTGAATAAGAATCCTGCTGTATATATTAACAGATATTTTGATTTGTTCTTTCAATATATAGGCCAAACTTCAGTTAGGCAAATACAAGCCCAACCCCTGCGAAAACGACTCCCATTAATCTTTAAAAAAAAATAAAAAATGCCCACAAGTCCAACCGTCTTCATAATGGTAAAATTTGCGTCCTTCTGATTGTGAAATCCGTACATAAACAAATAATTACTCTTAAATGCAGATCCATGCACGCATCTTGCTACCAGTCTCATCTTGGTATAACCCACAATTTTGTCACTATCAGTTTTAGCAACCAATAGTTGGTTGTTGCCTTGAATGTAGGATGCTGTTTGTTCAATAATTCTCCAATCCATGCACATTTCTCCAACTCACCAGATTCATGTACAAAACCTGGAAGCCTTGCTGTGAGAGGCAGGAGTCTAGTCCGCGGAAGCGACTCCAATAAAGACTTTGATCGATTTCCTTTGTTGAAAGGTAAACCTTATCAATTTCAGATTGAAAATTACACTAACGTTATCTTCTCGAAGTAGCGGGAGTGGGAACAAGATACTTTTAGGGGAGACTGGAGAGTAGTAGACTGCTGACTTGCTTTTTCCAAAAGTCAGCTGGATATTTGTTTATGTTCAGATCTTGCGAAAATTGAAATTTTGACTGACCACCCTTTTAAATTATTCCTCTGACCACTCCATTTGCGCCTGGAATTTGTCATCAATATGTTGTTATGATTCGTTTGATCACTACCAATTAGCATCAATCTTCCAGAATCACACGGGCGATGCATTTCATTACCACACCCCAAGTCAATGTTTTTCAACGTCAAGCGTTTTCATGGACACGCCGCAATCGCATCGTCTTCCACGATGTGATTCAATGCATGGGCAGGGTGATCACCGATTCAGCACAGAAGCTGCCCAGAAAAACCAAAAAAAAAAACAGAATACAGAAGAATGCTGTGGATCTTGGACCAAATTGAATTGAATATGAGCGGCAGCAGCTTCAATTCTTGTTGGATTTTGGGTAACCACCAAAGCATTTATGCATGTGAGGTGAGAAGTGGCGGCTGTTGCTGCCGTTTCAAGAATTTTGTTTGGAGAGGAGGAGGAGACATGGGAGATTCTTGAATAATGTGACTGCAACTATAATCTACTCGTGTGGAAAATTCTTTGTTGAATAAATTTAACGTGGCATGCAGCAGCTGGTGGCGGATTAGTCGGAGGTGAAGATGAAAACAGAAAAGAGAGAAAAGCACTACAATGACCTGTTGTTGGAGTTGGAGTCAACAATATACATGACAAAACGCACGGCATACGTTACCTTATCTCACAAAAACAATGAACAAATTCGTCCAAGTGACTACAAAATCATAAAAAATGGTGCAATCCCAACATGTTCTCTTCCTTCCTGTACTACCACTATTAATACACTACTATTAAATGTATTGCACTCGATATCTATTGCTGGTGATCAATCCATGCTACACGTATGGTAACTAAGTAACTAGCCAAACATTAAATGTATGTTTTGAAACCATAATTTCATTGCAAGAATTACTGCACGATATTACGAATCAAAATCAGTAGTGATTAACAAATAATGGTGCGCCTCTTTCTCTCTGTAATTTCTCAAAGCAACGAGAAAACGCAGGATACGGTTAATTAATTACTGTTCACAAAGTTTTTTAACAGGATTTATTTTTTTACACTGTTAATATATAAACTGACGAAGTTGAATGAATGCCACGTCATCTGAATTTAAATTGAAATATCAAATTTTATATATATGATATGTATTCAGATCCGTTAGTGTATATATTGCCGGTGTATAAAAGATTTACCCTTTTTAATACGATAAATCTAGCTAACCTTCACAAACTCTCTCTGTTTTTTTTTTTTAGGCTACGTTTATCTAGAACTCTCCTGTTAGCAATAATCAAATAATTCTCTATTGCTAATCCCTTACAGAGACAATACACCCCAATTGAGAGCGACATAGCGCGTTAGATTTCCAAATCCAACTCTCAGCCGCCGCTCTCTCATTTCTGGATGAAGCCCTCGTGGTCAAACCCACGAGTTTGAACCAAAAAATATACTATTATACTATTAAATTATTATGTACTAGTATTTCTTTTTCCACGGTCAAACATCTGCTGATCTTCGCAGAAGATGCCTTACTCACACTAGCCCCCCCAAAACGACACCCTAAAAGGCTAAATCCCCACAAAACGAGAGAGAGAGGGAAGGAAGGGAAGGGAAAAAAAAAAAAGAGAAAAGGAAAAACCTCAGCCTAAGGTTCAAGAATTGCCTCGCAAGATACGTGTAAACGTTCACCCCCTGTCTCGTTGTGGTAGATTCTTTCTCTAACCAGTCCTCCTGACCTGATATAAAGCTACAGCTCTCTTGGTCTAATCATTTCTTCCTTCCTTCTTGTTCAAATGGCCGCCTCTACAGGAACCTTGGACACCGCAAAATTTCTCATTTTCTCCTACTTCGTTCATGTCTACTACTTCCTTCACGGACCTTCTTGCATCTGATGCTACCCATAGCCACCAGCACTGGTATGGCAGCAGAAAGCAGAGGACTTGGTGATCGAATTGCGGAGAGAACAGGGTCTGGGGTACCTAAGTTTAAGTCACTTCCTCCCCTTCTCTGCCCATTTCTCCGCCCCCTGTTTCTCCTTCTTCTTACTTTGCTATTCCCCCTGGCTTGAGCCCAACTGAGCTCTTGGACTCTCCAGTTCTCCTCTCTGGTTCTAGTGTATGTGTCTCTAACTCAACTTTTCAGCTTCTTCTCGTTGCCTTTTCGTTTTGTCTTGCTGCTTGGATTCCAAGAATATAGATGAAGGAAATGAAAATGAAAATTGTGGGAATTGTGTTGACGAGTTTTCCCTTGCTGCATATGATTACTAGAAAAGTTTGAATTTTTATCATACTAAAACCTTGTCGTGCTTTGATTTAAGAGAACCAACAGTAGTTGCGAGTTATGACTGCTGAACTTCCATCTTTAATTGGACTGCAGGTACTTCCATCTCCAACGACAGGGTCATTTCCATTTCAAGCCTTCAATTGAAGAGCAATTCCTACAATTCGCAGCAGGGTATCAAGCAGGAACAAAAGAACTACCAGGACTTCTCTTTCCAGCCCCAGGCAGCTGTCTCTAGGCCACAGACCAACACAATTCCTGAGGTACTTTAGCAGTTTCACATGTTTCGCTTGAAAGCCTCTCGCTTTACACCGGTAGATTTTTGTGTTTGTTTCAATACTGAAATGGTTCAAATTTTACAGGGACGAATGCAGCAAGCTTGGAAACTATCAAGAACACGCCAAGCAGGATGACCCTACCGTAAAATCTGATGTCACTTCTATGCAAAGTTTTTCTCCTGAAATTGGCAACATCCAGGCCAATTCTCAAGGAAACGGCGGATTTCAGTCGGATTATAACAACTATAACCAATCTTCACAGACTTTAAGTGAACGGAGAAGGTCGGAGGATGGTTACAATTGGAGGAAGTATGGGCAGAAGCAAGTTTAAAGGGAGCGAAAATCCGCGAAGCTATTATAAGTGCACGTATCCCAATTGCCCTACTAAGAAGAAGGTTGAGAGATCTTTAGATGGACAAATAACTGAAATAGTTTATAAAGGAAACCATAACCATCCCAAGGCTCAATCTACTAGACGATCATCGGCTTCCTCAACAGCCTGCTCAGTTGTCATCCAACCTTACAGTTCTCAATCTAATGATGTACCTGATCAATCCTATGCCTCCACTGGAAATGGACAGATGGATTCTGTTGCAACACCAGAGAATTCATCCATATCGATGGGGGATGATGATTTTGAGCAGAGCTCTAAGAGCAAATCAGGTGGAGATGAATTTGATGATGATGAACCTGATGCTAAAAGATGGTAAGCTTAATTAGTTGCTAGTGTTAATGAAATTAAGATTTAATTTATGTGTTTATGGATTAGGGTAAGTCTTAAATGTTTGACCGATGTTCTGATGCATGTTGCAGGAAGACGGAGAGTGAAAGCGAAGGAATTTCAGCTCCAGGGAGCAGGACTGTGAGAGAACCTAGAGTTGTTGTTCAAACCACTAGTGATATTGATATTCTTGATGATGGATATAGATGGAGAAAGTATGGTCAGAAGGTGGTGAAAGGAAATCCCAATCCAAGGTAAAAAGATATATCTTGATTGCTCTTTAGTTCCCTCCACATTTATCTAATGTAAGAAGATAGTCCTTGAAAGTTTGAATGATTGATCCTAATTTTCAGAAACTTGCAACTTCTACAAACCCAGCACCCAGCCTTTGTGGTGCCTAGGAATTGAATTCGTCAACTAGTCTTGTCTTTGGGGCAATTGTTTATGTGAAAGACCGAAAGTCCTAACGAGAACTTTTTTGAGTCTCAAGTCCTTAGCTTAGTCCAGTCCCTCTGGTTGAATGTTTTGACTGATCATTGAAGCATTAGCTCGACAGTTCGAAGACCATGAACTTCTTCTATTAGTCATGTAGTTTTAGTCTTCCGGGGTCTCTTAAATTGCTCTTATGTTGGACAAAATCCTTTTTTAACTGCAAGAAGCAGGGAATTTTTTTTGTTTCTCTTAAATGCATCAACATTGACAGATTAGTCTAATCTAATTGTCTGGGGTTTGTTTCTATCGTCCAGGAGCTACTACAAGTGCACCAATCCAGGTTGTCCTGTAAGGAAACATGTAGAAAGAGCCTCACACGATCTGAGGGCGGTGATAACAACATACGAGGGCAAGCACAACCACGACGTGCCTGCTGCTCGTGGTAGCGGTGGCAATTCAGCCAACAGGCCTGTGCCTAGCAGCAATGCTCCCATGGCCGTAAGGCCTTCAGTAATGGCTCATCAATCTAACTATCCAATTCCAGTTCGAAGCATTAGGGCACCACCACCTGAAGGGCAACAAGCTCCATATACTCTAAAAATGTTGCAGGATCCAGCCGGGAATTATGGCTTTGGGAATTCAATGGGATCTTACCTGAACGTGCCCCAAGAAAATACCTTCCCTAGAGCGAAAGATGAGCCAAGGGATGAGATGTTTCTTGAGTCATTTCTGTGTTGAATTGAATGGGGTAGAAAGGGCAAAAACTTTGCCTTTTAGGTTATAGGCTAAAAGACTTTGCTGCTGCAATAAGACGGGCCTAAATTCATTTGTTCATTTTGTGGGTTGGTATGTTTGTTTGTTTGTCTGTTTTGATGTACATTATTACCCCACAGGGATTTTGTATATTCAGTAAGTATATGGTACAGAAGTTCCTCAAATTCTTGTTCCCTTGCTCAAAAACAGCCTAAGTTGTCACCCCCACATGACGCAGTCAATTCTTTACTACTATTTTTTCCCTCTTTGCTTGCTTGTTTGGCAAATGATTGGAGATTAATTCATTTCCAGTGGATTGAGAAAAAGATTAATTTATTTCTTCGTTGCAATTGAATCTCGGAAGCCATAGGTTAGTAATTACCAAAAGCAAGCTTATTAGCAGCCTCTGCCCCAAGTTTTAATGCAAGTTGGACCATGCATCGCCACAAACTTTACAGCTAGTAAAAACTAAGGCACTGTTTGAATTCTAATTTTTGGGAGAAAAAAAGTTTTGTGTTTTTCATAATTTTTTTAATATATTTTTCAATCATTTTTTTATATATATGTCGCCCTGTAAACTTTTAAAAAATATGCAATCCAAATAGCTTGCGAAGACGGTAATAGGTAGAATTTTTTTATAAAACTAAAACGGTCGATTACAAGTCTATGCTTCCCGTAACAATTTTACAATCTCGTGTTACTTCGGAAGAGTGATGTCCATAAAAGATGTGAATGAGCTGCTGCTAATAGATTTGCTGCATGGGTGCCCCTCTCTCTCTCTCTGTGTATATATATATATATATATTTTGTTTTCTCTCTCTCTGTATCTCTTTTTTTTTTTTTTGGTTATTCATTATGGTCATTTTAATGTATCTCTGTGTGGACCTCTATGGCTGCACAAAGTGATTATCTGGCAGTTGCTAGCTAACATGTACATGTCTTTGTATGTGTCAAAGATATTGACGGTATAAATGAATGACTTTTGACCCAAAAAAAAAATTTATGGTCATTTTAATCGCGGGAATGCAAATGTAATCTGATAATGTTAATTAAAAGGTGCGAGAATTCTAGAAGCAATCATAAAGTCGTTGCGAGTTACAGTAAAATATTCGTCGCATAGTATAATCGTATAATGGTTGTGTCTAAGGAGAACAGAAACCCCCCAATCAAAGAAAGCTAGATCTGTCAATAACCGGGATGGGAGGGGGCTGGAGGCGTGGTGGTATGGTATCGGCAGGCGGCCAGGTACGTCATCAGTTACATGATCCTAATGCAGGTTTGAATGGGTCAAAGATTTGGAGCTCTAGAAGAATTAGAACTACTACTACCTATATAGTAGCAGTAGAGTATTATTATAATATAATAATAGTAGTAGTAGCATTTGCTTGTTGAACACGTTGGTCAAGGTCAACTTGTTGCCGCTAATTTACCACCAATACCACTTTTTAACTTCAGTCATGAGAGAGAGGGAGGAACTCGCTAGGAAGGAAGGACTCTTCTTCTGATGTGCTTCGCCTTCGGTGGTGCACTGTGGGAGCCCACCCACCCCAGCGAAGGAACTCAGGAAGTAGCTGTCCCTGCTCTTTACAATTAGGATACGCCTCCCCCACCCCGGCCCTCTAATCGCCTGTGGCCCTGCTGCTCTTTACTGCTCCGTCATCCTCTGGACCCAGCCTTCTTGCTTTGTCCGCACGCCTCTGCAAATTGCGATTGGGAGTTGGGATTTGGTGCAATCGTTTGTATGTAAATAATTTTTGGACAAATTTTATACTACTAATTCATCGTTAATAGTTTATGGATAATTTGTTCATTATTCACGTGAGCCCGTACGTCTTTAATTGTGCATCGGAGTTACTTTGTAAGTGATATATATTCTTTTGTCCTTACAATTTGAGTGCTGGCTTTTTTTTTTTAAATTTCAACACTATATAGAGACGAAAGACATGTGAGGTGAAAAGATCTTCCACAAATATATTAATTAATTGAGTAAATTTTATAAATACTGTCAATGTATACATTATCACGGTTGGATGAATGATACATGAACAAAATTTAAATTTCACGCATGTGTCATATATCTAACAGTAATAGTGTATACAAGATTAATCCTAATTAATTAAAGAATATTTTTAAAATCCAAAAACAAAATATTTCACACTACCAATCGGAACAATATAATGCCTAAATAAATAACTACTACTTTTTCTCTCTTTCTTTTTTATTGTAATAATATTGCACCGTATGACATAGTAGAGTAGTCACTGATACAATAGACGTAGATACTAAATGAAGAAATGCAAATACTAAGCACAATAATATCAAAAGTGTACAATAAATTTTTGAACACATATGTCAAGAAGAGAGAATTTACTGTGTTTTTTTTTAATATTATTATTTTAGGGTTTATATTTATTGATTTAATATTTACGCCTGCTATGCTACTACCTACGCTGCACCGAATCATTTTCACCGGTGATTGTTGATCCAGTTATAATACGGACAAATTTATATAATGCTGAACACGAGATCAGACGAAATCATTGAAGCAGACACGAATTTAGCTAATTGTCATTCGGTACTACTGATTACATGCAAGACCAGGGAGGGTGGGGCTACGGGGACGAGGACTTTTACGTGTGGAACACGGAGCATTTAGTCCAGCTGGTGGTTTATGGGCCCGCCGCACACCCACCCACCGACCTAACAAATTGATCCCTATCTCCATGCAAGCCATTTTTCCAATTTGTTTATTTTATTACTATTATATTTTTTGAGCCAAATGCCGTTATCCTGGAATTTGTTTGGAGATTACATTATTCATAACAATTATTCATTTGTGTCACATACACATTTTTTATCAACTTTTTTATCCTTTTAATTACTTTTTTTCTTTCACATATCATAAAATTTACTATAATAAATATTCTAAATGATATTTGAAATAATCTCTTGTCCAAGAATTTAGTAGGGGTGGCAATCGGGTCCAAATCGGATTGGTGGTCGGGTTGAGACTCGGGTATAACAAAAAACTCGTTGACCCGAATCTGACCGGCCAACTCGAAATGAGTCAAGACACCTGACCCAAACCCGAAAATATCGGGTTGGCAGGGTCGACCCGAAACTTAATTTTAATTTATTAATTTACCACTGTAATTTCTAATAAAACCAATTTCGCACAAAACTAATTATATAATCAAGTAATAAAATTTTAATAAATAATTCCAAACCAAATCTAAAATAAATTAAAACACCGTAAAAGTGTTTTATCCCAAACCAAATATAAAATAAATTAAAACAGTATAAAAGTAAAAAATAATATAATACATTATTTGTACAAATATATAATAATTTCAATTTCACACAAGTTAAATAAATTCACTTAGGATTAAGTGATTAATGCCTTTGGAAAAAAAGAATAACTTAGTTTAATTAGATAAAATAATTTTTATTTTTATTAAATTTTTTAAAATTCGTAAACGGGTTATCGGGTCACCCACGGGTTGATCCGAATTCAACACGTTTTCTTTTCGGGTTCATCGGGTTCGACCCGTTTCTGACTCGAACCCGCGAAATCTCAACCCAAATCCATTAATTTCGTGTTAGATTCGTGTCGTGTTTTTAAGTCGTGTCGGAAATTGCCACCCCTAGAATTTAGGGTAGGAACGGTTGCAGGAAACAATCGTTCCGGAAGGTTAATTGCCAAGATTTAACCAGAAAAAAATGTGGATTTAGCCAAAAAAAAAAAAGAAGAAGTAAGTTCCAGATTTCATCTTGTACATCATTTTTCACACCATATATGAGACCCACAAAATTTTATTCTATAGTTATACGTTGCACAGAGTGAGTTATATCGTATTCAAAGTAAGTTACATTGTATGTAAATTTGTATGCAAATTAAGTTAGGTTTTATGCAAAATATACAAACGAATCCGATTGGGTTTTCTGTTGACTGTTCCAGCCCCAAATCCCTTGTCCAAACACATCCATATCTCATCACCATCTTTTCTTTTAATTTTTTTTTAACAGAGAAGAAAAAGAGAATTTGAACCCACCACATATATTCCTGTAGCCTCACCATAAATTTTGCTGTTTGCTTCGTCATCCTGACAAAGCTACAATTCTTCTAGAAAACGGTAAAAGATAAGAGAAAGATGTGGAAGTCGTTTCTGCATATTAACTAGTAGTAATTTCGACGAGTTATCCACTTACACTAGTACTGGTGAGTTTTAGTGCACGGGAAACACGTCATCATGGGGTCGTGCTCAATATGAGAGTTATCGGACATGTTACCTTTAATCCATTTTACATTATAAAGGCAAGTCGCGCTAGCTTGTCAACTTAGGTCTTGTTCTTAATTATTTTAGATTTTATAAAATCTGATTAAGGAAATTGATTATAAATAATAATTAGAATTAGAAATGATTATTTTTAGCTGATTATAAATTTCAATTTTTTTATCACTAAAAAAATTTACAATCAAAATTCAAAGATAACTTAAAACATTACAAAAATCGATTATCTAAAATAAGAATCTACAGTAAGTCAGTGAAGATAATCAATCAGTCGTGAACAAGTTTTAAAGGTGTAGGATTTAGGAACAATGCCGAAACTTTTAACATCAATTGAGCACTAGTGGGGGTACTTATCAGACTTGGACTTCAGAAAGCGAAAAAGAAACCGCATTAAAAATTCCAAATTCAAAACTCAGGCAAAGGTTAATGTTAATTGTACAAGATATTAATGCATTAAATCAAATGTACCATATTAGGAAAATATATATAGTAACAGAATTCAGGCAGGAATGTCAACGCACTAAAATGGTCCACACGATTCTGACCCTTTTATAGTCTCTTGCTTTCTTTCTTTACACCCTCTCGACAAGAAAGGAACGGTGCCATGGATATGTGTTTCATTTCATTTCTAAATTTGTCCTCCAACGATGGGCAGCTGTGTTGTGGACTTGTGGTTGTCCATTTCGTACTGTATATTTCGGCTGTCTGCATTTGAGTTTTTTAAGAAAAAGAATTGTAGAACTTTAGAACTTTTACGCCTTCCGCACGTTTGCAGCAGCTAGGTTCAATTTATTCAACTGCGAAGCCGCAGGACCTGTTTAGTTGGGGTCTGAATCTTCATGGAATGGGACAAACTTTTGAACTAACGAACAAGAAGTAAACTATAGAAAGTTTCGTGAATTGAAAGCTGACCATTCACGTGCTTCACATTGTAAGCTGCCCTTAATCAATGTGCTTTTCAAGTTCTAAAGTGAGATTATAAAGCAAAAGCCAACTTTTTGGCTATTTTTAATCTTTTCTCCTTCACAAATTCATTCCTTGGTTCCGATTTTTCTTTTCTTTTTTTTTTCGCAACGATAACATTTTATAACCTACATTGGTTCGGATTTCGATCGGGCGAGAAAGGAATTCTTGTCGTACAATAGTAACAAGACTGAATCTTTCGACTTTGTTTCAGCTCATCAAATTTTATTTTATTTTATTTTTTTGCCTAAGTAACGCCGAAATTGTGAATTCATGCAAAAGCAACTTTTCTCCTCCGCAACAGATTGTTGTTGTTGAATGTACTTCATTGTCTACAAGTAAGTCCTTAAACCCAATTTTATGAAATTTGCGAGATAAACATATCGCTTTAAACAAACAATAGAATCTGTTGTAATTTTCTTTTAGAAAAAAATCTAATAAAATCAAAAGTTTGTGAACTTTGAACCGTATGATTTCTTAGTAAAGGTTTTGTATACATGTATCGTCACATTGTTAAGTATTTCTTTATTAAAACGTAATGATCATATGTTTGCAGTGCATTCATCAAGTGGACAATAACTCTACAATTTTAGCATTTTGGTTCGATTGTTGTTATCCCCATCGTCCATCCGTTTGTTCTTCCCCCATTCCAAAATGATCATCAAAGGCAGAGGATTTAAGAGTTAAATAAAGGATCCAAAAGTTGTTAATGTCTTTGCTGAATTGAATATGTGTTTCTTGATTCACCTACTGGCTGAAGCCCAGAAATGCGCTCACAAGTCTCGAGGGTATTCGGCCCATAGCAGCTCAGCCCAAGATCGAGGGGTTGCTGAGGGGGCCCCACACCTTAACGGCTACGAATGGCCGGCCTAACCGCCTTCGAAAAATTTCATTCCCGTTTTACCATCAAAGCCCGCTCCAATTTACAAAATTTCGCCCATTTCTGGCGCGCCATCACAACCTCTTTAATCTTTTCTTTTCTTTCTTTTTTTTTTTCTACATTTCTTTGCTACGACTCAATTACATTGCATGAAGGCTTCCATGGAAACAACAGCAACGAAGCCAAACCTCGTGAACAATATTCTGGTACGCCTGCTTTCCTTTGGGCGTTCTGGTGCTCCTGGCGCGCTCCGCTTACATCATCACCGTCAAAGGCAGAGCTTGCGACTTCGCCGGTGACTTCTGTTTCTTCCCTGATACCCCAAAGCACACGACCCCTTCCTCTGCGGCGTCCGCCACCCGTCTCCGCAATTATTACTCCTCCGTCTTTCAAGATTTGATATCCGAAGGCTTCCTTTCCCCTGACTCCAAATCTCTCTGCATCGAAACCCTAACCGGTCAGGACGTTGTCGCATTGCAAGATATTGGAGTCATTAACTCCGTCGGAATTTCAAAGAAAGCATCTCCGCCGTTGGTTCGTTATGGTCCAGCTTTTCGTCAACCGTTCCCTGATAACACCTTTGATTTCGAGTTTTCCGGCGATTCCGTCCTGGACCGCACTGTTAAACCCGTCGAATTTGCTTCTGAAGTTTCAAGAACGCTCAAACCCGGGGGCTTCTTTGTCGTCCACACCTCGTCAAAAGATCAGTATAGTCTCAATTCCTTGCTTGAATTATTCAATTCTTGTAGATTAATTCGATCACGCGAAATTAACGCTGTAGATTCATCATCCCCTTGGATTCGTGAAGTTGTCTTGAGGAAAGAGGATGGAGTAGTTGTTAATGGAAAGAAAGAACAATTCATTCGTGGATCATCTGTAAATAGGTGCAATGTGCCAGGGTATATACATGAATTAATCTCGAATGCTGAGCCCTTGCTTGTGGAAGAGCCGTTGAAACCTTGGCTAACATTGAAAAAGAATATGAAGAATGCAAAATATCTGTCCTCACTAGTCGATATTCGCTTCAAGAATAGGCATGTGTATGTAGACGTTGGAGCTAGGAACTATGGTTCAAGCATTGGCAGTTGGTTTAAGAAGCAGTATCCCAAGCAGAATAAGACGTTTGAAATCTACGCCATTGAGGCGGATAGGGCTTTTCATGAAGAGTACAGGTCAAAGAAAGGGGTGAAACTTTTGCCTTATGCAGCTTGGGTGAGGAATGAAACCCTGTTTTTTGAGATAAACAGGGAACCAAGTAAGATGAACGTGGAGAGAGGAAGAGGGATGGGGAGGATTCAAGGTGTGCAATCCTCAAGTAATTTTCTAGGTGATTCTGATAAGATTCAGGGGTTTGATTTTGCTGGTTGGTTGAAGACTACAGTATCAGAGAGGGACTATGTGGTGGTGAAAATGGATGTAGAAGGAACTGAATTTCATCTGATCCCTAGGTTATTTGAGACTGGAGCAATTTGTTTGATTGATGAGATGTTTCTTGAGTGCCATTATAATAGATGGCAGAGGTGTTGCCCTGGAGTGAGGAGCTCTAAGTATCTGAAGACGTATTCTCAATGCTTGGACCTGTTTTCTTCTCTGAGGAAGAGTGGAGTTCTGGTGCATCAATGGTGGTGACAGGCAGTGGCGCACCCTCCCCTCCCGCCAGCAACACCCCTCATATGTTCTCGTGTTTGTACATCCTTGCTACTGAAGAATTTTGTTTCTCTGCAATTAGTCCACTAACCAGATAGCCTTGATATCAATTCTTTTATTTTACATTCATGTCCATTCTTTAGAATGATTCTTTCCCTCAAATTGCTTCCTCGTCTAGTTATTCTGCAGATGAAAGTTTTGAGTAGAGAATATTGTTCATTCTACTTGGACCTTGGTTTTGAGCTGAGAATATTTTTCCTTTTAGCTGGACCTTGGTGTAACTGTGGATGAGGTATATAGATCTAACAATGAAATACCCACGCATTTAATAGATGGGTAGCACTACAGCTGATTGACTTATCTATAAAAGAACTATAACAGGACATGCTCTTCAGCGTGCAGCATCCTGATCAAGGTATCTCCAACGGAGAACAAGATGCTATTAATTCAATTGACACATCATGAACGTTTAGTATTGTGCATTGACATTCCGTATTGTCCTTTTTGCAGCTTATAGATATTAATGGGATTTTCTTATAGCTTTTTATGAGTTCTTTGTTAATGAAGCTGAAATTTTAAGAAAGACACAAGGAAAGCAAGGTAGGTAGCGTGCTGCTGCTCAGTTCGACCTGGTGGATATGCTGTAAAAGTGAGACGATCAATTTAAAGAGCTGTAAATACTGAACTAGTAGCAAGTTTTCCATAGGTATTGCAGATTGCATCTTTTGAACATATTCCTTTCTGCAATCGCTTGAACTGGCAAGAGAGGATCTATTTCTTCTTGTTTAACGGCACATTTGGAGATGAAGGAAAAGTAGAAACAGCAAGGGAAGCTTATACCCCTGGGTACAAGGGTTTCTTGTTTAGGTGAGAACTTTCTGTTGTGAAGTTGCCGTGCAAGACTAATCACTTTACTCTCTTCTTAAATACTTGCCGGCCGGTTCAAGTAAACATGTTTATTACCATTTTATAAAATCTGGATCGGCCTAATAGTCAAACCGATCAACCTGGTAAACCGGTCATAGGATTGAGCTGGATTGCTAATTAAACTAGTTAAATAGACGATTCAACCAATGAATCGAAAAGAAAATGTCAATTGAATTTAAAAATTTTATTATTTTTATAATTTAAAATAAAATTATAACTATTGTGCAATTTACGATTAAATTGTTCAAATGAATTATTCGGTCACCTCTCCAGATTAAACCCCGAATTTAATAACTATGATTCTCTCTAGCATCTACTCGTGTGATGGGAAAATTGTAAAGCGAACTTCATTCGGTATTGGAATCTAAACAACCACCGTAAGACAAAAAAAGAAGAAGTGTCCTAAGTCTAAACTCAGAAGGAACTATGGAAATAAGAAAATTATTGCTTAATCAAGTTAAACGAGAAGGTTTCACAACTTGCGTTTGATCTCTACCATGTTGTTGCTGCATTAAAGTCTCGTTTACATTTGACCTTACAGATACTAATCCTGACGGGAAATTAGCTTGAAGTCCCGTTTACATCAAAGGAAGGAATTACAAGTGCAAATTGCAAAGATAATTGTAGAAATTTTTCACAGTATATTAATCGGTGCATAGTTTCTCCATCGTGATAGAAATATCTCAGCATGGTCTATGAGTTGTTATTAAATTTGTTTTTTTGGGAAAGAAAGTCTGGCTATATTCACCTAACAATTGGGAAAATAATGGCCATTGTAATTAGACGTTGTCAACATAATATGAGCAAATTACCATTTCTAGGAAAAAGATTGTTTTGATTAAGAGAAGTAGTTGTTTGTATTCGAAAGGGCTGATATGTGTGTGTATATATATATATATATATATATATATTTTAGGGCCAAAAATCTCAATAGTTTTAATTGTCCGTCTCAGCTTTTGACCATCAAATAATTGTTTGATGGTCAAAAAATTATTTCGTCAATTAATTAGCCACTAAACTAATTAATCAACTCAACTGTGGTCATTTTGTCAATTATTGCTCTAAATCTACAAAATAATTGGAGCAAGTGTCAATATGCAAGGGTATATTTGTTTACCATGGTTATTGTTTGTTAAAATACGATTTTGATTATTTAATAGATTAGGAGCAATGATCGATGAAATGACTATGGGTATGCTATTACTTAATTTAGTGACTAATTTGTGACAAAAAAAATTTTCATAATAAAAAATCAATACAAATAATAATTTAATAATCGCTGAAATTTTTTACCCTCTTAAAAAAAATCAAGAGGGACATCCAAATAACTTATGACAAAAGGTGAAATAGTTTGCCCTTATGAAAGTTGAAACGTAAGTAGCACTAGTATTTTATTTGGCCTAGGAGCTGCCTGAGCTTCTGTCTCCTCACATGTTCATGTAATTCCAATTCTAGTGCTCGTCCATCCGTCTCTGATCTCCCAAGTTCTCGCTCTAGCTGGCTCGGGGACAGGAAAAAAATGACGTATCTTTTTACCCAGATTTAACTTTTCAATCCCTTTTCTTTTCTCCTTTCGATGCTGCAAATTAGAGCTTCAACAATATTCCAGATACTCGCAACATTAGAATAATTATGATTGCAGACTCAAATGGCGGTGGTTCTGGAATCGATGATGACAAATTTGGAGGTTTCAAGACATCCTTCCTCTGCCATTTTGTGAATCAGATCAATTCCAGGGGTGTAATCCTGGGTGGTGATCCTCTTAGCTACTCAATTCCCTTGTTACTATTGCAGCTGTCCCTCATTTCCATCATCACCCGTGTTGTTCAGTTTCTTCTTAAGCCTTTTGGCCAACCCTTTATTGTTTCTCAGATTCTTGTAAGCCTCGTTCTATCCCTTCTCTGTCTTTGTTGCTTATTTGCCATTCACTTTTGTTTCTGCCGAATTTCATGCAATGAGATGGTACTAGTATTTTCCCCTGGTCAAAAAAGATTTGTCACTTTTGGTCAAACAGTCAGTTTCTTAAGAGCTTATTTTTACCATTTCTAGTATTCGAATTTCTATGCAGTACTTCTTGGTAAAAATTCAAACGGTATCATCTAAAAGTACTTCCCAGGACTAAAATGTTTTAGTGTTGAATTTTATGTACTAAGTAATCAAGTTCCTTAGACCAAGGGCACCATTTTTTATGCTACAGAAAGAGTAGATATGTTTTTCTGATACTAAGCATGAATCATAAATATATAGCTGATATATTGTGGTTGGATTACTTATTTTGACCAGGGTGGTGTAATACTAGGTCCTTCAATTCTTGGGCAGAATGTTACATTCTTGGAGAGAGTGTTTCCAGCTAAAGGGAGAGTGGTTATTGATACATTATCAATTTTTGGTCTAATGCTCTTCATTTTCCTAATAGGAGTGAAAGTGGATCCAACCATGGTTCTAAGATCGGGTAAAAAAGCTATAGCAGTAGGAATTCTGGGATTCTTCATACCTTACGGACTGGCCAGTTTAGTTGCTTGTCTTCTTGATCAATTTTTATCATTGGACACTGGAATAGCAAAGGCACTTCCTCATCTAGTAGTGATGCAATCAATGACAGCATTTCCTGTCATTACTTGCTTTCTTGACGAGCTCAACATCCTTAATTCAGAGATTGGACGATTAGCTTCTTCTTCTTCAATTATCTGTGATGTTTGCCTCTGGTCCGTCATGTCTATACAGTTCGCTGTAAAGATATACAATACCAAACCACTAAGAGTAACTATAGGGTTATTTCTATCAAGCATTTTTTTCTCTATCTTTATAGTGTTTGGAGTTCGTCCTGCAGCTAGTTGGGCTATCCGACGTACCCCAGAAGGAAAACCTATTAAGGAGATTTATGTTTTTATGGTCCTTGTAGTGCTGATGGCCTGTGGATTCGCAGGAGAAGTTATTGGTATTAATGCTTTTGTTGCATCTCTTGCTTTTGGCCTGGTGATACCGGATGGACCACCATTAGCAGCTGCTTTAGTGGAAAGACTTGATTGCTTTGTTTCTGCATTGCTCATGCCTCTGTTTTTCACTATTTGTGGGTTACATACGGACATTTTCTGTGTTCAGAAGTTGAAAGATGTAGGTGTACTGCAGTTGATTGTTTTTGTCGCTTTCGTTGGCAAGATTATGGGGACTATGTTGCCCCTTCTATTCTGCAGGATGCCATTCCGGGATGCTCTTTCCTTTGCTCTCATCATGAACTCCAAAGGCATTGTTGAACTTGCCTTCTTAAACGATTTCCGCATATCTGCAGTAAGCCACAAAAATTTATTCTTTCAGTTCTTGAACCAGCACACTATATTATATTAGTTTGCACCTACTATGTTAATCAATTGGGAGGTCTCCTTTACTTCCTGTCCTTTTCACTCAATGAAGCATTAGAAAGTAGGGCATATCTTGTTGCAAACAGAAACTTGGAATTTAATCTATAAACTAAGCTTAACAAGTGTAGCTTCTCAATGCAGGTTATTACTCGAGAATGCTATGCCATTTCAATCATCTCTGTGGTGGGCATAACTGGGGTAATAGCGCCTCTTGTGAAACTCCTCTATGACCCTTCAAAAAGATATGTTGCTTACAAGAGGAGAACTTTACTCCATAGCAGAAATGATGAAGAACTCCGCATACTTGCTTGCGTGCATAGTCAAGAAAATGTTCCAGCAATCCTTGGTCTGCTTCAAGTCTCAAATCCCACAAAAGAGAGTCCTATAAACTTGGTTGTCCTCCATCTGAATAAACTCATGGGCCGCGCTTCCTCCGTACTTGTGGCTCATCGGGAACGTGACAAACCCTTAAATCCCACCCAATCTGAACGGATCTTTAATGCATTTAAGAAATATGAAGAGCAATATCAGGGCCTTGTATTGATGCAATGCTACAAAGCCATCTCACCTTATGCAACTATGCACGATGATGTATGCTTACTTGCATTGGAGAAGAGAACCATTCTCATTATTATCCCGTTTCATGAGCAGTGGATCCTTGGGCAAAGAGTTGAAACATCTTATGCATATAGGCATCTGAATAAGAATGTGCTGGAGAAAGCTCCTTGCTCTGTTGGCATACTCATCAACCGCGGAAACCAGACGAAATCTCGATATGTAGCAACACAACCCCCCTTATTTCATGTGGCAGTGCTCTTTTTGGGAGGTGCAGATGATAGGGAGGCGCTGGCATATGCATGTCGAATGGCGGATAAGTCCAATGTAATGCTGACTGTAGTGCGATTTAGGGGCTCAAATTCAACAGGCATAGTAGGAGGTACCGAAAGGAGCAAGATGCTTGATGCTGAAATTTTAGGTGGCATCAAGCTTAAAATGCAGATCAAGAGGCAAATTTTGTCCCAAGAGTATGTGGCAACAAGTGGAGAGGATGTGCTGTCTATAACCAGAAGGGTGGGTAGTTCCTATGACCTGGTTATGGTCGGAAGGCGCCATGGGAACTCACCGATCATGTCTGAACTCAGAAAATGGAACCAATGTGGAGAGTTGGGGGCAATAGGAGAAATACTTGCTGCCTCAGATTTCAGAGGTGAAGCTTCTGTGCTGGTGGTGCAACAGCAGACCAAATTATGGGGTCTCAAGGATCCTGAGGAATCAACACATTTAAGAAGAATCAAGTTATAGGCCATGCCTTTGCTACCGCATTTGCAAGAGCAAGGACGATGCAGCATTAGAGATTGCGAATCTTTTATCTTTGGCTCGTGGGTTTTTGTCCTCCCAGAGAAGCCTTTCTGCCATGCCAGAGGAACATGCACTGTTGAACTGATGTAAAAAGAGTAGTTTTGGTAGAAAAGCAAAAAAGAGGGAAGGTCCTCACTTCCTTTTACCCTCCTCCTCTTGCCTTTCTAAAGTCAAGTTGATCTGGGATGCTGTAAATTCAGCTAAAAAGCGAAAGCAAATGGTTATGCAAGGGGCACCGGAGCAGCAAGAATCCCATATTGCACCTACAACTGAAATGAGGAAATACTACTAGTCTATTACAAAAGCAAACTTTTTGTATCACAGGTCCAAAAATGGACCAAAAAGCAACTTTATGCGTATCAATTAGGTTCTGAATATTCCAAGAAATTGGTCTGCAATGTAAAACCCAACCTTAGTAAAAAGAATGGCTACTTGGATGAAAATTTTATGGATATCAAGCTTTTTTAAAATATTATTTTACTGACATCACAAACACGTTTTTTAATCACTTTTTTTTTTAATCTTTTAATCACCTTTTTAAAGCTTGCGGAATGGAGGCTCTTCCATGCTGGAGTCGAGTGCTACAAATTACTGAGAGGTACTGCTGTACAATAGCCTTGAGCCAACAGAACAGTGATGGAAAAAAGAGGCCAACAGGGAGGAAGATACTGGCGGGGTGCAGCACTTTTCGGAAAATTATCCATTTTGCATGGCCAACACAATATATGTTGCCCATAAAATTTTAATTAAACATGTTAATTGTTATTGTTGTTTTTATTATTATTGTTATGCTTAATATTTCATCTTAATTCCTGGTATTTGTGGTCAAACTATAACGTTCAATAATACACAATTTTCAGAAAGAATTAGTCTCGAAGTACAAGCAAGTTTTCAACTGAAAAAAAACATACTATACTATTGTAAATTTACATCTGAAATAATTATTTGATAATACAAAAAAAGAAGAAGATATAAAAAGAGACTTACTACTGGGGATTACTAACAAACTTCCCCGTTCTTACGCTCCTCCAATATTTCCTTCATTTCCATCTTGCTCACCTTCCTCTCACTCTTTAACAAATTTCTTTCTTTCTTTTTCTCTCATTTTGATCCTCTTAATTCCTCGAATTCTCGTGTAGGAATTGTCTAAAGACGTCCATTTCTTCACTGGGTTCATAGTTAAAAAAAAAAAAAATGGCACCAAGAATAGTGTCCTCCGTTTCAGGATCGGTCCCTGGAAGCTATCGTCAAGAACTGTTGGTTTGCCAGTTTACAGATATGATGAATTCTAAGGGGCTTGTGTGGTCTGGCGGTAATCCATTTTCGTTCACCTTACCCGTCCTTTTAGCCCAACTCTCTGTTGCATTCCTGCTTTCAAGAACAGTTTACATCCTCCTGGAACCATTTAAACAAAGTATGCTCAGTGCCCAACTTATTGTAAGCTCAAGCCTCTGTTCATTTCTGGCAGATGCACATTGTGTGTTTTAGCTTGATTCACGTAATTGGAATTAATGTTTCTTGACATGAAAATCTTTGCCCACCTTGCGTTTGTTGGTCCAAGAGTTGAGTCTCATATATTGTCATTGTCAGCACTTGACAAATTTTTTGGCCACCCCAATAGGAGACACTCCTGAGCATTGATCCCGGTATAGGTGCTGTTGGGTGTTCCCAGATACAAAACAGGTGATGGAATATGAGCACACTGTTTTTTTTTTTTTCCAATGTACCTTGATATCTACCAGCCCATCCCATTTTATTTACCACACGTGGTAACTCTGATAAAGATTACTACTAACGTACTGCGTTTGCCTCAATGACTATCACCATAGGACAAAAAGTTTGACATGCATAGAATGGTCCTACGTAGATACGTAGGAGGCATTTTACCCGATTAATTGTATTGTTCTGATGAATCTTTGTTTTCGATCAGTATTCGCATCTCTCTCTCTTTTTCTTTTCAATGAATTTTGACTGTTTTGAATGAAATTCAGGTGCCAAGCTTTAATGTATATATATGTATATATATTTTTTGTTTGATTGAATGCCAACAGGCTGGAATTATACTGGGGGAGTCTTTTTTGGGACGGTCAGACCTCTCAAAGCAGCTTTTTCCTCCGGGTGGTAGATTACCTCTCGAGACTCTGGCAGATTTTGCGCTACTTTTTCATTTGTTTCTACTAGGAATACGCGTTGATCCGAGTATGGTGAAAAAGACAGGAAGAGATGCAGTAGCAATTGGGCTTACAGGTTTCGTATTGCCTTTCACATTAGGGATAATAGCGGCTTTTGTCGTTCCGCATATGATGGAGTTCGATGGATCAATACAAGAGTCCATCTTGCGAATAGTAACCATCAATTCGCTGTCTTCTTTCCCGGTGATTACTAGCCTTCTTGCGGACCTCAACATTCTCAATTCAGATGTCGGAAGAACTGCAACCTTAGCATGTTCGGTCAACGAATGCTGCAACTATACTGTGTATGCGTTGCTTACTGTAATGAGCTCGATCATACGGCACAAACAATGGTATGCAATGTATTATGTTGCATGGGCCACGAGTCTTTTTGTGCTCTATCGATATATTGCTAGGCCATGGATGTTACATGTGGCTAGGCATATGCCGGATGGGCAACCATTGAAAGAGATCCAGTTCTTAAGTATCATGATAACAACCCTGATGTGTGGTTTTTTCACGGAGCTGATTGGTGTTCCTGCTGGGATTGGGGCTTTTATTTTTGGCATGGCGATACCCGACGGGCCACCTGTGGGATCATATTTGGTACAGAAGATTGACACAATCTGTACCGGTTTGTTACTTCCAGCGAAGTTTGCAGTTACTGGTTTGAATACGGACTTCTTCTCAATAGCAGCAAATAATTCAGCCCTCATTTACTCGGCAGTCATCATTCTGGGCTACTTGGGGAAGTTCACTGGTGTCCTACTTTCAGCTCTTTACTTTCAAACGCCCTTAAGGGATGCTGTGAGTCTTGCTTTGGTCATGTGTTGCAAAGGGATCATTGAGGTTGCCATATATATCATACTGAAGGAAGATCAGGTTTGCTTTCTCTTCACCGTTCACTGCACTTGTTTTCGTTTCCTTAGATGAAAGTTCATTTCTAGTACCAAATGAAGAACTTCTAACCTGAATTATTGTCATGTTCAAAAAAAAAATGATTGCTGTTAGTATAAGAGTACTCCTGACTCAGTGAACTAATTTGTGCAACGAATGAATGATACTTCTCCTACCGGTGACTGCAATGACAGGGAAAGTCGAAATTGCCCAATTTAGGAAACTAAAGGATCCGAAGCGTCACCTGTCTCGTGGGGAATCATTGATGATCTTCTAATATTCCCTAATTAAGCATCAATCCTGTCAACATCTTACTCGCTTGAGATGCGGCGTGTCAATAGGTAGGGTAGAGTTTGGGTTGGATAATTTTGATCCAAATTTAAATTTAGTTAAACTCAAATTCAGATCAAACTTTTGTGGGTTTGAAAAAGTAAACCAAATTCGGACCTTCATGTTTTTGGGTATCCAATGGGTATTGGTGGATTTTTTTGAACATACGGTAAAGAACTAAAGTAAGAATATTTTAAAATTATATAGAGTTGAAAAATAACATATACCATCCAATTTTTATTTTCAAATAATAAAATTAACATTTAAGAACTTGAATGTAATATTGCGAACTCAAAAAAAAATTATTATCAACCATTCCTAACTGTCATGAAGTCTTATTATATTCAATCCAATATCCATAGAATGTTAGATTATTTTATAAATATATTGTATACATGTGTGTGTAATTTATACATGCGTATACATAGGGTATGGTTTAAATCTGAACTTGAGTATGAATCATAGAAAATCAAACTCTACCTAAACTCACGATTCTCTTACAAAGAATGAGTCTAGATAGGGTATGAGTTTAAAAAATTAAACCCAAACTCCATCCAACTACATTGAGTCTGAATGAGCTCTAGGTAAAATCATACCGGTTGACCTATCTACTTAACGTGTTTAGAGTTTTCAGTATGCTGTCTCTAGACTTAGCTTATGGGTTGATCTGGTTGCTTGTATTTTGGGACGGTATGTGCACTACATTCTAAGGTGCACAACTGGGAAGGCATATTTAATTTAAAAAACAGTTATCATCTTGATTGTAGCTAACATTCCCAACATCAGATAAGAGTTGCATTCTTTTGAGGGTTCAAGTCCCAACATCATCTTGAGGGTTGAGTGATGAGAGTTTAAGTCCCTTGGTCCAACTTGGAAGTCAGCAATTGCCTTTTGAGTTGGATTGAGAATTAGGTTTAAAATTCTTCCTCTCTATTGTTGGAAAGATAAGAGTTGCATTCTTTTCATCCACGAATGGTTATAACATATATTTTCCTTTTTGTGCAGATGATAGACCAGGAAGCATATGGACTTCTGTTGATTTCAATGATAGTGACAACAGGAATTGCTAGACCTTTGCTATCTTTCCTTTATGACCCATCAAGAAGGTACTCTTCCTACCAGACAAACAGCGTTTTGTACTCAAATCCTAAAAATGATCTGCGGATACTCGTATGTGTCCACAGTCAAGACAACGTCCCAACGATAATAAGCCTTCTCGAATCCTCAAACCCATCAAGAAGCATGCCCATCTCCGTTTTCGTCCTAAACCTCATGGAGCTAAGTGGCAGGGCAGCAGCAGTTCTTGAGCGAAATGTGTACAGGGGCAGACTCACTTCTATGCGCAGTAGATCGGAACATATAGCTAAAGCCTTCAACTATTTCGCGCAGAAAAATGAAGGCGTAATGAGTCTGCACCATTTTACTTCCATTGCACCGTATGCAAGCATGTATATGGACATATGCACGATTGCCTCGGATGTAATGGCGAACATTTTGATCCTGCCTTTCCACCGGGTATGGGAAATTGATGGAACTATTGGGAGCAACTTACCTGCAATTAGGACAGTGAACCAGAACGTCATCGCGAAAGCTCCTTGTTCAGTTGGCATCCTAGTCGATCGTGGCCACATAGCTGGGAATCTGAGCATCTTGCCTGGGAATACCTTGTTTCGTATCACCGTGCTTTTCCTTGGTGGCGCAGATGATCGGGAGGCGCTTGCGTATGGTAGCCGTATGGTTGGACATCCGCAGATTGGGCTCACCTTGGTCTGGCTCAGATTGTGGGACCACAGGAAAGGCTTTGAGGAAGCACCGGTGAACAATGTTGAGAGCAGCATAGACAGTGATATGATTAGTCACTTCAGGGCTAATACCATTGGGTACGAAAGCGTGACTTACAAGGAAGAGATGGCAAAAGATGCCGTCGGAACAACAAGAGTACTCCGATCTCTGGAGGAAGCTTGTGATTTGTGCATAGTCGGCAGACAACATGCACCCGACTCTCCTCTCACGCTAGGGCTTACAGACTGGAGCGAATGCCCTGAACTCGGGGATATTGGGGATATGCTAGCCACTTCCGATTTCCAGTTTTCACTGCTGGTGGTCCGACAACGACCTCCCTTCGGGACTGGTTTTTCAAATCGGTACACCCTTCAGCCCCTTGCCAGTAGTCATGGTGTAGTTACTAATTGATTAGGGAGGTTCTTCTTTGGGATGGATAAGATACATAGTATTACGATTGTCTTGCTAGGAATCTGGAAATGGATGTACATGTAGAATTTTCGCTTAGTCTCGGGGATGCGAACAACAAGAAAAGATTCGCATATAAACATCATAACTATTATTTTGCTCACGATCAAAGGGCTGGTTGCTGCTGTTTCCTTTGCACCATTGTGGCCCCTAGTTCGTTAGAACAACGAACGTCGAATCCTTGGGCATAGAGTCCAAGCCTATTTTAGTCTAGCCCAATTTGCTTCACCGGTTGTCTTGGCTTAGCCCATAACTAAAACACGCAGGCGCCCACGCGGACACACAAAAGAAATAAATAAAAGGAAAGAGGTGGCCGTTGGTGTAAATATTTTGTGTCATTTTTTGAACTTTCAATTTTGCTCTTAAAAAAATTAATTTTTATCCTAACCACATAATCACATTTGTTAATATAATTTTCCATAACTCTCTTAAATATTGTAACTACCAAATTAACTATAACTGTATTAAGGAAAAAATTACTAATAAATTGCAATTTTTTTATGAAGAATTTCTATAAAATTTATTTTTATAAAAATTAATAATTATTGCTAAAATACACACGCATTGGGTGTGCCCTAAACAAGTATATATAAAGCGAGAATGAGCAGTTTGGTGTAAATAAATTATATCATATAATGTATCACCTAATCTACTCTTATTCCTAAAGATAATTGTATCATTTCAACTATTCACCCCTTACAAGTTACAATCACTTTTACATCCAATTGAATTAATTACCACTTCTCTAATAAAAAAACTACAACTTCACTAGAATACTAAAATAGTTCACCTCTTTTAAACTATTACTTTCTCACAAAAAATAATTTGAATATTTTTTAATAATTGCACACACATTGGGTGTCTCCAAGTACTAGTGTATATAAAAGCAAAACCAACTCAATTGATGGGCTCAGGTAACTGCGAGTGATTCGACTGCGAGCTCCCTTCTTTTTCTTTTCCCTTCCATATGTAAGATTTAGAAATTCATCTCCGAGATCTTCCCTTTCTTTCCTTCCGCTCCATATAAGATTTAAAGCCTCTCTTAAATCGTAATAATATATATGTATATATATATATATATGATGGAGTGTCTGAATATAATATTCTTACAATTCTCCAACAAATGACAAGAACTTGATAGTTTTGTTCTTCAAAACCTAACATCAGCCAAAGATCCTACAAATACAAATCTGAATGACAATACTGAGGATGATACTGAGTTCTTAAACCAATTATCCAAGAAAACAACTAATAAAGATTATTTGATCCAAGTTCGGTTACTAATTAGTAATAATTATGTGTGTGTATATATAGACACACATATATGTATGTATGTATCTTATTATTCTCTTCAAAGTAAAGCCTATTTAGAATTTGCTTTCTATATCTATTTCCCTCCAAACAACTCCGAGTCCTATACTTTCTTGAAGGCCAAAGCCATATCACTAATACATCAATTCTATTTATTCGACGTGGAATCCATTATATTTTCTCCATGTAATGTAACTAGTGAAGTTTTTTCTACTACTGAAAAAAGAAGTGATGCATCAACTTAAAACATAATGTCATAAATCCCACTTAAAACGTAAAGCCATTTTCCAATGTTGAATGATCATTTTGACATAATTTTGGTAGGGCCCGTAGTTTCAATTTCTTCGGCTGTAGAGTTGGTAGCTTTACCATCTGATTACAAGTTGATTGTTGATGCTAATTCTTCGACCTTACAAAAATATCTTCGTGTTCTTTCATCACGAATAGTTAATTGAATGCTTGCACTAGTAGTTTTTTGTCGGACAACTGTTGGTACCAAAAAAAAATGTGCACACACAGCGGAAGTAGTTTTAACACGTATAAAAATATGTAGGAAGAGAAGTAGAACAAACACATAATAAATAATAAATAATTTATTTAACTAAAAACTCAACAATAACAAATATCAAGTCATAGCTTTTTGTTCACGACAACTCACAAACCTCAACTAAGAAATTTTCTCTCAAAACATTTTTTTCAAGATTCAACTCAATTCTTTAAATAGTAATCTACTAGATTGGTAATATTTATAGACTTTAAAACTTTTTAAAATAAATACAATTGTAAATCAAAACTTACTTGAAAATTGACTTGAGATTTCCTAATATAATATGGAAACTAAACAAACAAGACACCAAAATGAATTAGGAAACTAAATACTAAAATAGTTTTGTTTAATTTCCTTCATTGCCTCCCTTAAATCAAACTCTTCATTGTAGTCACCTCCAGTGCCATCTCGAGTTTGAATTTTCATAAATAATTCAGTCGCTGTATAAACAACGTAAAACACCAATTTGTAATGAATTTTTAATTTCATCTTCACGCGCGGTAGTGGACGATATTTGTACTTCTCGAATAATTTTTTTGCTTGACCACTCTTATCAAAATATTCAAATATATTTGCCCATTCTTCTTCACACACTACATAATTTAATTTATCCACGTTACTAAGAAAATTTTCAAAAATTAGAAAATCATAATTTTTATCACTGAGGTTTTCAACATCACCATATTTTTTCTTTAATTTTTTAACACTAATAGTTGGATCAACTTTAACAGTATCACAACCTTCAACTAATTCATCTACTTCATAATTGATATCAATCAATTCTATTACTTGTTTTTTCTTTTAAAAAAATTCATCAATTTCGACAAAAGTAACAATTTTTACATTGTTACGATTTTTAATCACCTCTTAACTTTGACCAATGGTTTCACTTTCTTTCTCAATCACTTGTGAAATTTCTTCTTGAGTCACAAATTTTTCATCTTCAAGTGCATCCACAATTTCTGCAATTTTTTCTTTCTTTGCCTCATCAAAAGCTTTTTTTTCTTCTTCCTCGTCACAAATTTCTTCTCCACTTTGACTACAATAAGAATTCATCAAAAATTTTCAAGCCTTTTTTGCCGTCTTTGCATGAATGAATTTATTTGCTATATGCAACTAAACTTTGGAGCTAAGATAGTGGAATGCCTTGCAATCCAATTGCCTATTTTTCTCTAATTCTTTAATTGTATACGTTCCGTGAACCCCTTCTCCGCAATAGCCCAAATTTCAATAATTCGAAAAAATCTTTTCATCATCCAACTCCAAATTTCAAAATCGTTTTTACCATCAAAGATAAAAACACCACAATGTGGTAAATAATATAAATCCATACTTTAATTTTCAAACAATACCCAAACCCCAATTTTGCGAACAAGCCCCAAGTTCAAAACCTAGAGTTCCGATACCATTTGTTAGCACAAAAAAAATGCGCGCACATAGTGAAAGTAGTTTTAACATATATAAAAATATGTGGGAAAAAGAGGAAAACAAACACACAACAAATATTCAATAATTTATTTAACTCAAAACCCAACAATAACAAATATTAAGTCGTAGTCTTTCGCTCACGATAACTTACAAATCTCAACTATAAAATTTTCTCTCAAACCTATTTTTCAAAACCCAACTCAACTTTTCGAATAATAATCTACTAGATTGATAGTATTTATAGACTCTAAAACTTCATAAAACAAATACAATTGTAAATCAAAACTTACTTAAAAACTGACTTGAGATTTCCTAATCTAATATGAAAACTAAACAAACAAGACACCAAAAAGAATTAGAAAACTAAATACTAAAATAGCTTGCTTTAATTTCCTTCAACAGCTATCATTTGCAAAATCCCTTCTTATTAATTTGTTCTAAATGATTGGTCCCGTAAAGTTTAAAATATCTCGTTGAGTCCCCATTTATTCCTATTTTCATACAGTAAAGTACTAATTTTGCTAGTTGAGAAAATGGCGTTTTGCGAGAGGGACAAGATGGAATCCATGTGAGCTCTGTAGGATAGGAAATATGTTAAAGGGGAAATGCCAGCTTGCCCCATCATTTGTTTTTGTGTGTTGCGTGCATAGGTCGGCCTTTGAGTGCTCTGGATCGAAGCCATAAAACCAGCCTCTTAATGCTACTATTAAACTAATAGTTTGAGCTCTTGTCGCCCTGCCCCGGCCCCGGCCATTGGCTTCCTTTGTTTTATTATGGCTTATCAAACCTTTACTTATCCGTACTATGTATATGGTTGCAGTGAACAGGCAATTACAGCAGCGTAATATAAAAGATTATACAAGAAATATATGACATTTAGGACAGCAAAAATTTTTTTGTTTACGAACAGAAGAGATCTGCAGAGTGATAGTGTGATGCCAGGGTTGTTTTACGAACTTTTTGAATAAGCAAATAAATGGTTGTGGAAAAACTTTTACTATTTACTGATCCTGCAGGTTAATAAATAATGCGCCAATTCATTTACTAGAGTTCATAAGCTTTTTTGTTTTTTTTTTTGTGGATGAGTATGTTGCAAAATAAGTTCATGACTAACTTTCTTGGGCGAATAAAAGTCAAATGATTTAATAAACAACTCTTCAACTCTCATGTTTTTAATGCAAGAACTATCTGTAGTGCTGCTAAGTTGGTTCAGTATTTACTACTATAAAAAAAAAGGGTCTAATCGAGGACGGTAACCATTTGATCCGGTGCATCCATATGATTGGACAAATAAAACCACGAAACCAGTCGTTTATGCATCGGTAGCTTGATTGAGCAAGTTCTGGGCTAAATTACGAAATCCAACAGCTCAGATTCCTGAAAATGATCACTTAGAAGCCACATGCATTTGAAGGGGAAAGAACGTAGGTGTGTTGGTATGCTCATCATTTATGCAGCAGTCATCTCCTAAAATGACGCTGGTTTAGAGAACTAAAACGTTAGCTAGCTGGCTTGTTGCATGAGAATTATAGAATATACTACTAATTGCAGGAGGCAGGAGCATTATATATTTTTCTTGTTCTTTTCGGGTAATCATAAATAATGGAGCAGCACAAGTTAGCACAGCTGGTTATCACAGTGTGACTGACATCGCATTCTTGTTTGTTAGATTGGTGAATTGTGCTTCCACGATTGCCCTATATAATATATATGCGTCTTATAGAAAATTACTAGTAGTAACTAATTTCTGGAATAAAAATTATTAGCAGAATTCCAAGTCAAAACACCAGCCTACACCTAAAACTAACAACCAACCCAATCATTAACATAAATTCGAAATCAAAAGCGATTTAGATTTCTATAAGTGAAATAACTGAATTCACCGAATTCAGCTAACCGAATTACTGAATTTGTACCGTTTGCTCACCCTAGATGCAACCGATGAAAGGAGTACTGCTCAAACCGACTCGAAGAAAATAATAAAAGGAGATTAGGAGATCAATCTATATGGTCGAGATTTCATTAACTATTCATTGATTATTGTTTCGAGGACACAGATCACAAAACCATGCCGGTAATTATCCTCAAGAATTTTACAAGAAGGTCATCAATTACAACTTGATCTGCTGATTGTAAAACAAAAAGGAATTTCTTTGTAAGGTCGACCAAATCTTGTAGTTGTATCCTTGTGGCAAACAGACGACTATGCCATAAAAATTTCCGGTTCTGCTATATTACATGCAGACGGAAATAGACTACTCCTTTCTTCTTTCCAAAAAGAAAAAGAAAAAGAAAATTATGCACAGAATCAATCACTCCATCTAAAGGGAGGAAAAAGAGATGGGTTGAACCCAACTGGAGGAAAAAAAAAAGGACTTTAGTCCTCAGAAATGCTCTCGAGATGGGGCCTCCAGACTCCAACTCTACCTCTCCGTCGATCTCGGCGGGAGGACTTTTTATCGGACGAGACTTCCGTTAAATGTTGATCGCAATCCGCCGCAGTCATAGTGGCGCTCTTGCTCTTCTTGGAAGGCTTCTTAGGCAAACTGCGGATTTTGTTTTTCTCTGGCAGCGAGGACGAGCGTATCAAGAAATATATGCTGCCTCTTTTGAGCTCTGACTCCGGTGAGAGGATTAGAATCCGGCGAACCATGCCTTGAGTGCAAGGTTTACTCAAGACATGATTCGGGTTGTTCTTTAAGACTTCTCCGGCCGTCAGAGGGCCTGTTAATTCTTCTACGTACCCATTTAAGTGTACTATACGGATCAGGTCTAAGGCTCCACACGGAAGAACGCATGCCAAACAGCACCTTAGACTGTTTCCCATGTTCTTCAATCCAACCTCCCTTTCTTTCCCTTCTTTCTTCTTCTGCCTATAATGAATCTATGGTGTATTCAATGGGATTTGAAATGGGGAAGACTTGGTTATATATACAGGAACAAGCTAGTCCGTACCATTTTGAAACAAATGCATTATACTACCATGTACTGTCATGCTTCGATCAAAATGACACAAAGACCCCGGGATTATTTTCAACTCTTTGTTTAACTACTATTAATATACCCTTCCTTGTGATTAGGTTTTGACTTAATTAATCCGAGAATAAGCTTTTGCAGGAGTATCTTGTACAGTTGGACGTACTACTGGCTGGTATAATTAAAGCTTGGGCTCGGTGGCTTGGTGCCTTGTGCATGCCTGATGGAATGTTAAGCATTTCTTTTTCTTTTGAATGTTAATTAGGAATTTTTTCACTGTTTTCCACATTTCATTTAGGAAATATGCTATATTTTTTAGAATAGCATAGGAAAATTGAAACTTGCGCATATTATCTTAGAAATTTTTGATGCGTGTCCCATAAATAAATATTCGTTAACATATCTAAATTACACTCAACTAACAATCTAAATGCACACACATCGATATTTATTATCCGCTCTCCATTTATATGCTTTCTTAATTAACTATACTAATTTGAAAATTTTACACTTGAAGTAATTGCTCTTTTTTGGTGCTTGGGTTGCACCCAATTAATGCAAAAGTAACTGTTGCTTCTTATATATATATATATATATATGTGGATTTTCTAACAGGTGTTTTTAGAGCACTCCTTAATACACCTAGTATTCACCTAACTTATTATATATATATATATATATATACTAACAATTATTATTCTCTTTTGCACTTATATGCTTGTCCTATTTAATTTTGCCTACCCACATTCTTGTATTTATTTACTTTTCTAATTAATCTTATATTTTCAAAATTATAATACTTGAAATATATTTTAATGGATGCCTATTATATATACACAAACATACATCATATACATGTATGTATGTTTGTATGTATGCGGGTCCCGCAACATGTAGCATAAGGAGCGATCGAGAATACAGGCAAGACAGTAGCTATAGAGACGAAGCGAAGCTAATTAAATAATAGTTTAGACCCGTATTAGGAGATTAGGTACGGAACTCAACTTCAGCCATTACCACCATCCATAATTAATGAAATGTCCACCGCCTAACGAAACCATCATCCATTCTCTCATCTCTATGAAAGTATCATCTATCCTCTTTTCTCTAAACTCATCTCAGGGCTAGCTGATTATAATGTATTGGACAACTCATGCGTCATATAGATTTCAAGTTTAGACTTTAGATGGCACCTACTTCTTCATATCTATAATAGTCATTTCGTTTTTCATTTTTCTGACAACACTATATAATCCACCATCAAATAGTAGAACTTCTTGACTTTCTTTAAGCTTTAAAGCTTCTCCTTTCTTGTAGGGATCAGGATTTCTAATTGCAAAATATGGCAATATTATTATTAAAATGCAATAGTACAATTCATTCAAGCTTTTTATAGGTCTGTGACAAAAGACAAGCAAACCTCGGGTGAGAATAAGTTTCCAAAATCTTGATTGCTAAATTCCAAAGAGTCCAGCTGTCTTGATCTCGGGGTAAATGAGTATTAATAGATTGAGTGTTTCTTATGCTTAATTAACATTTTTTTTTCCGTGAAGCATTCCAAGGGGGATCGTGCCTAGATGCATGCAACGTACACTAGTAGTAATTATTGGTAAAATATTAATCTCTTCGTCCATCCACTTTGATAGTACTTTTTCACGCAATTTAAGAAAAATTAGTTAATTTTGTTGAAAAATAAACCTAGTCACATGTTTCTCTAAAATCTCTTTAGAGATAATATGAGGTGTATGACTAATCATTATCTATTTACATTAATTACAAAAGCAATACTATGAAAAGTTGTATCATTCAACGTATGAATGAAAGCAATTATTAAATAAGATAGGTTATACTTACTGATAATAGAGTATATTAAATAAGGATAATTTAGAGAAATTAAAAATTAACTACACTCTTCAATTGAAAATTAAGTTATAAATTGGGATGAATGAAAAGAAAAATAAAATTATCAAAATGGAACAGAAGGATTACCATAGTTTAGAAATCATATGGTATTTTCTCCTATCCAATGACCACGAGAACTGCTATGCACGAAGAAGAAGATCATGCAACTAACTATTCCCTCCGTCCCACTTTGATAGTCCTGTTTTCCTTTTTCGTCTGTTCCAAATTGTAGTCCACTTTCCAATTGAAAAATGTAGTTGTATTTTAATTTTTCTAAAATACCCTTATTCAATGTAAGTTGTTATTACTATAAACTTACCCCATTTGATGAGAATTGATTCTTTTTTTACCATCAATTCAAGTTCCTATAAAGTTATACTCTAATTAATGTGAGGGTATTTTAGGAAAATAGCTACCTAAATTGATTGTTCCAACAAACTTAACTACTTTTTTTTAAACTGTGTGAAAAAAAAACAGGACCATCAAAGTGGGACGGAGGGAGTACTAATTAAGGATTCTTTGTTGGTCAGTGTAAGCAAACAGGTTCTTCAATTTACTTCTGCATAGTTTAACGTTGTCTCTTTCATTTATGTCGTTGACTCTCTTATTATTGTTTTCATTTCATTTTAGTTTATTTTATCAAAATTTATGTTCGTTTACCGAAAACGTGAAATGGCAAAAGCGTCTTGTGAGCCAAATTGCAGGCTTCGCTTCTGAGCTAAAAAACGGTTAAACTCAGCCCGATCAAAAGGTCTAAAGAGGTTAAAGTACGTATTACATCATCATGACTCCACATAGATGAAACTTTTAACAGCAAAAAAGAAAGTAAAACAGAAGACTTCTTGTTTACCCTTTTTTCTCCTTCAACACTCTATTCTAATATACTATGATTCTTTCCACTCGCAAGTAATTCCCAAGTGTTAAATATTTAGTAAAACAAATGACTATGCATTTTCAAGGCAAAATCGACTATTGCTTACTTATTTTATAAGCACTTTTAAGCATTTGCTGACCGGGGTATAAGAATAGTTAATATCGTGTAACAAATTGATTGGGCAAAATATTAAAAGGTGGCTAAATAAACTACACTCATATATACATATATACATACATACATATACAAATATACGTAAATCGCATGCACTCATATACGTATGCGTGTATGTATATATATATATATGTAAACGGCATGCACTTATCATAAATTTTTGTTTCCTTAAATTCCATTAACTGATCCCATTAATGATGAGTCTACTTTATAGCCATCTTTGCATATCTTGTTAATCTGCTCGTGTGGCTGAATGATTACAATCAATGAATGTCTAATAACTAGTACAAGAAGACAAAAAGATGGAGGAAGCAAATGAAGCTTCGTTGCACGTATATTATATATAGGCTTTGTACTTCGAGCATTCACCGACCTAAAAGGGAATTTGCCAAATTTAGGTCCCAATTAACTTAACTAAAATTGACACCATTAAACGTTAAACACTTAAGTTCTGTCCTAGGAACTCAACTCACGAGGTCGATCTGTTGCACACACGTATTAGATTCTTCATGTAAGATTGAAACTAAATAAACCATACACCAAATGATTGCAAAATATTCATTTACCATCAGTGACATGTTCTGTTGCCAATCAACTTCCTTTGGTGGAGTTGGCCACTACGTGTATTGTGGGACGAGAGATAAATGATTTAAATTTTGTCTTTTATTAAAAGTTGTCACTTAGTATGGTTTCGTTTAAGATTTATATGGGTGCTCTGTAATTGTATGGTCCGATGGTGATTCAGTTTTCGTCAGTTTCTCGTAACTCTGATGATCACCCTATAATATAGATTAAAATAGAAATAAAGTAGGACTAGATGTAACGGTGATAATAAGTTGAAAAAAAAAATGTTCTGTTGCCATTATTGCATGTTCATCGTAACCAAGGTAGCATCTCTGTACCTGCATTTCCCCTCCAACTCGAAAGTCTAATTCACCAGTAACATCATTAGACTTTTGTCGTCATCTTAGCGTTTGTTTTGTCGTTAATTGTTGGCATGATTATGAGGTTTGTGGTATTAAAACTCAATACGTCCAAAAGGCACTGGTTCAGTGAACGTGCCGGATCCAAATCGTTCGCGTCCTTGATATTTGTACGCGTACTACGACTACCGACTGTATATGGGTTTGTTTGGATACCATTATTATTCCAAATAATATTTCGCTTGCATCATAAACACATTTTCCAACTCATCCTTTTTATATTTCCAATCAACTTTTTATCTCACATACATCACATCACAAAAAGTGCTACAGTAATTATTTCCAAATAATATTTCAAATAACAACTCTATCCTATTATGCTTAATTAGTATCCAGTACTTCACAGTTAAAAAATCAGCTGGAACTGAATCAAAGTTATGAACTCGGTTTGATTTCCGAGCATAAAATTGGTTCTGTAGGATTTCAAGAACCAGATGAATCAGTGAATTTATATAGCGAATGACAAAAGAAGTACTAGTACAAAAAACGTAAATACACCACTCATTCTTATAAAGTGGTGGATCTGTAAATTAATGAAACCCACCTATTTTCATTCTCTTTTTGCAAAATCAGTGAACTCCTCAGTGAAAATCTTAATGGGTTTCATACAGATTTGTATCTAGTACTAAATGATATAACACGGTTGGTCGTGGTGGTGGAGGCACGAAAGGGGTCCAGCAATCGTCTTGACCCTTACCAAACAAAATTCCTATTGTTCTTGGAATTTCATATCCATCACACGTACTTATTGATATATCCCCAATAATTCACCAATAATTTCGTATCAGGCCCATAGATGGGGCCGATCTAGTGGCAATTTCCAAACCACGAACATCAATGTCTTATGGTATGGTGACCTTCCTAATTTTGCTTGGTTGCAGACCAATGAAGACTTCAAATTCCTACCTCGACTTCCTTACTGGCTTTTACATACGTGTCATGTATTTAATTACAATAATACATATACTGTTAGTCAGCATATGTAAGTTTTATTCTTAAAAAAATTGTTCAAATTCCATCGTCACGAAGAATTAGGATAAGCAAACATTCAACAGAAGGATCTCAGCCCTGAGAAAATCGTTGGTAGGTGAGATTTGTAAATCTTGTAGTCAATCGTAACACACACCCCCCCCCCCCCCCCCAAAAAAACCCAATACTGAACATGTGCTTCATGTTTCTGGACATCAAGCAAGATTGCTTGTTGCAACCCAAAAAATAATTACTTCATGAAAAGAAATAATATAACCCAAGGTGTATCAGATTAATATTACATTCATCCATATACAGATACGATCGCATCTCTGAAAAATATGTCAAAAGATTTGAATCAAACTGCAGTAATTGTTTATGCTAGAATGAAAAATAGATGTGGTAGTAATATACATCTTGTCTCACCACCCCTCCCTGTGAGGCAGTCACCATCAACCAAACAATAATGCCTTCATGTGATGGACAGAACCAGAAGGCAACAGAAGACGCCAACTGGCTTGAAAAGAGCCTCTGGATGGAAATTGTCTTCCGCCAGCTGCTCCTGTGATCCAGTGCACCATCATTGGGCTTTCTCCCGGAAATTCACATCACCATAGCCCAGCTCTAAAGAATTAAAAGCCACGTTGCCAAGCTTTGGACTTTAGTAAGAGTGGGCTTGGACGATATATGGGCTAGTCTGGTCTCCAAGCCGCAGACTTGCACCATGCGTGAGGTGTACTTGGAGCTGTTAACATGGCCCGCAGGCCACGACAATCAACTAAAACTTAAGTGTCCCTTAATCATGGGTTGTTTACTTTTTATTAGCCCTGTTTACTTTTTATTAGTGGTATGACATGAATAATACATATGTGCTTAAAATTTTATGTCGGTTTAGAGCAATTGTTCCCTAACCAATGAAAGAGTTTCACGTGAAGATAAGTTTCATGTGGACATATAAGAGTTCCACTGGATTTCATTTAACATGTTAGGTGGGGCATTTGTACGTCTACATGAATTTTTTTTTATTGGTTCTGAATCAACTACTAGACATATTGCTCCCGACTATCATAAAATTTAGCATTCGTATTTTGATATAAAAGAAAAATAAAAGCATTGCTAAATTTACTTCAAAAATAGCTTTTATTAAGAAAGAGAAAAAGGTTGACAGGCTCCTTCATCAATGTGTATCTAATGCACTTAAAAGGAGGAGAGTTTTCGCATAAATATATTTCTTGTTGTATATGATCCTTTGCTTCTCATTCCTATGTGTTCTGATGAAAAACGCATCAGAATACAATAAAACATTATTCAATGTAACAGCTTCCAAATTATCAAAGATTATTAACACTTCCAAATTTATTCTTCTGAGACGTAACTCATATAAATTGAATGGAGATGTGTGTAGTCTTACTTCTGAACTAGTAGAGACATGTAATTCTGTGTCTCTTTTTCTCATCAAAGAACGTAAATCCCCATCTAAATGTCATTTAATCTGCCATCTTAATAGTCTCATGCAAGTTACTACTACACCGAATTCAATTGAACCCTCGCCCTTCTCCGTTGACATCCCCCCACGCAACTTATATATACTTGCATTCGTTCCATAAGTTGCTAAACCCGTGAAGAAAACAAGCTCACTCAAATATGGCACCATCCCGCCCTACTCTTCACAATATTGGTGCATCTTTGCACTGTTGCTAGCTGCCTCTGCCATAATCGACCAAGATTCACCGCCATATACGCTTTCGGTGATTCTTTTGCGGATACGGGCAATAACAATTTCCTTGTCACGCTGCTAAAAGCGAATCATGCCCCGTATGGGCAATGCTTTCCCGGTCGAGTAGCAACAGGAAGGTTTTCTGATGGAAAACTCATTCCAGATATTTTGGCTTCAGCACTTGGGATCAAAGAGTTCGTTCCACCTTTTCTGGATCCAAGTTTATCGCCTCAAGAACTCCGGACAGGCGTCTCCTTTGCCTCGGCGGGGTCCGGGTACGATGAGCTGACAACCGTCTTGACTAACGTAATCCCTGTTTCGAAACAGGCCGAACACTTCGAGCATTACATAGGGAGGCTGAACCAGGCTGTAGGAGAAGTTGCTGCTAGAATATAGTTAGAGGCTCCCTGTTGGTGCTCCTGGCAGGAACCTCTGACTTTTCTAATAAACTTTTATGACACCCCTACCAGACAGATTCATTACAAACCTCACTGGATATCAAGATTTTCTGCAGCACAAAATTCAACAGTTTATCAGGGTCAGTCAATATAGTACATCTCTTTCCTCGTACACAGCACTACTACTTGTCAATTAATCATATGGCCGCCTCCACGCCTAAAGTTTAGCGAGTTTTTTTTTTTCTGGGTTAAAACATGAAAGATGAAAAATGTTAAGAGGAGCGAAAGGAGGAGTATACAAGAATCTTGAATGCTGTGATAGATTTTGATGCTTTATTTTGTGAATATTGCAGGCGCTATACGATCAGGGGGTTCGAAAATTTTTTGATAGCCGGGCTTCCTCCAGTTGGGTGTTTCCCAATACAAATAACAACAAAATTGAAGTTTCAGTTATCGTGCGCGGACGACGAGAACAGGGATGCCCAGTCTTATAATCAGAAAGCTCATTTCCCTCTTAGCTAAAATCGAACCAACTCTACCAGGGGCTAAGCTTGTCTATGCCGACATATTCTCGCCGTTAATTGAACTCGATCATCTACCCTGCAAAATATGGTACTAACTCAACCCATTATATTTGACTGAAAAAAGGAAAGAAAAGAAAAGATAGAAAACCATTCCACACCAAAATGGAGCACAAAATTGAACTCAACTCCTTGATTGAACTCAAACTTTTCATTGTCTTACGCTTCTCAAACTGTTTTTTCCTTTTCCTACGGAATGGATAGACAAATGTTAGTCCAGAAACTTATAGCCTAGGTAATCAGAAGATGGTAGTAAAATAATTTTGTGTTTTTTGCGGCAGTAATTTAATATCGTGATTTTGGTTGGTGACAGGATTGGCCATAACTAACAGAGGTTGCTGCGGGACTGGGATTGCTGGAAGCAGCGTTTCTGTGTAAAAGAATTCAGTCCAGTTTGCCCAAACCCAGCCCAATTCCTGTTCTGGGATTCAGCTAATCCTTCAGAAGTGGCCTATAAGAATATAGCCCAATTCTTACTGCAGCATGCTCTGCCTCAACTCGCGTAAGCGATCAACAGGACGAAGCATTAATAACCATCTCCAGTCCGCCCTTTGATTCATATTTCCGTCCATTCAAGTTTAGAGCCTGCTTCTCCAAATATTGAGATTAGTGGCCTAGATATTGTTATAAATCTGATCTGTGTTGCCCTTTCAATTTTCACCGTAGTTGGTTGAGCCAAAAAAAAAAACATTTTCGCAATATGGTCAGTTGAAACTTTGTGGGTTTTATCTGACACTTCCCTTTTCAGCATCTAATAAACTGTCTGAGTTTTGCCATTTTCTTTCTTTACCACATTAGGCTTTGCACCATATAACTAAGACGTAAGTAAGGCAGCAATTCTTGTCTGTAATCGAAAGCCCTTGCAAATGAAGGGATGATATGGCGCTTTCCGAGTTGGGTAGAAGTGAAGGTGGCCTTGGTATTTTTCTTTCTCAGCACTGCAAATTTCCGAGTTCCCAAGCATTCAGAGCCTAACCTCAGAAGCATGCCACATGCTACCAATAATTAAGCCTAAGAATTGAATCAAAAGTATTCACATTAATTACTTTCCGTTTAATTTTTTCTTCTTTACACATTAACACATCATCGTAACCTCGCACCTAAGTCAATTTATTTTTTTGGGTATTTTTTGACCTCAATGTTTCTATTTCACGTAATAGATAAGTCCCCAAGTCTGCATATAAGTGTTTGGCTTGTTAAACCGCAAAGACGTGATAAACTTCAATTGGCAATAAATAACCAGACATGAATAGCATCGTTTTCCTTTTCATCCTAGGCCCTGGTACAATTTCTCAGCAGCAAAACTGCTAGTAGTACTACAAGCGATGGCAAACCCTTTCCCCATAAATTCCCTGCCATTCTGATATTTGGAGATTCCACTGTCGATCCAGGGAATAACAACTATATATTGACAGCATTTAAAGGAAATCATCCACCATATGGGATTGACTTTCCAGGGCAGATTCCGACTGGGAGGTTTTCCAACGGGAAACTCGTCCCAGACCTGTTGGCCTCCATGCTCGACCTCAAGGAATCCGTCCCTCCTTTCCTGCAGCCAAGTATATCAGACAGGGAATTGCTGACAGGGGTCAGCTTTGCTTCAGGAGGGTCAGGGTTTGACGAGCTAACAACTGCCTGTTTCTGGGGTGATCTCAAATGTCAAGGCAAATTGAATATCTTAAGGAATATATAGAGAGGCTGATTAAGATAGTGGGAGAAATAGAGGCTCAAAAAATAGTTGCTGGAGCCTTAGTCATAGTTAGTGCAGGAACCAACGATTTTATCTTCAACTTCTATGACATACCCACCAGAAGGCTTGAATTCAGCGTCAGCGGCTATCAAGATTTGCTGCAAAATAAATTGCACGACTTTATTAAGGTTCTCATTACAACTAGCCCTCTCTTTATTTTTTGCTGTCTCATCTGAACTTCTCTAATCATTTCTGAACTTTTCGTCCAGTACCAAAAGCAAACATCAGAATAACATGTAGCTTAAGTTGCCGTATCATGGCATGTTTATGGACGTTTGTCGTGGTCTAGAGGATTAATTCACTAAAAGCACTACCCTCCAGCGCCCTGTCTTTATAAGCGTAATCCTTACAATTTAAATGAATCTCATTCATTCTGGATTTTGCCCTTAAACATGCCTACCGTGTGACATTCAATTTGGCAGGAACTATACGATCTTGGATGCCCGGAAAATTATTGTTTCAGGGCTTCCCCCAATTGGATGTCTGCCGATTCAGTTGACCGCGAAGCATTCCATTTTGAGAAGATGTGTCGATAAGGAGAACTTGGACTCTCAAACTTATAATGACAAGCTCCAAAAGCTGCTCCCCAGAATACAGGAAACTCTCCCAACAACCAAAATCCTTTATGCAGACGCGTACACTCAACTAATGGACATGATAAAAAATCCTCAAGAATATGGTAACAATTCTGATTATCTTTTGAAATGTTTCTTGTTCAGCCCTTTCTTTTTTCCCCCTTTTTGGTTAATAATAAGCAAGCTTGTGTGGTTCTGGTTTTTCAGGATTTGTGGAAACAACGAGGGGGTGCTGTGGCACTGGAATACTGGAAGCAGGACCTTTGTGCAATGTGGGCACTCCAATTTGTCCCAACCATTCTCAGCACATATTCTGGGACAGCATTCATCCTAGTGAATCAACTTACCGCTACATTTCAGAGCAATTGCTGAAGGAACTCCTTCCCAGGTTATCACAAACAGAAGACAGCTGCTGAATTGTATCTGATTCTCATTTCTTTCAACTTTTCTGTTTCTTCTTTCTTTTTAGAGTAATGTCTCAATATATATATGTCTCAATCCAGTCCTTTAATTTCTTTTTCACAAAAGTCCTTCACAGGAGAATTCCCTTTCCATCCTATAGACTACTACCGCATTATAATGGCAATTGATCTTGTCAACGATTCATGGTTTGCTGGATACATTGATTGAATATACATTTTCACGGTTTCAGTTCTGCTGCATAGCAAGAAATGAAACGTTTGTATACAAGAATGTCAACATCATTGGAACATCATAACTAATTTCACAGCCAAAAGTCTTTTTCTTAATCGTCAATTTGTGGCACCTCTGAGACTCTTTTGGATGCTTTTAGTACTATTCTGCACCACATTATCTTGAACACAAGTTCAGGCCAAACTTTCAGGGAGCCAAATTCTCTACACAGATACCTACAATCCTTTAATGGACATGATCAAAAATCCCAATAGATATGGTACTAACAACATAGGACTTGAACACTTTTTCGACCAATGAATTGTTTGAGATTTTTACCTTCTTATGTGTTTCATCAATAAGCTCTAAAAAACCAGTCAATGAATTATAGGATTTGCGGAAACTGCAAGAGGTTGCTGGATTACTGGAGGCAAACCAATTATGCAAACCCAATCCACTCCTGTATGTGAGAACCAATCCCAATACGTGTTTTGGGATAGCATTCATCCAACAGAAAACGCCTACCGCATCATAATTTCTGCAACTCTCATTGATCTCCGCTAAAACGCCAATATATTGTCTGTATACAAACAGATGACAGCAGAATAATCACTACAAATAACCAATTTACATGCACATACAACATATAGTTTTGTGGACTACACTTGCATACATACATTTCACCAGTTACAACAAAGCAAACTACTACTTGCTTACTATGGCATGCTCTCATTTCCTGCCACCGCCTGATCCACCATTTCCATTAAACAAATCATTAACCCGAGCCCCAATGTCTTCGTCGCTGTACTTAATGTGTCTATCTGCATGCTTTCCAAACTCCAGGCTACTCCGCAACCTTCCAAGGAAGCTGCGGTAAGCCGGCAACAGATTCCCTGCAACAGATATCCTTAGTTCGTCTCTCAACTGATCATCAAAAATCACCCAACTGGATTGAACCCTACAAGTCTCCTCAAAGTACGTATTGAACAACTTGAGCTTTTCCTTCAAGCTCTTTGATGCTCCATTCGGAGACAACGCACTGTTATCAATCTTCAAAACTCCCAAAACCTTGTTCCATGAACTCCTCTGGTAATTCACATGACACTGCCTAACTTTTGCAGTGTGTTTGCGAATCCAATCATCCCCTAAAAGCGATCCTAACTCACTATCTTTCACCTTCTGAACAATGTATCTCCCATTATTCATCATAAAAACAGAACACAAAGCAGAGTCCCTATAAATCTTCGACTTGGCCTCCAAATTACTCTCTAACAACTCCATAATCCACGCCATCTGTACTGCCAGCGACGAAGACGCAGATAACCCTCTCTCATCCCCTTTCATATAATCCCCACTAGCCCCCAGGGAAGCAAGACTGTCCTCAAAACTTGCTCCAAAGTAATCCGGGATCGACACGCTGCACGGAGATAATTCATCACATACCGCGTGATTGGATGAAGTCCGCCACCAGGGACGGCAGCCTTAGCCGGATCACGACGAATCAAATTCTCCAATTCCATAAATATGCCTCTTATAGCCTCACCAAGCCTCTTCCAGATAGTAACCGCCTCATTTCTCAACAACGCGCAATACTGATCTGAAAATATCAATTCGAATTCAGGCATTAAGTCCCTAATAGTTTCATAAACATCAAGAACCTTGAACAATCTCTCTGGGGCACGGCTCCCAATAGCAACCGCATCCGCGAAATTCAACAGCTGAATAGCGGATCCTCTGCAGACCTCCATAAATGAGAGGTCAGCAGCAGAGGAAAATCCAAAGAATACGCGGTCACAGAGGCGGCGTTCACTCGGGAAAAGTATCCTTAGCGCTACATTCATGGCCTTAATCCATTTATCAATCTCATCTTCGATCTCACTCCACTGCATTTTATGAATCTCATCGATGCTAAACTTCTGCAACTGCAATCTCGAGAAGCTCTCCTCCAAGAATTCTCTCCGGCACGTGCTGTAAACGTGGGAGCACTCTTTTCCGTACCCCGCAGCCACCATCCGTTTAACGATCTCGTGTAGGTCGTCGATTATTCCGCCCGGGAGCGCGTCGATGACGATGTCGTAGTCGGAGACCGGATGGGCAACTGGGATTTCACTCCCTTCGCCGTCAAATTCTTCTTCGTCGGTGTCAGATGAGTAGTTGGGGTTTGCTGACTCACCGTCCCGGAGCCGAGTCACGTCAAACGACTCAGTCCCCTGTTCCATTAGGGTTTTAAACTCATCCTCAAGCCGATACATAGCTTGCTGGAGCAAGTCATCAGCCCGGTCGAGGAAGGGGCGACGGACTTATCGCGACCCATGGGAGACCATTCACGAGTAAGGGCGGTTAATTCGTCAACAGCGCCAAGGAAAGAAGCAGCGTCGCTGGAGTCAGCCCAAATGGGGTGGTCGGCAGCCACGTAAATGGAGATCTGACGGTCGAGGGGCTTGAGGATGTGCTCAAATTTAGCAGAAGCGGTGGGGTCCCCGCCAGGGAGGTTATCAGTTAATTTCTCGCGCAACCTTCCGTCGAAGTTGGAGAAGATTTTGAGGATATCATCGTCAGTCATATTATCAGTATGACCACCCAGAGTCTTAGCTATGTGGCGCGCCACCGCTATCAACTTCTCTTCCCCGTTGTCCGCCATAGAAAACCAAAACTTTTTTTTTTCACTCAGCTGGAGCAGAGTAAGCTTCGCTTTTTCTTTTTTTTTTTGGTCTTTTTGTTTTTTCCCCTTTAAGGGGCTTTTTCCTTTCGTGGGTCTATATGTATATTTAGCAAGCGCCTTACATTTAAGATTCTGGGGGGAGGGTTAGATTGAAGTGAGGAGGAGGAGGAGGCGGAGTGGATAGATTTGTCGGGTCTAAACGATTGCAGAAGCTCAGAAGGGGAAAAAAGAAAAGGAAGGAAAGTGGGGTCCAGAAGAAAGGTCTTGGAAAACGCGGTTTATGTGACTATGGTTGAGAATTGAGATTTTTGGTGAGGATAATAAATAAATTAGTAGAAGAAAGAGAAAGGGGAAGATGAGGATAAAGCAGAAGGAACGCGGGTAGGAAAGAACGAAGAAGACAACCGGTTTTGTATACTTGGACTAATAGGTACTTCGTTTGGGAAAAAAAAAAAAAAAAGACTAATAGGTACTTAACTAATAGAGGGGAGGACAACAAGTGAAAAGGGACTGTATAGCGGTTTGCAAACTCTAGACCGTGCAGAGTACGTGAAATTTCTGCTTTGTGATTCTGTGTATTTTTTGGACCCACGGCACCCTTTTTTTTTATAATTCTTATTCTAAGAAATTCTTAATTTACTCTAACTTTTACTCTAAACTATGAGGAAGGAATAGGCTCAAAAGAGAGATTAAATCACGGTCGGACCGATAAGTGCCTGGACATCTGCTAAAGAAATTTTCAGAAAAATCTTGGAGGAAAATGCAAACTAAAATATTTGATTCCTTGACATGTGTCCAGAGAATTTTAAGTCTGGTGGTGGATTTGGTTTTTACCTATGATCTTAGTAATATGGAAAGCAAAACTTGAATAGATCTGATTTATTAAATCTAACTATCCAAATTTTGTCACATTTTTATTAGAGTATATCTTATATACACTGATACTAACAATGTATGCACTATCACCGTTTAATTCATGAGATGTGTGCAAAAATTGAATTTCAAATTCAAAATTTGCATTGTTATCATTCATTCAATGTTGATAATGTATACACTGTTAGTGTAAGAAAAATTAATCCTTTTTATTATACATTTAATGATTGAATTGGTAAGATGGTGTAATAAACTTTAAACCACTCCATCTACGAACGAGACCCATAAATGGAGTCTATCCAAATTTTGGCCAATACGAAAATACTTAGAAACGTAATACTTAAATTATTGCGTAGTACCATGTATGACTGGTTTTCAGTCATAGAGGTATTTGGATGAGTTCGGTTCGTGACCACTAGATGCCCTTGAAATCTCACACGCCAATTCTTTGCGTCCTTACAAACCCACCATTAATACAGTCCTCCTCGCAGGTGATGATAAGTTTGTAATGATTTAGTACCAACGTACACTTTACAATCAAAGATGAGGGATACGGGGGAAACAAGTTTGACCAACAATGGCCCGTATTTATTTTGGTAAATCCTATAATAAAAAGGTATGAGGGGTTAAATTCACACTCTTTCATGCTAAATTCACACCTTATATGTTTATTATACATTAATGTTCTTAGTTTTTATACATTAAACCAAAACTTTTTGTAATATTTAAATTATCTTTCTACATAATGAAAATAGGAATAATCATATATTTTCCAAAAAAAAAAAATTATATACCCTAGCTTTTATGTTAGTTCTATAGATAAATTTCCTTCATGTTTATATCATGCCAAGATTTATATATGTTTCTTTGAAGTTGCTTAAAAATAATTTTTTCTTCTTTCCTTTGATAAGCCTATTACCTTTATTTTGTTGAACCATTTTCAATACTAATTTACACATAATCAAATGATAGATGTTTATATGAAAAGGTTAATATGGTTGCACATTCCATCTCGAACTATTGAGATTTAAATTTTAGAAACTTGAAATGCATAGTATTGCCTATTTAAATGTTCATTTATAATAACAAAATTGCGATTGCTAAATTAAACTTTAAATTTAAAAATAATATTCTTAAGCACTTTTAAAATGTTTAAAAATATTCTCTTTTAAATGGAAAAAAAATCCCCCCCCCCCCTTTTTGCATTGTCAACATATGTTACTTGAAACTACAAAAAGAATCAAATAAACTTAATAGATGAGGGTATTGTTGTCTATTAATACATAGGGTGTGGATTTAACCTCTTCCTAAAAGTATATGTCCACCATATAATTGTTGTCTGTCTAATTTCCTACAGGCTTGTATCTCCCGTTTAAGAACTAAACCAACAAAGATTTTTAAGATGTTGGGATAGTTACATATGGCTATTTGGTAGGAAAATATTTGAATAGTTACATAAGTAATTTTTAGTCATGCCCATGTTTTCTAAATAATCAACATCGCAATTAGAATTGAAAGATAAATCAAATTAATTGATACTCGAATTAAGCTCAAATTGATAAGAAACTCGTTTGAATTTGATTCGTTAACTAGCTAAACTAAGTTTCAATAGTATATTGTGTTCGATAACTTACAAATTCGATAAAATATTTGTTCAAGTTTGATTCAACGAATTAAATAAGTTAAACTTGAATAAAATTTTAAATTCGGGCTTATTTACACCTGAATCGCAGTGGATGTCAAAGTTACCTGGGCAGATGCTGTGCCGTAATTAAAGCAGAGAAGTTTTTGCCTACTTGTAATCGCAAACTTCTAGGAAGGATCTCGGTGTGCAAGCGTGTGGGGAATTTAAGAATGATTTTGTCCCTTTTGTGGTAGGAGACAGTGAAGAGTTGATTGTAGAGGTAGTTACTAGTTAGAGAGATCAAGCATCCTTCCATTTGGATTAAAGATTTTGGTCGCTTGATCAAGAAGGTTTTGTTGGTGATGCATATTAGTATTTAACCTCATTCCCAGCAGTAGTTTCGAAATACTACTTAATTGACCTGGTTTATTAAATTGTTTCTTTAGTGTTAAATTGATAAATTTCATATTTCTGTCCAAATCAAAGAAACACTGGTGACTGCGTGATCAATAGTAGTGTTCAAAAATCACCAAAGCAAAACAGGACCGCCCTCGGGATTAAAGATCAGTTTCTTGATTCTAGCTTTTACTTTTAATAATCAAACAAGTTGCAGGTGTGAAAGTGGACGACGCTGTATTGAACCAATCATCCACTTGTGTTGTGTTGTGAAGCCTCCTCCTCTCCTCCTCCTCCTCCCCCCTTTGGATTCTCTCTTCTTTTTGTTTTATTACGTATTACTGCACAGCATTATAGTTCTCCCTCTATTTTGCTTGATCCCTCAAATTTCAATCAGACACTTCCATCAGAAAGCATCTCTTGATTTTGGTGTATAATAATATCTATGATTCTAATTTTTTTATACAAAAAAAGGGGTCTACATAAGAACGTAACATAAGGCCCCGTTTGGATTGCATTTTCTGTCATTTTCCATGGAAAAAATACTGAGCGATTTGATGTATGTGAGGAAAAAGGTAGCAGGGAATTGTGATCACGAAAAACGACACAATTTTCTGGCAGAAAATAGCAATCCAAACAGGGGCTAAGATCGTGGCGGCTAATTCAAGCGACACATGACTGGGGAACGTGGCCACCCAAACCCAATAATAAACAAAAGGTTTGCCTTTTAGAATGTATGTAGAGTCATACGGGTTGCTCAATTTCTTGCAAAAATCTTCAAAGATTTCAATAATCATCTTGCTTTCCAACCAGAGAGCAAACGTGAGAAAGTCCTTGCAATCTAAGATGTTGATTAATGATCCAATGAATGACTACTAAGCACTACCCTAATTCAAACAAAAGAAATTAACCACACTGGAAAAGTTGCTCACATCACATCTTGGTGGGCCCACATCCTCCTGGGTGTAGGCCCCTACATATAAAGCCATCGCAAGTCACTGTGCAGCCAGCTTTGCTTCCTCCCACGTACTGTTACAACAAATAACTACCACTACCTTTTTTTTTTTTTTTTTTTTTTTGTCAAAGGTCAAACAAATTACTACTACTACTTAACAGAGTCTCATTCTAACTGGGCAGTGGGCGCCTACCCGCGGAACTGACAAAACAAGCCGACTCTCGCATGCTTTCACGCAAACCAATCAAGCACCGTCAATGTCCCACCACCAGCGGCTATGGAAACTCCTAATCTTCCCCGCGCCGCGAAAAGCAGCGTAACATATGGAGATAAAAAGCTCCAGTTCTCTCCCGTCTCAGTCAAAGGAATAAAAATTCCCCCACTGACCTGACCCATTCAAAATAAGGAAAACTCCCGTTTCAATGTCCTCTTCCCCACCCCTCTCCCCATCTCCAACCCTAAGGCCCAAGCTCAAGCCCAGACAATGCCTTAACGGGCCCATCCTTCCTCACGCGCCTCTCCGACCTCTCCGCCGCTTGGAGCTCCCGCCCGCCGTCCCTGGCTCGAGCTAGTCGACCGCTCCGCCTTTCTCACGCCCGACGCACTCTCCAGATGCCACCACCCGCATCCGCAAGAACATCTCCTACTTCCGGGTGAATTACCTCACGGTTTTCGGATCCGTTCTCGCCTTCTCGCTCCTATCGCACCCTTTCTCTCTTCTCACCCCTACTATCGCTCCTCGCCGCCTGGCTATTTCTCTACCTCCTCCGCCCCATCCGACCAGCCGCTGGTGGCGCTGAACCGGACGTTCTCGAGCGGCGAAACCTAAGCATTCTCATTGTTAGTCTCGCTGTTCGTGATCTTTCTCACGAATGTTGGTCGTTGCTGATGTCAGCAAGCCTGATAGGGGCGGGATTGTGTGCGTTCATGGAGCATTTTAGAGATCCGGAGGATTTGTTCCTCGACGATCACGAATTGCCTGGTTCTGGATTGTTCTCGTTGATCAGTGGGCTGCGTCCTCCGCTCCCTTCTCAGCCGCCGCGCCAAGCATTGTTGTTTCCCCACGTATGATTCCTTCCTTTCCTGGATCATGATGGATGTAGGTAGAGACCCTTTTTTCTTTTTTCTTTTGGAGGAAAGAAGCAATTGGAAATTCGCGCACGCCGGAAATGGCATTATGGCGGTTGAGTTGTATTCTTTAATTAATATTCGTTCGCATTAGTAATTCTGTTGATTTGGGAAAACTCAGAGCACAAGTTTTGTATGCAAATACGCTCTTTTCTATGCTCGAGTATTCTTCGTCCATCTGGGTTGTTATGTGGAACTCAATTTTAAATGTCAATGCCAACTTAAGCACAAATTGACCTAGACGAAGGTTAACAATTTTGTTGCAAACTACCTCATGCTCATCAGCTCATGCTTTGAGTTGATCTTATGGAAAAGCTAAGTGCTGTAGGTAAAAAAGTTGCATGCAAAATCATCGTCTGCATGTTGTCTGTCATAAAACACAGGCAAAGTTTCGGCATCACTTCTTGCAGCAACAAATGTTGGGGCCAAAATGAAGTTTTGTCCAAGTTCCGAATTCGTCCATCAACTTAGGCAATAATTGCAGTTAACTGAGTCAGTGTAAGATTTGAGCCAAGTTGACCCATGAGGGCATTCATTGATGTTTAAGCTTAGAAAAATTAAACACCCAGAAGAAATTTAGCTTGGCCCTTCCAATTTACGTGTGAAAACTCCGACTTCAGATATACTAACACCCGGCCCCGAAATAAAAACATATCACAAACCTGCTTCGAATATAGTACTAGTACTAGTAATAAAAAGAAACTCCAATAATGTCATCCGCCAACAAAGTTTATGATGTTGAGGGAGAATAATTTCACTTCCCACAGCTTATTCGTCAGTAGAACCAACACCAGCTACTACATGGTTTTCCTGTTTAAGTACTGGTTTCTCTCATGTCCCAATTATCATTTTTAAGCTAACTAGTCTACTTGGGTTGATATCTGTAACAAAGCTCTTTTAACAAATCCTTGTTTTTGCTTGGTTTGCTATTACTATCTAAATGAGTCTGTATTTCCTCCTTGACATCATTTAGCGTTCCTGATGGCTTGTGGTGTTTTTATTTGTCCCGTATGTCCATTTTATATTGGGTTTGAAATGCATAATTGTCGTGACTCCCATCTTTTTCTCCTTTTGTGTTTAGGCCTCTCCAATAAACAATCACTTTCCTGGCGAGACATTTATAGAGACTGCCCACTCCTGCTGATGATGGTGGAGATTACAGGAATCCAGAATTTATGGCGCCTATGGATCACACAACCGAGCTATATCAGAAAATTGTGGACCAAGCACCGTGCAGACTGAGAAATCAATCGTTTCATGGATCTGTCCATGGGTCGACAGGCCTGTTGGCAAGCTTAAATTTCAGTGGACTGGAGGACAGTTGACCCGAGGACAGGTGGGAATTTGGACACCTTTGGCTCAACGCCTATGAGAGACTGGTCCTAGGGGATAAAGTGGGGAATCTATCTGATTCTGGTCTCAGGAAAATATATGGACTTGGAGGCCAAGACGAGAAAAATACCTTCAAGTTGACCTTGTGGGTAATCAGGGCCTTCGCCCTCTAGGAGTTTTTGGATAAAAAAGATGATCAGCGTCAATGGGGGTTCAATGTTTGATAAGATGGACTCTGGTTCATCCATTTTGTCATCTTACATGAGGATGGTTTGCAAGTGTTTTGACCCCCTCTTACTGCTAGACATTGTGCAAAATACCAAAAGGAGAACCCGTTCACAAACAATACACTCTGGTTATATACATGTCCGGTTACTTGCTTTTGAAAATCAACAATCGACCTGCATGGAGTTGTACTTTTCAGTTTCTTCCATCGTTTGATAAAAGAGAACCTGGAAATTGATAAGTCCAGGAGCTAAACTTGTATCTTCTGCAACGTATTAGCCTTCGTGCAACTAGCATTTTCTTGCCCCCGTCATGGGGACATAAGCATATGTTTCTAATCATAAACTCTGAGGTGGCTTGTAACCATTACTTATCGACCTCAATCCTCCGCCAAACCTGAATGCAATTATCACAGGCCAAAAAAAAATACTCTCACCGGTATTATTGCATATGTAATTTTAATGAATGGACTAGTTAGTTGCAGTATCTTCTCTGTGTACTCTTTTTAACTCCTTCCGACTAGGGAACTTGACCGTTAACATTGTGCTAAAAGAGGACAAAAATGCCAAAAGAAAACATAGCAAGCTGGACCCAATTCATGCAGTCTCCTTTTGCGTATCTATTGGTCTCCTCTGCAACTTTTGTCCACTCGATTCCAATTTTCTCCATATAAGTAACCTGTCATGTTCGTAGCACACCATCCATTAGGGACTAACAGGCATTCTACATTGGGGGCGGAGCCTTTTGGGGGTTTTTTGGGGGTGGCGGGGGGTGCCTGCATGATCTGTATTTTGAACAGAGAGAGCAGAATACCTGATTGGTCACGAATCCTTTCAACATATTTACAAAGTCGGTCTGCCTTTCACTGTCTAGCCTTTCAATTTCGCATCTGTTATTTCCTGCAGGGACAATTACGAAGTAATGTTGTAAGCGAAAGCTTCAAGCATGTTCAAGAGCAACTCAGCATATAAAACCATATCCATCCATCTTTCAAGAAGTTGATGCTACAAAAACGTGCAAACAGGGAAACAGATCAAAAATAATTTTCAGGGATATCCCTCAGCGCCAGTTGGCGCTTCCACAACAGGTAGCACTAGAAGAAAGATAACATATATGCACAACTAATAAAACACCTCCTAGCTGCCATCAACTTTCAGCAATAAAAGCTTCCATGAAGTTCTAAATTGTCAAGAGTAGGAAAGGACTGATAACACATCAATACATACACTACTGGATGCCTGGGGAGTCAAAGGCGGCAGCAATCAGCTTATTCTCCATATTTTGAAAGATTCCTCTTACCACTTAAAAGCTTGTTCTTAGGAGATCTCAAAAAAAATTGTTGTCTGAATAAGTTATGGTCCACCGTTTAAGTTTGAATCCAATAATGACCATCCATACATGGAGAAAAAGACCTATACCTTCGTTCCCGCCCTAAGGTAAGAAATAAACCTCCAAAAAATAAGATTCCCCTTCTGTGCAAGGACGAAGCGGGAGAATGGGAAGACTAACATTTTCTAGCTATCTCAAACTCTTATTTCTAAGGAGAAGAAAGCAACAATCAATCACTGAAGCTGTCACTTCGAGCAACTCTAGAGATGCCCCGAGAACACAAAAATAAATAAATAAATAAATTGATGTTCGCTAATGGTAGAAGACCAATTCCAAAGCACAACTATCATGAGAGTATGTATACTAAATCACATCACAATCATAACCACTTAATTTATATTCTGAAAAATATCTCCACCACATACCAGGTAGCCACTACATGGATAACTTTGTCATCTAACAATTCCACATCATTCAAATTAATTTGAACCATGTCTTCATATTTTATGATCACATATTAACTGATTTATGGGAGAAAAACATTCTGCAGCAACACTAAAACAATGTGGTTCTGTACTACATACATCTAAAAAATATGGAGTAAGATGAATTGAGTATAATGGAAATTGGCAAAGCTCCAACACGTACAAACTTTTGTTAAAAAAAAAAATAGCACCTTAGCTTGTGGTGCCAAAATCACCATCTTGACAGTGTTAAAACTTTAAAACAACAAGAAAGCCCAAAAGGATCATTTTCTAATCACCTGATACTCAACATTAGTTACCACAACAAGAAACAAGAATGAGAAGACAGCCTGCCATTCTCAGGATCTTACTAGCCACCAATAAAATAACTAAGTGCAAAGAAACAAAAAACTGTAGCCACCTTTGATTTTCTGAGTAGTCAATGCCAAATATGTTTGTAACTGCCCATTCATCTATGAAGCAAACCACTAGACTTGATAGCAGATGGAGGCAAATTTATAAGAAAGAAATTATACAGAAAGAGAAGGTAAGAGGATAGTGCTGCAGCATAATCATGAAAAAACCAATAATATGAATGTGCTATAATTGGTTCATTTGCTCAGGGAGTAGTCTGGATACCTTGGATGCGCTCGTATTCTTCCTGATTGCACAGCCTTAGCATCCTCAGTGACTCTTAATGTGTCCTTCAACTCCTCTGTTTTGCGGATTCTTGACTTGGTCACCACCAAACATTTTGGATTGATGCAGTTTCAAGTTTTTCCGCTCCTCGAGTGCAAGAAGATAATCTGAAAGAAGGGTTTGCACCGTCAATAAAGCACTTGAACGATCAGAGAATGCATTGTGCACAGCTAACATTAGCACCAGATATTCATGAGGAGTATCCTGCAAAAACAGAGATACATAGGGTCATCGTAACCTGATTTACATGAAATCATCACGTAACTGCAAGCCAAGAACTTTGCGTTACCAAGTGCTTCACCAGTCTGTGCGTTTAATCCTCGATGATATCTACTCGCTCTAACAAGCTGCAGTTGCTAGACTTTTCATATCAGCCAGCACGAACTCTTTGAGTATTCAATACAGCCTCCTCATTCTCAAACTTTGTCAACTTAATAAATGCTAGCCCTAATTCACCCATTGTTGTCAGCTAAACCTTGTTGTGCTTTTAACAAGTGCTTCAGCCTAAAAGAAAAATGGAGAAATTAAACAAATAAAATACAGTCTCAAAAAAAAATCAACTAAAACAAATGGCACCAGCCGAAAGCTCTATGCAGATGCAAAGTCAATAAAGAAAAAAATAGATAAAAAGGGGAAAATAAAGGTCAAATAACAAAACCAACATAGTCAAAATCTCCACGCAATCACAAAGGATTTGCAGATATGACACTCAGTATCAACATATAAGGCTTTTGTAACAGGTGGGTTCAACCTAGATGCAGGCATCCCTACATTTGAAGTTACTAAAATGATCTTACCCATGTTTTATAAGCTGGGGAATCTGTGGAAGATGGCCATAAAAGGTACAGGTCTTAAATCCCCGTCCATCGTGAGTTCCCAAAAAAAAAAAAAAAAAATCCCCGTCCTCTATGGCTATAAGTGATTGGCCTTCTAACCGTTGTAAACAATATATATTCGCAGCCCTAATAGCTCATTGGGCAATCTTGTAAACTACATTAAGAAATTAACAAGTAGTTGCCAAAAAAGAATTGCGCTTCTACAAATATCTTTTTTTATTGATGTCCCAATGTCACGCTCAAAAAATTTCAAGCCATACAATACAAGTGCAGAATACCGGGATTTGATATTTCCGCACGAATATCAAAAAGATTAAGCATATAACAGAAGAAATTCAAAACATTATCGCATAAGACCTTGTTCGAAGGCATTAGTGAGATGCTTGCTCAAGATCATGCAACCATTGTTTCTTATCTAAAAATTCCTTATCCTCCTCGCTCAGCAGGGAGGCCTCGAAGCACCCCAAATCATTTGCCACAGACTGCTTCAACTCCTTAAACCAATGCTCAACAAATCTCTCCCACCTTTAGCAGGCTGCCACCACATCCTGGGGACCCATCACACTCTCGAATCGCCAAACCAAACTGCTTTGGCAGCTTCCCCGCACCATCGAGCATCCTTGACGCAACATTCTACACTTTGTGGGCAACGGAAGCCTCCCTTGCACCTGCGAGAACACCCTCAACTCATCACTCTTCTTGATAACAGGGATGCGCGGCGAGTCTCCTCAAGTATTTCTGCAATGCCACTCTCCTCTGCTCCACAAATTCCTGCTTCTGCATCACTTGGCTCTCAACTACGCTCTTCTCCGGCCTCGGAGGAATAATAAATCCATCTATAAGCTTCACTCAACCGATCGGATAAAGTGGACCACATCCCTAATCTTCTTCTAACGCTAAAACTGGGATCCCCCCGTAGTCGGAAATATTCGTTTTGTGTAATTAAAATAGGTAACGTAAGCATTATTGCGAGGGGACGATCGAATTCTTTGACGATTCCGCCTCCTTTTGTGGATTGGAAACCACAATTTCCAAGTAATCAGAGCTGGAAAAGGAGATCTCGAGAAAGATGAAGCCGAGTTTTCCGAGTGTTTGGCTGGGACTTTCGGAGCCGCCGTTGGCCTCAATGCTATCGTCGAGGGGGCTGGAAACGACATCTGGCGTAGGAGGAGGATCGAGGGTGGTGGGGGGTCGTCGGTGGCGGTAGTCCTGGGTTTAGGGGAATTGGGGATTTGGAGGAGTGGTGGCTGAGGAGGAGGAGGGGAAAGAAGAGGATCAGAGTCGGCGGGGGTAGGAAGGAGAGAGATGGTGAGAGGCGGCGAAGGAGAGGGAGAGGGTGGTCATGGCACTCCTGTAATTAGCGTAGGATATGGGAGGTTATACTGTTACCAATGTGGTCACGGCCGTCGTCGCCGTCGAGACTAGGCTTTCCATCTCTTTCTGGACGCTTGGAGATGGGCTTCTCCCCCTTCTTGATTCTCCGAGCCCATCATCTTTATGCCGAAAAATTTACTCCTCCTGCAACCAATTTTATCCCAAAAGAAGCAAAAAAATTTATGCTTTTTTCTTCTTTCTCGAAGAAAACTCAAGTACGAAGTGTCCAATATGATGCCGAATAGGAGGGGAAAAAAGAGAAGAAGGTAGTTCCTGCAGTTAAGGCTGCCGTAAGAGTGGGTGGCAGTCAGTGCTGGTTGGATGAGGATAGAATTGATTAATTACTCCTGATATAGTTACCAGTGCTGAATGGTACTTAATTACAAAAACACAAAAAAGATGAATTATTGAGAAGGAATCGTGATTCATGAGGATTTTATGAAGGTGGGGCACTCTGATGTTTTTGTTTGCTCTCTGGGACGAGGCTTTTGGGAAGACACAGAAAATTGGAATGCTGTGTAGACTTTGGAGTTTATAAAAGTCAGCAAAGTAAAAAGCTGAGAAGGATTGTTGATTTTGGTGGTTGGTTGGTAGTTATAGCCGTAATATGCAATTTGCTGCAAGCGGAAATCTTTCCTGGGTTATTACTTATTCGTGTATGGCCTCGCTTACTTGTTAGCCCAAGAGCATGGATACAGGCTTGTGGTGTCTTGGGCTGGTCAACAATTCGAGATTTGAACCAAATTTAACTCAACAAATTTCTTCTTTTAATGATCTACCTTATATAAATTTCTATTAATTGTACATTCTTTATTTTTTTTATCAATCAATTCATATCTTTTCTTTTCTAATCATCTTCAATCACATTCTTTATTTCTAATATTAGTTTAATTATTTATTGCTCTATATATATATATATGTATGTATGTATATGTATATATACATATATACATACATATATATATATATTTATGACTTCGCTATCGTTGTTCGCTTTCCCATTATGATAAGTTGTTGAATTAGTTGTATTTTTTGCCATTACTAAAATTTGGAAACACTTTCATTTTATCCAACATTTACTTATTTATAGTAAATTACATTGATTGTTTACTGCCATTACTAAAATATGGATAAACTTTGTTTCATTTTATCATTCTATACTTCTTTATTTGTAGCAAATTTCAATCTATTAATTTCCTACTTTATGCATGTTTACATTGATTATATCTTTCATTATTTTTTTTATCAATCAATGTGCATTTTCTCTTTTCTTAATTTTCTTTAATTTACATCCAACTATCTTTATTATTGTAGTTAATTATTTCTTTGTAATTTGTTTTGACAAATTTCATTTTTTAATGAATACATATTACACATTTTAACACATTACTCATATAAGTCCATTTTTATTTAAAAAAAAGTCCATTTAAATTGTATAAATAGTCATTCTTTTCTAGAATATTCTATTAATTTTATACTCTTTCCATTTAAATTTGATCTACGCTTAAGTAGTATTCATATAAACACGAAAATCATAAAAGTTCTCCCAAATTATTTTTCTTAATTTTTAACCCTTCTGAAATTTGATAATTTGAGCAAATAATAAGTTCATTTTTTATTAGTTTGATTTTAAAAATTTTTTTATTTGTGAAGAATCAAATATTTAATTACACTTATTCCTAATATGTCTCATTCACTCATATGTTGACTTGCCCAGAATAAACATAATTGAATCATGGAATAAGATTCAATTGAACTAATTATTAATATCAACCATTTTTAGCATGTTTTAATTTTAATATATGTCTTATAATTAGTATATTAAATTTTATAAGATAGCATTTTTAAGTTCTTTTATAACAATTCGTGTTAAAAAAATAAAATTTATATAATATAAGTTGCACGGGAAAGAAACTAGTGTGTGTATACATATACATATATATATAGATATATATTATATGTTACCATTAGGTATTTAAGCGTTATTAGCAATGGCTTTATTATTTTTTTTAAATCAATTTTCAAGTACACTAGCGTAGGACTGTAGGTAGGGCTTCGCAATTCAGGGGACGAGGGACAAGAGCGGTCATCAGAATAACCGCTCCTGAACTGTTCACGGCCAGATTTTGGCAAAAAAAAATATGTGCGGTCCAGATAACAAGTTGTACATCGATTTTCACACCGTGTGTGGGGCCCGCAAATTTTTGTACTAAAGTTACACGTTATGCAAACAAGTTATGCCGTGTGCAATCAAAGTTACGCGCTGTTGAAAATGACAAAAACCGCCCAGAAACGGTTGTAGGTGCAGCCGTTTGTGCCCCTTGTCCCAATTCAGGTGCACCCCTAAAGACAAAAGAATTGAGCCACATTGGCACCGAGAGACGGAGCCCTCCGGCCCGGACACAAAAACCCTTTGTTGAAAACTCCAATCCCACCGTTTCGCTTCCTCCCGTCTTCTCACCTCAGTCCTCTCCCCGCCTTTACCCACTTCATTGACATCTCAACCACCATCCCTCACCTCTGCCGCTTTCTCATCAATGCTACAAAACTCTAAAGGTTTTCCCCGCAGCCCCGTCACAGCCACCGCAAATCCTCGTAACATCACCATTTTTTGAGAGTAACACGACGTAGTGCTTGTAATTTTAGAGGAGGAAAACTAATAAGATTTCTTTCTTTCTTTCTTTTTTGGGTAAGTTTTAAGTTGCATAACTATTGAATGGCCTCGAAATTCGGGTTGGCGGGTGGTATACCGGAGCGTCGAGTTCGACCCATATGGGATGCCATCGACTCTCGCCAGTTCAAGAATGCCCTCAAGCATTGCAACTGCTCTGCTCTCCAAGTACCCCAATTCTCCCTACGCTCTTGTAAGTCTCTTTTTGCTTTATCGTTAGTCATCCCAGTTCAAATTTATCTGACTATCTATTTTATATCCACAAAAATGTTTAAAACGTTGCCAATTGATTTTTTGACTGAATTATGCTGTCCTAGTCAAAATTTGAATCTTGCTGTTTTAGAAGTGTGATTGAGCTACGTTTCTTTGGAGTGCTTTTTAGTTTGTACAGCATTGGAATAGAGATTTGCGAAGGTTTTGGTTTCCTCAAGTATGAAATTAGAGTGACTGGAGGTGGTGTACTTGTATTTTTGGTGCAGGCACTCAAGGCTCTGATTTTGGAAAGGATGGGTAAAGCTGAGGAAAGCACTTTCAGTTTGTCTGAATGCCAAAGACCAACTATATACCAATGACTCTGTTTTGATTGACGATCTTACGCTGAGCACCTTGCAAATTGTTTTCCAGCGTCTTGATCATTGTAAGTCTCAAAAGGCTTAGTCTCTCATTTGTTTGGCACTTGATATTTAATTGTGCCAACCTGATGAAGGTTTTATCTTTTATTTTTGTCTTCTTTGGATGGGTAACAGTGGATATGGCAACTAGTTGCTATGAATATGCATGTGGTAAATTTCCCAACAAGCTTGGAACTCATGATGGGGCCTTTTCAATTGCTATGTACGTGAATACTCGTTTGTCAAGCAGCAACAGGTTGGTAACTTTATTTTACTGTTTTCTTTGCATTTATTGGTATTCTTCAAAAAGTTTGTCGGCTTGTATCTTGCCATTTCTGCTTTTATTCTTCACAGATAGCTATTAAGATGTACAAGGTTGTTGGTGAAGAAAGGTTTTTGCTTTGGGCTGTTTGCAGCATCCAGTTGCAGGTTCTTTCAGTTTACTATTCTTTTTGTTTATTGTTTTGGTTCAGATGTGGATCTCTTCCTTGTTTCTATAAATAGTTTCCCTTATGCTTAGATCTCTTGGGAGTATTTGTTCGCTAGGAATCATATATAAATGGAAGGAAAACACTTAAGTTATGGTCTGTAACTCTAGTCAGAGTGAGTTACGGACGTATCTCATCCTTACAATTATCAACTAATTTCAAAGTAAACGAGTTTACCGGCTTGTCCGGTTATTAGTGTTTTCTAATTCTCATCTGTCATCTCCCTAGCTTAACCCAAAACTTCTTCTCCCTTCCTTTTCCACTACCCCCACCACTCTCCACCTCCACCACCCCCAAGCCCTCACCCATCACTCCAATATTCCTTCTCTTCTCCGCCATGGCCAAATCACTCCACACCTCTTTCCCTTCGTCTCCAGCAAATGCTGCCCATCTAGTTTTTACGCCAAACTCGATAGTATCATAACAAATTTCCCTCTTGTATTAATTTCATGTACCCAAATCTTCCTTCTCCACATAAAATTTTCCACTGGAACTTTGTTCTCCAAAGTTGGAACTTTCAGGTGCTTATTATATAAAATTTGGTCTATTGATTAGATTACTAGGCTTGAAAATGTAACATAGCTAAATTGGAAGATGTCTAACCTGTTTTTCATCTTTTGGTGGAGTAATTGAAAGTGCAAACAGGTGGTGAAAAAGATCTGGAAAGATAGCTTGATGTGAGAAAAAGATCTATAACATATTGGTGCTGATTTAATTGTTGGGTGTGATTATGCAGCCACTTATGTGGTGGTTTGCCTATCCACGACTTGAGGTTCCGATGAATTTTAAGCTAAAGGTAGAATCTGTGTTGCAGGGGAGAAATTTAAAAAAAAAGGAGACTTTTTCATGATTTCGTCAGAGGCCACTGGAGTGTAGAGTTTGTCAGAGGCCACCAGAGTGTAGAGTTTTTCTGGTTGGACGCAGGAGTGTTTTTTTTTTGGCTGGACAGGAATGAGCTGTTGCATAAATTTTGATATTTTGAGGATTACTTTCCAATAGAAAAGTTTCAGTAGCAACCGGTTGTATTGATGTGTGTGAGTTTGTGACTTACAATGTCTGTCACCTAAATATTGTCCTAAATGGAATTGCTGAGCAGAACCTACTAAATAAGTACTGTAGAGTCACATAGAAGCTGACAATTTTTCACAGAGAATACTCTGAACAGTGTAAATCATAAAATCGCTCTTTTGCTGGCTCCTTATCTCTCTGCTTTTAATTTCAAAAGGTTTTTTGTGGCAATGGGGGAGAAAAGCTGCTACTTTTAGCTGAAGGTTTGCTCAAGAAGCACATTGCATCACACAGTTTGCATGAGCCTGAAGGTGACTTCTGTTACTTTTGAACCAGAGTTTCTTCCTTTTCTTTTTTTTTTTCCTTTTCTGCTGAAGAACCTTTTAATTGTTTCAGCCCTCAGTGTGTACATCTCTTTATTGGAACAACAATCTAAGTTTGGGGATGCATTAGAAATTCTCGCCGGAAAGTTAGGGTCTCTTATAATGATTGAAGTTGATAGACTACGCTTACAGGTATAGCCTGAACTTTACTCATGTCTTTTGGCCATTGTCTTTAATAATTGGGATAAAAATAGCAAGTGTATATTGTCTTTAATAATTAGGGGCAATTGACTTTCCTTCTTTTCAACTGTATATTGTCTTTGCTTATGTTACAAGGGAATATAAAGTAGAAAAATTGTATAAGCATGCCTATAGGTCGTTGAGAATCTGTTTTCTGGCCTTCTCAAATTAAGTTGCTGCATACTCTCTCCCTCCCTGAATATGATGCATACCTTCATGCCTTTCTTTTTAAATATTCTTTTAACAAATTATTTGTACCTTCCTGTATTATGTCTTGACTATGAAATTTAGTGAAGAGACACTAGTCTCTTCAGGCTTTGCAAGATCAAGATTAACGCTCTTCTCTATGACAGTGTTCTTGCCAAGCCTTAAACTCGATAATTCACCTCCTTGTATATTTTTTTATATGCTGATTTGCATACACCGTTGTTCATAAAGTTGTACTCTGTAACTTCAAGTTGACAGGGAGGCTTCCTTGCTAGGGCAGGTGATTATTCTGCAGCAGCTGATATTCTCCAAAAAGTTCTAGAGCTATGGTATGTTTTGAAGTTTTGAATTGAATGAATCATTTTCTTTTGTTTGAATTGACTAGAGGTTGGCTTATTTTGTTTGGTAATTTTTCATCTAATTTTCCATTATTTCACTTAAAGGAACTACGTGCATCTTTGAATATCATAAGTATCACATGAAAACAGCTTATTTGTAACCCAAAAAAAAAAAAATCTATAGAACATTTAAAAAAAATAATACCGCATTGGTTTTCATGTGAAAATAGTTAACTCATTTTAAGAAAAGTTGCACGTGTATAAGGTGGCCTGCATATCCTTTTTTCGTTGGTGTTAATTGTCTTTCCAAAGACAAAACATTAATATCTCTTCCTCTCTCTCTCTCTCTCTCTCTCACACACACAGCGAGTTACTCTATCTCTGCAGTTTTTAGAACAGGTTATTATATCGCTTGATTTGAGTTAATTCGCACGTGTCTCTGCAGTTTCTTCCTTTGTTGTGTCCTAAATAGTTTTCTGTCTTTTTTCCTGCTGGTATTTGTTATTTGCCCTCTGTATCCTCTACAATTTATTTTATTTTGTTCTTGTTTTGGACAGCCCTGATGATTGGGAATATTTCTTGGCATTATCTTGGCTGTCTGTTAGATGATGGAAGTAGCTTCTTCTTGGGTAATGGCAGTAATTCAATATATCCTCCAAAGCATGTGGGCTGCAAGAACTTGGATTTGCCCTGATGAAGTGGTGTGTGCATATGGCTCTTACATACAGTCGATTCTTATTGTCATTAGTTTAAAAAGTGCTGCACTATTTGTGCTTTGTTCATAGATTACCTGTGGATCACTTGACTCATACGTTGTTGCATTGGCAGTTTGATACTCGTATATCCAGGGCTTCAGTTTTTGTAGAGAAGTTAATGGCTGAATGCGATAATGCTTCGATAAGGTCTCCACACTTGGCAAATCTTGAAATTCAAAAGAGGAAACTTATATATGGAAAGGGAGATCCTGGCAAGTTAGTTGAAGGACTAATGCAATATTTTTCTAGGTTTGTTGCCATCTCGGTACTAGCTTGTTAATTTTAGATGATATCTCTAACATTGACCTTATCCTTTCTGACTGTCATCATCATTTGCTCTGTGCTATTGAATGGACTGAGAAAAGGGAGAACAATGTGCTTCTTACATGTGTGCCCAAGAATAGCAGTTAATTATATACTTAATTCGGCATTTAGTGAAAAGTGTTTCTCTAACATGTTTTTTCGGTGTTATAGTTGGTCCCTTGATTGAGTCATCCATGCTAGGCAGTTGGATTCATTGCAGAAATTTTGTGATTGTGCTGTTTATATCTGCTTCTTGCACTTGATAGAAATTCTGTCACTTTCATTTTGTGAAACAGGTTTTGGTCATTGGCTTGTTTTACATCCGATGTGAAGCTTTTCTGTTATTCTTGGATGATCCCTAACAAGAGTGAGGTTTTGGAGAAGTTGAAAGGATGTGAATTGACCAGCAGTTCAACAACACAGGCTCTGGTCAAGCCATTACCATCTTCAAAGTTGAAAATTTAATCGGCAACATGTTTTCCCTTCCTGTTTGTGGTATGGCTCTTATATATGAATCTTGGTTATGGTAGATACTAGTTTACACTATCTGGTTGTAGCATGCTTAAATCTCTACAGCATTTAGTAGATCATGGTAGTCAACCTCTCCCCCTTGAAACAAAAAAATGAGGAAAATGAAGATCGACAGAAATCTTGATGCTTATGCTTATATGCTAACGACTAACTTATTTCCAACAACTAATAAATTGCTAGGATGGTTGTTATAAGATTTGAATTGACATGTTCCCTTTTATGGTATTTGAAGAATGACCTGCTGGGGAAGGGTTTTAATCATGGATAGGATTCTATTTCAGCTTAAAATATGCAATAAACCCAAGCTTGATGCCTTGAGTTTCATCTGTCATAAATTTTTGGGTGAGAATTGCAAATTTAGATCATTTCAAGAGCAATGGATGTGTGGAATAAAGGCATATGTTACTTGAAATATAATGACAAAAAAGCTATGTTCCTTGGGCACCATACTTTTCTTCCCTTGTGTGAGGGATCTGAAGAGTGATGATACTTATACTTGGAACAATCCATTTGACCTTTCAAATGAGAAAACCATATAGGGAAAGTTACTATATTTGGGATTGATGATGAACGAATGTAAAACATTCATATATGGATTAAATATTGTGTTACTACTATTCGTTGCAGATATGCTGTCTGCAGCTCGTTTATGCTACGTAATACAAATAGTGACCCCTTAAGACTGGTAATGTCTTTACTCTTTGACAAAATAATCAAGGATTTATGTAGTGGTGTTTATTTATTAATATGTACCCTTCTTTTGCTTAAGATTTACTTATGTATTAATGTATCACATGGAAAGAATCCAATGTGGAATTGCTATTGCTGGAGAAGTTTTGTTTTTTGAGTCTGATGATATTAACTCAAAAAGAGAGAAGGGTTGTCTCAAGCATCTCTGTTGACTGCTTTGTTGCTGCCAGTGGGTTGCTTGACAATGGACAAGTGTGTTTAAGGGTAGTGGGTTTGTTTGTCAATGGCTGTTTCTCAGTGCATTCTTCAAATCACTGGGACAAAGTCATACCTTTTCTCTGTTTCTACTTATTTTAATTATTTGATAAACCAGCTTTTTGCATATGCATAAAACAGTTTCTGCCTTCACTTCTCTAGTTTGATAAGTTGCACTCAGCTGTTGTAATGCCCTTTGAATTGGATATTTACATTGATCTAATTTTTCCAGAACTTGAAGGTTTAGCAGTGCGAAATGGCAGATATGTATTGTAAAAATCTTCCCCTATCAAAAGATTTGGACTTGCAGGAAAAATATGCACGGGGAAGAGCTTCTATCTATGGCTTGCAACGTGTTGGTTCAGGTTATGATGCTTCCCGTGTTTTTGTTTTTTACCTCCTTTCAGGAGGTCTTATGTTTTGGTTTTTAATCAGTGTACTGTTTGTAGGTGCTTTGATTTCTTTTGTTTACAATTTTAAATTGTGTTTTTTCTTTTCGGTAAACAAAAGATGATTGTTTACATCTTTTCTGTCTATAGCTTTTCTGGCGGACAAGGAATGTTGGTTATTTGCTGGAGTCCATTTATGATTCTGGAGTTTGGATTAACTATTCGGAGGTTAGGAAGCCAAACTCTTACTGGCTTATATTGTCTTTCTTTTTCAGGTATTAAATGGCTACTTATAAAAAGGAATAACATTGCACTGTACTTATCACGAGCCATGCAATTTGGTTTGGCACTAATTTTTGCTAGAGTGCTAAATTCTCTGTTTAATGGGGTCTCAATTAGTTGATAATTAAAATGAACTAGTATTTTGCAGCCACAAGCATCATCTGTTACCTTTATACCTTGATGTAAGTTGTCGAACAGGCGTTTATGTAGTTTGACTCTAAACTAGATTGACCCGGATTGTTTGTGTCTGTTCATTTTGTTATTGTTTAGCTTGAGCTCAGCTTGTTTTTGGTAGCAACCAAGCTTGAGTCACTTTAAAACTTATGAACTACAAAGTCAATTTTTTTGGCTCTTTGAATGGATGAACAGGTCTATACATTGTGGTCTATTGTTGATTTAGCTTGCGCTTCTACTCATCTAATAACTTTGTGACCTGTTAATTATTTGACTAATATTACTGTATTTGTAAGAAGACAGTAAGTGTGGCCTGTCAATGGATTAGTTCATCTTTTAGAAGTTCTGCTACAAATGAGCAAGCTTTTGATATCATGTTTTGTTTGGTGACTTAATAAATGATAAAGGGCAAGAGATGACAACTTGTGCTTGAGCTGTTTCACGAATGGCTGGAAACTTTGAAACTTAACAGAGGTTAACATTTGATTGGTTTGTTTTTTCAACTTCTTAATGTGTCTAGTAGCTGGATAAGTTGCATATGGTGTTTGAGATTTTCTGTAGTATAAGCAGTTTGTAATATGGTATAATTATTATTTTCCCATGGTGCGTTCATTATGAATGTGCACCAATTTTCTTTTCCTTTTTTGTTTTTTATTTCTTCATTTTATTCTGGAAACATTTTAATTGACTATGTGGAAGTTCTTAATCTTCTGTAGTAACATGTGTCTGTATTTTATGTCTGGCAGATACACATGGCAGTAATAAGATTTTGTTGCTTTCACCTGTATTCTTACTGGAATTGTCTTCCTGTTGCCTATGACTGGTAAGTGTTAATTACAGCTTAATATTCTTAAGCTTAAGAAGTTGTAGCATGTATTTTTAATATTCACTAACTGATTTTAGCATGGATTGCTGATTTATTAACAGTTTTCATTTTCTGAAGTCCATGTGGCATACTTTTCTGTTGTCTGGGCATTGTCACAATTCTTCTTTCCTGTATAGGTACAAATCTTTGGATGTGAAAATATTTTTGCTGGAAAACTGTATCCACATCACATCTTACCCACAGATGTTGGCATCTCCGCTTTGGTCAGATTTGAATGATCTTTTGAGGGATTATCTAAAATTCATGGACGATCACTTTAGGGAATCTGCAGATCTTACATTTCTTGCTTATCGCCACAGGAATTATTCAAAGGTACTTTACACATTCTGCCTGATTAGATATGTTGACTGAGACTTGATGATGTTTGTTGAAAAACCTTTTCCAACTGGTGTATTGTTCTCATACCAAATACTGTTTGTTAGATATGGTGATAGAACAGTGGATGTTTCTTACTTTCTTGTGTTTAAAGTTAATGAGCACTGACTTATCTGTAAGCCATTTTTGTACAGTTGTTTTGCATTTGCACAACCCCTATTTGACGTGGAGAGAATCAGGTTTTACAATCCTAGCGGTTATGTCACAGTAATTATTAATGTTATAGTGTTGGTTGATGAGTATCCTTGTTGATAATGCCATTGCTTCTTTAGACGAGTCTTAAGACCTTATCATTTTTTTTTTCAATTACCTGGATACCAGCACTTTTAAAAAATTTCTCTGCAAGTCTTTTTTTGTAGTGACTGATTTCTTGAAAGTAAATAGTTTTTATGTGCTCGAGCTAAGTGGGCTGCAAAGAGGATTTAAATTTGCTTTTCCCATATTTCCTGTAACTGATAAAAAAAATCTGATGAACACTCAACTCTGGTCTCTGGGGTTATTGATGCTTAACTGGTAAAGATGCAATGGAGCAGGATAAGATGTGGATGTAAGTTTAAATTCAAAAATTCAGTCTAAACAGGGGGGAAAATGTTGTAGTGAAACTCATTTGGTTGAGGTTGATTCTGTATTTCAGTGATTTAAAAAGGACTTTTTTGGGATATTTCCAATATCTCTGCAAGGCATGGCTCTCATTGTACTTTCTTCTTAGATAGAGGGAATTAAATAATCTTCTGTCTGGTGAAGTATTAATAATAACTAAAAATGCATTTTGGATTGTGGTCTTTCCTTTTACTTATTTCTAAGTTTGTTTCTGCCCTATCTTTTTTCTTTTTCCACTCAATCTTCTATTTGCATCAATAGTATAACGGGAATCTTCACCCTCTTTAGTTTATCTCCAGGTCATTGAATTTGTACAATTTAAGGAACGCCTGCAGCGATCAAGCCAGTATTTGGTTGCAAAGATTGAAGCACCTATCTTACATCTAAAGCAGAATGCAAATAGCATCCAAGAAGAGGAGGTACTTGGGTTCTTTTTATTATTTATTTTTTTATATTTTACGTAGCTTGAGATGCCTTTAATTTATTTATTTTAAAATTTTATGTAGCTTGAACTAAATCTTTGTTTTTTCTAGTGTATTTTGGAAAGCTTGAAAAATGGAAACCATTTCGTAGAGCTATCTAATGAGATTGGGAATAAATTGTTGACCTTCAATGAAGACTTGCAGCTACGACCTTGGTGGACACCAACATTTGATAAGAATTATCTTTTAGGTCAGTCCTAAAATAGTTTTCTTAATTGAGAACAGAACTAAGAAATGATAAAGGTTCTCTTTGCATTGTTTTGGATCTTCCTAGATTGTTCGTCAAGCACGTAAGAGTTGAATAGTAGGTTTGCTCTTTCTAGTTTGATTGTTTAACTTGGTCTCATTTACTAACAGGACCATTTGAAGGAGTATCCCTACTACCCCAGGGAGAACCTGGTATGAAATCTCTAGAAACTATCTTGATATCTTCACTGTGAAGTTTGGACATATAATGAAAGCATAACATTGTACATTTTGCCATATTTGGGCACAATATGGGTATCATAAACTTGTCCAAGGAAAAATGATATTTTCATACATGTATATCTTCAACAGTGTAGTGAACTGAACTTTCTTTGAAATTAGCCATTGTATTCAAGGATCACATTTTTATTTGTGGTCACTTCTACAGAAAAATTAATCACCCAGTATAATATCTTTGGTTGCATATTCAGATCAAACAAACAGAAGAAAATGTACTTAAAAACATTGAGAAGAGATCTCTACTTCCACGGATGATCTATCTGTCCATCCATTGTGCTTCTTCATCATTGAAGGAACATACTGAAGCGAATGGTTCAGCATTTGATCCTAAATTGTCATTGGAGTTTAAAGTTCTGCTCGAGCGCTATGCTAGGATCTTAGGTTTTCCCTTTCAGGATGCAATAGAACTGGTTTTGGGGGTTTCAAGTGGGCAAAAAGCCTTCAGAGGTATGTGCTCATATATTTTGACGTCATAATTGGTTGCTTTATAAGCTAATATTCACATAATTTTTCTTCGTCCATAGTTTCAGTTGCAATGTGTTTCTGCATGAGGTTTTGGGTGCTAGAAATTTCTTCGACATATTTTACTGAATTGTTTGATAATCTACGGGAAAACGTAGTTGTCCAGGTTTCTACCCATGCATGCTACATCAAAAATCTTCTTTGAACTTTCTAAAGCATAACTGAGAAAATATTGGACATTATATGAAGTTTTGCTGTTTCAAAAGTATATGACTAGGAACAATTTCACTGTGACAGACTGCTTTATTTAGTTATTAATTTGGCCCGTTCAGATCTCCTTGGAGAAAGAAGAATCTAATAGTATAAACACATTTATTAACAAAAGAACTGCAATAAGATTTAAGCATGGATGACAACATCCAACAAATAACATAAATGCATCTATAGGCGACTGACTAATTCTGGCTACAGTTTTGCGAACCTACACAATTGCTATCTTTCTTTGAATTGGATAGAAATGTATTTAGTGCTGGATTCAAGAGGCAATAAACGTGATTGGCTATTGTGGGTAAATGATGGCAAATTCTCTGAACTGTCAGTGCATCTTGGGTTTGAGTTGGCTATAGCTAGATTTACTTATCGATATATGTTTTAAAATGCAGGCATTGAGCTCAGACCTGATTGGCTGGATTAATTTTGTTGTGTTCTTAAATGCTTGGAATCTGAACTCTCGAGAGATAGGGTTTTCAAATAATGACAAGCCAAGGCCTAGTACTTGGCATCTAGTGAATTCTTTGCTGAAGAAGTATATTATTGAGAAGATGAGATCCACAGGACCCCTATTATCTTCTCCTGGTGGTGATCTTCCTTTGTTGGTGCAGTTGGTAACTGAACCCTTATCTTGGCATAGTCTGATAATCCAGTCCTCTGTCCGGTCTTCTCTTCCTTCTGGGAAAAAGAAGAAGAAAGGTGGGGTTACAGAGCAGGCAAAACTCTCACCACTCTCATGAAATACAAGACTCTATCCAGAGTTTATGTGATGCAATAAAGGAGGTCACAGAATGGTTGAGTGAACAAATAAACAAGTTAGATGATGTAAAGTTTGAAACCATATCTTCCCTGCTCCAAGTAAATGGGGAAGGGCAAGGGCCTGGGAGAATTCTCCATATGTTTGAAAATCTGATTTCATCTGTGGATAATACGGCGCTGGGTGATCGGATCTCCCAAGCTTTGCAGTCGTGGGATGCTGCTGAAGTTGCAAGGAAAGTTGGGGCTGGGCAGAGCAGTGTACTGTCTCAGTTTCTTAGGATTTGTGAATCAAAAATTAAATCGCTGCAAGCATTGAGGACGCATTTGTAGCGCAGCCTGGGCTGCAGCGGCCTTCGATATTGCCAAGCTGGAAATTTTGTAATTGTTACTGATTTTTTGACCACTAGATTATTCTCATTGATGTACACGAATAAAAGTTTTCTGAGTTGAGATTTTACACGCTTGTAACGGTAATTCTTTAAGATGAGCTTTGGAATGTAAATTTTGATGGTGATATTTTTCTAAGTTAATACCTTTGACCTCCACGCAAAAGGCTTAGAATGGAGCATTATTGTCTAGGCTCCCGAAGTCCGAAATCTAATGCGGCGATGATATCTCAATCAAAGCGCCGTTTTCTGAACAGAGTCTGTCCTGCAGCCTGCTGATGCTCCTACTCATCAAAACTTCTTGGATTTGCTTTGGCTGCAACTTTTAGTAAAAATGTTTGTGCTTGGTACTTTTTATGGTGTGATGCATGCAAGATTAAAATGTGATTGAAAAAATGAAAATGGAGGATTGCAGTCTTGTTCAGCGTTCTGGTTGGCAGGTTGCCTAACTCTCTCCATCCTATTTGTGGGTTTTTTGTTTTTTGTATTTTGTTGGGGTGCGATGGGTGTTGAGGTTGTTTGACAGCATTTCAACAGGAAGATATGAAGGGGAGAAGTAAAAGGAAGAAACACTCTGGGGAAATCAAAGAATCTTGCATCAAAGTTCTTGCATGACCCTCAGGGTGCTACTAATTTGTGCCGTGATTGAAGCTAATCCATACAATATCCCCTCCAAGGGTTGCAAGTGTGGAACAGTTCTGATCTTTTTATTTTTTTTATTTCTTGCAGTCAAACTTGTGATATTTCCTTTCTCTTTCCCTGTCTATTAATCTCTTTTCTTTTACATCCTCTTTGCTTCCCTGCATGATTAAAAAAATGTACACGAGGAACTCGGAAAATGAGAAGTCCGAGTACTATTGCTGAGAAGCGGAGGTCAAATAAAGCTAATAAGGCTGCAGCTTACAACATTTTCTTGACTCACCAAATCTCCTGGGAAATTCAACCTCACTGATCAAATCCCTGAATTTTTAAGTGCTCTGCATTAAATAAACTTGGCCTACAAACAAGAAGTCCATTATGTCACTTTTTCCTCCTCTGTTGACTTTTTGACATAAAACTCTTAAGATCAGTTGCAAAATTTTATGCATTGCATTAGATGCTCGATCAGGATTGGTTTTGCACTTTGGTACTGATTGTTCGGCTGACGAACTGCTCCACTCTCAACTCACACAAACTGCGTTATGTGTCCCTTGATGAAAGCTATGCCATCAACTAACTCTAGTAAATTAGTCGAAAGCAGTGGCTCACAAGTCCTTCCCCCAACTAATCGTGGCGGATATTCAACCCTGTTTTGACCTTTTCCTTTGTTTTTCTTTTTTGTCTTTCTTTTGCTCTTCAGTGATGTGCACGGCAAAGAATTGGACACAATCTATGGGTTCACGGTAGAGACGGGTTCCCATTGTTGCTTTGAAACTGTCAGCATAACGTAGCAGGAGTAAAATTTTTTAGAAATTCTAGTTTTGGAAGTACAATTGCATCCTTGATTTACTCAAGAAAACAATATTATACTTGCTAGCATGATTTGTTAATTCCCAGATTCCATTTCCCCCAAATCTTTAGCAGCAATTCATAATCTGAAAGAACTAAGGAAACTGGTTACGTTCTTCTGAGTTTTGATTTAACCAGTAAGGAATTATTAAGTTCTTGAAGGCTTAGGCTTAGGGTTCATGCAGCACTTTTGTGATCAAGCATCTCTACGTCCTCCTCGGTGGAATGTTAGCAAAATAATAATAATAATGTTCAAGTTCCTCGCCTTCCACTGGAATCATCAGGCCAGAAACAGGAAGGAATCTGTTAATTATAACTAAATTGGTTCGTACAATGTGGAACGGGGAGTTGATCTACTGGTTCATCCGATGCCATTAGTTTAGCAATTGATAGAACAAGTGGGTGCACCAAATCCTTCATGTGGCTGCACCACGTTGCCAAATTAGATTTTCAGTCCTCGGCTGACTCCTCCTAACTAATCTGCCCAATAGCCACAGGCCCTTTTTTCCTTTTTTATAAACAAAATTGTGCTTTTCAATCCTCAATGCACTATTATAAATGCCTGTCATCATCAACTCATGCAATTATACATCCTACAAATTTCCGTCGAGCAAAAGCTTATTAGGAAGAGGCAAAATGGAGCCTCTTAACCCCCTCGGTACTACTAGTGTTGCAAAGCCATGGTCAAGTGGTTTTCTCCTGTGCTTTTAGCCATTCTTGCTACCGTAGCTTCTCATCCGAACGGACAGATTCACTACCATGAATTTGTTGTACGTCTTTCTTGTTTCCTCCTATTTTTGTCCTCCCTTTTTTTTTTTTTTTTAAAATATAACTCTGGTGTCTCACAATACAATATGTAATCTTCTGCATGTCATTCCGTTCTTGGAAACAGGTACAAGCTAAGTCGGTGACCAGGCTGTGCCGTACTCACAGCATAATAACAGTTAATGGGCAGTTTCCAGGGCCAACTCTAGCTGTACGAAATGGCGATACACTGGTTATAAGGGTCCTAAACAGGGCTCGTTACAATGTCACCCTCCACTGGTAACTAATTACAAAGTTTCGAGTATATATTTGAAGTTTCGAACCATAATGACAAAGTTAACCGAGTACATTTTATCTCCTCCAGGCATGGAGTTCGTCAAATGAGAACCCCCTGGGCAGATGGTCCTGAATATGTTACTCAATGCCCGATCCAACCTGGAGGAACTTACACTTACCGCTTCACCATTGAAAATCAGGAGGGTATTCTATGGTGGCACGCTCACAGCAGATGGCTCAGAGCTACCGTCCATGGAGCACTTGTCATCTTCCCTAAGCAAGGATTCGCATATCCCTTTGCGAAACCCAAGCTAGATGTACCCATTATTCTTGGTAAACTTGCCCACGCCTCACTTCCACTGACCTAATTTTACTCGCAGTTGAAATCTGAATAAAATTAACAATTGTGTAAAAAAAAAAATATGAGCAGGAGAATGGTGGAAGAGGGACATCATCAGTGTCATGAGACAGGCTCTCTTTACCGGGGCAGCCCCAAATGTTTCTGATGCCTATACAATCAATGGTCAACCTGGTGACCTCTACAGATGCTCCAACCGAGGTTACAGCTGCCACTTCTCTGGACAAACCAAAATGAGTCAAAATAATAATAATAATAAAGTACTGAACAAGTATTTTCTTCCTGATTTGGATTGCAGGTACTTTCAAGGTCTATGTGAACTCAGGGGATACAGTTCTCCTGAGAGTCATCAACGCTGCACTCAATCAACAACTCTTCTTCACCATCGCCAACCATCAACTCACTGTTGTTGGTGCTGATGCCTCCTACCACAAACCCTTTTCAACCAGAGTCATCATGCTCGGACCTGGACAGACCACCGACGTCCTCCTGAATGCTAATCAGCAAGCGGGGCGGTACTATATGGCTGCACGTGCCTACGCCACCGCTAGAGGTGCCCCGTTTGATAACACCACCACTACAGCCATCCTTGAATACAGAAATTCCAGAACAGGCTCATTCTCGAGACCTATTTTGCCTCAGCTTCCAGCCTTCAATGATACAGCCACCACGACTGCATTCACCAGCCAGTTGAGGAGCATTCCTTCCAATTATAAAGTTCCCACTCAGATTGATGACAGCTTGTTCTTTACTGTAGGATTAGGCTTTGTCAACTGCAACCCTGGGCCTACATGCCAAGGGCCTAACAATACACGCTTTGCGGCTAGCATGAACAATGTCTCCTTTGTGCTCCCCAGGAGAACCTCCCTCCTGCAAGCCTATTACCAAAACATACCCGGAATTTACACCTTAGATTTCCCACCAGTTCCGCCTGTCCAATTCAACTATACAGGAAATGTACCGCGATCCCTGTGGCAACCTGTTTTTGGGACTAAGCTATATAAGCTGAAATTTGGTGCCAATGTACAAATCGTGTTGCAAGACACGGGAATCTTCTCAACAGAGGACCACCCTATTCATCTTCACGGCTACCATTTCTTCGTTGTGGGACAAGGTTTTGGCAACTTCAATCCTCAGACAGATACTCGAAATTTCAACCTTGTTGATCCGCCAGCGCGCAATACAATTGATGTACCCGTTGGTGGATGGGCAGTCATCCGCTTCGTGGCCGATAATCCAGGTTTGGAAATATCAAATTTTTTCATTCCGTCTGAATGAGAACTACCTTGAAAAAATCTCATTAATCTGAATTTCTTGACCTGATTGAAAGCAGGGGTTTGGCTATTCCACTGTCACATTGATTCCCATCTGACTTGGGGCCTGGCTATGTCATTCATCGTTGAGAATGGAAGAGGAGAATTACAGACCGTAGAGCCACCGCCAGCTGATCTGCCACGATGCTGAGATGATTATGCATAGATCAGATACATGCTAATATTGAATCTTTTTTCCTGTTTGCAATAATTCATCAGAAGTCTAGTTGTCCGGCATTCATTGTCCTTGGCTTCGTCCATTACGCTCAATCATTGCAATGCCAAGTCCGAATTGTTTTAGCTAAGCAGGAAAGTCTACGAATCTTAGTTTGAGTCATTTCTTTGGACTCTTGATCTAGGGAAGAGTTCTGCGTCAACACTCAGTCCATGTATCCCTCTCGTGTAACTTTGCATTCCATTAATTGAAGTTGAATATTTTGAACGAAATTCTCCCATATGAATATAGATTGCTTGGGAAATTAACCCTCTCATTTGTTTTTCTTATTACAAAAACACTGTACGACTTATTGAAAAATGCAAGACTATCGATTTGCTAGAAAGTGTACACCTAAAATAGCATTAAAAAAGAAAAAAAAAACCAAGATCTCCCAAAAATGCATGTCGACAGGCATCCTGAGTTGACTAAAACTAAAATCACCACGACAGAGGTGAGGGTTACCATGACTCAAAAAGTTAAAAGCTCTGTTTCCCTAAAAGCTTGGCAGCAGTGCCAGTGGTTTACCAAATAATGCTTTGCGGTTAGACGAATACGTTTTCTACCATTTTGGTTTCCCTCTTAAGACAACCTACTCGATCGAAAGTCCCATATTCCCATAACATCTTTCTCCCTTTTCCCTTATTTGGCGTCTTGCATTTCCTGTTTACCAAATCAAGCTTTCTGCTCTGTCTTTTACTATAAGATACAAAAAAACGGCAATGCATCATCGAAGCTCTCTTTACCCACAACTCGTTCGTGCGGAAAGTAACAAACTTGCACGAATTGTCCATCCAGTGATATGGTACCACAATCCACAACTGCCATACTAAGTCTCTCTGTCACCTTCATCTTTGCAGCATGGCTTGCAAACTCGGAGACTCATTATCACGAGTTTGTGGTATGTCCCAACGTATTCTCTGATACTGCTGCTTATACGTTAGAATCCTCAATCCTATGCTTGTCTTTGATGATAAGAAACACGTAATTCATTGACAGGTTCAATCGACACCGATAAAGCGGCTTTGTACAAGTCGCAGCATACTAACGGTGAACGGCCAATTCCCGGGGCCAACCATTGAAGTCAGAGATGGGGATTCCCTGGTTATCAAAGTCGTCAACAGGGCTCTCTACAACGTCACAATCCATTGGTAACTCAAAAGCTACCTAAGACGCTCTCGTTAATTAATGAGTAGTATTTGCGATGCATTGGGTTACCTGCTACAATACAAATTAAAGAAATATGCATAGAGCTGATCGCGGCGGCTGCATGTATTTTAGTTTCTCAGCAGGATTAAAGAAAGCTGGAAAATAGTTTTGATCCTCAACCCACAATTACAAACCACAAGAGATTGCAGCACTGAGTTTGACATTTGTTGACTCTGACGAATACTTTAAAATGCTCTGTCTTTTGCACCCCCTGTTGGTATGCCAAGTCCAACTGCTATGCCATAGCTGAATTTTTTGCATTTGACTTCCAACTTAATTTGTCCCAAATGTACTTTTCCCAAATGTGGCATCCAAAAATTAGCTAACCTACTGAGTTGGGCTAGTGATCCAAGGAGGACTTGCAGTTAACCCTTGGATTGTCGATCTACAGCCTAAATAACTTGAGCAACTGATGGCCCAAAATTTGTTTACCCATACACCAAGGTAGATTGGGCCAATAAACTAGGCGGGAGGCTCCAATCGTCGTTCAAACTAGGGCTGCAAACGAGCCGAGTCGAGTCGAGCTTTGGCCTTATCGAGTCGAGTCTTGACTTAATTTCATCGAACTCGACTCGAGCTCGAGCTCGACGAGCTGGCAATTTTGAAGCTCGAGCTCGAGCTCGAGCTCGAAAAAATAAAAATAATTATTTTATTTTTTAAAAAAATAAATAAAATAATATTTTTTATTAATAAATAATAAAATATTAAGGATATTTATATAATTTTACTATTAAAATAAAAATAAAAATAAAAAATATATATATATACTCGAGCTCGCGAGCTAACGAGATTAATATTTTGAGCTCGAGTTTGACTCGACCAGCTCGAGCTCGACTCGAGCTCGAAAAATGTCGAGCTCGACTCGAGCTTGAATCGAGCCGCTCGCGAGCGGCTCGATTCGTTTGCACCCCTAGTTCAAACTCTCAAAATGTCGTACTGATGGGTGCACGAGACTGATGAAGATGACATGATGTATTGTTTTTGGTCCAGGCATGGAATCCGACAGCGAGGAACGCAGTGGGCAGATGGGCCGGAATATGTGACCCAATGTCCAATTCAACCGGGGGCTGCCTACACCTACCGCTTTTCCATTCAAAATCAGGACGGCACCCTCTGGTGGCATGCTCATAGCCAATGGATCAGGGCTACGATCTACGGGGCGCTCATCATCTATCCCAAATGGGGAGTCCCCTACCCTTTCCAAAACCACCCCGAGAAAGACTTCCCTGTAATCCTGGGTACGTGCGTACTCATCATTCTTCACTACCAAACCTACCTTCGTGTAGCTGTAGCAGCATCAAATGAAATGATGATGTTGATCAACTTTATAAGAATGACGTTTTCAGCTTCTCTTTGAATAACAACAGGAGAATGGTGGGACACCGACATTCTTGGCATCATGCGGCAGGCTTTGTTTAGTGGTGCTGCTCCAAATGTGTCTGATGCATATACCATCAATGGCCAACCTGGTGATTTCTACAGATGCTCCAGCCTAGGTCTGCTCCCATTGTGTTCCGTTTACTATTGTCAATTACTGCTCGTTTAGACGTGTTTGCATCTACAAACAATTCGATCCTGACACTCTAGAAGTGGCAAAATGGATCCGTATCCACCAACCCATCATCCATATAAACCAACCTTACGTGTCAACCTTAAATAGATTTGAATGATCCATGCGTATGTATTCAATGGTTTTAAATAGATAATCATCTAAACCCAATTATGATGATAGATTTAAATGAATTATCCATGTCATTCATATACATCTATTTAACTTAAAAAAAAAACAAAACACATATTGTGATTGCAAATATTTATTAAAAAAAAAAGTGGAATGGAATTTTATAAGACCACCTATTCTTTACTTCATAACTTTCTCAAGTATCAAGTTGTCAATAGCATTAATTGCATTTTATTCTCTTCTAGTTCCTAGATTTCTTCCATCTTTTTTTTTTTTAAAATTAAACTCTTATATAGCAATGACTACAAACTTGCACATTCTTAAATAAAGAAAAAGCGAGAATTCATCATACCGTGTCAAAGTAATTTTTTATTCATTTATTTATAAAAAAGAATTTTTCTAACGAGTGTTCGCCGTGGCCTGCAACACCGGCTAAGATACATAAATGGCACCTTCTTTTTTTTTTTTAATAAATGGAAGTTTTTGAATCCAGAATCTCCTACTTACAATCCATGTTCCCTTATCACCTAACCCAACCCTAAAAAAAAAGACACATAATTTATTAAGTAGATATAAGGTAGCTTGTATATTCATGGTATAATAAGGAGTTTCATACATTTCTAGGTACCATGTGCTCACGTGATGAAAGTATTTTACTTGTCAAATAACATAAGAATTCTTATTGGAACTCCATTTTCTTTCAAGGCATCCCTCTTGAACAGGAGTGCAAAAAATTGGAAAAGTAAACTTCTTTCCACCATAAAACCGTATTCAATTCACCCAAAAGTTATAATAATGTAGCCAAGCTCTTAATTCTTCGCTACTTGACAAGATGATACTTAAAGTAACGATGAAGAATTGAAATAGAGTAATAGCGCAAGCATTTGTTAGTACAAAAAGGTTTTTAAGTGATTTAAGGATAGAACTTTGGGGATCTATATTTTTTTGGAAAAAAACATTTGAATCTTAAATTTAGCACTTGGCTGAGTAAATGGATAAATGGATGGATCACAATTTTACACTATCCATTTACATGGCATCCATTTATTAAATGATTTTAATTAGATTAGATCAATTTGATCCACTGTCTATTTAACTAAAATCATTTATCAACCATATATCTATTTTGCAACTCCTACTCACAACGAATGTCTGTCACATCACACCAGAAGAAATCCCATATGTTAACGATCCTAGAATTTGAAGTACTGCTACTTAACAATCGTTTTTCATTTTATTAACTTAGCAACACCAAACCACAATGCAGATACGGCAACATTTTATGTGGACGAGGGCGACACAGTTCTGTTGAGAGTCATCAATGCTGCACTGAATCAGCAACTTTTCTTTACCGTGGCTAACCACATGCTCACTGTTGTTGGAGCTGACGCTGCTTATAACAAGCCTTTCACCACCAAAGTGATCATGGTTGGACCGGGTCAGACAACTAACGCACTCCTTACTGCTGATCAGCCTCCGGCCCGTTATTACATGGCGACGAGGGCCTATGCTACTGCCCAAGGTGCACCATTTGACAATACAACCGCCACGGCAATCTTAGAGTACAACTCTGTTCCCTGTCATTCCAGGAAGGGATCCTTACATACACCAACCTTGCCACGTTTACCACCTTACAATGACACAGCAACAGTTACTTCCTTCACTAGCCAATTCAGGAGTCTTTCTTCCTCCAATGCCCAAATTCCCACTGATATTGATGAGAACCTGTTCATTACAGTGGGATTAGGATTCTATAACTGCATTCCAAGCCCTACTTGTCAGGGACCTAATGCTACTCGTTTTGCTTCAAGCATGAATAATGTCTCATTTGTTCTGCCCAGACGGGCATCTTTATTGCAAGCCTATTACCAAAGCATTCCAGGTGTCTATACCACAGACTTTCCTCCTGTTCCTCCTATTCAGTTTGACTATACCGGAAATGTGCCTCGTGCGTTGTGGCAGCCCGTTAGAGGGACTAAGCTGTACAAGCTGAAGTATGGCTCTAAGGTCCAAATTGTGTTCCAAGATACGGGTATATTCTCAACTGAGGGTCATCCGATCCATCTTCACGGGCACCAGTTTTATGTAGTTGGACAGGGTTTTGGAAACTTCAATCCAAGTAGAGATTCTACCAATTTCAATCTAATTGATCCGCCACAAAGGAATACCATCGGTGTGCCGGTTGGTGGGTGGGCAGCTATCCGTTTTGTAGCTGACAATCCAGGTGAATCCAGTATCATTCGATTCGAGGGTTCGTCATTTGTGAAATAAGCAGGCCATACATTTAATTAATTTTGCTTGTTCTGCAGGAGTTTGGTTGATGCATTGTCACGTAGATGCCCATCTCACCTGGGGCTTGGCCATGGCTTTCTTGGTTGATAATGGCCCTGGATTGCTGCAGTCAGTAGAGAGACCTCCATTAGACCTGCCTCAATGCTAACACAACCGCTAGATGGAGATTATTGAATAGATTCTTTCATCCTGGTACATTATCAGGTGGAACTAATTTCTCCAACCTCGACTCAAAGTCTTTGTTTCTTCTATGTGTGTATATATATGTACTCTTGCTTCTCGTACATGTTGCAGTCCACTTTCTGGAGGTTAGTCATAGATTTTGTCTTTGCTGTTCGATTTTAAGTGCCCCCAGACTAGGAAGATAATCTCTTGTAACTTACGAAAAACATTTTATGTCCTTGCTATTTAATTTCTCTTGTCAGTTTAACTGGTAATAATAATATCCAATGCTTTTAGAATTTCTCCATTTCAGTAAAATAGGACTGACTTAGCTATTTCTAAGACTTATTTAAGTTACTAGCAATACATTGCTCAGATGAAGGCAGCTAAGAAAACACATACTTTAGCATTTGCTGAGTTTAATATTTTTGTTAGACATAAAGCTATAGCTATGAAAGAACTTTTAGGTTTAGGTTGCACTAGTAAAACAGAAAAATAAACGTAAAGCACACGGCATTGATGCTTATGATGAATTAACTTGACCTGGATACTTTTTTTTGCACTAAAGACGGTCGGTGATAGGACCTACTTCCTGAAATCAAGGAGTAATTCGGTGGGTCTTCTCAAAGTCTTTTGGACGGAAACTAATTGATCTTTTCTTTGGCAACAATATATATGTTTGGAAGATCGGATTTGATAAGAAAAGAAAGGAAAGGAGAACAAAAGACTTTCTTTCTGCCGTTTGGGACTTTTTGAGAGATAGAAAAGAAAGGAAATCAAAGCATTTGGATGGCCGGTCTGTTGCTGCTGTGGTTGTTATGCTTTTCTGCCCAAATGTGGCCGGAAAGCAAAGGAAAGTTGAGAAAGCCTAACAAAATTTTTTAAAATGTCCTCAAATGTGTATTGAACAAATTTTTATTGACATATATATTCCAAATCGTCTTATTGCTTACGGGAATTTTATTTTATTATCATTATTATTATTTCTACACGTGAGTTTCTGAGTTCTTCGGACTAAATTGGTTCAATCATGAAAATTGTGCTTTTTGTTCCGATGAAAATCATGAAAATTACTCTGAAGATCTTCAGTTTAATTTCTGGTGTTATAAAATCGTTTTTTTGGGGGTCTTATAAACTGTAAGAACACCATAGCATCATTAGGCTTCAAAATCTGCAGACTAGTTGGTGGATGGATATGACTGCTTTTCTAATATTTGCTACTATATCATATGTACAAAGAAAAACTTTCCTGAATTGGCACGAGAGAGCCCTTTGCTACCCTCTCAAAATCTGTTGTTGCACCACTAAGATAGAAGCTCTGCTGCCTAAATCTGAACAGAAAAGATAATCTCCTATTAATCCTAGTTCAGTGTGCTTACTCCAGTCTGCTAAACCTTGTATTATTACTGGATTTATCCCATGCATCCTCCCCACAATCCAGAGATCGTAATTATTGTTGCTCATTCCCCTAATCGCAGCAAGAGTTTCTTCACCATTTCTAACTACTACCTCCCGGTAAATAACATGATTATTCCCCTCATGCTTCACCCAAAACCATGTTACAAGTCCATCGTCAAGTTTCTTTTCCATCCTATTATCCCCCAGGCTATCATTTGAGAGAAATCGAATAACGGTAACTAACACATTAAGATTCCCAGCCATCCTATCAGCATAAACAAGTGCTTCCCTAGCATCTGCTCCACCCAAGAAAAGAACAGCGAAGTGGTATACAGAAGTTATTGAGGGAGCACCGACAAGATGCATATTGGAAGAGCCCCTATGCACAAAAATCCCCACCGAGCAAGGAGCATGCGCTAATACATCGCAGTTGACTGATGGAACCCCTTCTGTTTCGAGGTCGTTATCCAATTGCTCTCCGTGATAAGGCAAGATAATAAGAGAAGCTTTCTTCTCAAGAGCAAGTCCACAAATGTCCTGGTACATGCTTCTCTTGGCGGTAATTGATGTATAGCAATGTAACTTTATCTGTTCCCTTTTGGCTCCCTCAAAATGTTTTAGGGCCTTGTGAACTGAACTCAGGTTGGTGTGCTCAGAGTCCAGCCCCTCTTTCTCGTGGTCTATAAAAATAGGAACAGCACGGGCAATGAGCTCGACAAGGTGTACAGCAAAGACTGAGAAGGGGCTGTTACAAGTTGGATTTGATACTTCTAGCAGATTTATGATCCCAGCAACATTTTCTTCACTGTGAATGAGAGCTACAATTCGCAGTTGCGTGTTTGGAGGGTTATGTTGAATATTTCTTCGCTTGTTAACCATGTAAGGCCTTGTGGGATCATATAGTATGCTGAATAGGGGAATTGCCACAGCCGTCACTGCAGTTGTAAACAGCACCAGCATTGTAAAATACGGGATTGTTATCATCTGCAGCAGGACTTGAAAAAAAAGAGTTAAGAGGTTGATATCGGACAAGAATACTAACTAATACTCGCATTCGAATGTGGAAAAATTTCAACATAAAGTAGCACCTTAAAATCCATCCAGTGGATGAACAACAATAGTTCCACCTGACCTCTTGCATTCAGCAGTAGGCTAAATGCGAGGCTCTCCTTGAGTGACATACCAAAGAAGCGAGAGGCCAGCCAAGTTGAAATGACTTTGGCTATGCACCCTATAAAAGCCACGAGAAAAATTGGCTGCAGAATCGACCAGTTACCGCTCATTGAAGACACATCGGTGAGCATACCAACAAATGTGTACGAAAATGGGAGGAGAAGGTCCATGACAATCGTCTCGCTCTTATCCACGAGGACTGCTCCCAATGGAGGGCCATCTGGGACAGCCAATCCCAGCCATAGCGGTCCATTAGCGATGGCTATGCCAAACATATCTGTAAGAAAACCCGCAACCACGACACCGAGCAATATGGCAATGACATAGATTTGGTCCACTTGTTTCCCCTCGGGTGTGGTCTTGACAATCCAAAGCATAGCTTGGCGAACGCCACCAAATATTGAAATCATAAAAACAATCAAGGAAATAAAATACCACAAGCCAGCCATACTGCTTCCTTCTTCTTGTTTGGCTGCCTCAAATGCAATGACGCAATTAATTCCTATTATGTCACTGATCACTGCTATTAACAAGGCCAAGCGTCCAATTTCAGAGCTCAAAAGGTTTAACTCTTTGATAATAAGCTGAAGAACAGGAAATGTTGACAGAGCAAATAAGGTGGAAGTTCCCAAAATGGATGAAGGTTTAGCGAGTTCTTTCTCCATGGACTTCCGAAGGGGAATTGCCACTGCTAGCGTACATATCATTGGAACCAAGGTACTAATTAGCGCTATGCACCAATGTTTCCTTCCTGCCTTTTTGACCACCATGAGATCCGTTTTCACTCCAGATATAAAAAGGAAATACATGAAACCCAGGACTCCAATATTTTTCAACACAAAGTCGGCGGTATCCGGGAAGAAATATGAACGGAACTTCTTACTTCTGCTTAAAACAGACGGCCCCATTATTATACCGCCCTTTCCAAGAAGCAGAAGAAAAAAAACAAATCAATAAATAAATCAGAGATCATACTCTGCTATAGATACAAAATCAAATTCAACTCAGCACCTAATAAACCACAAACTGAATCTATAAAAAGAAAAAAAAAAGGTCCAGATTTTGTTCATTAAACCGGAAAATTTATTTATAAAAAAAAAAGAGAAGAAGAAAGAATGTAGATACAAGAATGGGAAGGAGAACTTACAAGGATCTCAGAGACGACTCTAGGTTGTCGAAGCGGCTTGAGGATAAATCGTAAAATTCGAGTAATCACCATCAACATAGAAACCTCTAGTAACATGATAGGGACAGAGTATTGCAAGGGATTCTCTCCATAGAAAACCCCAAAGGAATGGCTCCCGCGTATATGGCGACATATTGGTTGGGCTTCTTTGGGCAGCGGCATAGGGGTCTCGAGAACGCTTTTCACCATTTCTCAAATATTTCCCAAATTAAAGCACATTTGTTGCAATAAGAGGCTCTGTGATCAGAGCTTGGAATGCTAGCTGATGAATTAGTGGTGGGGAGTTTGCCGTGAGGGTGAATATAACAGTCCTAAACAATAGATATTGAAGGGGTGGAGATGCGTTCAATTCACAGAGAGAGAGAGAGAGAGAGGAAAAACAGTTCGTTTATGGATAGATACTACGTAGTATAGTTCTTTTCGACGGTTCATATTTTAGGAGTCAGTTGCTTTTAGCGGACTTCTAGATTTCCTGTTTCTGTAGCCCAGCACTGCATGGCCGTGGTGCCGTTGGCCAGATTCCATCCATTTTCCAAATTTAGTTTGTGGGTTCATCTTTCTTGAATACAAATTTAGTTAGTGGGTTCATTATTCTTGAATACCGTATTATGGGCACTAGAGATTGTCCTGTCCTTGAACCAAGTCTGCTGTAGGAATCCAGCAAGGAATTCCAGTTATTTATGTTTGTATGCATTGTTCAAAGATTTTTTGAACAGCACAGCATAGCGTTCAAGGATTATATGCCCCAGAAAACACCGGTGGTGGACGCAAGGTGACTGAGGCGGGGAGGGGAGGGGAGGGGACGGGCTGACGTCCCCAAGACTTCAGGAATTTTTAAATACTTCTCTCAATCGAAAGTGTCATATTTTTTTTTATTTTGAGATGTTTCAAAATAATGATGAAAAAGTTAAAAACCCTTTTTTTAATATAGTCCATTCCTCTAATTAGTCATGTACATGTTATCATTCAAATTCAAATTTTTAATTCGTAGGAGTAACATTTTTTTTAAAAAAGAGAAACACAAGCATGACAATCAAACCATTATTTTCAAAATAATTAGGAGGGAGTGAGTGTTCTTTTTTTAAAAAAAAATCAAAATTACTTGTTTTTTAATCTTTATAAAATTAGACTTTGTCCCCCTAATATTTTAAGAATCCCTTTATATTCCTTTGATGCTTTCTAGTTTTCCACTCATGTCCTTGAAAATATTAAACTTTGCCCATGGAATCTTCTACAAAAATGTCTCTTAAGCATACTCATTTACTAGCCTTGTTCCCCAAATGTTAACTTCTGCTTCTATCAGTACACAGAAATATACAGAAAACCAAGTGGTTCCGATTCATCTTACGTGAAGGATGTTAATTAATAGTCTAAACAAAAGTGACATTGGCCAAATACCGTGAGAATCACACTCTCAATCGTATTTATTTTGCCCTTAATGGTATATTGTAAACTCTATTTTTAAAAAAGAAAAATGATATCCACACCCTCCCACCATAAAAGGTGACTTAAAATGTCAAGAAAATGTTAGGTGTGGATACCAAATACTACTCGAATAGATAGAACTTGGTTGTAGCTAATTCAGGCTTTCACTGCCGCAGAATGAGTATGGACAGCTTCATCAATACGGATGAAATTGATGCAGACCTAATCAAAGTAATGGGGGACCAATACCATTGTTGGAGCTTCTCCTCCTCCTCTTTCTTCTTCTTCTAACGGTACATACAGCGTAGAAGAATTAAGGCGCGTCAGCGAAATTCCAGCCGCCATCTTGCAGTTTGCAGGCCTCCATTCTCACTCCTCAGTCCACATGTTACATTAAAACTGGACGCCAGATGACAGCTGAGCCCACCCATTTATGGTTCTGATGCATGCTTGGAGGACCACTCTTGATTCATAGGAATATTACCCAGTGAATGTTCTTTAGATCATATGCCCCCCATTTAATTTTAATTTAAAGCATCTCAGCTACTCCCCGTTATCATAAGAGTATCAATTAAGTTGCTGATTCTTGTTAACATCAATTGGAAATCTCCCTTAACATTGTGCCTGAGCATTTTGGAACGATATTTCGCTTTATTTATCCTTTGCGACATCACTTTTCATGAACAGAACAAAAAAAAAAAAAAGAGTTACTATTTCCCAAGAGCTTTTCATTTTGTCTGAGTGACAATTAAGGAGTCCATTTTAGAAGTAACCAGTCACGTTTTCAAGTATTGTTCCTTTCCAAGAGGAAAATTATGATTTCAAGTATTGTGATAATTAATCGAGATCGATCTTATTGACAAAAAGGGACATATTTTCGAGTACTTGGGGGCGATTGTAACTTAGAAGTACTGAAATTACTTTTTACTATAGACCATTTCACGGCCAAACAAGCCTGATATCGTGCAATTTGAACAACTTTAATGGCTTCACAACATTTTTGGATGTGTTCGGATTGCATTTTTCTGGACTTTTTGTAGAAAAATTATAGTAGTGATTCGATATATATGAGGTAAAAAGGTGATTGAAAGATGTATTCACGGAAAACGTAACAATTTTTCTTTGAAAATCTGCAATCCAAACACACTTTAAGTTTAAGAGGAGATATTGCTGAACTTAGTAGTATATATAGACATATTTTATTTGTATCACTAAAATAGTCCAACTTGCTCTATTACAAGGCCTTGGGGGGGAAAAAACTAAAAAGGACGATATTGTTGATAATAATTATTTCTTTTAATTATTGTTTGGAAGAACCAATAAAATGGACATGACAGCAAGTCGCAGCACACATTACGTGCTCGACCATCCTATGTACTACTAGTAATTGCAAACACTGTTAAATACGTTCCCGATTAGGAAATTGGGTTCAACAAATTGGGCAAACTAAGTAGGAGATTAGAACGTACGCGTGCAGATTAAAGACTTTTTTTGTCGCAGGTAATAAAACTCAATCTCTAAATCAAAATTCTTCATTCTTCTTTTGTTTCAATATGTACATGTGGGACGTAATCTGAATCCAACTTAAAAAAAAAGAAGAAGAAGAAGAAGAAAAAAGGAAAAAGAAAAAACTCAACATTAATTAAGGAACTAATGATCCCGTAAACATTTTTTTGTTTTCCCAAAACGGCCACCCCTAGTGGTTCTACGAGCTGTCAATATACATACACACACACGCATCTAAAGTCCCAAAAGGCCTAGTGCGACATTAAATCAACAACAACAGAAGAAAGTGACTGCTAATTCAGCACAAGCTTCGTGGAATTCCAGAACTTCCTCCATATAATGATTACAATTAACAGTCTTCTGAAAAGTTAATTTGTCCCAACAATTTTTCCAAATGGCTTCATTCACTCAGTCTGTGCTAGTATTATATTACGCACACCAGCTTGAGTACGTGCAATGATCGATCGTTTAGTAGTAGTAGTAGTAGTAGCATCCAGCAGTATCATGATCAGGAGCCAGAAATGAGACCAAAATTCAGGTCGAAAAATAGAGAGCGAACATCTATCTCTCTCAGGCGGAGCGATGAATGAGTAGTAGTAGTGGGGGTTTCTGTTGAAGCACTATCTTCAGAAGCAAAGAGATCTTTAAAATATTTTGCAGTGAAATTATCACAACGGTGGGAGATGTGCAACAGGTAATCTGGTTTCTTTGTCCCCATATAGTAAGACACGCAATGCACCCTAAAGTGACATCAAAATTTTCAAAAAAACTTGCATCTCAATAATTTTCTCTAAAATCCCAAGCCTACATGTGGCCGATATAATGGCCAACCAGACCTTCCAATATTGCCTCTCATTAGCAGGAGGAGGGGAGGGGATAAGAGTGTTGGCATTAAAATAAGTCACTTTGTCAATTGTTTGCGCAAGTCCTCATGAGTCTTCTTATCTCTGGTATCATGGTATTTTGGAATGAGAAAGGTCCTTTGCTTTTGGCCATCATTTTCGTTATACAGTTTGTGTTAACGCAATATGCATGGAAAATAAAAAAATGTGAATGATTTCGGAAAATAAGATAAAATACTAGTAGAAGAGAAATGATGATATTATTGAATGACCATGAAGCAGCAGCAGCAGCAAAGCTAACAGTAGTATAGCAGTAAAAGAAAAAGAAGAAGAAGGAGAAGAAGGAGAAGAAAAGGGATGGGGAGATAGTGACCTAATCGAAGGAGTCAACATCCCACAGTTGCTCTCATACCCATAAATAAAAAAGCCTGCCACCAAATTTAAGTCAAAAGCATGTAAACCCTAAGCCCATAACTCCCTCTTAAAGGCGCCTTCTGAAGAGTACTGCTCACAACTCATACCCTCTCAGACTCAGACTGCATTTATTCCCCACACTCGAAGCCCCTTCTATTGCCACCTGCAAAAGCTTAATTCAAGTCTTCCCTTTTGACCCAGTTTGGTGCATCAAGGATCCCTTGAGGGAAAAAGTTAAAAAATGATAAGATCTAGAAAGCAATTCACCAACAGAAAAAAGCCTAGTTCTTTAACAACAAAGAAAGGAAGGAGGGCATATAATTAAGATTTTCCTTTTCAAGTTTCAAGAGGAAGAATGAACCAGATGTGGCCTACGTAAGCATTGAGCATGGATGTTCAAACAGCAAAGTAAGTACAAGGAAAAAGAATAGCTCATCACACAGTTGTAGTCCTGTCTTTTCTGCAGAAGCCATACATCTATTTTACAGGCGAAGTGGTTACCTGATCAGAAGCCCAGTTTTGGGCTGAAAAGAAAAGACGAATCATCTTACTGACCCTGATAATATTCAATATCTGGTAGTACTACTAAGATAAGTCTGAAAAACCTATGAGAGGGACAGATCCTTCGTCCTTGAATTTGACTCCCGAAAGATTGTCCCTACAAATCAACTAGGGAAATCAAACAAAGACCAGAACTTCGTGTTGAACTATGCCCTCTCCGGGTGGAAGTGGATGGAATCAAATCTCGAGTGAAGCCGTAGCCGATTCACATGTTTAAAGAATCTGATAGTACGACTTCATGACGGTAAATAGTTAAAAATCTATGACTTCAGATCATGCTCAAACAGAACTAAACACAGTACAATAATCAAATTCAGTTAGTAGGTAGTTTGCTTCTATGGTTGATTATAAAAAAGAAAAGGAAAAGAAAAAAAAAGGAACATTAAAGTACTCAAAAAGAACCAGATTACATAATTAACGTGGAAACTACATGATGTTGTCTCAAGTTGACTGCTCAGAGAAGCATCGTTGCTCGGCTATTATGATTACAACAAATCTAGCATTACACTAGAGAGAAAACACATGATTTTAAGTAAGGGGGTACAAATCTAGATTTAGGACTGATATTTTAAGAAGCTGAAAGAACATACCAAGGTTTCAAGACGGAGGATTTGTGTGAGAAGTAGCGAAGAGCGCAGCAGAGCGAGCGAGCGAGCGAGCAAGAGGGACCCGTAAAACTCAGGATGGATAGCGCCAAAGCAATGATGAGAGAAGAAGCTGCGGTCACAATATTCACAAATCACAACCACGGCCATCATCATCACTTTACTCTCTATGGCGCTATCCCTCCTGAGCTTTACCGATCCTCCCATGCTGTTTATCAACCTGATCATCAAGATCATCTCTTCGCCTTTTTATTAAAGACAGACGAGAGAGGGGGGGGAGAGAGAGAGAGAGAGTGAGGGAGAGCTCACTTCAATGGTGAGGGGAGCTCAAGTATGGTGCTTCTAATTTATAGGCGAAGAGCAAAAGTACGTGGCATTGGGGCTCAGAAGACCAAGTAAAAGTATGGGGGGATTGGGTTGGCTTGTGGGAGGACGGATTTTCCTTGGGGGTCTTATTGACTAGTTATAGGAAAATATTTAGTCCTTCTCCGTAAGCTATGCGTTTTACATTTATTTTTTCTTCCTCTCTACGCTGCCGACTACGTTAACTTCTAACGTTGCACTTGTTTACATACGTATCTACGATTTTATCTTATTTTCTCCACTAAGGCGGCATACTTGTAATTTTTTTTTTTTGTTTTGACTTTTGGAACTTGAAGAAAACATGAAGCGAGCAAATATGGCGGTCGAGACATAATAGTTGTTAGGAATATTTATCCAATGCAGTCAAATCCAAATTCCAATTTGTAAAGATGTCAATGCAATATCTAATTATGGCCCTTGTACACTCTAATTTCAACCTCAAAGTCATGCTTGTACTAGTTACCTCCCCTTTAACCCAACGCCATTTAGGTTCAACGTTAATAAATTTTTGTACTAATTTCCAAGTAAATAATTGCATTTGGGAATAAAATGGCTATAGAGATCATAGAAATTTTTTCTAACTGTTCCTTCACTCGTCTAAACCACCTAACAGATGCCACCCTTTAGAATTCTTTTGGAGTAAGCTTGTTTTCAGGTAATTATCTCTATCTATTAGCAATTAAAAGCAATAGAGAATATGTTATCCCCAGAAGCAAATAGTGATGCAAATGAATAAGTACAACATTTTAAAGTATAGAAGTTAAAATGATCCCAATTTGCCAATTAATTGGTGAGTTTCATTGTTTGTACGGGAGATTATTTGAAATAATTCTTGTAATATTTTTGCGATGTAATGTATGTGAAATAAAAATGTAATTCAAAAGATTAAAAAATGTGTTAAAAATGTGTGTGTGACGCGAACAAATAATTTTTTTTTGACAAATAACTCCTATCATCGTGACCAATGGAGAAGATAAATTTTAGCCTTTCATTCATAAGAAATAATTAATTAAGACGATATTCGGGAAACATGTATGGACAAATTGAGAAGATGATATAACTTCAACTTCAAGGGGCAGACCTCATGATTATCAGAAAGATATCACAAAGTGCGATGATTTGAAGATATGGTTTGAAATTAGTTAGAACACAGAGTTTACAAAAACTTTTATTTTTGTCTTGTGGGCATCTCAAACACAATCCTTCTAGTCTACTAATTGGTGATCTAGTTAGGCTTCTTAGACTATCATGAATTTACAAATACAAAACAGTCTGTCGGACGCATAATGTTCCACAGTTATATTCTGTACAAGCAGTGGCAGAGTCAGAACCTCAAGGTCAAGAAGTTCAATTTTCGACGCCACATCAAATATATAGTCATAATAAATTTACAATCAAAAGATACTTATATTAAATTTTTTTTTTTCTGTTATGTCAATTATATTTTGACACTCTAATACAGTGGTAGTTTAGAAACGCCAAAAGAGTTTGTTCTTATATTAACATTATTAACTAGCTTTAACTAGATTCAACGCTCTTTTGTGAAGCATAAAATTAAGAATTTTTAATTTATTAAGGGAGACGAATCCGACTAAGAAAGAGACGTTAAAAAATTTTAGAGGGGCCAATATAGATAAGTAAGAGAACTTCAAAAACATCGGAAGGTAAAGTTGATAAGAATGAGAATTTTAAACATTTCAAGGGCTGCAAATAAAAGAGTAACTTGAACATTTTCAAAATTCGTACCTAAAATAAAATTTTCTCAAAGTTGAGGGGGGAGGGGCAATTGCCCACCCGCATATTCATTTGGCTCCGGCCATGTGTACGAGTCTTCACCGGTAACTTGGTAGGAAATGCCTATTTACATTATTTTGTTGGACGGATGAAACCTCTAGTTCTGAAAGCTTAGGCTTCTATTGAGCTGCAGAGATCAAATATTTTACGCGGCCTATGGACCGTAGAAGAAAGTATTCATGTAGATCCCCTCAACGCGAATATGCTAAGGGAAACACTTTCACATACAAGATTCCAGGCCAGCAAATATAAATATGAATGATAAAGATTTCGGCTCAAAAAGTGTCGTCAACCAATGGATGAGAGCCATGGTGCATGACTGCAGGAGGAGGGTTTTCCTTAATTAGCCTCTTTTCAGATTTTGATAAAGTACGAAAATGATTTGCTTAGTGTTGTTTGTACCATGGGTCAAATAACACTAAATCATGGCTCCATCTGTTGTCCATCACCACCCCAACATCACTTGTGGAGTCATACTTTAGAAAGCCCACCCTCCCGGGGCGGATATTCGTCAAAGTAATGATAATGAGTTAATAATAATCTCATGTAGAGTCGGCAAGCATCAATTTTGTGGCTCTCCTATACGCGTTCTTCCTTTTTTCTACAAATGTCTAAGTTTACGTACGCCCTCCAAACGTAGAAATCCATGTTCCCAACGTCCATGCTTTGTACTCTCCTCTCTCTCTGTTTTTTTTTTTTGGATATTTTCTATCGTGGTTATGATTACCATACCATTTGTAGTTACTGCAATTAGAAATTTTTGTTCTCTTTTGTGTATCTCGTGTGAGATGTAAGGATCTCCGTAGTAAAAGAGGGGAAACTTGTGTTTGGATTGTAATTTTTTAAAATTTTTTTGTAAAAAATATACTAAAATGATTTGATATATGTAAGATAAAAAATAATTATGAAATATATTTACGGAAAACGTAGAGATTTTTTAGTAAAAATCCCTTTCCAAACAAGAAATCGCCTAGCGGAAATTGATGGCAGCATCTTAGACGAAGATTTGCTTCAAGTTCCAAGCCATTAATGTCAAAGAAAGTTGCGCAAGGTTTCTGCTTTCTAAACCCGCCTCTACCAAGTAGCAGACCGTGGTGTAGCATGCCAACAGACAGCAATTCCCATTTCCCATACCTTGAAATCCCTAATATTAGAAGGGTTTTTCTAATATATATATATTTATTTATTTATTTATTTATTCCAATTATTACCTTCTTTTAAATTTATATACATTCTTTATTTAATCTTACCTACCCTCCCTTGCATATATTTACTTTTCCTAACTAATCTTACATTTTAAAAAATATGGCACTTAAAATATATCTTAACGCGTATCCAATGAACACCTGTTAGAGAGACCCATAATATAATACAGTTTTGGCTGATAGGTATCCAATGAGCACTTGTTATGAAAGATTTCAAGTCTTAGTTTCTAAAAAATCATAGTTAATTTGGAAACAACCTAAATCCAAGGGTTGCAATAAATTGTGATTGTGTATATTCGCATGGTAAGTAAGTTTAGATATAATTTAGATGTATTAACAAGTGTCCATTGGACATCCGTTAAAAACAATCCTACTATTACATAGACGTAATTTATTTTAATTTGTTGCTTCCCTAGCTTATAGACGTCATCGATTTTAATTTGTTGATTCCCTTTCCTAGAAGACGGGTTTGATTGTAAACCTTAATTTAAGTCCAGAAACAAGCGTGTTTGAATAATTAAAGTACGCTAGACTTCAGAAAAGAATTTTTGTTTGAATTACTATTTTTTTGAAGTTTTGTAGAAAAATATATTGTAGCGATTTGATATATGTAAATAAAAAGGTGATTGAAAAATATATTTATAAAAAATGTAAAAATTTTTTAATAGAAAGCTACAATCCAAATATCACATAATTTTCCTATTACAGAGGCACGCGCATACACAGGTTGGGGGGGGGGGGACAGGAGGTTGTAGAAAATCTACACTAAACGAGTTCATTTGGTATAACTAGTGATTGATTTTTCTTCTTTTAATTCCAACGAATCATGGAAAATTTGACCAAATATTCATACCCTATAAAAAGTTAAAAAAAGGAAAAATAATTATGGGACCAATCGACAATATTTGATATGGGAAATATTGAAGTGTTTTGCTACTAATTTAGTTCCTGCTGTCGTGTATAATTGAGGAAAAAAAGGATGCATCGTAATCATTGTGTCACAAGCTTCATTGAGTTAAGCGCAATGGACGTGCTTTAGAATTATTCGAGTGATGTTCATTTTGTGTCACTGAAGCTTTAATAAATAATAATAAAGACCTCCTGGCATATGTCTTGGCATAAACTTTTTGTCTGATCCATTCTTAAATCATATACATTCAGGAAACACACAGTGCTTTTGCTATCTATCTTAATTATACCGAAGGCTGAAAATCTCCATGATGTCCTTCTAAGCATGGTTCGCAGTCTTAGGTTGCTGTCGCAATCGCGACTGTTCCACGTTCGTTGATGTATATCGATTGGATATCAGGTGATGCGCACATTATAACATATAAAAATTTTTAAAAATTTTGAAAAATTACTAAAAATAGAAAAAATAAAAAAAGGCATAATTTGAAAAAAATATCCGAATCAACTCCGAATTTATTCGAATATTTTGGCCGATTCCATACACCACGGATTTGAATCGACCAAGTTAGAGTGAGTCATCGAAAATATGAAATTATCAAAAATTCGAGGATCAGTATTGTACCAGTCGCCTCTGTTCTGGTTATGACTCGACTAAGATGGATAACCATGCTTCTAGGAGGTAGAGTGCAGATGCATCATCAAGGGTTTTTTTTTTGAAAAAAAAAACTAATCACAAACTTCAATGCTGCTACAATTGGATAAAATATAAAAGGATGACTTAGTCTTTCTATTATATATATACTTTGGCATGCCTGACTATATTTTCTGTGCAAATTGCTGGCTAAAAAAAGAAAGATTGAGCAGTAAGAAGTTGCTTGATTGAATTAATATCCACTGTGCTTTTCCGGCGGAAAAGGATTATTAAATTGAAGACAAAAGAAAAATCCAATTAAACTGTAATTTTTGTCGTGACATTTGGGGTCAACGAGTATGGTATTTAAAATTTCAGGTGATTGTATCAAATTATGATGGCGAAGTATAAATTAAAATAGAAGATTAGGCCATTTGGTGCTTGGTCAAACTCTAGGGGAATGGCGCACAGATATATATATATAAAATGCGCACAAGTTTAATCAAAAGTGGTACTCCCTCCGTCCCATTCGTTTGGTTATACTTTTCATTTTGGGTGGGATGTCCCAAAACAATTGTCATGTTAGAAAAGTCAAAGCAACTTTTACACTCTCTTTCCAATATATCCCTTCTTTTAATCATACATTCAAATTTAAAATTTGAATTTGAAGGGTAAAATTGAAAAGAGAAGCACAAACATCACAATCAAACCACTGTTCTTAAAAAGTTGGATTCCCCAAACATAACCAAATGAACGGGGGAGGGAGGGAGTAAAATCTTTAGCTTTATTCAGCAGGCATAAATAATCTCATAATAATGGCAAAATGGACATAGAAAGGAAAGGGCCTGGCTACGTTTTCATATCCACGTTTCTCGACCAATTTGCGACAGGGAGAAGCCATTTACTTTTCCTCTCTCTCTCCCTTGTCGGTACTCGGTACGTACATAAATAAAACCTCTCCGCATCTCCGGCGAGCGGCTTAACCAATATCCGGATAACTTGATACTCCTCCTATTTTCTAGCTCGACAATTAGTATCAGTTTCCTGATTATAAGGTTTCTGTGGAAAACGTTTTCTCGTTAAACCCTTACGGGTCTATTATGGTTTTCTTGAACACAACTAATTATTGCTAGATTGGAACCTGAAACGCGTGATAAAATTTCTTACCAAAAAATGTCTTGAAAAATTATCATCCTGCTAAAGTGGCAAGACTTCTCTTAAGGTTTTCTTTCCTTTTTTTTTTTTTTTTCAAAAAAAGGTTTTCTTTCCTTAATTTGTCATTTTGTGTTTGTTCCTTTCTTATGTTGCTTAGTACAAATGAAAGGATGCCGATGAATAAGTTTTGGTTCCATATGCATGAGACGTTAACCCGGTTCATCCATTTGGGAAAATAACGGTTCAATTACTTTATACTAACAAAAGCAACATAAATGATGCTATTCATATTTGAAGGATGGAAAATAGGAATGTCACAGACATCATCGTAACCTCATATTTTTTTTATATAGAAAAAACAAAGAATGTTATAGATGCCATAGCTTTCAAATCACATACAACTCATAACTACTAAGTAATTTTTTCTATGTTTATCGTTATTCTATGTCCCTATATTTTAAGTATTTCTTCCCTCTGATTTGTACAGATTTTTTTTTTCTTCAAATCTTTAAAATCTCAAACGATGTAAATATAGAATCAAGAAGACAACTACGGATTCACAAACCTAAGAAACAATTATTTGGGGTACAAGAAGAACGGAATTACAAAATTGGGTCGATTACTTTGTTGGCCGATTTTCAGTTTGGTGGGATTAGGTTATTTTGCAGGTGCCATCAAACTGGAGCAGAATCATTGCAAGGAAGTCATTGGGTATAATTCCGAAACCACTTTAATTGAATGTGCATGTTTCGAAGGAAAGCCCCTACATTTGTGAAAATTTTTGGGCCAATTGTTTGTTTATGTAAAGAAAAAAGTGTGACCATAGGGTGAAACAGTTTTGAGAAAAATTAGCTCCCCTTTGTTCTGCCAATGTGAATGACTGAGCAGATAGTTGATCTGCCCAGCCCTCCAAACACCACCTCAATTCCACCAAATTTCAAGAGAGAAGAAAATAGGAAACATTAGCGAATGAATGTTTGACTGGTTTTAGGAACTCACTTCGAACTCAAGCTGAGATTGATCCAATCTGAAGAACACCACTGGATAACGTATCGTGATGTCTCTTTTGGCTCAACGAAAAGCAAAATATAGGGAACTAGTATAGCTAAGCTCTTACTGCAGATGACCCAAGAAATCTTTGTTCTCTTTTTTTTTCGGGTTGTCCGTAATGAAATTCTAATCAATTTACAAAGCGATTTGATAGATGTACAGGTGTAATCCGTCGTCGTGACCAGCTGACTGAGAATGGAGCAACAATAATTCAGGGATGGTTGATTTTGAAAACGTAGAGACAAAGAACGTAAAACGTGCCCCGTCCGGTCCGGTCATTATATTCCTCTTTTATCTCTGACTCGGAGGGACGCCTCGGCACTTGAACCATACCCATACGATAGCTTCAGCTGACCCCCGGGACTCAGCAGTCACCACCCACCCACGAAGCAGGAGTGGAGGCTCCATTCATTCATGAGAGTATAAAAGTCTTTTGCACAAGAGGACAAGGGGTGTCAGGTCAGCAGCTAATTTTCTTTTCTGCTCCTCCTCCTCCTGCTCCAGTCCTCCTCCTCCTCCTCCTCCTCCATCAATATCATGGACTGGCACGGAGTACCAGACGAGCGTCTCCCTCTAAGTAAAGTACTTAAAAAGTATATTCACGGAAATCGAAGGACTCCCCTTTGCCATGGTATTTTATGTTTGGGACACTGTTCAGATGACATGATTGCCCTTACAACCTCTGTAACATCAACTCAATTCAATCCCCATTCGTATCTACAGATTTTGGCCGCTTTCTCCTTAAGGAACCCGAATCCTAGGGCAATTTAGTCATGCCAGTTTCTTTATTCCTGCAACCACTAGCTTCTTCTTCTTCTTTCTTCTTTCTTCTTTTTCGCATGCTGCTATGCTACTGCAAATCTTATTTTATCCTCTCAGTTCCTGGCCCATCCAATCCAACAACTCTACCCAAAGGTGAAATTCACCTGCATGGTTTTATATACCTAGGGGAGAGTTGGGGCCTGCTCCTTGCATTTAAAGATTTTGGCACTTTTTCAGCTTTTCTTCCCCAGTCATACTTACTACTGAAGCACTGGTACAATTATAATGTCCTACGTGAAATGAGTGGGAAGAAAATGAGATGCTTGCATCCGAGTTCTTTGACCTCTCTGGATAATAATGGGTAGTCACAGCAATATACCAGAATCATATACTACAGTAATCTGATCTGATTAAATGGTAACTAATTTTAGGGTTAGTTGCATAGTTATTAAAACCAACCCGGCAAAAGGACCGGGTTGGTGGGTCAGTGGTTCAACCAATAGGTCACGAATTGATCGTTGGTGTCACACGATATAATAAAAAAATATATAATATAATTAAATAAACATATAAATTAAAATATAAGTACAAAAATTCTTAAATGTTAACAAGTTATAACTCATTCATATTTTATAGTTCATACACACAAGTCATACCCATACGTGTTTCTTAGTTCATGAATTCATATTAATATTATATACAAATATAAATGATAAATCTAAGTGTTAAAAAAAAAGAAACCATAATTTTCAAATTCCTTTTTAATTTTTCTCATCTAAATTGTCAAAAAAATGACAATGCCCATGTTGGTGTGGCTAGTCAAATTTAAAAATTGGGTAAAAAGGTAATTTCAAAAAAAATAAATTCAAAACCCACCGATTTCATAAAAAAATCGCCGAGCTTAGCGGAACACCAATTCGACCGTCCAAGTCAAACGGTTCAAAACCAGTCATCTGCAACTCTGATCCAATTGTTAAACCGACCCGGTTCCATGGCGAGTCCACCGGTTTGATCGGTCCAACTATCAAGTTGGATCGGGTTTAATAACTATGGTTAGTTGTGCTGAAACCCTCGTACAGCGTCCTCTTCAACTTCAAATAGGCAACTTACAACTCATTCTTAGATGAAAATACCATCCAAATGTGGATTTTTCTGACCTTAACAACTTAGTATTCTTTTATTTTTCCCCGTTCTTACAACTGTCAATGGGGCTAAGATAACCTTAACTCGACATAATCAACCCGTAAATTTTGGGCTCATGATATCTGTGCTCCAAAATCATCCTTTGACGCTTCAATATTTCACTCAATAAAACACAAGATCAGAGCTGATGTTGGAGCGCGAATATCAATTGCCTAAATTTTGGGGAGAAAACCTTAGGTTCAACCATACCGAGTAGAGCTTGGGCTTATAGGCTCGATTCGATTAAAGTTTGACCCAGATAATTTTGTATATAAGTATATGTATTATATGTATTATAGTGAAAAATAATATGTAATTATATATATTGCAATGCCAAAAAAAATTGGTATCACCCTATAATAAAATATAAATGTTAAACATAAAATTATATATTATTATATCTTAATTGTGAGATTGGGCCAAACCTATACTAGGTCTGAAATCCTAATTCGTATGTAACCCAAATATGAATTTCATATAACACGTACAAAGTCCAAATCTCGAAAAATAAAAAAATTCGTTAATTTTTCAAGCCGAGTTTAAACTTATTAAAATCCAACCCAATATAGACAATCCAAGCTATTCCTTCCATCTCATTCCCTTTATTTTTGAACGTTTGCTTACAAGGTTGCAGGTGAGAAAGTACAAATCGCCCCAGAATCCAACTTTTTTAAATTTTTCTTGGGCAAAGTACTCTAAAACCCAACTTAAAGAATACAATTCCAATCAAACTTGAAAAAAATTAGGCGTTGTACTTTTTCTTAGCCCACATGAATTTTTCACGTTTCTAGGCATTACCACTAAGTTTTTGTATATAATAACAAAAATCAACTTCAATGATTCCATTTCTTCTTTTGGCAGGCTTTGTCAATCAACTCGCCAAAATAAACGCATTTCTTAATTTCTTTATTTTTTCCCCTAGTAGAAAGAGCTTTTTTTTTGTAATTCTAGGAATCCATCTATCAAATATTACTCGACAGATATTCCACGGTCCGCCGATAATAGTATCATACGTACTCCTCCCAAGTCCCAACGCATTGATTATTGATCCATTGAGAAAGCATAGGAACAGAAACAAAGCACTATGTACTACTACTTTGGTAGTATAATCAAGAAGAAAGAAAATACTAAAGAAATACCATGGTGTACCGTATCAGGAAAGTGGAGCCAATCCCGAGAGAGATCACGTTGGTTTTTTAAGGTGGCTTTCAGAAAGGTCAAATAGTCACAACAATCATCAACCTTGGATTTGGTACAATAGTCAAATCAAGATTTTCTCATTGGGCCAAGCTTGTAAAGATTCTCGGTAGAAAAGAGAATGATTTGGCAGAGGATTAGGGTCTAGTATGTGTGTTTAAATAAATCAAATTAAGGAAGAGAAAATATTAATGGGGATTGCAAATTAAGAAGAGAAATGCTTTCGTCTCATATCTTGAATGACAGGAGTTAAAATTATCTCTTTTTTTTTTTTACTGCATTTTTTTGTGTTTACTTTACCAAAAAGTAGACTGTACATGCATTTGGTATAATTTAGCATTTTACAGAAGTTAACTATAAAGGTCTTGTTTAGCCTCCTCTTTCCCCATGAGTGTACAGTACATGCATAGCAAACACTAAAGAAAGACTAGGGATGAAAAATTACGTCACCGTTCTATTCTAGTGACATTCCTTTTCTCTTTTCGGCCTCAGAACTTGTAACTTGATGGTAAGTTTACTTTTCTAATTCACCATTTTTTATCCTAAAAGTACGAATCTACTCTAGCAAGAATGATTCTAGATTAGGACTTCCAAGGGACCGGGTGGGTCAGAACCCATTTAGCAGGGTATAAATTTACACAAACCCAGAATGGCATGAGTATGAATGTACTCTCCTGGGTATGTGCAATCATCCGTAATATTGGTTAGATATGAATTTCCTACATTTATCCAATTATATTTAATCCTATTATTAATATTATGGATTCAATTGTAATCTTGTATTCTAAACAATATAAAAGAAGAAGCTCCTTTAGATTGCAGGTTTTTACGGTTTTTGTCAAAAAAAAATTATATTATAATGGTGTGATTATATGTGAAGCGAAAAAAATAATTAAAAATGTGTTAAAAGAAATTTTTTTTGGCAAAACTTGCAATCCAAAACAACTCCTTAATATTGAATTGAAATCCTTATATCATATAAGAATGAATTGTGATCAAAGTAGGGTTTGAATTTCAACTGCATGGATAGAGATTTGTTGGGAATATGAAATGCTATGTAATACTTTAAAGCTTTTGATACAATTGAGGGGATCATGTGTTTAGATATATTTACCGAAATACCCTCATTTCGGTACATTTAAAGTTTTGATTTATGGAGACATCTGAGTATATCTGAAATATGGAATTATTTTGCAACCGTTTTTGCATCGAGTACAACTCATATAAGCTTATGTGTTGGTGTAATTACTGAAATGGTGTTATACACACATTTAATTGAAGTGTGGCTTTTGATTTTCAACTGACATCTGTAGGAGTCTTTTGAGAATGGCAAAATTATAAAAGCATTAACAAGAAAAGTGTACAAGTGTATGTTGTAATAAAATGTATTACTATTAGTTTTATCACATTTGATGACTATTTCTTTCTAGAATATACAATTATTTATCCAATAAAAATTCTCCTTAATCACAGGCATCAAATACCCACGCCATTGGCAGACACTCTCTCCTAGTAGTAGTATATGAAGGAGTAGTATATATCAGCAGGTGAATTAAGTAATAGGATATTGGACCCCATGCCGACACATGAAGCGATGGTGGCAGACCAAGTTGTCCCAGCACAGATAATACAGCTTGCTCAAGAACCGGATCAGGCGCTTGGCCATGGGAGTCCCCGGCCTCTTCCCCCAGGCCCTGCCCTCTATTACTATATGTTGTTGGGAGAAGATGAAGCACAAACCTCTGCTTCATCAACTACTTCGTGCCTACGGATTCTGCTGTCTTCTTGTAAGTAATTCACATGATTCTACTACTGTGTTACTTGGCATCATTGTATGCTAGGCTGCTAGCTACAACCAAACCCCCCCTCCCCCTTTCCCAAAACAAAAAAACAAATACCAATGCCCATTTTTTCCTAGTCCTTCCACAACATGGTACTGCCCACTAGCTTCTTTGTTTGACTTCACTGTTAAATTATGTCATTCGTTCCTAAATTAATAAATAAATCAATGAAAATGATTACGAATCAAAACGAAAACAAGTAATCAAAGAAAAGAGAAATGGATCCTAGTCCTCGTACAGCTCTGCGAAGATCTTTTGAATATATATATGTAACGTTGAATACACGCATGCATGCGCAGCTTTATGGTGTCTGAGACACAGTCTGATGCATGCATGTACATGTGGGCTGGAGGGGGAGGAGGATAGGGAGAGCAGGTAGGAGAATCATGCATCACAAGAAGTAACTTCCTCCTTTTTTTCTTGGGTGTTTTGTCCTCATTATGTGACCGCTGATCATCTGAATGGATTCCACGACATGATGGTCAAATGCATCAAGTTTGAAGCGTGGACTCAAAGGACCATCCCAAAATTTTCTACCCACAATCGCAAATGGAACCGTTTCAAGTTTCCATTTCGCTCTTGACCAAATGCCTGAGTTCCTTCCGTTTTCACTTCTTTTTTCTTTTAAAAAAAAAGTATATTTTAATGGTGGAGGCGAGGACATAGCAGAGCTATTTTTTAATATCATCTTGGCGAGAATTCATGAAACATATTTTGAGGGGACATTTGAGTGGCATCAGGGCGTTCCTGTATGTATGTATGGCTGTACGATGTTCATACTGATCATATATTAATTCGTGCTTGGTTTGTGGGGTGTCAGCATTAGCGGTCGTGTTTGAATAACAAGCATATTTATTACTAGTTGGTTTCTGGGCAACTTGCATTAGTGGAATTTAGTTAAAGGTGGATACTTCAAATCTTTTGTTATCATAAAGTATTTCAAAGATCCAATGATGCCGCAATGGTTTGTCATTTCGAGAAATTAGATTCATCAGGGCTACATGCATTGAACAGCTTTTGGGCAATTATGATGGTGTTTAATTTTGTGTGGCCTCTAGTACGGAACAAGGAGCCTGGACTGCCATGGCGCTCTCTCTCTCTCTCTTGATCTGCAAATTGGTTTTGTTTGGATTGTAATTTTCTAGATTTTTTTTTTAAAAAAAAGTACTGCTACGATTTGATATATGTGAGATAAAAAAATAATTAAAAAAATATGTTCACAAAAAATATAATCATTTTTTGTTAAAGAATTGCTTTCCTAGTTCTTTCTTCTTAAGAGAACAACATAAATAGGCGGTAAACTTTTTATTTCCGTGCCGTCAATCCATCAAAAATAAAATATATATTTCTTAATATGAATTTAAAGTATGGTGGTGAATAAGTCGTATTCACAAAGATTGGGCTGATTTATTTCATTTCAAAATAAAGAATTAAATAGAGGATTTTAGATAATTAATTAATTCTAATATAGGAAAGCATACAAAATTTAAAATTGGACTAAATCAATAATAATAAAACTCTGCCCAAAGGAAAAATATCATAATTGGTTCATGCAATTGATCCTTGAAACAAAGATAATTCAAACACTCGTGAATAAATTCGTTATCGTTGTTAACAAGTTTTGACAATTTGTCTTTCCTTACTGTTTTGACAACCAACGTATGACCATCATCAGTTGCTCATGTAATTAAAAGACTACCCTATGTACGATTGTAGCATTTAATTCTTTCAACAACGGTAAGAATTAGAAAAGATGTCAATTCTAATCAACAAACTCATTGCGATGGTTCATTTAAATTAGACGATATATTTTTCTGACACAAATCCAATTATGCCAATCACTACAACTATCAAAATAGCCAAATTATTATAGATTTGATGTTTCAATTGGCAGTACATTGTCGTGAACAGTCAAATATTAGCCACCTATTTAACCACGCACAACAATCATCACGCATGTAATGTAGAAAATATATAAATACCCATGAATAGATGAAATAGTAAAATTAAATTAGATATTACGATTATCACATAACCAAATTTTCAATTGTCCTCTGACTAAAAAAGGGTTCAGCCACCCCTCATGGAGAGAACACAGCCAAAAAGAAAAGAAAAAATATTATCTACTTTTCCGGAAAGAGCAAGAGAGCTTGCCTAGAACAAGGGAGGAAGAATAGACTCCTCAGTCTCCAACAAAAATCTATCTAATACTATCATTCTTCCACTTTCCAGAAAATTCTCCTAATGGAAAGGAATTCTACTTAATTAAAACCCAATCCAAAAAGGAATAAGACAAAGTAGTAAACGAATTTGTTTCTCCAAAAGCTTAGATTCCTATAATACTAATAAGATTCGTGTTCTGTCTTCAAATTAGAAAGTCGGTCATCAAGTCCCCTTTTATTGCTGGAATTGATTTCAAGCCCCGTATCTTTTGAACTTCGCAAATTCCATGCGCCGCCCATACTTTGTAGAAAATATTTTTTCCAGAAACTCCTTTAAGTTCCTTTTCACCCCAAATTCCTGCACACAGCACCAAATATAAAAAACATAACCATAATTCACTAATTAACACGACATATGACCAAAATCAAGAGAAAGTTCACACAAATTCCGTACCTATTGAGCTCGCTGGCATTTCCCCAAAATAACCAAGTATACAAATAAGGGATCTTGTTAGACCAAGAAGTGCTAGGGTGGTGGTTAATTAGGGGATTCCATCTTCATTGCCCCTTTCTTTTCCTGTTTCTTTAGAAAGAACAATTTCAATTCATCATTCCTATTCAAATTGTCACAGAAGCATCAGTCAAGGTTCAGTTGTTGAATTATTCTTTTGTTAATTATGTGCCTAAAAGATTGGCTGAGGAAAAGAAATCAGTAGCCATAATCTACTAAAGATGGCATGGCAAATTAGACAAGACAGTTCGTTGGATGTATGCTCTTAGTGATCTTTTTAGATACAGAAAATTTCATTTGGCCTTCAATTGCTTCATGAATAGCCCTTTAAGTAGTATTTTTGACTCATTTAGCGTTCAATCTTAGAATATATTTGACGTCTGATAATATGGTCTGGATAGCTGAAAACCGTCGGCTGAGGGACCTCTCCGCGAATAAGCCTATCATCTTGACACTGAAACTTGAGTGGGTGTTTTGTGATATCCACCTCAGTTGGAGGGCAAACAGTGAAATAAGCAGCGTACTCCACCAGGCATGACCGATTTTTCTGGCAACCTTCGATAGGCTTACAATTTGGGCTTACAATTTGGGCCGACAGATACGACAATACAAAATCTTTTCGAACTTGCCCAGATCAGAGGTCCAGCAAAGAAAAGGTTTAGAAAACAGTAGCCCACAAACTGAATTCGTCGTTTAAACTAATCCCAAAAGGCACAGAATTAACAGAGTGTATCTAATTCTAGGGTCCAAATTCATTAAATTTAGTTAAACCCCGACCTTCATGAATTTGGATATCCAATGGGTATCTGTGAATATTTTTCTAAACATATAATGAAACACTAAAGTAAAAACATTTTTGAAAATATATAGAGTTCAAGATTAACATAAATACCATCCAATTTCTATTTTCAAATAATAATAATTAACATTCAAGATGTTGAATGCAATATTATAAACTCAAAGAAAAAACTATTGTCAAGTAAAATTATTTATTTTCAAAACTTTATTTGCATCTACATTTGATCTTTTGTTTATTTGCTTTTACTTTTTCTCTTCTTCCTAAAAAGATTTGTACCAATTACAATGACGTAGAATATTAAACTATTTTACGAATTTATTAATATATATATATATATATTATTTATGCATGGGTCTGAATAGGATTTGATATAGATTTGAATTTGGATGTGAATAATAGAAAATAAAACCTTACTCAGATCCATGATTGCCTTACAGGGTTTGAATCTAAATAGGATTTGAATTTGACGAATTAAATCCATATCGTATCTAAGTATATTGAATTTGGGTAAAATCCAACACATTGACATGTCTAGTTATTCTTATTGACAATCACTTGTAAATCTTTCTGACCTAAGATGCTACTCTTTACCGTTACCATCTTTCATATTGATAGCCTTTTTTTTCCCTTTTTCCTTTCATACTCGTAGCCTAGTATATATTGCATAACACATCAAAAGTATTTAAATTTGAGTAAATCTTTTGTACACTTACAATGTATACACTATTACGGTTGAACGCATGATGCATATGCAAAATTTGGATTTCAAATTCAAATTCGAATTATGTATCATGTGTCCAACTGTAAAAATATATACACTATCGGTGCATAGAAATATTCTTTAAATTTCCTAACTTCTATGATATGCAGAGGATGATTTTGGTTTTGTTAAAACCATATCCGTGAGTAGGTCTAACAGTGTACTTGCCCACATTATGTCAAAACTGTCTTGGTCTCTTGGAAGGAGTGGAGTCTGGTTTGTAAACTTCCCCAAGAAAGTCACTGAAGCTGCTCTTGCATATTTGACACGAATGAAAATGTCTTTTTTGTTTCAAATACTATGGAGAGGAAGAGCAGCATCTTTTATACTCGTAGCCTTTGATTTTCCTTTTTAATTTTTTAATGTATCATTTATACTCATAGCTCATTACCTACGACGCATGGAAAGCACTCTAAATTCCTAGCACTCAAATATAGAATTGTCAAAGACCCTATTCAATCACTAGGGACATCAATCACATGATCGTGAGATCTATGGTTCAGCTTTTAGAATCTAGCGTTTCCTATTACCTTCTATTTTTATAAGCCTTAAAAATACACAAAAGAAAAGAAAAGGTTGAATACATATAGGCGGATGTAAAGCTGCCACAAACGCAGCCAGTAGCTCGTCTTTCTTTTTGGCAAAGTGGGCTTTGAACCACAACCGGAAAAAATAAAAATAATACTCCTGTGGACCTATTAAACCCCAAGAAAAAATAAATTAGAACGCCAAACCAAAATCTTAAAAGCAGAGAATAATCCTGATTGAGGAATGAGTGGGATGAGTCGTCTCCCGCACCCGAGTCCTGAATGAATGGCTTCCTTCGTTTCTCTCAACTGTTCCTTCCTTCTCCAACCACCGCCATCTGCTTCTTCTTCTTCTTCTTCTTCATTATCTTCACCACAATCTCAGCCACGTAAACTTATAGACATCTTATCTTCCACCTGCCACCAAACAACAACAACAGCAACAAGAACAACTCCCGCTTCAACTCCACCACCACATAATAACTACGGCGGCTGCAGCAACTTAATAAAGCCCATTGTCGTGAATGGGGAGCCCCCCACTTTTGTCTCTGCCCCTGGTCGCCGAATTGTTGCTGGTAAAACTCCTTTCCTTTCCTCTTCTCTCTGCTTTCTACGTAGTAGTTTGGAGTGCTACATATTTCTATACTACTACCACTACCACTACAATTTTGGTTTCAGTCCAATCTGTTTGCTTCAACTTTTAAAGTCAAACCATGTATACCTGCATTTATTCAGCCATGGAATCTTCTATGTTACTACTGCGTAGGAACTAGAATTCTTTCTCCTTTTTTCTTGTGTTTATGATTTCAGTCCAAATGTGGTAGTCTACTGTTTGAGCTTAAGTGATTGAAAAACTGTACCTACTGATGCCGTAACTATCTTTAGTTTCACGTAGTTTCTATTTTACAAACTTAAACAAACTTAACCTTGTAATTCCAACAGTCAGGTTTTCTTCCTCCTCTTTAGCTATTTATCAGGTTATTCCAGTAGAGTTCGCTCGCATTATCTGATTCTTGTCCTGGCTAATTAACTACGGATAGGTTACATTTTGGAATCGTTCGTCATTGTTACCACTTCATAGCTTAAATCAGCTATGCAAACCCTGATGATTAAGCTTTTCCATTGACAACTGTGTGTACGAATGTTTTGATTTCATGGAATTGATATTTGATCAATTTTTTTTAGTTACAATTGAACATGATAAGCAGATGGAATCACCCCAATTACTGGAGAACCTAAAAGTTCTTCACAGTGTGGAATGAAGTACTTTGATAGACCCGGCCTACGGTCCTATTGTATTATGTATACCATTAGTTGTTTTGAAGCGCCAAGTACGTTTTTTTTTTTTGGGGCATCATCACACATCACTCACCAGAGGATTTGTTAAATCATCGTACATCACCATGAGTATGTAGTATGTGAGTATAGCACATGGTCTACAAGTGGATCCATAGACCAAGCCTAAGTAAGTATTTTCCCGGAAGCCAATATGCTTCTTACTATGAGTTTGTTAAGCAACTTTAGATTAGATGGAACATCTTCTGTCGGGTGAATGGTCATTCCACATTGCCCTAGTTGATTACTTATTGCTCTTATCTGTGAATTGGACTTTTAGTTGGTGATCTACATGGGGATCTCGACAAAGCAAGATCCGCACTTGAGATTGCTGGTGTACTCAGTTCTGATGGTCAAGACTTGTGGATTGGTGGAGAAACAGTATGGCACTGCATTCTTTACACACACACACTCACTTAATTTATACGAGGAAACACATATCATCAAAATGTATCAATTACTCACCTGCTGAAATGGTCAATTTAATATGTTATCTTCTACCAGGTATTAGTTCAGCTTGGAGATATACTTGATCGGGGTGAAGATGAAATTGCTATTCTTTCTCTGTTGAGGTCATTGGACATCCAGGCAAAAGCAGATGGTGGAGCAGTTTTCCAGGTTTAGATTCTTTCTTTTGTATCCACCATAAGCACGGATAAATTTTTTTCTGCTGATGGTAATGTTCCATTTTGATATGGTAATGTTTGAGGTTATTATGGATCGGCTACTATACAGCCAAGTTATTTGTTTATGGTGTTTGTCAACTTTAGAAACTTGTGTACTTGAAGCTGTTGCGGTTATTCTCTTTATTAGTATGAGCTTCCTCTATATTTTGTCTTCTGAATTTGCTTGGAGCATTCACTGCTAAACTTCTCATTTTGTGATGAACTTGTGATATAGGTCAATGGTAATCATGAAACCATGAATGTCGACGGTGATTTCAGATATGTTGATTCTGGGGCATTTGATGAGTGCACAGACTTTTTGGAGCACTTGGAAGAATGTGAATATAACTGGGAAGAAGCTTTTGCTAGTTGGGTTGATGTATCAGAAAGGCAGCGAGACGAGAGGAAGAGGTCTCAAAGTTACTGGGGTCCATGGAATTTGGTAAAGGTATGTTTTATTCTTGAAACTGAACCATTTTCCTTCCACGTATAGAAAACATTAAAGTTGGCTTGGCTGTTTACTGCTCAATGTCTTTGGTCTGGATCTTTTTCCTTCCATGTATAGGAGATGTTATGTGGGATACCAAAGCCTTACTCCGAAGTTGCCAGGCTTGTGAAAAATCTTAAACTAATGAATTTTGCAATATTATGGATTTTAAAAAGGAAAACCATATGATAGTAGATTTCTGTGTCAGTTATTGTCTGCTGGAATGTATTCTGAAGCCTACTTTTTCCTCTCTGTCGCTGGTTGTTTTTGAGAAACAGTGAATCCTGTTGGTTCTGGTTTGCTATTGTCCACTTTACCTTATGATTAAATCATCCAAATATTAGGACAGAGACAGAAGGGTGTGATTGCAAGGTCAGCTCTGCTAAGACCAGGGGGTCCATTGGCATCTGAGTTGGCACGACATGCTGTTATTCTGAAGATTGATGATTGGGTCTTCTGTCATGGTGGCCTCCTTCCTCACCATGGTAAGAACTTGGTCACAAGGTAGCATATTTTCTGCATTTTTCTTAGGGTTGAGAAATATATAATTCCTGTGGGGTCATCTATTGCAGTATCTTATGGCATAGAGAGGATAAATAAAGAAGTATCTCACTGGATGAGAGGTATTGGTAACACAGACAGCTACTTAGAGACCCCTTTCATAGCAACAAGAGGCTATGATAGCGTTGTCTGGAACCGTCTATACTCCAGAGATATTTCAGATCTATATGACTATCAGATAAGTCAGGTCATTACTTTTCATTCTGTATATTTCTATATTGTCCAGCCAAAAGCTATACATTACTAGGTTCTGGACAAATCTTGGATCTGGAAATCTATGTATTTTGTCTCAAAATTTTTATACTTGTTAGTCTCTTATCGACCTTTTTTCTTTTAATTTAAATATTTCTTGCTGAGAAACTGTGTTCAAAGTTAGAGGTTTGCTACCTTAAATGACCTATTGCAGTATCAAACTTTTGAATATTTTGTAGCCAGTGAAATCTTAATCATGATGTCATTGTAAAATAAAATGCTGACATAATGGAAAATAAATATCTCTGTCTTATCAGATTGAATCAATACTTGAAGAGACGCTGCAAGCTGTAGGTGGTAGGCGAATGGTGGTTGGACACACTCCTCAACCAATGGGAGCAAACTGGTATAGGTCCTTATTAACCCCGATGATACTTTATTTCCTGAAATTGATGATATAGAATACTTATGTGGTCATCCTGGTTCATGCAATGACTACTGTCTTTGCAAGGTAGATCTATACTTAGCTTCTAAAGGTTATTAATAGTCATTTACCTTGCAGTAAATTCAACTGCAGCATATGGCGAATTGATGTTGGCATGTCCAGTGGGGTTCTTGATTCAAGACCTGAGGTAAACTGTTTTATCTACCATGCCTAAAATGCCAGTGAACAAGCAAAATCTAACTTACACTCTGCCGTGTTGGATCAAAGTTTTGAATGTTGAGTTTGACAACAAGAAGATTTGGAATTATTTCAGTCATTGACTGGCTGTAGTTACTTAACGTGTGATTGGTTTACTCTTCCAATCGCCTTCGGAGATCTGACCCAAAATGGCTAAAGAAAATAGGACAATCATTGTTGTCATTTTTACATTTTCACCTGGTAGCACCTCTGATTTGCAAATTCTTTTCCTTTTCGGTAATTTGAACTTGTGCAATCGCACTAAGGCGCTTTGCTTTAAAAGTATAGACTGTATCTGCTGGAAAGAGTATTTCAATCGTTGGACTTGGATTTTATCCCACCAACTGTTAAGCCCAACATCAATGTCTCCTGGGGGCTCGCAACAAAGTCTTCTAAGCACTTGGAAATAACTTATTAATATCTGAAAGCCTATATTGTTCCAACAACTTCAGTATTTGCACAGTAATCTTCATCTTAAATGATCTAATCATCGAGGCTTTGTCAACATTTTGACGGTTTCTTCAGAGTGCTAAGAATGATATGCTTAAACTTGTTAATCAGGTCCTAGAAATAAGAGGCAACAAAGCTAGGGTAATACGGAGCAAAAGAGATAGGTTCAGTGAGCTTCAGGTTGTTGATCATGTATAGAGATCAGAGGACGGGCCTGAGGTCTGAGGAATGGTAAGTGTTTCTATTTGATGTACTGCATTCAGAGTACCAGATTATGCAGAGCCCTGCTTGATTCACATATTGGGAAAGAAACTGATCAGCATCTTTTGAAAATTTAACTCTATTTTATTTTTACCAATTTAATGTCAAGAAACTTTTCAACTTGCAAATAGAAAACAAAAAAAATTATATCGGCTCCTATCAGAGCTTCTTTTCGTCTTTAACTTGTCCTTTTGTTGTCTTTCACAGGATTTGTGTTACACGTTCATTCTAGCTAGTATAACTGTATGCAAGGCTCAAATTTCCCCTCTTCCCTCCGACACTCTGTCCAGTCGTGATCAGAATGAATCCATCAGGTTCTCCAGAAAGTGGCAAGAAGGGTTTTCCCAAATCAACAAAGCAAGCACAAAATAATCAGGTCTGGCTTTGACCGCGAATCGAAATTGACATGTATTTTCTATGCTCCACCATGGAACATATTGTTTGATTCGTTATTGTAGAATAAGGCATATTACCAATTGTATACAGAATGTAAATAAGAAGTGTTCGGCATTAAATCACAATTATGAACATTTGTAGAATTCTGATCTTCGAAATTACCAAGGCTAGTGTTACTGGTGGTTATGCTGTGAACATGTCAAATATCAAATGACTTGAGAATTCAACTGAACCAAGGCATGGTTTGAACAGATCCACATTTGCACATTATCCTCATTTGATTGGATGATTTCTCAGAAGCTAAAGCTCAATTTGGATCCTGGAATTTGATCATTTATATTTTACAGTCAATGAAACTAGGTCAAGCTCATGATAGCTTGTGACTCGTCAATTCCTTGTTACATCTTGAAAGTATATTCCGGTGGAGGAGAGAGTTCCAAAATGAATAGGCTCCATTGAGATATCTATTTTTCGATCGAGATGCATAGATCTTGTTTATGGATTAACGAAAATGTGCGAAAACTCTATCTGTTTCTGTCATTTTACGAGTTTTTTTTTTTTTTTTTTTTGGCGTATTGCATCGCCACTCCTTTGGTAATATTCATTAATTCGGAACTATAGTAGTGTTTTTCTTATATAGGTTTCAAGCAAAAAGAGTTGCAGGCAATTAAGAATTCATTCGTAAATCGCCTCAAAACACATAAAAATGCAATTTAAACGTTTCTTTTTTTTTTTTTTTGTTTAAAGAAAGATTGCAATCCAAGTAAGTCTCCGCATAGGGTAAGAAAAAGGGAATAATTTCCTGATAAAAATATTACACAGGCCTTGTTTTTTTAAAAAAAAAAAAAAATTGGGACTAGACTAGAATTCAAGCCTACTACCACACCAACGTTAAAATTGGTGAATATCGATTTTTTCCACACTCGTCATTTTCTTCGTAAACTCCGCTAACTTACATTACCAACACTGGACCTGAACTATGCTATGCATTCAGCATTTATATTTAAGAATTCAGCAAAAGTAAATGCATGCCCTCTTCCACCATCCTCTAATTCGATTCGCTCCCGCTGTTTCTTGCCGTCGCTCATTATCATCAGCGCCCATTTGCATTTTCACAAACACAATGAGCTCATCATCTTTGGTCCTTCCTTCTTCCATTTCTCTCAATGGGCAGCAGCCTCAGCTCGCTCCTGGGAATTCAGTGTCACTCAGGAGTTCCAAAACGTTGGGATTCAAGAATGGGATTCGAGGTTTTAGTCTCAAGAATTTGGATACATCTAAGGTTTTCATGAGTGCTGCTGTCGGATCTCAAACTGTTGTCAATGATGCCTTATACCACGATTATAAACCCAGCTGCGCTTTCCTCTTCCCCGGTCAGGTCTGATTTATCTAGGTTCCTAACTTTTTTTGTGGTGGAAATTCTCTGTTATTTCTCTTTTCAATATGCGTAATTAGCTATTCAATATGCGTGACACAACCAATTGAAGATTGTAGATTTTGAATATTTCGTGGCTGCATTGTTATGTCAATTGTGCTTCAATTGGTTGTGTTATTAATGAGTCAAGGTAGGAACTTGCTTAATCAGAAAAATGCTGATGATAGTTCATATAAAGATGACAAGAAATATCAAAGAACTGCTCCCTGAAACTCATTAAAGGTTCGATATGATCCAGCGGTGAAGTTGTGTTGCATTTTACTCATTCTCGACATAGAATCTTCTTGTGGAACAACTTGTATGTTATTGATCATCAAGATCTCGTGGATATTTCAGGAAAAGTGGTCAGGAGTTCAAGTCATTGTTTTAGTGATGTTAACTTGTGTTTGAAAACCTTAAAACATTTGGCTTGAGTTGGTCGTACTGTCCACAGTATATGTTGCAAATTACTGTATGTGGTAATGATCGAATTAGAGAATAAGTCGGTTTCAGTAGCTAGCTATTGGGCTACAAATTCCTCTAGAGGTTGAATAAAGTTTTAGAAGATTTAGCAATTGGTAATGCAGAGGAATTTGTTTCACCGAAATCAGCAGTAGCCACAACTGAAGCAAGGGAAATCGTGCCTGATGTAGTGCCAAGTTCAACTTCACATTGACTATTAATATAGCCTATCAGTGGCTACCTCCATTGTTAGTGGCTGATTAGTGAATGCAGAAAGCACAAGGAGTTTTGTTTCTTCTATTTCTTGATGCTTTGCATGTTTGATGTGCAAGCAATATCATGGATAGCACTGGTTTTCTGACTGATGCAGAAAGTAACTGGCTTTATGTGTGCATTGTAGGGTGCACAAGCTGTTGGAATGGGTGCAGAGGCTCAGAAGGTGCCTCCTGCTGCTGAATTGTACAAAAAGGCAAATGAAATACTGGGGTAGATCCAATAATTTGCTATTTGTTGTGTATCCTGCTTAAATCAAGTTTGAAATTATAAATGCTTTTCGTTCGATTTAACTTGGTTTAATCTCTGATGTATTGTTTGTATTATTGAAGGTTTGACCTTTTAGATATTTGTCTTAATGGACCAAAAGAAAAGCTAGATTCCACTGTTCTAAGCCAGGTACACATCAAAATTTGTTGTTTTGAACTTCTCTTCCATGTTTAGTGGAACTTTTGTATCTCAGTATAATAATGGCACAGTTTGGAAACTTGGAACAATTAAAGAAGCTTTCTGTAAATGGAGAATGAATGAATGAAAATCTCTAACCATGAAAGTTAAGGTTCCCATTCAACAGCAAAGTGAAATGCAAATAGCTAGTTGCAGTGTAGTGGTGCCGGTAGCCAACTGTTGTCAATCTAATATCTTCTCTTCAATAAGACCAGACAAAAGGGTGCATAGGTGCAACTCGTCCTCTCAGATCAATCTGAATTCAAAACCTTCAATGACTACAAAATACGAAGTAAACACGTCCTAAAGAATTTTTAATTCTCTGCATCTGATTGAACGCAAATGCTTTGGTATCCAATTCCCATGCTCTTTGTTCCAGAGGGAAGCAAAATGCTTAAAAATAAAGCTGTAACATAAACTGAAATCAGTTTTATTTCTGTTTACAGCCTGCCATCTATGTCACAAGCTTAGCTGCAATTGAAGTTCTCCGGGCACGTGATGGAGGTCAGCAAATTATTGATTCTGTGGATGTTACTTGTGGGCTGAGTTTGGGGGAGTATACTGCCCTTGCATTTGCCGGAGCCTTCAGGTGACTGGCCAAATTGAACACTGAAGTGTACATTTATTGTTGATGTTCTTTGCTTTGTGGCTTTGGTGTGAATTCACCTATAGACCCAAATTCATTAACCTCCACCTGTGCTGAAAAGAATAAAGATTTTGTGGCCCTTTTTCGTCCTCCACTTACCTATTAAAATTATGGTTGTCAGCTTTGAGGATGGGCTCAAGTTGGTCAAGCTTAGGGGTGAAGCAATGCAGGTGACATCAATCATAAACCATTTGCATGATAACCAACTTTTTCTGAAATGCTAAAGCTTTACCATATCATTTTTTCCCAGGATGCTGCAGATGCTGCACAAAGTGCTATGGTCAGCATCATAGGGCTGGATTCAGAAAAGGTGCAAAAGCTGTGTGATGCAGCCAATGAAGAAGTTGATGAGGCTAACAAAGTTCAAATTGCTAATTTCTTATGTCCTGTAAGCCTTTATGCTTGTCATCTGTGGTCTAGTTTATAGGCCCTGTAATTGCACCAAAACTAGGAGGTTTTCTTCAGTTCGGTCTTTGAGTCTGGTGCATCATGTCTAATTTAGGGAAATTATGCTGTCTCTGGAGGTGTGAAAGGAGTGGAAGCTGTAGAAGCCAAGGCAAAGTCATTTAAAGCCCGAATGACGGTACTTATTGTTTAAACATTGACTACTCCTGCTTTTGCAATCTCTTGGTATCTCATTTCCCCTTTCAGGTGCGGCTAGCTGTTGCAGGTGCTTTCCACACAAGTTTTATGGAACCAGCTGTCTCAAGATTAGAAGCTGCTTTAGCAGCAACAGAAATCAAAACTCCTAGAATACCTGTTATATCAAATGTAGATGCAGAGCCCCATGCAGATCCTGAGACAATCAAGAAAATATTGGCCCGGCAGGTAAGCTATCAGTCACCAGTCGTATTCTCCCATAAGCTGGATATTTTGCAGATTGAGCTGGAAACAGGAAACGCTGATTTTATGTGCCAACTTGGAACCACAGGTTACTTCCCCAGTTCAATGGGAGGCAACAGTTAAGACCCTTCTTACCAAAGGACTGAAAAAAAGTTATGAATTAGGACCCGGAAAGGTACTTCATATCTCCTTTACAAAATTTAATGATCATCGAATCCCGTAATTATAAATTGCTTTTTTTTTTTTTGCGCTTTCCCTCCGCTTTTTAGAATTTAAAGATTTTATTGAAACCCTGATGTGGAATTATCTAACAGGTCATAACTGGCATTGTGAAGAGAATGGATAAAGGTGCTGACCTTGAAAATATCAGTGCCTGAATGCCTGGCTTGGATGACTGTGAACTAAAGAGAACAATCATCCTTTCGTCCCATTTTTCTAGCATCTAGTAACTATCTATGTCCGTGAGGTGTGCTTAGCCTTCTTGAGTTGAGGATGGAGTATAATTGGCTTCAATTTTGATATCTGTTGTCTTCTGCTCTATTGGAACCGTTAAATTTTGGGAAGTGCAATGCTGATTATTGTATTACTAATTGATTCTGTAGATCCCAAAGAAATCTGTTTTCTTCTGGCATTGTGTTTTCTCGTCTGATAAAATTTTTTTAACTGCTGCTCAACGGACTTGTTCCTGTAATAATTTCTGTGCAAAACAAACGAGAAACGTATTGCTGTAAACTTCTGAAGCATCATTGGATCATTACAATCTGAATAATCATTCTGTTTCAAACACTTGATAAACGAATGACAAAGTGGACTAGATGAAATTTTAGTGTAATAAATTCAATCTTCAACTGTGGAACCATCCGGAGGCGGCCGTCTGATTTGCCTAAGCTGATCGATCCACTGATCTTCGGGAATTCGGCCAGCCCAATCCGGAGACAGTCCGGCGAACGAAACGCCGCGCATGGCCTCCATCACTCTGACGGCATTCTCAGGCGTCAAGGGCGCGTTCCGACGGTTCTCGTCCTCCCTGAAAGCTCTCTGTATTGCCACATCAGACTCCTCTCTCATTCTTAATTCCTCATCTTCTTCCTGTTCCTTCTGCTCACTTTCGCCGTCATCGTCGCTGCTTAGATCGAGAGATGAAACTCCGTTTTCCATACAATGCACGTAACCGTTAGGTAAGCGATGATCGCTCCCACTATCGTCGTCGGAGTTGGAGTTTTGCTGATCGAAGAGGTCCAATTCTTCTTCATCCTCACCGGTTTCAGCGGAGATAGGTTGGTAGTACTCAGGCAGCTCATCCGTATTGGTTTCGGAGTCGCTTCCGACGCCGGCGTTGTCTGTGAATTTTCCAATTAATAGGAACAAATGGTTGGGGCATTAGAAATCTTAGGAAAAAAATGTAAAATTCTAAAAAAAAGAGAGAGAAAAAGGACGAGTTCATGTTCCGACAACCATTGAGAAGAATAAAAATGGAGATGGTGAGTTTGAAGTTACCTTCCAGGAAGTCGTGCGGAGAGGAGGTCACAGCGTTCATTTTGCTCTTCAGTCTGCCGTACGATATTGAGACGAATGAACGAAATAATGTCGGAGAGAGTTTCAATCATCAAGGGGTTGAGGCAAAACTCAAAAGAAAGGGCAGCAGAGCGGCCCTGGACCCGGATCCACTAGTACTATTCAAAAAGCCCAAATGGAAAAGCTAATGCACCAGCCGGGAATCGAACCCGGGTCTGTACCGTGGCAGGGTACTATTCTACCACTAGACCACTGGTGCTTCTTGAAAATGTTTAGAAAATAATTCAATTCAATATTAGGATTGTCGAATGGAAGCATCGTGGCAAGATGAGAAACCGAGGGGATGCTACCTAGTATGACATGACTATGAATTGTGTCCTCAGCCATGGAGGGTAGTGGGAAAACAGGGAATCTGGGGAGGCTGCAGCTGGAAGCGGTGGGAAATGGCGGCTACCGCAGTGTCTCAGTATTACCTATCTTTCCATTCAATTCCGGAGGACGGTGGTACGTGGAGGAGGAGTAGGAGGAGGACTGGTAGTTCAGTTTGTTGCACGCCGCCCGTGCCATCCATTCCCAGTTCCAGCCCCCCACCTGTTGTTGGGTAAATTCCTTTTTTGTTTCCATTCCTTAAACGCAAACTAATTTGACATTGCGTTTTTTTTTCTAGTGGTAAATCTGGTGTTGTACAATTTTGGTATGTTGGTCTTGTTTCAGACCGGAGCTATCGTTGTCTTTTGGAGCCCATGTTATTCCACACCCCAAGAAGGTACCCTCTAGTTATGTTACGTACTACTAGTTAATTCTTAGTTCTTGTCATTATTCACTTTGCGGGAGACTCCGTTTTGAGTAGTTAGTTCTAGACTTCCAGTATACTTTTAGTTATGGACCCATTTTGTTCAGTTTGCACTACATATAATAACCGCATGCTACTCAATTTTCGGAAGGTCGAGAAAGGTGGGGAAGATGCCTTCTTTGTCAGCAGCTATAATGGGGGTGTTGTTGCTGTTGCTGATGGCGTCTCTGGGTAACCGTTACTTCTTCATTTACTCCTCGCTTTTCCTTCTAATGCATCCATCGTAAGACTATAAATTTTCTTACTCTGAATCTGATGATTTTGAGGCTGCAATCTTGTTATTGTTTCTGTTTCTTTTTACCCCTCAGGCTGGCAACTTTTCTGAGTTATGTGAATATGAGAAGAAAGGCAAAAATTCCTGTTGTCTACTAAATTTCTGAAATCACATGATTTTTTTCTCCTGAATCTAATAAGATCTCTAGGAGATATGGGGATTCTCTAAAATGTTTTCCTACTTGGCAGCTGGGCTGAACAAAATGTGAATCCGGCATTATTCTCTCGAGAATTGATGGCAAAGGCTTCATCTTTAGTTGAGGATGAAGAGGTTAGCAATTCTCATTTACACTCTGTATAAGCTATTGTTTAAAAAGGACTTCATGCCACGTGCTTGTCCTTGAATGCTTACATGTCTTCACTGCAGTTGTAGAGTGACTAAAGGATCTTGGAGGCTTATGTAAATATTAGATCCAGACCCTTGGCATAAGAGCTCATATCTTTTGCGTCCTGCCTCAACTCTTTATATTGAAATATTAACTTACATCTCTAACCAATTTGCTATCAACATCAAAAGATAGAGAGTTTAAGAACATTCTTATTGTGGTAAAAGTAAGAAACACTTGATTGATTATCTCATGATTGTCTGTCAATGCATGCTTATTCACTTTTTAAGTCTTTTGTGCTTTGACAGGTTAGTTATAACCCCCGAACTCTTATTCAGAAAGCACATGCTGCTACTTCTTCAGTTGGTTCTGCTACTGTGTATGTTCATTAAAATGTCATTCCAAGTCACATCTTCAAGAACTGATGCTCGAATTTTTCATGTCGTTAACCATCTGTCAAACAATAATCTCTGTGTGACTTATTAGAATCATTGCAATGTTGGAGAAAAATGGGACACTGAAGATTGCCAGTGTTGGGGATTGTGGACTGAGGGTCATTCGAAAAGGTACTCTTTCAAGTTTTGTGTTTCTTCTGATTTCTAAAGTTACTAGGCTATCGTCGTACATCTACTTTTCTTCCACTTTCATTCATGTGTTTGTCTGGTTACTGCCGGCAATAGGTCAAGTAGTCTTTTCCACTTCCCCTCAAGAACACTATTTTGATTGTCCCTACCAATTGAGCTCAGAGGCAGTTGGTCAAACATACCTTGATGCCACGGTACGAAGATCTATGCATCCAGAAATTTTCTGAAGGTTGACAATGATACTATCTTGCTTCTTGAATTTGTTGGTGTAAATTTCTGTAAAACAATATTAATTATAAATTCGCAAGATAAAAGAATATTTTTATGCGATCAAGCTCAGTGCCTCCTTAAATGTTGGCAGGAAGTAATCTAACACATCTATGTGTTCTCTGTACATCAATTCTAGATGCTGGTAAAAGTTTTGAAGCATGAATAGGGCTAGCTATGAGGTCTTGCTTCTATGCATGCAGTTACTTGAAGAAAAGGATCCTCGCGTTTTGGAGGAGCATCTTTCATTTGTGAAGCATAACCTAGTTGTAACCTTTAAAGCTCATGATTCGCTTAATGCTGCATCAGAATAGTGCACCACCTTTCTTATATTCGTTATTCTCAGCTCTTTGTTGGCTTAAAAACAGGTCAGCAGTGTGGAATTAGTGAAGGGAGACACACTTGTGATAGGCTCAGATGGGCTTTTTGATAATGTATTTGACGATGAAATTGTCTCAGCCATGGGTACTACGAGTGATGATGTTACCAACACTGGTAAGCTTTTTTTAGCACAGTTTTAATTGTTTTGACATAATACTTCTCTCAATAACATTTTGGTTGATTTTGGTACCAATGCTAGCAAAGGTATTAGCTAATCTTGCTCACACGCATTCATTGGATTTGAGCTACGAATCACCTTATTCCCTGGAGGCTAGAGCGAGGGTAATTGGATTCAGAACTTTCCCAGTTCATCCTTGTTCCAGCATTGCTCTATTGACAAATCTCATGACACTGATCTTAAGTTATCATCTTGACTAGCAGGGGTTTGATGTTCCTTGGTGGAAGAAAATTCTTGGGATGAAGTTAACAGGCATGACATGAGAAACTTTTCCGTGCCTTGTGTCATAACGACAGGGTTAACTCTCTCTTCTTATTTTTCACAGGGGGAAAGCTTGATGACATTACTGTTATCGTTGGACGTGCGGATCAGACCATACCGTTAGTCATATCATAGGACATTATTCTGCCCGGTTGGCTGATTTATTTTGTCTCGCGGATCATCTCGGTACACGTGTTTCTGTCCTTGAATGGTGTTTAAACAAGGAGGAAAATGAAAATGGCCTATTCGTTCGTCGTGGCATTATACGCACCACGTTATATGGACCATCTTCTTCGAAACACCTGTAAATTGCAATGTCTGTTGAACAGAGTGTAATTAGCAGCACCTTTTTTTTTTTTTGTTGAATCTGACGAATTTTACCTTCTGGTCTTCATGAGGGTGAAAAAAATTTTCACATGGCAAAAATATACCTGATTATATCATCTTGAATTTATCAAGTCATCATGAATAACTAATTTTTGTGTCAAAGTGCATACTGGTATTATTATCGTTGCCCTTGAAAATTAATTGTGAGGTCTCAATTTTGGTACTTTAAAATTCACATTTCTCCACGCCGTTAAAGTACAGGGCAGCAAACTGGATAACTTTCAACCCTTGTCTTTTTTTTTTTTTGTTCGTACAAGCGTGGCTGCCATTTCATTCGTGCACCTAGTCCTCTGACCATCTTCAGACGTTAAATTTGCGGCCTACTTAAACCAAAGGGAGATTTGTGACCCTAATTTAGCCAGAGAAGAAGGTTTAAACGGACCCGCGCTCAGCCCGAAATCCTAAAAAGAGCGAGTCACCCATCTGAAGCAACAAAACAAACAAATCCCTCGCCAAAATCGGAACACAGGATACGGGTATTGCTGAGTCCATAGAATATTTAATTCAGCAGACTAATTTCCGTTGCTGCATCATCTTATGATCTCGAAGATTCTAATACAAAGGGTACATTGCATTATCGTGCTTCAGGAAAACAATTAACAAAATTATGGAGCCTCTTCCTCCAAACTATGCCATCTTATTGAAGCTAACAACAATTTACTACAAGCAGATGACTTCCGGCTCTGGCGACTTGACTGCCCACTAACATCTGTTACACATCTGTATCAAGTATAAATACCGCCTGAAAGTTGATGCTGTTCACTCATTTTTGTCATCTACATCTCTTTCAATCAAAACATGGAGGGATTCCTTAGTGAAGGAGGAAAAGCAGGGTGCCTTAACCTCCTTGAACATTGCGATTATGTTCACCATCATTAACGTCCTCGAAGAAGTCTTTCGCAGATTCATATGTAGACCAGCAAATTGCAGCCGCAGGAGCATGGAAGAGCATCCTTGGTAGCCAACCTCTCATGAGACCACGATATCCATCTTTTTCTACTATAGTCCGCAGAACATCTCTAATTGAACCAGTTACAAATCTGTCACATCCACAGACTCCCTGGAAGACCCCAATTAATGCATGTGATATTTCAAAATAAGAAAAACTCATTTAAATGGGATGTCTATAAGACTGCTGTCACCAAATATTATCTGCACAAAATAGATAGATCGAACTAAGAATACACCATTCCCTGAAGGTCTAAAGACTATTTGATGAAAATAAAGTGAAATTTTCACCATATTGAGCCAGTTTTTGTAATTCCAAATTCCACGATGAAACTAGCAATCAAAGCGTACGAAGATAATAGAAAAGAGCAATCATCTTCAGACAAGCTTGTTGCAGAACCAGAGCTTGGAATACTACTATCTATGCGTTTGTCCACTAATTTACACTAAATTTAGTCAAATGTGGAAAAATGTCAGAAAGCAACCACCATTAACATCAATAGCTGCACTGTATCCCATCCATCATCGTTTCAAGTATAAGCTAAAACTTTATTTCATCATTTTTCACCTTAAAAAACCCATTGAGGTGCTATCCCTGTGGTCTGAGATATAAAGAGAAAAGGGAGGCAGCACGTATTGTCTAGAATAGAGGAGAATGCTAACTAACAACCCCCCCCCCCCCTCCTCACTTGGGCTGTGGCCAATTTCAACTACCAGACAAAACAGGCCGCCCCCCTATATCTCCTCAATTTTCTAGCCATTTCACTCCTCATTCATCAAAATAAATTGAAGGTGACTATTTACCCTACCATGGAAATTATTTTCATCTCAATCTTCATCTCTCCCATTGCCAAGACTAGATTATCATAGACAAGGTTTGTCCACCAAGTATCATTTGTTGAGATCAAAAGTGGTTATGTTTGCTGAACTTGGCAAAAGTAAATCAAGCCTTCAGTAAATAAATGACTGGCATGCTTTACAGGCACCAATCAGCTTAATATGAAAAACATCATGCTTCTAGTAAACAATACAACACAGACCTTCAAAGAAATATTGATGAAGATCTTAGCTAACAAACATGACAATGTGGTAAAGGACATAGATATCCACAACTTGGAGGTCTGATGCAAAAATGGACAAGTAGAGCTATCAATGTACAGAAATACTACGTTAGTAACCAGCTATTTCTTTATAGTGAAAAAAGCAACAAACTGAACGTGGCAAGCCTATTTTAGGTGCTAGCATACAGTATAAAAACCACGCTCTGCAGCTTAACTGAGCATTGCACAGAGCCAAAAAGAAGTTTGAAATTATGCCTATACCCCCAAAAAACAATAGATAATCGAACTTGGAGACTGATTTGAATACTGCTCAAATTATGTAACCAACAGACACTCAACTTTATTAAAACTAATCAAGCATAAAGCACCTTAGCAACAGTTAATATAAAGCTATTAAACAAGCAAAATAAAGGTCAACAACATAAACTCGACCTTTTCCACAATCAGGCAAATAATAAGCTTACTTGTTCTCGTCATAATTAAAACCAATTTGGTTTATTGGAAAAGCATAGAGGATCTATACAATCTCAAAATCAACAAATCATAATAATCTTTTGCTGCATCCAAGAAACAAAATTGAAAAGCAATACATCTCAACTCTGAGATTGAAAAGCAATACATCTCATTTATGATCATTTATTATCCCCTCATTAATGCATGCTTATCATAATTGAAGGCTTCCTAATCTTTGAAAACTAGGCCAATCTCATATGAAGCTATTTGGCATCACATCTAATACTAATAAAAACTATTTGCAGTCATGAAACTAAATCAAGGAGCTGCCTCACAGGTATAGGGATTTACAAATTTGACCTGTGGCTAAGTTTCTATATGCCATAATTATCTTTAGACCAGTACCATGTCCTCATGTTTTGTGGAAGAAATTAGGGCAACAAAAGAATTTTAATCAGCAGGTAGAGTTTGCAGCCGTATATATATCCAAAGAGCATGCACTCTCCAAATGACCAAGAAACGTGAGCATGATCAAGAGGCATTCAATTCTACTTACTTACCTCAGCAACTATACACATAAATCTTTGAACAAGAACAAATTGCAGCCCTGGCACGCATCACAATTTCAATTGTAAAATGCAAATATATTCAAAGAAATTATCATCCTTCAGCATAATTCAGTTCAGATTTATATCTATCCATTATATTCTTAACAATCTATCGACATTCATGTAATGCGTCGCAGAACCTATTCAGAATAATAAATATTATGAGATTGCAGCAAAATTGGCTTCATGTTTTGTATCTTAACACAATCTAAGGAATCACCACAAGGCTTCCACACAAATCACAACATCTGCACAACGCATTGGCACATCTGTGTATGGGGGAATAATAATTAGAAACATTACTCTGGTTTAATACCTGACACTGTAGCTGAGTTTTCACAACATCAAGGGGGGTTGTGAGTGCCGCAGCCGACGCCCCAGCTGCGGCGCCAGCCGTAGCATGCACCACCCATCTCTCATCGCTGACACTGTCCGGTGAGACCTCCATTAAAGCCCTTTTGGCGGCCTCATAGATGGCAAAATGCACAGCGGTATAGGGCGCATTCATAACCACAGTAGTCTTATAAGAGGCATAAAACGCCCCAATACCCTCCTCCCTCAAAACCCTCTTGACACAATCCAATACTCCTTTATACGGACTACTATTCAGCTGCAGCCTCTGTTTAACCATGTCCATCGGCGTAAACACGGCATCGCTAGCCACGGTGGCAAAAACCCCCGAGGCCGCGTGTGCTAGAGGATTATTTTCTTTTCCGCCGGACAAAGCTTTCTTACAAGTTTCATAAACGGAAAAATAAACCGCGTGAGCGGGGCCGGCACCGAGGCCCATAGCGGCAATCCCACGGTAAAGTCCGGCTGGACCTTCAGATTTGAGAATTGACTGAACAGCCTGGCTAATGCTAGCGGATTTCATGGGGCAAGAGCCCATAGCTTGCATTTGGGTCTTAATAGTGTCTACGGGGAACATGGCCATGTGTTCTACCATGCCGGCGACGGAGCCGGAAACCATGAATTGCCAGAAGTGAAGGCCATCGTGGGGTGGCTTGGCCATGGTAACTTGTGGGTGGTAAGTTGAGGATTGATGGATGGGCAAAACGTCGGAGTTTTGGAATTGGGCAGAGGCAGCAGCATCAGCAGTAGCAGTCGTGGTGGTGGCCATGAATAATATATGGAGCTAGAGATTGTAACGGCCGAGTGATGGGTACAAACAGGGACACGGATATTGGGAGCAACCTGGGTCGGGTTCAAAAAAATCCGATGGGGAATGGCTGCCATACACCCGTAACAAAAACGGAAAGCATTAGCTCCTTCGATTTGAGGAAAGAGAGATGACAGTGGCGGCCGGGGACGTGGAAAATATCGGAAATACAACTGTACAAATGTATCGGACCGAGAGTTGACACCCGGCCCGGGCGGCGGCGGAGAAGGCTCCAAGGGATGGGCTCTGAGCGGCGCGTGGAAGTGGTGGATTTTGTTTTGTTGTTAGTTTTGGACAAGAGGAAGGAAGGAAGGGGAGGGGAAGGGCGGGGGGATTGGGGAAAGGGGGAGGGGGAAGGTGGGGGGGGGGGGTAGGGAGGGTTTCTGTGCTGGCTTAGGGGTTGCGTATTGCAGTCTGTATTTAGGATTCCAAGATTTGTGGGGATTAATTCAGGGTTAAAGACTTTGCTATATTTATTCAAAAAAAAAAAGACTTTGCTATATTTGTTCACATTTGACTTTTCCAACGAGAAGAAGATCTTCACAAAAATTAAAAGCACTAAAATGAAGGTTACGAACCGTTAAACTTAAATCGTGTGGAACTTGGATTAGGTTTAATTGTATACTTAGCAGCATTTTTGCAGAATTTTACAGCCACAAGGGAAGGGGGACCGAAGAATTTCCACATTTCGTGACGTTCCGGGCAGCAGGCTATTCCAGAATTCGCGTGCGCATTTCAACATTTGGACTTTCTTGTCTTCTTTTTTATTCTTTCTTTTCCGTACTTTTTCATTTTTGGCAGCGGCGAGCCGGAAAAAATTTTGAGTAGAGCAAAAACAACTTTAAAAATTTTTATCTACTTTTTTTCTAATATTTTTTAAAAAAATATTCACCAACAAATACAAATAAATACAAATAATACATATATTCCATGAAAAATATAAGAAGATAAACTCAAATTTATTAATGTAATAATAATTTTATCTCAAAAACCAAACTAAATCATTTATAATTGCGCATAATGAGTTTCCATATTTTGATAACAGTTTACAATCTTTTCATTTTGAATTTCACGAAATATATTTTCCTTAATATAAGTAATTAAACAATTATTCATCCAAGTGTCTTCCATTCTATTTCATAACCGATTCTTCACTATATTCATAACTGAAAAAGTCTTTTTTACGGTAGGTGTAACAAAAGATAAAATCAGAGGTAACGTTAGGAACATATAAATCAATGGATACACAAAACTTCAGGGGCACACTTAAAATTATATCAAATTTTTATGAATATTATAGAAATTTAAGGAAGACAGTGAGGCCGTGCCCCCAGTGTAAATCCGCCTTGATTTTTGGTAAGCATGATTTGCTTGTCTTGATTATAATTCAGATTGAATTAGGATTCTAAACGTATCATTTTATTTTGTGACCCCATCTGTTTTTGTTAATTTTAGGTAGAGAATTTAACTTCTTACTTAGCTTCCAAGGAGCTTTAGAAACTAATTGGAAAGTAATTGAAGATTGATTTGAAGTGTATTGTTTACCTTAGATAGATTATCATTGTACTAATATATTTTATCATAAACACTCGTTAACATGTATAACATTCACATAATCTAACATGTATATACATACATTAACAATTATTACACTCGTTTGCATTTATATGCTTTTTTTATCTAATCTTACCTACCTTTCCTTGTACTTATATACTTTCTCTAACTAATATAATATTTCCTAAAATATGTATATGATATATATATATATATCTTAATTAGTACCCAAATAGACCGTTTTATCAATACATTTGTTCTTATCAATAATGCCATCAGATTATTGGTCTAACAAAGCTCGCTCGCTACAGGTCAACGATACAGTGTAGTCGACTGGACAGATTAAATTATTTTAAGATATCTCTGAGCAAACGAGGTACTCGAGTCCTCGACTCCCTTATTATTATTAAATTTTTCCCTCACAAGAGTCCAAGACAGACAAAATTATACTACTCGCTGCGAGGAGATAGAGATTGAACAATCAATATGAAGAAGGAAATAAATTCAACGGATGTGGCATGAAATGTCCTCCATGAAAGCATCAATGGCACTCTTGGAGGATCCACCTTTTTCTGTTGCCTGCTGGCAAATGACCTGCAATTCTTTTGCCCTTCTTCTCATTTCTCTTCCTTCATCACTTTCCAAGTCCATAAACTTCTGCAGAAGTCTCGCAATTTCCTGTCTTGTTATTAAGCTCTCATCATCTTTCTTCACTCTCCACCCAATCTTCCAGTCTTCCACAATTTGCTTAGCGTTTGTCGTTTGATCCCAGAAAATAGGAAAGCCGAGCATCGGAAGGCCTGAGAAAATACCTTCTTTGGTGGAATTCCACCCACAATGAGACCAAAACCCGCCTATAGAATTATGTGACAACACCCTCAATTGGTCACACCAAGGCACTATAATACCCTTGGTATCACCTCTTTTTGGATTATGACTCGTATCCTCTCGTGTAACCCAAAAGAACCGGACGCCACTATCATGCACCCCTGCAACAATCTCATCCAATTGGGAACTCGAGACAGAAAGGAAGCTTCCTTGTGATATGTAAAGAACAGAATTTGTCGGTTGAGCATCCAACCACTGAACATACTCAGGTTCATCGCCACCTGCAGCATTTGTGGCCGCATTACCATTGAGATTGAAGCAAGGAATTGCAGGACCAATGGAATAGATAGGAAAGGCAAATTCTTTTCCTAGTGCATCAATCACCGAAGCTTCGAGCTCATAGGTGGAAGTGAATAAAAGGAACTGTGCTTTAGAAACCAGTGATACGCCCTCCAAGCAATCGTCCCACACTTCTTGGCCTCTAGCAGAGAAGAATGGCGTTGGAAGATCAGAAGTGCGCATTTCAGGGACCCCAGGAATGTAATTAACGTGCTCCTTTCCTTTCTCTGCATCAGAAATAATGCAATACAGTAAAGAAGATAATAATGGTTTCTGTCAAATCCTTGCTTCTTGTTCATACTCTTAAGCAGACAGTGAAATACTACCTAGTATACTAATTTTATTCGGAGTTCCCTTCCCTGGACATGACTCGATCATACAAACATTTCGAGAAAGTTCCCAAACATAGTAGGGATTGTTCTTAGCTTCAGTTCAGGATTTGGAACTTAAGAGGGGTGCCAGAAGGTCTCGAAGTTAATTTGACCTGGACAACTCTATCAGAACTACAGATGCAGGTTTGGAATCCATTTGTCATGTCCTGTTCCTGTTTTAGTCACCAAAATTGCCGTGTCCTCACTCGTTGAAATTAAACCAGAGGGAATAGTGAAAGGAGAAAAAACTGTTTTAAATAAAGTTGACGTGAGTTTTCTAATGTCTTCTGATCAGCGGATCAGGTCATAAGCCACTCTGACAATTGGTATTTAAAGGCCAATGAATAAAAGGTGCTCAATAGTTGCTATCTATTTATCCCCTCCCCCCCCCCCAACCCACCCCGGCGCCGCCGCCGCCGCCGCAACACAAAAAGAAAAAAAAAAAAAGGATTTGCACTAGAGCACAGTAATTGTTATAAAGTCGTAGCAGCAGTAATTTTCTTTTCTTTACTAGTAGTCTAGTACTTAGAAGCGCACCTGCCAAATTGAAATTAAAATGGCCATTTTGAAGTACGAGGTCTAAGTGATGGAAAATGGAGAAGACGGTGGCGGACTGCGTCCAAAACGAAGCCACCGGAATATTCCTCCGATTCCCTACACCCACCATCCACTTCAAGTAGGTATCGTGCACGATAACGTTAGGCTTGGGCGGCTCAAGCCGGTCCAAGAGCTGCTCGACCGGAGCTTGTAGCTTGGTCAAAGTTGCTCGAATGAAACCGGGCCAGTCTCTGGCTCGGCCTATTTCTGAAGGTATTAGATTTGGGACGGTGACTAAACGGATGTTAGCCGGCCTGGGATCGGAGCTGAGGAAGCCGTACCACTCTTCAGTAACGATGAAAGTGATGTGCGTGTTAGTGTTACGCGGTGGACTCGCGGCTATGAGTTTGCAGAAGTTCATCAACGGGTTAACATGGCCCTCTCCCAGGAAACGGCATCGCCACCACGTGGCATGTCACTGTTGGCTCCAAGCTCGAAGGCTCCATTTGCAGTGCACCGATAAACCGCCGCAGTCAGTCGAAGGAATGATTGATTACAAGGAGACGAGAGAAGTAGCTAGAGCTACAAAGTCTCCGAATAGAGAGGATGATACAAGGTGAAGGAAGGAGCGGCGCAGTGCATCCGCTTTTTACGCTTGAACTTAGAATTTACTTTGAGTTGACGTTCGACAAAAACCTTAATTTTGGGGGGAGGGGGGACGGTGGCGGTGGCGGTGGGTCACCCGAAATCAATGCCCGAAACTAGCCACCTGGCTAGAATCTCTGACACCGACATTGATCGCATGTGAATTTCATTGCCCCAAAAAACGAATGCATTATTAATTTCCAGCAGCTTCAGCTGATGGACCATTTACATCATTTTTTTTTATAGGCATTCGTATCTGTTCCACGGTCTATACGACTAATTTTATTCGAGTCACTTCAGATCTTTTTCAAAAAAGCTCTACCAACGTTATTTTTGAATTTTTATGAATTTCACACTCAAAACCTCATGACTAAAGTATACCAACATCCGTTGGTGTGGACCATTCACATCATTGAAGAATGGGCCACAAAGAGGAGGGCGCCCATAGCCGACTTGGTAGCTTTAGGGTAAAGGGATCTGCGATGGGACTGGCTCTGCTGGGACTAGCTTAGGACGTTTCATTCGTTAGCCTTTAATTACAATATAGGCTTGCCAAATACGAATCACCAAAATCACCTTCTCGTGCTGAACAAATAATCTCCTGATGTCCAATACTGAGCGAGAAGGTGCATTACATAGCACCATCAAACTTGCTCGTAGGCAGGGGAGAACTCATGACCAGAGCAAATGAAAATCAAGGATGATGATGAATGTGTCATTTTTTTTCTTTTCTTTTTTTGCCCCCAACAGTTTGGTTCCAAAGCCTGTTTCTTTTACGACTTCCTGAAATTGTGCATCCTCTCATCTACTCAAGCAAAAGCATGCCGGCTGATAGGGTCTACAAATGAAGAATGAGCACGTATAATTTCACTAAGAGGTAGAAAACATCTGTTGCCTTGATAAGTAAGAATTTATTAATATTCAAGAACAAGATAGGCCTCAAGTTAACAACTCTTTTAACTTGAACAGAATACGCACTATGCTAATCCCACAGCAATCCATCACCTTGATCCTGTCCTAAGAATTCTTGAGTTATGCTATGTTCTCGATGAAAGCCTCTATTTCAAGCTCAGAAGATCCACCACCTTCTGCGGTTGCTCGTCGGCATATCTCCCGGATTTCTTGGGCTCTTCTCCCCATTTCTTTCCCTTCATCACATTCCAAGTCCATAAACCTCTTCAAACTCCTGGAAATTTCCTCTCTTTTCACCAGGCCTCCATCATCTCTCTTCAGCCTCCGACCAATTTTCCAGTCTTCCACAATTTGCTTGCTGTTTGTGTATTGATCCCATGCTAATGGGAAAGTAAGCATCGGAAGACCAGCAAATGCACCTTCTTTAGTAGAATTCCACCCGCAATGAGACCAGAATCCACCTATTGAGGGATGGCACAGCACTTTCAGTTGGTCGCACCAAGGCACAACTACTCCATTACCAGTATCACCACCACTTGCTTGAAACGTAGAAATGTCTTGGCGGTCTACCCAGAAGAATCTAATCCCACTATCATGAACTCCAGCAATTATTTCAGCCAACTGCTCATTGGATGCAGATAGAAAGCTCCCCTGGGAAATGTACAATACGGAGGATCTAGGTTGAGCATCTAACCAAGCAAAATGGTCATTGTTGCTGCCGTTTCTCACATTGAAAGAAGGTATTGCCAAACCTATGGAGTAGATGGGATTGGGTAATTCGGCCTTGAGACTGTCTATGACTCGAGATTCCAGTTCATAGACAGAACTAAATAGAAGGTACTCCGCCTTGGATGCCAGAGCAACAACTTCTAGAGCTATACGGACCGCTGTCTGACTTGTACCATGCAAGAATAGTTCCCTAGGAAAATCTGCAAGTCGAATAGACGGGACTCCCGGAATGCAGGTTACCCTGTGATCCCCTTCTTCTGTAGTTGGTTCCATGGCAAGTCACAAAATTATAAATTAGTTCATTAAAAGATGCCCACAGAGCATGAATTGACATTTGAGAAGTCAGTCTCATTCAAGAAGATGCTTGATGATCCCTCATAATAAATACAGGGCTTGAATCCATTACCTAATCTATTACCCAATGAAATTACCCCAATTCATAGACGAAGAACTTCGAAACTGCAAATTCGTACAAGTAACATGAACTACTGACAACATTCGAGGCCCTTCTGACGACAAGTCATTGAAAACAACCATCACAACACATTCCTTAATTGCAAAGAATATTAACAAGGTCACTGACTGTGGTTAGAGCTTTTAATTGCGAAGTTACGCTATCATTGATTAACCACTTTTATATTGACTGAAGTACGAATTCCTACTACAGGCTACTGGGATGAAAATTGTTCAAAGACGAAATGGGGAAAAAACAATGCAAGTGCAGACTGATAAACACACCTACTGGATTGGAAGGGAGATGCCCATTCTCGACAAGACTTTCATAGTGACGAAGAAGCGAGAAAAACGTGGTCGACATGGGCCAAAGCGAAGCTGCGGGTATATTCCTCCGGTTTGCAACGCCCAATCCCCACTTCAAGAATGAATCGTATATTATCACACTCGGCTTCGGCTGCTCCAGCTGATCGAGCAGATGCTCAACTGGACCTTCCATCTTGTTCAAAACAGCTTGAACGAAGCCCGTAAAATCTTTGGCTCGGCCTATTTCAGAAGGAATGACATTGGGGATAGTGGCAAATCGGATATTATTTGCATGAAGAGGTTCGGAGCTAAGGATGCCATGCCATTCTTCAGTAACGACGAAGGTTATGAGAAAGTTATTGGGTCTTCTGTTGGCCATGATTTTGCAGAGGTTCGTCATTGGGTTGATGTGGCCTCTTCCGGGATATGGCACGGCCACCACTCGGAATCTAAAATTTGAGTTACCATTCACCGATGAATCCATTGATCCGTCCACCGACAGTTTTTCCAACTGGAAGAAAGAATTCAGAGATTGAAGTGTGCACGTAATTACTGCAACTTTAGATTCCTTATAACCTATAGTACACCATTTGCTAAGATTTTTTAGTGGAAATCTTTATTACTAATTTTTTTGGTAGAGTCCCGGAGCATTTGACATCCTTGCTGACGAAATAAAGTGGAATGCAAATTCCAACAACTGATGCTGTTCAAGTCGCCACATGACAATGGATGCTGACTGAAGTAACAAAGTTGATTTTTTCTTACTGGCTCTTAAATAGTGAGACTGTATTGTGGGAAAATAAGTCAAAAGGGAAGACTGTATTGTAGAACTCTTTTTGCTCCGGGACATGAGGGCAAAGGGAAAACAGGTGCGGGGATGAGAACCTAAAGATTACACCAAATACTACCAGAATATCAACTTCTTTCTGGGAATGCACCTGCTCTAGAAGGTTTGCAAATCAATGGACGTTGCTTGCAGTTTTGTATATTTCTGGCGCATCATCCTTTTGACAACAGAGCAAGAAAACACAATCTTCAGTAATGCAATCAGATCAATGGTGCCTATGGAAAATCTGTAATGTCCTGTATGGAAGCTTGAAGTTGCGAGTTGACAAGGTCCACCTTTACCACTTCCGGGGAACCTGGACTTAATTTACAAAGTCCAGTCAAATGAATTTTTCCTATTTCCTGTCGGGCCATTCTCTAAAGTCTCGCCACAAAGTCCAGTCAAATAAAGCTCACAAACTTGATTTGTCTTAGTATAATCGTCTCCTTAAATAATTGAGATCCGCAAAGTCTCGGACAACTTATTGCGTCTCATCGTTACCTGTTGTCTTGTCTCCCCTATTCTATTGGCTTGCCCCCCCACTGAGATGTGAGGCATGTGAGAACCAAACCAAATTCCACGTGACATCTCACAAGTCTCTACAATCATTTTCATTTGTAAATTTCTACCCAACTTTTGTCATAAAAATAAGTTTGCTTGTGCTCTTCATCGGTTCGTCTTCCTAAGGCTACAGGCTCCAGCGCAGCTGTTACAGGCGTTCTTTTATTTTATTTTTTTTATATTCTTTTTAACCAAAAATTGAATTACGTTTTGCTGGTTATACAATTTTTTTGTGTATTTGCCTTTCAAAGGTGAAACTTTAATTTTATGCGTTTTATATTTTAATTTAAGGTTAAAAGTCATTAACCCTTTCTTCGTTAGTCAAATAAATTGCCATTTTGACAATTACCTCTTTCTATTGAATATAGTGAATTTAAACCGTTCTATTGCAATAATTGGGAAACCAATAGATTGATTTTAGACTAGATAATAAATATTGATTGTATAGACAACTTGTCAATAGATGAACCTTTGAATGCTTAGAATTAAGTCTTTCTACTGTTTTAGCTGAAAATAAAAAAGGCTTTGAAACTTTTGAAACATAAGAGTTATAATTGATTATGCTATTGACTTTTTAGGTTGTTTAGCAACTTTTTAAAAATTTGAGAATCTTGTGATTACGGTGAACAAGAAAATTGATTCATTTTTTCAAGAAAGGGATGATTGGCATAAGTGGTAAATCGGTGATAACTTTGAAGCATCTACATCCAAGAATGTTCAGATTCTCATGGGTAATAGCCAACATTATCCAAGTATTTTCTGCTCTCTAAAAATTTCAATGGAGGAAAATTCCTAGAGCCGAAGCTCAATCAAAATATTGTCACTAATAATTATTGAGTAAAAAACCTGAGCAATCCCTAAACTATCATAGTTGTCCACTTTTGACCCCTTATCTATTTTTTGTTTTCGACCTACTCCTGAACAATTAAAAGTGTGTAGTTTAAGAACTTTTGGCCATTTTAAACATAAATTCAGCCCGAATCCAAGGGCATTTTTGTCCGACGATAATCAAAATTATTAAGAACTTAATAAAAAGCATCAAGAGAAGTAGAAACCCTAAAAAGATAAAAACCCTTCATTTTCCATGAACTCTTCGTCAGATTTCTCTACAAAATTCCTAAATTCATTGATTTAACACCGAGTGGCCAAAGTTTAATCAGATTTTTCATGTCCCTCTCAAATATGAAATCAATGAATTTGAAAAATTTATAGAGAAATTCAATGAAGAGATTAAGGAAAATGAAGGGTTTTCCTTTCTCAGAACTTTAATTCCTGTCCTCGATGCTTTTGATTAAGTTCTCGATACTTTTGATTAATAATGGACAAAAATATCCTTTGATTCTGTCTGGATTTATGTCTAGAATGACCGAAAATCCGTAAATTATGCAATTTTAATTGTTCAGAGGCCAATTAGAGGTAAAAAATAAATTAATGGCCAAAAGTGGACAACAATAATAATTTTGTGGCTCCGCGAGTTTTTTACTCTTATTAATTATTTGAGTGTTCTGAATTTTTGTTTGCTCAATTAACTTGAGTTCATTCTTAAGTTAACATTAAAAATTAAGCTCATGTTGAGTTTCACCCCTCCCCCTTCCCCCAACAAATATGAAACCCCTGACTTTGCGTCTCAGCCCCTCTCCTCCCCCAGACCCAAAAAAAAAAAAGAAAGAAAAGAAAATCTAAAGGGGATAAATCGCGACCAATCAATTTCGTCAGGACTTAAAAGAAAGAGCTCCTCATACAGCCCCAGCGAACTGTCAGCATTGCATCTTTTTGGCGGGACCACATAGGCTGAAACTAACGAAAGCAGCCTCACCAAAATATCTGCCTTCGTTTTTCAATTTCAGGGAAAAGAGTCCCAAAATATCTGCTCCAAACAGATTAGCCGGCACAGAATATACCAAAAGTTGGGAAACACATGATGTAAATGTGGCAGATTTCTTGTTTCTGCAATTCGCATGCAGTAAATGAACGGAATATTATGGTGTGTGAACCCAAAAGTTGGGAGCAAAAGACTGCCCATTACCATTAGTTGCTCGTTTACTTGAACATCTATCTATATATATGTGACACTTAATCCAAAATTGAATGAGTGTTCTTCATTATGCTCCTATGTATAATTTCCTTTCCTATTTTGTGAAAAATGGAACTCGTTCGAACTGAAGCACCCATTATGAGCAAATCAATCCAAGCTACGATGAAAATGAAGTGTAAAAAGGGTTACCGTACATTTTATACAAAAACTTCAGAAGAAAATTGCAATTCAAACAGGATCGACCTCAGTATCCTCCTCTTCTTTTTTTTTCCCTGTTCCAGAGGTAACTTTAAGGTCCCAATTGAGATAACGACTCATGAGCTGATAAAAGTTTGACATGCCTCAATCTTTGCATTATTAGGAGCTGGGACGTAAACTCAGCAGGTGCTAGACTTCTCTATAGTACAGCACAGTAGGCTTGCCCCTTCCAAAAGAAAAGAGATATACAACTTGTAATTGAAAGGCATTGATAGATCAAATCGAAGGAATCGGTCAAATATAAAAGTACTAACAGACAGGAGTTGAGTTAGGTAAGATATTTTGAGGATTTTTTTTTTCTGCAATCATTTGTGCATCTCCTCGGCTACCCTTTTCACAAAACGGCCCTGAAATGATAATTCGGAATGAAAAGATGAGTGTTCTAAAAAATTCTTCTAACGTTAGGTGAGTGTGTCTGGAGTTAGACCAGACTGATAAATCAGTACACTTGATTTCTGAAGGATGGAGAAAATTTAGTACTGCTATATATACTACTAGTAATTGCACCTTGAATCTTGGTCTTTTATCTGCATTCAGCTTCCGAACTTGATATCTTATCTTCTTGGAGAACAATCTGGTTTGGCGTTTTTCTTTGTACCTCAGCACACTTGCTTCCCTTCTTCTCCTCTCTTCTTCTATCACCGGCACCTCTCCCATCTACGCTTCCAACATGATGAATGAATTTTATCAAACAAAAGAAAAAGTAGCAGTATTCTATATATTATCCTTCCGGCAATACATATGATATTACGAGGCTAGGCAGCCAACTTAATTCTATTGGAAAAAAAAAAAAAGAAAGAGAAAAAGAATAAGAAGTGAAAGGTGGAGATGGAATACACTGACATAGGCATTATTTGCAGAAACAAAGATTGAAGAAGATTCATCAGCGCAAAGTGTGCGGTCGGACCATGCATCCAAAACCTCTTGATAGTTTAAGCTCAGATTCAAAGAAAGCTTTTTCTCATCATCATCATCATCATCGTCATCATCTTCCAGCAACCCACACTCGGCCTCTTTCTTTATGGTAAACCGCATATCATCAAGCGTGCTACGTGAATGGTTCTCTCTTCCATCAATAATATCATTATCTCCGGCCTCTTCATCATCTTTGATAACTAAACCATCCCAAGCAGGAGGCATCAAACAACCCCAGTAGTTTATAAGTTGACCGTACGCGATATCCTGCTCCTCTGGAACTTGGAGGTTTTCTGCATCATCATCGTCGTGGATGTTATGGAGATTAGTGCAGTAGTCAAGCTCATCCATAAGATCGGTCTCTTTCTTGGCGTGGACGTGGATGTTGCTTTCTCTTTTGGGGTTCTCTTCTTCATTAAAACTACTACTAGTAACGCTACTGGCACTAATTTCTGCAGGCACTCGCATTTCTTCTTTCTTTAAACTTGTTGACAAAGTTTTTATCCTCATATCCCTTGATTTGATCTCCTTTCTTACCTCGTTTTTCTACTTTCTTGCTGCGACTTATAAGGAGAAGTAGTGGATATGTCACATGAATACGTCGCAAAGAAAGAAGATATTTTGGGTTATATAAAAGTGACAGGTGCTTTTTCCTACGTGACACCTTATCTCTTTAGCTATTGGTCGTCGCTGTATGGCCTACAACTTCTGAGATTATCCAGCTTGGAAATTACATCCGGGGTACTCTAGAAAAATTTTTGATTGCTTTGCCATAAAAAAAATAAAAATTTTATATTGTGATTCTAGTAATTTTGGCAACTCCCCATTCTATCACATCACCTGCAAGATCTGATTACTACTCAATGAGTAAAATATCTAGGAAATATCAAAATATTACAAGAAAAAAAGAATATACGACTGAGATGAACTCAAAATGCATAAGTTGAATGAGATATAAGCACATATTCCGCTTGGATTAGCCATTGTTGAGAATGTTTTTGAAAAAGTTTACCGTAACAATGCATATAAAAAATTTTTATTTAAAATTTTTGATATATTGTATGGATGAAATGTTTTTTGAGTTATTGTGTATTACTGTAGTATTATATTTAAAAAACTTGTTTTTTAAAAAAAATGGCCAATCAAAACAGAGTGTTTTTCATTGGTTTATGGGAAGCTATAAGATAGAAAGGCAATGGGAGAGATTGGGGGAAAACAAAACAAAAGGAGAATTTAACCAGAAAATAAGAAAAACTAACGGAAAATAACAAAAATATGTCTAAATTTCTAGAGCATGTTTGGACGGTAGAATTGAAGTACTTGACTGAAAAATGTTAGCGGGATAAAGTAAACTATTTCATGGGTTTTAGTGTAACTTTACCCTTTAAACAATGGCGTGGCGCATTTTCTCTCTGTTCGTGCCTTATCAGACACATGGGCCATATCCAAGACAAATACTTACTGGACACAGCACGGCATTTTTGGGCCCTCTTAGCCCAGGACAGCAACGTCAAATTTCTAGGTACCCAAAAAAAATAAAAAAGAATTTCACCTGGGCTTCTTCTCCTTACTGGCTCTTTTTTCATGGGTTTCTTGACGTCAACTTCTTACGCCGTTTGTGTGGTTTAGACGCCGAAACCTAAAGCCGGGGAAATTTAAAGAAGATAACTATAGTGAGATCACAATAAACCACTAACTGGCCACAATACTTACTCTTTTTTTTTTTTCTCTTTTCCCCGTCCAGTCGGGTCATTCGAAAAACAAAATGATGATACTATTACTAGAGATAGTGACCCCGAAAAAAAAAAAAAAAAAAAAAACACAATTCATGAAACGTACCTAAGGGCCACATGCCAATCCCTGGCAAGTTACTTGCGGACAAGTTTTAACAGCCCAAACTAACCAGATAGCCTTTACAAAAAGATAGTCGAGTATATGCTTGATCAACGAGTTGTTCAGAAACACTACATATGGGATTCTGAATTTAATAAGCGAACAAGTGAAAAAACGATGCTTGACGAATTTGAATCGACTTTGAAATTTAGTTTTTCAAGTAATTTTGGAGAATGGACATATTTTAGTCATGAATTTACATTTTTATTTATAATTATTAGGTGTATATTTGATTGTAAATCTAATATTTTTGAAATATTTTGTATGATTGGTCGAATATAACCAAGAACTTGATTTTAATATTTTTGAAACTTATAGAAATATTAAATAATTATGACAATATGCTGACATCAGCGAGTTTTTGAAAACAATTCGACCAGTTGATCCCTAACCCAATAGTTTAGTCGAATGGCTATCCGATCTGAATTTAATAATATTGCTTTGAACTTTAGCAACTGATATATTGGGTTTTTAGCGACACATTTGACCTCAGTGTTAAATTTCAGCAAATGAAAAAACAAAACGACATATGTCCTTCAAAATGTCATCACGCATCCGTTCTGGGAGGCTCCAAGTACTATAGTTAAAGCCGGAGGTGTCTTTTCTGATAAGGTTTGAAGGCAGAGGCATAAGTATCGAGAGCGTGCTTCAAATAATTGGAGATTGGAAAGCATTGTAGCCGTCGCCATCAGATAAATGCCGAAACCTCACATTGATGTTTAAACCTCTGCATAATTGGCTAACGTCAAGTTGCCCCTTCTCCCACTTAAGATTGGTAGTAAACTAGGATGCGATGCATCACAATCGACCATGATAAGTGATCTAATCAAGTGGCCTCTTTTAGTGGCTTCTATCTGTATTCATTCTTCTTTTGGTCTATTGTTCAGTCACAGATTAAGCCATTTTTTATTTTTCACGAGTGACAATGGAGGAAATAATATAAACACTACTCCACATGCAAAAAAGTCTTCAGAAAATGACTTATCTTGGATTCAGTTCATGCACCGCCCTCACCTTATTTGGACTTCATGAGATAGTAACTATATAGATTGGACACGACTAAGCTTGAAAAGGTAAAAGGGGTAGCATATAATACAAGATTATAGTTTAAAAGTCAATAAGAATCCAGATTACAAGGCAAACCATTATCCTGGCCGTTAGTCAGTTCGATTGTTATTCTGATTTTAGCTTTCTGCATTTTTGAGGGCTCGAGACAATGCTTCCAAAACAACAAAATTACATTCCTTTGAACATCAGTTACCTTCTAGACATGGGAAATCCAGAATTCAGCTACTTTTGTTTTGTATGACTATAAGCTCAAGGAAAAGAAAGAAAAGCACAGAACCTAGAGGACGAGACGCGTATTAGGTATATAGGCCATTAAAATTTCATGGAGACGAGCAATAGATGATAAAACTTGTGCAGTTTAGGGAGTAAATGAGCGACACATCATACTTATTAATTCCCAGATAACAGTCAAGGAAATAATATTCTGGCTTCTTCGCTTGACAATAGATGGAACACCTTCTTGATTTCCAGCCCCATTCTCAACCAGTGCAGCAAGCTTAAAGATAATTGGATTTCTATATTATATCCTTGAAATTTAATTGCGACTTGCACGTAACTGCTTGGTTAGGCTTATGAACTTTCCTCTATTGTGAGAGAAACCAACCGAATGAGTTAAGAAAGATTTGCCCCGGTGATTAGACTTCATTTTACAGTTAAACTAACAGTAGCGGGTAAACTGTATTGCAGTAATATCGTGCTACATTAGACAAGCAACATCTTGATTATTGATCATTATGTAAGACCAGAGGGAGAAGGGAGGTCTTGAGAAGAACATCCTACCATACTGCAGTTGCTTTAGAAGATTCATGAAGCAAATATTAACCCTACTTCACTCCTACTCCACTTCACATGGCAGCGTTGACCAACTACTTTATTTTGATGCATATATAGGATTTTCATAACATTTTTCCCTTTTCTTCTTTCGATAAGCATATTAGAAGCTAATAAAATAGTGCTGAGAAAAATTCCATCTTCTTGATGCACGTAGCTGGATTAGTTTTGATACTTTTCAGAGCGTTATATCTTTCTGTCTCTGATGGTGCAACCATCAACAAAACCATGATGCCACAAACTCTTAATAGATACGAGGAAGAAACAAGTTAAAACACTTAAAGCACTTTCATTACTAACCACTAAGATTAGTACATAAAACATCGTTATGTCCAAAGAGACTCCCTCTTAAGAGGATCTTGCATTACAGTGCTAGAAGAAGCAAAGCTGAGATACGGTTGTAGGTTATTGAAGGTGGTGGTGGATAAGAGAAGCGACTTCTCATCTGGGACGTCCAGTTGAGTTGGCAAGGCTGCAGGCTCCTGTTGCTGCATCTGGATACACAGTATCTCTGCTTGAGCCACTGCTAACTGCATTTGTAACTGGGAAACTTGATTCTGCAGATAGGAGATAGCACCTACGCATCCGTAGACTGGGTCTCTCACTCTTGCAATTGCCTCATATACTAGACTGCCTACTGCATCTGCTCGCTGCTGAACAGGAAGCTCCTGAAGAAAGGATGGACACAAATAAAATTAATTGAAGAAAATATCAGACACAAATGAATTAAGTGCAAAAATGTTCACACGGATATACTTGTTCAGACGCGTGTATATATGATAAAAATTTGAACCCTTAACCTGCTGGTTTCCTACACTACGAAGTAGGGAAGCATTGGCACATATATATAGATATGAGCCTGAGAAGAAGGAGGAGGAGGAGGAGGAGAAACCTGCAACATCTTGCTGACGTTGCTAGCGCCGAAAACCTTGTGGACAATGGCAAACTTATGAGGATCATCAGGAGGAAAATAGGGTGCAAAAATGCAGTCTATGGCGCAGCGACGCCGCAACAATTTGCAGGAAGCACAAGGTGAGTTTCCTCCCATGATGTGAAGCTAAAGATAAGTAGTTAAAACAAGCGAGGAGTTAATAAACTTACAAGATGCCAGGGCTTAAAAAGGAGCTGAACTAGAGCAAGAGAGTGATTTGAAAGAGAACGGGTGGGGTGCCCATTTATAATGGTGTTAAGAAGCGTAAGGCGAAGTGGAGAATGAATCCAAGAATAAAATATTGGAAACGGTCTATTTTTTGCGAAGATAAATTGCGACAAGCAAAGAGAAGTAGAATGACAAAAGGGAGAAGTGAGAACTCTGAGATGTTGTGGGAGTTGAAAAAACAAACCCCATGAAGGTGTGAGCATCTGATTCGTGTCCAATATTACAGTTGTAGCCTCCCATAATAACAAAGAATACTGTAGCCTTCAAGGGCAATTAAGTCTTTCTGCATAGAAATCGTCTTGAAGAATCGAGTGCGAGAAGTTGACCACCGCCATTCTGCGTGCTAGGTTGGCGATCAATGGATTTGTCTACTTTCCACGTTCGTGTTTCGCTCTTACTCGTGCGATAGAGTACTACTGGCACTTTGCTTGCAAAACATGAACCATAGGAAGGAAATTATTGAATATTAGAAGCTACTACCACCATGAATTAGAAATTCACTAATAGACAAACGTAATAAATTTACGAGAACAACTAGGGTTAGGGTTTAGTAAATTTTGATATGGTGCGAAATTAACGAAGCAAAACCCTAGTCCCAACCAAAAGAAAAGATTGGCTCAACGTGAATGTTTGTTGGCGGACATTCACATGAAAACATAAAATTTGATGGACGTGCAACTCATCTCTTATCATTTGATCGAAGGTCACGCTCAACTTCTCTCTCACTCACTCTTTTTTTTTTTTGCTAAACCTTTTTCTTGATCGAATTAAAGAAGGCACGAAATTAATAAATATTAACCGTTGAATATAGCTGCTTGTTTTTATTCATCTTCTTAACCAGAAAACATGGTGAGGGTATTTTTCCTGCGAGGAAGTCAAAATGAAGAAAATTGAGCTTATCTTCCTAAAGAATATGTTATCGCTTGCCTGGTCCCAACAACCATCGCAACTGAGATGGTGTGATCCACAGCGACAAACAAGGGTCATAAGAGTTGAACTCTGATTTTAGACAATTTATTTAGTCAAAAATGGACATTTATTGTCCTCAATAACCTTACATTTTTCTTTATAGTTACAAATAAAAATTAGAAAGGTCAATCAAGCTAGCTCCGACAGAGGTTGGACCAAGAGGAAAAAATGGAAATATGAACGAAACTCCAAGATCACTCGACCGTGTTGCATTCCACTCCCAAACATTTCCTGTCTTCACCGTGTTCGGCTTTTTTGCCACCCATTTTCAGTCAATCTAAGGAAGTCAAACATAAAAGGTTTTTTACACTTTTCTTAATTAATTTTAACTTTCTAAAAATTTAACGCCTAAAATACATCTTAACGAATGTCTATCAGGCACCTATTAAACTGAGCTAACACGGTATTGTCGCTTTATCTACAGAATAATACAGACCTAAGTGATTTTGTTTAACAGCCATCAAACTTAAAATTGATAAAAATCTATTGGTAGGGGTATTAGTTTATGGTAACTTTATACGATCATTTATTTTATACAGTTTTGCTGTCAACGGCTGAATTCAGGAATTAGCATTAGCATGCGAACGGGAAAAGGATGAACACGAAAAGATGTTAATGACAGAAGTTCATCAGAAACGTAGTATTAGGATTTAGCCACCTCAAAGAATTCTTTTCTGAGGTTTGGAAATTTGTAAATCTAATAATCAGGAAATTATTATATGAAGAGAAGAAATATAAACGCAAAAAAAATGTTGAAGAGCTTCCAAAAAACAAAGAGAAAAAAAAGGAAAATCTTTAAAAATTCTTATCTGAGGTAGGAAATTCATCCATCTGTTTTATCACCATCGTCAACTTTGTAGAATGAGCAACAAGCCGTAAAGGAAATTGACCATCCCCTCTTGTTTGTTTTCAAGAAATTATATCATGTGCATTTTATCTTATATACTTGAATACATATCCTTGTCCGAGTTGTAGAAAGTTAGACGCAGTGAAACTCTAATTCTTCGTCTCATTCAGTTCTATCCAAAAATTATACTGCTAATAATTATAATTGAAAAATTAATACGACAGCCATAACAACAACCCACAACGGAATTAATGATAAACAGTTAATGAGATCCGACAAGAAGCTGAAATCTAAGGTAACAGAAAGAAGCGTCTTTTTTAAGAATTTTCTTAGTTTCAGAAAATTAGAATCGAGTGTGCAGGTCGCAGACTAGTGATTTTAAAACCTAGCAGTCACATGCATAGGATTAAGTTAACTATTAGGCATCTGATTCACCATTATGTTGGTCATGAAACAAAAGGAAAAGATTCTTTCAGATATCAATTTGCAAGATGTGAAATTAAATCTATGTATTAGCTTGTGGGTTATGCATCACGAGGCTTCTGAACTGACACTCCTAAATTATAAGAGTTGTAGAACCCTAAGATCGATTCCCCACTCCCTTGCATTTAATGCATTCCACATGATTCCAAGCTTCTAATCTTCTATTCCGAGGAAGAAAGCTCTGTTTCCCTGGTAGTCGTAGCAAGTGCATATTTTACCAAGGTTTTTTTTAAAAGTGCACTTGTCTTATAACAAGTCCAAGTCACTGTTTTGCTTACTCGTAGACTCTTTCTGGTCCTAGACTAATGTAATAAAACATGGGACCCCACCAACATTTAATAGAACTTGTTAAATGCTTGTTACCTCACAAAACGCGTATTTTTCTGCTTGAGTTCCATATTTCAAACCCCTACGCTCTTAGGAAGAAGAGGCAGCGGAGACAGGATGAGAACCTTGTAAACTTTGTTTTATGTCTTAAGCGTGTTTTCCAAAACGATGTGCGAAGTATTAGAAAAACAGACATCTTCACCGTCTTAGAGAAAATAAAAAAACATACGATCTCCAATGCAAACATTGAATGAGCTTTGTGATATGGAAGATTCGATTATTGGGATATGGATGTTTTTTTCAAATTCTGAAACGGTGGAGACTAAGATTGAAGCAATCTTTGACAAAAGACAAATAGCAATTTATGTGTTCAGGAGTTACAAAATGCTACATACCTCAGGTCCAATTGCTATAATATTGTTAGGTCTTCAACGCACAGATGTCTATCCAAAATTCAAGTGTCAGCCCTGAGAAACCAAAATATCGAGCAAAATCAACTGCAGAATTTCATGGACTGAGAACCATAGCAAGCACATATCTTGCTGCAAATGTACCCTTTCTTGGCATAGAATTAATTACAGATTCCCCGTGGATTGCTGTGTTAGCGGACTATTAAAAATGAATTAATAAAAAATAGACTAGTAATGGCCTGCTAGGTTCATTAAGCTGATCTACGGTGTTTACAGAGTAATTCAGTGCCATCCCCAATGGCTATTGCAGGGTTACACTGCCATGTCTCCTGAAATATCAATACGTCGGGAAGTCTACGCAAACAACCATATATCAGAATCCATTTGTGACGTACATCATTTGTAGCAACAAGAAACTTCAAGAGAAGTGGACCAAGGTTGTTATCCTCAATTACCCCTACAAGAAGTAAAAATTTTTCATGTATATTCCTGTATAAGAATACCTTGAATCCCCCTCTGAAAATGTTCTCTTGAACTTGCAGTAGGACTATAATTTAGGTCCACCATTTCATGAAAGCATGAAGAAAAGGTATTGCCTGAGTGACAAATCAATTCTTCCAAGAGTTCCCAACCTCAGAACGCATGCATATTGATATACTACCTTGTTAAAAGCATGTTTGGGCTTCACTATCATCAAACTCACCTGTCTGGCTGTCTAGTTATATGGAAAGACGACAAATCAACTACTGAATATAATATTTTAGTCCAACTACAACAAAATAGAATATCCAAACAGTATTAAAGATAATAAAGGAAATATCTGAAAGGAACTAAAAATTGCTAAATTCTGTCATAAATAACCTGCTATAGACATTGGTGTTCCTGCAATTTTCGTAAATTCCGTCTTTTAATTCCATTTCTGAACAGAGTGCTTCCTGAAGAATACGTCTCAGTGCAAATGGACTCTTGTTGTTTCAGCTGCTGATTAATTTTCTTTTCATGTATTCAGTTGCCTGGACCTGAACTGTATCATCATCAAGCTGAGTTAATAAGTGCACACGAAAAGCGCCTGGCTGTTACTTTTAAGAATAACATAGAATTCAGTTCCAGCCATTTTCCATGACAAATGAAGCCCTTGAGCAGAGATAGCAGGTAGAATATCAAATTGGACTTTTGAAGCCTCACAACATCGAGAAACGGGATTCCAAGAGGAAAAGGCAATCCACCCAAGGACTTGTTGATTGCTAAAGAGTAAGTCTCTTTATCAATTCTACAAGGATATACTCTTGGTGCATGGATAACAGCCTTTTTTTTTTCCTTTTACAACTTCAGAATTCTGTAGTGATATATTATTAGAATTAAGACATATAAATATGATGCAAGAATTTACTGAGGTTAATCCCAAATTATAGTTTTAAATATAACTTAAAACAATAACCCAAATGTGACGTGTGCATGTGGTATTCACTTTGTGATAATTCAATGAATTCTGTTAATGAGGATGCTGATGTCACAGCAAAATGGAAGTTGTCAATTGTTTGATGAGTCTGCACCTATTCTATACCAATCTACGCGTAACCGTAAGTATGGTACTGAATATCTAGCATGGCACTATCTTCACAACTTAGACCCAAGTGAGGAAGAGGGGCAGGAACGGCATGGCCAACATTTGGCAAAAAAAAAAAAAAATGTAAGATCCAAATTGCATTTTGTATATCATTTTTCACACCATATGTGGGGTCCACAAAATTTTGTTCTATAGTTACACGTTGTTAAAAGCGAATTACACCGTATGCATACAAAGTTACATTTAAAATCGGCCCGAACGTTTTCCTGACAACCGTTCGTCAGTAAACACTGCGTCCTGTTGAACCTTCTTAGTTATAAATATGCACTTCTTGTTTTAAAAAATGTGATTCCAGAAATCATGACGCTAGCCAAACAACATTTCGTCTACTATCACCATGATTTTTTTATCAAGGATTGTTAGAAATATACGATGTGTCCATTAGCAAAGGAAATGATTCCAACAAAATAAATAATCACATCTTTTGATGCCTCAGAAACCTTACAGCAGAGGTCTTACATCTAATATATCAACAAATTGCAGATCATCTCAAGAATCTAACCTCGGTTTGTACCAGTTTGTGATGCAGCTAATATAATAGCAGCATCCTTGAGTCTCTTAATATTCTCAGAAGCAAGCTCACAATTAAAGCAGTCATCATCTTCAGTGCAAATCCCGTTGTCCATCTGAATGCATAAAAGTGCTCTCTCACATGTCTGCAGAAATAGTTATCCAGTTCAACATGAAACTTAATCAAGAAAGGTGGAGGAAGCGTAAAAGAAGTTGTGCAATTTATGATGTACAAGATAACATACTTTTAAGCCAAAGGACAAAAACATGAGGATATGCTTGGCATTCAACAAGTGAGACAAATTAATGTCCAAATAATATTGTTATTAACCCTAACATTTATCTTTTCACAAGACACGTGAAATATTTGAAGCATGTTAAAGAACAGAAAGCTACTTAAAGGGGAACCAAAGATTGTTCATCACTACTTTCATTCCCAATTTAAAAAGGACAAAAATGGTGGACCATTAAAATGTCCATGAAGTCCCATATGAGAGACTCCAAATTAGTGGAAAGGTAAACCTCTCAACTAAGAAACATGAAAAGGCTTGGCTATCTGAACAAAGGAATTGAACAATTGTTCAAGCAGGCGAACCTGAAATTGGAGTGAAGACTAAGAGAAAGTGCAGCTCAACAGTCTCTGCAATAAAATCCTGTGATGCTCTGAAAGAAATATTTCCAGGTAGTCTTCGGCATAATTTGAAACTTGAAACAAGAATGTCTAGCATAAATCGTTCTGTTATAGTTTAAATTTTTCCTATTGTCCTCACCACGGACCATGATAATATTTTGGGTAATGAATGTTGATGAAAAAAGACAGTAACAATTATCATCAGTAAAAACAGCAGTAATAATACGATGACATTTCTGTGACTAATTGAGACAACTGAACATTCACTACCTTTGTTGCAGCGGAATAAAAACCATTATCAAACAATTGCTCGGCTAATGTGAGCCACTCGTGGTATGAAACCTCGAGCCTTGTGTCACTAGAAGCCTTTTCATCTCGCAGTAGCAATGCCTCATATCTCAGGGCCAAGCAACTCTGTCAAAAAGAAAAATTGCAGAATACCAAGTGAAATAAATCAATTATTGCCGCAGATTTTTCTGGCACAATCATGTAACATCCAATGTCAACGTAGAATAGGCTATTTCAGTCCCGTCGGTTCCCCTGGCTATTCCAATCATGTAACGGCAGGACTTTTATTCTTCTTTACACCCAAAAAAGAAAAAAAGAAAGGAAATACTGAAGTACCCTGACTATTAAATATGGAAGATCAGAAAACTACTTGGACTCAAAACTAGACAAAGGACAATGAAGCTAGAGTACTTTCTCTTAAACACTGGAAATAAGTACAAACAACTAGCTTGAAGTCGCCATTTTAGATCATGTATCAAAACAAAAACTTATGTGGATAATTATCACAACAATAATTCAAGGATGAAATGCTAGTCGAGTCTCTTTTAATCTAGCTACTTAACTTTACTTTGACCAATGAAAGTTCTAAGAGACGAACGAATAAAGACGTAATTATTTGAGCAAAAGTATGTAGTCCTATTCCTGTAGGAAAGATATGTAAAACATGAAAGAACCTATAAAGCCAATATATGATCTCATTCCTCAAATTTGCTACATAGGCGTCATACTCTCGATTCTTGGATTTTTTATTTTTTATTTTTTATTTTTGCAAAGATTATGAAATCTGAAAGCCAAATGTTTTGAGACAATGTAGTAGGATCGCGCAATAAATATCATTTAAATGTACCTCCACGTCACCAATGAGAGCGAAAGCACGAATGAGAAAATCAGCGATCAGTAGCTTATTCTCAACGGACTTCTCAGTGATTTCTCGAATAATGCTGAGCGATTCGTGTCTCATAAACTCTTTCAAAGCTGATCGGATTTCTAGTGACGATTTGACGTCCTTGGAAGGTAGAAGCGATTCCAGAATTGCAATGGTTCCATCGCCGAATCTGCGTCAAAATGAAATCGTTTGCAACTGATCAATTCAGGTGTCTGCAAAAATGGAGGGAAGATTTGATACGTATTAGGATGAAGATTACCACCTTCGATTTTGCATTTGGGTGCTAAAGAGGGAGATTTGCCGCGAGACTTCGTTGGACATTCTGGGGATTTTCTGTCGTTTGATTTGCGGCGGTGGAAATTTGGCGGTTTTTATTGAACAGTCACAGGCCTTAAAGCTTAAACAGAGCAAATTCAGCATCGGAGTTTGTGGGCCTGAAGTAATTTGGACATGGCCCGTGTTCAAAATGAGTTAGGGCCGAAGATTAATAAAATTTGAGATACCCATGACTATACCTGGCAATTGGGCGGGTTGGGTGGATTTTGAGCGGGTTGATGTTGGGTTTTCATTTAAATGGGTTATACCCAATCCGCCCCAACTTTAGATTGGGTTAATTTTGGGTTGGGTCATATTGGGTTATTTCAACCCATGACCCAAATATGACCCAATATATTAAATAATAGATTTTGATATATAAACTCTCTCAAATATATTTTCATATACAAAAAAAAAAAAAAAAAAATTTCACACACATAAATACATTTTCACATTGATAGATATATTTTCACATACTAAAACACTCACAGATACAAACACACACTCACTTTTTAAGTTCTTTTGAAATACTTGATTTTATTATCCTTTCAGAGTAATTATTTGACATGTTGCTCCCAAACCAATGAAAAAGTTTGACATAGATATACAAAGATTTCACTTGATCTCATCTAATATGTCAAGTTTGAGGGTAATAGAAATCTACTGACCTAGGAAAGTTTTATGCCGTTCTAGAGCAACTAATTGGCATGTTTGTTCCCGAACCAATGAAAGAATTTGACATAGATATACAAAGATCCCACTCGATCTCATTTAATGTGTCAAGTGGATTCCACCTAACATGTAAATTTTCAATAGTAAAAAATAAAGCTATTGAAAATCTAGATATTACTAACATCTGTAGATGTAGACTTCCAAGTCGAAATTTCATCTGCGTCCACATGCGTGTTCGCATTGCTTTCTCATTGCCTCTAGTCAACTTCTATTTCCTACTTTCTATGCAACTAGACATCTGCTTAGTATAAGCCATGCATTCTCATCAAGTTTGGTTGTACCTTCATCAATTCTAATCACTTTCTATTATCACATTTAAGTAGAAACATTTGTACCTTTTGTCCATGAATGCTAGATAACCTATTTCGTCCGTGAATGCCGGATGGACTATTCCGTCGGTTAATTAGATTAGATTTTAATTACAAAAAAGATAAAAAATTATGACATGTCTATTTGATAGGTACAAATATGAAAGTTAAATGCCATTCCAACTTAATCAAAAAGCACTTAAGAAAAATATATTATCTTCATTGAGAATTTTGAGGTAGTCCTGACATTTTTCACATTTTTTTTGCTGATGATTCCCTTATTTTCTATAAAGCAAGTGCGTTTGATGCTACAAAATTGACGAGAATTTTAAAATCTTGAAGTGGCCACAAAATTGATGCATTTTGTGTTTAATTTATTTTTTAATTTAAGTTGGGTAATGGGTGCCCAACACAAATACCCAAACCGCCCAAAATATGTATGGGTTTTTATTACCCAACCTAAAATTGACCCAACACCCAACTTACCCAACCCAACCTCTCAAATTAGTGGGTGGGTTGGGTGGGTTTTTGGCATAATTGCCAGGTCTACCATGACATTCAGCGGACGTTTAGTATTGCGCCGGACAAGATGTAGCCATAGTTTTCAGGTATCTCCAAATATTTGTCCATTAGCAAAGATATTTAAATCAAATGACAACGAAAAAAAAGAGGGAATAAAAAAGAAAACTCAAAACGTAAATTCATAGAATTTAAAGAATACGATAGACATACTTAGAGAAGACTGACATTCTAATTTTTCAGTCAAGGAATACGTAATAATTGCCTTTTTTTTAAATAAATTATATATGTTATTACTTTTTGATCCATAATACATGTACAAAAATCAAATTTTACATAATTGTCATTCATCCAAAATAATAATGTATACACTAATACATAGACGACTAATCTTTTCTTTTTTTGGACAAAGTATCTGGATGCCCATTAAATTATTACTCGCATCGACTTTTGACCATCAAATAATTTTTCATCATGAATTGGCGACTAAACTAACTAATCAGTACAACCGTAGCCATTTTCGTGAATTTTGCCTCTTAATCCATAAAATAATCAAAAACACCCAATGTTTTTTTTTATTACTAACTCGGCCTTATACCCTTGCTCCGTTAAGTTCCAGTCCCTTTTAACTTTCTTGACAGTAAAAGCTACATCATTCCTCTTTGCAGAAAAAACAGTACTAGGTGCTTCAGATCCTATTTCTTGCAGTTTTTCAAGATCAACGCGTGTGGCATTTTCGCCAACTTCAAAATTCATCAAATATTAATTAACACTTGGAGTGGATAAAAATACCCCTAGACCTTTTAATTATTTTGTAGATTAAGAGTCAAAATCCATGAAATGGGCATGGTTGTGCTAATTAGTTAGTTTAGTGACCAATTTGTAACAAAAAATTATTTAATAGTCAAAAGTCACTACAAGTAATATAGTTTACTGGCTTATGAAATTTTTTGCCTTTTTTTTTTAATGTCTTTCTTTCGCTTCTCCAAACTATGTCAAAGAATTTATTAGTTTTTTCACATGTATCCAAAAACATGGTACAGTGGTCTTAGAAACTACGAGCATTTTTTCGACTGATTATTTTAACTAATTATAAATCTAATTTTGGTTAATCCGTTTATGTGATGCTCTCGTTTGTTTTTTTTAGTTAGATTGTAGGTTTTTAATAAGGAAAAAAGTTAAAATCAATAATAATTCAAATAATAAATTTTACTAATTCTAATTATTCTTTAGAATCACTTTCTATAATTCGATTTTACAAAACCTAAAACAAATGAAAACAAGGCATGCATACAAAAGATCATTAATTGTTTAAAAATACATTTTCGCCACAAAAAAACTCAGTAGTCAAGAGAGAGGTCTCTTAGAATTTTTTCCAACTGCCATGTGTATGTTATATGTGTGTGTATCTAATCTAACTATATAATATAAGAAGGAGTTGCTTCTTCCTGTAGCAACTTCATGCACTGCCACATGACACAATGAGTGAGTTGAGAAGCTCCATTTTCTTATTGCTTTTGCTTTCAATATCTTTTGCTGTTGCATGGTGGATAATTTGGGTTGGATTTAACAATGAAATAAATTGGGTTTAAGTCACGAATGATATGTAAGGTTTTTTTTTTTACTTTTGTTTGTTTTTTTTGGCTGTAAGTATCAGACAATACAAAACCAAGTAGTTGATGTTAAACTTAAATAAAAGGCCTATCAATATCAAATGCAATTACTTAAGTAGTAAATACGAATACATTAATATTTCTTTTTTATTTTTTTTTCAATAGAAGAGGAGTGGGAATGCCATCAACATTTCTATTACCATTTGAAATTGTATTTGTTATCGTTTGTATTAGCATCTTGAATTGTAATTTCTAGCTTGGTTATTGCTGTAGTTGCTTGTCGCATTGCCACGTGGCAATTGGAAGAAGAAAGCTAATGTCTTGCATTCGTTGTGCTGTGTTGACTTTTGTGATGGCATTACAAGAAACTAAATGGGCTTCAAATTTTGGCCCATGAAATAATGATATGGGATATGGGATAGGGGATAGGGCATTGCACTTGCTTGTTTGGGATTTACCATAGCGATTTTACATTGATATAATTTTCTGCTATAATAATGTATATATAAATACTAGCAACAATGTAAAGGTTTTTTTTGGCTACCTTAAAAAATTTAACACCAACAGTAAATGTCAAATAATTAATGATTATCCTAATATTATAATTTATAATGAATAACATTTTTGTATTGTTTTATTATTTCTTTGCTCAAGAATAAACAATTAATTGAGAAAGTATTTGATACCAATATATTATGCGAGTAATAAATTTTTGAATCGTTACACCCTAAAATGATGTTGTTATTATGTAAAGAAAATTTTGATTAAAAATAAAATTTTTATCATGAGTTTTCTGCATTCGAAAGGAACAAGGTTACTCCTTATTTTAAGTAGTAATTAGTTTTGTGTTTTAATAGGTTTGAAAAATTTGTACGTAGGAGAGATGTCCAAAAATTTGATTATTTAAGGAGGTAATATAAAAAGAATGGAAATTTCTAAATATAATAAAGGGACCAATTTAAAGGGAAAAGATATTTTCTAAAATTGAGGGGGTGCAATTATATATAAAACGTAAATATGTAAAAGTTTCAAGATTATTCTTTCAATTTTTGCAAAATTAAGGGGGTGCAATTACCCATCTTTCTACACAATGTGGCTCTGCTACTAAATATGTGTAAATTCACTAGCACTGTTTACTTTGTATGAATTTTTTTTAGGTCAAGATAAACGTCATTCAATTTATATTATATAAAAAGCATTGCAAATCAGATGTCATTACACATATCTAGGTAAAGTTTTGATATGAATGTGCAAATTTAGATGGCGTGTGATAATATTATCATCGAATAAGCCATGGCAGATGACTTGTTTTAATTTTTTAGAATGTATTTATTGATTGCTAACTTGTGTATTTTTCAACAAAATACTATTGAACCATACAATTGGCATTCATGCGCTAGTACTGAGATTACCATCTAAATCTACCATAAGGCCACAAAATGCTTTAGCATTGGTCAGTTTCAAGTCGTGCTAGGAAGGATTTCATGCGGCTACAGTATAATATATTGTGGAATGATGAGGAGAGAACTCATTCCACTCCTTAGTGCAAGGTACTCTAAACATGTATGAAGAGGACTTGGTACAAAATATATATAGTTACCCTTTTGATTAATAAAAGCTTCTATCGTTTTCGAGAGACAAAAAAAAAAAAAAAAATCGTGCTACGAGCATAAAGGATTCTCCAACAAGCCCAGGCTTACTACTGCTGATGTCGCGAATTACGCGCCCCCTCACTGGCACACTGATTAGCTGAAAAACACCTTTTGCTTTGCTTCTTTCCCTCGTAGCCGCCCTTCCCCAAAACTTGAGATCAATACTTTGAATAAAAGAAAACAGGAAAGGAGTCCCGGCGGCAGCTGCCTTCTCCTCAAAGGCGTGAGGTAGCAATGGCCGGACGAAATCATCCTTACTCAAGACAACAGCATCCTCGTCCTTCAATTGACGGACCCCGAGTTCTCCACCAAGGGCCTTCATCGCCCTCACCCTGCCGCTCTAATCGAGGCCCAACAGCGGGAGATCCAAGCTCTCCTCCTCGACAACCAGCGCTTGGCGGCCACCCACGTGGCACTTAAGCAGGAGTTGGCCGCCGCCGACCAGGAGCTCCTCCACCTCTCTTCCACCGCCGTCAGCGTCCAGGCCGATACCGATGCTCGGGTGCGCGAGGTTTACGATGAGGTCGCTCAAAACCGAGGCGGAGCTCCGCTCGATTGATGAACTCGGTGCTGATTTGTCTCAGGTGAAAACTGATATTCAGAAAATGACGGCCGACCGTAAAGAATTCACGTCAAAGCTGCCGTGAACTCAACGAAGAGCTCGTGTTGGCCCACTCTGAATTGGAGCAATCGCCCTGCGATCCAAGAGGAAATTCAGGCCATTGCGCCAGGAAATAAAAAGAGGAAGGTATATAAATTACTATGAAATTCTCTCCCATTCACTTGATTTTCATGGGATAAGGCTAAATTTGATGAGTTATACCCTATGTTTATTTGCATTCTTTAACATAAAGGTGATTTATCTGTAAGCTAAACATTATACCGAGCATAGAATAGGTATCGTCTTAGGGGTCAAATGCTTGATCATGATTGATTAACGTATTGCTGGAGGAATTCGAATATTCGTACTGGCAAGAGGTCAATCCGTGGCATCTCAAGGGAGCTATAGTTAACTTGCAACATTTGTTGGCAAGCAAGAGGTGTTTAAGCTATTTGACATATAATTGGCCAATGTAGGTTTTTTCATATTAATGCATTCATTAGGAAATGTTTTTTCAAACTTAAAAGAATGTGTAGCTGATATTTTTAGTGGGCATTAATGTGAGTACTGTATTGCACGCAAACGTGCTGAAGTTTTCAAGGTTGTACTGAAAGACCAATGTATGTGTAATTCGAGAAACTGAGATTGATATTTGCACAGAAAGATGAAAACAAATAAAGAAAGAAAATTACTTGATCCACGAGGAAGACAGAACACTTCTCACAAAAGAAAGAAAAGAAGATGAAGATAATAAAGAAAGATAAGATCAGTTGGAAGGACCATATCTACAAGCTAATCCTACATGGTCTGATGAGGTTTTCCTCTGTGCTATACTTCTTGCCTCACTAGTCTTTGTAATGCTAGTGGACATGGAAAACAAAATATGGTAGAAAGATAAAGAAAGATAAGAAACATATCTACAAGCTAATCCTACATGGTCTGATGAGGTTTTCCTTCTGTGCTATACTTCTTGCCTCGCTAGTTTTTTGTAAGGTAGGATATGAAAACAAATTATGGTAGGATAAATATAGTTCTGCAAGATAAATTCAATTATGTTAATGCGTTCCTATTAGCTCAAAAGATTCGCCTAATTATTTTATAACGTTTTCTTCTACTGTTGGTTATTTTGAAATAGGGCGGCTAGTTGAATATGAGAAGAAGATGCACGCCACTAACCTTGAACAGAAGCCAGATTATAGAGAAAAAATTATGATATCTATGGCTCATGAAATTGAAAAAACTGCATGCTGAAGCTTGCAGATGCAGAAAAGCGAGCAAGGCAGCAGCTGCAGCATCCACTGCAGCTACTCCAGGTTATTTTAGATTCTAGATCTCAACTTTCTTGCCTTCTTTTTCCCTCTTCCTACTGATTGTTAAATCTTTGTAGCATATCATCATATTAACGCCTGGAACTTTTGTATTGCAGCTCCTGGTTATGCATCTGTCTACTCTGAGGCTGTATATGGTGGGAACTTGTATTCGGACCACTACCCAATGCAGCAGGTTTGTCTTAATACAACACAGTTATGAATTCCAGTGCATTCCATGGAAGGCTCTTTTACGTTGCGCACTAAGACTCCATACTTTTATCCATTCAGTTAGAAGGGTCCATGAATCATTGACTTGCTATACATTTTGATGATAACCCTCAATCTGAGACTGTCTCTATTATCACGTTTAAAGTGATTCTCATATTGAACTTTTATTCTTTTTTAATAGAAAAATGAGGCAAAAGTGGAAATGTTATGGTACATTTTGCATTTATGCTTGTCGAGCATCAGTTTTCTTTCTGTGAATTAAGGCATTATCAAAATATGTCCATTTTTCCAAAGATTAAAGTGGCAAATACTTCCAGCAAGCAATTGTCTTGCTGCCTTAATTGCTCACTTATCCTGGCATGCCGGTGATTGCAAGTGACATGCCATCCGCCATGGGTAATAGTGCACAAGCAAAGGTAAAGCCTGAAACTGTTGAGTAAATTTCGCTGTCTCTCAAATGTTGTCATAATCATGGACTGGCCATCAAAATTTTTAATACTGAATGGTTGGTTAACATTTTGGGTTTGATCACCTCCACATTGGCATAGGTTTGTTAAGCATAATTTTGGAAACTATATGCCAAACTTCCTCCATCAAAGAGAGAATGAATGGCTTTCATTTTAGTTAGCAATGGTAGGTGGAGTTTGTATAACATGATAAGAGAGCTTAAACTGGAGTTGCTGGGATTCTCGCTTGTTGGCTTTGTGCAAGTATGTGCAGTTTGAGAGGACTGGCCAGGGAACGAAACAATCATTGTTGACAAATACAGAAACAATGTTGTCCTGCCTTTTGTATATAGATCTATCAACCCCATACTGCTTTCTTGATATAGAAGAGTTGAAAATCAAGACAAGAAGATTATCGAGATTATCTTTCTAGTCTAGTTACAAAGAGAAATGCACAGCTGTTAGATAAAGAACAGAAATCGTAGAAAAAAGGAGATCAGCAGCTCCTTGTACAATGTAGTCAAGCATAAACACCTATATCCATGAAATTAGTTTATAAGAACCTCACTTCTGCCAGCCCGGAGAAATGAAGCGACTTCTGCAGTTCTGCTGCTTGCTAGTTTCCCTCTCCACCCTCATATTAGTCTGGTACTACTGATTGGTCAGCAATAGCAATCTGGCACAAACTTGTCTAGAGAAAAAAATCTTGTATTTTATTGCCTAATGTTGTAATGCTTGCTGTTTTAGATCATTTCTATCCTAATTTTTTGTTTGCTTGCCCAATGTGGTGTAAGTGGTCTTACTCTGTTGCAGTTCTTTTTTGGCCATATGTCAAGTTTCTATTAGATGTTAAATCCTCATTTTCAACCGTCACAGATTCATGTGTGAACTCTAGAAGAGTTGGCATTTTCATTTACACGTCCTACTTAACAAGAACATCTCAAGTGTATGAATTGTTTTCTTTATTTCAGGTTCAAGGCAGTATTTGACATTCGATTAACTCACTCTGCTTGACAGAAACATCTGAAAGTGTATGTATTGCTTCGTTTATTTCAGGTTCAAGGTGGTATTAATGTCAGTACTCAGTACGGCCCTGGAGGAGTGCCTCATGGAACTAGTGCGCCTTATGACGTTCAATGGTCAAATCTACATAGATAGGTTGTTGCTGTAGAATTTGTGAAGCTCAACCGAGAAATTTTGCTTCATTGGCTACCCTACCCCGCAGCAATTTCACCAGCTGTTTAGTGAGCTAAAAGAACAGTTTGGTTGAGTTAAAAGAGCGTCTAGACAGAAATACAGAATTAGGCGTGCAATTTTAAAAACATGTAAAGAGGATTAGAAATGTGAAATTTTAAAAACTTACAAAGAGGTGCCTACAAACCATTGGATTCACCCCAATGGGCTAGGGGAAGCCTCTTAGAATCCTCTACGATGTAGGTTTGGGTTAGAATCATATGCTTAGTTGATAGGGATTGAAAGTGCGTGGAGTTAGGAGGATTTTTTTTGTTTTTTTTTGTGAGAATGAATTGGTGCCTGGAGGTAGAGGTGTTAAAATGAGTGATTTAGATGGGTTTGGATTGGTTAAAATGGGTAATAGGTATAAGTGAGTTAATCCATTTATACCCATTTAATTAGATGGGTATAAATGGATAGGTCAAAAAATGAATTGGATAATCCAATTAACCATTTATAATTCATTTATTTTAACTTTTTGTAAACTCATTTAAATTTACTTTTGTAAACTAAGTTATCAATCTATATCATCTTTTGTACCTATTATTAGTTTTAAATATTTACTTATAATGGTCAATAAGTTTAATCACCAATTTTTTTTTCATCCGTATTCTATGTTGCAAAATTACATACTATTTAATAATTGAACGATAAGAATATAAATTTGACCTAAGTACTATAAAAGTTAACATAAAAATTTAATTTAAAATTTTGAACCTCTAACATTTTTTTTGTGTGTAAATTTAAAATTTCATGTTGAAAAGATAGGAGAAGAGGTTAAAACTTGTCATAAATTGGTAATGCTGAAAAATGAACAAGTTAACAAACTAAGATAAAATAAAATGATAAGATAAAATCAATAAATAATAATAATAATAATAATAATAATGAAACAAAAGTAGTTAATGTCATGAGAAAATGAAAATTTTGAAAAAAAAAAATGGGTGGGGGAAGAGAGGAGGTTTGGAAGAAAACAATTTTAAATGAGTTAATTGAATTTGATGGATTATCCAATAATACCGGATAACTCATTTATACTCGTATGCAAAAATTTAAGATATTTATACCCATCTATTCATAGGCGGATATGGGAAAATTTAGTCAAATGGATTTGTTTGCCACCTATAACTGGAGGAGTCATAAGTGAAATTATCAGAGTATTTAAGTCTTGTTTGGAAAGTAATTTTTCAAATTGCTACGTTTTTCGTGAACACATTTTCAATCACCTTTTTACCTCGTACTATTTATTAAATCGCTATAATAATTTTTCTACAAAAAATTCAGAAAAATGCAATCCAGACATGGCCTTAGTATTTAGTGTTTCTTCTTAAATTATTTTTTGCCTGGTTATTTCTAGATTGAGGGTCAAGGTGTAAAGGAATTAGAAGTACTGCAACTATGTTTTTTTTTTTTTTTTTTTGTTCTGGCGGGGAGGGGTTATGGTGGGACTTTGCAACTACTTGCGGACTTTGCAGGGCTTCTTTTCACTCTTTAACTTCTGGTTTTAGACTTAGGAGCAAATTTTTTTTTTCTTTTCAGTTAATTTCAATATAGATGTGCCTTGCGAGTATCTTGATAATTTGATCTGAACCATCTGCTCTGGTATGCCAGTTTCTCTCCAAGTCTTTGGCAGGGCTTCTTTTTAGTGTTTCTGTTTCTTCTTTCCTGATTCCTATGTTGTTTAATAACGACATGGCTTCCATTCCCGGTTTGTTTTTGTTGCTAATTTCCTATATAGGTCATCGCTTACTGTTGAGTAATGGCACAGTAAATTTTTAAGCAACTATCAAAGTCATTTTCTGGCTAGGGAAGAACTTTGGAAATGGTTATCGTATCATTTGCTTAAAATATTGGCGTGTAACAAAAAATCTATTTGGATGGTGTATTTTTTTTTGAATATTTATATAAAATTTTATTATAATTTACTGTAAAATTTATAAAAAAAAATCTTTAAATATTTGGAGAAATTAAAAATCTTTCCTTTCCTTTCTTCTTCCTTTTTCCCCCTTTCTTTCCCCCCATCTACCTCCTCCCCCATCTTCCTTCTCTCACACCAACGCTGCTATTCCTCCTTCCTAACTCTCCATTGTCGCCTCACCCTCTCCCTCTCCCCCTTCCTCTCCACTCTCCCTTCTATCATCTTCTTCCCTTGTCACCCCCTCTTTCCCCTCTCATTTACCTTGCCCCCTTACCAAAGGTTGTAGGAGAGGTCGCAAGAGTGGTGAGGGAAGAAGGGAAGGAGTACAAGAGGAAAAGAGAAGAAGAGAGCAGGATAGGAAGAGAAGAAACAAAAAAATGAAAGGCAAGGTCGCAGCAACAGTGAGCAGATTGAGGTGAATGGGTGATGGTCGATTAGGAAAATAGGCGTATTTTTTACTCTGAAGGTTGGTGGTAGATTAGAAAAATCGGGGTGTTTTTTAATGTTTTGAGATGTCTATTTTAAAAATTTTATAATTTTTTTGAAAAATAATATATAGGCAAAATTATATCTTAAAAAGTAAATTGGTCACCAGATAAAAACATAAGATGCAAGCTTGATTACAGGTAAAGAGTTCAAACTTAAATAGTCACTTCTTTAATTTAGAGGTGCGAACCACCGTCCCTTTATCCAGTTAAACCCTTCCTTGAATAGGGTTGATAGAAATAGTATTTAAGCTAACGGTTGATATATAAATTAAAAAAAAAACCTAAAAACTATCTTTCACCTGCGCTTCTATCAATTGCATATATCAGAACACACACACACATCCCCTCCCCCCACCCCCCCCCCCCCCAAAAAAAAATCCTCTTTCACCAATTCTTCTATCAATTGCATATGTCACAGGACGGGGGGCAAACAAAAAAGAAAAATCAGAGTCAATTACAAAGAAAAATATTTAGACCGCTTGCCTCATTCCGTGTTTATGTTATGATCTGCTCCTGAAAATAACCTTAGGATTACAAACGATATTTACATCGTCAACTAGGTAAACATCAGAAAGAAAAGGGTTAAAACGGAGAGCGAGAGAGAGAGAGAGAGAGAAGCGAATAGAACAACATAGCCGCATCAGCAAGCTAGAGAGAGTGAATCAGATGAACACCAAAAACAGTAAAGCCTTTTGCAACACTTTGAAAATGTTGCTGTGGATCAGACCCAAGCGCAAGAACCAAAGCTGACTCCTTAGCCACGTTTGATCCCAAGTCGATCACAAAACGTAGTCCCAGTGAGCTCCACGCGTTTCTACAGCGCACCACCTTCCAAAGGTTTGAAGCCTTGCTATTATCACGAGGGTTTGATTCCGAACAGATTCAATTCCTAGGTCTACTATATAACCATGCCTAATAAAAAGATATTATTAATACAATTCCCTTACAATATAATACCAGATTATCATTGATATGATAAATAAAACATATGGAAAGTTCCCTGCGTTAAATTGTCTTTGTTCCCTCTTACAGAGACTTGCAATCAAGTTGGAAGCAATAGCTCTGACTTTTTGAGGATTAAAAATCATAATTAGCTCCAACTCCTCAAGGGCTCGTAGAAAGCCCTCTAAACGGAGAGGCAAAAAAACTCCTATTCAGCTTCGGAAGTTCTGGAACACGGAAGTAAATTAACCATGATATGGTCTGGAGACCAACGACAGAGAAAATTCCAAAAGTAGTTTCCGGTGAAAGCTTTTAGAGCATTCTCCTCCTAACTCGTGATTTGGCTCATCACTTACAACTTTCACATTCCCAAATAACTCAAAAGTATGTGGAATCTCATATCAGCACTTTGGTATAGAAGACATAAAGGCCATAGAAGAGACAAGTTATTCGATGCATGAATTACGCCATGCCAAATACAAATATCAGAAAGATGCAAAAACGTCATTCTTATATGATGCAAACATCAAAGCCAATACGCATGAACCAAGCATGCAATCCACAAAATGCATCACTAAGACCAACTTAACAGCACAATGTAATCACTAGAAAAGCAACACTCACCTGATAATTTCAACCTACCTTAGCAGCAATTTGGAGAATATCCACTTGCCTCTATAAAAACATTCACACAAGTTCGAATCAATCTGTAGCTTGACAAGGAAAAAGAGCCCGCCAACTAGTACTCAAAACAAAAGGAGAAAAAGGGTATCGCTCAGAGTAGTGAACAACCTACCTCTTAATCTCCCGTTAGAGAACAATCTGCAATGGAATAAAATAAAACCCCTCCCACCACAAGTTTTAGTACATATATGCTTGGATGAGGTCTAATAAGGGCGTGAACGGTTTCCTCCATGATAATTTCTATCCGGACCAGAACCTCCACCATCTCTGTAGTTGTCTCTACGTCTATCGCCCCCATAACCGCCTCTACCACCTCCCCTGTAGAATGATCAACTAGTCAGACTACAAAACCATGAAATAAAAGATAAAATATCATCTTGTAAACGAGCAAGAGTACATTTAGGAAGAAATCATATTGAGAATTGAGGCACAAAAAATGCTAAAATTATGATTTACAATGCAATGACTCAACAGCACAAACTCAAAATTCATAGCAAATAACAAATAAGGCATAGGATACAAAATAACTTGACCACCAACACAAAGCATTAACCAAGATAAGATTGTTGTACAATCACCCAAGACAGACCCTTGACAGAAAAATCTAGAGCTAATCAATTGAATTATCAAGGGCTACATCAAGAAGTGATACTAAAATCACCAACTATCCTTACAAAGACAATAGCCCGCATAAACACCAAATCAGAAAAACGGGAAGCCAAAAGATTAATAGGCCAGGGGTTCATAAGTTGAATAGTAGACAACTTCCAAGCAGTGCAAATAACTTATATTGGAGAAGCTATGCATAAAAACCCACATGCAAGCAGTAGAAAAATAATTATGAATGATTCAACATGATCAAACACGACTTTAATAGAGAAAACTTGCATCCAAGTGAGAAACTGAATAACCATCTACAAAAAAGTAAAACTATATCAACTACTGACCCCAAATTTTTGGAAAATGTCACTGTACATTAGAAATTCTTTTGTCAGAGAAAATTATGTTTCGACTTCTTAACCAGCTCAGGTGGAGCCAATTAAATTATACTCTGAGACATCTCCACCAGCACTATGGAAGACCACTTCATGATACTAAGATCAACAATGTCATGTACAAAAAGTCCAACCATCCGCAAGATAAAAAGAACAAAAAGAAGATAGCAAAACATATAATTACAGTTGACCACCAACAAAGGAATACAGAGGCAAGGGAGTGAAGACTGAACTACGGTTCCTAATGTCTTCAGGACACCAATGAGCTACCAGTTATTTTACCCACATGAACTGTTTCATACATGTATGAATGCAGATTGCAGAATTTCTAGAACTCAAGCAAAAAACTTCTCAGACTATCAATGACTTTACAAACATTTGAACATTGATAGATTTCAGATTTCATATCAAATGATACACGACATAGTAAACTCGCCTCAATGTGTAAGTATAAAAGTACAAGAACTAACAGCAAGTCAACATAATGAGTTAACTCAAAAATCTTAATGCAAGATGCTTAGCAACCCTTGCATAAGAGAACAAGACAACAAAGAAGCTCATCGTCCTGGATTTACACAACGATATTTAGTTGAGAAAGATCGAATACCCATATCCATGCTGTGAGGCAGGTTTTGGTGCAGATTTCTCAGCCATAGCCACACTGATTGCATAACCTCGTAGATCATGATCTGACAAAACAATTTCAAATGAGTACATGATGACTATATACAATTTAAATTAAAGATGAGAAGTCTGCTTCGGGTTTACTATTGAAAAAGCCACCAGCAGAGTGTGCTGCAGAAGGATCTTCATAAGATAAAACTGCATCTCCTTTGTTTTTTCCTTGGTCATCTGTGTACAGTTTTATACTCCAGGGCCACTGATCTTTATAACCTCGCTTTTGTTTGATCCTTGCAACCTAGCAAAAGAGAAAGGTAAGAACCCGTTTCTTTTTTACTCATGCATCAACTACTGTATCTATGTACCTGCAACAACTAAAAGAACTTGAACATAGCATAATCTGCTAGACCAATAAATAAATTGCAAGGTGATTTAATAAAATAAGATTCTCCATTTAATGCAACAATCTTTCCTTCGGACATAAGTATTTGGGACAAGATGTATTATTCCCAGATCAATTTGTGCAACAGCAGGCCAAATACGATTTTTATATCGTTCAAAATAATAAGCCGAAGGAAATTTGCATATTACTTGTCCAATGCTTCCAAAAAGTTCTTGAAGTTCTTCAATGGTCACATCTGGAGGCAAATTTGAAATGTAAATTCTCGAGTTGTCACACGCATCCCCACAGTTTTCATCACACTGCTTCACTTTAACAGGAGCTTCAGCTGGAGCACCACCATATCCACCACCCAGATTCCGTGGACCACCTCCGTAGCCTCCATCAGAGCCACCAGGTGGAGCACCATATGATGGAGGATATGAAGAAGGCCCCCCACTATAGCTTGAAGGTGGAGGAACAGCATCTTGAGCATAATTAGGGTTTCCACCATAACTGCTAGGTGGTGGTGCATAGTTACCACCATGTCCACCATAAGAAGGAGCTACAACAGGGCTCTGACCAAAACCACCATCATCTCTTCCTTGACCATAACCTCCATCACCTCTTCCTTGACTATAACCACTATCCTCTCTTCCATGACCGTAGCCACTGCCTCTACTGCCTCCACCTCTCCCACCTCGATTATTTCCATATCCTGCATTATTGCCATCTCTATTATAATTACCACCACCTCTGTCACCACGGTCACCAGCACCAGCAGGAGGAGTGCACCACATTTGTTACACTTATCTCTTCTAGCAAAGTTCAAATTCCCACAGCTACAACCACACAGGCCAAAATCAATGACCATTAACAAGTTTAAAAAATGATAACAAGGTTTTACCCTCTGCTTCTTTTATGTCACATACTTGCTATAGCTTCTTTGTACAGAATGACTGAAGTCAGCACAAAATTCACAAGTTAAGATCCAACATAATACAATCTTATTAGGTCCTTTTATCCTTCCAAGTATCATAGAGATATTAACGTAAAGAACAATCTCAACAAAGTAATTAAGACACAGCACACTTTCTGAGGGGAATAAAAGGAAAAAAAAGAAAAGAAAAGAAAAGATGAGCACCGGAAATAGGTTACCTTGGGTTAGGACAACGCCAGTCCCCATCTCTGCCACTTCCACCACCGCGGCCACCTCCTCTACCGCCACCTCCGCGGTCCCCCCCTTGGTAGCCGCCACCACCCCCACGATCTCCTCCTTGGTATCCACCACCACCACCTAAAATGAGCAGATATCGAGGAAACAAGAGAAAAAAAAAACGCTTAGTGCAAAAAATGTTTAGTGAACTTGAACGTTTAGATAGAGTAGCGAAAAACAAAAACAGAAGTGCACCAGGTCATCATTACCTCGATTCTGCATATTACCGCCGTAACCACCACCTCCTCTGCCTCCACCACCACCACCTCTACCGCCGCCCCGGCCACCGCCGCCACCGTATCCTCCACCGCTTCCTCCATAACCACCATCTCCTCCACCATAGCCACCACCTCCTCCAGAGCTACCGTAGCCTCCTCCTCCTCCTCCTCCAGAGCCGCCGTAGCCTCCGCCGCCGTATCCTCCAGAGCTTCCGTTACCTCCATAACCTCCTCCGCCCATAGGCGGTGGACCAGATCCGTCGCCTTGTTGACCGTACATGTTTTTGATATACGATGTCGGAATAGCAAAAGAGAAAGCGACGCTCAGAAGGAAAATTGGTTAAGAGGATAAAAAGTGGATTTAGGGTATTGTATTGCTTTATATAAAAGGACAGCTCGAGACTGGAAAGAGGATATTTTCTTTTCTCGTGTTGATGAGCGTCCAGCAAATCAACTTGTATGCTGTTCTCGGGTCCACGGTAGCTTACATGTGCCGCTAAATTCTGAACGGGAAAGTACGCGAGAGTCGAATCCAACTCCGTTTAAACGTAAAAGGGCCAAAGGCCTACTAGTAATGGTTAACCTTTTCAACCCAATTGAGCTATTTGTTTTTAACCCCTCAAAAGTAACAAAGCCCAAATACATATATATATACATATCAACAAGTCTTTTGCAAAATATTGAGTAGTAAATAAGTTTTTTTTTTTTTTTTTTGCGTTGAGGGGGGATATTACAGTCTCTAAGCCAAAACAAATTTCTGAGTAGCAACCCCCTATGATTAGTAAATAAGTCTCACCTGATAATATTGAAAATTTACTCTCTAAATTTCTCCATTCGAAATATTGCGCCTTTCACAACAGAAGTATACATATCCTCTTTATTATGCTAAGACTTTGGGGTTAGACAAGAAGCTCTTTCTTTTAAGAGAAACCAGTGTGAACTTGAATCAAGTTATAATAAAAGCAAGCTTTGTAAAAACATGGAGTAACATATAACTCGTTGAATAAATCAATCAAGCTTGAACATTTTAGCTGGTACCACCAATGGTGAGGGTGGAAGGTCAAGGGAAAATCACGTCAGCTTCCCCTTCCATTAGATTAGGTTAGAGTAGATTGTACAAATATTATCGGTGCGACAAAGAAAAAAAATCAAGTTTGAACATTTTAAGTTTTTGGCTTAATGGGATTTTGTCTACACTACTGATACGTTAAAAAGGCAGTACATCATACCACAAATCTGTTCAGAAAGTGCAGTATACCGCGGATAGAATGCTCCTCTAAAGTGAAAAGTGGAATAATTGCCAAAGTTCTTTATAACTTGGTAACTTTTACCTGGTTGGTTGCACATCCATCGTTTGCTTTCTAAATTACAGTAGTAAAAACTTGTTTAAAAGTGTTGGGTGGTCAAGGATGTAATCTTTGCTAGTCACCCGTTATACGGTTGGGTTTAGTCTACAGCAGTGACAATATTGCGTGTCATGACGCCTTTAACCAAATGCACCCTACTCAAGTCTAATAGTAAGTATATACCAATTCATAGTAAATCAGGAACCAAATGGCCAACCGTCAACAATGAGTTTACCAATTCCAATTGATCTACGTGAGTGCCAGGCAAGAAGAAAAAAAAAAGGGAGCCAATTTGCAAAATCAACCCCTTTCTCTTCTTCTTTTGTTTTTTGTTACTTTGTATCCATGTAAATGCGTGCATATACTCGAGGGAAGTCAGAAGACGCCCTTTTTCCAGGAAGTGCCCAAGCGTAAAGGGGATAATCTATCATCTTAGTTGCACTACAAATCGAGAAAAGAAAGGTACAAAGCTCAGAATCAGCTGATGCAAAGCGTCAGCCAACATCCAAAACAGCAGAGAGAGCAGCCTGAGAGCCGCAAATATATTAGATAGACTTGCACGCTATTAAGCAAAATCTCACCAGATTACGCATACTAAACACAACAAAATGGTTGCAACTGGTGAGATAAACCAGTGGAACTGAGAAGACCTGCGAAGGGACACTGAGAGTGAATTCCTTAGTCCAATCATGAACCGGCAATTTTCAACTGAAGGATCAACTGTAGTTATCAAGCCCAAGCCCCCAAAGTCACAACTGTCTGCACTTTGATCATGCTGCTGATAGAAACTATTGAAAGCATAGGAAACATTTCCAGGCCAAGAAAGGTCAGAACAGGAACCATCAGGTGACAATGCACTACAATCCGCAGCAGAACATGCCTCCAGAGCATGTGCACTTATATTAGACAAGTCTTTGTTGTTATTCACAACACACCATTTGGGAGAGAGGTACTGGACATTCTGTGCATTTATGAGTTTTCCAGAGCCATGGACAAAATCAACCTGATATTTTGCTTGACCATCAAAAGTGAAGATGCCCCAGTGCCTCTCAAAATTTCCGGGAGTTCTGCTTCTCTGATCTTCATCTAATAGGCTAACTATGTAAGTCTCCACTGGCAGATCTCGAGGCCTTAGTGGAGTTCCTAATCTGCTATCAAGGTGGTCCACCAGGCCTTTCAAGAAAACCTGAGCTACAGATGAGGTAGCATTTGCAGCTCCATCTGTAGGCCAACCAATTTGCCCAATGATTATATCCATCCGAGGGAATCCAGCTGTTGATAATGCCATCACAACTGTATCGTAGCTCAAATCAAAGCTGTTTTTGTATGATCTATGACTGTCATTACGGGGATGTGCACCTTCTCGGAAGAGAGCAAAGTCCAGGGAAACATTCTTATTTTGATGATAACTCAGAAAAGGGGAAATGGTAACAAAGAAAGGAGATCTGTGCTTGTTCAAAAACGTGAGAACTTCAGCCATGGTTTTGTTGAGATCTGGCCTAAATTGTCCTCTTGATGGCAGGCCAGATTCCGACTGGAAAGCGTCAAAGCTGCACGGAGTGACAACTTTTACCTTGTTTGCCAGGTTAACTTTGACCAGAGCTGTCTGGATGTTGGCAGCAGCACCAACTACAAATGGATAGAATTGCTCACCAAAACTCTGGAGAAACGGATCATCTCCAACAGCAATAAACCTGTAAATATGAGATTCAGCAGCACGTAAATCCATTGGATGTCTTGAGTGTAAAGAAACACCGATTGATCTCCTACAACTCATTTTTGGAGAACCCCCTCAGACACACATCATACAGAAAGTAGAACATAATTTTTCTTAAACACAGTTAAGATAGCATATACCCGTTACAGATCCGTGTAGACACAGCAATCACATTGTGAACCTAAGTTTCTTTGTCTAAATTAAGAACAATAACAGCAAGATTTTGAGTCTAGTGGAATATTTGCTATGAGCAAAAGCAGCAAAACAGCAGCCTGCATCAAAACCTAGCTTCATAAAGAAATTAACACTAAATAACTATAAGATACATTAATTGAATCAATAAGAGACAGGAAAGAGAAGCAACTGTGATGTAGGAAAGAGAAGCAACTGTGATGTATTTTTAGCAAGCAGTGGAATCATCCAGTTAGCTCAAAAGCCTCAGAAATGAAGGACTATAGAGTAAAAGTGCACTGCTGAATTTTTCTATATCTCTAATCCATTTCAAACAGCCATCACTGATGCAATAGCAGGAATCCACAGAAGTAGACTTTACAGGCTGATGTATTATTACGTGCAAAATTCCTAAAGCACTTGATAAAAGAAACGTCAGAAACAGAGAGAAAGGAAATAAAAATAAGTCCTAGACATTGCTCAATAACGTGCTCGAAAGCATATCAAACAGTGATCTTAATCACATAAGTCTCCCGTCGAAGAGTCAAAGGTTGACAAAAAGTATGATAACCAAAAAAATCAACAAATGCTGTGAATGGTAAAATAATTCAGTGGAAAATTTTCTTAAATCAATCAAAATCCCTTGGTTCTACACTTCTCTTAATAGGGTTTCATTCATTTGAGAAGGAAAACATGATTAACAAATTAAAATGCCTAGATTCAACACTTCATCAAATCAAACATGGAATTATGCAGTAATGGACGCTAATAATGCACCGTTGCACATACAGTAAATGAAAATTGGAAGAAACGAAAAAAAAAATGAAGCACTAAATGTTCTATCCAACAGGTTAAGTTTCAGCTGCACTGAATACAACCATTAATTGCTGAATTCTACCCCGTATCTTTTTCTGGAAAGCATAAAAAGAAGACGCAAGAATCTAAAAATTTCCACTCCAGAGAAGAAACCAGTACTTCAGCATTCAGAAACTACAGTCCTAACTCCCAAAGTGAAGCCAAATTTCAGCTTAATAATGATGCAAATATGAAAAACGAAGGGGTTCCCCTGCTGAGAGGTTTACTTCATCCATTAACTACACCACAATGACTGTATACTGCAGCTGGAACCAGTTCGAAAATGAAAATTAAAGTAAGAATGAAAGAAAAATACTCTACACGGACAGAGCCGGCACCATCAGAGACGTAGCGGGTGAGATTATCGTGGACCCAACTCTCAGCAGCCTTAAGAGACGAGTTCAAGCTACGAAGCATAGAATTGGGAATGCCAACAGTTACGTAAATATTAGAACCCGCAAGAGCCTGGAGGACATCTGGGTCAGCATCAAACAGCTTCACTTTAGTGACATTATTGGCCTTCAACAGTTGCACTACCTGGGCCGGCGGTAGAGGATGTGACGCCGAGGTGCCCCAGTTCACACCTATAGCTATAACCCTAGAGAAATGGACAGTACTCAACAGGGTTAGTAACTGCAAGGCAGTGTAAAGAAATGGGAGGGTTGTTGAAGCCATTGATGGATGAAAGAGAGTTTTCCTCGGCAACTTCTGCTTATTGAAGCATTGTGGGCTTCAGCTGGACTAGGGCGATGATGGTAGAGGGGAAGGAGAGGACAATCAGAACAGCACGGGTCCGGAAAAGTGCAGCTAAAAAGCTGGTTCAAAATATTTAATATGAATGGTCGGAATTTTTGTCACACGACAGCACTTTGACTAGTGATATTAACTCTTTTTTTTTTTTGTGAAGGTGCTAATCCAGTTCGCGGTGAGGTGGATGACTTGTGGTGTTAACTTCAAATACACTTATTGACATTACATGTTACAAAAAAAGTCTCTAATATAGAGCTGCAGTGCTTCTTTTTTTTTTTTTTGTCCAAAGAAGAGACAAATTAACGGAAAATCCTACCTCTTGATTTTTTTTATATTTTATTTGTTAGACATACGGCTCGTATGGATTAGATGTTTTTTAGTATGCTTTTAAAAATTTTTACTATAATGATATGTATAAAAAAAACTTTTAGTGTAGATAATTATGTGTTTAAGAGGAGTTTTTGAGAGTGTGTTTTGGGATAGTTTTGAAATTAAATTTTTTTTTGGAATTATATTTTAAAAATGAAAAACCACCCACCACCTCCTTCGTCCTCTCTAAGGGTGATGCTAAACTAAATAATTCAACTCAAACTTGCAAGCTACTCGATCAACAACTCAACTTGAACTCATTTTGACCGAATTCAAGTTCGAGCTACTTGTTTAAGCTCACGAGTCGAGTTGGAACTCCAATATTTTGTAATTGAATATTCGATGAGCCTAATCGAGTTTTTTTATAATATTTATTTTTTATATTTGTTATTGTGAAATATCAGTACTATAATTTATTTAAAATTACATGTAAAATATTAATTTTTATTACGTAATTTTGATTGGACTCGATTGAATATGATTAGACTCTATTAGATTTAATTAAACTCGAATTCCAACTCGAGTTCAAGTAACGTAAATTGAAGTCGAACTCGACTTCTAAAAGCTCGATGAGTTCGAGCTCAGTTATTTTATATTGAATGGAGATTGAGTAGTGCACTATTCGGAGTTCAATTCGATTCAAAATGCGCTCCTACTTCTCAGTTCTCTCCCTCTTCCTCCTCTCTCTTCTCCCTCTTCCTCCTTTCCTTTTCACTCCCCTCCCCTCCCTTCTACTTCGAACACGGCCCACGCTCTGGTTGCAGCCCCTACTCTATTAGAGTTATTTTTAGAGTGTTACTATAAATTTCATATCTAACCTTATTTGTGTTTGGCATAAATATCATAGCTGAATGTTTATTTTTCCATTTAGTTTTTTTGTGAATTTATCTCTATGTATTTATCATCTAAAGATATATCTTTCACTACAATGGTCATATGATAGATAGGTCTCTTTATTGGATAACTACACCCCCAAGTTTGAGGCTTAAATTTCTTTATGGTAGTACCCTCGTTGACTTTAGCTTTACTAATGAGTAAGTTAGCATTGTTGGAACTCATATTGTAATTAGCATTTGCTGCTGGAGAATAAACTAATTTAAAAATCGAATAACATACTCAACAGGGCATGAGCTCTAGTATCATAGGGATATCTTCGAAAGACCAAGATCTTTTTGGAAATGTCATTTTTTATGTAGTTTCGAAAAAAATGTCATTTTTATTGATTTTTTTTTTAAAATGTTTTTTCGTAAATATATTTTTCAATTTTTTTAAATTTCACATACATCAAATTATTATAATATATTTTTTCATAAAAACTTCAAAAAATAGGAATCCAAATGAATTATAAGTTTTGGTAAAACATTATTTATAATAACACTTTAAAATATCCTTTTAAATTTTAAAAAATATCAACAAAAATACATTCAACAAGATACCAGTGGCGGAGATGTGTAGCTGTAGCTGTTGTGAGTGGGCGGTGGTGGAGGGAGGAAGAACCGGCTGTTTTGAAAAATATAAGAGTGTTTTAAATTTTTTTAGATAAACACTAAACATTTTTTCTAACAATTACTGTATAATAATTTACAGTAAAAAATTTTAGACACACTTTTAAAGCGAACCATCCGAGCTGACCGAATTGCAGTTTGAGAATTCAATTGTATTGTATTATTACCCCCAAAAAAAAAATTTGTATTGTACAGTAGAATGTTTTTTCGAAAGCAAGCCAAGAGAATCTTACACTAGTACTATTCACCCTTTCCTCTTTTTCATAGGAGATAAGACTTGGGAGGCAGTGACAGTGACTAGTCAGGATGTGCTGAGAGTTGAGTAACCATAATCTACGGAGTAAATTATTCTTGGAATATGGCAAAGAAAGAAGAGGTGGTCTGTGTGACGGGAGGCAGCGGCTACATTGGGTCTTGGTTGGTCCGTCTCCTGCTTGACCGCGGCTACACCGTCCACGCCACCGTCAAAGATCTCAGTAAATATTCATATCCCTTTCTCTTCTATAGTAATTAACTCGATTTTATCACCCCCTCCCCAAAAAAACCAAAGGGGCCCTGATTCTGGGGAGCTAGCAATCAAGTTAGTTATATTAGTAACTAATTTCATTAAATCGGTGCAGAGGATGAGAAAGAGACGAAGCATCTAGAAGCATTGGAAGGCGCTGAATCCCGTCTCCGGCTGTTTGAAATCGATCTCCTTAACTACGACTCTATTGTCTCCGCTGTCACCGGCACAACCGGCGTTTTCCATCTCGCTTCTCCCTGCATCGTCGAAAAAGTTGACGACCCCGAGGTCTCCTCTTCAATTCTCACACTTCATTTACTTGCTAGTTGCTACTACTTGTCTCATTAATTAGTCTAACTGGTGATCATGGAAATCCATATTCGCTGTTTCTGGCGTACGCTTGATTAAAGAATGAGCTATTGGCACCGGCGATAAAAGGCACCATTAATGTGCTGACGGCAGCGAAAGAGCTTGGAGTTCGGCGTGTGGTGGTCACCTCGTCTATATCCGCAATTATCCCCAGTCCTAATTGGCCAGCGGATAAGGTCAAGAATGAGGAATGCTGGGCAGACGAAGAATACTGCAAACAGAAAGGGGTAAAAGATTTTGTCTTTTTTTTATTCCGGTGATTTCAGTTTTCAAAGTATTGGTTTTCCTACTTTGTTTGATCAAGTCCTTATAAGGGTTTTACATCTCACACAGAATAAAGGCAAAATCTTTTTATCAAATGTATCAGATTTCTGCAGTGGAACCGCATTCTTTTGGCAAACATAATGAATGACGAACAGCAATACAGGAAGGAATATGTAAAACTTTGAGTATAAAATGTCCTTGGAGATCCAAACAGAGCCATTTGAAAAACTAGTCTTTGAAAAAATGCTTTTTATCTCCTTGGAGATGCACACAGCCATTTGAGTATAAAATGTCTCCCTTTTTCTTTTCATCATCAGAATATTTATACCGTACACTTGATTATACTGCTGGAGCCTCGATTGCCATACTGTCACTCAATAGTCTTCTTCTTGTTTGTGTAGATACTAGTATTCTTTTATGCTGGATGTCCTGAGCTTCAAAACTTTGCTGGGGATTTACCTGATGTCTTTTGGTGGGACAGGTATGGTATCCACTTTCTAAAACACTGGCTGAAAAAGCTGCATGGAAATTTGCCAAGGAGAAAGGATTGGATATTGTAGTGGTCAATCCTGGAACTGTAATGGGCCCTATTCTGCCCCCAGCTCTGAATGCAAGCATGTTGATGATTCTGCGCCTTCTTCAGGGTAACCATGATTTAAACTGACCTAGATGGTTTAAGTCAATTCTGCATTTTTTTTCATGTCAGAGCTCTTAGTAGATGCATGGGGATAGCCTGTGATTTGTACAACACATTTATACACATGTTAGGGAGCAGGTTGTTTAAAGTATATATACTCTTCTATACAGGCATGACGCTGTGGTATCTTTCTGAGTCTCAGGTCCTATATCTGAGTTAATAGATTCCTTCGGCTGACTCTATGTAATAGATGTTGGTTAAAGAATGTCAAGTCCTTTACAACATGGTGTCACTCTTCTTTTTTTGTTTTTTTGGGTTGTCCAGATGTGTACATGCTTATAATCTATGCTGAACTCTCTTTGTCATTTGGTCTTGGATTTAGGCTGCACAAATACGTATGAGGATGTATTTATGGGGTCAGTCCATGTCAAAGATGTGGCCCTAGCACACATCCTAGTCTACGAGAACTCCTCTTCAACTGGAAGGCATTTATGTCTTGAAGCCATATCTCATTATGGTGATTTTGCTGCTATGGTTGCTGAACTTTACCCAGAATATAAAGTGCCCAGGTAAAGTGCCCTAGTTCATACTTTAACAAGGTGTATTTATGAAGCAATAACATATAAGCTGGAGACATATACTGCTGCTTGAAACTTAGTAATCCACCATTTTCTTGCAACCAACCCAGTTCCATTGCTAGAATTAGCACCATACATCTATTAGGATCTGCGACTGTACAGTCTGGGTTTCTGATGGAGGATGAAAGGAACTTGATTTTGGAGTTGCTCCTATAAACTCAGATCAACTTGTTGGGGTTAGTACGGCAAAACAAATTTCATTGTTTTCGTATTCCATCTTCGGAGTGTTTCAACTCCAGCTTCTGCGATGTATGATGTGATAAATGACTTAAATCCTAAAATGAAGATAATGCCATGCACAGATTTCAATAAAAGTATGAAGCAAAGAATATAGAATACAGCCATCCTTGGATGAGCCTAGGTGAAGCCTATCTGTTAGATTGAAATTAGAGTACATTGCTGCTTTCTAAAACGTCTTATTGGCACTGTATGAGTCCTGGCTGTTGCTTTTTAAAGATTCAAAGCCTACATGGATACTACGTTGTCCTTTATCTCTGCTATTTAAAGCCTACATAGATATTGTCTTGTTCTCCATCTCTTGCTGCGCCTTTGAAGAGTTGCAATATTCCCATCCAGTGATAGAGGTAGGAAACCATGAAGTGGGGGAGCAAAACACAAAAACACGCTTTCCTTTTGTTTTGCTGCAAATATGTATGCTAGTGCGAGTATGATTTGGGAGCCTACTTTGAGAAAGATGTTTGCTATTTCAAAATCTTCGGAGAACGATGTTTGGAATTGAATGCTACGTTCAGCCTTATGTACCCAAAGCATCAAAACTTTTATGCTCTTGTGGAGCTTCTTTTTCTTTTAAAATTTTCACCTAGCAATGCGGATGGTAACTGCTAAGCTGGATTAAATGCCTGTACGTTCGTAAATCTATTTTGTTTTGGTCCCTGAAGGGGCAATTACTATCTTGACTTCTAGAGGGCACCAAAAGCGCGGGGTTAATGACTTGGTGTCACCACGCTTCCTGTAGGTTGCCCAAGGATACTCAACCTGGACTGTTGAGAGCCAAGGATGGGGCTAAGAAGCTAATGGACTTGGGTCTTCAGTTCATTCCCATGGAGCAAATTATCAGGGATGCTGTGGAGAGCTTGAAGAGCAAAGGATTTATTTCTTAAGTGTCTGATGTATTGTAAATTTAAAAAAAAGAAAAGAAAGTACCATTCTCCAATTGAATGGGCTGTTAGCTCTATTCTGGCACTTAAAAACATATGGGCTGTGTTGTGACAGTTGAATTAGTACATGTATATCACGTACGCGAGTGCATTATAACATCAAAAACTGTTGCCAGTGCCTTGAATGACTCTCTGACAATAGGCATTTGCTTGCCCAGATGAGAAATTTGTCAGCATTCATTTATTTCAGCGAGAACTGCATTAGGCCTGCGGTTCGCCTTCCGTCACTTCCATCCAAGCCAAGAGTGACACACCCGGCTTGTTTGTTGACTAGGAGAGGAACACCGCACTATGTGCGGTGTGAAGTTACAAGCTTAATATGCCCAGTGGGAAGTCAAAAGGCTAATATGACCAGAGCTCTCATTGGCTTTATTTTTCCAACTAAAAATTATTTTTCTATCATCTTCTGTTTGTGGTAGATAATGAAGCATTTTGTCAACATTTCAATTAAGAAAAGAAATAATACTAATAAAGTTGAAGAGCATAATAACATATAATTGAGGTAAGCTCTCCAACTGTACGATGCATTTCATTACCTGTGAAAAGTTACAATTTAAGATATAAGATACATTCATCCAAAAATATTGACTGCTATATCTGGAAATGCCTCTCGTCTTTTTTCTTATCTAGCGTAGCGTTCAATTAGCCAATTATAGTGGAACTATGTGTTAGTGGTCAAATTTTCAAAAAAAAAAATCATCACAAAGTTTGATAAGTATACTATAGCAAGTGGCTGTTGAAGTAAATAATGACTTTTGGTAAAGATATTGGAAAGGACAAAACAAAGTATCAAGCATTCATGACAAAACTCCATGAGCTTCCAGGTTCCAGCTATCTAAATATCAATCAGATCTGCCAAGAAGGAATCATATTAGAATTTAATAACATTTTGTGTAAATAGTAGAATGACAATCACAGGTAACGCACCCGTAGTTTTTGCCACACTTCATTGCAAAATTGTAAGGAAATACTAAAGCACGAAATATAACACAAAGTCGTCAAGAACACATTCCCTACTTCTAAGTTTGAGCCACCATTATATTTGAATAATACCTCTTGCCATTCAACTTTTTCTCAAACATTAATGTTGGATATATAAATAAAGAATAGAAAGCCAATAAACAACAGATGCATTTTGAGCCACCATTTTATTTGGATAAATATCTCCTGCCAGCCAATTTTTTCTCAAACATGAATGCTAGGTAAATAAATAAAGAACAGAAAATCAAAAACAACACATGCATTTTAGCCTATAAATCATGTAGTTATATTTCATTCATGCCACATTTTCGCCAAGACAACATGAATGAACATGGGACATCAATTTAAACTAAAAGAAAATGTTCTCTTCTTTCTTAAAAAGCTCAATGACAGAACAAAAAGCTCCAAAAAATCAAGCAAAAGCTACAGAGAAATTTCAATATATTAGTTTGGTATTTGTTAGAGTTTATTTTTTAAATCCTGAAACGCAATTTATTCTCTATGTAATTCTTAGATTTTAATTTTCTTTTTTACATAAAGGTGTTAGAAAATTCTAGTTGCCTAATTGAGAAAAGGTGGAGAAGCTAAGGAGTAATCGCCACCTATTGATCATTCCCCACAATACACGATTTGGCTAGAAATTTAGGGCGGCAATATTTAAACTTACAACTGGGATGGAGCACATGAACATTCTTTTTCTATATACAAAGATCTTATCTTAAGGTTCTTTTAGCCATTTCAGTTACATCATTCCGACTACTCAAACATAAAGCATTAGGAGGGACAGGACAGCGAGTAACAAAAGCTACAATCAGTCAATGTACATCATTTTCTTAGAAATTACTACGTCTCAAGAGTTATTCAAAAATGACACCATCAAAGCAGAGAAAAAATGTATAATGATTTCATCAGTAATCATAACTTTCAATGAAATAGGGTGAAAACAAATGCTATTAAACCTGGACTAAAGACCTTAAAGGAATGGAGCAGCCAAAGAAGACTTGCAACCTCTTATTGATGAATTTACTAAAATAGGTAAAATACTAAAGAAACTGACTCTAAATCTAAAGGAAATGCAGTACCTTCACAAAATTTCATACTCCACTTTTTTCAAGAATAGTAAATAGGGTAAAGTGACCAGAAAATTATAGTAAAATGCTAAGAAAAAAATGAAGAGAACACTAAAACATCAAAACACACCTTCAAGGCTAAATGAAAAAAATTAGCCTCCTTTTTGCTTTGTTCCTTCATCTAACAAAAATTTAGAATAAATAAATATCAGAAAAATCAAATTTATTAGGAAAAATAAGAGGAAAAATGAAATTATATTAACTTTTCTCTATGGGAAAAAGACATAGAGCTGATACAATGCTCACCTTGAGAAAAGAATTCACAGATCTTAACATCTCAAGCTACAACAAACATTTGAAACTTATGAGAGAGCATAGATAATTAATATGTTAGACCATCAAATCTATCATAGGATATGTGAGACCACAATAAGGAACAAGAAAATGACAATAAAGCATAAGGATTAGCATGAAGTGAAGAAATTGTGTTTCCCAATTAATAACCAGACATTAAGCACCAAACATCTAAAATGCATTTCCAAAATTTCACATCCAGTTCATACAGATGCACTACTTTTTCGAGTTGAATATATTCCTTTGTAATAAAATCCAAAAGCATAACATACAAAGGACACAAAGGAAGGGGGAAAGGTGATTTGTTGCTTTTAGCCAAGGAAAGATCAGCAAAAAAATGCCAGAAAAAAAAAACCAAAGGCAAACCTGAAGTGAACATTTTGCCAAAAACTGAACTATTCTTTCCTTCTTCTCGTGCTCCATTAGTCTTCAAGATATGCAAATCATGTCGATCTAGGTGATAAGAAAACAAAACAAAATATTAACAAATCATGATTTTGTTTAGCGAGTTAAGGAGACTTGCCTGTTTTTTTTTGGAACACCCTTTTATTTCCTCTTCTTAGAGGCCGAGGGAGATTTTTTGTGGCTCCTAAAAGAAAAAAAGAATTATACAAAAAAGTTATGGCAAGCAAAAAAGGAAAAAATTATACATAAAAAGGGAAAACGAAGGTGAGAAAATAAAACCTGTGAGTAGCCAGATGAAAAAATAGTGAGCGATCTACAAGATCACACAAAAATTGTGGTCCAAAAAAAAGTAACAATTGATGGTCAAGGATGCAAGTAACAATGCATCAGAAAATGCATGTCAAGGATGTACAAATTAAAGGATAGAATATAGAGAAAAGAGTAAAGAAAGAACAAAATTAGAATAACTAACCAGTGTGTATGAAGAAGTCCAACACCGCAGAACTGAATAACAGCAGAAGCTATCAAAGAAACCACGATCATGTAAGAGATAATAAGGAAAGGTGACAAAAAAACAGGAGAGAAAAAAAGAGAAGCTGATTCGGTGATAATAATTTAGAAGGGACAGAAAAAAATTAAAATGGTCAAACCAGTGCATGAGAAAACAGAGAAGCAAGCAAGAAATAAGAAACAAAGCAGTATGACAGCAATTCCGAAATATTTGAAGAATTAGAGAAAAACAAAGGAAAGCGAAGCGTAAAACCAACATGCTCACCAGGAAGCAGCAACGGCAACACCAGTACAAACTAAAACCAAACTAATAAATTGGGAAAAAGGAAGGTTCAAAATAGCTAAAGAAAAATGAAGAACAATACTTATGAGGTAGGTCTTTCTGTCTAGCAAAGAAACAAGAGCAATAGAATAGAGAAAAGAAAGCAGTAGATGCACAATGACCACTGATCATGATGATGATCAGTAGAAAATCTGGTGTGGAAAAGCAGAGAAACATGTGTATAACCATTGTGCAAATGCAAAACACAAAACAATGTCAATCAACGGGAGCAAACGAGCTGATGGTCGACAACGGGGAAAAGTGACTTTTTTTTGCAGATTTACAGACATAACCCCAACTAAAGGACAAAAAGACTACAAGAGCTTTTGAGTGGAAGCGTAAATGTAGTCAGAAGGGATGGGTAATATAGTGAAATAAGGCAGGCATCATTCAACTCAGGTACAATCAACTGTCAACAAAAGAAAAGCCTACTCGAACAATTAGAGGAAAAACTAAAGAAAGCAAACTGTAAAATCAAGATGCTCACCAGGAAGCAGTGACAACAACACCAGCGTAAATTAAAACCAAGGCAAAAAAATCGGGAAAAGAAAGGTCCAAAATAGCTAAAGAAAATGAAGGACAATGCTTATGAGGTAGCTCTTTCTCTCTAGCAAAGAAACAGAGCAATAGAATAGGGAAAAGAAAGCAGTAGATGCACAATTACCACTGTTCATGACGTCGAGCAGCAAAAATTCTGCCATGGAAAACCGGAGGAACTCTATAACCACTGTGCAAATGCAAAACAGAAGCCAGCGTCAATCAACGGGAGCAAAAGAGTTGATGGGCGACAACGGGAAGAGGTGACGGTAGCTTGCAGATTTACAGACATGACCCCCTAAGCAAAGGACAAAAAGAATACAAGGACCCTTATGAGGAAGCGTAAATGGAGTGACAAGGGATGGGCAATATAATAAAATAAGACAGGTAGTGTTCAGCTCAGGTACAATTAGCTGTCAAGAAAAGGAGGCTGGAGGCTGATGACAAGTAATGTGACTGTGTGAGCGGTGGATGAAGAAATCGAGAAAGGATGCATCTAAACAAAACAAATAAAATCCGTCTATAATTAATTGCAAAGAATTGGTAATTAAGTATGTTAATTTATAAAATTTGTTAATTACGAAGCAATTAATTATTAGGGCTGCCAAAGGCAAAGAAGAAAAGAGTAACGAGAAGCGCTTTTCTCAAGTCAGAGCAACGTAGACATATTAATTAACTAACATTAATAGCAACAATCAGGTAATTAGTTGAAAACCGTGGGAAGCACTTTTCTCAAGGTAGAGCAACGTAGACATATTAATTAACTAACAACTAATAGCAACAATCTGGTACTTAATTGCAAATCGTCGGGCAACAAAAAGGTAACAATATTAATTAATTAGTTAGCAATCAATTGTTAAAAAGGGCAACCAAATATGATTCAATCCACAACCAAAAAAAAGAGGCTAAATTTTGGCTAATAACTACCCAGAACCGGTAATTAATTGCGATTTGTTGGGTCAAAAATTTTAATAATTATAAAATCCGGTAATTAAATGCGACTTGTCTGGCAATAAAACAGCAAAATTAGAACTTAATTAACAAAAAAACAATTGGAAAAAAGTTGATAATTAAACTTGATTTGTTGGGTAACCCAAGATAAAGGAGGACATTTCCTTCATAAAATCTGGAAAACAAAGGTAACCAGATGCGATTTTGCGAACGCTCAAGGGTTTTTTCGTTTTTTTGGTTAAGAATTGCAAAAAAGTCATGAACTAAATGTGATTTGTTGGGTAACCAAAAGAAACGGCAATAAAAAATGACATCAATAATTAGTTATTAACAATTAGGAATAAAAAATTGGTAATTAAACGTGATTTATTGGGGAGAAAATGGAATCTAAATAAAAAAAGATAAATAAATAGTTATAACAATTAATAGTGGAGAATCGATAATCAAACGCGGTGCGTGGCGCGCACAAATGATAAATGACACCAGCGGAAGCGCATCACATTGTTGATTGTTTACGTAGAATCGATACCAAATAAAATTGTAGTGAAAATTTGATAATAATAGTTGAATGCCTTCCCCTCTCATTCAAAAAAACAAAAACACGTGTTAATAATTAATATAAGTCAATTACAAGAAATTGATAAGTAATTGTGATTTATTTGGAAACTACAAATATGTTAATATTTGTAAGAAGTTGATAGTTAAATGTGATTTGTTAGGTAATAAAAATTGAAATTATTAATCAGCTAACGAACAATTAATTGGAAAAATTTTGATAATTAAATGTGATTTTTTGAGCAACCACAAAAAGCGGTTTTTTTGCTAATAATTGGAAAAAATGCTAATTAAACATGCTTTGTTGAATGATTAAAAACACGGCATTATTATTCGGTTATTAACAACAAATTTCAAATAATTTGTAATTAGAGGTAATTCCAATCCAATAAGGGAATTAGAGGGGCTGTAGCATCCAAAAAAAGGTTATTAACAAGCACTTCCAATCCAATAAAAAAAAGAAAAGGAAAAAAAAAAACAAAGGACGTGGGACCACAATTTAGCGGCAGGCTTCCAAGCTAGACGTCCAAGCAAACAAAGAAAAGAAACAATCGGCTGGACGACCAATTCACACGAAGCAGACGACCACCAATCGGCCAATAGAGGCGCGCCACGTCAGCAATTGGAACTCAATTGGAAACAACGGCATTCGCGCATAGACTAGATATGTTAATTAGTAGTATTACAGAGCGACTTGCCAGTGACTAAAACGTTGGTAGTAATAAAAGTCAGTGTTAGGATTCCGTGGTGACGATTTGGAAAGTTTCGGGCCGGGTCAATATGGAGGCAGTTGGCAAAATAAATCAACAAATTGGGTGGCTAGAACTGGAGGATAGAAATTTGCGAGATGCTCTGCCGTATCGCAATCGTTCCCACTAGGCTAGGCGGGGTAATTTCATTTTCAGAGTTCAGTTGCGTGTGATTATTGAATTCAGCCTCCGTCATCATCATCATCACTATTGTTATATACAAAAGGACAATCTTGTCCAGAGAGGAGGAGCAGTCATTTGCTGACTTCAGTTCATTCAACAATGCATCTAGCCTAAAAATAAGGACATGTTCACGAGTCCGTTTGATGGGTCGCTGAAGTATGAACGTGAAAGTAGCAAAAACTAGTTCGCCCTCGTGGAAACTTGAAAGCCATAAGTGGGCGCATTGCTTGACTGCAGGAACCTCCCCAAATTAAATTATTCCGTTGATCAGACTAAGCATCTCTCGTTTGTGAATTGTGAAAATGAAACTGAAAGCAACGCGAGGGCACAACACAAATATCTAAAACTTAGAGGGCACTTGGCAGATTCCAGCCAGCTTGAAGATCTCCGCACGACACAATACTAACTAACTACTCCCTACGCAGTTGTCTGCAATGGACGCTCGAGGAAGAAGACATGTACCTCTTCGATGGCCTCTGCTAATGCTATCCTTGATCATCTCCTCTTCCTTAATCTCTGCTACTTCTTCTGATAAAGTTACCCTGGAGCTGTACTATGAGACCCTTTGTCCCTACTGCGCCAATTTCATCGTTAATTTTCTGTACAAGCTTTTTGATACGGGACTCATCGAGATCACCGATCTCAAGCTCATCCCTTATGGCAACGCTAAAATCAGACCCAATTCCTCCGCCGTTTGTCAGGTAGTACCAAAATTGACCATCCCATTTATCATCCTCTCATTCTTGCAAGTGAAGATGTAAACCTGCTTTATTTTTCCTAAAAGAGAATACGTGCGAAAGAAACAAGCTTTATATGTTTTTGCTATGTGAGACTACTGTTTGGAGTCTCAACTTGAATCCTTGCGAGCAAGGACGATGCCCGCTGCTTTCTCTTCAAGTGTGCGTGGGTTTTTCGCATCAAATATGAACTAATTCCTTTACTCTAGTCAAGAAACAACAGAGGTTTTGGATCGTCTAAAAATTGTGAGATCGATTTAATTTTATCTTTTTTTTTATTTATTGGTATTCGCATATTCCTTGATTGCATTACTTATGATTATTTAATTAATTGATTGTCTTGGATCCGAATAATTAGTTAATTTGGTAATCTATTGTCAATTAGGGCATTAAATTCATAATTGTTTAATTGCCTTGAAATAGTGACAATTGGCATGATTGGATTTGTGTCAGGGGAATACGCGGGCTAATCTGAAATAACCCTGATAGTGCGTTATTTGGTTAGAATAGGGTTCCTCTAATACGTAAGGCAATTGGGGAATTAAATCTTATGGGCGTACTTGGGATTATTTCTCAATTAGAGCAGTGATTAACTGACGTACCTTAATCACCGACGCAGTAAGGAGGGGTTGATTGTCATCGCTTGTTTGGCAGTTATAACCTATTTATTAATAAATAATTGGAATTGCTTGTGCATCGATGATCAATTAGGTGAACCATTGCTGATGTTATTTCTTGGCTAGACCTTTAATTATTATTATTCTGATTTCAGTGAATTGTCATTTAATTTTTAGTTGGCTATTTCATTTTTAGTTGAGTTACTTTAATTATCGTACCTTATACAAAAACATCTCCCATGTTACTTTGAATTTCAAAAGAGACAAATATCCCCAATTCCTGAGGATACAACCCTTTTGCCCTGTCTACAAATTCATAATTATTTCTGAAAAAGTCATTCCATTCGGGTATATTAGATCAAACAAACTCTTCGGGAATAGGGTGAATCAAGTAATCCATTGCACACCTAAAGTTCTTACTCCAGTACTTGGAATCGGGTTTTGGCTATTTTAATTGACAATTAAGTTTATTTTTATTATTGTACAGGCATCGATAACCTGTCACCTACTCTAGTAGAGTTATTTTTAGAGTGTTACTATAAATTTCATATCTAACCTTATTTGTGTTTGGCATACGTATCATGATATATCATAGCTGAATATTTATTTTTTCATTTAATTTTTTTTTATGAATTTATCTCTTGTATTCATCATCTAAAGATATATCTTTCACTACAATGGTTATATGATAGATAGGTCTTTTTATTGGATAACTACAACCCCAAGTTTGAGGTTTAAATTTCCTTATGATAGCACCCTCGTTGACTTTCGCTCTACTAAGCAAGTTAGCATTGTTGGAACTCATATTATAACTAGCATTTGCTGCGGGAGAATAAACTAATTTAAAAATCGAATAACGTACTCAACAGAGCATGAGCTCTAGTATCACAGGGATATCTTCGAAAGACGAGGCTCTGTTTGGATCCCATTTTTTGGATATTTTTTTAAAATTAATTTTTTATATACAATAAAAATTTTTAAAAAGTATTCTAAAAAATAATTTAAAAATTAGTTTAAATTTTTTTAAAATGTTAAAAAATATCTCAAAATATATTCTAGAAACTTTTTTACTCTTAAATATCTCAAAATATTTTCTAAAAATATTTCAAAATATATTCTAAAAACTCTGTTACAACAAAGTATTTCACAAAAACCCCAAAAACAGCTATTTATAATAACACTTTAAAATATCCTTTTAAATTTTTAAAAATATCAACAAAAATACATTCAACAAGATACCAGTGGCGGAGACGTGTAGCTGTTGGTGAGTGGGCGATGGTAGAGGGAGGAAGAACCGGCTGTTTTGAAAAATATAAGAGTGTTTTAAATTTTTTTAGTTAAACACTAAACATTTTTTCTAACAATTACTGTATAATAATTTACAGTAAAAAATTTTAGACACACACTTTTAAAACGAACCATCCGAGCTGACCGAATTGCAGTTTGAGAATTCAATTGTATTGTATTATTACCCCAAAAAAAAAAATTTTGTATTGTACAGTAGAATGTTTTTTCGAAAGCAAGCCAAGAGAATCTTACACTATTCACCCTTTCCTCTTTTTCATAGGAGATAAGACTTGGGAGGCAGTGACTAGTTAGGATGTGCTGACAGTTGAGTAACCATAATCTACGGAGTAAATTATTCTTGGAATATGGCAAAGAAAGAAGAGGTGGTCTGTGTGACGGGAGGCAGCGGCTACATTGGGTCTTGGTTGGTCCGTCTCCTGCTTGACCGCGGCTACACCGTCCACGCCACCGTCAAATATCTCAGTAAATATTCATATCCCTTTCTCTTCTATAGTAATTAACTCGATTTTATCACCCCCTCCCCAAAAAAACCAAAGGGGCCCTGATTCTTGGGAGCTGGCAATCAGGTTAGTTATATTAGTAACTAATTTCATTAAATCGGTGCAGAGGATGAGAAAGAGACGAAGCATCTAGAAGCATTGGAAGGCGCTGAATCCCGTCTCCGGCTGTTTGAAATCGATCTCCTTAACTACGACTCTATTGTCTCCGCTGTCACCGGCACAACCGGCGTTTTCCATCTCGCTTCTCCCTGCATCGTCGAAAAAGTTGACGACCCCGAGGTCTCCTCTTCAATTCTCACACTTCATTTACTTGCTAGTTGCTACTACTTGTCTCATTAATTAGTCTAACTGGTGATCATGGAAATCCATATTCGCTGTTTCTGGTGTACGCTTGATTAAAGAATGAGCTATTGGCACCGGCGATAAACGGCACCATTAATGTGCTGACGGCAGCGAAAGAGCTAGGAGTTCGGCGTGTGGTGGTCACCTCGTCTACATCCGCAATTATCGCCAGCCCTAATTGGCCTGCGGATAAGGTCAAGAATGAGGAATGCTGGGCAGACGAAGAATACTGCAAACAGAAAGGGGTAACAGATTTTTTCTTTTTTTATTCCGGTGATTTCAGTTTTCTAAAGTAATGGTTTTCCTACTTTGTTTGATCAAGTCCTTATAAGGGTTGTGCATCTCCCACAGAATAAAGGCAAAATCTTTTTATCAAATGTATCAGATTTCTGCAATGGAACTGCATTCTTTTGGCAAAAATGAAACAGGAAGGAATATGTAAAACACTATGCTCTTTATCTCCTTGGAGATGCACACAGCCAATTGAGTATAAAATGTCTCCCTTTTCCTTTTCATCATCAGAATATTTATACCGTACACTTGATTATACTGCTGGAGCCTCGATTGCCATACTGTCACTCAATAGTCTTCTTCTTGTTTGTGTAGATACTAGTATTCTTTTATGCTGGATGTCCTGAGCTTCAAAACTTTGCTGGGGATTTACCTGATGTCTTTTGGTGGGACAGGTATGGTATCCACTTTCTAAAACACTGGCTGAAAAAGCTGCATGGAAATTTGCCAAGGAGAAAGGATTGGATATTGTAGTGGTCAATCCTGGAACTGTAATGGGCCCTATTCTGCCCCCAGCTCTGAATGCAAGCATGTTGATGATTCTGCGCCTTCTTCAGGGTAACCATGATTTAAACTGACCTAGATGGTTTAAGTCAATTCTGCATTTTTTTTCATGTCAGAGCTCTTAGTAGATGCATGGGGATAGCCTGTGATTTGTACAACACATTTATACACATGTTAGGGAGCAGGTTGTTTAAAGTATATATACTCTTCTATACAGGCATGACGCTGTGGTATCTTTCTGAGTCTCAGGTCCTATATCTGAGTTAATAGATTCCTTCGGCTGACTCTATGTAATAGATGTTGGTTAAAGAATGTCAAGTCCTTTACAACATGGTGTCACTCTTCTTTTTTTGTTTTTTTGGGTTGTCCAGATGTGTACATGCTTATAATCTATGCTGAACTCTCTTTGTCATTTGGTCTTGGATTTAGGCTGCACAAATACGTATGAGGATGTATTTATGGGGTCAGTCCATGTCAAAGATGTGGCCCTAGCACACATCCTAGTCTACGAGAACTCCTCTTCAACTGGAAGGCATTTATGTCTTGAAGCCATATCTCATTATGGTGATTTTGCTGCTATGGTTGCTGAACTTTACCCAGAATATAAAGTGCCCAGGTAAAGTGCCCTAGTTCATACTTTAACAAGGTGTATTTATGAAGCAATAACATATAAGCTGGAGACATATACTGCTGCTTGAAACTTAGTAATCCACCATTTTCTTGCAACCAACCCAGTTCCATTGCTAGAATTAGCACCATACATCTATTAGGATCTGCGACTGTACAGTCTGGGTTTCTGATGGAGGATGAAAGGAACTTGATTTTGGAGTTGCTCCTATAAACTCAGATCAACTTGTTGGGGTTAGTACGGCAAAACAAATTTCATTGTTTTCGTATTCCATCTTCGGAGTGTTTCAACTCCAGCTTCTGCGATGTATGATGTGATAAATGACTTAAATCCTAAAATGAAGATAATGCCATGCACAGATTTCAATAAAAGTATGAAGCAAAGAATATAGAATACAGCCATCCTTGGATGAGTCTAGGTGAAGCCTATCTGTTAGATTGAAATTAGAGTACATTGCTGCTTTCTAAAACGTCTTATTGGCACTGTATGAGTCCTGGCTGTTGCTTTTTAAAGATTCAAAGCCTACATGGATACTATGTTGTCCTTTATCTCTGCTATTTAAAGCCTACATAGATATTGTCTTGTTCTCCATCTCTTGCTGCGCCTTTGAAGAGTTGCAATATTCTTATCCAGTGATAGAGGTAGGAAACCATGAAGTGGGGGAGCAAAACACAAAAACACGCTTTCCTTTTGTTTTGCTGCAAATATGTATGCTAGTGCGAGTATGATTTGGGAGCCTACTTTGAGAAAGATGTTTGCTATTTCAAAATCTTCGAGAACGATGTTTGGAATTGAATGCTGCGTTCAGCCTTATGTACCCAAAGCATCAAAACTTTTATGCTCTTGTGGAGCTTCTTTTTCTTTTAAAATTTTCACCTAGCAATGCGGATGGTAACTGCTAAGCTGGATTAAATGCCTGTACGTTCTTAAATCTATTTTGTTTTGGTCCCTGAAGGGGCAATTACTATCTTGACTTCTAGAGGGCACCAAAAGCGCGGGGTTAATGACTTGGTGTCACCACGCTTCCTGTAGGTTGCCCAAGGATACTCAACCTGGACTGTTGAGAGCCAAGGATGGGGCTAAGAAGCTAATGGACTTGGGACTTCAGTTCATTCCCATGGAGCAAATTATCAGGGATGCTGTGGAGAGCTTGAAGAGCAAAGGATTTATTTCTTAAGTGTCTGATGTATTGTAAATTTAAAAAAAAAAAAAAAGAAGTACCATTCTCCAATTGAATGGGCTGTTAGCTCTATTCTGGCACTTAAAAACATATGGGCTGTGTTGTGACAGTTGAATTAGTACATGTATATCACGTACGCGAGTGCATTATAACAGCAAAAACTGTTGCCAGTGCCTTGAATGACTCTCTGACAATAGGCATTTGCTTGCCCAGATGAGAAATTTGTCAGCATTCATTTATTTCAGCGAGAACTGCATTAGGCCTGCGGTTTGCCTTCTGTCACTTCCATCCAAGCCAAGAGTGACACACCCGGCTTGTTTGTTGATTAGTAGTATTACAGAGCGACTTGCCAGTGACTAAAACGTTGGTAGTAATAAAAGTCAGTGTTAGGATTCCGTGGTGACGATTTGGAAAGTTTCGGGCCGGGTCAATATGGAGGCAGTTGCCAAAATAAATCAACAAATTGGGTGGCTAGAACTGGAGGATAGAAATTTGCGAGATGCTCTGCCGTATCGCAATCGTTCCCACTAGGCTAGGCGGGGTAATTTCATTTTCAGAGTTCAGTTGCGTGTGATTATTGAATTCAGCCTCCGTCATCATCATCATCACTATTGTTATATACAAAAGGACAATCTTGTCCAGAGAGGAGGAGCAGTCATTTGCTGACTTCAGTTCATTCAACAATGCATCTAGCCTAAAAATAAGGACATGTTCACGAGTCCGTTTGATGGGTCGCTGAAGTATGAACGTGAAAGTAGCAAAAACTAGTTCGCCCTCGTGGAAACTTGAAAGCCATAAGTGGGCGCATTGCTTGACTGCAGGAACCTCCCCAAATTAAATTATTCCGTTGATCAGACTAAGCATCTCTCGTTTGTGAATTGTGAAAATGAAACTGAAAGCAACGCGAGGGCACAACACAAATATCTAAAACTTAGAGGGCACTTGGCAGATTCCAGCCAGCTTGAAGATCTCCGCACGACACAATACTAACTAACTACTCCCTACGCAGTTGTCTGCAATGGACGCTCGAGGAAGAAGACATGTACCTCTTCGATGGCCTCTGCTAATGCTATCCTTGATCATCTCCTCTTCCTTAATCTCTGCTACTTCTTCTGATAAAGTTACCCTGGAGCTGTACTATGAGACCCTTTGTCCCTACTGCGCCAATTTCATCGTTAATTTTCTGTACAAGCTTTTTGATACGGGACTCATCGAGATCACCGATCTCAAGCTCATCCCTTATGGCAACGCTAAAATCAGACCCAATTCCTCCGCCGTTTGTCAGGTAGTACCAAAATTGACCATCCCATTTATCATCCTCTCATTCTTGCAAGTGAAGATGTAAACCTGCTTTATTTTTCCTAAAAGAGAATACGTGCGAAAGAAACAAGCTTTATATGTTTTTGCTCTGTGAGACTACTGTTTGGAGTCTCAACCGCTCTTCTTTGGAAAGATGGTAGAATCTTTGTGCCTAACCGTCAAGACTCGAGATTGGTCTTCTCCTTTAGCTTTCCGCGTCTCTCTTTACAGTTCTTAATTTTCTGTTTCAATTATATAAATATGAATCTTAGAGTTGTTACTTGAAGTATATCCAATTAGCCACACAACACGCTAGGAATCCACGTTACATGTCTAACGCTTTTGTTGTTAAACTGAGCTCAGATATTTGTTGAATAGGCAAAAGTATACATCATTATAGTGAGGCGGGCATGCTTGTGAGACATATACAAGAATATTTGCTTTTGATAGGTATATAGATACATAAATTAACACCGATCCTGCTGTTCTCGGGTGCAAAAAGGCTTCACAATGTATTAAATTTTATAACATTTACATACACAACAAGAATCTGCCTTCTCGAAGACTCATTGTTAAGACAAACTGTGTGGTGAATTGATAAGAGTGCACTGTTGAACTCGTGGGATTTATTTCTGCTTGCTGTTTAATTTTCTGAATTTTTAGTTATCTTTTTGAAAATTGACAAGCTAGGTTGGGGTAACTTCAAGAAAAATGAGAGCCCTTATGTATTTAAGATTAGTTGACGGACAATTTTAGCCGGTAGCTTAAACTTTTACAGCAGTGCATATTGTGGTCCAGTTTAACATTTCATTACTTACAAAAGAAAGCTGAGCGGCAGAAGAAGAAAAGAATTGGATTCGCTAAATACTTAAGTTTTTCATTTACTTTTTCAAGTAAAGGAAGGGAAAATGGGAAAAAAAAAACGAAATAATAGTTGATAAGTAAAGGATAACAGACTGGTGGGTATAATACTATCTTCCCAGGTTGTCTATGAAGAAGAATTCTTTTGCTTGTTTTACCCTATCTTTTGATTGGTAACCTCTCGCTTTCATTGATGAGGAACCTGGAATATCTGTAAAGAATTATGAATTTCAAGCTTCAGAGTCATATGATTCCCACATTTCACATGACTAAGATCTATTTTCTCCTTTTCTTGCTCTTTCTCACGTTCGTCTCTCCCATTTCATGCAAGAAAGTATCATTGGGATTATCCTATGAAAGCAATTGCCCTTATAGTGTCCTTTTTGTTGTTGAAGATCTATATAAAATCTTCTATAATGGGCTCATTGATATTGTTGATCTCCATCTGGTTCCTTGGGGTAATGCCAGAATCCTTGACAACAATACCATCCAATGCCAGGTTTTTGGCACAATTTACTTTCATTTTCTCAACCTATAAAATTGTTGATTGTTAGGCAATTGACAGTAAACAGAATTAGCATTCTTGAGTTTTTCGTTGTTGCTTTGTTAGTCACCTAGGAGATTGATACTGAAAGGAGTCAAGTATTCTACAACTGATGCACGTATGTAATTATTTTCTATTTTCTGGTGGTTGCAGCATGGACCATATGAATGCTTACTGAACACCATAGAGGCGTGTGCAATCGATGTGTGGCCAGATGTGGTGAGTCCTTTTTTTTCCTTTGATGCACCTAAATGTATATAATCCAAACCTTATATTGCTTGATTATACCGAGAGCTTTATAACATTAGTTGCTGCTCTGTTTCTGGGGTTTAACCAATTTTGTTCTTCCACCTTTTTGTATTTTGTATGTTTTATCTGTTCTTTTCCATTTTCACTCCGAACTTCATAAATACAGTTCAGTTTGTCCTTGTGACGAGACCGCAGTGAAGATTTATGTCGGATGATGGCATAAATTTGAGGTGTGTTCAGTAGAAAGGGGAGTTCTTACCACTTGAGCTGCATCCTTACCTCAATGAATCTTTCCTTCCAGTATGCCATATACTGGAAGGAAGACCTTTTGGTTATATCCGTGACATGTATACAATGAGAGATTATCATTGCAAACTTTCTAGCTTGTCACTAAATGAACACATGAGCGGTACATATTGAAATAAATTCTAGCTGTGTTTTGCAGTTTTGCTTCGGATTCTTAAGGCTGAAATATGGAGTTTTTGTTTTTCTTGGATTGTTTTCCAATCTCCCCAAATGATGATATGGTTTTAATTAATTTGCTTATATCTGTAACTCGAGCCTTTTATTTTTTTTTTTCTGCAGCATGCACATTTTCCCTTCATCTATTGCGTAGAAAAACTAATATACGATGGGAAGAAAACTGAGTGGGAGACATGCTTTTTGAAGTTGGGCTTGGATGAAAAGCCTGTCACTGATTGCTATGAAAGTGGACGTGGAAAAGAGGTTAGTTTCCTTGGCTATTATATACTACGAATCTTTCGTACAATGCACCTGATATGCAAATGAGAAGCATTTGCGAATAAATCTCTCTAAATCGTACAACCAATGGGGAACCATGTCTGCTACTACATTTCTTGTTGTGTTCCTGTAATAAAAAGTTAAAAACCTGTCCTGTGCAGCTTAATCTAAGAAATGCAGCAGTGACAGGTGACCTGCGACCTCCTCACACATACGTGCCTTGGGTAACTGTGGATGGACAGCCACTTTATGATGTAAGTTTTTTCCTTCAATAGAGTATCATGTAATTTCATCAGTACATTCTCTTTTTTTTTTTTTCTTCTTTCAGAAATGAGTTATCAGCTGTTTATTTAGGGTGTAAAGAATTTTCAGTGTATCGAATACTTCCTGAAGTGTAGCTGGTAGTAACATAGTTCGTGCCTAGCGCACACACTCATAATCCTTCTTGTCTTGTGCTTCTCACCTTTCTCCAACAACACAATTAATCCCTTTCGGTTTGTCCAGATAGCAAGAGTGTAAGGCTGCCTATATTTAGTTGTGGTTACCAACCATGAGCGGAGAAGCTCATACTAGAGCAAACCGAAAGAGGAAAGTTTTCCTTATTTACTGATGAAAATCCATGTGTTTAACTGTTACAGGACTACATAGACTTCATAAGCTTCATCTGCAAGGCTTACAAAGGAACTCCAGTGCCTTCTGCTTGCAGTGGATTGTCTGCAGCTGACATTAGCCAAAAGGGAAGTTTGAACATTTTCACTCCGGTCTGCTATACAGGTGTGACGATTAAGTCGCTATTTTCCGGCATAACAACAGCTGTAGCATCATGGGTGCGGGGTGTTACAGAGGCAGCAGCCTTGGAATAGATCCATGTTGCTCTATATCATGCTCAGGCTGCTACTGTCTAAGAAAAGACACTACTGTAATTAGTCTGTTCATAAGGAGGTTATTCTACTATAAGCTATAGGAAAAATGTTATGCTTTTTCTACATGATTGTAAGGTTCTCGTAATGATCATACGTGGATGATGGATCGCCTGTGAACGACGCAAGTATCCATGGATCCGCGAATAGAAAACTATACCATCTTAAATGTTCTACATGTGTGATTTGAAGGAAAAGCAGTCTTTTGCTTGTAATGATTTCGACTTTGAGTTGACGTTTAAGCGTTATATGATTCAATCTTGAATATGAGAAAGTGCAATGGGGCCAAAGTTGCAGCCAAGATAAATAAAATGGCGAATTCTGTCGTAGATGCTGGTGATGGAACTCAGCAAAACAACTGTTAATAAAGGAAATAAATTTGTAGATACGCGGACAGGGTAGGCATTGCAATTGTCAATGAGCAGGTCAATATTAGGCGCTGCCGGTGGGGCGTTTGCTTAGTTGTTCCGTTCGGGTATAGCCCTAAAAATGTGTTAATATGATGGTGGGCTGAAACATATCCATTTCCCCCATTTATTTTGCTGGGGGTGGAGCTGAAGTGTTGGACGCATTCTTGTCTCTTGTTTTCAGAAAATCCGTTGGTGAAGATTTCCTACACTGAATAAGATCAAAGCACAACCTGTCGATATGTCCGAGTGGTTAAGGAGACAGACTCGAAATCTGTTGGGCTTTGCCTGCGCAGGTTCGAATCCTGCTGTCGACGTAGTTTTCGTTATCTGTCTAATTGCTTTTTCCCCTTCCCACGTGAGGCAATTAATTGCATCGCAATCTCCGGAATATTTCAAATGGGAATGGGTACCGCATTTTTAAGGAGCTTAAACTTGGGCTTCTGATTTCGCGCATTTTACCTGGCCCAATTCCCCGCGTACGCTACCCAGTTCCGCGATTCAAACCTTCAAACTCTTGGCCCCAACAACCGAATTTGTCATCCTTGATTTTCTTCTTTTGGGTTTTGGAAACAAGATTAGATTATCTTGAATTAGTTCATCATATATTCTGCTGCTGTAATTTTTTCTTTTCCCTTATCAATTTCAATAATCTGTCCAGTGCCCTTTCCCTCCAAATTGATAACACAATGGCCAATTTGTTTTTCACGAAACTTTAGGGACTATTTTGGTCCAGCCGCCAAAGTTTGAAACAAGAGAATTGCAATTCTCTCTTTTTCTCTCGTTCCCTACTTTGAGATATGCACATCTAGCTTTAGTTTAAATAACTCAACAGATACGTAAAAGGCACCCCTTCAGAATATATCAAATCTGATAACCACAAAAATAGTAGAATTGATAAATTAAAAAGAAATCTCATTTACTTCAGCTTTCACAAATATTGGGAACTACCATAAGTCACAATAAAATTAACAAGAACAGAGCCCAGTATTCACTATTCAGCTGGTCTAGTCTACGCTTCCCCTTCTACAGCAATAGACTGCTATTACCTTAAGGCGGAGTGAATTAGACGTTAAACAAAAGTATTGATCGAGCCTCAAAAAAGAAAATCCCCATCAACGACCATTTCTCTGCAGCACCCTTTGGCTATGCATTATTATCTTCTAAGTAAGTATATGTGCCACCAGCCGACAATTTAGGGCATCTAGTCTTCATTTTAGAATGATTGGCAGCTGAATAAACAAAACTGTGCTTGTGAATGGGGCAAAAGAATGAGAATTAGTAAACCAAAAAAAATTATAAAACCTAAGTACGTAGACGAGAGCCCTACAAATAAGACAAGGTATACAATGTTTCTTTAAGCGCATGAACGTTGTATTTATGTTGGAGAGGATACCAACATACGTGAGTAGGGCAATCATCTAGAAGAAGATGGCGTCAGCGTCACCACAAATAATTAACTGCTAAAAATAATAATTTAGTACATGCATAATGGAGCACTGATTAAACAAACATATATGCTGCCAGTGCAGGGAGGCAAATGTATCCACGCGATGTCATTTCTTGAAGATTTGTGATGTTATTTTAATGTAGTATGATTTTTAAACAAAAACCAATCAAATTGTTGGGTTGTCTTGCGCAAATAGTGATTAACAAGAAGCGAAAGGATGAGGGATTACCTTACCAATTCTTTCTTTCATCATCAACTGAAAATGTATGAGATGGATATTGCACTTTTGCATTGCAGAAATTTCAAGACATGGTACCGGAGAACAAGTAACTTCAAAACAAAGACAAAACTATATTGAAACTGTATAACATCCTAAAAAAAGGGCCTGATTTGGGTTAGGAGAAGAAAATAGAAAGAATGAGGGGAAATGTTAAAAATTTTTTCGTCTTGGTTAAGAATTTAGGGAAAAAGATGGGATGATTTAGGATATATTATTGTCAACGCCAGTATTTTCTTCTGCTGCATCTACAGAGTTACAGGCTTTAATTTAACCAGTCGTCTCTTTGTTTCTTTCCAGTGCGGAGGGAATTTTTGTACAGTCTGCTGTATTAGCCATCCATCCACCAATCATTCCCGTGCCGTGACTTTTCTGCACCAATCCCAACTGCCAATGAAATGTTACGGTAGGATGCCATTTTTAGCCGAGAAGAAGAACATCCCCAGCCATGTATAAAATCAAGAAATGGTTATTTGCTGCCTACAAGTAAGCGCCGGACTAACGTGATTCCTTTGATGGATGGAGCAGATATACTCTTATTCTATTTCAAGATTTTTTTTGCAGATTTTCATACAAAATTGCTTTCAGAACAGACCATACGTCGATAACACACTGCTTTCAACTACAGACAAGACTACTCGGTGCAGGTTCATTCGCACGCACGCACACACAACACACACTCTCCCTGTTTATTTCTCGCTTGTCAATTGGAGTACGCCACAGGCCCTGGCTGCTCCAGTAACGCCAAATATGCATACCTACGCAGTTTCTTTTTCTTTTTTTTTTTATCACAAAACTGCAAGGAATAATGAAACAATTTGCCAACTTTATCTAAACAAAATTACGACAAAATCAATTCGATAACTCATCAACGAGGTTGCTTGGATAGCAGATCATTTGAAAAAAAGAATTTAAATTATTGCGGTAATACTTTTTGTAATGCGATGTATGTGAGATAAAAAAAATTAAAACTATATTTGTAATACAAGTAAATTTTTTTTTTTTTTTATAAATGATTGACCAACTGACTTACACTGGGTAAGATACTATATACTAGCATAAAGCTTAGTGTAGTTTTCTTTTGACACAAATTGTCTAAAATTTGTATCAAAATGTATTCCGGATACGAAATTATATCAAATTTTATTTTATTTACATCAGAAACACACTTTTACCTCTCTTTTGTTTATGTTCCCAACTGCCTTTTTTATTTTATAATTACTATTTCAAATAATAGCCTAAATGATATTTCAAATAATACTCCAAATAAGAAAAAAAATGTTCAAAACGTCCCTCACGTTTCGCTAAATAAAATTTTACATCCTTTACTTTTAAAAAGGTGACATTTTGCAAAAAAGATTGCCAAATGCACATGATATTTTATTTTCTTGCAAATAATTCAACTCTTTTTTTTTTTTTTTTGCAGCACATAACTCAGTAAAATGGATTCGAGAATTAGATTCTAGTAATTAGTTCCCTAGAGTCCCATGGTCATAGTAGTTAATGGCATTCAGATTGGCTCTATGAGAGTTGAGCAGTGTAATTGTCCGATAATTAATGAGTAATGGCTCTATCAGGCAGGGGAGATAGATGGACCGAACAGCATTGCTCCAGCCGCCTAAAGTATTTTCTATCAAACTTTTATTCCACCTGTCTATGCTGCAACAACCTAAACTATTTGTCCCGGGATTGCTCCTCCTTTTTGCCCTAAATAGATAATCTCAAGGATTTCCGTTCATGAATACGTGCTCGTTTGGCTTGAAGCTTATTTAGAAAAATGACTTTTGTTCTGTTTGGTGTTTTTTTTTTTTTAATGATGTGATGTATGAAAAAATAAAAAAAAAGTGTTTGGAGCGTACATTCAATTCTGTTTTCCTACTTTTGGGAGATACAAATAGAGTGAGTGAAAGAATAACTGTCAATTGGACTCTATTTTTCTCATTTTCATTTTTGCCAAACGTTATTGCAGCGACTTTGAAACACCGCTTGTGAATGGTATAAATGATTGATTCAACCAATTTTAGTATCTTATTTCTTAATATTGGATAGATGCAGCCAAGAACACTTGTGTATTTTCGTATGATCCAATAATTGATGATGAATTGACACAATTAGTAATAGTTTAGGGGACGGAAATGAAACAAGAGCAAACTTTAGGGAGCAAAGTGCATTTTAGCTTCTCAATAAGAGATGAAAGTCAGCTGCCAACAACCAGAAAATAGGAGTGTCTTGGATAACATCTTGCATCAAGGTGTGGGGTAGATCAATTAATTGTGTACAAGATGTTAATTGGAAAAGATTTATCACTCGTTCTGATTTTCTGAACCGGATTCGCAGGATTGTTTGGGAGTGTGATTGGTGGGTCTATATTGGATTGAATTATAAAGATACAATATAATTTAGATTGCACACATAATAAAGTAGACAATGGTAGCAAGGGTTGGCTACTAGTCCTTTTCTTTCTGATGTGGAGGTTTCTCTGAACAAAAGTAGCGTCACTCCATCTCCTTTTTCTATTTCAATCATGCTTTCACCCTATATCCATCGTTTGTTCTTTTAGATTCCCCTTGTATCCTTCTTTCCCACAGCCTCTTATTCTTCTCTCTTTTTTCCTCCCTGTTAGTTTCCGATTGCACTTAATATCACCCAAAGAGATGAGCACTTTTTTTTTTTTCCCCCATCCTTTTCAAACAGATGAGCAATGAAAATTGTCCAAAAAGGAAAGGGGCCGGGGGGAGAGGCAGAATGCAATAGATCCTGACCCATGTAAACCTGCTGTTTCCTCTCATTATCTAGACTCATTAAATTCATTCATGACGAAGGGCCACTTAGGTTTTACAAACGAGACTGCTGATAAGTGTAGGATGAGTTGAACTGTGTCCAGAAACAGTGCAAGAAAGGCAAGACTCGGGATGTTTCTGAACTCTTTGAGATTCCAATAAAATTTTACCAGGGTGAAGGTTCGAACTCGTACCCCAGAAACGCAATCAGCTGGTACAAACATTTCGAGTTAAAAGGACCGAATCCTGACTCTAAAGATGTTGGAAATAAACACTTTACAAGCAAGCAAGCCTTGCCCTCGAGGATCCCTAAGTTTGGATTTTTGAAACACCCAAAGGGGCAAAAATCAAGAACCTAAAACCTGAAAAAGGAAATGTTGGATCGATCAGTAAGTAGGACATAAAGAAGGCACCTGAAAGCTGAAAGTAAAGTGCTCTTATGTATCAAATGCCAGACCCACGTGTGCTTAACTACAAGTAGATTTCATGGCCCTTGGGTGTGGTATCCCAGCATCTGAAGCGTCCAGTTAAATGGGGGACCAAAGAAGAACAGTACATCAAGTAAGTACTAGCACTACCTGGAGCCCGAAGACAGTTTACTCATAGTTATTTGAGTGCTGTTCCCGTCCCTATTGTCATTGTGTTTATATGCACATAGCGCTGTCGCTTCCATTTGAAAACCCTGAAACTAATCTTCTTTATGCAGCGAAGCACAAACATTGGTAGACCCCTGACCAACTAAGAGGAATACAAAACACTCTAACATGGACAGAGAGAAAAACAGAATGAATCATACAAGTATTCTAGTAGTACTAGTGCCTACAGTCCCAGAATAAAATCAAATTCCAAGGCCACTTTAGCAAGTTCAATTCTCTAAGACTTCTGCCAGGAGTAACTTGGGATCAGGATGTTGAGTAGGTACCATTTTCTGTCAATTTTATAGATGGTGTTAAAAATCATGCGGAGTTTTCCTAAAGGGCAAAAAAATAGATTCCTACAAGAATGTGGTAGCATTTGGTCTTGACATGGATTCCTACAAGAATGTGTAATGTTGTGAAATGGCAAAAAATAGAACAGACATTATTGATTTGTAGACATGCATATTTGAACAATTACACATACCTCAATGATGAAAGAAGCCCAACCCCAATCACCACAGGACATCGACCAGTATGAAGAATGCCATAGTTTGTTAGTTATACATTAGACAATAGAAGAAAAAGGATGGAGAAGTACCACTGGTCTATATCCTAGCTCCTTCCGGATATAATTTGTCTTGGTTGCCATGAAAAACAAAAGGGCTATCTATGTACCCAAAACAAAAAGAAACAAATAAATAGGGAAAATCAGCATGACAGACGTAATGCAAGAGGAGAAAGCCGGAAACGAAGTGTTGGCAGCACGAGAATGAAACACTAATTAATATGTATATATATATATATATGCACCTTTATGTTTTGTTTTTTTTGGGCAAAATAATGCATGCGTACTTTAGCTGCCTAGTTCTAAAATTTTAACTTAAAAGCACAATTGATCAAAATAATTTCCACCGACCGACGCTCCTTCTTGAAGTTTTAGTGCAATAAGAAATTCGAGATAGCCCCATAGTCGCAATTAGAAGGCACACAATTAGTCTAGAAAATGGGGGAAATTTTTATATAAAAAAAAAAATTGGAAATGACGTACTGCTGGTAGTAATAAAATTTGCTATACTGTTGTCGTGGTAACAACCACAGTAGTAGGAGTACCTCCAGGCCCGCCACCACTACCACCATCACCTCCTCCTCCTCCTACATCCCCACCGCCACTACTACTAGCTCCAACATCACTCGCAGCCACCGACACAGCGGGCACGGCCATAGCAGCCGGCCTTTTTCGTTTCTTCTTCTCGTAAGGTATCCCTCTAGCCTTGGCCTGGCTTTCCCTTACTTCCCTGAGATAAATCCTAACAGCTCTAGCACCAAAAGGGTTGGATTCGGGTCTTCCACCGTTTTCTTCGTAGGCAGCTCTAAGGCGTCCGATGAGGGCATCAAGACTGCCCCAAGCTTGCTTGAGCGGGCACTGGCATGGGGCTGGTGGATTAGGGTGCCCGAAATAAGGGCACCCGGCCACGTGCACCTTAGTTTTTCCGAACTGATCCAAGTACTTCAAGAACTCGATCACGTTCGCTCCGCTACATCGAATTAGTGTCAGCGGCGGCTTGTGGTTCCTGAGGTACTGCAGGAAAGTGTTCCAATCTCGCCGCTTTTGCGACTCGTAACGACTGGGTGGCGCAGCCGTTGACCCGCCTACACCTTCGGCGCTACCACTCCCGCTGGCTGATGATGGCCCGGCCTCTCCTCCCCCGCTTAAGTCCGGTCCTCCAGACGCTGAATCCATCCACCAAAAAGACCCAGAATCTAAGAAATGATGATCTGTGGCGAAGGCCACCTTAAGATTGCAGGATGATGATGTGGGTAGGCTTTTGAACTCTTCTTGAATTTGATAGAAGGATCATGTGTGGATGATGCATATAGCCCTTCTTTCTTTTTCTATCCGTAGAAGATGCAACAGAAGCGAGTATTTGTTTGGTTTTGCACACACAATAATGTAGAGTGGTGGCAGCGGTGGTGATGGTGAATGTTTCTTGGTTTCCTTCCTATTCCGTGCGTCAAGTATATTAGTAGTACTTGTTTTTCTTGCGTGAGGAATGGAAATTTTCTGTATTTAGAGCTTAGGCTGATGGAGTTTGGAGGGGTCTTTCTTTTCTTAGATAAACAGAAAATTCGTACTTTGTTTTTGACATGTGAGAAGGAGAGCGTTTTCGGGGAAGAAATAAGAGGAGAAAGGGGGCAGAGAAGGGGGGCGGAAGAAGTAAAATGATGGGACGTAAAAAAGGAAATGAATGAATGAGAGAAGTGAATTGGGGAAGTGTGAAAAACTAGTCCTACGAACGAGGAAAGAGTGTAAAAAGGGGGTGAGACTCCTCTGGTCCTCTCCCTTGTCCAAAACCGAGAGAGAGATAGAGAGCTCAGCTTATTAGTTAGGCTGCTGCTACAATGCTATTGACTACAGTTTTGATAGATAGTCTAGAGAGAGAGAGGACTACTGCTTGTGCTGAGAGGGTGTGACTTGTGAGAGAGAGAGAGGCACAGAGAATCCGAAGGGGAAAATGGTAATGCTAGAATTCACGTGGTGGCCCCTCATAGTGGTGACAGGTTTAGTATTCAAACATTGGCGGCCCCTCCACACTCACACACACACAAACCCTCCCCCTCTTCTTGTATTTGCACCCTATCCTACATTACGGTACTAGACTATATACGTCTCATTCGTACTGTTTTCTGTATTTCATTTCTGCGTCACTGTGGGTACACGCAACAGTAAATTCACATCATGGCCCATGTAACAATCGCAAATCCTCAATTCTCCGAACAAACACGTACAAGTTGACTCGACTGATAAGAAGCGGGTCTATGATTTCATTTTGAGAGCATACTTTAACTTTCACAAGACGCACAGCGGTAATCAGAATCGAATCCATTCTAGCACTCTCTATTTTAGAAGGCATTTCATTCCACGGATTGGACTATTATATGGTCAATTCACACCATGATAATTTTGATCGAATTTCAAGAGAGAACTTGTTTAATTATTTTAATGAATTTAAAATTAACTTATTTATGTATCGAGTCAAATTCAAACAAATTTTTATTGAACCGAACTCGATTCGAGCTCGAGTTGCTTTTTTTATTTTTTACCTGTAAATTGTAATTCTGTGTTAATCGAGTGAAACTCCGATCGAACTTCAAAGTTTACCAAACACAAAAAATATTAATCAAATTTAATTTTTTTTTTAGTTATAACCTACAGGTGTTCACATCCGTTTTACGGTTTGTGACTAATCCTGTTCGAACCGGTCCCTTGTAGGGGGAAGCTTTCCCAACGTTGTTTTTAATTCAAATTTAATTTGATTAGTTAGCAAATCAAATTCGAACAAGTTTTTACTGAACCGTATTCAATTCAAATATCGAATAGATTAATTCATGTTTTAACTATAAATATACTTGGAACGTCTTTGATGAATTTAAAGTTTAATCTAAATTTACAAAATAAATTTGCACGTCATTGGGAGCCCTAAATTAAATTGGCTACCTTTTCATTTCGTTCAACTGAGAGACGGTATTTGTTGTTGTATGTAGAAAGTTTACAAGGTCAATTTTAAACCATTGTAACCATTAATATTCGTGTGCATCTAAACGAATGATGTTCATTCATGTACATCTAAATGGATGATGTTAAGATTCCTTTAGGAAAACTTATAAATCAATAAACTAGAAAAGGCAAAAACAAAAAGCCCTCAGAGTATCTAGATACTCAAATATGTCTATCATCTGATAGTTCAAAAGGAAGTAACCATTGATTTGTTAGAAACTTTCTTTTCTCCTAATTTATTGCTACTCAAACATTGACTTGAGAGAGAGATATTACCTAATTGAACTTTAAAAGTTCAAGGAACTATTTTTCAAATTCTTGCAAGCTACATTCATTTTTATATTAAGCTACATACCATGCTGTTGGCCCCGTACTTGTCAAAAGTTTAATGTAATGTATCTACTTGTCAAAAAAAAAGTCTACCGGTTAAGTTATTATCAGTTTTCAAGCTAATGATGATATTGCATATTCGAAACGACAAGAATCTTACACACTTAAAGGGTGAAAGGTACTGTCAAAAAACAAAGTCGATTTTTTTACCCAAAAATAGGAGAATTAAAAAAGAAGAAGAAGACTCAATAGTGAATTTTCACTTACCCTCTTCATACTTAGATAGATTTAAATCATTATCTCTGAGAATGGGGAAAAAAAATTAACCAACCACTATGGTAGAATGAAAGTTGAGAGATACTGTCCCATGGAGTGTATAATGTCTGTCATTTTGGATTACCAGAACTTTCAGAACAAAATGTTGATTTTAAGAATGTAAATGAAATCCTACGCATATGTCGCGCAGCTCATTTTAAATTGACCCTTAAATTAATCCTGCTGAATCAATGGCAAGGTGATCAGTATTATATCTTGTACGGCTTCCATAGCTGTGCTTGGATTGGAGCTTATACGGAATGGTTTAATGTCCTGCATGGGAGAAGTTGGATTCCTGGATTTGGATGGATGGCTGGCGGGATGCGAATAAGTGTGCGATGGTGTCTCATAATTGGATAAAGTTTGCTAGCATACTTCTGCCAAATGCAATTCTAGTCAAAGATTTCCGAGTGCCCGATTTTAATGCGCTACATTGCTGTCCACCAAATTTAAGAGGAATATATTGTGGATCCAAAGCATTTCTATGGACCATCTTACACTCAACTTTTTCTTCCCCCAAACAAAAAAGAATAAATAAACCAATAGCCGTTTAGGCTCGCGGCTATCACTAAAGATTTTAAATTTTTGTGGGGGTGGGAGATCAAGAATTCAAACATTGTTCCCATCACTTGTCACAATATGTGGTTTACTTAAATTCATACAGGTAATCCGATGGTGGTTCAATTCCTGTGTCGGTTGCCCCATAGATCCAACTAGACCTTCCCTCTTATATTATATTAGAGTAAGAGTAGGTGTAATATAGATAAATGACGAATGACAAAAAAAAGGGGTTATTATCACTTTATTCTTTTAAACTATATCACTACTATAAATTTACCCAATAACGTTATCTTTTGGTTACTTTACCTCCATAAATAATTCAACTCAATATATTAAGAAATATTGGACAAAAATATTCTTTTATTCTATAGCATTACTACATTATTATTATCATTTTATCCCTTTAAATTATAGTGATATAATCACTTTAATCTCTAACATTATTTTCTAGACATTTCACCTCATCATTAATCTAACTAGTATGGTAAAAAAAAATTAAATGTATTTACCCTTTTTTATATATAATGAAAAATAAAAAGGTTGGAATGGTTAGTCTTCTTTTTTTTACTTTAAGAGATCCAAAAACATAAAAATAAAAGGAATTTTTTCAAATTTTTTTTCACATATATTAACACTAGGAAATGAAAAAGAGATATGAAAGAAGGAGATAAAAAATTAGAATTTACAAAGAAAGAAAATAAAGAAAAGTCTAACATTATCGAATTACTTAAGATTGTTGGGATTCGGATTGGAATTGAGTGGTAAACAGAAAAATAAAATAATTTTAATATAATAAAAATATTAAATTCTTTCTTATTTGTATTTTAAAAAAAAAGAATTGAGCTCTCTTTCTCTCTCTCTTTCTTTCCCTCTCCACCTTCCCATCTTTATATTTTTTCAATATTAATAAGATTGTCAAAAAAAAAGAGTTTAATACTTTGATTTTTTTTTCTTAATACTAAAAAGGAGAAGAGACACTCTAAATTTTCTATTATTTTTATTATACAAAGAGGTGGGTACTTTTTTCTAAAATTTTTTAACTTGCTAAATTGGTTTAATGGTGGGATAAATTATTTAAAAAATAACTCTATGGGATAAATTGATAATGAGATTGTAGTCTATGCGGGTAACGTGATAATAATTTTAAGGGCTAAACATGTCTTTTCATTATAATTAACAAATTTCGTTAAGTTTGACCGTTAGTGTTAGAGGTAAAGTGACTAAAATATAACGTTAAGGGAAAAATTAATAGTGATACTAAACATTAAAGGGTAAAGTGATAATAATCTATAAAAAGGAATAAATAAATAAAACTAACTCAGCCTTTTCTTCTTCCCTGTTTCTTTTTTTTAAAAAAAAATTTGCTTTGGTGTCAGGACCAAATTACATTTGTGTTTGAATAAGATATTATTTAAAATATTATTAAGAATAATTATTGTAGCACTTTTTATGATATAATATGTGTGTGATAAAAAAAATGTAATTGAGAAGACAAAAATGTCCGTTAGGAAATGTATTTGTGATGCAAGTAAATCATTTTTTGATAAATAATTCCTATCCAAATTTATCCTCCACTGACTCCACCCTCTCGAAACATTTTTTCTGCACTAATCTTGCATCATTCGAAGGATATTTGGTACAATTTTTTTCCCTTAAAAATCTACCACTTGTCCTTTTAGAGTGATAAACTGATAATTAAATTAGACACCATATGAGTTTGTTGTTGAAGATAAATTGTCTGGTTTTGCAAGAGCTCACAAGAGCTTGGACGTCATTTAGGTTGGACGAGGCAACTGAAGTTTGAGTGAGAGCGCCTCAAAATATGAAATAAAATTAAATTTGAGGGGACATACGCGCCCGCATATATATATATATATATAAGGGCATTTTCCTTTCGATTTGTTTATTGTATGTGCATTGGCTTGAACTGCTAGTGCCTGATCCACTTACGTGGGGAGCAAGAGATGGGATGACCCGCTACAATGGAAGGCAGACGGGTAAAAAGCTACGGGAGCCATTGGAAACAATAACAGGGAAGACTACATTCAAGGATTGTTGGCAATGATCGGAGTCGTTTCAATTGTTAGGAGAAATTTTTTAAAACTTTTTTTCGTTGTCAGATTTAAAATTGAACTTTTATTTTTGACAATTGAGGGTAGAAGGATTTGGAGACGGGGGAGTGTGTTTAAAAAAAAAAAAAGAATGTTGGCATTTGGGAACAATTCCGAACTTGATTGATAGACATGACCCATTGAGTACAGAACTGATGCGTTTGAGGAAGTATGATTATATATGCTCTACTACTACTACTACTTCATGGATATTCATCCATCGTCCCAAAATAGAATCATGTGAATGTTGGCCCTAATCCATCAATGGAAATGCCCACGTAATAGATAATGCTTACGAGTACACTTGATAGAAATTTTATTTTATTTTATTTTTTATTGAGAAAGGAAAAAAAAAAAGAGAAGCAGAAGAGGAGATGATTGGGTGTATATCAACCTGTTGGCACCTGGATATTATACGGTAGGCATTTCCTTAGCCTTCAATAACAGAAATTCCAAAAAGAAAAGAAAGAGAGAATCAAATCTATCAATTTGCGAATTGCAAAATTTTAAAAAAAAACTTTCGTTAGAATCAAATCTTGTGCAAAAATTTATTTTAGTGGCCCTCTAATTGTTACAGGTTCCATATCTGATTTGCTTTCACTTTTTTGTTTTTTTTCATGATCAAGATTCGCCATTAAGCAAGGCATGCTTTATTTGTAGTATTTCTTCTTCCCTCCTGTAGAAGTGGATGCTATAATTTCCTTACTTTAGTGTTTTCTTCGAGAGCGGTGAAATTTGAGGTCTAAATGAATTGGGAGCAACGCCAGTGGACTTGACCGCTTTCAATTCAATTCGTGGGCCGTCTAGCAGCAATCGTACGCTGGTGATACGGTCACAGTGACAGAAACTTACCTGAGGCTCAGAATTTTATGCGCCAAGCAGCGTGCAAATTTTACTGCAGCGTTACAGAGCTTCGAGTGCGGTGAAATCTGCATTAATTAACTACTTGATTGATCATTATAGACAATTGACAGACCCCGGGGTTTGTTTGTTTGGTTTGGATAGAGTATTATTTGAAATAATTACTGTATTTTTTTTGTGACGTGATGTATGTGAGATAAAAAGATAATTGAAAATATAAAAAGGTGAGTTGGAAAATGTATTTATGATACAAGCAAAATATTATTTGAGATATTTGTGCTATCCAAACACTCCCTTAAATAATTAGCGAGATTTTAAAAAATTTTAAATCTTTTATCAAATCTATGGATCCAAACACAGCATTAAAAGAACTTTAAATGGGAGAGACTTGATGCCCATTAAAGAGCTTGAGACGTATTATTTAATACCAGATGTTTTTTCTTGAAACGAACATCAGAGAACCATGCTCCAGTAGCCATATCCTTTTTTTTTGGATAATGGAGAAAAGTCAAAGGCCATAAACAACACATGATTCATAATCAAGAAGAAAATTCGAACCTAGGTTTCCTCGTATCAATAAGAATTATTCACGAACGGACAGAGTAATATGCGATTTAAAGAAAAAATGATCCTGCAAAAATGGGATAAAATAAGCTTAAAAGGTAATATGAAACTTTTTTTTTTTTTTACACTTTCTCTTAGTGATTTACTAAAATGAATCCTACCAAAGATTAAATCTTCTGCTGCTAAACAAATATACGACGAGTAGTTGATGCAGGAGATCGGAGGAGAGACCGTACAAAATCCCAGACCGTCGTCGCAAACAAACAAGCAGTACAGTATACAGGTTCTTGATTTCTGCCACTGTCCCTTCCTCAATCAATGATAAAAAAAATTGCAATGGCTTCCAAGGAAACGGGCAGGTGACCATAAAGTTGCTCTCTCTCTCCTCTTTCTTGAATGGGTGAAAAAAGTTCTGGGAGCAACCCCTTGCGGGGGGGGGGGGGGAGTGGGGTCAGAGGAGCAGTGTCGCCCAATGAAATTTTTGCAGTGGGATTCGAAATGTCAGCACTCAGCACTCACTGACTTGAATGAGTGAAGGAGAAAATATTTAATAAAAGATGGACAAAGTAACGGGTGGGCAGTGACTATCGGGGGATGAGGCTTTTCGTGTGAATCTTATTATAACCTCTGCCCCCCAAATTCATTCGTCCATCTCAGGCCTACACTCTCTTCAATTATTTCCCACAAAAGGGAATACGATGAGGAATGCCTGTGTCCTCTACCGCCTTCTTTCTTACAGAACCACCGTTGTCGGGTACTCTTATTAGGATTGTCACACTGCTCGCAGCTAATCTTGAATTACTTGCAACAACTGGCAGTACAATATCAGTGGTGTATCTCCTCTTCTTTTTTCTTTTTTTTTTTTTGAAAAGGTATCTCCTTCTTAATTGGTTTCGAGATTCAAACTCTTTTGACGCGGAGTACTTGTAATTGCTCAAGTGATGCCCTGATGTAGATTGTACGTGTTACAAATGTTGCCTTATTTCCAAGTCTATGAATAGTACAATCATACAAGCTAATTTGCGATTAGTTCAGTCAAATGCCCAATTCCAGCTGGAGTTTGATTGAAATCAAACTACTCAGTCCTCCTCGAGTTGATTTCAAACATCAAAATACTTGGCTCGAAAACAAAGTATGTCAAGCTTTTAGTGCTTTTTGTTTCATTTTTTTTAATAACAAGTAATTATCTAAATCTTCATTAGTCATCCACTCAATTTGAGCTCACTTTGCTTTCTCAAACGAGTTCAAGCTCGTTAAAATTCAGTCGAGTCGATCTCAATCGTCGAGTCCAAACTCAAGCAAATATTTTTGGAGTCGAGCTCCAATATGCTAGTATTTCACTTGACTCGATTCGTTGTCACGTCTAGTCTAATTACACGATCCAAAAGTCTTTATGCCTGTCCGTACTCGGAGAGTTACTAGAAATCCATATATACTAGATTCATGCAACTATACTCTTTGTGCATCAATGCATGTAGATACATGTGCAAAGAGATGCATAGATTACATTACTGTCACAAAAATAATTATTAGAGCCTATAACTGAGCAACAACAGTAGTGCGAGGCAAGCATAAATAGAGACGGCTTTGGAAGATAATTGTGCTTATTACGCCTATGGGGCAATTTACCGGTAGTTAATTTAATGGGCTTTTGCCATATGTTACTGACACAAGCCAAAATCCATTATTCATGCAAGCTGAGCTTGCCAAATAGGATACGATATTCGATAAAAACGACCATGAAGGATGGCACCCTCTCAAAAAAAAAAAAAAGAGGAAATAATTTTTTCAAACACTACACAAACACCGTCATTATGGAGTTTTCTCAAGCATGCATTGGTCTAGTTATAAATTTCTAATACGGAACAAGGCAAATCCGATCCTGCCGTTTGTTCCACCGCAGTTCTAATCATTTCACCTTTTTATATCATTACAGCTTGCTAATGATAAGCTTTGAGCCATCCAATTATGATCAAATCCAACTAATGTTTTCGCTAAAAAGATACACGAGTACTTTAATACTACAATAATTATGGGTTACTTACAATTGACTGTGTCATAAAGATTGGGATGGTGGCTTCATCGTACAAAAAAAAAAAAAAATTTTTTTTTGAAAGCAAAAGAAAGCGTATGAAATGCCTCTTCTCCCATAATTCTTCCCCGAATCGCAAAATGGAGACGACGGAGGCGTCAATTCCATAATCCCCACATAATCATTATTCTTCAAATGATAATTAAATACATTATTCGTACATTTGAGATACGTTTATGCCCGCCACCCCACCACGAATGATTCCTTTTGATTATCCATCCAATTAAGCACTTCCACTCTATCGCACCAAATTAGGCCCTATTGGGCGGTACATCCTATCCTAAGGAAGCACGTAACGTGTACCACTATTCTTCTTCACCGTAATGATTATCAATTTCATACACTAATTCTATTCCACAAATCCCACATTCATTGATTAACAGCACTAATTTTATACTGAGAGGTGAAATACGTTCATTAAATGTAGTGTTACTATTATATATTTATATATACATACACATATACACACACTAATATGTGTGTATACACCATGAGGGACACGTATATGCGCATGCGTTCATTATACGTGTACCTTTCTTTTTTCTGTTGTTCTTTTTCTTTTTTATCAATCAATGGTTTGTCTTTTGAAAAATTATCAAGATTATTATAGTCATTGTTTATCATCAAGAGAGGTAAGTGTAATATTGAAAATCTCAGAAAGTTCAGTAAAATTATCAAAATTTCAGGGGAGGTTTCTGTAATTATCCCTATCATATATACACACGCACATATACATGTGTGTATACACCATGAGGGATGCCTATTGTATGAAAATTAAAACAAGCGGTTTTTTTTTTTGTAGCACCATGCATGCGTGCCAAAAGAAAGACATAACACTGCAGTGGAAGTAGATTATTTAAAAAATATATATTGTAATATTTTTTTGAAATATATATATATATTTTAAAAAATACTATAACACATTTTGAGATATTATCACGGCTTAATTAAGCTCGTACCCTTTAAAAGAATCATCCAATTATATGTACAACCGTCTACCGTAAAAAGAATCGATCCTTTTTCTGCAAAAGAAAAGATCAATGAAACACTCTGCCATTGATTTGAGTGACAAAAGTTCCTTGCGCCGATGACTTCACTTTCAATAGCTAGCCTTATTATCAATCGCCTAAATATGGTAATTAATGGTTTGCGCAAAAGAACCGCTTATTGCAACTAGCAGACGATGGTGGAAGAAGAGTGTTCTCACGTCAAATGAAAAAGGTAGTGTGAGTATGATTAGACGTGTAGATTACGAGTCTTGCAGGAATAGGAGAATTGGGACTTTGGCATTATTCATGAAATGACTTTTCAGCTGTGCCTGTGGCTCCATGACCAATTGAGCAACAGCAGGCTATGGCCTATGGACTGTGTCTTCTAGTCAGTTGGGACAATGGGTATTTGAGAAAAGAATGTGGCCTTAGTGAAAATCAAGATCCATAAAAACTCTCATTACATATTATATATACACACGTCATTTTCTATTTAATACCTCCCACCCACCACTCATGTTTGGTGTTCCCATTTTTATGTTGGGTCTATATCCCTCTGATGGTGACCCGAAAACCATGAAAGCTTAATAGACTACTGGATTAGGCCCCCCCCCCAAACAAATTCCCAAGAAAGAGAGAGCGAAAGGGAATTATTTTTGAAAATAAGATGATATTTTGCTCTCCGGATGCATAAGACTAATGTTATGTTCGAGTGCAATTTTGGGAGTATATTCAACGTCTGTTTAAGAAAATTGCAGGCTCTTGAGTTTGTGATACCTTAAGCGCCTAATACAACTTTGAATTGGGCGTCCGTGGATTTTATCCTTTACTGGTACTTTCAAAGTTGAAAGGACAAATAAAATGGAAAATGCGAAGAAGTATTTTCTCTTTTTTTTTCTTTTCTCTTAATAAATACTGGGACGGAAAATGGTATAGAAAGTGGGACAAAAGATCTTTGCCCTTTATGAGGTGAAAGAATTCTACTTGGAAATTTTGAAGGTCTTTAGAAATTATAATTTCATTAGTATGTTTTTGGTCAACTTTGAAAAGTAAAATCGTCTTGCATTGTGATGCTTATTTAATTGGTGTAATCAATTCAAAATTTCACACAAATTTTATGAAAATTCCAATAAGATAGCACTGCCATTATTCTTATTGTACATCTAACTTTTAGAATTTTACAATCAGATCAAGAACTTCTTCAATAGCATTAAATACATGAAAACTTAAAGGTCTAATCTCCCGTATGCTGACAGTGTATACATTGTGATGATTGGATGAATGTTACGTATGCTAAATTTGAATTTCAAATCTCAACTTCATTTATATGATATACAAGATTTACTCAAATTTAATTACATGCACAACATATAATCATATATGCATTCCTGCCGCCCCCGGGGGGTGAATGGGTGGGAATTGGTGGGTTTTTAGGCGTCGAACAAAAGCTTTTAAGCTTTTCGCCTTGGGCCCATTAAGGGCCGGAGGGCCCTTAGTAGTCCTCTTTCAGTAGAGATATTCTGATCGTTCCTCGCCTCGATCAGTAGATGCTGACATTTTGTTTGGATAGAGCCCAATTGACGCACCAATTAAAGTTCCTTCGCTTCGTGACACTATTGGCATAGAGAGGCATCATACTCCATATAGGACGCGTTCGTACTTCAAGAAACCATCCTAAGAGACCTCGAAAAGTCAATCTCGAAGAAGGGAAAGTTATAGTGCTATACAGAACTCGAATTTCAAAATTTTCCTTTTTTTATTATTTTTTTTTATGGAGGAAAGGCATAGGATTTATAATTGGGAAAGGAAGAAGGAAGGGGATTTATGTCCAAATCTTTAATTTTTAGAGTTTCAATTTTGACCACCTCACCAGCGCTTACTCGACAAAATTCAAATGATCGATAGATTTTCTTCTACCCAGAGCAAAAATTATAAAGATTAAAAAAAAGCTTGATTATTCACCACTATAACTATTCCGTTTCATTCCGCTACGTGGTTCTTAATGAATCATTTAACAGAAGCAATAATCTTTCGCCGGAAATATCACACCTTCCAGTGAAGTCAGATCAATGAAAGTGAAATGTTTTGGCTGGTAGCTTGCATGTCCCATGAATTGGGGGAGGTTTTCAGATTTTAATCAAAGTAGACAAGTAACCCACGGGGATACGTAGTTGGTGTACATGTCGGCCGGATTCTGATGAGTACGTACTCTATCTTACCGATGAGCATGTCCAAATTTGTCAGTCACCGTTGATCCTCTCTCTAGCATTCTTATATGTACACACTCATCCATATCCAAAGAAGGCAATTCTTTTGAACCAATAGGGGAGCATTTGGAAGCTGTTGATACCTACACACTGTTCAACTACACCCATAATTGACCATCACTCCTCCTCCTATATTCAATCTTGTAGTGAGCCTTGAGATCTGAAGAATCATGCATTGATAACGCACCAAAAGAATGCGAAATTTCAATTACTACGCACCAAGGCTGCTATTTCCTTGTTTTTTCTTGTTAGAAGCTTTCACCAAGTCTTCAACTCGAGGGATTTGGTTAAAACATCTCTCCTCACATTTTCTTTATATTTTTGAAATTACCTATCATAACATTTAGAATGAATATAAATACATGCACGGCACCAAAGAATGGTATTTACATGGTACCGAAGAATACTATCAAGGTGGAATCTGCAGTTACATATCAGTCACAAGATGCAACGGCTAGTGCGACCCTGAGATTATTAGAGGTGCCACATAAATACATCCGATAGGTTTCTATCTCCTGTGGATATCCCCCAGCATAGCTGCCAGCATAATAACCTCCGCTAACATGATCACGCTTGGAAAATATTATTTCCCTCAAAATTGGTTCATGGCCATTGAGCAGATTTCCCAGGCTTAATACCTTCCTCCAAGACTGATTGGCAGTTGGCGGAGTAAACATGCTTGCGACCACTTCCTTCTCCCGTGCCATTATTTGTTGCTTCTTAGTGAACTCCTGCGACTACATGATGGCAAAATTCAGGATCAGAGATGATGGATAGCATAAAGTAGGAGATAAAGGTAAGGGAAAAAGTAGGAAGGAAGAGGAGCTATAAAGGTTAGTGGGTGTTAGCGCCAGCATTGTGGTAATGCAACTAAGAAAGTTTGATACTACCAAGGACTGCACAAAGGCCAATTTGATGGGGCAAATAAGCATAGCTAAGAATCGTTAACTAAAATCTCATATTCACGAGTAATAGAAGAAGAGAAATAATAAAGGCATATGACCTGAGAGAAGCAATTGCAGTAGTAAATTTTATTCCAAAGACTTGTCTTAGAATTAAACCTGTTTAAAAAGCTTGTGTGAGAAAAGAGAGGCTCCAAAGAAATTTACCTTGTCTATATCATGGCTCCCAGAACCCGTTCCCATTTTTGGCAGGTAAAAGTTGTGGAAGTCACTGAAAATTGCTTCCGATAGCCGTGGTGCTTGTAAGAACTTACGATGAAGTGAAGCTGCTACGGTCAGTAACTTCTCAACGTGTTCAAAAATGACACATAGCCGTGTCAGGTCTTCAATAATCTCACTGTCAACAGATAAGCTATTTCCTGCAATAAGTAATGTTAGGACATAGGCTTTGCACATATCAAATTTACTAAAAACAGGCATAGACTTTGCACAGAAACAACCATACTCTGCAAAGATTTCAATGTAGAAGCCATGGTAAGGTAAAGTTGCCCTAATTTGGATGTCATCAGCTTTAAGCCCCCAAATGCAGTCCGATTTAGTGTGTCAGCTGCTGCTCTAAAAGCAGTACAAACCATTTGTTCCAGTAATTGATGTGGACGCATGGTCTCCAGATAATGAAGAACCTGAGTTCAAGAAAGATGATAGCTTCTCAACAATTAAAGAAATCCTCAACAAATAAAAAAATCACGTTGTCTCAGGAAAGGAGCATCCAAAAAATACAATGCTCTCTCTCATGTTCTGTTGACAAAGAAACAGTTGAGCATCATGATCCTACACCACGAGGTGAAACAAGGAAATTTTCTGTTCTTGTGACAGTCGCACTTGTTCTTTAAAATGGTAACAGCCTCTTGTTTTAGACAAATCTGACTGGTGAAGTGCTAGATGCTTAGGTAAACAAAGAAAACAACTTTCTTGGAGGAGTTACAGGACCTTGGCTTCAAGAGAATCTCCTTATTCACAGAAACCTTTCTTTTTCACATAATGATTGCATTTCCAAATAAAACTATGCAAGAGATAACTGCCTTAACTCTATATTATCCTAGTTGCACTGACATGTGGAAATTAAAAAAACCGTACAAGCTGAATTGGAGCTCTTGTAGCATAGACAAATATGAACACTACCCAGTAAATGTTGCTTCCAATTGACCAGGCATACAACCAATCATCATGAAATTGCATCATTGAGATTTACGAAATTGAAAAATCAGCTGGGTTCCAGCAAGTCAGAGATGATCAGACTAGTCCACAGAGCAGAAATGTAGTTTTAACACATGCTACATGCATGGAGTATGACATCTGATCATTAATTCAAAGATACCTTTTCCCCTTCTCTGTTTGGATCCAGAAGCGGCTTTTGCTTAAAAGCGGGCAATGAAGGGGCTTCATTCCAAATCTTTCGCCATGAACTCCCGTGGTCAGACATTCTCTCTGAAAGTCTTCCTCTAGGAGGCCACTCATTCTTTGAAACTTCACCTGCTTTAGCTTGAGAAACTGCAAGCTCCCCATTATTATCATTTTCCCAATCTCTAGGTGAATGCCATCGGATGAAATCTTCAAAGACAGCATCAGGATTTGCAGCTTTAAATGCTGACATGTCTGGTTCAGATTGTAGAAAGAAATCAACTCAGAAAGTATAAATCCACAAGATGTACCATGACTTCCAAACTATACAGCAGACTCCAAGAATAAGTCATCTAACTTGGCCATTCGTCTCTCACCATGACTGTAATTTTCATTGCTTCTGATAATGTTCAAGAGTAAGTTACCATTCTGAAGCTATTCAAAAGATCAATTAATTACAGCATGACGAGAAGACATGCCATTTGCTAAAATACTTTAGAAAGAACAAGGATATGAACTTCTTTGCCAACGAGATGTTACTCAAACACCCAGGACAAAACCATTTAAGAATAGCCTCATAGCACCAAATTGTGTGAAGAATGATAACATATAGCACTGGTTGAATGGTAAAATAATGATGAAACACCAACTTTAAATATTCACATGCTGATCCAGAAATTTCAGAATCACACAGTGGAAGAGATATAAAGTGCGGTTAACATCACACAGCAGCAATGTATGTACAGGATTATTCCAGCAAATAGAAGCTTATGTTTGTTGTTTTTAAAACAAACCACAACTTGAAAAGAGAACTCGAAGATTGAGATGACATTCTAACAAGATATCAACTATTCTTTCAGCATTTAAAGTTCCAAAATGCCTCCAAAAATTTTACAACCCACCAAAAGCCAAAATCCTATAGCCACATCACTATATGGAAACACCTAAATGCTTCATAATTCTTTTTACTGTTCATCCTTTTTCCTGCTAGTGAAAAATAACCTTGTTTTTCCAAGTGATTGAGAAAATTACCATCTCTCCAAATTCTCTTTATTGAGATGCAAAACAATTTGACCAACTGAAGTCCTCAGAAAGCAGAATGAAACTATAGTGTCTTTATTACCTGAAGACAAGATTTCCTTCTCCAGTTGAGCAGAAAAGCTCTGTAATCAAAACGCAACAATGATTTGTTATACAAATATTTTTTTCTAATTTTACACATTCTTAACCATGCAACAAGAACTTAAGCATATTATAAAAGATGATGTAATTGAATATGAAATAAAGTTTCAGAACTACACAAAATTAGCATAAAAGAAACAAGGTTATCGGTGACTTGTTCAACAAAAGTAGAATTGCTTAAAAATCGTCATCGAAGTATATTATTAGGATCTGTAAGTATCAATATTTTCTAAGACATATCAAGTGATACCATTTACAATATATTATTATCAGCCACAAAATATTGAACATTAGGCAAACAGACTTATTTAGCTTGATATTATTCATGACAGGTAAGACACTGTATATTCAGTTGGAATTTGATTTTCCCCCCTTTCTTCTGTTTAAAAAAAGTACATGGACATATCAATTCATAAGAGGACTTCCAGGTACCTATCATCTGTAATCTGTGCCTACAGACAAAGTCAAAAGAGGACAAAGTATCCAAACAACAAATAATAAATGCCATAAGTGTTACCTATCTACTGAAAGTAGAATTCCTTTTTCATCCCCATAATGCTAATGATATTTCAAGTTCACACAGAAATTCCATCTCATGCAAGTGCGAGGATAGTTTGAGGAAACAAAGTTCTAAATAAGAGAATTTCAAGCTTACAAATGAATCGCCAAATGCTTCAACTGCTTTGAGTCGTTCTTCATGCATGTCTTCTGTCATAAGAGGTGGATCCTATGATAGCTTCAGCATTAGTATCTACAAGAGAGAAGATGGAAAGTGAAATGCAAATAGGACAAAGAAAACCACTTAAATCAAATAAACCTGGGTGAAGGGAGCATGCATTTGCTGGCATGAATTCAAAAGCATCGTGGACCCCACAACGCCAGCTGATCCCATCCTGATGTATTCTGACAACTTTGTGTCAGTAGGGCTTGCAAAATTCTGTTGCTCAGAATTGGACAAAGATGTAGCAACTCCATGGCTTCCCAAATCATTTCTAGCTGTTAGGCTGCACGATAATTATGAATTACTGGATTAAACTCAGGTGCTGCAAGCAGATCTAAGTGCTGCAAGTATCAGCATCAAAGTTAATCTAAGCTGCATGTGTTGAAAAAGTCGGATCAATTACTCTTTTTCTCACTCTTCAGACAGTATATACATATATTTTTTTTACTTCTATTGAAAGAGTGAAAGGGAGCTGAGCAAGCCAAGCAAACAAAAGTGCTATTAAACAATGGAACGGTAAAAGGGAACACCAAAACCAAGGAAACTAAATTGAAAATGCAGAACAACCATAACTAAACATGACGAGGCGTAACTTATACAAGACTAACACCATATTAGACTGACTAGACAACTTAAAATGTAGTTGCTCTGAGAGACCATTACAGCTAAATCTACGATTCACTTTCATTTGCCAAAAGTAGGACCTAAGACTATATTCATACAGAAGGGCAAACTTTTTAGACTAGTCATCATACTTTATTGGCTCAGCAACCAAAAGAATGAAACATTATCTCTCCTTTGACATATATCTAGCATTTCTTCAAGTCAATGATGTCTAGCATCATATTGATTGAGGGAAATAAACCCAAAACATCAATACAAGAAAGATCTAGAACCTCAAGATTGACAAGCATTTAACAATCTTAAAGACCATAGTGTACAACAAATTTTATGATATCTAGCTCCCTTGCCTATAGTGCAACAATTTCAAAACTATGATTGATGAGTAAGCATGACATTCCTTTCAATTCTTAAACTAATATTCAAAAAGATAGTTGTTAATGCTCTCTATGACACCCTTACTTTACCTACTAACTCATATTTAAGTCAGCACGCCATTACATCCATTTTACTATGTGCTTATTTGATAATGGATCTATAATCTATGAAACTAAGGAAATGACCAATGTTCCGTTAGCAAGGTAAGACTTGATCTCAACAGTTTCTTGCAGACAAGGGAATGCTATCAGGACACTAATAACTTTGAAATACCAGGAGCTTCATGTAGCATGTTTGACTTCTCATCTAATTATATTAGATAAAATATGCATTCCTCATAAAGAGCACATATTGAAAAGTAGAATAAAAATGCTTCGCACATATGGAAATTGTAACACACCAGAATTTAAGTCTACTTCCATCATCATAAGCATCAATTTAAAAAAATGGCAAATTTACCATGTAACCCAGGGAAAAAAACCCAGCATCCCTAGTGTGTGTCTTTGGCATAACAACAATACCTTACAACAGAATCATTACAAGACTACAGCAATATTTTTCGTTTTGTTTCTTTTTAAAAGGAAAAGTATGATGATGAGCAAAATAATCAAGTATAATAGTTCTAGCAATGGTGAAAAAATGACAAAATTATAAGTAAATGTCCGAAGAACTCTAGTCCTCAACAAGGTTGTCAGCTGGGAAGCCATTAAGATAGGAGTTCCCACTTGGTTTTACCTGTCACGTTCTCCGCTAGAATCCTCTGTCACTTCAAGTAAAGAAGATGACTGTTTAGTAATCTGAGCTTTGCCCTGCATTTCCGTCAGAAAAGAAAGTTAAGAAGCTTGAAGCGGGGTTGCTTTAAAGATGTCAAATGCTTTAGAAATCATGATAAAAAGAAAAAAATTAGGGAAACAAGGGAATCGTTGTACCTCAATGTAAGGAGAAGTTTTCTTGTCCCCAACATCTGGATGTTCTTTGTTCTCTTGATGCTTCTTCTCAATGCATATTGCAAGCTAATATCATGATTAACAATTTAGTAAGATGATTCAGCAAGGTCTGTTTAGATTATGAAAGGAAGGAGAAAATAAATCCACATGCACTTCACTGTCTCAGAGATCCTTAGTACAATATTACACTGAAGAAGACAATGCTACCATGGTTGCCTATTGGAGGATTAAAATGGAAACAAATTCAAATGGTTATCAAAACCAATCAGATTATAGGGGAAATGATTGGCTATTCCTTATCTGTTTGTAAAGCATCTAAATTAATCGAACCAACCATGTGTAACTTCTGGTAGATCAAACAGGTAGACAGATCAACTGTGCCATTGGTTGGCATTCGTGGCAGTGGCTGTGACTCTTCCCAACACCAACGAATTTCTCGAACAAACTCAATCCAGAGTACAGCAATGGCTAATAGTAAAAACCATCAAAGTACAGTGAAGAAAGAGAGTTAAGATGGAAAGGAATAGAGGAAGACGACAACAACATTTGAAAAGGTTTCATCTTAAATGAACTAATGTGAACACATTATACCACGTATATTGCAGTTGCCAAACCAGAGGGCATGTAAACAAAATTGTGCAAAAATAGATTCAAGGGGGGCTCCTTTAATAGCCCGAGAGTTCTTATTCTCAGCATCAGCAAAATCAAGTTTTACTTCTGCATCTGCACAATGAACAATACAACATAGATATTATAGAAACCTTTAAGTGCATATGCAGACAAATTTAAAGATAAAATTCACACTAGAATAAGCAAAAAATCTACAAACATATAATGGAAGTTCATTAAACTCCACTGGATGCATATAAAAATGAGACCCGCCAAAATGACAGCAAGTTGTCTTGTTACCCCAGCTTTCTAAGACTAAAGAGAAAAGAAAGAAAAGGTGGATAAAGTCCCTTGTCAAAGACTATAAAATGTAACTTAAATTGTCAAAAAATGGAGTTGAACAATTTTCTTGATTGTTGCTAACCTTGGCCTTCCCAGCCGTTATAGTTAAAAATCATACTTCTCTTCGCTAGCATTCAATTGTTTTTCGCAACATGAATATTTCATATTCAGATAGTGGTTAACCAGTCGAAGGATTTATCTCTCAAAAACAATTAAATGTAAAATGAGACAAACCCCATTACCCATTCCTTTTACATGGCTTCACCTCCAACAACTAAATGTAAAATAAAATTGTTTAGCAATCTCTCAAAGGATATATTAAATGAGAGATAGAGAGATAACCATGAAGACCTCAACATAGCGAGTTACCAAAAAAAGCAAGTCAGATTTTGTTAGATCCACCTTAGAATAGCTGTCCCACAAAAATGCTGATAAAGGCTGGCAAAAAGACAAAAATACATACCCTCATGAAAGAGCTCTTTGAGCACACGATCAAGAACTGTGGGCGGAGGTATAACAGCTGAAGACTTCATATTGTCAGAGCCTGAATTTTCAACTGCTAAAAAGTGAAAAAAGAAATTAACTGTATATCTTCAACATTGTCCAGCAAAGTACAGAAAGAAATATGTAAAACATATGTAAATTCAGATGTAAGACATAAATCAATTCCTCCTTCAACATAACTAACAACAGCATATAAGTTTTTGAGACCTGAAACAAAATCCTCCATAAATTGAGCCCCCAAGGACGAATCCAATGCGTTAACCAGTAGGCGCAATTGTGAAGCAAATCCTATGGTGCTTCCATCCGAACTCTCTCTGCAGAACATATATTTGTTGATAACAAGGTTTTAAGTCAAACTTTAATCCATATCAGTAAAATTTTAATTTCAATGTAGTAGAGTAGCAGAAAAAAGATGATATTGAACCTTTTAAAAGAGACAAATAGAAAGAAGTCCTGTACACTAAACCTAAAATTGTGAAGGGTTCTAATAAGTCTGAGTTAAAAATGAACCAAAATGTTGCAAATGTCATCTATTGTGTAAGTTCTTACAGGTGAGGAGACAAATTTGGAAATATGAACCATTTGTTAGCTTCAAGAGGTGAAGCGTTTTCCAGTTCAGCCATATCTAGAGAAGTATCAACTGTTCTCTCAGACCATATAGTAAGGAGCTCCAGTCCTGTGCACCAAGCAAACTCAGCTTAAATGAGAAAACTAGCTAGAGCAAAAAAGAAAGAAAACTATTCTCTTATGATTTCAGCTCCATATTTTTATTGGAGATTCCCATCATCGTGAGAAACACAATAACAGTCAAACAATTACTGCAATCACCTACCAAGCGTCCTGGGCCACAAGACAATTGCACATTGCATTCATTTGATCACATAGCAAGTAAATCTGACAGTAGCTGGTAAATATTGACTTGGTTTAGAGTAATTAAATATTCTCAACTTTTTAGCACGACAGGCTAAAAATAGTAACAAAATTAAATAAATATTCATAATAGAAGGTTCACCTTTTACAGGATCTTCTGCAGAATACCACTCACTCCAAGGACAATCATCATCCCACTGTATTTTGTTATGAGTCTCAAATTCAGAATGCCCGCCAGATTCCAGGAATTCAGATTCCTGCTGTACTTCAGGGTCATCATCAGTGGGAAGGGTTCTGTAGGTTAGCTTCATCCTAAAATGGACTTTGAAAAGATGCATTGACAAGTCCACAGTTGAATACGCCTTCAGGATGGAGAACACATGGTATAATAGGTTAAACATCCAAAAACTGATGCTGGAACGTAAGCTTTTGCTAAACACATTAAAAAACAAATGATGCCAATACAGATGATGAAGTCTAAACAGAAAAGGAAGATAGCAAACTGCGAGAGAGAGAGAGAGAGATGAAGAAGATGATCAAAGGAAACTTTTGGAATTTATATGGCAGGTGTGTAGAAAGAGGTGGCTCTCTTAGAAGTAAAAATGACGCGTCATGCAACAAAAAATAATATCAAACAATTTGCATGACAAATTTTTGAACAATTTCTTCTTTCTATACAGGAATAGAGAAAGAATAGTAAAAAGAAGATTACAGCCAACGGATCAAAGACAATGAACCATGTATGCCCTTGGGCTGCAACTTCTTAATAAAGCAATAGAAGAACTAACTTCTCATATTAGAAAATACCAGCATAACATCTGACCATAGAAAAACTTACAAATTTAGAAACAAAAAGTTCGTACAAACCCTCCAAATGCATAAGCTTTATTGGGACTTGGCTACCAATGCGGTCTGCCTCAAATCTTCTAGTAAAAATGGTTCCCATATTCTGAATTCCAATGTAAGCTCTACGAGAAGGATCATGTACAGGAACAAATGCTGGCCACAAGCTGCATACAATTAAGGCAACTGCAACTTTAATGTAGAGTCTTATATCAAGCCTTTTACATTATGTTCCTTAATTTGGTTAGCATATGACCAACCATTAAATGCCAACATCAGTGAAACAAACATTAAAAAAAGAAAAGGAAAAAATCATCAACAAACTGAGGAAAGGAATCTTGTACAGGAGGTCAGCAACTAGATTTTATACCAGGACACCAGCTTGGAGCCTTCTTAAGATTACAGAGGAATATTGCACTATTCTTTTTCAAAGACATTCTTGCACTTGCTGTAGTAATCCACGTCAAAAATATCAGATACTGCATCAAGGAGAATCCTATGCTTAAATTGATTCCTATCTCCAAATTGATAAAGCCAACTAATCTTGCTCTGCTTTAACTGTAAATTTTTCCAATTTTGTGCAATTTTAAGCTACAAAAAGTTCATGTGATGGATGGTAGCTTGTCTTATTGGTAATGTTCAAGCAAGTCCTTTACTACTTTTCCACTAAATCTGACAGCCTACTACAAAGAACAAAGTCAACTACAAGCATAGTCCCAAAACTAGCTCTTCAGTGGCAGTACTTCAACTAAGTCAAAAGAGCAATTTGAAGCTTTAAGGTCCATCTATCCTTAGGTCACAGAATAGTTGTTTTTTTAACCATAATTCTTAGATATGTATGGTTACCCAATTCCAATATTTTCTATAAAGCTTGCATGAGGATTACCCCTTTATCATGTCAGATTATTTCAACAACAACATTCAGATGTAAGCCAAAAAAGCAGGAAAGACTCCATAACATTGTTCATAATAGTCATAGAAGACAAATAATTTTACAGGAAAGACACCTGGAAGAGTTTGACATAGCTATTGAAACTGCACTTAAGAGCTTGCTAGCCTCTGGTGCATCAAGAACTACACCACTAGCACTTTGAGGAGCAATCACCTGTAGAAAACACAGGGTCAAATGTGAAGCACTTATGTTTAGAGGAAAAAACCAGCAGTTTAGAAACATTGCTGGGGGAGAGAGAGAGAGAGAGAGAGAGACCAGAAAGTCTTTCACCCCAAAAGATTGCTGCAGATCATGCGATGTAGAAATCCAGTCTGCAACTTTTCCTGAAATAATTCCAACTTTAGGAAAAGCTCGAAACAGGTTTTGCTCATGAGCTGAAACTAAACTTCATGGGAAAGTCATAATTCTTACCATCATTAAAGGTTTCAAAATAGTATTCCATGCTGTAGTTCTTCATAGCATATTTCAACTCTGATCTGACCTTATATATGTTCTTGGAGAAATCCAAACAAACTGCATCTTTTTCCTATTATTGAAAGGCAAGAGAAATGGAGGTCCAAAATTATAATGCAATCAGAAAGCCCCTAAATTTGTAATTGAAAAGGATCACATGATTGAATTTAAAAAATGAAAAAGTTTCTATTAGTCATTCTGCAGATAAAGACAGATAAACAAAAATTAGACTGTACCAGCAGAGAGAAAACACTTCCTGAGAACCAAAAACTACTTGTTTCCTAACTCGGACATGGTAACAAGCAAATTAGTAAAAGGATGATTGTTGTAAGTTGAATTGTCCCAAAACATTTAAAATAAACAAAAGGAGACAATAAAAAGAGATTTTCTTTGAGCCTGCAGTATCTTCTTTGAGAATGTGATTTTGCAGCCTAACTCTCTGTCTTGAATAGTTTCCAATGTTTAGCTGATAAATGATAGTTGATCCTCAATATGACAAACATGAGAAATCTCAGTTGATTTGATGATCATGACTAAATTACATCCATGTAATTCATGGGAACAGCTTTGTCAAAAAGGTGATAAGAATCATACCACCAAATTTTTGGGTCCAGTAGCCAACCATTGCCGACATACAGCCTCTATTTCAGATATAAACCTGCAACGTTTACCCAAAATTAGTCTAAAACACATCATTTCCAACACATAATTTAAGCTCCAGATAAATGTAAGCAACGAGCAAGATATTAAATTAACAAGAGTTGAAGCAGGTGAAGAGTCGATCACCAATAGCTGATAAAGGCTACCTTTCCCACGAGGAGGCTAGAGTAAAGTCATCAAAATGCTCAATCTGCAGAAATTTAACCAAAGAAAAGTATATATCTCTCTAGCTCAGGGATTCAACAAAATGGGGAAAAAAAATTCATAAACGGGCAATGCCTGTAAAGAAGTAATTCATTCTCAGTGTATAGGAAGAAAATTGGTAGTTTAAGTTCAGTTGTGCTCAATAGGAATATCGGCAGCCACTAATACTTCAATTTCACAAAATCACCAAAAAAAAAAAAAAATATATATATATATATATATACTGCACTACTACATTAAGTAGCAAATTTAACCGTTTGGTTTAATGGTAAGAAAGAATAGATAAAGAAAGACAGAAAGAAGTGCCTCTTCTTCTTGATCATCGTCATCTTGAATACTGCTCTGACTGTTACTTGTCGACGCCATTGATACGCCTAAGAACGTCAGCTACTGAGGCAGGAAACACCTGAATTCCAGAGATACACCAGTCTGAAATTTTCAATCTGTTCAATATCCAAACTTTGGATATCTTGAAACCAAGAGAAGAGAAAAAAATAAGGGTGGGGGGATCTAAAGAGCGCAATGGAGGAGGAACAGTCGGCAGGAGGAAATATGAACCGCACCTGAGATTAAACGCATCAGAGATCTATTTCGGATGAACCTTTTTTCACTCGGACGATGAAAGAGAAAAGAAATTAAAACGACGGCGTTTATATTTTCGAGGCGTTGATCGTACGCGGCTGGGTGTAGAATAGACGGGACCTTTTGCGCCACATCATATTTTGAAGTCAAGAATTGTAACTCCCACCCTCGTTCGTTGTAAATCTTGATCGTCTACTTCCCCCGATTTTTGTTCTTTCCCAAAAGAGATGTTTGTGTAATTCTGCACATTGCTGTAGGCGATCCGCGCTTCCTAACCTGGTTTAATGGTTGCTCTTGGAGCACGCTTAAGTTTATTCCAGATTTTTCCGGTCCCTTCCTTCCAAAAAATTAATTTCGTCTATTGTCGTTTTTGACTCCATGGCTAAGAAGACCTTCTTAGAGTCTCTCGTACGCTGAGCTAGAGGTTCCAAAAATTACAAAAAAAAAAAAAGGAAAAGGTATTGTGCTGACTTTGTTTAAAAAATTTAGAAATTGCAATAGCGCTCTTGTGCTCTAACATGCCAGCACTATTTTATAAGTTGTCAATTTGAGAAAGCATTACACTTCTTTTGTTGCCCTCGCTTATAGCATATCAACAGTAGTATTTTAGTTATCAACTACTTAGTCAATTCTCGTGTAAAGTGTCCTACATTTTGATCATATTATTTGGGTGACCAAAACTTTCCTACAAAAATTGCTAAAATTGTAAGACAACAAAAAAAATTGGGTTTTAGCGTCTAAAACATAAGAATCACGATTGTATTTATCTTTATTACAATCTTGCTTCCTTTGAAATGACGGTTGTAGTGGTGATCTTATTGGAACAACGCTCGACTCCTTATGTAAATTTTATTAATAAATGAAATATTTAAGAGTGACTAAATCAATATTGACTCATCAACTCTTTGAATCGTCAAATTAAATACGATTCAAGAATCATTAAGTTTGTAGGTTCAACTTATAATAAAATTAGAAATCTCCATTTAGCAAATGTTCATTTTTTGTTATGCGATGTTCGTTCATAATTCAATTTAATAAACTCATAACCTCCAATTGAACTCGACTTTTGCCAAATGTCCATTCTAGCTTGATTCATACTAAAAAATCCCATATTGAGTTCCACCAAAAAGAAAATAACAACAAATCTAAGCATAATTTAATATGATTAAGATCATTTTTTTAGAAAAAGGATTGAATTAGATGGTAGGATAGGATTTAAAAAAAAAAAACGGAAGCAGCTCGTTTGTCCTTTGCGCCTTTGCATGAGGAAGATTTTGGGGCCATTAGTGGACAATATAAGTCATCAAGGCTTCGAGACTCTATCCAGCTTCCACCGATCTAGCGCAAGTATCGGTGGGCTGGATCTTCATCTTCCAACCCGACGGATCAACAGCTAGAACGAGGTGGGCCCGCAATGCAAGTTTTAAAGAAAACCAATGGACCCACTTTCGTAAAACTGCCCCATTCTCCAACGACATCGCATAAAATGCTTCTCAAATCTCACACACACATCAATACGAATCATGATGATGATCCCAAAGCATCTCGCGGCCTCCATCATCACACACGTATTCACACACTCCTCGTGGTCCTTCAGCGCTCTCTCAATTACTGAAACAACCCACACCCGGCCCCTCTTCCCGGGCCCCAAACCGCCTTCTTTTCATTCTCCATTTATACTTGCATGTCAGGCGACGGCAAACGGTACAGAACCATGAAAGCTGAAACTAAGCAACGTTAGTCAGCCATTGCTAGCTAGCTGAAATTAATCAAAACTTTAAACATGGCTGCAGCTTTAGAGTGCTGGTCGAGCCGAGCCAGCACGGACGAGGACATGGTGGAGCAAGTAGTCTTAATGAAAACGCACCACCGATCCGAAGCTTCACCGGAGACCGCAAATTCCGCCACTACAACTAGTGATGGTATTAAAGAATCCTCCGCAATGCAGAAGCGGCTGCAGAGGCTAAGCCGCAACGTGTCTGAAGCCATTGCCTCGCTGAAGAATTCCCTCAACCTCGACTCTGCCCGCCAGCCCGCGTTTTCAGCACAATCGGGTGGACCCGAAAGCTGCCGAAAACAGATTTGGGCAAATGTTGTGCGAAGCTTAACTCAAGTTTATCCATGTAGTGAGCTCCCACAAAAGCTCGTTAACAATATTCGCAAACATTACGATTCTTTACCGATAAGGTACACCAAGCTCAACCAATTCTTATATTACTACTTGTTTTCAAGTTTCTTGGGGAAAACATGCTTGTTTTCCCGAGTTCGTACTCTGAATATCTAAGTCATTTGGATGTCCTGTCTCACATCACATGTTTGGAATTTATGCGATAATTCAAATTAGTACCACATAGACGGAGTTTCCGAGCTATAATTGCAGAACATCGATCACTCATTGCTTTTGGGATTTTGATTGGGTCCTTTCTTTTTTTTTTTTTTTTTTTGGTTCTTCTGATTAATCGTGTCATTTTGACATTTAGCTATGCACAAGCTGGATTCGAGATGAAGGATGTATTTCTGCATATGAAATTGATTGAGCAAGCGATAAAGGAGGACCATCCAGCGATAACGATACAAGAAGTGTCTGTTAACGAAGTTAGTGGTTCAGTTGTATTTAAGCTGATATTTGCTTCTAAATCTTCAATTTCATGGCCAGCAATGTCAGGGGCGCTTGATAATGCTTCAATTTGTTGCAAGAAAGTTCAGATATTTGAGAGGAAGGATTTCACTTTGGGAATTGTTATACTTTTGGTTCATTCTGGGCTACAAAAGTTGTTCAAAACGCGGATAGAAAATGCACTCAAATTGTCTCTAAAGAAAGCTAAAGGTACTACCATGAAGCTCCCATTTAGGCTTTGCGGCAGTCAGAAGGAGAATACTGGATGTAGAGAGTTCGGAGAGATGGATGAAGATAACCGGGAGCAGGATCATAGAAATGGAATTGAAAGTTCAAGCCCTGAGATTCAGTTGAAAATGCCTTTACCAAATAGTTCTATCATGGTTTCAGTTGATGAGTGGCAGACTTTGAGAGCAGGTGGGAATGAGATTGGGAAGTGGCTGCTGAACACGGATGGTCTTGAGTTTACCGATCAGATTGGGCCTAATTCGTTTAAGGGGGTTTACAAGGGGAAAAGGGTGGGAGTTGAGAGGCTGAAGGGGTGCGACAAGGGGACTGCAGCTGACTTTGAGCTTAGGGAAGATTTATTGGAGTTGATGACATGTGGGCACAAGAAAATTTTGCAATTTTATGGCGTTTGTATTCATGAAAATCATGGCTTATGTGTTGTGACTAGACTAACGGAAGGTGGCTCAGTTCATGATTTGATTCTGAAGAAAAAGAGACTTCAAATTAAAGAACTTACTAGGATTGCTGCTGATGTAGGGGAAGCGATCAAGTTTATGAATGATCATGGTGTAGCATATAGAGACCTTAATACACAAAGGATTCTGATTGATAAACAGGGAAATGCTTGCTTGGGAGACATGGGAATAGTTACAGTCTGCAGGAGTGGTGGTGAACCTATGGAGTATGAAACTGATGGCTATAGGTGGCTAGCTCCTGAGGTTGGTTGATCACATCCTCTTTCCATGTCACTTAAATTTTACTCCTTTGTTCATTCGCAGAGTAGATGATTAAATCTCTCATCTCATGTAGCATTTTAAGGCTAATTGAATTTGTACGAGATGCAGATCTCCTACAAATTATGGTTTTTCAACTTCTGTATTATCATTAGATATATGTAAAATTAAAGGATAGGAGTATAATAATGGTGCATTTACAATAATTTAGAATTTTGTTGGATGTGCTTCTCATGATATGCTGTTTCTTCGATATTTTATGCCAATAATTAGGAGCATCATCGGGAGCATGCGTAACTTGTCTTCATAATTATTTTGCTTCACACCTAAAAATATTATTTGGCTTCATAGCTTTACCTTGGACAGGATATCTATAGTGCTCTACTGAGAACAAAAAGGTTTCTTTAATCTAGCTTTATTTCCACTTTCATTAGTTGTGGAGGCTGTGTGGTTGGCCAAAAGCTTCCTTGGCTCCTCATAGTCATAGTATTGGATGCTTTTCATCCACATTAACCTTCTACAAATGAATGTTATCCCTTATTATTGGGAGGGAGAAAAGGAATGTTATACCCAGAAGTTCTCATTTTTTCTGTATTCAACTATTGAAGGATTTATATCACGTGATGGTTTTAAATTGAAGTAAACTTTGCTGAAGTTGTCTGCCACTCTTCCTTGATATGGACTTTACCAAGGAAAATTGCACAAAGAGAAGACAAAAACGACCAAACCTAGTAATCATAAACAAACTTTTATTAGTTCTTTACCCCACACCAAACCTTGATGGATTAGAAAGGCTTTCATTTTCAGTGATTTTATATGTGATGCAAATACGAAAGTCAATTCAAGATTATGATGTTTCCTAACATTATGTTTTTTTTTGCTTTTTTTTTTTTGGGTGTCTTGATAGATCATTGCAGGTGACCCTGAGTGTGTTACTGAGACATGGATGAGTAATGTGTATAGCTTTGGCATGGTTATATGGGAAATGGTTAGTGGTGAGATGGCATATTCCGCTTATTCACCGGTTCAAGCTGCTGTTGGAATAGCTGCCTGTGGGCTTAGACCTGATATCCCAAAAGACTGCCCCCCAATCCTACGCACTCTGATGACCAAGTGTTGGAACAATTGCCCTTCCAAGCGTCCTCATTTCTCTGAAATTTTATCAACATTAATTCATGCATCCTGTTAACAACTGTGATAACAATGAATGTTCTTCATCAAAAAATGATATAGCCATCCTAGTGTACTTTACTTCTACAAGATATCTTACAGGAGTATATGCTGAGATGCCTGATAGATATACTAGAGAAATCGCATTTTAGGTTCCAATTATAAGAAGTTATTAATATAGAACTCGAATCCTCATGTTGGACGCTTCATTTTAGGATACGTATTATTCTTTTCTAATAACATTTCTTGGTTTGGGGAGGCTAGCTAGAGGATGAAAAATGTTGTTGTTGTTGGTTCGCTCAACTAGGAACGCAAACGAGTCGAATCGAGTCGAGTTTTGACCTAATCAATTTAAGTTTTAACTTAGTTTTATGAAACTTGAACTCAAACTCGAGATCGACAAATTCAAAATTTAAAGCTCGACCTTGAGCTTAAAAAAATAATTATTTTATTTTTAAAAAATAAATAAAATAATTATTTTTTTAACAAATAATAAAATATTATAGATATATATGTAATTTTATTATTAAAATAAAAAATAATATATGTGTGTATATATATATATATAAAATATCGAACCGACTCGCGTGTTAACGAATTGAATATTTTTAAGCTTGAATTCAACTTAGTCAACTTGAACTTGAGTCGAGTGCGATGTTGATCGAGCTCGGGAGCGGTTCGATCCGTTTGCAGCCCTACGTTCAACAATGTCATGTATTCTCCAACCTACCATAGCTGTCTAGGATGCGCAGCAATTAACCCCTGCTAGAAACGGAAGTTTAATTTGGACGGCTGATAGCACATGACTAACCTAATCTATCAGGGTGCACGTGCTATGGTTCTTGCACTGATTATTTGAAAAGGCCAATATGCCCATGTACAATCGTCTTCTTGACTCATGTTTTCCTTCCTGCAATTGTAGCTTTTGATAGGTTAACTGGACCAAAGTACAGTGGATTGAGTTGGAAGCAGCTTTGAACTTTGTATATCCAATGGAGTTTATACCAGATGCTATTTGACAGTTGAAGATAGTAGTCAAACTTTGAAGAAGAATTTTGATTTTGCATGAGTTGCATTATCGGAACCGTTTTTCCTTTAATCGGTAGATTTGGATTAGATGGAACTCGGGAAGCGACTCTTCATACGCAGTTCATTTGTTAAAATCCAAAATCATTTTAGTATTCGATCAAAAAATGCTCTAATGGAATTGAAAAAGCAAGTGCTCTAATCAAAATAAGAAAGATCTTGTGCCTGGCGACTAGCTTGATATCGGGAGTTTGTGTTTCGTGCTGATTAAACAACTTCAGTTTGCTAGATTTTTAGTTTGTCTCTACTCATAAGAAAAAAAAATTTGATGGAATTTTTCTTTTGATCATTTAATGACACTATTTGCCGTGTAAAAAAGAAACAAAGACGCGATAAAAGGGAAGTTGCTCAATTCCAGAGTTTGTGTACCAATACCAATGACTCGTACACAAACGCACAGAAAATGCACACTGATTTAGACATGCATCCCGCAAAATGGGTGTCTGGGGATTTTTGGGAGTTTGGACCGCTGATCCAAGAACCAATACAGGGGCTTTAAGCCTGTCGTCCCACATGACAAAGTTTTACCCCCAGCTTCAAAAGCTTGTGGTCATGCAGTAGACAAACATATTTTCCATTCTTAACTTTCAATTAATTAAAAAAAAAAAGAAGAGAGAGTGGGTATTTCTACGAAAATGTTGCAAATGTTTGTTGAACCACTTGTTGGGTCGATGTCAGAAATTAGCAATATGACTACCCCAAAAAAAAAGATATATATATATAGACACACACACAGTAGAATCGACAAACTTGGAAGATCCTTTGCCAGAAACTTCGTTGCTCATGTTGTGGCCCATATCGGTTCAAAGACAAACCCAAACAACATTTTGTGGCCCATTCTATAGTTTCACGTCGACCTAAGATTAGTCATCAGTCATCGCAACTAAAACGTAAATGTCGGTTTGGATTACTCTTTTAAAAAGTTTTTGGATGAAAAAATAATTGTTCTGTGGCGAGTGATTTGATGTATGTATAATAAAAATGTACTTCAAAAATATATTCGTAGAAAACTACCGTCCAAACAACAAGTCATAGCTAAGTGAAGAATTTGTAAAATTTAGTTTGTTTGTCAAATTTGGAATTTCAAAGGTGCTACAAGTCTTTCCATTGGTAAATGCCAAACCTCGTAAATTTTTCGTGTAATTGATTGCAAGGGGCATAGTTTGATCTAACTCTTCGAGCCCTTCCCATCAATAATTACAAGTGGAGGATATTTATTTAACTTCTATCGTCCTTGAGCAGCAAAGGGTGGAATGGACATTTCACCAAATAAGTCCAAGCAACGTAACAAGTAAACTAAATACGAATCGCTCAAAATACTATTGGATGTGAATATGTGTATTTAATAGAAATAACCATATTCCAATAACTTCATTTCTATACTTTCCCGGTTAGTGTCATTAATTTCATGGGACATTTATGGCAACAACAACATAATTTATTATTTACACAATTTTATCTGTTTGCATCATAAATATATTTTATAAATATTTTTTTATTTTATATATATATATATACATATTACATAAAAAAATATTACAAAATTTTTTTTAAAAAATATCTGAAATAATTTGCTGTCAAAACACACATGCCCACAGTCTCTCTCACGACAATAGCGATCCACTCAATGCATTATGCATCCCAAAAAAAGCGGAAAAAAGGGGGAAAATCACTAAAAGAATGCAAAAACGACGTAGTACCACCGTTTAACAAATCCCCGACGACGCCGAATCAGCACGTACGCAAAACGGACGCAACAGCGCCTCCTTCCGCGTTTTTGTCAGTACTGACCTTTATCTTTCCCCGTCTCCTTTCTCCTTCTGTCATCTCTCTCTCTCTGAAACTGAAACAGACATCAAATGATGAAAGAAGCATGTACCCAAACTCTCCTCAGAATAGGGCCGTTTGGCTTGGCACCTGTCCCCTGCCCCAAACCCTAGGGGGGGCTAACGCAAATCCTTAAATACCCTTCCTCCCTCCCTTCTTTCACTACCCCCTTCAGGAAAATTCTTCTCCCAAGTTACTAGTTCCATATTCCATAACCAATCCCCCACTACCAACACCACTTTCTCTCACTACTAATCCTCATTTCTCCGCTACTTTCTCTCTCTAAAAACTTTCACTAGCAGAGATTCCATTCTTTACCTCTCCGCAGCTCCAATCTGGTACGGCATCCCTCTTTCTTCACTCCATTATGCTTTGATTACATTGATTAAGCTTCTTTTCTTCGTAGTTTCTACTTGGAATCTACCAAAAGATGGCACTATTTACCAGGCTAGGGTTAGGGTTCATCGTCGGTGTTGTTTCACCTGTTTTTATTGGAATTTTTCTTTCTAAATCCTCCGATCTTGCTTTTTTACCTGTTTCTTTGACGATAATTATATTGATTGTTGTTTTGATGGGGAATTGTGGAGCGTTCAGCAGCTTGTTGCACTATATGCTTCCTAGAAAGAGAACTGTTGAAGGCGAGGCAGTTGACGGAGGCGACGACAAAATTGATTTTGGTAGCAGTAGCAGTTGCGATAGGGAGAGCGTTCTCAAGAAGCTTCGGATCGAAGGTTCGGTTTCTTCCACGTCGACCGAGAAGACCACTACCAGCGGCGGCGAAGTAAAAATTAGCGGCTCCGGTGCTGATTTAGGGAGTTCCAGTAACGGTAAGGACAGCGGTGAACGGTCACTGACTGAGATGGCCTTTGATGACGGTAATCCGCATGATATTGATGAGGATCTCCACAGCCGGCAGCTTGCCGTGTATGGTCGCGAGACCATGCGGCGGCTTTTCGCCTCGAATGTTCTTGTCTCCGGGATGCAAGGCCTCGGTGCTGAAATTGGTAAGGACTATTTTCTCCACTCTGGAATGTTCTGAAATGTCCTGGAATGGGTCCAGTTGTTAATATTAGATCTTTTAATGGTCTTCTGATTAATGTTATTATTTATTTATTTATTTTTTGCGACTCTATTGTATGGTGTTGGATTAAAGTCAAAAGCCTGTGAGTTTGAGCACGGTTTGTTACCTCTTGTGTATCTATCAATTTATTTCTCTGCTGTTGCTTTACTGCTTTCCCCTTCCATGTGATATGTTCAGTGTGCATTATAAGTGGGCGATAACATTATGTAGCTAAACCAATGATTCAGAATACTTAAGATCTGTTATGGATGAAATTTATATTATTGGAGATGTGGTTAAGAATTTTTACATTGAGTTGTTCTATTATAAACTTTCAAGTCTTCTTCAATTGTTATTACACAAATACTATTGGGACATGCAATTGACTGACCACAGTTGGTCCTTTAAGGTGTTAGGAGTTAAACCTTTGGTTAACTAGCTGACATGTAAATCAGAATTGATATTATCTAGTCAAATTTGCCAGCCTTTTGAGACTTTCTTTTGGTTAGGTTTTGTTCTGATTGTTTCATGACTGTACTTGCATAGTTATTTTTGGGAGAAGACCTGGCTATTCATCTGCACTCTGAGTTCATAGATAATGTCGGGTAACAGTTCTACTTTTTGCATTATCAAAAAAGGAAAGTTAATGATTCTACTCTAATAAACTGCAGCAAAGAACCTTATACTTGCTGGTGTGAAGTCTGTGACGTTACATGATGAAGGATCAGTGGATTTGTGGGATCTGTCCAGCAATTTTGTTTTTACAGAGAATGATATCGGTAAAAACAGGGCACTTGCTTCTGTTCAAAAGCTACAGGAGCTTAACAATGCTGTAGTAGTTACGGCTCTTTCAACTCAATTGACTAAAGAACAACTTTCTGATTTCCAGGTACTTGTTCTGTTTTTACTTGTCAGCTACTTCATCCGTATTTATATCGAAGTAACAGGTTTATTAATATTAATTTTAATGACAAGCCAGTGGATTGCTTTTTTTAGAATGAGACAACCATTCTGCTACTTTTATTTGGTTAGATCAATTTTTTCCATTTTTCAGGTGCCCCTATCTCTCAATATTTTTTTTGGTTTACATGCTTTGTTTGTGCACAGGAAATATATTGGTAGAATTAAATAATTTGGTCTCTGAAGGATATCAACACTCAATGTTTCGTTAATAACTACCCCATGTGCTTGTTAGTTTTGGTAGAGATATCCATCTTTAAAGCATGTTGTCTTCTTGTTATGTGTTGTGTGATGGGCAGTTGTGCTGTCTGAGGTTCTTGTATTGCCTTGCATGGCATTGTGGACTGTCTATCAGTCCCAATTTTTTTTTTCTGTTGTCATTTAAGTACATGAGCATTACATTAATCCTGAGTATAAATTGGGATTACTGTTGCAACATATAGGTGTCTGCTATATCTTACTGCACTTTTTGCATATGACATGCATTACTATATTGTGCTCATGATCCCCCGTTTATCTCTTGCTCAGAGCATTGCTGTCCGCTGATGTAAAGATGTGATTGGTTTAGGACCATTTAACTAGTGCTACATAGGTGGTCTAACAGGACATAATTGCATATGCCTTTCAGCTGATTAGATTAGCACAGTATTTGAGTTGTGATTGGTGTTCAATTCATGATATTTCTGTAGGTAACTTGCTTATCTTTTGCTAGGTTTTATGGATTTTGGGTTGGTGATTTCTTTTTTAGATACTTATACATCTTATGTCATACAGAGCTGAAGTGGTCTTTCCTGGTGGAGTTGTTTTGTTCATGAATTTTTTGAATTCTTAAGCTGATTTTTCTGTTGGTCCATACATTGACCATACGTTGACACATTCTGCGGTAGTTTTTATTTTCTATTGTTATTATTATTATAGATTTTTTAGAATCATTCAGATACTTGTTATTTGACATTGAAGTGACCATTTATGTATATGACTGGCACAGGCTGTAGTTTTTACTGATATCAGCTTAGACAAGGCAATTGAATTCAATGATTTTTGTCACAACCATCAACCTCCTATTGCTTTTATAAAGACTGAAGTGCGAGGCCTTTTTGGCAATGTGTTCTGTGATTTTGGCCCTGAGTTCACTGTGGTTGATGTTGATGGTGAGGAGCCTCATACTGGTATTATTGCCTCTATCAGCAATGATAATCCAGCTATGGTGTCATGTGTGGACGATGAAAGGCTTGAGTTTCAGGATGGGGATCTTGTTGTGTTCTCAGAAATTAAAGGCATGACAGAACTTAATGATGGAAAGCCAAGAAAGATAAAAAGTACAAGGCCTTATTCATTCATCCTTGAGGAGGATACTACTAATTTTGGTCCATATGAGAGAGGTGGCATTGTAACTCAGGTGAAGCAACCCAAGATTTTGAACTTCAAACCACTGAGAGAAGCACTAAAAGATCCTGGTGATTTTCTTCTTAGTGATTTCTCCAAGTTTGATCGCCCGCCTCTTCTGCATTTGGCCTTTATAGCACTAGACAAGTTTATGGCTGGGCATGGACGCCTCCCTGTTGCAGGTTCAGAGGAGGATGCTAATAAGCTTATATCTATTGCCAGAGACTTAAATGAAGCACTAGGGGATGGGAAACTGGAAGATATCAACCCAAAACTTTTGCAGCATTTTGCCTTTGGTGCCCGGGCTGTTCTGAATCCCATGGCTGCCATGTTTGGTGGTATTGTTGGTCAGGAGGTTGTCAAGGCATGCTCTGGAAAGTTTCATCCTCTTTTGCAGGTAATGTAATTTGTATTTGTTAATTCATGTCCTCTTACTGGATAATTTTGTAAGGGTCTTGTATTTCTATGATCAATCTTTAACATGAGCACCTGCAAATCTCTTCTTTCCTTTTTTTTTTTCCAATTCTTGCTCCTCTTTTTTTTTTTTGGTGAACAAGTCAACGTTCTAAACCTCGTTCATTATGAGCTAATGGACACTTTATCCTTTTGTTGATTCAGTTCTTCTACTTTGACTCTGTTGAGTCTCTTCCCACTGAGCCATTGGAAGCTAGTGATTTCAAGCCATTGAACACTCGTTATGATGCCCAGATTTCAGTTTTTGGTGCTAAACTCCAGAAAAAGCTAGAAGATGCTAAAGTTTTTGTTGTAGGTTCTGGTGCACTGGGTTGTGAATTCCTCAAGAATTTGGCTCTAATGGGAGTTTCTTGCGGCAGTGATGGGAAGTTAACAGTCACAGATGATGATGTTATAGAGAAGAGTAACCTTAGTAGGCAATTCTTGTTCCGCGACTGGAACATTGGCCAGGCCAAATCAACCGTTGCTGCTTCATCTGCTGCATCAATAAATCCTCGCCTTCACATTGAAGCATTGCAGAATCGTGTTGGCCCTGAGACGGAGAATGTGTTTGATGACACCTTTTGGGAGAACTTGACTCTTGTTATTAATGCCCTTGACAATGTCAATGCCAGGCTTTATGTTGATCAGAGATGTTTGTATTTCCAGAAGCCACTTCTAGAGTCTGGTACTCTTGGTGCCAAGTGCAATACTCAAATGGTCATTCCCCACTTGACTGAGAACTATGGTGCATCAAGAGATCCTCCGGAGAAACAGGCACCTATGTGCACTGTGCATTCATTCCCCCACAACATTGACCATTGCTTGACCTGGGCCAGATCAGAGTTTGAGGGCCTGCTTGAAAAAACACCAGCCGAGGTGAATGCTTACCTTTCAAATCCAAGTGAATATACATCTGCAATGAGAAATGCTGGTGATGCGCAGGCCAGGGACAATTTGGAACGTGTTATTGAGTGCCTCAACAGGGAAAGATGTGAAACATTCCAAGATTGTATTACGTGGGCTAGACTCAAGTAATGCTTCATGTCATTTTAGTTTGTCCCTTTTCAAATTTGTGAGGATAGAATTAGTGCCTTGTTCTGTTTGCGGTTTCTGACTGGTAATCTGTATCTGTAGGTTTGAAGATTATTTTTCCAACCGTGTGAAACAGTTGATTTTTACTTTTCCTGAAGATGCTGCAACCAGTACTGGAGCTCCATTCTGGTCAGCCCCCAAACGGTTCCCTCGACCCCTCCAGTTCTCTGATGCTGATCCAAGTCATCTCCACTTCATCATGGCAGCATCCATACTGCGTGCTGAGACATTTGGTATTCCTGTCCCTGACTGGGCCCAGAACCCAAAGAAACTGGCTGAAGCTGTAAACAAAGTCATGGTTCCCGACTTTCAGCCAAAGAAAGATGTGAAAATTGTGACAGATGAAAAGGCTACAAGTCTCTCTACTGCTTCAATAGATGATGCTGCTGTCATCAATGAATTAATAATGAAGCTGGAGCATTGTCGGAAGAACCTAACTCCAGGATATAGGATGAAACCAATTCAGTTTGAGAAGGTTTATTTGCTCTGTCTCTCATTTTACACACTAAATTTCTTTCTGTGCAATCTTACTTCTTAGAAAGCATTTTACCTGTTGACCTTAGCATCTCAGGCACATGCATCAGTATTTGTCTTACTAGTTGTTTGATTGCACTCTTTTAGAATTTGTACTTTTGTTTTGCACTACCATGAGATTGGAGCAAGTGTCACGTATGTGAATCCAATCTGAACTATATGTGCCTGCTGATGTTTGACATTGTTATTAAATGTTCAGGATGACGATACAAATTATCATATGGATGTGATAGCAGCACTTGCTAACATGAGAGCAAGAAATTACTCTATACCTGAAGTTGACAAGCTGAAAGCCAAATTCATTGCTGGAAGGATTATTCCTGCAATTGCCACATCCACTGCAATGGCTACTGGATTAGTTTGCCTTGAGCTCTACAAGGTGCTAGATGGGGGACACAAGATAGAGGATTATCGCAACACGTATGCTACTTTAGCTCTGCCGTTCTTCTCCATGTCTGAACCGGTTCAGCCAAAGGTTATCAAGCATCAGGACATGAGCTGGACTGTTTGGGACAGGTGGATAATAAAGGACAATCCTACTTTGAGGGAACTGCTTAAATGGCTTGCTGACAAAGGGCTAAATGCTTATAGCATCTCGTGTGGAAGTTGCTTGCTCTATAACAGCATGTTTCCTAGGCATAAAGAACGAATGGACAAGAAGGTAGTGGATCTGGCAAGGGAGGTGGCCAAGGTGGAGATTCCAGCATATCGCCGGCACTTGGACGTTGTGGTAGCTTGCGAGGATGATGAAGATAATGACATTGACATCCCTCTCATATCCATTTACTTTCGTTAGGACTACTTGTTTTAAGCAAATGTAATTCCTGTCTACTGATGAATCAGTCAGCTGCATGTACAAGTATTTTCCAACTTTCATGCATAAAATACAGAATGAGATGTTACAGCTGGGACACTTGAGCTGCACACCCTTTTGTTGTCGTTCTTGATTATGCTCGTCTATTGTGCGGGATTGTTTGATTGTGTTTTGTTTTGTTACATGCAGGTATTTCGTGCCGAAAATCGAATTCAGTGGTAGTTAGATACATCTAATAGGTTGAATCATGTAAAAACAGTGACACGCATTGTGTCCAAGAAGTTAACGCCACTCTATAGCGCGTCCCCAAGTCATATTTATTCTACAGGATTTTTGAAAGCCAAAATTGTGTAAACTGGATCACATTTTCCGCACGTTTGCCGGTGGCAGCGTCATTCCAAAAGGATGTCGGCTGTTTTATAGCGTTCCACCCAAATCTTTGAAGCGGGTAAATTTGAAGCTCGAAGTTAGTCTAAAGATTTGGGCACACTTCCAGGAACTAAATCACAAAAGAAAACAAATTTTTCAGGTAAAATTGGTGTGGTGCAAAAGCCGCATCAAATGGTCATCATATAAAATCAACTTATAATGGAAACCTTCTGGTGGTTACCTGACCAAGGTATAGGTGAATTCTTCTTTATCCAACTTCATATGTGCTCAATGAATCAGCTTAGGTGTAAACAAGTTTTTTTTTTATCAAACGGCATCAGTTAGTCTGGCTTATTTCTATTTTTACTCTAGTCCACGTTGGGCCAACCGTCTTAGTTTGGCTTATTTCTATTCCTACTCTAGTCTACATTGGGCCAACCGTCTTAGAAAAAATCACATATAATGACACATTAATAGAAAGTAAGATTTGAATCTTTGTCTTCTCATCCCACCAAAATTTAAAAGTTTTGGTGGTGGCCAAGCATCCAAAGGGCTGTTGGTTTGTATAAATTAATTGATGCACTGAAGTTTGCATTACTATCTTAATAACGCTGGTTCCTTGTCACACCTGGCAGACTAATGACCATTCAAGTTGAAAAGAAAGAATACACTACGAAAACAGAGATCATAGGGATGGATATTTTCTTTAACTGTTATAAGAGAGAGTGAGTATAATAGAGAATTAGTAAATAGACAGTGTATGTATTGTTCAGACACTTTCACTCCTCAAACTGTTAGGTTCCTTCTAAGGTTTTGAGATTCAAATTACATGATAATTATTTAAAATATACTACCACATGTTTATTTTATAATTCAAAACTATGTATCTATTGTTAAGACAAACTTCCTAATTTTATTTATGGTAAACATGAGGAAAATTATAGTTACTACACAAGTGCCTCTATACATTAGGTAGCCGAAAGTATATTCGTGCTTTAGAATTTGTTTGGTTCATGAGATGATACAAGATTGAAATATTAATCCCATATCATCCCATTTTGGTTGCTTTTTATATATAAGATTATTACATCACACCTAACCGAATTAATTCCCCATATGAGGGATAAATTAATCCCATGAGAGAATTTAAATGAGCTATCGCAGAATGAGTAGGAGGTGAGATAATAATAATTTAGACTTATGTACCGTAAGAAGTTTCTATCTTTCCATCTTTTATTAAAAAATATATGCTAAAACATTGGTAAGAGAACTTCAATTTTTTGTTAAAACAATAGCAGAATTTGCAAATTACAAGAGAATCCTTCAATAACTGAAATTTCAAGATGATACTTCCTTCCACCTACATAAGTTGATTACTTACTTCGTTCTACTTTGATAATCTTGTTTTCCTTTTTTATCCATCTCAAATTATAGTTCACCTGCCAATTGAATAATATAGTCAACTTTTAATTTCTCTAAAATACCCTTATTTAATATACTTCGTTATTAGTAAATATAACCTACTTTATTTAATACAGTCAACTTTTCCACCAATAATTGTTTTGATATATGTCTTGAATGGTATTATAATTAATATAAAGGTGTAGTGATTAGTAACACTTCATATATTAATGTAAGGGTATTTTAGAAAAACATTAGGCTATATTTACTTTTTCAACAAAGTTAACTAATTTTTTAAAATTGTTCTAGAAAAAAACCAAGACTGTCAAAGTAGGATAGGGGGAGTATTACTCAGCAAACTTCTCTTATTAGTTCAGAAAATTTCAAAATAAATATTCAAAAATAATTGGTATAACTTTACATAGTTGCGAAAAAAATTAAGACTATCAAAATGGGATGGACGGAGTATTTCTCAACAAACTTCTTTTATTAGTTCAGGAAATTCCAAAATAAATATTCAAAAATAATTGGTATAATTTTACATGGCTTTTGTGAAAGGCATGGCCAGACTTCTAAAAAAATGAAAGAAAGAAAGAAAAAAACCATCTCTGGACCACGGCTTGGTTATAACGAAGAGAAAATTTTATTCATTCTCAGACCTTGAGAATGTCCTTTATGGCTGTGGTCTGCCTATTTGCATCTCAAAAGAGCTTCTTTGTTTCATCTCGCCTTCCCATGTGTGTTTCTGTGAGCTACTTTCTTTACCATTTGGATTTCTATCAGCGAAGTGACATTGAAACATTACTGTGCTTCTTCAATTATTTCACCATGGTACTCTGCAGGCGACAAAACATTGTGGGTAATGAAAAGCATGTAAAAGTTTCAGCGAATAGTAACAAGTTTGCAATCTCTCACTACGCTGTTGATTGATAAATATGTGTTCAAAAAAGCAATCCACACAGAAGATGGTGAAACAGAGTACAGACAAAATCAAAAACACGGAAAAAGCTGCTTTTTTTTTCGTTCTTTTATTTGGTTTAACTCAAATTTCGTTCTTTTATTTGGACACGGCAGGCAAATGCAAGGTTGGGCGGGGGGCTCTCACGCAATTAAGGTTGTTACCCCAATAGGAAAAGTGCAGGAATCAGACAATACTACTTTAAATATGGTTGTTGATATTACTCACTAGTAGTTCCATTTTGTAGATATTAATCATGCGTTCAATTGTGATTGTATATATGCATACTGTCAGCCTTGGAACCATCAGACAACAAAATCCGTTGGCAGCTCAGAACTTTGAATGGACAGACTATGACTTTCCTGCGTTACTGTTGTGTAGGTCTCCAACCGGCAAGTGTCTCAACTAGCAGCTCAGTAGCTCTTGTCAGCACCTTCATCAAATTCAGCTGACCCAGTAACTCGGAAATCCAGCTGCTTCTGATGTTTCAAGCGGCGGCGATTATCAAAATCATCCCATCCTTCAAACTGTAAGAAACAAAATGGATTCATACATAAATTTGAATACAATGAGGGGATCTGAATCACATATGATTTGAAGAAGAAAAAGAACCTGGCGAAGAACATCCATTGTTACTTCTGTCCCATGCAGATCCAGAATCGAAAGTTGGCTACACATTTTAAATAGGGTACTGGGGAGGGATCTCAGTCCATTATTACTTGCATACACAGCCTGCAATACAGAAAAAGATGGGAGAAAATCTAGAGTGTCACTATCGCGGCAGTTTAAGAAACATTGTACATCTTTTATAGTAAGGCAATCTACCGATACATCTGGAAGTTCTAAAAGCGTCTACAAGCTTCATTGAACAAGGGCAAATCCCAAATTCATATACTTGAAAAAGATCAAATTCATTTTTGGTATAACATAAATTGCATTACTTGCCCTCTTTTTAGCATATTAAGGCCAGATGTTAGTACTTCCGTATTTTACTTTTACTTCCAATTTGAAATAAAGAGGGATCCGAGAATAAAGAAATTCCAAGATAACAAAGGCTAGCAGATAGACCTTCAAATCTTTTAAATTCCCAAATGTCTCTGGTAATTCTACCAGGAGATTTGATGAGAGATCAACCTGCAGAACAACAAACAACGAGATTCCGAGATAGGGAACTGTGAAAAGCAAACACAGGAAACATGAAAAGCTTGAATGCCTGATCAGTAAGAGACAAAAACTTTGCATCTCTCTCCATACTTCTTTGTTATTTGGGTTTGGCAAATGGCTTTACAGAATATATATAGAAAATAAAAAATAAAGATAGGAAAAATGAGAGAAAAACTGGTAGAGACGAAGCAGACTTTTACCTCAACAAGAGAAATGCATTCCCCTATGCTTGCAGGAATATCGTTTATCCTGCATTTAGCATTAAATATGTTCTTTAGAATTCAAAGTACTGAGTGGTATATTTATGCTTTCTTTTGGAACTAATCCTGTCTACTTCTTCCAATATGGGCAAAAAGCAAATGAAGTGTCAGAGTCAACCATCTAAGCTCAGGATATGACATTCGTAATCATGTAAATAAAACATGAAACAACAAAACCAAAAACTACGGAAGGAAAGAAAAAACAATTATCTCCATAAATTTCTTTATGAGTTAAATTGCTCGAGTAAAAGAATAAAATTCAGATATTTCACAAGTAAATTATTTCACACATTACCTATTGTTCGCTGCTTTCAGGATTTGAAGATTTGTTAGAAGGCCTATTTCAGTTGGGAGACATGTCAACTTGTTATTTTCAACAAGAAGTTGCCTCAAAGACGTCAAAGCCCCGATGGCAGAAGGCAGCACTGCTAAACTGATCATATTACATAGGAAACAAAAGAAAAGAAGTGAATATAATGAGCTGGATTGATGCAACTACATAGTTGAGGCTCGCAGTTGCAGTACAACTACATGGAAAATAAACCAAAGCCTGTAATGTTATAATGCTGCACTCAATATCACATAATATTAACAATGCCCAACTAGAGCACACATGGATGTCTAACCAAGAGGAAAACAGAATGGACAGACAAAGAAAAAAGTAACACACACAACCACAATGACATACGTAAGTACTCTGGCAATGATAAATGAAACTTACGCAATACTTGGAGGACATTAATAGACCAAAAATAGATTTCTTTCATATTGGATTTTACAGAAAACAAACACTCTGCACTACAAGTCAATTTCTGTATGGCTAGTGAAATTATCATCATAAAAGATATCACCAGTGCATGAGGGACAATTTCCAGCACAGTAGTAAATTTGTCTTGTATAGCATTTACTGGATACTAAATCAGTACTAGATAGCACTTAAACAACAGATTGCAAAGACCAAAATAGAAACCGGCGAAAGCATTGTCCCTTCGCTTTATTTTGCCACCTTTTTTTGGAGAAGGGGGAGTGCATTTGGTCAGGCTTCAGGAGAAGCAAGCACTCTGAGATCTGACACTACCAGCTTAAAAGCCTTGCAGCAGTGAAATTTTACAAGTAGATAGTGTGACAGTGCACTAAAAGATCCAAAGAATGTTCACCACCAATGCAAGTTATTTGTCACATACTATTAGAGTATAGGTAAACCAGCATATAAAGTGAATAAAATCCACCCAATTTCTAGCAACAAAAGTCAGTTGCAGTACCAGTTTTGATTCAATGACAGCATGGTAAGAGACTTCAGTGAGGTTAACCCTTCCCAGCTAACTAATTCATCTGATAAATCATTGGCATTAAGGAGCAGTTTCTGTAGAATTAGATGAAGATAAAAGCAAAATCAGAACCACATTGAGGAGAAGTTCCTCACATAACTAGTAAAGAGCAACCACTGAAAGAGTTTTGTCTAACCTGCATGGAGCTCAAACAGGCAATTTTATCTGGAAGTTGTAGTAGCGAGTTGTGGCTGAGATCAAGGAGTCTAGCGGAAGGTCCACACATCCAGACTTCCTCAGGTATGGCCTTCCAGTCACCAAAAATATATTAAGCATGATCTCAACCAAACAAACTAAAGATTCAGAGACGCAGAGCTCACAGAACCGTATAGCAGATTATTAAAAAAATAATAATAATAAGATAATCCATGAACTATAAGTGTGAGAATGCTAACTCGGAACATATCACTATGCATCCACCATAATAAGCAGCACGCTGGAATAGCTACATTAGATACCTCTGAAAACTAAGCAAACAGCGGAGAGGGTACGATTTAAATTACTCATCAGTTATCGTGTTTTTCCTCTTCACTATTAGGACAAGGTCTACTGATTTAGCTCAGTACTTACAGAGGAAAAAACAACAAACTCGTGCACTCTTACTGATACAATCAAGTAGAAAATCAGACAGAACCAACATAAATCCCAAATGATTTGGAAGGATCACTAATTTACTTACTGTTCTTGAAAATAGGACACAAACATCAAGGAACCCGAATCATTTTAAGTAAACAAACATCAAGAAAAGCAAGAGTAGCAGGAGCAGTAGTGCTAGCTTAATTCAACAAGAAGAAAGACTGTTCCTCAACACCTTCAGATTGCACTCAGACAATGCAATAACCCCAGTAGCTTTCCATCTTTCGAGCTGGCTTTTTGGAACAGAAACTTCTTTGTTTGCCTTCAGCAGTTCACTTGTCCTCTTCCTCAAATTCTTCTCTCTAGCCGGAGCTTCCTGCTTAATGGGGCCATCCTATACATTTACATCATAATCATTAGGAGCAGCTCTTTCAAAATTAGCAGAGACAATCGACAAAACATAGCTAAAATGGAATAATAAAGCATAGTGATCGACATAAGATACCCCTTGGTGTAGACCTTGAGTAGCCATGAGCATGATTGTAGAACCATTGATAATTTCCGATGACCTCATTGTCATTTCATCCACCAAAACTTTCCCTGCAAATCATAATACACGGCCAAAAAAAAAAGTTCAAGAATTGACTCGATTACACTTCTTCAAGAATTAAAGGCATCGGATTATTTGTTTAAAACGTCCAATAACAAATTTACGATGCGAGGGACCTTTGAAGATGAACTTTTGGCCACGAGGGAGGACATTAGTGAGGGGTTGAAGGATTGACTTGAGGTCTCTGACGGTGGAGTCCAACGGAATTTCCACCGGTATAGACCGTCCACCGAACTTCACGTTAACTTTGATCATCCTACTCTCTTCCCCGGAATCGGTACCAGCCGCTTCACCTGCTTCCATCTTTCTGTAATTTTTTTCCCTCCCCCGCAAATGCCCGATTGCCTTCTTCTTCTTCTGCTTCCTTATGTTCTTTTCTTTTCTTTTTTTTGTTTAAATATATACGTATATTGAATGGACTATCATCTTAGCACTTGTCATCTAGCCCAATTATGCTTGTCATTTTGATTGGCCCAACACCTTGCCCAATTATCTCAGTGAAGGACAGAAGAAAGATATGGGCTCCCCATTCTTCATTTGGGCCATTGGCATTTGCATTAGTGTATAAACCAATTAAAGCAGCCATAGATTTATTTATATCTCTTTTCATTAAATTAATTGACCTTTTTATTCAATTATAGGGTTTCATCAAATAACTTATAACTTTTTTTGGGGCCTAAAAATCTGCCAGACCCAATGTTCATGTTTGTCAAGGGCTTTTATTCATTTTCAAGCATCTTAATTGCTTTTATTAAACATTTCGCTTCAACTCCATTAGGATCGTAGGTGCCTAGGTGGCGGCGGAGGCGGCTGAATGCCAACTCTGTACATTGTACTTAGTATAGACATTGCAGTAGCGTTTTGGACGTCCGTACTATCATCAATTATTGTTCAAACATCAATACTTGACGGATTTTTTTTTTTTTTTGATAAATGGCTATATTCTAAGGAATTGCCCACGAAAAAGTGGAAGCTTCAACACCTGAGCTATTCTCTGAGAAGTGAGTGAGGGCATCCTAATTAGGAACGCCTAATTTATTATGTAACATGGGAATTCATACGCTCAAATTTATTTTATCTTTTAAATTTAAACATTTTTTTAAAACTTTTTTTGTACTAGAAAAATAACACCCGAAACTTTCATAGCGAGGTGACCTCGGCCCAACCTCGCACCCCCTCTCTCTTTTTATATATATATATATATATGCGCGACGGGTCAGAAAGCAAATGACCGGGCGGTCCACGCCCGGAGAAGCCCTCTCCATAAGTAGTAGAGAATATTCGAGTTATTTGTTGATTTCTTGGTGAAGTTGTGGAGTGAGCATGTGAAATTCAGTTGAGGCTTCCACTTCCTTTGTCCATTATTTAGCCTGGACAGGCACACATGAAACTTTTCAGAGACCACCAACCTTGGTTACATGAATTATTTAACCTTTAGCTTTCAGCAAAAGACTTGCGCAGTACTTCATCCCCAATGCACTGCCATGTCTCTTTTGCAGTAATTTTTATCTGGTCCACACCCACTTTAAAACTTTGAAGAAAAACGAATCACAAAAGGGACTGGGCAGCTTCCAGTGCAGCACCAAAATTAATCAATCAAGCGGAGGACTCTTAGCAGGTGACAATTCCGCCAAGCGTCCCCCGATTTAACGACAACGTACGTACGCTATGGTTCGAACAAAGCACTTACATTATTGTAATGCTTAAAACAAAAAAAAAAGTGTTGTATTCATCAGTGAGGTGAACGAAGATGGTGTGCTATATATGTGTCCATAGCCATGGCATCAAAATAGTTAGTTGGGAACAAAGGTATATAACCCCACCGCGGTTGGTCCAATCATTTTTAGGCATACTGCCACCACTACTATTGTGAATTATCAATTTGGCAGCACTGTGCTGTTATCTGCTATTACTAGGATTAGAAGACAGCCTGTTTTTAAGATTTGCAACTTGAAATCATGTGAGGCCTGGGCCACCGCAATTGTACAGAATTCAGAAACATATTATTGACTTTCAGTTCATATACAGGCAACTAAAGTCTGGGTGTGAATTTCTTCCAAAAACTTTATGATAATGGGCAGCTGTATTAACATGAACAATCTAAGTATATTTGATATTGTCGCATCAAACCAAACAACGTGCGACATTTCTTGCGTTAATTTGGACCCCAAAAAAATAAAGATAAGGCAGTTCGGGGACCAATTTTGTCGTCCTTTCCAGTCGAATCATAACAGGCAGTAGTGTTCAAATCATCCGTATAATAATTCTATTATATGCTTCTTTTCCTTTTTTTTTTTTTTTTGAAACGGATACTAACAGGTGAGAGCAGTTTCGTGTAATTACTAATTCTTGCATGCCACCGTAAACTCAAAACTATAATGGAACAGAGCCCTAATCGCCCCGTATTCAATCAAGAAGGCTCCTAGAACCCTTTTAAGTTCAGTCAGCTGCGGCCTACGAAGTTGAAAGGTGCTGCGCTTTCTACTCTACGTCGTGTGAATTAGAGAGGGGAATAAAGAAACGTCATCTACTTGGCACGAACATCATGAACTGAAAAATGAATTGATTTAACATTTGTGCAAATTGATTCGTGACGCTATGATGGTTCAGAGAAGGAAATAACGAAAGTCTTCTTAGAGAAAGAATAAAAAATTAAAACATGGAAAAAAAGAATCCTTGCTATGGGATTTGAGTGGGGAGAAATTTCAAGAAAGATATTGATGAAGCATATTGTGGACTCCAATTCATGAGGCTCGTCCAATGAAGTGAGGGGTAATTTGAAAGATGGAAAGGCAAACCTGTTGGAATTATTAGCGAGTTATCATAGAAGTTGTATTTTAGTTATTAAATAAAGGGCAAAATTTCGAGGATGAGAGGTCAAAATCTCCTTGGTCCACATTTAAAAAAAAAAAAAAAAGTAAGAGAGAAAATCACATCCCCAGTTGGGCTGCGCTGGCCCAAGCTCAGCTCATTCTGCCGAAATTTGTTGGAACGTGCCCTTGTGCTGGGTGAGTTGAGGTGATTTGGACGTGAGTTAAAGATTGGGTTACACTAAATCCACTTAACTCTCTATCGAATAATGGCTTTTTAACATAGGATTTTTCTGGCAGGTACCTTGGTGCATTCGTTAACGCATCTAATATTCACATAACTTATCATATAAATATGCAGACTAACAATTATTATTCTCTCTTACATTTATATATATTTTTCCTATTTAATCTTACTTACCCTCCATTGTATTTATTTACTTTTTCTAATTAATCTTATATTTCAAAAAATATAACATCTGAAATGTATTTTAATGAGTACTCTATAGACACCCGTTAGATAAACCATTTAACACATAGCTTGTCATTTCTCCCTTTGCAACAATGTTGTCTATGCGGTATCAAAGATCCATTATTCTATCTTTCTCCACACTTTCTCCACTATTTACTCAATCCTAGTTACTTAATAATCTCCAATCTTAACAAGAAGAAAACATCATCCTTCATTTTATAGAATTTTACAGGTTATGTAGGAATTAAGAAGATTTTTTAACAAAATCTTGTTAAATGATTGAATTCTAGATGGTTAATTTTATGATAATTTATTCTTTTTAATCTCTAGTTACTAAGTTTATGGATGATATAGTAAACTATATTAAATTTGGTCATGAAATTCAAATTGTTATTGATATTGCAACTTTATTTAGATGTTATAGAACGTTTATGGATTAGTTGGTTGTTTCGTTTAACTAGATTGTGTTAATTTAAAAAATACCTGCTCGAATTAGGCTCGACTTCTTTTGCGAGTCAAGTATGAACTACAGCAATGTAAATTTAATTGAACTGATTTTAAACTTACAAAAAAAGATGAGAGATTATTTGAAATAATTACTGTAACAATTTTTATAATGCAATGTATGCGAGATAAATGTATAATTTAAAAAATTAAAAAAATATGTTTGTAATATCTTCCGTCCTTCGCCTCGTTGCCAAATATCTTTCCCCACCCAACTTCTGCACCCCGCCCCGCTCCCCTGCGGGCACACAATCTTGATCCAATGGCAACCTTTTAGCATATCCAAAAGTATTATATACCATGGGTAATATTGTAGACAAGAGCAACGATTAATATATTTATTTTTTTTTTTTGGAAAGTGGAGAATATCACTGGACTTGACAATCAATTAATATCCACAAGCAGTAGCACTTAAGATGATTACAAAATCAAATTTGGCTCGGAAAGCGGACTACAATGACCAACCACACAAAATATACATGTGCGTGTGTATATATATATATAGCGGGGGACAGGCAGGAGTATGTTTCCCTCGCCCCAACCTCCCCATCCCATTTCTTTCCCTGGGAGCAAGTTCTGATTCCCATTGCCATTTCTAATAATTTTTAATCAAATTATTGCTATTCAAATACATCCCCGGCTAATTCATGGGAGCTAAGTTCGAGCGTGTCAAAACCCAATTCACATAGCCTAATTGCCAGGTTTACCAATCCCCACCTCGAACACCAACACCATCCCCCCACCTTCCCCCCCAAAAAAAAAAAAAAAAATTATCCCATCTTCTAATATTAAGACCTCTCATCCATCACCAGCTCATCCCTCTGTGCTTAAGCTTCCATTATTAATTTACTGCTATTGGAAATTAAAATTAGGAAATTTTGACCACCTTCCTTTACAACCACCTAGGCTCTAACCGGTAACCACCCCATCCTGTCTTTCCCCTTGGTAGCTGCTGCCTTTCTTATTTTCCGCAAAATCCAGTCTCCTCTCCTCAACCACAACAACAACACAAGTTGACAAGAGAAGAAGCTACGCGTAAAATACACCAAAAACCGGTGGACGACATAGCTGACTCTTCACTTCCCTTGCCGCATACCCTTTCCGCTTCGCAAATCGCAACCTCCCCAACACAACAGCCTCTCTAGCCTCCATCCACCGCATCTCTTTCCCTCTTCATTTCTCCAAGAACCTCAGAACAAATTTCAGGTATTATATGCGCATTACGAGGAATTTTTGAAAGACGATACCCGTACATAGATTTCATCAGTTTTTTCAGAAGAACCCCATGTGGCTAAGACGAACTAAGTCAAATATTCGGATTCAGCACCCCAACTTTTCGTGCTCTTCGTTCAAAGACATCCAGAGTCTCTGTGCCGAAGATTATAATTCCGAGTCCGACCCAGCCAATCGGCCCAAGAAATCCGTTTTCCACCGAGTCCGACTAGCCAACTCGGTCCTCCGCGCCTTCGCTTCCTCCCCCTCCGCCCTCGACCCTTTTCCCGAATCAAATGTCTCCGCCGCCCACCACCACCCATTGCCCTCCTCAAAATCACTCTCATTTGAGAATCCAAACGAATCAGAGCCGTCGATTTCTTTGCCAGGAGCTGAAAAGCGCGTAGTGGTGTACTTCACGAGCCTGCGAGTGGTCCGCTCCACGTTTGAGGATTGCAAAAACGTCCGATCCATCTTACGCGGCTTGGGGGTCGTAATCGACGAGCGAGATCTGTCGATGGACCACGGGTTCATGGAGGAGCTGCAGAGGATTCTGGGCCATTCTGAAAAGACGAAACTGACTCTCCCTCGAGTTTTTATCGGGGGGAGGTACTTTGGTGGCGCTGAGGAGATCCGGCGGCTCAATGAAACGGGGGAGCTGAAGAAATACGTGGAGGGCCTGGGCCTCCCCGCCGACCCCGGCACGTGCGAGGTGTGTGGTGGGCATAGATTTATCCTCTGCCACCAGTGCAGCGGAAGCCACAAATGTTATAGTGAAAAAGGTGGGTTCAAGAGCTGTACAACTTGCAATGAGAACGGTCTGATCAGGTGCCCTTCTTGCTCCGGCGCTGCTTTCTGAGCCGTCCGAGTAGATAAGTGATCAATGTTATGATTCGTACCGTTGATACTACTTTAATTAGGTTCTCTTAGAAAGATAAGGAATTAAGGATTAAATAGATGATGAAGGTTGGCAGGGTGAAAAAGTGGTGGCTTTTTTTCCTACACTTGTCTTTTCTTTTCTCTTCTTTTTTTCTTTGGGACAGTTTTGTAATTGTGTTGAGTTAGGTGCAATGTGCAAATGCAAATGAAATCAGTGGAAATGCAGGAAGGTGCTAGTGCCAAATGCTCATGTGACATTCCTTTTTGTTTTCTAACTTTAGTCTTGTAAAGTAGTGACCAACATGTTGGGGATCAACGATCAAGAGATAATGATATGTTCCTTTGTTATGCAGTTAAATTGATGACTTTACAAAACTGAAAATTCTGGGAGCAACGGACAAATTCCAGCTTCACCTTTTTTTTTTAATCAAGTTTTAATCTTTTAGTATGTGTTTCTTCTTATTTTGATCTTTTGGTGATTATTTCCTGTTCTACTAGGTTTAAATTTTAGACCATGCATTCCTCTGTTCATATTGATTAATGAGCTTAAGCAGGCAGGCCTTTTGAATTGATAATGGTGCATGTGCTTCGGATGAAGGATCTCCCTTTACGAGTTTCTTGGTGTCTACTTACCCAGAAACAACTTCCTAAGCGTTCTAATTTCAGCTTTTGATTTGCATCTTAATCATCTTGAGCTGCTGGAGACCATTAGCCAGTAGGTCTGACGCTCTAATTATCTCCTTGCATATTCAATGTTGTCAACATACTACATTTTTTTTGCGCAAAAACCTGCATTTAGTTTACTTAAATGACAGTGAGGAAAGGCATCTGTCAGTGTGAGGTTAATTCCTGAATCTGATCAAAGGTTTTGCATAGAGTCCGTACTTTCTCTGCCGCTGTCATTCCCACTTGGTTCTAACTAGAAGTTACGAGTTCTGAGGTATCATTCACACGAAATATTTTGTATCTGATACCTTCAGTCTGCTATGATCACCTTAAAGGAGAATTACTGCATTGGTTTGTGTCAGGGTTTGCAATTTTGAGCTGCGACACACACGGTCTTGGAGTGCTCATAATGACAAAACACGCAGTAGTCACTTAGCTGGGTTCGAATGCAAACAGGCCTAAATGCAATAATAAGCGAGTGTTGTTAAGATGCATGGCCAGCAATTTTTTTTTTCTCCAAACTCAAAATTTTTGCCAAAGATGAGGTGAGAGATATTATCACGGAATATGTGATAATTTACGTGCTCTGGTGCTTTTAAGATTAGCTGTAACCATTGTTCATGAAAATGTTCAGGAAATCCTTCAAGGGAATGTTGCAGGTAAAGAACAGCCAACTTGCTGTTGCTTAGTACAGCTGTCAATAGCACGCTGATGATATCGGACGGATATCTACAATATGTCATTTTGTTAACTGTCTAATCTTTCTAGACCCAATTGACATGTTTTTCAACTGCTGCAATGGATTAGCTGAAGATAGGTACTTAGGAACAGCAGAGGTGGAGCATTCCTCTGATAGCCATGGCTTAGATTGCTTGCAGTAGGGATCTCATAAGCTGTTTCAAGAGGATTTTTAGCTGAGGCTCCTGATATTATGGAGGGTATCCTTTTTCCAGTTTGATCTGAAGACTGAAGGTATTCACCATGCAATCTGCTGTAAATATCTGGGCCAAGGATTGTCAATCCTGTCAAGGTGTTCCTGATGTTGTCTTCCGTCATAAACTTCCAGTTATACATCTGAGTGCTGTGTCCGCTGGAGGATTCAAGTTTATTGGCACCCAAGAATCTGTAACCACAATTTAGGAAACAGTACAAAGACACTCAGATATGCTTTCAGAAACATGGTTCATCTTCTTTTAAGTGGAAATCAGGAGTTTGGACTACTCATCTGAGGTTTACTATTCTAATTGCACGACCTCGTGTGCTGATGCACGCGGACCAAGTATCTCATGTACAAAACTGTCATCAACTGGATCCGCAGTGCTTCTACCCAGTGAGGTTCACTATTGAGTGTTACAGTCCTGTTTACGCATGCTCCTCCCACGGAGTGACGGAAGATTGCCCTGGTTCCTTCCCTTCCACCAATGTACTTTTTTGGCGACTTTATTACTGTGGTCAGTGGTTGTAACTTGTAACTGTTGGAAGGCTCCAACTGTCCAGTTTTAGGTACAAGTACTCATATGTCAAAGAGTGGGTTGGGCTAGTTATGCTGAGGGACATGTGGCTGGATTCTCCTCTTTCCTTCAAAGTCCAAAAGGTTGCCAAGCTTTCTGTTTGTACATGTCTGCCCATACTTATGTGAACCATTTAATACCTGTCAGTGTTGAATCATTTCATCGTGGATCTCGTTCTTGAACTTCTCATCATTATCAGTAGGGATATAATCGAGTATCAAGCTCGACTCGACATACAAGAAGGGTGTTCGAGATTGAGCGAGTAGTCTTATTGGAGCTCGCGCTCGAGCTCGAATTCGATGCTTGCTCACAGAACTTGAGTTTAACTCGCATGGACTTGAGTCCATGCGAGCCTTATCGAACTTGATCGAGCTCGAGTTAAACAATTTCATTTTCTTCATAATTTTTTGAGCGAAAGACATTATTGCTCTTTAAAAATTTTTATACGATCTGAAACATTTAGTAAATTCAACAACTCTTTTGGATATAAGAGTAATTTTATAATAATAATATATTAAAGAATTAATTTTAAAAACTCGATAAGGCTCGACAAGCTTTCGAGCATTGCTTCTGGATACTCGAACTCAACTCGCTCGCTTTATCGAGGCACTCGAACTCGGTCAACCCAAGTTTGAGTCAAGTTTTTGACCTCGCGAGCAGTTCGGTTCGATTACAGCCCTAATTATCAGGCTACATTAGATTAACCAACTAGTTGAGTTCTTGCCCATAAAACAAAAACAAAAATAAAAAACAAAACAAAATCACCATCATGGCATTCTTTTTTTGTTTGTTTGTTTTTCATTTTAAAAATTTTTAATACATAAATGATGAAATTAAAAACGAAGATAGAGAAAAATAATTTGAATCCAACACTTATAATTCACGGAATCTTAATCTTAATCGCTATACCTCTTGACTTCTCTTTTATTTGTGAAAAACGAAGGATACCTTAAAAATTAGTTACAAGTTAATGGAAATGAATTCCTCGAATTTCTGTAATCAGAATATTGATAAATTATATCATAGATGCATAAAAAAGGAACAAAAGAATCCGATTTCAAACTCCTTTTTTTGAGTTAGTCAGTTACTTTCTTCAATCCCACTTATGAATGGCAATGGGGCGGGGAGGGGCAGGGACCTCTTCTCTGACCCCCGCCCCCATTCCCTGCGCTCCCTACCCGGCCCTGCTTCTCCCGAGAGGGCACCCGTAAGGGCTTATAAAAATGTTATTGTATTAAGTATAAGGGTAAAATATGAAAAAACTTATTATGGTTTGCTAAATGTTCAATTTAACTCTTTCTGGGTTGAAAACATACACTATAACTTCCTGTAGTTTTAACTAAATTGAAAATTGGACGGAAAGCATCCAATTTAATGGTTATACGTGAAATGTCAATATTGCTCCTATAAAAATGAACTCCCTATGGTTTGTTGGATGTTCAATTTAACTTCATTTGGTTTAAAAAAGTTACATTATGATTCCCTACGGTTTCGACTAAATTGAAAATTGAATGAAAAGCATCTCATGTATAGTAGGGGCAATATTGACATTTCATACACAACCGTTACATTTGATGCTTTCTATCCAATTTTCAATTTAGTTAAAACCACAGGAAATTATAGTGAAGGTTTCCAAATTAGAGGGAGTTAAATTGAACATTTGTCAAACCACAAGGAATTTTTTGATATTTTACCCTAAGTATAATTAGGAGTTTAGTATAAATTAATTAATAAATTTAGCATAACTAATTAATAATTTTTATTAGTATGCATGTATAATTATTAGTATAAGTGGTAATATTAATTATATCATATATATTAGTATACATTATATAATACTTATAACTAATAATATCATTCTTAATAACAATTTTCAAAATTGACACCCTCGCCATTTGTGGGCCTACCTGAAAAGTCCAATTGTATTTCCATATTGGCAACTAAAGCAGGTAATCTTCCGGCGGCATGCGTGTTAAAGCTAAAGTTCCGGCCCAGACCTAATTTCTTTCGACATTTTCACTTTTCTTGCACCTAAGTTTGGTAGCACAAACATTTGCATTTCGATCCACGTCAAGGATGACCAGCGAAAAAGCTGTGAAAGCTGCATCACACATCTTAAGACGGCAAAAGCACCTCTGGGCCTGGGCCTTGCCTGGCCCTCGATTTTGACCACATACCTGTTTGGGCAAACTCTAGTGCATGAGAAATTTGCTGTGTGCATTTGATAAGGCAAGCGAGTTGGCGCCTTAGCGGCCATTCCAATTCAACAAACTACGCTAATTTTTGGCATTTAGTGTTTGTTAGTGTTTGAGGTTAAGCTGGATAAAATGGTACTCATGCCCCGCAAGAAAATGTTGCATGGATTTAGGCCTTCATGTTGGTCATGACTCATGACCAAGCCAGACATGGATTGGGTTGGAGTTCTTTTTTTTTTTTTTAAAGAAAATTTTTGACGTTTTCAATTATCACATTTTTATCGCACATAAATCAAATTCTCACAGCGTATTTTTTTTTGACAAAAATTTAAAAAATAGCAATCCAAACGAGACCTTCGTATCTTGTGAACCATCTTATGGCTTTCATGACTGCGTCAGTGCATGAGTTCAACAGTGGATCAGTTCGCACTTCTAGACTTCATAGTCTTTAGTGTGTTGAACTGCTAGTAGTCAAAGAGATTATCGAACTGAGTGTGTGTAATAGCATAAATTAGCGTTTTGAGAATAAGTGTTCTATAAACATCGATAATCATCTTACTTCCAAGTATCTTGCATATATGATTACTCAAGCTTAATCTCTTAAGCAGGATATGATTACTCAAAGTTGATAATTATGAATTACTATCACACACCGTGTTGTGCCAGAATCTCTGGGAAAGTGCCAAACATTTGTGCCCGGTCACGATCAGATATGGGGTAGCAGATAAGTACTTTGTGATTGTCGACGAGTGAGAAGAAAACGAAAGGATGGCTTCTTGACTTGGGCCCTGGAACTGTATGACAGAAACAAGCTTGAATGCGACACCATACTTTATCCTGTCATGTACTCAACTCCATTGAACGGGTCAGAATTCAGAAAACGTTATCCATCCAACATCATTGTATGAAAGCTAAAATTCCGCGGCTCAGGAAGTTACAGGTACAGGGCGCCTTTTATTGGCAACAAAAGAGGTGACCAGTCATGACTCCACAGTCTACACGATAGAAGACACCTGCAAGAATTCATTCAGCAGTCGGGGTTGGTGGATTAGTCGGGTGTAGGCCCGGATACCTCCAACTGAAAAAAAAAAAAAAAAAAAAAAATTCATTCAGCAGTAATTGCGATGACGGTGGTCCAATCTGATTCTTGGGCTCCCGCTAGAAAGGCTCCATACAGAAAGCGTTTTCCATTACTACGTGATCTCATACTGAAACTAGCTCCTACATTGTAAAGGCGTGATTTTTGTTTTGTTTTGTTTTTTTTAAAAGCATTCTTGGTTAATTATTGCGGTGGTTCGTCAATTTCTGTGTCCCGTCGGTTGCTTTTGCGCATATCAAACCCATTCTCCCCCTGACCTTGCTTCAGTTGATCATCCACCATCATTACTATGTCTCTTCCAAGGAAGGTAATCAACGGCCGCTTTCATTTTCCATTGTGACTGGACCACACCTATCCAGAAAATAACAAGTTTTTTCTATTCTATATATTCTTCCCTTTTTCCTCTTTTTTTTTTTTTTTTGGTTTTAGTGGATTAGTCTGTTACACCGTTTTGTTAATAGCTAATTTTAACATGATTACATAATGATTTCTAGAAATGTAAAATCTGATGTTCAAATGCAAATTCAGATACCATGACATCCGTCTGTGCATATACTGACAGTACAGAAATGATTAATTCATTAAAATATACCCCTACAAATTAAAGTAGAACAGCATTTAGTTCTGGACCTCTGGTTGTTAATATATATATATATAGTTAGATCATGAGCAGGCAAAACCTCTTGGCTCTTAGGCGTGTGAATACGCTAGTGAACCAACAATATTAGATAGATGTATTGTCTTGCCGTCATAATCACCGCATCTTGTTCGACGAAAGAGTAAAGAAATTTCATAATCGGTGTATCTAACTGATCCACCGCTTGTGAAAGCTATCATCTCCATGCTTCTGCTTTCATTTTTCTATTCCCCAAGCCTCTTTGTCCCTTTCTTTACCTTTATGGTTGTCGTCGGCACTAACTTTTACTCCTTCATCTGCCATCTCGGTCTTTAAAAATTAAAATTCATTTCAGGGTATATTCTTCTTTCTCAATTTTTTTTGGCTGATGGATAGCATGCAGTAGTGATAGACGAGTCCCCTTGTCTTTGGCATAGAAACTGTGAAATTTCGAGAAACTTCTTTTTCTTTTAATTCCGAAAGTAAAAGAAGTATAAAATGGCACGAATTTACGCACAACATGTTAAAAATTTGAAACTCCAATAACCAAACATACTGCATCTGCATGGTCGTCTCCTATCCCGCCGAAAAAAGATCTCAAAACCCAAAAAAAAAAAAAAAAACAAAAGTTTTAGTTGTGTACATATGTAAAAATAGAATTTACTGCTTCCTAAATAAACAGTAAACTCTCATGGAGGCCATGCAAAGATCTGGACGAAGACCGGACCTATTCAAAGTACATGAATAAGATCATGAACACGTCACAATGAATTTATAGTTGGTTCAGAGTTGTTCAAATAAATCTTAGAAGAGGCTGCTGACTGGTTAATTAGACCATGCATATTGTCGGGGCACGACAGCTAATCCTAATTGTTAACAAGAATATAGTAATGATTATATATGACCAAATCAATGAATCAAACGACCATATAATCAAAGGGCAATGTGCTTTCGAACGCATTTTGAGGAAATTACATTCGCAGTTCGCTGCCTGACTGAAGTTTGATACAGTCAAATCCTATATGATATACCATACGTATAAGGAACTACTTTTATTAGTAGCTTTCTGCGGGCTGAAACGATCGACCATGATAAGTCGACGACAAATTCTGCCAACAACAAAGCATGATCCATCACTTCATTCCACCTTCTTGGACTTTGCCGGGTTTCATATTTTTCCTGATCCTTTTCATTTTTCTAGTTGTTTTCTTGTTTAAAAAAAAAATAAATACAAACTTGGGTATGGGTATCTTCTAGTGATAAATTTCCTACTGTGTCACTGTAGTTACATCACATGCGTGTTAATAATGTCAAATCTAAACACTCAATTTGAATTGACACCTTCCGGCCGATCCATTTATAAAAAGCAACGCACAAACACAAATGGTTGTGGTACGCATGTCGGGATGAAATTTACTTCTTAGGGTAGGAATACACACGCAAATACACAATTACTTGCACTAGGAACGAAATAATGACCCTCGAATGCAGTTAAAAAAAATGAGCTTAAGATCACATTTTCTCTCTGACGAACACTAGAGTGGTCGACTGGACGTAAATCACGAATGTCAAGTGAAGTTGAATGATAGTGAATTGATTGGTCTCTTTTCTCTTCTTCTTCTTTTTTTATTACTTAAATAGATAATTTTTTTCCCTTTTGGCAGACGTTGCTTGTACCTTATATCACCTCATGTACTTTATGTTTAGGTGCGGTTGTACATTATTATCGTACTTGTTCTATATTTTGATATGCACTCATATCTTTTTGTTGTATGAGTGGTTTTTTTAAGAAAAAACAATTTATAAAAAATGTGACTTTTGTTTGTGTACACTAAATATTGCAAGAAATGCAATGGTTAATACCAAGTAAATACCATATACATTATAAGAAGTACAAGCAACAATCGGATACAATCGCATGCATCAAACCATAATAGTGAATGTGTTTGGATAGGAGAGTGTTTGTAATATTATTTAAAATAATTACTATAATACGTTTCAGAATATAATGTATATAAGACAAAAAAATGGCTGAGAAGATAAAAAGTTAATTAAAAATTATATTTATGACACAAGTAAAATATTATCTGAATAATTTTGCTATTCAATGTAGCATCTTTTTAAGGGTGACTATCACCATATTTGTATGGATAAAGGAACACACTTAAACATATGTGACTCGAACTCTCCAATGGAATCACTTGGTCTTGGTCTAATAATTGAGAAGAGCCTCTTTAAAACTCTTCCGTGCACTCTCATCTATTGCATAGGTTAGTGTAGAAGTAGGTAACCCCTTCCATCGTGTGTCAAAAAAAAAAAATCTCCAATAGGAAAAATGAAAAAGGTGAAAATACATTTGTTATTTTTCTTTTTTAAGGTTTAAGCAGGGTTTTCAAACAAATATTTAACCCCCCAAAAAAAATGGACAAGAATAAAAATGATTATCACGTGGCAGAGCACGTGAACGTCCTAAGAAACAAGCATGGAGGCAAAACCCGGAGGACGGCGCCACTATAAGGACAGAGTCAGAGATTCGCTTCGCCGCAGAGCCCATTCTAACATTCAAGTCTAGTTCTCTCTCTCTCAGACTCAAATCAATTCCTCGCCGATCCCCTCTCGTTTCCTCGTCTCTCTTTTCCCCCGCATACTAACTACTAAGTTGGACTCTTCTTTGATCTGCCATTAAACTGTACTACTTATTACAACCTCAAAAAAATTCACCCATTTTTCACGCGCTTACTTCTCCAACCGTCCTAATTAGCTTGCACCTTCACACCTTCCACCGGCCTAAACCGCTTCCCTCCTCTTCCTCCCGCGTCCCGCCCTATATATAACACACACTCGTTAACTGTTACAGTTTTCTTTTCATTAATCTCAACCTTTTTTTCCCTTATTTTTGTTTACTAATCTAAAAAAAAGTAAAAAACTGTGGTTTGAAAATGGTCCGGAATTGGAAATGGAGAAGTTTTCAGTTGCTACACGTTATTGCAATCTCCACGGTGCTAAGCGTTTTTCAGTGCAAAATGAGCTTCAGTTGGTCTCTCAATAATGAAGGTTCGTTTTTTTTTAATTTAAATTTTTGTCAGAGCAATTTTTCTTGTACTGAGTTGAGTTGGCTGCAGGGTTGGCGCTGTTGAGATTTAAAGAGAGAGTGGTAAATGATCCGTTTAATGCTTTGCGGAGCTGGAAGTACATTGATGGAGACTTGGATCCATGTTCGTGGTTTGGCGTCGAGTGCTCTGATGGGAACGTAATTACATTGTGAGTTTTGAGTCCGTAAATTCTACTCCGCAGTACTGGTACTATTTATTATCCTCCTTCGTGTAGTGTATATTTTATTGTTTGCCTAGATTAGATAATAAAATGCAGTTATCATGCTAACATGATACTTGTATCCAAAGCTATTATTGATGGTTAATGTTAGTTTGTCTCAGAATGTATATTCAAATATTCTAATTAACGGAGTCTTGTTATTGGTTTGAATAATTGGGTGGAAGTAGACTCCAAAACTAAGAATTCGTGTAAAAAGAGAATTTGAGGTGATGTTTTTGTCCTAATTTTCAGATTTATTTCTGCTACTTGAGGTAATTACTCTTTTATGATATGCCTTTACATCCTAAATCTATATCTTTCGTGCTTTAGCAATTTATTACTCATTAAGTGTTGTAGTATGGATCTTAGCATACAGGGATGTTGATTTAGCCTCTCCTTTAACTGAGATATGACAAATTTTAGATAGATTTATGAACTTGTTTGGGTCAATTCTGTACCATTAGTAGTTTCATTTTGCTAGTCGTTAGTACAAGTAGGGATCAAATGATACTAAGTAGTGCACTAATCTGACATGCAGCTGTTTGTTCTAATTTTCGTGGGAGTACTCAGTTATTACTTGCCACTAATGCTACTGGACTTGTGTTGGCATACTACCCTTTCCTTACACCAATTTACGTTTTCCACCTTTTTTTTTCGCTCAAACAGTCTGGTTTTTTCTGCTTTAGTACATCACCTTGATTTTCATTTAGAAGCACACTCACCAATATTGCATTCAGATAAATAAAGAATTATGTAAGCAGTTTCTTGCTTAGACTTTGTAGCATGTAAAACCTGTTGTTTATTTGGGCTCCAGATGCACTAGTTGAAACACAGCATGCAACAGAAAGATATAGAAATAATTTTTGAGAACTTGAAGAACTTGGAGCATAGCTTCATGCTCTATAAGGAATAAAATGATTATCTCTATCACTTTAACAGGAAACTGAGAGATCTCTGTCTTGAAGGAACATTGGCGCCAGAACTAGGTCAGCTGACTTATCTAAGATACATGTAAGCATTTATTCATGCAACTCTCAATCTAAAAGCAGTCATTTTTGTCAACACTCTTTTATGCATCAGCCTTATTGCTGCTGTCCTCCATGCAGAAATTTACGCAACAATTCCTTTTCTGGGATAATTCCTAAAGAAATCGGAGAACTGAAGGAGCTCGAAGTATTAGACTTGGGATATAATAACTTTACTGGGCCGTTCCCCTTGGATAATGGCAACAATATATCCCTCTTAATTCTGTTAGTTCTCATTGTGTCCTGTCTATCATATTCACCAAACACTAACCTTGTGCGAACTTAACTTATTGTCATTGTTGCAGCTTATTGGATAATAATGAGTTTATCAGTGGCTTGCCTCCTGAAATCAATGATCTTAAGATGATTTCTGAATCTCAAGTGGACGAAAATCAGATAAGCAGTGTTGCTTTAGCAAGTTCGAACAGGCTATCTAATGCATGGTACGTCTTGCTTCTTCTACTTGCCATTTTTCTTTTACACTGTGTCCGTGGGAACTGAGCCAGAAACTATGATATAGTGACAGTAAAATGTTCAAGTCAATTTGGATTCTCATCAGCATATTCCGTGAATCTGTGATCCATTATTTTTGCTAGTAGTGGTGTCCAAGCCATGTGTTTCTGTACTTTTATGGAAAGCATACATTGTACTGAAAAGATTGGGCATTGTTGAAGGGAAATACAAAACCAAATGGGTACCAACACATGTATGTATTATGGTTCAATTTAACTCAAGGTGTTATTACATGTGGCGGAAAATTTATACTTATTCTTACTTGGGTTCATGAGATTTTGGGACTACATAAATAAATGTTGACTTAGTGAAAAAGCTAAAATACACAATAGTTTAACCAAATAGTCTGTAAATATTGTTACAGAACTTTATCCTGCAATTGTAACTAAATTGTCTACATGAATTGTATTGGAGAGTTTTTGTGCAGTTTTGTTTTAAGATAGTATGGCTGCTTCTGTGACAAGCCTTCTTCTGGTTATCCAAAGCAAAACCATGACCTGATACAGTTAACCTACTAGTAAGCGATAAGAAGATGAGCTTGATGTGATGCTGGAAGTTTGAAAAATGTTTCTTGTGCCATGAGATTTAGGTTATCCAGCCTCCTTTTGAACACTAAACAGTCAGTTGAGCCTTCACCACTTCATTATGTCTGCTTTCTGCTTTCATTTCTAGTAGGGAAACAGTGCAATATGGATATACAGCTCTGCGGAGGCTGCTACAAGGGAACGATTTCCTGAATCCAACTGAAGCTGAGAAAAATAAGCACAATAGTCGGGGTCAAATATTAGCTATAACATCTTCGTTGTCGCCATCGCCATCACCATCACCAGAACAACCATTCTCATCTATATCTGTTCCCCCCTCGACTTCTACATTATTGCCAACAGAGGCTCCATCTCCATCTGCATCGACTCCTTCACAATCTCCAGTACTTTCACCAAATGCAGCTCTACCCACTCCGGAATCTCCACCAGTTGTTGTACCTGAGGATTCCCCTCTTCTGTCCCCTTCACCTGCTTTAGCTCCCACCAATATACTAAAGAATAAAAAAAAGTCAAACAACCATACAATCTTTATATTATCTGGAGTAATAGGTGGTTCTTTTCTTGTACTTGTCTCAGTTCTCAGTCTGCTTTATTGCCGTAGCAATAAGGTTGTTACTGTTAAACCTTGGGCTACGGGGTTAAGTGGACAGCTGCAGAAAGCATTTGTAACAGGTAAAGTCCTTGCCTTCCTGAAGTTACTTGGTTATATTACAAAATTTGATAAGAAAAATGGCTGCATGTTAGTATTCTTTTCTTCTTCTTTTTCTCCTTTTTTCTTTTATTTTATATGGTTCCACTTTGACTACTTAACATAAAAATGCATATGCTTGTCAGGGAAATCAAATGCCTGAATACTAATCAAACCCTGCGTTACCTGACGGTATAAAACTAGTCAAAGGCTTTGGAACCTTGAAATCCTTAAAACACATTTTTGGCTTCATGAATTAGAAACCAACTCCATCATCTTCTGTTATTATTCTTTTGCTCATTTATCGTATGAGTCAGATGAGGCAATCTTTTGGGATTTAGTATCATGGGAAAACTTGTGTCTGTTTTGGCAATTAGTGACTGATGCTTTTAAACAATTCAAAACATGGTAATAGCACAAGCAGAATAATTAATCCGTTTGAGTGATTTGCATTCCAGGTGTACCAAAGCTCCAGCGATCAGAACTTGAAGCAGCTTGCGAAGATTTCAGTAACATTATTGCTTCCCTCTCTGATGGTACTGTCTACAAAGGCACTCTTTCAAGTGGTGTTGAAATAGCAGTGACATCTACTGCAGTAAAGTCAGCTAAAGACTGGTCAAAGAATTTAGAAGCCCAGTTCCGGAATAAGGCACGTTGAAGATAACCTTTCTTGAAATGTTTCGCAGGCTTGCAGATTATGACTTATTCCTGTTTCTTTCGTTCTCCCAGATAGACACCTTATCGAAAGTGAACCACAAGAATTTCGTGAACCTTATCGGATTTTGTGAAGAACAGGAGCCTTTTGCTCGAATGATGGTATTTGAGTATGCTCCAAATGGAACGCTGTTTGAACACCTGCACAGTAAGTATTCTATACATTTTACTGGATCGTGACGGTTGCAGTTCTGCATCACTGTACCATGAATTAGCTCATAGTTACCCATTCACCCTATATCATAATTGAAATGTAGTTAATCAGTGGGACGTTTGAGCTACACTGTTGAAAGCAGGAACTGACATTTGCGAGTATATAATGATTGAACTCAACTTTGTCCATCTTCTATTTTCTGCTGTGCAGTTAAAGAATCAGAGCACCTGGACTGGGCTACAAGGTTGCGCATTGCTATGGGCATGGCATACTGCCTGGAGTACATGCACCAACTTAACCCACCTATAGCCCATTGTAACCTACAATCATCATCAGTATATCTTACTGAAGACTATGCAGCCAAAATTTCGGATTTAAGCTTCTGGAATGAAGTAATTGCAGCAAAGATTGGAAAAGCAGCAACCGTGGAGCTTCTGGAAACTACATCAGCTGATCCAGAGAGCAATATTTACAACTTTGGGGTAATATTGCTCGAAATGATTACTGGTAGGCTTCCATACTCGGTAACTGATGGTTATATAGTGGACTGGGCATTGAACTACTTCAGGATAGGGAGACCCTTAAGAGATATTGTGGACCCAACTTTATGTTCTTTTCGGGAGGAAGAGCTAGAGAAACTAATTCCATTGGTGAAAGATTGTCTGCTTCCTAACCCAGAGCAGAGACCAAGAATGAGAGAAATTGCGGCGACGTTGAAGGAAATTACGGCTCTGGATCCTGATGGAGCAACACCAAAATCATCACCTCTTTGGTGGGCTGAATTAGAAATTTTGTCAACAGTATCAAGTTAAAAGGTTTAAGCTGCAATCAATGAACCTTTTTTCAATTTCAAAAAATTTTTCTTTCTGTATATCTTTTTGTAAATCAAGTGATTGTTTAGTTCTTTTCATCTTAGGCATACCTAATACTTTCTTAAACTTCTTTTCTGTGCTTTATTTATGCCGTTGCTTGTCTGTAATCTGGGCTCAAATTTGTACAGAGTATTAGACTACCAACACCTTTCAGAATTGTCTGGTACTTTCATACATATTTTTTTTGTGTGTTTATTCTTAAAACTGTTTCAACTGAATTTTAATAGCCCATGATTCTGCAGTTTATACTAAGCGTCATCCTTGGCAAGCAGCCGATCTGAAGTTGTAAAGATGTACTTGCTTTGTGGGGTTCTCAATAATCGTACAACTTTTGCAGTATTTTTGTAGTTTTGCCCGCGTTAAAACGTTCAAAAGATTCACGAACCATCTCGCGCAAAGGTCAAGAATGAATTTTGATCGTCGCAATATGCAGGGTAAAAAACGAGAAGCGAAAATGGAAGAGACGAAAAGATCGAAAAAGCAACTACAACGAATCAAATAAAACACTGGAGTGACTTGCGGACTTTGGCCATAAATATATACACAGACCAATAGGCAACAGAAAGAAAATTCAAGCTTTTCCACCTTCTCTCTCTCAAGACAATTGGAAGTCTAAATCCCTTTTCTCGCCGTGCACAACTTAAAAAAGAACACTTGTTTCTGAAACTCAGAAAGTTTCATGAAGCTTGTACCATTCTGCCAGGGTAAGCAATTAAAAGATACAACATGATTAACCCAGATTGTTCATATGGCCTGGCCGTTTTCATTAGGACCATTTCCTGCTCTATACAAATTTTGTTTTTGCCATCGTCCATAATGAATTGCTGTATGTGCGGATCCAGTTGCTCTTTCCATCATCCTTTCCCGAATGCCACAACCAATGACATCTTAAAACCCTTCAGCACAAGCCAAATTCTGATAATAATGTAGACAAGTGGACAGCTCGAGCAATTCATCTTTCTTTCCCAAAATTTTTTTCCACAAAGAATCACTTTGACTTGAACATGCTAAGTATGTGGATCAATAGCTTGTGCTTGTGTTCGATTATATAGATCAAGGGTGTCCTTGTGATTTTGATCCAAACAGAGGGCTGCCTGACAATCTCGGAGAGCAGAACTGAAGTCACCCATTGACTCGTGGAAAGCTGCTCGTAGATTGAGCATCTGTAGGTCCGGTTTGAAGGCTATGGCTCTAGTAAGCTCTTCTACAGCTTCATTCTCCCTTTGATCATCCATAAGCACTAATACATATGATTTTGAATGTTAGTAGTGCAAGTCGACAATTTTTTTTTTTTTAAATGATAACACATAAATGGGTTAGAATTACTGAGACTAGAAGTGATCATCTCCTAGGTGTAAGAATTCTTCACCCTTCTTATGCACGGTGGGCAGAAACTTGGAAGGATAACTAAAAAGCTCATCAATCTAAATATTTCTTTATATGAGCTGGTCTAGATTTAAGCAAGTGTACCATACTATCTTGTCAAATCTCAGTATGCTTATGTAGTGAGTTCCTTGTGTAAAAAACCCCTTACACTAGTGGGTGCATTGTATGAATCCAGTAATAAATTGATTTCATTTACTGAAAGGAACTCGTCCTATCTAGGGCAAAAAACCTCAGCGGCCATTAAACTATTGGCGGGATCATGTTTTGGCCATCGAACTATTTTTTGTCAATAATTGGCCACTAAACAATTTAATCTGTTAACCCGTGACCATTTCGTCGTTAATTGCTCTTAAGTTCTCAAATTAGCATTACACGTGGCAATGTCCGGGGGCAATTTTGTCCAGTGAGCTTACTGACCCTAAAAGTCCAATACGGCTAATTTCAGAACAATAAAGGAGTTGCTGGACCTTCAGCATCTTCCATCGAGTCACCGGCCAAACCCCAAGTCACATCCCTCAGCGTTCCTCGCACTGCTGCCAGAGGAACTGCCACCACCCGCCGGAAGGCCACCATGATGGTCCAAGAAGATGAATCCGAAACTACTTCACACCCTTCCACCAGAACTCGCCGTTCAACCAGAGGACTGCCGGTTGCTGCAGTTGGAGGAGACGTCCCCCAAATTCCGCTCCCGCCTAAGCAAATGAAAGATACACTTGCCTGCTTGCTTCGAAGAAAAGTTGATATCCAATGCTTTCAAGCTGCAAAAGGTGAAGCATCGAAGCAAAGCAAACCAAACTACCCCAAAATTCCCTAAAAAAGATTCTCGCCACTTATAACTAATCTGATGTACATGAGATATTTGATATATTGTTTGGGAGGGTGTCCTGAAATATTGGAGATTTAATTTTGAGAAGGGAGTCCAAGCTCAAGAGTTCAAGACTCCGACTCTCTATTTCTCTCCCATACGGCACTAGCTGTTGCCTAGAACTAGAAGATATGGGCACTTTGAGTACCAGTCCTCTGCTTCCAAAAGACCTAAGGCCTTCTTCACTCTACAGAGAACACCGAAGCTCTATTCTTGTGTACACAACAAGAAGAAGAAAATCCAAGAAAAGCCAATCCTTGAACCCTGTAAGTCTTACCACTATCATGTTCTGGACAAAATTGCCCCGGACATTATCACGTGTAATGCTAATTTGAGAACTTAAGAGCAATTAACGACGAAATGGTCACGGGTTAACGAATTAAATTGTTTAGTGGCCAATTATTGACAAAAAATAGTTTGATGGCCAAAACATGATCCCGCCAATAGTTTAATGGCCGCTAAGGTTTTTTGCCCTCCTATCTATGATCTAACCTGTCAATCTTGATAATTCCCCAAATAATGAACTACTTAATTCAAATTTGCGCAACTTCATCAAATTGAGTGAGGTTGAGAAACTTGAATGATTTCTCCTACCAAATCAGGAAACCGCCTAAAGGCGGCAGGAGGTCAGTCTTAATAGCTACATCGACTCTTTACTTTATTTAAACATATATTCTTTACTGATTTCCTAATCAGATGGCACTGCTGTCTTCCTTTACATGACAAGTACCACTAATTCTTTCTCATTGGAAACATACTTATGCGGCATAAAATGCTGCGAAACTATTATGAATCCTGTATATCAGGTTCTAATCATATCCATGATACAAAAGGCCAACTCAGGAGCCGGGATGTATGTGTAATTATTGCCAGACACATGACGTGATCATGACCTTCAACACTCAAGTCCAATAAGAATCATAAAATTAATTTGACATCAATTCAAGACTTATTCTACACATAGGAACACTAAAAGAACTCAGCATCAAAAGAAAAGGATATTTCTCCGTAAAAAGAAACTATTATTCATTATCTCCACAGTCAATTAAATAAAAATCAGTCCTCAACTTACCTAAATCCCAACTTAGTGGAAATGAATTCCACCAAACATATTTATTCCAGCAATTCAGAAGTACGAGATTTAATGGAATTAAATAAATGATTAGGAGATCATTTCTCACAAGGAAAGCATGGTAGAGAACTAGAAGTTGACATACAGACTAGATTACAGTAATAAATTGATAAGCCCAGACAAACAAAGTATATGGAAATGTTCTTAAGAAGGTGATTACAATTTGTATCATTATTGATTGCCAAAACCCAACAAATTTAATTTAGACAAGGAAGCATATAATCCCAAACACTCTAAAGCTCATTCTAAACTCATTTACAGAAAAGAAAATAAATAAAAGTTGGACACTCTTGAAGTCATTATATCTCCATTTGGATGTGCGATACTGTTACTATCAGGAGCTCATGGACAACAGCCAATGCTCAAATGTTTTTGCAGTCAAGAAAGGTCCAACTCTCATGTCATTGTCCCACAAATATATGCGTAAAACATGTCAACTGCAATGCCATAATTATGAGACATGATCTAGTATTCCAGATTGAGAGCCTAAATGCACCTATCTCGTTGTAACAGAAAAGGTGTGACATGAATATTAAACATACTGAATTGGTGATAGACAGTAGATGACCATATCTGCTGGAAGTTATCACAGTTAGGAAAACTTTTTTTGGCAATGATTTAAATAAAGGAGATGAAATAGTTGGAAAATACAGTGTGGGTGGATGCATGGATGCCTTGAATACAAGTTCCTGGAAAAACATGGGCTTCCATCCTTCATAAGCTTGCATGCAAATAATGGAACATTAAATGCAATAACGATTATGTCAACAATATCTTTCTTGTTTCAGTAGTATACAGTAAAACATTCTATCCTGATTGATTGAAAGGTGCCATCTTAACTGACTCTCTTAGTTTGCATCTGTGTTGCTATGTTTACATTTGTGTTTTTAAGGATAATAGTAGGTTCTCTAGCAGAGCCATGCATTACAAATTTTTTCGCATTAACGTGGCCATGCTCTTTCCAGACAGTGACTTAGATGGCCATTCAAACTATTGCACTTCTGTTAAGCCTATTGTCTTACTGCTATCTCCATTCACTGAGAATGTATAATCACATTTAATAACAGGATAGACCAGGAGATGAGGAAACCAAAAAAAAAAGAAAAAATACCTGCTGCTCTATATCTGTAAGGATAAGTTCTCAAAGGATCTAATTGTGATGCCATACTGAGGTCATTATTTGCCAAATCGCGATCACAATATTCAGATCGTTTTTCATAAGCTGATGCCTTGTTTTGTGCCCTGTCTATCAGCTTTGTCATTTCATCGTAAGCAGCTCTCCTGTCATTTTTGAGATGATAAACCCGTGCCAACCCTTGATGAGCTCTTGTATGCTTGATTTTGAGGGCGCTTACATAGCAGTCTGCAGCAAGTTCCAGCTTGCCACAATCAACGTAGATACTACCCAGATTATTTAGAGCCTGCAGCAATAAAAGATTAAATAAACAAAGATGTATGAGAACATTTTAGTAAATAATAAGGACTTCTGCAAAGATAAAATCTACCTGTCCTTTGCGGAGACCATCTGAGGGACATCTAAGTGCTTCTTCCAAGAGTTGCACTACGTAAGATGCAGCTTCAGGATCCAAAGTGGAATCTGCCAATGCATAGGCTTTGAGGAAAAAAGCTTCAAATGACCTTTGTATGGAAATAGATTCTTCAGCCTTAGAGAGCGCTTCTTCACGATGACCAGTATCATATAAAATCCACCCCTCATACACGAGCCTTTCATACTTGGAGCCAGAATGATTTCGAGCCAATCTCAAACTGCGCATTGCAGCTTTTTGACAATTTAGCCTACAAGATTGTGGAAAATTTTACTGCTGTTTTGTCTATGGAAGATGGTTAATCATGCCAAAGGTCAGACAACAGAACTGAATCTTTTATCATGGAAGAGAGACACTTATATTCCAGACGACACAGAGTAGGAATGATGCATTAGTCCCTTGTATTCATTGAAAGTGTAACATCCCTTAGATCCACTCTGGCAGACAACGGTTGCAGTTCTGTATTACTTACTTATTGGCCTCACATTTTTCCCCTACTTTTTCTCTAAACAAAATTGTGTACTTGAAACTCATCTAGCTACAACCTCTCCAATAATCTAATCTTACCCACACATGTTTTCCACTTTCTCCATAAGAGTCCAACATGCATTTGAAATCTTATCTGAATTCATGCTAGTCAAACTACTATACCCAATTCGGGAGTGAGTATTAGCATCTTGTTGACTACATTTAGCGTAAAAAGAATATAAATAAGAAACTAATTTGTTATTAACTTACCTCACTATTTTAGTCAGACCTAAGCTTAAGAAAGCAAGTTACAACATGAAAGCAGCATAATGCCTAACACAGAAAGCAACATGAAAGCAAGTTACAACAGAAAGTTCATTTTATATGTAATAAATCTTTTAACTTTATCACCTATATAACAACAGTTACTAAACTTCAGGAGGTAAGCATGTCTGGACCATCTGTAAAAGATTCTGGTAATCCAGACATGTGATCGAGTCTGTAGAATGCATACCGTAAGAGAAGTAAAGACTGCCGGAACCGAAGAACACTTTTTCCTGGGTCGTTTATCAGCATCTGTTGTATAACAGCAAGTGAACCAATATCATCAACAGAAGACCATCGATCATAGAGTTGCATCCAGCAATCAGCTGGACTCCATTGTTGAACATGTTGGTTGAGAAGCTCTACTAAATGCTCGCCTCTCATTTTTCCTTGAAACATCAAGTAATTTGGCTCTAAAGTTAACAGTGCTTGGATATCTCTCATAGCAGATTCATAGTCCTCAAGGGCAATGAGGAGCCAAGCCCGCAGCTCAAGACAGTCTGAAGAGACTTTAAACCCTGCAATTCTGTTTATTTCTGAAATGGCCGCCTCAATATGGTTCTCTTCTAACTTTGCAACAGCTCTATACTTATATGGAAAGGAAAGAGTAGGATCCAAATTAGTGGCATCATTTAAATCTGCAATCTTCTTATTTCCCAAATTGTACAATGATCTCTCTTGATACATCCATCCTGCAGGCTTGTATGTAGAGATTAGGGAACTAATCAGCTCATATGCCATAAACCTCTGCCCTTGCTTGAACTTTGATCGAGCAACACCGGCTATTGAATAGACATGACCTGCCTCAGCAGCTGCCTCAAAGCAACTCTGTGCATCCTTATATTCCTTCCTGTCAAGCAACACACAACCTAATCGATGCAATGCAAGTGCCTTCTGCCACCTCTCAGTTGAACATTCTCTCAGCCGTTCCAATAGCATTATTGTCACATTTGACGTCATGTTGTCTTCCATGGCTACCTCACTAAGGAAGTAGTACAACAAGAAAGAAGCATGCCCAACTACAGTTAATCTCTCCTTACCCTCATAACTACAGAACACATTCATAACCTTTGAATTGTATAAATAACCTGGGAGCTCTCTTAACAACACCTGCAAGCAAGAGGCCACAAGAATGTTCGCTCTCTCCTCCAGAGCATAATCAATAAGAACCAATGCCTCATCTATATCAGAAACCAGAGAAGCTAAATAATTATCACAAGCACATTTCATTCGTTCACAGCAGAATCTATTTGCAAAACAAAGCACCTCCAAAACCACATTGGGGGAAGATGAGCCTAAACTTCCATACAGACTAAAGAATTTAACAGCTCTCATTCCATCCCGAGATATCCCAACATGTGAAAAATCAATTCTATCTTTTTCTGATTCAGAAAAATCACCATAAAGCATTGCTTTTAATGGGCAGGAAAGAGCAGCAATTTTACCTCTTGAGCAGTAAACCTCCTCATCCCCAATACAAAAGCAAACATTTCCATCCTCTTCTGAGATGGTTAACTCCTCCTCAGTTGAGATGCCAACTTCAGAACTCTCATTAGCTGTCTGAAAACATTTGCAATGATCAAATACTGAATTCGGATCATAACCATGTGCCAAGGCAGCCTTTGGACATTCAAGATGTCTCCCAATACAATCCAGAGCTGATGTGCCGACCAATTCATCTTCCCTTCTCTCATACCTCAACCAAGCTGACAGAACAACCTTAGAGTGAACATCAACAGCATGTTGGCGTGCGGATTGAAGGCATCTACGAAGCAATTTCGGATCACCAAGGCCGCTCAAAAGACAATACTGTTCTAGATAAATTATAGATTTATCAAAATATGAACCTTTTTCAACTCTTCTATACAGCTCAGCTAAAGATTCAACAAAATCAATAGATTTGAGAAACGGGTCAATGGGGGGCTCAAGAGAATCGGTTGCAGGCAACCCATATGGGAGAAGAACCTCTGCTGGTGTCACTGAAATGGGGTCAACAGAATTTGACAGTACAGAGCTGATTGTGGGATATCCCGCTTGACCTTGGTGGGCGACCTTGGTGGTGGTAGCTGAAGAGGTGGTGGTGGTGCTAGTAGAGGTGTCAGAAGGATTAAAGGCGTGAACTTGGGTGATCTTGCAACGGTCTTTGAGCTTAAGACCACGCATAGTATTGGAAACTTGCAGAGAATATTGGCGGATGAGATTTACAAATCTTGATTTGGCTAAATTTGGCTGCTGCTGCTGCTGTTGCTGTGATTGACCACCTTCATTATCTGTTGAAGTAGACATGACATGAATCCAACCAACTATTTTTTTCTCCCCCCTGTTTTTGGTTGTTATAAATAATACTATGTTAGATTAGTAGCTTTATCTTTGGCCTGCAGTCACCACCAAAAAAGGAAGTAAGATTGGGCATGGGGAGCAAGGAGGTGGCGGTGATGCAGGCTAAAGGTCTCAACAATGGAGTGATTTTTTCATTTTCTTTATCATCAAAAGAATGGAAAGGGGGCGATAAAACTTGTGGATGGTGTATATGATGGATGAGGGATCTCATCTTCAACATGTTCATTTAAATTTGTTTATTTATTTATTTTGTGTTAGACGAGAATGCCAACTGGTGATACGCACAAGTCATAACAGGTTCTTTGTATAATTATTACATTTATAACTATAATTACATTATTTTAGTCTTTCAACTTTGAAGATGATTGCCTGGAGAGGTGACTGGGGTTTCTTTCAACAATACAGCATTATATGGTACAGTAAAATTCTACACAAGAACTGCCCTAAACAAATACCGCTCCAACTAAATCCATTGATGCGGATGAACCAGTGAAGGTGATATGTATGGACTAGAATAAAATACGCCCTGGGTTCAATTTTTTTTTATTTTTATTTTATAAGAAGACCTCTTTTCTTGAATTACAAAGTTTCTTGAATTAGAAAATTGGGTTCCATCAATCGAAGTTCCCATTTGAAACCAGTTCCCAATTGCTAATTGTCCCACTGTTTTAAGCGTATGATATTATAGGATCTAGATTAAGTGTTGAAACATCAATTGGAATTGCCATTTTTGCGTCTTGGTCAGTATTATCGTCACAAACTGACATGCAACTTAATCCAACCAAGAGGATGCCAAATCAATGAAAGAACATTATCTTCCATCAGCGTATAGGTCTCTTTGACTCGGTTTACACATACTCAGGTAGGTTACCTTGCCATGAATGTAGAAATTGATAAGAAATGTAGCCCGGGCGTTGTGCATGTGGGCAATCAACTCCATTTACGGTCAACAACTCCACAAAATTGATACCTCACCATTAAAGAAAGGTTAAGACGAAATTGCATTTTAAGCAAAGTGGCGCAGGACTACTTACTATAATCTTTTCAATATCATGAGAAGATAAGCATGACCTTGGGATGCCTTAATTGTTGGTTATCATGTCTCTTGACCATTCTGGAGTCTCTATCTAATTAGCATTACGCCTTTCCTCTCCCTCTCTTTCCAAGTAAAATAAGTGTATTTCTTAGCAAAAGGACCAAACAGGGTTTCTATTTTTTGCTTTTTTTTTTTTCCTTTCTCCATCTTGGCCAATGAATTTTCTGTGCAAATAGATTTTTTTTTTTATTTTAAAAAAGCATCAAGACAACATTCGTGCAAGAGTTAACTAGTTGAAGGGACGCATGCGTGACGGCAGGAAAAAGGACTCAAAAAAAGAGAGAGGCCAATGCCACGGCAATCTAAGAATAGCGTCTGAAATTGATTGCTTTTATTAGTACTCATTTTTCTTTCTCCATTTTCTTTTGGACGGTAGTGAATTGCTGCTACTTCGAGACAATTCAACAATCAACTCACCAGTACATACACGGTGGTTGTGTTGAGCTTAGCAATGTTTGAGTGGCAAAGCAATAGATGAAATCCTCGAGATGCTTTCATGAGCATGCTCCACAAAATCTGTCTTCTTCTATTGAGTATATGAGCAATTGATGTCAATCATCCTACAGCTATAAGCATGATTTTCAACATTTCTCAAAGGGAAAGTTATGGGTGCTGACCAATTCTTGAACCAAAATCAGTACGGGGGCATCCCATAGTTTAACGAATGCCAAAATGTTAAGATTGTCTTTTTAGGACCTGTGCACAAATTAAACTTTAATCCATGTGAACGTTATAAATGCATTGGTACATGCACTTATATCTCTTGCTCATATTGGATATTGTGCAAATTTGGGTCAATAGTTTTGCACTTGCCTTTGAGGTAAGCATGCATGGATCATCTCTATCCTTGCTACTAATCAAGTATGGTTTATCTTTAGCATCAAAGTCGATGTGTTTCATAAGTTTCTTCCAAGACAAAACTCTCCAAGTTAAACCGAATGACAATTGCCAATCCTTGCTACTAAGTTATACTACTATTTCCTAGCGTCTAGTCCATTTTTCATCCAAAAATCTGATGTGGTTTATAATTGTTAGCCTAATCCATTTATCTATTACTGGTTCAACAAACTCGATCCCTGCAAGAAATAGAAAGTTAACAATGAAAAAATTGAGAAGGAACATGGCTAGCTAGCTAGAGAATTGAGTAACTAAAGACCAACTCCAAGATTCCAAAATACGGACTCCGTATAATTCAATCTCCAACTAAAACTCAAACAATACATGTGCTTGGCATCTGTATATCAGGATAACATCTTCATTATTGACTAATAAAAACCGCTCATCAGAAAGGGACATGGAGACAAAATAATTGCAAAGTTAGGTAAAACATTTCAGATCTGATCAAGTATCATGTTTGTAAGATCTAATTCATAATGGCGACTGTTTCTTCCACGTATTGTTGAGCTGGTATACATACATTTGTTTATGCTTACGCAGGCAGGTTACCATGTCCAGGCTGACTGCAATTCCCAAACATTTTGAGATCTTCCTTCTTTCTTTCTTTCTTTTTTCCCCCTTGTTTCTTTCGATAGAAGCCAACATTTTAAGATGGAATATTTCAGACACGGAGAGAATTGCAAGAAAATATATATACAAGAATAAAAGGGAAAAAGAAGAGGGAAAAATATCCAAAAGATAGAGGAGTAGTATGATAAGTGCACGTGATTTCGAATCTTTCTGTATGCTGCGAGGAGGGTGCACTGAGCAGCACGGCATCATTATTCATTGTGATGGGCTGATGGAGCCCCCATGCATGGATGATGGAGCCCTTTAATTATACAAATCCTACAGCCATATATGAACTGCTGAGGATAGTTCTAAGCTGCTGAGTATTGGGAGGAAGATGTCAGCAATTACAAATGAGTTGATTTTGACAATTGCTTATATTGTTTGGCCTCTGATATCATATTTCTTCTCGTCAGTTTTTATCATCTCTTTGACTAATTCCCATGATTCGCTGTAGTGAAACAGCCATGAGTTGATCACCGTGTTTTACAATTATTTCTCCTCATCTTCAGCTGTATTCCTGAATTCGAACAAAAGTAGTCAGTTTGACCCTATTTTGAGGTTTATTTCAAGAATCAAATTGTAATATATGCATGAAAAGACCACTAGACCAGCTCTAGAATCAGTTTAAATCGTCCAAATTTTAGTTTTTTTTTTTTTAAAAAAAAAAAAAAAAGAAGAAGAAAGCATGAGACGATTCAGGTGGACGGACCACTTGGTTACAAAACTTTCCCGTGTCCATTTCGAAAATGGAAATGGCTAAACAAGAGAGGATCGGGATGGCAGATGGAAGAGAATCAAGAAAGAAAGACACGAAAGGTCTAGCATTGGCCGATAGAATCTGGACTTTATTGCGTTAATCGGCAATGGATATAATGGGGTAGGGTCCCTAATAGACAAGGCATTAATTAGAGTAGATTGGCCACATTTTTTTACTATTATGGACAAGAAAGATTAAAATTGAGGTTTTTAGCGCATAAAATCAGAATTTCATGCGCTGGGTCTTGATGCATAACAAAAGAAGAAGAACTCGTGCCGTGCGAAGGGAACGAAAATTGACGGGCTCAAAGTTACTCTATTTATTAATTTATTACAATTTCACATCCCAGAAGGTTAATGTGCATTAGTTTCCAGTTGCAATTAGTACTAATTAATTGTCTCCAAGAGGAAAAGGGTGGCTTGCTCCGGAATCCAGGTAAATGGCCATCCTAACTACAATACTAACAGCCATAAGTTTTCACCATAACACCATGAGACACAGTTGGGTCAACTTATGAAGGGGTGTAATAATACTCTATCTACTCTTCAGTTCATATATGGAAACTGGAAAAAGAAGCACCAAGCATCCAATTTGCACTGCGGAGACCACCTGGAATTTGCTATGAATGTCCAATAAGCTTAGAGCTCGTTACTTGCCATTAGGAATCTTAGTTACTGCAGACTGAGAAAGGCTTCAGCTTCACAAAAACATGCATTACCGGGGGAGAATTTTTAAGTGTTTTACACGCACAACTTGTTGGGCATTCTTATCTAGGTTCGAAAAAGTGGATAACGAAAAAACATGTACACGAGACTGGAAGCTTGAGAACAAGATTCAAGATTTTACTTGCTGTTCTCAAGTCCCCATAAAAAAAACCATACACTTGCACACAGTATTGCGGAGAACAAGAACTTACCCTAAAGGACCCTGATCCTTCAGTAGGATTCTGATTATTCCGCTTGTTGCTAGTCAAAGCATTTTCATGATCCAGAGCTTATGTTTCTTTAACTGCAAATATACCATGCAGGGTCCAATCAAACTTGCTTCAGACAGGCGCCTACAAAGCTTAAGGTAAGTTTCTAGAGTTTCCGATTGTTGGATTCTTCTCCGGAGTCCCTGTAGGACGGCTGCTCTGTCTAGAAACTCTGGGCACAAACCCAAGTCCAGCATTTTAATTACCGTCTCTGCAGCATTGTCAAAATGACCACCTTTAAGGTAACCTCTCAACAACCACGACAAAGTTTTCTTCTTGCGTAAGGCACTTGTTACTTCCATTCTGGTCAGCAATCGCCCAATCGCACCTGCCTCCTTTTGTGACGCACATATGGCTAAAACAATGTCGTAGAGATCTTTGTCAGCCTCCTTTCCTACAAGCTTCATCTCCCATAACTGTCTTTCGGCCTCAGCTCCTCTGCCAGAACAGACATACATGGCAAGAAGCCTCTCATGGACAATACCGTAAAGAGAAGGGCCTCCCTCTTGCATTACCCAATTAGACAAGCGCACACCAGCATCCAAGAGATCAGCCTGATACTTTTCAACAAGTCCAGTATTTTCTGCATCCAGTTCAGCAATCAGACCAGCCTTGGTAAAACCTTTCAATTTTCGTAATGCTTTTGCAACTTCATTCAACTCTTTCACCACAGCTGTCATTGCAATTAGATAGCTATAAATCTCTGGCTTTAATCCACATTCTCTCATACCGATTACTAGGTTTACCGCATCCTTGTAGTTTCCTTCCGCCTAACAAAATGATTTAACATTTCATCAGTGCAAGATGGAAAATCACACCCAAAGAAGTTAAAAATAAATAAATGAATATGTAAATGGCATGCATATCACATGAGCTAAATATTGAACAGATGGGATGTCTGACACACAAGCACCAGCATCTCCATGCACCTGGGTGCATTTCCAGAACGGGTAGACAAACTAACTTAATGCCTCGATCCATGGTCATGCTATATACAACTTCACTAACCTTTTCAACAGAGCCTGTTAAGAGGTGAACCCTGGATGATAACACTTAAAAAAGCAATGCCAAATCGAATTAGTTTTGATCCAGTAAACCAAAATACTTTGAGATAAGCAATCTCTATGGTCATTAAATTGGTTTTACACATCTTGAGTTGATTTTCTACATTGAGCCAATAATCTGTTTCAATCATGCACTTCTTCACAAAGTTTTATATATTGACGCTTTTCTTTTTTTTTATCAGTGCTTTATGTTAAATATGTAAGCAACCAGCAAACAACTCAAACTCAACATCCGATGATGAGAATAGCACAAAAATAAGTGATCTTTTGCTTCTCAACACCAGCAGTCAAGTAATTGAGCTCTGCTGGGGAGCTTTTCTTATCTAAGTTCAAGTTTCTCAAAATCCCATAATGTACCAAACCAGAATTCAATAAGGAAAAAGAAAAAGAAAAGCTCCCCATCTGGATTATTCAAAAAGAATGCCATTTTCAACAAACTTGTACCCTTGAACCAAGTAAAATTCAAGTAAGACAATATGCATTATTTCTGGTAGAGGTGCAACCGTTCTCTATTTAGGAAACTATTTTTGCCAGGGGTAAAATCTGAGACAAGCACGCGCAAAGTCAAATTAATCTGGATATGTAGAGGCAGAGCATCGCCAAAAAGAAAGCATGAAAATGCTAAATGAATTAATGTCCACAGTACAAAAGCTCAATAGCTGAAAGAGCTTTTTAAGATGAAGTCCAGATTGAACAGGAAGACAATTGTGACTGCATTCACAGAAGTAGAGAGCAGTTCATAATTCTGTCCGGGAGAACAGTTCAGCAAAGGCAATAGCACGGATTTCCCTACTATCACCACTCAGAAGCTCTCAGATGTTTCCAGCAGAGGAAAAACACAGAGACACGTAAAAAATATATATATAAATTGTGACCTAAAACATGACACCATTTAGCATCATAGGTCAAATTCCAGCATTACTTGGTCAAGGCGAGTTTATCGAAACAAATCCAAAAGTTATACCTATTTCTTTATATCCTTTGAATTAACTTGATAAGTTACTAGATAAATTGTTCTAGTACTAATGTAATCATAACCCAAGCCAAGAAATTACAAGAAATTACAACAAATTATTTAGAAACAGCAAATCAACATTCTTTGCCAGATATCATTGTATACTAACACTGAGATGTTAATCACATAAATTGGCATAAATTTACATAATGCAAGACAGAAACAGAATAGTTCCCGATCCTTCTTGGTTATGTGTGTTATAATCTAAACGTCCAACAAAACAAGCTAATGCACAAAACAAAACATAAAGTTGGCGGATACAGGTAAACATTTTTTACCATCATCTTCCATGCAAGATAACCAATTGGACCTCCCTTGTGCTCCTCCCTATTATCATCTGAATATGCAATCCCCCTCCGAAGCACCTCCTTGACGAACAAAACTGCTCCATCTTTCTCGCCAGTCTCCCAATACAGTGAAATAACTTTCTCAATCATACTGAAGCTCGGCTTCAACCCCACACAATCCATATCCACCAGAAGGGCCACAACATCCCCAATATCACTCTTCCTCTCAATCAACTTCGCAACCCATCCACACATTATCGAAACCATGAGCTCCATCGTCTCCTTATCCACCTTATTCTCCTTCCTCAACCAATCAAACACCTCCAATGCACACCATGAGTCCCTCCCCTCTTGAGAAAAATACACCAATACCAGCTGTAATTCTCTGGCAGACAATTTCTCATTCATTTCCTCGAGAACATCAGAGGGTTCCCTGGCCATTCGCTCTAATTCCTCAATCGCCTCAAAAAAGCCTTCACTCATTTCGTCCTCACCATCACTGGTTATGAACCTATCCACTTCCACTGATTTAAACAGTCTAAATTCCCGAATTTTGCATCCTTTTGCCGCTATAAAACCTGGGCTTTGACAACAATTAACACTTAAACCTCTACCACAAAACTGAACCTTAAACTTGGATAAGCCAGAATTGGCACAACCCAGGTTGGCAAAGATAGCAAAAGCATTAGCAGTAGCCATTTTTCAACAAAATAAGCTACAACGAAGCTAGACTCTCACGGGTTCAATTAAGAGTGATCTATCCAACTAAGAAATTTGAGCAAAAGAAAGTCACCATTGTTGCGGGGGCAAAAATATCCAACTTTTCACGCAAAGAATTGAAATTTCTTGAGCTTTACCTAAAAATTTCTTCCAAACGAAGCAGGAGAAAGGAGAAACAAAAGTTTAGGAAGAAAAACTAAGAACAAGAAAATTCCTCTCCGACCTTTTTCTTCAGTTGCAGCTTGGAAGGAAAGTAATTTCAAGTAAATAAAATAGCCCAGAAAATGAAAAGGAAGAAGCGAGTAAAAAAAGGGATAAAAGTTGGTACTGGTATCATCATGTAGAGATGTTGGACGATTCTTGCAGTAGCCGTGAAGGCCACGCGCAGCACAAAGAGACGAAGCAAGCAGAGAGCACAGTGCCGAGGTGTTGACTATCGAGACGTGTTCCAAAGGCGACGGATGAAGGAAAACTCCCCCGGAGATTGATTTTACTTCCTTGTCCTTGTTTTGATGCAGGAATTTGGAGTTATCCGGAGGGTAGGGGAGGGATTTCAGTAGAGTTGAGAACATGAAGGTAGCGGAATTGGCTGGCTCCCGCTCCTGTGTGGTTCACGACCAACTAGCGGTTGGAGAGAATATAAAAGAGTACGGCACGGGAAGATTAATTAGAGGACCAAGTTTCTTTATTTGTTCACGGATCATTTTCAATTTTTCACAGGTCGATGAATACCAAACTCTTGTCATAGTTGGAAGTTGGCTTTCTGAATTTTATCTATGTTTCTATATGTTCTTGAAATGGGAATTCTTTAGGAAGATTAATGGGGAAAAGAAGAAGACGAAGAGGAGGAGTAATGACAAAGAAGTTTTACGATAAAATTCACCAATACTAACTAGAAGTTGATCATGTTGTTGCCTTAAGTTTGTGTAATCATTCATGTTACGTAGGTTTTCTCGGCAAGTAGCTAGGTTTGCTCAGGAGGAAAACGATATTGATGGACCAATTTTTTCGAAAACTAACATGTTAATTGTCTGATATATCTGTAACAAAATCAAACTATCTTTCGTTTTGTGATCCTCACTAGCATCTTGGGCAAGTGTAGATTCAATAAAACGATATAATTCATGCATTGAGATAGGTTATCACTTGTTTCTGCTAAAAATTGAACTCCACCTTTGTTTTGAATTTTTTGACAGAACAACTAATATTAGAGTTAAAATTTATCATACTTCAATCTATCATAACTCTGATACCACTCTGATGGACCCAAATTGATAATAAATCATAAACTCACAGGAACAATCACAATAATTTAATATATGAGGCAAAGGATTCAAAATTTTCCATTGTCACAAGTTTAAATTTTCTCTTCAATATCATCAAATTATTTTACCGGATCCTATTAATCCCTTTGTATGTTTACTCCAATATATTTCAAACCTCCTTAATGTTGACATATTAAATCAACACTCAAAATTAGAAATTTTCATATTATTATTTAGTAGTGTTTTAATCAAGTTAGAGTTTTAATAATTTTATTGGAATTAAATTATGAAAATTTTATTATTTAGGAATTAGTATCTTAATTTAAAATTTTTTATAATTATAAGACTTGTTTATCAAGTCATCTAATTTATAAATATGGAATCATATTATTGTGTTTAGGTGAGAAGAGTGAAAGATTGAGAGTTTTGTTCTTATGATGTGATTGATAGATTATTATTGGTATTATTTATCTTTTTCCAGACATACTTTTATTTGTGTAAATTGCCTCTCAATACACATTGATTTTATCAAATTTATCTCCTATATATTTTTGATGAATTTTTTGGATTCTATATCTAATAGTATCTGATATCAGAATCCTAGATTCAAGAAATTAATTGATCGAGTTAGACCACAAGATTGGTCATAAAGTGTTTAGTTTGTGAGGATTGGACCATAAAATTGATTCGAGAATTATCAGATTGATTGCAAATGTTACGATAGATATCGAAAAAAAAATCTAGTCAGTTGAATGGTGATTATAAAAATTACGAAGTGAATTGTCAATAAATTGACATCAAGTTGGGTGATGAAAACAATCTATCCAAAAAATTAGATTATTTTCACAAGTGAAAAATAAGTTGAAAGACGATATAAGTCTGTCCAGATGCGTGAAATATTACAGCAGCAAAAATTTTAAAGACAAAAAATTCAAAGTGATACTAGTAGAATTTTGCAAGGGAAATTATTGATCATAATAGTGAACCTGATCCAAGAGACAGTTTGATTTAAGGGAGACAATGTTGGCGTATTAAATCAAGACTCAAAATTAGAAATTTTTATATTATTATTTAGTAATGTTTTAATCAAATTAGGATTTTAGTAATTCTATTGGCACCAAATTATGATAATTTTATTATTTAGAAATTAGCATCTTAATTGAAAATTTTCTTTTGGTTATAAAATTTTTTTATCAAGTCATCTAGTTTATAAATAGGGAATCATATTATTGTGTTTAATTGAGAGGAATGAAGGGTTGAGAGCGTTGCTCTTACGATGTGATTAATAGATTATTGTTAATATTATTCATTTTCTTTCACATACACTTTTATGAGTGTAAATTACCTTCCCATATATATTGATTTTATGAAATATATCTCCAATAAGTTTTTTGGTTTTACAATATCCCTATTACAGTTTCATCTATTCACAACATCGCACACAAACTTCTTTTGTTTCTTTTCATTTCACCCACTTAATTACAATACTAGTTTTCCTCCGATGGTTTTAATCATCTCATAAGCCATAAGTCATATCCAATATCTTTTCTTTTTTTTTTTTCAAAAGTTGTACACATACTATCATCTAGACTTTTATTTGAAAAAGAATACTCTTAAACTTTATAACTTCCAAGAGAGCAATAAAGGAGAAAGTCATGGTGAAGCTCTTTATCTATTTTTAGACTTTTTTTTTTTTACTAAAATCCTGTTTGGAGTTCTAGTAGCTTACAAAAAAAACACTTGTAAGCTACCAAAAGTTAAGTTCCTTAAAAGCACTATTTTTATTTTTATTTTTTGTAAATGTACTGCAACCCCAAGCAGAACTCAAGTTTTATTGTCAATCCTAACGAGAAACTAGGTATCTAGTAAGTGGACCACAAGTCAGTCTATTTGAAGTTAGTGTTGTCCTCACATTAGGCCTTGTTTGGATTATAGTTTTTTGCAAAATTTTTTTTTTTTACTTTTTTTCATGAATATACTTTTGGAATTTTCCAATGGATGTTCTATGAGCACTCGTTAACACATCTACATTACATCTAACCTATCATGTATATATGCATACTAACAATTACTACTTTCTCTTATATTTATACAGTTTTCCTAATTAATTTCCTTGCATTTGGACACTTTTCTAATTAATCTTAGGCTTTGTTTGGATTGCATTTTTTTTGAATTTTTTGTAGAAAAATTACTGTAACGATTTGATATGTGTAAGGTAAAAAAGTGATTGAAAAATATGTCTATGGAAAACGTAACAAATTTTCTTCAAAAAATTGCAATCCAAACACACCCTTATATTTCTAAAAATTTAACACTTGAAATACATCTTAATGGGTGCCCTAGACAAACCATATATTTTTTAATTTCAAATACATAAAATTGTTATGATATATTTTCCTATAACCATTTCTAAAAATAGCAATTCAAAGGGGTTCTAAAACTTTTCATATTAGGATATTGGACCGCTGAGGAAGCCCAAGCCTGTCTGGTCTTTGTCTACTAGTCCCGTGAAAGAGCTATCTTTGAGTCTAACTTGAACGATATGTTTGCAACAGTATAAATCTTAGGTTCCGTTTGATAAAACTGAATCTGAATTCTGAATTCTGAAATCTAAATACTGAAACAATTAATTTACTGAATTTTAAGCACTGAAAAATCTATTTATACTGTTTGATAAACATTTATAACTGAATGCTTAATAAGTTTAATTTGACAATTTTGCCCTTATATCCTTTTATTCAAAAAAGAAATAGAATCTATGATTTAATTAGTTTAAAATTGTTAGGTATGAAAATGACAATATTTATTTTTAAATCAAATTAATATAAAAGATGAAATTTATTATATGAGAAGTATAGAGAAGATGTGAAAGTCATTAAAAAGAAAGAAAAGAGAAACTAAAAATCGTTAGATAGAGAATATTATGTTGTTTAATTAGACAAGAATTTTGAACATAATCAACAAATAAGGGTAGATTTGGTAGATAAGATAACCTAGTTGAAGTAATTCTATTGATTTTTATCAGAATTAAGCATTCAGTTAGGATTCTTGTGCTGAAAAAAATACACACAGGTTCAGCACTGCTTAACAAGTTCAGCAAATAGATTTTCATTTATCAAACACTCAAAATATCTGAATGTCTGAAAAAATTCAGATTCAGCACTTTTTTATGTTATCAAACAGACTTTTAGCGCCAGCAAGTTTTTTGGAAAACTAATTCATAAAAATTAGCTCTCTCATACAAGTAATTTGCACACTAAAATGAAAAGGTCATATTAAACGACCTCTTAGTATCTTAAAAATGGACCTGCCTTTTCAATCTTACTAGTTTTCAAGACACACACCCATCGATGTGTGCGCAACTGAATAATATTTGTAAAATATTTTGACTATATTTATTGAAATCATTTTCAAGACGATTAGTTTTATATTTTGATCATACATACTAGAAAACTTATCAAAATAAAATTTATAAAAAAATAGTTATCTGGTAGTAATTTTTAACCGTAATTGATAGTTGCTAATTATGAAAATATATCAAGTAACAAAATTTTGTTTATGTCAAATCCTCTTTCTTCCTTTATACAGTGTATGTAGTGTAGATTTTTATATTACCACAACTCCGAAGTAGATTCGTCAAAATCTAATTTTGACTGAAAGTTTAAGAATTAGTGATGAAGATTTGTATCTTAATTTGGTAACTTGAATGGAGGAGCATGGTAGAGGGAATGACATATTTTATGGCAATGATTAATATGGAAGCATGCATGATGATGATGATGATGATGATGGCATGGATGAGAATTGTGGGGGTTTAGAGAAAGGACAAACATACTCATTCTCGAATAATGGTTTGATCCGCATTTATAGGGAGGGTACGTGTTCGCATGCAATTAATAATTGGGTTTCGGTGGACTGGTCTGATTTAAATTAATGGACGGGATTGTTGAGAGTTGACCTTTGTTCAAGGTTCATGTCCTGTAAGCACAGGTGTCGATGCCAACCTAATTATGTAAGTGGACTCCGGTTAAAATGAATTTTGAATGGAACAAAATAGATATCTAATTAAATTTATTTAATTGATGAATAGTAGATTGATTAGATTCATTTATTTATATTTATTTAAAAATAATTATACATTTAAAATTTATTTTTTAGTGGATATTAAGTAGATAAATTTAAATTTTTTATTAATATAATAACAATAAAATATTATTCTTATCAAATAATATGCAAAAAATAAAAAAATATAATTGTGAAGTGAGTCATAAATGGACAATTGGGTATATCAATGCCCATTTATTAAATGGGTTAATTTATTTTGACTCATTTATTAAATAGGCATAAAAGTGTTAACCCACTAATATCCATTACTCAATTGTGACCCGTTCAAACTCATCATAATCACCAATTTTGACACATCTAATTTTAGGTAGGAAACATGCGGAGTTGGACCGGTCAGATCGATTGAACTGTGATCTAAACACCACATTTTTTTTTTTGCTACAACGATGTCATTTTATAATTTAATCTATTTTATTCTACTGTGAGGGAAATCTAAAAAGATTATGTAAGGGATTAGCATGTATACAAATTTGACTAGACTAAAAAAGTACTCTAACATTACCGTTGAATTTTTTCATGGTAGGTGGGATTCAAACCCCCGACTTATCGTCCAATTTGGCTCAGTGGTTCCACACCTATTTATTTACTGATAAGAGTTTTAAAACATTGGTTATAGGTAGACGACATCGTCGGACAAAACTACACTCTGCCAGGCCAAGTTACTCCAAAAATCTCTCTTGGCCTCTCTGCAACTATTTCTTTCTTTCTTGTGTGGCCTTTCTGCAATTATTTTTCTTTCTTTCTTTCTTTCTTGTGTTGCCGCGGTTCATCAAATTCTAAGGTGGACTCTTTCTCTTTCTCTTTCTCTGCCCTTCCTTCTCTTTCAAGTCTTTGCTGTCCACGCTGGAACTTTCAAGCTCTTCAAATTGCAGCTCGCTAGACCTCCAACCTTGGTTTTTATTCCTCTAATTATTTGGACATTAAACGTGGCTTTGCATTTACTGATTACAAGATTACCACAAAAAAAAAAAAGATTACCAACAAAAAATCGTAATTTCATCCATTTCATTGAAACTTTTGTCCTGTTCCAGCACCCACAAAAAAAAAAAAGAGGAAAAACTTGTGTATTTCCATGCCTAAATATACCAATCAGAGTCACTCTGCTTGTGTATCCTGCAAGTCTTGGACTTTTCTTGCAATTGCTTCCACCGTTGTTTTCAGACTCTGTTGAAATTGACAAATACTACTGTAGGCTTAATAGTAATGATTGATGTCAGTTTTAAGGATGAAAAAGTCTATTTGTTTTCATCATTACTGTCGTATTTGTTTTACTAGGCACTAACTATTTTCTTGAGCTTTCCTCTTAAGGGCAAAGTTGTCGTAGCGACTATTGATAAACCTTCGCATATCAAGAACCGTTTTGGTGTGGTAACACGATAAATCTAAGGTCAGTGGATTTTCATAGCTCCGTTGCATAAATGGGACAAATTTTAGTGTTAGAAAAAATCAAATAAATATGCAGAACAAACTCCACTTTAAAGAACTAGATAAATTGGAAGACACAAACCCTAACTCCCCCCCGGGCACACGGCACACTCACGGTGACGGTGCAGCTAGCTACTTTTGTTTTGTACTGTAGTACGTACTACTAACCTTACTCCAAATTCCAAAAAATACAGCGCAAAATGCAATTGATTACTTGCAATCCTACTTAGGATCGAATCTCAATGGCTTATTGGTGATCGAAATTTTCTTTTTTGGCGACTGCAGCGCGGTCCAAGAGACAGACATTCTAGGCATTCTATCGAATAAACAAACGCTTGTATTTGTATTGAAGTCTGTGTTTTTTGTTTTTTTTTTCTTTATTTATTGTTCTCGTAAATTGTTCGATATGGTAGCACGTAACAGTTGACAAACTTTGAAAAGTATGCTTGAAATTCAATCTATTTCCATGGGGGCCAGCAATTATTATTAAAAAAAAAAAAATCCCAGATTTGCAGACAGCTGTTGAGCGTCATCTGCATCAAGTAGGGCTGCTTATACTTACAGCAGACTGTTTGATATGCGGCTACTGACTTTGAATATCTATCTCCATTTTACAAAGCAAAAAATTGAAAATCCATTGCTAGGCTTTGGAAAAACATGTTTGATCGTTGTTCTAATGTACTTGACTGGGTAGGAATTTGGCTGACCATCTTTATCAGAAAGCCCGAGTTGTCAAAGAAGCTACAGCTAATGAGACATAGACTTGAACATTACAAAGAGTCTATGAAGCCTACGGAATTTGGACGACTACGGTCAAATTAAGGCTGTTTCATTTTTATTACAATCGGCTCTTTCTGTTCCCCTCTTGGGAGGAAAATTTCCAAAAACAATGGGACTAATTGTTAGCACATAAAAGTTGTAGCGAAGGATATTTGACACGTGTAAAAAAATGTGGGAAATGAGAAGTTTATTATCAATCACATTAAATTAAATAATAAGCACATTCGATTCTCATATTCAAACACCGACATACATCTTAGATAGAATTGCATTTATAACTCTTTCTAATTTTTCTACCATCATTTTTCTCAATCGAATACAATACTAAAACACCCAATATATGGTCCGGCGTCGAAATCAAGTGCCGTTTGCGGCACTGGAAACTAGACATTCCCAACTTTCCAACGGTATAAAATGCACATCTAAATTTGAATTAGGAAACATTAATTATTAAAACGTTTGGCTTAATTATGCCAACACTAATAATTGAAAAAATTCGCTTAGTTTTCCTTTCAATGAGAAAACCACAACTTTAGTTACCAATATGTCTTGCTCAGTTGTCAAAGAACTTCCCTAAACGCAATAAAGAGAGGGAAGGAAAAATTTTTACGTAGCAACGCATGAAAATATATAGTCGCCCAAAGCACGTGTTGGACCGTTGAAGCGATTTCTTCTGCTTTGCGAAGAACCATTCAATTCAAGACTTTGATTGCTGGCTGGATGATTGATCAAAGATGGTCTCCCATGCAAAAGTTAAATCTCCAAGTGCATGAAATTATAGCCGACGAATTACCAAGTGCATGAAATTATTCACCACTCCTCCGTCTTCATACTTCACGAAAATCTTATCATCCAAAGACAAAAGCAGAGGACTCTTGATTTTTCCACAAATGATAATTAATTTAAACGCACGTATGCTTCATTCATCTACATGAAGTTTCACCGTTGTCTTTATTATTGTGATGGGAAACAAAACAAGGCAAAGATAAAATCCGTGAACACCGACAAGAAGTATCGGCTGCACATGCGTACTTATCCCACCGCTTTGCAATTCCACTATTCATTACTTCATTAAACAATAATAATAATAAGAAAAATTTGCCAAATTAGTCCATAACATTTAAAATCAGCTAGAATAGTCCATCACATACAAATTATGTGCCAATTTGGTCCTCCTGCTCCTCTTTACTCATTTCTTTGAATGAAAATCACACGGCTCTCTCACATGGGCATAATTTCAATGGCAAAATTGGAAACACACTTCGTTTCCTTTCTAAAGCAAAAGTGCACAGGACCACCACCCCATTTTTTCACTGTTCCTCTCATTTTACAGCCACAAAACCCTAATTCCTTGCATCACCTAATGGATAAGCATAACCTTAGGAATTTTGTTCATGAGGAAGGTCTAGGCATCTGATTGATGAATGATCGAAGCTTTGGCTGAAAAATTGTGAAGAAAACCTTCGAAAAGATGCAGAACGAATCGGGAAAATGGAACTTTACAATGCATTATAGTAAATTTTTTTTACCAATGTGTTAAATAAAGTAATTATTGTGGTCGAATCTTGCTTAAGACTGTGTTTTTACTTTAATTAATTGAAAAAAAATTCAGTATTTTATTAATGGATGCTGTGGTCCACTTCGATTTTGCCCTTGAAATTAATTGGAGACCATGTTTCTAGTTTTGCCCTTTGAATTATGCCCATGTGAGAGAGGCGTGTGATTTTTAGTTGGAGAAATGAGCAAAGACAAGTATTAGGAGCAAGCTGACACATAATTTGTATGCGAGGGACTATTCTAGTTGATTTTAAATGTTATGAACTAATAAAGTTTTTTTTTTAAAATGTAAGAAACCAATTTGGCAAATTTTCTTAATAATAATAACCCGGTTACGGTGAATAATTTTTCATTCTAAATATATTAACTTTGCTTCCCAACAACCCGATTTAGAGAGGAGTAAACCTTAGCTACTCAAGTGTTGATGTATTTTTTTTTTTATCGACACGATTGTTTATATTCTATACCTACTCCTACTCTATACTAAGAGGGAGGAAATGAGCCTAAATGGTCCAATAAAAAATCCAAAGAGAACTCAATCACCACTGGATCAAATGAATACCTCTACACTCGCATGTAAAACTTTCAAAAAATTCTAGAGAAGAATGCAAGTCAAGAGATCAAATCCCTTGATCTGCATTGAGGAGTGCTGATGTTCCCGAATTCTTGATTGCAGTCTCCACCAAACCTTTTTACCACCGTATGTAGGTTAAACCAGTCCAAAATTTCACTTTCTACGCCAAAAAGCATCTTTTTATGTTTATTGTCTTAATTTCATTTTTATAGGCCCCACACACAAACATATATATATATATATATATATATATATATATATGTGTGTGTGTGTGTGTGTGTGTGTGTGTGTATGCATCGATGCTTAATTACACGCATGTATGTGAAGATGCATGCATGAATAGATGTGCATATAACAGTACACAACAGGGGGCTGCCTTCTAGACAGGTCTACTTCTAAGTTGGACTTTGACAGAGTTAGGTTTGTTTTCTCCCTTCATTGCAATTTATAAGTTAAAAGAAATCCATGAGCTCCAGTGATCAGTTGAAAAAGAACTTTGTCCGACACTACACATCATCTACAATCTTGTAAGCTTAACTGCTGCCTAAGTATGTTGAGACAAGATACAAATTGAGGTGGGGAGATTTACTAGCTACCTAGTACTTCACACCTTGATTAGTATTTGCTCATGAAGTGTTGGTCATCGTAATAAAGTTTAAAGGTTGGAAGGATCCATGGAAGAAGAGGGAAACTTTTCTGATGGACTACCTGAGGTGAATAGCTCAGATCATGGGATGAAAGATGGAGGGTGTTCAGATGAGCCTAAAACGAGTGGAAGCAGCTCAAGCAACAGCATGGCTGAGGAGAGTACTGGGAAAAAGTTGAGCTCAAGTGCTACTGGGGTTAGACAGTATGTACGATCTAAGATGCCACGGTTAAGGTGGACTCCGGATCTTCATCTTTGCTTTGTTCAAGCTGTTGAGAAATTAGGTGGCCAGGAAAGTAAGTGATTAATCATTCAAAACTACTTGACTTGATTATTTACTATAGAAAATCTGACTCAAGGTTCCTTGACTTACCTCTCTCTCCTTTTTTTTTTTTTTATAGGAGCAACACCTAAGCTAGTTTTGCAGCTTATGAATGTCAAGGGCCTTAGTATTGCTCATGTCAAGAGCCACTTACAGGTAAAATATTTCTTGCAGATCTTGGAAAGAAAATATAACCAAGACAATATTGGTTTCTTCTCCTTATTTTGATATTTTAAGCATTGAGAACCCAATTGATTAATTGAGTTCCCGAATTCTTTGTTCTTTTTATTGCAACAGATGTATAGGAGTAAGAAGATTGATGACCACGGTCAAGGTATATATATTCCTTTTATTCCTACTAGAAATCTAGAATTAATTGGGGGTTTTTGTAACTCGTTTATGAAACATATTTTCTGTTTGTTCTTTTTAGTATTTTGGGCAATTTAACTAATTTACATCTTGGTATAACTTTCACGTATACCCAGTAATCAATGAAAGAGGGTATCCCTTTCGTAGCATGGATCATTTTCTTCAAAACGGTTGGCAATTTGCTACACTTGATCGCGGGGTTCGGTCCAGCTCTAGGTAATTCATGCTTATCATGAAATTTATTTATGTTTATGCAAAAAAATTAGTACTATATAATCCTATACTGCATTTTAACATGGCACAACAGCTACAGCTACAGTGATGACAATTTGACCAGCAATATGACTTGGAGAGCTATGCCTGGTATAGTTGATGATACAAATATCAAAAGAGGAACTGTCTTCAATACATTGTCGGGAAGGATCTATGGGGGTATTGGTGCAAACGCGATCAATGGTTCTCTATTTGGTACACAAGAAAGGAGGAAATCTTACAATTATATGGAAGATTTTACATTGTTACCCGACACCAAAATCAATCACAAAGGTATCTGGCTATCCCGTGGAGAAACCAATTCCGAGTTGACACAAGTTTATAAAGAAAAAAGAGTTGAGAGCATCGTAAATGCTGCAAGCCCAGAAACAAAGTGCAGTGGTACAAAGACTGAAAAGGCAAACACAGCAAAGAGAAAAGCTCCGGATAATGGCGTTGACCTCAATCTGTCTTTGAGCATGAACCTGAGACAAGGGGAAAGCAAAAGAACACATAATTGGGATGAGGAAGAAATGGACAGCACTTTGTCTCTTTCTTTGTTTTCTGCTTCGAACGCAGAAAAATGTTCCATCGATTTGAACATGAGCTCCACATTTAACAGGTTGAATGAAGATACTCATAAGTTTAAGAATCCAATGTCGGCAAGTACTCTAGATCTGACTATATGAATTTATGTAATTCTAGTGAGATCTTGTTGGTACTTGCACAAGAGGATTCCCCGATGATAGCATGTTTTGTAAGGACAAGGATTATAAAGGTAAATCAAATTTATGCTTTTGTCTGGTATTTTGCTTTGATCTTCCTTGTCTTTGATCACTTTGAAGCTGTCCATTCTCATCCTTGTCAATTACCCTTCTCTCTTTCCACTAGAAAAGTCCTTTTCTTTAGTCTTGAACGAAGTAAAAATCCGTTTTAGTGTTCTACAACAAATGAGGTCATGTGGGCTGGGTTAATAGGCTTCCAATATTCGGAGTTTGGGGGATGTAAAGATTCTTCCTCTTTTTCTCAATTTATGTTCTAGGCTAAATATAAGAACTTGTCTCAATCAACAGCATGATTTATGCGGACGTTTCATTCTGGAATTTTGATTTGACTATCTTGAAAAACTCAATATAAGGGCTGCAGTGCAATCTTTTTTATTCAGACTTCAAAGGAATTCATATACATTAAGTCATGATTTTCTTGTTTAACATGTTGATTTTAGTTTCTCTAGTAACTTTTGCAGAGGAAACGACATTTCAGTTCTGTAGAATCTAAAACCTTAGCACATTAATCTAAATGTCAAACTTGTCATTGTCCTCTTGCTTAGTTGGTCATTTCCAGGCATCAGAGCGTGTATTACGGAGTACATTGTTGCAATTTAATTAGCCTGTTATATTTGTCCCCTCTGTATAATGTTATCTTACCCAATGGACTCGTTGATGAACTTCCCGACATTTTCTTTTGCCTTGGAAAGTTTTCTTTTCGGATCTCTTAATGCTGCGGATTCTGGGGTCTTCTTTTTTGTTTTTCAATTTACTTTGTTGTTTCTCTCGAGTACAAGTCAGGTTCCATTTTGCCTTAGAAAACTGTCTTTAAGATAATGCAAATAGAAGCCTGGGCGTATGACATAGAATTTGAAGCCTGATTAGATTGCAAGACGTTGGCTAAATTGAATGAGAAAAGGTTTTCTATTTGTACGTATATTCATTGTGGCTCAATCAAATAGCTCTTTCCCGAAGTTCTCTGGAGAGGATGTAAGTTTGCAAATTAGTTTGCCTATGAACTAGTTTTGGGTTTTGGAATGTCAAATGGAATGCTTCAAACATATTTCAAGTTTGATAGAGCAACGGAAAAAGTGAACAAAAATTTGAAGAAAAAAAATGAAAAGTTGAAATTTTCCGGTTTCTCTTAAAATGATATTACAAGATTGATGGTAGGCACCGGCAATTTGGCCGAACAAGACTACTTGTCACTGCATCAAACCCTTATTTCGTAGTAAGAACCCTAACTCAAAATCCACATGAAACTCGAGGAGTAGTAAAATTGACTGCTGGGTGCAAAATGAATCTGATTGACACTGCTCATTCAACACCTAGAGATCTTTGTTAGGCAACTGGGGAATGCAAAAGATTTGTTTTTTAGATAGTTATAGTTTGTTTTTTTTGAAACATAGATAGTTAATAGTTAAGTGAGAAGTTTTTTTTTCCCCTTATTTTTTTATAAGAGTAAGTGAAAAGATTTAAAATAGTTCTTGGTTCACATGCGGAAAATCATACTTCATTCACTGTTCTCTACAGCAGAAAATGCACACATTCTGTTCGCAGAGCTTAAAAGCTACATAATCACAATGGAAACTAAAACAATGAAACTAAATTCGGCCTCTATATCTCTTACACAAATAATGGAAAATTAAACCCAAACAGCTGCCGAGAAAAATTCTTCATGGTAGATATGGTCACATTGTATCTGTTGCATTGAAGGAAGAAACATTCATTGCATCCAAGTTCAGATACTGTTCAATCCCCCCTTGATCTGAGCTTACAACTTCCACAACTGCGGCCCGCTGCTCAATCTGAAAGAAGCTTGCAGAATTGAAGGAGAGAACCCTTTGATAATTACTCTCACTTTCAGGTGGATAAATGGGGAGGCTGCTTGTTGAGCTTGCAGCACTGGACGCAGCAGAACTCAGCATCATCCCCTCTTTCTGCAGGGCCTCGTATAAGTATTTGAGCCTCCTTATTTCAGCCTGTTTCTCCTCAATTTCCCCTTCAAATTCAAGCAAAACAATAGTGATAATAAAGGGAAATATAATTAGAATATACATTTTACTTAATTAGTGACAGTGGTTGCATGCATGATTCGTACTGTCGCACAAAGCAGATTTGTCGATGCAGTTCTTCAATCGTTGCTCCAGAATGGCTTTCTGCATCTTCAGCATTTTCTGCCCCTCTATGCAGCTCTCCAACTTGGAAGTCAGGGATTCAACATAATCCTGCAATTGTGATTCACCAAAATTAAAAACAAAAGGTCATAATAAAAAAGAGGTAAGGTAGTAAACAAAGAAGACTTATTTCTGTTTTTTTGGTTTGTTGGTATCAATAATATGAATTGAAATATCCAGAAAGAGTTTTTTTTTTTCAAAAGTAAAAAGACATATCTCAAAAGAGTTAAAAACGTGTAAGAAGAAAACGGACCGTATCGAAGATATCGAGGAACAAAAAGAAAACCTAATTAGAGATTGTTTGCTAGTTCTTTACCCTAGTTAGCTACCTGTAAATCTTTAATCTTTTTAAGCAATTCATCAATGTACTGAGCCCTCTTCAGTCGAGATCTCTGGGCGGAAAGCCTGTTTGATACAGTCCTGGAAGCAGCAAATAATAATATTAATAACAAGGGAAAGAGAGGAAACAAGGGTTTTTGAGTTCATTTCTAGAAATCGAAGCTTATCTACCAAGGGGAGGGAATATAATCCGTAAGATGGATTTGTATTTAATCACCTTCTGAGCTTCCTTTCATCTTCGAGGGACAGGTCACGATCATTTTTTTCAAATTGAATGGCTTCATCAAGTGTCATTATACGCTTAGCCTTATGGGAAAATTCTTCTTCTTCTTCATCCTGATTGATTTGACATTTTTTACTGGTAGATGGAGGAGTGTTCTCTATCTGATTTTTGTCCGTTCCCTCCTCCTCAGCATCAAGGGTGACATGAGGGGAAGGCGGTACGTTAAGGTCAACCCTATGTTCAGGAGAAATAGCAACACTTTTGCCATTTTGGCCAGCCCCAGCCCCATGAGAAGAGTTTTCGAACGCCTCCGCTAACGTTGATGGGAACATCATCGTAAAGGTGGGGAGGGGGGTGGAGGAATTAAATTTAGGGTATATGGGGGGTCTTGATGCACTCCTTGATACCTTATCCTCCATTGTTATCAATGCTTATACCTGCAAAACCAAGTCAAGCCAAAAAAAAAAAAAATTCTTCTCAGAGGAAAGATGGAAAGGAAAACATGATAGGGTTCAAGAGCATGCACCGACTAGAAATGAGTGAGGTGTTCATTGCATTTTGTGGGGATGTTAGGAAGAAGCCCACCTGGCCTATAAATACAAAAAAACATAAAGAAAATCTACCTACCATATTTACTGCTTACGGCTCTTCCCCAGTTGAATTCTTCCCCAAAATTTATTACTGTATCATGATTTTGGAAATTAGTTATTTCTTTACCGTAATAAGGTTTACAATTTGAAAAGAGATTGCCCGCATTGATTATTGACCTTATTGCCTTGGCAGTTGTTGAGTTAATACTTTGTGGATTTCTTCAATTCCTTGGGATAATCTTGTGCAGCTGCTGATGTCTGAAAAGATTAATGAGGTGGAAACCCTGGCACTTATCTTTAAGAAAGTGCCTATTAATGAATAAACAGAAAATTGTTATCACATTAAACACAATATTTGGCCGTCTCTTGATGTTAAATGTATAATTCTGACGAGGAAACTGCGATATAATCTCCAGATTAATCCCCGTTTTGGAAGGGTATCTTGTGTGATAGTGTGCCCCAACCACCTACCTACAATGCACATGTTGTGGATACTGGGGCAGCATTTGACTCTTCTTTTTTTTTTGGGTGTTTGCTGCAAAAGAAACTTAGATGTTCCGATGTTGTGTATCGGACTAGCTTCGGTTGAGAATAAGGAAACAGACCAATGTGCAACTTGTAACACGTACTGCGTTAGAAGTCCAAGAAGCTTTTAACTATGTACTACCCTTACCCTCAAAAAAAAAAAAACTATGAACTATCATTCGAAAAGACGAAAAAGAAGATGAGGAAGCAGCACCTTGCAACTCAGTTGGGATCCTCTGTGTCACTACTCGGTGCTAAATTTAGTGTCAATCTCACTTATCACATAATGATAGAAAAAATTTAAATAAACAGCACATGACAAGTTAAATAAATAAGATATTTGACATAAATATAGAAGTTGTACTGAATTGCCATAAAAAAAAGTAACACTGAGGATCCCATGTGCTTGCAACTAGGAAAAGAATTTTCAATTTTCTCTACCTAACGAGCCCAATATTAGAAGCTAAGAGCATTGGTCTATAATTTTCAAACTGCACAAGCTTTCCTAAATATTAAGAGTGTCAATTGGATTTTGTGAATTGGGTTTTCTCAAGTTCAGACTCCGACTCACGAATTATACAAGCTTGCGGGTATTAAACTTTTGGGCTTGGATCTCAAATTGAAAAGTTCAAATTCAATTCACACTATTATATAAGTTTCAAACTCATATCGGATTTGACCCAAACTGATAATTAAATACATAATTATATATAATATATATTATAATTATAAATTACTATAAATTTATATATAAATCATTAAAATTTTATATCATAATATATACGTATAATTATAAATTGTGGATATATATGCATGTATGTCTGTACAATTATACTCACATATAGATCCAATCTTAATTGGATTTGAGTCTAATGTGGCTCAAATTAGACTCGTATTTACTTCGAGTCTAATAGTTTAGACCAAACTCTACTTTGCCCAATTAAAACTTAGGTTCAGGTAGCTTTTTTGCGGTCGGACAGACCGATTTCAAGTTGGTCTGACCCATTAAATTTATATATAAATCATTAAAATTTTATATCATAATATATACGTATAATTATAAATTGTGGATATATATGCATGTATGTCTGTACAATTATACTCACATATAGATCGAATCTTAATTAAATTTGAGCCTAATGTGGCCCAAATTAGACTTGTATTTACTTCGAGTCTAATAGTTTGGACCAAATTCTACTTGGCCCAATTAAAACTTAAATTCAGGTAGCTTTTTGGGGTCGGACGGACCGATTTTAAGTTGGTCTGACCCATTAACAGCCAATTTTTCTGACACTAAGAAAAGTTTAAGTTTACGTCTTTCTCATTTGATTTTTATAAATATGCATAATTCAATTATATCGTCAAACAACAGCTCTCATTAACTCTGAAAAATAGGAAAAGAAATGTAAGTTAAGTGGTGAAATCTTGTCTCGGATAATGACTTAATATAATAGGACCAACTATAATACCTATTCGCGTCGTCACTAGATTGCTGATTTTTAATTGTTTAAAGTATCGAATATATAAAAGCGGAATAACATGTATAAAATATATTCCTATTATCTACTTTTTGTTTTGTCAGAAAGATAGCAGTGCTTTAACAAGTAATTTTGTAAAGAAATACTACTCCTCTGAATTGGTGAAAAGTATTTTTAATTTATATAATACAACTAATTTTCAAACTAAATACAAATATGTCATTGTGTAGTAGGAAAAAAATGAAGTTCTTATTATAAACTGACTCCCTCATTTTTATTTTGCACGCTGTCAACAAGAAGGCACCTTGAGAGAACTTGTTAATGCGACCTCACCACTACAGACGTTTGGTACACGCTCATTCCGTGAGCTTTTTTTTTTTTTTTTTTTTTGACACAGTAAATATTCCGGGCAAAGTTTTGTCGAACTAATTTTCCTACGCCTGTGCACCCCGCCCTCGAAAGATACACAAGATAATAGAAGGGACGACTTGAACACACGACCTCCGGACTCAAAGGAGCTACCTGATGCCATCCGATGCATTCCGTGAGCTTTTTCAAATATGTAGTTTACTGTCTTTTACACGGATACATATGTGGCACAAAATCAAGCCTTAAGGTAAAATCCGTTTGGATAGTCTAATTTGGAGAAAAAATTGCAAATATTATCCTGATTGTATCATAAACACAATTTTCAATAATTTTTTTTTAAATCTTATATATCTCGCATCACACAAAGCGTTACAATATTATTTGAAATAATTTTTTTCCCCAAATGATCTCATATTTAAACACACTCAATAATTGGAACTGCTAGTACTTCTTTCAAGTATCTTAGTCAAAATTATGCTGGCGAACATGGATTTTAAGCAACTTTAATTTTACTACAATACGATTAATGAATAAAGATTGAATTAACTATAACAACTAAACCAAATTACGTTTGGTATTTCCATCGATGTTTTTTTTCTCTTTTGTGATTGACATGCACACCAGAATGCTGCTATCATCATTATTCTGTATTACAAAAACATCGAGCTTCTAGTAAGCAGTATTTACTTAATGCATGCATGTTTCATTTAGGGCTGCAAACGAATCGAGTCGAGTCAAGTTTTGGTCTAATCGAGTCGAACCTTAACTTAATTTTAGTGAACTCGAACTTAAGTTCGACCTCGACGAGCCGACAATTTCAAATTCGAGCTCGAGCTCGACTTGATTCGAGCAAACTCGAGCTCGACTTGATTCGAGCAAGCTCGAGCTGGAAAAAAATAAAAAATAATTATTTTATTTTTTAAAGCTCGAAAAAAATAAAAAATAATTATTTTATTTTTTAAAAAAATAAATAAAATAATATTTTTTTTCTTAATAAATAATAAAATATTAAGAATATATAGGTAATTTTACTATTAAAATAAAAATATATATACTTAAAATTAAAAATATATATATATATATATATATATATATATATATATATATATATACTCGAGTTTTCGAGCCGACTCGCGAGTTAACGATCTTAATATCTTGATCTCGATTTCGACTCGAGCGGCTCGATTTATTTGCAGCTCTAGTTCCATTTTATTATTATTTCAATCTCAACGTACATGTGATTTGTTACTGGCAATTTGGCCTCACAAAAGAAAAAGGCATCTACCCAAACCAAAAGCATACAAAACATTTCCAAAACAGAAGATATCAACCAGACCAGACTTGACTTTTCGTTTTTCACGGGAACTCCAACAACAGAACTCGTGATCGTGACTACCACGTGAACTCATGGGAAGACATTTTACCCATGTTTGACTATCAAAATGCCTTCACAGTCTACCAACACAAGCTTCCCCCCACCTGTAGATGGCTGCTGCTGCTGCTGCTGCCGCCGCCGCCAATATTACAGCAGTAATTTACCTCTCCTTCAATCGAGTCAACCCTAACTCCCCAACGGATCTACCACCCCAACAACTTCGACGCTCTTTTTCAGCTAACATTCTTCGTACGACTAGAGTTTGTCCGGTTTCTTCTTCTTCCTCCCCTGTGATTGGGGTCTGTAAAACTCTTACTAAATTCAGGTTTGGGTTCACCTATCGGAGAATTTCCCCCAGGTTCAGGTCAGCCAGGGCAGCAGCTTTGCCGATGTTTTCGGAGAACCCAGTTGTCGGAGATGTCGTTGCCGCCGCGTTGACCGGCGGGATTGCTCTCTCCATGCTCCGGTTCTGGGGAGAGATTGCCAAGATGGGGGTTCTTGATCAGGTGGGTCAATGACTTTTGTTTCTTTCTTGAAATGCTGTTGACCCAGCATAGCTCTTTGCTACTGTATCACTGCTGCTGTATTGCATTATGCGTAACTACAAAGCTATCATTATTTTCTATTTTTTTGGGGGGGGAGGGAGATGGTAAGAATGTTTGGAGCTTATTACAATACTACTACTTTTAGTTTTCGGACTTTAACCCTGAGAAAAGTATCAATTCTTAAATGATAGAAAGCATTTGTTTTTGACAGACTACACTTGAATTTAAACTGTAATTCTTTATCAGGAGATTAATTTCAAGGAAACCTGAGAATAAAATAGAAATGCTTGCTCTATTGCTTGGATTTTTCGATAGCGTTTCATTGGAAGAGGCTCTGGAAAAATTTAATTAGTAACTCTATTGTGTTGACTATTGTAATTTAGATTGAATACCTCGAGTTTGATTTGCCTAACTATTTTAAATGATAAACCAGTGTCGTGAATTAAAGTGTCTTCTTGAAGTTGGTTTGTAATTCTAGATTGGCACCTGGCTCATTGTCCAGCATGGCAGCTTGAGGATCCTTCACACCGAGCCATGATTCATTTTGTGCATTAACTTATTTGTGGTGTGACGATTGATTTATATCTAGGTAAATCTGTATCGATGCAATGCCTGTGTAATTAATGCGAGCAAATGTTATTATCATGGGCTTAAAAACGCAAGGGGGACTTGATACAACTTAGGCTAGTTTCAAGACTTGGTAGAAATTCAATTGAAGCTTAGCAGTTATAATTACGTGAATGCGTTGTTTACAACTAAGTGCAAACAACATGGGATTCATTTTATGCATCAACTTAATTTTGATGTCATGAAGGACTTGTATCTGGGTAAAAACTATATTAATGTGATACATGCGTTTAATGCAACCGAATGTTATGTTCATGGCCTTAAAAAGGCGAGTTGGAACTACGTGCATCTTGACTCACGAGGGGGCTCAGTATGACAATGTCATGAACATATTGAAATTATAGACAATCCATCTCTTCTGAATCAGGAAGAGCTCTATCACGTGCCTATTGCATATTCTACAATATATACCTGTATAGAAGCAGTAGCTTTTCTAGATTCAGCTTGGACAGAGATATACAGTATCTGTAAATACAAGTTACTTGAACATCTCTCTAGTGATCTCAACTTTTGTTAATTCTTATTCTGCAAATTTTTCTTTCTAGAAACTAAATAGGAAGCTTGTGCATGTTAGCATTGGACTTGTTTTCATGCTTTGCTGGCCAATGTTCAGGTAACTTAAAATTCTGTAAATAAAGAAGAGATACTCTAATTTGTTTCAAAATGGCATTGGCAATTGAGTGCTGGTGATTGTGACAGTTCTGGTAATCGTGGAGCTGTTTTAGCAGCTTTGATTCCTGGTGTCAACATAATTAAGGTGCTTCTTCTAGGACTTGGAGTGTATGAAGATGAGGCAACTGTGAAGTCCATGAGCAGATTTGGAGATCACAGGTACTAGAACCTCAACCGGCTTATTAATGCTTTTTTTGACAGGCAGTGTTACACAATTGTTGTTTACTCCTAGGAGCTCGTTGGACTATATTCTTTTTCACAAGCTGGTTAATTATCTGCATCTTTAGAAGTCTTCTTACATTGTGCTTGGATAATTGTGGCATTAGGGAGCTTCTCAAGGGACCACTGTATTATGCAACCACAATTACCTTAGCTTGTGCTATCTGTTGGAGAACTTCTCCAATTGCGATTGCAGCAATCTGCAACCTTTGTGCTGGAGATGGTACAATATTTTGCATATTGTTTTCTGTAAATATTAAATCTGATCACCCAAATAATTGTTATTTTCTATGCACATGTTTTTCATTTTTATTCTTTTTTTTTTTTGCCCCAAATGTCAGCAAGAACCAATATCTTGCTTACGAGGAGGAACAAACAGGAGCATCTCATACTTTTTAAACCTCACATACAAACTCAGGAGTGTTTTTTGTATACTTAACCTGCTACAGGTTTGGCTGATATTATGGGGAGGCGGTTTGGTAGCAAAAAGTTACCCTACAATAAAAATAAATCCATTGTTGGCAGTATTTCAATGGTTATTGCTGGTTTCTTAGCATCCATCGGGTAATTTATGCTTTGCCTCTTCAAGAGCATCTATCGATAAAGACTTGCTGGACTTTTCCCTGACAATTTGCTTAACAGGTACATGCACTACTTCTCGACATTTGGGTATGTTGAGGAAAGTTGGCAAATGGCATACAGGTTCTTTGTAGTTTCTCTTGTTGCTGCATTAGTTGAATCTCACCCTATAAGCACTGAGCTTGATGACAATTTGACAGTTCCCCTAACCTCTGTTTTGGTGGGTAGTTTTGTTTTTTGATGCAAGAGGAAAGAAGAAGCCGATAATTAGTCCTTGTGTAACATCATGTAGCTTTACATAGCGATCAATCGCAGGAGAGGGAGTCGTTTGGCTGACAAGGATCCCAATTTGCATCAAATCGTTGTGGCAGTTCTTGTTTTCTAAATCTTTGTTGATATTAACAGGGAAATGCTGTTAAAACCTGGAGGCATGTATCCTCAGTTCAATTTATGTCCAGTGTGTATAAAACAGTACCAGGCCAGCCAGTTCAACCGGGAACTGGCCATTGCACCAGTGTGGTTGTATGCAAACGCCGGAAAATGAATAAAAACCAGTCAAAACTGAGGAACCAGCAAGAACCGGTTGAACCTGCAACATCCTCAAAATTTGGTCCAATTGTGGGCTTTATTGATAATCTGCCCATTTCCAAACACACCTCAAAAAACCAACGTTGGGCCTACTCATTATTGGGTCAAATCCAAATACATCTTAATTCATCATTCTCCGTTGGGTTTGCTTGTCATGGATTTCTAACGTCAACTAGTGCTGCGATGCATCCAACAAATCTAAGGCTAATTTCATCAGTCGTTCCTGTAGCATCATTTACCTCATCTTCTTCTTTTTCTTTTTTATTATCTACGTTAGCTTTATCCTTTTTTGTTCGGTATCATTTGAAGAAAGGCATTTTATTTCTCACCCTATTTGTTTACAAGCCTTGTGCTTTTCTTCCAGTTGGATCCATTTTCCTTCTCTCTCTTTTATTTTTTATTTTGGTTAAATGATATAGCATTTACTGTGCCTGTTAAGATGAAGATGATAATTTTGCTTAGAATTGAAGAAAATATTGATTTGAAATTATTTGAACAGGAAGAAGATGTGGGTGACTAATTGGCCCAATTTTTTTTTTATTTGTTCTTAAATAGTGCTCTTTTTCTACTATTTCTCAACTCAGATTTCATTAATTTATTTGGTTATTGTAATTTAAGACATGAGATTGAGAATTTTTTTTTCTGATGAGTTTTGAGTAATGTCTTGCCATTTGCACTTGAGGGTCTTCATTAATTAGAACTGTTTCTTTGTAATTAATTCCATGTGTGTTTTAGGATTACAAAAATAAATAAATAAATAAAAATGAAAAGGAAAAGCAATAAACCGGTGAACCATCTGGTTGAACTTCACTGGTTAAATCTGTAAAACGAGAACCGAGATTCACGTACCAATTCGAGTTTAAAAACAGTGTAGTGTTTGTATCGCACTTGTCGAGTAACTTCTTGATATCACAGATGAAAAAGTTTTTGTAAATTATTTGGATCAGGTCCCAGTTGAACTTTGTCGTTGTTGCCCGGTTGTTTTGAAAGCTATCCTTCTGTCCCGATATCCAACATTATTGCCGTTCACATTTTGAATCACACGCACTCTCAATAGACGACACCCCTGCAAATGCTCAGGTGCCCTTGAAGATGTTCGAGAATACAGAATCTGCGCTGCAAAATGCTGCTGTGTCATATGCTTGCTTGGCTTTGAGGATATTTTGAGAATACATGCTATGGAAGCCATAAGATGGATGAAATGTTTACTGACCAATACTAAAGCTAGTTCAATAGTCTGGTCTGGTCTACCCTAAGTCTTCTATTTCAGTCAGTTCAAGATATGAGATGTTTTACCATCTTTGTGACCACAAGTAAAAGGGCGGAAGCATTCAATGACGAAAGGGTTTTTGATGGTGATGAGTCAGGAGTCTTGGAGGTCGTAGGTACGGGAGAAATTTATCAATCCCTTAACGAATTTGCAGCGGGAAAAGTTAGGCTCCGTTTGGTTTGCATTTTCCGTCATTTTTCATAGAAAAATTACTGTAGCGATTTGATGTATGTGAGGGAAAAAGGTAACAGGGAAATGCGATCACGAAAAACGACGCAATTTTCCGACAGAAAACCGCAATCCAAACAGGGCCTTAGCGTTCCTCGAGGATGATGGTGAGGAAGTGAGGATTGGCCACAGAAAATGAAAAAAAAAAAAGAATACTGTGAGATTCAGATTTTGTTTTGTACATCAAATTCAATGCGATGCATGGAGCTAACTAAAATTTATTCTATATTTACGCTCTGCTTAAAGTGGTTTACATAAATGAATAAAGTTCTTACATTCCTTTAAAAAAAAATGGATAAAGGTCTTACAATTACATTGCAGTGATATATACAAAATCGTTGCGAAACAGTTGACATGGCAACCAACCTTGTCCTATTTCCCATTTAGCAAGTCTAGTAATTAGCCTTCGACTAATGAAACACCGCTGAGGGCTCACAATCTAAACTAATTCCACGGTTTATTTTGAGCATAACTATTAAGTTTGGTGATGAGTGGTGAAAATAGAGTAGGGAGGATGTTGGGTGCAGCAGTCGCTGGTGATGAGGATGGATTGAACATGTCCAGCCAAACTTTAGTTGCGTGCGGATAAGAAACTGATGGGGCTTCAGATCAGATCCTCACTCGCATGAGGATCGGGTTGCAATTCGATCGCTTCAGCAAGGGACCTCCACGTGGATTCCACCATCCACCTAAACAACCGTCGCTTTTTAAATTAGCGGCACTGACTTCCGATTCAGTTCCTTGAATAGTGAACGTTCCCGTCTCATTTTTCGTTCCGCCGGACCACTTGGGGGGAGTTACACAAATCAATTTGTGAGCTTCCACTCTTTCAGAGAATGTGCAGATTAATTTCAAGAAAATTAAAAAAGACCTCCCCACTCAGAAACTCACAAGTCCCGGTCGTCGATGATTTTATGACTGCACACTGATTTGTGAGTTTCTGAGTGGGGAGGTCTTTTTTAATTTTCTTGAAATTAATCTGCATATTCTCTGAAAGAGTTTAAGCTCACAAATTGACTTGTATTAATACTAATTGTTGCAGCGAAACAAAAAATGAGATGAATCATTGGATTTTTGAAGAGCAGATATGCCTAAGTTTTGACACATTGAGAAGCGTTTATGTGAATGTGAAAACCTATGCACGTCTTACAATTAGCTATGCGCCGTGGAGAATCCAGGCTAGCTACCGTCCATTCGAGTCGATTACTTATCCTCCTCTTCTCGGACGTGTTTGGCTACGCTTTTTCGTGGTTAGTTTGCTATCATGTTCACTAAGAAATTACCGCTAGGCATCCAATAGCTGCCAATTAATCACACTCCAATTTGCTGAGCTCACAAAATACATGGCCAGAAATTAAGATCCATTAAGCTTGAGGCATAGAAAATGGCCTCTGCGCGGATTATTGGATGCTAAATTAATTTAAAAGCTGATGATTTTTTTGTACCAAGTTCGGTCTCTTTCGATTTATGGGCTTTGAGCATGAAAGCTAGTCCGGAACTGCTCTTTCTTCTTTTTCTTTTTCCTGGAGTATATAGCTGTAAGACAGAAATTCTACCTCAAAACTTCGGATTAGGCTGTATTTTTTTTTTCTCTGCATATTTGTTACAGCTATAAAGAGAGAAAAAAAATCTGAAAGAAGGAAAATTCTAACCGTGCAATGTGAATACGTAGAAAGTGTGCAACGACTAACAAATTTGTTTAGCTCTATGCTTCAGTTCAAGTTTGGTCCAACAAAATTTCACACTGGAAAAGCCATCATGAGGCACCAACATTGTAATCATCCAGACATTAAAATCATCAAAGAAATTAATATTGGAAACCAAATTCGACTTCTACAAAGTTTCAACTTCCAAACGAGATTGTCTAACAAATTGAACTTACAATTGTTTAATAATATGAACGGCCACGATGTTATATACAGAAGCTGTATCCATCTTGACTCTTTGAGAAATGGGATGTATAAACATGGCGGGGCCGGCTCGATCTTGATCTGAATTCTTGCCAATCTACTACTAGTGATATTTTGAAAGCGGCAGCAGATAAAGAAAATCTGGAGTTAATGTTAATCTAGGCGACCCATTAGGGTATTGTTCTTCTGATCATCATTTGGTTCCAGTACTGGAAGAGAGTTGTTGTTATTTCCAGAGTCGGAATCTGCAGTGGGTGCTGAACCGGTGGTTCGCCTAATCCAAGGGAAGATGAGGAAGAGAAAGAAGATAACAAATATACTGATAGCTGTGAAAGCAATAATCTCGCCATGCATGAAATAGTGTCGGTCGCCGGTGAAGTGAAGCTGAGTATCATCTCCTGCTCCTCCTATTTGCGGGCTGCAATTAGGAGGAAGACTGGCAGGTGATGATTGCAGGTTGCTTGCTTCCCAACTGCTTGTCAATGCTGCTCTCTCCATTTCTTGGATAGTTTTGGAGAGGACACTGTAGAATAGCTATGATAGGCAATGTTTTAAAAACCGGACCGTTAATTGAACCGAAGTGAAAGGGTCGAGGTTCAACCGATCGGACCGATTCAACCTCGGTTCAATTATTTTTTTAAAAATAATTTATATAAATATATATATGCACAAATGGACTAATTTAATACTTTATATGATGAAAAGTTTACTATTTTTTAATAATTTAGATTTTTAAAAATAATTTTTTTAAATTATAAGTTAAAACAAATAAATTTCATCTCAATTTCAATTATATCTAAATCCAACCTAAAAATATCATAATATTTTGAAATTATACAAAATTCACGTCTATGAGAATTTAGATATTGTGAACTTAAATTTTAATTTACGTTCTGGAATTTAAATATTGCAATTTAAAAAAGAATGTTTGGAGTTTGAAGGAAGTCAAGAGAATCGAAAATAGAAATGTAAACTTGATAAGAAACAAAAAATGAGATAAAAGTGAGTGGTTGTGGCATTAAATAATTTGGGTTAAAGAAAAATAATTCTTTTTTAACTTTTTTCAATTTAATGGACAAAAACAAAATTAAAAGATGGAAGAAAATATCAATAAATTAAAAATAAAGAGGTTTGATTAAAAAGGGAGTGATAAAAGAAAAGAGGAGAGAGAGAGAGAGAGAGAGAGAGTTTTTGATTGAAAAAAAAGAGTCATGAGAGGGTGGGATTTTGTAAGAAAAATGGAAAAAAGAAATATAAGTATTTGTTTTATATAAATAAGTTATAAAAAAAAACTAATAAGATGTGATGGTGCAATGGTTAATACATTGGTTTTCTATTATAAAGGTCTTGGGTTCGAATCTTGATAGTTGCATTTTGCAAAATGTTAAAAAAAAAAAAAAAAAAAAGAGGAAAAGTTGAAAACCGGAAACCGCCGGTTCGATCCGGTTCGGCGGTTTTCACGGTTCGACCGGTTTTTGACCGGGTTTCTGGCAAAGTCAACTATGACCTTGAACCGGACCGGTGCCATGTCCGGTTCGCGGTTCAACTGGCCGGTCCGGTCCGATTTTCAAAACATTGATGATAGGGTCACTGTCTATGGCTGAAAAAGAAATATATGTACCCGACGTTTCGTTGGGACTCATGAGGACTTTTTATTCTCGTTTTATTCTTAATCTTTAAATCGTTTCCCTCACTTATCTTTTTTCATTGTTCGTCTTGTACCTCTTCCCGATGCCAAGTATTTTTTTTCCCTCAACAAAGTTATCTTTATTGTTTTTGTCATATTTCGAAGTTTTTCGTCTTTTTTTTTTCCTTCTTTTTTTGGAGGAAAAGTATCTGAAATGACGCCAATAAGTAAGGAAGTAAATGAAGTGGCTGCAAACTCCCAAATCCTGAGAAGATTGAAAGCCATAGAAAATTCTTCAGTTTAGAAATACTACTGGCATTTCCCCTATCAGACCCCAACACCCATCGAGGGTCGGTCGTTAGACCATAATGCAATCAAAATTTAGGGGGGAAAAGAACAAATGGATTGATGATGATTTCCGTTTCGGGCTGCTTTTCAGTTTCTCATTTACGGGAGAAGCACCTAAACGTGGCTTCTTCACTTTTCTTTTTTTTTTTAAATGAATAGTTTTAAATTTAGAACCTCTTACTTATGATCCTTTTATTTTATCATCTAATTCAATTCTTTCTTGACTTCTTCACTACTTAAATACTCATAAAACAAATTGGGCACTTCAACCATTATTGTCCCGATTACGGAATTCTGAGAAATAATGCAATCATTATTGAACGTTGAGTTTAGACATATCAATTGGTCAAATTTTATTTAGATCAAACATATTTGGATAAGATTTAAATTAAACTCAAACCTACCCAAATTCAGATCCTGTAAAACAGTCATGGGCCTGGATAAGATCTAATTTTCAATGATCCAGATTCAAACCAAACCCTACCAAAACCCATGTATAAATAAAAAATTAAATATATATATCAGTAAATAATTTAATAAAATATATGTATCAGTAAATTTATAAAACAATCTAATATTCTATATTTGGTACAAATCTTTTCAAGAAAAGGAGAAAAATAGAAGCAAACAAATGAAAGATTAAATATAGATGCAGATGAATCTTTGAAAATAAAGAGTTTTAGTTGATTAGTTCTTTTTTGAATTCATAATATTACAGTCAACAACTCGAATGTTAATTTTATTATTTGAAAATAAATATTGGATGGTATTTATATTGTTTTTGAACTGCATGTATTGTCAAAATTTTTTACTTTTGTTGTTCAGAAAAATATCTCCGAATGCCAATTGGATACTAAAATCCATTAGGATCTAGGTCTGAATCTAACTAAATTTAATGCATTGGGATCTAGATTAAAAGGATCCAAGCCACCCTGCCTCGTTGACACGCCTAGTTGAGTTCTTTATACAAAAAAAAAATCATAATTATCTTGAGGGGTTAAATAGATAAGATTCGAAGACCACAAGTTTCATTTCGCTGTATCTCAAGATGAAATGATCATTTTAAATTTTTTTATATTATACTGCAACTTATTTATACGCTATCTATATTGCATTTACACATTAATATAATTCATTCACTTGTGAGGCCCTTCTACAAGTAGGAAGTCCCTTAGGTGCTGTTTAAATTCACTGCGCATATTTGGATCATGCAGTTTGCTACACAACTCACAAGTTTGTTTTTAGGTCCTAATGTAGATTCCAAACCTATTATTTTTGAATTCAAGGATATATTCTAAATCTTACTTGGAGTAGCCAAAAAAACAAAACAAAACAAAAGAAGTGAGAGTCCAATCAAGAATCTCACGGTCACTCGAATAAATGTTTATATCAACTAAATTGATTCTTGGAGACAACTCACGATTCTAATTGAAGTTTTTTTTTTCAAGCTGAAGTCAATTATCACTATCAAAAATAAAAATCCAATTATAAATTCATTAAAATTATAAAGCACTTGCATTTTTTTGTTTTTGTGCACTTGTGAAGTCAACCACTATTGAAAATGGATGATTCACAAAAGTGCATAACGCCGCGTGATTATTAAAGTTGTTGACTAACGCAAGTTTATACACATCTCAATAACATTAGATTATTTTTCAATAAACCACTTTGTTTGAAGGAAAACTACAAAATCATTCAAGCGTCTTGGCGTATTTGAGTATAATTGTGTCCCATTCACATTTGACATGTACTTGGGAATGATGTAGCAACTTTGAGAATTGTAACGTATATGAGAAGTGTAACGATCATATACATGAATGACTTTCTTCTTTTCGCAAAGACGAGTTTGTTAATCAAGTTTCTCTATGTCCCCGCCATGATCATGTACAGCAATGACTCTTCTTTTTGCAAAGACTAGTTTGTATATCAAAAGGAAAAAAAAGAGGTAAAAGAAACCATGGGATCTGTAGTGTGGTAAAGTCATGTTAAGGTAAAACAAATAAAGTTGAATTTCAATCAACACTACATACTATAAGGATAATTACACAAACCTGTCTTGAGGTTTATGACAATTATAGATAGTACCCTTCATATTTGAAAAATTACATGAACCTCCCCTAGACATGGTTTAGAGTTCAATTTGTTGATCTAAGCAGAAATTCGGATCAATAATTTTAAATTGGCCTTAAATAAATTTTCTCTATCAAAAAGAAATTTGTAATTATTTTAAACCAAAAGTAAATCTCATATTTTAACAAGTCTACCTCTTCTTTACGAGACTGTTTGAGAAAATGTCCATGTTTTTCAATTTTATTTGAGTCCCACATAAATCCTATCCACTCTGTCCATTTGCCATCTCTAAGGAGCACTTGTGAAGATGAGACCGTAGGAAAGAAAATTAAGTGTCAACATAAATTGGTTCAATTAATAAAAAAGGATTATTTACTAAGAAAAAGTTGTGTGTTCGCGATCGATGTGAGAGTTGTGTCGATGAGTAATCTATAAAAATATCTACAAGCGACTTATGTTTTAAAAGTATGTTCTAATTTGTGGTAATGATCCACGCTAAACTTGTCTTACAGAAAGAAAAAAAAAGAAGGAAGTAAATCACGTCAATGCAACTATTATCAAGCACGAATATTAAGATACCGTGTTACGCGTCGTTGCGTGGAACAACAAGGACTTCATACACTAGAACGACGCCGTATAGATTTCCAAATCCACGACCCCTTGCTTCGGTCCCAGGGTAAAATAGGTGCAAGCAATCCCTACAATCCTCACTTCGAACTCAGACGCTAGACACGACGCCGTATTGATTTGTAAGTATTCCTTTCACGAAACTGAAATTTGGTTTCCAATTACTGCTTTATAATTCTTCGCTTTCAGAAATAAGAACATAAAATTCAAGCACGTATGGAAATCTTAATTCAGTTCTGAGTTGATTAATCATTGCTTATTGTTTATCCAGTACCCTTGGAACATCTCTTTCTGAAAAGTAAATTTTCTCGGAAGGATTGTTAAATAGGTGATTATGGCTTCTGTTTTCACCTTTTCTGTCTTTTTGTTTCTTCCTATATTCATAGTTGCCCTAGATTTTCTGTTATCCCTAATTTATAGTTTCGGGCAAACTCGGTTTCCACTTGATTTAGCATTTTTTTGCCCCCCTTTTGTTGGCCAACCTAACTTTATGATATAAACCAGCTGAAGCTTTTCTCTCTCTCTCTCTCTCTCTCTCTAATTTATTGAATGTTTCTTGATAGGATATAGGATAGTAGGACAAGAGCTCTGGGCAGATCATGGCGGCACCAAATGAGGATAATCTGTCTTCTCATTCTCAGGTAACTATGGTCCATATTGAATTCTCTTGACTTTTAGTATGATGTTGCTAATGGATGTAATTCTTCCCCCATTTCTTGATTCGTTTGGATTTAATGGAATGGTCCGACTTCCTCATCAACTCTGTTAATGGTATTGTTTTGACAACTATTTCCTTCCTTCCTGTGCTACATTCTTCCACCTTTTAAGTTATGACTAAGTGCTCGTTGATGACTTGATGGGGTTGTATGTATCCGTTTGTGCATATCTGCCAATGAAGATGTCTAAATCCGAGCTTGCGCAATATACATGCATTTAGCAGGAAATGTTGTTTTATGCCAACGAGATCCCATTACTTGTTTGTCCTTCCTCTATTTGCTCTTAGTTTTCCAATTAAATGCCTAGATATGGAAGATTTAGGTGATATGATACTAATGGCTTGCTTGTTTTTGGTTGCATTGGCAGCTTTCATCTCAATTTTTTGGAGAACTTCTGGATTCTATTATTGTTGATGTTGCATCTGAGTGTCACCGAATAGCAAGATTGGGACTTGATCGTAGTTTAGATGACGAGGAAGAAGAACTGAGGTTATCAGCACAGGCCCGAGCCAGGGTAGCAGACCCTAGTAGTAGTGGTGAAACGACTAGCAAATATGTGCTTGATATATTTGGACAAACACATCCTCCTGTAGCTAATGAAATATTTGAATGCATGAATTGTGGCCGATCAATTATGGCTGGACGTTTTGCTCCTCATCTGGAAAAGTGCATGGGAAAGGTAGTCCTTCAAGTTCTATTATGATCTCTTATCAAATCAATTCAAGCTAAATTCATTAATGTATTGATCTGGCCATCTTGTTTTGGTTGCCATATGTTTTCCAAGTTTTTATCTGTTTGACCTGGGTGGCTAGTTTTTAGTTTTCTATATTAATTCTTGAAATTATAGTCCATCTTAAAATGCACTTCATGGCTGCAGGGCAGAAAAGCACGTCTCAAGGCCACAAGAAGTAGCACTGCTGCACAGAACCGGTACTCACGAGGCAACCCTCTTTCCAACCACTCCCCTTCCTCAAATTCCAATAGCATGAGCCGATTATCAAATGGAACCTCCCATGTGGCTGGTTACGAGTACTCAAATGGTACCGTAGAAGAGCCATGACATGTTCTTTGAAGAAAATGCATACCAGCTGCAGCAGTTCAAATCAATGGCAACCAATTTATTGAATTGTGATGTATCACTTTTGGCTTGCTTTAAATTCCCCTTCAACGGCACAGCCCATAGAGAGGAGACGCTCCTCATCCCCTTCCCTCCCTCCCTACCTTCCTCTTTCCTCATTGCTCAGCTGATGCAGTAATATTTGTAGGCCTATAGCCGTTCCTCCTAGGAATTTGAGGAATACTTCAAGAAGCGGCTGGTTTTTGTCTTTCGACAAACCCCCACTGTCTAATTAATATATGGCAAGCCACAATATTTGATTGGAATGAGATATAAGCATCTACTTATAATGAGCATGTATTCCTCTCCTTCTAGCTGCTGCAGCTGATTTTGCTACTTTCTAGCTTTCGGGTGCGTCTCAGGTAGCTCTAAGAGGCGCTTAATACAATCCTATACGAAAAAATTCCGTTGCCGGGACTTGAACCCGGGTCTTTCGGGTGAGAGCCGAATATCCTAACCATCTAGACTACAACGGATTGATGTGCAGTTGAAACACCGATAATTTAATGGAAGATATCGCGACTTGTAAACGCCCGGGCATAAAAATTCAAAAGCGAATGTCCCATTAAAAGTTTATTGCGGTAAACAAATGTCACATATTAACTTCTTGTTAAGAAAAGATGGTTAACTATTACTTTTTGTTTAGAGCTGTTAAACGAACCGCGATGTTCATGAACTTGATTTTGCCATGCTAGCATAAGTTTGAGTTTTGCTTGTTCGTTTATTTAAACAAGTCAAGTTTAAACATCAAATTAGGCTCATTTTCTAAATGAATCAAACTAAACCCAGCTAACGAATAGTTCATTTATGTTTATTTAGGCTCATTTATATATTTATTCAATTTAGTGTGTCTAATTTTTCTTAATAATTATGTAGAATTAGATTCTCTTGATTGTTTAGGATTTATTCTTTAAAAAAAAAATTTGGAACCGAACATCTTACATTTTGAGAAATTTTTCTCAATTAATAGGTTAATTAAATTGGTTTAATATTGTATAAGATATTCAAACACATTTTAACTTTCTCAAGCTCAAACTTGATTCATTTGTATCACACAGGTCGAAATTTTTTTAATAAGTCGAGTCTAAATTCAATTTTTGACTTGTTGAATAATCCAGCCACACTCGAATTCGGCTTGACAACTTAACGAGCTGAGCTCAAAAACCAAAAACTCGACTTAACGTGTTAACAACTCTACTTTTTGTTTATCAATGATATGTTACATATTTGTCATTGACTATTACAGCTAATATTTACCAATGTAACACTGTTTCTAAGGGAGTAACTTTCTTTTTGCTTGAAGGTTTCCTGGAACCAGACAGCGAGACGGCGGGTTAAAATTTATAAATTCACTTTGACAAAGGATGCCACCAAAAAATTGAGCAAAAGCGAAATAATGGATGTCCGATGTGCAGGGTCTGCTGTATAAATTTCTGACAGTCACACATAGCAACACCAAATTTGACAACTAGAGACTAGAATACAGTTGCATTCGACTGAAACCTTTTAGTCAAAACTGTCTACTATTGCATTTTCTCATTTGCTTGCAAAATCATCTCTTGAAATGTACTGCACAAGAAAGGGATAGAGAAAATCTAAAGGAGTAGATTTTCTCATTTACAGGGCACTTGAACATCTACCAGCCATGTACTTCACCTTTTACCTACATTGCAAGACAAAGCCAAAGGCTGAAATTCATGCATAATAGAAGAACGTAGAGATTAAAACATGATCATATTCCAAGATAAAATTGAAATAAGTAAAATGGTGTGCAAAATTCTCACCAGAAACCCTACCAAACTGTAAACGAAATACACATGTTCTGGGAGATTCTAGTTTTCAAGTTCTGCACTAGTTTCAAAAGCCATCATAGGCAATGGTAAAAATGGAGCTTTAGTTCTAAAGTCACAAATTCGGCAGGGGATATACATTCTACCATGCCTGTATACCTTAAAAATCTCAAACACAGCCGAGCACTGGATGTTTCTTAAATTAATAGGACCAAATAAGAAGTTGTTTCAAGCACATAGCAAAATGTGCTGGGATCCACTGGCCTGTGATATCTGAAGCAGAGACACAAACAAGCATACAAAAAAAACTTCGAAAGCAAATGATGGAAATGTAATTAACTCTGAATTCTGAAACCGTAAATGGGATCCACAATCAAAATCTCTCAACTGAATTCTAGAAAGACGAGGACAACAGTTTGAACCTGTACAATCCCATCTCCTGGCCCCCTTCACAACCAATCTCCGACCACCCAAGGAAAAGGGAGGCGGGGCGCCCGGGGGGGGGGGAATAAAATGCTGAAAAGAGAAAATTCCTAATACTCATCTCTGAAAGTATGAAGAATGGAAGTCTTCGATTTGAATTCTTCTCCTACTTAAATTAGATAAACACAAATGCCTAACCTTCATAGATGGAAGCAAACAACTACTTCCTAGCTTATGCAGAGACTCCAAGATAATGGATCAATTCCTATTCTTTCAATTACACAAGAACACCACATAATTTTCTTGAACTAGGAAACAGGCAAACAGTACACATAGAACTTAAGATGATGCAGACATAGAATGCCAAAGCCAAGCACACCTTGTGAGTGATTATAGAAATAAATGTCTAATTTAAACTTCTTTATGAATTTGCTGACACATACCTTGGTCAGGGCAATCAGATTGGTAATGACCTGGCCGTCCACAAGAAAAACATTTGCCCCTGAAAACCCTCTTTGTATTTCTATTGCCATTGCCATCGAACAATGAGTCATCTGCTTGAGCCATCAGTTCTTTCATCTGACCAGCATCTCTCACCCTCTTTCTTACATTATCCAGGCTCAAACCATTCTCCATATCCAAAGTCATGTTTATATTCAACAATGTTAGAGTGTCCCCCCATGACTCTGGTAAACTGTCCACCAAAACAAGAGATTGCATCTCATTAGGGACGTTGACACCAGCTATTTCCAGCTTATGTGCCATCAAGTCCATCTTTAAAATGTGATCCATAATCAGTGTATCATCCGACATATGATTGTTCATATACTTCTTGAGCAGAACCAACTTTTGAGCAGTGGAAGGAGAATTAAAGAATACTTCAAGAGAATCTAGAAGAGCTTTGGCAGTTGGATAGTCATGGAAGCTAAGGAAGACATCATCGTCCATTGCTCCAAGGATAAGGTGGCGACACGTGAAATCATCTGCATGCCACTTATCATAAAGCTGAGCATCAACCTCAGATGCAGCATCTGTAGGCTCAGAAGGTTTTAGGTCTTTGAGGACATATTCAACTTGGTTATCTTCGACGACATCAAAAAGTTCTCTCTTCCACGTAGAAAATCTTGATCCGTTGCAGTTAATTTTTAAATAGGTCTTCAATTGAGGATATATTATTTCAGATAGAGTTGCAGATGCACCAGGGAATGTGAAAAGCTCTGAAGAAGAACTTTTCTGCTTGGATGAACCTGCATTGAGAGTGAGAATGCCAAATTTACAGCACCAAAAAAAAAAAATTAAAACAACTTTAAGAGGTCATTGACTCCAAAATAGTTATATATCAGCAAAAAGAGGAAGGGCTAGGACTTCCAAAGGGGTGAAGACATCCACAATAACCTTACTATACAAGCTTAAGGAAGTTGGGTGATGCAGACAAGGAAATTCCCTGTTAACGAGCATGGACAAGTACAAAGAAAATTAAAGGGGGTTCATTTCGGCTGAATGTATCCAATCACAACAGGTTATCTAAATAATTTATTCCTTTATCTCTGGCTATATCAAGTGTATTCACAAGTTCAATTTTCAGGGAGTTAAACCATCTTCATCCAGTCCATCATATATAGGTTGGAAGCAATTAAGCAACTTTATCAAAAAAGCTACTAAAAGGACTAGATTAAGCAGCTCGACAAAGCCATATAAAAGTAAGAGAAACTCCACTAAATTGCACTGCATTCCGAGTCCGAAACCATTGCGCACTAAATCGACACCAAAGATAGAAATAGATTGCAAAGCCATTCGATTCATTTCGAAAGAAATTTCATTTACATCATGAGTTAAGTAAGTTTTAAAACAAAATTGATAGTCATACTAAGATAAATTATATACCTTGCTCAGGGCAATCTGATTGGTGGTGCCCTCGTTTCCCACAATTAAAACAACTACCCCTGAATTTGTTCTTTAACTTCTTCGCATTGTTTAACTTTTTCAACGATCTAACATCGCTAACCATCCTCAACCGCCGGCTCACACAATCAAAGCTCAAGTTTTCTGTGGAAGCTCCATCCAACCCGATTGCCAACCGTTCCACATCATCATCCCAATCATCCGGCAGGCTATTCAACAAAGCCACAGCCTGCATCTCATCAGGAATCTTGATCCCTGCATACTCGAGTTCTTTCGCCATAGCCCGCATCCTGAACACATGCTGATAAATGTGGGCGTCCGCGGCCATCCGGTGGTCCCTGTAGCGCCTTAGCAGGACAATTCTGAAGGCTTTCAGCCTATTATCGAAGCGGTGGAGGAGGGCTTCCATGATGGATGAAGGGGTGGGGTAGTCGGAGAATTCAAGGAGTAGATCGTCGTCGAGAGTCCCGAGGATGAGAAACTTGGCGGCGTCGTTTTTGTCGTGCCATTTGGGGTCCTCCCTGGTTGGGCTGAGGAGGTGGGGGAGTTGGTGGTCGGTGAGGACGAAGGCGAGTTTGAGCTTCCAAATGAGGAAGTTGTCCCCCGTGGAGGACAACTTTTGGGTAGCTTTGAGTTCGGGGTATACGACGTCGGAGAGGTTGCCCATGATTAAGATTTAAATGTTACTCCGCTCCCTCCGTTTGGGCTGTTTGAGGTTTTGAGGACGATGACGAGGGTTTTGGCCGTTTAAATTCTATTTTAAGGCTTTGTCCAAAAATCACGCCCTTTAACCTACAATGAAAAGGCATTAATTTCTCGCAAGCTTTGGAACCACGCCTCTATCGCTGAAGAGAAAACATGAAAGGTCGACTGGTAATTATTACTACTACTTAATTCACCGCATTACTCTATCGCTGAAGAGTAATAAGATCCGATTGCAATTCACCGCATTACTCTCTCTTAATGTTACCGCATTGATTCATACCAGTAGACACGTCTTTCTCGTTTTATTGCTCTCTCTCTCTCATATTTATGAACAGACGCCATCAATCATTTTCGATGAATAGGTAGTAGACAAGGAATTAAAATCACAAAATGTGTTTGTCTGCCCAACTATTCATCTCCTCTAAGATATGAAGAGTAATAGGAAGGCTTGATAATTTTCAGACTGTTAAGAGAAAGAGAGAGGAAAGATGTCAAGTTAAGGTTTTAATAATTGTCAGTTATAATAGTTTTACTGTTTAAGAATTACTACTATTTTATTAGGATTACGAAATTTTTTGTGTCTTGTTTATTAGTAATAAAAAGTGCTAAGACTTGTTTTTCGGGACATCTAGCTTATAAATAAGATATAGGGGAGTCATATAATTTGTTATTATCTCTTGAGAAGAGTGAGTTTTCAGAAAGTGAAATTCGATACCCTTTGTTATTATGACATGCGACTGATACATTATTATCGGTATTATTTCTTCTCGCCATCACATATTTTTGCTGTTATCATTCCTCCTCAGTCTTCGCCATGTATGTTGGTCACGTATTATTATTGGCATTATTCCTTCCTTCGCGTTGTGTACATCGGTTTTATAAAATTTATCTCCAATAACTTTTTGGTAGAATTTTTTTTAGCTCAACAATTTTAGCTTGCCACTTACACAACCCCATTTTCGTTACCAAAGAAATCGAGGAGGTTCGCATTGCCTGTTAAAATGAAACTGTGTCAAAGACCAGAAATGCTGTGCCCCTTGGTCCTGATTAAAGATACATCGTTTGAGAATGTGAAATACTGGAATACTTCTGCAGGTATCTTGTCCTAATGCTCTCTGATCTGTATCAAATCTGCTTATTTTTCCTGTAATTAACAAGCCTTCCTCTTCTTTAATCGAGTCCAGGATGAAAGAGGCAAAGAGTTTCTCTGTTTAAGAGGCTGCATAGCTGTCCTCGGAAGAATTAATATCCCTCGTCTCTATTTTCCTCTTTACCAATTCCATTTTTTGTTTTCAACATTGTGTTCTCACTTCTTTGTGCTCGTGTATCTTGTTTAGCGAAGGACACATGGATCCGTACTAGGTATTCTCATCGGAATCTGGTTTCTGTTTTATCCAAACAATGTTGGTACAAGTACGATCTAAGTGAATTAAAAGAAAAGCCTTGACAGTTCCAACCTTGGTTTACAGTAGTACATTAGCAAAAAGTATGCACAGAATGCAGCTGTCTTTAGCACAAGGCAAGCAGGCTCCGACCAGTTAAAGAACACATTGTAGGATGGCAAAATTCACGATCTCACAGAATAAGAAACAGTCTAGCAGATGATCCCTGTGAACTCGAGAATGTATGTGGGAAATAGCATCTTACAAGAACCAAAAAGTGACATGATATGCTGATCCGATTTCAGACTGAAAAATGTTGAAGCAGCCTTCACTCGTCTCTGGGAACCCAAGGATAGAAACCATCTCTCGAGTTAGTCAAATGATTCCCAGTCCTCAAAAACTTTCGGGGAATGATGGAAGGGTTTTGGTGCAGTAAGGCTTCCAAATCCAGAATGAAAGGCCTCCCATTTGGCAGTCACAAAAGAAGCATTGCCACAGTTGCTGAAGGGAATAGAATTTCTTGCCTTCAAATTATCTAGCTTGTCCACAAAACTTTGAACGCGATGCACCTGTAAGCAATTAAAATGCCATAAGCAACTTTCAGATGATAATAAAGATTCTTGTGGGAGAAATTATTTCGAGGCTGGATGAACTAAGCAAAAGTTAAATTTAACTCCCTATTATGGAAAATCATATTGTGTCCAAAGGAAACTTGGAAGGCAGCAGTAGTAAATGGTGACATGTAAATTCAAAATCTAAGTGATATGTCCCCATAAATGACCATTAGAATCAAAGAAGCTAATTAACTTGATTAGTGAAACACAATTGCAGGCTGCGACTAACCTCAATCCGCCTCTGTTCTCTTGCTTTTCCATATGCCTCAATAGAATCCAGTTTAAGCAACTGAATCATCAGCAGTTCTGTCAAGACTACAAATTCCTTCTCCGCAATATTATTATTGCCACTTTGCACTGCTTTCTCCAGGTCAACAACCTAAAGCAGAACACACAGAAATTCAGTTCTATAAATGAAAACAAAGGTTTTCTGCACAAAAATAAACACTGACCTTGTCAGAGAGTTTATCAACCTCTGCTCTAACATTGGCAACAGCTTCATATGCTATGTTTGGATCCTGGTGTTTCCTCATCTCCTCAAATTTTCTCTCTTTGCTAGCTGGATCCTCCAGAAGTATTATTTTTGACGTGTCTTCTACGCCCGCTATATGCAGACATTCATCATCATCTTTTTCTTTTCCTCTAAACAACAGCCTCTGCACCATAGGCTCTAGGCCAGTTTTACTGGCAAGAATTCGTTTTAGATCCCCTTCAATTAGAGCACGTGTAGTTTTTAATCAATGGAGAGATACAGAAATAAGAATTGCAAACATAATCACTTCCCCAAAAAACCCCTATCAACCAAAGGAAAGGAAGAAAAAAAAAAGGACAGAATCTTGGGTTTCTTAATTTCAAGATCCCAGAGGAAAAAGTAAGCACAATTTCAGGGGGGCAAAGAATCTAGTAAAATTTTTAATTTTGGCTAACAACACCACACTTCAATACTGAAAATGAGATTTCAAATCATGAAGAACACTCATGAAAGTCTGCTGAAGGAAGGAAGTAAGAATTTTCTCAAAATGTAAGTAAAGAAAGATGAGAAAAAATTGAACCGAGGGACAAAGCATGTATGCACGGGAACGCCACACTAAAAGGAAAGAACAGCTACACTAAAAATAACAAATGATGGTCAGGCGAAAACAGTACGTAATTACCGAAAGTTGACTGAGATGGAACAGTTACATCGTGGTGATAAGAATCGTGGGAAACCTTGATCTTGATCATTGGACCAGCAGAGCTTACAGGACCAGCTCCTCTCTTCTGAACAAGCAGGCCACCAGGCCTCACCTCCCACTCGATCACAACCACTTCTTCATTGTTCGTCTCCCCATTCTCCCTCCTCAAGCTTCTACCTTTTGAAGATACTAATGATGATCTTTTCATACTAAAAATAAAATAGAGACGGTGCTATTTTACCAGAGCCCAGAATAATTCAAAGAAATTTTAAAAAAAAATGTATAAAAGAAAAAAGGTGCGAGGTTACATTTGATTGAGATGACTGAGGAGCAGAGGTGAGTATAATGAGAGGAAGAAGAATTGAGTGACGACCATAAAAGAAAAAGACTAAAAGGCTGGGGGAGGGGGTGAACGAACCACTCTGATTGGGACGCTGGAAAGTGACCTTTGAGCGGACATGCGCTTCGTCCTTGTTTACTTAAAGCTAGTGAAATTAAGGACAGGTGCCTTGAGGAGGCAAGCCCTCCTCTCACTATTATATGCTTACTCCTAGTTACCAAAAATTACAGGACCATCATGTATCCTCTTTTTAAGTCCCTCCCGGATTATCAGACAAAAAACAAAAAAAAAAAGGTCCCTCCCTCTCGGGGGCTGTAAATGAAAATTCAAATTTCACTTGTAGCAAAAAAATTTAAGAATGATGCCAAAGCACTCTTTAATCTGGTAAAATCTGTGTATCTGTTAGCCCTTAACATAAGTCTCTTTAAACTCTCCCTCTCCTGTAGTTTAGAATAGAATAGATTATACAATTGTTATCGTCTTTAAAAAAAAATGTAATTTCTTTTTAAGATTTTTTTTTTGCACAAACTTTTTACTTATTTTGTTTGCTCAAAACAAAAAACTCTTATTGTCTCTGCCAAGTTTTTCAGATTACTTAATGGGGTATGATAAAATATGGATGCTCATAGTATAACAAAAATAACGATGATGATGATGATGACAACAATAAAAGAACCAAGATAGACAAATCTTGTTTAGTAATCATGAAACGGCTTTGGGAGACTCCAACCACATCTTGTTTCTGGAAGACTCCAACCAAATCTTGTTTCTGGACCGGTATATCCTTATGTTTAAGCAACTGATTACTTGAGCGAACTTTTATTTTTGATATTTTGATTTAATTTATCACATTAATAGATCCGATCTCCAAAATGTGCACACTCGCATTTTTTTTTTAAGTCTGAAATTAGAAGAATAACTGTGCGCACACGTGCCAATTAGGACCGATGGGCCCTCCATGCTTCTCATGTTGTGTCACTGTTATCATCCCTGTTCCTAACAAGTGTCAAATGATTACTTGAATACAATTATTTTTTGAAATTGTGATGTAAATAATCACATCAATAGATCCGATCTCCAAAATGTTTTCCATGCTTATGCAATGATCCATTTTTCATCAAAGTTTTGTCTTCACAAGTGTCTCTCGAGGTTTTCTCTTTTCATCGAAGGTTTTGCCTTGAGACTTGAGAGGAAGCAATGTGAATTGTTTATACACCACACAGATGGTTGCATTTCGTGAAGAGAGACTAACCGGACTAGATTTTTAAGACATGGGTAGAAGAAAAATTAAATTGTATTTTTTGTAGTATATGAATTTGTATATCATATTTGGATGCATTTGGTTTACGGATTGGACGATAACGGATTACTTATTCTCAAATTATTCATCATGGATAGAGTTATTATCATATGAGTAATATTATTATCCAGTATTTGGTTGGTTTTATATTAAACGGAATGTCTTGAAAATAACCTTATCCTATGTTTGATTTGAGACAGCATGACGTGGGATTACTCATTTATAAACTAGAATGTCCCTTCAGAGAAGCCTACAATTAGAGGTTTTCAGATTTTAGTAAACTCAAATTTGACTTATAAAAAATACACGCACACACACATATACACATGAGTATATGCTGATTGATTTGAACACAAACTTGATATTAGTGAACAGCACACATATGTGAGATTTGTGTGATTTGGGCTTGTTCTAACATATAAGTTTTTTCCTTTTGGGCTAAGTTCGACCTTATTAAATAGCTTCACAAATCTCAATTTACATGTCTAACCTTCTATGAATTAAATTTAACCAATAAAATATGGTTATATAATTAATCAGTAGGGCCAAAATAGTATAAAATTTGCTTTTGCTTTAAAATTTTAGTTGGGCCAAATTAATAAAAAAATTAATTTACTAATAATAGGGTTAATTTAGTCCAAAATTTAGTTATATTTATTAAAATGGACAAATTAGTTCATAACATAAATATTTTATTAGTAGAGGCAAATTAATTCAAAATTTTAGCTATTTCATTAATACGGGCAAATGAGTAAAAAGTTTAGTTTTGTTAATGACATGGACGAATCAGTCCAAAACTATGGTATATGATTAATAGGAGCAAATTAATCCGAAATTTAGATAATATTATAGCAAGAGAGTAGATTTATACATTTTTTAGAATAGAGCGTTATTCTATTAGTAGGCTTAAATAAAATCCAATTCCAATCGTTAATATTACAGCGTGAGAGTAGGTTTATATAGTTGTTAGAATAGAGCATTATTCTATTAGTAGGGGTAAATAAATTTCAATTATCATCATTCCACCTCTTACTCATTTTGGAATAATTCATACCACCTCTCGCATGAGATTATTCTATCCTCTATATGGGGATTAATTCGATTAGATGAGATATATCATTCTATACATAAAACGCAACTAAACATGAAATGATATAGATTAGTAAATCTAATGTGATCCTATGAACCAAACAAACCCTTTGTGCTCCACAAAAAGATTATTGCATTGCAGGATCAAGATTTGTTTTGTAAAGGATCATGATTATTGGGCCGCTTCAGCAGGAAAGCCGATTTTATTGCGCTGTGGTACGACCTACAAGGATTAAACAGCGGAGGTACATTTCGGCCGTTATCACTGCCAGTGCTTATTTTTTTGGACAAAAAATATACCAGGCCAAGTTTCACTAGCCCCAGGTACGGTGTCTGAATATGGTGCCCTCTCTCCAGTCCAAATGAGATTGTAGCCCAAGAAATTAGAAACATCCACTTACAAACAAATTTTAACACGCCAATTTTTACAAGCCCCGATTCCGGTGGCTCGATACCCAGTAAATTCTTACCGACTCCGTTCGTCAAGTCTCTCCAGCTGTTTTGGCCCAAGAAATTAGGAAACATCCACTTTCAATCTTCAGGAATTTTATCACTGCATGATCTATGAAAGAATTTGTCAAAATAATAAAGTTGCCCGACAACATATGTAGGTCCCTCCTGTAGATGATGCTGTAGATTTATCCGATTGCTTCTTGTATTTCTACTAGAATTCTTGGGTCACAACGTTGTCTGTTTGGACACGAGATTATTCGAAAAAATCATTTAAAATAAGGATTAATCTTGTATACACTTTCACCAATAGATACATGACATATAATCCAAAATTGAATTTAAGACTCAAATTTTATATATGTATCGTATATCTAACCGTGATAGTGTATACACCGTCAGTGTATATAAAATTTACTCAATAAGTAATATCATAATACTTTTTTGTTATATAATATGTGTGAGATAAAAAGACAATTGAAGATATAAAACAAAGATTGAAAAATATATTCGTGATACTGGCAAAATAATTTTTGAAGAAAATTGAGTATCCAAACTCATTTTTGGAAAAAATTGGATATCCCAGCTTTGGTACCGTGGATAATCCCTTTGGTTTTGTTGCTCAACTAACGGTATAAATTTCATAAGCTCATGGGGTTATTATTATTTATTACCTTCAAACCAAAAAAATCTGCTAGTGCGTGCCAGTTGATATGCACGTGGTTGCTTGATTCTTAGAATACATCTATAAGTATTATTGTCACAATGGGGGTTTGCATTATAGAACACTTTTGAGTTTTAAAAGATTTTAAGAGCTCCACTTGGATAGATACGAGGAAATGAGCAGAAGCAATTAGCAGCCCTTTTTCTTGAAAGTGGTAGATAAGATTAGACGTGGAGAGTTAACAGCAAAGAAACATGGAAAAAGCTAGAAGCCAATGGAGAAACTCCAACCGAATTGAAAGATTCGCCCCACGTAAAACTCTAGGAATTCTCCCAAAGTAGGAAATCATCCAGGAAATAACATCATGCGCGGAGAGAAAAGGTGAAAAACACCGAGAAGACAGCTTCTGGTTGGATTTGTAGGCTTCTGTAATCTCTCCTTAATTTGGTTGAGCACTCTCTTAACTTTGGAGGAGAAATCATGATGGTTTAATCACAGTGCCCACTTGAGTAAAATGTCGACCACTACTGGTGGGGGTCCAATAAGAGGAATTTGGACGCCTGTGGTCGGAGGTGACTTGTAAATGCACGTGTCTTTTTCGCTCTAATAATGGTTTTGTAACCGGTGTAAATGAGTTTAATCAAATCTAACGTTCAAGTGTTCAAATTATTTGATTTTTTTTATTCTCTCTAAAACTTATTTAATCATTTTAACGAATTTAAAATTTTATTCAAATTTGATTTAATTAGTTGTCGAATCGAGTTTAAATGAATTTTTTTAATCCATATTAAAAACCGACGAACATAAAATGATGTTCAAATTTGATTTGACTAGTTGGCGAATCAAATTCTATCGAACTCTTACCAAATTAAACTGGATTTGAGTATCGAGTAATTTGGTTCATCTTTCAACCCTAGTTTTTGTGTGCTTTGATTAGAGAAGAAAAAGGGGAGGATTAAAAAATTTTAGGCAGTTGAAATTGGAAGTAATTAGTGGGTTAAAGTGCAAAGGAAAAAAGTGGAGATGGAGACAGATAGGGAGGAATTCGTGAGCCCATTTGTTGTTCGTGAGATTATGATTAGTAGGTGCAAAGTTAGTGCTGAGTGCTGATTAATGCTGTATGAAGCTAGGAACTAATTAGAACTCAGATTTTTTCCGTCAAATGCTCATTGGAATTTGGCATGAGAGTTGAGACCCGTACATACATAATGTCACCCGTGACTGATGCAGATGCTTCCCAACAACATTTCATTCAATCCCATCTTGAAGTGACTCTGATTCTATCACCAATGAATGAACAAAGCTTCGTTGGACTTAAAAATCAAGAATATGGTACCTTTCTACACATCTTTGTACGTGTAACCAATTCCAAATTTAATAATTCTGATGCTCTGTCACCAAAAAAAATAAAAATAAAATAAAAATAAAAATTTGACCCTGTCACAAAAAAATTCGCACAACTCGGGGGAACCAGGGAGGTAACTTGGAATGTGATTTATAAGCAAATCGAGTCTACTTTGATTGCCAAAAGCAAAGTATAAAATCTGCAAGCCAAGCCTCACGAACGTATAGACTATAGATGCCATCCACTAACCCTGGATAAACTAAATCAACAACATCCTCACTGATGGTTTCCGAAAGAAAAAAATTATGATTCTGCTATTATAAGTCATTAAGTTGCAGTAGTATTTGGTTAGACTATCAGTGGTCCAAAAACAGAAGAAAACATCTCAGAAGTAGTTTTCTCTTTGTAAAGGTAATTTCGCTCTTTTGCTCCTATGAGACTGAAAAAAAAAAGGGTACTTAATCAATTTCCTGCTATTATATAAGTAAACAATAAGGATCGATCTTTTGTGTGAGTCGTCCACCTTTCTAAGCTTAACCAAATGTTTTTTGGCAAAAAGAAAATGATAATCAAATGTTCAATTATCATATCCTTTTGATCCAGAAAGAAAACTGACGTATGAGTCCGCATTGTAGTTACTATGTAAAAATCTGCTTATTTAGGAGCAATAAGTTTGATAGTGCAGGTTGCAATGGTATAAAGTAATTAAAGATTCAAAAGGTAGAAAACTACAAACAGTTTAACGAAAGACATAGAAAACTCTTCCTTAATTTACTGATTAGGGCTGTTTCCTTAGAATAACAGTGTCCATGAATCACAATTCGAGTGTAGGAGTTGGCGTCCAAATATTCTAATTAGTTATTGAAATTGAAATTCTTAATACAGGAGAATGATATGTAAATTACAGCAGGTAAGTTTTACAGTCTCACAAAAAAAATTGATATTCATTGGGACCTAAAATATTTAAAAAGAAAAGAAAAAGGCACCTCAACGTATTCTTGCATCTTTAATGCAGGAAATCGGTTTAAGAGTTTTCTTGTGATATTAAGACAGCAATATTAGAAACAACAATTCCATTCCGGCATCCCTTCCATGCCCCGCCTAGGGTTTAAACACATCAGTCAATTTAGTGATCTGACCCCGATTTTAACAAACTCAGGCTCGATTCATATAATTAGTACTATCATTTTCGGGATTCGAGTTATGAGTTTCCAATTGATAAATGTGAAACTCATACTTGACTCACAAAATATTCAATTCAAATTGCGAGCCTAATTTGAGATTACTTTAGCCCAAACTCACTTATTACTTCTTAATTTCATTACTTAACTACTATAACTATTAAATTCTAAAGCTAATTTAACATCCATAGGACTACAACATTAAAACTATACACAAATCAGTAACATTTCAATAAAAAATATATATGTCAGGAATTTTTGTCAATAATAATATATCCAATTAGTTCAAAGTACATAGAAAATAGTAACAAAACATAATCAGCAGTCAATAAATCTTTAAAGGTCCTCAATTTACTAGTACTAAGATTTGTCATTTTGAATCTTTTGACATAGTTTTGTATATTTAATATTTCTTAAATATTTATATATTTTGACGCATAATTCATAAGTATAAAGTAGTATTATATATATATATATATATATATATGCAGATTAAAGGATTGAACCTATATCGAGTTTGAGTCTAATAAAATCAAAATTCGGCTCACATTTAATTTGGGTTTAATATTTAGATCCAAGTTCAGTGTAGTTCAACGAAAGGTTAGGTTCATTGGATTTTTTCTTTGATCGACCGGTCGAATTCGAATTAGTCTGGCCCATTGGCAGTACTAGCAAATAGTCGAACAATTTGAAATATAAAATTCGTTAGTATCTCCAAAAAGTGATTCTTAATTTTGTAATATGGGTAAAATCAATTTATCAAAAAAAAAAAAAAAGTTATGGGTAAAATCAAGACGATGGAAACAGTGGACTTCCACTTTCGAATCTTGGGTTGAGTGTTTCTTGAGCTAGGGGGGGACCAAGCTGAAGACAAGCCAAGACCATCCATTATCGCCCACAAATACAATAATTAAAGAAGATTAGTGGCAACTGAAAGCGGCCGCCCGGGACTACTATTCTTTACGATCTAAAACCAAACCCTTCTCGGTTAATTTTTCAATCCAACAACTAAAGAACACGCTACTGTAACTGATTTTGTTGGTACCCTGGCTAGATTAGTCGTACAGTTAGAAGAGGATTGGATCAAGTGGCAAAGGAGACCGCTCACTTGTCAAAAACAAAAGTTTAACTATAGCATCTACACGTCTTCGCCGCCACTCGAGTTAAACATAATCTAGACCAGGCATGTGTTAAACATAATCGAGTTAAAACGTTATCTAGACCGGGCATGTGTTAATTCCATCCGCTAATCTCACCGCTACCTGTCCATCAGTTATCCTCTTATTTTATCACAACAAACACTACTACTATGATTAGATTCGAAGATATTTATGGCTTGGTCTGACTGTTGGTACGGATTAATGCGGTTGGTAAAGTACGTTTAAAAAGTGTATCGGACCAGACCAGGCTCTCAGTATCTGGGCACACGACGGACTCGGAAGAATAAAATAGTTACCTACCATAACAAACGATAATAAGTTCGGTGACTAATCAAAATGTGGATTACAATTGTAGTGCCGATTAGAATTAATAACGCATGCATATGCTTTGCTTAGGCGTGCATCGTGTCGTGAGCCTGAGGTTATCTTAACGTGGACAGGAGAGTAAATCGCGACACTGATGCGATGAAAAGGCTCACGGACAAAACAAATACAGATTCTATAAGTAATCAACTTTTGTATAGCATCATTTGCCTAAGCCCTATTGTAGATCCGAGGAGGTTGATGATTATAGATTGGAACATTCTCATTCTCCAATAACTTCTTCTTTCTCCACTTCCTCCTCCTCTTCTTTTTTTTCTCTCTTTTTTTTTTTCTTGTCGCATGTACTCAAATAGTTTTAACGTAAAGATCCCGTCGTTTTAAACAATGAATGATGGAAAAGGACTATTCCATTTTGTACATGTAAATATTGAGTTACTACTTACGTGCTGATCATGACAATTATGATTTTCAAGATCTGTGCTTCCCACAGTAGTAGTTGTTTGTAGTGAAACGGGGCCCAGAGCGAATACACACGCACACATGTTTATATATATATATATATATATGTATGTATGTATATATATTCCCACTCCATCTAGTCTGCTTTAGTCTCTCGTATGGCCTCTAATAAACAAAAAGCCCAATTTTTTCTTTTCATACACTAACTATTAAGGTTAATGTCTCAGTCTCCACGCATCCATCCGCCTGATCGCACATTTATAGCGAGATCTTCGAGGCTCAGAGAGTCTAATTTTTGAGGTGAAAGAAATCTCATGATGGCATTTGAGAAGATTAAGATAAGAAGCTATGACTGGGAAATTGATAAAGTTAGGGTCGAAGATCTTGAAAGAGGATGCGAGGTAGGGCCAGCAGAACATGTTTTCCTCTTCACGGATACTATGGGAGACCCCATCTCTAGAATCCGCAATAGTCCGATGTACAACATGCTGGTACCTACACCGTTTAATTTTCTCTTTTTTATCCTCTCCAGCGTGCGTTTTCATCATCTTTTTTTTTTTTTTGCTGCTCCCTTTCAACTTGTAATAGCATTGATCTTCATGGCGATCGATCAGTGCGTCTTTCTTCTTCACAATACTAACAAGTTGTACTTCTTAATCTGTGTGACATGGTAATTAATTAGGTGGCCGAGTTGAACGATGAGATAATTGGTGTGATTCAAGGCTCCATAAAGGTTGTTACGCTTCATACGTCTCCAAAGAATCATCTGGCCAAGGTGGGCTATATCTTGGGCTTGAGGGTGGCGCCGCGCCACAGACGAAAAGGGATAGCTCTAAGCCTTGTGCATCACATGGAGGAATGGTTCATCAGCCATCAGGTTGAGTATGCATACATGGCTACGGAGAAAGACAACCAAGCCTCCATCAACCTCTTCGTCAATAAACTCGCCTACGTCGAGTTCAGGACTCCGGTTATCCTCGTCCACCCGGTGTACAACCGTTCCTTCCGTTTATCATCAAGTGTTGAGATAATGAAGTTAAAGATCGACCAAGCCGAGTTTCTTTACCGAAAGTTCATGAGTTCGACTGAATTCTTCCCCCACGACATCAACAGAATACTGAGAAACAAGCTGAGCTTGGGCACGTGGGTGGCCTACTTTCGTCGAGGTGATCACGAGTCGTCCAGCGGGGGGTTCGGATTGGACGGAGGAATTCCAAATAGCTGGGCAATGATGAGCGTATGGAGAAGCACGGAAGTTATAAAGCTGAGGGTAGGAAAACCAACCTTGTCTTGCATGTTTTATGCGAAGAGCTCACGAATGCTGGAAAGCGTGCTCCCGTGCTTTAGAGTGCCGTCACTTCCTGATTTCTCCGAAAATCCCTTTGGGTTTTACTTCATTTACGGATTTCACCGTGAAGGGCCTTCGTCGGGGAAGCTGGTCCGGACGCTCTGCAGATTCGTGCACAATTTGGCTAGGGAGTCTGATGGGAAGGACGAGTGCAAGGTGATTGTGACGGAAGTTGGAGGCTGCGATGAGCTGAAACTTCACATCCCGCATTGGAAGTTACTGTCTTGTCCTGAAGATTTGTGGTGCATAAAAGCCTTAAAATTTTATGAAGACGCAAAAACCACCCTCGGCAATGAAGCCCCACCACCAAAATCAAATCCTCTTTTTGTAGACCCGAGGGAGGTCTGAGCCATAGGAGAAGAGAATTTTCCTAAACACCCTGCGTTGCAATTCTCGGATTTGGGCAAAATGGCAAAATTTGCGAAACGTCTTGTATGTACTGTCCGATAAGACCATCCATCTCTGCTGTTTCTCAATGGTCTCTAAACAGTCTCTGGAAGCTTTTGTCTTGTTGCTTTCATAGTTATGACCCGAGTATCTCTTTACAGATTTCCTTAATTGGGTGCCTCCCTCTTCGTGTCTTTGTTGGCAAGGGAAGGTCCTCAGCCTCGTGAGTTGTTGGACTAATCATGCAGTCACTTGTCTCGCTCCAAATTTGTCTCATTTGATCATTCCTCATCATGCATATCCTGGTAAAAGTAGACGTCTACTTTTAGATCATCATCATCATCCGCCATTTGTAGCCCCATTTTTGGGTCTCAGTCTCAACCTCAATAATATTGGTAAAACAAAAAGAAGAGTGCGAGAATATCCGTTGCAAATTGTGCAGTAACGTCCAAAACCGTACTGATACCCAAGAACAATCGGTTTTAGAAAAATCCGGTCAAAATTGCAAACCTCAAGCTTAAAACCCGACTCTACTACTAGTAGTAGGAATTACCTGCCAAACAAGGAAGCTAGGCGGGCTAGCTGGCAAGCGAGGCTGCGTGGATTGTTTAACGGAAAAAGATAAAAGATAAAAAAAAGAATTCACTACTATGATTTACCTTTTGCCGTGACATTAAATAAGTGCATCTGATAGGAACTTGCTAACAAATGTTAATGATGATTAGTATGATAGTACTGATCACAGTGACGATTGTGACATAGATGATGAATAAATTATTGATCGGCCCTGCTGATTTTATTGGCTGGATGCGAAGCAAGCTTGCTGCACTGACTGGCTCCTGGAACCATCATTTTATGGTGGCCTGACTCCAAGGAGCTTTTCGTCGTTACTCGGAACACCTTTGGTCTCAGTGGGGCATCATTGATCATCTGGGGTTAAAGCAATGGTTGATGTGATTAGCGCCTTTAATTATGATATATTATTGGTATAAGCATTTTCACGATCCTCTTCTTATGCTTTTGGATGTCAATGTTAATATTAAATAGTGTCGCGCTGTTGCTATTTATTTATTTATTTATTTATTCTCACTTGTAATCTCTGTCAGAGAAAGAACCAACTAGTAAAATTCTACAACCCTTCCTTAACAAGATAAAATATTTTTTCATATAATATTATTTTGTAAACCGAATCTCATTCTTCAAAGTAATTAAATCATGAAGGTGTTGCAGTAAAGGCACTAGTAACTCGGTGGCTGTCAAGTACAGGTGGGCCGGGGGTAACAGATTGGCGATGGTTTTCCTTCTCCAAATGATGCACTGCAGAGTACACCACGGACAGAGAGATTTAATTATTATTTGGAAAGGAAAATCCAAATGCAAAACACTGAACATGAATCCACTGGAAGAAGTAGAACCCACCAAAAAATGACCATTTTGGCTTCTGTGCAGAAGTCGGTTCCTCTGGCTTGTGCAGCTGAAAGGAGCGAAGTAGATTCTTTTCCAGAAAAAACGTACAGTAATCATTTGACACATGTGAAGTGAAAATAGCAGTCCAGTTATGATACTTGAGTAGTCTGAAACAAAAGCAAGAATAGTGTTACTAAAATACTGCTGATGAACATATATTGGATGCCGGTCCTTTCCACACTTTCGCCTTCATTTTGTTATCATGAGGGTACTGTATCGCCTAATTAGCAAATCTTATCCACCCAAAATGGCGGATACTTTAGTACTAGTAGAATTAAACCAGAAATGGCCAAAAAAAAGGGGTCCCCGATGAAGAATCTGAAGTTCAGCAGCAACAGGTGGTGTTCATAGAATGTGATGAAACATACAGGACAGCAGTTGTCAGTGAAAACTCAACAATAGAAGGCTCAAACTTCAGGTTTTGTTAAAAAAAACAAAAAAATTTTTTTATTGGGTACCACACTATATAGTGTAAAATGCAAATAATGACAGCCAAAGATGAAAATCAAAAACAGAAATCTAAGAAATTTTTTTTCCCCTGCATGTTTACTCTACATTAATTGCCAATGCCACACAACATCTCAAATAAGCATTCTTTTTAGTGTCAATGGGCGTGGCAGTGGCAAGGTTCGAATACCAAACTTATCACTCATACTCCCTCTTTTCTTTTTGAGCCACTCAATCCATTCCTCTCTTTTGTCAAATGAAGTATCACAAGTAGTATGAATGGATCCTCAGTTGTACCAAACAGTCTACTGATTAGGATGACAGATCAATCACAATGCAGACTCATAAAAGGGTACGAGAAAATAATTGCAGAGCCTCTCTGCAATAGAGAGTTCTCTCATTTTAGTTCACACGTCCATTCATGTTTTGGAAGCAAGTAGGCCAGAATGTCAAGTGCACAACCACACCTCTATGTCTTTCACATGCAGAAAACTGATCGCCGGAACACATCGGAATATCACTGATATGGCAAGAGTCATTAATTTACCCTTATTACATTAGAAGGTGTTTAGGATCATTAAATTACCCTGATTCTGTTGCTGTGTTGAGAATGTTACAGAATTATTTAATGAAAGTGTCATGTTTATGAGTTTATCATGGCGGCATAAAATGAAAATCATCATGTTAACGATAATCATAACCCGGAAGATTTAAATACTCAAAACAACTTACTATAGCCCCTGTCTTCACACACACACACACACAAAAGAAAAAGAAGAAAAAATAAAAAAGAAAAGTTCCTCTTCTTTTACTATAGGCTGTAGCTAGCGCTAATAAATCAGTCTTGCATAAGATTAGACGCAAACAACTTTCAGGTAGGGGTGCAAACGAATCGAGCCGCTCGCGAGCGGCTCGAGCTCGAATAATATTGAGCTCGAGCTGGTCGAGTCAGAGTCGAGCTCGAGCTCGAACTCAAAATATTAAACTCGTTAGCTCGCGAGCTCGAGTATATATATATATTTTTATTTTTATTTTTATTTGAATAGTAAAATTACATAAATATCCTTAATATTTTATTATTAATTAAGAAAAAATATTATTTTATTTATTTTTTAAAAAAATAAAATAATTATTTTTATTTTTTTTGAGCTCGAGGTTCAAAATTGCCAACTCGTTGAACTCGAGCTCGAGCTCGAGTTCGAATTCGATGAAATTAAATCAAGACTCGACTCGATAAGGGCAAAGCTCGACTCGGCTCGTTTGCAGCCCTACTTTCAGGCGCAACAAACATCTCTCGGCCCACGAGCCAATATCTTTTAGCAGAGAACGCCTCCTCTTTAAGTATCTACTGAAGTCCATTACATATTGGTCCTTGTGGTGCGTCCGCGAGCTCAGCATTTTTCATACATCTCTGATCCATGTGAATTTCAGAAGGCCAGTATAAGTCCTTTTTATGCAGGGCAATCTGGGCCTGGTGAAAGCTTAATCTGCATGAGGTCCATTGCCTCTTCTCAATTTCTTGTTTATCCAGTAAGATTGAACCCAAAACTTTAACACGTCTTAACAACTATCTAAAAATCACACCAGGCCCAACATCAATAGGATTTAGGCATTTATGACGCACACTTCTTGGAATTGTTTGTGGTAACAGCAAATTCCGAAATTCAATTTTACCCGCTTGCTATTAATTTTCAACTGCTCATTCGTCATAAATTACAGCATATCATACTCAAGAAACTACAACGATAGGTTAGGTAAAAGTTGTCCCTATCATGTAGAATGAGGTCACCTATACTTGAACTAGGATTGCTTGATCTTAAGTTCTTAACTAAGGAAAATTGTTCAAAATATTTTTCATATTTTGTTAAATAAAATTTTTTTAATCCTTTACTTTTAAGATAGGAACTTTACGTTCTTTACAAAAGTCAAGTTCGTAAATTTTGATTTCAATCTAAATTTTTGAGCACTTGTTTTACCTTAAATCCATCCATCACATGACACGCATATATATATATATATATATATATATATATATATATATATATATATATATATTTGGGATAAAAAGTTTAGATTCCATTTGTTATTAAATAAATGGTCCGGTCTATATTCATTTTTTACTTCTAAAAAAAATTCAGATTTGACTTGAACCAATTTTAATTTTTTCCTTGAAAGAGTGGAAAATTTGCGAGCTTGAATTTGTATGGGAGATAAAAATTAACATTTTAAAAGTGAAAGACGAAAAAATTCATTTGACAAAATATGAATACTGTTTTTAACAAATTTTTTTTTGTATATATAGAAATGAGATCAAGAAAAGGCTAAATTCCAAAAGGTAGTACTATCAAGTTTGCAGTTGTATAAATCGCACACAGATAATCCTTTCATGTTACGGGGTGTTTATGATAGTTAAACCCTTGGCATATTTTTGCCAAATCACCGTCCACTTTTTTCTAATAAAACACATATATTTCTGCAACATTTTACTTGCATGGGGAAACAACACTTGACACTTGATATCCTCATCATAAAACGCAAACTCAATATGTGATTCACCGCAGAGAAAGTCTTGAAGTTCGGCTAATGCAGCCAAATTACCTTCTTTTTTTTTTTTTTAAACAAATGACAAATCTCAAAAAATGCGTTTAATCATCCTCCACATACATTTACTATATACGTACATACATTAACAACAATAATAGAAGTCCCACCACATTCAATGCCCCACCTCAGCCAACGCTCCCTTGTGCAAATTCACTAGTGGATTTTTTTGTTTTTTTTGTTTTGTGGTTGAACGATTCACTAGTGGACTCAGCACCATTCCAAACCTTCAATATCATGTATAGTAGCTAGTAGGACGTAGTAGTACTAAATTCTAAATTCCCCGTCGTCCCCTTCCCGGCACCCCATCTGGTTGAAGTCATCGCCACCTGGGACCTAGGAGAGTACTTACAAACTCTGTCCTATCACCCACCACCCGTGACTCGTTACGACTGACTCAGAGTCTTGAGCGTCTCTTGCTGGAGTGAGTGAAGTCTGGACCTCCCAAAATTTTACTACAGAATAGAGAATACTAGTGCTACTGCTTACTATTCAACATTTCAACTGGGCTGATTGGCTATGGCTGTGTGCGCTGCGGAGTCGGGCAGGGCTAGTTCTTGCAGGGATGGAAAAGCAGCAGCTTATCTCAAACTCATCTCTATTCTGGTGATTTTCTTGACTAGCGCCATAGGCATCAGTCTACCGGTATTCCTGGCTCGGTTGTTCCAAGGAAAGCCCGCTTATGATAAGGCGGTGCTAATTATCAAGTGTTTTGCGGCGGGTGTCATTTTGTCCACCTCCCTCGTCCATGTTCTGCCCGACGCCTTCGATGCGCTCGCTGATTGCCAGGTGGCCTCCCGCCATCCTTGGAAAGATTTCCCCTTTGCGGGGCTCATAACGTTGATCGGGGCCTTGACGGCGCTGTTCGTTGACTTGACGGCGAGTTCACACGTGGAGGGTCATCAGGGCCACGGACACGGAGGCGAGCTGAAGCTGAGCAAGAGTGCTGATTATACGCCGATTGGGATGAGCGGGGAGGAATTGGAAAGGAAGAAGTCGTCAGTTGAGGAGGTGGGGGGTGAGGATGGTGGTCGGGATGTGGAGGCGCAAGCGGAGGAGCTGGTGAAATTGAAGCAGAGATTGGTGTCGCAAGTGCTGGAGATAGGGATAATCTTTCACTCGGTCATAATAGGGGTGACCATGGGGATGTCTCAGAACAAGTGCACTATTAGGCCGCTGATTGCTGCGCTCTCGTTTCACCAGATTTTTGAAGGGATGGGGCTCGGAGGTTGTATAGCTCAGGTAATTTTTTTTACTGCTTCATCTTTGTTACTTATTGGATTTTTGACCGGCTGAAATTATGTTGGTATTGTCTTTTTTTATTGTTTAGAATCTGCATAGTTGCACATGGGTAACAACTAACAAGTTAATAATTTTACTGTTGTGAAGAATTGTCATCTCCTTTGTTATGCTGAAAAATGTGCTAAGTACCTTGAGGATTCAGATGAATGCAAGTTGTAAAGACTGCCAATTCTGATACATATGATGAACGAAGTGTAAGCAGTAGTTGTGTAGGTTATTAACAGCAACAGACGCATCAAATTCACAGTATATTACGACCGCAATATTAGTTTGATTGAAGCTGAAACTTGAAAAAATTTGCTAATATCTTGAGTAGATAGATTCTTGACAGGGATCAGATCTGTGCATTAAGCTGTAAAAGCAGAACTTTCCATTCACCCATTTTTTTTTCGGAAACTGTTATTCCACAAAAATAAGGAAGAAAAGCCAATACTGAATGCACTCTATTTAACCCATTGGTGATGGCCAAGCTCAAGCCTTGAAATAAACACCTCGGTAATCCGTTGTAACTTCGAAAATTAATTCACCTCTCTTCAGTTTACCGATGTGCACTCTGTTCCTGTTAGTAGCTTGCCCCTTCAGGGCAGAATCTTTTTCTCTTTCCAAAGGGAATGCTTGCTTTCTTATATAAGCTTTCAACTTGAGAAGGTTTCCTCTCTCCGCTTTGCCTCAACCAAATGCATTCTACCCATTGCATCTCAGCCGAAATCACCTCTTCCTAAAACCTAAAGGTAGAGCATCCCCTGCCTAGTTCCATCTCTCACCAGATTCTTTAGTGGAGCACATTCAAACCTCTTGTTCCGCAAGAGTATCCGTTGGTTACCTTCTTGCTTCCTTTCTGAGGCAGGAAACATGTATCAGATACCTATCAGGCAAGCCACCTCAGAAGAGAATTTACTGCTTTTCTTGGTTTCCTCTCGTAAGGCTTGTCAAATGTTCTTTCAAGTAGCATGCAGGAAGATGCAAGTGATCCTTGCTATCCCTAACTCAACATCAATAATTTAACATCACTGTTGAAATGTTGTTCTAGAAGAAATCAAATTGGATCTCTGCAGAATTGCAAACTACTTTATTTTCAGGGCTTCTTTTCCCCCCTCTTGTACAATTTGGCACTGGCAGTTTATGTGGTTCTTGAAGCCAAAGTTAATAATGGTCAATCACATCTATGAAGGCTAAGCTTGGACCTAAGTTTGCTGGTCTCTTTGCCCCCTTTGGATGAACTAACGCGTTGTTTTTCATTAATACATTCTATTGGAACATTGATTAGTATTTGATTTTGTTCGATGTAAATCTCTGATGGTCAAAAAGATGAATGATGAAAACATCAGAAAACATGATTATATAGGTATCATCTGCTGCATAATCACGCATTCTTTGAGATGGTTTGAAGCTATTCTACAGCCCAGAAATCCGCAATAGTTAACGAATCATTTCTTGTGTACAGGCGGGATTCAGCATTGGAACAACTGCTTACATGTGCTTCATGTTTGCAGTGACTACACCCATTGGAATAGTTTTGGGCATGATTATGTTCTCAGTGACCGGCTACGACGACACTAGTCCAAATGCATTGATTTTGGAGGGCTTGTTGGGGTCCCTGTCTTCTGGTATTCTCATTTATATGGGTCTTGTCGACCTCGTAGCGCTGGATTTCTTTCATAACAAATTGATGAATTCACAGCTATTTTTGAAAAGGGCATCTTTTATTGCCCTTCTTCTTGGCTCCACCTCAATGTCAATCCTTGCACTTTGGGCTTGAAAGCTTGTGTAAAAGTAGCAATATGAGTCGTGCATACTTCCTGATGATTGTGATTGGTAAATTAGGTCGTCCCTTTAACTTTAGCTTCACGTCCAATTTTGATTAACGCAGTGTAGGTTGATTTAAGTCGCGATGTCCTTTTTGCTCATGCATTGATTCAACAGTCGACTCAATAAAGAATCAATTTTCATCTGTAGAATCTCTGAATTTGCGAACGCAACAATGAATCTGAACATCTTAATGGTAGATACTAGAAAAACTCCCAGCAGAAAAACGGAAAACTAATTAATAGTATCAAAATGGATAAAAGTTACGAGAGTGCAACATTCTCTGCTTGTATTTCTCCGAGGAAATTAAGGAAATGCACAGAACTGGTATTGGATGTTGAGACAGTGGAATCTGAAGTGGGATTTGCGTAAACCGATAAACGTTTGTCCATTTCTTCAAGAACTCTTTCCCTTTCCCTTCAAAGCATGCGAATTGGATGGCGAAGGAAAAAGAAAAAGTGAATCAGACAAAGCAAATCGCAGGGTAGGAGTTGGATGTCTACACAGAAGCCACAACAACTAACATGGAATCGGTCCACTGCAGAAATGCGAATTCTGCTTTATGGGCGATTTCATGATGTATGAAGCAAGGCAGATTTCTTGGGAAATTGGATGAATAGGCAAAGATCTGGCATGACCGGGTCGATCATCTTAAATATGTAATTCAGCTCATTTCAATCCAAACTGTAGAAGAAATTTTCATCTTCATCCTTATTGTTATTCACCATAATTGCTACATCCCATTTTTTAAGTTGTGGAATATTATACTTTTCGTAATGTTCAGTACTACGAGTATCTTCTGCGACGATTCACGTCAACAACAAGGTCCCGTAGCTCAGTTGGTTAGAGCGTTGGTCTTATGAGCCGAAGGTCGCGGGTTCGAGCCCCGCCGGGACCATTTTTAAAATTTTTTTGACTATAACCTTCTTTCGTCCAGTTCTCATCATTTCCTTCTCTTGAAAATTTCAATTCCATCTCTAATATTTATTTCTTTCTCTTTCTCTCTACTATTGTTATCAATAATTTTCTTTTTTGACTATTCTTTCTTCCGGTTCTCATCATTTCTTTCTCTTGAAATTTTCAATTCCATCTCTAATATTTATTTCTTTCTCTTTCTCTATACTATTGTTATCAACCTTCAAATTTATGTCTTCTCCGCCTAATTTAGTTTGTCAATCCAAGATATATGCGGGATGTTTCTCACTAGTTCTATTCCTTTCTCTTTTTCTTTCTGTTAATAGAAGATATGTTTGAAAGAGGAATTTGCAAGGCTTCTTGTAAGAAACTTGCTGGAGAAACAATTGCTGAAACCAAAATTTGAAGATATGCTCTGAACTGAAATGGTTAAACAAAAATTGAACCCAGAATTTTTCCCCCCTTACGCGTGAGACATTGAAAATCTGGGTTTTGAAGGGTAAGTTTTGCAGTTATCAAACTGTTGCCACTGATTTAAAAGGGAAAAGAGAAGCAAAACCAATTAATTAGTTAATGACAATGTTTGAAAAATATCTACAAATATAATCCTACAAACGTAACACAGATATTTGTCAAAGAAGTTCGCGTTCTTAATGGAAATATCTGTGCTTCTTAGTACTTTACGAGACAAATGCCCACCCTAATGATCCATCAATTCAAGGTAATCCTCAGCTTTGCATAGTTTTGTCCAAGCAAAAATATCAAACACTTCCACCAACTATGTGTTGCTGGCCTCCAACTTTAGAGAAATTTCTAACATTATGATGAATTTTAAAAAAATTCTACAAAGGGGGCATTTTGAGTGTTAAATTCCGTTCAAGGGGTCTTCGCATTTAGCAAATGCGACCTCACGGAGCTCGCATTTGCTGAATGCGAAGTCCCTTGAATTTTGAGACCAACAAAACCCAAAAAAAAAAAGAAAAAATGAAATATAGACCAGCGACCTCGCATTTGTCAAATGCGAAGTCTATATTTCTGACCCTTAAATGATTTTTGCGGGTGCAGGTTGTAATACGCGACCACATAATACGCGAACTCATGGTCGCGTATTGTGGTTGCGTTTTCTTCTTTTGGCCATGATTTTTCCATGAATCTAGATTTTGCCATGATTTTTCTTTTTGCTTCAGTTGTAATGCCATTTTCCCTTGCTTTATGATTTCACTGCAAATTATAATATGATTTACAAGTTGCAATGAAAATTTCTACAAATTTTACTGCTTAAGGCTCTAAATTCATCAGAACTGGAAAAAAAAGATCCCATAATATTGCCATCAATACTTGATAATAATTTGTGGCAATAAATCTTAACCGAACTAGTAGGCTTTCGGCTTTACTGTATCTCGCATCCGATAAATGCGAATTCCTAGAAAATTATATTCAAAATTTGCTTTTTTTTTTATTAGGAGCACACAATCATTTTTGTTTTTGCATTGACATTTATCATAGAGGAATAAATCCTTTTTATTTTAAAACTCACAAGAGTTAGAAGTTAGCAAATGTGAGCTCTCAGTACAAAATTTTATTTACTAGTAATTCTTTGTATATAAATAACAAAAAAGTTATATTTCTTATAGATTAAAAGATTTGATAATTTCTCGGTTAGAAAGGCTGTATGATGCTCAAAAGCTGTTGGGTTGATGGCTTTTAGTGAGATTATAGAGCAAAAATGAAGATTTGTGAATTGAGTGAGTTTGGAAGAGAGAAAACGCAAGGAAGAATAAGAAGAAGAATGAAGAAACTCACCGAGGGATCAATACGCGACCACAATACACGACCACATGGTCGCGATTTTAGCTTTGTGGCTGCAGGTTGTAATACGTGACCACTGAATACGCAACCTCATGGTCGCGTATTGTGGTCGACCTCAAGGGCGTTGTGTTCAGATTGCGTACCTCGCATTCGACAAATGCGAAGTAATACAGCTCGCATTTGGCAAATGCGAGCTATTTTTCCTTTTTTTCTAATAGACTGACCTCACATTTGTGAAATGCGAAGTATCTGAACTCGCATTTCACAAATGCGAAGATCATAATCCTGGAACCAACTTAAAAAATTACCCCCCTTGTAGAAAAACTTTTTTTTTTTCATCACAATTTAAGAATTTACCCCCAACTTTGGATTGTTTGCCAAAGTGGCTGAATTCCAGAGGAGCTTCGTTAAGTTTGCTAACTCGCATTTTGCGACCAGCCCCTGCTTGAGCTTATCCAATTCTTCTAATTTGTTGAAAAAATTATGCATGTCTGGGAATGTAGACAGGTTCCAAGGGACATCTAGAGTTTGGCCCAAACACAGAAATAGCTATTAGCCCCTTGCAAAACATCCATGCAAACCATGTTATATTACGTTAATAACATTAGCACCCTGTCGCAAACTACAGAGTACTGGTTCTATAAATTAACTAAGGTCCAGATCTCTCAGTCAATTAAGCCGAATTCCCATTCCTCAATTATATAGTTCTCACAATCACTCGTTAGGAGATTACTTCATGACGCTGCATTATCATTTGTACAGCTAGCTTGTTCTTCTTGATGATCGATCATGGAATTTCAAGAAGTTGAACCTTCTCAAAGGTACTTGATCGATCTCCGGGGCCAAGCCCTTTCCGTGGCGCTCGTGCTGCTCACCTTCATTTTCTTCGTCCTTTTAGCTTGTGCCCTGTTCCGTCTAGCGTGCTCTTGGGGCCGCGGTTCTGTCGTCGCAGCAACAGGCGCTACTGGTCCGACCATGATCGGCCAACATGCAATTGCAATACCAGCAGCAGCACCGGTAGCCGTAGGCCTGGATGCCACTACCATTAAAAGCCTCCCAATGTTTACACATCGATCGTCCGTGTATATTGACACCAGCATTAATCATAATAATTTCAAACAAAGCGAATGCTGCATAAGTTTAGGATTGTATGAAGATGAAGATGTGGTCAAGGTTATGCCCGACTGTCTCCATATTTTCCATTCCGATTGCGTTGACGAGTGGCTAAGGAGTCGGTCCACATGTCCCCTTTGTCGATCGTCTCTTGACTCCTCCACCGCTGAACCAGTCGTGCCATGACTCTGCAAAACCGCTCGGAGACTTGGCGCGTCCTAGTTGGGCTGGAGCGCATGGCAGCTTATCTTAGCCCCGCGGGGAGTTTTGCTGTTCAACTAGTAATTTCTTTTGCATACGCACGTGCATCTTGAGGTTAATTAACAAGGGCTATGTAACTACTACTTATGATACTTTTACATTTTGTCCATAAATCAATCAGCTTCATTTATTTGGATTGAAGAATTTGAAAAAGGATTTCAAATTCATCCAAATCGTTGATTATTTGAATTGCTTAATATAAGTATTTGGGTTCATAATATACCAATTATTATAATATATATTAGATACAAGAATAATGTACAATTTACAAATCTAAATACCTCCTAAATAATGTAAATAATTAGATGGATTTCAGATGATTTCAAATCATTAGTCAAATTCCTCACTTCAAACATAGTCATTATTGTATGGAGTATTCCTAACAATGAAAGTAGTGAAGTCAGATTAGTAGTCGTAATGCAAGGTTCTAAAAACCCAAACCATTTATTGACCCAGAAAAACGAATGGGTCAAGGGTCACTAGTTCAACCGTTGAATTGACCGTTATTAACTCATGATATCATAAATATTATTAATACATATTAAACATCTAAAAAAATAAACAAATATTCGTAGAAACTTAAGCCATATGGTCAAATGTAATCATTTCAATTCTTATTCTATTATTCTAAGTAATATTATTTGTTTGAAACTCAAAAATAGCTTTTATTAGTTAAAGGATTATAAATAGTATTATTTCATATATTTTTAATTTTTATAAATTATTAGTACTAGTTTATATGATAAAAATTAAAACACTTAAAAGGCATTAACAAAAAAATGAAATACATTCAAGATTTAAAAAAACTAATATAGTCAATTATATATTATAAATGTTAAACAAGAATTAATATGTAATTATGGAAGAGAAAGATAAATGAATAGAATAAGGCAATGATTGTCATTGTCCAATTAATTGGAGATAATTATGTATGGGTAATTGGTAAAATATTAAATTTGGAATGTCATTAATGATATTAGTTGACCAAATTCAAAATTATTGGTTTAATTAAGGTTGGATATTGAACCGGCTAATTCTCACAAAACCGTTTTGGGTTAACAGTTCAATGGTTGAACCAGGTGGTTCAACTGATTTAGATGTATTGATACTAACTAGTTTTTTAAGCAAACTCAGACTAAAAAAAAAAGTCGGTTGACGGTTCAATCAATTAGACCAATTGATCTGAGTTGGGTTTTAAAACATTGTCGTAATGTCTATCAGGAAAAACGAGAGAGAGAGAGAGAGATTGACGGCCGTGATGAAGTGTAACATTGATAAATATTTTCAGAAGGTGTCGCGTAAACATCTAATGTACTTTTAGTCAATATATAGCGAAATTTGAGTGTAATTAAAATGTCTAATATGTCAATGTATATTGCCAAGGTTGAGAACTGGTCGTGGTTGAGCTTCTAAATGTCCATCTTCTTTTTCTTTTTCCTATTTTTTTGGTTTGATTAGATGCATGGCGAATTGTTTGATCTCCAATTCTATCATCGGCTCGAAACTCATTCCTGGAAAATAATATTAACAGGAATTGAACTTTTTGAACTGAAATACACAGTCTAAATTTATGCTAAAAATGATTATCAAAGCATGGTAATAGTTAGATAAATTTCTCTGACGTTTCAGTATGCAATTATTGATACAGTTGAGTGAATGGGCGAAATCTTTCAAGGTCGTTTAGTGTTGCTTTTGAGTTTTGATCATTTGACAACTTGACCATAACTACTGTAAAACACTTGTCTACTTGAAGTTGATCAATTACCTTCACCTTTTTATTAGGTATTTTTCAGCACCTTTTTATTAGGCAATACTACGATTTTCAGGAGTCAACCGAAACAGAATCACTAACCTAGAGCCAAACTAAATTCGTTCATCCTCATAAGTCATGGGAGTTTTGTGAGACATAGAGCACAGTTACGAGAGGAATTCATTTACATTGTGGCAGATCTCTTCCATGCCCAATCAAACATTACTCAGGGTGATGTCTGGAGGATGTTGTGCAGTAGTAATATTTAAGAGCAGGATTAGTTATCTACCAAAACACATTTTTGCGTCCTTAATTGTAAGAAGGCATATGTAACCAGTACCCATAAAATTCTACCTTCCCATTAAGTTACTTTTTTAATAGAGCAGGACCTCTCTAGTTGATTCTGTTCAATTTGACCCAATTATTGTAATTCTTATAATGTTTAGCATAAATTTGTATAATTTTGATGTTAGACTATTTGGCCTCGATGACTTTTTGACGTACCCTCTTGTCTTATACTAGTAGGTAGTCACGTAATTAGCAGACAAAAAATGGTTGTATTCTCACGCAGATATGAATTTACCTTTTGAATTTCAAAAAACTATTTTTTTTTGGTATTCTCAACTATCTTTTGTGCTCTGATGTTAGACTATTTGGCCTAAAATAGCTGATAACTTGAAGCAAGTCTTGTGTCGTTTTGAAATTTTGATTGTGGTCTACTTTTGCTCGGTAACGAAAAAAATCATCAAATTTTAAGATAATCACTAAAACACTTGGAGTCTATCCATGCAGCCTATAAGAGCAATTTGGTCATTAAATAATCAAAATAAGCTTTGCAACTTTTTCTAGAACACCCATGCATTTATTTAAATAGATTTTTTTAACAAGAAATGAGAACACATGAGTTGTTCTCAGAAATCTAATTTTTAAGAATCAATTATATAAAATCAGCTTTTACAAAATGAAGAGTAGTTGAGAACAAGTCCGAAGATATATAGGGATGAATCCATAAATCGTGTACTAATTAAAAAGTTCTACTCCATGTAAAATTTTTAAAACATATCTGTCTATAAAATTCTTGTAGCTAGTATATAAGAGCTTTCTTTCTAAAAGCTTCCAAATATTCAAGGGTCGAAAAAGATAACAGTTATAGAGAATTGGGGCCGAATGGCTGATTACCCATCCAAGCCCTTACAGGCAAAGTTACCGGCTTCCTGGGATGGTGAGTTGTCATGCAGTTGAAACTCGAAACTATTACTGGCCAACTGATAAGAAATGCTATCTCACCAATCAGCATGCAAAAGAAGCTGAGGTTGTGCCTGTGATCAGCTTGTACTGTGATATACAATTAAAGAGTACTGGCGCCCCATACTTCGATCCCCATAACTTCCATAACTCACTCAAATCTCTCCATATCCACCCCGGTAACTACACCAGTACTTGTTCTTCTTCATATCTGATCTCTCTTTCAAAAACGCATCCAAGTTCCAACCTCCATCCATCCAGTTCGTTGATTAGTAGCAGTAAGTTGAGAGTTTTTAATTTATGGCCTTGGAAGACGATGTAGAACCGGCCTCTAGTACCCATAATTGGTATCTCTCTGACCTCAACCTGAGTCTGCCGTTTCACAATCACAGCTTAGCCATCATCGCCATTCTAGTCTTGTCCATCATAATCCTCATCACCATCTTTTTCTTCTATTTTATTCGCCAACATCGCCAGTTTTCATCATCATCCGGCCGCACAAGTACCAGTGCTTATACTGCAGTACTCGGAGTCGGGGGAATAATTGGCGTTTCGACGGCTCAGAACAACAACAGCAACAAGGGACTTGATGAAGCCACAATCAATAGCTTGCCCGTTTTCTTGCATAGCTCATTGCGCAGTACTACTGCTATGGTAAGTAGTAGTAGTAGTTCTGAGTTGGAAGGTGCAGTGGGTAGCAGCATTAGTACTAGTGTTGGAGAATATAATAACGAGTGCTCAATCTGCTTGGCTTTGTTCGAAGAAAATGAAAGGGTAAAGGTGATTCCCGGCTGCATGCATGTCTTCCATTCTGAATGCGTTGATAAATGGCTGCATAACAAGGCAAGCTGTCCTCTTTGTCGATCCAACCTCTGTCCTTCTTCTTCCTCTACCACTGCTTCGCTACTAATTGCTGCATAAATGTAAAAATTCTATGCATGGCCTTCCTTTTTTTAAATTAAAAAAAAAATTTCTTCTTCTCAATTTACTCTTTTTTTTTATTTAAAAAATATCTGTTTTTATGAATAAAATTTGCAGGAGTTTATCTTAGATGGAGGACATGTATCATAATTTTGAAAGTTTCATATCTCATGATCATATGCTGTTAGAAGTAACAATAAGGAGAACTTCACAAGTTATACGTACACACGATGACCCAACCTGTGGTGTCAGTCTCTCTCATATCGAAGTGGAAGTGGTCATTACATCTACAGATTTGGCACAGCTCAAAGTGGAAAACACATTCCAATTATTTCCATCTTCAAAACTTGTTCTCTAAAAATCAAGCAAGGGGCATGAAATTTATTGCATTCAGTAAAACAGTAAGAAAACCGCTCATTCCGTTTGTAAGCCAATTAATTGCACATAGTGTTTTTTTAGGTGAAAATGCGGTATGTCTACTACCCGTTCTTGAAGGAAAAGTATGGAGTGTGAAGGAATATTTGGTAAAGGATCCTGATTAAATTCCATGCTCCGTTATTAAATTCCTAATTAACATACTCCGCTTCAAATGATTCTGAGCCCAATGCGCATAGTGGGCCACAAAGCCCATTATTTAGGACCAATGACAAGCTCAGAAAAATTTCACCGATCAATTTGGCCTTCCCTGGTTTAAAGCATATATTGACTTACTGCAATTGTTACCCCGCTGTGTCAGTGTCTGATGATTAATTCAGACTGTGAAGCAGAAACTTAATTACCATATCGCACACAACTGAAATATATTTGAACACTAGTTTGACGCCGCATATAATTTCTTGCAGTACAAATCAAACGCGATGGCTGCACCTGAATTTGAGCCATACCTTGATAAACAATGACTGTAGCTCTACGGGTTATGTTGGGATTTTATTGGCCTGAGGCTGCGTTTGCTTTGAGAGAATAGGGGGGAAATGAAAGGAAATGGAGGGATAAGGTTTTTAATGTCTGGATTGGTTTTTGAGGAGGGAAAGGAAGGGATAAAATCTAATTATTTTTTGTCTATTTCCTTTCTGTCCAAGAGTGGACGGAAACGAAGGAAAAATACACCAAATTTAATGAAAATTATTCCTATAAAATTTCCTAAGAAAAACCTATTATGTGTGTTTATAAATTAAACTTTTAAATTATGAGTAAAAACGTAGCTAATTCGTGATAATTTTCTTTCCTTTCCTTCTGTAATTCAAATAATATGGATGAACTCCGATTTGATTTCCTCTGCACTTCTTTCTTTTTCTTTTACACTAGTGTCCTCTCCTTTCCTTTCATTCTCTTTCCTTCAATCCAAACAGTGCCTTATTGTTATTATTAAGAAAGGAGGTCTGCTACACAAGAAATTTACAAGAAGAACCATTATTAAGAAGACTCGCTCGTTCAAACCCAAAACGGAAAACATTTGAAAGGTAGGATACGATTGCCCTCCTCAATACCAGCAGCCCTCCCCAATGATAGAACCCTTTAAGACTTCTTGCATCACAAGTCCGATTCAGCAGCGCCCCCAGAGGGATGGACCTTACGTTCAGATCTACTCCTGCTGCTCATAATTCTCTTTAAGGAGTCGCCGACGACGACCAAATGTGCGTTTGATTGGGGGGACGACGATGTCGAGCACACGGAATTGATGTCTTTCCTGCAATTATTTCCATTCTCTGTATTAGGAACCTCCTGGACTATAATCTCCAACCTTGATGAGGTCTGGTCTTCGCTCATTTCGGCGGCCACTTCATCCAACAATATTATTGTTTCAGCTATTTCTCGATCAACGGCCTCCCGGTCCCCTAACAATTTGGACTGATCAGGAGATTTACGATCCTCGAACGTCAGTACTGGGCAACGACAAATTGGGCAAGTTGAATGAGAATGCAACCACATATCAATGCATTCGACGTGAAACGCATGGCTGCACCGGGGCAGTTTCCTTCCCATTTCCTCATCTTCGAACGAACTCAAACAGATAGCGCATTCACTCAGTCGTCCATGCTTATTATGCTCGTCGTCGTCGTCAGCTCTGAACACAAAAAGCGGTATGGAAGAAATGGCCGAAGATTCGAGACCCATCGTCGGGGAGGCAGCAGAATTAACTGTGGTGTCAACCAGGATCGAAGGAAAGTGATGAAAACGAGCTCCTAAAACTTGTGGAACCGAAACAGACCTTCTACTCCTTTGACGGGCTTGTACTAGAAACCATTTAGCATAAACATGCAGCAGTAAGACAAAGAGAATCACCAGAAGCAATGAGATGACCGCGGCGAGCATGACATTACTGTCGTGGGAGAGGATGTCATGAACTAAATTGTTCACCGGATTGCTAATGGAGTTTGACCTTGTGGATGCCGTATCGAACATGGTGGTTTAGGTTAAAAAGGGCCGAGTGACCAATGTGAGCGATATTCTGTAGTAAGTACGTACGCAGTAGAGCTTCCTGGGAAAGTATGAATGAGGGATTATCGGGAAGAATTTAGGAAAAAGGCATGGGATCTCGTTCAACTTTTCCTTCCTAGTAGCATTATCAATTATGGAATCACGTATGCGTATGGGTGAATTTAAAGTCGAGGTGAACGAATTAAACAAAAGGGGGGACTGTGCCCTTGGATTGCTGTCGGAGAATTAGTACTTTTTCTGATGTGATCAGTTCACAAGGTCAAAAGAGAACCCTTAGCCCAAGGAGGTTAGAGACTAGAGAGGGAGTCGTATCGTATGCATGAAAAATGGCAAAGGGACCTGAAATAAAGGTCTCGTGAAGGCGACGGCAGCCACAGGTCAGTACTTTTAGTTATACTACTACCATGCCAATATAAAACTGGATTATTCCCACCTACTCGTATTAGTATATCATTTTATCCCGCGGAGGAGATCCCAAATCCATGCATGTAGTATATAATACAGAAGATATGCGCACTAATGTGTGCGTTGCGCCTAATAATTTGTGTTATCTTATTAGTGCCTATCGTTAATTTCAGAAGCAGGGGCCCTGCTAAGGTATTTTGAGAGTTTATATTAGTCTCAGGGGTTCTCATGTGAATTGGGCAAAACAAAGAGCGGAGGACTAAGGACTTTTGGCGTCCTCCACCCTCCCAATACCTTCCTTCCTAATAATAATATGCGGCGAGCCTATATCCCTCCCTCTCACCCCAGCCTACTGCTTTGTGGCTACGTCCAGGTTTTGGTGCATGTTTTAGGCAAAGACGGATTTGCATCAACTTTGGTGCGGGTGGGCTCGTGACCTCTGACCTCAGTCAAAGGCAAAGACCACTGGTATCGAACACGAACAGCTGGCGAATTCCCACCAATTTAGGATTTCGGGTCGTTGACCAAAGGTTTCCTCCTTCGGCCGCAGTTACTGGGGGGTTTGAGGAAATCAGATTCGTTGGCGGTGTCTTTCTAAGCTTAGCTTTTACACCATATTAGTGAGACATAGTGCAATCAAATCAACCGGCTAAAATAAAAGAGGGAACCAACCTTCGCAGAAAAATTTTTATTTTGGATTGTGAGTTTTTGCAGAAAAATATTTCTCAATCACATTTTTAACGAGCCCGAAACAGTTTCAAACTTCTGCTAAGCAGGTATACGGCATACAGTAAGCAGCAGCCCATTCGAACCTAAATTCTCTACGCATTCTTACTTTGGGTCAGAAACCTGGTAGACCAGCTTTGTAGCTGAATTCTTTGGGAAGATGGCGAGGAGAGGGGGAGGTTCTACGTCTAGTTCAATGCTGCAACGAGTCCCATCACCTATGGTCGCCTTTCTTACCTCTGTGGGCTTCACATATATATATATATATGCTCGTGAAAAACACACAAGTATAAAAGAAAAAGCTATCTCTAGCAGTATCATATAACCAAGACTTAATTTAGAAATAAGTACGAGCAAAGGCCATAAACAGGGGATAGAAGAACATAGCACGATACGAGAAATGGAATCAAAGGACAGTTCTTCTTTCCCTTTATTTTTTTTAGTAGTCCAAAGACAAAATTCAGGATTATACCCGTATCGCTATTTGAGAAAATTGAATCGCTGCTCAAAAGCAATTGAAGCTATAGGCATCCGCATCCAATAAGAGTTTTAAGTAATGAAGCCTTGACCAAGCATCACGAGTAGCAAAAGTCAGGCAAAGAACTTCCTAATAGAACCTAAACTTACATGAGCTTGTATCTTTTCTCCTGGACACCACTTACTCCCATTTGTATCTCTATAATTGTGTGAAGCGGCACCTGAAAATGCAAAACCAATTAAATTCCAAATCGAAGTATAGATACTGGCCTCACCAGCAAAACTTGAGATATAAACCAATTTTGCAAAATATTTCATGAATGCTATTCCATGATTCAATAAGCATAGAATCATATTTATAAACATAAGCACCTCTATGTGCGGAATTTCCTTCAATGGTCTATCCGCAAAATAAGCATATAAAGCTCTCAGTACCGCCTACAATAGAATTTTACAAAGAAAGAAAGTCAATGCTTTTAAGACGAGTCTATGTTTAAGCGTTTATGCAACTTAATGTCCCCATGTATAACCTGGTGAGATATCACCACAACAGGTGCCCGTTGTCGTTCAAGCTCAATAATCACAGGCTCTAGTCTGTAATGAGTTGAGAGTCAACTGAACTAGCATAAAATCAAGTTTTGAGTACTTTAAATAATCAGATGACTCATTAAATTTGAGAGTGACACCTTTGTATAACATCCAGGTAAGACTCGCCACGAGGGTATCTATATCTCAGCTTGTCCTTTTTTCGTGACCTGCAATTGATTGAATGCCATGAGCCTTATAAAAATTCAGCATACAAAAGATACAGATTTTGAGCAAATACGGTTCCAGAAAGTTGTGTCCTTGGGCATTATTTGCAGGAAGAAGACCCTAATTCTGTTTCTAACAGTCTATTACATAACACCCACGAGGAACAGAGCTTTGTCAGCAAGACATCAAACACAAATGGTTTAAAATGTCCAATCGGATTATGCATTTTCACAACCTGCTATTGAATTCTGTGTATACGAGTTACTTTAAGAAAAAAATAAAATTCTCAGAAGGCATACTCATACTCGTCGGGCATGTTTTTCTTAATTTCTTCATATGTCATCCCATCGCATACACCTGCATTTATCTCGTCAAGTGCACGCCATTGTATCTACAACAAAGATGGGAAAAATGAGAAAACTCTTGGCAGAACTCTCAAGGCAAAATATCATGATATACCAAGCTTCTTTACATAACACAGTTCTTCCTAGGATGAGAAAACTGCCTTTTTTGGTTCCACACACATGCTAACCTTGGGAAATCCAACAATTGGATTAGCAGTCAAAATTGTTCTCTGCAATGTGCTGGTCCATATCTGAGCCACAATAGAAAGAAATGAGGTGTCAATACTCATGTCACATCACCATGCCAACATTAAGCTTCAAACACCTTCTTCTACTGACTGAGCCCCAAGAAACATTGAAACATTTAAAAGTCAATAAAAAAAAAACTACTTCAACAGTGTACTAGCGATGAAGTTAGAGCTCAATACAGGAAAAAGAAATCGAATGTTCATTGCAGAACAGATTTAAAACAGCATCGATAGGGTTCAACTTCCATTGAATTAGAAGCAACATATAAGGGGAATAACAGAACTTACAGAAGCTGCTCTTTCATTTTTCAGACGCTTTTCCACAAAATTAGCTAGTTTCTTAGCATAAACCTCTCCAGTATCACTGTTCATAAAAAGCAGGTATGAGAACATATTCGTCACACGAAGAAAATAAGACGTCATGAATATTTAACAGTGAAGCAATCAATCCAACTCCAATCATATTGGACTAGAGACAAAATCCTTGTCCACAAACGCCGATGTTCTTACAGGAGGAGCAACCTTTAACAAGATTGAAATACTATATACACTTGAAACATACTATTAGAACATTATGTCAACTATGCTAAAAGATTAACATGTACTTCAATAATAGGAAAAGGTTCTTAATCCTATGCTAGCAGCCAATTTAGGGACAGCTATTGTTTATGAGAAAGTAACATAACTTCTAGTTGAAAAGCAGTACATGATGGTATCAATATTACACAGCAATGAGAATTTAATAGATTAGTTCTCAATGTCAAGCTGCCAAGAATAGTTCCCATGAAGGTGGGGATATTTCTAAAGACACGGCAAAAACTCAAGTAAACGTGCTAGGACAATTTCAGCCTCAGAGGATGTCGTATCTAAGATTTAATTAAAAGCAACAGTACAAGAGCATTATATATGGTTCAACACCCAAATAATGAAATTCAAGCTTTACAGAGTTCATTTTTGACCTATTCTACACATGAACTCATTCCTAGAGGCAGACAGGGCCAAAATCCTCTTGTACTTTCATCTATTAGCCCAACGGTCTTCTCATAAAGCATCTAGTTCTTCACATAGAAAAACTCATACAAGCCAAACTTGCTGTTCCAAGCTCAGGATAAATTTATATAAGTAAAGAGATTGCATTCACAGAAAAAGAAACACGACTACATAATATTGATGGAAGATTGTCAATCAAGTTATATATATCCTTAGTATTTGTATGAAAATGAATAAGAACACATAAGGCCAAACCTCAAAACAGAATCACCCCCAATTCTGCCCCTGACGTTGTCTCGACTTTCTCCATGCCTCGTCAGCAAGATTGGACGAGGTGTTAGGTGTGTATTCACCTGGATGACATATAAAGGACTCAGGTGTTTCCATGGAATAACACAGAGGACCTGGCACACTTTACTGCCAGACGTGCTTAAACAGACATTTATCAAGTACATAATGTAATTAACAGGTTTCTGTAGACAGAAATAATGCTACTCATATCAACATACCAAGAAAAAGACAATACGCCCAGGAAGATAGCCACTAATATTGTTCACCTGCATAAAAACTTATTACTAAAGTTTATAATGAAAAGTTCATGAATGGACTGTGAACTGCTATCTAAAAAATGTAAAAGAACTTCAAAATAATATTAGAAGTCAACGTGACATTTCTTCTAAAAAATAATTAAGTCAAACATATGAAATGATCTCATATGAACTTCAACACTTCATGCATGTTAATCTTCCAATTTCTGATTCCTCTTCAAATAGTAGATATTGCAATAACTGGTGCAAGTGAAGCTTTTCCGTCACGGAATTGTAAATATCATACAAGTCCGGAGAGGGGAAAAAAAAGCATTACACAGATAATCCATTAAATACCATCACCAAGGTGCGTTTCCTGAAAATAAAATTGTCTATTCAGCTTCAGTAACCATTTAAATTTCATATTTGATGTGCAACTATTGCATATTATTTGCACATAAAGTAAGATCAAGATAATGATTATCTTTTTCTCTCAAAGTGGTGTCAATTATAAAGTTCCAAATATAGACAGCTACAACATCCACTATACATCGACAGACGACTTACCTCCCTAGACTAGTAAATTTACACTCCATAACACCCTAGAACTTCAGCGTCTATAGCGCAATACCATCTCTAAAGTTACTCCATCACAAAACCCATCATAATACTTATCACATGCTGCCTACTCTTTTTATTTATTCTCAGAAGATGCAAAAGAGTTATGGATTCCGGTTATCACTAGAAAGTTTCTCTGTTGGCCTGTAATACACAGCACACAAGACATAAAACAGAATTTTTGTTTTTCCATTTATCTGTAAATAGATTTAGTTGAGTACATTATAAAAGTAAACAACTGATGTTAAAGGCTCTTTTATTTTTTGGGGTGTACATAGAGTTAGTAGAATTTTATAAAGAAAATTGGGCGATGTTAAAATAAATAATATAAAGACAGAGATGAGGTTGCACACTTGTATTTGTCCACCATGACCACTGACCATGTCAATCATTTTGATGTAAGAACCTTCTTCTACAGTTTCATAAACCTGGAATAAGAGAAGATGACAACCTTGAAAGAATCAATATGATCCATGACATCCCATTACTAAAGATTAAACGTCAAAAGAATGCTTCAGAAAACTACTTTTTCGTAATTGTCAAGTCGACTTCTGAAATCCCGATATCCAGCTTCAAAATCTGGTCTGCAAAATAACACTGATTATCCTGTCATGATAACATCTGCCAAACTAAGACTAACTGAAAATTAAGCATCATACTCTTCAGCATAGTCAGGGCTCTGTTGAATTTTGAGGCGGATATTTCTTTCAATTATCTGGCGATCATTGCATATTGTCTCTAAAAAAAAAATCTGCAGTAAAAAAAAAGAATAGGCTATTAAAACAGCAAACCAACTGCCTAAACATGTAACATACTACAGGCATGTAACACTATAGGAGTTCAGGCAGCTGAAGACAAAAATGACACTCAGATAACAGCAAGGCAATCATTTAATAAGAAGAAGAAGATGGTCATCCGAAAGCAAAATGTGTATTTACAAGTCTTGATGCACTCGCACCTCAGGTTGAAGACCAGTGCTGATAGTGGATTTCCGCCAAACAAACAAAAGTGAAACTTGAGCTTCTTGAATAAGCAACTAGTTAGTTACATACCTTGCATTTTCCTTCAGCCATTCTCATTAACATATTCCGTCTTTTCCTGGAACTGTTTGTAGCATCAAATATCCCTACCTACAGTTGATTAGAATGACCAGTTTATAAGAACTAGAGATAAATGCTACAACAAAAAGTCCCAACTTACTTGGCCACCCTCTTGCATCCAAGCTATCATATCCTCCATAGCTAAAGCTGCTACCTAGTTGCAGGTCATGTATTAAAACTATGAGCAGACAAAAATGTCAATTTAGTCAATGAATTAAGATATAGGCAGCTAAAAACATCAAAGCAATCAGAAGAGATCAAACTTTCACAATAGATTAGTCTTAATTGGAGGTCTATTACCCAAATGCCATCAGTGAGAGTGACAGCACAACTCATAGAAGTACACGGCTGATTACAAACCACGTTTGATATAATTTCAAATTCATTTGCATGCCAGATTTGCCTGTGTCTGACATCCATGCCATAGCATAGCGTATTGTAATAATGAAGATGTGGACTTTGAAGAGGACATATAGAAGGAAGAAGCATTGAGCAAATCCAAGGAAAAAAACCCATAGTAGCATCAGCCAACGACATCACATTCTCAAGCTACTTAGACATTATAGCCAATGATGATTACTCATAGATAAGGTACTCCATCTTCATCCAAAATCGTAATGCTTATTCACACAATCAAGTTTCCCCATTTGAGGATACTATCAAAGCATCAGATTTACAACAAAAGCTAAAGCTAAACTCACCAACAAAACTTGCATTTTCTAACAGCAAATGCTCCTATAAATATTTACCTCATTGCGCGCCTCTATGCCTTCTGGATTATCTCCTCGGAAGAAGTCAGCAGACTACATGAATCAATTTTGGAAGAGAACATAGGCGTCATTATAAACTATTCTTATAGTAATAAGAGGATGTGGAATGATATTCATCTAACAGTAAAAAGGAAGCATGCAAATCATTGAAGAAGAGCAGCTGGAGAGAGTAGGTGCTGATTTGGTGAATGGGATTAACAAAAATAGCCACTGAAGTTAGGGGAGCAACAATTATAACTACTTTTGATAAATCATGACAACTAATTTCAGCAAGAAAACCTAAAACTGCCATTCAGGAAAACCTAAAACTTTTACAAGCAAGCACGTGGAAGCTTCACAAAAGATGAAGAGTTAAATAAGTATCAAACAATATTCTTTATTCAAGAAACAGCAGAAGAATGATAACAAATACATGTGAAAACTTGCAGGGTAATTTGGCCTGGTTGACCTCATGAACTTCCAAAGTTTGATGAACAAAATAAGTTCCTCTTTCCACTCAAAATTACATTGATTCAACTTATTCACATGAAACTGCTGCCAAGATGTAATTGTTACGGTATTTGAATTATTCATGGAGTACATATCAGCTTTCTCCATTCACGCTTGCAACACAAGTAATGCATTCCAGATGAAGTAGTAAATAAAAACTGAACTGTGTGTAAAAGAGTGCTAGATAGTGCATCATCGAATGAGCACATATATTCTTCAAAGGCAGTAAACCATTAAAGTGATTGCATTCTTCATTAGATTTTATGAATTGTTTTATTGCCTAAGGCAAATTCTTGTTAATATTTAACTGAACTACAGTCTGAACAAACAAAAATTATTCCTTGAGAAAATTGTCATTACCTGATTAATCCCAAGCTTTAGTCTTCGGTACTGTTACAAACAAAACCAAGTTATTTAGTTTCCTTAAGTCTGCAGGTAGAAGAGAAACAGCATTGATGACAGCACTAATCACCTTTCCCACATTAAAGTGTTTGGTGTCATGACCCAACCAACGAAGATATCTAGTGAGTTTAGCTGCCGTAAAAGTTTTGCCCCTAGCAGGCAAGCCAACCTGCAGTACCCACAATGTACGTAAATAAATAACTATATAAAAATAAATAAAAATAAGCATAAGACTTATCTGATTATTTACTTTGAGATTTAACTGATAGAATCATGAAAAGTTTAAAATGAATGTTGCCTGCTGACAATAATTCAGTGTCAGATGGGTCCTCATCATCAAGCTCTAAGCAATAAGTTAAATTTCTAGACAAATAAATCATCCTTATTTAATTTTTCAAGATGTACCAGGACAATAGCTAGATGTCTATCCTCCTTTGGACCTAGCATCTGGTCTGCTACAGCTGCAGCAGCAACAGCGCCTGCAGCTGCTGGTATTGGGTTCTACAATCACAGCAAGTATCAAGATCATGAAACCCACAGTTTCCAGCAAAAGAGCAAGCAATGAGTGAAAGACAAGCATGTATTCCCGAGAAAACAAGGTCTCTGTATACAAACCTTGGCTTCTGAATGAACATTCTGATCAACAGTAAAAGTAGTTAAACTAGGTGATTTGACTAGCCTTGGAGATCCTACACCCCTATCCACAAATAGTCCTCTTTGACCATCTTGCTTCTGCAATGATGACAATGTTCCTACTGACTTCGATTCAACAATGCCAGAACTTGAATACACTATAGTTGGGTCGGGAACAACGACTTCCATCTCCTGATGAAATGATAGGATAAATGCCATAAAAAGTTTTATGATGCAAATATTAACAAATTTCAAAAAGTATATGTATTGAAAACATGACTGAAATAACATAGATATTTCTGTCACTCAAAACCAAACCTGAGATCCTAGACACACGAGTCAGACATGAAGAACACGCAGCATCTGATGAAAAGAGTCATTTAATGATGGTAAATGATGCAGCGCATGACTCAAATTGCATAACACTCTGCAGGAAAATGGCTATTTCCAACTCAAACTTAGACCTAAATTCCAACTACTTTCTAAATTAAATTAAATTTCTGCTTGTGATATTCTAACTTCAGATGCAGAATATGCTAAATGTACATAACACGTGATTCTTTCACCATCAATGATAAGATAGTAAGATGCAAAACTTAATACCAGACGCAGATGATCTTAAGTTGCTATTCTCTGAACTTGAAGGATGAGATGATATGTATCACAAGTTCAGGTATCATTTTTAACCTTGATAGTTGCAGGTCTTTCAGTGGGAACACCAATACTGACGGGATGCGATGCACCACCAGCTGCTTTGGAGAACGTGTTAGCATGACTCAGTGACCTAGGAGTTTCTGTCATATTAGCTGCATAAAGCAATCCAGAGTTTGCAGACGTTGTTGGAGCTGGGACAACATAGTGTTCAAGATCAAGCTCCAAACTTGCTGAAGAACAATTCTGAGCAGAAGAACAACCAAACATCCAATTGAGATTCTAGCAATCTATTGAATGCAGAGAAAGTAGAACTAAATAGCTCCACAGATACCCTACAACTTGAACTAACTTTAACCAACAATCACTAAGAAGACTAGTAGAAACCAACTTTGCTTGAGAAAGATTAAAGACTACCAGGAGATATCTCCAAGTCTTGCATAATAAAGGTGGAACACTAATGGTGGATGTAAAAGGGCTATTGACAGTCTGGTTGGAAGTTAATGCGAATAATATTAACCTACCCACATTCGTGTTTTCTGTGCCAATCTTGGACAAGACAATAGGACCAGACTAGCTTGCAGGAGGCAATAAAATAAACTGACCATCACAATCTTTCATAATGTGAATGATTTCAGACTTACTCCATCCTCCCCCACCCCCCAAAACAAAATAAAAAAACACAAAGATAATTCTCTTTCCGTCCTCTTTGCGCTAATCAGAAACATCTGTTAGCCTCTGATTTCAGTCCCCTAACTACTTAAAGCCCGAGTCATATTGCTAGCTGATCAATTTCCATCTTTCTGACCATGTTTTCAAGACAGGAAAGTCAAGATTCTTCCCTTCTTGAACGAAACATATAGGATGAGCTTTATGTAGTTTCTCTAACCAGGCACTTGTTTATTCCATTTACTATCTGATTTCTTGTCAATCCGGAAATCTCTCAATTACCTGCCGAGGAGGTTAATAATAGGTTTGCTACCCCATTTCTTCAGTTGGGTAATAAAAGGAACGCACTCTTATCCCCATAAAAAAAAAAAAAAAAAAGAGTAGAGAATGCACATGCCTCGGGAGAATATTTTTCCCTTTTTTTAATGCACATAATGTAACTTCCTGAACTCTTTGTATAAAATTTGTGAGAAAGAATCGATCATAAGCTTTCCAAAATTACAATTTCCACATCTCAGCTCAACACAATCATATACAGAACTAATTTCATCCAGCGTCAAATATAAATTATAAAGCTCCAGTAAACAGTAAGTAGTAAAAGAAATTCTATTTGTACGAACTCTTAATTGCATTCTTACCTCGGTACCCGACTCTGGTACGGAATTGATACTAACATCCGGTATACCACGAACAGTAGAAGGCTGAAGATTCGCCTGATAAGCCCTCCAACTAGCCGCGAGATCAAATGGGGAAACCCTGTCGGCCTTTATAAACACCCTATACTCAAGAAGAACCTCACCTCCACTCAATCGGAACACTGCAGACCTCGCATCCCCTTGTAATGTTCCCCCAGTTAACAGCCTATTGGGACCTTCCTCCACTACACATGGCGAATTGCTGTACTTGGGCTTCAACAGAAACTTAAAATCCAATGTCTCTACATTTTCATTACAACAAAATTGATCACCAATTTAAGCTGAACTCATCAACCAATCAAACCGATAGTTAACGAGGTGGAGAGAAGCGTTACCGTGATTAGGTGGGACAACGAAGCTCAATTCCCACATTGAGGAGGATTCGCGTTCCATTGCAAGCTTATGAAGTAAATAAAAGAATGGAATGATTAACCGACTCATGAGCATGATGATGATGATGACGACGATGCATGGATTGAACATTAGGAGATTCAATTAACTAATGCTAATTTAGATGAAGTGCGGAGGACTTACGGCTTTGGAGGGGTCCCAGGAGCCGACGAGGGGAACGGAGCCGAAGACGTGGGGAATGAGTTCGGATTTGAGGAGGTAACTGTTTTCCTCCATTTTAAGGGAGACGTAGAGCTGACCCCCGCCTTGGTCTTCCCTGTCGTCGCTGCCATGGGAGCTGCTGCAGTCTGGGTTTTTTGATGAACCAGTCCCCCATTATCTTCTTTACTTCTCTAATTCTTACTAGTGTGAAAAATTTGTAGGGAGTCAACTACGGAGGTGGTGGTTTCATCTACCGTTGAATTTATTACTGGTATTGGCTCTGAGCTGAGAATAGGAATATGCAGAGTAAAGAAACTACCACTGCTACCAGTTGTTTGTTGTTGCTCGTTGGAGTTGGGCCTGTTGGTATAGTGGATAGGGTGGAGGATTGAGGAATCTGAGATTTGAAAGATGAGGATATTGAAAAGTTCCAAGTTGTTTATATATGGCTGCAAAATTTGCTGGTTTTTTTTTTTTTTTTTTTTTGGGCGTGCGTTCTGTTGTGTTTCGATAAGAAGGGAATAGGATGATGAAGGATTGGTACAGGATAGGGACGGCTTGGCGTTGATTTCTTCGCTTTCTTCTTTCTTTCTTTTTCCCTTTATTTTGCGTTTTGCATTTCTCTTTTCAGGCTAGTTGTGAGTTTAGGACAGAAAGGAAGTACGAGAAAACTTACAATAAAATTGTGAAAGAAAAGAAAAGAAGAGAAAGATAAATCATTCTAACAGGGCAATATGATTATTTAAAAAGTATCAGTACACTTTCAATAAATTTTTTTCGTTTTTCATTGGAATTTTTCTTTTCTGTCTCACGAAAATCTATTGACAAGTCAACTTTTCCTTTCTTTCTTATCTTTTCTATTCAAATCTTTCCATCCAAACTAGCTATTTGGGTCATGAACTCAACCTTCAACTACTTGCTCAAGATGGGGCAATTTATTCACTGGACAATGACAAAATGGATGTGCAAGTGAACCCAACCACTACTCACAAATAACTTGGCATGGCATTCAAGACATTCTTGGGTTGGTGATCTCAAGTAGCATCATTAAGAAATTGAGTCAAGTTCTAGCTATAATTTTTTTCATCCCTTTTATCGAACTTTTGTAAATATCAGCTTATTATATTATATATATATATATTTATCAAATTATTTGTAAATCCTTTCTAAAATTATCTTAGGTATACTTTCATATTCAACTCTTCTCTCTCACTTTAATTCCATCATTTTGAGTTGTCACCACCACCCTAGAAATTCCTCTATTGTCTTTCCATCTGCCTGCTCACGCTTTTGCCCCATCCCTGGTTTCAATTATCTTTCCACGTGCCCGCTGACTCTTCTACTCCCATGTCTAGGTAGCTCTTAAATAGTACCTCTTTTCCATCACCTGTTCTGCTCCCATCTCTAGCTCTTAAATGCCTCTTTATTATCACTGTTTCTCCCGCATCTCTTCATCACTCTCTTTGCCCACATCTTGTGGTCATTGTTGTTTTAGATTTGAGTCCAAAGTAGAGCTGTTAATCGAATCGGGTAGCTCGCGAGCCGAGCTCGACCCGGCTCGATAAGAGCTCGACTCGGCTCGTTTACTGAGAGAAACGAGCCGAGCTCGAGTTCAGCTTTAGGCTCGTTTAATAGACGAGTCGAGTTATGCTCGACTCGTTTAAACTCGATAGGCTCGAATAATAGGGCTATTAGCGTCATTTCATTGTGTATTTGATACTTTTATCTAATTCATTTTTTCGTTTCTAGCCCTCATTTTTTCTTTCCTCTTTTAGTCTTGCCCTAATGTTCATCTCCCAAACGAGCTCGATAAGCTCAGCTCGATTTTGAACTCGAGTTCGAGCTCGAGCTCGAGTTTTCGATCGAATATACCGAGTCGATCTCGAACAGCTTGTGAAGCTCAAATTACTAATCGAGCGAGCTCGAACTAGCTCGATTAGAGGTTCGAGTCTAGCTCGATTATCATGTGCTCGAGCTCGACTCAGCTCGTTTAACAGCACTAGTCCAAAGTAGTACGCGCAAATTGACACAATTGTGTATGGACTTGCAATTTGCTTGACTTGAGTTCGAATGACTCTAGACGAGCTCAAGTTATGAAACTAAAAATTCAATGAGTTTGAGCTCGAAGCGGAAATGTAATTATTGTGTTTAAGTTCGAACTCTGAGTACAGCGAAATTTGAGTTCAATTCAACTTGATTATATCCCTTATAAGTAAGCCAATGAATATCAGTATTAGAATACTAGTAATATCTCTACTATAATAAAGTAGGAGCTAGGGTTTGGTTTGGTGTAAACTTTTGCTGTTACTTTTTATTTTACCAAAATTGTCCCTTCATGTTAAGATCAAACAATTCTACAACTTTCACGTGCATTGTTAAGATGATAACTATTGTCACACCTTTTGTATAAACTCACGATAATTGCTATGATTGTTGAAAACATCTTCTATTCAGCATCACCCGTAATAAACTACTCATTAAAGCTATCGTCTAATGATCTCAAAATGATTTCAATAATATAACAAAAACTTTTACAAATATTTTTCCTATTAATTACACACACATTAGTGAGTGCCTTGCACACTAGTACAGATTAACGTCATATATCCCTACATAGTTCTATCACAATTTCGAAGTTACTCCAAATTATAATGTCCATCATGCAAGTTTTGAACCGTAAGACTCCAGTCATGAATTCTCTGGTATAAAAATAATTGAAGGTTCTTGAGAATCTTGTCTCATTCTCGATCTATTTCTCTCTCTCTTTTTTTTTTTTTGGTTTAAGAGAGATCCTAGGAAAAAAAAGGAATGTTTTGATAATATAATTATGAATCATCATTTTTTAGCACAAGATAAAGGATAAATCAACAAACCTTACACAAAAAAAGAAAATATAATGCTAGCATAACGTCATAGTCAATTTTAATTTGACAATTTGTCTTGCTTCATGTAAGTTGCATAAGCTGCCCCGTTTGGATTGCGATTTTCTATCGGAAAATTGCGTCGTTTTCCGTGACCACATTTCTTTATTACCTTTTTCCCTCACATACATCAAATCGCTACAGTAATTTTTCCATGAAAAATGACGGAAAATGTAATCCAAACGGGGCCGATCGCAACTTGATAATATTTTTATCAATTGCTAACGATATAAAAGAAATGAACAAAAACTATAACCCCCTGTATTGTGTGGAGACAATACTGTCTGAATACATTTGATGGATGAATGAGAATTAATTAATATTTGGTCGTGCAAAGTAACACACAAATTTTCTTCTACGTTTTTTATTAGGAGTAACCTCCAATGTCTCAGACACATTAGGGCGCAAAACATTCAAACCCCCAACAAAAAAAAAAAAAAAGAATTTATATAAAGTATTGGCGTGGAAAAACGTAATCATCCCATACAGCACAGGCTTTTGATCCCGCGTTCAAGTGTTCGGATCGCCGCGTCAAAAGGTTTGGTCCAAATTTCACTCACAAGGGACCCACCCCAAGTTCGCCGCCCAATTCATACACTACTCTTAATACGCAGTTTTTGGTCTAGGGTTTCCTTTATAACCTCCTATCGCATCGTCCCCACCCCCTCAGCATTTTACCCTGCTCCCCGCCGCAGCTAATTGTTCGGACTGCAAAAGAAGAAAAAAAGGAAGGGGAAGAAGAAGTAAGCAAATCCTTGTCAGTCTGCAACAATGAGAGCTAAGGTTATTAATCAACTCATCATTAATTTATATTGCTTATATAATGATTGTAGTGTGCTGCTGGTTTGATTTTTTAGCTGGGAAGTGAAGGATATTGATTTGTTGTGATTTTTATTTTGCACATTCAGTGGAAGAAGAAGCGGATGAGGAGGTTGAAGAGAAAGCGCCGAAAGATGAGGCAGAGATCGAAGTAACCCCGCATCAAATAAACGTGCAATTTTAATCTTTCTTTAATTGATATCGTGTTGTGTCATGATGATGTGTTGAGACTTAAAACCTGTAACTTGAAACTCCAAGTTTTAGTTTTGATGGTACTTGATGTAATTCTGCAACTGGGATTATTATGTGAAAGTCCGACTTAGGAAGTGGTTTTGTGATATTGGGCAGATCAATTTTCGTGTTGATTTCGGCTTATTAGTTTTGTTTAATTTGTTGTGATTTGGTTGGATGGTGCTGTGTTTGCAATTGGCTTGAAATGCTTGTGACTCTTGAGTGGCTAATCTGGACCGGGGGTCAAACTAAACGAAATAAAACTTTTGAGTGCAATTTCCCGGGTGTAATGCAACTCCCAGGAAATAAGATTTTGGGGCCATTTTCATGTTCACGGATTTTGACACAATTCCACTGAGCGGAATTCTCTGTTTAGGTCAGGGGTATGGCCTGATTCTTGTGCCCGTTACATATATAGGATTCATTTGAAGGTGATCATCATAATGCCTAAAAGGATATCAAAGCAGACATTTATAAATGCAAAGACGGCCTTCACCAGGAAAAAGTTGATGAAATGCTTGTATACTTATAGTTTTCTGACATTGAATGATGGGCATGTATGGCCCTCTGACGAGGCATTTTATTCTGCTAAGGCTGAGAGAAGATGGATGTTCTAAGATGCCTGGAAATTGTTCATCGTGTGCCGTTTTGGTTTTCTAAAGCTCACCCTATCAAAGTTTCTGCTTAGTTAATTTTCCTTGGTGCACTCGTTGTAACTTTTGTTGGGGGTTGTACTCTAATACCTTTTTGATGTATGTTGCCATGCTGGTGCTAAAAGAACTTGAGTCGCAGTTTTTGCATCATACATGAATGCACTGGATAGCTCCATTGTAGTCCATTTTAAAGTCTGAATGTCCATGGAATATTTCATAGTAATGCATTGGGGATTGTGGCTTGCAGATGAGCATTGAAATGGAGCAAATCTTCCAGTTTCTAGTTTCATATCACATAGACATCCAACAATACTACATTTACTGCGAATCTCTTCTCGTATGGTAGAAGAAAATTATTGTTTTTTGGTTGGTTGGTTTTTCCAAGGCCATCATGGATCCTCATACATATCTTTTTGGATGGGAGATACGTCTAGTGTGTTATTTCGGATGGGAAGCACTAGAAAATCAGTAGCAGGGGCATGATGATTTGTCAGTTCAGAATACGGAGTAAATGCCAAAATCATTCGATTAAAGTTTTGGGCTTGGTGGAGCAAAGAAGATAATAATAAGGAGGTAGCCAAAAATAAAAAAATAAAAAAATTTAATAGCGTTTGTTTAATAACTTCTGCGTCAATATTTTACATGGTGCTAGTGAAGTCTCTAAGCGGAGAGAGTAGTACTAGTAGTAGTATAGTGCTTGTAATTCTGCAAATGGATTGCACTTGCCAGATGGTAGTGATACAGCGCTTTCAATCGTTCTGTAAATGGATCACACTTGCACAAAAAATCTCGCATTATCTTGCGACATTCGGTTGTAATCTGCATTTATAGAGAAGCTTGTAATTTCACTATTGTGTTGGGCCGGTCGTACTAAATCTCCGTAGTTCTTCAAATGCGAGCAGAGTGTCTGCATCAAAACCGCCTGCAAACTGGACGATTTTGATTGTTAGTGTAGAATAGAACGTGGCGGAAGGTAAAATCAACCAGAAAGTCCCAGCAAAAGTTTAGCAAGGGGAAGTTCCATTCCATAGGAATCTTGGGAGTTTTAAGGATGGGTATATAAACACTAAACAGACAGCCGCACACCTGGTGAACTCGATAGGCGAAGCGAACCCCTTGGACTAGTAGGTCGTCGTCTTGGACGGATCCACCGCTTTCCAGTTCCTTGGCTATCCTCTTCATGTACTGCCTTGCCAGCGCCACTGAGCTGAACTTTAGCTGCAAAGAATACAGACTATATTTTAAAACAATCAATCATTAATAATCACATGTTTTGTAAATTAGAATTCAGAAGCCCCGTAGCTTAGAGAGAAGTGATCGGAATGGCTTTAAAAGAAGGGCAAATTGGCAAACGGTTTTCGTGTCGTCTTTAATTACTGGTTGTCAAGTCAAGTGGCAGGAGTTCGCTAGTCTTAATTAGGCGGTATATAATTTTTGTATTTTTATTAATCAGCCGCTGAAATGTCATTATCAGCTGAAGAAAGATTAGTAGTAATATGACTACTGTGTCTACTAAAAGCTTTTCACTGAAGCTCTCCGGTGTTTCCACCTACCTGTCCAATCACTCCTGTATCCAGCATCCATGCCCAAGGAATATGCAATTCTCTGTATTTCTTGCTCATGCCTTCTCTCACCCGTTCAATGTTGTTAGTGCTTTTCTCCAATCTGCGCTCGGATCAGTTTAAACATGTTATAATTTCAAGAGATCTAAAAAAGTAGCAGATTGTAGTAACCACAAGCGTGTGTACATTCTCGCCTGTCTTGCAATGCCTGCATTTTTCTCAGGGACTCTGTCAACTGCTGTTTCGGATTGTCCTTGTATGACGAGACTTCAGATTCCAGGTTTTTCATTTCTCTGCAGCTGCAAGCGGCTTCCCTCAGTGCATCTGCTTTTCTTTCTGGCCACTGCGGAAAATGTTTCAAAACAGCCCTCTCATCGACCAGGCAGGATAATTGCCCATCTAGCCATTTTACAAATGATTCCACTTCAGAAATATCTGCAAATGCTGCATCCTGCACTTCCCTTGACAAGAAACTCACTAGTTCCCCATGCGTTTCCACATCTGATTTTATCTGCATCACGAGGACATGCCGTGTAGTATAGTAAAAAATAAAATAAAATTCTCGGAAAAAAAAATCAAGATTTGTAAATTTTGATAAAACAACAATGAAAATCCAATTAAGTTGTGCTCAAGTGCAGTTAATAGGAGTCATGCCAACTTCTTGATATAAAAAGGTGATGAAAATGGATATTAGTGCGCTCACATTTAAGAGGTAAGTTGATCGATTTTCGATCTCTCCTATCATGTTCTTTGGACTCAGGATTGGCGGATGTCCTGTTGAACCAGCTCTGTTCTCCTTCTGGGCATCTCTTTTCATAAGTGCTCTGTAGAATTCCACCACCTCTGGAGCGCGACGGAGAGTTTTTGATCTACCAAGAAGTTTTGATGGTAGAGGTGGTGGGGGAGGGGGTGGCGTTGCTGCTGGGGCATGCATCAACCTATTTCCATTTGATTCAGGTATTGGCCCCGGCAATGCTATTTTGACTGATTTGGCTTGTCTCTCTCTATGAGCTGCAGGTTTTATGAGATCTTCTCTCGCGCCTTTCTTCTCCTCGAATGCGAGATTAGGCTCTGGCTTCTCCACCGCGAAAGTCTGCTTGTGCTGAGATCTGTCTGTGGTCTTGGCGTCCGTGGAACTCTGCAACTTCTTCCAGAGCATGGATTTTCTCTCGACATCATGGGCCTTTAGCGTAGTCACTTGTGCTCGCAAGCGGGCTACTTCTTGCCTGAGCTCCAAATTTTCCTTCTCCAGGAAAGTGATCCTTGCCTGAGAAGCTTCAAGTTCTTTCCTCACGATGCCGCCATCCATCGGCATTATCTCCTCCAACATTTCTGTCTCTCTGGTGATTAGAGAAGCAGGAGATATAGATAGCTTGATCTTCTTGTCTTGGTCTGTCAGGGATGGCTGGACAGGTTGCAGTTTGTTACGGCTGAGCACTGCATGCTTCATACTTCAAAGAGGAATTCTGTTGTCTTGGGAGGACGTCTGGGCCATCGCAGATATGCGAACACCAATTCCGTTCACTTCCTAGTCTAATTGAGAGCTGAGCCGAGGAGTGGTTTTCTAGAGTTTGCAGGAATATTAGGAAAAGAGATTTGTGTGGTAGCTTTCTCTAAGTTGTCAAGTTAGGTGCCATTTAATTTTCAACTGACGTTACCGGTTGATGTATTAGTCTTTTGCTCCTCTTACACTCTCCAAGAAATTAAACCTTTTTCTCTGCCCAATATTTCATGTGGTTTTGGTCATGACTTATGAGGTAGGGTAAAGAGGTAATGAACCTCCAACAGTAAGATCAACACCGTGCGTGGGGCATTCTCACCTAGACAGTACCTCGTAAAAATCATTCTGATGTTTAAATCACTCTAATAATCAAACTTGATTTACTCGTAAGAGTTAGCAATAATTAGTGTGGATCATTAAACATCGACGGGGGGTGCAACCGACGAAATTTTTTCTTGATTGCAAAGGAGCAACCACATTTAAGTCTAGACACACGTACAAAACTCGATGAACAGCTTCCACGTGTTAAGTCTTGGATTGGGGGATCTAAATCATTAGAAGAACAGTAGTCTTTTTGTGTGTGTGTGTGGTTGCGTTTCAAAAGTCCATGTGGAAAAATTTGTGACATGTCTGCACCTGAAGTCTTCAAGATCGGGAGTACACTTGTTATTCTTTGCTTGTGAAGCTGGCTAGGTAAAGGAAGTAGAAAAGAATGGTGAACAAAGGGGTGTGACTGATGCTGACGGAGGAGAAATTAAGAAAGAGTGCAGCCCCCTATTCCTACAGCCCAAATCTTAACTTAATTTTTACTTAAATCTGCATCGATTCCCTTAAATCAATCAATGAGGAGTTGTGGCTCAAATTTACACCGACCAAATCTATAATGATTTTAACGTTCACTTTCTTTGGTGGTTGAAGAAGAATACATAATCAAAAAACTCATGATTAAGTGGAGAAATCAAGCAATTTAAGTTACTTGAAAGTAGCTATAATGTCGTCCATTTATTGAAAGAATACGCTTTATAATACTAGGAAAGAACCAAGGTCCTTTCCTAGTATTACAGGTGCTGCAAGTGCTGCCCAGCTGTTGGGAAAGAAAATCAGCCGTGTAATGTATCAGATCGGAGTACCAAGTCCGTGAATGTTGGTCCTTCCACCACGCACTGATTGTTATCAAATAGTAGGCGTTACCTGCCTTGGGTCCAAGGGAAGCTCCGGCCGTCACAATTGATCAGTCAAAGATGAAATTGTTTGGGTTTCCGAGTTTCAACTTTCAAGGTCAACCAACCTTGGACGCAGGGTTTATTGTCAGAGATCTGGCAGGGAATCGGCCACTGCTCGTCTATTCTTCTTAATTGAAAGCCACATTGAATGTAGCCAACGAAATGATTACGACTGACAATTTTAGATCTTTTTTACTAATTCTTTGTTAAATTTGTCTGTGTTGGCCTTGATGATGACAACTCTGTCATCTGTGTTAAGAGATGGGGCCTTTGGCGATGCAAGTCGAAAGGCATACCCATGAATTTTTTGGTGCAAAGTGTTTTTGTTGATCATGAAGTGAGAATCACATAAAACAATTTGACACACACAAATCATTGATTTCTTCAAGTCTTTAATGATGAATAGCTTATAAACCAGATTTGCTGGTGCAGAAAATGATATCTGTCCAAAATGGACCACCAAATTTAAATTAAAAAAAAATATTTTTCAACTTTTGTCTACTCAATTTTTAGAGTCTTCAAGGAGCTGACGATGTCCTTTTATGGGGGGAATACTACTGTTGAAGTTCCAAATTCAATATCCGTGATACACTTGCAATTGACATAATAAAAAGAAACTGAAAAACACGGCTCTTCTTAATTGATCACGGATAATTAATCATTCTTAAATTCAATTATCTATCCAGCTAATCATTGGGAGGCTCATCTCCGCAGCTTGATTTTGTAGATGCTCACTTTTAGTGAGAAACAATTTTAGATCTTACCCATTAAGAGTTTAATTTGTTTTTTATGAGCAAACATGGGCACCTGCACTAATGAGACATACAAGATTATGCATAGCCAAGTACAAAAGACTATGGGTCAGTGATTTTAGTTTTGAATCGCTCAATAAATTTTGGTGGCCGAGCTTACAAGCTTATGATATGACGAGAATTATCATTTGTATTTCTTGTTTGACAATCAGTGGTCAAACTCAAAAAGATAAGAAAATTTGTGTATTCAAATGTATATCTACTGCTTTTGATCATGTTCTGGCACTTGTATCTACAGAGTACATTTAGCACTGCTAAATTTTATACAATGAACTGACAATTTAGCCTAAAAAGGCCAGATGCACTCTCACATGACCGTAACAAACAGTTTCCCTCCCCTATACAATGCTCAGTTTTCTGCAACAGCTTAAAAAGGTCTTAGTATTCTCTTGGAAAGGTGATCAGGCCCTGAAAATGTACAGAGGGATGCGCATGGAAACCTGAAGCTCATAGATGAGGAAACTTCAACTTGGGTAACATTTTGTTCACCAGCTTCCATCACAAAAGTCAGCAGCACAGTCGCAATGTAGCATATTGAGCTTGACCTCAGGGGGATCCTGAGGCTTCTCTCTGCAGATTCTGTCAGAAATTAGACATAGTAAATCATACCCACTTCCAACGATGATGTAGGAGGCACATTCAGCACCACCTCAGGTCGCCTAGTATTCCTGCTTAAGAAAGCATAAATTACGTTAATGGCTACTTTCTTGAAAATCGAAGATGATTTCTTTGCCCTGGCATAAGAATGCCCCAGGATATAAGCCAAGCCAGCTTCCCTAGCTCTCAGTATGTGTAGTGATTCGTCCTTCAGGTGAGGTCTTCTGCAATGTCCATCTTGTGAAATCAACACTCCGATATTTTTAGACTGCATCGTCGTCTCTCCCTGATTTGGATAGGAGAGTATCTGCTCAGAAACATCAAGGGCTTCATCATCAGAGTTTCCAGAACATGTGCAAATTTGCATCCTTAGTGTTGGCTCGTTTTCTCCTTCCGTTTCTATGAAGTTAACAATTTCAGACACCAGTCTGTTCTCAAAATCATAGTTTTCCTGTTGTAGGTCTTTGTAGCCATATCTGATGACGCACCTGTACATACCGTAGTCTTCTGGATATATCCTGGTAACTAGAAACCGTTCCTTCTCGCTGATATAGGGAACTTGAACAGACTTTACGCATACAAAAACTAGCACTTGATGAAAAGCAGGCAAGTTTGTCACAAAGTGCCCAAAAATGGCTGGTATGCCTGTCGCTAGATTGGTGTAAATAAGTCCAATTCCAGGAACTCGAACCATTCCGAGACTAGGTCCTGAAGACAATATCCTGTCCATTGAAACCTTGTTCTCCAAATCAAACTGGTGCTTCTTGAGGGATCCATAGTTCCAGATGAACATTGTGGCCATGAGAGTCCACGACAGAAGTAGTGAAATCCAACCACCATCCAGGACCTTAAAGAAGACTGCTGACAGGTACAGGAGCTCTATCGACCCAAAAATTACTAAGAAGGAAGCAGCCACTACAGCCTTTTGCTTCCATACTATTACCATCACCAGGGTCATCAAACATGTTGTTACAAACATAACAGATGTTACCGATAGTCCTGCCAAAACACAGAGGAAGGACATGAAAGACTATGGTCAGTCTGGACATAAATGGTTTACATGTGACACTTAAGCATTTATGGTCAAAGTTTATACCATAAGCATGTCCGATCCTGTTTGTGTCTCTCAATATGATTGTCACAATTAAACATAGGCACATTAATATCCAATTGATTTCCGGAATGTAGATCTGACCATATATTTTACTTGATGTATGGACAATCTTCACACGTGGAAAACAATGTAGTGCACAGCACTGGCTTACAATGGAGAAGGTAGCAGATATTACTGCTTGACTTCCCACAACTGCTGCTAATGTGGCCACTATAAACACTGGCCAAAATACGGGTTCTGTACATAGATCAGTAGCATAATTAGAAGACACAACAGAGAAATATAGCCAGTTACTTGGAAGCCCTCATAAACATCTTGCCTGGTATGGCTTTGTAGAAGCTGCTTTCAATATCGTGATGATGCTGAGAGAGATATGCAGCCTCACCCAAATATGCAAGAATCAGACATGGATATACGAGAAATATAAAAGCCACCTGTAGGTTTATTCAAAATGTTAAATTAGAAAATGTTAGGATTGCCTTCTTGTTCTCAAATTGGCAGTCACGGAAAGCAGAGTCCTCAGACTAATAGTTAACCTTAATTGACAATGCTGAAAAATGGCCCAGGACAGCAAACATTGTCTCCACGCCTGCGAAAGGAATTCAATGATGTGAAGTCTTAATGAACTTTTCCAACCAGAAAGAGTATATCAGAAGAGTGAAGGGAATACCTGTAATTGAGAGAACTACTCCTCCTAAAGACACCCAACCTTCCCAGCCTGTTTCTTTTAGAAATTTCAACATGTAAATTGGAGATAGAGCTTGATATATGTGTGGGTTCCACCTGATTATGTTATACATACCAATGCTGCTGATGCAGAGCAGCCATGCTATAACAATTGGAGCAAATAAAAAAGCAACTCTACTTGTTCCATGATGTTGAATATAAAATAGTACCACCAGAATGACGCAGGAGATCACCACAACATAATCTGGAATCGATATATTGCACGAGATAGAGTAGTAAGAATGGACAAAAAGAAAGTTCAAATTTGATTGAACCCCTAGAAAGATCTACAAATTAACATATTGAGAATGACTCACTCTCATGAAGTTCTGAGGCTTTAATTTTAACGCCCGAAACAGCTGAAAGAACTGAAAATAAAAATGTATCACAACTTTATTTACGATAGCTACAATCTGAAAAAAGAAACAAACATTCTGTACGAAAAGATGATGGGTAATATTGAGACATCTAAGGTTACAGTTCGCTTTCAGGTGTTGGATATAGGAAATGTCTGTTCACTGCCAATTCCACCAATTAACAACTTATGAGACTGTATTCTGGAGCCTACAACAAGTTACCTGATATTGCAGGAGTAAATATGCCATCACCAATGGCCATACATGTCCCCAGAAGAACAAAGATCAAGAGTATATTCCGAAACTTTTGGTGCTTCTCAGCAAAAGACTTCAAAAAAGCGCTATCCCAAGTGTCTGCTGACCCTTCTGTTGCGTAAGAGGACAATTTCTTATCCGAATCCTGTTGATTGGGAAGAATACTAAGTCTTGCATGTCTGCACAGTAGAGAGTATAATGCAAAAGTGCCTCCTGCACCAAAGAAAAAGTCACAAAAAAGTGATGCAGGCATCTTCTGATACAGACACTTGGGCCTCCAAAGCATATACAAAATGGAACGTGGAAATGTTTGGGCAAATAGTTATATGCGAGACGTAGGACAATATCCAACTGAAATGGTCTCGAAGCTCTAACAATAGGAAAGGAGAATAGGATAACGCTTTAGTTGCAAAACACATTCGAACTTGTTCATGACAGTAATAGCTCAAGAACAAAATTCTCTAGTAAATAAGTTTCTTATTCAGATTCCTAAATAATTGATACTACTTTGATTATGTAAGCCAAATTTGTAGGTTGTAGTAAGTTTTTTTGTTTACTTGAATCTCTAAAGAATCTCATAGAAAAGGACCAGAGAGGATGACAAACTATACCTTCTCCATTATCATCAGCAGACATGACAATGATTATGTATTTGCAAAGAGCAATAAGGGTAAACGTCCAGAAGATGAAGGACAGCACCCCATAAATCTCCTCATCATCCTCATGAACCCTAAGCTTTCCAGAAAATGTGGTCTTGTAAACATAGAGAGGAGAAGTACTGAGATCACCATAAACAACTCCAAGGCTCTGATAAGCCAATGTGAGTGCAGAAATGCATGATGCCTTCTCCAAGTTCTGATTCAGGACAGAGAAAAGGTTGGACCAAGTTCAAAAATGTTAACCCACAATTTAAAAGCAAAAAAAAATCTTTTGTAGATGAAAGCCAATGTCCTTCTCTTCTGATGAAGTCCATGAATTAATTTCCAGTGGAAAGAGGAGATAAATTTCTAGTTTTTCAAATGATCATCCCCCATCATTCACGAATCCAACAGAAATTTATTGCAACTTCCACGTCCTCACTCCTGAGTACTTGAAGATTGAGGTAATTCACTATATCTGATATGGGCATCATCATTTAAAGGAAATATAAGCGAAAAAAAAAAAAAACTCACCAGCCATATAATGTACTATGAAAAAACCATAAATAATATCCGGCCTCACTCATTCAGCCTTGACTTCACTTATATTGACAACTTCAGCTGAACTGGCAAAAAACACTCTATTTGCAAAGCTTGCATTTTTGGAAAGGCAGAATGGTCACAATACCACTCAGAACATACATAATGCCCCATCCCCAATTCTAAGGCACCAAAAATGCATCACCACATTCTTGTCCTACTAATATTATTGATGCAAGCTGTGTCCTTGCAGCAAAATTTGCCATAGAACAAAAAAAAGCTACACACTTTATCTTCGGCTTTCCACTAGAAAATCTAACAATGGGTCATTCACCGACCTCCGTCAATGCTGTGGACAATGACAAGTCATTCTCAGCAAATTGTAGTGAACCCTTTTGGTTATTGGTGGAGTAACTCTTACAAATGGAAGAATTAAAATGGCCAAATTCAGAAAACAGGGGAATTGGTATTACCTGCTTAGGACTTCCATTCTCTACAGATTCTTGGTGGGGTGGTGAGTTCATTGGGAGCAGGACTGAGAAAAGATAGTATAAGGAAATTTCAAGAGTTGTGAGCAAATGAAAGGGAAAGGGCAATCAATTTAAAGAGAATGAGTCAGAAGAGCAGGACAGCTGATAGGAAGAGGGAGTGAAGAAGACTTGCTAAAGATAAAAAGAGTGAGGAAGAGAAGGAAGCAGGGAATGTAGGTAGGGAGTGGAGAACATACAAATGTCAGTCAGTCGGTCGGTCAGTCAGGTAAACAGGCAAATGCTGTGTGCGCAAAGAAGTTGCAGAATGCATTAAATGCTCTCTCTCTCTCTCTCTCTCTCTCTCTCATGGTCATTTCTTGCGTTTATCCTTTGTACTTAATGCAGCACTACTTGCTTTCTACTTCTGGACTTCCATTTTTTCCTCCATTGGTCAAGAGGTGTACTAGGATTTCGTTGGGCTGTCAAAAAATTAAAACTTAATCAAGTCAACTAAAAATTAAGTATAATCTGAATGATAGTTTAATTGGCGAAATTTTTGGTAAGTAGTAGTGTTTAATGCATGATGATCCCATGGTTAGGCATATAGTTTTCGAAAAATTTCATATTGATGATATTGGTAAGATGGCCATTTGGAGAAGTTCATGAGAGTGAAAGTTTTTGTGAAGTTTTTGTGAAGTTTTCGTTAGACAACACCTGCAGAAGCTTTGATCCGCAATTAATTGGATCATAATAATTTGCCGACGAGTTCAAGTTGACTCCGGTGGCAAATGATCTGAAACAAGAAAGGACGGGGGTTTTTCCCCCGGCGGCGCATCTCCGACGCTCAAGTTAGTAAAACGGTGTAGCTTTTTTCAGTGGTTATCTTATCCGGCCAAGATTCCACACCTTTTTGTTGTTGTGGGCTTACCATTGTATTGTATGAGCATGAGCGGCTCAGGCGTATAGGATAGCTACACTACACAGCGTTGCATGACCTCAAGATTTTAAGTAAACATGTCTTCTTCCATTCGTTACACCACTCGGCTTCACATTTTGGCGCGTGCTTCCTCGTTAACTTTTTTGACACCTGGAATACAGGTGTCAATTCACTCTCTCAATAAACTGCCGCCTATCTTTTCTCATACTGACCTCCTTCAACATCCAAATGTGTCTCTTCTTCTGATAAATTTACCGTGAAAAATCTTATTGAATTCCTTCTAAACTGCAATTAGATCCCTCCAGGTATCTTCTTCTCGTGTTTTTGTCTTCAAGGAATCTGAAACTTCCCCTTCTGGAAGCTGATGAAATGTTATTAATTATACTAGTGTATATATATATATTATCCTTTCGGCCATTGATTCGTGTACTTTCCAAACTGCAGTCACATCAAGCCCAAAACGCATTTTCGTTTATTTTTCCATAATACGATGACGATCCCACCAAAGCAGAGATTCGATTTCGTTTCGTACGAAATACTAACAACTTTAGAATAGAAGAAAATCACTTGTGGAAAATAGTCATCCTTTTGCAAATTCTTGCACCCAAATTGCCAAGTCGCAGTATGTTCTGCGCCTGCCAGCTCTAGAATTGCTTCTCTATTCTAATTCTTGCCTTTTGCTTGCCTAATAACTGTTGTCCACCTCTTAATCCACCATTTATTTCTATTTTTTTCAATAATGTCCGTACCATACGTAACACGAGTATTTATCCTAGTAAAATAGTACTTACTAGTTATTATCTCGCATTAAATGTTAAGCTGGACTTGGAATATCCGAGGCCTTGATGGAAAAGATGAAACAGGTCAGACACTTATCTTAATTAAGTCAGATTTAATCACACTAGACTGAAAAAAATTGCTAACACATTTATCGTATTTTTTTTCCCTTTCTGTCACATATATACGGTGTCTGTCAATAATTATGACCCTGTTTGAGTTTTTTGGATGTTTATCTAAAAATACTGTAGAAATTGTAGAAAAAATTTTTGAAATATGTAAATTTTTTTATATTTTAAAATGTTTAGTTTAAAAATTTTAAAAAGTTTTTTGAGATTATTATAGTTAAAATTGTTAAAAAACTTGTAACAGACAAACTTGATCAAAAACTTGCCTGCCAAACAAGAACTGTGTTAGAATAGCAACTGACATTTTAGCACCAAAGAGAAAGGTAAAGTATCTATACTTACAAAAAAAATTTGTGGGTTTTGTATTCTAAGCTCTAAAATGTCAATAGCATTTTTTTTTTCGTTTTGTTTTTTTGGGGGAGGTGGTTGTCAAGGGGGATGTGGGGGGAGGTTGAGCTTTGGCAGCTGTCTTGATCTGAATAATGGTTTGTGTCTTGATCTGAATACTGCGATTGGACCACTAATGTGTTTGTACTTGTGAACTAATCACCAACCGTGAGAACAAATACATGAATTCAACCACGAGCGTTCAATTGGTAGCCATTACCAATGCATTAAAGATTGGTGGGGTGAGAGGTAAGATTTGAAATCTTACCTTCTACCAATTCGTCACATTAAAATGGCTCTCCTTAAAAAGATACATATAAACCTTATATGATCCTGCCTACAAGGAGAATGTTCTCCTCTAAAAATCTTCACCTTCGTAGCCATAGGACAACTATTTGATGCTTTCATTCTCCTTGATGGAATTGTAGAGATGCAAGGCTTTTTAAATACCCAAGAAGTTTTGGTAGTCCTATGATTTTAAACATATTAATCGGGATTAAAGACAAAGTGATTTGATGAGCGTACATACATTGGCTTAACTATTCCATGCTTTGGAAGTTTAGAGTCAACAATCGTCTATTTGAAACTAGAGATAAAAAAAATGCTTCGAATGTGAATCAAGAAGTTTACATTATTGATTGATAATAGGAATCGATGGAGTGTGATTCCATATTGAGGTAATTTAATTTGGGGTCGCAAGAAGGCATTGGCCCGGTGGAAAAGTGGGTGATCTCAGTAGTGCACTGAAAATTATGCAAATTGACAACCAAAGATGGCCTTTTTGGTTGTCTTTCTACCAAAAATCACAAGAATGATTAGCGTACCAAGTACCAACCGTACACAGCTTAAGATGCCGAATTTTATCGATAGGCATAACACCATACACTGCATGGGTAGGCCGTAGACTACGGATGAAGAAACAAAAAATTTGCACCAGAGGCGAAGAATAATAATGTGTTTGGAGTGCTTTCAATATCACGCATTTAATGCAATCCTAACATCTGTATCCTGCCCCAGCTAAGTACCATGCCCATGCGCAGCTACTGAAGCAAACCGGAAATCTTAACCGAGGTCTCCTTTGGTTTGGCCCTCGTGGAACAACGGTAGGGACAATAAAAGTTCAAAAAAGCTCTAGTCGAACATTTTTTTTTTTAATAGGTGTAGATGATGACAATTTAAAAAAAAAAAAAACTTTGATCGGACTGTTTTCGACCTCACTAGCCGGCAGAAGCAGACAAACGAAATCAGTTCGAGTTCTTTGGATTTTATTTGATAAGATTAGGTTCATTGATTTCTTTCCGATCATTCATGTCACATCTGCTCATCCCGCAGTACTATCGTCGATGAGAGGATTAGATGATAAACAAACCCAGCCACCCTACAGGAATCCGCAAGGCTCAGATCTTGCGTGCGATTCCAGTCCTCCAGCAGTAGACAATTTCAAGTGCAAATTGCAAAATGCATACCGTAAAGGAGGTTGGTAAAGGCATAACTGTTGCAGGCAGGAAATTACTTTGGTCTAGTCATTCTTATATCCACCATAATTTGAATGCCAGGCCCAGCCCATTCCCTGACGCTCATAACCCGCTTTGTGATGCGCTTCGTTTGGAGATTTACTGCTGCTTAAATGCAGCTACTCTGATTCTGCCCAACTGAACTGTGATCAGCAAAATCTCGTCGCACACTACGATAAAAGAGGAAAAACTAAAATAAATAGTTCACATGTACTGCACACGGGACTCAGGATCCAAAATTGGCCCGGGGAATCCTCAAAAGAAAGGGAATCAACCCCCTTCGCTGGCTATTTTGTCCTGCTATGGTGAGCAAAGAAAGCAGAAGTAATGGACCAACTTGGGTCTCTTTCAATCCTTTTGGTTTGCCCCGGGGGCGAAGATAAGTCTCCGCTTTGACCACCATACTCAACAAGAACATTCAAGCCCGTTAGAACCACCCAAACCACTCAGGCCTCGCAACCATCACTAGGTCACAATATTTATGGGAATTCCAAAGTCTACGTAATGCTCAATAAGAATTCTTTGGAAGGCTGCACAGCCATGCCACAAGTTCTTCTAATACCAGCAAATACTTGGGACGGTAACTTACTACTAGCTAACTGCCTTTGTTTAGGAATCAAAAACACATAATGATATAAGAGAAGGAATATGGCATTCAAGATGGAAATTCCCCCCCCCCCCCCCCAACTCTTTCAGCAACGGAAGCCGTTGTAATTTGTAACATCAAGCATATAAATCAACAAAACAACTTACTCCAGGCAAATAAATACCACTGGCCAAAACCTCTAGTTATATTCGCACACAAGACCAAAATCGAAACAATGTTGACTCCCCACATAAAGAGGACTCGAATTTAAACCAACCATCGAGACTTCTACACCTGACCAAGAAGACCCACACCATTGCCACCCATATCTGAAACTCCACTGACCTCACCAGACTAGACATTCTATGGAATGGGTGGTGACTGAAGTGAGAGTTTAAACTTCACCAAATCAGAAATGGGAACTGAAGGCATCAGTATTCTCTCAAGTTGAAGCGGTCTCCTTGTCTTCACTTTCCGAAACCTTCTCCTTGCCTGCAGCAGGAGCCTCTTCTTTGGTCTCCTCTTTGGGTTTTTCTTCAGCTTTCTCTTTGCCTGCCTTGTCTTCAACACTCAACTTCTCAAGCACTCCGGCAGCAGCAGAAGCATCTTTGTCTTCCTCTTTACTCCTTTGGGATTCAGCAACTTCTTGAACCCTTTCCATAAAGGTTCTGCAATCTAAACAGAGGAGCAAACAACTGCATAAGCAATAGAACAAGAGCTACCAACCCAACCCACAATAATTGATCCTCCATAGAAACATAGCAATTGTAGAACAACTACTACTTGCATCACTATAATCAATGTACTGCCAAGTACCAACTTGAAATATCACAAGGCAAAACTCTCAAGATTGGCCCAAAAGGTCCCAAAACTTCCTCTCCTGATTTAATAAGTTGACTAAATCAATGGATAATAAGTACATAATCAGGAGTGATCAATTGATTTTTAACATATTTAACATCTAAAGAATTACTGATAGAGAGTGAGGGAAAGGAAAGCCATGAATCTCTTTAGTCCCTTGTCAAGTACGTCATTAGCCATGTATGATAAAATGATACCTAGTGGCTAATGGGCAACCGGAAAACTCTCACAGAGCTGCAACCAAGAAGAAGCGAATGGAAGTATAAATACTTCATCTTCCCAGATTGAGAGTCCCAATCTGGCAAGATATAAGTAATAAATCATGCAAAACGCAAAAGCATCTCCTCTTCTATTTAGCATCAGTTTGTCTTTTATTATAAATTAACTAGCAGATCACTACACTGAAGCTTTCCAGCATTTTCCAATCATTATCACAGTAGGTTATAAAGAAAAATAGATCACTTCTTCATTTGCACTTGTTTATGAGGATAAACTAAAAAAGAGTCCATGTCATCCATATGTTGGCAAAATTACCTTTTCCAGCACTAATTGCAAATCGTGAAACCAGTGAAAGGATATAAACAACCAAAAAGGGAAAATTATTAAAAAAAGAATGACAGGTGAATGTTTTTGGGGGGCATTACGTGGTGAAGGGTAACGCAGAGAAAGCTGAAATTCTGCAAAAACACAATGACTAGTAATGTAGCTTCATATCTCCCCTATACCCCTTCCTGAACCCCCCCCCCCCAAAAAAAAAAAAAAAAAACTCTCGTCTTTGACTCTTCTCGGGTCATTGCCTAGAAAATAGAAAACTAATTAACAAGTGGTCATGCAACAGAAAAAGGGTCAGTTACAGTTGTTATGCTTTCCTTCACTCTGCCACGTCCTTGGAATTAATTGGTTACAACAAAGTAAGCATCTAATGAGATCAAAACCCAATGATTCTGCCACATTAAATGACATTAACCTTCAAAGCAACTAGTTCCTAAGAAGCCAAAAAGTTTTCAATGGTAGCAAATTTTATGTTAATAGGCAAAAAAGAAAAGTATGCTTCAATGATAACCTTAGTCAAAACATTTGCCCTTCAAGTGTAGGAAAGTGTTACATGACTCCTTTATCAGGTTTGTGCCGACAGCAATGACATCAGAGAGAAACACTCAACAGAAGACAATTCATGGGAAAGCCAACCTGAACCATCCTAAGAGATAAGATCCTTCCACCAAAATGTAGCAAGATATCTCAATTCTTATCATTAACAGTTAAGCTAGGCAATAAGCCTATCATATCTAAACTTTACTAATACATAGCATACAAATGATACACAAAACCAACAGCTCGGAACAAAAAACAACCAAATGCTGCAAAGAATTTGAACCTATCAAATCACCACAGCAATAAGCATAAAATGATCTCAAGCATTAAAAACACGACATATGTCTGACAATATTATTAATTCTACAAAGAATGGACAAGCATGGATCTCAACATAAAAACACGCAGCATGCTTGAAGTAAAAGTAGAAAATGAAGCAGATAACATCACCATCAAACTGTGTTAAGCAATTCATCGAACAAACGTGAACTTGGATACGTTCCCCCCCCCCCAAAAAAAATCCATTGATCAACAGCGACATATACTTACTCTCAACAGATGCAAATCTAATGCAGAACATCTCATCCTTAAGTTCACCATCTGCAAAATCCGCAGCATGCCACACGCAAGACTTATCATTTCCAATATGTTCCTGAACTGTCATGGTCGGCCCAACTGCAGAACAATACAAATTTTTTCAGATCACAATTTTCCAAAGAAAATTAATAACACACCAATCAGGTAAACTACTGCAAATATTTTTATATATAAAAAAAAAGAAATAGAAACGGACCTAGATGATTAGCGCAGATCTTAAGAGTCTTAGATTGACGCATAACGAGACGAACTTTTCCAGTCTCTTTGTGCTTCAAGAGCTTCACAGAGCCAGCGCCTCTCTCCTTCCATTGATTTCCGTCTTTATCAAATCGGTAAAGCTTTGCTTTCCTAATTAACAATTTGAAGAAAAAATGAAAAACCCTATAATTTTCTAACATAAATCCCATAATTGTAGCAGATCGAGAGGCAAAAGATTAAAAAAAACAAAAAAGGAAAGGAAAGGAAAGTACAGATCGAGGATGGCGTCCTCATCTTCTTCGCCAGTGGTGACGGAAACCTCTTCAAGCTTGACGATAGGGGCAACCTGAGCTCCGGTATCTTCGTCATCAGCGGCAGCGGTCTCTTCCTCCTCTCTGCTGTGCTCGGGCTCGTTACTGGCCATTTTAATAGTGCTCCGGAGAGAGAGAAAAAATTCGAGCTCTATGCCAATGCTGATTAACTTCGAAAGCAAGTATGTGTTGTGCGTGAAAGAGAGACAATGGAGCGGTGAGGGTGGGGAACTGGGAAATGCCTAAGGGGTGCGATGGAGTAGGTTTGAGGGTTTATATAGTAGCCGGAGGGATAGGAGGAGTGGAATGCTGGAAGAGAGGGTTTTGGTTTGGGGAATTGGACCTGCGAAGAAGGCGTGAGATTTACGCAGCACTACAGGTATACGGACTACGAAGGCGTGGTGGCTTTCTACTGTTTTTTTTTTCTTTTCTTTTCTTTTCTTTTTTAAAAAAGGTAGACTACCAAATAGGTAAGGAAAAGAAAAAAGCTACGGAATTTTCTAGAATTTTCTTCTCCTTTCTTTACGTGCTGGACCAGTTGAAGACTTATGTTTTTCTTTTCTCATTTTTTTTTCCACAAGTGCATAAATAGAAAAACCGTGCTTAATTCTTGCCAAATCATTGTGTGCGCCTCATTGCCTTCAGATAATTTGATACTTTTCATCACAATTCAAAGAAGGCCAAATTAAAGGTTCAAGAAAGGATATCTTGTCTTTTTATTCAATTCATTCGTGCAAGATAAAAATTTGGACTAAAAATGTTGCAAGTGGCAATGTTTATTGCGTCAAAGCCACGCATGCAATCTTAAGTTAATTTGTGATAGGGTAAAAATAAAAAAAATAAAAAAAAAAAGAAGGCTGTGAATCTCTCTATATTTGAAACTGTTCTGGAAGGCAGTTAAAAGCCCGTGGATCGTAGACTAAAGCCCAAATTATCATTTTTCCAACGGGCCTTTACCGAACAGACCCATTGCCATGTTGATCGTGCAACACATGGCCGGACACTAACAGATCCTTGGCACTTGACAGCACCACCCATTTCTCTTTTAGCCGTTCACAAACAAAAGATGTCTGCAGCAGCAACAACCATAAGCAAACGTGCAAAACGGCTTTTTGCTTGCTTCCCCAGTCTCACTTTCTTCTCTATATACTTTATAACTCTGTCAATTCTATCTTTTGTGACAGGTTCATAACTCCAAAATTGAGCTTTAATGTTTTTATCACCCCGCCAAACAACTCAAGTTTTTCTGGCACTAACAGCATTTGCCCCCTTCTCCCTCCTTATTAGTTCCATGTCCACACACGTGCCATAGAATCAAGCCTAACTCAAATGTCCAGAAACGCAATGTGCTCTTGAGCTTACTATCATCTTCCTGAGGATCTGATGCGTCTAAGTCTACATCAGCAATTAATATGTCAAGACAAACATTTTTCACGGATTTCATCATCTTCCAAGGAGGCAAAGGTAACTGTCAACTACTACAATCCTAACTTGCTCAGTTCTATTCATGCAGAAAACAACGGAAATTATAAAAGAGTGCCCTATGTTTGAACTGATGCAAAACTCTGCTACGTTCCTCGACAACCAACTGCTCAATTTAAACCAGAGACCATGGTGAAGCGTCAAAATGAAAGGATAACAAATATCTTTTATCTATGATTTTGTATTACATCACCCAAGTAAAGGGGAAAAACGACTAGCTGATTTGCTCAATCCCAGAAACAGCTTAATAACTTCAAACTTGAAACAGATGGTTGGTTAATAGACCGGCAGCCCAGGAGCTCATTATTGAGATGCGCCATTTGCCGCTTCATCAACTGGTTCAGTCTGCATTGAGTCTTCTGCTTTGTCTCCTTTCTTACCTAAAATAACAGTTGTAGATATCATAGACTATTAATAACCCTTTGATTAAGTTTTCCACCCCTTCCAAGAAATCTGGAAAGTAGAATCATAACAACGATATAATTTCTTTCATCTTCTTGAACTACTAGTTCGCTAACACTCTTAAAAGCCCGTGCTTGTTCTAGGATAAGAGAGCACCTTGATTAAATTACTCAATATAATAATTCTACCAAGTTTTGTTTCAATTTACCTTTCTTTTTCTTCCCACCACCTTTCTTCTTTGTCTTAATTGGAAGGGATAACCAGGCCTTAATTTCAGGATCACTGTCTACCGTCTTTGTGGGATTCAGCTCCTGTAGAGAATGAGATGTGATCCTATCTGATCCATTTGGCATGAGCAGAACTGTGAACTTAATATGAGCAACCAAGTCACCTGCATGACAACCCCAATAAGTAAAAACAAGCATGCTTTTGCATAGCAATCAGCAAATGAAAAACTTGAGAACAACAGAAAGGACAAAGCACGTAGATTCCAGTTGAGTATTTACCAGGTTTCTCGTGCAAAACAGGATATGGTTGCAGAAGATCATGGTTGACACATTCAACCAGCCCTAACCTAGCCCTCTTCTCTTCCAAGTCTCTTTTCAAGGAAAAATGGGTAAGAAGCAAACCATAGAAAAAGTTGACAACAAAAATGAAGGCAGTTATTATTCACGTACATAACTAATCTTGCAAGACAACAGAGGTGGCAAACCTTGCAGTGAATGGCATGATAGGGAATTTCTGACTTATTTCACTGAAAATAAATCTTGATGCTTTCATCTTCAAATTATAGTTCTTGTCCACAGCTCTCTTATAGATAGTTGTTTGCTTCTCATCCAACAGCTTTGGCTGCAAAGTCACGCCTCAAATGAGTAATACAAGATGATAAATCATCTAAGAAATCTGTGGATAAAATCCAAAATAAGACTTACTTTGCCATCACCAGTGCTAGAAACTATATCAATTGCATAAACCTCATTCTCCTCGAACTCTGCATCATCTACTCTCATTTCAGGGCTGGACACATTCAGCACAACTTTATTACCATCAATAACAAACTGCTTCATTTGGTGACTCAGTACACCCTCAACAATCCTGCAGTCGTAAGCTGCAGCAACCTTTTGAATTGCTTCTGCTACTTCTTGATTCTGTATTTTCCACAAAAAAAAAAGGTAAATAAGTCAAAGGAAACCTCATACACGACAAATAATGAACCGTACACTATCCCAACCCTTGTCTGCCATACAACACTAGAAACGCTGATAGACATGAATACACCAAAATAGATTGCCCCATCACAAATTAGGCAGATACTCCGCAATATTTGGTTGCACTTATGGAAAGTACGGAAAACGTAGTTCAGCCTATACTGGAGGACAGTATGAATTAATCAATAGGTGGTCCAAAAAAATCATAGGTGACTCAAAGACTGCATCATTCCTGCATGAATGAATGCAAAGTGACCCATGTATGGGGCCAGCAAGTAACAGATGCTTCCTCAGGGAAACTATGAACAGGTTAAAAGATAGAACCAACTTCTTGAATTTTAAGGACTCAAATCACCAGTGAACAATGTTGCCTAACATGTTCTAAAAGCAAAAACCCTGTTACAATTCTATTCTCCAGTTACAAAATTTTGTTTGTTCACCATATATCATGAACATGAACGTGCCAACTAGCAATTTCACCCACCCCCCAACTCCCACCTCTTTCATCTAAATGCAACCAAAAAAAATACATGCAGGGAAATTTACAATTGGTCATGTCACCAATTATCTGGCAACTATACAGTACTACAACAATCTCACATGGTACTGCCAATTGTCACAATGCCCATCTAAAATAGACATGTCGAACTTCCATTTCTCAACTTGAAGTGGAAAGTAAAGGGGGAAAAAAAAAAGCAGCAACTTATCATGTCCAAGTGATTGACACAGCAGATGAATGCAGAAGTAGACAAATTAGTGTTTCCATGACTGAACGACTTATGCTTTATGACACCATGCCATAAACATTTGATCAATATATAGATGGTGGTATACTTGGACTATAGATCAACTTTCACAGATAAGAGCGGATGAAAAGAAAACGTTTATCAAGTGCATTGAAGATCTAACTAGAATAGGAGTCACAGGAAGTCAAATTACAACACATTTGTTCATCTCAAAGGCAAATAGACAAAATAATGTAAATCATCTTATTACCTTCTTCCCTGGCCGAACAAGCCTTAATGCCACTTCAGCAGCTGTATTTGCCGCTGCAATAACATCAGCTGCTCTACCAGTAACGGGCCCATCCTGGAGCACATGAGTATGGGCCACTACAGCAATAAAACCATCAATGTGACACCCCATATCACTGCAACCATCAAAGGGAAAGATGAATCACCATGCACATTCTCTTGCCAAATTACAAGTGTCACATAAAACCGAAGTACAAAAATGTCTGTAATACCAGCTGAAACCATTCCCCTACAAAGCAAGAGAACGAAATTCGGTTTAAACCGTCACTTACATCTTAACTACGTCACCTTGTTGCAAAACTGCCTCATCGCTAGCCAGGGGGGAAACATGACAGACAGTATTGTTCACTGAAATGCAAGTTGGAAAGGCAACACCTCGTTCAATCTTCTTCTTTACATTCTTATACATATTCCCAGTTTGCCTACAGCCCATATAGTCAATCATCAGCCAAACATTTTTATAAAACGCTAACTAAAACAGAGCAAAGAATATCTATGCATATACAAAAATCCCCTACTCTTTGATGAATGCATCCCCTTTTTCACATAAATCAACAATCTTTGTTGCTGGCTTGCACTCAGACAATACCAACTGCAATGCCTCTGCATTAATTCAAATTCATTAAACAAGTAAAATATTTTAAGCACACAATCAATTATTGACCTAAGATAATAATAAGAGAAAAATTCATAATGAATTTAACCCATTTAAACATCAACAGTTTCTATCCACACGGAAAAACAAATTCAACCATATCCGTACACATACAAGTGAAAAGAGAGTAGGGGACTAACTGTTAACAATTTCGGCGGCGCTTTTGTATTTTGTGACGACCTCAGGACTGGTGAGATCCAGCTCTCGCTCCTCCCTTTCGTCGTCCGACATAGTTAATCGAAAACCTCTGCAACAGAAATAAAATGGGGAAGAAAACTAGGGAATATCAGGCATGAATTGATGATACATATACGCCAAAACTAAAACAAATTTCCAGCATTTCAGATGAAAATGTTACCTGAAATGAAGCTTGTGGGCGGTAAGGAAGTGAAAGTGGAGAAGTGTGGAGGTTAGAGTTGAGGTTTAGGGTTTCTTTGAGGAACAGCGAAGTGATAGAGTGAGAGCCGCAGGCGATGGAACCTTTTCTTTTTATTTTAAATTAGACGTTAGTAAAATACAGAACTATTTCTCCTTTTTTTTCCCCTTAGTAGCATCTACGTGTCAGTGAGGTGCACTGGAAACGGAAGCAGTGGTATATACTTGAACTGGCGTCATTCTTGAAAAATTGGGGATTACCCCTTTTTTTTTTATTCTTTTTGCCGGTGGGATGTGAAGTATAAGCTGTAAGTAATAAACAATTATATATTATTATAAAAAAAAACAATTATATATTCCCCAAATCTCACGTATCCTCAGCGTTCAGAATTCATGAATCACCGCGCCTGTGTACTGATTGTAATGGGAACATAAAAGAATTGGATAAAATAGGAAATAGTTGTTTGTACGGCTATTTTTTTGAAATTTGGTAAAAAAAAATATTATAATAATTTAATATATGTGAGATAAAAAGGTGATTGAAAACTATGTTTAAAAAAATGCACAAATTTTTTAGAGAAATGTATTTTACGTTTGAAATGATTTTTTTTAAGGCAAAGTAAAGTATATATGAAAATGTTTAAGAGTGAGTCACAAAACTTATTCCGTTCAAAATAGACAAAGCAAAAGGGGGAAAATGTGTTATTTTATTTTAGGATAAAACGATGAAAGGAAAGTAAACAACTTTAATTTGAGGAATAAAATGGAGAAATAAAACTTGAAACTTTGGTATAGTATTTTAAATTAAATAGATGAAGATGAAAGGAAGCCATCCTAAGTTTACTTGAAACAAAAAAAGGTCTGAATGGAGTCATTGCATAACCACATATTTTAACTGTTTCGACTGTATTTTTTGAAGTGTTTTAGAAAAATAAACTGTAATTATTTTATATATGCAAGATATAAGGGTTATTGAAAATTTTGATCACAAAAAAATTTAAAAAAAAAATTAAAGGAAAATGGCATTCCAAACATTCTAGTTTAACAACGTTGTTGATGGAAATAGAAGAAAATCAAATTGTTATCCTTGTGGCTTTTGGTATTCAACTCTCGCTTCATACCATGGGTTAGTTGGCATATATTATTTCTTAAAAGAAAATTAAATTGGCATCTTTCTGAATTTCTGCACTGTAATGCCCATTTCTCCTTCAATTCTTGGATTGCGCCGCATAGACATTTTATGTCTACACATGCATGACTTGCTATTTTGAAAGTGTACATAAAATAAACGATTCACCTTTGCATAAATTACATATCGTTCTCTTTTTGGTTCAATTTACAAAGGCGATCTCTTTTTGAATCGATTCCCATATCGTCCGACGTTACAGGCTAAAAGAGCCATGCGAGCCCAAAGCGAAAATGCATTTCCCTCTTTGCCTCTGGTCCTAATGGATATTGGGCTCCGGGCTTAAACCGTGGATTTTGAACAATAACGAGCTAAATGTACGGAACAGCATTTCTCAAGCTGGAGTAGGCCTTTAACTTGGCATTTTTATATATTGATTTGATTTTCAAAAAGCAGCCAGCTAAAAGATAACAATTCTAGCCAATCTGATAACTCCTCCCACACGATTTTACTTGGCAAAATTTCTTGGAAAAATGACCAATCTCATCATTCGTATTTAACAAAATTATTCTTTTCTTCCCTCACCTTTAAAACGAAACGAATTCGTTCTTGACATTTAAAAACTAAACCTATTACATCCCTAAACTCAACTGAAGTGATTACAAATTTTGGGGGTATAATTGATAGATCACTCGGTTAACTTAAATTAATATACACGGGAAAATTAATGAATCAAAAAATATATATATAAAAATTTATAACATAAAAAAGGAAGGATTAATCTTTCCAATACTTTCATTGTATATACTAATGAGTCTAAATACCTACCACATCATTTCAATTTAAATTTAAATATCAAACTTGTATGTATCTAGATTTATAAGTGCATACATTAATGGTGCATGAAAAGATTTATCCAAAAAGAAACTCTATTATTCCAAAACATAGGAACGTCCTTTTTATGTTTTATTTTTTAATTTTTTTTCATTTTTGGTTCAATGAATGTCATGTGAACGTGATAGAATTAACTGAGTGATCCATTAATTCTATCTCTAAAATTTATTACCAGGTTATTGGATGGTTTAATTCATATTGAAAGTTGGGTTCATGGATGTAATAGTTTCAATTTTTAAATATCAGAGACAATTTTATTTCATTTTAAAAGTGAAGAATGAAAATAATATTTTTGTAAAAATTTGAGGGATGAAACAAGTCATTTTCCCAAAATTCTCTGTCCCCATAATTATTTTGAAAAAGATATAGTAGGAGTTGACATCTTTTGGATACTTAGAAAGTTTAATTTGACAAGGTAAATTCCCTTTTATTTTTTATCATGGCTGTTGATGCTGGTTTGAATGCAAACAAATGGATTTCACAAAACTATATATACAAAGGATTCTAATAACATGACCAGGCACTTTAACTTCGACATATATAATGATAAATTTGAAATATGAAATTTGAATCTATTAATTAAATGAATAATTAATTACATATTTTAATGATTGTCTTACACATAGAGCCCCTGCCGAAATTAGATTAAGTTTTGAGATAGCCTTTTTTTTTTTTTTTTTTTGTTAAAGCTAAGTTTCATCCATTGGGGAAGCTCAATTGTCTATCCGCGCGAATCTTTAATAAACCAACATATGTTTCTCTATGGTCGAAAAATGAACACGGATGAGGCAGTGGATCATTTTAGACGCCAATTGGGGACAAGCATCGACTCATCGAGTTTATGATAAAGATAGAGAAAAAAGAAAAGAAAAGAAAAGAAAACAGACGGGAAGGGATTTAGGATATTTTATTATTTTACATAATTACGATCTAAATGAATTGGTGGTGACTGCGTAGTAGAACCAGTAATATGGTAGATGGTACGATGACCACCTCATAAGCCAAAACATACGCAAATAAACAGTAACAAGATCTGCAGTACTAAATTCAGACAACTCAGTTTGGATTTTTATATTGAGATAATTGCACAAACCTCCCCTAAAACTTATAATAATGACAAATGATACCTCCTATGTTTAAAAAATTACACCTACCTCCTCTTATCATGTAAAATGACAGAAATGGCCTTCATAAATTACTTAATTTAACATCTCCATGAAGTAAAGTAATGCATATTTGAAATCAAAGTTAACAAGCCGCTAAAAAAAAAGAGAGAAAAAAAAATAAAGAAGAGCAAGAGCAATAAATTATTTGTTGTCCTAACCACTCAAATCACTTCAATCTAGTCTTACTCGATATTGTAGTAGTTTGGAAGAATTTTTCTATATTCTTACAAAAATCTATTACTTACTCAACTGGTATCAAAGGTTTTTTTTTAAAAATTCGAGGGAAGAGAAATGAAATTGATGGATAGCTTTCTTACAGTATGTGTCAATATATTAAGTTTAAAATTACAGAGGAATTTTATTTCTATTGAAAAAAATCACCTAAGAGCAGTATAGGATTATCAACGGGGATATTTTGCTTACATCAGCAAAGTGAGCCCCAAACTATTTTCTAAGGGAGGTCTATGTAATTTAAAAATCTTGAGGGTACTTCCTACAATTGTCATAAAATTTCACTTTTATATATTAGCTTAGTTTATTATATTCGATGAACAGAGGAAGGGAATGAATGAGAATCCTTGGATTAGCTGGACTTTTAGGTCATCCGAATGAAAACAAAATAACAAATGGGAAGAGGATTCTTTTTGCTTCCCAAAATCCATCAGCAATCTCTTCATTAATAAAGAACAATGCACTAATCCACACACAAAAGAAGTTCAACCAATCATGCAGCGATACGTTGGCAAGAGATTTGGGATTCCGTTGTCATGGTGTGGCTTAACATATCCATTTAGATTTTAATTTGGGGGGACTCGACTAATGGGGACAGACCGGAAGATCTTACTACGCACTCAAAAGAAGCTAACAAGTAAAATTAAGTCCAGAAAAAACTGACAAATCACAACTTCACAAGAAGCAAGAAGCTAATTATGCCAAGACATAATTTTGTATGAGATTCTTGGCGTAGGTAAATCCCATTTGGTTGTTTTCGGCTATTAGCTGGGATTTCGAGGTAAGGAGATAAACATCAAATGCTTTAGTTCACGTCTTCAACACGGGCGACAGCAGTTTGGTTTGAAATTAGAAGACAAGAAAAACTTGACGGATTTGGTCAAATTTCTGAACTGTCCTTCACAATTCTTGCCAAACATGCAACCAGATTCAGATGTGAAAAAACACTACATTACTTGCGTTGAACTGTAGATTTAATTTTACACTACTGCTATTTGCTGGGTGAATATCTGGTTTTCATTCTATCGAAAATAGAAAATATATAGATGCAGAGTAAGTTGAATCGCAGAGAAGGGGGAATTGGAAGCAAATGCAGAGCTATGCTTCACATCCGCCAGATTATTGGTAGAATAGACAAAACAACCGAAGAAATATTTTTTGATTTACCTTAAATTTTCATTCAAACCCCTTTCATTCGGCCACAACAACCGAAGAAATACAACTCTATCAAGCCAAGAACTCCAATACTGTGTAGCGGAATAAAAATCTATCCTGTTGGGGTGAAAAATGAGAGTGCCTACCCCAAAATCCTGTTTAAGCCCACAAGTGATCTAATTTACACAGAAAGTGTGTGTATATATATATATATATATAATCAGAGTACACAATTTATAATTAAAGACGCAAAAGGTGCAGTAAATCTCAACATCACGAGTGATCTGATTCTTGAAAAAAAATGACAAATTATATGTAAAATCATGCATCACTTGCTTGAGACAATTGAAGACAGAATCACATCTTTTCGAAAAGCCTCGCTGGAGATGCTAAATTATCAGTCGTTTGATTGATCCCTATTCCGAGGAAATTGGAAGGCAAACTTATCAAAGACAGTTAGAAAGATTACACGCTACACCCATCTAGAGGTATTATCCAATCTGTGGGCTAATAAAATTGATCATGCTACAATCTAATTGGAGCTTGGAAGTTTGCTTTTACCTCGAGGAAGTTGCTTTGCTTATTTAACCGGCGGGATGGACAAGAATTATTACGTGCGGGAAACTTCTTTCTTGTTCGTTAAGAATTACTCAAGATAAGTCTCGGTCGGACCGCGTCTGGTCTGGGTACCTCTCCCTCAAACAAAGCTAAAGCAAAAAAGTTTGCAGGGTCCTCCTCTTTCCAAATTGATAGTCCAATCAGCGTGACAAGTCATATTGCACCCAAAAAGTTGTACTCTATCACCTATCTTAATTGGAAACCTCTAACTCACATACTCCATTGCCTCTATCTTGGCGATGCAACGAGCAAAAACAAACAGCACAAACTCTAATATTATCAATTTTGATCTACCCAAAAAAGGAAAATAAGAAGAAAGTCAACTCTGTAATATTGTTATTGTGAATTTTATTTTATGACCAAGAAGGAGTAAGGAGAGGGGCCAAAAAAAAACCACGATACGAAATCGAACTAATAAGAGGTAGGCTGATGGCAGAGCATGCCTTAAATTCTATTACGAGTCTCACTCGTAATTTCAGCTGCCATATCATGCAAGAAACTAAAGGTTTGTTTGGATAGGGTATTATTTGAAATATTATTTGGAATAATTACTGTAACACTTTTTGTGATGTGATGTATGTGAGATAAAAAGGTGATTGGGAATATAAAAAGATGTATTGGAAATTGTAATGGTGATGTCAGCAAATAAATTTGGACAAATAATTTCCTGTCCAAACAAACCCTAAGATGAGAATTAGGGCCAAAAGATGAAAAAGAAATCTTGATACCTACCTGCCTTGTTACAAAGTTAGTCAGCCCAACAATAACTTGCCTTCTGTTACACAATGGATCAGGTGTAAAATTCATGTTACATACATTAATAACATGTTGGCATCCGTTGTCTTTATGTCCTTAGTTAAGTTGAACTCTTAAGAAGCACACACATAAATGAAGTGTAAAGTTCATGTCACATACTTTAACATATTGACACGTATGTATCCTAATTAAGAGAACTCTTCAGAAGGATACACGTAAATGCATAAGAACGTGTAACAAAAAACCCACCGGCTTAGACCAAATCGGATTTGTTGCTATTACTTTTATGTTGTAAGCCGGGGTTTGGTCCATTCATAAATCCTGGGGAGGCGGGGAAGTTTGAGTGACTCGTAAAAATTAACAAAATTCAAATAATACGCGGTTGTCTTGCACAAAAGGAATTGTAGCAAAACTTTCTCGTATATGCCATAGAATGAAGGAATTGGAAACAAAATTCTGTCGTGGAGTCTGTTGAAAATAAAAAAAAAACAAATAAAGTAAAGCTAAAAATGGACATGTGCATCCCCCAAGTGAATCTCCAGCTTGAGCCCGCTCAACCCGTGCGGAGTGCGTAACGACGCCGTCGTGGTGACTATCAATTCGTGCTTCTGCTACGGCACTGCAATTAGAATCTGCCAAATATTCCCCGCTCGTCCCTCTACTGAATTCCCCAATCCCAAGGGAATCCCCATATTCCACCTCTGCCCCGAAATTTCCATGCCCATCAATTCCCCATATTCCGAACTCGTCCCTTCTCCCCCTCTGCCGCAACGCCCCGCCTCCGAAACCGGAAGTGAAACCTCCTCTTCTCTTTCTGTACTACTGCTACTAGCTAAACCCCTTACCTCCACCCAACCATCCGATTCCCAAATTGCCCCTCTCCCTTCAGCCAATCTCCCAAGCCTACCCCTCACGTCGGAATCACTGATCGTACTCCTGCTGCTCGGTGTTTCTTCCTCATCTTCTTCATCGGAATCTAAATTGAACCAATCCAGCACGCAACGTGGCGACCAATAATAAGTGGGTAAATCGGAGGACGGTGAGCACATTGATAGAAACGGATGCTGTAACAGCTGATCGCAGCTCCATCTTTCACTAACGTCTCTTCGCAAGCATTTTCCCACAAAGTCGCGACACAATTCCGAAAACTGAGTTGGTAACCGAGGCAACTCGTCCGAGTAACCGATTCTACAGAGCGTGTCCGCCGCTCCTTTATCTTCCCACGCGGGTTTTCCGGTCACCATCTCGATGACCGTACAGCCCAAGGACCAGACGTCGGATTCCGGCCCCTGATACTCCCCTCTAACAGCCTCCGGCGCCATCCACAGGGGAGTCCCACGCGGCGTGATACTCGCCTTCCTACAGCCGCGGAATTCCGTCGCCGATCCAAAGTCGGCCAGCTTGGCGGTGCCTGGAGCAGGACCTACCAAGACATTGTCACCCTTCACGTCGCAATGCACAATGCCTTGGGAGTGAAGATACTTCAACCCGGAGACGATGCAGAACGTGTAATTCTTTACAATCCATTCATCGGCCCCGCCGCCACAGGGAGTATATGATCTTGCCACATCAGCTACGGTGCCACCTGGCAAGTACTCCATGTGCAGGTTCCTAAGCGGCGTCATACTGGGCGCCTCCACCGTCACGTCATCACCCAGGCACTCCACCACGTAAGGCGAAGAGAGCGAGCGGAGGATTCCAATTTCATTCTCCAGCGCCTCAATTTGGGAAGGCAAGGCAGAGTTGGTATCAACGGACTTGACAGCAAACAGGGCACCGTTGGACTTGTTGACAGCAAGACTGACAGTCCCGAAGGAGCCTCTGCCGATGACGGCTGTTCTCATCCAGCTGTTTGGAACTTTCACTTTATCCATGTGAGCAGGGACGGACGGAATGAAGGAAGGAAGGAAGGAAGGTGAGCTGTACTTGTTGTGGTTTTGTTTTTTCTCTTTGGGGGAAGAAGGAAAGAGCACTTGTGTTTCTTGAAGAAGAAGGGGGCCCGAGTTGTGAAAGGGGGTATATATACTGTCCGAATTGGGGATTAGCGTATGTAAAGAATTAACGGGGTTCTAGAGGGGGGTTGGGACCTGACACGAGGTAACTGACGCGAAAGAGAGTTTATGATACTGGGTTTATCCTTATCCGATGCTGCTGTTATTGTAGAGGATTTGATGACTTGTGTAGTCGTAATTGGTCTTTGTGTGGGGGAGGGGAAGGGAAACCAGTCAGTCGATCGGAAACGTTGGTTTGATTGCAGGATTTGGCATAATATTGTCTTTGTCTTTTGGGTTGGGACTTTGGGAGTTGCGTTCGGTTTAGTTTGGTACTTTTGTACTGCTACTGCAACTTTCTGTATTTTTTTTAAAAAAATAAACATATGTTTGGTGTGGTCTTTCTAAAACAAAAAGGCAGGCGATAACTGTATCGGTTGCAGCGGCTGGTAGGTTACTGCAACCTCTTTGTGTTGATGACCTGGATTCCAGAAATTTATGGATATCTTAGGTGTCAATATTCTACTAATTGTAAATTTCTAATCCCACCCATCCAGCTTCAACGATTGATCATGCTCCATTATTAGGTGCCCAAGAATATTCTTCACCCGCTTACTAATCCTTAATTCTTCCTCAAGTTTTTTTTTTTGTAAGTCGATCGATATAAATACGCGCAATTCTACACGACGGAAACATGCAATTGGCGTGTGTGCTGCTCAAAAGTAGAATTGAAGGATTGTTATCTCAGGTGTGAATGAATGAATTTTGCAGCCGAAACTTAAAACATTTTTTGTGCATTGTTGACTTGGAAACTACTTATGAGTTATGGCATGGCTGCTTCTTTTTTTTTTTAAAAAAAAAAAAAAACCAAAAGCGTATGAAAGGTCCGGTGTGGGGCCCCCTTACTATTAGTACATTAGAGATTAGTAAGTAATACTACTAATAATAGGCGGGGTGGTTTGGGTAGTTCAGGCAGCACAGCGGATCATGGGAAGTAGTAGCACGCAGTCGCTGCTGTTTGTATGGATATCCGAATGCGACCCCAAACACCAAAAGCACGAATCCACCACATGGGAAAGGGCAGACAGCGATCTGTTGAGGTTTCGTTGGGGTTGGGTTTGGGAACTAAGAGGGGGACCCACAACGGGCTTACGTGGCGCAAAATGGCAGGTTCACATCTCCGCAAAAGAGAAACGAGAGGCTGCGGAGGGGAGATGCCAAATGGATTATGGATGTCGTGCTTTGCGTTTGCGCACATATGCCGGTGCTGCAATTGAACCACCAGAACGAGACGAGACGTGCATACCCGGCCACCACAATAATCTGCAACTATTTCTTCTACAATCATAGATAGTAGTATCAAACTTTTCAACGCAGAGAGACAAGTGAAATTTCATGACCCTATAATAAAACCACTATACTTATTTTGCACCTCCCCTTCTGTACATATATATATATATATATCCATTGCGTATCTTATTTATTTATGAGATTAGGACACGCCCCTAAATAAAGTTCCCAAATTGTGAAACACACAGTCACGCACTAACTGGCCAACCACACAACATGACACACTACGCTACTGTAAATTGGGAGCCAGAATTTTAGGTAGAAGTTAGGATAAGGCCTGCCTGGCATGCGCTGATAATAACCCACTCCGTTCCAGCTACCTATCTGATTGTAAAGCATAATATAGTATGGTATGGGCACTGCAGTTTCGATGATCTTTGGAATTAACTGGTAGTTATAGCGCTACAAGTTTATCTTCATGTTGAGACGCGAATAAATTCTGGTCTAGTGACTCGTTAGATAGAACCAAAAAAAAATACAGTGTGACGTGTGGAATGAAGCGTACAAGGTGGTTAACTGGTGGCACGGGTGATCGAATCCTTTTTTGTTGTTTGCCTCAATCATCAATGTTCATCGGGGCTAATAATAAGATATCAGTCCCATAATTTTATAGATTAATGTCTCGTACATTGACGGTCCTCAATCATCAATGTTCATCGGGGCTAATAATAAGATATCATTGCCGTAATTTTATAGATTAAGGTACAAGCACTATTACCATTAAAATTCTCATTAGCACTCACCGCTCGTTTTGCCTTGGTGAAGGATATTTTAGCTATTCTAATTTGAAATTGTGATGAAAATAAAAAATTATGACTATGGAAATATAATCAGGCAATAGAATGTCAATGTCCAGAATTAATAACTTCTTTTTTTGGGGACAATTTTAATGAGTGGATAACTCGAAGCTTTTTTGTTGAATCTTTTAAATTGTATGCCTTTAGTACGATGTCCCTCCTCTCCCCAACCTTGCTCATGTTGGCGGTCACGTTATAGCAAAAAAGAGAAACGACATAGACTCTGTCCAAACTCGTTTAGGGAACACTAGTTATAAAGGAGCCCGAAATAAATTTTTTTTTTTTGAAAAAAAACAGAGCTATCCTTTTGAATCCTGACAAAGTGATAAAGACACCGGAATTGGGTTCTACACAGGATAACGAGGAACGATGCCTTGCTGTGCCGGAAAAGGTCAGCTGGCATGAATGCGGGCCACATATTTCAGTGCACAAAAGGGGAAAACAGAAAAGCATAAAAGCGAAATTTGTTGAATGTCCAGAAAATAGAAATGAAGAACTGCAGAATTTGTGGTCAAATCTATGTGGGTGGTCCAGGTGAGATGGGATATTATGCCCTCGTTTCTCAAGTGAATTTTTTTGGGAGTTTATCTAAAATTTTACTGTAACTTATTGTAGAAGTTTTTTAAAATTTTTTTAAAATGTGTAAATTTTTGAATATTTTGAAATGTATAGTTTAAAAACTTTAAGAAATTTTTTGAGATTACCGTAGTTAAAATTTTTTAAAAAAATTTGTAACAGATAAATCTGGCAAAAAACTCAAGTGCCAAATAGGACCTATATACAGCCCACAACTATGCTGACTCCTGCTTCACCAAATTTTTATATATATAAATAAGCTTATATAACTCGAGAGAGTCGAGATACTTGAGATATTTCAACAAAAGCTTTTCCCAAGCAAAATTTAAAACTGAAGTAAGTCTAATTAAGTCTAGCTAGAAGCGTATATACACCGCACTTGGAAACATGGTAGTAATAATAATATACTTTAAACAGCTTGCAATAGCCAGCTTTCGCTGCCCATGCACCTAGCTAGTTGAAGTTAATCATTACACAAGTTGACAACGGAAGATTTCAAGTTTTTTTTCTGTTTTTTCTTTTGGGGTAAGATGAAGATTTCAAGTTCAAAAGCAGGCCATTTTGTGATTGATTGGATTAATCTTTTCGACGCTGTTAACGAGCGTAACAAAATATTCGCCCGTAGTTACTTACTTCATTAAATGACTAAAATTTTTTTTTATCTAGTTACTACTTATCTTTGGAAGTCACTACCTACAAAATACCACAATTTGTGTTAGTGTTTTTGTAGAACACCAACGACACGAAATATTACAAATGCTGCATTCCTACAGCAGGTGGTGATTCTTCGGGCAACGTAGTGGTGTTTTCTTGTTAACAAGGGTTGACAATCTCCAACCGTATAAGAAATAGTAGTATCTCAAAATGTTTTCATCAAATAAATTATTAATTCATCCGCCTATCAAAATTCACAGGGCAGCAAGCAGTCTATCAGCAGACAATCTCATGTTAAGGCAATTAACAGCATATTTGTTTGGGTCACGACTGAAATCTGGAGTTTAGTGGGCAACTTGAGGCTTTCGTTAGGGCGCGGGGGGCACTTGTGCCGTGTCGCAATAGGGCTAGACAGCACTAAGTACACAAACCATAAGATCGTCCGACATATCTGAATCTCCGTGATCAAAGCGTCCCCCGAATGTTAAGCAGAAGCAGACCAATCCCTACTCTGTAATAATCATACATTTTTGGTGTTTTATATCTATGCATTGTATCATTACTCAAATTTGTTTAAAGTCGGAAGGTGGTTACACCGTGCATGTGGTCTTTTTTTTTTTAAACACAATTTAATCTTATTAAAAGGAAACTCGACTTGTACTTGCAAATTGCGTCCTGGTCCATCTAATAAGTTGTCCACAAAAATAATCAAGAAGTTGTCTCGCAATCCCTTTTGCTAATCATGCAATGCGTCACGTAATAGGTCTGAATTTAACTCGACAAAAAGGTCGAGAAATGCAAGAAGACTTGTTCCTGATATTCCGCGGGATTCATAGTAAAGGCTTTAGAATTACAGTAACTTGTTTCCACATGGTTTCCTTAAATTATGCTTTGATCTTTCACTTTGGCTCTCCTAATTGCGACATTACTTTACCTTGCACTCAGAGTCTCTTCTTTCTCTTTGCGTTTTCTCTTGCTTCCTTTTTTTTTAACCATATTTCTGGTCTGGTCTGTTCTCTTTTTTGAGCTTGAAATTTCGTTTAGGCGGACACAATCCACCAAAAGGGCATCAGAAGCCCAAGTTGTCCCTGCCAAGAATATCCACACCACAAGATGCTATAAACAACGTGTGATGTGGGGAAATCATGGTCATGTCAAATTCTTAGGTACAGGCACAACTTGTGAGTTGCGGGCAAACAAGAGATGCACCAGACCAGACAGCATATCACGTCATATGTTGATATTATCTCTATTTTTTAATTTGAACAATTCGACCCGTGATACTACTACATCAACATGTATACTGCAACTATATCTGTTCTTGGACTCCAAATTGGCCGTCCTGACTAATTAATTAGGATCGGTAATCTTCTTTGAAAGACCGTAGCCTTTTTCACTTGGTATGCCATGCCAATATAGGACATTTACGCAGAAAATGTTACTACTAGAAGCTTGAACCAACCAACACACATACATAGGACATTCATTTCTCGGTATTCAAGTCAATCGACAAATTCAGTGGGTTTGCTATTTCCATAACGTGTTGAATTTTTGTGAAGTGACTCAAGATTCATCTTTATCCTGTCTGTCAGTACGCGGATAAACCCAATCCCCCAATAGCCCCCACCCCGAAAAAAAAGAAACAAGAAAAAGAGGGTACTAATACAGCTTGTATTTCCACTTTTAGAGATGTATGAGATAATTCACAGGAGTATTTCCCAACCTGGGTGGTTTCTGCTGACAGCCGCCAAAAGAGGTGCATGCAACTGGTAAAGAGGAAATCAAGGCTGAGACTGTAACAGTTGCAAGTGCAATATTCATAAATCAGACTTTATAGGTAGAAAGTAGAGCGCATTTGGTGTAAGTTTCTTGGTTGGTCATGCACCTCGATGGTTGAATTGTAGTATTTCAGCGTTGAAAGGGTTGGCTGTCCGAATATTCTACTACAAATTAAGACATCTTCCAGTGAATGAAATAAGAAAATTTTCCTTTCTGATGTGCGTGCACCGTATGATCGATCCCTCTGGCTGTTAATTAGCTTGTCATGAATGAAAATCGAATTGGATGTCAAAAAGTAACATCATAGACTATCGAGAACTTCACCGGGTCAACTGCGGATCTAGACATCGAAGAGCCCAAAAGGCCAGAAATCAAGGCAAATAGTTAAGTCTTGCACGCTTTATTTGAAAGGGCAAATTACACTTTACCCCCTTGCAGTATAGCTAATTTTCACATAATCTCTCTATAGTTTTAAAAGCTAAATATAACCCCCCTCATAGTTTGGAATATGCATGATACTCTAATTCCGTATAGTTTTATATTTTACCATATATATCTCTCTCTTATGGTTTAGTGTTTTATCATATAACCTCCTTATGATTTTTAATACATAATAGACATAATCTCTTAGTGATTAGTAAAAGAGTATTTTTGACATTTTAGTTGGCTCCGTTATGGATTGCAAATTCCGTCATTTTGACGCTTTAATCCAAATCATGAGAGAATTATGTATAGCTTTTGAAATTATAGGGGGATTATGTAAAAATACTAAACTATAGAGGGGTAAAGTGTAATTTGCCCTATTTGAAAAGGTTATGGAGGACCAAGAAGCAGAATAACCGCAAACAAATTAATGCATCTGTTTTGTTTTCCCAGGAGTCAATCCCCATTAACTCCGGCTCAATTAACGTTCTACTGTTGTAAAACTAATAAACTACTATAGTATGAATAGAGATATTAGAGAAAGAAGAGAGAAAATGAGAGTGATATTCTTATATTCCAACAAGTACCAAAGGTCCTCCCAAAGGGTACCAATGTACCTCTATATATAGGTACTACAAGATTAAAGATACATTAATCCTATTAAACACCCACTACTACAAGAACATGGAGAAACTTATGAAACGGTTTCTCCACTACATAAACATCATTATGGATTGTAACTTCTATACATAATGTAGTCATAAATCATGAATTAATCCTCTTGGGAATACAAAGAGACATCCACACTTTTAGTTGTTTCATAACACTCCCCCTTGGATGTCCATTACACAAAGAATATGCCTCGTTAAAACCTTACTAGGGAAAAACCCATCGGGACAAAAACCCTAATGAAGGAAAAAGAGTACAGTATTCCTGTGTATCAATTTTTCCCCCTGATACAAATATCATTTGAGATCTTTTAATCGTCGCATACCAATACTCTTCACCAATTTCTCAAATGTTGCAGTTGGCAATGCCTTGGTAAATAAATCCGCCAAATTATTATCTGATCGGATTTGTTGCACATCAATTTCACCATTCTTTTGCAAATCATGAGTAAAAAAGAATTTTGGTGAAATGTGTTTCGTCCTATCTCCTTTAATATATCCTCCTTTCAATTGGGCTATACAAGCTGCATTATCTTCATATAATATAGTTGGAGGATTTTCTTTTTCGGAGGATAACACACAACTCTTCTGGATATAATTGGTCATTGACCTTAACCAAACACATTCTCGACTGGCTTCATGAATTGCTATTATTTCAGCATGATTCGATGAGGTAGCAGCTAATGATTGTTTTGTAGATCGCCAAGAAATAGCAGTACCTCCATATGTAAATAGATAACCAGTCTGAGATCTTGCTTTATGCGGGTCAGATAAATACCCAGCATCAGCATAACCAATCAATCCAGATTTGGATTTATTTGAATAAAATAAACCAAGATCAATTGTTCCTTGGAGATAGCGAAAAATATGTTTAATACCATTCCAATGTCGTCTTGTAGGTGAGGAACTAAATCTTGCTAATAAATTCACTGCAAATGATATATCAGGTCTTGTACAATTAGCAAGATACATCAGTGCACCAATTGCACTGAGATATGGTACTTCAGGACCAAGTATCTCTTCATTTTCCTCTCGTGGTCTAAAAGGATCCTTATTAGGATCTAATGATCTGACGACCATTGGGGTACTTAACGTATGTGCCTTATCCATATAAAATCGCTTTAATACCTTTCGGGTATAAGCAGTTTGGTGGACAAAAATTCCACCTTCCAAATGCTCAATTTGTAAACCAAGGCAGAATTTTGTCTTTCCAAAATCTTTGATCTCAAATTCTTTTTTCAAATATTCAACACTATTTTGAATCTCTTCAGGAGTTCCAATTAAATTTAGATCATCAACATATACAGCAATTATCACAAAATTTGATCCATTTTTCTTGATAAAAACACATGGACATATTGGATCATTAGTATAACCTTCTTTAGTTAAACATTCATTGAGACGGTTATACCACATACGTCCAGATTGTTTGAGCCCATACAAAGATTTTTGTAATTTAATAGAATAAATATTTTTAGAATTTGATTTACATGCTTCAGGCATGTTGAATCCTTCGGGGATTTTCATATAAATATCATTTTCAAGATTTCCATATAGATATGCAGTAACGACGTCCATTAGACGCATATCCAATTTTTTATGTACTGCAAAAATCATAAGATATCTAAATGTGATGGCATCCACTACAGGTGAATACGTTTCATCATAATCAAATCCAGGTCTTTGTGAAAATCCTTGGGCTACAAGTCTTGCTTTATACCTCACAATTTCATTTTTCTCATTTCTTTTTCTCACAAATACCCATTTATATCCTACTGGCTTTACACCTTCAGGTGTTTGGACTATAGGTCCAAAAACTTTTCTTTTAGCCAGTGAATCCAATTCAGATTGGATCGCATCTTTCCATTTTGGCCAATCATTTTTTCGTCGACATTCATCAACCGATCTAGGCTCATGATCCTCGTCCTCTTCCATAATATCAAGTGCTACATTATATGCAAAAATACTATCAATAATTATTTCTTTTCGGTTCCAACTTTTTCTTGAAGTGACAAAATTTATTGAATTTTCTATAATTTCATTTTCTTCAATAATTGGCTCTTTAGGAGCGACCTCTTCAGGAGGTTGAATTTTGTCACTAATTGTTGATTCATCTACTTCTCTTTTCTTTCGAGGATTTTTATCTTTGGAACCAAGAGGTCTCCCACGCTTCAGGCGTGTTTTAGACTCATTAGCACTTGTAATTTGTCCTTCAGGAACATCAATTTTAATCGGAGCATTTTCAGCAGGAATATGTGATTTAGTAACTCTTCTAGAGTCATTAAATGCATCCGGTAATTGATTTGCAATTTTTTGCAAATGTATGATCCTTTGAACTTCTAGTTCACATTCTTTAGTACGAGAATCAAGAAAATTCAATGATATTTTCCAAATAATTTCCTTTCTCGGTTGATTTTTATCTCCCCCTAATGTCGGAAAATGTGATTCATCAAAATGACAATCCGCAAATCTCGCAGTAAATAAATCACCTGTCAATGGTTCCATATATTTAATAATTGAAGGTGATTCATATCCGACATATATCCCCAATCTTCTTTGGGGGCCCAATTTACGACGTTGGGGCGGTGCAATTGGAACATAAACCGCACAACCAAATATTCGTAAATGAGAAATATTGGGCTCATAACCAAAAGTTAATTGTAGGGGAGAATAAGTATGATAACTTGTCGGCCTAATTCTCACAAGTGTTGCAGCATGTAAAATAGCATGTCCCCAAACAGATGAAGGAAGTTTAGACCTCATCAACAATGGTCTAGCAATTAATTGTAATCGTTTGATAAATGATTCGGCTAGACCATTTTGTGTGTGAACATAAGCTACAGGATGTTCAACAGTTATTCCAATGGACATACAATATTCGTCAAAAGCATGTGACGAATATTCACCAGCATTATCTAGACGAATTTTCTTTATTGGATAATCTGGAAATTGTGCTCGCAATTTAATTATTTGAGCAAGCAATCTCGCAAACGCCAGGTTGCGAGTAGATAATAAACATACATGTGACCATCTAGTTGATGCATCAATTAGCACCATAAAATATCGAAATGGTCCACATGGTGGATCTACAGGCCCACATATATCACCATGAATTCGTTCTAGAAATGCAGGGGATTCTGTCCCAACTTTAACTTGTGATGGTCTAATAATTAATTTTCCTTGAGAACAAGCAACACAAGAGAATTCATTGGCTCTTAATACTTTTTGATTTTTCAATGAGTGGCCATGTGAATTCTCAATTATTCGTCTCATCATTATAGATCCGGGATGTCCGAGACGATCATGCCAAACTATAAAATCATTAGGAAAAGTAGACTTCTGGTCTACTAGGTGATGAATTTCAATTGCACTAATTTGTGCATAATATAACCCAGAAGAAAAAGAAGATAATTTTTCTACTACGCATTTTTGCCCAGAAATGATACTTGTGATTAATAAAAATTCACCATTTGTCTCAGTCATTGTCTCGATATGATATCCATTTTCGCGGATATCTTTAAAACTCAATAAGTTTCTTCGAGATTTGGGAGAGAATAGTGCATTATTTACGATAATTTTAGTCCCTTCAGGGAGAAATATAGTGGCTCTTCCGGAGCCTTCAATCAATTTTGCACTACCACTAATGGTATTAACGTTTGTCTCTCCCATTTTCAAACAAGAAAAATATTTTTTATTTTTCAATATGGTGTGCGTAGTAGCACTATCAATGAGACAAATGTCATCATCACCATTATTTAATCCCAAATATTTGGCATCCATTTCTTCTTCAGGAAGAAAATTTCAAACAAAAATAAATATTAATAAAGATGCGAAAATAAATATTAAATAGAAAGAAAATTACATGAAAAATATAAAGCATCATAAAATATCTAAATAATCATGGGGTATTTGTTGACATCTTCAGGATGCTCAAAAAAATCAGCAACATCGAGGTGTGTCAAATCAGCATCATCAGTATCATCATAATCATTCTTTTGATCAATGAAATTTGTCTCAACACCTTTATCTTTCTTTTTCAATGATGCTTGATAGAGGTCAACAAGATGCTCAGCCGTACGACAGGTACGGGACCAATGACCTTCCATACCACATCGGTAGCATTTTTCTTCATAAATTTTCTTTTCTCCATTTTTCTGATCGTAGTTATTTTCCCTCTTCTGGGAAACATTTTGTTGTTTGCCACGGTTATAATTTTCACGGGGCACAAATCTACTACGATCACGTCCACGGCCACGGCCACGTCCACGGCCTCCTCCACGGCCTCCTCTACGGCCACGTCCACGACCTCGACCAGAATTTTGAAATTGGGTCACATTCGCTTCAGGGAATGGACTTGCACCAGTTGGTCGGGACTCATGATTTTTCAGCAATAATTCATTATTTTGTTCAGCCAAGAGAAGACATGCAATAAGTTCAGAATACTTTTTAAATCCCTTCTCTCGATATTGCTGCTGCAGGAGCATGTTAGAGACATGAAAAGTAGAAAATGTCTTTTCTAACATATTTTCATCAGTGACTTTTTCGCCACATAATGCTAATTGAGAAGTAATTCTGAACATGGCTGAATTATATTCATTGACAGATTTAAAATCTTGCAGCCGTAAGTGAAGCCAATCATATCGGGCTTTTGGAAGAACGACCAACTTCAGGTGGTCGAATCTTTCTTTCAAGTCTCGCCAAAGGACAAGAGGATCTTTAACAGTAAGATACTCTATTTTTAATCCTTCATCTAAATGATGACGAAGGAAAATCATAGCTTTGGCACGGTCTTGGTTTGAGGATTCATTTTTTTCCACAATAGTATTGCCAAGACCCATTGCCTCAAGGTGAATTTCAACATCCAACACCCATGATAAATAATTTTTTCCAGAAATATCAAGAGGTACGAACTCTTGTTTTGTAAGATTAGCCATAAGGAATTGAAATAAGTTTTGAATTAGAAATTTACCTCAAAAGAAACTTGAAGAAATTTGGGCAGAATTTCGACAAAATCTTGTGCTTCACCTTTGTTCAAGGTAGAGCTTCCGTCTTCACCTTTTGCTCAAAAGTAGAGACTCGTGCTGATAACGTGTTGTAAAACTAATAAACTACTATAGTATGAATAGAGATATTAGAGAAAGAAGAGAGAAAATGAGAGTGATATTCTTATATTCCAACAAGTACCAAAGGTCCTCCCAAAGGGTGCCAATGTACCTCTATATATAGGTACTACAAGATTAAAGATACATTAATCCTATTAAACACCCACTACTACAAGAACATGGAGAAACTTATGAAACGGTTTCTCCACTACATGAACATCATTATGGATTGTAACTTCTATACATAATGTAGTCATAAATCATGAATTAATCCTCTTGGGAATACAAAGAGACATCCACACTTTTAGTTGTTTCATATTTTTGCATGATTATTCGTTTCATATGTATACAGAATTCATAGATAGTGCTTTTACAGATAACTTTTTAAATTCCTCAAACTACTACATTTTAGTCTGTTGGGCACAGAGTTGGTATTGTACCCGAATTCAAACTCTAAATTTTTACATTTTGGATTTACCTTTGTTAATCACATTTCAACTTGGTTACACTGAAATCTGGTTTCAAATGAATCCGGGTTTCACCTTGTGAATACCATTGTCGGTCGAAGCACCCACTTTTCCTATCTCAAACTCTCCTCCCTCATCTTCAGAAACAAAACAACGGCTTTTCTAATGAGCGCACAGGCCACTCAACAATCCTAGCAGGCAGTTTGTTACACGCAACAAGCGATTAATATAGAGTCTAAAACTGGGAATGATCTCCTTTGGAGGAATCGAGTTGTGTTTTTCACGTTCAACCATCACACCAAAATGTATGAGATCATTCAGAATTGTAAATTCTAGGCTTCAGCCAGAACTTTCACACGTAAAGAAAATGAAACATATTTCTTAGTCGAAAGATAAACAGTTACCCTGACCATAATTGATCTCGACCCTCGCCCATGATCACCAGCAAAGGCAGGGAAGAAGAAAATTGGTATAAAAGAATAATAAAAGACAAACTCAGCGTGGATGATTCTTTCATCATTTTTACAGGAAGCTGTACTCAATAAATTTCATGTACATATCAAAGTCATGTGAAGTGTGTTCTAACGGTGTCTAATATACAGAACAAAAAAATTGGATGAAAAAAAGCCTCGAAATTGGGCTCTTCCCGTCAAATCTTATCTAATCTTATCATCATCATAGATTAATTTTACTTTATTCTCTAAAGTCTAAGCAAACATTACTACCCAGTAAACAGCAGCAACTCCAGCAAGAAATAAATAATAAGAATCAGAGGATGAATTCCATTGGTCAATTTGTTAGATTATTTCTCATTCTACCATAGGGGTCCTCGTCAGTGAAATTGCTCCAACTGAATTAGCATGACACTAATATCATCAGCAGAACCTCGTGAAATTGAAAGGTCAACAAGTTTTCTACAAGCTGATAATGGCTCTGGCTTTTCTATGTCAATGCACAGAGGGCGGGCAAGGTCTACTGCCTCCTGATTTCTAACCTGCCAAAATAAGGAGAAAGACTCATTTAATTTGACACAGAATGATATAACGAATACCAACACTATTGCGCAATGAAGAGAGTTCTCGTATTGCTAAGTAACTAGTTTTACCTTGTCCCATAATCCATCAGAAGCAAGGATCAAGAATTCCAACTCAGGTTTTACACTGAGGATTCTCGTCTCTGGTTCTGCTATAACCCATTGTTTAAGGTACTGATCACCAATACCTCTAGACACAGATAGCGATCCATGAATTCTCCAAACACCATGCTTACAATCCACATAGCCACCCTGCAAAATTGCACCATGACATAAGATCATTAGCCATCTGAATTTGACAACAAACTGATAAAGGTCGAGAAGTTATCAACAAATACAATACAGCGCGAAGTTGATTGATTACCAGAGCCTCGATTCTGTCTCTCTCATCTTCCCTTGAAGGCCGGTGATCAGAAGTAAGAGCCTCAGCAATGCCTTTTCTGCTCAGCACAGCACGAGAATCACCAGCATTTGATATCACTAAATTCCCTTTCCTGATCAGTGCTGTCACCGAGCATGTTCCACCCCAAACATCTTCCTTTAGAAACTCATCATCAGTTCTCAAATAACCACTCTTCACTGCCTCCTCAATTTCAGCATCTCCACGCTTATCAATTTCATCCATAATGTTCTTTTGCAAGTTCTCTGCTGCAAACTCAGCAGCTTTTGCACCTCCATGCCCGTCAAATATCCCAAAACAAGCCTACAAATCCAATGTCATGGAATTCTTTAAGTATAGAGAACCAAATTAATCTCTCCAAATATCAACCAATACAAATTGTGAGAGTCCTGAGGTACGAACATCAGATGCTGGATATGCATCCACTAAAGTCTAAGGTACGAAGATTATCTATCCAGAGTATATAGTTTAAAGTCAACCACTTTTGCAACAAAATTTGTAATGCCATTCATTAAAGTCTACTTAACTGAGATGTAATCACGCTCCTGCTATTTCCTCATCCTATAATCCTAAAATCCCGCCATTTAGGTAAACAAAATAAAGTTAAGTGGTAATAAGAAACTCAGCTAGTTTTAGCATTAAAAAAAAAAGAAAAAAGAAAGTCCCACAAGCAGAACAAAAAACAGTTAACACTCGCAAAAAATTAAGTAGAAGCACCTGTTTGGAATCTCCTTGAAGATTGATTGCAGCGGAGAAACGATCCTCCATGGCTTCTCTGTTCCCCTTCTTACAATACACCACGTATCCATCCCCTTCCACTTCCACAACATCCATATCCCGCCCCGCTGCCGCGGATGGGGTTGGCGGAACATTCCCAAAACCCATTGAAACAATAGGGATATCCAACCTCGCGGGCCTCTTCCTCTTCAAAATCGAGGGCGAAGGCGAACCCGAAGCCGAAAAATCTGAAGAATTCACAATTAGCCCGCTTGGACTCGGGTGCGGCTTCTGCAGGCGGAGTATCCGCAAAGGCGATGATGGCGAAGTTGATGATGGGTTTTTGATAGTTTCCGCCGATGGAGCAGCAGCAGAAGAGGTTTTGCAGAATAGAGAAGATGAAACCCGACCGGATGGGGAGAAAACGGGTGAGTTTGAAAGAGCAACGGTGCAGGACATATTCTTTTGTTTTCCTTCCAACGTTCGAATCTATGATTTGGTTTTGCGGTATGGTCTGATTGGTCGTTGTTGTTTTCTGTTGTAGGCTGCTTTGGTTGCTTGACTCCTGGATAAAAAGAGGGAGTGAAGGAAATGGTGGTGGTATTTATATGTGAGCCTATTGTTGTGGGCTTTTCTTTTCGTGTTGTCTTTTCTTCTTTGGAGTCAAAGTAAAGTCCATGGCCCATACCGCGTTTGAAGAGCGGAAGCCTGAATGCCTGATTTTATATTCCTTGAAGTTTTGACCAAAGTGAACTGATTCTAGCCGTGATACTTCTTCATTCTAGCTCCGCCCAGGCTTGATTTTTTTTTTTTTTTAGTTACATGCATTATTAAACATTTGTAGTAGTCTTCGTCAATATTAAAAATATGGGGCAAATCCACCTTGACAACCATAAATACTCCTACATTATATGCCACGTGGATCTTCGTTTGCAAATTGTTGAAATATCAGATATGTTTGGTGTCATGAAAGCAAAAGGGGCCCCCTTTTGATCTTTCAACAAGTGTGTAAATTGGAAAAAAAACTTGTAAAAATATGAACATCCCAGCTCCAGCAATGCCGTTTGAAAAAGAAAAAGAAAGAAAGAAAAAAGCTCCGGTAATGCGTGTTTGAAACCCAGTAAAAGAGTGCTCAATGCGTTGAAGAAAATGGAGGCTTGGATACAAGATCAATTCAAGAGCCGAGATTTTCAAGTCTTGCCGTGTTTATTTTCTGCTTTTCTCACCGGGCAGCCAATAAGTACGAGTCGCGTCTGCAACGCAACAGTAGCAGCAGAAGCTGCCTGGGAATCTACCGTTGCCAGATGGATGGAAATATGGAATGCTGAAGGCGGAGGTGGTGACCGTTACACACACTGACATCATTAGAAAATGATAGCACAATCAGCTCCCTCTACCTACTCATCATTCTTTTTTCTTAACAGCCCCACTAGTATCTAACTCATCCAATCTTCAAAACCGCGTTTCGTGTCCTCTTAACTTCACCAACGACATCATTATGTGTTGATTTTTTGTTACTCGCTATTAGTAGTGATTTCTATATTAAGAACGTGTTTGAGTGGAATAGATGTATTGGCTGCAATTAATCCATTTGTAAGGCTGATTATTGAAGCTACATAATCGAGGGAGATTCTACCGTTCGTTTTGAGTATCATGCCTTCAAATTAAGTTTAATTCATTGCTGGTTTGTGAAATTAGTCCTTAGATGGTTTGTGAAATTAGTCCTTAGATTATACTATATTAATTTTAATCATTTTAAAATGAAATCACTATTTTCACTAATAAATAAAAATTAAGGAAATAGTTCGTTAAAGGGACCATAGATTTGTTTTTTTTTTCTTAAATATAATTGATACATACACACACACACACATATATATATGGAAGTCAGTAAGTGTTAGAATTGTAAGGGTGCGTTTAATAAAACTAAAATCTGAAATTTGAATCCATTAAATTAATGAATTGTTAAGTATTAAATCGAATACATCTGAGTGTATATCATATTCAGTGACAAGTGAATATCTTATCACTTAATTTTGGGAGCAAATTTTGTCTAGAAAATTTAGTGCCACTTAATTAATTTAGATGTTCAATTTTTGGTTATTAAACGGTCTGAATATATTAAGATCTGAATCCATTAAATTTATATGCTGAACTGAGTTATCAAACAGGGTCTGATTTAGTTAAGTGTTAGAATTCTACCGCTCTTACACGTCCAGCCATCTTTCTAGATCTACTATTCTTCGTGCAAATACTACTAATCAAATTAGTATTGTGTTCGTGGAAATTTTGGAATCATACATGGCTTTGAATTTAGTAGTGATAGAGAATTTAGGAATAGTGTTGGATACATGGTTAGCACCTAGTAGCCGTAACGAAAGGGGGAAAAGAAATAAAACACTCATCACTCATCAGGGGAGGACTGTAGTTACATAGCTGATCATTGTTGCTTGATATTATCAGAGACGTGGTACCATACGAATTAAGTTGCAAGGATTAGTATAATGAATTAGGTTTTGCAGAACTTGTCGGGTCTTCTTTCTTGTCCTTAAGATGGCTTAAACCCGTTACAAAGATGGTAATCTTTCTTGTTTTAGGATTGATTGTCAGATAGGCAAAAGCAAAATGGACTCAACGTTTGTTAAAACACCAAAGGTCAGTTATCAAAGTGGTGGCACATCAGTAACAGATCAAAGTGGGCTTGGACATGCTAAACACCAACGCTCATTCCACTAAAAGATACTAGTATCAATTACACTTTGAGGTCCGATGCTTCGTCTTGACTTAATCTGAGGACATAAAATATAAGTACATTTGATTCGGGTTTTTGGTTTAAAATAGTGCTTCCTCCGTCACAATTATTTAGTCATGTTTCGGGAATCCAACTTTTTAATAATAGTGATTTGATTGTGATGTTTGTGCTTCTCTTTTCGATTTTACCCCCACAAATTTAAAATTTAAATTTGAATGATAACATGTACATGATTAAAAAGAATGGTTATATTGCAAAGAGAGACTAAAAGATGTTTTAACTTTTCTAACCTGACAAATGATTTGGAATATTCTAAAATGAAAAATATGACATTTTCATTGGGGCGAAGGGATTAGGATGTACTGTTAAGCATTAACTTGAACGAGATACCTATCAATTTAGAACGGAGAGTAGCACTATGGCGTCAGCTTACAGTGGCTTGGCCCCTAGGCAAATATCAAATTCTGCAAAACCTAAGTGTTCAACTTCAAGTTAATGTTGAATCTAAAACGAAAGAAAGAGACCATTTTTTTTTTTGCCTTTCTTAAAATAACGTAATGCACCAATTGCCAAGGCGAGAATAGATAGGCCTGGCCTATCATGAACCCATTAATTTGAGCTCTTGTGGCCCAAAAAGGTGACAAATAATCAAGCCCAATTAAGCCATCCACATTCCTGTCATCCTGGATGAATAGGCAGGATTTGAACTCTGACTTGAAAGCGGAGTAGATTCATAGATGACGCCATTTAGAGATATATACAAAGCATGGTTGCTTCTATGGTGGAAAGTACGTTGACCTGCCCACCGTAGGCAGAAAGAGTGCTAGAAGGACAGCTCAGCACAAGCATCTCTGTCCATGTTTTTGGGGCCCAGTTGAGAGAAGGTGACCGGCAAAGCCTATTATCATCTGAAGGAGCTAAGAGCAAATGCTAATATACCGGTGAATTTGATTAAGCAGTCAGATTATGGAAAAACTTTGGAGTCCGGATAAAATGATTAAGCACTCTTTCAAGGGTAAAATTTTCAGTCTATTATCAAGGATGATAATGCCTATTATCAAGGAGTCCATCCAATGATTGGGAGTACAAGTGATAAAAGGCTATTATCAAGAACTCATCTTTCAAGTGATAAAATTTTCAAGGATAAAAGCATATTATCATCCAAAATTTTAACACTAATTTACTAGTCAAATTTGTGATTTATAATTTGTCATGTCCAATACAACTAGTTGCAGAGTTAGAATTTAAATTCATAATCATCTAGTTATTTCAATAGTTCAAACGTTCAATCTTTGAAACTTTTGTATTATGTGATTTATGTTTATGATTATTTTATCTATAATCTCAATTCTAGTTTCTTGGTGTATTATGTTAATTATATTTATGATTATTCATCTACAAATTTGATATCGATTTGAAAGTCACCATGTTACGTATAAAATTACTTATCTAATTTCTAAATTAAAATTAAAATCTACCAGGTCAATTATGTCACGATTCTGATTTTTTGTAACACTATGTTAATTATGTTTCTAATTATTCATCTACAATTTTGATTCTAATTAAAAAATCACTATCTATGAGGACTTAGTTAGAGGGATCGCTGTTAGTATAAACTTTTTAATATCATTTTCTAAACTTTCAATTTTATCTAAAAGTAGCAAAATGGGCGGGATTTGCTTGGATTCGAAATGAAATCGAATCATATGGATTTGGATCTAACCTTACCCTTATGTATTTTGGAACTAACTTGGGCAGGATCACTTTGCGATGGATTTAAATTGATCCCGCCCAATACTCAAATTTATTTTATATATTTTTTTCCTTTAATTCTTTTTTATTTTTTTTATATAACTTTAATATTTTTATTTATTAAATTTCTTTTGATCTTATTATGAATTTATATTTTCCTAAATTCATTTACACTCTAAAACGATCAATAGTTACTTTAAAAAGACATAACATTTTTTTTGGCAAGAATGAACATATCTTCTCCCTGGATTAAACCAAAAATTGGATTAACAAATAAAGGAAAAGATAGATATACAGCCATATTTCAACCTTACCCATAATGTTGTCTGACACAAGGACTAGAAACAAGATTTTTTAACACCAAATTCATTCTTACTAACATTCTTAAAATTTTCAAAATTTGATACAAAAGAAATTCACATTAAATGCTGAATAAAGCTAGCACAGAAACGAAGAAAATGATTAAAAATTGATAACAATGTTACATATAGAAATCTATGTAGATAGTTCAACATTTATCATAAAATCAACATAAAGGGTGCCAACAGTTGTTAGTAAAGTATTGATTCTTATAGACACCAAAATTTTACTAATTCATTTTATTTTTATTTTTATCTTTATTTTTTTTAAGTTGTTTAAATGAAATCATTTTTACTTAATTGGTTTTCTTTTGTAGGAAAGTGAATAAAGGAAAAGAAAGAAAATGGAAGTGAAAAAAAATAGATTTTTGCAAAAAAAAAAAATCATAGATGAATTTTTGGATAAATGAAATTTTTTGAGAAGATATTTGGGTCTAATGGGTACCCAAGTATTTCCCAACATTTCCCATCAAATAATGAATACAATTGGGATGCATCCCATTTTAAACCCAATATCAAATTACAATACCCATCCCGCACAAAGTCCTTTTGGGCATGGGTAGCCCATTGGGATTTGGAACAAATTGCCACTTCTAATTTTATCCTTAGGGAAAAACTTTTAATTTTTGCTCTAATTACTTAATCACATTTTGCCAATATAACTACCCTAAATATTGTAATTATCAAATTACTATAACCTTATGAACCAAAATTCTTCAATAAATTATTGTGAAAAATAAAATTTTTATAAAATTAATTCCTTTTAATTATTTATGTATATAATTACTCATCTACGCGAACTAACAATTAAATTTAATCCTTAAGATTGGAGTACACATAAATACATTTATGAGCTTTTAACTTACCAAAATTGCCCTTCAAATTTTGTCCTTCGTCAATTTGGCCTGGGACCTGCTCCCCAGCTGATGACAATATTTGGGTGCAAACAAGTGCCCGTAAGTTGTTGAGGGGCTTGCATTTTATTTCTCGTTGAAATAAAAGGGGACCACATAATCAACCGTTTCTACCCGGTATCCAGTACCTCATTTAATGGCTCCATCTTCCCCGGCCCCACAATGATGTCTTGGCCAAATTTCGTTTGCTCTTCCCACCATGCACAGATGAGTCAGCTTTCCACCATAGACGAACCTGCAAAGCATGGAATAATACGGCAGAATATTCCACGGCTTCTTCTTTCGTTGTCCCGTAGAATTCTTTGACTCTAAACTTGCAAAAGAAAATCTTAGAGCCCGTTTGGATTAATACTGAGAATTGATAAGAACCGTCGGTGGTGCTCGAATATTCGAGTAGCCTCTTTTCTACTACAGTAGCCTCAAAAAAAAAAAATACTATGAAAGACGTTAGAGACCTTCCAATTAAGAAGAATCAAATCAGGCTTCTCCCCTATAAATCAGCCTGAAACAATTTGTCCTATTCATGAACGAATTACGTATCACAAACGAACCGTCCCATACATGAGACGTCTGATTTTTTTTTTTCAACAAACGATGAGACATCTGATTCAAACAGTCCCATGAGAATGAACTAACCACAAACAAACGTCTCATGAGACGTCTGACTGATCTCACACTTCCTCAGCATCCCATGACCCCAAAAAAAAAAAGAAGTTGAATTACACAAAACAAGTTGGGGTTCAGTCGCCCCTAACATATATGATATATCCTCACTGAGCAGCTTTTCTGATTGCTTCCGGAGGTTCTTCCACCCCCATTTCTGCTTATAAAAAAAGTCTGGGCATTTATTCCCTTCTCTCCAACTGTGTCGTAGCTCGCATGTCCATTCTTTCAATTCTTACGCCATTTTTTTGGGATTTGCAGCGCCGGGTCGTAGCAGCAGTAAGGAGATTCCTGAGCTAAAAGTTAACGAGTGGGGTGGGGTAGGATTTCACATCAACATCTCAAGGTCTTATCTAATACCCCACAAAAGGAGGTGATTCTATCCATATTCAGGAAAACAAATGGCTTTGATTTAATGTCACGGTCTGGACTTTATGCACGCAACTTGACCGTGTCGCCGCACGCCACCGCGACCCACACCATGTGGACTGCAGCAATTATTTTGGGTTTACAACCAACAAGTGGATTAATTATTGATTATTTTAGGTGTCGATACAGACTTCACTCGGACGCATAAACTCGAAGGGACACCGTAAGAAATTTGCTTTCATGAATGTAACTACTTAACCACTCTCAATAATAATAATAAAAAGAGTTTAACAACAAATGATCATGTGAGTAGAGTATTAGTATATGTTAAGATAACTACACGCACCTAAAACGCTCGCCAAAGAGCGTTGAAATGTTGGGTATAGTCCCTTCTCAGCAAGAATGAAAAGGAGACAGAGCTTTGTGGTCCTCTCTATATTCCTCATCTCATCTCTATTAATATGCGTCAAAGGTGTTAAGCTTGTTCAACCGTTCAAAATCGCCGCATCAATTGTTAACAATCTATAAATTAGACAGTGATTGCATAACTACTTGAGCCTCTTGCTTGCATACCCCAACACAATTAAGAGGAGATGTTGTCAAGACAATTAAAATCTGCCGGACTGTAAACAAAGTCTTGAGTAATGTGATTGTAGCTTGTAGTACGTAGTAGTTAGTATTAAACTAATCCTCCCTTTCATGTCACCAGAGCTTTGACTTGTCCTCTCCTTCTCCTTTTCGTTTCTTTTTGTGATAGGGGCTTGATGTGATTAATGATCAGCAGTGTCCGACAATTGAAGGAATCAAGCCCCTGTTACCCCCAGTGTACTGCGCATTCATGTTGCAACACTTGTCTTTCACAGCCAAGCCCCGGCTTAACGGGCCTTGGTGATAAAACGTTGTCTATCCTTCCACGTCCGGACTTTGAATGAATGTGTACCGTCGTCAACTCACTCGCACATTTGATGAAGATAGGCTTGAATACAATAGGTTAAAGAAGAAGGGTTTTTCCACAGACAAGAAAAGATGAGCATCAGTGCAATTATCGCGTCCAGCCTCTCTCGATCTTCACAGGTGAATAATTTCATTCAAACCCAAAAACAAAATCCAACGAGTATCGTTAATTTCACGTTGTTCCATCTTTCTTGAAACGTGAATGGATATCTATGCTGTCGTGTTAAGCCATTGGTCCTTGTGAGACGGAGATGTGTCCGTGTATTTTGTTTTTGTGCTGCAGGCTGAAGACAGGTGTCCGACATTAATCCGTCCAATCCAACCAGTTTGGATCTGGATAAGGCCTACTTTTTTTTTAGTTTTTTTTTACTTTTTAGGTTGATTTTAGCTAGCATGCAATTTTGAGGTTTTAAGACATGAAATCCTTTGCCTGTTTGGTATTATATGTCATGCCTCCCGCATTCAAAACACCAACCGCCCTAGCCGAGAATGGATGGACACGGGAATATAGATGTTACGAGCTTCAAATTTTGCAGGTCTAACTTGTCAAAGGATCAACGCATGACATTTTATAATTTGACTTTTCTAGGGGTATCTCCATGTTGGTGTATCAAACTGTATATATTTAGTATTATCGTCGTTAAATATATGATAATTAATTTAAATTTAAATTTAAAATTCAAATTTTACATACGCATTATGTATTTAATCTTGATAAAGTATATAAAATTGAATCCATCCCCTTCTTTTATTCTGTGGCCTAAAGACACGTAATAGAAAATAGCCTTGTATGTATGTGATGATAGAACTTGTATGTCACGATTTAAACTCTACGATAATTACTAATATAAGTTGGCTTAATCGCTCAGCTAATAAATACGGATCACTTTTTTTTTATAAAAGTTGATGTGTTTAAATTTGACCATCTCTTGTTGTTTCACTGAAGTTTCCTACCAATTACCGAATACTCCACTGAAGACTTAAAAGAGAGAGTGCGTCGCGCGGAAGTCGAGGTTGAAGTTACTACTACTCTACAATGAAATATATACCTCAAGAAAAAAAAAGAAATATATACCACAAGCTTTTGATGAGCGGCGATGCAAAAAAAAAATTAGAAAAAAAAAACCTTCGGCACTAATCAAATGAGCGACGATGGTTTGAAGGAATTAAAAAAAAAGGGAAATCGAAGCAATCCAAAATAAATGAAAATTAAAAATATTTTTACTTGAAGCCTCACGTCAGAGTTGCGGCGACTCCTAATTAAAAACCCTCCATCAAACAACACCAATTTTGTGACGATCTTCAATTTTAGCAATATTCTGAGAAATTCGCCGTACATACATGTGGGGATGACAGCAATATATATATTTTTTAATCCTTAAACTATATTATCTGTGTTATGTATGTACATCGTATTTCCTATTTCAATAGAATCGGCGACGGATATGCACGTATTTGAATATTCTTTGGCACGATATCCCTGCATTCCTAGCCTAAGAAAGAGACAAAAGAATCCTGGCAATTATGTAGTAATTTACACAATAAACTAGCTGGCCTCTATTATCAGATACGAAGACGCTCACGTCATAAAAGTTCTGGTAGGGACAGTAAACTTGGAAAATGGATGCGGATCTCACGCACTGTGATGTTCCCAAAAATTATCTGCCGTGGCTACTGGCTATTGAAGGAAATATTAGCAAGACTTTGATGAATTCTGAAAGCTTTTGGTGATCAGTGTTGTTGTTGCCCCTAACCAACCAACCAAGGGAGCCTATTTTCTCGTTTTACATTGAGATTTCGATTTTGACTACCCAATTCCTCCTCCTTTCTTCATTCTTATCATTCTTAAAAGGAAAAAAAGAAAAAGAAAAAGAAACCATTATGGATGCAAGTAGTGACAAAACCGGATCGATGAATTTGGATCGCAAATGAGTAGCACACGTCAGTAATAACTACACACATTTGTTCAAGTTGCACTATTAAAGAGCCAAGAGGAACCAACTGCCTGCATCTGATTTTAGTGCGTTTTCCATTATTAGAGAGAGACATTACAAATTTTATTTTCCCCCTCTCTCTTTTCGGTGCGAATTAATGAGTTAATAACAATGTTATGAGCTTAATAGAAAATAACGTTTAGAAGGCGACTTTGATAGGGTTACGAGCCTATAATGCGGCGACGCAACAGAAATCTAGAAAGAAACAGCAACGAAGAAGGCACAAGAGTATAATGTGATTCTCCTTGCAGAATCAGAATGGTTCCTTTACCGGTTGAAATGGTAGTGTATCATCTGGCATTTTGATGTACTTTTCATGGCAATTGGCAAATGTCGCCTACTACTTGTCGTAGATTTAAGAAAGCAGACAAAGTGATACAAAAGAGAGAGTAGAAACAAGAGAAAGATTGATGCTGAAATATTTTCTTCTAGTGGGAATTCCCGGAAAGGATTCTTCAAATCACTGCATCTGCCATGCGAAGGCGTTTAAAAATCAAGGAGTACAACTGCTTAAGTTAAGATATACAGATAAAGAGACAAAATAACCATCGATTTAGACAAATTAGTTGCTAAAGAGCGGTTTGTAATGTGTCTCGCATTCCTATTTTGCTCACGGAAATTCAACCATTTTTTTCTTTTCGTAAAATATTGATGTTTATTAGGTGAATTCAATTACACTCTATTAACACATTGATTGAACTCAAACTCGAGGAATGTAAATTGAAGTCGAACTCGACTTCTGAGAGTTTGACGAGATCGAGTTCAAGTTTAGAGGAGTACACTATTCGATTTTGACTCTACTCAAATGCATCCCTGGTAATCAGGTAATGGACTGACAATTTTAAGATGGAGAAGTCCAACAACGAAGATTAACGCTTGGGAATCACCAAAAGGAATAAGGTATTGAAAGGAGAACGGCTGTTGGAAATCTAGACGGACGCCAATAAGTAGCTCAATTGGAGGCAACAAATGCTCAATGCACAACACAAAGGTTAGTGCTATGTTTTCGTCATCCATTGCCACACAAGTAATTTGGGTGCTTCGAAGTCATTTCGATCATTGTGGCAGAACATAAAACCAAGTGACATAAGAAAGACACCAACAAGGAACAGGCAAAATGAAGACTTAAAAATGTTTTCAAAGTGGGTGTACCATCAATGGCCACTTCTTTTTTTTTTTTTAATTTTAATCTTGGGGCTTTGGTAATTAATCGGATGCCACTATTGCAAATTCATCGCTGGACTTTGGATTATACACGATGCACACGACAGCATTGACAAGCCCCCAACTAGCCAATGAAAACCTTTGCCTTGTTTTAGACTCCCCAAAGTCTTCGTTGTCGCCACGTAAACCCGCCCTCCATTCGAAGAAGATCACCGTATAATTTGCACAAGACTTTTGGCTTCTCTTAACCTAATGGCTAATACTCTGATACAGATAGATTATTGATTAATGGCGCAGTACATTTCTGATTTCTAGCGGGAGAAAGTACCAAAATAATTGTTGCTGACTCAGCGATCCGTGGAATTCTAAGCGGATAAACCCTTCCCTCAAACTAAAAAAAACACAAAAAAGAAGGAAGTGAAAAAAAAAAAGAAAAAGGAAAGGGACGTCATCGACGAAGGATGACAATGCACGTGGCGAGATCAGCGTGGTCCCAGAATATACCCGAGGTGCTCGAGCTTTTGAGATTCTACATCTGTTAGAGACTAGCGATGAAACGTCGCCGCATACGTTTTTTTTTTAATTTCTTAAAATATATAAATATTTATTTATTTATCTATCTGCGATCGTCAACTTGAGGCTCCAAACTGCTATAAATACGCACGCTATTCTAACGGGGTTCTTCACAGAAAACTCGTTCCAAGTTTGAAGTTAAAACTCATTTTTCCCTCTCCGCCATTCTCACCTCATAAACTTTCTCTGCTCGTTTCACGTTACACCTCCCTAAATATCTCTCCTTTTTCATCTTTCTTTCTTTCTTTCTTTTAACACTACTTTTTGTATTTTTATCCAATTTCCTGACATTATCCACCCTCAGAATCTATACCCTCCACCCAGCCATCTATCTATATTGCCAGTTCAACTTTTAATTTTCAGCTAATCCTGGTTATAGACTTATCTTTCCACTAAAACTCTGCAAATAAACAGAAACAGGGAAAAAATATATATATAAAAAAAAGAGGACTGCAATAGATCACTAAAAATCATGTGCGGAATATTAGCAGTTTTGGGTTGTTCTGATGATTCTCAGGCCAAAAGGGTTCGCGTCCTCGAGCTCTCTCGCAGGCAATTCTTTATCCTCTTTTTTTTTTTTTTTAATTTCCCCCCTTTAATTTTGACGTTAAGCTTTTATGTGTCACAGTTTTCCTTTCAACGGTATCGTGTTTTAAATTTTAATACTGAGTTGATCATAAAAATGCGTGCGACTACTGAGCGATGTTAGACTGACCTTAACTGCGGATGTAAATGGAGGAGACGTCGTAATCATGGGAATCTCGGACCTCGTCAACTGGGGATGTGAAAACCAGACACAGGGTGCTCCTAGTTCATTATGATTGGTTAATCTTTTATGATTTTCCAACGTGGGACCTAACTTTATTTATTTGCTGGAACCATCCACTAGCCTGCCTGTTTCGTTGTTGCATTTGGTTGTCGTGTGACTAATCAGCGAGCGTGGTTATTTTTCTTGTACGCTTTACCTGAAGTAACTAGCATCCGGGCTCCGATTCTCTTAAATAAAAAATCCCAAATCATGATTAGTATTTTACCTTCTGTCCTGTCAATTTAGTTAAGAACTCGCTTCTTGGATTAATCGAGATGAAAATTTAATTTCATTTGATTTCTTGGAGGATCCTTGAATTTTAACTGCAATCGTGACACTGAAAACAGACTGAAGCATCGGGGTCCTGATTGGAGTGGACTGTATCAGCACGGTGACTTTTATCTGGCTCACCAGCGCCTAGCAATCATTGATCCCGCCTCCGGTGATCAACCTCTGTTCAATGGAGACAAAAGGATCGTTGTAACTGTGAGTTAATTGCTTCAGGTTTCAGATTAATTATTCTCTATATTCTTTTTTCTTTTTTGTTTTGAAATTAGCATAAGAGATTCATTTGACACTGGGGGCATGCCATGTGTATAAAAATTCAGGTGAATGGAGAGATCTACAATCACGAGCAGCTGCGGAAGAGTTTGCCTAATCACAAGTTCAGAACTGGCAGCGATTGTGATGTTATTGCACATCTTGTAAGCATCAATATTTTGGTTTTGTTGTTTTCCTTCTGATGTCAAAACCGTTGACTCAAAAAAAAAAAAATTTTTTTTCGGTCAGTATGAAGAGCATGGAGAAAATTTTGTGGACATGCTGGATGGAATGTTTTCTTTTGTTCTGCTGGATACCCGTGATAACAGCTTTATTGTTGCCCGGGATGCCATTGGAATCACTTCCCTGTACATTGGCTGGGGGCTTGACGGTAAGTTTGGGTAGCTTCTTGAATGAATTATCAGCTATAGATTAGCCTACTTTTGGAATTACTTATACAGATGAGAGATTTTTCTTCCTTTTTTTTTTTTTTTTCTGTTTGTCTTCAGGTTCTGTTTGGATTTCATCAGAATTGAAAGGTTTGCATGATGATTGCGAACATTTTGAGGTCTTTCCACCAGGGCACTTGTATTCCAGCAAGAATGGTGGCCTCCGAAGATGGTACAATCCTCCGTGGTTTTCTGAGGCTATTCCATCTACTCCTTATGAGCCCCTTGTTCTGAGGCGTGCATTTGAAAATGTAAGATTTGACTGTAGTGTATTTGTTCCTCGTTTGAGAAGTACATGCATAATCAAAGTAATATCAAAAAAATTTCCCTCGCGGACTGTCTTGAACGCGTAAAACGATCAAGCATGATATCCCTTGCTACGGAAATGAATGCAGGCTGTGATAAAAAGATTGATGACTGACGTGCCTTTTGGGGTTCTGCTATCTGGAGGGCTTGATTCGTCATTGGTCGCTGCTATCACTGCTCGTTACTTGGCTGGTACAAAGGCCGCCAAGCAATGGGGAGCACAGCTTCATTCCTTCTGTGTTGGTCTCGAGGTCAGCTCCCGCACTTCCACTAAGGGAAAATCTCAATGCTTTTAGTCCTTGATAGTCGAAAATCATTCTTGCTTTATTAAACAGGGATCTCCAGATTTGAAGGCTGCAAAAGAAGTTTCTGATTATTTGGGTACTGTACATCATGAATTTCACTTCACTGTTCAGGTATTTATACAAATATTGCATTTTGACCTGCGCTCAACTTTGCCGTCAGTTTCTCTTTATGAAACAATTTATCCTCATTTCCTGCTTTAATTGATGACATGCTTCCTCTCACCGTAAAGGATGGTATCGATGCAATTGAAGATGCTATTTACCACATCGAGACTTATGATGTGACCACAATCAGAGCAAGCACACCTATGTTCCTTATGTCGCGGAAGATTAAGTCTCTGGGAGTTAAGATGGTCATATCTGGTGAAGGCTCTGATGAGATATTTGGTGGTTATCTGTACTTTCATAAAGCACCAAACAAGGAAGAGTTCCACCGAGAGACATGTCGCAAGGTACGACCACATATTTGCTTGCCAGCTGCCTAAAGTTTTGAATCAAAGCAAAGTAGAAGTAATTGTTCACTTCTGTATGTGTTCAGATTAAGGCCCTTCACCAGTATGATTGCTTGAGGGCAAACAAGGCAACATCTGCTTGGGGTGTAGAAGCTCGTGTTCCATTCCTGGACAAAGAATTCATTAATGTCGCCATGAGCATTGACCCTGAGTCGAAGATGGTATGACAACAAATAATGAGCAATCTTGGATACTGGTTTTAATTTTAATTAAATGCCTTTCTGAATTTGTCCTTCCACTTCAGATTAAACCAGGGGAGGGGCGTATTGAGAAGTGGATTCTTAGGAGAGCTTTTGATGATGAGGAGCACCCCTATCTCCCCAAGGTCTAAAGTTTACAATTTTCCAATATTTTGTCCGTGGATTCTCACCAGTGTTTACCTCCCACTCACCTAGGCTATTTTTATCTACTGCAGCATATTCTGTACAGGCAGAAAGAGCAATTCAGTGATGGCGTAGGTTATAGTTGGATTGATGGCCTTAAAGCCCATGCTGAGCTGCACGTATGTAGTGCGCTTGTCTTTTGGCTTGTCCACTATGAAATTGGTTTATGTCCAGGTCTAGTGGCTAATTTAGTGGGCTATTGTGCATTCAGGTTACCGACAAGATGATGCTTAATGCTGAACACATCTTCCCCCACAATACCCCAACCACAAAGGAAGCATACTACTACCGAACAATTTTTGAGAGGTTCTTCCCCCAGGTAGCTTTTCAGATTAAAAAAAAAAAAAAAAAAAGAGCTTTGAAGAGTAACTAGTCATTTTGATACAGAAATGAACTTAAACTCTGCGTCTTTCCTCTGTTCCATTTTGTGCAGAATTCAGCAAGCCTTACTGTTCCTGGCGGGGCAAGTGTGGCATGCAGTACCGCAAAAGCTATTGAATGGGATGCTTCATGGTCAAAGAACCTTGATCCTTCGGGCAGGGCTGCCGTCGGGGTGCATAATTCAGCTTACGAGAAGCTTCTTCCATCAGTTGCTAATGGAAATTTGGCACCTACGATGATTGACAACGTCCCACGCATGGTTGGAATACCCGCAAAGGAGCTCACAATCCAGAGCTAACACTTTGAATAAGAATATAACTGCTTGTTTGTGGTCGTGTTAGAATATGCAGGATGAGTTTTTAGTGCCCTGCTGTATGAAAGAAGTTACTATTACTATTAGGATTGTAAAGTTGAATAAAGCCATTTGGCACTACGAAAATCTCGATACAACTGTGGCGCCACAGTTTAGGGGATAGCTTTTAAGTTGTGCACGGAACTGTGGTGCGATGGTTCAAGTAGCAAGTTTTGTGTTGTAACCTGTGTGTTTTGTAATCTATTTCTTCTGTTTTGGCTACCCGCACCAAGTACCTCTACTTTTTTTTTTTTTCCCATTTTGTTTGTACTTTGTTCTACATTTTTGTAGACATTCAAACGCAGGAAAGTAGCGTGCAACTCCCCCCTCCCCCTCCCCCACAACTCAACCTAATGAGGCTAGAGAAAGTAGTACTCCCTACAAAGCATTTCGGGATTTCAACTTTTTAAAAATAGTGAATTCATAGCGATGTTAACGGATTTATTTTCAAAAATATTCTTAAAAATTTAAATTTTAAATTTGAATTTATTATTAGATATAAATAAAAGTGAGGATAACATTGAAAAAAGAAATAACAAATAACTTTGACTTTATAAAATGACAAGCATTTCAAAATGGAAAGTACGATTTGGTACAAAAGGGGAGGGAGCAAAATATAAGCAAGGAAAAGAAGAGCTCCTTATGCTTGTATTGTATCTCAGATAGTGGCTGGTTCAAGTCTATCCAAACTTGTACTTCCCTCCATCCTTCCAGGAGTAATAAATGAATTCGGCACAACATTTTTATGTTGCTCGAGTGCTTTTTCAAGGGTATCATCGTTTTCTAATGAGTACTACTTTGGAATAATACAAACCTCTCTTCATGTTCTTTTGATTTTGAAATTACCTTATGCAGATGATTGGACAGTGAAAATAAATTCACTGCCAATTTAATGAGCATATAAAGCAGTTTTACAAAATCTATTCAATGTTAAATTTTGAATACAGAAACCAGCTCATTAACGGGTTTGGTAATGTATGAAGTTGAAAAGTTGATCGCAGATTAAGGTGGTGTTTTTTCAAACTTCAAATGTACAGGAACTGAAGGTATAATAGCCGCTGAATTGATGGAGCTTCCATAGCCAGAGTAGAAAGAATTTAAAGAATGTGGACAGACTTTCATGAGGCTTTCAGCGCTGGATTTATCAACTGCATCTAATCTTGCTTCTTCCTCTGTGCACCTTCAAATTAACTGGAAAGTAAACGGCAGTGCAGAAAAGCCATGAAGAGGTACACGTAACGAAAAGGAAAAGTATATAGAGTACTTATTTTTGGAGCGAATGGGCGGAGTATGTCATATTCATGTTTTCTTGGTGTTTCATTCACCTTTGCAACTCTCTTTCAATCATTTCATCCATCCTGAGGGACTGCTGCCTTTTCTTTATTCCAAATGGAGGCCGAAGCCATGGTACATAGTAATGTTGCAAGGATGGGTAACATCCACCATATCCTCTATAAAAGCAGCTCAGCCACGTGAAGAGTACAATCACACACGAAGCTAAAACGTTGATGGATTGGTGTTGATGATGGGCTCCTCGATGATGTATGCCTCCTTTATGCAGGCAATGATCACTAAGAAGTCGACATCCAGGATAATCCAGATTCATATCGGGCTACCATGCCAGTCATATGAAATTGAACATACTATCTTTCTACATTCGTTCTGCTGCAGAGGTAAGACTTGTTTTTAAATATACAGAATCATTAAATATATGTTCATATCCTTTCAGTCCAACCACCTAATCAAATGCACTGTATGTTACAAGCAGGAGAGGAGATTTCTTAGCCTCAGCTTTCCTGGGGTATAATATTGCATCAACACCTACAGAGAAAGGACAATTGAAAAAGAAAAAAAAAATATGAAATCCGAACGGAAAGGGAGAACAGAAAGGCCTAAAATGAGTTTAGAAGAACATGGCAGTGTAGAATAGTTGATTCCAAGTATCAGGCAAGCCAGGCAGGCACCAATGGCTACAATCAGCAGAATGGTCAGGATTGGCTTTCTGCTCAGGGGTGAGATCGCCGCTGTAAATGGAAGGGTGAGCGTCTTTCCTCATTGCTGAGAGCAAAGTAATATCAAGCAAAAATGGAGGGTAGTTCATGTCCCTCATCACTGTCTTTATAACAGTCATTTGATCAGGGTAGGTTCCTGGATAGGTTGTCCCTGTCATTGGGGATGTTTCACCATAACAACTCTTGGCCGCTGTTGTTGAACCTGTGCTCCATTCACTGGGGCTGCCACCATGAATACTCAACAATCAGTACTAGCTACCAGATTTTCTTCTATGTGCCGCGATCCACATGAAGAACAGCAATGAAGAAAGTGACGACACTTATATCAGCCAATCTAGTTGCATTACTTTGAATTAACTGCATACAAAGAACTAAATTTACAGATTTTACCACCATTCATGAGGATCTGGGAAAAAAAAGGAAGTTATCCCAAGATGTACACACATTTTCCCAAGAGCTTCCCTCCCTACAAAAGTGGTTCAAGTACACTCCACAGTACTATTCCAAGCCAAGTCATACCCAGTTCGCTGAGCTGTGGCACCAGCAATTTCAGTGAGTGAAATTTTCTGTCCACATCTAGTCAACGATGCTGTGATTCAGTGATTTCATTATTATTATTTTTTCGGCAAAAAAATTCACATCATTCTGTTAATTTTGGATGCAAAAGTATTCGCGGGTTTTTTCTAACAAGCGCTCTAGTTCTTGCTAGTACGCCCAAATCACACCCAACCTATTATTATGTCAATGCACAAACCGACAATCATTACCCTATTTCACACCGTAGAATTTCCCTACTTAATTTGCCTTTTCTAAAACATGAACACCTGAATTCCATCTATATTAACGTATGTCCCAATTTCTATTTATTGTATCGGCGGACAAGGACCGAATAATTCCATGGGACACTTTCATTAGTGTTTTGTGCATGCTACATATATCTAAGCAGCTGGCATTTTCTATATATCTATTGATCGAAAAAAGAAAGTCAAATCAGGCATACCGTCCTAAAAGCGCACTTATACATCCACAATGCTAAATTTAGAAGGATTTTGGGTTGTGAGCTTCGTTAAAAGAAAAAAAAGAAGGGCCACTAACAAGGTGAGGTTGGTCTTACATATGAAGCACCTGACAAGTAGTTCTACACATTACCTTTTTTCAGCTAAGTGACTCGAGGGGAAAATATATATATAAAAAAATGCAGCGAGTAGGAATTGGCATGACCTCACATATAGCTGGAATTGCCTAATATTTAATACCATTACATTACATGCTCCACTACTATTGTTCACAGGTGGAAAGGAACAGAAAAACAAGCCACCCTTCGCCGACAACCGACAAATTCACGAATCACAACCACAAGGATTTCGACACAGACATGTGAACATTTTTTGTAACAAGAAAATGTGCCAGCATCGATGATTCGATGTACTTACAAAGTGAAACTACAAACACTAACATACAATTTCAACTGGACTCTGCAAACACTACTGATTCAGCTCCCTATTTGCAAAACAAGACCAATCAAAAGCTAAAAATGACATGGTTACGGTCCTTTGATGCTAAGGACTCTATTCTACTAGTATTAGAGTAAAGCACAAGTTAATTTACCAGACTTCATTAGGTGAACTTGAATCATTACTACAATTTAACTTTAAAATTTGGCCCAACGGTTGGGACTTTGACAGATGCATGGGAAAGGAACTTTCGACTGAAATATTGGTCAAGGTTGGAAAAGGCCTAAAGGGACGGTAAGGTCCCAGTGCCCAATAATTCAGCTTCATTTCATACAAGTCCAACTTGCACCACAAAAGTAACAGTTAGTGATTACAGCTATCAGATTCACGAGGCACCCGATGGCAATGCAACAGCAGTCTGGACTCTTTTAACACTACTAACTCTTGCCTTTGAATTCAGTACCCGTAATAAGAAAAGAGTTGTTGCAGTCAAGCTGGCTGTCGTCGAACAATAATTACTAGTACAAAGAAGGGAAAAACATACTTGTAATGCGTAGGCGAGATACTCTGAAAGAAGACCCTGGTTCTGCTAGCATCAATATTTGCATCAACCCATCTGGCCCACGTTCTCAGACCTTGCTCCAATGCAGCCAAGCGATCCATGTCTCGAAACAAGCTTCCACCTGACTCCATATAGTCCCACCTATACAGAATCATTTCCCAATTGCAAACAGCCATCATCATTATCGTCCTCATTTATTATTGGTCATAAAAATGCAGAAAGAAGAAACAGACCAATTCAATTTTTGTTTATTCTTGAAAGGGAAAAGGCATTAATTCCAATACTAGTTTGTAATAATTAAGTATCAAATGTTCTGACCCTTGAAGAGCTCCTCTGTGAGACCACCAGTGACCTGTGTCAAATGACAGCACATCCACTCCCCTCCACGCATTACCATTTCCTCTTATGTCATCCAATCTCAGCACTCTCTTGCCTTGCATCGTATCTATGTCCACCAAATATGGTGCTCTGTAAAACGACACGGACACACCATACTCCTGCAAACAGAGCGAGCCCATTTTAGTTACCAGTCTCAAAGCTCTGTTTCTTTCGCAAAGACCCCCACAATAGAAACTGAATCGCAATTATTGCTTGGATAAAAGAAAAAAAAAGATATATTTTTGATCCATTATGGGATGGGCTTACCGAGAATTTGAAGGTTGACAGAGGGTCGCCCCTCTGATATTGAGTTGGGGAACTTGGGACCCCAGCTGAAATCATGCAAATTAGAGATTGCCATTGGTTGCGTCCCAGTGAATCGCCCACAAACATCACAGTCTTCCCTTTCATTTTTATCAGAAATTCCAGCCCGTTGAACCTAGCACCGGTTAGAACAAAGGTTACTTCTATTTCAGGGAATACACCAACAACACAAGGAATGAATTCGGAAACAGTAATACAACATGACGAGAATATTATCAAGACAGAAACTTTTTTAATCACAGTGAACTAGAAGTATGATTGTTAGTACCTGGGAGGATCACAGTTGGCTGGTTTCCAACGATATTTGAGATAATCAGAGTCGGGTCGGCCATACGCTTGACAGTTGAATTCAGGGTCGATGATGGGACAAGAAGATGGATAAAAAGGATAAGTATCATCACGAACCCAGGAGCCCACAAACAAGGAGCATGAGCTCTGGTTGGCTTGGAGCATTGGCCTTCTATGGTGAGGGTGACTGTGCTGATTCCTCAAACCCACTAACAAGACTGCCGAGGCACTGTCAAATTGCAGCAGGTTTAGACATAGAATTGTAGTGAAGCAGAAGATGCAAGCCAAAAATGAAGCAGATTTTGAGTACAGAAGAGCCATGGCAGAAAGCTTTAGCTAGAAAGATAGGAAGTCTTTGTAAGTACTGCGTACTAAAGAAGAAACAGTGGGAGAGAATAAGGGGGGAAGTTTTGGAGGGAGTTGGGGGTACTTTTTCCTAGTGTGTTGTTTTCCAGAAATGTTTCAATATAAAAAGGGGACGGGGGCTGGGTGGTATTTTTGTTGGCTACTAGTCTGCACTCTGCATGTGATGGATAGATAAGATAAGATGGCTCACGTGCTTTAAATATGCAGAGTAATCGCTGGTGATTGGTGCCTCTGGTCATAACGGTGGCTTTCTACCACTAATGCAGAAGTGACCCGGGAGGACCATTTGCAGACAACACGGTTTAAAGAACAATTAACTCTGATTATGCATCTCTAATTGAAGACGGACATTAGCCGCCTATCGTGATCTTATGAACTGGGATTATACATTTCTGGCTTTGACTGCTTCCTTTTATGGGATTTATTCATTTGGATGTACTAATAATCCCCATGGCTTTCCTTTTTCTGGGCCCGTGACCCTGTGACAGGCATCTGTTGATAGTGGGATCCGCACAGCAGTGCATGAGTAGTCATGCTTGTAGTTTTTAAGTATTTTATTTACTGGATAATAAAATTCATCTTCTGCATATAGGTAGGCAACATTCTTTAAGAGGAATAGCAACCAAACATGAAATGAAAGTAGGGAAATTGAAAGGGAGTGCTTAATGTGCTATGAGGGGCGAAGCCAGCCGTGTTTATGGGGCCAAACAAGTTGAGCACCGTTCTTAGGAGTGCACTTATTTGCGAGAGGGGCAGACACAAGAGGCTAGCAGCCTGAAAAAGCTAAGGGACAAGAGTGGTTGAGGACCAAAGGTCACCCCTTATTCCCAACTGGCAGTATGCTGTTGTTGTGCTTTGGAGGGAGCCGCGCCTCTAAAACTGATTCCCTTCCATTTCTTGAACTCCGGTGGAAGCAAGAGATAATGGAATACTTGGATGATGAAGAAAAGTCGAGTATCAAACCTGCCTGCCCATCGAGGGAAACGTTCAATGCTGCCTACTGTACAAATGGAAAGACCACTTTACGTTGCTTCTCCTTATAGACCATAATACTATAATAGCAGTAGCAGCACAATTCTACTGTAGCACAAATTGGTGCACCAAGTTGGGGCCACCATACTGATAAAAAAGTGTTGGATGTTGATTCATCATGAACCACATCCATTCTGGCGATGACAGCAGCGTGCAGACACTCAAATGTGAAAAATGGAATCCTTGGAATGTACCCAAAAATCGAACAATGATGCACATATTGACATTGGTTTGCAATTGGCTGTGTCTAATATTCTTTTCCAAATTTTAATAAAAAGCACCAACTAAAGATTCATGAGCAAATCACACCATTCAAATCAAGACTTTTAAATTCATGATTTCTTTTTTCAAATTTACCAATTTCAGCACCAACTAAAGATTCATGAGCATATATTAAGATCAGGGATTATTGAAAGTTGTTTCACTTTTGATTTAGGGGGTTCAGGATGATGAAGTCGTAAAAATCTAAACTTGCGATAAATTACCCAATACACAAATACTCCTTCACGAAGTTGAGGTTGGATTAGTTGATAAAATTTTAATTGGCCTAAATTCCATGGCCTCTTTTATATCACTTGCAGTCATGACTTTTCCATCCTTTCTGTTTCTGAGGCTAGCTTTAAACTGCAAAAGCAAATCAAAAGATCCACACAAATATACAATCGAAAGTTCTCTGGCCAGTTAGCAAAGACTTGAGGGACATCTACTTGGTTCGGTACCAAAGAAATCACCTTAGGACGTTTCTTGTAGAGAGCTGCCATTTTATGATGTGAGATAAATAGGGCCGTATTCCATTGCTTCTTCAGCTTAGTTTCTAGTTTCTAGTTTTCTACCCATGATAACTTCCAGAAACCAAAATGAGCTTCAAGGGGATCTAAAGACTTGAACTACTGGAATATACATGAATTAACAAGAGCCTGAGACTTGAAGTTCTTGCGACTCCTTTCTACTTTACCATTTACAGAGGAGACTGCACATTCTACACAAAAATTTGAAGCCCATCAAGAGTCAAAAAACAGGCTCACAAGATTTCTCTTGGCTCTATGACAACTGAACTTATATTTGCTCTTATCGTAGAAGGCAGTTTAACTTCCACAAGTAGCTAATCTTCTCCGTTTGTAGCACTTGAAAATGTGATTTCTTTGACCACTTGCTCCCACCGAGTACCCCAGATTAATTTCATTCTGGCATGACAAGAAATTAAAGAGCGGTGATTGGTTCACCGGTTCAGCCAGCTGGTTCACAAGTTCAGGTGGCTGGTTCACTGGTTCAGGTGGTGGGTTCACCTGCTTGCATATATAAATCAGGCAATTACTAAAGCAGGAAAATCTTATTAGGGACAGATTAAGAGATAAGTTAGATGACGAGAAGTTACCACAATAACTGAAGGAGTGACAACACTGCTATTGTTGCTGCCAATTTCTCTCAGAAGACTGCAAAACAAAAGAGATTCAAATAGAATGTGCATATCTAGCTATGAATTTGACAAATTGAAAACTAAACACTTTTATGGAATATGAACTAATGAAGACACCTGATGGAGATTTACTTAGCTTGGACTGATTGCATTCCATTGAATAAACAATTTTAGAAACATGGAATCAATTCACGCATCCCAATTCCCATGCACCCTTCACTTTGGAAATAGCCCAACTAGTCTTGTCAAAATTTACATCTACGTGCTCCTGAGGCTGAACATGCACCTTGCCAGATCCTTGGTTATTAATGGATAGAGATCTTCAAATTTGCAGGAGCATATCAAAGAAAGCAAAAATTTTTTTTTTTTTTGGGACTAGTATTTTGAGTAGCTGCCACTAACTAAAATGCATTTTAGCTTTTAATTATACTATTACCCAAATTCATAGGAAAAGAGAAAATCTACGTACTCCGCAGCTCCTTGATCCACCACTTCAATATCCTCAACTTGCTCTGCTTGAAATACCTCAGAAGCAGCACCCCTGGCTTCCAAGTCATTGTCTTTTTCACCAGAATGAGGGGACAGCTTTTGCTGAACTCCTACAAAAATGATATCAAATTAGTGATTAAGTCAATTTTCTGCCCGTTGAATTAACAAGATCACCAAGCTTGCCTGTTAATTGGCTAAGTTCTGTACACTGGGTGTTCTTCAATAGTTTTTGGCACATGTGACTCCCCTGGAAATCAAGGAAAGTGCAGTCCAGAAAGTTTAATCTCTCAGATTCAGTCATCCTTGAGAACCCAAATGAGGTTTCCCAAGTGCTTAGCACACTAGGCACAGCAGGCAAAACCAGCCTCTGAACTCCTAATTCGATGAGTTTCTGGCAACCATGAGGACAAACAGATATTATAAACAGAGAAGCAATCTAGAATACAAATGATGCCACCATTCAGCAAATTCCAAAAAAGCAACCAATTACGTTGATGTTAAACTCCCCAGGTGGGTTAAATACAGATACCTTTTCAAGCTCATTCATCATAATACGGCACATTCCAAGGCGGCGATATTGAAAACGTGTGGCAACAAGGGGGATCTCAGCAACTTTCTCCCCATAGACCCTTAAAATAAGAAAGAAAAACAGAATTTCAGGAAGATTATTCAAGCCAAGTAAAATATGCAAGTTAAAGCAAAAATGTAATCATACCTTACAGTAGCCACGGTAATCAAGTCATCATCTCTTTCTAATACCACAGTATAGAACCCCTGAAAATTTAAACGGTTCAACTCTGACCTACAGTACAAGAGAAAAATCATAAGTCCTATAGCCAGCAAAACCAATTTCCAAGGAAGTAGGAGCGCACACATGCACACAGACCCACATACATACCAAAAGAAGGGTAAAACCATAAAGCAGAAATATAAAAATTATATATTGAAAGAAACAGGCTCTTACCATCTGCTAAATATAACATCTTCCACAAGATCCCTTTTGGTGCGAGGCTCTTTCATGGGTTCAAAGCACTCATGCATTACACTGAGAGCAATATTAAGCTTGCTATAGCTTTCCATCAAATGCTCATTATCCAAACCATCTTGATCAGAATCTTCAGCATTTTTGTACTTCAACAATGTCCAAGTAAGATTATCATGCCCCACGGGAATTGGTTTTCCTAGGAGATTGTGGAGACTCAGATGTATCTGTGCATTATGACAAAAGACAAACGTAAACACATTGAACTTGCAAGGCTAGACCATAGAGAGAACATGCACCCAATGTAGACACTTGTGCTAGATTTTCTTTAACACTCCAAAGACTTGACAGATAAGTTGTGGGATACTACATAAGGGATGGCAGGGATGATCTATTTCCTATACATGATGAAAGTGTAAGTACTAAAAGCACATACACATGCCAGAAAAGCATATAAATGTGCACACTCGTAATTATTTAAAACCCCTTGCTTTTAGTAACTTTCCTGATCCAACTTCATCTCTCCAGAGAACTGACACTTGCGCCTCTAAATAATGAGTGTCCCAGGGCCACCTTATTAGACAATCCCTAGGATAAATGCAGTATAGAGAAAGTCAGGGTCCAAGTACCTGTTCACATTTTTCATTGCAAAACCAATTCCTTTCCGGATGACAGTCACGCTTAACAAGACCCTTCTTTTTTAAGCACTCTATATGATCTGGCATTAAATTGATAGATTATCAGTAAAAAGTTGAGATAATTGTTAATACAGATGAGCATAAAGATGATTGAAGAGGCATTATAATTGTCAAACATAAAATTAAGACATAAGCAACTTACACTGACATTCACACTGACCACAGTTGATAAGCCTGTCATCTACAGGTCGTCCTGTGTCTTCATTCAATCGGCTCAGGCCACAAATTCCACAACAGCAGGATGGGCAGAACCAATCGCCATCAGGAACCTCCTGCTTATGTGATGTTATTAACAATTCCAAGTACTTGCTATAAGGTGATAAAGACAGAGATAAAGTATAACAGGTCTTGAGAAGCATACCTTTAAACCCAGGCAAATTGTATGAAAGGATGATGGACACTGATCACATAAGACCAATTCGCCACCATAGTGACAGACAGAACAAATATGGTCATTGTGAAGACGATGACCCTTCATTTCACGAGGTTCTGACCTTATTTTTCTTTTGTTCGTCTCACCTTTTAGTTTCAACAGGCACTGAAATATTGACCTACCATCCTCCAAAAATATATTTGCTGAAGGTCTATGATAATTGCTGCCAGCATGCGCCTCAAACTTGCTGAGAGGAAAAACTTTTTGGCAGCAAGTGCATTTGATTCCTTCACAGGTTATTTTTCCTTCTTTCATGACGCGGCCATCCTTTTTCCCTCGGTAATGCACTTTTGCTCTTGGTAAAACCACATTATTATCGATCAACCAAGATAAGGTAGTCCTAGGAGTCTGGTGAATTGAAGGAGAAACAACTGATTGCCGAGCTCTTTTACTTGATCGCAACACACAGGAAGACATTTCTGCATTCACATCATCTCTTTGTTTGGCTGAAGCCTGAGATTCTTTAACATCATCAAGCAAATATGAGTCCTCATTTTGGGGGCCTGTGTGAAGAGCAGCCAAGGATTGTTGTAGCAAGCAATGGTTTCTCTTCCTTTCTGGTCCTCTAATTCCATGACATTTGACTTGACCTTGTTGAGCAAGTTGCTTTGGCTGTGATGTTTTTGAAGATGACTCTATTAGCAGCTGTTTTGACAGATCATCATTCACATGTCCTTCTGATACCATAGCATTTGATGGAGGAGATGGATCTGTCAAAGTCAGCTGGACTCCACATTCTTGGCTTGCAAATGGTTCCTTGATTTGTTTACTGTTATAAGCATCATTACTAAGATGAATTCTCCCTTCAGTTACGCACCAGTGGCAGGCACTTCGAAGAGAGTAAAATTTTTTACCGCATGGGGATCCATACCTCATCTCCTTCTTAAACCCCTTTGGTTCGAGATAGAACTTCCAACCCAGAAAGGATAGGTGCCTTTTAGCCTTTAAAGCCATAATACCACCCTTTGCACCATTCTGTCCATGATAAGTTGTCCCTCTCCAATTTGAATAGTTCAGCACAGCTTCAGGACAATTATCGTGTTCAAAATAAACAGGTTCAGAACAAGAAAGCACTTTCAGTGCCCCAGTGTCTGCTTTTGGGATCACAGTTAATGAAGATGAGACCGAGCTTTCTACAGGATCATCACTGTTACTTTCATCATCTTGGCATATCCGGGAAGGAACATCTGATCCAGGTTGCAATCTCAGACAAACCTGATAGAGTGAATAGTGAATCTCACCTTCGGGGGAGATGTATCGCATTCTAGTTACTGCTTTATCTCTTGCAAACTGAATTTTCCAGCCCAAGTATGAAATATGCATCCTAACTTCCAACGTTGAAGCAGCCCGAGATTTATAGTTCAACTTACACTTCTGAATATAATCAGTTACTGAACCAGGGCAACATGCAGTTCCTGGAACCATGTCGATTCCAGCAGGAAGCCACTGTAGTTTTGTTCTATCGCCTGAAGCTTTCAGCTTCCCATTCAGCTTGTTGGAGCTCGTAGGGCACCTTCCACTCTTTGCACCTGACCCAGCTTCAGGACTGTGATCTGGGTTGGGAGGTAACCCTGAAAAAGCAGGAGCCTGAATACAGGGTAGTTCATTGGGCCTTTTCATTGAATGAGTGGAGTTATCCATTTCTACCCAGCCAATACAAGCCAAAGCATTGGGAGCATTTTGCTCTTCAGAAGGGTTCAAATCAGCAGACAGCGCTGCGTGAGTTTCCAACTGGCAATTAGTTCCATAGGGAACAATAGCCATAGAGTCAGAAAAAATGCTTTCGGCGTCAAGAATTGCATCAAGTGCATTTGCAGAGAATTCAAATAATGGCTGGCCTTCCTCTGTCGAGTTTTCTGAAGAGTTTAGTTCATGAAAAATTTGCTTCACAGTTAGCTTATAACTCGTGGATAGAACTTGCAACAGCAGTTGTCTCCAAATATCCCTTGAAGAAGACGTCCATTCCTTAAGTTTGCCAAATTCCATTTTGACTCGTATTTCATACCAAATTTGCTTCACTGAAACAAGAAGAGGCCACTCTAGCTCAACTTCCTCAATCAATTCGAGAAGCAACCAATTGCCTCGAGGTCTCCATTCATCAGTAATGTCATCCCACTCCCGAGTGATGCGGAACGTCTCTATTTGAGCCTTAAACTTCGTCACCCATATCCGGAAAGAAGACTTTCCGCTGATCGGAGCCATCCTCATGGTCAAAAATCACACCTTCCCACCAGGCATCCTGTACAAACACGTCGACACACCGTCCATAATGAAGAGACCACTTTTGGAAATCAACCGAAGGGGGCAATGGCCTTATATTGCCACGGCAACAATTGCTTGTCGCTTGATTCCCACGAACAAGCCCATCCAGCACAGGACTCACCTTTACCCATTCAACCAAACGTTCAGAACCATCATCATTTAAGATTTCATCATACTTGATGCGACGACGCAATTCTCCACATCCAACCACAGTTCCAGCATGCCAAGAGCCCAGAAACCCCTCTTCCGTACTCCTTACCTGCACCACAATTACAAGGTCAAACACAACCACTGACTCCCGATGGCAGCGAAATTGCAGAAGACGCTCCCATACAACAAAGCAGGTACTTTTGACACGCATGCAACCGAAAATCAATCACTTCCCACACTAAGGGGGACAAAAAAAGGTAAAAACAAAACCAAACGCGCATTACTCTAACTAATATTAAAAAAGAAAAGGGAAAAATAGATGAAAGGTGCTTAACTCTTAACCCTTTTGAATTTTGAGTCAAAGATGAGGCATTGCATGTGCAATTAAGCTCAATGAAAGAAAATTATTGATTACCTCACATTGAGCTCTCCAGTTAACAGAATATCCACTTGATCACTTCACAAACAAACAAAAGCCAACATGCAACCAGTCCCTGTGCCTTAACATAGCCTTCCCCAATGCTTACTAAACAGGAATACCCCAAAACCACACAATGCCAGTAAAATCAAGCCCCGGAGAGACAATTCTTGTAAACGTCATCAAGAATTGAAAAACAACAAAACATCCTAAACCCAATTGAAAAAAGACAAAAGCCCACATTCGAGAATCAAAATTTTCATTAAAAAAATTAAATAAAAATACCCAAACACATGAACAATGATGCAGACAATCAGATAACCAACGAAAAAAAGAAAAAGAAAAACAACATGAGCAGCATTACCTCAACTTTATCATGGATGAGAAGCTTCTTTTTCCCGTTAATCCTTTTCCTCTTTTCTTAGCAGCGGCTTCATCGTTGAGGGCCGCCATGATTAGCTTGGGGGAGAGCGCAGGTTTTAGTGTGGGGCAATTTGGAATTGTGGGTGGGGGGGGCTTGGGTTTTGGGCTCGGTTCTTCTATACTTCTACATAAATACAAAGAAATACTTGGCAGTGGTACTAGTTTATAATGCGTCCGATTCTTGTATTTATGTAGTTACAATACAGGTGTGTGCGCGCAAAAAGCTCGGATTTTGGCAGCTATTTTTATTTATTTTCTTATTTGATTTTATCGATAAATGATAATTATTCTTCTTCCATACTTTTTTTTTTTTTTTGGTCAAATTCTTCTTCTGCCATACTTGGTTACCAAGTAAGTAGTACCAGTCTAGCAGATGACTGTTTCTTCTTCTCTCTTTTCCCTATCTAATCAAACTGTTTTCTTTTTCTTTTTTCTTCTTTCTTTTTTCTTTTTTTTTTCTCTGTCTTGTTTGATTTGTATCCAATTTGGGGGCATTATAACATAAAGGAAATCTTTTAGAAAAAGTGTGATTGTGTGGGGTCCCAGCTTGAGGTGAGGAGGATTGGTGGATTTAAATACAGGAAAGAACAGAAAAAACCAAGTGTACAACTATGACTATTTTTATTATATATATTATAAATAAAAAAGAATGGTTTATGGTGATCAACGTAGGGTGTGACGCATTGCAGGAGAATGTTGGACCGTCCGATTCCACTTTGCACAAAGTTCTATAGTAATTAAATACTTTGATTCGTGGGCGCTTCTCTCTCTCTCTTTTTTTTTTTAAAGTTTAGCAATTTATTCTTAAGTGGGCACTCTTAAATTGCAAGTGTATAAATGTGCGTTATGTGTAATTAAATACACAAATAAATATAATTAAGTGTATAAACAAGTGTTCACTAAGAGCTCATGAGAAAAATGCTACTATAAATAATTTATATAAGCTCGGTTTGGATTGCCATTTACTTGGAAAACTTCTGGATAATGAGTTTTTAAAATTTATATTACAAGGGTTCTGTTTGCTAGGGCATGTAGGTTTTCAACAAATTTATATCTCTAATACGCATTTAAAATTACCAAATGAATATGTTCTAGTAAAATATTTTTAAATTTTAAAAACCCTAAAAAAAAATAAAGCTATTCAATCAGAGCTGTATACAACCTTCTAGGAAATGAGAAAAATAAAATTAATATGACTATAATGAAAATGTTAGATACTCCTCATAATTTCCATTTGTTTCTTTTCTTTTTTGCCTCAAGAATGGTAGAGGAACATTAATTATACAATACATTCGATCTACTCTAAAATGCCATTTTCTACTGTAAATATTTCTAATATTGAGAAGGGGAGGTAGGGGATGAACATGAGTAGGAAAGATAGACGTATATAAAGAAAGGCAAATCATGGAACGCAACATGAGATAAATTAAAAGGGGTTGTTTGGATAGAGTATTATTTGAAATAATTACTGTTGCACTTTTTATGATGTGATGTATGCGAGATAAAAAGATGGTTGAAAATATAAAAATGTAGGTTGGAAAACGTGTTTATGATACAAGCGAAATATTATTTGGGACAATTTCACTATCCAAATGACAACCAGCATCAAATGTTCATGCTTAAACGTGGTAGATAATTCATGATTTGTTGGATCTATTAGATATTGAAAGGTGTAGAAAGTTACATATTAGGAGAAGAGGAGTTATGCAGTACTAATTTGTCAAAAAACAAAGAATAAATCGTGAAAATGGCTCCTAAATTATCTAGCACAATGTGGTCACTAAATTTTTTTTGTAGCAAAAAAAGTCCTTTCAGGTCATTCTCCACTAAATTAATTGAATATAACTGGCAATGCAAGACAGTTTTGCTCTCGAAAACCTACCACAGCAGGTCAAATACGATTCTTTATGGTTGGTTTACCGGTTGAATTGGAAGATATAACCTAAAGACATGTTTTAAGAAGTTGAGTGACCTTTTTAGTTGAAAAAAAAAAGACAACAAAAAAAAAAGTTCAATGACCAAACAATGCTGTATTAGGTAGTTTGGTGAATATTTTTTCCATTCACTAAAAAAAAAAAAAGGAAAGTTGGGTAGTACTAGTATTCTTAAGGAGTTTTACATTAGAAAGGAAAGCTGAGATATGGGTCCTTCATCACATTTGCGGTATCAACATTTCTATTGTTATTATTAAAGTAATAATTGATAACGTATGGCTGTAAGAATGCATAAAGGACAAGATCAAAAACCAGAGAATCCAACCCAAAAGAAGAAAAGGAACGCCTTCAAGCATGACCAGCGCATGGGATAGGTGGATAACATTTAAAAAAAAAAAAAATCCTTTTCCTTCTCTTCTTGTTAATATCCAAATCTGCGAGTCTTTTGAGTTTGCATTGCACCAATATTTTTTTCGAAACTTTTTGGCAACTAGAAAAAAAAAAGAGAGTAGCATTACAATATATCTATCAGCCCAAAAAGAAAGAGAGAAAAAAAAAACTGGTATAGATAGCAACCGTATCATAAGTCGACATCAATGCAAATACGGTGAATATGTCCTTGAGGAAAAAGATGGGGCATAAAGAATTGTTGGACCAGCAACCAACGTAAAGAAAGCCAAGTAGCCATCCCGCCGCCCCGTTTGCAGCTGTGACTATTATACTCCGCCCATCGCCGCCTCCTTCCCTCCCGCCCTTGCTACGGCAGCTGTTTCGCCAAGGCATCCCATAATTCAGTTGCCTGATGAGTATATGGTGTCAATGATTTTTTTTTTTTTTTTTTTGAAGTCATTATATTGTGTTAATGATTAAACATTGGTTTCTCCGATCCAATGATGGTCCTTTTCTTTTACATTCCAAGTATTATGCCAAATTGTCAGGTTCAGTCCGCCGGCAGACTGCTAACATATCGCGACATTTATGGATCTTGCAATGAGAAAGATTAGAAATGCTTATTTGAAGGAAATAAAGAGGAGAAAGCAATTTTTTTAAAAAAAAAAAGATAAGAAATAATAATAATAGTACTAGTAATTTAAAAGAGAGCGGATAAGAAATTCTCTCCTCCGCTCTTGGAAGCCAGATACGACACCTAACGATGATGACCATATTGGAAAAGAAGAAAATAGAACATTCTCTCCAAACCGCAGCTTCTCCGGCAAGCATCGAGAGCTAAAAAGCACGACAGAGAATGAAACCAAAACAGAAGTAGCTAGAATCGCGAAAAATGCCAATCCAACAACCTGTCTCCAACCAAAAAGAGAGAACAGAGACAGAGAACAGAGAAGATTGATTTTGACTGGCACTTCCGAAATGTGCTCTCAGACTAAAACGTCTCGCTGAGCTTGAACTTCTGGAGGCCGATCTTGTATCCGACGGTCTTCAAATCTTGTTGCACTTCAGCTCGAAAATCAGCATAAGTGAAGGGCTTGTACTTGGAGCTTTCTATAACGGTATCTTCGTATGGGAGCACAAAGTAGCCCACCGAGATTCTTTCCTTGTGCTTGTTCACCTTCACTCTGTGCTTGGCACCAATATAATTGTCATCGCTCATGGCCTAACAATATTTAAAAAAAAAAAAAAAAAAAACAAACACCATCACCGGTGGGAGTTTGATGAGTGAGAGAATTGAAAATGATGACCAAACAAATCACTACTAGTAAATTCATTCGATTCACTACTATAGGCCAGGATAGGATCATCCCATGCATTATGGATCACCTGCATCATGTCGCCGAGGTTCACAATCAGGGAATCGAATTGAGGCTTGACGTCAAACCATTGATTATTGGAGCAGACTTGAAGTCCACCGACTTCATCTTGGTGCAGAATGGAAAGTACAGAACTGTCAGTGTGGACATCTATGCCCCATGCTCGCAACTGCTCTGCCTCGAAGCAGCATGGGTAGCGATGAACTCGTAGGTGTCCCGTTGCTGTCGACAGATAAGCTCTTGTACGTTCAGAATCCAGTTGGAGATTCTTTGCTAGAGCCTCGAAAATTGTCGTAGCCAGCCTAGTCTGGTGCCTCCCGTATTCTTCCAGCAAGCACCTGCAAAAATTGCCACAGCCTGCCTGGTCCCTTTTTAAGATTTTCACTATCAAAAAAAAAAAAAAAAGCTACTCGTTCCTTTTAAATTTCCCCCGCAAGCAAACCCAACAATTTGTTCAAATCATAAAATCCTGGCTGGCTGGTTCTTCCTGTTAATGGAGTGAGGGGGCAGATACGAGCTTCTGTTAATGCAGTTTATTGATAGCACTAAAACATGATTGGATGCTCGTGTTCCCTCTGCTTTTCAGTCAGTCCCCACTTAAAGTTAAATCATAAATGTGGAGAGATTCGCTACAAAACCGCAACTCTCTTGTTTTCGTAATCATCTTGCCAACCTAACTCAGTGGAGTGGACAAATTAACTACCATACAATTTTGCTACATCTTCCACTTCCTTCACCTAAAAAAAAAAAATTACTGCATGAAACTGGGAGCGTGGGATTGGCAGCGGGATTTGATTGTCAATAGTGCCACCAAGACGGACGTCCATTCTCATATTGCTGAATCTCTACTACTGACTTTTCTTGGCCACCCCACGTTAACGCTCATCTAAGACTCTCCGTCGATAACACACCCCCCCCCCCCCCCCCCAACTTCTCTTTTTTTCCAAAAAAAAAAAAAAAAAACCAACTTTAGTGAGTGAAATATCTTCAGTGATTTAACTAACTGTCAAATCTCAATCGTCAACCTGCATCTAATAAGTGACCAAACTAAAATATTTTATTTTTTCACTACGAATTTATTTGCCTATGGCCAGCATACAGAAGTAAGCAACAGGCGATGGAGTCCACATATTACGGCTGAAAATTTTTAGAATCTAGTACTGTCTGTTGATTCATTAGTCTTCGTTTATTATTATAAACTTTAAAACGAGGGTGGTTTCAAATTCAATTGTCACTGTCCTGTCCTCTTCGCGCAATCAAGCTTCTTAATTATCGTCAATCGCCTTCTAAAAGCGGTTCAGGAGAGCATTTCTGGCCAAGTTCCAAAAAAAAAAAAAGAGAGAGAGAGAGAAAAGCAAATACTACAGGTGGAAATGTGTACTGAGTAGTAAAAGACAATAAAAATCTTGAACGTGACAAACCAGAGCAGAAAAGAAGTTGTTAATTGGAATGATGGTGGGAAACAAGCAGCTGACCTGAAAGAGTCGAGCATAGGATCTTCATATTTAAGCTGGGATAATGGAGTTAAAAGAACATGAAAACCTTCGAGCCAGTTGAAGTTCTGGGCACGAACATCTCTTTGTATGACAACACCAGATGGGGTGAGGCCAGGGGTGCCCCAAAAGTAGGATATGGGAGGGGTGAAAGAGGCTTGCTTGGATTCATAGGCGAGAGAAAAGAGCTTTTTGGCGTGGTCATGAAGTTTGTTCAAAAGGGTCAGAGGAATCCCGTGGTTGATCAACCGAAACATACCCCACTCTCTACAAGCTTCATCCAGCTTCTTCTGGTTTATGCACTCGGAATCTATCACAGGAACGGGGTCGAAATCTGGAACTTGTTGGCTGAAGAAGTCACCAGAATCAGGGCTGGGGAGGGTTGGGCTTCTCCTTGGGCGAAACAACGGAGGGTAGGAGTCGTACTGGGTCTGAGACATGACGTTTTGGAGAATGACTTGAATCTCTCGAGCAAAACTATGGTAGATTCCTTAATCCTTAGGCACGAAATTTTTATTTGTACTCATCAGTGAGTTTTAATGACGTAGTAGTATTAGTATTTTATTCCAGGCAAAAAAAAAAAAAGAGTTTTATTGACATGTTATTTTAGATAAAAAGTCGCAACGATAGCTTTTGCGTCTAAATCAGATGATTAGATTTGATAATAAGAGAGGAGAAATCACAGGTAGAAAGTTTTGAATTTAACATCTTTCATTTATGAAAGATTACAAAAGAAAAAATCACTTAATTTCTAGTTACTGTCCCATATTAGAATGCAAGACTTGTTAAAATATGTTTTAATTTCTACCTTCCCAAATATGGTAAGCTATTATTGACAGCTTTGAGCAAAGATAAAACTCAAACTCAAGTTTGGTGCATGAATCCCTATCTGAAAAAAGTCTGATGCATGAACCAAGTTACTTTTGGGAACTGAAATTCGGCAATAAATAGTTCGCGTACGATTAGTGAGTCGGGTTGGATTATGTCATCAAACCAATGAGTATAGAAAATGAAAGTTAAAACCACTTAAATACAACCTCAACTCACTTTTAATGACTTGCCCTACTTTATTTTGATAGTAATAAGCAAGGTAAAGTTATTAAGCAAGATCGTTCGGATTTGGGAGTGGATCAAATCAAGAAAACAAAGCGCATTTCAGAATTAAAAGCATGTTTTAGCGTATGGGTCCAACGCAAGTTTTAAAATTCATCAAGGAAAATAAAGTAGTACGATATGCTTTGATTTAGACAAGGAAATTTGGGTCCTTTTTTTCTTTCTTCTCTAACTCCACTTCCAAACTACAAAGTTGAAGCGGAAGGGGCCGCCCCTAATTATTCGTGGATCTTTGACACAACTGTCGTGGTCCCATTGTATGTGTGACCAAGCACATCACTAGTACACCAGTACGTACTACGTAAACTCGTAAACCGGGGAAAGATAGAGACATGAATCACAAGTTTCAGGATTCGCGGGGAGTCGTTACGAGGATAAAGATCTTCGCCACAGAAGAGATGTGTGGAAGCGGGAATGGAAGGTGGAGGAGGAGAGCTTCCCGTCGCGGATTGCCACTTGCCAACGCAGAGCAGCTCCTGGCAAAGAGGACAGTTGGCGATGGAGTGGTATATTGTAAAGTCCAATTTACCTTTGATTTTTTATATCAATATCAGGGTTGCTTTTATTTTTTGGGGAAAAAAAATTCTGAGGATAAAGCTCCCAACAATCAAGATTCAAGAAACCAATAGGATAAGTTTGTGGGGCCAGTAGTGGGGAGATACACATACAGTAGATCCGAACTGACCGACTCCAATGGCAATTGAGGAAGAGAAGAGTGCTGAAGTCATCAGATTCAGAAACGGCTGCTGGCTATTTTGTTGCCTATTCTTGCGACTCGGTTGGTTTTGAGAAGATTTCTAGTTAGAGTTGAATTGGATTGTTTGACGGTCAAGATTTGGTTGGAGTGCAAACAAAAATACCATGTCTAGATCCACCGTTTTTGGATGATGGATCTGATTTATTATGTGAGTAATTGAGCTGTGAAATTATTGACGCGGTCTAAAGATAAATTGACCAGTTGGGCAATTGGGGTTTTGGCTAAATCTGCCAACACTAACCCCAAAAAAAAAAACATGAACCCTTTTTTTAACGTCCACATAATGGAGGGGAATCCGCGTCCGGATGTTGGATTCCTATGCCTTTTAGCTAAGTTAGCAACTTCCTTGCATGGTGATGGAACCCATTTTTACAAATCTCGACTACTTTTTCGTACAACTATTACTTTAAAATGGGCAGACTAGCAATTCAAAATTAATTGGACTGCAATTTTGAAGTGCCAAACTTATACCACTTACACTAGGAGCAAATATACATCAATCAAACAAAAGTAATTAACTAACTACTCCTAAAGTTATTCGCTATTAAGAGGGTTTTAAAATTCTATTTGGGTGTAGGTCAAATCTCTTAACCTGCATTTTATTATCCAGACTTTCCGATGATGGTTCACTGCATATCTATTTGAATTAGTGGTGGTTCACCGGATTTTTTTTGATCTTTGTAGGATCGATGGTGATTCATTGAATTCTTCTTGGCCTCTTTAGGTCCTTCAGTGGTTCACCTCATATCCATCTGAATCTATGGTGGTTCACCAAATTCTCTTTAACCTTTTTAAACCCTCCCTTCCCCTAATATAGAATAGGAGTACGTATCGAATAGAATATATCATGTCGGCAAAAAAAAAATGATAATTAAGTGGATATTATTGAACAGTAGGGAGATCGAATGTAAAATGTAAAAGTATAGGTTAATTTACATTTTCTTTTCGCCTTTTGGGGTAAGAGTCGAGAAATAAGGAATTTGGAGCCCCTCTAAAATGCTTCCACCAGCGAAACATTATATTATTGTTTCCAGCCCAGCGGTTCATGGACAAACTTTTTTTTTTTTTTAATGTATACGTAGAATGCAAATGTCACTGAAGTCTAAACTCTAAAGCCTAGTAAATATTTAAGTATGAATCTCTTTCATAGAAATAAAGCCCAGTTTCTAATCTGTTCTGGGCTCTTCTGTCGGTTGAGTTTACGGGTCACAATATCCGACCCGATTCACGAGTTTAGAATTAGGAGGCGGAGCCTAACCTAGACTTTTTGTTCTTCGGACACGGTTCAAGTTACCATCCATTCCATTGCGTATTCTATAGTCGGGCCTCTGTGTTCACGCACCTTGACAGATTAGCAGCTGCCTTCCTCAATCTTCCAGCTGATAGATAATTCGGGACTTGCTTTCGGAGGCGTGCCTTTTCCGTCGGAAACTCTCCATAGCATTCTTGCTGGGACGAGGTTAGTACTCTTCAAAATCTTGTCATTGTCCATTTCTTGTCTGTAGAATTCTCCGTGTTTAATAATTTATGAAACTATGTTAGTCTTATTGTTTTAGCTAATGTCTATCGTGAAATCCAGGATTCTAATTTCGTGGTCTAATGCCTTAAAATTTGATTATGATGTAAAGGGGAACAAGTTAATGGTACCTGGTGTGTTTTTCCTTTGGTAATGATATTTGGTTTCAAACTGGTTATCACAGTCACTTGCTGAAAGCATTACCAACCAAACTGATTGAGTGAATTAATTATGTCCACTATTTCTGATGGAATGGCCTAGTTTCCAGGCCACTTTTAAGCCCTAATAGTTATGGTTCTTTGTCGAAATATTAGTATCAAGGCTTGTATGTTGTAAAACAATTTCTAGGTTCGAGCGTGTGTTCGTTTCTGGGTTAAAAAAACAATAGGCAAAAGATGCATTTATTTGCTTATAATCTTTTACCAGGATATGGACGGCATTGAACAGTCCTGTAGTGCATTTTGTGGCAAACTTGCCTATGTTATGTGGAAAGTTTTGATTTAATTGCTAAAAGGTTTTTGATGAATTTGGGCATATACAATATAAAAGTTAAGGTCTGTATGATCCATCTCTTGTAGTTCCCTTGGCGAAAATACAGGTGTAAAGTGGTTAAGGACAGTCGTTATAGTTTACAGATTAAAGTTTTCAGGAATAGCGTGCTCTTTTTATTGTTGATCTGTTTTACTCTGTGCATAACATATCCAGTGCTGAAAGTTTGTCTTCATATGTGATTCTGTGCATAACATAGCTACTCTGAAGGTTTGTGCACTTGTTATTATGAGCATTGGTTTTCAGCGGCTCTTGTATCGTCTTTTTACCTACACATTGTATGTGGATCAAAATTGACCAAGTGTTTGGGATCATGTGGCAAGGGCAAGGTAGAATATTGGCTGATCATGTTTATGACTAGTATCTGCATATGATGCTGACTATCTTTTTCAGCTTTCATTTGATGCTTGCTAGTTGGAGGGGCTTGTGACACTTTATAAAATGATAAATGATCTCAATGAAATAGAGATTCTCTATTGCACTAAATTGATCCTGCGAAATCGTTTAATATGAAACTCTGGTGAACTCTTTCAACTTTTCGGTCTTAAATGTTGTTTACCAATTTTAGTAACTTACCCTTGAGTCTGTCCATTTTGCAGGTTACTAATTGGATTTGGGATCTGGGATTTATCTGTTGAAAACATGGCCAAGCATCATCCTGATTTGATTATGTGCAGGAAGCAGCCGGGGATAGCCATTGGACGGCTTTGTGAAAAATGTGACGGAAAGTGTGTAGTCTGTGATTCCTATGTGCGCCCTTGCACGCTGGTCCGAGTTTGTGATGAGTGCAACTATGGATCATTTCAGGGGCGCTGTGTCATCTGTGGAGGAGTGGGAATCTCTGATGCCTACTACTGTAAAGAGTGTACTCAACAAGAGAAAGATCGGGATGGGTGTCCTAAAATCGTTAATCTTGGAAGTGCTAAGACAGATTTGTTTTATGAGCGTAAGAAATATGGCTTCAAGAAAAGATAGAAGGTATAGGTTCATCATTGCTTCACTAATTGGGGGTGTATTGGAATTGTGGTACTACTGTAAGATAGAAGTGCAAAATCATATCTTTATATCAACTTTTGTGGGAAGGAAATGATCTGAAATTTCTCTCTCTATAGTGTGCAATCTCTGTCTAGGCCTTGCAAAAGCTGAACTTCCTTTCTGGCTGGTAATTCTCTGAAGTTTGTTCACTTTATAAACAGCTAACGGTTTTTCAAGTTTGATGTTTCTTATGGTGTATCAACAACTTATTGCACTTGATATTGTTATGGATAGGTGTATTTCAAGAACCTGTTTTAGCTGTCAAAATTGTTTGCATATTAGTTTCTGTTATTTATGTTTTGGTTGGATATTCCCTGCTGTGGGTGCTTGATTCAGTGATTCCTGTGGTGCCGCTTTTTTGCGGGATTTTTCCATGGCATGCACCATTTTGCGGTGATCTTTGCTTGTTATTTTAAGGTGTAAACAGAAAATTAATATATCCCATTTTCTTGTTTATGTCCATAATCTTCTTGTTAAAAGATCCACATTCATGCCTGTGCCCCTCGCAGCAGGTCAGATTATGCAAAAGATGCCAGATGACCTTTTTTTTCTGGTAATGTAATATTTGCTTGAAGAATTTGCTTGATTGTCATGACGCTGGCTAAAAGCAGTTTTCTGAGTTCTTTTCCCTCTTTTTATAACTTGCTCTGATCAGGTAAGATCCAGTCGAGTATCTGGACGGTGGGGAGTCATGTTTTCTTCACCAATTTTTTCCATTGAAAGGAGGAATACACAGCATGCTTAGATGCCATGTGACAAACAAAAGACAACAATGCAAAGTTGTTACCATAATGAAGGCGTGTGGGACACTCGTTAAGTACCACTCTACTTTTCCGGATGTTTTGATGCTAGTCGAGTTTACCAGGCCTAATATGTATCGCCAAAGTCTTCTCCACAAGGTTTTCTTGCTTGGTGACATTTAGAGGTGTCCATCACAACCAATTATGTTGATTCGTCCAAATTCGTTCACCAATAATTCATTCAAACTTGCTCATTAATTTTGAATGGATCTAAATGGGTATTCAATTAAAGTAGTGAGTTGATCCGATTCACTCATGTATATCTATTTAAAAATAATTATATATATTTAAATTTAACTTTTAGTGAGTGTTAAGTAAATAAATTTGAATTTTTTATCAATCTGATAATAATAAAATATTTTTTTTGTCAAAAAAACATGCTAAAAAAAGAAAAAAAATAAGTAGAATTTTAAGTAGTTCATAAATGGATAATTGAATATATGAATATGTATTTATTAAATAAATATATATGAGTACTCATTTATACTCATTTATTTAAATTGATATAAATGAATTGATGAAATTAAATCCATTATCCATTCATGACATGTCCAAATTCGTTGGAGTCATCCATCTTAATACCTCTAATGACATTGTGTCGATTCTCTTGGTATGTTTTTTGATTATTTTATCCGGTAAATTTTTAAGTGTCAGTTCGTGAAGACGGTGCATATGCCATCGACTGGCAAGTTGTTGATAAATATGAAGATAAACGGGGCAGTTATGACTTATAGATGTCATAAAGTCTTCTCCATGGTTTGATGTCCAAGTAACGGCAGAAAAATTCTTTGGAAGGTAAATTAAAAAAAGAAGGAAAACGGCTGAATAAATCCTTCTTTTTTTGTTTTCTAAAAGGCGCACCTTGCATTGCAAGTCACAACTGTTACGAACTTTATGCCGTTTGGTGCGGGTTAAATCCCTTGTTCATTTATTTTCTTAATTGACCGGAACGTGTAAGGGAACTCAATAAGGGATAGCTCTTTTGCAAGTAATTTATGACCTCAAAAACATATCCTAACGCGTGATCATGGTTAGAGTCGAATTCAGATAAATTTTTTATTAAAAATTTATCTGAATAAGTGGTGGCTGGTAGAGATTCACCCTAGCTTCTAGCCTTGAAAAAGATGAGGCAACCTGGTCCGTGTTTGTTTTTTTTAAGGATTTGAGATTCTTAAAAGCTAAAAAGAAAAGGCGCTAAAACTTGTATAAATCCTGTCCTCCGCAAGATGGGTGGGGTCTTAAACTCTTAACTGCGCCTCCTGCCCACCGGGAACCCCCCGATGTTTCATTGTGTGCCGTGATTTTCTTCAGAGCCTTGTTTTGCCGGTTTCCTTCCCGTTTTAAAAAGGATTAAAAACAAAAAAACTCCCTGTAATATATCTAATATATAAAAAGTTTCCCGTGATTTCAAAACATACAAAACGATACCTTATGTTTTGAACTAAATTGCAAACTAACAGAATTAATTAAAATTAACGAAAATGGCGGTTTCGATTGTTAAGTTTATCGGATTTCGTTAAGTTTACCGTTAAGTTTATCGGATTCCGTTAAATTTTCCGTTAAGTTTACCGGATTCTGTTAATTTCAACGAATTCTGTTAGTTTACAATTTAGTTCAAAATATGAGGTGTCGTTTTATATGTTTTGAAGCCACGATGAGCTTTTCTGTGTATTAAGTATATTGCCGTGAATTTTTTTGTTTTTAACCCTTTTAAAATTAATAGGCAACTGTGGTGAAGTTAAATAAGTTTATCCATGTACTACTAGCTGCTATCTTGTTTTCTTTCGGTCCCTGTATGGTAAGATCGCTAATGGCCGTGTATATGTATGTGGTTTTGCAGAAGGGGTTATAGCTTAAGAAGCACCGGTGAGTGTGAAGTTAATTTGGCCACCGGTTTTTGTCTCTAGAAAGCCACATAGTTCAGGGTGTAAACGTGCAGCAGCATGGCTTTTTGGCCGGAGAGACTTTGTGATGAACGTGAACGCTGAACTTCGTCGGATTGCTAGTTCTCTACTTTCATGCTGCATCCATAGAGACATGTATATGGCTCGTCCACCACAAATTTCGTCCCCAATATTTGAATCTCTTGAATTGTATTTCACATCATAAAATGAAAAATAAAATGCCTAGTGGAATGGTTCTGATGGTACCTGCAAACGACTTTGGCATGGGAATAATCGGAAGGTACGGAAATAGCTGAGAATCCCAGTGGAAGGAATAAGTCCTGTATATGGTGCTGCCAACGGCCAACAAGAATGTATGGAAGGTGTAAGGAATGGCTGCGGAAACTATTTGAATACTGGGACAATAATTTGCTATGCTATTCTTTTGATTTAGTGGCAGTCATAAGCTGTTCTATGTACAAATCTATTTTTCTTGAAGGAAAAAATAATGATCATCCTCTTCATGAGGGAATAATATCTTCTTCTTTTTTTGTTGTGAAAATTAACTTTTTTCTTTTAACCTTCTAATTCCTACCCACATTCTCTTTCACCTGTAATTGTCAGGAACACAATTCGAATCCTTAAATTGACAAAGGGGAAGATTCTGAAAGACTTTCTTTTTCCCTAACTACTGGTTTGATCCCAATAGTTTGTTTGTGACAATTAACAGTTTCCTCCATAATTCATTTGATCGGGAAAATGTTCTTCCCTGTTAACCACTCATTTGGGTCGGTCCCAATATTTTGTTGTGTTCTACTCATTAGATTTGGGGCCATTAAAGTGTTGCTAAAATAAAACTAAAATCAGGGGAACAATATTGTCCAAAAAACTACATGAAGGATGCAACATGAGATTATTTCAAATATTATTTAGAACATTTATTATAGCACCTTTTAGGATTTGATGTATGTGAAATAAAAAAAATAATTCAAATTATATTTATAAAACAAATAAAATATTATTTAAAATAATTTTACTATTCAAACATGCTCTCCAGAGTGATTTCCTAGCTTCTCAATCTCATGGAGTCCGTAAAGTTTGTGATCGCTACCCAGCTACGCTTACCTTGATTAGATAAGCGAGCAACAGCAATCCGTTGGGCAAAAAAAAAAAAAAAAGGCAATCCGTTGACCCAAAATGAGCGGTTCAGATACTCCAAGAAACTTCGCATCGCAAACGGGTTGCAACTTGCAAATGTCAACTTTTTTGTTTTAAACAAAAAAAGGGGAACAGAAATGACGCTATATATTATATATATATATATGACTCCAGGCACCCACAGTCGTAGACTCTTTCTACATAGAAGGAAGGGCATTCACTGCACAACACCGTCTTCTTTAGGAGTAAAAACTGAAAAGAGGAATGGGCTTCGGAGGAGGAAGTCGATTCTGCTTCTGTATTCTGCTTGCCTTTCTCGTTATTTGCTCTGCCAGAAAACACCATGTTTATTTCAGGTATTTTCGAGTATCATTATCCATTCACGCATTTACCTATTTCCAACTAAACGCCTGTACATATTCACAGAAACTATAAATGGGCTCTCTCTCCGTTTCTATCCCAGGCATGCATCCCGGAATATTCTTAACCCAAAAAAAAAAAAAAGGAAATCAACTTAAAACTTCACCTAAGATTTTTTCTACTTTGCACTCTGGGGACTTGGTGCTCTGAGCTTGTAATTGCAGATGCTGGGGTCTTTTTTTTTTTTTTTTTTAATTTGGGCCCCCTCGGTTCTTGTATATGTTTATCAGTATGTGCATTATTACGATGAGATGTTGTTGTGCTACTACGTGCTTAATTTGTTATAGAGCCTTCTTTAACCATGGCAGACGGTGGTACGGTCCTCAATGGCTCTAAAAACATATTATGAGAATCTTCATATTTAAAAAAAAAAAAAAAACAGTCAACGCATCTCGTTCTGTGCTGAAAATGCATATCTTATTTTTTTCTTTTTGGTTTAATAATTAATTGGATATTGCTTCTGAAGTCTGAGCCAGCCATATCAGTGTTTATTGACGATGATATATGTTTTTCAGAAGAGGAGACGATCGTTGCCGGGATGGAAGGAAGGTCTCTGAAAATCAAGCTTGATGATTACAGCGCACCCTCGGCTAACACCGGCCATGATCCTAGGCGCGGTCACCGCAAATGACTGCCCAGGAAACGTTGATAAAACCAAGTCCGGAAATTTGCTATCAGTACCTTTTTCTGCATACGACGTGAGTGGCTAAAAAGTATGATCCAATCCTGGGGGTCTAAAACTGTAACTTTAGATCAACTGATGCATTGTGCAATAAAGAGCTCCGTTTGATGTTTTGTTTATTTTGCGGTTATGGATATTCCTATGCTTAAGGAGGGCTTCGTCAGTTTGTTGTTTACATTTCATTGAAGGGCTTGTTGTGTATGCTGTTTCTTTCTTTCCATGTTTTTTTTTCTTAATGAAATTCATGTTCAAGACTTTGTTATTAAGTGGCATTTTCATTGAGGAGGAGGAGCAGGATTACAATTTATCCACTACTACAACATTTGCTTCTGTGCTCATATCAATTTGTGAATTGAAACTTTAGATCAACTGATGCATTTTCCTTTCTAATATCAAGTGGCCGAGAGGAGTTAGATTCTTTTGATTATTTATCATATCTATATGTGTGACACATGCTGAAACATTTTATTTTACTTTTCCTTCTGGGGTCCAACGCCCATCAAGCTTGGAGATTTAAGGATAAATTAAAGGAGTTAATATTTGTCTTATAAGATTATACTATAAATAGCTAGGTGTTATCATTGATAAATTAAAAAAACAAATAATTCTTGCTACGATTTTACTAAAGGATGTTTGCTTATTTACCATGTGAATATATACCGTCACAATTATTGCACCTTATGCATTTAGATACCTTCTCAAATTAATTACACTTTTTGGCAAAAAAAAAAAAAAACACTCAAGGCTACTTGTAATGAGTGCTCTTAATGAGTAATTAATGGATACTCATTAGCCAAACTCTTTATACTATTTGTTCAGTAGAACAATCAAACGTTTTTTTATTCAAGAGGATACTCAAAATCATACAAGAGGGGTAATAAAAGAGATTAGGTTAGAGAGTCAAACCAAAAATCTTGTGATTAGCTAAGCTGAATCTTGGATATGAAACAACCAGCATCTATCTTATAACTAGGGGCGAAGATTTTTGAGTAGTGGGCCGTTACTCCGCGAACCCGTGAGTGGCCGCCGAAATTAATAATGTGAGACATTACAGGAAACAGTTCGACTTTGCCAGTTATTACTTATCATTAATTGGCTTCTTTGGGGCTGCGAATTTTCCTAGTAGTGTTCCTTCATTCTTGTGGAGGGTGGACGATATTAAATTTGTTTGGATTTGGATTATGAGAAAGTTTTTCATTTTTTGGCTGAATGTTTGGGCTGTGAGATTAAAGAGATGCACTTGGACGGACACGTTATAATATGTATATATATATATATGATAAATTAAGTAAATTTTAAATGTGTTAACAGGTGTCATTTAAGAAACCGCAAAAATTCAATATCGAAACCATGTCTCATGCTTTATATACGAAAAGATATGACTAAAAGGGAAAAACAAAGGCAAAAGAAGTGAAGGTCACAGAACTTACAAACTTTTTTTTCTTTTTCTTTTTTGACTTTTGCAATGCGGCTATAGCACAAGAAACACTTTTGGATGTGAAGTTAATTTTGCCAACAGTTTGTGTCTGTAGAAAGCCACACGAAGTTTACAGTATATATGTGTTCGCCTAGATGAGTTCTTACCTGTCGATTTGTAAGTGATAAATATTGCACTGATAATATCAACACGCAGGATAGCTTCTTCTTTTTTTTTTGGCCGGAGAGATTTATGATAAACGTGAATGCTGAGCTGCGTTTGATTATTTTACTTCTCGCGACAGCACAATGGGGCAAGCAATATTGGCTACATGCATGGCTTGTTCACCAAATTTCATTGTCAATATGTGAATCTCTAATTGAGTTAAATCCCATCATAAAATAAAAATGTATAGAGGAATAGTTCTGATGGTACGTGCTACCGGCTTTGGCACGGGAATAATTGGAAGCCCAGCAGAATTACTCTTGTATATGGTGCTACCAACCGCGAACAAGAATATATGGAAGGCACGGGAATGTCAACGGAAACTATCTAAATGCTGGAGCAATTAACTATTAGTAACTGGTTTTCTTAAAAAATACATATATCCAACTTATCACGTGAATGCACACATTTAAAAAACTCTACTTTCTGAAAAAATGTTAACAAATGAATTATACCTTAACAAGTGGACACTCGTTAGACAGACCGAAAAAAGACTCAACGCTCAAACGCATTGACAGGAATTTACTATATTTGATCTTAGGACTTAGTGTTAGTGGTAGTCGCAAGGGAATGCATTTTGTCCTTGTAACAAATGACTTGATTATCAGTTTCCTCCAAAACTCGTTTAATTGCACATTTCCCCCCTTCTAGCTTTTTATGTTCCACTTACTTGGGCTTCAATCTATTTGTTAAGGTACTAAAATGAGCTGAATGCGTGATGATTCACTTGTAGGGGCCTTCAATGTCTTAATAAGGTACTAAGATGAAGACAACGAAATTGTAAAAACTAGTATATGCAGAATTCTTTACTGAATTGCTAGCTCGGACTGGTTGGCGTGGAAGTCACAAGTTTAATTCCATGTGCTTCTCAATCTCCTGGAGTCCGTAAAGTTTGTGATTGCTACCCAACTAAAGGAATTAAGGTAAACGGCAGCTTACCTTAATTAGTTAGGTAAGCAACAGCAATCCGTTGACCCAAGATGCGCGGCTCGGATACTCCCACAAAACTCTCACATCATATCTCAAACCATTTGCTCGAATGTCAACTGCAATCTTCCCCAACCCCAAAATGAAAATGGTTCTCTTTTTTTTTTGTGTTTTGTTTTTTTTTTTGTTTTGTTTTTGGGGGGGGGGGAGGGGGGGGGTGCCCATGACTTTGTTATACATATATATATACTCACTGCACAACGCCAGCGCTAAGACTTCTGCGTGTATACTCACTGCACAACACCAGGCCATCTTCTTGAGGAGTGAAAAAACCTAAGGATGGAAATGGGAAGAGGAAGTCGACTCTGCTTATGTCTTCTACTTGCCTTTCTCGTTGTTTCCTCCGCTAGAAACTCCGTGTTTTTATTAGGTACTTTCAAATGTCATCATTCTACGTTTTATTTTCTTATCTAAACATCTGCCGATATTCATAGAAATGCTATGCGGGCTTTCCACCGGTTTTCATCCCAGGCACGCATCCTGGAATGAATTCTTAGCCAGAAAAACAAATCAACATAAAAATTCACCCAAAATGTTTTTCATTCATTCATTTTTTTTGCACGCTGGGTGTTTAAGCTTGTAATTCCTGATACTGGGGTCATTGAAAAGAAAAAGTTTTTTTTTTCCCTTCCCCCTCGGTTCTTATATTTGTTTATCGGTATTAATGTTATTATGATGAGATTTTGCTGTTTTACGCTCAGCTTAATTTATAGTAATAGTAGTATCTGTTACGGTTTACGAGCCAATTAGCCAACTATGTCAGACAGTGGGAGTGATCGGACGATCCCCGATGGATGTGAACATATAATTAAGACGGGAATCTTTATATTGAACAAACCGTACTCAATGTCTGTTGTTCTGTGCTAAACATGCATGCATGCATCTCTCACTCTTTCTCTTTTATGGGGGTTTAATTATTAACTGGATATTGGTTCTGAAGTCTGAACCAGCCATCTCAGTACTGTTTGTTGATGATGACGATGTTAATTTTGCAGAAGAGGAGACGACTGTTGGCGGCATCGAAGGACGGTCTCTGAAAATCAAGCTCGATGACTACGCTGCAGCCACGGCTAACAAGGGCCATGATCCTAGGAGAAGTGCCAGCAGAGGAGGGTCCGGGAAGCCCAGATAACTAAGTGATCAACTATATATGTTTGTTTATTTGCAGTTATGGATGTCCTATGCTTAAGGAGGGCTTCGTCGGGGCAACACTCAACAGTTTCAAGCTTGCATGACACTTCTCTGTTCTGCCACAACAGTTTTTTTTTTTTTAGTTACTTGAAGGCTATGTTGTGCATGCTGTTTCTTTCTTTCCTTTATTGTTTGAATGAAATCCATGTTAAAGGCGTTGTTGTTTTGTATGCTGTTTTCTCTATTCCCCATTTTATTTAATGAAATTCATGTTAAAGGCTTTGTTTTTAATGTCATTTTCATCGAGGAGGAGCAGGTTGTCAATTTATCAAAACTATAACGTCTACGTCCTTGCTCGTATCAAATCGTACATTGAAAATGATGCCTACACATTTTCATTTCTAATTCGCTTTGCTTTTCCTTTGGACGTGCAATAGTCAATCAGAGTTTGCGGATAAGATTGTAGGAACAAAGAATAGCATGATCAAGTGTTCTTTGTCCCTTTTTGCTTCGGCATAAGAAGTGATTTCATCTTTGATTGATTAAGGCCCTGTTTTGAAGTGACGATAACTTATAAAAAAGTACTTTCGACATAATTACTTGTAATAAAAGTGCTTTTAAATTATTAAAAATTTGACTTACTAAATTATGAAATTTTAATTATCAAACACTTTAAAAATACGTTAATGTGTAAAAAGGCCTTTTTTTTTTCCCTATCTAATTCCAAATGTTGGAAGAAGGATAAACATGTTTCCCGTAAACAGATCATTTTGGGCCTAGAATTTCTGCGTAGTGGGCTGTTAATACATGAACAAATTTGTCCGAACCCCAGGAAGAAAGCAATCTATATACTCCTGCCACCCAACGCGAACAAACAATCTTTCTACGCACCATCATGCCATCTGTCGACCAGGTAATAGCCACCACCATCATGCCATCTGTCGACCCATCCAAGCCGCCACCTGTCTACTCCTCCCCACGCAGCAGCCAATGACAATAATAATAATAATAATAACTTCTCGTATTACTGTACTTGATCCATTTTCCGTCAAAACCACAGAAACATTTTACACACTCTCTATTTCTCCCCAAAAAACTGGGGATACCAAAAATCAGAGAGAATCTTCCAATTCCCTTCTTAAATCCTCAATCACCAATTCGTTCATATCAATCTTCCCTTAAATCCATTATCCAGCATAAAAAGTACCAGTCTACCACTACTACTACATAGAGAAACAAATAAAATATTAAAAACAACAGTTTCCACCTCAAACCGCCATGCCTTGGTTCAGAAATCGCATCCACCTCTCCTCCTCTACGACCTTCGGAACACACTCGTCGGCCAAACCCATCACTACTGCTACGTCACTTTCCTATGCTTTTACCCGCCAGTTGCTACAGTTCAGCACCGCCGCCACCGAAGAGAAGGCGGCGGAGGCGGAGGTGAGTGATAAAGGCAGTGGAGCTGGTACTATTGCCGCGAGGTATGCTGGGCTTGCGCCCACGAAGGGGGATGAGAAGGCGAGGGTGGTGGTTTTGGGCTCGGGATGGGCCGGATGCAGACTCATTAAAGATATCGATACCAGCATTTACGACGTCGTTTGCGTCTCCCCCAGGAATCACATGGTCTTCACTCCATTGCTGGCCTCCACGTGTGTCGGCACTCTGGAATTCCGGTCTGTTGCCGAACCCATTGGAAGGATCCAACCTGCCATTTCTCGGGAACCCGGTTCGTACTATTTCCTTGCTAACTCCACCGGCGTTGATTTCCAAAACCATCTGGTATATATTCCCTCATTTTTGGTCTGATGATCATCGCTAATACTTATAAATTTCGTGTTAAGAAAGCAATATTTTTCTTTTTAGCATAGTTTCCTTAGCTGTTTAGTGGTCATTACTCTTTTTTTTTTTTTTCTTTTTCTCTTTCTTTTTCTGGGGTAGGTGAATTGCCAAACAGTAACTGATGGAGCTGGTACTTTGGAGCCATGGAACTTCACCATTGCATATGACAAGCTGGTGATTGCAGCTGGAGCAGAAGCGTCAACTTTCGGCATCAGGGGTGTTAAAGAACATGCCATTTTTCTACGCGAGGTTCATCATGCTCAGGAAATCCGGAGGAAATTGCTTCTTAATCTCATGCTCTCTGATGTGCCAGGTATCCGTTATGCTGTCTTATATCCCAAATTCTGCTCACATTTGAATGAACTAGCATTATTCTGGACTCTTTTTGCTGATACGGTACCGGTGAGACAGGAGTTAGTGATGAAGAGAAACGTAGGCTCCTACATTGTGTAGTTGTTGGTGGTGGTCCAACAGGCGTTGAGTTCAGCGGTGAACTTAGTGATTTTATCACGAGGGATGTCCGCCAGAGATACGCTCATGTCAAGGATTATATACGCGTCACTTTGATTGAGGTAAAGCTAATAAAAAAAATACTGTATCGCTCCTTCGCTTTTTTTTTTTTTTTTTCTTCTTCTTCTTCTTGTTTTTTGTTGTGCGTTGACATTTTCCTATTGCAATTATTACTTATTTGTTTAATACTCGTTTTGCACAAAGTGTTAATTGATCATAACAAGTTACTGCTTCTTCATTTCCAGGCAAATGAGATTTTGTCTTCCTTTGATGATCGCCTGCGGATATACGCAACCAAGCAGTTGATTAAGGTGAGACCCTGGTAAGAGTTTGTATGTCCATTTGCACATATATATGTGCAGAGATGTTAATTTAACGATTGTCATTTCTATGTTTTTCAATCATATGAAAGTATGGCCCTAGATGTTGTGACTAGGGATTTAGGTAGTTTATTTTGTTTACCTTGGCTACCAATTGGTATTTTTAATTTACTTCTATTAAGCATGTCAGACCTCATAGTGTTCTTTGTGATTTTTGTTATTAATTTAGTAGCTTCTCAGTCAGGAGTTCGTCTAGTTCGTGGAATTGTGAAGGATGTTCAACCTGAGAAGATAGTTCTTAGTGATGGGACTGATGTACCTTATGGTCTGCTGGTGTGGTCTACTGGCGTTGGCCCTTCACCTTTTGTCAAATCCCTGGATGTTCCCAAATCACCTGGGGGAAGGTCAGCATGGATTCGATACCTTCTGCTTTTATGCATGCAGATTTCTTGAAAGCTTAAGCTTCTGATAATGTTATTGGTCTCCAAATGGATAAAAATTTATTCCTTCTCCTAGATACTTATATTAGCTCCCCGCCCTCCACCCAAAAAAAAAAAAGAAAGAAAAAAGATTTGGATTCTTCCATATGATAGAATTACAAGTTTATCCATTCAGGTTTCTATCAACTTGAATTGACTAAGGTTTGATATTGGAACATCACATGGTAATTTTACACTGCCTCCAAGAGTTTTACATGATTGTTATGTAGTCAAATTGTTGATCACTAGATGTTACCACAGGGCTGTGTTTCTTTTCCATTTCCGATTTCTCTTTATTTTCTGCGCTTGAAAGACTTATTACAACAGTGCGCGCATCTTCAGGATAGGGGTAGATGAGTGGCTTCGTGTCCCTGCTGTGCAGGATGTTTTTGCTATTGGTGACTGCTGTGGGTTTCTTGAATCTACAGGCAAGCCTGTGCTTCCAGCTCTGGCTCAGGTGAGTTAAGGAAAATACTTAATGCAGATAATTTTGTGTGAAAAGCGTTATAATTGTTACATAGTTGGAGAATGTTTGTGGTAACTCTTTCTTTTCTATCCAGTAAATTGATAAGTTATATATGGTTAAGTGGGTATAGGTTTGAAATTTCATTTTGGATTTCATTTCTTCCCTTTCATTTTGATAAGTTATTATGGAACTCCTAAGCTAGACTTCGTCATGCTTGGGATATAATCCGTTCTGGTTTTGCATTTCCCCATAGAAAGGTGTACTGGATCTGTCAACTTTTCCAAACCCAAGATCCATATCCCAGACTACCTTCCTTGTGCTTCAATAATTCCAATATTCTGCTTTTCAAGCTTAGTTTCTGCTCTTTTCTCGACAGATTGTTGAATGAAAAACAAAAGGCTAACAGAATGTGAGTAAAGAATTTTGAAAGAGAACTTGCGAATTAGCAAAGGTTTGGTTCAATGAGGAGATTGCTGTTTTTTGTTGTTATTGTTATATATATATATGCAGGTTACATCTTTTTCCAGTTGTTCAGTTTTTGGACAATGTAACAAATCCTTAACTGTTGATTGCATAATGTTTGTTCCAACAGTGGCAATAAGTTTTATGAGGTAGGGTGCCCTCTTCTGGGGTCCTTGCTAAGGTTGATCAATACTGCCAATTCTTGAGTATCATGACATGAATTTTTAGCAAGTACAACAGATTTGCATGTGGCAAATCTCTAGTTCTTGAGTTGCACTGTGTGGTTGAAGATTTGTGGCTGCATATTGGTGGACCGGCTGGCACTACATCAATTTGACGTACTTTTACTATCTCAAGTAATTTGTTTCTGCAATGTATACATTGGCCAGGTTGCTGAGCGGCAGGGAAAATATCTAGCACAAGAACTGAACAGGATTGGTAAAGCTGGTGGTGGACGTGCCAATGCTGCAATGGATATCGATCTTGGGTCTCCATTTGTCTATAGGCATTTGGGGAGCATGGCGACCATTGGTAGATACAAGGCCCTTGTGGACCTTAGGCAGAGCAAGGTTAGTTAATGACCCAATGTATCTGTATGTGTATTTCTTTGTTGTGGCTGTTAAACTGCTTCTGGTGGGTGGCTCAGTTTCTTGAGGCCTTGTACAGGAGGCAAGAGGATTATCTGTGGCTGGATTTGGAAGCTGGTTTGTCTGGCGGTCTGCTTATCTTACCCGTGTCATAAGCTGGAGGAACAGATTCTACGTAGCAATCAACTGGTTAACGACTCTCGTATTTGGCCGTGATATAAGTCGTATATGAAGGTAACCAGAAGATTGCGCTCTCTCGCATTAGATACATCCTCGTGTATGTAGCAGCATAATATATCATGGAATTGATACTTCTGAATTAACTACTAACTAGTAATGTGATTTTGCAAGTATTTAAGAATACAAAATTCAAGGCAAAAATCGGAACAAAAATACTACGACACTGTATCAGAAAATGAGACGTCGAGGAGCACTTTTAGATATTGTCAAGCTTTAGGTTTGTATACAATATTTCATTCAGCTATAGCGGAATCAAGCTATGCACTTGAAAGGAGATCATGTTTTTGGCTGCAGGAACAGGTAATCGCTGGACAAATAAATGGTTTTGCAGAAATGATTTCGCAACAGCAGAAGGAATAAAACCCCTTGTATTTTGCAAAAAAAAAAAAAAAAAAGGAAAAAAAACAAACAAATTCACTTGTAATTGGTTGCTTGATTAAGCAAGCCACCTTTTGTGGTTGGTATAGTTGCTTCCCTTGTTGTTTGTTTGTTCAATTGGATTTAAGCAATTCAAAAGCACCTTGTGCTTCCGCCCTGCTCACACAGCTGCTGGACTAAACGATTCTTAACCTATTGTTCCCAAAAGACGAATATTCTAGGGATAATTGGAGAAATCTCCCAAGAGGTTACTAATCCTTTGCAAATTCAGTCCAAACGATTAAAATATTGTTTTAGGGAGTGAAATTATAATTGTTTTACCAAATTTGCCCTTTGTACTACATGTCCAATGAATGACAAAATAATACAAATCAATTAACAATTAATAAACTTTAAGAAGTATAGTTTATAGGCAAATACGCATTACCTATTTAAAGTACCGGATCTTTATCGATATTTTATTTTCAAACATTTAATTTAATACAAATATTTATGCTCAAATATATATTTGTATTTACTTTCAAATATTTAATTTTTGTTAAATACAAAAACTACTAATCTCTCTTCCGTAAAAATATTAATATAACACTTTTTCAATTTTAGTTACAAACATTTATGTATTTAATATAAATTAATAATGGATGAAAGTCATAAAGAATTAACACTTTATGGGTTAATTCTTTTTTTTTAAATATTTAATTTATATTAAATAAATAACTTGCCGATTTCCTTTTTGCAAGAATATTACTGTAATACTTTTTGAATTTTACTTACAAACATTGATATATTTATCATAAATTAAATGTTTGAAAGTAAAATATCCGTAAAAAGCCGTTACTTTAAATGAGTAATGCGTGTTTGCCTATAAAGAGCCAGTAACTATTTAAAGTACCGGTTCTTTAAGGGTATTTTACTTTCAAACATTTAATTTAATACAAATATTTACGCTCAAATACAGATTTATATTTACTTTCAATATTTAATTTTTGTTAAATACAAACCTACCAATCTCTCTTCCGTAAAAATATTAATATAACACTTTTTCGATTTTAGTTACAAACATTTATGTATTTAACATAAATTAAATGATTCAGAATAAAATGCACATAAAGAGCGAATACTTTACTCGTGTAATGGATGAAAGTTATAAAAAATTAATATTTTATGGGTCATTTATTTTTTTTAAAAAAATATTTAATTTATATTAAATAAATAACCTATCGATTTCCTTTTTGCAAGAATATTACTATAACAATTTTTGAATTTTACTTACAAATATTGATATATTTATCATAAATTAAATATTTGAAAGTAAAATACCCGTAAAAAACTGGTACTTTAAATGAGTAATGCGTGTTTGCCCATAAATTATACTCCTTAAAGTTTATTAATTGTTAATTGATTTATAGTACTTTGTCATTCATTGGATATGTAGCACAAAGGGCAAATCTGGTACAAAATTCTAATTTCACTCCCTAAAATAATATTTTAATCGTTTGGACTAAATTTGCAAAGGATTAGTAATCTCAGGGGAGGTCAGTGTAATTTTTCAAACCACATAGGCGGTAAGTGCAAATGTCAGAAACTTCAGGGGAGGTTTCTGCAATTATCCCAATATTCTATATGATTCAATTACGCTGTAAAACAGAATTGCACTTTGGAGTTTGGAGCTTATTTATTAGAAGCAACAGACGCGCCACACATGAGACATTTGCACGTTGCCTGCCATCTTTTAACAATTTCATGGAAGCAATCGTTTTGGGAACCACGCTGGAAAGAAACAGCATATTCTTCCCAAAAGATAGTTGTCAAGCGGATGATGTTATTGGTCTAAAAATATATTCCTTGTCTCACTTTGACAGTTCTATTTTTTTTTTCCGTCTGTCTTAAATTTTAGTCCACTTTCCAATTAAAAAATGTAGTTGTATTTTAATTGTTCTAAAATACCCTTATTCAATGTAAGTTATTGTTACTATAAACCTACCTCATTTAATGCATTTAGATTTTCCAAGCTTATTTATATCAGGAGGGAAACAAACTATGTTATCATTGGCTACAAACCATGAGTTAACTAAATTGATAGTGAGGGTATTTTAGAAAAATAGTTAGCTAAATTGATTGTTCCGACAAAGTTAACTACTTTCTTTTAAACTGTATGAAAAAAAATTAAAATTATCAAAGTGAGACGGAGGGAGTATAAGTTTAAATTAATAAGAGAAGAAGGAATGTCATAAGAGTACTTTACAAAAGGTTTTAGGAGTAGGGTAGGGAACCGTCAGCCAATGAGAGGCTGTGTTGGAGTCAGTGCAAAGACGCGGAAGGGATGTGCTTATTCACCCGAAAAAAAAAATAAAAATTGACGGTGTCAAAACAGAAAACCATCCCAATTGAAGGTGTCAAAACACATGGTGGTACTGAGCAGCAGACAATTTGGTTTGTTTTGATAGGGTATTATTTGAAATATTATTTGAAATAATTATTGTAGTATTTTTTATGATGTGATGTATGTGAAATAAAAAGATGATTGGGAATATAAAAAGGTGTATTGAAAATTGTAATGGTGATGTCACCAAATAAATTTAAACAAATAATTTCATGTTCAAACAAACAAAATGTAACGTAACCAGTAGGGAACTGCACGGTCAACTTTCTCTTGGAACGTGAGAAGAGAGGGGTTATGAAATGAAATACTAGTATTTGCTATGTTGGATCAATTGGGTAGTAGACCTGATTATGGAATTTATAATCCATATTCCATGAATTACTTTGTACAAGAAATTATTTTCTTTTCTTAGGGTGCTGGGTTCCTTGAATTTTTTTTTTTTTTGAGGAAAGGGTTCCTTGAATTTCATACCAAGTTACTAATACCCTCTATTAATTGATAATTCAACTGGGGACCAAGGGCAGTAGACAAAGCAGCACTACTTAATACTTATACGCGTGTCAAAGTCGTCTCACTAGTAAACCTTTGACTCTTTCTTCTTCTTCCCATCCCACCCAGTATTGCAATCAAACTGAGGAAATTACAGAACTTCACAATCACCGCTTCACCCTCACTCAAACGGTCAACAATTTTTACTACTAGTATTGCTCCAAAACACACATAATCAGTCATGCCTGACTTCCTACTTTGACCCTCTTCGTCTAACGCACCCTGGAAATGGAAATGGCCTCATCATCCTCCTCACACGCCGCCGTGGATGCAATCCACCGAGCATTGTCCGATGTCTCCGTCTCCGACGACCGCCAGTACGCTTGGGAAAACGCTAGACGCTTCTCTGGATACGCCAAGAGGATGCACTTCCTAGTCAACCAGCTTCTCCGGTCGACGGTGCCGGAGAACCTCCCGCCTTCCGTTCTGACTGCTCTCAAAGGTATCACCGTTGATTTGACTCAAGTCGCTGAGACTTTAGCTGTGTACAAGCACAAGAGCAAGATCTTTGTGCTCATTAACTGTCTGGAGCTCTGCGCCTCTCTTCAGGAGCGCACGTTAGCCATTGCCGCGTGGTTAGCGCTCCTCGGCTCCGCCGTGCAAGACGACGGCATTCCCGATCTTCAAAACAAAATCGCTGATCTTTCTAGAGATATGAAACAAGCTCACTTCAGAGTAAATTCTCTATTTAATCTCCACCTTATTATTGTATATATTATGACATCACATAGTCCAGCTCTCTCTCTCTGTTTTTTTTTTGCCTGCCCGTGTTTTTATAGTATGTGCTTTTGGCCACTTTCCGGTTCACTCTTCTTAAGTTTCTGAAGAAAAAAAATCGTTTTAAGTTTCTTTTGTGCATGTGTGTGTTTTACGTGTGCTCTGGACCGGTCTTTTCCATTTTTCTGTCAATTGTTCTAAGTCGTCGTTAGTATTATTGCTATCGTTTTAGTTATTATAATGTTGTTTGGCTGTTAATCCATGTTTTTTATTGGGGTGTGCGTCTGCGTGTCTGTTCGGATATGTGTTTTCCCATTTTTCGTTTTGTTATAGTAGTATGCGCGCCTTTTATTTTTTATCTGTGCTTATGGCCTGTCTCTTTCCGCGCTTGCAGTAGCATTTTAGAGTTTTGATATTATGTGCGTCCATCTCTGTGTCAACGAGGGGTGTTTTAATGTGCGCTAGCTGTTGGCCTGTGATATGTAGGTGACAGAGAATGAAGAAAGAGTTTATTGCGCTTTGAAAAAGGAAGGGCAAGGAAGGCAATGCAGCAAAGCAGTGCAGAGTGCAATGGTAATGGATTTAGCTAGAGCTTTGGGGATAGACTCTAATAACCACTTGGCATTAGCTGATCAGGTTAAGCTTCTTAGGAATGATATAGGCAACTCATCTTCTATATCAGATAGGCGTATCTTGACATCATTAGCGAAGATTGTCGAAAATTGGGCAATTCAGCCGGATATTCTAACCCAGAAGTTCGATTTCGATTCTGAAGAGGAAGGAGCTCAATTATTGCCTTTTAAGAACTTTCTTTGTCCCTTAACCAAGGAGATAATGAAGAATCCTGTTGTGTTGGAATCGGCTCAGACATATGAGAAAACTGCTATTAATTATTGGTTTGAGAGATGTTTGGAAGACGGTCGTGAGCCGACTTGTCCTGTTACTGGGGTGGTGCTAAAGTCATTGGAGCTCAAGCCTAACATTGGATTAGCTGGTGCTATTGATGAGTGGGTCAACCGGAATATTGAGGTTCAGATTAAGAGAGCTGTTGAGTATCTCAGTGAGGATTCTTCATCGATGGACTCAATTGACAGGTCGCTGGATAGCATATATAAGATTTCTGAAGAGCATCCTATGAGCAGATACAGGGTCAGAAATGAAGGCATTGTTGTTCTTATTCTCAAGCTGCTTAGGAATTCTTCGAAGGTTATTGGATCACTTTTAAGAAGTAAAGCTCTTATGGTATTGTTTAGCATGGCCAAGGATGAAGAAAGCAGGGTGAGTGTGTTCAACCTCTTATAACAACTAAAAAGTTAACATGGCAACCTTCACTTTTCTTGTGCTGTGAATATAAAACGTCCAGATAACTGCTGGCATTGGCGATGTAGTCTAATCTCTTTGGTGCTTTTTGCTCTTGTTTTATAGATGTAGCCCAACTGAACACGCTGTCTTTAGGCTTCCTGAGAAACTAAAGTTGCGTTTCTCTGGCAGCATTCAGCAGTAGTTTTAAGTTCTTAAGTGTCTGAATTCGTGATCTATCAGAAGGAAGTAAAAGGCTGTCTGGGTAGTTGCTAGCCTATGAACTACTGGATTCAATCTTTGTCACAACTAAAAAGTTATGGCCCTGTCAATATAATGGTAAGAAAAAGGTAGATTCCCAGCTATTGTGCACTTGATGTGAGCACTAGGTAGATTCCCAGCTATTGTACACTTGATGTGAGCACTCATTTTGTGAAGTAGTCTTCTTTGTCAACCTTTGGCAAGTCCTTGATCTTATGAAGGAAGAAAGTGTGAGGGAGAGGCTTTCGTCTCCTTAATGAAGAGAACAGGTTCACATTGATCTTGCCACTTTTTTTTTTTTTTGATCTTGTCAATTTATTCCTTTTTACTCTAAGGATTGGGTATTAGGGTGTCAAAGAATATGTTGCACAGTCTCTCAATTGGTCTTTAATAGTCGTTTAGCTGACCAATGTTCAATGAAGTTCATTGATGCATGTTATGGAACCCATGTGAAAATTCTTTATTCCTTTTGTTTAGCTGTGAAAGTATAGTAAAATATAGCTTCTAAAATTAGTAATAAATGAAATTTTGTGCACTATCTTGACATTACGACCCTTTGTGTTTTCCTCTTCACACCATTTTCCAGGTGATAATGCTTGAAGAGGGGATTACTAGGTCGGCTATACATGGTCTGATTGGGAGCTCAGAGAAAGAGAGAGAATTTGCAGTGAGGTTATTACTTGACTTCTCAAGTGATGAAGATTTCTGCATCAAAATTGCTTCAGAAAAGGGGGCGTTAGTTCTTCTTTCATGTATGGCAGATAATCTGGAAAATCCTTCTTTATCTCATTTAGCTGAGGAGGTCCTGAAGCGCATAGAGAAGGTGGAGCAGAATGTTGAGCATTTAGCAGTGGCTGGAAGATTTGAACCTTTAATGAAACGGTTATGCGAAGGTACGTATTCTATTGTAGTGCTGAAACATTAGGGATAAATTGACAAGGATACTCAGTTAAGAACTATGGCTGCTTGATTATATAATTCACATGTTTGCAGCTAAGAGAAGTTTCATCTTAAAAGTTTAGTTCTCAGGCTTTTATAGTTACTAAAATTTCTTTGGGGTGTCCAGATTCCCAGAAACTCGGACATTGAAAAATTGTTTATTGTAGATGTTTCAGCACATCCAACATTACAAGCAGTCCTGCCCTGAAACTCTTTCATTTTCCCTTCTGGTGATCTAGAACAAATAATTTAAATATAATCAAGGATCCAAAGTATATTGTCAGTGTGAACGCTTACTAGTTATATTCTCACCATTTATTACTGATTTGCGACATGCATTATACATTTTTCTGTAACTGTATTCTTATACCTAATTTGAGAAAATGGAAAAAAAAAATGCGTCAGAGGTCTGATGATTCATTGGCATGTACACCCAGAGGTCAGAAGATTTATTCACATAATTACCTGTTTACTTAATAAAACAGAATTTTGCTTTGAAATCATACAAATAAAACTAAGAACAGGGCTCCAACAAAATAATTGAATAGATGAAGGGCATGATTAGAGGTTTCTTTCTAATATTTCTGTTTAAGTTTCTTATGCTTTAATGTTGAGCTGGAGATTTGTACATAGAAACACAGGAAACGGCAAAAATGATTATGTTCAACTACTTGACACCAATTATCATATTCGAAACGTATACTCTATATTCCTATGAACACTTCCATAGGAAAGGAAGGAAAAACTTTTTTACATTGACTCTCAATGTTCCATTGAACAGGTCCTGATGATGTCAAAATAGAGATGGCATCTGTAGTGGGGAGAATGACCTTGACAAATAGCAGTAAGGAACAAATTGCTTGTCAGGGTGCTAGAAGTTTAGTTGAACTGCTATCAAACCTGGATGGAAGAGCAGCAAGTCTGCAAGCTTTGTATAACCTTTCATGCTTTGCTGAAAATGCTACAATCCTTACTGATTCTGCGGTGCTTCCAGCTCTAACAGAAATTCTTTTTGAGAATCAAGTTGTATCCTTAGAATTGAAGGCATTAGGAGCATCGATTATTGCAAATATTGTGATGAGCCCTGGACATTGGGAATTAGCTTCTGCTGACAAGGCAGGGCATCCACTGCAGTCAGAATCAATTATTTCTAGTTTTCTGGGGCTTCTTTTACTTGCATCACCTCCATGCCAACTATCTGTTCTCCAAATTCTATATCGTATTGCATCCTCGCCCCAAGCATCAGGTACCTTTTGTCATATCAATATAACCTTTACACTCTTTTGCAGAAAAAATAAGTTACCATTCCCTTTGGAGTTGGATTAGAGGAAAGAGAAATTAATGCTTTACATGAAATCAAAAAGAAAGAATTAAAATGTAATCCCTAGTACCTGGAATACAGCAGTATTATGGGGTTTGAAAACAATCTGATCCAAACTTTCCGAGATGCTTGGAAGCAGTTGGATATTAGTACACCCTTCCTGTATTAGCATAAGAAAAATAGCCTTAAATGATGTTTTCATGAACTAACACTACTAGTTTTCTAGAACTTGCTTAATGGTGAAACAGAACTCATCCTCAGAGCATCCTGGGCTAATGACACTCCTGTGTCACTAATGACAATTAGGTGTTACTGTCTTTTCTGCAGAATCTGTCACTACTCGCATAAGATCTGGAGATGGTATCAAAACAATTATCACATTTCTTGAGCACCCAGAAATTGAACACCGGAATTATGCTTTGAGGCTTACAAGGGTCCTCTCTGAGAGGTTTGGTGAAGAGCTTGCCAGTGCACTTAGAACTTCCAACAAGTTTGTCATGCTCAAAGACAAGGTACTTGACAGTCAATCCAGAGATGGTGAGCGATCTGATGCTGCCTGCATTCTTGCCAATCTTAGCCTCTCAAAAAATGAAGTGAAAACTATGTTAGGAACTGGTTTCATTAAGTGGACCGTTTCCACTTTAAAGGGCCAGCATTGCAGTACAAATGGAAGAAGTTCGAGGTCCAATTCTACCATGGCAGAAGGACTCCTTGGCATATTACTGCACTTCTGTAGGAGCTCTGATCCACAATGTCTTGGTGTTGTCAAAGAGCATCAAGTTATGACCATTTTCCGTGACCAACTGGTTTTCGCATCAACAGTGAGGATGAAACAACTAGCTGCCCTGGGTTTGAAATACTTGTCAGAATCTGGAATGTCCCTCGCTGCTGCTGGTGACTTTGACCCGAGTCCTCCCCAAGGATTCTGCTCTTCCTTCTTCATATGTACTAGGGCCCTTCCAGCACATTCTTTGTGTCCTATTCATGCCGCCCCATGTGAAGAAGGTAGCCAACTTTGTCTACTCAAGAGCAATTGCATCAAGCCTTTGGTTGATGCACTCTCAGACAGAGATGCGACCGTCCAAGTTGCTGCATTAGAAGCACTTTCAACCTTGTTGCAGGAGAACTCCGCTGGTTTAAAGCGTGCTATGGGGGAGCTTGAAAGCCTTGGCGTGGCTAATGCAGTCGTGGTTCTCTTCACAGAATCGCGGCCAGGGGAGCTTCAGGATAAGGCCATTGGTATGGTGGATAAGATGTTGAGAGCGGATAGCTTCGCCCATCGCCAATCTCTCAATCAGTCTCTTGTTAGGGCCCTGGTGGAGGCCTTTAAATATGGAAGTGTTATGACAAAAAGCCATGCTCAGGATGCCCTCACCAACTTAAAACAAATATCAGGGGTTAGCGGACAGCCATCTAGTCAAAGCCGAGGACAAAGATAGCTGTTAGGAGTAACTTGGAGTCAGATGCTAATTGCAAATTTCCACCATTATCTTACGTTCCTTAAACACCCCCACACCCCCCCCCCCCCTTCTTTTTCTGTAAAAAAAAAGGAAAAGAACAAATCATCTTACATATTCTTTAAACAGTTGTATAGTGATAGAATCAATTTATAGCAAAATAGAGACTCTAAATTTTGTATAATTGTTAGGAAATATTATGTATGCTGTTGGGGATAAACTAAGGTAATTGCACAGTTAATGGATTATAGCATGTCTTAGTCTAGCATTTGAAGGTATGCTGGTTGAGATTATTCTCCCTCAAGAGTCAAGGTTGGTGCACAATGCCAGCAGCAAATAGTCGTTGCCTTTGTGCACGATGTAAGCAAGCCACCATGTCGATTTCGAATCCAGCCTCTCTCGCTGTCGAGATGATGATGTCAGAGATAAAAGCAAGAAGAGGATGAAGGAGTTGGGCGCAGAGTTTCTGCAGAAGACGAGAGTTGATGAGTTGCTAATCATGTCTTTTGGGGTGAGAGCCTTCAAATATTTTTCTTCTTTTATCTTTCTCGGTCGACCTATTCGGCAGGGAAAGGAAGAAGAGCATGATTCATTAGTAGTAGGCCTGTCAATCAGGCCTAATGAGCCGGGCTTTCATAAGCTCAAGCTCAGTTCACTTAATTTGGAACAATTTCGGGTTTCGGGCTATGAGATTCGGGTTCATAAATGTGAAACTCATACTCAACTCACGTAATATTCGGGTTGTGAGCCTTAATCGGGCTTAGCCCAAGTTCACTTATTACTCCTTAATTTTCTTAATATAATTACTATAATTATTAAGTTGTAAAACTAATTTAACATTTACAAGATTATAATATTAAAACTAAATATGAACAAATAATAGTTCTTAAAAAGTATATAAACCAAAATTTTTTCAACAATATTTATATTTAATTTGTTCAAAATGCATGAAAAATAATAATAAAACATGCGATCATAAAACAATACATCTTTAAAAGTTGAAACTTTTTTTTTATAATCTTGTGATTTGAATCCAAACATGTTTGATGATTTGTGTTTGTAAATCAAAAAGAAATCAACCGATATTATGCCAACACAAAAATTTATTCAACCAATAAGAAAAGTTAGAGATTCAGTTATGCATCACTAATATTGGCTCTCAAGAAAACTCGTGGAAGAATCTTTAGATGTATTTTTATATTTTGTAATATATATATAGTATTTAATAATAATATATTTGGATATATAATTATACATAATATCAAAATATAAATATTATATATATATATACAGATAATTAAAGGGTCGGGCCTATATCGGGTTTGAGCCTAATTGGGCCCAAGCTCGGCTCATATTTAATTCGAGCTTAATTTTTAGGCTCAAGCTCAGATCGGCTCACTAAAATGTCGGGTTTATCGGGCTTTTTGTCGGGCCAAACGAGCCGAGCTCGGGCTGGCCCAGCCCCATTGACAGTCCTAATTAGTAGTTTGGGAGTGTGTGTTGGACCATCTGAAACATGATATATATATAATATGTAATTGTTAAATATGATATTTCATACTACAAAACTCTCTGATTTGTAAAGTTCAGTGGATCTAGACATGAAAACCGGTCAACTGCATGATTCACCACTCGATTTGGTTGAGAAGCATTGCTGCAAAGAGCGGGTGCCCTTGGGAAACTATATATATAAAACTGCGTTCTTTTGCTTCCATGTTTTTGCCGTATGCAAAGTGAAAACAACAAAATGGGGAAGCTTAAAAAAGAAATAATAATAAGAAGAAGAAGAAGAGGCGTTGTTGCGTACGCGAGTTATAAGAGGAAAATCCCTTGCAATTAGTGCACCTTTCACATAAATTCACTTAACAACCAATTAAAAGTCAGATGCAATGAAACACAAAAAAGAAAGAAAAGAAAAAGGGGTCTGGACTTGTCTGGTGAGTACTCAGGAGCACTTGTTAGGTGAAGTCCAAGTATTAAACAATAATGTATGTGTGTTTGTACAAACGCTTGATAATTTTTGTAAAATTTAAACTGATTCAAGGAGTTATTAAGCTAAGCATACTCGAATACTGGAACAAATTTCTTTTCCATCATGAAGTACAAAATTCAAGGTCACAAAGTATATGCATTTACCATGTCGTTCGTCAACAATTAAATTGTTCTAAGAATTTATTTAGGTGTTAAGCTTTTTAATGATCTTTTTTTTATGTAGCATTACTCATTATCTATTTCGAAACTATAAAGTTGAAAAATTTTGTCCGAAATTTATTATATTTGTGGGTTTTAAACAAATTTATTATATTACTTGGTGAATAATCAAGTAAAATCTAGACTCAAAGTTCATCGAGTTTTTTAATCAAATCATGTACTATTATAAGAAATCGGGTTAACTGAGCAGTAAAACTCAACTTAATATTAGGGTAGAGGCTAGATCCATACAATGTACTTTCTCAATGCTAATTGTACAAGTAACCAATGTATTGAAGGTGCATATTTAGAATGGAAAAAAAAAAAGAAATTAGCTATTCCCATTAAGGAATCCTCAAATTATGATATTAACAAGTGCCAATTGACACGCGGTAAAAAATCTATTTACAACAATATAAAGAACGAATGTTTTTTTTTTTAGCCTCAACGATAATATTCTTATAATTTAATACAACCTATTCTATAGGATTCTATAGGAAGGAAGAGTTTGAAGAAACTATATAAGGGACTAACAGGTATACAGACTTGATTAGATTCAAAAGGATACTCTATCACTTCCTTTAAATTTTTGTCACTAGGTGAGCTAGAACGCCCAACCTACGAATGTTTAATGCCAAATGCGCACTAAACATCTTGCTAAAGGCGTCTTTTCAGAGCTAAGAGACTCCCATCCAATGAGTGCCCGCGATGTTATGAGATTGTGGAAACTGTCCATCACTTGTTCTAGACATGCCCATGTTCACTACGCGTTTGGCAGTCAGAGCTGCGAGAGAGATGGCGTTCTCATAATCCCATCCTTGCCTTGACCCAAAATCTCCAAAATAGCAGCCGATCCATCTTATCTCTTTTTGTCATGTGGAGTATATGGAGAGTTAGGAACATGGAAGCGTCACCGGACCTCAACTAGCAACATGGAACCTAAAAGCACACCGGAGGCACGCGCGAGGGACTGCCTAAAAATGCTGGAAATAATTCCCCACCGAAGGCTGATGATGTGCACAAAGAGGAATAACAGGGTTGCTATCATACCTCACCATTGAAAACTACTGAAGGCTGTTTATATCATTGCGCCTCTCCTTCCCGATATATTTTTACATGTACCAACGGAGGAACCTAATGTTTTTGTAAAGGAGGAGGCGTAAAGGTCTCATGTGTTGAATATCTTTTGCTCAGAAACTTGTCAAATGCATTTCTCTCTGTCACTCTCCATTTTTATCTTCACTTTTAACGGGGTGATATTTATTGGCAGATTCTTTTCACAAACAAATATGAAGCAAGTGAAAAAGAAAAGAAAAAACCACCAGTCTTTGGGTTGGTGTCTACCACCAATGCATTAAGGCTTGGTGAACCCTTGCCTCCCACCAATTTGTCACAATTAAATGTGGTTTTGCTTAAAAAATCCAAGCGCGTGCGTAGTGCACCCGTCAGTCCCGCAACGGATCTTCTGTCCCACACTCTGTGCCATTTTTTATTATATTGCTATTTCTCTTACATAAATATCATGTTTTAGTTCTTTTTTGTTTCCTCAAGATATAATAACTATTAACTAAGTAATATACAAAATTTAACAAACTCAAAAAATCAAAATGTATAAAAAAAAATGAAATTTTTTATGAATTTTCTGCTGTATTTTTTAATTTTCTATTATATATTATTTTTATAAAACTGTTGTATTTATTTTTTATTTAATTAATAGTTATTGAATCTTAAGAAAATAAAAAAAGAACTAAAACATGATATTTATGTAAGAGAAATAGCAATATAATAAAAAAATGAAACAGAGAATGACACAGGGTGTGGGACAGAAGATTCGTTGCACATCCATCCCCTTCGGATTACCCTAGAGCCTCTTCAAGCCTTCCCCCTCCCCACAGTGTAGGAAGCTATTTCAACGCGGCAGCAAGGACGATACTTTGGTGTCACTTCACTCACGAAACGATGGTAGGACAAACAACATTAACGACACACTTGTCTGCACTTTTTCATGGGAACCAAACATTTAAGGTTTTAAGCCGATCCCCGTACAGCTAATTAAAGGCTGATTGCGGCCGTCGATTTGCGATCCATCTCCCAGTAAATGCTCCAAAGGTTTTATTATAATAGATCGTCTCTGGTACAAATCAGTTTCCTCATTACTAGTATTACTTGGACCAACCACCTAATTCATATTGGCTCCACTCAACCATTGAATTTATTGTGTCCACCCTCTTTCTCCTTCTCCTTTCTTCCCGGAGCGTATTTTAGAATTAGAACCGTATGAGCCTTGGGGCTGCCGTACAAAGGGGATGCTTAAACATTTTTCTTTTGGCTTTCCAATCCTCATTCTGGGCTGATTCCGCACAATTTGCTGCTTCTGCAATTACTGTTCATATTTCGACCGTGGAATGTGTGTGCGCGCGCGCATAGGGGATTATTTAGAAAAAATTTTTAAAATAATACTATAGTATTTTTTGTGACATAATATATATGTGAGATGGTAAAGTGGTTGAAATAATAAACTAGTGATTAGAAATTATTGAGTAGACCTTATATACATTTATTGTTGAATTCATGATACCGTGCAAAAGATAAATTTCAAATTTGAACTTTGTATGGTTATTATTCATCCAACACCTACAGCGTATATACTATAAGTATATAAAAAATTAATCCAAAAATATTTATGATACAATCGCATGATTTTTTTACAAAGAAGAAGATACAAAGGAGTAATGATCATCGAGGTTGTTGGACTGAAGGTTATTTAGAATTTTTTTTTTTTGGGTAAATCATCGAAACTAAGGCCCTGTTTGGAACCTTGGTTTTTAGGCAAGTTTGTATGATACTAGTTTTTTAACAACTTTTGCTACAGGAACCCCAAAAACTTATCAAAGTTTTTAACCTACACATTTTAAAATATCCAAAACAAAAAAAAAATTCCCTTCCCCTTTTCTTCTTCTTCCTCTCCCATCCCAACCCACCACCACCTCCGTCGCCGGCCACCACCTCCGCCGCCAGTTACGGCGCCGGCCACCTCTTCCGGTGCCGGTTTTTTTTTCTTTCTCCCTCTCCCCCTCTTCCTCCCCTGCCATCCTCCCCTGCCATCCTCCCCCTTTGCCCGATTTTGATCCTCTCCCTTTTTTTTTCTCCCTCTCCCCCACTCCTCCCCCACCATTCTTCGCGGGCTCCAACCCGGCCCTACCATAGCCCAACCTTATCTTTTCCTCCTTCATATTTCATAACAGGCAGGAGTCAAGTCAAGCCAAGCCCCTTTCAGGTGCTGGTCTTCTTTTGCAGAGGCGGGCGAGGGAAGGGGGATGGGGAGAGGGGTGGCGGGTAGGAGAGAGGGAGAGAAAAAAAGCAAAAAAAAAAAAGAAAGAAAGAAAGTTGCTGTTTCTGCTGGCAGTTTCGGGAGAGGGAACAGGGAAGGGGGGAAGGGAAGGGAGAAGAAGCGGGAAGGGAGGAAGGAAAAGAAAAAAGAAAGAAAGAAAAAAAAAGAAAAAAGAAAAAGAAAGAAAGAAAAGGAAAAGGAAAAAAAGTTTTTTCATCTCACAAAAGTTTTTCTACAACTTCTACAGTGATCTACAGTAAATTTTTATACAAACACTCAAAAAACTCACCTTCCAAACGGAGCCTAAGTTTAGATAGTATGAGCTTTCGCACTTTCTAAGACTTGTGAAGAAATTGTCAAGTAGGATCAACTCAAATTTGTCTATTGACCGGAGTTAACAAGAACCCCAGAATTTCATTTCAACGGCGGGTTAAGATTATTTGAACATCTTCATGAATGGAGATCTTAATGTCAATTTCGAATGGAGGGGGCAGAGGGACGGGTTTAACAGTACGGGAGATGAAATGGAAGTGAGAATTCGGGTTCAAAACCCTCTACTTACCCAAAAGAAAAAAAAAAATCGAATGAAGAGATTGGTCCCGTGGGCCAAAAAAAATCTGATTTCTAGGGCAAAACTTCGGAAACAGTCTTATAACTTCGTTAGCAATTAGAAATGGTCCTAAAACAAATGTCAAACCGTTTGATTTTGGCATCATAGACTTTTGATATCTGCTTCTTGAGCAGCCATTATGTTGAACCAATTGAGTTTCTCTTCTGCAACGTAATTATATTTTCTGTATGGAGTATTAAATATCTAATTTGAGCCTTGTGGGATTGAAATACCATTCCACACTTTATTGGCATCAGAAGAGAATTGATTGAACTTGTGCTCATGTTAGACGAGAGGTAATGATCTTTTCTGTTTTGTTTGGCAAATTAAGGACATTAGAATTTTCAGAAATATATATAAATCAAGTATCACTTTTTCTTCTTCTTCTCTCTCTTTTTTAAATAGCTTTCAATATTTTACTTTAATTGTCCGTAGTATGATTTTTTAGACCAGTAAACCAATTACAGTTGTGCAATTGATATCGTGCCATAAATTGCCCCTTTTTTTTGGTCTACGCAAAGAGTAATTGCGACTAAATCACCTTGCCGGCTTATTAATTACGAAATTCTTTTTTTTTGGTTTGTTTTGTTTTTTGTGAGAGTTTTTGGTTGTTTTTCCTAGAGATTCTTAGTGAGAATTTTCTGTTTTTCTAGGGATTTCTACAGAGATTTTGTGTTTTTTTTCCTTATTTTATTGCTGCATGATTCCCAACAATCTTTCAATGGAATTTGTTTTCATCTAAAAAAAAAATACTCTTTTTTGATCAAGATTACCCCTCCTAGTTTAATGAATGTAAAATGTTTTCCTACTTTTTTAATACAAATTTGCAATTACCCCATAGAAAATGAATCATAAACGTTTTGGTTAATTTTTTCAGTGAATTTGGATACATATTATATATGTAAAATTTAAAATTGAAATTTATCTTTAAAATAATATAATATTTATTTTAACCTAATAATGTATGTATTGTCAGTGAATTATGAAATCGTACTTCGAATTATGAAATATGTTCTAAGGCTCTTCTCGTTTCGTGAGGCGTAGCTCTTAACGTTCAACTTGAAACTACTGACAAACCCACCACACACAAGTCAGAACGTCTACGCAATTTCCTAAAAATTGCATAGAACTCAGTGGGGACGGGGTGGGGAGGCACCACCGTCCCTGTCAAATTCTAAAAATTCATACTTTGTCTCTATCAAATTTTGAAAATTTTCAAAGTTTTGATATTTATTTAGCTATTTGTCCTTCCAAGAAAAATCATACTCTCTTCTCTTAAAAGTTTGAGAATTTTCAAAATTTTGTATACATATTAAGCTATTTGTCACCAAAACTTTTCAAAAAATTTTATGTTAGACTCCAAATATATATATATATATATACATACACATACATATATGTGTGTGTATTTCACCCCCTCAAACTAAAATTTTCCAGTTAGCACACTGTTCTAAATTTCTAATACTAGTAGTTGACTCTAGTACGCAATTTTGACCTAATGGCTTCAGTCCGGCCGGCGCTTCAAAGGCCCATATTTGTGTACAGTTCATTGTAGGATGTTTAAATTGAAGAAAATGAGATACGTGCCCCAAGGAAATTAAAAAAAAAGTTCCAGCTTGAGTTTAACAACTATTCATTCGGGTCCTTGTCGCGGAGCTCCACCAGCACGAGCACAACGACCTTGTGCTACCTTGTACAACGACCCATAAAAAAAGTTCCAGCTTGAGTTTAACCAAGGACATTATATATAACGTGGATACCTTGTACAACGACCCACATTTTGAATCAGAACCCAAGAAATAAATAAATAAAATTACTGTTTTAGGGTAGAATAAATATTGAAATCTTTGAATACCCGGTAAATATTCCAAGAGAAAGCTAAAAGAAATCCAGCGCCCGGAAACACTACTGGTATTTCGAAGCTGACTTAGTACGAATATGAATAGGGATACAAAGAAAGTAGAGACTGGATGGGAGTATTTTCATATCCCTTGCAATGTGGAATTTATTAGTGTTCACAAGGTCGATAATTAATCTGGGGAGCAACTCGTTAAAATGACTGTTCTAAAATGCGTGGAGGGGAGAAACTCGCACAAACCAAACTCCAAAGTTGTAGGACTAAGGATCTGACACGTACTGATCCTGAATTATTTCAAGAAAAATGGATATCCCTTTATCAGAGATCCATATAGTTTCATATATTCGATTACAACAATTGAACAACCAAAAAGGCCCTACCGAGCTTAGCTTTTGTTAATGAACGAAGTAAATAGTAGCCCCCAAAATAGAGAGAGAGAGCGAGAGAGGGGAAAGGCTAAAATCGTTTGGAAATTTCCCAATAAAGGAAATGAAGAGAGAGTACCCAAATTGTAGAAGTAAACCGATGGTGGGAGAAGCACAACCCCACGAGAGTCAAGACAACGGCGGGTCGAATTCGACGGGCACACATCGTCCATGTCACTAGCGTATAGCTGCAAAGCAAATTTCATACAATCCTGGCGTGTATAACTATAATGCTCTTACCGTTTTTAATGCGAGTATCTCCACCGGCCATCGACACTTTTTTTGCCTTATAAATTTGAGGATCCCTGCGTGGCTAACACCCCGAGAAACAGACACAAATTCGTTTGTCCTTCTCCGACTTGGCTGATAGAAGAACACGTCATTCCCCTGTCCAATCTCCCTCTTCCCCCTTCCTTGACCCTCAGCAGCTGGTGCTCTTCCGCCGACATGTGTCAAGGTAAAATATCAACCACATTCATGTCATGCATATGCTTAGCTCTCTAACTTTCTATTTCGGTGAAAAGTTGCCTAAAATCATGGTTGTGCCACTTTGTGATGAACAAAGAGACAAATTGTTGCTTCTTTTTTTTTCACTTTGTGATAAACAAAGAGCACATCTTTCCGTGTTTCTTAAGAAATAATTCCAATCTGGTAAGCATATTATTCTAGAATTCTCCTTAGCATTTTCCCTCGTCTTTCCTGTTAAATTCGGTGGAGGATTTCTATATTTCAAGCAAATGTAACCATCGTTGTGGAATGGAATTAGCACACATACATTTTGCCATTTGGTTGTCCTGTTTTTAGAAGTTACACGCTAGTTGTAGCCACCAATCATTGATATAAATTTATCATTATCGTATCTTCTTCTGATCCTTGTATATATTTTACGCGGGTTGATTTGAACGGGTATCATTGATCTTAGGTACAATTGATAAGATTATTGTACATTTTTCATAACTTATTGTACATTTAAATAACTTTATTGTACTCAAATCATAAAATAAAACAAAGTAAATTACGTGAATGGTACAGTAAATCATACAAAAAATTAAGGTTAATTGTACCTGTCCTGTTTCGATTTTATGTACTATTACTTTTTAAAATTACACTGTCTGTCTTTCTGTCATGCTACTAAGATTCGAATATATTTATATGCTAAGTCTGTCAAGAAAGTGGAATTCTTCGTCACTGTAACAGAAAAACCTGCCTTTCGTAAGAAAATTTTCCTTTTTCCCCGATGTCTTTTGCATGGGGCACCACCATATCGCACCTTTCGCTTTCTGTCAATATGGGAGATTGGAGTCCGCTAAAATTATATGCCCTCACACTTAGCAGCCCCAAACCAAACATAGGAGAGGATGTAACAAACTTCAGTTTTCGGTGCTAAGTGCGTGAGTGTACTTTGCTGTGTTCTTTCACTCTTCCTAGTATCCCGGCAATCCCCCCACCCCAACAAAACAACTTACAAATTCAACCACGGACTGAAAACATTTCAGCCCCCTTGTCACATTGTCTCTCCGTCCACTATTCAGCGTCGGTTCCAAAACAACTTGGGCGAAATAGGGGGTTCTACCCGGGAGGGGATACTTTGAGATAATTATGCGGCAGTCCCACCGGTAGTAGTAATACTGTAATAGTGCTAGTGCATTGGAATAGTATACATGTCGTAGCTAGCTAATGTATAAAGAATCTCCATTCATTAAGAGATTTTAGTAAAATCAAATGAATACCCCAAAAAAAATGATATGTACAAACCTAGAAAAAGGAGAAGTACTTCTGTAAATTGTGAGGTAAGGTCCTGGGGAAACGAGATGCTCTACCATATACTAGTATTTTATACTTGGAGATACCCGCGTGAAAATGCCTTTAAATTTTCGGGCGACAGACAATAGTACAAGTAATTACTAACATATTTGCAGCAAGTTCCTCACACTTGAAAATGAACCCATCTGGCATTTGCTGTTGCCGATGCTCTCTGTGCATAAGATCCACAGCATGTACGGCAAAGTCAGATGCTATCCCCACTCCACTCCCCCCTCCCCCCTCCCCCGGCTTGGTAGTCGTGTTAGAGTCTAAAATATTGTAACCGTGTTTGAACCCCTTTTCTTTAAAAAAATTCGAGATTCATACTTGAGCAGAAAGTGATTGATTCCCTTTCAAGAGTCTCTTTTTTGCTTCTCAAGTTGGTTTTCTTGCTCACCGACCTTTTTACAGATTTGGGTCACTCCCTTTCGCCGCTTTCGGCAGACAAAAAGGGCCAAGTTGAAAATATTAAACCTGGTAGGGCATCGGTGGGAGAGTGCGAGGAGACAGAGAGACCGGTGAACAGCAGCAGCGGTATCAATAGCAAAGACATGGATGAAGTTGATTTTGATCCAAGCGCACCGCCTCCTTTTAAGATTGCTGACATTCGAGCGGCCATTCCTGAGCATTGCTGGGTAAAGAATCCATGGAGGTCTCTGAGTTATGTTGCTCGAGACCTTGTTGTAGTGGTTGGATTAATAGCACTGGCACTTCACTTTGACAATTGGATGGTTTGGCCACTTTATTGGGCTGCTCAGGGAACAATGTTTTGGGCAATCTTTGTTCTTGGCCATGATTGGTAACTACTGCAATCTCTTCATCCACCAGTTGATCACCACCATTTTTTCATTTCTTTTCTTTGTTTTGGTCTGCGATAATTAAATCAAATCTCCAATTTCTTGGAACTGCAGCGGGCATGGGAGTTTTTCCAACAACCCAACGTTAAACGGTTTTGTGGGACACATCCTGCATTCATCTATTCTTGTCCCTTACCATGGATGGTTAGTTCCTCAAAAAAACTCTTTTCTTGAAGCTAGCCTCCACAAAAAAAAAAAAAAAAAATGCAACTTCACGCAATGTGACCTGAATCACTATCTGCAGGCGAATCAGCCACAGAACTCATCATCAAAACCACGGAAATGTTGAAAAAGATGAGTCATGGGTGCCGGTAATTTTCCTAACCTCATATTCTACCTTAAGCCCTCTACGGACATTTTTTCTTTGAATACTATGGGCTTTCAGTTTTATTGTTTCCCCACTCCTTTTCCCGACAACTGGAGGAGACGATTGGGAGCCACTCCTCCTCTACTATAGGAGCAAGCATCGAACCACTCCCGATGGTTTCAATGACTTGTCCTTCTAATTCCCATTTTTTAGTTTCCGATTTATGACATGCCATATCCGGATACGATAGAACTCCATCAGTCTGAACCAGCTGTTGAATTGCTTTCCTTGTTTCAGTTGCCGGAGAAGACGTACAAGAATCTGGATTACTCTACTAAGTTCATGCGTTACAAGATCCCTTTTCCGATGTTTGCATATCCACTATACCTGGTAAGATATATGAAGACTTCCCAGTTCAGAAATTTTACTGCTCCTAGATGTGGCATTAACTCGTCGTATTGCAATGGAATTATGTAACAGTGGAGTAGAAGTCCAGGGAAAACGGGTTCTCACTTCGACCCATACAGCGATTTGTTCCAACCCAGTGACAGGAAGTACGTGGTAACATCAACCGTCTGTTGGACTCTGATGCTTGTTTTCCTCTTCTGTCTGTCAGCAATGTTTGGTGTCATGCAAATGCTTAAGATCTATGGCATTCCCTACTTGGTAACTAGTAACTGACATTACTTTCTGTTTTGAGATCTCTCCTAATTCATAACAATGTAATCGCAATTTCAATTACTTTCAGGTATTCGTCATGTGGTTGGACTTTGTTACATACTTGCACCACCATGGCTATGAACAGAAACTTCCCTGGTACCGTGGCAAGGTAATCTAATTCTAAATAAACTGGGACACTTTTTTCTGTTGTCTCTGTCCTTGTTGGGGCCTGCTGTTTACTTTTGTTCCAGAACGGTACTAACTCACTGAAATTGTACCAGAACGTTATTGATTTCACGGCTCAAAATTAAAATGACATGGACCAGGTTGAGGACTCCGAGGGACCATGCATTTTTTTTTTGCAACTTTGTCAGCAAAACTAATTTAAAGCCAACCACCAACGTTGGCATTAAAATTAATACTAATGTCTTTTGCTGCCTTGGAGCAGGAATGGAGTTACCTGAGAGGCGGCCTTACCACGGTTGATCGTGATTACGGATGGTTGAACAACATTCATCACGACATTGGCACCCACGTTATACACCATCTCTTTCCTCAGATCCCACATTATCATCTAGTAGAGGCGGTAATGACTCAAAATTTACCCACCCCCCCCCCCCCTCTCTATTCGTTCTCGTGATTGTCCTTGATCAATTACTTAAATGGCAGATTGTCATACTCTGGTTTGTTTTCTTTTTTTTTGTCTGGACGCAGACAAGGGCAGCTAAGCCAGTCCTAGGCAAGTACTATCGAGACCCCAGAAAATCTGGGCCGATTCCATTTCACTTAATTGAAAATCTGGTCAGAAGCATCAGTCAAGATCACTACGTTAGCGACACAGGAGACATCGTGTATTACCAGACCGACCCAAATCTTAACGGATCCCATCATAAGAGCAAGGATCAGTAACCCCCCCATCCCACGGAGTCTACGCGTTGCAGACCAGAGAAATAATAAAAGGCTTTACAGCCATTCTAAATCTGTTTGGAGCCAACTTCTGGTCCTGATGGCTCGACAATTCAGCAGTAATGTTACCCTTTTTATGATAATGTTATACTAGACTATAGTATAGTTGATGAGTACAACTTGCATCTGTTCATTAGAAGTTAGAACCAAAGTTTGCCAGTTTGGTGTTTTAATTCCATTGAAGATGTAGCACTACCATTTTTGAGACATTGAAATTTGAATTAAATCGAGCTAAAGAAGCTAAATTTTGTTCCTGTTTTATCCAACACGTTTTAAGACAGAACGTTGCCATTCTTTTCAGCAGCTTTGTTTGTATCACGTCCAGTTTTGCACCAAGGCTGCATCTTTGTGTGTTCCATTATTCTCTGTTCTATTACTCGTTTTGTGCTGCTTTGAGGGGAGGGAAAAAAAGACCATATTCACAAGTCACTCAATTTCCACTAAAATAAATCTTTCCGAAAAGAGTGCAAAGTGCAAGCATCCCATAAATGGGGGGGAAAAAGAGAGAGAGAGAAATTTTTGTAATATTTTCTAACTAGACTATTGAGGGACTGAGGGACAAAACTCACTTTTACACCAAATGACTTTAAAGTGCGCTACAATTTTTAGCTTTTAGAATAAAAACAGTTAAACGGAGCCTACTTCTCTAATAAATACTTTTTCTTTGTTTCGACGGGAAAAGAAAGCCCTGTACTTGTCTCGTAATGGCCACTGGTTTGGGCCTAGTGATGGGAGAAGAGAAAGTAGAGGACATCACTAGATAGAGCCGAGCCGCCTTTTTTTTTTTTTTTTTAGAGTAGAGGGCATCGAGTACTATTAAGGTCCTTAACTCTGGGCCCATGGTAGCGCAAATATAAATTAATTACTGCCTGCCTGGACGGGAATTCAAATTCTTAACCTACCAGCAAGAAAGTCTCATGGTGCCCAGAAAAGGTCTTTAATGCAAACCCTAGCCAATTGAACCAAGTTAACTAACCACCGAGCCAAAGCTCATGCCACCTTTGGATTATATCTCACTTACAGTGAAAAAAATTTAAAGAAGATGCTCTCTTTCCCCTAAATTAGTAAATTAGAATAAATTAAATTATAAAAATATTATCGTTACCGTATAAAAAATAAAAAAAACCAAGTTAACTTGTTGGTTACTTCGCAGTACTACCGATGCCAGCCCATCTTCAATTTATGCTGCTACTACATGCCTTGCATATCGATAACTTCTCTCATTTGTGGGCATCCTCAGAAGTTGTAGCAATCCTCAGAGAAAAGCCAATGAGATGTGTATTGGGTGTAAAACATGAAGAACAGCTTTCAATTGAGAACATGCTTCACTTTAACTTCCATCTTCAAGTGCGAAGGAAAAAATGCAGAGTAGAGCATAAAAGGTCTATCTATGGTAGAATAGAAAATGAAACTCAGGCTTATTGCGTAGCAGTCATTTTCATTGAGGTGGTGGATGGCGCGTTCAATTCAAACATCCCAAGGGTTGTGCGTGCTATCTACTAGCACTTTGAATAATAGTAGTAACAAGTAAAGGAAAAGGAAACCACAATTCGAATCCAAAGAATCGTTTCGGACTCCGCAATCTGCAAATTCTTCTGAACCTGGAAGCTGGAAATGGGAAGCATGAAGTAGAAAAGGGGAACAAGAAAAACAGAGAATTGAAGTCTGAAGGCAGGGTGGGTGACTGAAGGATTCACTTTTTAAGGACCCTTTGGCATTAAATTGTTTGCTAACTATAGCCACCCACGGCCACGGGGACCGATACAAAAATTGAATATACAAAAAAAGTAGTTGGCACTTGGCAGTGTGTGTACACTGTACAGGCATAGTTGAAAGTCCAAGCAGGCAAGGTCAGTTTCTTCGGCTGATCGATCAGCAAACCCCACCTCCCAATGCCCAAAAAGAATTTTTCCCCCACTCACCATTGCCCTCCCTGACAATTTTCACCCAGTCTGCCCCTTCCACTCTCACCATCTTGACTCTCTATTCCGCATTCTACAGTCCTCTCTCGAGTCTTGACCTCATCCTCCCACATTCACCTGCACGCATAGAAAGAAGAAAGCGTTTTACCAGCGACAACGTTTCTAATTCGACCATTTGGTTTATAGACATTAGATACGTTGCAAGAAAAGCATCAACCTGAACAATCCTATAGATTGTCTTAATTAGTTGCACCAGTACTTGTTTCGAGATTCTCCAATGATTCTTGGCAGTAAATGCCAACAAATTCTATTCATCATTACACTACATCTCACTTGATTCTATCCCTTTGAGCAATGCAAGCCAAATCTAATCATGATCTAATAGTGGTGGCATGATCTCTTATTTAGAGTCCATTCGGATTTCAGACCAAAACTCCACTCTATGCAGCCTTTGTTCGACAGATGCTATGACTGATTGCCAAGGTAGGCATGCTCACTCGTTAGCGGTACACCATTTGATGGAGCCAATTCGGATAAGACAAATTGCACAAATTGACTGCTCGTAGCGCGTGGGAACATAACTTCCTTCCTTTCTCCATCAAACTGCTTACATTACATTACAATATAGTAATATATTAGTAACATACTTCCCTTTAGATTCAAATGTAAAGCCCGCCACCACCGCTTCACTGTCTCCCATCCCTCCAAACATTCAAATCTATCTTTGCTTTTCTCCATTCGCTTTTCCTCGCATTCACTGTTCTCTTTGCCAGTTCCAACTCCAAATAATTCAACTCTCTAACTGACTTTTCCTTTCTTCGTTTTTCTCGTACTTCTCATTCAAACACAAAAGAGCCCTTCCACCTGATCAAGAACATGAAGTTCTTGACTTCCTCTTCATCCACCGCCTCCTCGACCATCACCTCCACCACTGCCTCCACTTCTTTCGGTAGCAATGTCCACAATTCAAGGAGCACCCCAGCTGGGTGCATTGCCGGGGTCTTCCGCCGACTTCTTTGCCTTAAAAGCCTTCCCACGCACCCCTCTGATCACTTCAAAGACACCGACCACGACTCTGTCTCCGTGGAGCTTGACAGGCTACAATGTACTGGTACTGTAAGTGCAGAGGAGAGAGTTGAGTCCTCCGCCGCACCGAGCATCGTGGCAAGGCTAATGGGTTTAGAATCATTGCCTCAGACCGATTTTTCTGCCTCTGAAAAAAGCCCGAGTTCAATTGCGCGTACCCGGTCGATGAATTCTGTGGATTTGATGAAGGAGCTTGTGTCAATTCAGGGGAGGCATAGACGCGTGAAGAGCTTCAGGGAGACTGCTCCGACATTTCTTGAGCTAGAAGATGAAGATTTTTTTGTTCTTAGCTTTGAGACTATTGTAGGTGAAGAAAGTAGGAAATCGGAGACGGGTTCAAAGCAGAAGAAGCAAAGAGGCAGAGGAGCAAACGATAAATCCCAGAGTAGTACGAGGAGAAGGGAGAATGTTTATGAAAAGAACAAAGAAAATCAAGATCCCATGAATGTTTTAAATAATCAGAAGCAAGAGCGGACGACGGATTCTAGGAAGGCTTCTCAAATAGCTGTTTCTGGTGGTGAGCTCAAAGTAATGAGCGACGGTATTCGTCCACTGAGTATTAGTTCTTCCCAAAATTCATTTGTGGGGAAGGAAGTCGAAAACATGGCAAAGCCCATAAACCGCAAACCTGAGAATGAATTAGGAAGGAGAAGAAGGATGAAGAAGAGAAAAGATGATTGCTTGCCAGTAAAGAAAGTAGAATCAGATTGCTCTGATTCTGAAAATTCCAGCCCAAATTCTGTTTTGGATATCGTGAAATTCCCACGTGATCCAGAAGTTACGAGCTCAGGTTTGCTTCTTATACCCCTAGCTTCACTTTTTTTTTTTTTTTCTAAATTCGATTTTTCTTTCAATGTTAACTATAGTAGTATAACTTTAGTGAATTTCATTGCTCTCTGGCTGAGTTTTGAATATGTTGCGACAGAGGGGCTCTCACGATTGACGAATTCAAAGTCAAGGAGGACTTTAACAGAAGAACTTGAGAATTATAGGAAGCTGAATCACCAGTACGTTGATAAGAGTTTGACAAGCAATGCTTCTGGTAAATCTAGGACTCGTAGCGAAGGCAAATGCGTTGAGTTGAGGAAGAATGATCGTGGAAGGCAGAATAATTCTGCCAACATGTGGGGTGAAATTTGCGAATTGGCAGAAAAAGACACGATTCGGTCGAATTGGATACCACTGAGCAAGGAGATTCAGAAGTTTGAAGGCTACAGAGAGATCAGTGGAGAATTCGAGATACAAATTTTTGAGGAATTGTTGGGAGAGCTGGTGGGGGGACTTGCCAGTTGCCACCAAAATCTTTGACTTGTAAAATCACACCAACTCAACGTATTCATACTTCCTTGCTTTTTTCTTTTTTTTTTTTGTAGTATATATATTATATATAAAATGTCTACTACGTAAACCATTACAAAATCTAGATTGCAATATGACACGGGATAGTATTCCTAGTTTCATGTACCAAGTAGAATGTAAGTAATAGCTAGAGATCTCAGATCACTTCTTGTTCTCAGATATTTGAGTTCTTTCTTTTGTAAAAAATAATAGCCTAGCTCATAATACTACTACTACTTCTAATTTCTCGTTTCCCTTCTATTTAATAAATTTAGTGTCGGGATAGAAAAGATTATTTGAAGATGTGAGACAAAAGAATGGTTAAAAAAATATTTAAAAAAAAGTTGATTGAAAATTGTATTTGCCATTGAAGTAAAATATTATTTGAAATAATAATATTTAGAATAATTTGTTTCTTTTCTTTCAAGAGCCTCAAGAAACAAATTGATGAGATTTGCTCTGTAGAATCACACCGTCAAGTAATTATACCCCTTTTCATGTGATTAAAGAACGAAAAATGGTTGGGCCCATATCCAGTAAAAGAGCAACCGACACGGCTTGTATTTTGATCACAACGGCCCAATAACTACGAGCTGGACAAATATTCTCCCCTTGTACCAATGAGACGGACGTTTTGATCTTGAGGAACTGCTAACTTTAATTTTAGGGATCGTTACATTGGGAATTGGTTATTATTCCTCCCCATTTTGATGCCTCTCTATAAAATCTAAAATAGCAAGAAAAAAGACAATAATTACTTTGCCTACTCTGCTTGTCAAACTCACGCACTTGTAATCGTTTGTACTACTATATTAACAACGAAGATGTACACACATCTCATTCAAATGTACACAATTGTTAAGAAAATAAAAAAGGTACTTTTTTTTTTTTTACATATGAGGATGTGTGTGAATTTCACACATACACACACACACATATATATCGCACAAATGATCAATATGGTCAACTTGTTTGTTTGATCAATGATGTCACTTATTCGTCAAAAACAAAATCAGTGCGTTGAATAAATGGTGAAGATGATCAACTCAGAGACGTGATTGCTTTTGAAATTGGCCCTTGCTAGTGCTGAAAACTAATATGTTTTGGTCAAACAACTGCATCACTCAATTAATAAGAATCAAACTTTAGGACTAAAATAAAAGTTTAATTCCATAGACTCAATTTTTTTACCTTCTTTTTTTTTCGTATTCTTAATTATTAGAGAAAAAGATAACCATTTCCTTTTCTTTTCATGTTTTGGAACCGTTTACTTTTTATTTGTGGGAAGGAATAGTCAGATAATCTGGGTGGTTTGTGTCACATTGGTAATTGGTCCCTGCCCATCTACATAACGGAGTATTGACTTATCCGTCCAACATTCAACGTTCAAGATTTAAAAAATTTGTAAAGAAAATTCCAAGAAGTGCAGCCATGCTATTATTGGCTTAATCCGTCCAACATTGACTAAATCACGTGCTAAGTACAATCATCTGTTTCAACTTTCGAGCCCAGGCACCAAATTTTCATGAAATAGCGATAGCGCACCAAAGCCCTGCATATACAGAAGTTTCCCTTCTTTTTTGTTTTTCCTCTTTTTGGTGCGGTGCTCTCTACATATGCAAAATTTCTCTGGTACTAAACAAAAGATGTCCTCAGTTTCAAATAGGCAACTATCACATGTGTGCAAAATTTACTAGCTGTCGCTTTAGATTGAGTTCAGAAATGCTCTCCCTTCGGCAACTGAAGTGCTTTTGTATCCTTGCACCTCTATAATCCAACAAGTTATGTGACCAATTGAATTGACCGAGTAAAGGCAATTTACAACTGTTGCAAACCAATTGAGCAAATTTTGTTACTTCTCATTTCTCCTACAATTCTGAAAGCAACCTTCTTCTATCCGGCAAAGGAAATTTCCAGTGGCTGATTGCATGACGATCAGCATCAGGAAGATAGAATACTTGAGAAATTGTCCATTAGTAGTAGTATTCTCTATATCTAGATGATAGCTTTGTGTCATATGCCTTTTTGCTTTTTCTTCGTAGAAGGTGCGAGAGAATAGGGCTGGCAATATTCAGACGGCAGAGGAGAGTTGATCCCTCACGAATAAATAAGGTAATGAAAGGAACCCTCTTAGTGCTCATCTCATTTCCAACTAAAAGACAAGAAACTTCAGCTCTCGCCTTTTTTGAAATGCAGGACCAATTACCACCATTTTCAAAAGGTAAAGAGAGAGGAGGTGGAATGAAACAGCCACACATGAGATACCTTGAATCGTCACAAGGATCCATGAATTTGTAATCATATGTCCAAAATTCATGATGGCAGCTGTAGTCATTTTATCTTCATTGGATCAGCCAAGGAAATTTCGCACAAATTGAATGGGAATATGTATTTCAGAGAAGGGCTGGATATATATATTCGACAGGTAAAACAATTATGACTTCATCACGAGGACATTAGAAACAACTGCAAAGGACAGGCAGAGAATCTTCCTGGGCTGAAGTAACCGAAGGAACAGGTCCTACAGCAACCAAATGGAACATACTAGTGACGTTCGATAACATTCTGGCAAGTTTCTTGCAACAACTTCTGATGAATTGGGATAGTTGCGAATGAACATGAACGCATTCAATTTGCTTTAAGGTAGTACAAGATTGAGAACGATATGACATAAAATTTAAGTATTCGAAGGAAATCTAAACGATAACTAACGAATGGACAAAAATCTATGGAAAAGGCAGAATGCTTCTCTCTGCCCTTTTATCTTTCCTCAATTTCTTTCCTCTGAATCCATTCACCTATATATGGTGAACAAAAATGTCAATCAAAAAATGACAATAGAATTTGTTTAAGGTCGAACTGACAAAGAATATGTTGTCAAGACTAGTTTTATGCCAAAATCTGCTCCTGCTCCATGTATAATTGATCTACCCAAGATGGATGCATCTCAGACCCTCCACTGTTTATAAGGTATTGCTGATGATCCTTGCCGTGGAATTCAGCTTGCCCAGGTGTTACAGAAGGGCCATCCTTCACCGAAGACTCAACCCAACACGCGTCCGGCTTATTAGCAGCTGTTGACCTTGAGGCTGCAGTTGACACAAAATTGCCACCACTATTCCTGAACCCAAAAGAAGCAGATTTCCTTAACTTGTTAATCTCTTCTTTCTGGATACCCCAGTCCAATTTTCCATCAGGGGAGCTCCAGTCTGAAAAGGGTGACAGCATCATGGATGCAGAAGAAATGGGTGAAGATATCCCAGAGTGACGGTTTACTGCACTACGATCAATGAAACTCTGGCTCCGCTTTGCAAACGCAGCAGACCGCGGATTCAGAACTGTAGCCGTAGACCCAGATGGATCCATTCCAAATGCAGATGATGTCCTAATTGAGGATGAAGCGAGGTTAGATGGGTAGCTTGATCGAAGCTGCTGATTCATATTTTGCCGCATCTGATGAGCCGTTGGAGAAAGCAGCTGATTTAAACCAGCATCTGTGGATAGCCCCTGCAACTGAGACAAAATTGTGGAATCAAGACTTCCAAAAACATCATCAAGATTAGTGGGTTTCAAGCCACCATGCCTAATCCCATCACTATTTTGCTCAACAGAGGAAGCAGCAAACGCTCCAGCTGTGCCTAATCCATGGTTCCAGCTAGATGGCGAAGAAAGGCTGGACAAGTCATCCAACAACTGCTGGCGCCACTGACGATTACCAACTAGACCAAGTAGTTCAGCATCTAAATCAATATCTCTAGCATTTATGGCAGCTTTCAACCTGCTGCCAGGCAACTGCAGGGTTGGAGGTGCAAGGGTGGGCTGGTTTGGCCACATAGATCCACCAATAGGGGAAGAGGCTCCAGAAGGAGTCATCGGCGGTGTTGAGGTTGGAGGCATCATGATAGAAGGAGAACCAAGGGCAAGTGGGCTGATTGATGCAATATCAAACGTCGAAGCGCTGGAAGAGAATGATCTAGGGGAAGGCACTGCTGAACCAGTGGAAGCATACAGGGGTCGTAACTCTTCAGGTTTGTGGGCAAAGAAACATACCCTTCTTGTACAATTAGTCTCGTCCTTGCATAGACGAGTACGATATTGGGCAGGGTGAAGCCAGCACTCAAAAATTCCATGTGCATATTCACATGCGTCTCCCCTCTGGCATGTACCCTTGCGAAAATCAGGGCAAGGAACACAGCTGTAATGGTACTTTCTTGGATCACGCCGCCTAGCATTTTCACCAGGGTGAACAAAGGGACATTCAGTCCAGTCGTGCGAGTAGGCCCTTGAGCAAGGCTTGATCTTAAATGTATACATCCTAAACTCATCCGTCCCGTATATACCATTCTTTATGTCAGGAAGAGAGGGATCAACAGGATACTCTTTCTTCTCCATTCCATCTTTAGAGGGCAAAGGTGGAGACACCCGCCCATCTTCTCGTTCAGTGGGTCGATCATCTGATTCTGGGGCTCCTTCGGTATAATTTCCGCCATTCAATATCACCTCCAGAGCCTTACTCCTCAAATTAAAGGAAGAATTCTGAAATGGAGCAATCAAGTCAACTGGCCGCTTTCCATTAGCATCAACAGAATTTACATCAGCAGAAGCATCAATCAAAAGCCTGACAATCTCAAGTGAAGCAGCAGAACCACCCGCAACAGTGCAATGGAGGGCAGTAGCACCATCAGAACCACAAGTTTTGTTGACATCAATCCCACCTTTTTCCAGGATGTAATTGACAACCGTTTTGCTGCCAAACATAGAAGCGATCATGAGAGGTGTCCTCTCGTCGAACCCCATCTCCTTTGAACCAATTCTTCGACCATACCACACAGCCAACTCATCAATACCATGTCCCTCCCTTTCCACAGCAACCATAAAGGCAGAAAGATCATCAGATGCTGAGAACTCGAGCAACTCTGAAGAACTAGAGGCAAAATCCCCCATGGCCAAATCACCAGCACAATCTTTCCTCTTGGAACCGTTGCACATGCTTATATTCAACTCTGTCCTCTCTCTACAAAATAGTCAGAGAGCAAAAATTAGCCACACAAACTTCAAATTTTTCAGCACAAAAGCAATCAAAACACAGAAAAAAAAAAGGTATAAAGCTGCTCCTTCAATATGGTAAATTATCCCCTATTAGATCATTAAAAGATCAAATTAAACCGAGAAAAAAAAATCATGCATCCAAATCACTTCAAAGGGGCGATTATAGCATTTCTAAGTAACAAAGCTGCAATCTTTATACCCCAGAAGCCTAGCTTTATAGAACATAAGCAAAAATTAATGTGCAAAATTGGCCTACACAACATCAACGAAATGAAAAAAAAGATATAACTATCACTTTACAACCAAAATCCCAGAAGGAGGAAAACAGAACAAATCAAGTGAAAATTTTCATGCGTGTAAACTGTAAGCCATAATACAAACTAGAAAGTACACGTCGAAAAGAGCAGAGCAAGAGAAGATACCTCAAACTTTGCAGAGAGAAAAGAAAATTTCTGAAAACCCAGTTTTCCCTTAGAAGAGAAAATGAGAAGAAAACCCACTACAACTTGATCTTTGCTATTAACGCAGGCAGCCCAGCAGCCCCTCTTTAACTACACAGCATTGAGAGGGAAAGCTAGAGAGAGAAGGAATGGCCTAAAATAATTAATAAAATAAATAAGGAATAGAAAATATTTGAGAGAGATAGAAAGAGAGAGAAAAGACTTTTCTTTCCATTGTTTTTCGTATGTCTTCCCTTTCGTCTTTTTGTTTTGGAGTCAAAAAGACGAGCCTACCAATGTAGTACCGGTACTATTAACCTTCCATTTCGTTTCCAATCAACCTAATCCAGTTAACACCATCTCCGATTTTCCTGAAATGAAATGCACATTCAAATGCGATGAAATGCAAATTTGAACACATATTTTCACTTTGGGCCCCTTACGTTTTAAATCCTCTCTTAATTAATCTCTTAAGTTTTACTTATAACATTCTTACTTCTGCACGTTGCTATTTGTATTTGCGACTTTATAGACAAAAGTGAGATTTTTTTTTAATGACTCCAACGAATCTACTATTCAAGAAAATTTTTTAAAAATTTTCTTCTTTGTTTTAAATTATTTTTAGTTGGATTAGACCTAAATATGATGTATTAAGATGACCTTAAACTTTCAATATTGATTATTAGTCTCTTATCTTTTTAAAGTTTATTAGTTGAGAACATTAAAATAATAAATATTTGACTCACATTATAAAGAATCAAATGTTTATAAGTGAATAAAAATTAGTTAAAAAATTAATTGAAACAAGTACAATAGATATAACCATTGAGATTGGTCAGTGGTTACAAAAAGACTCTCAGGAGTCTTCCACAGATTTAGTGTTCGAATCTTATATTTGATAGATAAGGGTGAAAAATGTATGGGAAGGGATGGAAGGTGGAAAAAATTGTTACCGATAAATCATTATGAGTTATACTATTTTTAAAAACAGTGTGATTGTAAATAGTACAATTGTTTTTTTTTTTAAGTACAATGGATATGGAACTAAATATGTGATAATTTAAAGGGATGATCTCAAACTAGTCCAAAACTTAAGGACTACAGTTGCAATTGTCTCCCTCACATTTATAGTTCCGCGGGACATTATGATTTATGGGGACTACCCGTCTTTGTGGTGCTTGAGTGCCATGTGTAATTATCACTCTTAATAAAATAAAATTAAAAAACCGGCCGGATTGAGACCCCTTTTGAAGTCATGCATTGTGTGTTCAATGACGTGGACGTACCTGTTAGAATTTTAGCTCAATCCCTCTAGGCTTACATGTGATCTCGCTGGACTTACGGTACACATCTCTGACGTGGAGAGCATTTATTTGTCTGTCTTCGATGAAGACCCCGCGCTCAGTTACTTTAAGAACAAGTCATCCGCTTTTCAAAAATAGTAATGCTCAATTCGACAGCGTTGAAGCCATCGACAAGTTGTATCGTATGACTTGTCTCCAGTTTAGTACATGACATCCGGCGATTACACTCGTCTAGAAAGTCTCGTTCTCTCTGATTTTTTTTTGGTATTTCTTTTTCTAGTAAATTGTTTTCCGGGTATCTTCGTGCTCCTTTTTCTTTAAAAAAAAAAAAATAAGAGGACATTTTGTATAACTTTAAATATATAAGTTACGTCAAAATAATTGTATCAGTCGCAAGAAATACTTTAGTTGACAATCTGACCTGTCTAGAACCAATTAAATCACGGAATTTTATGAATATTTAATCCCTTCTAATCCTTCCCTCTTTTAGAATGACAAATTTTCAAAATTATGGAGGCAACTGTATGGTCCATATGGGTGCGATGGCGGTTCAATTCTCATATGATCAGATAGTGGTTTAGTCTCTGTCGATTCTTCTTGACTCATTTGGATCACTCCCTTAAAATAGGTTAGAGTAAGAGTAGGAGTTGATAATTTGATAATTGACAAAATAAAATTAAAAAAAAAAAAAAGCAACAATGGAAGAAACTCAAGAAATTCCAAGAAACAAAGAAGCCTGGTCAATGGCAACATTCTAAGAAGACTGGGCTGGCCCAATTAGACTTGGATCACTTGCTTGCCAATTTTCAACAATAAGGACTGGGCCTTCAAGAACCTTTATTTTTATTTTTTCTTTTTGGTAAGTGAGAGGTGTTGAAACATAATTTGATTACTTCTAATAGTGCAATTACTGTTCCTATCTTTTGTTCCGGATTTAAATAGATTGAAGCTCCAGAACTCCGAAATCCTGAGTTCAGATCTCAGTGTGGTTAATAGTTGATTGATTTTATTACTTCTATTATCGTGGACTCTTTATAATATTGGCCCCGTTTGATAATTGAGTTTTTTTGATGCTTGTCTAAAACTTTACTGTATAACTTACTGTAGAAGTTTTTTAAAAAATTTTTGAAGTGTGTAAATTTTTAATATTTTGAAGTGTATAGTTTAAAATTTTTGAGAAGTTTTTTGAATTTACTGTAGTTAAAGTTTTTAAAAAATTTGTAACAAACAAACTTGGCAAAAAACTTGCCTGCCAAACAAGGCCCTTGTCATAAAAAATCTTTTACTCTGGACCGTCTTTAGTTCCTTTTTCCCCTAAATCACCTCACCCCCTAAATCACCTCACCCCCGGAAAATTGCTAGGGAAACAGAACCACAATCATAAACCTCACGATTATCTGTGCATACTCTTTTGATTGTGTGCTGTTAGTCTGACGTTTAGCAGCATAATATAAAGGGATTTGAGAATTCCTTGAAGTTTGGCAGTAAAATAAAGGGAGTTGAGAATTCATCTGTGTCTTCAATTGTTGAAAAGTTCACCATAGCACTTTTTTTTTTTTTTTTGCTTTTTTTTTTCCAGTTTAAAGTATACGTAAGATTGAAAAGTATTTGAGGAACATCTGGTGTGCTCTCCGAGGAACAAATTTTTTAGAAAAAATCAGGCATCCAAACCGAAAGCTTCTGAGTTCTAAATATAGCAGGGTTCATCTCCCAGATGCAGCAAATGTGAATCCCTTGGGCACTGCTGTTCTGCTGCTCAAGTATTCAATCTACACTTTTACTCCATTTGACCCCCCAAGTCCCTGTCCTTATGCCCTTAATTTGAACGTTTTTCGGTTGCTTTACGAAAACAGTGTAGGATACATTTATACTATCATTATCATTACTATATCATTAGTATGAATCTTGATATTAGGGAGTACAAGTGTAAGCATTTTTTTTTGTCTTAGTTTTTGTTATCTCTAAATTACCCTCGTGTTTTTTAATTAAAATTATTGCATTTTAATGTGGCACTGATTAAAAGAAATAAAACACTCCAATTGATTACATCTTAATAGTATTAGTAATTATAATTAAACATTGTTCATTAAGAACTATTTACCTACCCTTGGACTCCATCTCCAATTATTATACATATCAAAATTTCTTAATCGAAACATGAAAAATTTCTCATTAGTCATTAGTTGAGATTGTAAAAAAAAAAAAATCAATGTCAAAAAATAGATGTTCTCTAGAAAATGGAGAAACATACAAGGAGAAGAGAGACCTTATTCATATGTATATTATCTTTATACAAATATCAGAGAAAATTTTACAATTATGCACTTTTTATCAATATGAAGAATTTTTCATATTGCACCCAATGGAATTTCAATATATAAAAAATGATGACACCTTTATAACTGAAATAAAAGTATTAAACTGAAAAAAAAAATCTGAAATAGTACCAGACAAGCCACTATTATCGTTAATAGCAGCCAATCAAAACAAGAAGAACTAAAAAAAATTGAAAACCATTTATAAAATGACATAAAGTAAATAGCAAATGAATTAAAAAACTAGAATATATTTCAAATAATACCAAAGACAACATCCAAATCATTGATATTTAGGGGAAGACAAACATTGTTATATTGATAATAATATAGTAATGTTTTATTTGTATTGGTGTGAGCAAATCAAATCCATCCATTAAGCCATATCCAATGATAAAATAAGAATTATAATAAGAGAAAACTTAAAATGAAGAATGATAAAATGAAAATGATATTCAAATTATTTTTTGTGATGCCCAAAATACTTTTATTTTTCTAATGATTACATATATTTATTGTATTGCAATATTAGTGAATAATGGAAACAGTTATGAAATGAAAAATTTAAAATTAAGTAAATTTCATTTATGGTGACATTGTAATTAGATAGATTTAGTGCATTCCAATAATTGATAATAATGATAGCGGTTATGGATTAAAAGTTGGCAATTAGAAGATAAAACACTGCAATATACAAAAATTTAATATTAAAATTGTTAATCAGCCACAATTCTCATTCCAATTCCATGATTGTCAAAAAAACTAATACTAAAACCAAAAATATTGTGCTCATATGAAAAAAGTAAACTTGTTACTTTTGCTTCACGTTGGGTTGTGCTAAAAATATGAATAAAAATAGAAAAATAGAAAAACTCAAACTATCTCTATTTATAAAATTTTAATTGTTAGAATGTACAACCCAAAAAAATTTACGTAGTGGATTATTTATACCCCATTATTGACAAAAATAGAATTAACATCATACAAAGAATTCAAATTACATGTATGTTTATTTTTCTAACTTAATTATATTCTTCATTTATAAAAAAAAAATTGTAATGATTATGGTTTATATGTAATAGAATCATGAATATACAATAATTTTGGTAAAACATGATATTATCAACATTTGATATGCTAGAATTCAAGTTATAAATCAAAAGTGTTTGATTCACAATTCTAAATTTAATCTTACGGGATATGTCAACTGCATTGGGATGTTTTTTGTCTCTTTTCATTTAATAAAATTTTTAAAAGTAATTAGATTAAAAAAATAAATAATATAAAAATACGATATTATGACATTGATGCTCAAATTTTCATAAAAAATTTTTAATATCTAAAAAATAATATATTTTAAAATATTACAATCACGTAAAGTACTACTTGTAACGTAATGAATTGAGTCTAAATTCTATGCTACTCTCGAAATAGAAAGTCTCTACAATATCTGACAACGGATTGTGGGGCAGGGCAAAACAAGATGCTGGTTCCATAGAGTTGACTCTGCAGGAAAAGCAAGAAGCCCACGCATTGTTGCCTTGTAATTATACTACAATATATAAAAGCATTGGGAACGCCACAGAAGCACATAAATGACATGGATAGATTCTGTTGCTAGAAAGGTCTGCGAAAAACATGGGAGTTCCGTGGCTGGCAAGGACAACAAGGTCAGAAAAACTATCTTAAGAAAAATCACATTCATAAATGGAGTAAAATTTTCTATTGATTAGCTATCCAATTATACACTAATCAATAAAAGTGTACTCAGAAAATTACATTGCACCTCCGAAAACAAGGCCGGGATACTAATGACATAACCATTCATATACATTCATCAATTACATGCAAACCTACCCAATCAAGGGAAAAGATCAACTTATAGTTAGTCTCGAGGGAAGCCGGATTAAAGCACTATGGTCTTCCACAAGGAGATCTTCACAAGCAATTAACTTCATTACATTTACAGTAACAGGGGTACGGGTGCACCTTTGTAAGGCTTCCTTAAAGCTCGTACAGAGAACTCCTTCAATCCAATCCTCCACAGCTTTCTTTCTCTCTGATAACCAAGCAGCTGCAAGTATCTGCACCACTATTTCTGACTCAATCTCCAGGCGAAAGTTAGATCCAACTATCTTCTGGAATCCTAGGCTGATTTCCTTCAAAACTTTCTGAGCAAGAGCATCAAAATCGAAAGCCTTGAAGGCCACATTTTCATCCATTTGGTCCAAGAAATCTTCCAACCACCCCTTTGTATTCTCAGAGCCAGAGTCATAGTCACTACTGCTATTGCAATCATTGTCTTGTTCCATCTCCTCCACAGGCATATTTAAATCAAAAGACGACCTTGTAGCTTCGGGTTTGCGTTTTGGTACTGGCAGCATCCTATTTTCAGCAGATTCAAGATCATCAATCAACTTTCTTTTACCTGCAGATAGAGAGGCTGATTGTTTTTTTGAAGTGATCATTAAATTTGTACTTTTAACTCTGACCGCATCTGCAGAATCACATCCAACTGAAATTTGCATTTGCACGTCTTTGGCTGCCAGAATTCTTTCTTCTGAGTACTCAGTGGATGTCTGCCCAGAGAGGAAGCCATCACAGCCTTTTGAAACCCTTGAAGTAAACACAAAAATCATATTGTTCAAACTGATTTCTCTCCCATGGGAGTTTGGAAACTTGTTAGTTCTGATAGCTTGAGACAAACTGTTCTGAAGAAGGAAATCAGCCTTATCTATGTTCTCCAAGAGCACGACTGAATGAGACTTCTTGCTCAGCTCCTCAGCAATGTAGTCAACCATGGTCTTTCCCCTAAAGTTTAGCTCACAACCTTTCTGATCTTCACGGTCAAAAATAGTGTTTGAGCGTCCAACTTTATCTATGAAGCAAAGGTCAACTTGAAACAAGCTTTCTCTGCGGCCAAAAATTGCCTCAGCAAGTGCAGCAGCAATTCTTCTCTTTCCCACCTTGTCTGGTCCAAGAAAGCTGAGCCAAATATTTCCTTTGTTCGAACCATGTCTTTTTCCATGCCCATTTCTGCAAGAAGCCACAGTTTGGTGAATGGTATAAACAGCCTTATCTTGCCAACCAACTTTTTCAGAAAGAACCCTCCAAATGTACTTGAAATCATTTCCATCTGATGGAGGCACAGAGCAGGGAGAAGATTGGGCAACATGATTCGAGGTGTTCTCACTAGATGTATTAGCAGAAACTGAACCTGAATTGTCAAGGCGATCTTTATACTCTTGAAATATTGGTTTAGTAGGCTCTTCCAAAGCAGATGTGTAAAGGGTTCCAAGCCCCAAATCTGTTGTAACAGAGGTTATAGACGATGATGTTGTTTGATCCAGGGCAATGCCTAAATTGTGGAAAGTACTATATGGGTTTAAAAAATTTCCCGTCTTCAATTCCTGCGCTGGTGATTCTGCTGGGGAATCAGCAAAAGCATCATGAGGAATTTGCTTTACAATGTTCAATTTTGGCAGGGAGGTGGGTTGCAAGTCCAAGGGCATGCAAGAATTTGGTTTTGCAGGTTTTCTCTCATCAAGCAGTGAATCTGTAATACTGCTCTCACTCCTAGTAGAAACAAACTGAAAGGTATCAGCTTTTGGAACTTGCAACCTGGCCTCTGAAATATTTTGCTGGAATGACATTTTCTGATGAAGATGCTTGCATATATCATTCCACTTTTTTTCGAGGGCCAATAGCTTGGCATTCAAATCTGTTCTATCATCTTTGGCCTGCACTGAAAAAACAGGAACATGTTTATGAAAATATTCAACTTACGAACTATTTGAATTGCAAACTTTTGTAGCTTTTCCCAAGCTGAAATAAGAGGAGGATTTGAAGGAGCATCACACCTCTTCTACACCCAATCTCTTGTTTTTGTCACGCTCCATAATCTGCAGCCAAGGAGATAAATTTTGCTGAGCATTGATCAGCAACTGAAATAGTGGATCCTCCTTTCTGTATGACAGATGCTTCTACTTCATACTTTTGATTGCATACGTTGCACCGAGCCATGGGTTGATTCTTGATACTCCATGGATTTTCATAATCAGATGGTGTAGAGAAAAAGCCACCAAATGGGACAAATGACCCCATCAAGCTGCAAGTATGTGAGCACCCAACTGTCAGATCGAACGAAGATAAGTCAGAAGCCAAGATGAATATATTACCGCATGCATTTTTTCTTTTCTTTTTCTTTCTCCTCACTTTTCTTTCTTAATTGAAGTTAGTTGCAAAATTTAAGTGGTCTGCCATCCATAAACTAAACTCATTTAATAAGAATGAATAAAAGATTGCCAAGGAAACCAACAAGGTCTGAGAATCTCAGCAGAGGCTGCATAAGAAATTGCAATAAGGGATCACTTTTGAGCATGACCAATGACCCATAGAAGAAAGAAAATCACCATTAATAAACTCCGCCTCCTAGCTCCACAGCTAAATAAGTTCTGACAACAATAGAAAGATCAAAAAAAACTTGTAAAATTCTTTCTTAGTTCTAAGCACTTTCAGGAACAACACCTACTTATGATAGCAATCTGTCAGGACAATCTAAACCTTGGTTAGCCCTTTTACCATCTAGATGATTATTGAAAATATCAAGCACATCGAGGGTGGGTTTCACATGAACTCTTGCATTTTACAGTGTGGAAATTTTAGACTGATTCAACAGAGGGTATAGATGACAAAAACCAGAAGGAGAGGATTCATTGGAGTTCAATACTATCAGCTGCTTCAAAAGTTGGACATACACCTCTGCATTAATGTAAGTTCTGTGATACATGTACTTTTTACTTGAGAAATCTCAAACTCCTCTTCTTACTCCAACTAGAACTGCAACTTTATCTTTATTGAGATACCTCACTTTCTTACCTACATTGCTGACTTTTATTGGATTTTTAGATATTTGACCTATCAAATACTAGAAATACATTTAAGAATCATCTCAAATTACTTTTCTCTCCATGTTTGAATTCTAAAGATAGGCAATAAATTCAAAATTCCAAAAAATGGAAAGAAAAAACCACAACAAGAGCATTAACACTTTACAGCAATGATAGATCAAGACATGTACTTCTATATTTATATCCTCCCACCCTATTTTGTTCAATTCAAAAGTAAGGATATTAATATCATAAGCTAGAAATCGTAAATCACAACATAAGATCCAGTTTTCAATCAAAGGATTCATTATCAAGGATCCAAGTAGCTACCTTCAACCTGCAATTAAACAGACTACTCCGCTTGTTAATTTGAAAAAGTTGCAACATAAAAGAATGATATGGCATGGTAGCAAACAAATGTTCTACATGGAAAAGAAAAGGGGCAAAACCTGACGAAATTTTGTTGATTAAAATATGCAGTCCTTTGTACAGATTAATAATCCCTATAATCGACAAACAACCGTACATGCTATCAGTGATGACAAATCCATTCGACAAAGTAACAAACAAATGCCACCCTGAAAGGTAATATTGTTCCAGCTATAGAGTACTGCAGATTGCTTACAGCATACCGATTTCTTTAATCAACCCTCTTCTACCATCCAATTGTGTATACTCATATTAAAATACTATGCAGCTGATAAACTAGTCAAACAATTTGCAGCCTTATCCCATTCAAATATAACACGATAACACATGCTGCATAACAAGACATGGGAAACAGAAAAGTTTAGTACAAAACCAAAACACGAGGACTGAACACTAACCCGGGTCTGGAGTAGACTCCTCCCACCAGAGGTTTGGAAGAAGTAATAGGCACCAAATGCAAATCCCAATCTTTCTCAATTGATGGAAACCGACCTAAAAGCTTCATATAAGTATCATAACTAGCCGCACATCCGATTAACCATAACTTCCCACAGTGAACCTCCACCAATCTACTTAATTGAGAAACGACGTAGTTCACTGCCTCCCCTGATTCCTCATCGCCCACAAAAGCCTTCAACTCACCATAGCTAACAAGTAAACCATTTCCTTTATTAGCCTTAACTAAATCATCCACTTCCTTAAACTTAAACCTCATCATTTCCTCATTCCCACCCGCCTGCAAAAACTCGGATATCTCCTTTTCCAAACAAACGACACCTAACCCATCAATTTCTCTCCCCAAGATTCCAACTTTACCTTTCTTGACAACATCTGTGAAATCATGAAGCGCATAATCAGCACAAACCCCAACCAATAACGGATTTTTCCCAGTTTTTTTCACAAGAACCTCACCAATCCTCCGAGAATTCTCATCCAAACTGTCATTTGCCAGAGCCCCAGAAAAAGGGAAGCTAAACCCACGTTTACTTGGCTCTAAATCACTCAAATTACACAAGAAAAGAGGTGGGCACCGAGCTTTCGAGTACCTCGAAACATTGGGGGGATTTAAAATTGCCATCTTTATATCGAAGCTCCGAAAGCCGGCCTCCCCAAAAACCTTGCTGACAATCGGGTCATCAAGAATTGACAGTATAAAATGCTTTAGTTCCACTTTGACAGTCGAAATCGAGGGTGGAGATGACGAGCTAGTGTTATTACAATTAATAATATTATTCTGGTGCTGCAACTGCTGATAAAGGTGAAAAGTTTCGGGGTGTCTTCTTTGATTGGCTTGGGATCTTTTGATGGCGGCCATTAGCGAGTTGGATATCGGCGGCTCGTCTTGAGCTTTAGTAGTGGGCAACCGGTCGAGGGAAACGCCGACGGAGAGCTCCAGAGCTCGGAACTGCAATCGTGGGGAGTAGGCGCTGCTCCTGGCGCGTGCGCAGGCCTCGCGGAGGGTGGAGGACGGGAGAGCTAAAAGTGCTGAGACGGCGTGTAGTGAAGTCGTCTGCGCGTGGCTCCGCCGCCTCGCCACGGTGACAGCATCGTCCAGTGCACGCGCCGCCTCCTCCGTCAAGCATTGCCTCGCTGTGCCGACCGGCGTTGGCATCACCCGCCAAAGCTGCTATTACTACTTATCAAAATCCCAACAGAAAAAGGAAAAAAAAAAGAACGATAAGAATTTAAAAAAAAAAACAAAACAAAACAAAAATATGGGTCGTGAGATTTGTATTTTTTTTAAAAAAAAATTCCCCGTTTTTTAATGAGGGAAACTGGGGAGGAAAATAAACAAATTGGCAAGAGTGTAAAATTCAGAGGAATTCCAATTATTTATTGGTGCCCGGGAGGGGTGAGGGGGGCTGCTTTTAGCTGATTTGAGAGACTTTGTTGTGGTGGCGTTGTTGGATGGGGGGGCCCCAGATTGCGAGGAGTGGACAAACACATGGAGAGAGTATAGATTCTGTTAAAACATTATTTTTTTTCCCCTTTCTGAAAAGATCAGAAAGATCTTCTTTTCAGACATACTACTAAAATTCCAGTAGTACTATTACGGTCATGTAACCTTTTTCTGCAAGATGGAAATTGGGGCCGATCAAAAATTAATAATTGCAGCAGACACTTCACCGCGGCCTGATCATCATCATCAACATCAAAAGTGGAATCAACAATTTGTGAATTGCGAAGCTGTTTTCACCAATACATACATACATATATATGTATATATATAGTGTGTGTATGTGGGTGGGGGAGCATTAATTGGTGAGGAGAGGAGGAGGGGGTACAGTCTGTCTGCATAGATGTGGGCGGGCATTATAGTATTATACTATAGTATTAAATATGGTGATGAAAGGTTGAGTAGATGATTTAATGTGACGCGGAATTTGTAATGTTGACTGCTGTAAAAGGTAAAATTAATGTTTCAAATTGACCTGTTTGTACGACTCATATTAATGTCAATCACTTCACATACAGATGTGTGTACTTGACTACTGTATTAAATTGTGGTGGAAGCGAATTTGAAGGCTGTAACTGCTAGTACTACTCTCTCTACTTGTTGGAATGTTGAGCAAATTCTATCTGAAGTTGTACAATTATTCATGGCAGTTATTAGAGTGATTGTTTAATTACTTGTAATAAAGACAGCTTGTGACGATTTTTTCCGTGATCGCATTTTCCTATTATCTTTTTCCCTCACATACGTCAAATCGCTATAATAATTTTTCCATGAAAAATGACGAAAAATGCAATCCAACCGGCCTTAACTAGGCTACTCTCCAGCCAACTAAGCCCCCCACGCCCAACAAAAAAAAAAAAGAAAGCAAAAAACAGAAAGAAAGAAAGAAAGGAAAGGAAGTGTGTGACAGAGAAAGGAAGAGATGCCGTGTCCACTGAATAATCACTCAAATGAGGGCCAAATCAACAGTAAGGGTTGCGCTCAGTGTCAAGCTTTTTAAGTCGTAAAAGAGAGCTTTCTAAAGTGATAGGAGAGAGAGAGAGAGAGAGAGAGAGAGAGAGAGAGAGGAGAGGGTCAATTCAAAGCTCAATTTGCTAAAAGATTGCATTTGATAAGGTGGCAAGGATGCGAGGGAGAATTATTAAGCAGTTTTCCACATTCTCCACCACAGGCATATGGCATATACCTTCCCTCTTCCCCATCATCCCATCAGCTTTTGTATTGCTGATTCAATTAGTATAAACGTACTAGTAGAGTATTTATTCTTCTCTTCACCTTGAAATTTTGGCAAGATTCCCATTTGTAGGGTCTCATGATCGATCTCCTTTAGGCCAGCCAGGGTTTTTTTTTTTTTTCATATAATGAGTGTTCAATGTATAATCTCTTTAACGCGCTTAAATTCTACTAAATCTATCACGTATAATAATTAGTACTGTCTTTTCTTGTATTTATACAATTTTTCTAATTAATAATCTTACCTTTTAAAAAAATCTGACACTCAAAATACATTTTAAAGACTATTCAATGGACGCTCATTTGACAGACCTATATTTTATTATTATTTTCTCGCTTCTCCTAATTCATGCATACATATACGCAGGTCTAGTCATTTTCCTATTGATATTAACGTGGGAATTATTAAGTTAGATGAATGAGATGTGCAATTTTATTTTTTTTTAAGTGATCGTGGTGTGAAATTTGAAATGCTTGCATGCGCTAACACCAAACCTGTCCGAAGATACCGACCGGGGAGTTTGTAGTTTATACTCGTTAATCGTTATAGTGTCAATCCTTGTCTAATAAATGTATGACACTAGAAAGTCTTCTTTTTCGCATGCTACCCGGCATTGGTAACCCATAAAAGCCGGGGGGAAAATCATAGTCATGGTTGTTTAACGGGTTAACTCATGCAGGTGTCATAATTTTTTTAAACACTTGTGTTAATGTACGGATTAAATAGCATCAAATTATTATCCTTATCTTGTTTCATATTTGGTTTACCTTTGGACATGGAATAACTATTTTTACTTACAACGCTTATTCCACTCGTTTTAGCTCTATTGGGATTGCATTTTTTTTTTTTTTTGCAGGAGATAGTAGGAAAATATTACTATAGCACTTTGTTGAGAAATTCATCTATATGTATTATTTGGACGGTACTTGGAAAAATATTTTAAAATCCCTTTTAATTATTTTTACCTCAAATTTATCGCGTCATTAAGATGCTACAGTAAAAAATGTTTGTAAAAAATATAATCCAAACGGCCAACTTGGAAACTTAATTTATTTAAAAGATCTTTTGAAACGTGATTCATAAATAAAAAGAAGGTGGTTAAAATATTTACTAACAGAATCGTTTGAAACAATGTCTAAAAATATAACTATTTCAAAAAAGATCGACGTGTCAGCATCAAACAATGAGGATAAAGTTAATATTTCCTTATTCGTTGCTAAGATACAAATTCATATTATTAGAAAAACCTTGGCAATTACCTACTAGTACATCTTATTTTCAAAATAAGTACTTGTTAGTACTCGTCTATTGCATTGAGTTAAAGAAACCACGGAGTATTTGAGTTTAGAAGGGAAGAATAGGAGTTACAAGACTGTAATTTCAGAAAATAGTTGATCCTAAAATGTAGTTTGTCGTGTTTGGTGATCAGGGTCATTTTTAAATTGGTTAGGACAATCCATCCGCCTCCTTTCTCTCCATGCGCCCCCTGCCTTTCTTTGTCAGCGTTCAATTATTCCCTTGAAAGACCTCGTCAAATTTGCAATTGCGACGACAAATGGAGGGAAGCCACAGGAGCTGCAAGTAGCACGGATGGCTGCCCTTTCTTTCCTTCTCGAAGCGGCATAAAGGCGTGATTATGACCTCTCCATTTGTCTGGTCCCCTTCGCCTTTTCTTTGATATCTTCTCCTTTTTCTTCCACTTAAATATTTGTAAAACGTTGAGGCTGAGAAAAGTAACTATCAAAAATTTTGTAATAGAAAATTATTTGAAAATTTCTGTGGAATAATTTTGCACTGATACTTTTCATGATGTGATTTATCATGTATATAAAGTAAGAGGAAAGATAAAAATTTGATTGAAATTTGAAAAACGTATTTATGATATAATTATTATTAATTTTTTTGTAGATACAAACATATCCAAACAAGTCCTGCAATTTACATTTTTCTTTTCCTTTTCGTAAGAGATAAAAAGAGTCACTTTCAAGTGAGCAGAGAGTGCTTAATTATGCAAAGTTCTTTTTATTGGATATGGTATGGCTAAAACTCCGCAATTAACCCAATTTATGTGGTATATATTCTTTCAAGATTTGGAGATCACGTCCTTGAGCAGCCAATTTTATCATCATCCACGCGACCACGGTAAAGGTTTATCATAACTTCTCTCACAGACGAAGAAAATGACCAATGGAGTTCGTTTGGATAGGAGTTTATTTGGATGATTTATTTGAGATAATTACTATAGTACTTTTTGTGATGTGATGTATGTTAGATAAAAAGGTGATTGGGAAGATAAAAAGGTGGTTGAAATTTGTGAAGTAAATTATTTTACTTCAAATGCTTGTCCAAAGAAAGTTAAGCTGAGGTTGTTCTGTAATTTCTGTTCCGCAACTATCTGTCTCCACACACACCAAAGTTTCACATTTTCATGTTTATATATGTATCCTTTATTAGAAAAAAATATAAAATTTAGCATGGAAATGAAAAGACGTACCTTTTTTTTCCTATTTCATTGGTTTTAGAGAGACCATTATTTATTTATTGTTAAGATTAATAGGGTAGCAAATGTTAAGTGACATTGAAAACATAAAAAAATTTTGAATTGTAGCGATTTGATACATGTAAAATAAAAAATGAATTCACGAAAAACATAAAAAAATTTTTTTTGTCAAAAATGGCTTTCCAAACAAGGTTAGGAGCTGCCCTTCGGGCGCAGATCGGCTGGCTATGGAATGACTTTATTAGGCTCCAGGTCGTGTGGTCGATTCTGACTCTCTTACAGTCTCATATATCCTTGGCAAAAAAGCTGAGGCACTCTCTGTATTGACCAAAAAAAAAAAAAAAAACAAGGTTAGGAGCTCCTCCTCTTTAACTCAATAAAACATGAAAGAGAATTGAAGATAGAAACAAATTAAGTAAACAGTGTTAATCCACAAGTAAACTTACCTTCAATGAAAGGAATGTAACAAGACATGATGCTAAATATCTCCCAAGTGACGACGGATCATGATCATGATAGCTCAGTATACCGAATTATCAACCACAACCAACATCTGATTTGCACAATCTTGTGCCATATTGTTCGATGGTCTCCTCTTCTTTTCAGCATATGGTTTGAAGTTTGATGGTGCCATTTGAACCAATTGGTGAAGGACACGCCCTCACCTTTGCCAAAAATTTCCTCCTTGTCGTAATTCGTTTGCTGAAAATGGTAGAGGAGAAATACGTGTTTTATTGTACCGTCGCAACGTCACTTTTACTTGCTGCGCATCGAGTTGCTTTTTAAGTCTCCCAGTTCAAAATCCACGATCCATCGCCATCAATTGATTAAGGAAAACAAACTTCTAAGTAAGTCTATGATAGCATAACAAGCCACGATTACCTGAAACTTCAGAAGATCAAGGGGACAAAGTTATACGTTGTAACTAAGAGAGAAATGCAGTTTTGGTACCCAAAATTTGACATATAAAAAATTTTAATTCTCAAATTTTAGATAAAAATAAATCTAGTACCCCATCTTTCAACTATTAAGCATATTTAGTACCCTTGATAGATTTTTTTCAAATTGCTACAAAAAAAAAAGGTCCCGTGATAATCACATCGGCAACTATTGTATAAAAAATGTCAAGAAATATAAAATATTATTTTGACATTAAGGGTGCGTTTGATAAAATTGAAGTCTGAAATTTGAATTCATTAAGTTATTGAATTGTTAGATATTAAATCTAATACATTTGAGAGCATATCGAATTCAGTGATAAGTGAATATTTTATCACTTAATTTTGGAAGTAAGTTTTGACTAGAAAATTCAGTGTTGATTAATTAATTCAGATGTTCAATTTTTTGTTATTAAACGGTCCGAATATGTTAAGATCCAAATTTAACGTACTGAATTGGGTTATCAAACAGGATCTAAGTGTCATGTAAAATATTCCTTTGACACTAATTACAAAATTTAAGGACTAATTTTTTTATCAAGTAAAATATCCTTTTGACACTAAGTTTAAGAACTAATAATTTTATCAAAAGGATATTTTACATTTTTTTTGTTTTTTTATATAATAGTTTATGGACATATGACTGTCACGTGACTTTTTTTTTATAACAATTTGGGAAAAAATCGTTAACGGTACTAAATGTGCTCAAAAGTTGAAGGTTTAGTTACTGGATTTGTTTTTTTTCAAAATTTGGGGATTAAAATTGCTCATGAGTCAATTTGTTTGGATACTAAAACTGTATTTTTCTCTTTTAAGTAAATAATTTTACTTTGGTTTTGGACACTCGATGATATGAGGGGGGTCAGGTTTTACAATTCGAGGGGTACAATAAATATGATAAATATGAGTGTGTAGGTAATATAATAATTTAGGTGCTTTAACGTATATCTAATAGACACTATTAAAAAAATATATTTTACTTGAGACTCTGGAATTTTTGTTTGCTTTATTTCGTTTTCTTAATTTCTCCTTTTTTTTCTGATTGGCGTAAATGATTCCAATGGTTGAAATTCTGAAAAGATCCACGTTGTTATCATTTCATGTTTACCCTATGAAGAAGCAAAGAGCCAAAGCTCCCTCACAAAAAGCTCAGCAATGTGACAGCTTCCTTTGGATCTACGCGCAATCAATCTCTGGAGCTAGCAGGAGGCTCTGTAGCGCCTGTCTTAAGCTAATAACCCCTGTTGATCAATTATTGGTTGGACAAATTGATAAAGTATAAATACTGTCGGTAATATCTTTTAAGCAAGTAAAATTTAGAGCTAAAAAGCGTACAAGAGCTTCAAAAAACCCCAAAAAAAAAGTGGCTATTATTATTATTATTATTATTTTTTTTATAAATGTGAGGTCCAGAACTTACTGTTTATAATTCCTTTCATCTTCCTTTTTCGATCCTTTCCTTCCCACATTTTTTATATGGGAGGTTCGAGGCTCATTGAATCTCTCACTTATATTGTAACACCTAATCCATCATTCTCCTAACCATTTTTTCTAGTGTTTCCTCCCACTTACATTTTCTTCTTTCAAACCGCTTAGCCCATCACTCCACGCCAAGTTGAATATTTTGTATTATACAAGTGTAGTTAATTAATAAAACATATTTGGCTTGGCAGTTTGTAAAAAATTATATGTGGATATAGGTTGTTGAATTACACCTTGTTAACAAGGCATGCACGTGATGTTTAAAATTCCCGTTATTTATGTATACATATCATAGTTATTAAACTCGGCCCGGAGAGGAGACCGGTGAAGGAGGTGGGTCAACGGTCACTGGTTCAACCGGTGGGTGAGTGATTGAACCAGTGGGTCACTAAATATATTTAAATATTATATCTTATAAATTTTGATATAGGATATATGATATAAATAGTAATAAATAATGTCATAACAAATATTCATTTAATTTAATTTGCTATAGAATATTTAATTCATATAATAATCAACAAAACATAAATTTAATTAGTAATCTACCAAACTTCAAGTGTATATGTTTACTGTAATTATCTAGGTTATTTACAAATTTTAAGTGCAAAAAATATTAAAAACAATATTTGTCTTTAAAATAAATTATGTAATATATTATTTTTGAAATATATTTTATAATTTATAGAATATAGGGGTCATAAGTTTTATTAAAAGATTCCAAATAAATTTGTTTTGGAGAATTAAAAAAAATAAAGATAAAATTAACAAAACATTCATATAGCATAAGAATGGCTATTAATTAACAAGTGATAAAGTGGCTTGGTGGTGAGCGACACACAAACAAGACCTTTGGTCTTGGGTTTGATTCCCAGCTAAGGCTTGGAAAAGCTTTTTTTCCTCAAAATCGGTTTGCCCACAAAAACCGGCCGGGTTTCCGGTTTAATCCGATTGAACCGCCGGTCCGTTGAAAAGTCAACCGATCACCTGCATAAACGATCTAATTAGAAAATCGGCCCGGTTTAATGGCCAGTTCACCGGGTTGACCGGTCGAATCGCCGGGCCGAATTTAATAACTATGATACATATGGAGGATGGGTATTCATTTCGATGGAATTGGTTTCTTCTGAAAGCAGTCAATGGTGGAATAAAGATTTTGAAGAATGTGATGATGGGTTGTGTATCTAAGTAAAAACGGAACGGGCTCATGGATTTCGCTTTCTGCTAAAAAGATGCTCTTGCTTTAATTGTCATAAACAGTGTGGAATTCCTATCCAAGTGTGTTTAGGCATCTTCTGTCCTTCCCCACTGGAAGGTCAAATCAGAAGGACGTCGGAGGGCAATTGGGCATTCTTCCCTTTTTTTTTTTTTATTTAATGAGCCAAACAGAACCTCCAACAGTTTAGGACACCGCCTTCCACTTTGCCACTTGCCACTTGCCACTTGCCACCCCAGCTGGCCAGACTCCGCATATGATATATGCACTAAAAGGCATGAATGCAAGCATAGACCTACCACGTCCGTCGCGATCTTTGGGAATATTTTCGACAAATTTGCGAAGGAAAACATAATCAAGACACCCCATTTTTTGTCAAAACACAAGAAAAGGCACAAACAAAAAGAAATGTGTTAATGCTCGAGATCCATTGACTTAAATGGCAGTTTCTTTTCAATCTAAGTTGAGCACAGAAATCATTTGCTCCGCTGGACCTAGACCCATTCGTTGGTAAACTTAATTATACAACTGATAACTCCGCTATAAAAGAGAATTTATTTAAATTAAATGTGATGTGTGCTACTCTGCATTTTTTTTTTATGAATCTAGATTCCTAGTCAAATTAAAATGTCCTCTAGAATTAACAAGGGTCTTTTTAACTGGTATGCGTTGAGCACTCGTTAAAATATATTTTAGGTGTCATATTTTTTGATATGTAAGATTAATTAGAGAAAGTAAATAAATATAAGGAATGATATGTAATATTAAATAAAAAAATATATGAGTGTAATAACGGATAATAATTATTAACATATATGTATATATAGCATATTAATAAATTTTAGATGCACTAACGAGTGCTTATTAAGCATCCGTCATCATCAGAGAAACCCAATTAATAAATGTGTTTCTACCTTTGTAGTTGCGAACATTCTAAAATGGAAACATCCTTTGGGTGATAAAAATGAGTCGGTCATCTAGTCTTCCACTAATAAAAGACCTTGACAACTATGTGATATATAGTTGGTGTCAGGCGACAGGCCCACCCACCAAGAAGCCTACAGAGGTTCATGCCAAATTGCCAATGGCTGGGTTTCTGCTATTATCTGGCCAGGTCGTATCTCTATAAAAAATATCGACTTCAACCATTTCACTTCAGTGCACCAGTGATCCAGGTCCAACAAGTAATCTTGTCCGCTCGAATCTAATCACATTTGCTGCTTGCATATGCTACGAGATTAATTCTCCCTGAAAGTAAAAAAAAAAAAATCATCGAGATCAATATATCGCTTCCCAGCTGCAGACGACGATGCAGATTAAACCAACAATAAACCATTAAAAGTATTCAAGGTTTGGTTATTACACAGAATTGTCGAATTGCTTCTTCTTCTTCTTTTTTTTCCTGTTCGCGTTTCCCTGTCAAAAAAAAAAAAAAAAAAAAAAATCAAGTCCTGAGGAGTACTCGTGTATGTCGTGCGTATTCATTTGTATTTTATATCAAAATTGTCACTTTCCAAATTTCTTATCGAGAAAAGGCGAAAGCAAATGAACCAACGGCCAATTGAAAAGGAAAAAGGACACGTGTGGTAGCAATGAAGGGATGATGCGCTGGATGCGTCACACCAAAAAAAAAAAAGAATTTTTTTTTGAATTGAAATGGTTTCCTCATTTTGCTGTGAGCTTTATTTCCTATAGTTCTTGTAGTTTTCGCTTTAATTTGATAAGCCACAAAACCAACAGCGTGCGCATATGGGTTCACTCTTTATTCCCGAATCTCACACTTATACGAGCAAAAGCTGCATAAATTGGGTGAAAAATAACAATATGACAGTACGATAGGAATATTTTATACGATAAAAATAAAGTAGAGGATGGTATATCTTTTGTTTTTTTCAGCTATTTTCATATCTGTATCACCCAATTATCTTGCACTTTTTCAAACACTTTTTTGCAGCTCATAAAATTGGGCAAACCGATAGGGCATAGGTGTGGAGTTTTAAGGGAAAAATATACAAGAAAGGTAACGTCAACGTGTATTAAGGACTTAGAACGCACACCATTCATAGTTGGGTGTTGATAAGAATCATAAGATCACTCCAATTCATGACGTGACGGCTTTGCTTTGCCAAAAGCAGATTTTAATAGTAAGAAAGAGATTTTGCAATTCTGCATATGGTAAAAGGGGGAGAAAAGACGTGACTATTGCTTGTGAAGGGAGAATAATGGCTGGTCGGTTTGTGGAGGGACCTATCATGCAAGTTCATTCACTTCATCACCAAAATACATAGATGATAGATGATAGATCTCCTACTCCCCCAGCAGCCTAGACTGATAAAATTGCCCACTTTAATGCCAGATTCTTCCCCACTAGCTAGAACCGCTTGTTTTCTTCTTGTACTCTATAATTTTTATTTAGAAATTAAAAAGGCTAAAGAGTCAAGACTTTAGCTGGACGTTTGATCCAGCACTAAAAAGTCAATTGTTTCCAAACCTAAGCGTAAAAGGCTAATGTAAAAACTAACACCAAATCAGAACTCCTCAATGCCTAATAAATACTACTTTCCTGTTATATTTATCATATTTTTGGTCTAATGATATTCTTTGTCACTGTAGTTGATTGAAATGTTTGTCATCAGGATAAGATGGATGCTGGTTAAATGGGGTACAATTACAAACACGGATGCCGTTTTCAAGCTTCCATCAAATTAGACAACTTGTCTTATTACTCAGCGTTGTTTTTGTGGTCGGAGAGCCTTTCCTTCCCGCCGCCCAAGCCCAAGCCCAAACAAATCCCTGAAGAAGAAAATCAAATGAAAGTGCCCCCCCGTGATCGATCAAGAATCAAATAAAAAAGTGCGTCGAGTTTTCTATTTTTTTCCCCGCAGTTGTTATTAGATTATCATGTTTCCCTGTGGTAATTAATTAGAGCATCTCATTCAAACTAAATTATAATACTTTCGTATAGATGTCAGAATTGTATGAAATGTTTTGCTCATTAGTCCGTGATTTAAGCCTCTAAACTTTTTAAAGTGACGCATCGTATTTTGGCTTTGTACCCAAAAAGATGTCAATTCTTCAAGTTTCACAGAATTAAAACGCCTTAGTTTTCAGTTTTCTTGGAATTTTTCAAAAAATTATTATTTTTTGTTTCCCTGACTGATTTTATTGCTCCTATATATCATAGTATGAAAAGTGTTATAGTAAATAGATAAATTTCAATAAACTTATAGTTATACGAATTGGGAAATGTTTTTGTTTTTTCACGATGCAAATTACAAGCATTTCCTAACTATACTACCCAACACACTACCCGACCCACTGTTGTGTTGTTAGATTAGATTAATATGAATGGGAGTTCATGAAAGGAAATAATATAAATAATTAATCTTTTATACACTGATAATTTATATGTGCTATGATGTATTTGGATTAACATTATTTATAAAAAAAATTTATTTGCATGCATCACAAACAGACACGCTTTCTAATCAATTTTTTTTTTATGTTTTCAATTATCTTTTTATTTCGTATACATCATATTATAAAAAGCGTTATAATAATTATTTTAAATAATATTTCAAATATTCTCCTATACAAACATACTCAGTAAGTTAAATATTGGTTTTAAAGAAAATAAAAAACAAAGAATAAATTACTTAAGTATATTGGGTATTGACTCCATCCTCAATACAAATATAAGCGCAGCACCACTCCTAATATTCGGTTAGTTATTGACAGATAGTTGCATGATGATTTGGTGTTAAAAAATTCATCGGGCTGACTATCCCGTCATTCAGTTATCAGATTTTAGAAATTAATTCCAAACTAGTTTTTTTTTTCAAAAAAAAATTTACGTAATATTTGATAATGAACTTGAAACATATATATGTTCCCGACCGTTAAACCTTTCATGTCTTAATAGGTAATTGACAACCGTAGTTGACAAAAGCGATAATTGAAGACTAACCGATTAGTGGAAATTTTGCGATTAGCCAAACTGCGAAGACCCATCCGGATGACTCGACACCAAAGCATTGCTGATTGACTCGTGAATCACAAGGTGCCTTGTATGCTTTTGGAGCAAAAGGAGAAAGACCATTGGCTATATTTGCCTACTTGGGATATCTATTAGTAATTGCTAGTAATATGTTTATGTTTGGATAGGGTATTATTTGAAATATTATTTGGAATAATTACTATAGCACTTTTTGTGATGTGATATATGTGAGATAAAAAAGTGGTTGGGAATATAAAAAGGTGGATTGGAAAATGTGTTTATAATGTAAGCAAAATATTAGTTGGAATAATTTCACTGTCCAAACAGACATGCAGTTTAGATCTCAAGAACTTAACTCCTGTGTTTTGCAATCAACAGTCAAAGTTAGAGCGGTAGATGAATGGTGTAATCTCAATTTGATTTTAAAATCTAAATTTTGTGCAGGTGTAATGCATTTAATCATGATAGTGTATACTGTTAGTGTATATAATATTAACTTTAAAATGAAACCGTCATTAATAAAGTTCTTGTTTTATAAAAAAAAACTTTAAAATGAAATAACTTAATATTTTTACTCGTGGATGCGATGGAATTATTCAATTTCTACTCTCTTTTTTTTTTTATCAGCTCTTGACATACGACTAAAATGATTGATCCATATATCTCATAGTCATTGGAGTACACAACACTTTCGAAGATCACATGCAATTCATTCGGTAAAAGGTGCTGTTCCTCAAGGAGGGGTCAAGATTGCAGTTTCCTCTGAATTCCAAAGAATTTGTGTCTAATCATCAATCCCTAGAAAACAAACAGCAAATCATCCTAGCTTACGAAACGAGGATAAGAGTAAAACTTCATGCTCTATAATATTGCACTTGTATTTTTTATTTCTATTTATTTTTAATTTTTATAAGCATGACTAGTTTAAATAAAAAACTAACAACAATCCTATGTGTTTATTCATATTAATTTTAGAAAATTGATTTATCTAAATGTTTAACTATCATATTAATTTTTAAAAACCTCTTTACATAATCTCACTATAATATAATAGTATTCATCAAATATTGTAATGCATGTCAAAAAATTGATAGATATTCTTTTAAAAAATTAAAATGTCCATAGACCTAGAATGACATATTTGATTAAGTACTAAAGATCCAACAATTTATTTTCTTTATTAACAAATATTCAGTTTCTAACAATATTGATAAATCTATCAGTGTAAAAATTCAAGTTTTTTTTTTACACTAAGTTAATCCATATGGATAGAAAAATTATACAAATTTATCAAAAAAGATGATATTGTTAGAATAGAGTGGAACATAATAACAAATTACTCAAATTTATTTAAAAAGATAAAATTGTTAGAAGAGAGAAATTGTAAGAAAAACTAATTACAAAGGAGTTGAATACAAATATGAATAAAATCCAAGCATCCAAATAATCAGTTAATTCTCTTCAATTAGAATATGGATGATTAATATAACTTCTATCATATATAGACTCACAGACACACACACACATGCACTACTCCTCTCAGCAATCAGCATAAACATTTAGACAGGCGCAATGAATTTTAACAGTTACACACATTAAAGGTCAATACAGGCCCAACATGGTACACAAATCCAGCCTGAATAAACATACATCAGACCGTCAACGCTGGGCTTCACCAAAATAGCCCACTAATGAGTAATACACATTAAAATCACACTCTTTGAGTCTTGAGCGTTCCCGGTGCTTCCATCTGCAGTTCTGCTGAACTTAACCATCGAAGACGAAAGGTCCTCCTCGTTATTTTCTCTTTATCTCTCAATTTATTCGAATAGAAAACTATCCGGGTTTCTTTTAGTTTTAATTCTTTGAAATATTTTTCTATTTGACATGGGTTGTTTTGAAAATTAGAGGGGATCAAGAAAATGTAATTCTAGTTTTTTTTTTTCCTAAATCTTTTGTGTTATCAAATTCAGGTGAGAGATGAGACTGATAACGAGGGTTTTGCAGTCTGCAAACATTCAACCGTCTCAAGTATTCAGAAGTTTCTCTACTTTTAGTCGGTTTCCTGGTATGTATTTCTTTGTATGTTCGTTTGTTAGCATTTCTGAGAACATTTCGTTTTAGTCTAGAAAGGTTTATTGGTTGGTTTAATAGTTTTTGAGTGTTTGGTTGATGCTTTGACCATATTTATCTGTGTTTCACAGAAAAATGCTAACTTGTTGCGGAACATTTTCCTTTTTTCACGATGAACTAAAGTTGTTTTATTTGAATGCGCTCTGGTTTATGAGGGAAGTACGTAGTTCTAGATGGTGTGTTGTTCTGCATCCTTCTAGTCTAGGCTTGAACAGGACGAATCTTGGTGTAAGTAATGGTAAAAACTAAAAAGCTTTATTCTGATTTTGGTGGTCATTGCGTGGATAAATATTCGCCTTAATTTTGATTTATACAGTTGCATCGTAGAGTATCGTGTCTTGTAATGTGTACACTAATTTGAGAGTACAAAGTCTGAGTTTGTTTGCGTGTTTTTATCTAGATGCGCAATTTTGAATAATCTGAGTCTTTTTTCTTTTAATTAATGATATGGGTATATTTTAAAGAAAACGCCAATAGCATTGTTGAAAAATGAGAGAATTCTTAGAGAATATCGGGAACTTGAGATGGGATACGTTTAATTAATCATAAGGTTTCTTCAGGGTATTTTATGGAAAGAAGAATTGGTCTTTAGACAATTGGCAACCCTAGAGTTTAGCAGAGATAGTGAAAACCATAAATTGCTGAATAGGCTTTTACATATCTGTAATTATCAGTTCCTGGCTCTGGTTCCATAAACATTAATTTGTTTTTCTTGGTTTCTTTTGACACAGCCTCTGTTTGAGTTTCTCCATTGTTCTATTGTTGTGTTTCTTCGTTTTTTTTGGGTGTCAATACAGGTACTCGTAATGAGAACAACTTTAACTCTTTTGAATCTCTTGACGATTTTGAGCGTCGGATTTTTAGCGATATTACTGGAGATGAGGGAGATTCTAGATCATTTTTTCAAAAATTAGATAGGATTGAGAAGGCTTATGACAGATCGGGACTGAGCCCTGGAAACAGATCTGGAAATTTTGACGGTCTGGATGAAAGTTTTAACACACTGTCAGATGGGATGGATGAGAAGTTGGGGGAAGCTGCTAAATATTTCGACGTTGATTCTGATGAAATGGAGAGCGAATATTATTCCTTCAGACCAGATGTGGACCATCAGTTGGGAATGACATACGATATTAAAGTACTTTCCCTGATCTAAAGCTTCTCTCATCTTAGTACTGCTGTTCTGGCACCATATGCAATAGATATGCCTTTGAAATAATGCTTCTCTATTCTTACTATTGCTTTCTGGTTTCTGTAAGAGCTGTGCCTTGCTACAGGGTTTTGATATTATGCTCTTTTACTATATTGTGCTTTAGTGTTGTCTTGTGGTGTTTCTGCATGTAGAATACAAGGCCCAGTGCTTGACTTGGGAATGACTTACGACACGAAGTATTTACCCTAATCTAATACTTATCTCAGCTTAGTATTGCTGTTCTGGTACCATCAGCAAAAGATATGTATTTGAACTAATGCTTCGCTAATCGTACTAGTGCTTGCTGATATTGTAAGAACTGTAACTTGCTATAGAGTTTTGATATTATGCTCTTTCACAATTTCACGCTTTACTGTTGCCTTGTGGTGTTTCTGAATTGCATATAGAATTCAAGGCCCAGTTCTTTTTTTGCCTTTTTTTACTTGGTTGCGTCAAGATCTGCATTTTGTTAGTCTAGCTAGTTGGGCTAGATTTGCATGTTGTGCAATTTATTGATTTGCATGTGACCGGAACTTTCAATTTCCATTTTGATGTTGTTTTAGTTGTGTCCACCCAATAAAAGCATCATTTTCTGTTAAAATGGATCTTGAGGTACCTCACAGACCTCGACTTGCATGTTGGAGCCTAATTTAGATTTACAAGTGGAATAGCTGACTTCCTAAACAGAAAGGTAATATTGAAAGTTTAAGCGCTTGTAGATGGCATTGCATTTTCATCCATAACAATCTAAATGGACTACTCTTCTAAAACAAATAAAAGGGCATAAATCTGTTTCTGTCATTAAATGAGCGTAGAATAAATTTTTTTTTATACATGTAGGACCTGCAAGTTGACGATTCAAGATGAGATTTTTTAGCATTTAGCAATGTGCATTTGATAATTGTTTTGATTTTAAGCAGGTGCACTTGGAAACTAATCAGAAAACTCAAAATGAAATTGCAACAAGATTAACCGCCTATTTTCTGATGTTACTGTTTTCTTAGCTTGGTATATTATGTTCTTGTGTTTAGTATCTTAATAAACCACGTAAATCTGTCTAATTCTCTTTGGGACTATATTCCAGTTGCTAAAATATTTGAACCCACTGTTTCAGCGAATCTAATGAAAGACTTAAGAGTAGAGATTGAATTCTATTTCTTATGCCAACTTTGTAGTTTGCAGCCTAATTTTATCTCCTTTCATAGTATTTCCTTGAGCTAACTCTACATCTGCAGACAATCTGTACAATCTTGTATAATTCTTAGATGGTGTCTGTTGATGCTATTGTCATTCTTATTATTTCGAGCTCTTTCTTTCTTCAAGTGACACGCTTATATTATTCATACATGACCTCTGCAGGATCTTGATCTCAGAGAACCAGGTGTGCAAAAGCCTTTCAAGTGGGATGAGTTTGAAACTACAACAGCAGAAGTTCTGCAAAAAGCAGATTTCAGGGTGCGTATTCTTTGATCTGCATCAATATGTTTGTTGAAATGCATGCTCATATAAACTCAGGCTCATATCTTGAGCACCTAAGATATACCCAATACCAGTTTATTAATTCTTTTACTTTTACAGTTTTGCACAATTAAGTCATGGCTGTTTTGCATTCAAGATCATCAATGATAATTCGTTTGGTGGAATGCTGATAGCTTTTCTTTTGTTGTCTTGCTTCCAAAGAGAGTTCGTCACATTTTTAAGAGAGTTCCTACCTTTGGAAAGTGTTATCTTCCTGCAGTTTTTTTTCTCTATGTTTAGCTACCTATATAATTGAAGATTGGATGCTTTGGTCTCATTGTGTTGGACCTACGATAAAACCCGTATACATAATCAAATCGCAAAAGGGATGTGTAATTAAATTAAATCAATGGCATTGATGACTATGATTGTTTGGCCAATTTTATGCAAGTGTTCAAGCGAGGCATCAATTCTTCTCCACACCTTACTACAAATTCCTTCCATTTATAGCTAATAGGAGTTTTGGCACACTAAATGCATGGGCAATGGTTTTACAATGTTTTTCGATGAAATGGAAAATAATCTTGGACAGTTTGCAAATATGTAAGAACTATGGGCATTACAGTATTTCTTTTGATTGTATGAAAATGATTTTCTCTTGCTTATTTTGACTACTTCTAGGCAGTGGAAAATGTTGGTACATCTTTTTAACAAATTCTAGTCCATTCTGTAAGTAGAAATACAAGTCAAAAAGCAGAGATTTAATGAGTGTGCTGTCCATGATACACTTGCAAACATGTCACTTCATGAAAAAGTGGATTATATGCACCAAGAAACATTGAGCTTTTATTGCATAAAGAGGCAGGTATGGGTATTAGCATACAGATCGTGTAGGAAACTTCTTTTCTGGACTCTTTCTGTGCATGCTGGTCATGAGTCTAAGCTAATTGCAAAGGCTTTAAGATGAGATGCCTGCTTAAACGAGTATTTCTGCTTTAACGCTTTAATGCTTTAATCTGCAGCAGTTTGCTGTGTACTGATTATGTTTTAATTCTCACCCCAGAATGTGAGATTTCTTGCCAACTTTATCACTGAGGGTGGACTCATCATCAAGAGAAGCCAGGTAAACTTAACATTGTTTAAATGCAGTTGAAGCTAAAATAGAGGGACTGGATTTTGACAGCATTTTTTCTTCTTGTTTTAGACTCGAATTAGTGCCAAGGCCCAGAGAAAGGTTGCTAGAGCAATCAAGACTGCTCGAGCTTTTGGTTTAATGCCTTTCACCACAATGGGGACCAAACAATTTGTATTTGGAAAAACGATGGAGAACCGTGATGAAGACTATGAATTCCAGACGTACAATCCTCACAGTTTTGTTGACATGGAAGGCTCCGAAGATCCTGTCGAAGCCTGAGTTGTCATCTTTTTGTTGTATTTTTGCCTTGTTTGGATTAATGCTACTGGTAGTGTCCACAATTGGTGCTTTTAGACATGAGAGTGCCCATATTGAGCACCACCCCACCCCACCGCACCCCCGACACAAAAAGAAAAACAAAAAAAAAAAAGTTGGTTCTACTCTGTTAGAAGTCTGATAATTTTTTATCCTTAACAAGTATGCGTGCTTGTAGTCCTAATTTAAGTATGGTTTTCCATTTTGTTCACCCTTGAGCAAGCAAGCTTCTATTTGGAATTTGCTCTTCTTTTAAGGGACCAGGCATCGTTGATGAATGTGTTATTGCACAAGGAAATGATTACTGTTGGGAATTTTATAACAAAATATTTCAGCTTCTTTCGTCTTTGGTCACTCATTTTCCCATTTCAATTTTCTCGTGGGATTTGAAGAATAACTCCGGTGATGATTGACTATGTTCATGCACGTATAGCGATTTTCTTTTTCAGTCCGGATGCTTTAAGTCCAAGAGAGGTTCTGGTCTGTTAGTTGACCCAATTCGATCCAGAGTTAAAAGTACTAAACTCTGAGTTAGTGAGAGGTACGAGCACCAGTTACAATCTTGTTTACCGTTTATGTTGAGCTATACGGCCTCACCACCAACAGGGGCTCCAGGTGCCAGAAAAGTCAGGGTTGCAAGTTGCAACCACCCACCTAGGGGAAACTGAAGCAACAAAGAAGATCCAAAACTCATGTCCTTGAAACTATGATTAGCATAGGCCCTGAATTTGCTCATACTATAATGTGCATCACCCATAGGCCTTAGGATGAGGCAGTCATCAAGTGGGATTTGCTAGCTGGGATACCAAAGACATTCTTCAGCCTTGGCAAGCCACCTTCCACATCCCTTGTGTGTATGCTATCTTCACTTGTCCCATTTAGGGTAACTCTAATTAAAAATTTCAACAACTGAAAGAATGAAACTTAATTAGGTGCAGAATTCTCGTCTGCAGATAAAATCATCCCCACTTTCAGGGGACCACCATCCCTCCAACCTGACCTGTGTCTTTCATCTTATTCTCTTTCAATACTTCCACATAGTATTACCCATCTAGCTTTCACTTCTATCATCCCAACCAATCTTTCTATCTCCTCTGTCACAATGAAGAACGACAGGAGAGGCAATTATCTCGAAGTGCACATTCATCTGCTGACATGAATTCCCCAGCTTTTCCCTCCACCACCATCACCCTCCTCATCATAATCATTCTTACCACCTGTTGTCAACATGGAGTTACCAGCCTTGGTTCAGGCTCCACCATTGCAGTCAGCTACACGTCTGACTCCACAAACACAGTCTGCGGCATCATTGCCAGTAAGCTTACACAGAGAATCCAATGCTACAAGAATGGCCAAACCATTTCAATCCAACCAGAAATTTCCTACGAATCCATATCTGGAGGTCTGGGCTATTTCTGTGGCCTACAGTCGGGCGGGTTGAGCATCATATGCTGGGACACAATGAGCTTTCGAGCCAAAAGAATTTACTATAGCAAGGATAACCGTTTAAAGGGCTTATCTGTCGGAAACTTTCAGGTCTGTGCACTTCAGTTCACCACGGGTGCGGCCTTATGCTGGCGGTTTCCATCATCCGAGGAGGGAACGAAATTCCGGGCAATAACTTCAGGTGAAGGATTCTCTTGTGGAATACTAAAGAACGCTGGTAGAGTCCACTGTTGGGGTCGCAGTGAAATTGGAGCAGAGATTGAAAGACAGTTTAAAAGCTTGCCAATGCTCAACCTAATTGCAGGTGAGTCTCATGCATGTGGAGTGACTAAAGCTGGAACTTTGATTTGCAAAGGTAGTAACATTGGTGGACAACTCAATGTTCCTTCTCATTATGCTTTCGAATTTTCGAGTCTGGCTTTGGGAGCGAATCATAGCTGTGGAATTCGTAAGAAGAATGGTTTGGTTGTTTGTTGGGGAGGAGGTTCAAGAAAATTGGAGTTTTCCAGTAATGTAGTAGATGAAGTGTCTTTCGAAAACATAGTTGCCGGATTGGATTTTACATGTGGATTGACAACCAAGGATTTATCCATTATCTGTTGGGGGCCAGGATGGTCTAGAAACCTTACTGCAGGAGATGTGGTTTCACTGGAACCAGTAATTCCTGGACCTTGTATGCAAATGTCATGTAGTGTTTGTGGGGTGTACCCGAATTCAGGCAGTCTTTGCGCTGGTTCGGGGAGCATATGCAAAGTGTGTGAAGTTGAGCACCCAATTCCAGTGAATCTACCTCCACTAATGCCATCAACCCCTGGATCACAAGTTCCAAAGCTAGCATCTTCCCCTTCAAGGACTAAGAACAGGCTCTTCTTGGCATTTGGGGTTGTGGGTTGTATCGGGGCTTTTGCCGGCATTTATACTATTGACTACTGTTTCTGTGCTGGATTATGTGGGAATGAACATAAGAATGTCTATAAACCCGTGGTTCTGCAACCCACTAGTGCTAGATCAAATCTGGAAGACTATTTAGCTGCTTCCAATGCTTCCATTCTTCCTCCATCAGGATCATCATCCATCAAGCGCAACAATTCTTGGGTTTTAAGGAGTCAGAGGAGTGGTACTTCATCAAGGCAGACTGAGAGAACGGAGAACTTTACCCTGTCAGAGCTTGCAGCTATTACCAGTAATTTTGCACAAGAAAACAAGATTGGTGGTGGTAGCTTTGGCAGAGTTTACAAAGGCAAGCTTGCTGATGGTCGTGAAGTGGCTATTAAGAGAGCAGAGTTCAGTTCCAAAACAAAGAAGTTTCAGGAGAAAGAGAGCTCATTTCTCTCCGAAATAGCTTTGTTATCATGCCTCAACCACAAGCACTTAGTTGGACTTGTGGGTTTTTGCCAAGAAAATGATGAGAGACTTTTAGTTTATGAGTACATGAGAAATGGATCACTGCATGATCACCTGCATGGCCAAAGAAACACGGATAGCAGCATGCTAAATTCTTGGAGAATGAGGATCAGAATTGCACTAGATGCTGCAAGGGGAATTGAGTATCTGCACAACTATTCCATTCCACCGATAATTCACAGGGACATCAAGTCCTCAAACATACTTCTTGATGGGAATTGGACAGCAAGAGTGTCTGATTTCGGGTTATCGTTAATGTGGCCAGAGTCTGAAGACGAGCCCATGTATATGAAAGCGGTTGGTACCGTTGGCTACATTGATCCCGAGTGCTACGTGCTCAATGTTCTTACCGTAAAGAGTGATGTATATGGATTTGGGGTGGTGTTATTGGAACTTTTGACAGGGAAAAAGCAGTATTCACGAATGAAGGTGCTGGCCCTATGGGAGTTGTTGAATATGCAAGGCCATGGATACTAGCAGGAGCAGTGGAAAGGATCCTGGACAAGCGAGTGGGACTGCCAGAAATGAACGAGATTGAGGGGGTTGAGGTTGTGGCTTACACAGCTTTGCATTGCATAAGCTTACAGGGTAAAGATAGACCAACAATGAGTGATGTTGTGGCCAAATTGGAGAGGGCACTTGCTCTTTGCGATGACAGTCCAGCTATTGTGATTGCATCTCCAGCTTGAAATTGCAGTGATCCCCAAGAAATGTTCTACTTCAAAAATTCAAATCCTCATGAAGTGAATTTTCTGTTCTTCGTATAAGGTAATATTTTCTTAAACCATTGTAAGTCCAGATCCCGCTTCTTTGCAATTTGATGAGGCAATTGTTTTCCATCACCATTTTGGCTTTTGCGGATTATTTTACCCGTTTAGTAAAGCAAAAATGCAACAGAGTTAATCATCATTATCTCTGACCTAAAAGCGAAAAAAAAAAAGAAAAGTGACTAATCCACATTTTTGGCCTGCGGGGTATTTGGCTAGATATGGACACTTGCTCTGGCTGAGATGCAGCATACGATGCCTACGGGGTCTGGTCAAAATTTGACCCAAGATTCCAGCAGATAGCATCTTAATGATTCTACAAGAAATCGGCTGCTAGAAGAAGCTGTGTTTACTTGACCTCGTACAATAGTACAATCCTTTAGACACAGATTGAAATAAAAATAATCGCTTTGCAGAAACATCTGACAAAAATCGTACTCAAAGATTATAATCAATACATTATTAAGTTATCGTTATCAATACAGAACAGAACCATTTTTCTACGAGTCTATGTACAAGCCGCCAAAAACACAGATACCTAAAATAACTACATACAAACACAGAAACAAAAGAACTCTAATCCAGAAACAGCTCACAAAGATGAAAACAAAAAAGGCTATATCACGCGATAACGTCAGACAGCAAGGGGGAAAGATGAAAATTCAACATTCTACAAACTCAAAGCGCATCAAAAGCCTCACAGAGTTGTACTTCTCTCCTTTGTGATCACATAGAGGAATTGCATGTATCCCAGGCTTTAATTCAGAGACAGGTAGACATGTTTGGCCGGCAAAATCATCCTTCTCAGACATGTCATACTCGTGCACTTCAATTCGCAACAGAGCTAGCTCGGGAACAGTCAATGGGAAGGTAAATTCTTCTTCCCAAATTGGTGTCCAGTTATCCTCCTTTTTCTTGGTTTTCTTCATCACAACATCAGCTGGCACTCCAGCTATGCCAACCTGATTTTATTAAACAACCAAAAAAGGACATAAATATACTCAGACATATTGCTTTTTCTGCAGAGGAAAAATTTACAACTTGTTCCATGTGCTTTTTCTGCAGAGGAAAATTTTACATGGGCAGTTTTTTTCCAAGTGGTTGATGATCAACTTGTTAGTCTCCCAGAAATATACCTAAAAAAATCGAGCATATGGAAAGGCCACATGGAAAAAGAAGACTCTTCACTGATAACTCTTCTTAGCACCAGCATTTTATGAGCATGTTAACTTTCTGTAAGTATTCTTCAATAATTGTCATAACTAGCAAATTTCGCCCTTCTCTGGAGAGAGTAAAGACTTGTCCAAATGATACAAGACTTTGGACTTATATGAATTGTGTGTCTTAAAAGTAAGTGCATATAAAAAGGAGACAAACAACTTACCCTAGTATAGAAATCAGGTGGAGAATACATATCAAAGTGAGTTTGCTTAAAATCCAGATGCCATCCATCTCCCATGTAGACCTTAACCTGTGAAAACAAACATTAGTTAGTAACAGACAATCTTTTTCTAACAATTGAACAACTTCTTCAGCTTTTGCATCTTCCCCACCTTCAAAGTTGTCTTCACAGGCTGCTTTTCTTTAGGATAAAACACCTGACCATTTGGACCAATTTTCATCAAGAAATCGGGCTTTTTAACGTAGCCACACCCTCCATTCGCTTTGAACATCCCTTGCATCAACCAAAGTGATCGACCATAGCCCTGGATCAGCATATATTAGTCATTCCAACTTCCATGCATATATTAGTCATTCTAACTTCAATGCATCTCTGCATGCTTAATCATGCCTATCAAAATGTGTGCCTGTTCCTGTCGTACATGTTCTAGAATATCTGTGTGTGTAGGAATTAAACAAGCAACCTCAAGTCATTGCTTTTAAGGGCAAGTCAATGCAAAACTAAAATCATTATCCAGAATGAGAAGGCAACTTCAACCTGTAATAGATATGAACTAAAGATTGCTTTTCTATATATTACTTTCATGATTTGCAACGTTTACGTAATTCCTGTGTAAATAAAATTGTGCCAGCATCACTTTTTGCATGAAAATTTTAAATAATTCAAGTCACTATAATTATCCTTTTGTCATACACAAGATTCAAGAATAGCTCGGGTTGATTTCAAAAGATGAGTAACATGCAGTGAGGGCAAACAAACAAATAACTTAAGCTACAATGAATATGAATATGACTATGAATATAAGGCGTTTCAAAGACCTGCATGTTAAATGCAACCATCTGAGCTCCGTGCATCCAGCTAAGAAGTGGTTTGTAATTGGAGGAGGTAACTCGCATACCTTTAGGGTAAACCCTAAGAATATTTTTCTGGGTGAACCTATTAAAGTATAAAGCAACTATCAGAATGCAAATATGTAACAGATGGTCAAGTCAACAAATTACAAACATTAAGCCCAGCACTTATGCACTAAGGATGTCGACCTATACCTCACAACATCCATTCCATGAGATTCGGCAGCCTTTTCAAGAGCCTGTTCACTCAAACTCAACCGTCTCACTTTATCTGGTTCTACCCTCAGTGCCTCCACTAATCCACCTTTGGGTTTGCCAGCATGAATAGCAATTAGACTCTTGTAAACTGGTGCTTGGTGTGGTTTGTCATCAGAGTCGTCATCATCTTCATCGTCCTGGTTACGATCACTCCCACCATTGTCAATCTGCAATGGGATATGAGAAATCTCAAAACACTTGAGCTGCTAGCCTTTAGATGAAACCAAATTCAAGACCAAAGACTTCCATGTTCCAACCAACCTTGTCATCATCTTCTTCGTCAGCTGCAGCTTCAGTGCTTGAAGGCTCTTTTCCCCATCCATCGTCATCAGAATCCCTTTCTTTTTGTGAATTTTGTTTGTCAGCAAGCCTTTTAGCTTCAAGGTACTCTTTTGGAGGTTTAGTTGAAATAATAACACGATATTTCAAATCTTCTGGTGAAGGAAATTCTTTTAAGGATTCTGATTCAGGACAGAAGAGTATTTCTCCAAATGTTTCAGTAAGCATCTATATGAAAAATGAAAAGATTAAAATGACTTCTCACATCAAAAAACGCATGATATGAATTGACCAAACAGGATATTCACCTGAGCAACTTTGGCTTGAAGGTTAGCTGGAAGGTGATCTTCAAGTGTTATTACAACAGGGTATGGAGAAGCTGAGAATGCATGCTCTTTTATTGACTTTAAACATCTTATGAGTTCCACAGGCGTCGTAACCGTCCTACATTTAATTTGAAAAAAAAAATATTCAAAGAAGTGATGAAACACAATGAAACAAATGAGAAAGAGAATGACAAATAATTAAAGCCAAAGAATGATTATTCCCTGCCTAATTAGGAAACAAGTTCCCAAAAACTGAAGTTTACTCTCACCAAGTTAAAGAGCTATGAATAGTTTAGTAAAGGGAGTGAACTCAAACGATTACCACGCACACATTCAGTCTCCAGGCAGGCTCATATCGTGTATTCTATGTTACATGAGGTAGGGCCGACAAAGCGCTGTATGATAAATAATAGAGCTTCAAGTCAACAACATCTCATAGGAGCTCGTACCTTCCATGGAGAACGTGCACATCATCCTTTGAAGAATTCGGCCATATATCAAGTTCTATTACCCGCACGCCTTTTTTCAATGCCATAATAATTGGGACATCGCTGCAATCGCTGGTCAGTTGGTTTCCAGTCAAGTAAGAATTATGCCCAGTGAATATAAAATAATGGGACAGAGGAGCAGTCATATCATGGTGAACCTGCAATGAAAAAATGAAAATCTTTCAACAATAGCAGCAGAAATCCTGAATTCAAATAAGAATATAGTCAACACCATATCATGATACTAAAAATAAGGCAATGCCCTTCTATAATTTCAGATGTATCAAGACAATTTATTGGATAAAATTCCATAGTAACCAATATGGATGATCCACAAAGTAAAATCATTGAAACCTGACAAAAGAAATTGACAAGTGATTATGCAGTGGTTGTAAGGGCTAGCTGTAGTCGTAAAGCTACTCTTCCCAATGAAACACGTCAGGTTTTGAATCTCAGTTTCAAAGAACCAATGCAGCACCCAATGCTCCCTTCCGCTATAATTTTTAATTGATGTTCTTCGAAAAATAAAATAAAATAAAATAAAACTGAGCCCCTAACTAATGGCATAGGAGGTGTTACAGACTCAAAAGAGGAGGGCCAGCGACACACAGGTAAGAACACTCTACTTTTTGCTTGTGGCATTCCACTTACTTTTTTTACCGATAAATAAGGAGATGGAACAGTCGCTAGCAGAACATAGATTGCCAACATCCTTTCCCCAGTCGGAAACCTGCACTAAATCCGACGAAAAAAAGTTGCTCCCAAGGTTGGAACTTTAACTACTTTACTGATAATTCCATATCAGGAACTTGAATACAACAGAAGATCGTATCGGGAATAGATACACCAAAACCTCATCAAATTGATGGAATTGCCTATTCCAATTTTTCTGAAAAATTCTAGGCCAAGATCCTAACTTTATACTGCAAAATTTCCAAAACAGGCCTAAATTCTTGCATTAAGGTCAAAACTAAACGCGAACCCGGATTCCTAAAGTAGGAAAAGGTAAAAGGACGATATGATGAGATATAGTAGTATCAGAGAATCATGAAGAGATCAGACCTTGTAGCGAATTGGCGGGTTAAGGTCAACGCTGAAGAGGAAGTGAAAGAAATCATCAAGAGTGAGAGCGTGGCGAGTGAACTTAGTAATGTGGTGCCTCTTCTGGAGGATCTGCTGCAAGACTGCCTCCGCATGGGCCAAGGTGGCCTCAGCCTCGCCCTGGACCTCCACCAAGAAGCGCCGGAGTTGCTCGGGGTTCATGTGGGTCCCTCCTTCTGCATACTTCTTGAAAGCTTCTTTAACGTCGGACGGTGGCTGCGCCTCTGCCACCTTGAACTTGCGCGTAAAGCACAGGCAAACTCTGTAACTAGAGCTCCCCATTGCACAGACAACAAGAGACTCCCTCGATGATCTGCGGAATTGTTGTGGAAGGAAGGCAGGAATGAATGGACAAATAATAATATGGGATTCCGGGAGTGCACAGAGAATTGAAAAAGAAGACTAGGACAGTCCGATGATGGGTGATAGAGAGTGGACTTTAAACTCTTTTGAGTTTTATTTATAATACAACAATTTATGAGATGAAAAAAAAGTGATTCAAGAGATAAAAAGGTAATTAAAATCTGTGAAATAAATTATTTTACTTGAAATCATCACAGTCCAAACAAACTAAGCTACACAAATACTCCATATTCCGCGACAAAATAAATATTCACAGGTCTAAGGATATCTTTACAATAATAAATCTTGTGTAAGTTAAGACCTTGTTCGTTTATACCTAAAGCAATGCTTGTATTGTAACGATAAAAATGCATTCTTTTAGAGCTTTGTAAAGACAAATAACAGAATATTGGACATTATTTATACATATTATTGTATTTCTTCTGCCGTAATGTTCACTTGATTTCATGTAATTTTATGCTAGCTTTTTCCATTTTCACGAATCAGACCAGCCCATATGAAGAGCAACAAATAAAATGGAGGTAGGTCAGATCCCATTTGAATTGCTTTTTTTTTTTCTTTTGAAAATTTTTACAAAAAAATATAATTTAATGTATATAAGATAAAAAGATAATTGAGAAATGTGTTTATCAAAAACACAAAAAATTTTCCTTTTGTTTGGATTATAGTTTTCTGTAAAAAAATTTTTACATTTTTTATAAACACTTTTTTAATCGTTTTTTATCGTACATATGTTAAATTGCTCGCACGCATATCTGTGTGCGGAGATGAATGTGGTATAGAGTATTAATTAGAACAGGTAGCGGTTTCCAATGGGGTAGATGGAGATAGACAGTGAGTTAGGAACTATAAACTTTATTGGGGGTTTATTTATTTTGCGTACGGTGTTGGGGGAGATGATGATCTGTTGGGATTCCTTTTCAATGCCGGGAGCGTCGACCTTTTTTTTTTTTTTTTTTTATTTAAACTGGGATTGGGGATTGGGGATTGGATGGACCCTTGGTCTTACCGCGCTGATCTTCTGATGAGCTGTTAGCATTTGACGTTGGCTTATTTTGTTTAGGGAGGACGAGCACCGCTACTAATTTAATCAACCACGGTATAATTACTTGCATGGAATACAAATTTGTGGCTTAAAGTTAAAACCAAAAGAAAAAAAAAAAAGTAGGGAAAAGCTTGAAGCTTGAAGCCTTTTGAACAAGCATCCTTCGATATTGGAATATGGTACTAAAGAAGGAAGGAGATGCGACGGGTTACTTATTGTTTTGCAGGGTCAGGTCCGTCTGAATCTCTGTATTGAATTGAATGGTCCGGCCCCGTCTCCAAAAGGCAAACGTTTAAATTGCTATTTTTAAGAATTTTTGTTAATATAATAATAATAATAATTTTGATATATATATATAAAGTAAAAAAAGTAATTAAAAATTATATTCATAAAAGTTTTTGCAATCCAAAATGAACAGCTTGAGAACCTTACCAAAAATTATTGGACTGGTACAATAATGTGGGTTTGCGTGTTCTTTGTTTTTTTAATCCTTACCAAACCTTATCCTCTTTATAGTCTTATTCCCGGGATGAGTCATTGCGGGGTATTTTGTCTATAAGGTTTAAATTAAATTCTTTGCCATGTCTATAAGGTCTTTTTAGCTGACGATTAAAACAAGAGGGAAAAAATAATAATAATATATTAAAAGCCACGAAATGCTGCTACCATCGGACTTGTATGCCAAGTAGTAGCAGTACTACTATGCGAAACCAAAAGTTATAGTAATATAATAAGAGTCCTACTATGCCACTCTTCTACGTATTCCACGTGTCATGCTTATACTCGTTCTAGAATGATTGTAGTAATCACGACTTATAAATCATTTTTAAGAGTTAAATGCCTTTTAACAAATTGTCAATTTAGTACTTTAAATTTATGTTAGAATTTGTTTTTCACTACTTGCGGATCAATTGTAATTTTTTGTTAAATAGCAATCTCAAAAAGTATTGTGGATTTTTTTTCCAAAAAAAAAATTTATCAGGGGAAAAAAGAAGAGAGGGAAAGAACTGAATAATTATCTTCAGACCAATCACTCTGGTGGAGACATGATTTAAAAAAAAATAATAAAGATGGTGGCTGTCAAGTGTCATCTTGGGCATCAGCCCAATCCAAACAAACAAAACAGTCAAAAAGTGATGGAAATTGGGAGGATTTTGTTGAAAGCCAACTGCTGCAAGTGCGAGGAGAGGACCTCTAATTTTGTTTGTTTACCCGTAAAGAGTAAAGAGGTGGATAGGAGTTTATTTGGATGATTTATTTGAAATAATTACTGTAATATTTTTTGTGATGTGATATATATCAAATAAAAAGATAATTAAATAGTGATTGAAATTTATGAAACAAATTATTTTATCTGAAATTATTTCAATCCAAGCAAACCCTGATTTTTATGCTTACACATATTTTTTTATTTTTACCTCTTTTTTTTATTTGCTTTGGTAGAAAAGATGCGATAATACATTAAACTTCTATTTGTACCTATATGCCATATTGCCATTAAGTAAAAACTAGAAAGCGTACTAGTACCGAGTATGAACACGCTTAGTTGCTAATAAAAACAAGACAACAAGGTACAGACCGCGTCCACATCAATGCCGAATTCTGCTGCACAATGATCGAATACCGGGGATGACACTTGTCCTAAGGCAAAAGTGATCATATCGTGGGCCCAACTCATATTAGTCCAGAAGCAATAAGCGCTCAAGTAGACAGCACAGATCATGTACTGCAAGTCTTCAAAGCCCAAATGCTTCAGTTGCCTTAATTGGACACGGCAATGGAGGCCCAACTTTCCTGCCATTCCTTGTTCTGTTTGGAAGCAACAGGTAAAGCTAAAACTAAAGTATGTAAGGCTGGTCCATTATTGCACATGTTCAGGTCCGATAAGATAAGATTCCAATTCAAGCAAAATATTTCAGTGAAAATGTGAGGCAGCTAGCAGATTATTTAACTTCAATCATCATTAAATCTTAGCTAAGGCTTGTGAGAAACAAACAGCTTTGTTTTGCTTCCTCAGTAGTAGGATACGAGTCCCTTTAATGTTTGCCACTGAAGCCTACGGCTATCACAATGCGACTGCCAATGCCAATTTATGTGAAGGAAATTAAGGGATTTTTTTTCCTTCATATTTTGAAGCAAGGAAATAAAGGGTTGCGAATTAACAACATGATGCTAATCTCGGATTTCCTCAAATCCTATTAGCCTATTCCAATTCAACCTCAAATCAAATACTAGCGGAAGTCATCAGAGGTGTAGACTACTTGCTGAAGCCAAAATGCCCACAGGTTATAGTTAATACTACAGGTAATGCCTCGGACTGTCAGACAAGCAAATTTACCCTCAGAGGTTTCAGATGTGAACTGCAAAGAAAGCGTGGCCTCACATAACTGGACCTATGAATCCCACTGATTGAATCAATGACACGAGGACCAACCAAACGAGAAATTTCGTGCTCAACTTTTACAGCTTAAACCACGAGCCGTAAGGCTTACTGGACAAGAAGCATCCACGGGGCTTAACAGTAGTACATGAGCTGAGATTTCCTTGATAACATGAAGAGCTTCATTATTCTAAGTTTCAGTTGCAGGGCCATTAGACATCAACTGGCGAGTGAATGGGTTGATTAGAAGTGAAAGGAGCTACTGGTTGTCATATCTGGTTTCATCTAGACTAAACCATGATGCTGCAGCAACTTATAATTAGAAAGCGTCTAGGATGCCTTGTCAAAACTAATCTATGTGATCGACCACTAATACAGATATCGATCGCATCAAACATGCCTCAAGCAACTTTCCATAGTCTGAAAAGATACATATGTTTTGCTCATTACAGATTGAACAAACTCTTGCAAATTTGTTCATAGTCATTTAGTCTTGGGCTAACTACAAGGATACTACTTTTACACACGCCAAGTTTTCAAGTACACATCGTTCAGGAACCCGTGTATCAAGTGCATCAGTCACCAAAATGATTATGTAGACTAACCCATGATTGACCCACAAATTGTTCATAGTAGTGCAAAACATCCATTCAACAAAAAGCGTTGAATCCCAAAACACATGCAAAACATCCAAATAACATGAAACAGATGATGTGTAATCCGGAAACAGATAGTACAAAGCATGAAATATGCAACACTCAAAAGCTACCCCACTGATCCACCCAAACCCACAAATTAAACATCTATTCGGCAAGAATCCCAGAAGACAAGTGCGAAAACATCTCAAAACCTAATAAACCCAAATAAACAGGGAGTCAACAGAACAAAGAGCTCACTCTGCAAATAAGTTTCCAGTCCTTGAAGAGTTAGTCAAGCCCAATGACCATTTGAAGAAACCGTATCACCTTCGTTGTATGATTACCATAAAGGCTGAGCATCAAATATCCGTTTTACAACTAAAGAAGGAAATCAAATACTGGGAAACATGGATAATATGTCAACTACGAGCTGAAACAGATAGAAAATAAAAAAAAAAATCAATTAAAACGTATTTCCAAATTCCAATCATACGAAACATCGAAACCTAACAACACAAATGGTAGTAAAGGAAGCTAAACTACAGATAGTAAACTGTTGGTCTACGCATGAAAGAGGTTCCTTTAGCCCTCATCTCACAGGCTATAATGACTAATACTATCAGGAATCCAATTCAATCAGGTCTTTTCTTCCCGGTCATCACCTCACCACATATTTTACTCTGAGCGGTTCGCATACCTCTCAACCTTATCATCATTAAGATTAATGCCTACCATAGCCTCACCAAGCCCGCAGCTCACGTCCGCCAGCACCTCCGGGTCGCTATAATGCGTGACCGCCTGCACAATCGCCCTCGCCCGCCTCGCCGGATCTCCGCTCTTGAACACCCCTGAGCCCACGAACACCCCGTCACATCCCAGCTGCATCATCAGCGCCGCATCCGCCGGCGTCGCAACTCCTCCGGCTGCAAAGTGGACGACCGGAAGCCTCCCCAATTGCTTGGTCTGCATCACCAAGTCATACGGGGACTGAATTTTTTTGGCAAACGAGAAGACCTCATCGTCATCCATGTTTCGGAGGACTCTGATATCGCCCATCACGGAGCGGACGTGGCGGACGGCCTCGATGATATTACCAGTGCCGGCCTCCCCTTTGGTACGAATCATGGCGGCGCCTTCCCTAATGCGGCGGAGGGCTTCCCCAAGGTTGCGGCAGCCGCAGACAAAAGGGATGCGGAAATTATGCTTATTTATGTGGTTTTCGTCGTCGGCAGGGGTGAGGACCTCCGACTCGTCGACGTAATCGATTCCGATGGCCTCGAGGATTTGGGCCTCGACGAAATGGCCAATACGGGCCTTGGCCATGACGGGGATGGTAACGGCTTGCTTGATTTCCTTGATGAGCTGAGGGTCGGACATGCGGGCGACGCCGCCCTGGGCGCGGATGTCGGCGGGGACACGCTCGAGGGCCATGACGGCGCATGCACCGGCCTCTTCGGCGATGCGGGCCTGCTCGGGGGTGACAACGTCCATGATAACGCCGCCACGGAGCATTTGGGCAAGGCCCACTTTGACGGAGAAAGGGGATTTCTTTGCGGTCTCGGTGATTGCACCGTTGCCATAGACCGTTACGACACCGCTTCCGGCCATTATTGTTTCTTCGTTATGAGTGGGTGTCTGTCTGTGCGTAGATCGGGTGCGTGAAAATGTGGGGGAGGGATTGAATGAAGAATGGAGCTAAAAAGAAGAGGGCACGAAATACTTCTGTGTCTGTGGATGGCTTGGCTTTAAATATTAGCAAAAATAAAATGGAGTTTTTTTTTTGAGGTTTTATTTTTGGATTCTTTCATAATGGAGTATTTATTATTGCCTTTTGAGTTTATAAATAGTTTTTTAATTTAATTTTTTATTTTGGGCCAGTACTATTTGTTTGTATCGTTCGTACCGTTGGTGCTTAGTGTTTTGTTTCTTGATGCGGCTGCTGGCTCCCCCAATATCTTTTTTTTCCCCCGTTTATCTTCCGAATTGACATACTATTAATTATTAAAAAATGCTAGCATGAATAAAAAAAAAAAAGGAAAGCTAGAAGAAGAAAAAGAAGGGGTGGGAGTGGGAGGAGAAGATGTGGATGCTGATGGCACACGGAGACGCAAAAATGCTTGTTTCTAATTCCGTCTTGGTACTGCTAGTATGGGAATATGGCAGAAGCTGCTTCCTCCGCTTTTTACATAATAATAATAATTTATGTGATAAAGAATGGACAAAAATAAATAAATTAATTAAGCACATTTGAATAGCTTTAATTTTGATGCCAACTTTTCTTTTTAGTTTTCCTGATGAAGCCTTAAACACGGTAAGGTTGCAAGGTTCACTCCATAATCACGAAGAAACATATAAGGAGTGGTGCTGCTATGTTTTACCCTCAAATGTTTCCCAAAAAAAAAAAAAATGGACATATTAGATAGGTACTTATTTCCATTTTTCAGTTCTTTTCCAATTTAAAATTGGAGTTCTTAGTCCCGATCACGTGTCATTCATTACTCATACGTGGAAATGTCATGCGTCAGAAACAAATTTCTTTTCAACCTACAATTTGTTTGAATAAATCTTATATACACTAACAGTGTATGTATACACGTCGAAGAAGATTGTTTGTTCAACGGGTGAAAGTATATACACTATCAGTGTATAGATTATTAATTCGCAATTCAATTTGTTTCGGTGCACTATTTTTTTTTCCCACCGTTGATCATAGACAGTAATAAGTTGGTTAAATCCCGTGAGAACAAAAATAAAAATAAAAGTGGCCTCAAACCGGGAGCTTTTTCTCCTTAAAGGCTTAAACTATTTAGAAAACTTCTCCTTCTCAAGCACTGTGAAACGACACGAAAAGCAAAAGGCAATTAAAGGATCACTTTCGATTGTACATGCACTTTCGTTTCAAAAACAAAAAAATAATGGAGTTATAAGAATCTCTTAAAAATTTTGGGTACTCCATTAATCAGTTGATGGGATGGTGCGCACGATTACGAACTCCATTCAGGGTCGGTCAAAGACAAGTCTAACTACGCAAGTGATAAAGGCGGCGAATTGTAGGCAATGTTTTAAAAACCGGATCGTTAATTGAACCGGTAAAGTGAAAGGGTCGAGATTTAACCGGTCGGACCGGTTCAACCTCGGTTCAATGATTTTTTTAAAAATAATTTATATAAATATATATATGCACAAAATAAGACATGTAATGGACTAATTTAATACTTTATATGATGAAAAGTTTACTATTTTTTAATAACTTAGATTTTTAAAAATAAAAATTTTAAATTATAAGTTAAAACAAATAAATTTCATCTCAATTTCAATTATATCTAAATCCAACCTAAAAATATCATAATATTTTGAAATTATACAAAATTCACATCTATGAGAATTTAGATATTGTGAACTTAAATTTTAATTTACGTTTTGGAATTTAAAGATTGCAATTTAAAAAAGAAAGTTTGGAGTTTGAAGGAAGTCAAGAGAATCGAAAATAGAAATGTAAACTTGATGAGAAACAAAAAATGAGATAAAAGTGAGTGGTTGTGGTATTAAATAATTTGGGTTAAAGAAAAATAATTCTTTTTTAACTTTTTTCAATTTAATGGACAAAAACAAAATTAAAAGATGGAAGAAAATATCAATAAATTAAAAATAAAGAGGTTTGATTAAAAAGGGAGTGATAAAAGAAAAGAGGAGAGAAAGAGAGAGAGAGATTTTTTGATTGAAAAGAAAGAGTCATGAGAGGGTGGGATTTTGTAAGAAAAATGGAAAAAAGAAATATGAGTATTTGTTTTATATAAATAAGTTATCAAAAAAAACTAATAAGATGTGATGGTGCAATGGTTAATACATTGGTCTTCTATTACAAAGGTCTTGGGTTCGAATCTTGATAGCTGCATTTTGCAAAATGCAACAAAAAAAAAAAGGGAAAAGTTGAAAACCGCCGGTTCGGCGGTTTTCACGGTTCGACCGGTTTTTGGCCGGGTTTCTAGCAAAGTCAACTATGACCTTGAACCGGACCGGTGCCATGTCCGGTTCGCGGTTCAACCGGTCGAACCGGCCGGTCCGGTCCGGTTTTCAAAACATTGATTGTAGGAGAGTTGTATCAAACACTGGATATAGAAAGTATTAAGACTATTAATCACACTTTGCAACCGCCTAATCTTTGACCGCTTTGTTGTCCTAATTCTAATATTTTTCTTAACTTTTTCATTCTCAAAAGGAATCTCTCCCACACGCACATACCGTTTCCTTTCCAAGAAGTTGCTTCTCCTTTTCATGCTTTCCCTTTCCACCTTTTGTTCCTTTATTTTTTAATAATTTTATCATTTGTATTTTAAAAAAAAAAGATGACTATTATTTCCTTTTTGTCCTTGGGAATTTTTTTTTTTGGTCATTCGCCATTTACTTACTTTACTTCTATTCTAATCTAATCTAGAGAAAGTTCCAACTTGACCTATAGAAGAACCGATGAAGATTGAACCATCATCTGATCAGACGAATGCATTACGCACCCATATGAATTTGAGAAAATCACATATTGTGACAAATAAGGACGAGACGGGTGCCCTTGGGGGTTGAGTAACCCCCATTTGCTTTCACTTGTTATAAGTAGCACAATTAATGAGTCGACTCCTTGACAAAAGCTGTTAAATTCCAGTTATATTACATGCCACTCCAGGTTACCAAAGTGGTTTAAAGCCATAACTATGATTTGTGCAACTAATGCTACAAAATACTTCACCACTCTTGGATCGAATCTCAATTTGGCATTTCTAGAAAACTTTTACGGGCATATCATTTTCTTGACGCTCGCTAGTCGCATCATTTTCTTGGCCTTGTTACTTTAAATTTCTAAAATACCAATTGCCAAATCTCCTCAGCCTCATTTTGAACCTGTCAGGTTCTGGGATTGATATGGGTACCGTATCAAATCCAGTTTCTGCCTATTTGTAAACTTTTCGTGGTGATTGTCCAAACACAGATCTTTTTCAAGTTCATATAATGCCAAGCTGAAAAATACCTACATATCTTATTCAACTTTGATAGTAGAAGCTAGAAGAACTGTTTCACGTAGGAAATAATAATAATAATAAATAAAGAATAACTGAACTAATTAATAAACAGTCAAAAGAAAAGAAGCACTACTAGTCTATCTGAACGCATTTTCGGTGAACTTATCCCTCTGCTCTTTCCGTTTGTTTCTGATTTGTCTTTCACGATTCTAAAGATCTTTGTCCAATCCAATGAAAAGGGGCCAAGGCTGGAATTAGCTTGGACTGCTAACAACTTATACTCTCCATCATTCCTTCTGCTCAACTTTTACAGAAGCTGTATGACCACAAAAGCAAAGGCCAAACTGCGCATTTCTGTGACTCCACCCTCAGTATGATGTAAACTTGTTTGTTATCCCTATCAATGGTGATCAACGTTGCTACTTGAAAGCTAAATCGAGCAAGGGAGTGATGAAGAGGGGAAAGCAAGCGACTTTCTAAGGAATCGTCTTTGATTCTCATCAGCAAAGCAGAGCACTGAATCCACGCACACCTCCATGGCAGAAGGAGGTTGACGAGGTCTGAAATCCAGCAGCTTCGAGTATTCCACTAGGAGATGATACATGTACTCGTAGACCCTATCCATCGTCAAATTTCCAATGAAATCTTGGGCAGCTCTTCCCACTGCTTCAGCCTATTTAATTAAGATGTTGCGGAGAACTATTCAGTTTATAAATGCCAATTTTTGTTAAAGGAACGCAAGGATGCCTATTTGTATATAACTTTTCTCTTGGCAACATTTCCTATTTATTTTTCCCTTGTTATAAATGTTTAGAAGGGGAGAGGGGAGATTAGGATGTAGGAAATGGAGAGAATTGAAAACTCATTCTAAGATAAGGAATAAAAATTTGGCCCCAAGCTAAATATCTATAGAAATTCTATTCCGATCTATCCGTGAATGCAGAACAACAATATTTTAGCATGACTTCCACCATGGACATGCTGAAAAATCAAGCACACTTGGAAATTGAAGGGTAACATTTCCTTATTTCCTTATTATTTTTTCCCTCCCTGATGTGTGGTCGAAAGTGTGACTTATATCAAATTTTGCCACTTAAAATTCCAAGTTTGAAACCAACTAACATCTCACGATAATCCTGGTCAAGGAACAAAACAGAGAAAACTTTAATGCAAGATAAGAAAGAAGTGGGGTACCATATCAGGATGTCCATAGCCCCACTCAACAGCAAGCTTTATAGACAAGCACAAATCAGATGGACGAACAGGCAAATAATTTTTCTGCGGAGTCAGCCCACGACTGAAAAAATCTAGATATTCTGGTGATACTATAAGTGGAACTGAACCACATGCCAGTATGTATTTCAAGCTCACTGACCAAGCGTATCCTTCAGTATAGATCTTGTACCTGCATATTAAAGAAAACAGACACTAGGATCAAATAAATAGAGAAAAAGCTCTCTAATGATACACTTTCACAGAACCAATTAGGACTCATAAATTTGGTACCTTGCCATGTACATACTTATTTCATTACATACTTTGTACAAACATCAGTGCAATGCGATGATGAGACGTGTAATCTGTGGCGGGTGACTCCAAAATCTAAGTGATTTGAATCATCTTCCAAGTTTGTGCATTTGGCAGGGTGATCAGAAGTGAGTGAATAGCAAAGACAAACCTAGATTACTACCAGACTATAGTTGAGTTTTACTCAGCTATCAGTTCATCCTCAATAGATGGAGAAAAAAGAAATCTATAAATGAGGTTCCACTCAATGTTTTTAAACCGGTTGCAACCATGGCAGTATGTCCCAACTGCCTACTCGCTGTGGTTCTTGAAGTCTAGATATTGCAAGACTTGTAAAGCAACTTACTGATGGTTACACTGATCTGATAGTTTTGACTGCTTAAAACCTCCTCTTGCTGCTTCTCCCCAGTCCTGTGACCAGAAAGGTAAGGGGAAAAGGGGAAAATTTAGAAATTCCTTGCCTTCATGGCTCAGGATAAAAATCAACGTATGCAAAACACTGAAGGGGTGATGAAAATCGAAACCCATCAACCTGTCGCATTATTTGTGCTCTCCACATCTCAGTGTCATTGCATTGAAGCAACGCCATCCTAATAGGAGAAGCAACATCAGGGTTTCCCTTCCAGTATGCTATAGGCGACTTCTTTCGCCAACTGTGAGCTTGTGAACCTTCTTTAATGCTTCTAAATTCTTCTTCCCATGGCTGTATATTGATTTCTGACCTGTCAAACATAGTTATTATTAACCATGAATATGAGACAGAAAATGTTCAAGCATTCAGTATGAGCTTATGACAGAAAGACCATGCAACAATCACTGCCCAGAGTTCATAACAACCTTGAATTGAAACAAAGACAACTATAACTAGAATATGACTATTGACAATTACAAATAGGCAGTCTTATAAACAGGAAAGGATGCATTTGGTGCTTCAAAAAACTGCATGAATCTTCCACATCAAATAGGATGATCATTGTCACAAATACATATGAACTCCTTTACAACATGCTGTCTGTGAGCTTTACAACTCGACTAAATGCTTATTCAGTTCAAACTCATATTAGCCTAGTCACATAAAAAGAGGAAAAAGAACCGTATCATTGTGCCTGTAGATTGTACTTAACTACAATCACTTTACTTCTAAACATAACCAAGATTGGAGTACATTAAATTCCAGAATCTTACCAACCCCAGAAAGACCAATCAGGGAATGGAATATCAAAGTGTGCTGGTGTCGTGCAATAGCGAAACAATGGTAGAGGCATCGTCGCATGCTCAGTGCGATTAATAGTTGGCTTATCCATACAATCAAACATCAAATCCACATCTGGAATCTTGCCAGGGTACCTCCTAAGAAGCTGCAAGAAACTCCAAATAGTGAACATTGCCCGGCTCTGTACACAGGCATAATATAAGTCCACATACAATTTACCACCAATTATCAGAATCCTAAAAGCAGCAAAATTTTGAGCCCCCATAATGTGCCTTGCAGAGATCTTAGACTTAGTCCAGGGCTCCAAATCCCTGTGTATGTATTTAAAAAAATCAGAACAGCTTTCGCTTTTGGAAAGATCATGTTTTGGCGGGTTATGCTGTGAAATGTTATCTGTGGTGCTGCGACCACAAGAAAGGTAAGAACACTGCAGAATTTTGGAAGCGACCGAGTACTTGGATTCTTGGTCTAAGGAGGATGGTTTTGGCGGGAAAGGATGCCATGGTGTGGGTTCCAAGTTGTGTCCGGCAATTGTTTTAGTGCTTGAAACGAAGCTCTGCACAAATGAATCCACCTGTTCAATCCAAAAAAAAAAACACCGTCATCAATTTGGAAATGCAAAATTGAATCACTTGCAACCTTCCAGTCAAAGCTTCTTTTTTTTTTTTTTTTCTTTTTGGTGGGGGTGAGGGTTGGGCGTTCAGAGAGATCATGGATTTATAGAATTACAGGCCAATGTGATGCAACTAAGAAATCAATTTATTAGACAACAGACTAGATTTATTGTGATGCAACTAAGAAATCAATTTATCAGATAGCAGACTAGATATCAACTAAGAAATGTTCGGGAAGAATAACTTTTTGAGCAAACATGAAGGATAGCGCAAACGTTATATGTTGTTCCACTCTAAGCATGCCCAAATAGGTAAAGAACAGAACCAAACACGTCCAAATAAAATATTAAGCAGTAACGACGTAAAGAATCAAAGGAAAAGAGACCAAAAAAGGGCACCTCGAAGAAAAGGAGGATGGTGAAAGAGAGGGCGGCAACGACGACAAAGAAGCGAGGAATGAAGAAGGATGAGGAAGGGGAGCGATTGGCAGGCCTGGAAATGTTTGATAGAAGGCCCATTTTGTTGGTTGGTGGCGGTGGTGGAGATTGGGGATGAGGAGGGGCAGCAGCAGCATTTTTTTCATCGTCGGTGATCGATTGCGTGTTTATTTAAAATCTCTGTCACCAATACCATGCGAGCTCCGTCTCTTGAGCTCTTTGCTCTCTCTCCCATCTCTTTCTCTTTCACTCTTTCTTTCCTATTTTACAGTTGGCGGTTTTTGTTTCATCGGCCGGTACACGCACCCATATTCCACGTGGAATGTCCGCCGACTCCGTCTCCTCCCAATTATTTATTAATTTATTCATCCTTTGGTTTGCAAGTGGAATTGTTTTGGCGTCATCTGAAGCCTTTACCATATTCTTTGTGTGGTCAATAAAATAAATCATAACCTTTTTAAAAGCCAACAACTTTCATGCTGTTTTTTTTACCCAAAAAAATAACTTTGTGTTCGGATAAAGTATTATTTAAAATAATTATTATAATATATTTTATGATGTCATATAAGTAAAATAATTAAATAATTAAAAATATAAAAAATAAATAATATATTTATAATACAAATAAAATATTATTTAAAATAATTTAATAATCCAAGCACACCCGTCCTAGATTTGTTTTTCTAATTAAAAGTTTGGTACCAACCCAAAGAACCGTAACCGGCTGACGCACTTAATTTATGACATGGTGTTCTGTTTCGTCTGATTTCATTCCATTTAACGAATTCCATTTATTCTGTTAGTATTAATATCTTCACCGCCGTCGAATATATCCTTACCAAAATATCCTACCAATTAAATTACTCGCTTTAAATTCCAAACCTGCCGTTCATTTGAAATTGTCCCAACACTCCGAATTTGATTGGTGTACTAGAGGGGAGGAATGCTTCCTTTTTGTTTTTTTGGCTTAATTACATTTATAGCGTGATTTCCTTTTTGACCCTATGGTAGTGGTGATTAGGTGAGATCCAATTTAGATGGATATCCAATTTCGGTAAAATGGAATTCAAAAAACTTGATTAATATCTAAAATAGTTTGAGAATGGATATTTAATTTATTAGTAAATAGTGTTATAATTTCAGCTTCTAACAAATATGTGACATTAATATCGTATTAAGTAACGTATTAGTAACTTTTCTATTGTCAGTTACATATTAAACATACTTAACTATCTACCTAAAACCCCAATTCAAAACTTTGGATATTACCAAAATATCAATTATCCAGTCACAATCTAGTTATTAATATCCAAATTACCAAATAAAAATTTGGACGATAATTAGATGTCGATTTTTTTTTAAAAAAAAAGCAAACTTTTTGTACTAAATTATTGATTATCGGCCGATGAACACCCCTACTAGTTATCTATACAATATATAAAAGAGGGAGTTGATGTAAATATTTTGTGTCATTTCCTTTAAAAAACCATTTTTTGCCATAATCACCGAACATTTGCTCGTATAAGTACTTATAATTATCCCAAATACTGTGATTACCAAATTATGTATTATTTTATCGAAGAAAACAATTATTCATAAATCTAAGTTTTTTAGTGACACAAATTGAATATCCCTTTAACACTAGTTTTTATTATGTTAGATAAACCATTTTATGGTGATGGAATATATGGATAGTTTACAATTTAATCTTAAACGGGAAATACTAGTTAGCCAACTAGGCTAGGGCAACTGACAGGTCAGCACTTGAGCTATTGATCCTTTTTTTTTCAATAAAAAAGTCTTAGGCAACTGGTAATGTTTTCAAATAGAATTGGAGTTTAAGTGGGAACAAATGCCGAACTCAAGGATCATTATTACAATACTTAATCCGAGTTTAAGTGGAATTTAAGTGAGCTAGAATTGCTGATGTTAATTGGACCATGTAGCCGCCGAGGAGATACTCCGCGCAGGTGCAAACTCCCATTAGATAAGAGAAATTCCTCCACCTGTTGCCAAAATTGTCCAACGGGGTTCTTAGGGACATTTCTTGGCCCATGAACAAGATTTGGCTGCGAAACAGAGCCCCAACGTTTCAAGCAGCCCAGCTTCTGTTTGCGGGAGATTTTCGTCTCTTTCGCATACCCTACTTTCTGCCATGCTAACGGACTTTGAAAATCCGAAGCAGAAGACAATAATAACTAATAAGAGGGAACCAGTACACTACCGTACGCCCGGCTTTACACAGCCTCAAAGACAGATACACCAACCAAAAAAAAAAAAAAAAAAACAGTCCTATTCTCTTAGAATAAGCAAGGATTCCTCCAGAAAATCATGTCTTCTATGTTGAATACCATTCACTTACAACAATTGTCTATTGATGCTGATCTAGGCACGTAAAGAAAGCCATTCTGCTTCAAATTTGTTTGAAGCTTTACACGGAAGACTGAGGATTCCTATCAAGAAAAAATTTAGCTACGATTTACATGGACCTGTAACTGTAGTCAAGCTCATGCAACCCAATCTAAAAATGATATGCATCTTCCTTTTTTTTTTTTTGTCAAAAATATGCATCTTCCTTGTGCTCCATTTCTGATGCATCTTCCAGCAAGGTTTCCGCATCCTTTTTTCAGTGAGCAGTTTCACTTCACTCGGTGCTAGACTCGTTTCCCAAACAGGAAACTCAATATCTACACGCTAAAAATCTTCCTCACCTTCTTCATTGTCTTACGGCAGATTGGACATTTACCAGCCTCCTCCATGGCCCTGCTTAAAGACACACGGAATTATGGATATGAGATTTTGAAACCACAATTTTCATCTTAACGAACTTTCCAACAACTAAAATGCCATTCGTGTTTTGTCAATTCCCCTTCTCCCCTTCCACTGCTCCTTCATGAAGACAGGAAAAAAAAAATGAAGGGCTTGAATTTTTTAAATTTCTTTTCCAAATATGGCACCGGCATTGATAAAGAATGACCTTCACCATTCCCAGAATCCAAGATTTTCTCAGTATAAGAGCAACAGTGAAGTCAACTAACCTTTTCCCACAAGTAAAGCAGGCAGCACAATGCCCACAAGGAAGAAAGAAACAGTCGCGAAATGCATCCGAGCAAAGGATGCAAAGCTGTCTATGATCTTTAAGGCCGTCTCCCTCCTTTAGTTGCTTTCCATCAGGGGTGGCTATTGAGTCATTCAACTCCTCTTCATCGTGTGACATTGAATCAACAGAGCCCCAACTAGAAAGATCATCATCCTTCTGAGAAAGCAGTGGGGCTCTTTCAGATGCTGCCATCCCAGCTTGGAATCCTGTCTCATATTCTCCAGTAATCCTAAATGAGAAGCAAATTTTTGTTGCTAGTATAAGGAGGACGGTCATTGAGGCTGCAAATATAGCAAATCCAACATTCAGTGTCACACACTTTTCTGGGTGCCGCAGAAAAAATATCAAATTCAGAAAACACAAACCTGATCCAACAAAGTATGAAATCCATCGTTGACCATAAGATACTTGTGCATGCCATATATAATTGGTCATACCCTGGAAACATTGAATCATAGATTAACATGTGGAGACACTACAATTTAGATGGATGATAGAGGTTCACTTTGACATAAGACAAAGCTAATATTCTTGACTCCACAACACATTAATGTTGATCAATGCAGCAACTTCCTCATACTGAGAATGTAATATACTTTCTTATCTACATCTAAGTGATAATATCATTAGCCCAGTCGCAGAGGCATAAAAAGTAACAAATCTGCGCCATGAAAATGTAGTGATTAGCCAAAACATTGAAAAAAAAAAAAACCAGCAAGATCTTAATCTGGCATCCACCTTGGACATGAAGTCAATGAAACAGAACCACTGAACTTGGATAACTCTTTGTTTGATTTTTTTTTTTTTTAAAAAAACCCACGGCACATTCTAATTAGTTTGAAAGCATTTGTTTTCATGACTGCAGTCATAATTGTCAGGGATAAAAAGCAATCTAACTTGCATAATCAAACTAGCGAGAGAGAGAGAGAGAGGGAGGGAGAGAAGAATACCAAAAATTAATGTTGACTGTCATGAACTAAATTTCTGCTAAGAATAATAGTAAGACACACACTGCAAGTAGCTGCCTTACCAGCTCTGGGCCAGGAGTAGTGATGATAGCAGCATTTCCCATGAAAAATAGCTTCCAAATGCAAGGCCGATGACTCACTGAGCAATTATAATTGGCTTCAGTTGTATTGTACGTTAGAGCCTCTATTGTGAAGTTCAACTGAACCTATACAATTTGATTGAATTCATCAAACGGCATGATGTAAACTGTCAGATACTGTTTTAGCTCTTTGTAAGGTACAACTAACAATAACCTTGCTTCCCCATAATGTCCCCACATATGGGATCAACTGACCTTTGATTGATACCAGGCATCTATTAACTTTCAAGAGCTAGTTATTCAGATGCAATAATGTTAAAATTACCCTTTCCTGGCCCAACCAAAAATGCAACATGAACTTGACCCCTTTAGTAAGACAAACTAGTTTCATTTGCCCAAATATTCTATTACTGTTATTCTTAAACTTAAAAGGTAGTGGACGTGCATTAGATCTTTTTAAAATGCTACCCTTCTTCATCTGTTCATGGATCTTACCAGACTGTAAAATTCTAGAGACGCATTTAAAGTTTCTTTATTTTCAATAAAAAGAAAAATCTGCTAATTGTCAAATTGTCACCGTAATTGTTGATTTTAAAGGATAGAAAACTTAAGCTGTAAGACATGCTATAGGGAACCTGGTAGTAATTTCATAAATTAATATCAATCTGCATGAGGCAAGAGGGATTGTGATGATATTACCTCTACTGACAGAAACTATTTTCAGAATTATTAATAGTAATGAAGCACAATAATTCTTTCATCATTTCTCAAAAACATCCATGAGCAGCCTAAAGAAGTATCCTACATGGTTTTACCTTAGTTGAGTTCAGTTCCATCGAGGTATCCTAAGTAATGCACAAATGATGGAAAGCAGTTATACAGAACGAAATAACCTTATGAAAGTCATAAGAACAGACAAGAAATTCATTTGTCTAAACATCTGCATTTAGAGCTCAATGGAATGGTTTTTGAGCCAACAAGTAACAAACCAAATGTCTATCTAAAGTAGCCTAAAGTAATAAAAGAGGGAGGTTGCCAGAAGGGGGGAAAAACAAAAAGAGTATGCTTGACTTTTAACTACCTTCAGAAGTCAGGTCAAAATCATTCCCACAAGAAATTTACAGTGCTGTTCGCTCTTTTCTGCCTTGGAGGAATGTCAAGTAAACATCTAGCACATTATGGGACGTCAATACTTCTACCATCATTTCATTGAAAGATATTTAGTCTACAGCACTGCAGTCGTTCTAATTAATTTCCAATTTTAAAATATGCGTGCTTGAAACTTTTAATCTATAAAAGTGATGTAATCACAAAGTATCTATAAGAGTCAAGATGTTGAGCTTACCTCCACTTCCTCAAAGTTCAAGTTCCCCAATGCAATATAATACATTTTGGATCTCAAAATTTCCTGCTCTACTGTTCCAGTTCCTGCAAGGATTATCAAGTGAAAAAAGAAAGGAAACAAAAGCCATAGATGCTCAAAGCAACTCAAAAAAAAGGGTAATGATGAAACTACTACATCTGTTCTCTCTCTCTCTCTCACTCAAAGAGGGAGAGAGAGAGAGAGAGAGAGAGAGATTTAGCTGTTTACCATGGATAATGTTCCAGGATAAAGTCGTAGTGGGATGTGATGGGTCCTCAATCCAATCAACAAGGTTTCCTTTTCCTTCAAAATAAATTACAGGAAAGTTAGACCAGAAATGGGAATGTAGAAAGAAAAGGGAGCAGTATAAAGCCAAAATTTCAACCAGTTAGAATTAAAAAATATCTCTAGATGGTTTCAGATGAGGACTCTTTAATCAGGATCTCAAGGACATCAACTTGGGATTAACCTAACAGTAGGTCTAGAAACTCACCACCTGCCTTCCTGTCCCAAAAAGCAAAACACGCACACACACAAAGCAACCTTCAAAGTTCTTCAAGGTTCTAAAAAATTTTTAGATGCATGAAGATGGCAAAGATTCTGAAATAGGATAAGTCCTGAAATTCATATTTGAATCCTTTCGGGCCTAGAAATTATATTCTGATACAAACCGTGCCTATTATCACCATCAGAAACTCTAGTCAACACGATCTAATTTTTTTTAAAGACTCTGACCCATTGGATTTTTACCATCAAGCCTTACTAGATCAAACACTTATAAACAACAATAGAGACAGTTGTATGCACTGAATAACTAAACACAGCAATCAGGAAGATTCCAGAGATCCAGAGCTTTTACCTTCAACTATTACAAGGGACAAAGCAGCACCAGTTGGACTTTTTACACAGTATGAAACACGTATTTTCGACCCTTTGTTCAGAAAGTATTGCCACTCCTGTGGAACAAAGATGTTTTCAACTACGCACTTTAGTCAAAAGAGCTCAAAAGACTCAAGAAATCATTGAATTTTGAGACCCAAGAGGCAACCGAAGAAACTTTACCCTGTGGTTTCCAGGTTCAACAAATGCAACATGTGCCTCTGTCCAGGTAATTTTAACATCCAGAGGAGGTAATTGATCAAACCCATACAGAACTGGTCGGTGTTTTGATTCATGTAATTCCTTGACCTGTATGTATATAAACCAACTCAAACTCTCGTGTTTTGGCCCAAAGAAAGCTGCAAGAGTAGAAGAAAAGCATCCAACAACTGACCTTGATTGACTGCACGAAAAATGGATTGGCATCTAAAAGGCGTGAACTATTAGGACCCAACTCAATGTTTGAAGGTCCATAAAATCCCAGTATCACAGCAAGACAAGCTGTCAAAAAACCAAATAAAAACTCAAGATTCGCGCATATGTTGTATGATCAAAATTTACAGAAATACGGAGTCTTTCAAGCCAAAAAACAGCACTACAACTAATTGGGTTTTCTCTATTCAAAATCACTATCTTTCTTGACAAGACACCGGAAACACATTTGTTGAGTTCGTCAAACAAAGAAAGAATAATAGAGCAACATTTAGACAAATCATGTGCCCAATTCAAGAAAATTTCAAAAAGAAAAGAAAATAGTAGTACCCAAAATCCAAAAAGTGACGAGGACGATAAATGCAGCACACGCCTCATCTCTGATACTTGCGTTAACCACCTGAAATACTGAAACATTTAGGCGATAAGATACCGGGCGATGGCGGTGCTGATGTGGGGGGTGGTACTGCTCAAGGTCGTTTGGGGTTCGATCACGGGCAAGAAATGCATTCTCCTCTTGTTCTTGAACATCTGCAGAAGATGAAGATGATGGAGCCTCGTGGTTTACTGAATCAGAAGAAGCAACCGTAAGCCCACCAGTAATGACGTCCATTATTGACCGCAGCACGAAGACAACGAAATACTGGCTAGTACTAAAAGAAACAAGTATGGAGTGACCTGGATTTGGATTAGTTAAAGATTGCTTGACAAGTTATTGGAAGTTTGAGTGCAGATAAAGGAAAATGGAAGTTAAATTGGAAAGAGACAAAGACGGAGGGAATGACAAACTTTCTACTGCAGTGAATACTAGTGCTTTTTCAAGAAAGTAAGGAAAGAGGAAAGCGGGCTTGATTCTGATACTGTAGGATGAAGGCTAGAGCAATTAACATGGGCAATTGAGAATTCATGGTGGAAATTCATCTGTTTTACTAAATAGCCTTCTTCCGGTTTTAGTACATCTCATATATCTGATTTTGTATCAGTTTTCGTACTTCTCACACAAATTTCAAAGGCTCTGAAAAATGAATCTGGAAAGAGCATCAAATGGTGGACAGTGGTCCAACAGAATTGTTTAAAAAATGTGGACGAGGTGGTTGAGTTGGGTGGCAGCGCTGAATGGGGGCGATGGCACTTGACGCACTCACCAAACGGTCTCTCGGGGTTTTGGTGACCACAGTTGAGTGACTCGGCTCTAAACTCCCACCAGTTGGGCTGGGCACTTTGGTGTCGCGGGAAGACTGTTAGTTGTTGATTTGACCCCTTATGCTGAGCCGAAACTGAAAACTGTAACTGATGGATAAAAGTAGGCCCTGGCGGCCTCTGATCAGTGCTCAACTCCAATTATCGTATACCATGGCGTGGACACCTCTTCATTTTATTATCTTATATCCGCGGACAGCATATATATTAATTAATCAGCACCTTTAGATGCGTGGACACATGCAAGAGATGAAATATGTTTCTTGCAAAATTAAAATCTAAAATTTGAAATCATCAAATTAATGAATTATTCAATATTAAATTTGATATATTTGAGTGTATATCATATTAAGTAATAAGTGAATAATTTATTATTTATTTTTTAAAACAAATTTTGCCTATAGAATTTAGTACCGCTTAATGAATTTAGATGTTCTAATTTTGATGATCAAACACGTCTAAATATGTTAAGATTTTAATTCATTAGATTTAAGTGCTGAATTGGATTGTTAAACAAGGTTGAAGTCTAAATTCAAATTAAAATCAAATAATATACATTCAAAATTACTAGTATATACACTACCTACACAAAAGAAATTAATTCTCTTTTAACAGTGTCAATATATGTCTAGATTAAGTAGAGATGTGACAATTAGATTCTCCTATTATTATTTTCTTTCATTTTTAAATAAATTGTTCCACCAAGATGTCGTAGATACTTGAGACTCGCTTAGAAATCTTGCTTAGGATCGTTTGGAGTTGCAATAGTATATGGAAAAGTAATTTCCTAATAGAGCTTTTAATAAAAGTATTTATCAACTGGTTAAATGCTTTTAAATATATTGTTTGGAGATATAATTCAATAAGTACTTATTGTATTAGATAATGTGTAATTTGAAAATCTTTAAAAGTATTTATCTCTTTATTTGATTCATAATATAGGATAACATGATTAAATTTGATGTTTTATTTTTTAAATAAAAAAATAATTTAAAAGCATCAAATTTGAGTTTTTGCTAAATGCACTTTTAACACTAAAAATTCTGCTCATAATTTTATGAAATGATATTCATCAAACACTTCAAAAATATTTTTAAAAGCTAAAAGTATCGCAATCGCAAACGAGACCTTAGTTTACTTTCCAACAATAGTCTACTAGTAGTAATTGAACATGATTATTATGAAGTCCAAGGAATGACACACCGGCCGTTGGAAAAGAGTGGGGAAAACGAGAGAATTTTTTCATGAATATTGAAATAACTAACTATCAAACAGACCTCGAGTTTGATGCTGTTCGATGGGCCATAATTGTAGGCCTCGAGTTAAGAAAGAGAATCTCTTTTGATACGTGCATACTAGACAAACGTCAACGGATCTAGTGGCTGCAGGCGGGCCACCATCCCATCTCGTACGAAATTTATACTATATGTTTTTCTTCTCTTCAATTGAAATTATTTCTAACGTTATCCATATAAATAAAATACCTTGTTTTTATGAACAGTTTAGAATATTTTTTATGTGAACTCCAAAATCTATATATGTATGAAGTTCGTCTCTTAAAAAAATAAATTTTAAGTCCTACGAACTATTATACAAGAATTTGTAACGTGGCAGTGCATGCATCAGTGGCTTGTACCAGCCATACCCATTTTTTAATTTCTTGGAGTACTGGACCCGTTTTTTCTTGAAAAGTCAACTTGTCCGAACAGATTGGATCCAGACCCGGGGCAAATTAACCCTGATTCCACCGGTTTTGCATGGATCTCAAAAAAATTACTTTCGTGCATGAACTACGAAGGGAATGTTCCAGTGATAGTTCACCAGCAGAAGCTCAATTTCTAACAAGGAAGCGTTTGGTTCGCTATGGACTTTGAGGATTGGGTTTGGAATTGAGAACCCAATTCCAATTCTGATGTCTAATTTGCTATATTTTTTCTTCGTAAAATTGAAATTCATTGAATTATAATTCCTCAAGCATCCATTCCAATCATGGGTGGAAGAGTTCATGTGTTGGGCTGGGCCGAGACCCTTCACCTGTAGTCCGGTTTGAACCAAGCTATAAAGTCCGGTCGAGGTTTTTGACGGGGACCATGGATTGGTCCCTCTGCGCCTCTCTTGCCTTTTACTTCCGTCCTCCCCTTCTTTCATTCCTAGGTTCACTTCTTTTTATTTTTATTTTTATTTTTATTTTTATAATAATAACCTCTCACCAGATTAAGGCATTAGTCTTCTTACCAACTTTCCAGGATTAATTCGACTTTCTACCTATTAATTATATCCAAATCTCACTTTAGTTTATAAACTGCAAAATGGGACGCTTTAATTCCTAAATTATAAAACTTTTTTTCATGTTTTAATCTCCAAGTATAGAACTTATCCATTTTAGTGCTTAACGTATAAAATTTGCTCCAATTTAGTCCCTAAAGAGTACCAACTTAGGCATAAAATCTGTTTCACTTCCTTAATGATGTTATTTAAGTGAGATAAATTTTACTACAATTGAAGGACTAAGGTGTCCCGGCCATAATAAAGTCTATGAACCAAAGTAGGAATTTAGACATACTTGAAGGGTGCAAAGTGGAATTAGCCCAACTTTCCATGCAAATGTAAATTCGGTGGTATGTCCTTACAAATCAGGGCCGAGAACAATACCGATATGGTAAACTCAAGTTAGTTATCTTGATCTTTTAGCATTTGGTCCAAATACAAGGCTTTTAGCAAACTGGTATACTTCTTGATATAAAAAGGAATTCCAGTAGTAGTTGTAAACGAGGCAATGCTCTTTGTGTCTCTAATTAACTACGTCAATCTTCTTCTTTTTTTTTTTTTTAAAAATAAATTTACTCTTCCTTCCAAATCGTGCCTATTCATAATGATATGAGAGAATTGACGGGCACCCAGAACGTGCTACACTAATATCTTTTCAAAATACTCCGTATTAGACAACAAACATGATGCTTTAATGCGGTATATCATATTATCTATCCTTTCCTTATTAATAGTCAAAATTATTAACCTTTAGGTGATTAATATGAGATGAAACGAGGAGGACTTTGCAGGTGAGATTCTCTTGATCACACACATCTTTCCTTCAATATCTCTCACAGTGATATTTATTTACCATGAATTCAATTGGAATTCATTTACCAAGTTAGGCTTAAACGCCGGATACAGTAATAAGCATGGTGAATGTGGATGCACACGATCGATTTTTTGGTTGAGATAATGGAAAAGTGAAAGTGGCCGATCGAGCCTCCGTCAAGCACTAATGATTGTATTCGGTAGAAAAGGTTAGTAGGGGTCCCCAAGAGGGACACATAAACACAAAATGTATTGTATTGTGATGATCGATAGGAAAGGAATAATCCAAACCAAATAGCGTCTTTGGATTTGGATATAAAGATGGAAACTAAGTCCACTACTAAGAATGTGTAATTTTTGAGGAATATGCTGGGGGTCGAATAAATTCTCCAGCTGTTTCCTCTTTTTTGGTCCAGACTTCTTGCTGTTGCAGTGACTTCCCTAAGTGCAGAACCTCGGTGAACGTCGAGAAGCAAGCCAGGAGTTGAGTCTCCCCGAAGTTCCTCAGGTCTTCATCTTCCTTTTTGCCAACCTTCATGTTTCCAATCTTTTTCTTGGAAAAAAAAATGAAAGAATTTGTTCCCTTATGTCAAAACTAATAGGTTACCCAAAAAACTCCGGTAATTACTTGACTCATAAGGGAGATGTGCATCTTTGAAACTGAGAAATATTGTCTTAGTTTGTCAAACTCGTTTATCCTGCTGGTCAGTACTTGAAGAATACTTCGTAAATTGCGGCAGGATGATGTTCATATGACCAAGTGGCATATTCTCACTGCTAGCTTAGCCTGATTTTTCCTCCCGCTTTACATTATTTTTCCTCCCCCCCCCCACTATCCGGTCCTTCAGTTTTTTCATCTAATTACATGTTGTAGCATGCGAAGGGGCAGTTTTTACGTCAGGTACAAGAAACTCCTCCGCAACTGTAATCTGCTGCAGCAAACCATATGGCTAAATATCTCAAGACCTTGTTGGCTTCAGGATTCCGGAAATATTTCATAATTTGTATAAACAGGGTACGAGAGAAGCATGCCGCCCTGGCACTAGAAAGCAACGCTTCAACGTCATCTGATAACAGTACAAAGGCCATGGGAGAAGTCTTGAGGAAATATGACAAGGTCATTGAATTTTTATGATTTGAAATGTGACGAGGTCATTGAATTTTCCTTTTTTTTTCCTCAGTACTTTTCAGGTTCCATTTTCAGCTCTGTATAGGTTTTAAAGAAGTCAGATAGCTCATAACTGCATTGATATCTCCCACTTCCGGTATATAAACTACTATATCAAAAGGAGCAAACTGAAATTAACTTGCAAATCTTCAAGACAAACAAATTGTGCTTTGAAATGCAGACCGCATAAAGGCAGAATTATGATGAATATGCAACTAAATTTCATCTATTCTTGGCCCGTTCATAGTGTCGATGCATTAATCAGCAAGATCTATCTTTTTCTGCCTGCAGGTTCATGGCTCAATAAACAACCTGAAATGTAGCACCAAATGCCAAAATGTGCAGCTTGAGGACCTTAAAAACCCTTGCCTCTGTGAATTGATGGCATGGCACATAAATGTGAAGGAAAAAAAGAACAAAACTACTATCCCTGGACTATTGGATGACTGCAAGCTGCAAATAAGTGAAGGAAGAATTTCCATTTCAGCATCTCTTTCCAATTCGAGGGTGCTTGATGTTGATCTAACTTGTTCAATCTGTTTGGTGAGTTAAATGTCTTACTAGTAAGTAAGTGTTCCCTTTAGCTTCAGCACCGGTGAAGTTGAGACTTGTGCATATATTTGACAACAGGAAGCATTATTTGATCCAGTTTCTCTCACATGTAGTCATATGTTCTGTTACATGTGTGCTTGTTCTGCTGGATCAGTATCTACCATTGATGGAATAAAGGCTGCAGATTCAAAATCAAAATGCCCATTGTGCAGAAAAGTAGGTAACTTTACTTTTATGTGAATTCACTTGGTAGATGTATCGAACAAGTGCTGAACATGGTTGCAAAATCAAGAAAATGTACCCGGTTTCTAGAAAAGGCAGCAGGATGTAGGAATTACCCTCATCAATTGCAAAAACTTCTTGCATATGTTAATGCGAAGTCTGTGGCTACTCATGTTAGGTGTAGGTAAAATGGCCAGCACATAAGCTCTAAAACATAATACATCTAATCTAAGCCAAACTAGTGCCTCAGTTGATGGTAGTTTACGTGCAAAGTTCTGTTTCCTGATTTTGGTGTCCAAGGCACGTGGATAAAATATTGAGAACAAGATTGTGACAATGTCACTGATTATGGGATTCACTTCCATCAGAATGGTGTGTTCAGTGGAGCAAGGCGCATGTCCGAACTAAGCATTTTACTGAGAAGAAAGTAAGTTGATTCAGTTATTGGCTGGTTTATTTTACAGTGCAAATCTAAGTACAGCAATACTTGAGGAAAAACAAAAAAGAAGAAGGTTTACATTAGCTGCATTTAATTGAGCCTTCCTGGTATTTGGATAGATTGCCAGAATACTGGGACGAACGGCGGCAGAAGGAGCGGAAAGCACGGCTGGAAGAAGCTAAAGAATACTGGCAGTTACAATGTCGTGCCTTCGTTGGAATTGACTAAAGTTGGAGACCGAGAAGAAGATCAATCTTGGCAGTCCTCTTTCCTCTGTATTGAGAAGAACCAAGAACTAGATGTCTTTGTTTTTGTTTTGTTTTCCTTCAACATTTCTTAGAAACTGTGCTATATTTGTGGAGTTACAACTTACAAGTGGACTCATGCTTCATAGTTTGAGCAGAAATCAGAAGGTTAACCAAAGAGAAATCTTTAAAGAAAGAAATGTTCGATACAAAAACAGCAAATCGTAGTTGGCACTCATAGAAATGCAGCAAGAAATTAAGTTTTTCTTTTGGTGAATAAGGATGCATTAAGAGTAAACAAAGAGGTTGACAGAAGTAGTCATAATACAGTCATCCAGAATCATCAGAAATCACATCCAGGATGCGTGGAAAGATAACACCCCTAATGTCATCTAACACAAAAAGAAGTATGAAATCAGGACAACTATCAAAGCCTGGATGTGTCCTATACAGCTCCTTCCATAGTTTGACAGCACGTCTGCGCATCTGCTTGCTTCCCGGAAATTATGGTAGAAACGCACCTGCTGAAATGCCGTCAATAGCTCGCTGCAATAAAAAAGAACAGGGGAAAGCTCATGAGAAATTAGAGAATTATTTTGGATAAGAGAGACTATAATTTTTGAATTCGATTCCATTTCAAGGGAGGAGATATTAAGCAATTTTGCCAGGTGTAATCCTTCTCTGAGTGCCCAAAATTCAGCACAAGGCACTAAACAAGCTCCCAGAGCGAGCAATCCAGAGACCATTGCAATCCCTGATGATTCCTCGAACACCTGCCTTACTGAGCGAACCAGGCAACCGGCAACTGAGCCATTAATGTCGAGTATTGCTTAGTTAGGGAATCCATCTAATATAGGAATCTACCTTGCTGGCAATGCAAGTCTTGTTTACAGGACCCAATAGGAAAATTTCATGCGCAAGGTTTAGACGAGCAAGAAAAATTAAGTTACCATACGTTCAGAGTTATAAGATTTTGGCCTTGTCACCAGCCAAACCAAAAAAAAAGGATAGTGAAATTCAAATTTATAGATTATTTTTAGCCACTAATATTTTTCTAAATCCATCATTTTGTACTTCTTTATTCCTGTATTTTAATTAAGTTACAATGTCAGTGATACTGCTCCAAAATTAAAAAAACACACACACACACACAGTTCATCGCAGATAGATGGAGAGCCATTCCAACTAAAGCGTGAAGACATTTGAAGGAACTAAAATCACGCCTTAGTTATTCTTACTGCCGTAGAGATTCTGGACTTTGTCGTCCTTTTCTTTGGGCCTTCACGTCCCAGTCTTAGTCCATCAAGTCCAAAATTCTACTCTCACGAACCCCCACGAACCTCTAACCAATAGCATTGATCAGCAACACCTCAATAGGTTGCGTGTCGGTGTTCTATTGGTGGTCTCCACCAAACCCCCGGGTCATATACCCCTTCCTTCTCCGACTCGGCACCCGAAAAAGTTGAGGAACACAGCTTCGGCAGATAGATATGGCCAGATCGAGCTCGCAAACTCTCAGAGTACTCTTTTGCAGTCTATTCATCCTCGGACTAACAGCCGTTGCTCAGGTTATTTTCGTCATCCTTATCATCGGTATACTATAATACACTAATGTTGAATCAAAGTTCCGATCTGTCTTTACCGGATTGATTTTAACTGCAATTTTAGTTGTTGACTAGAGCATAAAACCAATTCCAATATTTTGTCCCGACGTTTAGCTGATCCTCATTTTTGCATAATGGAGAATTTAATTAGTAATATAAAATGATTGACCTGGATGAGGAATTTATAGTACTCTCCAGGATTTCGATTTTCTATGTGGATAGTTGCCCGCAACTAATAGAATTTAGTAGTAATAGATTCTACCGATATGGCTATCGTGTTTGTGGATTGGTTGTTTAACAAAATCGTGAAATTGGCCGAAGGAAAAATGAAGATGTTATTTAACTATTGAATTGTTTTTTTCCCGATTTAATGGAGTTACTGAGTATCGTCCGAGAAAACTAATTCATGGAATTATATATAATTCTTAAGATACATTTTAAGTTTGCAATTTGTTCGATACTTGATGTTCGACTACTTATATTTTACTACATAATTACACGCAGGCTAAAAAATCAGACAATGACTTGAAAGAAGTGACTCACAAAGTTTACTTCGATGTCGAGATTGATGGAAGACCTGCTGGTATGCTCTTAGTCTCCCTTTTCATGCTCTTATCAGTTGTACTTGCATACAGATCTTATATCTAAATCTAATGCTGCGAGTTTTACTAAGAATAGGCCTGAGTATGAAGTGAACCACTGGAGCTGCTAATTTTATAGATCATCGCCTTGTTCTTTTTTAAATTTTAGAGTTGAAAATTGATCTTTGTCATTCGTGTTCAGGGCGGGTGGTGATGGGTCTCTTTGGCAAAGCAGTTCCTAAGACAGCAGGTATGATGGTGTGATATAAGATAAAAAATTGGTGATCTCATCATAACGTTCTATTTCCTGATTTTTTTTTCTTTCTCAAACTCATTTATTTTGGTTGGCAGAAAATTTCAGAGCATTGTGCACAGGTACATTCTATAATCTGCTTCCTTCTCAAAAATTATTCACCAACTCTGTGAATGCTTAATCCATTGTGTCTTCAAATGATTTATTGATTCATTCTGGTGAATTCTGGTCGATTTAGAGGTTAACTTCTCATCAATAATTTGGCCGCACCACAAGATTGGTTTGTAACTCAATTAAGGACACGATTTACGGGTAGGATTTTATTTTCAGGGGAGAAAGGTACTGGAAAGAGCGGGAAGCCTCTCCATTACAAAGGAAGCAAATTCCATAGAATCATCCCCAACTTCATGATTCAAGGTGGTGACTTCACCCTTGGTGATGGTAGGGGTGGGGAGTCAATTTATGGAGAGAAATTTGCTGATGAAAATTTCAAAATTAAGCATACCGGACCAGGTAATTTTATTTTTTCAAGGGACTGGTTTACACAGAAGTTTTGAAAGTTCATTGATTCCCCAGCATGATGTAGATTGATTTCACTCTTATCTAATTTGCAGGCCTGTTGTCAATGGCTAATGCTGGTCCTGACACCAATGGTTCACAGTTCTTCGTAACAACTGTCACAACTAGCTGGTAATTTTCATGCATCTTATGGGCCATTGTGCTTTTAATCTTTAATAGTCAAATAACTGGGCCTTTTCTGTTCTTTGTCGGTTCAATGTTGCACACCTTTTCCTCCTTACAGGTTGGATGGTCGGCATGTAGTCTTTGGTAAGGTCCTCTCTGGCATGGATGTAGTTTATGCGATTGAAGCTGAAGGCAGGCAGAGTGGAACGCCAAAAAGCGAAGTTAAAATTGCAGACAGTGGTGAACTCCCGTTATGATGAACTTCTGCTTAGGTGTCTTTTTTTGTTCTGCTAACTGTTTGGGTTAGAATGGCTCAGTTGCAGTTGCATGATTCTGTATTAGTAGACCCTCGTTTCTTGTGACGGTTTCAAACTTCATAACTTTTTATCATGGAGCTCTTTGAAGCATTATTATATTTTTGTTTTCTTGAACGAGCAGTCATTGTTCTAAAGTTATATTTAACTTGTTAAATTGCAGGAGTAGAATAATGTTGGATAGAATTGACTCAAATAAAGAAGTAGACTAAGATTGGACAAAATTTGATGTACTTTGCAAATTTCACGATATTGAAGTCCTATTGTCGTCTACTCTGCCTGGGAAAAGAGTCGAAATTTAATCTACCACTGAGTACAGAGATGGCATTTGGTTTTAAATGCTAGCACCGCGCTACAGGATCCATAATTTTCACAAAAACCTGAATTTGGACGCATCACTCCCGCCACTTGATTACCATTCCTAACTTGCGCTGTTAGGCCTGTGGCGTTTCTAACTCTGAAATTTAGAGGCGTTAACACTTTTTTTTTTTAATCTTTAAGAGAAATCAGAGAGATAAATCACTTGATAGAACCTGGTACTAGTACTGGGATTCGGCAATCAAATTGCATTATGACCATCTTTTCCCACTTAAGGAATTGGCCGAGAATGGCTCCTCTCATTTTGTATACCGTTCTTTGAAGTTTGGATCAAAAATGGCATTTGTTTATCATACTTTTCCCGTCATTTTTGTTAGTCAAAGATCAGTCACCACCCAGTAGATGTCGGATGTGATCAAGGTGGAATCAAGAATGTAGAAATGCCGAGCTCAATTAGACGTGTACCTAATCGAGCTTAAATAGCACGATGCTGTAACAGCCAACAATTTGAAACCTCAACATTGACTATCCTTCTAGCTAAAGACATGAAAATTGAACAAAATGTCGGACGGGGCAATGCAGTTATCCAATTACAAGAGGCATAAAATCCAACCGCTAAAACGTGTACGTAAATGTCACTAAGAGAAAAATTAACAAAATTCTTCCCTATATCACACTAGGTCGAACTTAGCTTCAGTCTTTACGAGTCTAATATTTTGCGATGCAACAACAAAGGTCTTCTCCAGCCTCCGTAACAGAACAAGCGGCTCAAATCGGTAACGTATCAGATTATAGAATAGTAAGGACATTATTTCAGAAAACATCGCCCTAACTGAGAAGAAGCTCACCTTCATATGAACCATACGATCAAGTCTGATATATGCGTGTCTTGTTGACATAAACTCTCCAACGGTGTCATCAGGAAGCAGATCAAGTGATAACACCAAAGAGAAACCTCATCCCCAATCGCACTAAGTAGACCTCATACTGTCCTGATCTGCAGCTTTGTTAATATCACAAAAGCAAAGCGCAGCAAGATAATTTCCTTGGCATATGGCTGCTTGGATATCCAGCAATAGTGGCTAGAATCCAGTTAATTCTAGGAGAAGTTAGTATGATAAATATCAAGAAGTCCTCTCCTTATAGGCACTTGACTGATACTAGCTACAAGTTTTTCAGTACATGAACTACATAAGACACAATAACCTGCTAAAATGATTGTCAACCACAAAAAGTTCTGCATATTGTTTCAGAATCAGGCCAAGCTATTCCCTGATGAACATTCAAAAGAAAACCAAGTAATGGCAGGAAATATGGTCTTGAAGCTAATGATGTAGAACAATCAGAAGGATACATGTAATTGTGGATCCTTCTGCTAAACGTCCAAAGAGGAGTTCAGAGTCATCGTGATCCCCAAATAATTTTAGCTAAACCATTGAGAATCCCCTTGTTAACTGTTTCCGCTTTCTGTTTTCCCAGCACTAACGACCCCTCCACAAGAAGCTTTCTATCTTTACTTTCCCACTACTATTGCTAGATCCCCTCTGTCTCAAACTGAGATCCTAACCACCATCATGTACAGCCTCCCCAGTAAAATGAACTCTTTCAAGGGACTCAAAGTGGTAGAATTTGGGAGCATAATCTGTAGCACAATTATAGTAGTCATGCCGGGGCTAACGTTCATGAACCCCAGGGTTGGTTGGCCAAGTACAAAAGGGTAAGTAGAAGATGCTATACAACAGTAAACCTCCTACTCATCACCAATTGCAGAGTCTTTTCAATTTCATCCAATTGTCTTCTACTAGTGGTGAATCATTAGTAGTTAATGGCAGCTGAGGAGGGTAATAGTGGCAATGGCAAGGGAAGAGGATGATGTTCGCAACAAATTTAACAGTGGCATCAATATTTGTTCTCTTTGTGGTCATATCTTACTGGAAATGCTTTCTCTTTAGGTAGTTTCATCCATTTTCAAAGCTTTTGCGGTGTATCATGTATGAGACTGCTTTAGGAAGGGAGGGGGAGTTCCTGGAGATGAGAAGGGAGCCAAATATCAGGTTTCCTCTTACAGATGGGGACGGGACAACATGAGAATAACACAGGCAGAGTATTTGGCGTTCACAGCAGTCAATCCTAAACAAACATAGCCGCTAACTAAAACAATTGCGCGCCAAGTCAATTCTAGGAACCAGCTGCAGAAAAACAATATCAACCAAATTAAAACATAAATACCTTAATCATGTCTTTGCACAGTCAATAAGCATCCCTGCAGCTCAGCGACTAATCGTTCCTTAATGTCACACCAGAAAACATAAAACCAGAAAAAGAACACACATAAGCGTCACATTAACAATCAGTTCCATCGCCACCATATCACAAAATCAATAACTAGTACAGTCAGTGACCGACTGAACGACACCTTAAAACTTATCCAATCCATACCAGACGACTCAAAACACAAAGACAAGCGTGAGTCAACCACGGGACTCAACCAATAAAAGACGAGACAGCATAAGCATAGGTTTGACAAGTGAGCTCTAGAAAATGCTTATTAATTCACCAGAGTTATAAAAGAGGCATCGGAGATTACTGAAATTTCTTGAAGGATCCACCACCGATTACTTTGATCAAATCTGATAGTTTCTCGGAGAGTCCCCCGGCTGGCGGTTAGCTATTGCTACTGCTGTTGCTGGTATCGCCACTACTCTTGGATAGAGCTCGTTGCTGTTGAACGATGCTGGAGAAATTGACAGAGAGATCAGCGTAAATCCCCATGACTTTGGAAATATTACCGTTAATCTCCTGAATTAGGGCAACATTTTTAACCAAATTATCTGCAACTTTAGACTGGTGATTTTCGTTGACTTGCTTGATCAAAACTCGATTATGATCCAAAACAGATTGCACGTCGTTAAAGCTCTTGCTCAATGACTCCCACGCCTGCACATCACAGCCCTCGTCCTCCTCATCCTCGTTCTCATCGTCATCCTCGTCGTGTTTGTCGCCGCTTTTCTTTTCGCCGACTCTGCCTCTGCGTCCGAAGCGGCGCTTGGCAGCTCGAGAGAGTTGGTAATGTTTTTTTAGGGATTGTGAGGTGTCCTCCATGCTCCGGTCGAGTCCACGGCTTTTCACGACTCAGTTCTTCTCAGTCACGTCCCTGCAACAACATAATACTAATAGTAATAATAGGAAAAAGTGCAAATGAAGTGGTTTTATAATTTATACGGAGAGGGAAATGGAGGCGGTCGTGTCATCTGAAAAAAAAAATAGTACTTTAACCGACTCTTTCAACTGGAAGTAAAGATAACGGTGACAGCAGGCGGAATACCGAAGGATGATCATGGACCGTTGAGAGGTGGTGATGATAGGCTTGATGATTGGTAAAGTTGAGGTGGTTCCCCACAGGCATGTGAGGTCTAACGAGTTTTGCTTTTGGAGCGCTTTATGGATCCGGACTTTGTCATTGGGCGATGGATCAAAAATATCTTCCACCAACTTGGGAAGGAGATATTTAGAAGTAGTATGATGATGACGTGGATGGACATAAGTGGTCGCCAGTCGTATAATGAAGACTGAACCAAGCTGGCAGCCAAGGTGGATTTATTCTATTCCTTTGACTGCTTGGGACCTTTGGGTTGGGGGAAACCTACTTTTCTTTTCTTTTTGTTTTGATAAATTTTTTTATGCACTGTTACTATTTGCAACCATGAGAGGTTGTGATAGTTCATAGATTCTTTGTCTGATGGTTCCCATTTTATGTCAATAGATTTTTGCTGAAGTCGTTAACAATTAGAGGGTCCATGTTAGTTGTATCGCAGTGGAGATGTAATTGTTATATGCTTCTGATTTTGAAAGGTCTCTTTGTAATTTGATCAAACTTGAGAATTTGTTTGCTAATTTGACTAAACTTTGAGGGAGGTAACTGTAATTTATACTTTTATTAATGTTATATGCTATCAAAATTAGAGTTTATTGTCAAAATAACTCTCCTTCCAAAACATATACTCAAAGTAATCTAATTTTAAAATTTATTACTTTTATGATCATTTTTTTACCACATATGTCAGATAGATGCACGCTCCATTTCTCTTTCCTATCTAATATCTTCTCCGATTCTTTTTTTGAACATTCCCTAGTTTTTTCCTTTCTTTGTCTTTTCCTTGTTAAACGTAATTTTGAGAAGCCAATATTTATATTAAGAGTATCTAAACTTTGGTATCACCCTTGATATTGTTTCAGTGGATGGAAATATTCTTCTTGAATCTATAATTTCAAGGTAAATAAAGATTATTCTCTTGGCTTTTCTATCATGCAGTTTTTGGAACATTTCTACGGTCGCCAACAAAAAGTTTTGAATACTAATTGTTTAACAAATGATTTCTCATACCTTATGTTTGATAAAATGTCTCGGAAGAAAACTACATAACAACATAAATTCATGTCTGGGATGACATTTGCCTTTTATACTTGTTAATTACTTATATAATAATCTGGTAGTTTTTGTTTGTAAGAGAAAACTAAAATTTCAGCTTGATTACTTTTCGTAAAAGTCATTTTCAAGGAGTAGGAAGGATAACATAGGCAAATGTGATATCTTTGAAAATTTTGTAACTTTTCTTGTTATTGCTCACAATTTTTATTGCCATTTTGTTGCAATTTTTGTGTTTTTCAAATATTTTTTTTAAAAATATATGCAATAATTTTAATACATTTCAAAAAAAAATGCAAAGACCAATAATTGCAAGGTTAATAATGATAGTATTTATTTTAAATAATTATTAGAAATTGTCAAAGCTATGCAATCTTCTTCTGCCTCTATAACAAAATTTTTTTTAAAAATTTTTAGTTCATGTTAGAAAACTATAGATTAGATTAAAACATTCCTTTCTTGTTATCCAACATAGCAATAAGAATAACTAGGTAATAACAACAACGTCATTATGGAAATAAAATTTAAAAGTGAATCACATTGACAATATTTTTTAGAAAATGTTATTTTGACAAGAAAAACTCATCAAAATTAATTTTTTTTACACTAACATACATGCTAAAAAAATTAAATTTAAATAGGGACCAACAGCGCAAAGAAATTTTAATACTGTAACTGTACAAATACCACGCTATTTTTATTGCATGATTGCTTCACAGACACCCCTGAGACCTTATCTGCCGAAGGTATGGAATAACGTAAAGTTAACAAACAATTGCTCTTTCCTTGTTGGAGTCGTCTTTGCCGCTTTGAAAAGTGACGAGATGCCCAAAGAAAAGTCAAAAAGGCGGTTCTCAAAAAGAGGGAAAGAAGAGTTAAAAAGACCTTTTCTCTTCTAAGTTCCAACTACACCATCAGTTTGCACTTCACAAGTTACATCATTTACAACATGATTGATACATATATAATGTGGCTAAACATGCCGACACGAATTCGATACAAAAGACCCAAAGCATAATGTACATTAAAGTTCAAGCTCACAGCAGAGGCTAGGATATGCTGTTAATCTGGCTCGAACTTCCACAATCTAAAGTTGGATGTAAACATAAGTCTGAATCCAAACTACCTTCTAGATGTCATCTGTAGAATTAGCTGGCCAAGAATTAACAGCAAAAGCTAAATAGTACTCACTTTTAACATCTAATTAACCATGCTTTTGTTACAGTTCTAAAAATGCGCGACCAAACTGCAGGAAGATTACTCGCCCTCATTGTCAGAATCTAGAAAGCTAAACTGTGTCTGCTGATCAAGCCTGCTGATGATCAGTGTTCCACTATTTTCTTCACTCCATTCAATACCTTCCCTCTTCAAAAGATTAATGACCTGTACATATGACAAGCTAAAATTATGGCATGACCAAAGCATTTAGGGAAAAAGTATTCAATATTTGAGTAACATGCATGATATCTGAATCTTCTCAGTTCCTTTCCACACGTATCCAGAGATGGTCTATTATCTCTCCTTTCAAGCAATGATCACAAACACAAGTTTAAGAAATCCGTCCACTTAAGAAATGCTAACAGACAGACTTCTCGCATGTTAGATCAATATCACTTCATCAACCTTCCACAAAAATCAGCTGCAGTGAACAAGCTACAACTTTCAAGTGATTAACACATCTGTGTCCGAGAAGTAAGAACTCCATCCATGAGCAGTTAAACTTTACCCAATTATACAACATACGAAAATCGAAATTCCAAATGTAGGTTGGCTGTGCTGGAACCCATTAGTCCCTAGTCTATAATAAAGGAAGCACACTTTACTAGATACTATGTCGGAGTTTAGTGCTAACATTACAGTGTGTCCAACATTTTCTTTCAACATTTTTTCCAAACTCTAGTACAAAAGCAGAGCAAGGTTGCTGACCCATACCGACTGTTTCAGCTGTGATTTCCCTACCCCGTGCCTCCCACATCCAGTGATAACCCTGAGTGACCGCACAGCTACAGCACAGGGAAACAAGAACATAACAGAACACTATTCAATTGCTGTGACACAAGAAATCCCAGAGACTTGTGAACATGTTGAGAGAGAGTCTAGGGGAACTTTTCTGATTTATAAATGAGACATTTTACAGAAGCTTACAGCGCACATATGCCCCAAAAAGAAGATGAAGTTTTAAAAGCCTCATCGCTTCTTTGACATGTTGCCCGTGCAAATCAATCGTTATCATATTCTCTATGCCCTTGTTTCTGCAGCACAGATACAGCTCAGTTAGACAATTATCATAGAGCACAGATGCTGAAACTAGAGTAATTTATCCAACAGGCAAACCTTGCTTGGAAGATATCCTGGCTAGCCTTTTCTTCTGCCTCCCGAGCCATCTTACTGTGTGTCCTCCCCTGAACCAGAGCAGGTATGGTCAAACATTTCATCCATACTCATGGAAATATGAAATAGCAAACTCTGATTGAGGTTTACTAGCAGCTTTGAATACTTATTTTGACATTAAACTAGGCACCATTGACATAAGCACCATCCATATTCTATTTGCACATCTACTTCATGCTACCTTACAGAGTATTCCTTATGTAGGTTGGCTCTTGATAGCATCACAAAGTTTAGTAAAATAGTCTAACATTGAAGGTAGAGTATGAGAGGCATAAAGGAAGCATACAGAAGTTTTTTACCTTTCCAAAAAAGCAACTATTGATGCCCAAATTAATTTCCAGCCAAACCAGAAATTAAGTGGAGTACATTCCAAAACAATCCAAATTTAAAGCAGCTAAAACTGCAATTTTCTATAACTAGCAAATTACCGTCCACGTATATTTCACATTCTATCAGCGACAAAAACAAAGTTTTATACCTAAGAACCAAGTTCAAAAATGAACATAGTTTCTTATTACATTTGATTAAACTTTATAGGTTGCTTCAGTTTTTTTACAGAAGATAGCTTGGTCAAGACTTTTATGCATGTCACCCAAAAGAAATTCAAAAGGAAAGTATAAACATAAGTAAAACACAGTAAACTTGGAAGCTTCAGCCTATTTCACTCATTAACAGCACAATCAAACCAGCATATCATGAAGGATCAAAAGTTAAAAGGAGAAACAACAGTAATAATCATAAAAGATATGTACATCATCTCAATGGACATTCTCTACATTGCCAGACTATGGTAATAAGTTGACTGTACAACTTAATCTGATATTTGTTCACGTCTAACTTGAACAAGTTTTCTACTGAAATATACATATGAAAGAGCACAGATATCATCTACTAGATACACACCTTCTCAGACAGAACAGCTGCATAATCTCGTTCTCCATTAGAAAATGCACTTGCAGCCTACAGAAAACTGCACATGGTCAAGCTTATATAGGTTCACGATTACAAAATAAAAAACATACCATAGTAAGATACTCAAAAAACTCCATAAAGAAGAAAGCATCAGATACCTTTTGATAGCAAAACTTCATCGACTCCCAGTGCTGCTTTGCAGATTGTCTGAAGACCTGATAGTCATCTCCTTTAGCTACAATTAGAGAGACGTCATATGTAGTAGTTCAAAACATAATTGATTGAACAGGAAGAAAGCTCTCTCCTTCTCTCTCTCTCTCTCTCTCTCTCTCTCTCTCTCTATCTGCTTGCATTGACAAAAAAAACCAACGTCTACAAGGAAACAGTAGACAATTGGTCATCATTAAAAGTACTCATGCCTATAAAGTGCAAAGACATGAGAAGGTTGAGGGATGTGCAAGCAAGACAATCCCAAGATTTTACATCAGAAGTTCACATTCTTCCCAAAGTTGCTGCAACATGCAGATGCTATATTAATAGGAAATATGTCAACAGTAGGTCTTGGCAGAAACGCACATTCTTGGAACATATTTCTTGTAAATGAATCACCTATATGTATCAAAATGGTCTTAAGAAACCTGTTGTCTAAAGAAGTATGTTCAGTATACCAAGTGAATCATACCTAAAGAGTAGCATACCATTTACAAATACATGTGCTTCCTAGGAAAATTAAATACACATGAAAACCACAGAAGAAAATCATACCAAGCAAAATGGCAAAATAAAGTGGAAAATTCAATAATTGATGGTATTAATAGCAGTTTTGAAGTTAACTTGCAAACACAGAGTGAATGCAACCAGGATTATCAGCCCATTATTAGAAAATAGACATACCAAGGGAATTCCGCACTGATGCACCATCTCCTGGATGAGTACCCTGTCCCAAAGATGTCATTTTTTTAACAATGTTCCTCCAGTTCATAGTGTTAGGCTCACGTTCAGCACTCTTGGGAGTTGGCATATTAAACAGGGATTCCAAAACCTGTTGAGAGAGGTCTGGCTCCATTTGTGCAGGACTTTTTGAAGAATGATTGTCAATACCGGCAAGAACTTGGAAATGACTCCTGAAACATAACATCAAGTGGTGAACTCCTGAATGATATATGGAAAAGAAATTCATTATATCATGAAAAACAGACCAAGTACAATTCAAATGTCAATTAAAAGTATTATCATCTATCTAATAGGAAAAGAATATACAGGACACCCCACTCGCTCTCAGCGGGTCCATTATGCTTGCACAATGAGACATCCCAGCTAACCTCTTTTCTCAAGTCTCCTTTCCACATCCACCTTCTGGGAGTCTCTTGAAAATAATGTGCATTGTAGCTTGAATACAAATACCATCAACTTCTTTAATTCCTTCCTAAGACATCTCCATTTTCTATTCAATTCAAAGTCCATGTTTAGCCACCTCTGGGGAACAAAGAGGACCTTCATACAAAAGGAACATGAAAGATCAGGTGTTAGACTATTCTACTCCAGACACACTTCCATAAGCTCACCATATCAGACACCCATGTGCACACAACTCTGGCATTTTTGCGGTCCACTCTTCTCCCTTCTTTGTGTTTGTGTTCAAAGAAATATCAAAAACTATGTTGCTTGGACTCAGGTACGGGTGTCGGATATGGGCGCATATCTAGGTGTCAGATTTGTTGGACTCTAAATCTAGGATACGGGGACACATCTAGAGACTTGGACACAAGTACGTGGACACAGCACTAAGTTTAGCAAATTTAAGAGTAGTGACTAGTCATTTAATCAAACACATTTGGAAGGCTCATTAAGATTCAATTGTTGGATTTAATATAGCAAATGAAAGAAAAGAAAAGCGCGCATCTTAATTGTCAGCTTCTTCCATGCTTCAGCAAACTCAAAACTAAAGGTTGGATGGATAATTAAATCTTGGAAATTGACCTACCATGTAAAGTGTTATTTTATACAATCAAATCTTTTATAGGATGAAATGGGGTATGGTGAATTGCTAAACTCACTTAAAAGGGACCAGCTTCCGGTGACCAACTAGTAAAACAGAAATATGGACATATTATTTATCCAATGACAGCAATGGTAACCTCTAAAAGGTCACCAGAATGTCACTTTAAAAAAATTCTATTTCTACTCCTCGTTATTTCCGTCCACCAGGTTGAGTCAAACAGTGACTCTAACTCCCAAGACTTGTTTGCAATTGCAAACCATTCTCATCCTCTCCATTTGCTTTTCAAGAGCTTTCTTCATCATCCACTCTGTAGCATCTATTCACCTTTCATCTTTCATCAGTGAACCTCCTGATCATGTGATTAAACCCCTCCAAAATCTCCTATTGGTACTGGTGTATTAGGAGACCAGTTGCCATCCATAGATCCACCACCACCGCTGCCATTTTCAGGTGATGGCCCAGCACTTGAGGATCAAAGTATCCATGGATGAACAACAATTTTCTGTGAAGCCTAATCTGAAGCAGTCAAAGCACCCAAATATTTCTGACCGGATCTGACACATATCTGCGCCCACCCCCATGTCGTGTCGTGTCGCACAGGTGTGTGCCGGGGCTAACTGGCGAGTCCAGGTAACATAGATCAAAAACACACTTTATTTATTGCAATTCGGAAAAAGCTTATGGTTCATTTGTAATGAAGCAAATGCCTTTTTTATTTGGGGTAAGTAATGAAATAATGCTTGAGGACCAGGATCACAAACATTTAGAACTCTAGAAACCCTACTAGTAATTCATCCCGATGGGAAAATGGAATGCTGAGGAAAAACCAGGTAAAACCATTCAACCGAGAGAGGAACCACTAAAAAAAACTGTGACCCAATGATGGGAATGACTTACCTGCCAATATGTTCTGTACACACCGCATTTTCTGGAAAGTCACTTTCAGACGAATAAGAAGTTGAGTCACACGTCCTATCCGTAAGCTGCCGAAGGGAAAATAGGAAAAAAAAGCATTTAGAACTTAAGAACCAGAACAGAAACTTTAATATCATACGAGCAGAAGGAAAATCATAAAGACCTCTACATGGACAAGCGTGCTTGTCTGAAGTTTGTAATACATTTAAAGTACCAATCCACAGATTGTGATTTAAGGTCTCAATTTTCTACACATTCAAGCAAATACAGATAGTATTGAAGTACAGAGATCATTGTGCCATTAAAACTCAAAAGAAAACTTAGAAATAGTGTACTTGTTCCTCTATCATAGAATTGAATGAGGAGAAAAAACAGAATTAACAGAGTAACTTCTCTCAAACACACACACCCCACCCCCCACCCCCCCCAAAAAAAAAGAAGACCACCAGCAAGTAAAAAGGGGAAAAGTCAAGGGGAAAAGAATGTTCAGCAAGTATGGATTACAGGGAAATAATGTTTTAACCCCTTCAATACCCTACAATACGAATAGATGGCATGCCTATACTTGAGCATCAAAGTACCATTTAGCCAGCATGAGTCGTCAGGATCCTTGCTAAAAGTTCTTATGAACTGACACATAAAACTGAATCCATTGTTAATTTCCAGCAATTCTTAATATTTGCTTCAGAAGCTCAATTCACACAATAATTTCTTATGAACTGACACATAAAACTGAATCCATTGTTAATTTCCAGCAATTCTTAATATTTGCTTCAGAAGCTCAATTCACACAATAATTTCCAATTCCAGGCCAAAGCCTGCATGCAAGATGCGCATACATAGTGAAAGTCAGAGGATTTAAAATCTACTATTTTTCTGCAATTGAATCAAAGTTCAGCAAGAAAACATCACGGTTGTCAAACAAACAAGGAAATAACAACCCAATATAATAATGACACGCCAAATACCCAACTTACACTGCTGTTTCCTTCAAGATTAGAACAGGCATCTTCTCTGATGTTAGCATTAGCGTTGCCAATGTGGGTTTGCTCACCCAAAGAGGAAGATAATTCAAGCAAAATATTTAGAGCCTGAAAAGGGTAAAGAAAAAATATATCTTGATTCTGCCGCTCATTATAATAGTAACCAAAAGCAATTGTTTCTCTCCAAGAGCATAAAAAATAAAAGCCACTAAACCATAGTGCAACCTAAATGTGAAAGACAGTGAGAACAGATCAAAATAGCTATTACAGTTACCAACCAGACATCAGGGACATAATCAACAGGCTACTAGATAAACCAAAATCCCTGAACCAACCATAACCAGAAATAGAATGAGAATAAAAAATCTAAGAATTCAATGAATACCTCCAGGTAACAAAATGTTCTAAGTACCCAACAGGTTTGACAATTCATTGGCATAAAAAATGCAGAGATTCAAAAATACAGCACTGTTATTCAAGGTGCCGTCTTCTCAATCAAGAAAATCATTGAACTAACTTTCACCCCAAATACTTGAAACTTAGTCAGTTTTAAAATACAAGATTGAAGTGTCGTGAAATCTTGAGGTTGTCAATGGAATACCAGTATTAGAAGTTAAATCAGTCATGAAATCTTACAAAACTTGTGGCTGAAGATGTAATGAACTTCTAGTCTGACACTGTTACAAAACTTCCACAAGTTTGGGAGGAGACTTCATCCTACACAATTCATTCTAAGTACCTCGATGAGACCCAAGCAAAAGTACAAATTCATCTAACCACTAAATACCATCGCTTTCTCATAAGAAAGTAAGTACTGTATCTAGAATCAGACAGTGCACCAAATAAGATCTTTTAGAGGGGCAAAAAGAACAAACTGTAAATTCAACAAACTTTAGAAAGAACTAAAGTAAGACTGCTCACCTTCTCGACATCATACCCACACCCACCTGCCAAAGCCAACTGTCAGTCATGTAACAGTCCACTAAACTTTAACTCAAGAATGTGCAGTAGCATCTATTATATATCAATAACTTCATAGCATGATATTCCAAGCATCCTCACATATTGATATAGGCATTACAAAAGCATTCCTCAGCTCATTTTTGGCTAGCAATGCTAAATATAAAATTATCTTGATGTAGTCGCAGGATACTTTCCTAGTCTGCTTCCTATGAAATTTACAGCTCTACTACATATGTACTTATACCCAAAAACAATCCCCCCAGAGTAGCTCAGTTCCAAAACCAAAATTTACAAGAAAAATGAAAATTAAGAACTTACAGAGCACATCGCTGACTACAGGCATGCCCAATTCACAGTCGTCCCCAAGCATCGAGAACAAAAACTGCTCCACGTCCTCCTTATTCCAACTTCCCTTCGATTTTGAGGAACTTTTCTTTGTAACCGACCTCACATAATCCTTTCCCAGCACCGTTGAAACGATCCCAGCAGCTGCCACAACCTTTTTCTGCCTACCTTTCTGATTCCTAACCCCGTTTGGACAGACAACATTAGCCTCAGCAAACACCTCGGAAGCAGACGACGAGCCCGATGAACCCGAGCCCGACGAGGTAGATGCAAAATTTCCACTGGAGCTAGAGCAAGAAGTGCTTTGATCCTCGGTCGGACTCTCCTTCACATACAAATCCCCTAACATCTCCGCCGCCATGTTGACATCCCCCTTGGCTTCGTTATAAGCCGCTTCAGCTTCTTCGACAGAAATTGTACCAAAAGCCTCCACCAGACTTTCTACAACCTTGTGCTTTTCTTCTTCTTCAGCTTGGTTGCTCTGAGGCGGAGGAGCAGCGTTGCAAACCCCACCGCTAGCTTTCTTGGAAGCACGCGATCTCTTCTTCTTCCTCATTTTTTAACGGAAAAAAAAAGGGGAAAGAAAATCCACCATACAGATCTCTAATTATAATATTAATACCATATTTATATGTACAACAACAAGAAGGACAAAGAAGGAGATTGATCAGTGGCTAAATTTGATTCAACCGGGAGGAAATAGAGCTAGAGGGTTTTGGAGGACAGAACATATAGGTCAAATAAACCCTAGCGATTGGCATAACAGAAGGTAAAAATGATTTTTTTTTTCCTGAAAATCAAAGTGTTTGAGAAGGATTAGACATCAAGGATTGAACGGCGACAATGAACACGTTGAAGAAGCAAGGAGAAAATGGGGACCGACAAATTAGAGATGTGAAAGGTGGGTAGTTTTCTAAATTTACTGTAGCCATCATTTTGAGAATCCTATTCCCTCTTGACTCCTGGAGGATACCAGGGAGGGGCTGGGGGAAGGGGACTGGGGGCGGGGCCGAAGACTGCCGGGAACAGTTTTTTTTTTTTTTATTATTTAAAAAAAACTCATAAAACTCATCTACAGCTTATTTGATTATCCTACTCTATTCTAACGGACTGCAGAGAATAATTGGTTACCTTACCAATGTTTTCTTTTTTTTTCTTTTTTTTTTTGCCACTCTTTGGACTCCTCCTGAAATTCAAATATCCAACAAGTACTTAAATTGGTATTATTAAATCATGAGTTTAAATTACTAAATTGTTAAATATTAGGATTATTTGATAATTCAATTCAATACTTAAATTTAATAAATTTAAATTTTAATATATCTAAATGCGTTTGATAATCAAATATAGACTATCCGAGTTAATTAAGAGCCACTGAAATTTCTAAGTAAAACGTGCTCCAAAACATAAGTAACAAGCTATTCACTTATCCGCTTAATGTACTATACGTATCAAATTAGTACTTAATAATTCAATAATTTAACAGATTTCAGTTTTCACATTCTAGTTTTATCAAACACATCCCAATTCCGATACATTTGAATGCAGAAACATCCCTGGTGTGTCCAATTTAAGTCATACGCCAGGAAAGAAGTTGGTGTTTGCTTGCATTTGTGTTAATTTTCCTTTCATCGATTCCATTCCTTTTCCAATTGTACTTGCAGTCTACCAGATAGTAGTATATTGAGGATCTTTCTAGTTCTTCTCTGCAGTTTGCTGTCGCTTATCATCCTGTACCAGATACTGGGAAGCTTTACACCATAACGCAGCAAATGCCACCTTATCTTTGGAGGATTCACAAGAAGGTGAAGGTAAAGATTAATGCAGCAATACAGGCACACTAAAAAACAACAAATAAGTAATAAGCACGATCTCCAATTCCCTGTAAATTATGCTAGAATTAACTATGCAAGTTCATGCTTGATATCTGTTCATTACAACAACAATTTTCTATCCAAATTTTCAAGAAATTTCTTTCCAAGCGCAAGAGTATTAAACTTCGGAGAAGGCAACATGACAAGTTTGTAATGGTCAACCGTCAGCAGACCTAATTGGTTTTTCATAAACATAACAAGCAACGCTTTCTGCTAAACATTGGAGTGCTGGTGCATTGCTGCCCTACTGCTAGTCTGCCACAAGAGAATCAGGCAAACTTCAACTGCTATCTTTCACAGCATTAGCGGAACTTGTATCGCTGCACTAAGTACGGTATGGAACTCTTCATGATCTAGTGGCTTTACAAACTTCAGCCCATTGTCTTGACCCATGTGGCTGCACTAAGTACGGTATGGAACTTATTTGGCTTTACTAAGTACGGTATGGAACTCTTCATGATCTAGTGGCTTTACAAAGTTCAGCCCATCGTCTTGACCCACGTGGCAGCCAAGACACTGCAGCCTTCTCCTCTCCACCTCATCCTTGACTCGCTGCAAGTATAAAGAATGATCTAAGAGCAAATTAGAGTCATTGCAGAAAGTTGGAACATCCTCAATGCAGAAATGGCAATAAATCATCAGAGATCCTCAAAAAGTCCTGCTAAAGCTAATTGTGGACAGCGATAAGTTTTCGTATAAAACAATAAAGAGAGCCATTATCCTTCGTGTAATGATCAGGCATAGTAGTGGCAGACCAATCCCCAACAAGTCAATCCAAACCAGGACAAGCCAGTCAAAAATACATTTGCAATTGCAAACAGAATTCTGCATTTCGAAATGTTGACACTAAAATCCATATATTCAATGATGTAACACATTTGAATGCTAAACGGCGTGGGTGGCCTTAAAAATTCCACTCCAGAGGTATATGCAGCAGTATACCAAAAGAACAGCATCAATAGCAAAGCCCGCCATTTTATCTATCACCATGATAATGAGAGCACCACGTAATACCAATTGGTAAGATTTATAAAAATCAAATAATTTAAATTTTTGACCAAATAGAAGAACATTGTGGTTTTAAAGGATACATGTCAACCCCCTAGATAGAGCATAGTGGAGAGATCTAGCTAAAAATGAAGGCTTCAATTAAATGGACAACAAGTTTTAGAGGAAACTTGTTTGCCATGATACAAGGGAAAGTAGCCTTATGGTCATGCATTTGTTTCAATGAAAATAGCAGTTAGAAAGTGCATAGCTAGTATAAAAGTGCAAACCTTCACATTTAAGAAGTTAATGTGGCACTGGCATAACTTCAACTAGAACTCTACTATCTTACAAGAAAGAAAGTAAACGAGAGAACTTCACCTAATTGCGCTAAGAATGCTCCACACTAAAATCCAAAGGCTCAAGCAGTATGCTTTAATAATATTTTATGATAAGCTAATTCAACACCAGCATAACTTCACGTAGAAGACCTTTATCACCTTAAAAGAAAGAAGGTGAACTTAAAGTTCACTCATATTGCATTACCAATGCTCCATCTGCAAGAACAGGAAGCACAGCCTGGTGGACTACAATCAAGTCGCTCAGTTTGCTGTTCAGACTATAACTAGCAAAGCACAGCGTGAAACCAGTCAATTAAATCCAAAGGCTCAACTACTATGTCATTTAAGTTATCATTATTACAAAATATTAAACGAATGCAAGACAGAGAGAAGAAGTTCTCCTGCTAGACGGCTTAGAGAGGAGCAATGTTGTTTATGATATTCCATGAAAGATGCAGAATTGAATTCACTCAAGCTTCACTGCTTGCTCCATTTTCTCTATATCCAATTTGATAGTGCAATAGCTTCATTTTTGTACTCATTCGGTTATCGCTAAACTATTTAGAATTCCACTATATGGCGCTTTGTTAAAATGTTTTTTGGGCTGGGCAGTACCATTTTTTCTTAAAAAAATATGATTAACCATCTTGTTAAAGAGAAAAAGGAAACACAGATTAAGAGTTCAAATTTGTAAATAAGCTTGCCTAAGTTACCATATAGAGTATCGATTCCTAATCTTGAGATATGTTGTACATGACAAATTATCAATGTTGCAGTAGATAGTGATGTGCAAATTCAGATCTGGGATCTTTCTTTTGATTCTGTATTGAATTCATGGCCTCCAGGAATAGAAACTTGATATTAGGTTCAGTTTAGTTAAATTCTCTTAGCATTTTTGCCATGCTTTTGACAGCTTTTTTGGAAGTAAGAAGATGGCATTTATTAAACAATTCATCACGCTCTTTTTTTGGCCATTTATTAAAGTTAAACAAAAGCGAGAGAACCAGAGAGAGTCGAAATAAGAAACTGTACTAGAAAAGAAGAAAAAAAAATGAAGTGGGTGCTATACTAAGAGGCCAGGGCATGAAAAAAGAGAAATCTATGAAGCCACGGAGTAGAAGCCATATCCATAGACTGGCATGCTTGGACTGTCTGCATAAAATTTAATCTTCAGTTACTACAATGACATTGAGGAATCAATATTAATTTTTAATTTCTTAAGTTCAGCTCATATAAGGTATTTGCTTCCTGCAGTGTTTCATTTTTTCTATTGTTTACTAACAAATATTCATATGCTATTCAACAATAAAAGAGAGGCATCCCGTTTACAGGAAGTTTATATGAGGTAAACCTAGTAATCTACTGTTGCCAGCTCTACATGAATGTCATCGATTAATGTACCTTCTCTTTCCTTGATTCTAGTATTTGGTTTCAGTTTTGTTATTTGTGTCGTGCCAAAGTATCTATAGGGACTGCTGAAACTAGTTGTCAACTTAGCACAATTACGTGAAAAAAAAAAAAAAAAGATTAGCCGGAATATTTCTTTTAATGAACTTAGTTATCCTATTTCAGCAAATGAGTTGAATTCTTTGATACTACTAAGACACCGATGTTATTCCATTAAAATGATATGCTATTCTTTTTAAATGAGTAAATGTTTTGAAAGCTTTGCACATTGGAGATGAAAATGTTATGTGCAAGAAGTTCTTAAATTGATACCGTCAATTGGTGAATAAAATATATGAAGGGATGGTTTGCATTTGGTCTGTAATATCTAGTTTTATCAAATACTTTCTGACTACTTCATGTACAAAAACCCTCAGCTAAGAAGAAGAATTCTAGAGTGCATGTGTGGAAGCACTTCTAAAGGTAGTTACTTATGCCTGTCTCTGATGGAAAGTAGTCGTGCTTCTACGTTCTTCTATCTCATAATAACATTTCTTTTTTAATCAAGAAAGCTTGAAGAAGCAATTGACCAATTAACTAAACCAATCTCACTTAATATAACATCAGCAACAATGTATGCTTCCAAAGTAACATTGCTTTCCTTACAGTAAATTCTGATCATTATTTTGTTAAGGTTCAGCATGCTAATATGGTGGTTTTGTATGGATCAATTGCAGGAGATAAGATGGAAGTCCACAGCTAACCCAAAATAAAACGTGAGCGCTGAACTGTAATCCCATGCGAAACATCCTAAAACTCAGTTACCAACAAATCAGATACTATCTGAATAAGATATATAAGTGTTCTGATTCCTAGCAAGAAAAAAGCAAAAGTATTTGCAATTGATACCTGGCGTTGTTGTCGACACTTTTGCTTACTTTTGCTCATTGACCACCAATTGAAGTTAAATAGTTTGCAAACAGTAGCTTATCTAATTCTTCTTACATTTAGTTTATACAAAATGTGGCCTCATCTGGGGACCTTCACGCAATGCGCGAGGCACAATGTATACTCTTAAAAGAGAGAAAGTGAACAAAATGTTTACACGCTTGCACTCAAAATGCTCCGCATTAGTAGCCAAAGGCCAAACTAGAGTGTCATTTGAAAGTTACTAACATTACAAACGAGTAAACAAACTTCTACACCTTCAAAAACAGAGAGAAGTTCTTAAAAGGAGCGCGGTTGCTCTATTGAATGAGTAGATCATTCTATCTACGATGATATTCCAGAAAAGATGCAGAATCAAGTCCAAATAATAAAACTCGCTCAAACTTCACTCTGCACTACCAAAACCCAGCTATTTGCAATGGAAAAATAGGTCACATTCCATTGGCATCTTAATGCTTTAACATATAGGTAAGTATCAGTATGACACTAATATACAACTTGAAATGTGCAGCAAAATTTTCTAGACCACTAATCACACAAAACAAACTGCATAAAGCCATGTAATGGTGCTAGATAGTACAACTTCAATGATCAACTAAGAAGAGACAGCAGAGGCTCATTTCCCGTAGCATCACCAGAAGAATCAAGCTTCTGAATGAGGAACGGAGTCTACTGCTTTCTGCTTGCTTGCATTAGTTATAAATTCAAGTATACCTTCACCCTAAAATTACATTTTCCTTCACCTTATCAAAAACAGCCAATTATAGAAAAACAGACTGCGACATGTATGAACAGTAAACATCAGGGTAGACAAATTAAATGAACTAATTCGCATTTGACAAAATTCTTAAGTTTAAAAAAACTCATTTCAGGAACGGAACCAACCTCCAACAATCTAGAATCGAATTCTGGAAGCCCCATTTGGGCAACAGTCAGTGACCCAAAATAGTTCCCCAACAATGCAGCATCAGGAACAGCCAAACCGTGAACAAGCCCAGCTACAAACCCTCCTAAAAAGCTGTCACCAGCACCTGTTGGATCAACTTGAATTGCCGGAAAAGGCGCAATCTGCAGGTCCCCATCCTTCCAGTAGACAGTACACCCATCTTTCCCATTAGTCACCAACACACAACACCATTTCCTCGCCTCCTCCACATCCACGTACGGCGCCTCCTCTGCCGATGCCTTTAAGACCCCGATTTTCGGCAATAACCGGAAAAAATCAGTTTGTTTCAATTCAACAAGCCTTACTGTTCCGTCCACCGCATCAAATTCCCGAATCAAAGCTTGAATATCGACCAGAACTAAGCCGCACAAGTCAATCATTTTCTCTAAAGTTTCGGGCAAAATCTCTCCCGCAACTCCGACAGCCAACCCGAAATCGAATTTGGAGTTGAACGAGAGATCCGAAGAGGAAATCGAGTCGCATGCATGGACCCGTTTCAAGACCCGATCCTGGCGACTGATTTTGGAGGAGAAATGGGCACGGAAAAGAGTGGTCTTGGAAGAAGGGATTAGAAGGGGTTGGTGATCGACCGGGTAGGCGAAGTCGGAGCCCACCTTAGCGACGCAATGGGAGGTGACGGAGAGGCCATCGAGGGTGGCGGAGATGAAGGAGACGGCGCCGCCGAGAGATTCAGCTAATACAGCGTCGTCTTTAATGAGAACGTCGTGGCAGTAATTGCCAACGACCAGGCATTTTGGGTCTTGGCTTTGTGTAACCATGGCGGGTGGGGTGAGGAAGGTTGAAAATATCGGAAACGGAGTGACTTAGAGAATTTTTTAAAATAAACCTGGGGAGGTGAAGGTGATGGCTTTGAAAGGCGGGAATTGGAACCATTAGGTTAAGTAGGATCAAGATTTGAGCTAAGTTGAAGATTTGGCCATTAAATTGGCTAAAACAGAGATGGTGACAAATTGGGGGTTACTATTGTTTTTTTCTTTTTCTTTTTCTTTTTTCCCCCCTCGTGTGAATACTGAATGGTGATGTCAAGAAAGAAACTGGCGGCGGCCAGTTAAAGAGAGATGTTTCGGTGGTATCAGAGGCATGAGTTTTGATGGCGAATGAAGCTGCGGACAAATTGGGGGGGGGGGGGGAATATGTGCTTTCAGAATGGGAAAGGAATAGCGAGAAGGCCAGATGCAGAAGTGGGAAGGGAGACAAGAAAGGAGGAACAAAGGCCGCTGATGCATTGAAGTGCGAACCTCAGGAAAGCGATTCTTCAATCTTCATCACTGCCTTGATTCTGCACTAGTCATGGTGGAGTGCACTATTGTTTTTTTTTTTTTGGAAGTTCTGGTGGTAGTATTCCACTATTCCTGAAATGGAAAACAGCATGCAGATACAGCTAGCTGAGTCCTTTTATACGTATTCTGACGGGAGTCGGGTTGGTGTAGCTGAGTCCTTTTATACCTGACGAGATCTTTGTCCAATATTTTTTTAATATTCCAAACAGCCTTTCTTTTTAACGCGTCACATTAATAGATATAATAAGTAAAATTACATAATTTTATATTGGACAGGAAAGTAAATAAAAAATATTGGAGAGAGGATCCCGTCTGCTTTTATACGTGCTCTGACGGTATACTGGTTGTTGTATGAAAAGGTAAACAACAAATAATCTATTAAAATGGATGATGTTGTAGTTTTTGTAGTACTTTGTGTTTAATATTTTCAATGCTACAAGAATGTGTTCCTATTATTTTGAGACACAATTGGAAACTCTCTTTCTCCAAATCCATGGACTCGCATAAACAAGGATACGTGCCTTCCGCCATCTAGCATCTAAGCCACAAGAGTCAAATGAAATACTTGAGGGTAATCCATTTTTATTGCTGCTAGATATTTTCTACTCCAAACTATATGTAACTTGTAATTAAGCGAAAAAGAAAAAACCCCAATTTTGAAGGACATCAACTTGGGGCTGTCTTCAATCTGAAATTTTAGTATTAAAAAAAAAATTTGGTGCACATACAAAATTGGAGATCAATGAGAAAGAAAAACAAAGACAAGGTGACAAGAAAAGCAGATGAATGACCGGAAAAAAGTAGCAGGAGTACAAATAGTAGGAACGGCAAAGATGTTATATATATATGTCACCGCCGATGACATTTATAAATAGATGATGAGAGCGTTCATGCTCAAGTGATATCAATGGTAGATCGACGATCATGAGCGATAAGATCGACGAAGAGAGGTGGTGTGCTAGATAACCATTAGCGTAGCAATATAGGGGATACAAACAAGAGGAGGTGGTAGTGTTGGGATGTAAAGAAATAAAAGATGAGAAACACCTATTTGTTGGAGATGGATTTGTAAATTGCAAAAGTGAAATAGATGATGAATGCGAATGACGATGCGTCTATATGTCTTTATAGCGATCGACAAAAAGGGCAATTGAAAATTGTAAAATATGTATCATCATGTAATAGTTTGTATAATTTAAGAAAAGATGTATTGATAGCATTACAGGAATTGGTTCCACTCTTTATGTAATAAAAGACCTAACTAGTTTTTCAAACACTTCACATCAAATATAGGTATAGCATTACAGGAATTTCTTTTGTACAAAGATTGATCAATTGACTTTATTTACTGAAAGCAACAGCTCATTAGCTTCACGTCCAACACTCACTCGATGATTTGTAGTGGGAAATTGAAGAAAATTGGCACTTGAGCTACTAGCAAAGACAATCTGTCAAATGTGAGAAATTTGGCAAACTTTATGCCCAGCCCATTTTCTTCCCCAAACCAGAAGCTCCTCCGCCCATTTCACACTTTCAAACTGAGTCTTATTGGGCCCAAATCAGGTCTTCTCTTTGGGTTCTACTATAGCTTCCACTTTCCTGATATTTCGAACTTGCCGTTGGAGTAGATCCAATCCACAGTTGGTTACGTTCTTAAAAAGTTGCAAATTCACAGCACAATAACTGAAAAAAAAATAGTAATAAAATTAGTTGAATCATGATTAGCACCGCTGGAACTAACTCAAGTTTGATGTTAGATCACCCAAGAGTTGCTTACTCTACTATTGACAAGGCAAGTGAAAAGCTATTTTTGATGGCTTGAATCCACATGCTCCTTTTCTTTTACCAGTTTAATCTTTGCCAAAAAGCTATTTTATCCGTGAAATGAAAGCATCAACAGCCAAACAACATACGGCCGCGGACCTTGTCTTGTCATATTCTACTGATTCTTTCCAGAAATGTAAATCTGCATCCGTAAAAGGTCGACGAATTTGTTGGGTAGCTTGGTATTTTGAGTTTCGACTTAATTTTCAAAACGTAATCGAATGCGAGACCTCAACCACACAACAGTGTTAGCATTTCATACGTTCAGCTAAAACAACCAATTCCCGAGTTGTTTGGCCATCTGATGAAAGTATAAAATACAAAAAGCGTATAGTAGCACATTCCTTTACTCTAAAGATCGGATTCTTTCTCTCTAATTTCAAAGGGTGTACAGTAGTACATCCCTTTACTCTAAAGATCGGATCCTCTCCATCTAACTTGATTGGTTCAGTTCGAGCTTCTTTTAGTATAGATCGTAATAGAATTAAGAGTAGAATGTGACGATTGAAAAAAAAATTAAAATAAGACCAAAACCAAGCCACTCAAAGTTTAACTTTAATTAGTGTAAATTAGAAAAGAAAGAAAAATTTTGCTCGCTCTAAATTGAGTTGTCATTGACGCCTACAAACATGAGATCTAAAACCGGTGAATGATTATAAGCAAGCTTGTCAATTTGAAAAGTTCTGTTGCATGCCTACATGGTTGAATTAATGATTATACACAAGCTCGTCAATTGGCAAAGTTCTGTTCCAAGAAAGCGGTACCGGGGAATGGGGATGTGGGTAACGGATTTCACGAGCAAAAATTTTGGCCACTGGCTCGCGTATGTGGGAGGAGAACTCGGGAAGGAAATTTCGCGTATCCTTGGCAAATCTGACCAGCGTTCAAAGTGACGTTTATGGTACAAGTTGTTGTCCCGACTGTGGACTTGAAAATTCTAGGAAGCTTCTCAAGAATTTAAAGCACGAAGAAATACTGCTGCTAGTTCTGCTCTGCATGTCTTTATTTTGAGGGTTGGTTTACTTTCATTATGTCTATGATTATGGGCCTTGATTGAGTTATTTGTTTGATCTTTCCACTCTCAGGAGTATTATTTGGTTTAATCAGGGAAAAGAAAAGAGTCGATCACAATTATTTCCCTGAAACTAAAAATAATCGATGAAAGAAGTAATTGACTAATTGCAGATTTATAGCTTAAGCTGGGAAACTTGCTTGCTAGTATTATTGCTTTGGATACCCCTTTTTATGCTTTAGGTGTTACATTTTCTGTCACCTTACATATCGGTGATACATTACTCTCATGACCTATATCAGCCGTTAATCGGATATTAAATAACGAAACAACGTGTTATTTACTTGTATATCTGAAATATACTAATCTAGTACGGTTACAAGCGGTAAACAAATCCATTTAACTAAATTTATTTATATCCGCCTATGAATAGATGAACATGTGTATCTTAAGTTTTTACATATGGGCATAAATGAATTACCCAATAATACCCATTTAATAAATGAGTATTATTGGGTGGCTTATCATCGGGTAATTTACCAAATCTAATTAACCCATTTAGAATTATCTTTCCCAAGTCTTATCTTTTCCCCAACTCATTTAGAAGAAATTTGAGGCCTGCGTCTAATTATTGAACTCATCCTTGGAAACTTTCATGCATTAATATTGTTGAAACCTTGTATACAGTGGAATGTTTTATTTTTTAGCCTTAACAAACATTTGATGCATTTTTCACGCAAATACATATCTTTCTTAATTTTTTTTGCAGATTCTTCATTTTGTCATAATGTTAACTACCTCTGTTTCATAATAATAATAATAATTATTATTATTTGTTGGTTTTATTTTATCATTTTATTTTCTTGTAGTTTGTTAACTTGCTTATTTTTCATCATTATCAATTCATGACAAGTTTTAACCTCCTTTCCTACCTTTCCAAAATAAAAATTTAAATTTACACACGAAAAAATGCAAAGGGTTCAAAGTTTTTGGATTAAATTTTTATGTTAACTTTCATAGTACTTAGTTCAAATTTTTATATTCTTATTGTTCAATTAGTAAATAGCATGTAATTTTCTGACATAGAGCATGGAGGGTGAACAATTAGTAATTAGATTTATTGAGTATTATAAGTAAATATTTAAAACTAATGATGGGTGTAAAGGGTAGTATAAATTGATAATTTAGTTTGCAAACGTGAATTTAAATGAATTTACAAAAAGTTAAAATAAATGGGTAATTGGATTACCCAATTCATTTTTTTATTTACCCATTTATACCCATCTAATTAAATGGGTACAAATGAGTTGATTCACTTAAACCCATTATTCATTTTAACTCGTCCATATCTGTCCAAATCACCTATTTTGACACCTCTAAGTACGGTATATACCACAAATTTTTTTTACGGTATCCAAAACCCAATTAGTTAAGTTATCCAATGAAACTCACACATCTACTGAATCATTTAGCACATGACAGATTTAGTTACAGGTCTCTAGCAGCATCCAGGTTAACAGGCATCAGCTGCTTCCCTTGAAATGGAAGCAATTAATGTTGGTGGTTTGCAATGATCGAGAGGAGCTTGCATACACATTGCAATGCTTATTTCTGCCCAACATAATTCCAAGTGGATACCTTTGAACTAATCCTGATTTACAGGACTAATACTTCAATATGTGACGGATTGGAGTAGTTTGGGTCATTATGACAAGTTTTACAAGAGGAAGTGTCGAAAATAGAAGTTGGAGCTATAAAATCGATAATTTCTGAGAGTATTTATTAGATGCACTGAAGTCAATTCCCTTCTTCTCTAATTTTGGCCTGAAGCACTTAGATTTCATTTAATCAGATTTCATCTATTAAACTAATTTCTCAATTTCGCAAGATCATGACTTTCAATGTTTTTACTTTTAATTTTGACAAACAGTTGGCTGCTCAAGTTTTGGCCTCCACAAGCGATAGTTCAAAACTTTGAATTACCAAATTTCGCTATATGTTTGATTAGCAACTTAACTTTTGTGGCAATTCACACTGATATCTGCACAATGCAAGTTCCATACTTAGATGTGATGGTAAGATGTAGTTGATCTTTACGCAAATGATGGTTTTAATTTATGTAGAACTAACAATACATGCCCCCATAAAGATCACAGGATTTCGATTTTTTTTAGTCTAATTAAGTGGGAGAATAAAACAAAAGTTGAAGACAGATTCTTCCCCCGTACTTTAGTAGCTAAGTAGAGTTTCAAAGACAGAAATGGTTGGACTTGGATCAGAGGGAAGGATCGAGAACGAAAACAGACAGGAATAAAAGGAAACTGTTGGCTTCTGGTAACAATTCTAACCACTGATTAGACCAGTTTACCGGCAGCAATATACGCATCAAAGTGGCAACATCACATTGCGCGAGAAACCCTGAAGAGTCGCAGTCTTTATATTATATGATCCCTTCTGCTATTCTTGTAGTAATTTGTAGTGTGGGTGGGATATTCTTCAAGCAATTGTCCAATACTCGACTAATTAGTTTTTCTCCGCAAGATAAACAACGGCGCTGATTTCCTACTAACCTTTGAGCAGCAGTAGTCTAAACTAGACTAATTACTGCCTCAACATCTCAGCCCATTGATCCGTGCGAGACAAAACTCTGCTATTATAGGTTTAGGCAGCGTAAATCCATTCGACTACGTGGATACCATGCAAAAGATAGAAAGAAACCAATATTGCAGGCAGGTTCCAGGAAACTTCCTCCATCAGCCTCCTAATCTTGTCCTTTCTCATAAACATTATTAAAAGTAACCGAATACTCCTAACCAGAGAGGCAAACGATACTTGGCTTCTTTTGCCTACCGAAACCGATCGAGTGATGATGCCAGTACTAGCACTGCTCTGGTACAAAACGTAAAACAAGCTAGGAGTTAAATCTATTTAAGAAACGATGGCTTCAATGCAGGAACAGAACTGGGATTTGGAGAGTGGAGACTGTATACAGAAAGAGACTAGCAGCAGCAGCCAGACGCCTTCCAGCAGCATTTTATCATCTTCTTTTCTGCGGAGAAGACCGAATCAAGAAAGGCCTCCCGTAGGGATGTTTAAACAATTCTTGAATAATCTGCGATTGGTTTTTCTTGGAACCAAACTCTGTGTCCTCATTCCAGCCATCCCTTTGGCCATTCTCGGTCAGTGTTATGGTTTCATGACACGAGTAAGTTGGGATATGCGTAATTATTCTGGTCATCTCCCCATTTTTATGCCATTCCCCCCCCCCCCCTTTTTCAGTGTCATGCATGAAATCTGTTTTAAAAACGGTATAGCAAGAAAAATTGTAATGGCACACCAAGAACAGATCCGTTAAACCATAGCCATTGAACATGGTAAACATGGTAACAATCACGATTTATCGTTTACCTTTTGGTGATCCCCATCTTGTCTCACGATTTATCCTTATTCTTTTCTAGTCCTTTTAATTGAATTATTCCCTCTCACATTCTGTGAGTAAATGTTAATGCTTCTCGATGTCCTTTTGGGCATTAATTTGTGTTTACCTTTCTTAACAATTAATTAGCAGCAGTGGATATTTGCGTTGAGCCTGCTAGGCCTCGCCCCACTTGCGGAACGTATGAGCTTCCTAACTGAGTAAGTTCGGTTTCTTTCGGTGCACTACGTCATTTGGTACTAAACTGTTGGCCTTTTTTTGACTTTAAGCTGACAATTATTTCTTTTTGTTTTCGGCTGGCTAAACCAATGACATAATCAATTCCAAAGGCAAATAGCGTACTTTACCGGTCCAACAGGTATGTTATGATGTCCACTGCCGATTTATCACAAAGATAATAGCAGTGGAAAATGTTATTTGCACTCCATTTTTTAGTATTTGTAATTTACTAATTATTTTATCATAGAGATTAATAAATAAAAATTATATAATTAAAATAATAGTAAGAGTGTGATTGACAAAAATGGGAGTGCAAATAATAATATATTTTTCGCAATTATATTATCTCGTACGTTTATTCATTTTTCTTCTCAAAAAAATAGATGAGATCATTGCAGGCCTTAATTTGACATGCGTACGTAAATGTTTGCATGCATGCAGTGGGAGGCCTGGTGAATGCAACATGTGGCAACGCAACAGAGCTTATACTTGCCTTGTTTGCTCTTCGCGAAAGGAAAATACTTGTTCTGAAATACTCTCTTTTGGGTTCCGTCCTTTCAAACCTTCTTCTCGTATTGGGGTCCTCTCTTTTCCTTGGAGGATTGGCCAATCTTAAGATGGAACAAACATTTGACAGGGTACGTAAGATGAGATATAATAACTGTTGCCGAAGAAAACTAGATAATTACTAGGCTATACCTGGTACCATGAAATTGTTGCACCCGTTATCCCGTCAGATTAGTATAGAATAGGTTATATATGTTGCCGTGTTACGGAAGAAAAAAATTAAGTCCGCTTTCTTGCCTATTATCCCCATAATTAGTCCATATTATCAGATTCTTCCCTAGTTTTAGTTGTAATTAATTTTAATTTTGGATAAACGCAGAAGCAGGCTGATGTAAACTCACTTCTTTTGTTGCTGGGACTGCTTTGCCATGTGCTTCCGCTGATTTTTGGATACTCTATAGAACCACAACTACTTGATGATATGGACCAAAACTCGGTCGTTTGGCTGTCGAGAACCAGCGGCATTTTAATGCTAGTGGCCTATGGGGCTTACCTCTTCTTCCAATTGAGAACCCACAGGCAGTTTTTTGAAGCTGAAGGGGTAATTGTTACGATATCCGCTGCTAATCTGCCTAATGTCTCGCAAAAATTCTTGTCTGGGAATATCAAAGTTCGATAAGGGTCCCGAAAAGAAGTCATTTCAAAGTAAATGGCTATTGAAACTTCTCACCTAAAAAAATAAAAAAAATAAAAAAATAAAGAAAACCATCGAAAAAAGGGATTACTACCCTTTATCATAATTTGTCAGTTCCCAGAAATTAATATGTATTTTGCCGGGTTGAAGTTAGGAGCAGACTGATAATATTCCGATTACATTTTGCAGGAAGATGAAGATGAATTGTCCGAAAATGAAGCAGTGATAGGATTTTGGAGCGCCTTTATTTGGTTAGTCGCGATGACAATAATTGTTGCTGTTCTGTCCGAGTACGTTGTGGGTACAATTGAGGTACACACACATATATAATCCGCATAATTTGCTGCGAAATAAAGCTTTATTTATTTACGGTACCCTTTTTTTTTCATGAAAACAAAGAAGTCACTACTATATACTGCTTCTCTCAATCAGGCTGCATCAGATTCTTGGAAAATCTCCGTGAGCTTCATAAGCTTAATTTTGCTTCCAATCGTTGGGAATGCAGCAGAACATGCAGGATCAATCATATTTGCTTTGAAAAATAAGCTGGTAAATTTTACTAGCTCGCAACACATTGCCTAGCTTATAATCTTTTAACTATTCAGCTAATGTGGCATCCTCATGCACATTTGGGATGCATGCGCAGGATATAACTTTGGGAGTCGCCTTGGGATCTGCAACTCAAATTTCGATGTTCGTGGTAAGGAACAGAAAATCTACACGCAGCACAAGAATCATACGTGATATTCTTAGGAACTTTTAACGTAGAAAAATGTTATTTGCACTCTCATTATCATCTTATTATATAATTTACATTTACTAAACTATATGATAAAATAAATAGCGAAAGAAAGTGCAAATAACAAAAAATAATATTTCCCTGGTAAATAAATGCTTCCCTAGCTACTTGATCATTGCATGGTGATCCCAGGTTTTTTTTGGCCAGAGAAATTAGCTGGTTTAATTGAATTGTTAATTTTATGAACTTGAAGTCCTAGCACAACTCCGCCCTGCAGGTTCCAGTCAGCGTTATAGTGGCATGGACAATGGGAATCCCAATGGATCTGGATTTCGGCCTTCTTGAGACTTCTTGTCTCGGTTTTTCAATCATACTCACAGCTTTCACCTTGCAGGTAATCCAATCGGTCCATGTACATTTAGTTCTTATATATGTTCATTCTACAAATTGTGATGCACATAAATCTTCTCATCTGTGTAGGATGGAAATTCACATTATATAAAAGGAGTGGTTCTTTGTCTGTCCTACGCTGTAATTGCTGCGTGCTTCTTCTTTCACAAAATGCCAGCCGGTGAGTCCCTCCACCAAAGATGAAAGTAGGATGCTTTTCTAGTTGTCTTTTACCGATGTATAATCCATCCTTTTTTTTCCCCTTGTCATTGCTAGATCCAACCAAAGCCGGTATGTGAGAGAAATCAATGGGTATCTTGGTTGCATAAGCCGGTTTCGCCCTACCAAAGGAAGCTTCATTTGTTGTTAATATGATGACTTTGGATTGTAATTTTTTTTAATTGACAAAAAAAATTCAGTTTAAAATTTGTGCGCGAGGATTAATGTGGCAAGACAGATTTATAGTCGTTTCAAAAGGAGGGCTGAAATGAGAAAAAGAAGTCGGCAATGGGAGTTTTAAGAGTTTTTTTTTTAAAAAAAACAAAAGAATCGACAGCTCAAAGAACATGGGATATAGGAGGCATCAATAGATAGCGCGCAGATGAAGAATACAACAATTTCTGTAATAAGAGCTGGGGAAGTAAGAACTTTCGACGTGTCAGAAACAAATTGTAAGAACTTTCGACGTGTCAGAAACAAATTAAATTCGATAATATTGTACTCTAGGCATCTTTCCTGGGTGTTATCTCTATGAGCTGGTCACATAGTACTCTAACATTGATGAAGAACCACTTTTCCATCTACTATATTTGTCAGCTCGTGACTTGATCCCTCATAGATAAAACTGGATCTAGCTTGCAACTAGGACAAGTGGACTGTGAGTTTGGTGGATTGGACATTAATTAGATCAATTTGCCATGTCGTGTCCATGAAATTTTGTGATGCCCGGTCCATGAATTCCAAATTATAACTGGCTGAACGCTTGTTGCAAAGGGTGTGAAATGATTTCCAAATTATATATATAAAAAAGAAAAAGGGCATGAAGTTCCTTGAGATGTGATTCGTGGAGAAAGGGCTTTGTACGCTGAGCATGGAAGCATTTTCCGTGACAGACAAGTAAAACAGTATAGAGTATGTGATTGTTTTTACGTATGGTTGCAAATACTCAAGATTCACATATGGTTTTCCTCATTCCTCAATTACAATTGTAATGAGAAAGAACTTGGTGATTGTTTTTGTTGGCAAGGATTAAAAACATAAGACCATGTAAATAGATGAGAAAAATGCAGTTTTGGTATCCAAATTTTGACAGAAGAGTAGTTTTAATTCTCAAACTTTTGGACAAAAACAAATTTGGTACCCAAACTTTCAACTTTTAAACACATTTAGTACTTTTGACGGGTTTTTCCCAAATAACTACTCGAAAGAGTCACGTGATAGTCACATGTCTAACAACTATTAATAAAAAAATTGCCATAAAATGTAAAATATCTTTTTCATAAAATTATTAGTTCTTAAACTTAGTACTTAGTGTCAGAAAGATATTTTACTTGATAAAATTATTAGTCCTTAAATTTAGTACTTAATGTCAAAAGGATATTTTACATGACACTTAGTGCCAGAAGAATATTTTACATTTTTTTGGCATTTTTTTTTATATAATAGTTGTCGGATATATGATTATCACGTAACTTTTTTCGATAGTAATTCGGAAAAATCCGTTAAGGGTGCTAAATGTGTTCAATAGTTGAAAAATTGGATACTAGATTTGTTTTTGTCCAAAATTTGGAGATTAAAACCATTCATGTGTCAAAATTTGGGTACCAAAACTATAAACGGATTTGGTCCATCTGCGAGCATAGGCCCATGGTCCAATTTAAGTAATTGAATGTTGGAAGTTGTTTCAGTACCGGACGGGCAATATACACATGCAATAAAATTTTCATTCATTGTACGGATTCTTCCGAAATGTGCAATCATTTTTCGTCTGCTATACACCTGATCGTCGACCAATAGACCGAGAACTTGCTAGTCTGGTATCAAAATCAATCTTTTGAAATTAAATATTGCACCCAATTTGGGATCACTCCTTTTCTTTTTCTTTCTAATATACCCACCAGTACAGATGGTTGAGCAATTAGGTGATTCCATGTTTAGAAGTCCAACAAAAAGACGTAAAAAAATTTTCAGCTGGTAAGATCCATGAAAACCCTGTACATTTGCAACAAGCTGCAAACGTGCATCCTTAATTTTGCTGTACTACCTGAACAAGTTTCCTTCAAATTGTGTGAATTTAATTAAGACCACATTTCAAATTAATATTGTACATGCAAGTGACACTATATATAACTACGAGACTATGGCCACAACGCAAATCAACATGACAACTTGTCTACCTGTATAGGCTGTAATAGTTTGATTTCCTCCGTCAACCGCAAACTGCATGCTTAATTATGTGGGCACGTCAACCTGGAGAAGCAATGGGGCGACGCAGGATATTCGGATTATCATGATCCCATGACTAACTTGTAAGAAAGTGGGCATATCGCTGTGCTTAAATCAAATATGTTTAGACTTTACAGCCACTCAAGTAATTAATACATGCAAATGGCTCTAATATGACATCCATGCCTTGACTGTCGGGCTAAATGGTGAAGTACTGATCTGCTGTTGTTCCCTCCCATAGTCGATTGATGTTTTGATGTGGAAATTAAGGGAACCGTGGCCCAATCAAATCTTTCGTGTCTTGTATTAGGGATCAAATGCTTTATTTTGAGGCAGCTAAAGAAAATATCATTATGGAACTAGAAAATGACCTGAATAATTCTTAGCAAACTTATATAATGTCTCTATTAACTACCATTGAGAGTGAAGACAAGACAACCGCCTAGCTACTTCTATTAGCTAGAGGACACATTGTCAGAATAATTCTAGTCTAATAGAAGCGCACGCATGATGATTAATTGCGGTCTTCACTTGAGAAATGTTAAAGAAACTCAATTGGCTAGTCCTAGAAGTATGTTAAAGATCCTCATTAATTAGTTTAGATCATCATATATAGCTGACCATATCAAATTACTTTGTTCAACCAGAAAAAAAAAATTGGAACTTGGAACTTGGAAGTCGGTACTTAAATTAAAATCCTCCAACCTTTGAACTTGAGAAAAAGTAACTCGAGTTTTTATGGTTATGGTGACCTAAATCAACAAGCACTGACTGGATGGCATCAACAACTAACGTACGTGTTTACATGTGCGGGTGCATGATAAGGCAATTCGCATGATTCAGGTGAAGATTATTTAACTCATGCTTTCAAACAACTATGGTGCATCACAAAATATGGCGTCTAAATTGTTGTGCCAACAACACATCCACTGCCACATAGGTAGATTAACAAGAATAGCGGCCTACTTTTCCCATATATTATTAAACAAAGCCAATTCTACTAGTTATGTGATGCTATGGATTGGAAGTCAAACAAATCTATTGTCAACATTATTGTCAGTCTGTCCCTATCTTGATGCCCTGTGTTTAGCTATTTTTTTTTTTTTGAAAAAAAAAAGAGGATAAAAATAACGAACACTATGCTGCACAAGCTTTAATAATGGTTGTGTCTGTAATGCCAACAAGGTAACGGCTGGTGTCACCATCTGCGTCCCCGAGAGCCATTCAACAAGGCTTTCTCGCCGCAATGACAACTTGTCCTTTACTTAATTCATTTCTGAAGCGACTAGTATTCAAGAACATTAACCCCCAGCCCAGCCAGCTGATAGGCAAATGAGTGACTAAATTATTATGCATGTACACGTAAGGGCCGGGTTGAAACTTGAAATCTTTCTAGAATGAAACCCTTCCTACAAGTAAGGAGCGATTAACGAGGGATTTGAATTAGGTGCAAAACCCTCTTAAGTGGTGGTTAAGGGTAAGGAACCAGCATTAATGCCAAATACCCTATATATAATGTGGATTGGATCATTATAGAGTGTGCTAGTGCGTCGTGAAGCCAAAGGCCATCCCAGTTACATGAAGCATGGCTATCAATGACTCCAACAACAAAATTGTAGGTGTCCCTGTTAAATGTGTAGCGGTTATCTTCGGAGTCACGGGGCTTGTGGGGAAAGAGCTTGCGAGGAGGCTTCTTTCTTCATCCAGCAAGCGCCAATGGAAGGTGTACGGCATAGCTCGAGCACCCCAGATTAAAGAAACCCTCCAGAATCCAAATTACCATTTCGTTTCATGTGACCTCCTGAACCCTTCAGAAACTCGGCAAAAGCTTTCTCCATTAGATGATGTAACACACATCTTTTGGGTCACATGGGCAAGCCAATTCCCCATAGATAGCCCCGAGTGTTGCGAGGAAAACGAAGCTATGATGTCCAATGCCTTGAACGCTATCCTCCCAAAAGCGAAGGCATTGAAGCACGTTTCTCTCCAGACGGGGACTAAGCATTACATTTCATTACAAGAACAGCCTAATGCTAAAGAAGTTCGTTACTTTGACGAGCAATGTCCTAGGGTGGGCACCGGACATAACTTTTACTATGTCCTGGAGGACTTGCTCCAGGAGAGACTTGGAGGAAAGATTCCATGGTCGATTCATCGGCCGGGTTTCATCATGGGGTGTTCTCATAGATCCTTGTACAATTTAGTTGGTAGTTTGTGCGTTTATGGTACCATTTGTAAGAAATTAAATCTCCCATTTTTGTTTGGGGGGACAAGGGAGTGTTGGGAAGAAATGTCCATTGATGCCTCGGATGCTAGGCTTGTGGCTGAACAGCACATCTGGGCAGCCACCAATGAAGCAGTACAATCCCCTCGTGGCCAAGCATTCAATGCGATCAATGGATCAGGTTTCACGTGGAAGGAGATATGGCCAGCTATAGGTACGAAATTTGGGTTGTCCATGGAATCATTACCAGGCTCTGATGCCATGTTCGATCAAGATTTCATGTTTTCTTCGGCTATGGCTCAAAAGGGAGGACTTTGGAAAGAAATAGTAATGCAAGAAGGTCTAGTCCAAACGGAGATGGAGGAGTTGGCAAATTGGGGATTCCTGGACGTTTTGTTTCGATTCCCAAGAAAAATGTTAGGAACCCGACACAAAGTTGATGGACTTGGCTTCACAGTGAGGTTCCAAGCTTTGGATTCAATACTCTACTGGATTGACGTCATGAGGCAAGAGAAGCTAATTCCATGACAAGAAGAAGAGGGCCTTTTTACTTCTCAATAAAGATTGCCAAAATGAATTTTAAGTGAGAGGTGCTTGACCACTAAGTGGCTGTTGTAGAGTACAAGTGTATGGGAAAATGTTCCCCCCATTTTTTTTTTGTTTTGGCGGTGGGTAGAATATTCTGTTGATTTGCTCTCTGCTGTTCCTGTCTTTTTTTGTAGTGTAAAAAGAATAGACAGGATTAAATCGAACTTGTTAAAAATTATTGTTGATGTCTGCAGGCTCTCTTAATTAATGCCTCCTTGATTTACTGATCTGGTCTCTCACAAAAAAAGAATAGTCAACTATGACCAGTTTTTAGCCCTCTCCTCGGGAAGACCTCCAATTCCTGTTTCAAGTGGAGGAACACAACTATTCTTCGAAGTCCAAACAAATGCCAATTGCAGAGCATTATAGGCTATTTATAGCCGCGGAAGCGCTTCTTTTTAGTCAAATGTGAATTTTGCTTTTGTACAATCGAAAGCAGAATTTCTCCATTATATTTCAAAAGATGACAAGTAAGCCCTCGTGGGTGTCTAGTGATAAACGGGTTCTCAAAGATACTTGCGGTTCTGAGTTTGAATTTTACTCTGAATTTGAATTTTCGTAATTCGTTCAATATCGCTGCGTGGGATCGTGACACACTCTTTCGATTTGGCATGCTGGCTCAAATCCTAAAAATTCGAATCGAAACATGTTCCGGTTACCAAAACAAAAAAAAAAGATGACAAGTAACGCAACTTGAGGTAATGGCATATTTGAACGAGCAAAATCAAAATGTATCCATTGACTTTCTTTACTAGTGAAACGAGAACCAGTCGAAGTTCCCAAATTGCTTACGACTGAAGTATCTCAACAATTTTTATGGAGTTATGGCAGCGTTATTCTGCACAGGTACTCAAGAATAAAGTTCCAACTTGCCAGTACACAAATAAAACAAAACAAAACAAAAGGTAAGGCCATATTCTAAATATAATGAAACTAATTAATGTTTAAATTTTCCAGGTGAGACTTTGAAATTTGCATGTGTAGAGCTCGTTCGGATTGGAGTTTCTGAGAGTTCTTTATATGAAAAGTTACACAGTGACAATGTAATATATGTGAGATGAAACATAATTGAGAAATGTGTCAACTTTCAAAAATAACAAATTGTTAGTTTTCCTGTGATACATATGATATTGTGGTTCTAGATTGATTTTATTTGTAATGTGTAGGTATTGATTCAAGGGGTATGACTTTTATTAGATCTACATATTGTTGAGCATTGTAAACACTTAAATATGAATTCAATGGATATGATTTTTATTAGGTTTTCATGTTAAGTATTATATACAATATTTAATTATACCTTCTCTCTCTCTCTCTCTTTTTCTGGGTGCCATTAGTTGTCATATGTAACCTCGTTTCTTAAGGGTTGAAATTCAGACAATCTTGCGGGTGAAAATGTGAGCGTATTTGCCTCTGATCTGAATCGTATTGGATGGTGCCTGGTAGCCTTTTTACAGCTTCAAAATTCTCAAGCAGAAGCCAAGAATAAATAGCCTGATACATTCTAACAATCCGAACAGCTTCAACCACTCTTCACGCCGACGGTTGGACAAAAGAATTAAAAAAAAAAAAAGGTACATAGAGAGTACCTTCATAGTGAATAACTCCAATGCGTTACGCATTAGTTGATTAACATTTCCGCATTTTTGTCATTATTTACAAAAGGTTAAAATATAGTCGCTCTGTGGTAAAAAAAAAAAAAATTTCTTGAACATAATACTTTTCTCTAGGTTCAACTAGTACATCAATGATCATACTAATTATAAAGAATAAAGGCTAAAATACCAAAAAACTATCTGTGGTTTGACAAATGTTCAATTGAGCTCCATTTGATTTGGAAACCCACACTATAACTCCCTGCAATTTTGACTAAATTAAAAATTGGACAGATAACATCAAATCTAATGATTGTGTGTGAAATATCAATATTACTCCCTATTATATGTAAGATGCTTTTCATTCAATTTTCAATTTAGTCGAAACCGTAGGGAGTTATAGTGTAATTTTTCAAATTAGAGGGAGTTAAATTGAACATTCGACAAATCATAAGCTATTCATTTATATAGGGGCAATATTAACATTTTGCAAATGACCGTTAGATTAGATGCTTTCCGTTCAATTTTCAATTTAGTTGAAACCACAGGGAGTTATAGTGTAGGTTTTCAAATCAGAGAGAGTAAATTGAATATTTAGCCAACCACAAGGAATTTTTTAGTATTTTATCCAATAATAAAAGAAAACTGTTTATCTAGCTGCCTTTCCAAATGAATGTCTTGCTCTTTTCTTCAGCCCTTTTTTCTTGGGTATGTGTGTGTGTCAAGTGTCTTCCTCTTGTTTATGTCGAAAAAACAATCACCAGCACAACAAAGCTGAGGAGGACCTCGCACAATCTGTCAGCGGAAGCAAAATACATGCCCAAAGGGAAAGGTTGCTGCTGTACTTTCCTTGTATCCATCAAGCTTGTAGCGTAGTAAATTTGTTTTATCAAGAAATCTGTAGGCTTTGTCATGATGCTGCTTTCCAGCTCCACACAGTTCAGCAACTCAGCAACGCCATTGACGCAAATGTCGACCTGACTTCCAATGAATGCATTACTGTCACAACAATTATAATATCAGCAACTCCCTTCATCTTTTCTGGAAATTGAGGACTTTGACAGAGATTGCAAAGATGCCAAAAAATAGAACACTGAAGCCAAGAAGTACAGCAACTGAAACTCCAGTCATCCCTGGGCCATAGCCAAAAGTAACCTCAATATACTCTTTTACAGAGCCCTCAAATCCAGGCCCTACAATTTTGGTTTCCACGTCTCCAAGTTGGGAGGTGATGATGCCCCGCAATGTCCACGCAATTGGGCAGATATAATAGAACCATATCCACCATCCAGGGATGCTCTATACATATTTATCGGACAAAAAATATCAGTACGGTAACGATCGAGTTAGTATAATGTTTTAATGGTGTGCTTGCCGCTTGGTCACATTAATGCTACACTTACCGGTTTAGGTACTAAAAAGCCGGAGAGGAGATTCCACAATGAGTAGAATGCTGAAGAGATAACAGCAGCCAAGTGCTGATTAGGTGTTAGACCCACAGCCATCATGCCATAGAAGGTAAAGTACATGAACGTGAGAAAATTGAACACCAGATAGAGGAAAAATTTGCCTGCAAGAAGAAAGAAGGTACATAAATCAGCCTCATTGTATCTCCAATTTCCTTTTCTAATAAGCAATCAGATGATCTAATGTGACCCCAACGTTTACTTTGGAGGCGTCAATACTTGCAAAGGACAAATGATCAAATATGTTACAACAGCTTGAAAAGAAGTGCGGGGAAATTAAAATGAACGAACTTATGACAACCGACACTTGATCAACAAAAGACAGCCACATTGAGGCAAGACTACTTCAAGTTCAAAAGCGCATGCTTTTTTTTTTGGTTGGTACAGAAATGTGGTTAACGAGAGAGAGAGAGCTACAGCATAGGGAATGTAATTAGTCCCCTTATATCTATAAATATGAAGGAATTATTCCTCAATAATGGAGTAATAATTAATAGTATTGTAAAATCAGTGGCGCAAAGTCAAAAAAAGGATTCTGACCAAACACTATTGATAATCCCTCTACCTTTAGAATAGTTCTTGAATCTAGGATATGATTCAAGGATTTACAATCTTTTCAAAAAAAAAACCACTTCGGTCACTAACGGTGAAAGGTATCATTGAGCATTATGTTGAACTAAATGGTTATTTCGGATGTTGAATTCTGCTCTTTCACCATTATGCCAAAGCCCAAAGAGACAACAAAAAATAGGATATGTAAGGCAATAATTTTCTGAAATAAAAAGTCACACGTAAGTGGTCAATCCTTATGTCCGTGATCGTCTTATGTTCATAGGTCAATTTCTTTAAGCATGTGAAACTGGAAAGACCCGAGTATCCTAACAAAAAAAAGTTTAATTAGGTTCAGTTTCGGGTCATAGAAGGTAATGATGTATTTAAACCACTCAAAAACAAGCTTTTGTGCCCTATTTCAAGCACGACTCGTGATGGGATCAACCCATATAAGTAGAAGAAAAAGAGGACCGTGTATACCTAATGTCCTTTCAAAGTTGATCATGAAGTACGTAATAACACAATATATCAATGTCTGCACTGCAACATATGGGATCTCCACAAGACCCTGAATAAGCAAAGAAAAAGTTGAAACTGAGTACTGAATTCCGCAAATGCAATAGGAGTAAAAAATTCGAGCTTCCCTAGCAATGTGGTGACATCAGAATACTGACAACCTTTTATTCATAGCCCCTTGATAAGCATCTCATTCTTATACCTTTTATTCATCTTTTTTCATACAACCTTAACTGAACTTTGTTTAGAACACAGTACCTGTGCTGCGGCATAAGGATATGGGCCATACATTCCTGCAGCTCGCTCTCTATAGAATACTGTCCTCTCAATTGAAACAATTGGTTGTACAGAAGACGAGTTATTAACCCCAAGGAACATGGCAGAAGCATATAGAGCTCCCATTACAACAAATAAGTTTTGTATGGAGTCCCTGCAAAATCATTCGAATCTCAACATCTAAACTTAGTTTATAACTCTGCAAAAGGTTAGACAAATTAGTTTTGACCAATATCCCAGGCTGACATACTTAAAGTGAAAAAGTATCACCATCGACCAAAGAGACATGCATTATACTTTCAATCAGGCAGAGGACTAGTGTTTGTCTTAGTTACAGCCCCAAATTTACAAAAACTTCCAGAAACGAGTCAAAGACAGTTCACCCCAGAAATTGCATAATGAGCAACGTATGTATAGCCATAGCATATAATATACTTGACAAGATTGATAGATCAACCCACTTGATTTTCTCAAATTAGTAGCTTATATTGATATGTGACTTGAGCATCATACTGAATTACTAGAAATAAAAAAAAAGGTCATTGAAAAATGAGAAATTCTTTAAATCCAGAAAAGAAGACCATATCAAAGAACATAAAAAGAAAATGGTACTGAGGTTTTTGCATGAATAGTACAAGAAGTATCATCACCTTTTTGTGCCGATGTCCCAAAATATAGTGCCAATTATAATAGCACTCATTGTAGTAAAAAACAACCTCACAGCATTGTATGATGGGGTCCTCCAGTAGACTAGATTTTGCTTCCAGAAGCATGTCCTAAACTGAGAGAATGCATCTTGAGCAAATGTGGATGCAAACTTCAACGGTTGTGAGCCAACAGGTGGAACCCTTGCCCGCTGAATGGAAGCTTCCACTTCCCTGCATGAGAATAAGATACAGATGTTAGAAGGGACAAAAAGTCATAGCGTGATAGCCAGCAATGTTTCTGGCAATCAAACAAAACCAGTTTGGATCACCTATATTGATTGGAATTTCTATATATGACTGCAAAGTCTTCACCGATCCTTTCTTCAGCAGCAGGTGTACTTATTTCAAGCATCCAAGTCGCAGGGTTATAACTACTAGGAATTGGGGGAATACCAGGGATGCTCTGTATAAACAGTAAAGGGCCAAAAAGATCAATTAGAGCTTGAAAGAGAATTTCATGCAAGGGATAGGAGTCTATGCATAGTAAAGAGCATGCACGTAAACAATCTAGAGACAAGTTTCTTCCCTCCACACTCGCGAATGAAAAATGCCAGTTGAATTGCAAAATAGGTACAAGCATTATCGTAATTCACCTGAAAGTAATCAATCATAATTTGAGACTTCTCCCCTAGCTTTCCCCCATATATTACTCGTCCCCCTCGTTTCATCAGAAGTAACTGCAAATTTCAAGAGAATGACATAACGCAGAACAATTTTGTGGCCATAACAAAGTTCAATTAGACAAACCTCGTCAAACGCTTCAAAAATTTCAATACTCGGCTGATGGATGGTACAGACTACTGTTCTTCCTGTGTCAACAGTGTTACGCACAGTTCGCATCACAATGGCAGCTGCTCGTGCATCAAGCCCCGAGGTAGGTTCATCCATAAATATAATTGAAGGATTTGCAACAAGCTCCACTGCAATTGTTAAACGTTTTCTTTGTTCTGTCGACAAGCCAGTACTGCCTGGCAACCCTACCAGAGCATGCCTTAGAGAGTCTAGCTCGACTAGTTCCATCACTTCTTCAACAAATTCCTAAAGAGTACAGCAGTGAAACCTTTGTGAGTTAGAAGGAAACACAGGAATCAGAACGAAAATATTAAAACTCCTGAGTTTTGTCAGAGAAAAGACCTTTCTTTGTTTTTTGTCTACTTCCTTTGGCAGTCGTAGAAATGAAGAAAACCAGAGCGACTCAAAAACTGTCACTTGTGGAGAATGTATGTCATTTTGTTCGACATATCCTGCAATCCTTGCAAAAGTCTTCTGTTCTTTTGGATGACCAGATATCCTGATGTCACCTTCAATGTACCCACCAGTCTTCCTTCCAGCAAGGACATCCATCAATGTGGTCTTACCCGCACCACTTGACCCAACTAATGCTGTAAGCACTCCTGGTGAAAATAGTCCGCTAACATTTGACAGCAATTGCAACCTCTTTTCTGTGATACCTTGTGAACTCATTTCCTTGAAGACAAAGTAGAACTTCTTCAGCTGTGTACTATAATATAAAAGCCAGAGGGAAGCAAAATCACTTCATGCTGTTACCTTTGGCATGTCAACAAAATAGTTGACATTGTGGAAACTCATTATTAAAGGTTGAAATGGGAGAATCATTCCCTTCTTTCTACGCCCAAGCCTAGAAGGAATGGTATCTGATTCAGAATTTGCTACACTTCCTGCCAGATGATGATAGGTGTGAAAACACATACAAAAATTAGTGGCAAAAAGAATAAAGGATAAATCCTATACCATTCTCAACTGTGTTTTCCTGCGTGACCTCTGGTGGAATGGTTGCTTGAGATTTCCTGATAGCTGTACGATAAAAGAAGCTGTGAAAAACTGGACAATCTGATTATATAGTTCATCATTTATTCTCATACTTTTCAAAATTATAATGTAGAGTAATGTTGATCATCTGTCTAATAACTTACGATTAAGAAAAGTCAAGGCCATTGTCCCTGCAATATTGAGAAGCAGAGTGTAAACTAATAAGACCCCAAAACCTAGCCAATACCAGTAACCAGCACTGGGTAGACTGTGTGATTGGAGAATGCTGTACCCTAGGGAAATATTTCCAGAAGTTGTTTTCTGCCAAATGAAAATTTTGGCAAAGAGGTCATAATATGCATGCAAAAAAGGTTTGTGAATTATTTTCTATCACATATATAATGAAGAGAAAAACCAAACCTCCATCCATCTTGTTGCAGTAAATTCATTAACAGAAATTGCACGCTGCCCATAGGACAATGGAGACACCCAAAAGGCCCAGACCCACCATGGCTTAATCATTTCTGAAAGAATATGAAGTATATAAGGTAAGAGACAAATAAATAAGAGAGGCATCTACTTTACAGAATCATCTGAAAAGTGTACCCTTCGGCATAATAAATCCTCCCAGCAAGAATATAACTAGTAGTGCTGCTGATCCAAATGTACTGGAGATAGTTATATCTCGTGAAACAGATGCAATCATTCGGAAGAGAGCCAGAGCCATTTGATGCATAGAAAATAGTAGAAGCATATACCGGAAAAATCTGAGAGATTTCCCAATTGGACAGATTAGAAGCATGTTAAGTAAATGCAACTGCACCTATAAAAATCTGGAAAAGTGATGGGGGATACCTCCCAGGACTGGGTGCAAATCCAACACTGTAGTATACAACACAAGACCACACTGCAGCTTCAATAACAGAGTAGGGTACGCGTGTAATCCAACTAGAGACGGACCAGGCCCATGCAGGATGGAAGAAATTATCTCTCTGCTTGTAAAATACTGGAAGTCGAAAAATCATAATAGGAAGCTCTGAGAGCCCGTTGAACATCATATGCACTAGGCCAAAAAATAAACAAGCCAGATAGAGATTTCCATTTGTCAAATCTGTTGGATGCAGTCGTGTTCGCAGGAACATTGTACACGTGACAAATCCTACAAATGCAACCTGTGGCATGAAGACATCATTTACAATTCCAGAATGACAGAAACAGACTTGTAGGCAGATTAAAAATCGTAATGCCACTTAAATACCAGAAAGATGTATTACGTCTAGGCAATCGTCATTCTAAAAGGTATTCAACAGCCACAAAGATGGACAAAGAAAAATAATCAATGGCCTCAAAGATGGACAAAGAAAAGTATTCAATGGCCTCAATGATGGACAAAGGGCCTAAACAGTCATGGTATCTTTTACCATTTTGGATCTGGACCATGATCCCATGGCATCTTTCCCAATTATGATTACACAAATTACGAATAGAGCAAGAAACTTTTTCAGAAAGAAATTGTTGGGGTGAGTATCCAACAAATGTTTCCTGATTAGCTTAAAGATCGTTAAAAATTGATCAATGTATAGGGGCCAAATGCTTAGTGGTGTTCTAAGATTACTCTCATCCAAAATCATTTTCATTTTTTAACTCTTTTTATGACTTAATGATGCAAATACCTTCCTTATTTTTCATCATTTTATACGCCTTTTCATAATTCAAGTGTAGGAAGGATGAGTTGAATTTATCAAAGAATCAGGAACAATAACAAAAGATTCATTCCTACGATAGATTACATCAGACTGTCAACCTAATTTTACTTGATTAACTAGACTGTTAACCTCTTTTTATACAATAAAAGTTTTTTGACAAACCCCCAGTTTTCATTTTCTTCAAAATACAGAGAATAAAAATATCTGTGCATCTTTACCAATAAAAGAAATGATACGTTAATGTGTACTATCACTCAAAAACATAGACTGTTGAATCAAATGTGAAAGCCAGATCAGAAGAGTTCTTAATATCATAAACTCTCAAAACTAACTGTCTCTTAGCAATTAAGCAAGATTCACATGCACATGAAAGTAGTAGCCAGTCAAAAGTGCATAAAATGTGCCATGTTCACTCATTGAGAATTAGTATAAAAAGTCTACATATGCATAATTTACTACCAAAAAAATATCAGTGCAAGTTTTTAAAAAGTAAAACTTACAACACACAAGGGTAAGAGGGAAGAAAATACATGGAAAATTAGCACAATGCACAATATACTTGATGAGACAAAAAACAATAAACCAAAAGGAAGGTTATTTCCTTGACAGTCTTTTCAAGTTTGAGAGTTCAAATTGTTCTGGAAATTGCAAACAACAGGAACCCAAAATGACAAGTAGTCAAGTTTCTGTCAGAGGAAAATAGTTTAATCAAATTCCAATACTGTGAAAGTGCCTGACTACAATGAAAATATTCATGTTTAAACACTTATAAGCAGATAAATACCTATCTCAGTTTACTGGTTGATAAGTTCCTAATTTTTTAGTATTGTATTGGCAACATTACCCGGTTTATGGACCGAAAAACCGTAAGACCAGCAATATCTCAGAAAAACAATGTTCTTAAAAAGGATAGAATTATCTGGACCGCCTAACAAAAAATGAAGTGAAATTTAACCCATAAGATCAATTCGAAGACAGCAGTCGATACTTCAGTATCATGAACCCACAATGATCGACAAAAATCCTTCATACGATATGTTAACTCATATCAACTTATTTTGATATTCTAAATTCAAGTTTGACACATGCAAAGACATATTGTATGGGAAAGGATACATCTTATATTCTTAACCCATACTCATTCCTAACCCTAGCAGCCTTGGGTCCAATGCTGTGATATTGCCTTAAGGATTACAAGTTACGCCATACAGGCTAAATATCGGATATCAAAGAAACAGAAGTATGATATTTGTCTTATAGGACACAAAGCATACCTGGCATGTCCTAAAGATGTAGAGAAAACGATGTCTGCTAATTAGAAGTAATTCCCTAGCAAAACATGCTTTAAAGAGCTCCCATATGGACACAGCATACTTGGATTTAGACAAAGCTGAAGGGTGAGCATTGGATTTATGATATGAAGCTGAAATATTAGCTGCCAAATCCTGACCATATCTGGAATTTTGAAAAGCCTCAACAATTTTTGGAACAGGAATGAATACATAAGGTTTTGACCTATCAGCCCAGTATTGAGCCTGATCCTTTCGCGAGGTCACCTATAAATAGAAAACAGAGTGAGTGCCTAAAGAACATCAATAAAGAAGCAAAGAAAATCAAAATATAATGTACCTCTTGAAGAAAGTCCGCTACACCCTTACGAGGTGGGAGTCGAAAGCCTAGAGACTCAAAGAAATCCACAACATCTGCCCGAGGGCCTTGATACACAATATATCCTTCGGATATTACAATCAGATCATCAAATAGATCAAAAGTCTCAGGTGCAGGCTGAAGTAAAGCCATTAAAATTGTTCCTTCCATTAAATGAACAAAATTCCTCAAGCATTTGACAATTTGGTAGGTTGTGGAGCTATCGAGTCCAGTGGATATTTCATCCATGAATAATGTTTTCCTGGGGCCAACCACCATTTCTCCTATACAAAAATTATGAAAAAAAAAAGAAAGGGCAGAGAGAGAGAGAGAGATTAGTATTTAAAGGAAACTACAAAACCCAAAAGGTGCAAGGTTCCTCACATCAAAACCATAGCTAACTCAAATTTGTTTTTCTTTTCCCCTGTTAACTTGCCTTTCTAATTCCTCCACCTTCATCTTTCCCTAAAAAACTTCGTTAAATTTGAGTGAGTTACAAACGAATTTAGTGATCTACAACTTCTTTTAACTTTATTTTGTTGCAGAAATGGGCCATCCAGCTATTCCTTTCCACTGTCACCAAAAGCGTTAGCAATTGAAAAAGGGAACTAATTCTCTTCTTTATTTCCTTACTCTATTGAGCTTTCTGTGGAGAATCTCACCATAAAACTAATGCACAGGGACTCAAACAACAAAATAGATTTGTTTGAAGCAGATAGTAAACAGATCATAAACAAGTACACAAGAAAATTGATCTTGGACTATTAGAGCGCTAGTAAACATCAATCACCATTTGTTCAAAAGAATGCATGTGGATAGAGATACTAGTAGGAACAAAAGTTTAGAAAAATGTGGCTTAAGAAAGATAGGATATTCAAGACAGTGTCAGCAAATTTGTTGACAAGAAACAATACTGATACAACAAGAAGTAGAATGCCTTGATATCGTTTGCACAATCAGATGTATTCCCAAAGGTTGTACTATTAAGGTTTCTGATGCTTAACAGATGTGGTTTTGTCTCAAAAGGATACACTAGACACGCATCAAGAAACAAAACCATCTTAATAAGCCACTTGCTAATAATCATGCTCTAAACCAGGAATCATGAGAAGTATCATTTGACCACTTCATAAAAATTTGGAGCACAAAGTGCAATTAGATTTTTTTTGGGGATTGAAATTAGTTTGAATATAACCAATCTCTCTGAACTCAAGCAAATTCCAAGAACAAGCATGTGGAGTCATTTGCATCAAGTATGAAGGAGAAATTGATCATGAAAATCTTCAAGAATGCATAAGAATAAAGCATATAACTCATGAAAACTGTGAAAATATAGAGACATAAGGCCCCAATCACTGGGGCACTTGAGGAGCCAAGTTTTTAAGAGACTAAGATAGAAAGAAAACCATGTATTTCAACCATACTGACAGATTTTAAGGTGATACCACAGAGGCAGCAATAGACCTGTAGTGACTCTCTTTCTTTGACCACCTGAAATGCCCCTAAGCATTTCATTACCAACCAGAGTATCTGAACAAGCATCAAGACCAAGAATTTTCAGGTAGTATTCTGTGGATACACTGTGCTTAGTACCACCAACAGATGATGCCTGAAATAAAACATTGTTGCCCAATCATCATATGGAAATAATGCAAATGGCAAATTACTCTAATAAGATAACTGAACAAGATACAAAAGACACCTTCATAAATGCGTCAATCTCAGGAATAGGACGTATATTCCTCTCCTTCTCTAGACGAGTAAGATCTTTCATATATTCTGCAGTTCCAGATTAAAAACGCAAATAAATAACAACTTTGCTGTCCTTTAATTGCAATCAAATACTCTGACAAAAAATCCCCAAATTGGACAACTAAAGCTCTTTAAGCCAAGGGATTCAAATGATATGTCCTTGGATACTATATCTGTCCTTCCATGACTGCTGAATCATAAACTATGAAAATGGAAGAAAGGTAAAAAATGTTTACAGCCCAACTAAATCCTCACCAACAGGGCAAGTTAGTCAGTGGGATCTAACCTATGGCAACCTTAGCTTAGAGTGAAAAACCCACAACCTTGACATGATTTGCCTAACCATTTTACTGGTACAATGAGAATGATACAAATATCAGGAAATGGCTTGGACTCAGATTGAATAAGAACAAACAACAAACTGACAACAAAAAACAAGGATGGAGGGCAAACTGCAAAAATGAGAAACAAGTTCTATCTAAGCATGACAACCGAATACCCTGATGTAAAAGTAGGCATAGTTACACTTCAACCAAGTTCCACCTGTGATATTTTCATTTTAATGGTGTCCCCAATTTTATGAATATAAATGAGCCAAGAATCTTAATATAGAAATGCACAATCAAATGATATCAACATTAATTCTGGTGTATTGAATAAGCTAGCAACTGAATGTGGTGAAACCATAAGGACAAACCTGCAAAACCTTCACTTGCACCTTGGCATCTAGCTGCAAAATCCAATGTTTCCCTCACAGTCAGCTCGGCAATGTGATTATCTGTCTGACTAATGTAAGCCGAAGTCCTTTGAATGCAAAATTCCTCAAGCTTTTGACCATTATATGATATGTTCCCACTTTTCTGGTACCAAATTGTTGTGTTATTGATGAGAAAAACATAAAAGGTGAAATTCAAACATCCTCTAAAGATAAAGATGATATAATCAAGTCTTCAATCATAAATGTGCTAAAATGGAGAAACTGAGTCAAAATATTGACTACTTTATATTTCAAAAGTGCCTACTTGATTTGTAAACACTCCATATGAGAAGATCTTCTAAGTAAGACATTTGCAAACTTCAAAGACCACAACAAAAAAAATTCTTAGCACCAAAGCCAAAAACAGATGTATTCTCCACATGATAGAATACAGTCATATGCAAGTGAAAAAGACTTTATTCTTTGTCAAAGACATATTTTTCATGTTGGGTAAAAGCAAGCTACAATGATCTAATAACAAGTCTAAGTGGAGGTCAACAAAATCCAGAACGAGGGCTAAGTTTTGATGCAAATATCTTCTGAGTAATTGACCTTCTTTTTCCCCGTCTCCCACAAATGCATTAGGAAAGAAAACACCAGCTAAATTATCATTTGTTCCTCCCACTTTATGTCTTTGAAGGACATGTAAATCTGATGGCTTGAGAAACATGAACAGCCAGATATTTGTATTCTTATTCAATCAACACTACTTTAGAAAGTTTATCTGACTTGAACAATTAATTCTTGCATCTTGATATCAGGACATGTTCTGTTCCATCTCACAATAGTAGAGTTATTTTATATCCCCGCTTTCAATAAGTGGCTTTAAGTATGACAAAAGGAAAATTAAATTTGGAATAAAATTCTGTACAACCCTTCTTTTACAGTTCTTAATCAAGTATCCCAGATTTGTACTAGCAGTTGGCAAAAGATAACTACGAATTGATAGGATTTCTCAGTTCTGCCTACAAATAAATCAATCTATTCAACAATCTGGGAACATGTATTACTAGTCCAACAAGAGAGGTTGGAATCAATATACGGTAAACTAACCTTCAATCCCTCATCAATTTTTCCTGCAAGAGCTCGCAGTAGTGTGGACTTTCCAGAACCTGGAGGTCCCAAAAGCAATGTCATCCTAGAAAAAGCCAGATAGAGAAATAATTAAATTTACAGTTGCTTTAATTCCAATCATGAATTTCAGTTGTAGTAGCGGATAGAATCTCACTGAAGGTGATTTTTTTTTAAGCGAAGTTCATTGTTTTTTACTTTACTTTTTAATTGCCCTAATGCTTTTAGCCTGAGTCATCAATTTGCTTGAAGAAATCAACTATAGCCCCTTTCCTCCGAGTAGATCTTAGTTTGCTTAAGTTGCAAATAATTGTAAGATTACCGGGTGTCAAACCAATTGCATGCTAGTACATTCTAGTCTACATTGGAGGTCATATTTCTTGATTCAAGATGGATATGTATGTTCCTGATAAAGACAAACGCATAACTCCAGTCTAAGACATGCAAGGTTATTTGGTGTAATTCACGCCTTAAACCCTCTATGTACGATACAGTTACTCAAATTTCTAACAGATTTCACATTGCTCTTAGATTTCTGTAACAATAAGCATTAAACATGTAGCAAGGGGTGCCTAACAAAAAAAAATGGAAAAAAAGGTAGCAAGGGAAAGGTGAGAGAAAGTTTTTGTACCTCCCAGGCTTTACAACACCATTGAGATTATTCAAAATGGTAAGACAATATCTCTTCGGCCGAAAAATCTTCAGCTTAGTTAAAACTTGCTGCAATTAATCAATGTAATTCAGGTTAATATACAAAACTAAACCTCAACTCAGTATTTACCATCAGAAGTTACAAGAAATGGTAGATTGAAGAAATTATATAACCACTAACTAACCTCGACGATATCACGACTGAAATTCACCAAAGTTGGCAACGCTCTAGACCCTACTTGCACGTTTGCTGTGATGTTAAGGTCCTGGAAGCGAACCTCAACTTTTGGTATCTCAATTCCCACTCTATCAATAAGGTAAATAAGTAATAATCAAGTCACAGTTTAGTATATCGTGAATTTCAAACACTGATAGACGTAATAAATCTCTTAAGCGATGATTTAGAAAGAAATCCACCGTAGGGAAAGAAGACAAATAAATAAAAGTACGTGCAGTATCTTAACTTTCTATGCCTCTTCTTTTCAACTAATCTGAAATCATCTATGCATGGCTCAAAAAGTAAAAAGCTCAACTCCCCAACCAACAATTTCACAACTGAGTTAATTTACACTCGGATACATGATGAACTGTAATTTAACCAAAAATATCACACATGACAGAATTGAGAGATGGTCAATTTTCTATTATGAAGATGAGGCCACGTGTGCATGCAGATTTTGGTACGTGTGTGTGGGTGTGCGGGAAGATGTAGAACCTATCGAGGCGTTCTTTAACGGCGGCGAGGAGTTTATAGTTATCCTGGTCGGAGGTAGCTAAGGCTCGTTTGACCACGAGTTCGCGATTGAGGCGATCGAGTTTCCTGACGTCGACGGTCTCAGTCCTCGGCTCAGCGGAATCAGTAGTTTCGGAGGGCGTACGCCTCAACAGGGCGAAGTTGGAGCGCTTGTGCGTCGGCAACCTCTCAAGCGCCGCCCACACAAGCTCCTCTTCATCCTGCTCTACAAACTCCGCGTTCGACGGCCTCGAGAAACTATCACCTTGTGCTTCTACTATTCCGTCGAAGTATTCACTCCCGTCCGCCGCCGCCATTTCCCAAAGATCTCAAGATATCTCTCTCAAAATTTACTCATACAATCTTTGATCATTAATTTATTTCTTCCAGCATTTTATCCAACCGTCGTTCTTCTTCTTTTCCCTTTTTTTTGGTCTTTTTTACGTGTGAATATGAAAAAAAAACAAAAAGGAAAAAAGAAAGAAAGAAAGAGCTAAAGGCGGGGAGAATTAAAGATCAGAAGTTATCGAAATTAGAATGATATTTGGTCTCAGGTGGGATAGCGGGTTAGTTTGTTGGAGAAGAGATCGGGACTGATGTCACGGGTTTCTGTCTCACGAATACTCGCGTTGTATATGTATGAGGTCATGGGCGGGGTGACCGGCTTAAATTGAAGTTTTGAAGAGGTTAAAAAATCTTAAAACTAGGGAAATTGCCGCGGGTGCGTTGCTTGAGCTCTACGCTGTAGCTACCATCAGTTAGTCATCAGAAGCAGTAATTTTTATTTTACCGTTGGGTTCTTAATTGCAATTTGTCCTGGGGTGGGCGTTTAGATCACGGGCTGATTAACCTTTTTTTTTTTTTTTCTTAGACGATGGTGTGTCTCTAAATCGAGTCCTACTGTGCATACATTAGCTACCCAGCTCTTACTTGTCAGACAAAGCTTTGGTTCACCTAGTTTTGAAGTAATCAAATTATACACCAACAACATTTTGTGTTTGATAAAATTTTAAATTCCGTAAAAACTTCATTAGATTAACATAATATTTGTAATTTAGATGTAAAACATTTCAGCAAATTAACATATATGATATTTGTAATTTACATGTATAAATTCCTGCTATCTCTATCCGAGCTGGTTTTATAAGTATAAGTTGATGAAGTAGAAGCAAATATCTAACACGTTGTCCTTTTAGAGTTTTTTTTTTCTGAGTTAAAATGGAGAGTTCAAATCTTACAAGAGGAAAAGAATAAATGGGAGGATTTGACAATTAAACCACAACCACGGAGCTCACAAGTTATCGTACCACCCATAGAAGGATTATACTTTTAAAAAAAATTGTTCAAAATGTTCCTTACATTTCATCAAATAAAAAACTCATTTGATGAATATGAGGACATTTTAAATGATTTTCTTGTGTTTAACCTATTCGGATGCTAAAACTTATCTCCATACATAGCTATGGTAAGTAACTACCCAGATGAAAGATAAAAAGGGATAAGAGCTCTTCCGGGTTATCATGATGAAGGAGGTCATGCCATGACACCTATAAAACATCCAAGGAGACAATGAGGTATAGAGGACCTTTACAAATACAAAAATGACTCGTACTTGAGTAGACTCGATTTTTAAAGATTCAGTGATCCAAATTATACCACGTTATCTCACTAAGTGCTGTGGTACAATTTGAGTCATTAAATATTTGAAAATCGGGTCTAACCAAGTTTCGCCCTCCTAAAATTACATCCATTATGTTACCCACTAGAATCAACTCCGAGCTTTCCTCCTACTTAGGTTTTGGTGTGAGCTTCTTCAATAAATAAATAATTTAAACTTAAACACAATTTCAAGATATATTCACTTCATAATCGAAAAAGTCAAAATTAGGGATGGTAATTGAGCAGGTGCCCACAGAGGGTTAATGAGGTAAGGGGTCATTTACTCCCCTGTTAAGAAATAGGGCAGGGGACAGGAAATATACACCCACCCCCTAATATATATATATATATATATTAAATACATAACATATTTAATACTATTAGTTACAATAATTATATTATTAGTTATGAGTATCAAATTATGTATATGTAATATAATTAATATTATTAATTATACTAATAATTATATATTTATACTAATACAAATTATTGATTAGTTATATTAATACATTTATACTAAATTATTAATTATCCTTTTTTTTAAAAAATAATTATATACAATTTTCTCCCGCAAGCACTTGGAGGGGAAGTAGGGTGGAAAGAGAGGAACGAGGGGTAACAAGGGGCAAGGTTGAGAGTAGGGATGACAATGGGGGTAGAAACTCGCGTACACCCGTCCCATAGGGGGTTATTGGGGCGGGGGCCGGAGGGAATTTTTTTCGCGGGGGTATACTCCCCCGCCCTACCCCTGCCCCGCCACCCGTTTGAAAATATATATGTACATAATTATATATATATATATAATGATATTATCAATTATACTACTAATTATACATGTCTATTATTTATACTAAATTTATTAATACATTTATGTTAAATTCCTAACTACACTTAATACAATAACATTTTTTTCTAAAAAAAATACAATAATAATTTAGTGATTGTATTTGTATCAAAAGTGAAAACTTGATTATTTTAGTTATATTTGTTTTATCATATTAGATTGTATTCAAATAACCTTTGTTTAATTATTTTTATGAGTTTCGATTGTAAAGTTACAATGAATAATAATTGGTGATGCGTTGATATTTTAGTACTTGATTATTTGCTCAAATTTAATTATTATAAAATTATATAATAAAATTTTTTTAACCTCACGGGTGCCCCGCAGAGGAAGTAAGGCGGGGCTGGGGCAGGGGTGGGGGGAATTAAAATGCAACGGGGCGGGGGTTGGGGGAGGTGTCCCCCGCACCACTCCCGCCCCATTGCCACCCCTAGTCGAGAGCAAAGAGAATATTTGGGCAATGGGGCGGAGGTTGGGATAAGGATCCCCTGACCGTGGCCATTCCTAGCCAAAAAGTTTTTTTTTTAGAATAATAGCCAAAAGTTATATGCACTAAATGTGTTTTCCTTGTCCTTTGTAATGTCAAACCATTAAGGCATAATCTGGAAGTATACGATGAGATTTTGCAAGTTTTTATTCTCAATACTATTTTTCTTTTTATATTTGGACTCTTTCGATTTAAAATAAATTTATTTGCAATATCCTATATATATATATATATATATATATATATATATATATATAAAGGAGTTATAGTTTGTCTGTTGGGTGATTTTTATCTGACATTTTAAGAGGCAATTTAGGGATTGTATGAGTATTATACAAGTAATCCACCTTAGAGTACAAGCAGGCCATGTTTATTAGAGTATGAGTTTACTAAAGTGCCCTTTGTGAGATGATGATTACATTCGAAAATGGTACTTATGTATTGTTAGTGATAGTTTCACCCTTTTAACTATCCGTTTAGTACAATGATAAGACAAAAAAGAAATGGAGTAAATTGGGCTAAAACTATCCGATTGAATTAAATGTGTTTAAAATAATATTAATGGGTCAAAGTAGAAGAACCATTTGAAAACTATTTATGAATTGTAACCGTAGGAAGTTTTGTACTATTCATCATTAAAACTCAAGAAACATTAATTGAGTTCTTCCAACAAAACACACTCATTTGAACCAGTAATTGCAGCATATGTTAAATAACTCATTAAAGTGTGGGAGATTAAGAATCATTTGAGCTCAATGTTACAACTGTAACTAAAAACCCCTTATCTTTCCCACCATTTGTATATTAGTTTTTGAACTAAGTGGCAATAATGGTAGTCATTAATATATAAAATTATGGGTTCAAATGTTTCTATTTCACACCATTAGAGTCTGATTTGTAGAGGTATGCTCATTTTCACTCGTGCTTCTCATTGTGTTAACTGCATAGCTTTGTTTGCACAATAAAATTCTTGAATTAGCTTTCGTCATAACTATTGCCAGTGGGTAAAGTATGGGCAGATTTTCTTGTTAGATTGCATTTTGTTTCTCAAGGTACAAGGTAATTGTGTATTTTCACTTGATGCATGTAATCTTCTGTTTAAATGTGATTACAATTTTATTGCATTGATTACAACTATATGGTGTCTTTAACAAGTGTACGGATGGTTGATCAAATTTTAGAACTATAATACAGGTGATGCGATTTTTTATTTCAATAGTTAAGTGCGTGAGTTGGTATGTGTGTGGATCGAAATTGCTATTTGAATAGACAAGTCCCTGTATTCATATGCTATGTTATTTTCTTATTGAATTTAGTTGAACTCATGAAACATAAGTCTTCAGAAGTAACAACAAAACCAAGCTCCATTCCAAAAGCTCCGACTTCAATTACTAAAACTCAAACTCTGCAGAAGGCACTCAACTATCAACCAAGAAGCACAGTACCTAGAGAAGCAAAAATCTAAATGTGTCCTTTCTCATTCCTATATCACCTACTCTTCAATAGAAATGATTGTGAGACTGTTACCTCAATTATTTATCTACTTATATCTTAGGACAACTACTTTATCTATCTATCTATGTAAATAATATGAGGTTGAATGGTAGAATTATTCAGCATCAACTCTCAATTTGAACTACAACTATGTCTACTATCCCGTCACTATGGTTGCATAAACTTTTATAATTCTCTTAACTGATTATCTACTATAGTACTATGCAATGTTTTATCTACACATGGTATGACATTTTTGGCTACCATTAATAGTATGCCTTGCCTAAGGTAAAAACAAATTGTTCAACATTACCAAATTATTTAAGAACACCATAGGTATAAACTCCTATGCTTTGCATGGGCCTTCTCCCTAGTATAATAAATTTGATAAAATTTAGAGGTGTCAACCGCAACTCAATTATGTTGATCCGTCTAAACTCGTTTACTAATAAATAGACTTGAGCGTGCAATGAACACTGAATGGGTCTAACTAAGTGCTCAATTAAACTCATTTAATTGGTGGATAGTGAGTTGGTTCGACTCATTCATTTATATCCATTTAAAAAGAATTATACATTTAAACTCAATTTTTAATGAGTATTAAGCAGATAAATCTGAATTTCCTACCATTCTAATAGTGATAAAAATGTCGTTATTTTTTGTCAAAAAATAATCAAAAATTTTTTAAAAAATAAATAGAATTTTAAAAAATTTTAAAAATAAATAGAATTTCAAGTGAATCATAAATGAGTAATTGGGTACATCCATATCTATTTCTTAAATGAGTAATTATCCAATTACAAGTTCAAACCTGTCCGAATCATCTATTTTGACACCTTAAAAAAAATTGGAGCTATTCGGGTTCCCTTCCGAGCAACACACGCCGGAGGGTACAACATATATTCCTTCCAGAAATTGTAAAAATTGGCTGAGTTTCATTGAAAATGAGAGTAGGAAATAGATTTTCGTTTTTGGACTCGTGAAGATATCCCATTTCTTATGGAGCTCTTCAAAAGAGAATGCCAAAAGTTGCTCGAGGTTTTAGCTTGTAGGAGACCAGCTTATCATCCATTACGTCCACGAAACTCTTATGTTATATTGTGGTTGTGTTCGTTGAAAGCATATGGAAACAATTGCCTTTCGTTTAGAACATGATTTGGAGCTTTTAATTTTATTTATTTATTTATTTTTGCCATTGATGCATTTAATTAAGCACACGCAATTTGCAAGCTATTCATCGTTTGATACATTTTTGTTACTCAATACCGATTCCTATTATTGTTAACAGTTCTACGCACTTTACAATCAAAACTCAAAAGCAGTCAAACTATTTTGCAATTTCGCGGATTGTTTTTCCTCCATGCGACAATTTCTAGTTCATACAATTCGAATAGTTTGGACCATATCCATATGTATGTTTTTTCGCCCTTTTTCCTTCATCTCTTTCCATCAACTTTTGGGTGGATGAGTACACTTTTGTCTTCGATTAATGGAGACTGGAAACTACTCACGTCATCATGCTGGATTAATACACCGTTTGTTGCAGTCAAAAGAACAGCATTAATTAGACGTAACAGTTTCCTGAAAGTAAATTTTTGTGGTGGAAGGATATCAAGAATGACATACTGAAATACCATCCACCTGTACCTTTTTCAACTAAATCATTCACGTATGAGGTTCTGCCTCTTTCACCATCAGAAAAATGGTCATCAATTGAGTCCTCGTCCGATACAATTGAAAGAGGTTCTGAGATTGCTCAATAAATACTTCAACTGTCAAAATCATTTGCTGCACGCCGGATGGTGTATTAGGTGTAAATTTCACGATTAGAGTCTGCATTATTTCAAGGGAAACTTTTGTCGAGACCCTTATGGATAACGTACATTCTAGAGATCAAGGACGTAGCAAATTATGCCTTTGTCTAATATTGCCATTTGAGTTATTAAGTTTTGCTCTTACCGGGATTGATTGAACTTTTACTCTTCCTATCATCTCAGGTTGTATGATTTTGTCATGACTAAACCAGAATTGGAAAACATTCTGCGCCTGTTACTTAACATTAGAAGTATTTCTTCTCTGGATTATAGAGACATACGGACGCATGCTGGTTTTTGACATAGTTTTTGATTAAAACACATCGTACAACCCTGCAAGTGTCTGATGCTGTCCCAGAGATCATTAGTTCGAGGAAGCGAAGCCCTTAATGCAATTAATGGTCCAAGGAAAATGAAAAAATGTTTTACAGGAGTAATTAATACTTCCCGAGAGAGAGAGTCATAAGCAGCTCAAGAATGTAAAGGCAATCCTGTATTGCCACGATTGGAGACCGTCGATGAGACAATGGCCACCGTTTCTTGGATTACCATTTTGCGATGATAGCCTATGCAGCTAGCGCCCGTAACTAACGTCTTCCGGAAGGCTGGAAGTCAAGGTTACGAACATCTGGGCAATATTACACGGCTCGACGGCGAATCCAATCGGTTTAATATCTATGTCCATTGCTTCCCTCAACCAACTCGTCATCCATTTTTATCGTTAAGAAATAAATTTCACCCGTGTGAAAACAGGCAATCATTAACTGATGACGCGTGCAATCATTAACTGCTTCATAAACATCAATATTTTCCTAATCTTTCTCATACTTGATAATTTCATGATGGACTGCATTTTTCACTTCCTCTTTTCATCTGAATTCAAATTGGTGCTAATTTCTCATACTCGATTACTTCTGCAACGGGGAAGAGGGGGTGGGCTAGAGGAGGAGGAGGAGGAGAAAGAAAATAAAATACAGTAAAAAAAATAGAGGGGAGGGTGAACTGGCAGCCGGCGGTGGCAGCAGTGGGGAGGAAGGGAGCAGGAAGATCCGTGGAGGTGTGGAAGAGGAAGAAGAAGAGGGGAAAGAAAGGACCAAAAACAAAAAGCAAAGAAGAAAGAAAAAGAAAAAGGGAAAAATAATAAAGTTTTTCAAACACTTCAATTCTACACCCAAAAAACACGCCAAAGTTTTTATAGAAACATCCAAATAAAGACACCATCCACGAAGCCTTAGAATAACCGTACACCTCAGGATTACAGTAGAGGGAATTTTAACTATCCATCCAAGACAACAACGTTCCGTATCAAAAGATCACATTCTAAAAGGATTAATTACACTTTGATATTCACACGACTTACAGAAAAGCTGGAGAGCAAACAAAAGCAACCTACCTACGGTTAGTCAAGAGCAGAGCAGGGGAGAATTACAAATACAAAAAAATTTGAAATATTACATCCTGCTCAGGGGCTAATAATAATACTTAAAACACAAGAAGAGCCAGGGGAACCCAAGGAGGGAAAGAAAAACATAAAAAGGAGTGCGAGGGGAAGAAATGGCAGCCCATACGAGATTAGCAGACAAAAGTCGACACAAGTTGCTTTTTTGTTTTCCTTTCACCCAAATTCAGTGGTTCACCAGAGGAATTTGCCAAACAGCTAGTGCTTCTTAGATGATTTTGATTTTGATTTTGATTTAGAAGTTGAAGTTGAATCTAGATAAGGTTGCTTCGACTTAACAGTCTTACCTTTGGTGGTGAATCCATCATCATCAGAATCACAATCACTTTCATCTCCAAATTTTCTTTGGCTTTCTTCTCGGCCTTTCCGCAGAGAACAATCTTCCTTTCATCTATAGGCTTCTCAATTTCATGCTTCTCCTTTGGTCTCCAAATAAAGAGAGACCTGTGTAACGTACAGTTAACACTCAAACCATCACACGAAAATATCTAGTGCTTCAAACAAGGTTAGGACTCCACAAACCTATAAATGTAAATTACATAATAATCTCTTTTGCACTATACCACTCAAAATATTTGACTGAAAACCAATATATCTGAAACAGAATGAAATGGAAAAAAATGACTAAACACATTTGTCAAATCCATCAAGACATGGTGCAGATACTACTCAAAACTTTTTGACCATAACAATAAACGAATGATCAGCCAAGAAGGATCAATGACAAAAACCAGCATCAAGTATTAAGTAGACGAGTAGATGTGTGCGCTCAATACAATAATTGTATTTTCACTTCCAATACGGGACAAACTCATCAAACATCCTAATTATGAGGCATAAAAATCATAGACTGGAATTTTAAATGACAATCAGAAGCAATCTATTATCCACATAAAGACAAGCCTTAACATAGATTGCAGAAGGAAGAACACAGATACAAACAAACCTTGCAAACCATTAACTGACATAAGTGAGGACATAATAGGATCCAAACCTTGAACTACCAGATGCCAAAATATCATCACGTGGATGCAACTTGTTCACAGGACTGATAGTTGTAATGTTTGGATCCATGATCTCTGCAACTAACTGCCCTGTGCTGATGTCTATGAAATCAATAGGATGCAGAGCAGCTCCATTATAGTTTTCACTTATGTAACGTCCAATAACAACAAGAGACTCCGATTGGTCCTGCGAGTGTCTAACGTTAAAAACCTTTGACATTTACTTCTAAGCAGTCATTTCTCCACGTACAAATAAATGCTGTAAAGCTATGACCGTTGTAGCTAACCTTTGGATCCCATTCAGCCCGAAAAGCTGTCAGATGTCGATTAAAATCATGACTATGCACAATCTCTCGACTTGGAGAATCAAGGCTTCCAAAGATAGAATCCCACACACGAATCCGATTATCCTGTGATGTAGTGAGTATTTTACTACCAGTAAGTGGTGAAAAATATGCTGAGTTAACAACTCGTTTGTGTGGTAGATCAACAAGAGAGGATCCAGTCTCCAGCTGCCGCATATCCCATATACGAGCCTGAAATGAGAAATATTTAGCAACAATGAACAAGACCATTCACACAGAAGACCGCTACAATCATAAGCTTCACATATCATAAAAGATATTATCCATCTCCTATTCCAGTTTATTCATGTCAAATATACCTGTTTTTCTTAACAGCAACATAGTGAAGATAGTGGTTTAAGCCAAAGCAATAAGTAAAATGTCACCAAAAGAAACATAACATGAATAAAATGGTAAAGAACCTTACAAAGTGATCATTCCCACAACTTAAGAGAAGATCTGGTTGAAGGGGATTACAGTGCAGGCCAACAACTTTGCTTCCTTTCTTATGAATCAGAATAGGCTTCCCTGTCACATTGTTGGAGCGCATATCAACCCTGAAAATTTCAATTACAGATATATAATCGCGGGCAAGGCGGTATCTTATAAGCAGACTAACATATAGATGAACAGAGATCTGCACATGAGAATACAATCTTTGTAGAAGAAACAGCTTGAAGAAATTTAGTAAGAAATGAAAGTAAGCATAACTGTCCTCCCTTCTTTGTTCTTGAAACTTTTCCCATTCCCTCATTTTTACTCACAACCAATTAAGTTGGGATTTCATTTATTGTTGACATGTTAGAACAACTATTTTTGGATATCTTGACCAAATAATTTCTGACTCACTTACAAAATCGGAAGGAGAGAAAATTTGCAGAACCTTAAGATTGAGGGGATCTATGAAGAAGTGGGAGGAAGGAAGAAATCCACAACTGATCAATTACACATTGATATCTCCATATTCTGAAAATAACACTTGGAAAGCTAGACAACTAGGGCTAAGAAGCACCAATAATTAAGGATACATTCATTCGAAACTATGGTGTTGATAGACTCTGTAAGCTTCCTACCCTGCTTATTGGAACATGATCACATAATTCCTAATACACACTTTTTTCCAAGACTTAAAAGTGCACATAGTAGCGAGGGGCTTTTTTTGGGCATTTCTCCGTCCATAAAAAGCTTTGAGCTGATGGCTCACTAGATCTGTCAAAGGGAACAAATGGTGTAGATTATAGATCGAATATTAAAGCAAGACTTTTAGTAACAATTCATTACATTTATTAACCACATGCCCCGAATTTGTACAACTGAGCAAATAAAAAACTTCTTCTCACTCACACCTATGCAAAAATTCATTATCAAATGCTTCAAAAGATATAGGAGCCAGAGATTAATTTGTAACCACAATAGAAGACAGAACTTATACATACGTATACAGATAGCCAAAGTTATCTGCAACAAGTACGACTCCTTTGTCCAAATTTATGTCCAACCCATAAAGCATCCTCCAAGTGCTTGGACCCTAAAACACATCCATCAAAATCATACTCAGGAAACCCAAGAAAGAAAGATTGATATACATAACTAGCCACATTTTAGCAAATGCACCAGCAATGGATACTCAAACTAGTGTTTTTCCCATCCCTAAAAATGGAGTAACATCATTGCACAGAACAGCAGCTCTCTCAATAAGGAGCACCTCGAGGATGATGCAATGTGTTCGAATCAAGTGAATAAGAATAATAATAACCGGCATATAAGTCATCTTAACTCTTTAAGTGTGACTAGTCAACTCAACATAAGTTTTATCTCAAGCTTACAGTTGGCAAAATGCTTAAGCAAATTGAAGTTCTTAGTCATTTATTATACAACTACAGTGAAAAGTTTAAACCTGATACTGAGCAACAACAAGGACAAGAGAGAAAAGAAGTAAAAACGAAAAGTGGAATTAGGAAACTACTCCAGGTCAAAACTTGCACAAAACAAATAAAATGTGTTATTTCCAGTTATAAACCAATGTAGTACCTGCCAGCCATTAGGATTAAGGTTCATCAATGATAATGATATTCCAGTCTCCAAATCTACGCAACAAGATGTCCCATCAGAAGAACCAGTATATACTGTTCCATCATTTCTTGGATTTAACCTACATATGTATCATAATCAATCAATCCTTCCTATCACATAGTGAAATTTCACCATAAACCGTGTGTTTTAACAGGTGACACGTACAAGGAAAAAAATTTATAAGAACTGGTAAAAGCAATGCTCACTTCATGTTGTTCAGTATACAACCGTGTATCTCACTGTAGACAGTCTTCTCATATACCTTGCAAAAATCCCAAACTCCAAGTTGTCCTTTCTAAGCAAGATGAAAGGCACAGTTCACTGATCACTAACTCATCCACAGAACAATAACAGTCAACAAACAGCAAAGAAAAGTATCAGAATGAACCCAGACCTTATCACCAGATAGGAGAATGTTATCACTTGTAGGATGGAACTCCAAGCATGTTACTCGTCTACTATGGTATCTTATAACCGCACAGTTTACTTGATCTGGAATGACAAATTCTGGTTTCATCTAATGCCAAAACCATGAAAAAACAAAATGAATAAACTTATATCCTTTTTTTTTTGGGAGAACACATTTAACTAAGGCTCAGCCAACATACCTACCCACGCAAATATTTTTTATAATTCAAAATCCAAAATCAACATGTTTTAAGCATCGAAGAAAAACACAAATATGAAATCATCCAAAAGTAAATGCTAAATTCTACCATATCACAGCTAGAACAACTTTATTGAACATAGGGCTGAGAAGAAAATATCAAAACAGAAGTTGTTGCATCATAAGCAAAGGTTTACTAATATAACAACATTTTATCATGGAGACAGGCATCCGAAACAAAATTAAGGGCAAATTATGGCAAAATCAAGACACGGACTTGTTGAGCTATAAACCTATGTCCAGTGTACAAGTGATGCTTTCAAGCAAAGAATGCTCACTTTAGGAATATGAGGCCTAAGCTGGCGCTGGAACACATAATCCAATGAGCTATGGGTGTTTCTCCGAGGTGCTGGGACAACCCCGTACTCAGTAGCCACTCTGTGAGGGCAAGTCATCGTGGTGTGCCCTTGAATGGCCAAAAATCATCGCAACCAAAAAAATACATATAGTTATGAGTTATTAGTGAGGTAACACCTTAGAAAGAATCATTACTATACAAGGTACAAAGAACTATCATTTGTCTGAAGTGCAAATAAAGATAGTATTTCTACTCAATATGGTAAATCTCTCTAGAATCTAGCCACCACAAATCTGAAAAACTCCACAACACAACAAAAAACTCCCACGTATATATATATATATTTTTTTCTAAGTATGCAGTTCTTTTATTTAAAACGGAGAACCATCAAATGATGTGAAATTTACACTTTTAAAGCAGTCTGAAGCAGAAAGGAGAAAACTATACCAGGCATTTTACAAAGAAAACACGGCTTCATTGGACAATCGATGTAAGTAGCGCCTTTAAAGCCTGCTTCATGACCTGTTCTCTTGCACACCTAATAAAAGTGCGCATAGAAACTCTTACTCAGCAATTCCCAGCGTACAACGACGAAAAGAAAGTTTAAATTTAGACTTCTAACAAAAATCATGAAATAAAAAGAAAAAGAAGGGTACGAGCATGAAGAAGCTTGCTTACCTTGCAGACTTTTTTGAGACTAATAGTAATAGGCGTTTTTTTCTTGGCCACTGATTTCTCTTGCTCTTCTTCTCCTTCTTCCTCATCACCCTTCGGTTCAGTTACTTCCTCTTCTCCTACGACGTCTTCTTCTTCATCGATTTCGTCCTCGTCAGACGAACTTTCTTCGGAGTCGGTCTCTCGCTCGATCACGACTTTCGGGAACGACGTTCTTCGGGTTTGTGGGGGCATTGTGGGGAAGTAAGCAAGAGCGAAACAGGGAACAGAGAGAATGTTGGGTTTCGGGAAGCACGGAATTCGAAGCGGTGGTTCGCTTGTGCAGAGTGAACTGTGCAGACTGGTGAGTGGTGACGGTAAAAGTTCGATTAATTTAGGCCCAGGGAAAGAAGTCTTAACGGACGGCCTTTGCACACTACAGGGCGGGGACGCTTGGATATGAATTGACGATTGTATCCTAATGATTCTTCGGTACGGACGTCAGGAGTCCGGGATTTTCTCGACATTGTAATGTCAAGAAGGGCGGGAGATTACGTGGCCTGTTGTTAGCCCCACCTTTGAACTGTAGCCACGTGTTTCTCATGTGCCTCTCCGTAAGAATATGCTCTTTTTTTATTTTTGGGTTTTTTTTAAAGAGAATTACCACAATGGTCCATACAATTTTGATAAATCATATTTTGTGTCTATAAGCTATAAATAAGATATACTAGCTTGAGTTTTTTTATTTTTTTAGCAGGGAGGAGGCAAGAGGATTTGAACCTAGTTACTCTAATTTCGGAAGCCTAGCAGATGCACAATTAACGCAAATTAAAATAAGTAAACAACTAACAATTTGTTGTTTGGAGTGCAATTTTTTGAGAGGTTTTGTAGAAAATTTTACAGTAATTTTCAAAGATATAATCTAAATATATTAGGTCAAAAAGTGATTAAAGAATATAATAGAGCATATTCTCATGAAAATCCAAAAAAAACTTTCTACAAAGAATGGAATCCAAACAAGGATCTATTTGGAAAGTGTGTTTGGTAAGTGTTTGCATAAAATTTTACTATTTGGAAATTGTATTTGAGGGTTTAAGAAAAATAAAAAATAAAAAAGACTTTTTTTTTAATTTTCTTTAGGGAAAATGATCGGTTTCATCCTTCACATTTCGCAAAAATATTCTTTTCGTCCCTCACTTTTAAAATGAAGCAATTTCATCCTTGACATTTAAAAACTGAAGTTCTTACATCCCTGAACTCAAATTTCAATCTGAATCAAACCACCAATCAGCCTGATTACAAATTTGGGGGGTGTAATTGGTAGATCACTTGGTTAACTCAACTTGATATTCATGTAAAATTTAATGAACTCAAAAAGAAAAAATAAAAAATTATAACATAAAAAAGAAAGATTAATCTTTCCTACATTATCATTATATACACTGATGGTTTTATGTACCACCATATCATTTCAATTTAAATTTAAACACCATATTTTATATTTATGATACGCATCTAGATTCGCAAGCGGATATACTAACGGTGTATGAAAAGATTTACCCAAAAAAAACTCTACTATTCCAAGACAAAGAATGGCCTTTTATGTTATAATTTTTATTGATCAAGACGAATTTGCTTCATTTTAAAAGTGAGAGACGAAAAGAATATTTTTTCGAAATGTGAAGGATGAAACAAGTCATTTTCCCTTTTCTTTAACTTTTCTTTTTTCTTCCTTTCTTTCCTCTCTTCTTCTTCATTTGCTCACACAATAGCAGTAGTGGAAGTTTCCTGTGGCAATGCCACCACTGGCCACTGGTGGTTGGTTGCCGGCCGCTGCCTCTTCCATTGAGCAAAGTTTCACCCTCCACTCCATTTTTCACATGGAGTCCGTTTCCAGTATTAGTTTTCACAAGAAAACAAATAAAAATTGATCAACATCAATAGCACAGCTAGTGATTGAATTGCAAATTGAGTCCCGGCCGTGCCAGAAGTTTAACTATGGTCTGGACTCTGGACCAACTACAGCTACTTAGCAAACCCAGTGATTTGTCTTTTGATCAATGAAAATGATGTAAATAATGTCGTGAACCCATTAATTTCAAATCAAATACAATTAATGACGCGCTTGTTTGTCCAATTAGTAATAAGAATCCTGATCAGTGACTAAATACTGGACTTGTCAGGTAGTTGGCTTAAATGTAATAAAATTTCTGGTGGGTCATTGGCTTTCATTTGGAATTTCTGATCAGTCCCGCTCCTAGTCCGTGTGAAATCCAGCTTAAGAAGTTCCGTTACAAACTGGCCTTCCAGTTTGTAACGGAACTTCTTGAGCAGAAAAATCTGCCATGCAACGGAAGCAAACCATCCAGGGACCCATAGCAAGTGGTCATGGACTCATTGCTGAACAAGTGGATAATGCTTCCGTTTCTTTTTTTTTTTGGTAAAATAAAAGTTTTGATGAATTCGACTTCTCCGATTACTGTCACGGATCAGGACATATTTCCGAAATTATTGATGGGATATTCTTACAGATTGTTCGCTAACACATTCCTAACATCAATAGCGAGATTCGAACGTACATTTTTTTGTAACAAAATTAGTCCATCTTTGCTAACTGAAAGGACTCGTGTTGGCGAATAATGCTTCCATGGTAATCAGCTGTGGCCGCCTTTTTTATGATTATGAAAACCAGGGACTGAGCCTCCGGGCTTCTCTTCTCCTCTTCCACCGTCCTACTTCCCTTCCAGCAGTCAGCCCAGCTCTATAACGCCACGTCATAAATTAATAAAACTAAGTTGACAATGTTACCCTCAAACATAGGGTTGTCGTCCTCCCATTGGCAAGCGGCAACAATAAAAAAAACACATCAAAGTCAGGAGGTTGCAATCCATTTGGCCACCTACGTCGATGTGACATCAACAGACAGGAGGATAAGGCCATTTACCAAGCAAAACCGAAGGATAAGGTCGTCATTAACTGAGTATCTAGCAGGCACGAAAGACACAGACGCTAGAAACAAAACCCAGCCTTTTTAAATATTATCCTAATCAGGGGTTAGTGTAGTAAGACTTTAGCGGTTTACAAAAACGCGGGTGCAGTAGGCTGCGCCAAAACAGCTGGGGAAACGGATGATGATATTTTCCTAAGGTTTATCTTTATATATTCTGGGGTTTTTGGCTGGGAGGTTTTACGGGAGTAGAAGTTAACGGAGATGGGGAAGTCATTTAAGGATTCTCTTAAAGCTCTTGAAGCAGATATTCAGCTCGCAAATACTCTGTAATTCAACTTCCTTCTCTGTCTCTCTCTCTCTTTTTTCCGACGGTCTTTTTTTCATCTATTTTTTCTTATTTGTCGGTGTTTTTTCCCATTTGCTTTTTGGTAATTATGGGAGAACAGAAGCGGTTACATAAAATCAGAACCTGTTTAAATTCGATGATTGTTGCCCAACTATGGGTGCATGGTTTCTTGCGAGTTTTTTTGAGTGATTTTGGTATTTATGGTTTTATTTTGAGTGAAATTACATGGGATTATTGTTGATGACCAAGAATTTTGCTAAGTCAATTGATTTTTGCATTTATGCTTTGGGAAGCTAGCCAAATTTTTTAAAGCGTAGTTGGAATTTTTAATACACTATGCATGTCAAGAGTCTTCCAGGGATTGTAAAATTTCACGCCATTTTGTCTTTGATGAATAGATTATTTATTTTGGTTTGACACTTAGCAATCAACCATTGATTATGAAATGGAGTATCTAGTCCAAAGATGGTTTGAGTAATGAAGCCCTGCATTTCTTGTAGCTTGGTTGAAGAACTTGTTTTCACTATTTAGATCACTTGTTTGACGCCCAAATGCGTGCTCCATTGCAACTTACAATGGAATATCATGTTTAACCTGCAAATATGAAAAAGGGTACAAAATTGTTGATTCGCCCTAAACAACAATTGGCAAGCTGGCCATTTTATAGACTGAAGCAGGGTCGTTATGAGACCAAAACAAGAAGGAATTTAATCTTGTGCTTTGTCAGTTTATGTGCTTTCTGTCATTATTGAATTAATGATACCCTGTGGTACTTAGACATCGAATTGTAAATCTAATACTGATGGAGGTTGTTGTCGTTACAGTGCAATTTTTGTCTATATCTTTTGCTACAAGGATGCAATTTTTTTACTCAAATTCATTCTGGCAGAGTTCCGTAAATTTCTATCATGTCTTCCTGTCCAGGGCTTTGAGTTATCCAAGGGAAATTGATGGAGCATGCCTTCAAATGCGGCTCTCTTATGCTCCAGCTGCACATATCTTCCTTTTTCTTGTTCAGTGGTTTGATTGTCAGCTTGCTGGCGCTCTTGGCTTGCTTAGAATTCTCGTATCTATGGTAAATCTCTGTTTATTGTACCTTCATATTGTAGCCTTGCTGCTCTACCTGTGCTTTGTATCTGGTTCACACTAATGATCCTCCAGCCATTTTTTCCTCGAGTAACAAAGGTGACTACAGTGTTACTTTTCTTGTGGGTTCTGACAAAATGATGGGCTTGTGCAGGCATATGCAGATGGCAGACCTACTATGTCTAGTTATGAACGGAAAGCAAGCATCAGAGAATTTTATGGTGAGTGATAGCTCAAAGGATTATTGTTATTTGATATTCCTCAAGTGGGGACTATTCTTTAGATACTACAAGGTGTATGCTTCTTTGCCATAAAAACAGGTATAATTTTTCCTTCTTTATTGCAACTTCAAAGAGGGATTACAGATTTGGAAGACAACAAACAGAAAAAGATATGTTCACTTAAGTACTCGAGAAGGGATGAAATGGATCGTGGAAAAATATCTGAAATTGATCTAGAAAGAGAAAAGGAATGTGGAATTTGCATGGAAATCAATGGCAAGGTTGTGTTGCCTTATTGCGGCCACTCTTTGTGCCTAAGGTGTTATCGTGATTGGTAAGTCTGATTCTTTTCTTCTGATTCTGTTCTTGGAACTTGGCAAAATTTAGCATTACCTTTCTTGGCTTCCTGGTAAATTGAAGTCCACTAGCCTATTTGCCTCGGGGCTTTAGAATTCTGTGCTGCAAATGATTTCAATGTCATTCAGCAACTGCTTTATTTCCCCCCTTTTTGGGCTGCTTTATTTGATACCCTGCTATTGAGTGCCCCATTCCTGCCCCTTCTGCTTGTTTTCCACGGGGTGCCTTGGCATTTCATTGCAGATGTAAGACACATGCTTGCTGGTGCAGGGTCCACTGAATCAGGGAGGTCCATATAAGAAATGTGCAATTATACATTTTTCCATTTAGAAGCTTAAAATTCTAGACAACTGTGGAAGGTTTTTCTGTCCAATCCAGTTATATTAGGGCCTTATGCATCTTTTTAAATTGCAGGAGATTGATTGCTGATAATCTGCTCTCTGTTTCTTTTTTTTTTTTTCTTTTTGGTAGGAGTTGATAATCTACTTTGGTTGAGAACTATATAAAATTTTTCATTGGAAAAGTTGCTTGGCTCTTGACTTGATTTTCATATTTTTCTCAGGCGTCGCCGCTCTCAGTCCTGTCCCTTTTGCCGGACCACTCTCAAACGAGTGAATTCAAGTGACATCTGGATCTGCACTGATAGCAGTGAAATTGTTGATTTATCTGTGATTCTGGAAGAGAATTTGCAGAGGCTGTTTATGTTCATTGAAAAGTTGCCCCTCCTTCTTCCAGATTCATTGTTAAACCAACACAATTTCGCTATTAGGTGACTCGGTTTCATTTTCTGTACATCAAATCGTTGTTCTTATAAGTTCAATCCATTTACCTTGGAGAGAGCTTCGGACCTTCTGCTTTTGCTTTGACTAGCTTCTGGCCTTTTCTTATTTAACCCGTAAGGGTAAGAAAGAGATATGGTGGTGTATCATTTCCGAAAGAAAAATGATTTTCTTTTGAGGAACGGTAAAAAGCACGAAGGATGTAAATTGGTTTTCTTTTGGCTATGATGATACGATAGTAACTGTTGGGTGAGATGCAAATGCTGATGATTGACGAACTAATTGTGGTGGAAGAAGTTCCAGAACTTTTTGTGCAGATTTCATTCTAGTTTCTTAACTTAAGAACGAATCCATTGAAAAGAGCATCATAGGAGGATCAGATAGTTTAGAGATTAGTATTGTATGTGTTCTCCATATTTCTTGAAATTTTGTGTTTTATTGGAAAATCTGCCGCCAATTGTTTTACACCTGATTAAAAGCACAATGACGTGAGCTTAGTTGGATACTTGGATTTACCTAAAAAAGTACCTCAAGAACACTTCTTTGTGTTTGGAGACAGATTTTTGTCAAAACTTACTATTTTAGGAACAAATTTTGGTTTTCGTCAAATTGAAAGTTTGTATTGACAATTTCATTTTTTCTATTCTTGTTCACAATTGATTCGTTGCTTTTTTTAAGGTATTCCTGGACTATGCTTCACAGGGTGCTTGAAAACTTCTAGATTTCTTGTGTCTCATGCCTGTCCCTCGCACTGGAAATTCAGATTAACCAAGTATAGTGGTTCTGACCGACCCCTTCTATATATATTTTTTTCTTTTTGGGTGTGAAAGTAAGTGTGATTATGTGCATATGGCATGGCGGTCCCTCTTCAAATTAAAAAAAAAAAAAAAACCCAAGAATAATGGGGCTAGTCATATGATGCTGCCACATACAAAATCTTCTTATTCTTTCATTTTCCTTTGCCAGTCATTCGTTGTCAGCACAGTCCACATTCCCTGGCCCATTGGTCAAGTACGGAAATGATAAAGTTGGATTATGAAGATTTGAAATAAAAAAATTCACTTCACAAATTTCAATCACCTTTTCATCTTTCCAATCGCTTTTTTATTTAACATACATCATATCACAAAATTTGCTACAGTAATTATCTCAAATAAATTATCCAAATAAACTTCTATCCAAACAAAATGTGTAAAAGAGAAATAAAGAACCAACTGTTCTCAGAGGAGTTGGTCACTAAGAAAGATATGGCCTTGTTTGGATTGCTGTTTTTCGTCGAAAAATTATATAGTTTTCCGTGATCACATTTCCCTATTACCTTTTTCCCTCACATACATCAAATCGTTACAGTAATTTTTCCATGAAAAATCATGAAAAATGCAATCCAAACACAACCTTAAAACTCTATTTGAATTTAGATCAAAGGATTTGAATTTAGATCAAAGGATTTGAATATCCAGACTTTTCTTACATATATTCTAATATCCATACTTTCCTAAAAATGTTTCGTCAACTGGTGCATAGGCACCTATCTCGACTAGTGGTGATTAGGGGTGCAAACGAATCGAGCCGCTCGATTCAAACTCGAGTCGAGTTCGACATTTTTCGAGCTCGAGTCGAGTTCGAGTTGGTCGAGTCAAAGTCGAGCTCGAGCTCGAGGTCAAAATATTAAGCTCGTTAGCTCGTGAGCTCAAGTATATATATATATTTTTTTATTTTTATTTTTATTTTAATAGTAAAATTACATAAATATTCTTAATATTTTATTATTTATTAATAAAAAATATTATTTTATTTATTTTTTAAAAAATAAAATAATTATTTTTATTTTTTCGAGCTCGAGCTTCAAAATTGCCAGCTCGTCGAGCTCGAGTTCGATAAAATTAAGTCAAGGCTCGACTCGATAAGGCCAAAACTCGACTCGGCTCGACTCGTTTGCAGCCCTAGTGGTGATTCATCGGATTTTCCTTGACTTCTTTAGGTCTTCCTTCGCTTAGTGTAGAGTAAGAATAGTTCTAATATAGAATCATCTAGACCTCTCCCATCCCTAATATAGAGTAGGAGTAATTCTAGCATAGAAGGATTTTCCTTGATCTCTTTAGGTCCCGTCCTCTAATGTAGAGTAGGAGTAGTTCAGTTATATTGTACATGTAAACTTGAATCAATAGGCAATTAATTGACTTGAAATCAACAAAAGGTATCGCTTAGAAAAGCATTAAAAGGTTTGGAGGAATAAAATCTTGAAACGTTGATATTCATACAGTTGATGATCATCCAACTAACTCACCCAAGACTCAGAAGACAAGAAGAAGAAGAAGAACAATTTATTCGTCATTTTGCAGCCGCGCGCATTCAGCGTAAAATCGAGGTCCTGTTTCCTTCCTGTTGGAGAGCATTGTAGGCATATCCTCCATGGCTGGAGATGTCCAGACCAGCAACCTCCTCTTCCACAGATATCCTTAAGATTTTCAGCCTGTGCAGCGTATAGAACATGGGCCCCATTGTGATGCTAACCCAGCCAAAAATGACTAGCAGTTCAATGACTTGGGCTCCAAGCAGGCCCCAGCCACCTCCCAGGAGCAGTCCAAAAGGTCGGGAGACACTGCTGTCGCCCGAGTTGTATACTTGGATAATAAATTCCTCTTTGGCAAATAAACCTGTAAAAATCACCCCCCAAGCCCCGCAACCTCCATGGAGTTGGGTTGCCTCCAGTGGATCATCAAATCCAAGTTTCAAGCACAAAATATTAAGTCCAATCAAGACCCAAGCTGAGACGAATCCGCAAACTATTGCAGACCATGGCTCGACAACAGAGCAGCCAGATGTAATGGCAACAAAGCCACCAAGCACTCCATTGCAAACATCCAGTGCATCCCAGTGGCCTACCAGTATCCGCCGGCCGAACAGGGTGACAATTCCGGCAGTGGATCCAGCCAGCGTGGTCGTAACGGCTGTCCGACTGACCCCGGTCCAGTTACCCTGATCAGAAGTATTTGGGTAAGCCACGAGTATTTTATCAAAAGAACCTGGATTGAACCCAAACCATCCAAACCACAACAAGAATGTGCCCAGGACCACCAAAGTTGAATTGTGGCCTCTCATTGCCACGGGCTTACCAAAAGCATCAAACCGACCCACTCTCGGGCCCTCTATCAATGAACCCCAAAGCCCAGCAACTCCTCCTACCAAATGCACAACCCCGCTCCCGGCAAAATCAATGGCGCCAGAACCAAACAGCAAGGAGCTGGAGGAGCTGGGACTGAGCCAGCCGCTGGATGACCAAATCCAACGAGCAACGATTGGGTAAACAAAGCCAGTAAGGAAGAAAGAGAAAATGAGGTAAGCAGAGAACTGAGTTCTCTCGGCAATGGAGCCACTAGTTATCCCAGCCACGGCTATGGCAAAAGCCCATTGGTAAAGAAAGAAGCCGTAGCTGTAAGAGCCCGAAGGAATGCCTTTAAGGGCAAAGAATTCAGTGCCTATGAACGGGTTTGAGTTGGATCCATCCCCGAAGGCGAAGGCAAAGCCGAATAGATAGTAAGAAATGCTGCCCACAGCTGCATCGACCACGTTTGTAAGCATGATGTTCATGGCATTCTTGGCTCGGACTGAACCAGCGCATAGCATGGCAAAGCCAAGCTGCATGACGAACACCAAGTAGGATGAAAAGAGAAGATAAATGGTGTTTATTGAGTATGTAACACTCTCTTCCCAAGACACCTCCATCGCTCTGCGCTCAGTGCGTCTTTTGTGTGTGTGTGTGCGTGATAGGGCGAGAGATGGTTGGTGTTCAAAGAATTGAAGAAGGGTAGCTATTTATGCAGTTTGCGAATGTCACATCCATAGTACAGTTGAATGGTAGCGGAGGGAAAAGACGTGTGCTGTACGTAGTACCCTTTAATTTCTGGACTAGTGTCAGTTTCGTTCTTTAAATTCCAAATTCAATACCTTGAGTCCTTCAGGTCATCGACGAGTCCCAAACTACTATTATCTAGTAGGTATTTCATTCTTGATCCCTATAAATTTCCAATCCCAGATCTTAGAAGTACTAATTGTGTTAAAATTAAAAATTGAGCTTCATGCCTGTATTGATTGTTCTAACTGCAACTTTGACCCAATTGGTTTATTTGACAGAAAGCTTTTGTTCTTCATAAAGATGAAGCTTCATGCCTTCATCTTTTCTCATGCTTCCATGTAAATCATTTGATAAAAAAAAAAAATACCATGCTGGCGGCCCACTAGTTTGTATTGATTGTTGACGTCTCACGTATTTTGCTTCAATGATTTTGGTTGGTATGGATAACGAGAAACTCAGCCAAGAAAAGAAAGTAGTATTACATAGTGATCGTACTTTTGTGAATGGACTTTTCAAACCTTACAAGACGGAAGAGATCGGATAAGTGGACTTATATTGATAGATATCTCATAACTACCTGTTAGTGTATTAGCGTCTCTATGTTAACTAAATCTAAGGAATGAGATTGGATTTTTCTTACCAAAGAATTTGATAACCACCCAACTCCCTCACCTTCAACAAATTAAGACAAACTTTTGGGACAAGAAGGATTATTGAAAGTGGAATGATTTACTTCAGCAACTATTTGCACTACTCAACAATCACTCGTTCAATTGCAAGTCCTGAGATTCCTATACGTCTCCTATATATTGCACTATTAAACGGTGCGATTTGCTTAATAGGCTGACGAATTCCGAATGCAGTACTACTTAATATATACATATGATACATCAATTTAAATACTATGTATAGACAGCACACGGCGGCCAATTAGAAAGTTTCCAGGTAACGAGCGTCTGCAGCGGCAGTTCTGGTGGTGAGGGACGGCTTCATGATGACAATGGCCGATTCATTTGCGCCAGCTCTCAGAGCAGCCCTTCCAGCTTCCAGGAACCTCTCAACTGCATCCTCGGCGTACCTATTTGCTTCACCAACGGTCATGCTTTTTCCAATATCTGGGTATGCGTTCAGTACATGATCTCCATTGAGCTGTGATGCAAGCTGGATCAACTCGAGTTGAAATTCAGAGAGTTCAACATCCTCCCTTGGACCCCGTGGCCTCAAACTTTGCATTACCTCTGGGAGTTTCTCTGAACAGCCATCAAAATTTTCCACAGGAAATTAGATATTTCCAATCCTTTAAAGCCATAACGTCATCATCATCATATTCACTAACAAACCAATACTAATTCAGTTGAACAGTGAAATTCCTACAAGAGTTGTCACCTCTTCAATTGTTATTTAAAATCAAGCAAGAATGCAGACGTTTTCTCTATTATTCATTATCTGTTTTGTTCTAGGGGCGGCAGAAAGGATATTGTAGAGGAGGTTAGAAGAGACACCACTGAAGCCATAACCTCAAGACTCAAGGTCACTCCTCTCAGGTATTTGGAGAGAAGGGTATTATTTGGAGAGAAGGGTATGGTATCAGGTATAAGGTCCATTTGAGTTTGACTTCAAAGTTCCAATTAATTAGGAGCATGGATCTATCAATCTATGCAACCCATGACATAAACTACGTCATCTGCATGTCAAATCACCTCTCTGCATTTCTCCAGTTTAAACCCAATCATACATCTATTAATGTGCCTGCATTTGCTCTCAGATTTGTCAACGGCAAGTATTGTCTAACTTAAGCCAATAATTGCAATAATCTCAGGCATAGTTCATGATCATCCAAAAGTATAAATTAAAATATAGAACAAAACAAGCAAACCTGGACAATCATCACGTGGAGTCTCACGGAGCTTGAAGGCATTTTCAAAAGTTCCAGCCCATGCATCCCTTTTAGTCAAGAAGTTTGATTTTAAGTTGAAAAGTTTCTTTACGGTAGCAGGAATAGATGAGTGTTCGAACTGTGACTGTGGAGTTGGACCGTTGGGCTCGTGTATTACTGCACCATAACAAATGAGGTCAGGTTAAAAGCGAGCTCCACATGAAAACTATCAGCATCAACCTTGATGCTCAGCAGAAGACCAATCAGACTCCTAAACTAGATGTAGTATATAATAAAAGGGTCGAGGATGCATATTCAATTACTCAATGATTACTCAAGGTTCTCTTTGTTGACATAAAGGGAACTCCAGAGACTATACTTGAGGGCAGATTAACAAATCCAACAGAAGTAACCAAGAATTTGGACAACACATTGTGCTAGAGTCTACAGACAAAAGAAACGAGCCACACAGCCCCCATCCCCCCCCCCCCCCCCACACACACACACACCCACACAAACCAAAAGAAGGAAAAGAAAAAAGTGGGTTCAAAGGGAACGGGGGGAGGGCGAGGTATAGTTAACATATGTGTTGCAGGATTTCAAATGAGTCAAGCCACTCACAAACACTTGCCCTTTGTACAGGGTAAACTCAAAGTTTATTTGGTCATGTATGATATTCAATCAAACTTGCATACGTTTCTTATAAAAATAAATAAATGGTTATCCATGGCACTAGAAGCTGTTTATTCATGTTTAGGTTCTTGGTAGTTTTATAGAACCCCCGTCACCCTTTAAGAAGATTCTAAATCCAGTTTGATGCCAAAAAACTTACAATTTGGGCTTCTTAGATTTTCAAGTACAGTGGCACTCTTTTCGTACCAAGAGCCTCATAACATTCAATTTAAGTAATGACAACTGAAATTCAACTTAAAACAGAACTCCACGCACACATTAGCTTTAACTACGTTGCAAATGCCAGTGAGTTGGGTTCTGCAGATAAGTTTATAAAAGGATCACTAATTCCAAAGAGTTTTGGTAATACTTATCGGCTGATATTTGACGTGCATATGTTTGGTGTGAAATTCTATAATTTGAGGTGTGCAGGTCTGGTGTGTGAGCTGTAATTGATAATTCTTGCAGGATCACTAATTCCAAAGAGTTTTGGTAATACTTATCGGCTGATATTGAGCATTATTTCCTGCAAGAATTATCAATTACAGCTCACACACCAGACCTGCACACCTCAAATTATAGAATTTCACACCAAACATATGCACGTCAACTGATATCTCACGAAAGCTACTAAATCCAACAATCATACAAAGAGCAAGAGTGCCAGACAAGCAATGCAATTCAATGCAGAAAGAAAGAAAAAAAACTAACCAGTTCCCTTATCAATCCAGGGCGAGATCAACAGTGTAGGCACGCGAACACCCAATCGATCAAACGCAAAATAATAGGGGTCCGGCCCAATAATCCCATCAGGATTAGGCACCCCTTCAACAGGGGTGGGCACATGATCATAAAACCCGCCATGCTCATCATAAGTAATCAACAATGCCATTTCTTTCCACTGAGGACTAGCCCTCAAGGTCTCGTATACCTCCTTAACAAATTTCTGCCCCAATGCCACGTCATGCGACGGATGATCATCGTTAGCCGGCACTAGGCTAACATCAAAGTATCTCTGCTCAATCACCACGTAATTCGGAAGCTTCCCTAATCTGGCGTGCCACTTAAACTTTAATCCGTAATAATGAAACTTAAATATATGTTTTAGCTTTCTCAAGCTCTCGAAGAAGAGTGTAGCTGGGATGTTCTGGTAATAAATCCCAAACGTGAGGTCATTTTCGTCCAACGAATCAAAAATTGTTTTTTGTGGAAACCCATGAATTAAATCCTTCCTTACGTTACTCGATGCTCCGTGGGAGGTGGCTGAGTGAACGTAGAACCGATTCGGCTGAGTTGACGCGGGCACCGACGCAAACCAGCGGTCCAACACCGCGAACTCGTTTGCTAACTCGGCGTAAACCGGCACGAGCTCCGGTTTAAACCCGCTCATGACGGTTCGCGACATCGCCTCAACGCCCATGCTCTCAGCTTGCTGAACGAACCCGTTCATGGGTGCCGGGTTGGCCGACGAATCGTTGCACCCGAATATTTGTTCCCGGATGGCTTGAATGGAGTGACCGGGGTCAGAATCGACAAAAACGGCGTTGTCGGTGACGTAATACTTAGCAGAAGTGGGGTCGGAGGCGTTGAGGTGGTTGAACTCGGAGCCAGTGAGGCCATCAATATCGGGGTGGGCCTTCTTCAGCCAACCCAAAACGTGGTCGAAGGAGCGGTTCTCCATGACCAAAATGACGACGGTCTTAATGGGTCCATCAATCTTGTGTTGCTTTTTATTGAAAGGAAAGGAGAGTGAAGGAGAAGGGATTAAGACCAGATACAGCAAGAAGAAGATGGTTAATTGGGCAAACAATGTTCGTTTAACCATATTTACCCGGCGATCAGCAGATTGCCGGTTGGACCGACGCTCGGACAAAGCAGAAGACAGCCGGGGGGGTGGTTGCTGTAGTTGTTGTGGGGGACGGCGGATGGAGGAAAAGGAAGAAAAGGGAATGAAAGGATATTAGATTGAGGGGTTCGGACTTTATTATAGTAGTTGTGGCAGTGGTAAATACAGTGACGTGGAAGACATGGCTATCTCTCCTCCATTGAATGTGAATCTTGAGGAGGTATAGGTATATGCTTGATGAAGGTGGTTTTCGACGGCGTCAATGTCTTTGGAAGTCTTCAGTCTTTTTTATTTCAGCATGGGAAGTTTGATAGAGTTTGCGGGAAAATAATTGTTTTGTCATCTAATCTAACTGCAAATCGTACATCCTCTTGTCAGATGTCATTTATATCTTTCCTCTTTTTTTTTTTTTCCTTTTTCTTCTTTTGAGAAGAGACCTCGTTTAAATCTACTACTAACACTTCATAATTTTGTTTAGTAGATGGATTTTATTTGTGGATCTACAAAATACATCTAATTGTACTCTGTGTATGACACGAATGTTTCTTGGGACATTCTGCTATAAAATTATTTCTTATTAATATTCGGATGAAAAAAATTCAGATGAAAAATCGAAGTGATGGACTAAAAGATAATCCACTTTTTTTTTATTTTGGGATTTCCAGTCTTTGTATTTACAAACGAAGTTACAAACTAAAAGTTAATTCACTTTCTTGATTTTAGGGATTTCCATATTTGTATTTATAAACGACATAAATGACGAAAATAAACTAAAGAATAACCAACCTTCTCACAATTCTTATTTTTGTATTTATAAGCGACATATATACGACAAAGAAGTGACGAAAACAATCTAAAGAATAACCAATCTCCTTGAAATTCCCATCTTTGTATTTATAAGCGACATAACAACTGAAATAACAGAAATAAACGCCTCCTTGATTTTAGTAATTTTTATATTTGTATCTATCATTTAATTTAGTTTTTAGTAATTTTTATATTTATATCTATCATTTAATTTAGCTTTAGGATATACGACTGAAGCGACACAAACAAACAACTCATTGATTTTAGTGATTTTTATATTTGTATTTGTAGTTTAATTTAGCTTTAGGGATTCCCGTGATAGATAAGAATTTTCATAGTTGTATAGATATCTATCCTTTAGTAACGTGGTTATTCATCATTGCAGCTATTCGGTGGACTCCGTTCGGATGGTGCGTTCTCGCCTACCTAAAAGGGTTTTTTCGATCTATACCAATAAATGGGGGCTTCCCAATCAGTAATCACTTACCATTCTTCATTATGTTTTCTTGTCTGTCTATACCACTAAATGGGGCTTTTCTCTGCTAATAATGGGTTAGAAGTCCTAATCTGTAATCACTAACCATTCTTCATCCTGTTTTCTTTTCCCTTACTGAGGAGGAATACCTGAGCCTCGTTTGCTTAAATCCTCTATGTCATCTCCTTTACTCTGCTTAAGAATATGCTTTGGTGTACCTCTCACTTACAATTAAAAAGATAGGAAAAAAAAAGGTAACCAATCTGGTCCATAATTATACTTGTTCTCAAGTCATGTCAAATCAATTCATTTGACATTTTCTCATAATCGACTCGGTACAACATTAAAAACTCATGCAAGTTCTTATTATAATTTACTTATTATGCGGTAAAACCTGTTACCCAAGAAAATCGCACAACTGTCAGGAAACGGTGCTCTTATACGCAATTGTTGCTTTTGTTAGTCTGTTGATTAGTTTTCTAAAACATAATTATTATCAAACCATTGAAACTGATGGATATTTTGGCATTGAATGCGTATCGAGATAACCGCACCTACAAGTTGAAACTTTGACCTTGTCGAGGGGTCCACTAAGAGGCGTTTCCACTAATATAAGAATGGTCTATGTCGGCAGTGGCGTTCCGCCTCTGCAAGCCATGAAAATGACACACATTCAATCAGTGGCATCAACAGGGTATATCTCATGGAGTACTAAAAATCTGCAAAAAGGAATATGCTTAAAAAGGGATCAATCCAATTGTAAAATCGACCACTCACAGAACATTCTGATTTAAGGTTCAAAAGGGCAACTACAATGGGAATTGCTGTTTAAAATAAACCCTTTTTTACCATACCACAGCACTGTTCCAAATAGATCTTTCTGCTTGGGAAGAGTGGCACTTCCAATTTCTTGCCAAAATAGCCTCAAAGCGCAATAATAAGTCTTGAGAACTGCATATGGTGAAATCCCCAGTAATGAGCTTCATCGAGTTCTCAGCCTCACCCAATGTTGGTAGATTTTCAGGGGAACAATCACACAAGAACCAAAAGCAAGGATATAATATCACATTCGTCCAACGAACAAGTTTCCTCGTCTAATACCATAGTCATTTCCAAAAATTCTTATCCAGTGAAAGACATTAAAAACTTGCTTCATGAATGAGGAGTAAGATACATTTTGGCCGGTAACTTTAGGCCGGAATACATACCTAAAACTTGTGAAAATTAACTGCATCCAGCGCCACCAGTTTCCTGCATGAATGTGGCACGCCTAGAAAAGATGAAGTGACATCTTGAGCTTGTTCTGTCTCCACTTCGGAAGCTGATAGAAGTTCTGTTTTGACATTCCAAATCTCTCTTGAAACTCTTCATTGGACAAGTAAGCCTACAGATGGAAATAGCAACTTCAGTAACTGTTTTTGTTACTAAGATTAATCAGGAACTATTGCTATTATGACAGAGCAACATAAGGTATTGTTTTGCTAGCTCTTGGACTTGGTATTTGACATACAAATTTAGAAAAGCCAAGTGAAATGTAGGCTTAGAGGTGCAAACGAGTAGTGTTTAATCAAATAGCTCGCGAGGTTGTTCGGTCAAAGCTCAAGCTCGAACTCGTATTGACCGAATTCGAGTTTGAGCTACTTGACGAGTCGAGCTCGACTTAATATGTGAAACTCGAAACCTCGTCGAGCTTAATCGAGTTCTATCGAGCATCAAATATCCATTTTGTCCCTTGTTTAAAATTTTATAAAATATAAATTTATATTTCTTAAATTCGATTGGGCTTGATTAAGCTCGATTGAGCTCAATGAGCATGAGCTCAAGCTCAAACTCGAGTAATGCAAAATAAAATCAAGCTAGTGCTCAAGCTCAAGCTCAAGTAGTGCACTTGACTCGATTACACCCCTAGTCCGCATGATCGGTTCAACTAAGTAGATATTGCAAGACATAATGCAAAATTAAAAAAAAAATTGCAGACCTAGCAAAGACATTAAGCATCCATCAAAAGAACTATATTACTAAATAGGAAACAGATGAAATTCTTCACAACTTGTCAGACTGTACCTCTCTTCTTGTTATGTCTATGTCTGCTACTGGGTTGTTTGACTGCACTACTAGTCGGTCATATGGATGTGCTACCAAATGGACATCATACTCAGCTTCATTAAGCTGCAGGGATTCAGCACTTCGAGTAAGGTTTGAAACTTTACTCACAAAACCTGCAGAGACCAAACCACCCATCAGCAAATTGAATACCTATCTATATTTTCAGCCCTCATTTTTTCTTTTTATTGAAATACTAAAAAAATATGCATATTGCATGAGCCAAACAGATTATTAGGCCACATTTTGCTTTGGACATCTTTTTTTTTTTTTTTCTTACTTTCCCTTCTCATAAGGGTGCAGGAAAACAAAAAAGATAGCACAAAAGAAGGCTGGCATGCAGCCTGCTAAATGGAGCTACTACTTCCTGATTGGTTTAGCATGTTGTCATAATCAGACTTACTATTTGGAGAAGATGCCATAGAAGTTATATGAACCAAGAACATGATAGATGTCGCTGGAGAATTAGCCAGGAAAGGGGGGAAAAAACAGAAGGAAAGCCCCATCTGGGAAAGGAAAACAGCAAGTCATTGTGTACTTGAGATGCCCAAAAAAGAAAAGAGACAGATGGTAGAGGACCAAGTCCATGCGCTGAAACACTTACATATTCTGTGTATGTGTGTGAGAGAGAGGAAGAGAGAGATTGGAGCTCAATTGGATGATGCAACCATACTACGTGTAACTGCTGTCTGTGCAAATTAAGGCTTCTACTCTGAAAGTTAATTAATTTCAATTTGACAAGTAAACCATGACCATAGAAGAAAAATCAGTAGGCAACTCTGACGTTCAATTTAAATAGCATGACAACTCTAATTACATAAATCAGACACTAAAAGCATTTAACAGTTAAATAATTAGTGGTTTGCATAGCCCCTGTATTGACGATATAGTAGGCAGCTTAAACACTATTAAGCATCTCTGCTTTTGATACACAAATACATAGAGAAAGAGGCACTTTGCATCCTTCTATTTTCTTTTAGAATAGATATGTGCAGCTTTAGAAAAATATACAAGTAAAGCAACAATTGTACATTAAAGTTACTATCAGCAGGTGAAGGGAATTATGATCACCATCAAACTAATAGCTACATAAGAACCTAAACTGTTAATGTAATTTCAGACAAATGCTTCACCATTGTTATTGTCCAGATTAGGAGATCCTGCCGAAAGGTTTTTTTTAACTGGAGGTGGACTTGAAAAGCGGCGAAAATCTGAAGATCTTAAACTGGAGCTGAAATCAGTAGACATTGGAGACAAACTTCTTCTGGAATCATTTACACCATTGGTCTGACCTTTCAAATCTTTAGAGACAGTTTCCAAAGAGTACGCTTTCCATGAAGTTCTTATCTGCATGTAAGATATTTCCTCTTTATGTAAATCCCAGAAGGCAAAAGGGATGCATATAATTTATAAAGATGCAATTTGGCTGTCAATAAATGTTGAGTAGACCTTTCATCCAGTGCTTGGAGGAGTCCACTCTAAAAGAAACAAAGTTTTAGGTTGAATATATTACATAAAGATCAAAACAAGCAGTCACTTACTCCAAGTTTTTCTGTTTTTCCCTTCAATAAAGCAAGTTTTCGCTCAAATGAGTTCCCGAGCATCTGAAATGAGAAAGGTTACAATATGCAGCATTGTTTAACCACCAAAGGAAATGAAACGTATGCAACTGCTGTTTCAGTTTAGTTCATCAAACATTTCAAAAAAGCAGCTGACTCGCAATGTAGCTCACTCCAAATGAAGCACCAAAAAATGCTCCAATGTAAGAAAAAGGAAGAAGCAAAAGGGGAAAATGAATTTTTATTGAAAGTATAAACATTCACCTACATTTGCCTTTGAGGGATCCCATTGAAAGAAGCAAGTGAAGAATGGTGGTTCAGATCCTTCAGTAACAACATAAAGAGGAGGCTCCAATTGATGCTGCCTAAGTGACTTTTTTTTCTCAAGGAACTTCTGGTTTCTCCAAGGTAGAATAACAAATGAATAACATGGATATTATAACCAATGGTAACATAAATCACGATGCTCCACATATGGCCAAAAATCATCAATATGCATATGAAGAATGTTAAGTGCAACTTTAAAGAGCAAATATCCTATAGACTGTAAAGCCGATATCACGTGTTATGTTCTGGCTATGACACCAGAGGTTCTTGAACCATACATGTCAAAGAAAGTACTGATGCACCATATAATTTTCATTCCAGAAGCTACTAAACCAACAAATGCTAAGGCTATGTGAAAGTAAAATCTTCCAAACTGGTCAGAGAAAAGCTAAATCAATCATTGAAGACAAGCATTCAATCATTACCAGGCCAAGAGTAAGAGCTTGATGCTTTGAGTTAACAGAGGAATGGCGCCCCACCCAGACATAGATATCAGAATGGCAATCTAGTATTAGCACATCTTCTGTTGTTAAATCATCCTGGGAGTAGTTAAATATCTCTTTCACCTGCAATGTGAAGATAGCATTAGTATCAGATTCAGCACAAACCATCTTCCTGATGTCACTAACTTAACAGCACTTCTGTCCTTTCGCTTAATCCAGAAACTTAGCTCCATGGACTATATGCCACGTGTTATAAGGTCAACAAATCACGGCAAAAACATGATCCTGAAGAATAAACTTATCTTAATACGTTTCTGTCCTAATCACATCTACTGTAGTCTATCATACAGTATAAACAAAAGAAACAGGAAGAGAAGGAAAAAGAGAAAATGCCCTTCCATCTTTGAAAATCTGCACCTTTTCCTGCATCTGTTATACTAGTAACAGATGCAACACCAGCCACCATCTTATTAAGCAAGAGCTGGATCTACTTTGGACCATTAGGCAAAGATATGCTTAGATCTTCTTGCATGTAGTTTTGATGATCGTCCTACTTCTAGTGATAATAGGAAGAACAGTTGCTGCATTCTTAAGTTTTTTACATACTTTAACTTTCAAAGTTTTGCCACTTTGTATCACAAATCCTTCAAAAGATATGAACCACAAACACTAGATTGAAATTCCTTTTCTGATTACACATCTTCTACTGTTTGACAAAGATAAGTTCCTTTGTTGATGTAAAAAGGTCAATTTTTATTTACTAATCCAACCAGTCTTGAGAATTAATACATGGGCAGTAATTATCATGCAACTAAGAGCTCAAGCGGCTACTTTGGTTAAAATGGGAACATAGATCCTCAGTATCTAGATTATGTGCCTCGAACAAACTATGTGATTATTTAGATAAAATCAGCAAAGTGATAAGATGTTAAAAATTTGATAATCTATTAGTTTCACAAGTTACGAATTTTGTAAGAAAGGAAGCAGTCACCGTATAGCTTGCTTCCAGTACTTAATCTATTCACTACGCTAACAAATTTGAGGCAGTCAATACACTCTTAAAAGTTTAATTTCATATGAATTAATTACTGATTAATTAAAATGAACCAGTAATCATTAGTCATGCATGCCTATAAGAATATATTTGTACGTACCTTCAAATCCCCTGAGTAGAAAATTCAGCCATGTTCCAGAAGATCCAAACCCTCCATTAGACATGAATTTAAAGCAGTTGAAATCTGGAAGGGTACTCAGTACAAGGAGAAAAAAACATTTGTTTTTCAAGAGAGAGTTTGGAAACAAAGTTTGCAGCTCACCCTCCCAAGATGTGAGGACATATAAATTTGGGTCTTCAATAAATTCTTTAATTTTCTTTTCCCGAGTATATTCTGCCTTTCCACCCAGTGTTGTCCAGAAAGAATCAGGTTCACTACCTTCTCTGACAAGTACAGCTTGCCATGTTGGCTGCGTACAACATCAAAAGAAGAGCGCAAATGATCAGAAAAGTAACAAGATGTCACATGCAGCGGGCAAGGGAAGCTTTCAAAATCCAGACTATGGGCGTACATTGATCAAATCAAGCATTCTGTCGAGAAGATCATGATCTCTGACAGAGGAGAGATTCCCGATCCAAGTATAAGTAGAAGTCCCAGTCTTTAGAATAAAACAATAGGAAGAATTTAAAGAACTTGCAACCTGCAACAGTATCACCAAACAAATGCCCATCTTAAAGATCAAGTGTAGTTCAGGTACAGAAATACCATCAGAGCAAAGAGATTTAAGATAGCAAGTGAATGGGAAATTTCAGCATTCTAAATGACCATGTTTGTAGAAAATTAATAATCAGCAAATGTCAGTTAGAGCCTGCATTTGGCATAAAACTTGAAACAGAACTTACTTCATCAACTTGAATGGCTTGCATATTGTATGAACTTGTTCCTTCAACTCGAAAAAGGGCTGTCTTAGAGTCATGGTATGTTTCATCAGCATTATCATTTTCTGCAATAAACGTCTTGTACCCTGTACTCTTACCTCCCTTCATGAAGTACAGGGAAGATTTAGAGACAGAGAGGGAGAGGGTAAATTTCCATCACAGGGTACTAGTGTTTGACACCAAATCAAATCAGATACAACTGGAAAAGAAAACGCACAAGTGGTACCTTGAAAATAATCAGTATCTTGAGAATGAAGAAAAATTGCAGTGGTTCCCTGCCCTCAACAATCTGAGCCTGAAAGAAAAGTTCAGAAATGGACCACAGGGCTGAGGAAAAAGAAAATCGATACTTACACTATTTTTCTATACATAAAGCATGAGGAGGTGTTTGGTGTTAAAATTTTGAGTCATCTTTTGTTTTTTTTTTCAATTTTACCCTCTCATAAGTAAAGATTTACTGAAGATAACTACTTAACTTTAGTAACTTCTAATAACTTCCAATTTTTTTTTAACCTCCCACCCCTCCGCTCACCCTTCTAATAACTTCCACTTCTGGGGGTAGAGTTGGGTTGAGTGGTAAGGTGGGAGGGGTTGTAAGGGTTCAAGACATCTCACTGACCCCCCAAAAAAAATCCACTTCCAATAACTTCTATTCTTTTTTTGTTTGCCAAAAAAAATCATAACTTCTTTTTCTTTTCTTTGCACAAAAAAAAAATTCTAATACCTATTATCGGTTTAACAAAAACAACTTAATTTTTTCTTAATTTGCACACACCCACTAGTTTGTATAATTGATCTGGAAGAGCTCTGGAAATTTTACACCTAGTTTTGTGTTACGCTAAAGTTATAACTGAACATAAAACCTACTGAGAAGATAAACAAGTACATGAGGTAAAACAACAATAACAATACCAACTTCAGAAATGAATCATGTACCAAATTTTACAAAAATAAACTCCATCACGAATTATTTTCATAGAATGTTAACAGAAATACTAGGGATGAAACACAGTAGTAGTTTAGACAAGCAAAAAGACCTTACGTTGCAAGACCTATTATTGTCTTGGACTCTCATTAGTAGTGTATTTTCTGGACCATCTTAACCAAGTCCACTAAATATCCTTATACTCCGAATACTACAGAAATAATGCAGCATCCTTTACTTGAAAGGTACTAAAGAACATTTCTTTCGCTATTTTTCTTTCTTAAAATGCAAATTAAAACCAGATAATTGTTTTTAAGGTCAACAATCAATTATGGTGATATAAGTGATCTCCCGCTAACTTGTTTCTTCTTGCTTAGAAATTAGTTTAAAAAATGAGTAAGTAGAAGGTGAGATACCACCAAGGTGATTGGTGATAAATAACTAACGATTGTGGTTTACATAAGCTTTTACAACCACTAAGAATAAAAAAATCATCCCATGTGAATAAAGAAAAACAAACATGAGAATACAAAACCACTTTCCACAAAAATGACTTCAGGGTCAACAACAATCAAGCCAAATGCTGATTTGCTGTAATATGAAGTTTCATCATATAACAGTAACTATTTGATGCTGCTCTAGACTTCCAAATCATAAGACATATTCTTTAGCATTTGTTAAGTCATGATACAAGTCCACGCCATACTTAGCCACTAGTTTCTATGGCTATTTAACTTCCTACAGTCTGTCCAGACAATACTATGACCTACTTGGGAGGGAAAGCAAACAACACATGAACTGCCTGCAATACAACTAGCTTGCAAGTATGAGCACTCTGCTGGTAGAGGCCGACTTCTTCCACAAGTAGAGAGAGATCAATCACATGTATTGGATTAGATGGGATAAGAGGGTAGTTACCATTGCTGGGTCTCCCTTGACTGAATTGACAAGGTCAGACATGCAGGAGATTGCCTGGACTCTATGATCCTGTAGAGTAGCAAGCTCATGGTATCAGCATAAGAAAGTCCAGATAATACAAAGAATAACCTGATTAAAAAAGAAAAGGAAGAATGTTGCAATCCTAACAGTTTAAAGCAATGGATGAGAGGACTCAAAAACACATTGAAATGATAGGGGAGAAGCATTAAAAATTAGTAAGAATCTTGGAAGCAACAAATAACAGGCAGAGAAAGTCTTTCAAGAAAGAATCAGGAAAAGACTAGCACGCTTGGCCTGCAAAGCTAAAGAGAGCTTATATCTGATGGTTTTTCCCCCAAGAAGATAATACAGTTTGCTTCTTAAAGAATTTCTCATCAAGTTTTGTTGCATTTTTTGTTTTCGAGAAAACTCCCAATTCCTGTATTTTCTCTTTAACTTTACAAAGCTACTCTTGCCTGCAGATGCTTAGTGCCTCTAAGTTCCTCACACAACCTGTGATCCATTCGTAATAACGTAAAGAGTCTTTCGTTAATTTTCAGCACCAAAACACAACACATTAAATGTCTTTATTAAAATATTAAAAAAAGAAAATTGGCGAACATGTGTCTGGCAGGGCAGACCAACCTCCGAACCAATATCAAAATCAAATTTAAAAATCTAAACACCACTTTACATGCATGTGTACGTGTCAACACAACACATAGCCTATATATTCAGAACTTGTATTCAAAAGTTTTCTCCAAAACAAGAAGTAAAGAAAATGATTTACCCCTTACAAGAGATAGTTGACAAGTAGATAAAGCTAAGTTACAAGCATTCATCTCCAAAAATTATTTTCTTGAAAAACAGAAGTAAAGGAAATGATTTAGCCCATTACAAGAGATAGTTGACAAGTAGATAAAGCAAAGTTACAAGCATTCATCTCCAAAAATTAAGCTGTCCTACCATCAGACTTTTTTGACCAAGCCAAGCATAGAATAAATTCTCCTCCCTTCCCCCGCTGAGATATGTATACTGCGCAATGTAGCAATCCCCACTGTAAAACTTCATTGGTTCCACAACAGGGACAACATTTAAATTGCCACTGTCCACCCGCCAAACCTGAGAACTAGAAAGCTTAAGAAAACACTTAATACATGTCTTAGGGCTTCAAGAAATAGACAATTTTTCTAAAGATAAACCTTTCTTTCACCACATATATCCATAAACAGGTTTGCTTCTTCATTGTCATCCGGAAGCTCCTTTACATCATATCCCTGTTGCTTAAATATTGCTGAAAGTACAAGCAATTATTGACAAATTATTTAGTAACACCTCATCATGATTTTCCTTATCCCTTGTAGCTTAGTCCATGAGACACAAACCTGCAACTTTTCCTCGACCTTCTTCATACAATTTTGGCTCTGCTTTTTCAGGCCAAGCACCAAAGTATGACTTAAATGAAGCAGTTTCTGATCCTTCAGTCAAGAAAGTTAATTTGATTTCAGTTGATTTTCCCTGAGCTCTCACAAAATCCTGTGCAGAGAAAAACAAAATCAGACCGGAAATATCTGGGAAGTAAAATGCTCGAGTTAGAATGCGATTTTCTCCATGATATTAAATCTGTTATTCAAATATGATTGGTCGGATCTCTTGCATTGATTTTGATTGGTTTCTTCCACTTGGATAATTTCTTTCAATTGTTTACTTCATAATTTAGAGAGCTCTATTTTCTGTTCTTGTGAAATCAACGGAATTGAGTTCAGTTGGTTTCTTCGGATCTGCCAGTGGAGAACCTTGGCTGTCGCTTGTGCTGGAGAAAGATTGACTATTTCACTTTCATTTTTTTCTCCAAAAAATGACACACATTTACCATATATTTAAAGTGCAATGCATATAATGCAAACAGAAACAAAGAAAGAAACAAAGTAATGCTCAAGAGGAATAAATAAGGGCAAGAAAAATTCTCAAACAAACGAAAAAACCACATTGAAGAGCAACCACAGATGAAAGCATTTTCAATCATAAAAAGTCATGATAATGAGATCTTCATGGCTGCAGATTCCAGTGCGTTCAATCAGGAGAATTTGGAGCTTGAGATGAAGAATAGCACTTTAATCTTTTCATACCAAGATAAATACAAAAGAATAGGACATTAAGGCTAGGCTGCAAAATCTGCACTGCAAATTGTGTTCCACACCTTTTAGTGCTCCAGACAAGACATTGCATATACCATCCTAAAAATTCCCTGCATCTTCTCAAGTTTTTGAACTAAATATCATAGAAAAGTAAACACCAATTATTACCTTCATCAGAAGTCAAATCCTAAAAATATATGTGATGTTTAACCGGTGAAACATGTACCAGAATTGTCAAGCATTTAGAAGGAGCATACCATAGACTTGCATAATATACGTATCTAGCTCTAGTATTAAAAATACAGAAGTCTCCGTGCATCAGAAGTTTCTGCACATGCAAGAGTATAAAGGAGTAATGAAGTGTAACATACACCTGACCTAGAGGAGGTTACTTTGTAGATAGGTCCCAAAATGTTACTTTGATTCCTAGCTGGATAGTAGTGAATCATTCATGATAGCCAGCATCAAATTGATAAGTATATACCAGTACCTAACAGGTACTTGAGCTGAAGTCAATTTAAATTTGTTTATCTGCCTTCCTAAACTATCATATCCTTCATAACACATCTCTTGCATCTACAACAGTCTATAAAAGAAGAAGGCAAATTACCAGAAACCATTTGCTTTTGGAAACCACCAATCACATAGGTTCTAATAAGGGGGAAAGAAACTAAAGCAAAAAGAGACTCTTACTTCTGTAGCTGAAATTGATGTTTTCCGCTCCGTCATTGAGGTGCTTCTTCCCATCCAAACAAAAATCTCAGCTTCACAATCTAACATATAACATTTGTCTGAACAGAGCATCTCTTTAACCAGTATACCAGGTGCATTCTCACACATTTTTCCCTGAGTAGTTATCCTGCCCATCAGAGAACCTTAAAGCAATCCTAAAGTAGAAGGGACATTCTGCCAAAACAAAAGATGGAAACTTAAAAAGAACAAATAGCTTAAATTGTTTGCATCTGCTAATGGATTCCAAGGCATTTCAGACATGGAGGCTAAAAATCAGAGATAGATATACAGATAACTGAATTGACGTCAAAGCTTATTAATGAATGAAATTTGTCATGTATTATTCATTGAATGATAGCCTGTGAGTCGAAGATAGAAGTTCATGTAATTTCTCACTGCCAACCAGGAACTTGCCAGCATAATCATGCATCAAATTGCAGCATGGGTCATTGGTCCACCCCTTGATGAACTATAAGTGGATAGAATGGGGAAAAGCGCTTCTAATGTCTATAGACACCTTGTTAGTTCAATCAAAACTCACCAGAATAGTTTTGTCGCCGGACATTCAGGCAGTTGTAGGCTATTGCAGGGCAAGTCCTTTGGAATTGGAGCATAACCACCAAATAAGCTCCAGAATTCTCCAGCATCAGGATCAGCGACAAATTTTCCGTCTTCTGCATCAAGCCAACAGCTAAGGTTAGAAATATCAACTCCATTAACAAATCAGTGACAGAAATTAGAAAGTATCCTACCTATAGTTGCAATATCACACTTTCCACTGTGCTTAGTTTCTTTAATAAATTGCACAACCTCCAAAGCTTTAGCTCTTTCTTGACTACTGGAGTTGCAACCACTGAAAAGGAAAATCTTGAATGCCGTATCAAGTATAAATACATCATTGTGGTTCAGAGATGACCGAGTAAAAGGAACCTGGTCAATATATAAAGCATGTATCAGTCAGGTAAAAGTCTTATTACTGTGTGGGTGTCACATATGTTTATGTAACTTGATTAGATGTTAATAACACAAAAAACTTGGGTCAAGAAGTATTATTTGATTGCGATAAATCATGGATAATATCTCATCATTCTCTATATAGAGCTTGTGAATATTCGATTTTCATAGAAAACCTTTAACAGGTCCGCCACTATTCATATCTTACTTCTTTAATATGAACAACACGATCTCCCTTGCATGTAAACAAGCTGACTTGGTATGTATTAGTCTCCAAATCTGCTCGTCCAGAAGAAAACACCCCTTCAACTGGGATGATGCAAGGTTTGAAATAGGACAAGAACTTTTGAGTTTCTTCACCTTGAACTTCTCGATATTGCACAGCCTGAGATCCCAGGGCTAAATCCAGTTCAAGCGCTTTGTCTGATGCCAGAATTGAGTCAACCTACCAATTTAATAAGCAACGTCAAACACATTCTTAGACCAAAGATACAAGCAACAACTTATTCTCCCAAGCATCCTTTTAAACCATGATACATTAGAAAATTTTTTAATGCCCTTAAATTTACAGAGAAAACTAATGCACAACCCTACCCCATCCACAGCTTGCCACCGTCCAAAACCCCTGAGAATAAGAACGAAAAAGGAGCCTAAAACAAAGATACCATTAACCAAACTCTTCTGGAATCAACTGGTGTTATGGTTACATACAAAAGCTGTCAAATACTATTTTTTGCAGCTGCAACAAAAAGATATTGCTCAGACATCAAGTATTTAAAAACAATACGAGAACAGGGAAACCTCTTTTGCATCCCTTCCAATCCAGTAATGTATCTCATGCCAAGCAGAGCCGCTTCTAAGAAAGAATGTCTGCATCAAACAAATTACGAGGAAGTAATCAACAATTCCCTTCCATCTCAATGGAAATACATATAGCACTCTACTCAGCAATGCGAGAACATGAGTCACATTGTTTGAGCAAGCATGCTGTAAAAGAATCATCTTCCTTATGCATAGGTATCTCTAGGAAAAATGCTTTTTTCATTGCAAGTCAACTCATCCCTTTAAATGATAATAGCTTGCTATAACAAGAGCTTACAGTTGAAATTTCTAGACTTACATGCAAAACCAGATATGCACTTCCAGAAAAGAATTTCCCATGCGAGGATTTTGGAACCAGAACCAACCGGAGATTCTCTACACACCAAATTTCCAGACCGCTAAACTCAGAAGAAGATCAAGGATAAGCTAATTATTCCAATCGAGCTACCAACTAAATAGCAGATGCACCGCTGGGACATAATCTGTATCCTCAATTGTGTATGAGCTAGATAAAGCCAAAAAGACATTAAGACAAAGCAGAATTATGATAATGATGATTATATATTCTCATATATCTATCTGCTGCTCAGTTCCTTTTTTCTCCAAATGCCATTAAAATTTTTGTATGTTAGACTATCGTGAATGCTTGAAGAGTAAATCAGAATGAAATAAGTTAACACAAGTTCGGGAAGCAAACAGTTGAAGGATGAACTCTGTTTGGAAACACCATATGAATCTAAACACTACTAGATCGTGGCATGCTGCATCTTTCAAGAATTAATAACAATGCCAAAAAAAAACAAAAAAAGAAGATAACTAAGAATGGCAATAAACTTAATAATTGACAGATTAGTGAAAGCAAATGCAAAAATAAGGATACGGGTTTGCCCCTGCACCTCGAAATGCAGGATCAAGATCGTCCTTGAAGTGTGCCATTGCTTTCCCAAATGCTTGATTAAGCTCTAAGCATTCCCTAATAACAATTTAATTTATGCTGCACCACCAACACTGCCAAAGAAAGGAAAAAGAAAAGCCCTTTACTTGACGACAGCCATCTACTTAAGACAAACACCAATTACACGTATATAATTCCAATTAAGCAAGTTATTAGAGTACCATAAAGTGAAGATCTTATACCCTGAACAGTAGAACGAGAAAAAAAAAGCAGTAAAAGAAAGCAATTCTGGTCAAATCACTGGGGGCCAAAAAGGACTGAATCTCGCCTGGGTTATACTGATGATTCTAAGTCTTGAAATCTGAGAAAGAAACAAATCAAACAAAGTTTTTGTCTCAAGTCAAGAAAGAAACTTGGGAAGAGAACAAAACCATTAATACACTGAGAAAGTCTGATGAATAAACCAAAAAAATTATAGTATACGAATTATCTTAAATCAATCCAAAAAGTAATGGTGATAGTAACAGACAAAGGCAATGTGGGTGCCAAAAGTGAATTGAATAATTAAAGGGAGGAGGGAAAAATTATAACTTTGAAGTGCAGCATTTTCCTTTATCATCCAGCTAAGGAAGGGCCCACAGTGGGAGCGGGGAGCTTTTTGTAGTATTAGGCTGAAGGAATGATGGCTGGGGTAAAAGGAGATACAGATTGATGAAGTGGTCGTCTCCGGTTGAGGCCATGTGAGTGAGATTCTTTGCTGCTTCACTACAGCAATACTGCTACAATGTTACCGTTTGCTGTAAGTTGACGAGGGTTTATCTTTTCATTTTTTTTTTTTGTCTTTTAAGTCAAGGTAAAAGCCCTTCCAGAGGTTCTTGGCAAAAGAAAATTATTTGTGTGTGGATTTAGTGCTTTTGGGGCATTGCTTGAAAAACGTGGGTGACATAAGAAAATGGGGAGGGTTCTGTTAGTTGTTTTTGTTTGTGAGACTCAAAAAGAAAAATGGTGCTTGAAAATTTTAAAAAAAAGTACAAGCTAATTATTATTGAATGTAGTACTCCCTCCGTCCCATTTTGATAGTATTGTTTTCCTTTTTGATCTATCCCAAATTGTAGTTCAGTTTCTAATTGAAGAATGTAGTTGTATTTTAATTTTTCTAAAATACCCTTATTCAATGTAAGTTATTGTTACTATAAACCTACCCCGTTTAATGAAAGTTAATTCTTTTTTTACCATCAATTCAAGTTCCCATAAAGTTGTACTCTATTTAATGTGTGGATATTTTAGGAAAATAGCAATCTAAATTTACTTTTCCAACAAAGTTAACTACTTTTTCTTAAACTGTGTGAAAAAAGAAACAGGACTATCAAAGTGGGACGGAGGGAATATATTTTTTTAAAGAACCATAAACTGCATTAAAAAAAAATTGAGACGGTCTAAAACTGCTCCCTCCATTATTAATCCTAGTTTCACGCAAGTTCCAATGATAATAGAGTATAAATCATTATGTGACTCGTGTGTTAAGTTGGAATTTGGACTTAGAAGTATGCTCAATTTTCTTGGCTCGTCAAGCTCGATCTCGATCTCGAACTCGAACCCACCTATTATTAAGTCGAGTTTGGCTCGATAAGTCCAAAATTCAACTCGATTCGACTCGTTTGGAACCTTAAATCTTGTCATATATATGTCGGTTTTCATAAGTTCAGACTCAACTCATTTAATTTGTAATATTTTAAGTTTTTAACCATGAGTTTTGGATTAATAAATATGAAGATCATACTCAATTCATAAAATATTCGAATTTTAAGCTTTATTCAGGTTTAGCCCAAATTCACTTATTATTCCTCAATTTTCTTTTTTTTTTGATAATTTTAATTTTCTTAATATAATTATTATAACTATTAAGTTGTAAAATTAATTTAATATTCACAGAACTACAACATTGAAATTAAATATGCATAAGCAATAGTTCTTAAAAAGTACATAAATCAAAAAATTTTAACAACATTTATATCTAATCCGTTCAAAATACATGAAAAATAGTAATAAAATATGTGGTCATAAGCCAATACATCTTCAAATGTTAGAACTTCTTCATAGCCTTGTAACTTAAATCTAAACATTCTTGATGATTTGTATTTCTAGACCAAAAAGAAATCAACCAATATTATGCAAAACATATAAAAATTTACTCAACTAATAAAAAAAGTTAGATGTATATTTTGTATTTTATAATTTATATGCATTTAGTATTTAGTAATAATATATTTGAATATATAATTATATATAATATCAAAATATAAATATTATATATACATATACCATTATATATATAGGTAATTAAAGGGTCGAGCATATATCGGATTTGAACTTAATGAGGTCCAAACTTAATTCATATTTAAATTGGGTCTATTTTTAGACCCAAATTCAAACTGACTCACTGAAAGGTTGAGCTCATGGAGTTTTTTTAGGATCGGACGAGTCAAACTTGGATTGGCCTGACCTATTGAAAGTCCTACTTTAACCCCTCTCAACAATTATTGTTGAAATATTTAGCGTAATAAAACAACCTGGTTGAACAAATATATAAGTGCATTCGTATCAAATCGAGTTTGAGTTCAAATAGCGAGATAAGATATCTAAGCTCAAACTTGTCGAGATTTTAGAAGTTGAACTCAAACTCGAACTCGATTTCAGTTTACCTTACTCTTAAACTCAAGTTTAATTAAATCTAATCGAGTCAAATCAAGTTCAATCGAGCCTATTTGAGTCTAATCAAGCTCAGCTAATTAAAATTCATATTATATATAATATACAACTTTTGGCTGTGGCTGAAGAACCAATATATCATGGGTATTTTGTTGAGTCATAATTTACTGGTCCTGGAAATGTTGCTGTTCTTCGATAGTTGATTACATATAGGTTTTGCTGCTTACTTTGTTTCTAGGATATCTGATGGCGTCTCTTAAGTTGCTTGTGCTTTTCTGTTCTTGGTTTAGAGAGCTGCAAACACAGGTTGGGGTCACGAGGAAGATAGGCGTTCAAGATGGGGTAATGACAAGTTCGAGGTTTCTACAAGGAATGGAAAAAAATCTGGTGTGTCAGACCGTGTTCTGGAATCTGTTAATCAGGAAGGGCGTGGGTCAACAGATATGGACTCAAGAGGTTCCAGGATGAAGGGCACCAAGACGGGCTCAGGTAAACGCTACTGAGTATAGTAAATTGACTCCCAGAGATAGGGGACTTGAGAAGAGATTGGACACAAAGGAGACGGATATGAAGCATAGGGATGACGGGAATGACTTGCGTGATAGAGAGTCAATGAGGCATGATGTTGAATCAAACTGGGGAGAAGATCGTAATAGGAGAGATGAGAAAAGATCAAGAAAGTATGAAGATGAATCTTACAAAACAGAGGATAGAGATAGTAGAGGGAAAGACAGAAGGTTGACTCGTGGTAAGGGAGTCTCCCCAAGCTGTCCAAGAAATTCTGAAGATGATCATGGGCACAGGTCTCACAGGTAGCCGGAATCTTCTATTTCGGGGACAGAAGTTTGGCGTTTCTAATGACTACATGCTCTTATTTTTTGGCTCCACAAGAGTGTACTTGAGGCTAGGGGTGAGCAAATTCGATTCATATCGAATTCATAACCGATTTCAAATTTAATTCGGTAATTTGAAATCGGGTATTTGGTAATTTGGTACAAATTCGGTACATACCGAATTCACCGAATTCTAATATGGTATGAAATAGGTAATGAGATTATGAATTTGGTAATAACCGATTTCGCATTCAAATTCGGTAATTGAAATCGGGTTGCGCATTACCGCATTCGAATTACCAAATTGGTATATAAAATCATATAATATATAGATAAATTCAAATTCGATAATTGAAATCGGGTAGCGCATTACCGCATTCGAATTACCAAATTGGTATATAAAATCATATAATATATAGATAAATGCTATTTAGTATCAGTATATGCTACTAATACTTTATTATATTATATAGGTAAATGCTATTAATAATAATTAGTATATGGTATTATCATCATATCATGTACTTATAATAATAATAATATATAATAACGTATAATATATTATTTTAGTATTTGTTAATTGTTATATGACTATAATAATACATAACATGATAACAATATAAGATAACTATAATACTTATTATTTTATACATGAGTAACATGACTAGAATTAGATAATAATTAATACATATATGTATAATACTAAATATTAAACAATAAACATAATTAGTAATTAGAATTTAGATATTGGTAATTTGATACATCATTCATGTTTGAAACTTTGAATTATTGAATATTTGAATGCGTAATCTGTAACTTGCAAGTATTAGTGTACTCTACATATTTAACATAAAAATTCATATTATCTATTCACTAATCTTAATTCTTAAGGCTTTAAGTATAGATAAGACAACTAAGCAGTTAGCAGTGTAAGTGAATGCATATGAATTGCAAATCAATGTATTAGTGTATTGACTTTCACAATAACATATATAAGTAAATAAGTTTTATTTTGATTTGAAATAAATTATAAGTTTGTAATTAATATAACTTATCACTAATCATTGTAATTTGTAAGTTTGTAACTAATATTACTTATTATTAATCATTGTAAATTATAAATTCATAAATTATCACCAATTATTGTACAGTCTAAGGTTTATTCTAGTTTAAATTAATCACTTTTATGTGTTCCTTAAATTGTAGACTAAGGATTCTAGGTATAAGTGATCAAATAAATGTCAATTAAACCACAAAATGATTAGAATATAAGTAATGTGTTCAATTATGAATAAATTTGAGGATCAAATTAGTAATAATTTTTAAATCATTGAGGAGCATAATAAATGTATTATAATTTAGGAGCCCCAATTTATAAATTAAAAATTATACAATCACTTCGGGTGAATTTGGGAAAAGTCGGATTTCAGCTAATAGATGAATTTGGGAAAAGTTTTGAAGTTTTTTTTTTTTTAATAATAGATGAATTCAGTTAAACCGAATTCATTACCGTTTTCGAATTTGAAATCGGTTGCGATATGAATTCGGTTATGTCCAATTCGGAATTGAAAACGGTTTAGATTTCTAGAGGTAGATTAACCGAATTCACCGAATTCAGTGCACCGAATTACCGAATTTGCACCGAATGCACACCCCTACTTGAGGCTGCCAAGTCTATCATGCACGACGAAAATTGCAGCGAGGCCAAAATTGACTTACTGCATGGTATTGAATTTGTTACAAGCTGGCACCATTTGATGCTTTAAATCCGATGGAAGGCATTTAATTAGTTAGGTGTCTCTCCCAAAGTGTTGCATTATCAAAGTTGTGATGGCTGTGCGGGACTAGGAATAGGGATAAATCCCTCAGAACCCCTTACTTGCATCAAGTAAATGGTTCTTCGACATTCACTCATACTGGCTGTCATCAATTGTTACGACCATTCTAATCCAGGTTTCCTTCTACACTTCGCTGATCATCTTATTTTTTGCTTTGCATCATTATGTATCTGTTAATGATATCCCTGATTTTTGTGAAAATCAGGGTTACTGGAATGCAGCCTGGCGGCATAGGAATTCAAACTGCAGGCGTACATCTTGTTAAGTTTCTTCGCTTAATGTATAATGCAACCCTAATTGTAGTAGGATCCGAAAAGTTCAACTCCTTTTATCCACTTGGCCGTTTGAGAATGAGTGGTGGGTTATTTCAATAGAATTCTGATTGCGAAATTATCGGATTGACAACAACGTAAAAGGATTATCAATCCATAGGGCTGGATCTCTCGTATCTTTTCTCTCTCTCTCTCTCTCGTTTTCACACATTCAAAAGTCAACAAGAAGTTGTCATTTTGGCAGGCGAACGAACGATTAGCAGTAGAAAGTAGAAAGCAGGCGATGGTATGGGCAATGCTTTGGAAGTTTCCGTCGAAAGTCATGTCCGCCCGCAAAGCAATAATGTATGGACAAGCCTACTCCCCATTCCAGAACAAGCAGCTTTTGAACATTGACTTGCTATAGTGTCCACGAAGTTTACAACTTCAGCTTTGGCGGTTCACCAAATTATAATTTCGTCCATGGAATTACAAATCTCGATATGCAGCTCGCAATCCAATTCAGATAGCAATCTATGATAAACAAAGAAAACTCTGTTTTGTTAAAGTCAACCGTTCCCGTAAAAATAAAACAGCGGCGAAGAACGCTGGATTCCCTAAATTTGCAATTTTGTGTCTTAAAGTTCCCCGCAGCTAGTGAGGAACCGCTACGAGCCTACGACTAAGAATTGATGGATGGAATCTAGATCTGCAAATGCAAGTCAATGTCCACGGTTTGTCGCTTGCCCAGTCGGTATGGTAATCCAAAGATGAAGTCGAATGTGGTCCATTTTCTAGTTTGGGCTACTAGTCTTCTTTTTCTTTTACCCCTTGCGACTAGCTTCTTTCAGCGCTGGGCTTGATTTGCAAAGTTGAAATGAAGCGTCCACTTTTTTCAATTGTTTAGTAGTTCCCTTTGCTCGCGTACTCAAGCGAAAGTGCAAGGAAAAGTAAAAATAGTCAAGTGAAAATTGAACAAGAGGAAAAAGGAGTAGTATATAATAGGCTCCATTGCTGTTGCTTACCTTGTCATACAGTTGTGCCATTCTTAGCCGCTTCTCCCAAATGGAATTCCATGTTTCTAGTTTAAGCTTGTCCTTCTGTTTAACCTTCCATGCAATTCTTTTCATGGTCATTAACTTCTCTTTTCCTGGCAATGTTTTAGCAGCCGTAGTCAGGAATGAGACTGATGCACTTGCGCTTCTGGCATTCAAATCAGAAATAACTGAAGATCTTGATGGTGTCTTAGACTCTTGGAATGCAACTCTCCATTTTTGCCAGTGGACTGGGGTGGAATGTGGGCTCAAACACCAGAGGGTCAATAGTTTGGATCTAAAAGGACAGAGATTGGCTGGTTCTATATCTCCTCATGTTGGAAATCTTTCATTTCTTCGCGTGCTTGACCTATCAGACAACTCCTTCCATGGTGTGATTCCCTCAGAAGTGGGACATCTATTCAGGCTTCAGACTCTAAACTTAAGTTATAATCTCTTAAAAGGTGAAATTCCAGCCAATCTTTCTCATTGTCAAAGCCTCACTTATCTTATTCTAGACCACAATTTTCTTGGACGGCACATTCCTCCTGAACTTGGTTCACTGACAAAGCTGATCATGCTCTATCTTAAGAACAACAACCTCACAGGAACTATCCCAGCTTCCATTGGCAATCTTACATCCCTTCAAGAGCTTTATATCTCATACAATGATCTGGAGGGAGGATTTCCAGATACAATGGCTCAACTCAGAAGCTTGGTGTCCCTTGGTATGTCATGGAATTCTCTTTCTGGAGAATTTCCTCCTGTTCTTTTTAACTTATCATCTCTTCAGCTCATAGGTTTGTCATTTAACAAATTTAGAGGTAGTCTTAGACCTGACATAGGCCTTTTCTTTCCCAAACTCCAAAGACTGTATTTGGCAAACAATTCTTTTACTGGACTTATTCCAGCTTCACTGTCAAATTGTTCAGAGCTTCTACAGCTAGACTTTCCTGAGAACTATTTCACTGGAAATGTACCACTGAGTTTTGGGAACCTTCGAAACCTATTCTGGCTTAATGTCCTTACCAACCAGCTGGGAAGTGGGGCCTCTGGTGATTTGAATTTTATTAGTTCTCTCAGCAATTGCCAAAATCTTGAGTTTCTTGATATTGCTGAGAACCATTTTGGAGGTAAGTTACCTGATTCTATAACTAATCTATCAACCTCGCTCACACGGTTACTTGTTGGGCAAAACATGATCCATGGAACCATACCTAAAGATATTTCTAACCTTCTCAACTTGAATGTTCTCAGCATAAAAGAAACTCTCATAAGTGGTAGCATTCCAGAATCCATAGGAAAGCTTTCGAACTTGAAAACCCTTCATTTTGAATCAAATCGATTGACGGGAGTCGTACCCTCTTCCTTGGGAAACATCACAGGCCTCTTGTATATTTACCTTCAAGATAACAACTTGGAAGGAAGTATTCCTGCTAGTCTCGGTAACTGTAGGTTCCTCCAGAGACTAGAACTTTCAAAGAACAACCTCACTGGTTCCATACCAAAAGAAATCATGCGCCTTTCATCCCTTTCGCTCGTCCTTGATATGTCTCAAAACTTCTTCAGTGGTCCTTTGCCCGAGGAGGTTGGAAACTTGACAAATCTTGCAGTGCTTGATCTTTCGAACAACAAACTCTCTGGGAGAATTCCAAGCACCCTGGCAAATTGCTTGTCCCTGGAATCACTCGATATGCAAAGCAATGACTTAGAAGGAGAAATTCCATCCCTGACTAGTCTGAAAAACATTCAGTATTTAGATATTTCTAGTAACAACTTGTCAGGGCACATTCCGCAAAGCATGGCCGAGCTCTCAACTTTACGTTATTTGAATCTCTCATTCAACAATCTTGAGGGTGAGATACCGGTTGAAGGCATCTTTGCAGATGCTAGTTCTGTTCAAGTGCGGGGCAATGCAAAACTTTGTGGAGGCATCGAGGGGCTGCATTTGCAGCCATGTCCAAGGCAATCACCCAGAGGATCAAAGAAGAAAACTGCGATAAAGGTGATACTGATTGTTGTTGTTTCTTCATGTTTAGCCCTGCTGTTGCTTTTGCTTTTGCTTTGTTGGATGAGAAAGGTGAAAAAGAAACCTACTTCAGCTTCTTTGAGCGACCAAATATACAACAAGGTTTCTTACAATGACTTGCTAAATGCAACTGAAGGGTTCTCATCACACAATTTGATAGGATCAGGTAATTTTGGAACTGTGTACAAAGGATGTCTTGGTCCAGATGCAAAAATAGTTGCTATCAAAGTCATCAAGCTTCAAAAGAAGGGAGCTTTCAAGAGCTTTTTGTCCGAGTGTCAAGCCATGCGGAACATAAGGCATAGGAACCTTGTGAAGATTCTTACTGCTTGCTCAAGCGTAGACTTCAATGGCAATGACTTTAAAGCACTAGTATATGAATACATGCCAAATGGAAGTCTGGAGAAATGGCTGCATCAAGAAGGTGAACAGATGCAGCAGAAAGGTCTAAGCATCTTCCAACGGATAAACATAGCTATAGACGTAGCTTCTGCATTGCATTATCTACATAACCAGTGCCAAACATCTTTGGTGCACTGTGATCTTAAACCGAGCAATGTTCTGCTTGACAATGATTTGACTGCTCATGTAAGCGATTTTGGTTTGGCAAGGCTTCTAATTTCCAACTCCGGGGAAGATGCTGATCTGAATCAATTTAGTTCACTAGGAATCAAGGGCACCATAGGTTATGCTGCACCAGGTAAATTTTTCTACTGATCTTAGAATTTGAGATTCTTGTAAATCTTGGATAATATTGTTGATGTTTAAATTGGCTTCAAGTTAATGTTAGATAAAAATAAGAAAGGGATCAATAAATTTTGCAGAGTATGGCATGGGTGGTCATGTGTCTACTCAAGGAGACGTCTACAGCTTTGGCATTCTACTGCTGGAGATTTTCACAGGCAGGCGGCCCACGGATGCACTCTTTACAGGGTACCTAAATCTCCACAGCTTTGTCAAAACGGGATGGCCAGATAGTGTGATGGAAATTGTAGACCAATCTGCTCTGTTCGATGAAGATCCTGGAGATTTGGTGGAAGCACATGGATATGAAAGTCGTAGCAGCAGAGTTGAGCTCAGTGACATATTGGTTTCAGTTTTTAAAATTGGTGTTGCATGCTCAGAGGAGGCTCCAAAAGACAGAATGAACATGAGTCAAGTTGTCAATGATCTGGTTTCGGTCAGAGAAAAATTCAGTGGAAAAAGTGCACGTAGGAGGGAAATGCAAAAATCAGATGGACGGGTGAATATTCTAGTAGATTCACTAGCTTCCACCGAGCTGATTCACTAGTAAGAGTCCCATAATATGGGAGGAGCTCCTTTTTATCTCAGCTCTCTTAGTAAGTAGTTTCTTAATTCGCCTTTAGTTTAGAAATAAAAGAACTGACTCCAGCGCACTTTTACGAGTCGGTTCCCTAAAATTTCTGGGAACTAAACTGTAACTGGGTGTCCGTATGATCCAGTCATGCATGTATTTTCAGGTCTTCAATTGAACGTATCGTGTACTACTTTACAGTAAAACGAATAGAAATGTTCACTTGAAAACCCTCCATTAAAAACGCAATCAAAGTGCAGTCTGATCAAATAATCTGTCTTGTATACGAGTTTGCCAAGTTGTAGACCCTTTAGGTCGTTTGCAACGATTTGACCGAAGAGAATTATTACAGACAACTCTTCGAGCCCTTGGTCTGTTGTATAATTATCGCAGCTGCATGCCTATCTTTGTGTCCTCCTGTATTGTTTATTAATATTTTGCTTATTTGGTAACTTGGAAGAACGAATTGTACTGACTGCCAAGTACTAATCCTGACAGAAAAGAATGATTATATGATAGGAGTATTAGCTTTTAGAGTCAACACGCAACGCATGAGAGGTATTATGATTCGCCTGAAATTTCAAGATCTGGATACATATATCCACCAATACTGGTAATCTAGATGTAATACAGGAGTAGTGTTTACTAGCACAATCAAGTATTTTCTGGTCATCCACGTACCAGTAGTCTATGACCAACCAAACATTTTGTGCGCTACTACGTGCACTAGGACATGCCCGACAATTTTCAAAGTAAACGGGTCTGGCAAATTCCTGATGCAACCATTAGCAGTCGGTCAAGCTCCAATCCATTTGATAGCATGCATTCAATACCATCAGTTCCACTTGTCCACTCATTATCACAGAAACTTGGCTTCTGAAATCAAATAATTTGTCTCCAGTTTCTGCAACAACCTGACTACCACGACAAAGCATGCTCTTGGTGCCATGCCTCCTGGAAATTTTCTCTGAATTTTTACCAGTTGATAGGAGTCCCGCATGATACTCATTTGCAGGCCAGCATTCCAGAATTTACCAGTAATCCATGCATGAACAAGAGCCTCCTTTAAAGTGATGAAACCGGTAACAGTCTCTCAATACTATTTCTCTATTATAAAGCTTTGATATCAGCTTAGCAGCAGCATGGCAGTCACCACAGATACGGAGATTCTTTACAATTCGAATTGGTTGGGATGGGCTTATACTAATAAGTCCAAACGCCATAGCCAACTTCTCACTGTGAAGATATAATGCCTGCTCTTGCACATGTTCTTCTTCAACAAGTTGCAGCAGCTGGGATTTCATTGGCACATAACCAACAGATTTCAATCTAGTCGCAATCTCATCCAATTTCAGGTAGATATTCTTTGAAAGAGGGTGATTATTATCTCCAACAAGAAATTCATGAACATTGCCATCCACCTCAATTAAGCTGCAACCGGGTACCTTCTTTAGTCCAGAGTTTCTCATAAGCTTCCTTAATTCTGAAACTTTGTCCCATCTACCTGATTTAGCATAAATATTAGATAGAAGCACATAGGCTCCATCATTTTGAGGCTCTAATTCAAGCAAATTGCTACAAGCCCGCTCACCTATGTCTATGTTTCCATGAAGCCTGCACGCACCAAGCAGAGCCCCCCACACTGATGCCCCAGGGGAAACGGGCATATTGTCAATTACATCAAGTGCTTCTTCCAAGTTACCTGCACGACCAAGAATATCAACCAGGCAAGCATAGTGCTGGACCCCAGGCACAACCCCAAAAACAGACTCCATTTGATTGAAAATGTCCCTTCCAGAATCCACCAGCCCTGAGTGACTGCAAGCACTTAATAAGTTGGTAAAAGTAACAGAATTAGGCTTGACCTTAGCTTCTTGCATTTTCAAGAAAAGACCTATTGCTTCCCTTCCACACCCATGCATTGCGAAACCAGCAATCATGGCACTCCATACAAAAACATCTCTATTGTCCACAGAGTGAAATACTTCAAGTGCCTTCTCCAGATCCCCACACTTAGAATACATGTCAATCAATGCAGTAGTGAGATGGCAATTTAAATTAATACCATGTTTATTGATGTATACATGAATCCAGCCCCCTAAATCGATTGCCCCCAACTGAGCACATGCTGACAGCGCACAAACAAGTGTAAATGCATCAGGTTTAGCCTCCTTTCTGAGCTGCAATTCGTTGAAAGTAGCTAATGCCTCCTTAGGATTACCATTCTGCTCATAAGCTGAGATAAGAGCATTCCATGCAGCAATATCTTGGCAAGGCATTGTATCAAAAAGACTCCTAGCAGCACTAAAATCGCCCACCTTTGTGTACCCGACAAGCATAGTTGTCCATGAAATAATATCTTTATCCCCCATCTTGTCAAACAATCTTTTTGCATCCTCCATACTCCCACACTTCGTATACATGTCAAGAATTGTATTATTTAATACCAAACTCTCCTTAATCCCATTTCTCCTAATATACAAATGCATTGACCTCCCGAGCTCCAAGTCTGAATTCTTTGCGCAAGCTGACAAGACTCCTATCATGGTGACGTCATTGGGCCTCACATTTTCTCCCTCCATCCTGAAGAACAAGTCCAATGACTCTTCAGCATAACCGCCTTGTGCAAACCCAACGATCATTGAATTCCAAGAAACAACGTCCCTTTTGGGCATGCTCATGAAAACCCGGTACGCCATATCGAAACACCCGCATTCACCATAGAAATGGATCAAAGAATTAAGAACAAACAAGTCAGACCCAAACTCCGACTTGAGCGCCATCCCGTGGAGTCCTTTTCCAACCGACAGAGCTGAAAGCAGTGCAGAGGCTTTGATCAGAAAAGGAAACGTAAATTTATTAGGCAATTCATCACTCCCATGAAGCATTTTAATAAAGATCAAAAGGGCATTGATGGGTTCTTGACTGGAAGCATAGGAGCGAATGAGGGCGTTCCAAGAGTAAAGATTTGGGCGGGGAATTTGATCAAACACTTTCTGAGCATACTGGATGCTTGAGACTTCCGAGAAAGCTGCGACCTGGATGAGCTTGCTGGCTGAATAAGGGTCGGAAAAGAGCCCCATTCGTAGCATTCGAGCGTGAATTTGCTTGAGCTGTGTAGAGTCGGAGCATCGGTCCAGCTGTAAGAGTAGAGGGTGGTCTGCGAAGTAACGTTCGTTATTGACAGTTATGGAAACAGGAGTTGGGTGGCGGTTAAGTGGAAGGTTGTTGATAGCAGGGGTGCATGAAATGGCCATGAGTTTTGCTTTGCTTGTCGCGCTCTTTTCCTGGCTTTCTATCAAACCACACAGGAAATAAGATGATTACTATCCCGTGCGCATCGCATCGTTTAGTAATGGCTAATAAAATGTTAATCGTCCTCCACAAGCATTTGGGTTCAAACTGTTCTAATTCACCTATACATGGATGGAACTCCACGTAAAGAAGAATTTCATCCCCTCTGTTAAACTTTTCACTTGCAGATTCTGGAACTGGAGGGATCGCTGATTAATCTTTTAATGTTTTCGGACGACCAATCTTTTTTTTCTTTTTTTCTATTTCTTTTTAACAAACAACCAATCATCAATCAACTTCGGGCGTAATTAGAATGAACCTCCTTGTAATCATGAGCAAGTTGACCTTTGGCCCCCCGTGTTTATTATATCGGCAATTTACCCCCTTAAATACCGGTCCAATTTTTTGCGTTTTTTAAGTTTTCCAATGACTTTATACCTCTGAATTTACGCGTCCAGGTTAATTCGCCTTTCTTCTTTTCGATCTGTTGTTACCACGTACTAACTTTTTTAAGCTTGGAGAACTAGCAGCATTCTGAAGATGGACGGTCAACGGCAACTGCAAAAAGCTGAATCTTTTAGAGAGAACGAGCATTTCAGTAAACGTAATTTTGCTTTGAATTTGATCGTGAAAATAATCTGAATGGCAACTTTCCCTGGCAAATGATGTGCCTTTCATCCTTAACTCTTTGTCCTGAGATATCATCCAGTTTGTTCACAGTCAGGCCCCTTCCCCACCGAAGTTGGAAACCTGATAAATACTGTAAAACTTGCAGTATCGAACAACAGCAAGTTGTTTTGTTTGCTGAGATAGCCAAGCCTATGGTAATCGTTGACTTGAAACAACTTTTAACTGCAGGATCATCTCCTTGTAGGACATTCCGTCCATACATCACTTAAAAGGTCTTGAATACACAGATTTTCCGGCAACGGCCTGTCAGGCAGAATTGTTCTATACCATTTCAGCTAGCTTGTAGGCAAGATTCCACCCCCAACGAGTCTTCAGAAGTTTTCAGTGCAGATGATTATTTTTGGGATTTAAGCTTTTGTGGCCGCATTTCATAACTTCACTCCGAGACTATTATTCCCTGTCGAAGCTCATGTTTAATCCATATAGCATTGTTTTCGGGGTTGATAGTAGTTAAGCTCATCCCATCCCCGTCGCTAGCTCTCTTGATTAGTTTCGTTGCAGCGTACTTCGCCAGAAAAGTTAAGAAGGAATAAACTAGTCCACATCTACCATAGGACAGCTCACTGATAGATTTTCTTCACAAATTATTATCGGTTCAGCTCATATCGACTGGAAAGCAAAGGCCTCGTGAATGATTGCAACAAGGAAACACACACTCCAGAACTCAGTTTCTGTCGTATTTTTGCATGTGACATATGAAAACACGAAGATGTGTATAGCAACAGAGTCGAATTTATTTTACAAAGAAGAGATGCAAGAACCCCTAAAAAGCTCCTGCGCATGCCTATTTTCCCGTGACCAAACCCACTGAATGCTTAAGCTACACTAGAATTGGAGTGTCATGCACAGCGAAATCCCCAAGGCTCAGACTGGAAATCAAAGAAGCTGGGCAGAGACTAGTTTCCATCAGAGGCAAACATCAAAAAAGCAAGGAACTGTAACCAGGGGCACTCATCTTTGCTAAAAGATGCAATGACAATATGATATTTTCAGAAATTTTTTTATCCTGGACCAATAACTGTCCATCTAATTTCTAAAAGAAGATAAGAGCAGTACAAAATTTTGGTTGTTATAGGGATTCTTCTATAAAGATCAGACACGTTGAAATTGTGCATCAGGGCATAACTTAAATTGTTTCTGTAGTTAACGTGGGGATGTAGATTACAATTGCCGCGTCCTTAAACTTGACTTGTGGAGATGGAACAACAATCTCAACAATTTAATTCACGATAACAAAGTGCTAACCAAAGGCATTAAGGTTAATTACAAATAGATTAAACAAAGACATCACAATTGTAACATCATCATTCAACTAATTCACGAACAACCTTCACGATACATGATGCAGCCGAGTGCCCACCAAATGATAAATACTAGGACCAGTCTACAAGTAGAAGGGCAAAGCCAAAATTACACTGGAAAGGCGGAAATTAAGCCCTGCTGCTATCGTAATCAATGACCTCGGAATCAGTAACTGACCTGGAATGCTGCACAATTGAGCGTCCGATGGAGTTGATCCAATCTTCTTTCTCCTTGTCCGAATCAGCCACGAAGTACATGGTATCCCTGCTAGTGGAGAGCTCGAAAGAGAAGGGCTTGTTGAGGACGTCCTCGGCGCCTTTGACGGTGAGGCAATCGGCAGTGGAGATGACGCCACGTGGAATGGCGGAGCTGGTGGAGGAATCAAAAGGGTCTTTGAACCAGAGCAGCTTGCCTTGTTTGAGAACGAACCAGCGACGACGCCAGGTTTTGATGTACTCGCCTTGCTTGGTCAGCCAACCGGAGCGCTCCGGGTTGGACCAGAACTCCACTCCGGAATAGTCTGATGGGTCCGGGTTGGCGCCGGTCACCGATCGCCACAGGCTCTCCATTTTTCTCTTAATTAATATATGGAACGGCAGAGGGAGAAGTAGACGATGACTGATTGAGTATTACGGCTGAGTTTTGTGAATTGTGATAAAGACAGAATACAAATACACACACAAAGTCTACCAGACTGCCAACGCTTTGTAGGATGTAAGAGTTGACAGTTAGCACTGGACTTTGCGAGGAGTAGCAGTTACGCTTCGGGTTAATCATTAATGGCCTTCGGATTAAATGTCCAATTATGTTTCAAGTTTCTTAGTTCAAATTCTCGAGCGCTCTCCTTGTAAAACTTGAAATCTCCCCCTAAACTATAAATGTCCAATTACGTTTCAGATTTAATGCCCAATTGTGTTTCAAGTTATAATCAACATTGGCTTAACAACAACAGCCAAAATTTTGTCAAACATGCAATTTTCCAAAGAAAAATTATTATTTTTCCGTAAACACATTTTTCAATCACCTTTTTACCTCACATGTATCAAATCACTACAGTATTTTATTTACAAAAAATTCAGAAAATGCAATCCAAACAAGGCTTTAATTTGCCCGTGTTGTTGTCAAGGAATGGCAATCTCGTTAAAGTCATTGTCCAGAATTATCTATGGACCAAAAAGATTTTGGCCCATAACTTTTTTCTATTATTTTTGTATTTTTTCAGAGAGAGAAGATTCGATTTAATTGATAGACAATAAGGGTGAAAATAAGTCGAGTTACTCAGTGAAAGGTCAAACTTCAGCTTTGACATACTTAATGAAAGTTCAAACTTGAGTTGGAGTAGTTCAAATAGTTTGATGAGTTCAAATTCCAATTTACTACGTGAGATTTGAAAGTTCATCGACCTTAATCGAGCATTAAATAAATATTATAATATTTTTTGAAAATTTTATATTTGTTAGTGTGAAATATAGTAAAAGATCTCATCGAAAGTTGATAACAATAAAATTGAAAAAAAAATTACACCAAAATGTGTGTGGCCAGGAGATTATTTGTCCAAATTTATTTGCTTACATTACCATTACAATTTCCAATGCACCTTTTTATTTTTCAATTACCTTTTTATCTCACATACATCACATCACAAAAAGTGTTACAGTAATTATTTCAAATAATATTTCGAATAATCTCCTATCCAGTAATTATTACCTTTTTGTTAGAATTTTATTGTTCTTCGCGGAAACGGGCGCCATAAGGTGACTTGTACAGTTCAAAGTCATTGATGTACACTTACAAATTTTGGTATAAACTAGTACAACTTGATATTCATTACACTTGAGGGGAAGATTTTTTCAGCTTTTTGGTAATTTCAGCAACGTACTTTCCCTGATGAAAGGCTTGCTGAAGTTCCAGCTTCGTAGGCTGACGAGATCCGTCTGCTGCATAAGTTCCAGCGCCGTAGGAAGATCCACCCTTTACCTCATTCATCTCAAACATTCCACTCCCAAAGGTATACCCAAGAGGAACAAATATCATCCCGTGGTGTGCCAACTGTGTTATGAATGTTAATCTGCAACAAACAAATGGTGTCAGGATTAGTAAGTAGCAATTGAACACAAGCAAAAGGGGGCCTAGCACTTGGAACTGGAAGTGTTTCAGTCAAATTCAGATTCTTAAAGTTCTCTAGCACTGTGAAAGGTAGGTGCGGGCAGGAGCTGGAAAGGGAAATAAAAGCAAATATAACACTTGTGAAACCATTCATCTGATAGAGGAGGCTAACTGTTCAAATATCAGCATTTCCTATTCCCTTGTTAGTTGTCTAGGAACTCCAAAGCCGAGAGCTGACAATTAGAAGCTTATGCAGTTGACTTAAACTACAATCATAAACCATTAGAGAGGGGAGTACTACTTGGTTGATGTACCAATACACCGCTTCCGCACATCAAAAATGGGTTAACCATGTAGAATTGACAACATTTACAGGCAGAAAACGAAAGTTAGGCTTCTGGATCGTCAGAGGAAATAATTTCAATATGTATGACTCCAGCAGAGACTTTGTAACCGTGTCAATTTTTTTATAGAGAGGAGGAAATTCCAAAGCAATCAAGCAAAGCTCGCACAGGACACGAAATCATACACAATTCTTCAAATTCATAATCACCCTCATAGACCATCAGAGTAGTAATTGAGGTGTTCTATCCCAGCTACCTCCTGAAATTAATTAAGGTAAACTAAAGCAAAATCCCACGAATCCGATCACATTAATCAAGCATATAATCCCCTAATATTTTCAGTTCAACGCAAATGCAGATTCTGAATAATCGAACCATAAAGATAATGAAGCAGAAAAAACTCACGCAGTAAGCTCCTGGCCACCACCATGGAAACCAGTACTCCAGAAGACCCCGGCAGGCCTACCAGCAAGCGCCTGAGTAGCCCAAATTTCATGAGTAGCATCAAAGAAAGCCTTGACTTGGGCAGCCATCATCCCAAACCGAGAAGGAGAACCAAACAGAAAACCATCAGCCTCCACGAGCTGCTCCGGCCTAATCTCAGGCACATCATCTGCTTTTGCAGGAGCTTTCATCTTCTCCAATATTTTCTCCGGCAAAGTCTCGGGCACCTACATCTTTCCATCAAAACTATTCAGTAAAAAAATTAGATCTTTACATCCAAGCTAACATCTTCGCAAAAGGGTCATCAGAGAAGTACCTGCCAAAGGGTTGCCTCAACTCCTTCCACAGAATTGGCTCCTTTCTGTATTTCTCTTGCCATACTGTCTACATGCCCGTACAGTGAATAATATCTATATAACAAATCAAAGCTTTTATTCAACAATCCAAAAACATATATAGATCAAGGGGACGAAAATCACTGGTCTGAATAATACTTACACTACATAAACTTTAGTGGCGGACATAGTTGATCTCTGAAGGCAAGCCACACCAAATTTTGAAGGGAATTAATTTGCTTGTGTAAAGAAGAAAACAATTGAGTTCTCTACATAAAAAAGTCACCTTGGACTGGAAAGCGGCGACGGTGTCTTTAATTAGGTTAGATCATAATCAAATTCAACGTTTGCATAATTACTTAATACTAACATTTACATTTACATACGAATACATCAGGGAATCCGATACGAACACCGATCGGAGCACAGTACGGAGACGGAATTTTGCTACCAAAATTTGACTTTTTCATGGATCATCAACATCACGACTCCTCTTTTGCTAACGTACATGATGAACCACAAAACTAATTCCACACCCAACAGAAGGAAAACAAAAAGGAATCTCGCAGCAGAAAAGATGGATAGCTTCGCCACGTTGGAGATAACCTTATCATCATTTAAGCCTTGGAATTTAGTGCTGTTCTTCTAGATTACTAGTACTTCTCTATATTCGCGGATCCATACAAAAAGCTTTAATTCTGGACATATAAAAGGAAAAGAAAAAGAACTTTTTTGTTGCGGAGAAGTCATCAAAATCAGTTTTACGTTTTATTCGTCTTCTTGTGATCTTTATATGTTCACGTTAGTTGACGTCTCTTTTATGGTTACTCGCTTTCGTCTTTTGCCGTCTGTTTCAAAATTTAATAGTATATTTTAGTTTCCGTCTACTACCCGTTTGCAGCAGCCAATTTTTTAGACTCCTTTTTAAAAACTAAATAATAAACAAACTCCTATTTCATACTATTGGCATCCACTCTGACAATCAATCTTTGTCAGAGAAAGTGAAGAAAAGCAAAGTCGAGGGAAGGTTGGCTACTATAAATACATAACCAATCTGGCTTAAAAATCATCATCACTTCGGCTTTGATTGGTAGAAGCTGGGAAAGTCAGGCCATACAATGCGGGAAACTAAAGGAGGGGAAGGAGAGAGCATAGAATCAATCAAAGCCGATCTTCGTTCAGGGGTTTCCCAGTATATGATATAAATTTATTAGAGATACCTGTAAATCTGCAGTAGCACATGATATATTTCGAATATACAATTGTATGTCCAGTATGTGAGAATGAAAATTTTCTACAAGAGTCAAATGTACAATGAAAGAGAAAGAACAAAGAAAAACCAGAGTTTCCCTAAACACTAAAAAGCAACAGACTAACAAATTCAACCAAAGAAAACTGGATTATGCAGCAAATACAACACTTTTGACGTTTTGCATTATATGGTTTCACATCTACTCTTGCTTTTTGACAGCATACGATTGTCTTCGACTACCTGATAACAGATATGCAAACTTAAATTGGAGGGGGAACAACTTCCATGGGAGTTTACTGTATTATTTCTCAACAAATGATGACTCTGCTAGATCAATTGCACGAGCAAGAGCAGCAGCTTTGTTTTCACACTCTCTCTGCTCATCGGCAGGATCACTATCAGCCACTATACCTGCCCCAGACTGAAGATGGGCAATCCATTCTCTCCGTCTGCATTCATCCTTGTACGAATACATTGCGTCATAACGCATTCCTGTAGGGAATACAATCGTTCTCAAAGCTAGCGCAACATCCATGTCACCAGAAAAAGAAATTCCTCCAAATCCACCACTATAAGGTCCACGCCTTGTGACTTCTAGCTGATCGATCAATTCCATGGCCTTTACCTATTTCAGTGCAAAATAAAACCAAACTAATCATCTAAAAACACATCATAGGGTGGAATCATATGCAGAAATCCACACTTCAATGATAAAGAGCATTGTAATGATACAGTCAAGAATCTTTATTTGGATAGTGTGTGTTTAAACTACGTGAAAATTCTGGTATCTTCAACTGAATGAAAACCCAACAAAAAGACGGACTGCATACAAAATAGAAAGGAGATGAAGAACCTTTGGGGCTCCACTAACAGTCCCGACAGGCAGTGCTGCACGAAGAGCGTCCCAGCTAGTCAAATGATCAAGTAACTCTCCAGTAACCTGCAAAGTAGGATGCCATCATGCCTTGTGATTGATTAGGAAATTGTCAACACCCATTTTCAGAATCCTATAGAGCAAAAGCAAATAGCACCAGCAAAGGAGATTTAGTAGGTTCAACATTCACAAACATGTATGAAGCAAATCTCAAATATCAGCTCCTCCACTGGCTACAAATGACGAAGCAAAACATATGCGCTGCCTTTACTGTGTGTATGCACTCATGTCAATTATTTTTCCACCAAAAACAATACCCTTTTAGGAGAAAACCTTAACAGATGCATCTAAACAAAAAAAAAAAAAATAGCGATTAAAAAAGGTAATCATAATTCTGCCAATGAGAAACAGAAATGTTTGGGATTACAGACCTTTTGATCAAATATACTACCCAAATAGAAAAGGTCATTAAACATATCAAGTAAAGAGCTCTGGTCTAAACAATTTGTCCAATTGCAAACATACTCTTTTTTCTGTGCAAATCACTCTTTCGTTGAGAACAATTAACATATGGCCATAAGAATAACTTACTGTGGAGCTGATGTGCATGACATGGGAATAGCGTTCAATGTTCATGAGCTTCTCAACATTCACAGAACCAGGTTTTGAGACCTGCATCACAGAAACTTCCTGATGAGACAATCATTGCCATAACAATATCAAGAGGTAAAAATAATCTCCGCAAAAAGATCAAATGCATTGCACCATTACAAGATTAACAAAATACTTTATACATTGTAAGTTGACGGCCAACAGTACATCTTTTATCAAGTCTCACGTTGTTCCACCATCATAAAAGATGATTGACAAGGCAAGATGCTGAGTAACATTTTACTATGAAAAAGACACCTACACAGACATTGCACAAGATAGCAGATGTGTATTGGAGCTGCAGTTCCAGTCATTTAATTCAAAGTATTTAAAGACTCCTAACATGAGATTACATGTAGATAGACAAGAAATGTTTATTCTTAACAGGTATAAATCTAAAGAATCCTGTTGAGAAGCATAAGGATTTAATAATCCAATTAAATCAAAAATATTAATCTGCAGGATAAGATACGGTTAAATCCTACACATCCCTTTCAAATACCAGGAAAGCACTTCTACTCACAGAAGGGGCTGGGGAAGGTGGTGATGCGATGAGATGTATGTTCCTTTATCTGCTAAATGAAGAAAGTAACATCAAAGGACCAAGAGAAAACCTTTCCAACATCATTTCTCCCCAGATCAACCAACATAATGTGTTCCGCACACTGTTTTTCATCATGAAGGAGTTGAGTTTCTAACATGTAGTCTTCTTTGGGCGTCTTTCCCCTCCTGATAGTCCCTGCTAGTGGCCTATTTGTAATAGTTCTCTGCAACATAGAACAGATAATACACCTGGTTAGTGTACTAAGCTGATTCTGTAAAAAAGTAGATCAAAAGTGCAATTCTCAAGAAAGATGGATAAAAGGTCTTATCCAAAAAAATCATGCTTACTTTGAGCCACTAATTTAACGGAACAGAGAAAACTGAGTTGCATGATGACAGACTGCAGTAGTTTACCTTCTTAACTCTAGTGAGAATTTCAGGGCTTGAAGCAACCAGAATAGATCCTCTTGCCTGATCATAAGACACGTCCAAGAAAAGATCAAAAAATAAACACAATGTATCAAGTTTGAGTGGAAAGCAGGCAAACCTGTAAATAAGTCATGTAGGGACTTGGATTGACAATTCTTAATGCTCTGTAAACTTCAAATGGATCTGCAAATGTCCGTCGCTCAAAACGCTGACTTAGAACGATCTGAAAAATATCCCCAGCCAATATATGCTCCTTAGCCTGCAACACTGCTTTCTCATAGTCTACACTTGATATTGATGAATTCTTTAATGACGGACCAAAAAGGCTAGTATACAAGTTAATTGAACCAGCAGCCAGCCTGGGACTGCATTTAACAATTATATCATACATAACATAATTTAACAGTAACAAACACATAAATATTATACAAAAGTTTGAGTTTGGTAGCTCACGGGACAATATTATGAACTCTAGACACCAAAGCCTCCAATCGGTTCATGCCATCATTGTAGGCCTCCTCAACCGAATAAAATTCATCCAACCGCACCCAGTGAATCAAATAAGCTTTCTGAGATTTTAGAGATGAGAAGGTAAAAAACACATTAACAGATAAACTAGAAACTGAATCAGCCACATTTTGAATGATACCACCGGAAACCACAAGCTATACACCGCAAAAATTTAATTCAGAATTTTACAGGCATCAAGACTAACGTGTAGGGAAAATTTTGAATCTATACAAAAGGATAAGGCAATACTGATCTGCAATCTACTTTAAGAAAGATAATCATTTTTGTGAAAGATACTTCTTTCTTTATTGGGCCGTGTTTAAAAAGAATTTCAACGATGCTCACCATTGTCATGAGGTAGATGTATAGAGCATGTTAAGCAACAATTAGAAACCCCAAGACACCAAGCTAGTTCTTCAGCATAAGCCAAACATATTGGGGAGGATGGTAGCTAACCTTCTCCACATGATCAAACACGATTACATCATCATAGAGGCCTAGATGGACATCAGGAAGGTTTCTGTCATCCACAGGGGCATTTGAAAAAGGAAGTTTCTTCTTCTCCACGTATCGGACCGTATCATATGAAAAATAACCAACCCAACCACCTAGTTAAAAAAGAAGTAGTCAATTAAAGAAATGGGGTTATTTGATAGGATAAAGCCCACATTCAGTGACAGCAAACACTAAATGGTCAAATCAAACCTCAAGAAAAAATCACTTTTGAAATCATCAATAGAAGTTTACAAGAGAATGTGAATGTAGTTTTCCTACAAAAATACATATAAAATTGCACCTTGTAATTGCTTCATCAAGATGCAAACCACAAGAAAAACCCATGGTCAAAGAAGTTCAACAGCATGTTGACAAATCTTTCATTGACATTTCAGATGTCAGAACAGAAAAAAAAATTACAAAGAGCAATGAAGACCATCTGAACGAAAAACACATTGACCACAGTGATGTCTAATGCATAAATTAGTTGCAGTGAGTCAATCTTTTCATATAATAAGGCATTTCAGTCTACTGTGACATACATTGACTGGACAGTGCCCTTAGAACATGTTGAGTCAAGCTTAAAATTAGATAACCAAGAAAACAAGATATGGCTAGGAATTGCTGATACAGTGGAAAGATTTAACAGCAAAGAGGTCATATTCTATATCCTAAAAGCCATGCTTCCAATGTGGTTCAAAAACTAGCTTCTTTCAATGACCTGAAGACTTCAATTATTTATCAGTAACAAAACCATGGAAAAACAAAAAATCCATATCACTTACCACAAAACGCTTCAGGGAGCTCCTCAATGCGCTGAGGCTTCCATTTCTCCATAATTCTCCGAGGAACTATCATTGGATCCTCTTCAAACTGTTCCACTCTCTGTCCTCGACGATGATCCATCACAGTCACCATGTTTTCTTTTGCGACAATTTCCATTGTTGGCTGAGCCCCAATTACACTAAATCGCCCCTAAAACAATTGATTACACATCAAACAGTTACTCACCAATAAAACTTTTTAACCAATTTCCCCAACATTAAGAGAAACAGAGCAATACAAGCCATATCAGTTTGCAGCAACCTCTTTCTTCTCATTCCTTTCATCAACTTGTGATAATAATTGCAAAACAGAAACATTAAAACATTATTGCGTGATAAATGCTTCTGAGTCCAGAATGATATCCTTGTTTACTAAAATTGATGACTGTAGTACGACTTAACAACAATGCTACACTTACATACCACGTAGCATCCTCTTAATGTCTGTCTCTCTTTTTTTTTAATTTATTCTTAAAAGTTGCTGGATTATTATACATAGCCAGGGAATGTTTAAGGGTACTTAATTGGGTTGGTAAAAAGAAGCTTACGACGCTGGAAACTTTCAAGCCAGGCTCAACGGACTCAAATAGAAAGCTGGGAGCTTCTCTATCATCTTCTCTGACCAAACAACGATATGCCAGGACAGGGGTGAGGTGATCGGAGAATATAGGCCTGTACAACGGGATCAAATTCCCGTGTTTCGCCGCCTCCTTGAACCTGGCCGACTGGTCCACTGCACCCCGCCGCAGCGTGCCATTTCCACATACACAAAAAGAAAACGAGCACTAATAAAAACTAAAGTTGCAGTGAATGAATAAATGGAATGATGGGTCACAGGAGATTTCAATTTACCTAACGGAGGAGTAATGGTGGAGCATTTGAGTGCAGGCAGGAGACGTGAGGTGTTGGAGGTTGCGATTGAGATGGTTTTATAACCTGAGGGTATGGAGCGAAGGAAACCGGAGCCGGGGGTGGAAGGAAATGGGCAGTGCTGAAGAGGTAGGGTTTCCATAGTTAGGTCAGAGAATCAGTAAGTCTGAATAATTTTAGAAATTGCAGGAGAATGTCACAGACATAGGACAGCTGCGGCGGTCTTAGCCTTGGAGACGGTTTTTACCTTGCTTATTAGTAGCAGCAGCAGCTAGTCATAGCAGCAATAGAAGCAGTACTAAGGACGGTCAATGGAGCCGGGCCAGCCCGAGCTCGACTCGTTCGACATGATAACCCCGATTTTTTCACAAGTCTACCTGAATTTGGGCTTAAAAATTAGATTCGAATTAAATAAGAGTCGAGTTCGAGCTTTATTGGACTCAAACCCGATATAAGTCTGATTTTTTAATTACCTATATATATATTATTTATATTTTGCTATTATATTACTAAATATTAAATATATACAAATTACAAAATATAAAAATACATATGAAGACTCTTCTATTATTTTTTTTGAGAGCCAATATTGATAATGCATAATTGAAACTAATTTTTCTTATTAATTGAGTAAATTTTTGTATTAACATACTATTGGTTGATTTTTTTTTTTTTTGTCTAGAAACACAAATCATCAAAGATGTTTGAATTCAAATCACAAAGCGATGAAGAAGTTCCAACATTTGAAGATGTAGGGATTTATGATCGCATATTTTATTATTATTTTTCATATATTTTGAACGAATTAAATATAAATATTGTTGAAAATTTCTTGATTTATGTACTTTTCAAGGACTATTACTTGTTCGTGTTTAGTTTTAATATTGTAATCTTGCGAATGTTAAATTAGTTTTACAATTTAATAGTTATAGTAATTATATTAAGAAAATTAAGGAGTATTAAGTGAGTTTGGGCTAAGTGCGAATAAGGTTTAAAATCCGAATATTTTATGAATTGAGTATAGTCTTCATATTTATTAATCTAAAACTCATGATCCGAATCCTGAAAGTATTACAAATTAAATGAATTGAAACCTGATTTTTAAAAGTCCGACTCATATGATAATTGACAATACGAGCCTATGACTACTAATGGGCTCGAGGAATTTTTAATTTTAATGCTACCGCTACCTATTGAAGGCAAAAAGAATTAAATTAAAGACACCGAACAGGAACTGAATGAATCTGGTATGAAGATTTCTTTCTTTTTTTATTTGTTAAAAAAAGTCTGTACCCATCACCTTTTTTTTCTTTTTTTTCGAAAACGTTAGAGATTTTCTTAATTATCTATAACTACAGTAGTTGGCAACCGCCCCAACCTTTCTATACAAAAGTGCATATTCATACCAAGGAGCAGTCAAGTGTTTGGATAGCAAATGATCCCAAATAATATTTCGTTTGTATCATAAACACATTTTTCAATCTATCTTTTTATATTTCCAATCACCTTTTTATCTCACACACATCACATCACAAAAAATATTACAGTAATTATTACAAATAATACTCTATCCAAACAAACCCTCGTCAAAAAAAATGATTAGTGCATGAGTGCTGAGTCTAACACATAAGTCGCACATTTGAATCAATGGAGCTAAAGCCTGGATATCCTCCACCAATGTCATCGTTTTAATGTCATTGGATCTTCTCTGTTGGACTAGTGATAGCGATTTCTTATCACTGATGCCAACTCTTATTCTTGGCCATTGCTGCTCTTTGGCTTTGATTAGTGCCAGTCGGATAGCTATTGCTTCGTCTTGATAATCCTGACTGGAGCCTCCTCCTATCAACGCCGATTCTGCCAACAGTTGGTTGCTTGCTGCAGATGCTATGATACTAATTCCCATCTTCCTTATTCTGCTATCCTTATCCACTGCTATTTGAAGGATTATACTATTGTCCAGCGCTAACTGTGTTCATCTGATAGAAAGACAAAACATGGTTCGAGAGCATGAGTGAAATTTTCTGAAAAAGTGATAATTGATACTACATTATTTTGTAGACATTTCTGCGTTCAACAAATTATAGGGTCAATTTTAGTGTTTTTTTTCCTGAAAGAAAACAGTACTTTTTGTTCAGCTTACATCAGCAATAGCAGCGTTGTCGGGAAGTTTACAAAACAAACTCTACTTCCTTCGAGAGATGACGATATTTTAGACAACAAATGTGCAGGCACATTGTTTGATCTCTTCACATGTGAGATTTGAACAAAGCCAAAGTCTGCTAGCATGGACACGATACAATGAGTAATATTACCAATCAAGGACTTGTTACTAAAGTAGTATAGGTTGGGGGTAGAGATGGATTGGATTAGATTGGGTGGTTCATGGAGAAAATATAAATGAAAGATTTTAAATTCGAAATTTTTTATTTATACTAAAAAAAGGTTTAAAGAAAAACAAACTTTTAAGGAAAAAGTAGTCAATTTTTCTTTTTTACTAATCAGAGTAGCACTCTGGCACCCAAAATTAGTTTTCATATCAAATGTGAACCGAGTGCAAATGCTCTATAAAAACTCGAATTTTGCTCATTTCTAGTGAATCCTCCCTCCATTTTATATATGTCACATCTAAATGCATGACACATGTTTTCATTTATTAAAAAGAGAAATGATCATTTTAAATTTGACTAATAATAATTCTTGCTAATAAATCAAGACGCGTGTCATGCATCTTGATGTGCACTGTGAAAAATGGAAAAAGAAACTATTAGAAAGGAGTCAAGTCCCATCTAGGATCTTTGGTGTCACTTTTATAATTATATCAAATATCCTGTTTATTTAAGTTGTTGCGCGATCTTTAATTTCTTTTAATAACTCAAATTGATTTGATTTAATTCAAAATTCTTTTATTCTCATATGATAAATGGGACTCGTACTAAAATTGACACAGAGTAGTGACGCCGGTAGTTCCAGCTGGCCAAGTCACTATAAACATTGCACTATACCGAAAATTAGGCTCCAAATTGGGTCGCCCAAAATTACCTTCAACATGCACTTTTTACCAAGAAAAGAAAGAGCAAAAAATTATCTTGTGAATATGTGTACAGAACTCCCCTCGATTCGAATTTGGAGCTACTAGATAAAATCATTTTGTGACCTCAAAAGTCAAAAAAAACTACAAAAGGACAGAAAGAAATCCACCCCCAGAGGAAGACAACGACCTTTAACCCTATTTTACTACTCCTGACCAAGACCAAAGCCACGACTATCCCAGATAGCCAGACCGTACTTGAACCCACCAGTAAAGTACCGTTTGGTCCCCGTCAAACCGCTCAGTGAAATTCATTTAATAGTTAATCCTTGCTCGGACAAGAAAGTACGCAAAGTACAGGCCACCCCTAACCTACACCTGCACCCTCTGGCTCGCTCGCATCAACGCAACAAATTGACGCTCCGCGAGGAGGGCCGATGCGACAGGAACCGGGATCGAGTATATATGGATTATATTCTACTTTTTTGCATTATTTGATATATAATTAAATTATATATTTGAAACAAAAGTAATGTATATGAATAAAATATTTAACATATATTTTAATTTATTATTATCATGTATTTATATATTAAAATTTATACATCATGGAATGAAACAGCACAAAATATAATTATAATGATTCATTCTAAAATCTCATTTCCGTTGCTGTTTGTCTCAACACTTTTTTTTTATTATTAATATATACATACCCTGACGTGTTTAATGGCAAAGAAAAAAAATACTAGCCATCTCATTAATATATATTTCTGACATGCAGTAGAAACTTATATAAGGATAGTTCTATAGCTCAAAATAAATGGATTATAGTTTAGTCGTAAATTTTATTTACTTGTATCATTAACGTATTTTTCAATTATTTTTTTTTATCTCACGTGCAAGGGGACCATGGAGATCATTACTCTGGAGTTTGTTAAGAAGGGTGAAAAGGTTGGCTCACCTGAAGCTGGTCTTCTGTCAAGGCTTAAAATAAAGCCGTTCTCTTATGGCTTGATTGTCAGGCCTGTCTACGAGAATGGATGTGTGTTTCAACCTGAAGTCCTTGACCTTACGGAGGATGAGATTGTCTCCAAATTTGCTGCTGGGTTATCCAACATAGCATCCGTTTCAGTGGCTCTTTCATATTCAACTCTTGCGGCAGTGCCTCACACGTTCACCAATGCCTGCAAGAATGTTCTGTCAGTTGCAGTAGCTACTGAGTACTCTTTCCCACAGGGTGGACAAAGTGAAGGAATACTCGAAGGTCCGGACAAAAGCACAGAGACATAAAAATTTCTCTCTTCGATTATATTTTTCATCTTCTAACCAAACTAAACATGAACTCGCAGGATCCAAGCAAGTTTGCTGCTGCCGCTGCTGCTTCTGAGGATGCTACTATCGCTGCTGATTCAGCTACTGAGGAGGAGAACAATGAAGGAGTTGCTGACGAGTCGGATGCTGATCTGGTGCTTGGGTTGTTTGACTGAATGGTTTTATTTGAGTATTTTCAGAGAGGACATTGTCAAATATCGATACCGATTATGGAGATTTATATAGGATAGATACCAGTAACTGGAAACTTCTTATGCAAGTATGCAACCAAACTTTTTGCTATGCTGATGGTTTTATTTGGTGATGTTACTAGAATTCCTTCTGGTTGTGCGCTACAGCTATTATAGTAGTACTTCAAAGATATGGTTCTAGTAAACCCATAGCATCATTTCTTGCTAGGTCTATGAATCCCTTTTGTTGGTTGCAAACAAACAATTGATTAAAGCGCTGTAATCTACAGTCGTGCACACGAATGAGCTCTATTTATTCATGGTGATCACCAAAATAAAGATTCCCTCTTCTGCTGTCTATTTCCTAGAGTTCCGTTTTACTACACTTTAAACTTTTGAGGCAAGGGATTCTTGGCAAGGTGGAATTAGGAGAAATACCCAGGGCTCTAAAGTAAGCCTGCCTTTTGTTTGGCAAACAAAATGAGTGCCAGACAAATGATCCACTTTTATGATTGTTATATCCAGTTGCGAGCACATTGCCGTATTAACAGGAATGGAGAAGTAGAGTAGGCAGATGAACTTGGCGAAGAAACAAACCGTATGCCAGTTGAGAATTAGTAGTTCTCCAACCTAAGTAGCATCATAATGAGACATAAGTCGGGAGACAAATATAAATATATAATAGCAACAGGTGAACTTCTGTTCACCATTTTTGTAAAGACTATAAAAAATAATTTATATGGTAATATTTGTCACAACCTTTCTTTTAGTGCAAAGTGGTTTTCAGTAACTTACAAGAAATTGGTCCTTTATGATCCTGTATTTGTTATGTGAAATTGTTAATGCAGGACAAGGCGAAACAAGAAACATGGAGATCCCCAATAGCAACTCTTTGAAGTATTGGTTGAAATCAAATCCTGTGCTGGTTCTTTTCTTCTAATCATAGCATCCAAGAGGTGCGACAGAATAGCCAGCATTTACAATGCTGAAGCTCTGGACTGCATCTGAAGTCCACACGGGAAAGAGCTGGAGTCATTCATTCACCAAATATAGTCTGCAACCTTTAGTGCCTTTTTAGATGGTTTTGCCTTGAATGAGTATTATAAACTCATTCCAAGTTTCAAGTTCTAGGGAGGTCCAAGGAATGAACTTGCAGGGAAAGTTAGCAAAACGAATCAGGTTGTTTTCCTTGCTGCCTGCTACTGGTATTGAAGACAATTTCGGAAGAAACGAACTCCCTGTGCAAAAAACATAAGAGTGTAAGTAAATGGCATCTGTTCCTTCAACAGAGAATTGAAGGCTGTAAAGGAATTACTTCCAAGAATTTTACCCATACCTGCAATGCAAAGTTAATGTCTGCCTCATCTACATTTAAGGTCACTCTTCTTAATTTATCTTCTCGTGATTGTCCCAGTTTAAGAAGACCCTGCATGTCCGACAATGTTACTCTATTTGTTTACGCAATCACATCATTCCCGTGTTCTTTAACTGCAAAAGTTAAATTGCCCAGTAACAATTGAAAACCACTTGGTTTAGAATTTATTACCTGGTCTACAAGCACTCTGCACATGCTCGAAAGTTCCACAATTCCGGCCGGCGGGATTAAAGTTGATTTACAAACATCGTTATAACTTCTATTTAACTGTATAACGATACAGACGTTTAGAATCAGACATCATACCAGGGATTGTACTGCTGATTTATTTCCCAATATCAAACACATTTACCTCGCCTATTGTAGTATGCTTCTTCCCTCCGCGGTAAAGTTTAACAGCAGAGCAAAGAATAATCTACAAAAGAAAATACAAAAATATCTATTTAAAGATGCCAATAATATGATATCTTGGTGCGAAAGTTACCATCAGACGCAGAAACTACTTCAGCACGGGAAATTGAATTATCAGAAAGCCATAATTTTAGATAATTCGTGTCAGAATGACTAAAGAAACCTTTGCTTTTCCTATAAGACGGGACATCTATACACATATTAAGGAAAATGTCAGCCCCATTCCTGATTCAGAAAGAGAGTTTGGAAGGCTGATCGATCAGTACACATGTCATCGTAAGAACACCCTGTTAAGTTCTCAACAGCAAAGACTACGTACAGCTAGCAGATGGTGACATAGCAGAGTCATCCTAACACTAGTCACCAATATTAAGAATTAGATCTAATGAATTCTATGCAACCAATGTAGAAGGCCAATCGTTAGTAAATACTGCCCAGCTGAAAGTCCATAATAGCACAGCAGATGGTATGAAAAAGAAGAAAAATAAGACAAAAAGAGGGGGAAACATAAAGCTTTGCAGAAAGTCCGCATTAGCAAAAGGAGCTGATATGAAAAAGAAGAAAAATAAGACAAATGGAGGGGGAAGATTAAGCTTTCTTGTCTGGCATCCTGAGAATCTAAAACCAACAAATACTATCTATGCCATGAATTGTGGACCCAAAAGGGAACCAGTACTTAACATTTATACAATTTGATAAGGCCATATGCTTTTCCGTTTGTTGCACTATAAATTTCTTATTTTAGGGAACCTTAACTTGAGGCACCCTAACTGGCAATTCTCAGGAGCTACCACTTAAATCCCCATGGTCAAAAGTCTCTCGTACAAGCAAATATGCAGACTAGCTGGCATGGCTTTGCTTAGCCATCTATAGGAAGTAACAGTCAGCAACAACAATTGGCTAGCAAACTTTCTCAACTTAAATAAGGGCTACCTAAAACTGAGTTTAGCAACTTAGGAGTAGATTGAGCAACAGGGAATTGTAGGTTAAGGAGATTCTTTGCATCAAACGTCCAAAATTCATGGTATGAATGAGCAAAATTGTTCCAGAGAGACAAAGCATGAAACTACCTGTTGATGTTGGGGAAGAGATTGTATGGTATCTACAACCGGGGATCTATATGCCTTTGATAAAGCAAGAGCCATATGATCAACTCTCACCTGTAATGACAAAATTTTGAAAATTAACACAAAATGCCTTCTACAACGAAAACAAAATGTGAAGTTTTCATGCTTTTAGAAGTTCAAAATAGCACATATAAAGGTCAAAATAGGATAATCTGAGAAGGGAAAGGGATTGTGTCTGAACAGTACGTTGGAACTCAACAAATTCTGAAACTGCCACATGATGAAAGATAAAGATTTGTAGGATCACAAACTTCAGAACTCTTTGCTATGACTTGTTAGCTACGAGATCCAAAACTGTGGGGGTGATGTTCTGATAATGGTGTTACGTATTTTTCCATTTAGTTATTTGAGTATCCCATATCAGTTTATCTAAATCTTAGCTTGAAATAGTAATGATGGTATCTTGACTTACAATTGTAGAATCTTGCTTTGCCAAAGTAGTGCCAAACCGTTCATCTACTCCTGACAGATTCAGGTAATCGATGGAGTCTCTTATCTCAGCTTCTAATATCTCAATTGCACTCCTATAACAAAAGATAATAAAATAAGCTTTTTTGCTTTCACATTTGAAAGAAATCTGAAAAGGTTTCTTTTCCTTTTAAAGGAACACATAAGTCTAGGATTTGAATTAGGTATTCTTGCTTAGATACCAATCAGAATCATACATACATGAAAATGCATAAAGTAGTTCAGATCCAAAGATTTTTATCGTATCACCAAATTCAAGAGACTAATCATTTGAGGCAACATGCTTGTTAACAAGGGAGGAAAAACAGACTAGGCACTTGCTAAAGTGTTGCTAGCCCATGCATTTGCCAAAAAGTGATTATGTCTGATCTTCATTTTAATATCAATTAATGTGAAAATAAAGAACCGAGTTCATGTCATGACAACATGGACAAACAATGAGAAGACTACGAGCATGACAATTAATTATCAACTGATACATGTATTGCCTTTCAACTTACTCCCTGTTCCCAACTATGGGGATGTAATTCTGGATCAGGACACAAAATTCCTATAAGCTTAAATAAATCTGAAGAATCCAATCACCAACCTGGAAACCCAAAGAGCCTTCCGAAGATCTCCAGATGCAGCAGCAACTCTCTGCACAATAAAATCCGTCAGATGATTTACAATTGAAAACTATGTTAAGTTGGAATGTTGCAGCACTGACATAGATCTTTAACAAAGTTATGGCAAGAGAAGAAGAGCAAAATACAACATTACAAGAACAGGGTGGTAAACTACTCACCCTAGCACAAAGTTCCAGTGCTTGTGGCTGAAAGACAACATAGGGAAGTGCCTGTTAACAAATTGAAGAAAGTGGTAGAACTACTCAGACAACTTTGGAGTAATGATTTTGTCAAAAATAGATCAATGACATACAAAAGTATAACCCTGAGAACTAATTACAGGCTTTTCCTAGTCTTATTTACATTTAGACGTAAAGAGATGATCCAATAGAAGGTAATATTATCAAAATACATTTCATTGCTAGAGGTCTTAGATTAATGCAGATGAAATTTGAATTATAGGAAAGCAAGCCTGATGCTTAAGTGAAACTCTCATCATCAGAAAGAAAAAGGGAAAGAAAAAAGAATTAAAAAAACTACTATTTGTTTTCAGAATATCAAGACATTAGAGAAATTACCACCAATCTCTGTCGCAGAATTACAATGATCTCATCCTTGGAATAGGGTCGAAAAGTAATCACCATAGGCTTGCCTATTGGGAAAAAAAAAGAGAAAATTACATGATAAACTTCAAAGTGCTCAAATAGACAGAGAGTAAACGGACCAACACACCAAACATTGGTGACACACAATGCAGCTAGCAGAAATTAGTTCGCATGATCTCTAAAACAATCAAAGCATTTCAGTTCTCATATCATATCTGATAGTGGAAGTATCATAATTGATGTGTGGATGACTGTTGCTCAATATACAGCGGTACAGAAAACACATCAAATCTATAAAGTGCTATCTTACAAGGGACTCACAGTTCAGTGATTGCAATTTAGGAAGAAATTTATCAGCTAGATCAATAGCATTAGCAATTCCTGTCAAAGAAAGAGAAAAAAAATCAAGTTCTCTTACGCACAAGTGTAATTGGATCAATCACAAATTAGACTTGATGTAAATAGATAAAGGAATACTCAACCTATTAAGATACATCTGGAAAATGGTAGTGTTGTGAGCAAAAAAAGATCATGAAGCACGGCCCTATCTTTTGTTATCAGATAATCCAACTCATCAGCAATTATCAACCTGTGGATGAATTAACTTAGTTAATATACATTCACTATGAACTTAAATGGCAGAAATAATATTATGTGAATTAAAGAGTTGATTTCAAAACTAAGCAATCAAGTTGGTTGAACATTTATATTGTCTGGAAAATTTTCTTACGTCATTTTCATCCCATATGAATGCTGCTTCTGAGAATAATTGTTCTGAAGAGTCTTCAAAGGGGAAATAGAACCGCCTGATTTATTTTGCAGTGAACTTTTCCCAAGAATCTGCAAAGCTTACCAATGTTTGAGCATAAGCAATTTAGGAAGCTACGTTTTTTATCAGGACAAGAACAGTATCAGTCTACCTTACTAAAAATTTCTGAAGTGTTTGCAAGAGAAGTACAATTGATAGATACTATATCTGGTGGCTGAAGTCCTGCCTGATTAAGCCACAAAAAAGCTCTCATAAGTTTCATCTTCATACAGTAAAAAAGCTATAATTAAGATGTTCACAAAATGGACTGGTACATGATTACTTCCAATAAACAACTTGAGCTCTTTCTGAATCATACATCAACTGCCTTCCAGATTTTGACAAATTTTGTCAAGAATTATCTAATTATATGTGAAGATAAAGTAAATTTACAGTATCACCGCTAACATAGTCATTGGAAATCCCATTCAACCAGGATTCTCGTGGGCAATCCAGGGAACACAACAATAAAGCCTGTAATTAGTTTAGATCATGTCATTCTTTAACACTTCCATAAATTTTTAATCATGTATCTCAGCAATATGATGCCTTTTGCTGCTAGTTCTAGGCAAATTAGAATCTAAACTTCAAACGGCCATTAATGCACGCGAATACATCAGCAAAAATCTATGTAAACAAGTGATTGGGATGATTATCACAAGCCAAGTGTAGAGAACATCTGTGTTTAGCTGCAATTTTTATCTTGTAAGATCTTATCTGTGAAGAAGAAATGCAATTTGGACAGACACAACATACCGTAACCCATACCTCTTTTGCCCATTCAACCAATGCCTCTTTAACTTTCTCCATCATTAGCGACTTTCCAGTCCCTGGACAACCACATACGTACATACTGCCTGAAGTTTCTAGCTCAATGCATCTTTGGCAGAACTCCAACATCCTAGTTCGCTCGTTTTCGCGGCACACTACAGTAGAAGGAGAAGTTGAAACATGCAATGCCTCCTTCACAGAACTCAATTGATCCACATCTATGTAAAAGAGTAATTGACACTTAATTTCATCAAAAAGAATTCCTCCACATTAAATGAAGAAAATACGAATCCGATGCTTCCACTTAATATACAATTAGGTTGTTTAATCACAATCCACTAGCACTATAACAGACATATGGCGTGACGAGATCCAAGGAAGATAATCAACTAAATTGAAACAGAAACAAAAGTTAATAATAGCAAAATCAAATCCGGGAGACATAAACTTGCCTGTAGGATTCCAGATCGGTTTATCCAGAAAACTATCGGATAACTTTTTCTTAACGGGTGATTTGCTCGACGTCACTACCTTTCCACGGGAAAATTTTTCATTGTCCTACGAGTCCATGTGAGAACAAATTTCAGCATCCGAAAGAGAAATAAGGTAGTTAAATAAAGAATAAGAAAAACTTTTAGAGGTTACTTTGGAAGGACTATTAATCTTCGGACTGTCATTTGGACATCGGCGAGGTGATTTCCACTTCACCGGAGAACTCTGCATCTGCGAAGGAACTGAAGAATCCGAACCATCTCGAGTAGCCGAATCAGATCTCAATTTACGCTTGTGAGGACTCGAATCTCCTAACTCAGCCTTGATGACGTCAACCGGAGATAACCTACGGCCAGCGAGGTTCGGCATTTTTTAGCTGTCAGTTTTCAACAAATTGGTTAATCAATTTACTATTATTCAATGAAGCCGGGGAGGATGTTGTCGTCCTGCCGGAGCTTGGGGGCGGGCAAAATATGAGTTAGAGTGAACTGCGAAGGGTATGAGTTGAGCTCCAATATGCAGAAAAAAACAAGGCGCATACATGCGTCGTGTGTGCTTTCGCGGGAACGTGTAATTTAGCGGGAAAGAATTAACCAGAGCTACTGCATTTCCCGCCATGTTTTGGGCACAGACCCAATACTTAAAAATTGCCTGTAGGTATCTTGCTATTTGAATAATAGTAGTAAAACAAGTAGTAGTTGTGTAGGCTTCTCTACTAGTTTTAACAGGGCCAAAAATATTAAAGAAAAATCATTCAAAACGTCACTTATATTTAATAAAATAACTTTTTTCGTTTATTATTTTTAAAAGTATAATTTTATGTTTCTTACAAAATCACACTGGTTAATTTTAGTTTCTATCTAGATTTTCGATTAGTTTTTTTGTTAAAATCTACCACTTGTCTTGCATATGATCATTTCTCAAGGGTAAAATTGTTAAACACATTTCACATAATCTGATCCATAATCCCTCATATTTCACAAAATGAATTTTTTCGTCTCTTACATTTCACAAAATAAATTTTTTTATCCTTCACATTTTATAAAACAAAAAATTTCATCCTTTATTGATCATGTGTGCTACAGTTTTTTCTTATTTTTAAAAACTCATATATATGTCTATTTGATTTCACCTGAACAATACGAATAACATATAATATATGTGTATGTGATTTCATCTACAACTACAATCAGATGTAGATGAAATCAAATACACATATATTATATACTATTCGTGTTGCTCAGGTGGAATCAAATACATATATATATGAGTTTTTTTTTTAAAGGAACTATTCATACATATGATTAATTAGAAATGAAAAAATTCATTTTTTAAAATGTAAGGGAAGCAAAAATTCATTTTGTAAAATATAAGGAACAAAAAAATCAAATTATGTGCAATTTGATTTGATAAATTTGCCCCTCAAAAATGATCACGTGCAAGGCACTTGGTGAATTCCGACCAAAAACTAGTTGAAAATCTAGATAAGGACCAAATTTAATTAATATGAATTCGTAAGAGACGTAAAATTATTTTTTAAAAAACAAGGAATAAAAAATTTTATTTTGTAAAATATGAGGGACGGTTTAAACGATTTTCCCAAAATATTAATTAATGAATACTTGTATGGGCTTGGTTTTGCATATCCGGCATCAGTATAAAAACTGTCATTGGAGCAGACGGCCTGGAGATAAGCCCGCTTGAGCCAACAAATTTGGACCACTCCTCATCGTGTAAAACCTAATCCCAAATAATTTAATTGTAAGTCGAGTTTAAACTTCATTGGTTCATCGACTCGAATAATTTTATATGTAAGTGTATATATTATATCTATAATAATGTATAGAATTTATAACTATATGCATTTTGATATAAGAAATTAACAACTCCCACGGGATTGTGTAATAATAATACATATTTAATATACATTATATATAAGTATTGTGAATTTGGCCCAATAGCTGAATATGAATATCATCTTTTAAGCCTGCAACCCAAGCTTTAAAAGCCCAAAAATCTTTCTTTTTTTTTTTCAGTCGAATTTAAACTCGTCAAAACTTGATCAATTGATAACTGTACGTCATCAAACATCACTAACTATCACTTTTTATATTATTTTAAACTACCAATTTAAACGGAAAAGAGAGAGAGAGAGTTAATAAACCAAACTCGCATAATTATTTTTCAAAAGAATTTAGTTGCTCGGACTGACCATTTTTAATAATTTACAGCACAAAAAAGAGGAAATGATAATATGCATCTTGCTCAATTGAATAAGAGGGAGCGAGCCTACGCAGCTTTTTTATTTTCCCGTAAGAGTTGAAAGTGAAAGGTGATCGTGAATTACAACAAAAACAGTTTTCTTGCTAATTTTTCCAATATCTTTAGTCAGTGTTAAACCTAAACTTTCTGGAGATCAACCAAATTAAGAAGATGAATGCATCGATAATTACATTCTGCCAAAACGGTACAAAATTGTGATTTTTGCCGAAATTAACATGACTTCTTAATTACTTTATTCTAAAACCACAAGTCGAGTACGAACCAAACTATGCCACAAGCCTATAAGCATCGAGAACCCAAGCTCGAGAGGGCAACGAATAATGAGATACTCCACAGCTGGTCTGGTTCTATTCTTACATAAGTTCTACTCCAGTGCCACAAAAATATACCATCTCCGTCTCATAAATTTTGTCGTTGTTGAAAGAACATGCAATTTACGTATAATACTATTTTTTAATTTTTTTCAATTTTTTTCTTATATCCTTGTTAGATGGTGAACTTTTAATTTGATATATTGATAATTATAAAAAATAAGCGTTGAATCACATGAAGGGTAGAAATAAAATTTTATTAAAAAAAAGAGTTGATATTTTTAATAATGACAATTAATTTAGAACAAAAAAAGATGATAAATTTTATAGGATTTTTTGTTTTCTTTTTTTCGAGGAGGGGGGGGGGGGGAGGGGGAACTAAAATTGGACATTATTATGGTTGAGTTGTGACCAATAACCTCTTGGGCTCTTGATACCACTAAGACATTTAGTTTTGGTGGGGCTGAACCCTTAACTTCTCATCTCGCTATTTAATTGTGCTTTTTTTTAATCGAAATATTCGGTCGGCTCTTCATTTCCTTAGACTCTATTAGAGTAGATTATACAAATGCTCCCATCGCAACCAAAAAAAAAAAATTGAGTTGTTACCATCCTTGTCCTCCAGTCGTTCCATTCGAAAGTTTATCAAATGCCGTGCGTCGCCCACAAAAGCCGAATAGCAACAAATGTCCAATTTTCATCCCGTCGAAATACAGTTGGATTTGTATGGACATGAATGGGTCGGCTGACTAAAAATTCAGTGGTGTGGGAACAATGGAATTTCAACATGGCCCGGTTGAAAATGACCCGCAATTGAATGTTGAAAACGATATGGATGCTCGAGAGGCTCAGATATTTTACATGTCAAATTACCATAGTGTCCTTGTCTTGGCAGAATATTAATTTCCAACCAGAAAAATAATTTGGAATATTTAAATGTTATTTTGCATTGTGCACGTTTTTTGTGTTTCCAACCAAATAAACAATTTCCAAATGTTTATATCAAATACGAAATCTCAAAATCATATGGACATAATGGAACATCATTTATTTGGTTCGGGAGTCAGTTAAATTGAATAAAACAAAAATCGATCATTATTCGTATGAGAACTACAGTTTAATATTTAGATAACTACAGGTCCATTTAGATTAGCTGTTTTTTTGAAAAATTTTACTGTAGTAATGTATATAAAAATTTTTTACTATAAAAATTTTTAAAATATTTGACATATGGTAAGAATGAGATTTTTTTTAGTTATTGTATATTATTGTAACATTGTATTTGAAAATTTTATTTTTGAAAAAACAACTAACCCAAACGGAAGTTCAAATATCACTAGTGTACGATTGTACATACACGGCACACGGTGTGGGTGTTAGCAGCTTGTTCCCCATTATACAGAGAATTTTCATGTTATTGTTGTTAAGAGATAAAGAGAACCATGTTAAAGCGTACGTCTCCAACTCTTGTATACGATCGTTTTATTGTATTTTCCTCTAAAAATAGGTCAACTTAAAGCAATAAGGTAATTTTTTAAAAAAATGTAAGGTAATTTGCATATAGTAGGAAACAAACAGTTAGATGTGAAATGGTTGTGTTCAGAAAAAGTTTATATGGCAGATGGGAGAGGAAAACAAGAAAGAAGAAAAGATATCCCCGTCCAACTCTTTGAGTTGATACTAACCCACTACCCATGTGAAATGCTCTCGCGACTAGAGCCGCAAAGAAGTCGATAAAGTTGGAGTTTTGGCTTAAACAGCTGGGGCTTAACTCATTTTTAACTAGGTTCGAATTCGAATTCGAGTTTGATGAATTTTCGTTCCATTCGAACTCCAATTTGAGTCTTGTCACGTTTGAGCATACTTGAGTTCAAGTAAAACAAAAATATTTTTTTTTTGTGGCTTTCAAAATGGATAAAATTGACATTTCACCCTAATTAACTAATAAAAATATAGAGGCATATATATAATTTTATTATTACAAATATATAAATTCGAACTAATCTACAAATATATGAGTTAACTATCAATTCAAGCTTTATATTAATCGAATTCGAGTTAAGATTTGACCGAACTTGCTCGCATGTTGCCTCTCGACATTTTCTCATGTGTTGCCTATCGTCCAAGTCTAGACGATTCTTCAATCTCTCGATTACCAATTTATCGATCTAGCTTTTCACGGAGAATAGTTCTTGCAATGCATTTTCATAACTTGCCCACATGCACACCAATTCTTTCTGATGCATGCACACACTTATAATAATGAGAGGAAAGGGAAAATATCAAATACCAAAGACAGGTGGAGGCTGAAAGGTGATGTCTCCGTCTGACATTTCTAAAAATAAATTTTCTATATGCTCTCGAACAAAACATCTTTTAATTCAACTTAAGTGATTTTCAATAAATGATGGTGCAGGGCTGATTTTAAAAAATATATATTATTGAGGGCTATAAAAGTACACATACCTTGGTTTACCACAAATTAGCTTAACAAATGATTTGCAATGACATAAAATCCTTTTCACCGTTCAAGCCTACGAATTTCTAACAATAATTAATGTGTTGTAGACAAATTTTATCTGGTGAACATTACACATGCAAAAAATGAAAAATCGGGGGGGGGGGGGGGGGGGGGTTTTTGTTATTTGCATTGCTACCTCTTGAGTCTAGACCTGCACCGCCAAACAGTACAAGTCCAGCTATTCATTCACCCTGCTGATTTATGTTCCTCGTTGCTGAGTAGGTATTTCCGAGCAATTAATCATCAACAGTCTGCATGTAAAGATTGGTCCATTTGCATCAGGATAATTCACTGTTACACTGAATCGAACACTCTGCAACCATGCACGGCAACTTGTGAAATGTTCTACTTGTTTCTCCCATCTTTTTGGGTGACCGAAGCAGGAAACGGTACGTGTAAGTTGATAATAATTGAAACGTGCATCCATGCTATAAAACTAATCAGAACCTTCAGCTTCAAGTATAAAAATATGAACATCTCACGTGAAAAATATTATGCAACATCAACCCAGAATGTTCTACATGTCACCCAACTGCAGCATTTTCTGAGTACAGTCAATCAATCATCATCCGCCTTTGTGACTGAACTGCTTTTTCTTTTTCTTTTTTTTCTGTCCAGCGTGACTACTATTCACAATACTTATCTCCTTGATTATATGAACGTGATCCCGCATCTCATGTCAAATTTTATCCTTCTGAAACTTTCATCCAGACAATTCAGGCTTTGATCTAAAACCACTCTTATATGAACAGCGGGATAATTCTTGGGTAGGGCAGGTGTTATGCTGTTAGGCATCATCTTGCCATTGATCGCAATTTCCATGTACGAGCAAGCAAAGTGATCATCATGAAGAAACCATACTACAAATTTTGTTTTTTTTACATGCGACGTGGCAGATTATTTATTAAGAAATCGAAGGTCTGACCCTGATTAATAACGTACGAACGTGCTCATGCATTTTCCAGTAGCTGTATATGATGTTGGGCAGATGAACTGTGCGTGTTTTGGTACCCCCTAACAAAAAAATGTGTGTAGGGGAGGTCTTAAACTCGTAACTCGATGCATCGCGCAGGGGGTGCGAAACCAAGTTAACTGACCCTCTAATTTATGCCCCCATGTCACGGACAGAGAGGAAAATTAAGTTGATAGACAACAGAGTTATCTCAATTAAGTGGGGATGCTATACTTTTAGTGCTATACTTTTATCTTCTTTTCTTAATCATTACTCATGCTTTTATCTTCTTTGCTTAATCATTACTCATTTGTCTGGACAATTATCACCTCGTTTTAAATGTTCTAGTTGCTGTGCATTTTGATCTTGGACCGTGCGATTTTTTTTTTATATATAGAAAAGATCATTTCATTCAAATAAATCTGCACTAGTGGCTAAAAATACATCAAACAAATATGACACAGATACATGTAGATATGAAATTAATAGATATAACAGATAAAAAGAATAATACAAATAAAGATAATATTGATACTCTTATATATCTTCCATCCGGATGAATCCTCATAACATATATGCTGACAATCAGATCTGAGTAAAACTGGTTCAAGTCCAAAAAGACATTTTGATTTGATAATAATGAAAAAATTGCAAATTTGAGAAACTAGATTCTAGATCCACAAATTCTCAAATTTCACAAAGATAAAAACTTAAAAAACTCTCACAAGGAAAAATCTAGAAAAAAAAATAAAACTTTAACTAAAATAATTTAGAAGAGAAAAAGCCCTCACTAGGAGATCCTAGGAGAGAAGAATCTCTCGTTAAGAAATCTTATGAAAATTATAAAAGAGTACTTCCTCCTATAGGGAAAGACCAGATTTGGTCTCTCCCCCATGAGAGGGATGAAAGGGAGAGAAGGGAGAAAAGAGTTCTATGGAAGGACCATTGCTTTCTTTGGACCGTGATAATTAATTAATGTTTAGAATCAACATCAGATTGGAATAGATAAGGATAAGAGCATTAAGCTAAACGATAGCCCGTCAGGCATCTTGGTATAGACAGGAGTATGCTCTCAAGTTGTCCTTTTTCCTTTCCATGACTGAGATCAATTCATTAAACTTGTTTTAGGTGCCATGGACCCTCCCAATTTTAAGCTTGGGTAATTTCAATCAACTCATGATCACACAAAACAGAGAAAATCTCGTGATGGCCAAAACAAAGTCTGGAATTTCCCTTGATGAGTGTAATCTCCATTGGTTATCATCAATAAGAAACCACATTTGCTCCAAAAAATAAAAATAAAAATTAAGACATACCGTAAATTTTCTCTAAACATTCCATTACGACTCATTTTTTTCCCTCCCTCATTGAAATGGAACTCATTGTTCGTGCCTAATGTCAAATTTTGATGGAAACCATGCTCCTGAATCTTCATACAATACAAGTATCCAAAAAAATTAGTCATTATTCAAGAAGCCAAAAATCGACAGGACAGGATATCAGGATTAAACCAATTAGAGAATGGAGTTGCTCTTAAAAAAAATTATCACGGCGCTCGAAAAGACATAGAAGGCATGGCCATGAACATCCGGTTGCCGCTGCAGTCACCATCACTGTTCACTTCCTGCTTACCTCCCATGATAGCAACAAAACCAAGTTGGCCCCTTCTCACAGCTTAGCATTTTCTGAGCCCCGAATTTGGACCGTCGGTTTCTCACCCCCAGCATCAACTAGATATTCTTTTTAATTGTTGTTTCATAAAATTCATGATTTGATCACCCAATACTTGTCTTTATTTTGGTATGAACGGCTCCAAATTTCTTTTAGCATAAGAAAGGAAAAGCTCTCCCATTAAAAATTGATTGTTGATGTCTTTTCGGCGGAAAAAGGCTCCAAATTTCGATTATAAGAGAAGTTTTTCCGTTCAAAAATTCATTGTTGATGTCTTTTCTTCGGGAAAAAAAAGTTCGCATCATGAGTTGTTATCAGTGGTGAAGATATTGGAAAATAATAGAACACCAGAACGGACGGATGCGCATTATTTTACAGAAGACAAGCAATCAAGCACCCGAGTTGCTGCGAAGATATTGTAAAATATTCAAACTCCAGATTGGACGAAGGCGCATTATTTTACAGAAGATAAGCAATCGAGCACCCTTTTGAAAGCACAAGAAACACCACAATAATTTATTTATCGTATTAAACCATCAACAACATAGTGATCACGTGGTATTTCATATTCAACAAAGTTCAACAGTATTATTTTCTACAAAAAAAAAAAAAATCCCAAAACTCTCAAAAAAAAATGTAATTGACCCAAACGGGTTCATTAGAATTTTTATACCATATGCAAGTACCCATATATATAAAATTTCCCTTAATATCAGACTAGGGCCTTGTTTTTAGCCTCACTATAACAAGCAGATCCAGAAATTTCATAAATAACGACGATCGTAAAATATGGAAGCAAATAAATGTATAACAGCTTTGAGTTATGTAAACGAAATTAATTGCTAATTACCATACAATAGAAGCAGAGAAGATCTCGTTCAGTTGCTTTCCAAGTGAATGACGTTGGATGGTTCATTCTTGTCGGATACTGTAGCTATAGTACGCCCTCCATTCTCGTTGATTTCTTCTGTACTGGAAAGATGCATGAACAAAACTGTTGAAAAAAAAATATTTTCAAAAACCGACTTGTTTGGATTGCCATTTTTTTTTACACTTTTCAATCACTCTTTTACTTTATATACATTACATCGTTACGATTCATTTTTCTGCAGGAATTTTAGAAAATAGCAATCCAAATGTGTTTGGCTGAACTCGGTGTTGAAAAACTTCACGTACAAGTTTGTTGATTTGTGGTTATTTTTTCCCACCAAATAAAAAGTGATGAAGTTGTAAAATAGTTGAAAATCATTTTGTAAATGATTAACGTTTGGGAAAATATCGCCGTGATGTTCACATTGATCTCTCCTTCGTTCTATAAAACTCTAAAAGCAGTTCCAGTGGCATTGTTGCTTGAGTTCACTTAATAAGAGAATGAATCTCACCTTGAATTAATGGCCTGATACATCGTTCAGCCGCCGTGAATCTACACCCAAAAACCTTCCTGATACATTCATATTATTATTGTTGTCATCTGTTATCGACGGCCGAATTTACTCATTGTACAGTTGAGGATACGAATTGGGATTTCCTGAAAACATATCAACAATTCCCCGATGTAGTAGTAGGGCAACATATCTAGACAAGAAACATGAAATGCTATTCTGAACAAATTAATGCTAGCGTATCTCTGATTTCAGGTTAAATGAACAAGGGATGAATTTTTTTTTTTTCAGTTTATGCTTCACGTAAGATGTAATGTTTCTACCTACCAGTACCATGAATGGAAATCCTCTGCTATTGAACGAGTAGAGCTATCAACAAATATTCTTCGGAATCAAAATGGAAAAAGCAGTTATTATCATCCTGAATGGGAAGCACTCCAAATGAGCACACAGCTGTTATGTGCCTCACAATGAATATTTCAGCCAGAGGTTGGAGATTCTTTACAAGTTGTCGATAACTATGTGAATATCTCCAAAGCCGATCTGCTTCCAATTAAGGTATGCGAATAACGGCAAGTCCCACAGTAATATTGACATATCGTTCAAAATTCTGCTCCATCTGGATTAGCTGTTTTTTAGGATGTTTTTAAAATATTTTATTGTAACAGTACAGGTGAAAAACTTTTACTGTAAATGAAATTGTTTTTGAAACTGTTTTTTTGTGTTTTTGATGTTGTTTTTGGTATTTTTGTTGTTGCTTTTATTTGTGTATTATTGTAGTATTATATATAAAAATCTTATTTTTAAAAAAATGGTCAATCCAAATGCAGATCAAAGGTAATATGATTAATCAGTCTCGCAAGCACCATAAGTAAGTACTAGTACAACATATATATCTTTCTTCTTTAACCCAAACAAAAAAAAAAAAACTTAAAAGACTTATTTGGAATAAAACTTAAAGTCATTTAACCGCACAAAACCGGGAAATAGAGAAATGAAAGAAGATTGGAAATATTACCTAATAAAAATGTCAAATCCTGTAACAAAAGATGCAAGTTTTCTTGTTGTATGATTTATGAAAATAAACATTTTTGGTAAACCTTTTCTTTTGGAACATGGAGGGGTAATTGTGTGGTTTTTTGGGATGTAGATCGGTTTGCATGTGAGTGGCTTGTACACTTTAAGAAAAGGCACGCTAACTGAATTAATTGGACACTCTTGTCAAATTGCATTTCAACAGCGCAGTAAAAACCTAAGTCCGCTTGCAATCATGTGCCGTCACGTCATAAGTGCAAATACTAGACTGTTTTTGAATTATTTGTATAAATTTATTTATTTTATTATAAATATATTTTTAATTTTATATACATTATTTTACAAAATATTATAATATTTTTAAAAAAATTATTTCAAATAATTTACGATCAAAACACAATCACTAGCATTGACTCTCTCTCAAGTCCCATCAAACAAATCCTTCGCACCATATTTTATTCTTGTTTTGCGGTAAAAAATTAACCTAGTGTTCCAGTTAAAATTAATCACTCATGGGTATGTGGAATGGAGGCATTGGCAAACGATGCCACCTTAGAGTCACATGATTGATTTCTCGTTTTAGTGAAAAAGTGTCAAAAGGCACTTCTTTAAGTCTTAACCACCAAATCGGCCTTCCTGATCCATGCACATCCATGTGCGGAGCAGCACAAATGGTAATGACAATTAATCTCGAGTTATGCATGTAATCATTCTAATTTTCCTTAAATTACCAAATGCGTAATCAAACTTTTCACTTGTAACCTTTTGTTTTTGTCAAAGAAAATAAGGAGTTTTAATATATCTCCTCAAAAAAATTTATTCTTCAATGTTCCAATTCTGAAGTACCCCAATAAATGTGGGAACTATTTGAACCAAAAAAAAAAAAGATAGTAGAAATTAAGGCAATTTAATTAATTGTAGATACGTGGGAGAACAGGAACAAGACGGTGTTGTTAGACTGTTTAGTGAAGGAAAAAATGTATATAAGTAAGAGAGTTCCCATTAAATGAGGTCGGTGTGAACACGTGGCACAGGCTCAATGCCCAGATAAGATCTAAAACCCCGTGAACTTTGCCGCGTCAGACTCAGTAGTCTTTGCATCCTCTCACAACTTGGCATCTGACTCGGACTACCAAAAACCAAACTCGCACTCCCATAAATTCACGATTAATAATACTATGTTATTTTTTTTAAGCCAAAAACTTATCTATAAACACTTCGTCAAAAACAATAAAAAAAAACCTTCTATAAATACAAAAACTATGAATGTGACCCAAAGTTAAATTTGTTTCTTCACATTTCTAAACTTGGATCATAGCTTGTGATTCACTAAATTTCGAGAAAGTACTCAGGCAAGTTCATAATAATATGCTAGGGAGCCAGTTTTTCATGAATCCACGACATGGATTAAATAATAACAAAAAAAAGAAAGAAACAAAATTCCCTAAGTTGAAATTTTTAGCCCTTTTAAATCCATTTGGTTGGTTGTAAAATATTTCCAAACAAATAAAATTTTATTTGCAATTATTTTGTTGGTTGGATGGCAACTTGACGATTTATCCAAAAATATAGTTTTGTTATTTTTGATTTTTTTCGAATTATCGGTACATGTTTAAAAAATGTGGTGGAAAAATTTGAACAAGCAATAATGTTTGTGAACAAGATACATAGATTGAGAATAACTTATGTTAAGAGTGACTTATAGTCAATTTAACCATTATAGAGCTGGAGCTAAAATTAAGCCCATTTAATAAATATTACAAAAATTTGTACAAGTCACCTAGCACCCTTTCTCACTGGTTTCAAAAATAATTTACACTCAAGTGTGGTTGTAAGTAGTTATTTTCACCATTCAAGCGTTTGGATTGCTATTTTCTAAAATTTTTACAGAAAAATATATTGTAACAGTTAAATGTATGTAATATAAAAAGAGGATTAAAAATATATATTAAAAAAAAGTAAAAATTTTTGGAGAAAAATGGCATTCCAAACAAGAATATTTAAAATAAAAAAAAAATTCAGGGGTTAAAGTGAGATGCTGAGATGTCTGTTCTACTTATGGAGTATGCACACGTAGAATGAATCCAAAAGCCATTCCTCTTCAGACGCATTGGTACACTACTGTACAGAATCGCACACTGTATAGAATCTATAGATTCAGATCCGAATACATTCTCATTCACGCACTCTTGGATTCATCGTAAGTGCCACTACTAGTATTTCGAAATATTTATTATTCACCGCTTGGAGTTGGAGGACAAGTTGAGATTTTTTTTATCGAACCCCAAAAAGCCATTTCCCTTTTCTTCCATTTTTAAGCAATTGTAATAATATATATATATATATATACATACATAGATATACACACACACAAATAGTGGTAGTGGTAGTGGTAGTGGTAGTGGTATATAAATAAGACCTCAAATCGCCTAGTCCTGATGATAAGTGAAGGTACGGCGCTCGTACTTCGCTTTTTCTGACACTTCTCCCCCCCAAGTCCACTTGATCGGCGTATTCATCTTCACCGACCTCCTCCTGAACCCCGGCCTCCCCTGCGTTTATGCCTTGCACTTGCAACGTAAGTATTTGCTTCTGTACTTCTAATAATTATTTAAGGTCTTCATTTCTTCATAAGTTTTCGTGCCAACGACTTGTTTCTTGGATCGCTGTACTGTGATCCGATTTTAATGCGAGATTCCAAGTGGGTCTAATGATTTAGAAGCAAGTTTTTTTTTTTTCCGTTTTTAGGTTTCAAATTAATTTAATCTCCTTGCTCTCCGGTTTTTAATTTTTTTCTCTCTCTTGTTTTTGCAGGTTTTACTAATTTAAGAAGAATACTCAATTGAATCTGGAATCGGAATCAGAATATATACAACTCCTTTAGGTTTAGTCGTCTCCAGGTTTAGTTTCTGGGGTCTGAAGATCTTTAGGAGGAGAAAAGTATAATGGGAGTTAAAGTAGCACCAACGTGTTTTCATTGGTCACAGCCTTCGTTTCCTCACTCCCCATCTTCTTCACAGACGTTGGCTTCTGCAATTTCTTCTCCTTCATCAAAACGGCGAAGTTTCAGCATGTGCCGATACGTAGGACGATCAAATTTTCTTGGAAACTCCTGCTCTAACCTCTATATGACGGGATCTTGGGAGCAAGAACAAAAATCTAAACCACGTTTTATTAGAAGGGTTTGCAGTGCCACTCTCGATTCTTTTTCAGACGAGGAATTTTCCAAAAAAATTCAGGAGTTGGCGTTGAGATTCCAATTATCTGATGATGATGATGATGAACAAGCTGAAGAGGCTGAAAATCGGGCTGAAAGCAGCACCCGAGAAAGTTATGATAGTAGAAATGGTGACGCTGTACTTTTAGAAGATCAATCCTTTCATCCTCTGGAGCCCCCCTGTTGGCCTGAAAGAGAGGAGATAATTCCTGCTAGTATAGAGCGGAAGGCCAATAGTGTAGAGCTCCCTCTTTCGCTTAGGATTATAAAGAGGAAAAAACAATGGGAAGAGGGGTTTAGAGAAGTTGGTGAATCCGCCTATTGTTCTGTGAAGAAGGCCTTTTCATCGATGGTGTTTATAATTCGAGAACTTCAGAGTTATACTTTACAGATGAGGGAATTGCTCTTTTACGAGGATTTACAAGGGATTTTGGTGAGAGTTCAGAAGGAAATGCATGCTTCTTTTGTGTGGTTGTTTCAGCAAGTGTTTTCGCATACACCAACTTTAATGGTGTATGTGATGATTTTGCTTGCGAATTATAGTGTTCATTCAATGGCTAACAATACTGCCTTAGCTGCCACCCCCCATCCCCAGGTTTGTGCTGCTTCCGCCGAATCTGTTTCTGAGGTTGGAGATCAAAGCCATGGAAAGAGTAAGTTTGACTCTTCGTTTATTAAGTCATTTTCGGTGTCTTCTTCAAGTGGAAAGACTACTTCAATTGGTGGAAGTAATGGTGGTGGTGGAAAACATAGGCCTGCTGCTAGTGGTACAGATGGGGATGGAAGGTTTGATAGGATGTCGTCCGATTATCATAGGACAATTGTTCCTGATGGGGTGTCATCTGTTGGCAAACCTTCAAGGACTAGTGAAGAAGTTTCAGTTTCTGGACAGGTGACTGGAGAAGAAGAGATGAGATTGTGGAATTCTATGGTGGAAGAAGCTTCCAAAATGCAGTCTGCATCTAGAGATGAAGCTTTGGATCATGAGACAATGCAGAGATTTGTTTCCCCGGTCAATGCAAAGATTGAATCAGACGACTATGCAGATTACTTCAGAACAGAGTTGCTATATCAGACGGGACTGGCACAAGAGCCCAACAATTCTCTTTTGCTAGCCAACTATGCTCAATTTCTTTACTTGGTCATTCGAGATTATGACAGGTAGAGATTTTCTTCCTTCAATATCCTATTCATTACCAGTTTTCTTAGCTGTTGATTTCAGTTTCTCTATTTAGACCATACTAAACGAATCCTTTGGAATTGGCAAATGTTTTCAATCACGTAATTCTTTGAACAAGTGAAACGAAAATCAAAGAGTAAGAGAGATATTATTTTTGTCTATTACTTGTGGGTTCTAATGTCAGACTGCCGTGCAGTGCACAAGATGCTTGACTTTTAGAGAGGGTGTCGTTTTGCCCATATTTTTGTCTGGGTAGTTTCTTGATAGAGAAGTGTGTGGTGACCTTGGAGTCCATCCTTCTCTTAGCGAGAACAATATCTTGGAATAAAGTCATTGAGCATCGTGTTACACGCACTGCTAAAGGGAAACAATCAATGTAGAAGGTCTTCTAGTTGTAGCTTTGTTCTTCTGCTTTTATAGTGCTGAGGTGGCTAAGGAAAAGTCTTCTTCTTTATGTAGGCCCTGAATTAACATAGACTTCAAATTTTACATCATTTCTGGTGTTCTATCTTATTGCAAATTATATCATGCAAACAAGCGCAAATTTAGTGAACTGATGCATTCGTTCATCACTCCTTTCTTGGGACAACAGGGCAGAGGAATTTTTTAAGAGGGCAGCAAAAGTAGAGCCCAAGGATGCAGAGGCACTGAATAAATATGCAAGCTTCCTTTGGCAAGTGAGGAAAGACCTCTGGGCTGCCGAAGAGACCTATCTAGAAGCCATATCTGCAGACCCCAGCAACTCATATTATGCAGCTAACTATGCCCATTTCCTCTGGAGTACTGGTGGGGAGGATACTTGTTTTCCTCTTAATTCTCCTGATACTGAGAATGATGCATAATTCACTTGTGGGATAAAAGAAAAGGAAAAATGAGAACACACGAGACGTAGAGGAGATGCTGCTTCCTACGTCATATTTTTTTGTCGATTAGCATACCTGAAATTTAATTTTTTTTTAATAATAAACTAGCCAAGGGGAAAAGAGAGGGAAACTTTCCTTCTGGATATTTCTTCTTTTCTTTGAGCATATCTTGACTTTTGTGTTGCTTCTTTCTTTAGATATTTCTCAGTTCAATTTGGGGTGGAGGAATTGTTGGGATGGGTGATAAACTGGGCTAGACTGTTTGCCTCATGTCCTGTTAGGCTACTTGCTTCTTGCTCGTCAGCTTTCGTCTTTAAAGATACCCCCGCACCGAAGACTTGGAAATTCGGTGATTTATTTGGGTTCTGCACTTTTGCACAGAGTAGTTATGTTTTTCTTCTTCTTCTTCTTCTTTTTTGGGGTAGAATGTCAATCAACGTTTGCATTTTGTGACACAACCACATGGCCAATTGTAATTAAACTTTTGTCACTATATAAGTGCCATTTTTTGAAATGATCCTATGTGATCATGGACGCTTAATTGTAATGTTGTGAAAAGGAGAGAAAGGTGTCTATGCTTCTCATCCAGTGTTAGGTTTATCAGCATTATCCTTGTGTTTTTTTCTTCTTGTTTCGTGTGTGCCTGGTGTCAAATTGCTTTATCTGTCCAATCTTTGATCATCTGTTTGTATCATTGGAGAGCTTATACCTAATTACAGTTTACTATTGTCCACGCAACGGCGGGTATCACCAAGGGAAGTGCATGTTTCAGAGTACTCTATTGCAGTTGACGGGATGGTTATAACCAAATAAACACAGGATTTGCTCTTAATAGAGAGCTGTAAGAATCACCCATAACAACAGATTAACCTTGTTTAGGTGGAAAAAGGCTGTGGTAAATACATAGTAATGCCTGATGTGTTTGATAACTAATTAGTATTTCATCGACTATATCTTAGGCATCATCCCTCCTCACTGCTACCATCTTTTGGAAACAGTAGTACGATTGAAGCATCTCAGGCTTTGATTCTTAGGCCATGCACACAAATTCAGCTCTCCTCTTTGAATGTTGGTCTTTCTCATCGGCTTCTCCACTGCCTCTTGACATGGCTTTAAATGTGGATCGCCCGATTGACGAAAGCTCCTGCGCGGCACAAACGTTTGAGTTTAAGAAATTGTAGTAACTAAGAGTCCCAGTGAGATGGCACTGTAACATGCCATTCTTTTGCTTAAACGAGTATATGGTTATGGCCGTCCGGTATGCTTTTAAGTGGAAAATTGGTTAATGTCACCATCCTTGAAGATGACCAACAAAAACAAGCAGCCATTTCACCCCTGGCCAGCACTGAAAGGTGGCGGATGTTGCCTTGGCAGCGCTGGACCATTCTTGGGCCATCATCATGATTTTGTTACAATCCCGGAATGACATAGAACTATGATGGTACAGAAAGAGAAGAGCAGTAAGAAGAAATGGCTGATGTGCTGACTCCAATCAAAATCAATCTTTCATGGTTCCCAGGGACAAACGTGTCTTATGGCAACTGGGGGTACTAAATTCATGTGCCATCTCAATTGAAAGTCGTTAAAGGTGAATCAAATTGATGAATTAGCAGGAATATGCATGCTTAATTATGCCATCAACAGATTACTTCAATCTCTATACATTCTCTTTCATACCAGGCTGATGCAACTCAATGTAACTTCCCCAGCAGCGGATAGGAGAGGAGAGAAGGGAAAGTGGTCCTATTCCTATAATATATATATATTTTTCAATACAGGGAGTATCCCAACTTTGTCAGACTAATCTTCCTGCGCCTGTGTATTCCGCCCTCAAGAATACACAAACGGTAGAGAGGTGACTCGAACACACGATCTCGGGAGCTAATTAGACTACTCCAAAAGTATCCGAGCCAACCCCAAGGGGCGTCCTATTACTATAACCCATAATACCGCATCACGATAAATGAAGTAATGTGGTGTTGTCGGTCATGAGGTCGTGAGTCCTAGTGTTTTGGAGTTTGGCCAAGGGGAAGAAGACAGGCGAACCACGTGAAAGATGGCAATACTAATCTACTCCTCTGTTAGTCCCATCCCATTCCCATGCATATGATATGACTGCCTTGTGTCTCCGTCAATCTTTCCAACTGCTCGCTTCCATATATGTCCATCCCATTTATTGCCAACTTCTGCAAACATGGGCTTGTAGCAGTGAATTTAAGGTTTTGGGATTTCTAGGCAGGCACACTTCGATTTTCCGGCCAGCTCGCCTGTTCCCGTCGACTACCTTATAGTCTTGGAAAGCTGTGGTATTAGTTAGATGTTCAATTCTAATTCCTTGTGATTCAAGCGGAAGAAACCTGCAAGAAAAAGAAAAGATACAGTAATAATAATATTACTATAATAGCTTTAATCATATGCATTAGGTTAATCGTTCGGTCGACACCATCACTTGTACTTGAATCATACAGTTCCAATCAAAAGAGAAATTTCTTGAGAGCTTTAGACTTGCTTCGTTCACAGCGGATGAGTTGCTACGGGACAAACATATCTTACTATTAATAAGCTCCCACTAGGAGCAGATAGCAGATACTACTAAATGGAGAGGTAACTAGCTAGGTTGGTGTAACACTTTTTTGCGCTTGCAAATATTGCCCTTTATTAGCGAAATACTACCTTTTAACTTCCCATTACTTGCTATTCTTAGCTTACTTTTTTTTTTTTTTGAAGGAATCTTAGCTTACTTTTAAATTTTCGAAGTAACAGTAATTATCAACTACTACATGATTCTCAAATTTGCGTAGGGATGACAACGAGCAGATTTGGAACAGGGAAAGCTTCCCTGCATTGGTCCAATTCCAGGAAAGTTTCCCTCGCTCCTACTGCATCTCACTATCCATGCAGGTGTATCCACCCTGTCCCACTGTCATTATTAATTTTTTATTTGACTTAACTTTTTCAATATATATATATATCTATTAATAGCTTTATTGATCTTTTTTTTCAGATTTTTGAAAAAAAAAATTACATCATTTTATCATAACAACATAACATGTTACTTATTTCATACAATACATTTATATAATATCAATAGCATAGCATTTATTTTATATTATGCATATAAAAACAAACATATATATTATACTATATAGGCAAACGGCGGGGGATAAGGGATACTCTTGTCCCATTTAATGCCGGAGAGAAAAATTCCCCTTGCCCCTGTCTCACTCCACCTCTCCCTCATTTCTCGCAACGGATCTTTTGTCTTATATCCTGTGCCACTCTCTATCCCACTTTTTATTATATTGCTATTTCTCTTACATAAATATTATGTTTTATTTCTTTTTTGTTTCCTTAAGATCCAATAACTATTAATTCAGTAAAAAATAAATACAATAGCTTCAAAAAAGTAATATATAATAGAAAATTAAAAAATACAGTAGAAAATTTATAAAAAATCTCATTTTTATGCATTTTGATTTTTTGAGTTTGTTAAATTTTGTGTATTACTGAATTAATAGTTATTGGATCTTAAGGAAATAAAAAAAACTAAAACATGATGTTTATGAAGGAGAAATAACAATATAATAAAAAGTGAGACAGAGAGTGGTATAGGGTGTGGGACAGAAGATCCGTTGCGCCCATTTCTCCTCTTTGAGTGCTTATTCATGGGCATCCACTTCCGTTGCCATCCCTAGTTTTGCATGCCCATGAGGCGCACTTAAGGGCGGCAATGGGGCGGCAAAAAGATATCCCCCGCCCCTGCCTCGTTTCTCTCGCAGTCCCTAGTAGGAGAATAAATCAACATATCATATTTATCAATTTGCTCATTTTCGGGACAATTTTATCATTCATTCTATCTCAAAATATTCAATAAAGACATACTCAACTACTAAATATTAGACCATTTAACGAGTTGTAAATACTAATAACTAAAAAAGATTAACAACTTCTGAATACCATAAAAATAACATTAAAACATCTGGTTGAGATGTAATAGGACCAAGTCACAATTGTATGTTCAAAATTATATTATTAAATATAAAGAATTGAATTATAAATAAATTTTTATATTGTGTTTATATATGAATCATATATACATCTATAAATTTAAATATATGTATATATATAATTTTTTATATACAAGAAATGGGATGGGTGTATGTTGTCCTGCCCCTTGCCCGTTTTAAGGTGGGAGGAAATTTTCTCCCTCTGCCCCGCCTCATCCTGTGCCCCATTTACCCCCCTGCGGGCACCTGCCCCAATGCCACCCTTTGGCGCACCTCTCTTACCGCTCATTAAATAGACTTGGGGAGTAAGTCAGGTCGTGTAATTTAATCTACCAACTAGGGTTTGTTATGAGGGCCCAATTGATTTGTCGGGTCTCTATCGTGTCCTTCTGCATTGAAATAAGTGAGGCTGACGTCAGCTGCCCGCCAGCGTAGAGGCCGCTGATTGAAGTTAGTGTCATCATTCGGATTTTTATCCGCTGCTATTTCTTCCTGATTTTATTCTCAATCATTTGTTCGGCAGAATGCTGCGATGACTTCATTATTTCCACTGGTACTATTAAAGCCGAACAAAACATTTGCTATAGGGGCTTTCTTGTCCTTCAATTTTGAAAAAACCTCATGTAGTCAGGTGGAGTATAAGAAGAGGCTTAAAAAAAAAAGATTGAAGAATAATTTTGGTGGGAGAATTTTCTTTCTTTCTTTTTATCCTTTTAAAAAAAAAATTCAAGGAAGACTCCAAACTTGTTGTAGTCAATCAAATTCAACGTTAACAACTTGAAATATTTGCCTTGGCGACTTTTTTGCCCTTCAATTTCGAAATATGTAGTTGAATAGAATATGAGAGGCTAAAAAAAGTGTTAAACTTCAATTCTAACTACGGTGGGACGATATATTTAGTTTGGGTCGAATTGCATCATTCCCTTTCTCTTCTTGATGAAGATTTGTCCTCAAATTAAACGCGATCTTTTGGCAAGTCTCAGCTGCGGTGGGATGATATATTTAGTTTGGGTCCAAAGGAGCTTCGAAGCCGAAAGCGATAGATTGAATCTGAGACATTTCATGTCGGGATCGGTGTCTATGACCAACTCAATGGGAAATGCAGTTGAATGCTTCACGCAATGATTGAAAGGGCTTAAGTCAATTGTTAATCATGATGTCGAGCTGAGCCCACTATCATTGGGCTAGAGGGTCCTTGGATCGAGCCCTGAATCAGAAATATTAATTCTAGAAAGCCGCGTGGTAAGGATTGCAGCGTGGCGGCTTGTCATCTATAGCAGGTCCAGTGAGTATGAGAGGGCTGTGAGAATTTTTAGCAAATTGAGCATTCGAGCATTCGAATCTTGATAGTTGGAGATTAAAAAAAAAAAGGTTATAAAAATATCAAACCGGTCGCAAGTCAAAACCTAATTGAACTTTGTACAACTAGCTGCTGGCAAGTTGGTAGTGAAGCAACGTTGAGTGTGTATGGATAAGAGATTATTCGAAGTATTTATATCTTTTATGCGTGTATGAATAGGAGATCATTTGAAATATTTGTGACGTAATGTATGCGAGTCAAAAATATTATTGTAAAATAAAAAATTAATTAAAAATTATAATTGTGATACAAGTAAAATAATATTTTAAAAAAATATAGTCTCCACATGGATATGTCTTCTTGTTTTTTAAAAAAAAAATTATTTTTGTTTGTGGACTTTACAATAACAACTATAAAAACACACACAATTTCAAATATACTTTAAAATAAAATTTATACCCTATTTCTTCTTCCATACACTATCGGTTCCCACCATCGCCATCCGCCACCACCACTCCTCTCTCCTCATCTTTTCTCCTTTGCCTTGTTTCTCTCGCCTCTTCCTCCTTTCTCATTTTCCCTCTTCCTCCATAAGTGCAAGATTAGCGCATAGTATTCATATAATTATTTTTAATAGCTTAAAGTAACATGTGAAATGCTTGACATTTTTATTTTTTGCTATAAGCTTACTAAAAAATTTTTCGTTCATAAACTTTTAGAAATGGATAATAATTTCTGAAGAAGTATAATCGTCTCAACTTTTCAATCTTGTACCAAATACTAATAATCTCGACATAATTTGTATATAATAATGACTAATGCTCATAGTATACATGGTAGATTTATTTTAACAAAAACCCAGCCACTTGAAATTGATGATTGTGGAAACTAATATCTTTGAAATACTACTAGTTTCATAATGCTAAGTCATCCAAGAATAGGAACCTAACTAACATAATGGCTTCTGAAGCCAAATCTGAGTTTAGCATACATAAAAAACATTGAAAGAAACATATATTATATTTGTGATTAGTCCAGGCACCATGGTAATATTTGTTTTGAGGACCCGATTTGGACATGGCCGTAGGATGAGTACTCTATGTTCATTTCTGGTCTTGTAATAAAAGTGAAGCCAACGCGCCTAATTTATGAATGAGGGAAAATGGCTGGAGAAATGGAAGTGGAAGGCTTAGAAACCATTATGTTATCCCAAAATTCCTAAGCATTTAGTAGTCATCCAAGAGCAATTAAAGTTTGCTAAATTTTTTCCATAATTCTTTCCTTCTTCATAATTATAATTTGGCAACTATAAATAATAATAAAGGTGACTGCCTATATTTTGATTGATGCTGTCACTCTTTTTACTATCATTTTTACCCCTTTGTTCATTACCAAATCCAAATTTGCAAGTCAAAAATAAGTTGCCAATTTTGTAAAATTTATTTTATTATGTGGTTCTACAACTTTGGTTGATGTTGTCACTCACCTTCGTTTTGTCTTAATGCCCGCTTTCTTCGCCAAATTCCAATTTTACAAGCAATTACAAAAAGAAATTAATTGACAAACTTCACTTTCAGACATAAGGCTTAAAAAAAAAAAGAAATTCTTCCCAAAATGCATTCAATTCTATCACTAATTTTTTTTTTTTGGATGTCAGAAGACAAAATTGACTAGCGCATAATACTTCACACTCCACAATTGTGGTAATTATTCATTTTTATTCAATGTCTAATTAGAGAAGACTCAATAAATGACACTAATCTCTCCACCTCAATTTCTATTTCTTATCCCAGAGGAAGCCCAGGAGTTACACTCACCTCCAAACCTCAACCGTTGGATCATCCTCTTAATCCACGGCAATGGATGCATGCAGCTTATTGGCAACTCCTCTATATAAGCTTAGTCATGGCGTTCTTCTCTTCTCAACTTCACAGAAGAAAGAAAGACAGAAAAAAATCTTAAGAACTTTCCCTTCATAAAAAAAGCTAGTTTCATTGCTAAAAAGCATCCCTTTCCTCTTCTCATTTAAGTACTCCTTTACACCTCTCTTTTCATGGAAGGAGGAGGGTTAGGAGGAAGTTTCCCTTATGGAAATTACTGCCAGAGGGATCATCACCTTGGCCTTCCCCTTCTTAAACCAAGGCCACCCCTCACTGCCATAGACCGATTCTTGTGTGGTCAAAGGCATTTTTCTCAACTTGAAATTCTTGCCAATTTCAAGAACAAAGCAACCCTTGTTCCAGTGAATTCTGATTTTGTTTCCTCTTCAAGCGGTGGTGCAATCCATGGCCATGCAGGAGGAGGAGGGGTATTTTCGTGGCCAATTACTCTACCTCCTTCTCATGACACAAGTAGTTCCGTCAATGGGGTTCTTTTCAACAAAGAAAGTACTCCAAACCTGAGTCCAGAAATGAATCCCAATGTTGGTTTAGAAAAGGAAGAAGATTTACCAAGAGATCCTAGAGGAACAGGAAGGAGAGGAAAAGGTGACCCATCTGTAGCTTTAATCAAAGGCCAGTGGACTGAAGAGGAAGACAAGTAAAGATCATGGGATTTCCTCTTGGTTTCCTTTGTTTTTATTTTTGATTTTATTTGTTCCTTTTTCATGGATATTTATCTTGTTTGTAACATGCAAAAATTAGTTTGATGTTGAAAGTGTTAGTGAATTTGTTGAGTTGACCACTTATTCTTTTAATTGTTGTGCAGCACTCTTAGAAAGCTGGTGAAGCATTTTGGAGTGAAGAAATGGGCTCAAATTGCTGAAAAAATGGTAGGGAGGGCCGGTAAACAGTGCCGGGAAAGATGGCATAACCATTTGCGTCCAGATATCAAGGTTTTTTCTACTTACCATCTTTTGTCACTTAGTTTTTAATTTTTTCTAATTTTAGAGCCATCTTTTGCCACTTAATGGTTAACACTTGATTGTTCATGATATTTGATATAACCATGATCCCTTTTTTTTTTCACATGATCTGGTTGTTTATTTTCTATTCTTGGCTCTCCTCTTGCCAAATAAGGTTCAAAAAATTCTAACATGAATCAACGATGGATCTAAAAACTTAGATTCATTGTAGCTTTTGGTGTTGAATCTTTTCCAAAAGTTTCCAACTCGAATTTTAATTATGGCAATTTTCCAACTTTCTTTTGCTTCTTTTTTTATGTTATTGGAAATATTATTTTCTCTCAATTTTCTTATAAGTAGATTTATAAATTACAATTTTGATTGATGAAGTTTCTAGAGAAAGTGTAATTATTTGCTTATTTTTTTGAACATTCTCCAAATCTTTATCATCTGTCCTTCACATTTGGTATGTACAATAATTTTTCATCAACATTACACCGTAGAGTTTTGCCAGCAAATCATGGTCACATATATGCTTATGGTAAGTTATTAGTGTCCAAGATTTTTGCTTTTTTTAATCTATGGAGATAGCATTATTTGTTTCTAGAGTATTTTTTTCTAATATATATTGTGCTAGAATAAGTTTCTACCATCATATTTTAGGTTTTTCTTAATTTTCCAAATCAGCATTTTGACATACTAACCTGTGAATGAGGCATATTTTGCTAAATTTTGTCATATTCGTCATCCTTCTCATATTCTTTGAGCCCATTTTTCATGTGACAGTAGAAACTCTTTTCCGACAAAGGAATCATGATTTGTTATGAAAGTTTTTATCTATGACCCAATAAAAGTTATTGTTAGAAATTTTATTTATTGAGTATAATATTGCTTTTTTCTTATAATTATTCTACAGTTGTACTAAAAGGATAATGTTTAATATTTGTTGTTTACTTGTTTCTCAATATTAATCCTATTTCAGAAGGACGCATGGAGTCAGGAGGAAGAAAAACTGTTGGTGGAAGCTCATATGGAGGTTGGGAACAGATGGGCAGAAATTGGCAAAAGAATTGCAGGAAGGACTGAAAACTCCATAAAGAATCACTGGAATGCCACAAAAAGAAGGCAGAATTCCAAGAAAAAGTTCAAGAAACCTGAAGGAGTGCATAATGGAAGAACTCAATCAACCATTCTACAAGAGTATATCAAGAGTACTTGTTTCAACGATGATTCTTTAATCAACATTAGCACAGGCCTTAGCTCCACCACCATGATACCAGTCAACAGTGCAGCTACCCAAATAACCCCATCTAACTCCGTTATATCAGAAGACCCTACATCAGCTCATTTCAATATGCTTTATCCAGAGCTATCTCAATCAGCTTCTGGTGATTCCCCGTCCTATCTAGCTCAACACTCATATGATGATGAGATGAATTTCATGCAAAACTTATTTGGGAGCTATAACCTGAATGTCTCCACATCCGGCAAGAATGATAAAGGAAAGGCTCCTCTAGATATTGGAATTAATCAGAAGGACAAGTGTTCTACTTCTTTCAACTCTTCTGGGTACAGCAACACTAGTTGTAACAATCAGGATTTTGGCGGAAATTTAGATTATGGGTTCTTTCCATCTTTTGCTGAGCCAAACTTGCCGAACAGAACTTATCTAGGTGACCAAGAGAGTAATCAGACTATCCGTATGTACTCGGACGCTTATCTCTCTCATATATTGGATGGAGGCAATGCCTTATGTGCTCTTCCTGAGGTCTACCCTAGCAATATGAATATGGAGAAGATGATGATAGATCAAGCCAGTCCTTCAGTTGGAAAGGAGGTGGACTTAATAGAGATGATCTCAAATTCTCAATTTGCTCGAAAAAATGCTGCTAATAACTTTGTATTTTAAAATTGGTTAATTTGGTGAAGATTGTGATCATATTTTAGAGTTTCGAAGAACTTTTGAAATTCTACAACTTTTTATGGTTAATATAGAACCAAATTTTGAGCATCTCTAGCTCAATTCTAACTTCGGCTAGGATTGGCATATTCTGATCAATTTGCTCAAGACTTGTCAAAAAGTTATGTTTAATGGCTATGTTTTAAAGTATGAATGATTTTCTAATTTTGTTCTTGAATCTTATAATGTTTTGGTCTCTAGATGTTAGTTTTCTGTTTTCAGTTGCATGCATAACCATAATGTTTTTATTGAATCGGTGTCTCAACCATTGTGGTTCCTCAGTTTCTCTTATTTTTATCGTCCTACATTCTCAAACAGTTAGTGTAGTGTCGGTTTCAAGGTTCTATGCATTTGACGAAAGTTTCGTTTCCTTATAAGAAAGAAAAGTGCAACACTAAAGCATGGCTCCAGCCGTCCATTTATCCTTACATTCTGCAATGTTGTTGCCTATATGGTGATGAAAAGCATCACTGAATACAAAGATAAAAATGCTTATTGTGCAGTTGTACCTCAACCCTTTTTGTTGTGATGTCAAAATAGACTCTAGAGGACACTTCTTATGATGGTAGATTAGTACCACTAGCTTTATTGGATACTGTTGGTTTACAATAAAAATCAACTTCTATTTTTGGGATAAATAAAACTTTGAAGCTTTTTAAAATTAATATTAACTATCTTAAATGGTTAATTTAAACTACATTATCATCATTACGGTAATAATGATTAACTATTTCTGGTAATTAATAAGGTGATGTCATTTCTAACGTCCAAGATTCATTGACATGAAAAAAAATTTGATAACTTAATAAATATATTAATCGACTCCCATCTAAAAAAATTAATCAATTCGGTTCACCAGTAATGTTGAAATTCAAAAAATTTTGGTTCACTTGTTTTCATAGCGAGAAAGGATAATATATTTCTATCAACGATATTCAATAATGTTGAAATTCAAAAAATTTGGTGCACTTGTTTTCATAGTGAGAAAGGATAATGTGTCTATTTTTAGGATAAATAAAATTTTAAAAATTTTAAAAATATATATATAATGGTCTCAAATGATTAATTTTAATAGTAGCTAACAACTTCTCAATAATTAAGTCGATGTCATCTCAAACGTCAAAATTTTGTAGATATGACAAAAAATTTTATAGCACAATAAATACGTTAGTAAAACCATCTAAAAAATTTGGTTGTTTTAGTCAGCCAAAAATTTTGAAATTCAAATAATTTTGGTACACTTATTTTCATAGCAAATAAGAATGATATATTTTTATTCACTATTTTGCAACAAAAAATGCAGTATGTTTTTAGGATAAATAAAATTCTTAAACTTTTACAAATTAATATTAAGAGTCTTTAATGATTAAGTTTAACAGTATATTGTTGTTATTACTTTAACAATAATTTAGGACTTGTCGACAAATGGGATGACATCATATCAAACATCAAAGATTTGTTGACATGAAAAAATATTTGATAGCATAATAAATGCATTAGTTATTTATCTCAAGGAATTAATTGAGCTGGTCCACAAATGAGGTTGAAATTCAAAAAAATTTGGTACACATATTTTCATTGCAATGAGGAAAAATACATTTCTATCAACATTTTGTAACAAAATAAGGTTTTTTAAAAATACAAGTAAAATTTTTGAAAATTTTAAAATTAATAGTAATGATTAAGCTTAATGGTATATCACAGTCGTTACTTTAATGACAATCAACGACTTCTCGATAGTTTGGATGGTGTTATCCTGAACATCAAAGCTTCGTCAACATTAAAAAAAAAAAATTGATAGCATAATAAATGTGTTAATCCGTGCCATCTCAAAAATTTAATCACTTTGGTTCACCAATGATGTTGACATTCAAAAAGTTTAGGTACACTTATTTTCATAACAAGAAAGGAAAAATAAATTTCTATCAACTATTTTGCATCAAAAATAAATTTTTTAGGATAAATAAAATTCTAAAATATTTGAAATTTGATATTAACGGTCATAAACGATAAAGTCTAACGATATATTGTCGTCATCATTTTAACGATAATTACTGATTTCTCAATTTTGATGATATCATCTCAAAAGTCAATGATTCGTCGACGTGGAAAAAGATTTGGTAGTATAATAAATGTGTTAATCGACGACATCTAGAAACATATTAATCCACTAGGTCCACTAATATTATTAAAGTTCAAAAATTTTGGGTGAATTTATGTTCATAAGTCCAAGAAATTTTAACGTTAATTATTCAACCATTTTGCAAAAAAAGCAAGATCTATTTTTAGGATAAATAATACTCTGAAACTCTTTTAAATTAATATTGGCAGTCCTAAACGATTAGGTTTAACGGAAAATATAGTCATTATTTGACAATAATCACAAATTTTCAATAATTAGGATGATATCATCTCAAACGTCAAACTTTCGCCAACATGAAAAAGATTTGGTAAAACACTAAATGTGTTAATCAGCACCATCTTAAAAGATAATCAATTGTATCCACTAATAATATCAATATTCAAAAAGTTTAGGTGCACTTATTTCAAAATAAGGAAGAATAATACATGTCTAATGAAAATTTGGAGGTTGACTACTCAACCATTACCTTTCAAACTAATTGCTCAGGCACAAAAATTAAAATTGGCAGAGTTGATCCTTGCCCTCTTTTAACTTCTCAAGAATCTTGTTTGGGGTCGAGAGAGAGATGGCAAAAGATCGGTCATTTTGGTCATGAACACAAACACTTTTCTAGAGTGAACACTTTTGAGTTGGTTCTTGGATAAAGTTAGGTGGCCTTTGGACGAATGCATGACGGTGATGACGAAAGAAAAAGGACAAGTGAGCTAAACTTCCCATGGTTCTCTTACCTTCGATTTGTAGTTTTTTTCTTTTATAGTAAGGTTTCCTGAATTTTTTTTTTCATGCAATTTTTAATAGTCTCAATTGTCACGTGGAATTTTTTGGGCCTTTTTTTTGGGTTGAAGAAAAACAACCTTTCTTTTTGGCCTCTTTTCTCCTCTCCATGCCATGCATCACGCAATCTTGTCTGCGTAGGTGTTCCTTTTCAGCTTTCCTCCCGTTCTTGGTTTTATATTTCTTGTGTTTTACTTGCTCATGACGGGAAAAAGTTGATTAGTGCTGAGGTAAAATTAGGGTGAGAAGGCAATAGTTTTTACGTAAAAAGTAGTATTGGTATAGGGTATGATATGCTGGAGTTTTGTTCATATTAGCCTCAAGGAGTTTATTATGTAAATAATTATTTCCTCAGTAGTCTTGCAGCTTTTGGGAAATTTCAACTTACTGATTGAAAAGGATTTAGGTAAGTTGATTGCCTGTGCAACCTGTCTATTAAGGCAAGACTGTGTTCAGACATAATCAAGAGAACAATAAACATGAAATCCTATAAGGGTTCTCTTTGTTTGTTAAACAAATAAATAAACTTTTTAGATAATGGGGAAATAGAAATGAATATTGTTGTCATGCTGATCGTATAAATTATCCATGAACATTATTTAGTGATTGAAAAGCACTCGCTTCTTTTTTTTCGTATTGGCCTATTTAGTGATTGAATAATATATATTTTTTACTTTTTATATATAATTATTAAACTTTTTCTTACGAGCACAATTTAAAGAATGAGTATCATCCAGTATATGCCGATTCGATATTTAAACATTTCCTTCTAAAATGTTTTTCATACTTGTGGATTAACATTTCCAATGGTTGGCTTGAATATTAGAAATAATCAACAGGGTCAAAGAATGATGCAAATATAAGAATGCGAACCAAAAGAGGTTGCTTTATAATTGGCCGTCAGGCCACGGAAAAATAAACAAATAGGGTCTAAATACATCACTACAAGAGATGTTTTCCTAAATTCAATGTCATTTAGTAATACAGAATTTCATGAGAATAAACAAATGATCAATTATCAAAATTAATATTTTCACGTCACAGAATTTGTTGGATGATACTAATTTTTTAAAAACAGCATATTTTTTGCTCGAAAAGAAAAATAAAGCACTAGCAAACCAACAAAATATTTTTCCCACGTGCTCAATTTCTTAACAGTTCAATTGTTGATAAATACTCATAAATTATTTCCTGAATAATGCGGGTTTCGAATTCTTAAGATAGTTTTTCCTTTCTTAAAATGTTTTTTTCACATTGGCGGATCGTGTTTGTACCTTTAGCATTTAGCATGTTCAATGATATTCTGGAGAATTAGTACCATTACCTTTTTCTGGTGGTTTCAATTGAAGTTTATTGTTGCTAAACTGTAATTAGTTTATTGATTAATTTATTTTTATGGAAGAAGTTGACAAGCGTTTCAAGTAAATGCTCGTGCTGTGCACTAGGAAGTTTTTAGAATATTTACTTAAAGATGTGTCCTTGAGTTGACTCCATTTATTCATGAATTGGCTATAACTTACTGGCCAGTACTTCAAGCTCATTTTATGGTACGTCACGGTCCATAAAAGGTCGAGGTTAAATTTTGATTTTTATTTAACTTTTTAGGATAGTAGGCAAAGTATGAGGAAGTTTAATGAACTCCCAAATCTCAATAATATCTTGAGAAATACCGCACAACTAGTCGCTTTGCTTCGTTTGGAGTAGCTGTTTTTTAGAGTGTTTTTGAAAAATTTTGCTGTAGCAGAGTTTTTAGATTATATTTTGAAATATTTTCAGAAAATATTTTGAAATATTTAAGAGTAGAAGAGTTTCTAGAATATATTTTGAGATATTTTTTAAAATTTTTAAAAAAAATTAAACTAATTTTTAGATTACCTTTTAGAGTATTTTTTAAAATTTTTTTATTATATTTGAAAAACTAGTTTTTAAAAAACACTCCCATCCAAACAGAATTGTTCCACGTGCTTTGATCTCCAAAAGGTCAAAATAGTAGTGTTTATTTATACAATATTCCAATATAATTATATTGCTTTTATTGTGGGTCTTCCAAAGAATAAAACATATCAAAGCCCATGTTTTTATTCTATTATTAAGCTTCTTTATATTTGTCAAACCGAAAATGACCTCTTTTCCAAAATAACCAAATTGAAAAAATAATTTGACGCAACAAGAAGGTATACGAGAAACATATGCCAAATGTAAATGGGCTGAATTTACAAAGTGATAGGGAAGAGTAAATGGAAAGTAGAATTACTCGATCAGACATGCAAAACGAATTACTATATATGTTTAACACCATTTTAAACCTTTGTTTAGAGAATGTGCTGAAGACTAGTAAACTGATGATTACGAGAACAGCTTTCTTTCTAAATTCCGCCCTAGAAAAAAAAAATTCTATGTTGTCTAGTGCTTCTTGCTTCTACATATTGAGGCGTTGCACTTGCTCATCTCTCAGTTATAATTTGATTTTTTTTTTTTTGCACATATATAACACATTCACAAGCTACTTATTCCTTTTTTTTTTTTTGAGGGACAATAACTCCAACTTTTTGTTTGATTATGGGACACTCTGTATACTCTCCCAGGAGTTTTCATCTTCCCTTTGGCCTGTTAAGTATTACGACATCTTTGCCCTGGCAAAAAATATTCCAGCAAATAAACCTGAAAACTGTATCGAGTTAGTCTCACGGTATCAAACAAAATAACAACCGAAAATTTTTAGCAAATAGGATTGGCAGCAAACTGACCAAATAGTATGCTGAAGAAATTGGGAAAATTGACAGGAACCCGGAAAATTATGATTCCAGCGATAGAAATAGGAATCTTGTTTAAGGAACCAACCAGACTGCAATTAAGCAAAAAAAAAGATGTGGTAAGCTGAAACAATGTCAGAGTAAGAGAAGGCAGAAAGCTTAAAACAATATTCGATTTTCTTCTGATTTGTATATCAGGCATACTCCAAGATAATTTCGCATGAGTACCTGTAAGTCGTAGGACTAGTTTGATTTAAAAACCACATAGAGCTGAAGCTGATAGCAAGTCCAAGCAGCCCACTAGCTGTCGCAACAACCCAAAACATTGGCATCCTTATTACATTCCTGCAACAGTTAAACCAGTCATATTAAGATTACAATAGTATTTTCTCCCCTCCGCCCTCTAGTATAGCACAAAAAGTAACCGCTTATCAAAGAGGTGCAAAATAGCATAATAAAACAGCTTGAGGATGAAGGCACATACGCGTTAATTACATAATCCCATTCATTGAACACAAGAATCAACAAGACTGCAAATGGTAAAGATAATGAATTGTTTAGTAACACCATCGAAACTTCATTAAGTGATCCAGATTTTGTCAATTGCTTAGCTCTGTCCATAACTCTTCGCAAAGTGAGCTGCAGCATGAAAATACACATAATTTTAGGTAAATGCACAGGAGAATACTTCAGGTTGTCAATGTTATTTCAGATTTGTCAATTGGTTTCTCTGTCCGAGTTAAAGAAGTATACCGAGTAACTTGCAGTTAAAATGCAGTTCAAAGTTTGCCACGCATAACCCGTGGCATCAAATGAGAGATCTGTTATTCCTCCACTTATGGCAGATGTTATCTGCAATGAAAAAACACAAACTATCAGAGATTTCACTGTGAACCCCAATTTTCTCCCCTCCCTTGCTCACAATATCCCCAACTATTTTAGACCAGGCAAGGCGTGGAAGAGTAAAATTGCAGAGTGATTCAGATAAGAGGTTTGAAACACATGAATAGTAGCAAAAGCAGAAAGGTAACATCGTGGGACAATGAAGTTTTTCATTGAACTGCAGATCAAGCATGTACCAGAACAGCTAAAATTTATGCGAGAGGTCATATATCAAAAGTTCCAATTTTTCTTGTACATTCAGGTCAATGGAGCCTCAACTGCTATACCCAAAACAATCACCTGATTAGTTTTTATACAAGATTTAACAGATTTTGATTTCATAATAGAACTCTTAAAGGAGCAGAAAGAAAATCCTTTTCCAGATTCTGTGGAGCAATTCTTATGGTATACCTCTTCGAAATGAGTTGCAAAAGCACAACAGCGTTGTCTAAGACTGCCCTTACTCACAAGTGTTAACTTATGAAGACTACTGTTCAAAAAGACCTACTGCTACCAAGACATACTTTACTATTGGAGAGAATTTGGATACTAGGGACAATGGAATAACTGGACTTGCAGTTAAGTACTCTACTAAGAATGATAACATAAACTACTTGATTCCAAAATCATATCTATAGGCAATTAGCTTAAAAGCATCACACTCATAGGAAAGAATGTAAGTACCATAAGAAACATCGCAGTCCACACTTTGTGATTCTGACGCTTCCGGAAAAGATAAAATTCTCCAATTGCTGTTAAAATATTTGTCACATTCTTCAGAATTGTCACCATTGCAATATTTATGTATTTCAGACTGCAAAGGTTCACAAGAAATATCCTTGGCTCAATGATATGAAAAAAAATCTCCCTAAGAAAATTTTCTAAACTAGAATGCAGAAGTGATGCTTTTCCAGCTGTGACAGCCACTACAGCACAATAGAACGTACCTGTACATGCCTGATACAAGCATTCCAATGAATATTAAGTTAACAGGAATCCAGACTTTAATAAGTTTCCAATTTAGCTTTTCCACTGAAACAGCTCCACAGAGACCCAAAACAACAACAACAAGAGAACTGATAAAATTCTGCACAAAGTAACACAAACGATTAAGCTACATCAACATTCACTAATTCCTTAAATGAATTCCACCCAAAAAGATAAATATTTCATGCAAAAGGAAAAGTGGAATTGTACTCTAATTAAAGAACAATAGAAGAATCAAAGTTTAGCAATAATTAGTAGATCATTAAGGAAAATGGTGCAGACATATAGCACAACTTTTTTTACTAATAGAAAAGACACAGAGAACTACTAATTCGAGATACCTGGTAAAACATAAGTGAAATTCCAGCACTGAAAGCATAGCTTGATAGGACAATTTTGTTCAGTAAGATCATGCTGCAAGAAGAAAGGCAATAAGCAGTCCCGGCAATTAGAGGTCCAGATTTTCTTCCAAATCCATGCACCTGTTTCTCATTTCCATTGAAGACAAGGCTCGCAATTTCACCTAACGCTGCACGGTTCCCTTTGAAAAACCTGCAATATGAGAAAAGATTTATGCATTAATCGATCAATTATTTGTTCTCAAAGTCATGGTTTCAGGGCAGGGCACCATTGGCATTCCAAATGGTTAAATAAAACCCCCTTTTGACAACTTTATTTTGACACTCAACAAAGCTACCTATGGAGATTTAGTTAACAGATGACACGAGCACTAAAACATAGTTTCTGATTCCTTAATAACTGAGGATTGATCTTGTTGATGGTGTATCACAAATGAAAAGAATCAAAAGCAACACAAGCATTTAGCCCAAAAGCTGGAAGAGTGGATAATTATGCTTATAGGTGCATGTCATTTCCTGATCATGATACTTGAAGAAGAAGAGATCCAAAAAGCATATACCATTCCAGTGTATAAACACAGAAACATTGAATAACAACTGATTCAAAGACAAATCTGCCAGAGGAATCGACTCTAGATACCCAAAATCAATAAGATGTGCTAAAAAGTTACTTGCCCAGCATAAATAATTAAAAAAAAAAAAAGAAAAAACAGCCACCTGTGACTTGCTGCTGCTCTACGCTCTGCTGTTGTTGGTGAATCACTAATTGACCAGTCTCCATGACTACGAAAACCATCTTGTAGCTTGTGGACCTCATTCTTTCTATGACTAAACGACCCATCGCCATCCAAGTGGTTTAATGCTGGTTCCTCTCCATTCTGGCAGACAACTGACTCCAGCTTAATTTCAGACGACATGGAGCCTTACCTGTTTTAGAAGATAAAAAAGAACAATAACAATTATAAGGGAACCAGGAGCAAAATGGAGTACTGCTCAAAGACTCAAATTGCAATGAAACATTTCCCAGTAATCAGATTTCTACAAATAAAAATTGTCACAAATCAAGCTGGGGTTCGCCCCAAAAATAATAAATAAAGGGTAAAAATCGCGACTCGATGTTTTACGAAAAACGATCAAAAGAATGTGAAGTCAATCAACATTGCGTGTTATGAACTGAATGCAACATAATGAATTACCTTCCAAACTGCGCCAATCAGCAAAAATAAGTAAGTTTCTCTTCCCTCAAGCCCTGGAGCAATTCATCATCTGATTAAACAATAAGATCGCAATCAAAATCTGGAAAACAGGATCGGCGGCTTCTGACCGCAAAAAGAGAAAAGAAAAAAAAAAGAGATGATAGGAATAAAAATTAGGGAAACACGATCGCAACTATGAAGACAGCAAAATAAGAAACGACGAAAAGCCCTCACACAAGCGCTGAAGGCGTGAGTTTCAGTGCAACTTGAAGCTTTCCCCAAAGCACGCAAAGGAATCACAAGAAGGCGTGGATCTGAGTAATACTCCCCCAGTAATTGCACACAAACCCTAGGGCTTCGCAAATTGTCAAGCATTTTTTATAGGTATTATTAAAATGGGAGAAATTATTGTTACAGTATGTGCTCTGCTTAGTTGAGGAGGAAGCGAGATTCCAGGGGGTGTAATGTAATGTAAGAACCGCCCAATCTCCAAACATATGAATTCTTTGAGATCGGAACAGCTTTCGAGGGTTTCAAAAGTCAAAGGTCTCAGAAAATTCATTCTCAAATACTAATAATTACTGCTTCAACTGCAATCTACAGTACTACGTGTTGATGAGAGAGACTGCTGCGCTTTCGTATTCTTTTCCGCGATCTGCTGCAACTTTTTATTTTTTTGAATTTGTGTACAGTTCTTAATATGGCGCGGATTCCAGAGGGCTCCGCCCGAATGCACGAGATATGGGTTTTTATTGGGCTCGATCCGTAAGTCAACGGCCTTTGCTTTTTGTAGACTTCTGGGCCGGAATTGTGATGCTCGGATGAATGAGTGATGGAATAACAAATAGGGAAATTTGTCAAATTGGTCCCTAATATTTACCAAAAACACTTTTTTAGTCCATAACATATAAAATCAGCCAAAATTGTCCCTCACATTTAAATTGTGATCCAATTTGGTCCTAATGTTCGTTTTTGCTCATTTCTCTGGCTAAAAATAGCACGCCTCTCTCATGTGATCATATTTTTAGGGGCAAAACTGGAAAACCCATTTCATTACCTGTTGAAAGTAAAAGGATAGGGGATCACCACCCCCTTTTTACATTTCTCCCTCAAATTACAGTTTCAAGAAACCCTAAATTGCATCCCCTAATTAACAAGCATAACTTGGAAGTGTAATTCTGCCATAATGAACTTGAGCACTTTGACCAGATGAAAAAGCGCAAGATCTATTTCCTTGGCCAAATCTTCTTTCATTTTTGTTGCTGAAAAGAATAAAATCACAATTCCTGCATCACAGGTCACAAATCCAATTAGATCCTTCATTCGATCATGTAGCCCGTCGAATTTCTCTTGCTGCTGCTTGAAGAGAATTCTCAGGAACCTTACTCTCTCGTGAAGTATTAGCATTTGATCTTTCACCAGAATCGAGAAACTAGGAAAATGTTCTTGTAGCTCCATAACATTATATAGGAGACAATCAATAAATTTGGCCAATAGATGCTTATTCTTCTCTAGCGCTAAAATGTGTGAGGATTTTGATAACTTTGAAGCTGTCAGGACATGGATATAAGTTTCTCGGACTTGAGAATCAACGGGATCAATCTCCTTGTGTATCAGTTGAGAAATTTGAGATTCCATTTCCTTGCACGCTTGTTCCCTCTTGCACCCTTCCAAGGAGATTTCCTTGCACCCTTCCAAAGAATAAATTTCCTTGCACCTTTTCCATTTTACTATTCAAAGGTTAGCTTCTTCTTCCCAATTTCTTGCTACTATGTTTTCCCTCTTCAATTTCAATGGGTTAGTGAGGCGATTAGATGAAGGAAAGATGGCTTCTTTCAACCGGTAATGAAATGTGTTTTCCAGTTTTGCCCCTAAAAATATGACTACGTGAGAGAGGCGTGCTATTTTTAGCTGGAGAAATGAGCAAAAATGAGCATTAGGACCAAATTGGATCACAATTTAAATGTGAGGGACAATTTTGGCTGATTTTATATGTTAGGGACTACAAAAGTGTTTTTGGTAAATGTTAGGGACCAATTTGGCAAATTTCTCTAACAAATAATTATTTGTTTTAGAGTATTATTTCAAATAATTATTTGAAATAATTATTGTAGCACTTTTTGTGATGTGACGTGATGTGTGTGAGATAAAAAGGTGGTTGAAAATATAAAAAAGTGGATTGAAAAATATGTTTATAATGCAAGCGAATTTTTTTTTTTGAAAAATTTGCTATCCAAACATAGCCATTCTTGTTATTAATTACTCGAAAAAAAACAAATGATAGAGTAGTGTGTTTTGGACGGGAGATTATTAAAAGTAATTACCGTAAAAACATATGATAGAGGTGTGTTTGGCTACATCTTCTTCTGCCTTCTTTCTTTCGTTTGAGAGAGAGTTTGAGTCCACATGCCATTGTAAATTCTCAATCAGTAACTAAATAAAATTAAAAAAAAAAAAGAAATTGTGGGCTTGGTCTCATTGCTACCTAATCGTGGACCTGTTGGTCGATTGAAGCAAAAAGTGCATAAAGACTTGAGCACTTAGAGCATATGCGTCCCTAAAAATTGACACACCGAACCAGATTAAAAAAGGTGCCATTATTGATTTGCCTCCGGAGCTGTTTCGATCAAGTCAGTTAGCTTCAAATTCAATAGTTTTGGAGGCTTAAAAAAATCATACCCCCCCCCCCCCCCAAATTAAGTCTCTGATGTGATGATACTTTAGGGATTCATAGTTGAGTTGGGTGTCTAATAATTTGGACAGCCACCCCACCTGTGTAGCTGATAATTGATAACATCAATATGATGGTGAAACTGTACCTTTCTTCATGTCCTTTTTCTAGACAAAAATTTTGTTAAAAAGCCCCTAAACATTGACTGTCTAGTAGTCCTATGTTCCAACTAGCAGCAAGGACTCCCAAGGAATAACTAGTGGATTATGGACACTATAGTATCGTTCAACTAGAAAGGAGTAAGAATTTATTGAGTTCAACCGCATGATCGTCACTTTTGAGGATTCTTGTAAGCATGGGTCTTAGACCTAGGACAATCTTCCATGGATGAGACAATAATGAGTTTCAACTTTCAACAAGGTCAGGCACTAATATATATATATATATATATATATATATATATATATGCAAGTCTATTAAGGTGTTTGTAGGATTATTTAAGTTATTTCATGCCTCAAGCTTTGGCCATAGTCCTTAAAAAAGAAAAAAAGAAATGCTTTGGCCATCGTTTTGCAAAGTGTGGTGTGATGTATCTCAAAGTATAGCCACATTTTACGGGCAAAAATAAGCTTAAGATTTGGAGTCTCTTCTTTAACATTTGAAAAAAAAAAATCATATGCTAGCTAGATACATAATCATTTCAAAATAAAACTTGGGCAACTCCAATCCACGCCTCAAGTCACCAATTACTTTTCTTGACTACTTAAATTTTACATAAGAATAAAAACTGCTGCAATAACATGAATTTGCCAAGAAATTAAGGTTGTGTTTGGATTATAATTTTTTGGATTTTTTTAATATAAAATGTACTGTAACGATTTGATACATATGAAGTAAAAAAGTGATTGGAAAATATGTTTACAAAAACATAGAAATTTTTTGGTAAAAAATCCCTTTCCAAACATGTTTTTAAAGTAGGAACGAGATTATTAATATTAGGAAGTCCAATCCTTTCCTCTTTCGTTCAATAACATACTAGCATCTAGGAGTGGGCAAAAAAACCCGCTGATCCGAGACCCCGATGAACCCGATCCGAAAAATAGGATATTCGATCCGATTTTTCTTAGCGGGGCAGATGAGGGTCGGGTACCCGAAAAGTCGGGTACGGATACGGATCAAAAAAGTAAAAACCCGCGGGTACCCAACCCGCAGGGTATATTTTATAAATATTAAAAAATTAGGGATCATTTTATAACTTTGTAATTTTTAATTCTAAATGCAAATGAAGTAGCTCACAGTCTCATATTCTAATCCTATATGATCTACTCTTCTCATCTTGTTTGAAGAAAGCGAATATTCTCGGTGAAACATGAACAAAATGAAAAAATTTTTGTGAAACTCTGTTATAAAAATTGTTCATCCCTTTCATCCTTTTTATTTTTATTCTACCTCCATCGATCTTTCCTGCAAATCTTGCATCAATTCAATCAAAGATTTGTGTTTGGAGTTTCAATTTTCTGTTAGCTAGATAATTAAAATATTTGTGTCTTTCATTTATTTATTTATTTGATTTATTTTATTGCAATTATGTCTTTTAAATTTGTCTCTTTTATTTAGTGTAAGAAATTTATTTTTCCTTTTCATCACCTTTAATATCATAAGGTCTATTCCAAAGATGTAAAGAAGTTGGGGAAGATTTTTTAACGTTATTTTGGTTATATTTTTTCCAAAAATAATTAGTTCTATTCAATTCTTTTCCGAATTTGATTTCACAATCGACTTATTTGGGATGCAGTCTTGTACCATAATATCCTTAAGGAAGTTGGGAAAGTTACCAAATACTTATTATCCTTGTGTTTATTGTGTTGTAAAAGGATGAAATATGTGAGAATGGTGATGTACTCAAAATTATTATGAAACTTTATTTTGTCTATTAGATATTATAATTCTAATATGTACTAAATTTATGAGATCGATTTGATTATTGGATGAAATGTGTGAGAATGGTGATGTATGGACTTTAATTACAATATCTCTACCAATATTAATTGAAAAAGCATGCTTTTTTTTATTGGAAAACATGTTGATATTAAGTAGAAAATAAAATTTTTTATTAAAAAATAGTTTTTTTTTAGGGGCGGGTACCTTGTGACCCGCCCTTTTTTTCGGGTACCCGAAAATATCAGAAGCGAGTTAGGGTCGCAAAATGGCTGATCCGATATATTAGGGTCGAATCAGCCAAATCATGTTAGGAGCGGGTACCCGACCCGTGCCCACCCTACTAGCATCCCTCTTCAGTCTTCTCAATCATCATGCTACAACTTTCAGGTTTGGATGAAAGCTAGCCATATCCATAGCCATAGCCATATAGGGTGCTTCAATCAAGACCAGTTAAAGGTCAAATTTGGTCTGTCCCCGTCCTACGCATAACTACTTTGATTTCTCTAACTGATACTGCTAAACTAAAAGAGCACAATCAACACTAACCACAAGAACATATAAAAATCTGTCACAGACAGTCCACACTAATTCAAGCACTGATTACAAAGTTCACACCGCATGGGATCAAAATTACACAGTATAGACTATCACGAAACAAGGAAGCACCGCCCTCGGATTAAAAACCAACAACTCATCCTCTTCGTCCAGTCTAGCAGGCACCCCATTCTCCCTGCCCACCAATGAATCGAACCCGGGATCCAGCTTATCCGCGTCTTCCGGGTCGCATCCTATCCGACCCGCAATGACCCGGCAGACCAGCATGGCCCGCTTCACGCGCAAGTACTTGAACTCCTCCTCCAGGTCCTCGGGGATGGACGCGTGTGCCCTCCAACTGGTGGAAAGCGTGGAGATTCCGTCCATCTTGGGCGAGAACCCGCTTGCTATGATCCCGCACACGCTGCAGTACTGATGATTGCACAAGCTGGAATTGCCATTTTGCCCCAGCTCACACAAGAACGTCGTGCAATGAAACCTCAACAGCTCGTTCCCGTCAGCGATACACCTCTCGTCCCGCCTCCTCACGCCGCCGTTCCGCGCTGCTGCTGACATCACGCATTCCCTGTACTCCTCAAACCTCATCAGTATCTTGGGACCGCAGTGAATCTTCAGGATCCGATGGACGGCCGGGCTCTTCGCCATTCCGGGCCAACCCGTTCTGAAGATGATGTTAACGATGTTCTTACCCGTATCCCCGTCAACGAGCTCCGAAACCGCGTGCTTCACGGACTGATGCTGTTCGAGGAGGCTGGGGTTCTGGAAGATTTCGCCGCAAATTGGGCAAGGGTAGATGTTGTTCCGGAGAGGGAAGAAGGGTTGGTCGGAGGAGATATCGGATTCGGAAACTGGTCGGATACTCGTCCGGTGGTCCGAGAGGAGGGTGTCGGATGAGCCGAGATGGATGGTGGTAACGGGTTGTGTTAAGGATCTCGTAGAGGAGGAAGGTGAGAGGATGGGGATGGCGGGTGATGATGATGTTGGGGTGGCAGGCTTGGAGCAGAAGGCGCGTTTGAGGAACGACCAAGAGGAGGAGAGAGCCTTAGAAGGCGTGAACTTGAGACGAGAAGTTGGTGGAGAAGGGGGTACTGGGGTGTCAGATAGCTTCCGCTTTTTGGATTGGCGGTGAGAGGAGGAGGAGGTGGTGAAGATGAAGCAGCCAAGGTGGAGGAGGAGCAGGAGGAGAAGGTAGAGCAAGTCGGACAAGAGAGGGCGTAAGCTGGCCATCTTGTTGACGGAGTATATACTAATAGCGCATTAAGGAAGGCGGTGGCTGTTGTTGTCGATCATGAGGGAGTTGTGCTGCAATCCTCTGTTGCCTCTTTGGGAGCTAGTCTTTCTTTCCAGATAGACAGAGAAGGAGTTGGAGTACTGCTATAATGTTGGAGGAGGAAGGTAATGAATGATGGGAGAAGAAAGGTAAGGAAGAATGTAAAGGACGAGGCAATGTTGGTGGGACTGACTATCGGGGGAGGGGGAGGGGTGGGGCGGCTGGACGTGGAAGAAGAATAAAGCTAAAGCTAAGTAAGGGGTGGTGGGTGGAAAGGCAACTTCATGACAAGCCGTATTTGTAATATTGTAGTACTAGTACTGCTAGTGGACTACGTCCTTCATGCATCTTTCTGTTCCCTCCATTTCTGTCCCCTCTCTGTAAATGTGTATTTATCTTGGTCTTGACTCTTGATAAATTAAACCATTTCCTTTTCCCTCCAAGTCGGATAATTAAAGAATGTTCTGAAATTGGAGTTTCTCTTTCAATTCAATTTTCAAAACGTGGAAGGTTGCTTGACTCAAGAGTAATATATGTCACGAGAAACCCCTCACATGATCAGTGATGACTTCTGTGTTTCTTTCTTGTATGGAAAACTTTTGTACCAAAATTGAATGCAGTATACAAATTTGAACTACAAAAATTGAATTGAAATAGTTAAATTGAATATGTATCATTCAATATGCATTATCCCTGTCATGTCATGCATATTATTTAGTAGCATAATATTTTTTACTTTTTGTTTTTGGTGCAAACAATCTCGTTTTTATTTTTAGTACAAAAGGATGATCGAGAGGGCTTAGGGTTTGTTTGGATTGTAAATTTTCACTTAACTATTTTTAGATTTTATGTGAATAATTTGTCAATCATTTTTCATCTCATATACATTAAATTACTATAGTACATTTTTCTATTAATTTCGAAAGAATAGTTCTTAGTCTGCTCTCTATAGAAAAAAAATACACACACACACACGCGTCCTGTGGTTCCTGTTGTCATATGAAACTTCTTCTAGCTAGTTAAACGAACCTAAAACCAATATTATGTGAATTAAATTTCATTCTAAGACAACAAAACAAGGTAACAGAGTATTACTTTCGGCAAGAATTAGATTCTTCCTTCGTTAAGTGGGTTTTTACCTTACTTTTCTTGGGAAATAAAGTAGCACTAAAAAAAAAAAAAGAAGACGGTGCAAATTATTGGCCTATTCTCCTCGCATTATATTATACTAACATTTACGGGGTATTTGCAATAGCATATGTAGAAACTTTTATAATCTCCATCTCCAACATGACCAAACCTTGATTCAGTTGTACATATATCTGTTTCCATTTATCTCTTCCTTCTCTCGAGGAGAATCTAAAGTTTGCAGTTCTTTGATAATTTGTTTATTTTTCAATAGACGACGAAGCTCGAATTTTTCATCCTTTCTTCAAAACAAACGGCGCCTATTGTAACTTCTGCATCTTAGATTAACACGAATCTCTACATTGCATCTGCGTTGTCATGTGATGGATAATTCCAGTTTTTGTCCAATTCTCCAATTTAACTCTTCTCTTGTTATTTCATCAGTTCTTGTCCGATTCTCCAATTTCACTCTTCCTTTGTTATTTTCGAAAGATTCTAATACACAGTAAACTGATTGGTTACAACTTCAGTCATAATTAGATTCTTATTAGCTGATTTGCTTCCTTATTTCTCGTACAAGGATACTCTGAAAGAGAAAGATGTGTTGCATGGCTTAATATTAAAATTTGAGAACTAGTGAGAAGGGTTCGATAAATTGAACTTGAGATACAACCCTTCGGTGGACTGCAAAATTAACAAATTCTCCGAGTTAGGCGGTACTTCCAATCTTAAAGAGCAAAAAAAAAAAAAAAAAAAGGGTCTGAATTTTTTATGGCTGCAGGAAATGAATTGTACGGATGCTCATAATCTCATGCATCGTGGACCCAAGGATTCTCAACACAACTAGTAGTATAACTTTTCCTTTTGGAAGGAAGGGACCGAAGTATGCTTTGTGTAGCTGACCGATGTGATAATCTTCTCGCGGGCCTAAGGCAATCCTTCTCCAACCCCATTGTCTCCCATTCAAGTCCCTGAAATTACAGAAAAAAAATGAATCTCTTGGATGTACTGAAGTATTTTCCTGACCACCTTCGAGGAAAAGATTTCCAGAAATCGGACCGGCTAATTATGGGGTCTGCATATTATTATACCATTTCAACAGTTTCCCAACTTTCCCTCCAAAATCCTCAGAATTGATGTAGAATGCCGGAATATTTACTGTGCAGTTCTAGCTGAATAAAATGGACCGAGGGCCACCTGCGCGGTCCAGTTGATGCTCAAATAAATTAGGAGACATCATTTTGAAGGTGAATTATGCCCAAATTAATACTACATTATATCAAGACCTGGCCAATTGCATGATATAATATACGAAGATAAAATAAGTGTAATTGATTTGTGGTCTATCATGCATGAGGGTCTCCATGTTAAAGGGAAAAAAAAAATTTTTTTTCACTCCCCGTTAATTGGATATTTTATTTAAGAGTTTGTAAAAGCAATGGACGTGTCATTTTCACTCGCTAAGAAAAGGCGCAAGAAAACCCCATTAAAAATCCCATCTATCCTAGGTAACATGATGGTGTTTGACTGAGAGAATTGGAGTTGCAGAATTGCAGTTATCGTCAGTTGCCAAGCGATAATGATTTTTCATCCAAAAGAAAAAGAAAAGAAAGGTCAACGACAGTGTAAAAGACCTGAGAAAACTTGATTGTAAGCCAAAGTGAAACAATAGAAGCTTTCTTTAGCAACTAGAACAACTTTGTTTTCCTTTGGGAGCTTTATATATAGCCTGTAACATCCCTTTTCTCTTCTTTTGGTTGGCGCCACAGGCACAGGGCAGAAAGCTGCCGACAATGGGTAGATTAATCCCTGTTTACTACTGATCAAAGGTGGCTCTTCTTTACCTTTTGTGTTGGTGACATGATTTCAAAGACTTAGAATAATGCATTTGTTTTCCCATTTGGACGTGTAAGTGGACGCATGGCCCGTTAATCAATCCTAGTTTACGTGGCAAAGGAAAGGAGGAAGGACATCACAGGCCTAGCAGTAACACCACCAGCACCACAATTTTCATCATTTGTATCATTCGTGATCTCGTGTCTTCCCCTTTATTTTATGCAAGTCCTAGCTTATAAGATGAGGATTAGTATTGGGTCAAATGGAAGAAACTGTAAGGCACCATTTGGATTGAAGGATAGGGCAAGAAAAGGAAAGAAGAGGCCTAGTGGAAAAGAAAAGAACGGAAAATATAAAAAAAAAACTCGATTATTTGGATTACGTGAGGAAACGAAAGAAAACTATCATGCATATTTCTATGCATTATTTAAAAGTTTAATTTATAAATATGTCATAGGTTTTTTAGGAAATTTTAAATTTTTCATTAATCTTAGTATTTTTTTCCTCTGTTTTCATCCGCTTTTGGACGGACGGAAAACAGGCTGATAAAAAATAATTAAACCTTGTCTCTCCCTTTCTCTCCCAATTCTCTTCTTTTCGTCCTCAAAAACCAATCCAAACGTTAAAAACCTTATCGCTCCATTTCCTTTCCTTTCCTTTCTCTTCCATTCCCTGGAAAAAACAGTGCCTAAAGTTTTTAGGACAACCATTTTGCATGTCATAATTTCAATGGTAAATAAATAAAGTGTAAATAGCTTCATTCTGGAAGAGTTAGAATTGGTATAGGTGATTTGTAAAATGTTTCATTAATGGCATCGTCATAATTTACTGTAAAACGATCAATAATCTTTTGATGGGATCTACATTATGGATGCGAGCCTTTTTTCATGTGAAATGTATAGAATTAGAAATTGTCTTAGCTATTTGTCATGCAACCTAACATAATGTAAGAGGATTTTAGTAGTATTAAAAGTCGTCTCAATAAAAGTTGCTTAAATTTTAATCGTCTGACATCTTAAAAAACTAAAATTTAGGGATAAGTACAGAATAATGTAATATTTGAATAATTAGTGATTAAAAAAAATAAGGATTCTAGTAGTATCAAGATATTGCAACCTTGAAAGTTCGTACATGTATAAAATTCGTTCAATCGTTACTCCTTGACTTCTCATATGGTTTGGGATTTAAGAAATTAGCTATAGTATCTAAACATTAAGAGTAGAAATACCCAAAATATAGAGATAAGAAGATAGAATAACTAAAAAGAAAAAAACTATTGGCTAGAAGCGGTCACTATGTAGTCATAAACTATCAAAGTCATAGGCCTATTTCTTCTAAAAAAAATTTATGACCTTTCAAAATTGTTGCGTTTCCTATCTTCCAATGCAAAAGTATCCGGAATCTTCATAATCTTTTGATATGTAACTGAGCAGAGAAATTCTTGGACAATTGGTGGACTTTTTAGACACAAGTCACAGGCTTCCTGCAGCGCATGTAGTATCATTTTAGTCTCTTACCAAAGAAATATCATATCAATCATTCCATTTCCATATGAATTGGAATTTCCATTCATTTCACAAAAAGAGAAAGACGCAGGAAACAGCAAGCCGCTGGTTGACAAGAGATAGAGTTGCACGGTTATCATATTCATTACTGCAAGTACACAAATTTATCAAATAATTGTAGAAATAAATATACTTAGGTGAGAGCGAGCTAGCAAGTCATGATCAAAGAACATATTCGTAGTGGATAACAACATTAATTTCCCCACATATTAAACATTATCAAATTGGTCGTGGCTTTATCTAGTTTTGCGGTGATAATGACCAAAGATCATAACCGGCCGGGTGGACCATACCTGAATGGATCCCCCTAAACATAATGGTCAGACCCACGTAATACATCAAGCTAAACAAAAATCCACGGATGTCTTGACTCTGATCTATGGTCCCTACAAAACTGCATCGGCTGGACTGCTGAGCTTGTTGTCCTGTTGGGTAAATGAGGAGGGAGGAGGATGCTGCTGCTGCAGACTGAGGGTGAAGAAAGTAGGCAGTGAACCAATGCTGTTTAAGGCATTAAGTATGGCAATTAAACAGCAGTGTATCAACTACCAAGTGCGGTTATGAGACTATATTTCTTGTTGCCTTCTGTTTCTTGATATTGGCAAACTGGACATGACCCCTGGAAATAAAGGGTATCTCAGAATTTTCTGAAAGGAAGAATAAAGATGTCTGATGAGTGAGCCACAAGTTTCTTGGCTCTTTGCAAGGCTAGTTTTCTTATTGTATTTGTCTAGAGCAAACTGTATTTCCTCTGAGGATTTGGCTTGGATCAATTTAATTAAGAAGATACTGGCAGTAGTGGTTGTAATTGTTGAGAATCCTCCACTGTGCACGGGCCACAGGGTGAAAACAGTGATGGAAGTGTCGGCTAATTGCTTATATTTGTAGCAATGTGGTCAGATTTGTACGACACAGTGACAGATATGAGGCATGGACGTGAATGTTTTGGCTTATAGCATTGGCGTTTTGCAGCCATGGTGGAAAGTTCACTTTTCTGCCTATAGTAGGCAGAACCAATGCAAGGAGGCCAACTGTGCTATGTGGGGACGCCATCTGAGCACCACCGGAGAAAGCCGGTTGTGCGTGGATAAAAAATGTAATATAGTTTAAAATTACAATAAAAGTCCTTTTAAAAATTTGTTCATCACCTAATGCCCAATACTTATATTTGATAAATTAAAATAGTTAATTAAATATTCTATTATAATATAAACAACTATATGTCATTGAGTTGATTGAATAATATTTTCTTTTTCTTTTTTTGCCATTTCAACTAGTTGTCAATTACGTTTCAATTGAAATAAAATTTTATAATTATTTAAATTATTCAATAAAATTATCAATTTAAGATGAACATAAATATAAATACATTAAATTGTATTATTGAAATATTTGATTTAATATAAAGGAAAGACAAGAAGAAATACCAAGATATTTTTTAAAAATTCATGTGAATCCTTTATATTGGTAATTGTGTTTATTTGTTATTGTAATCGCAATGCCTAACCATAATCAATTGAAACTCATATCCACAAGTCATACAACGATTTGTGTTATACTGTTTACAATTAAATTTACTATATACTCAAATTAAAATTCTCTTTTTTTCACTAAATTTTCTTTTATACATGATTTATGTGTTATCATTTATTTGTAATTAATTTAATGAAAAGATACTCTTTAGGCTAAATGATATGTTTTGATAATGTGGATTACTTTGAAGGATTTTAATGAGATTTTAGAACACATTTTTATGCATTTAATCTAATTTACATTTTATTTCATTTGAAATATAATTATTTAAAACATAAGGGGCCATATTGATTAAATTTTCAAGTATTAGGGACCAAAAAAAATAAAGTCAAACTTTTGACTAATTCTAACTTAATTTTGACCATTAGATATTGTAGTTTTCTATTAGTTGTTCTAAATTTGCCTAAAATAAAAAAATTTGGAACATATTTATTTTGGTCAAAATATTAAAGACTAGTTTAACTCATAAACCAAACCATGGGGGACCAAAATTGCACATCTTACTTTATTTTAATCCTGTTTGATATCCCAACTCTTCATTTTATATTTACGCTTCAATTATTTCAAATATCAAACTAAATTAAAAAATAAAAACTACCACAATATTTGTTTTGACATGTACAAAATTCATTAAATAATTTTAAAAATTTCACCTATTTTCCGTTAAAATAATTTTGTCTACCTTTCCGTACTTTTATTTTCCACGTTTCTTTGACATTCACTTTTTCGCTCTTCACTTTTCATTGGAACCCGCATCTCAATTGGAGTGTTCACAAAATATTTTCTAAGTAATGAGCATTAGATGATGAACATATTTTTAAGAGGGCTTTTATTGTAATTTTAAAATATATTGCATTATTTCAGCCAAGCACAACCGACTTTCTCCAGTGCCCGGTACATTATTTCTCTGTCCATCTTTGTGCGTGTCCCCACAGAACACAGTTGGCCACCTTGCATTGCTTCTGCCCACTGTGGGTAGCAGATGGCGTCCCCACATAGCATAGGTGGGCTCCTTGCATTGGTTCTGCCTACTCTGGGCAGAAAAGTGAACTTTCCACCGTAGACGTAACCTATATATATATATATTCGTAAGCACTTTTTACAACTTTATCTCTTCCTTGGTAAAAGTTCACAAACATATGCTTCCCCTTGATTTCAGCCCTTTTACTGGAAAAGATCTAATTACGATCTTTGAGGGTATGTGTCCAGGCATGCAATTTGAGAAACGCCAGCAGCTGCTTCTGGGTGTGCGCGTGTGTATATTATTAAAAAAAGATTTCTTAGATTATCATCTAGTAATACTTTTAAGAAACTTTTGATTGTGCAAAGCACAGGTCATTTTAGCTAGTTATAACATAACTAAACCAACAAAACATTTTTCTTCAAAAAATTTTTATGCTCTTCGTGAACATATTTTATGGTTATCTTTTTATTTCACATACATCAAATTGCTACAGTATATTTTTCTACAAAAATTTTAGACAATAGCAATCCAAATGGGATAATTCCCCTGATTTTTTCCTCATTAAACTTCATGTTTCAATTTGCTAACAAAAAAGGAAAAAAAATTGAAGTTCGAATTAGTCCTTGCAAACGTGCTTTGTCGTCAATAGCACTCCTCTTTTACTGTTGGAGAAACATATCATTACAATATTTTATGGGAAATCTTAATCGCACTTCTCTTTTTATTAATCACACTTCTATCATTTATTTTATCATATAATCTAATGCATGAAAATCATATGATAAGAATAATAGTGAAAATACGATTAACAAAAAGTAGAATGCGATTAACATTTCCCTATTTATTTGATAGGATACAATTATTAGTCAATTACAAAATGTTGAAGCGTTATATATTATAGGATGTCAAGCGAAATCTATGAGTCGAGCTCAACAGATCTCAAGCTACTGTGAGATTCACATGAATCCTAGTTCAACGGTCCAGCTTGATCTCCTTGATACTTCAACAATTCAGTAGAAGATTATAAAATCAAACACATGAGGGACCAAAGAGAAAATTTTTTGATAGCTCAAGCTACAGCTTCATTAATAGACTTTTGTAGCTTTAGCAGCTAAAGAACAATAAGTGCCATATCCAAGTTTAGCAATTTTAGGAGTCAACATTAATGAAAGTTCGTAGAGAGAGCTTGTGAGTCAAATCAGGGACATTATAATGATCTGATCAATATCTCTACTCGCTAAATATATTTTTTTTTTGATAACAAAGCTGCTGAATAAAGTTGGGAGTCTAATCAACATGAATTGCTTGACTTAGCTGGGTGGGGAATTTCATAGGAATTCCACCTCGTTTTATAACAACAATATTTGCTTCTATGTCCTACAAAAGCTCATAATTTGACACGGATGAATTGCATCAATCCATTAACTACATAATAATATGGGGATAAGCTTCACCCAAAACAAAAAAATTTTTTTTTTATGGGGAACATATGGGCTTAAATATCTCACTCGCTTTGTTGTAATAGAATTGGAAATTGGCTGGTTCATCAGGGTTGAAATCAGGAGAAAAGCCCAACAACTTTTTTTTTTTTAATTTTTTTTTTAAAATGGTTGTTGACGTAGCAATTTGAAGAGAAGCCCAATAACTTACAATGGTGGTTGGGTTTGGGCTAGAAACTCCACTCGGAAGAAATGGCGCTAGCGACGTCGTTTAATTGAAAAGGCCAACGTCCCGGAGAAATTTCTTTATCCGAATCCACATTATCTGTGACACGTGTCCAGCTCATGAGCAGTGCCCGTAAATATCCCGGGCTTTTGTGCCTTTCCCGTTCTTCCTGCTTTCCCCGTCCACATTTCCTTCCGCCAATAATCTTCTTCGAATCAAACAAAAAATTTTTTTTTTTCAAAAAGATCTCGATCCTACTCCCCTCGAGGCTCCAGCCCCTAGCCCCCAACACAAAAAAATCACCCCGTAAAAAACGCACAGAAACTTGTACAGCTGAGGAGGAGTCCCTGAACAAATTCCATAGAAGCTCCATCGCTATGACGGCGAAAGGAGCTTCTGTCATTTCCTTTTGCTCTCCACCTAGCCACCATAATTCACCCGAAATTCAACTTCAAAGACGAATTTGGAGCTCCAGTTTTCGATTCGATGCTTGTTTTAAGTTGCAGTTACCGATATACTCTTTGAACCGTGCCAGTTCTTCTATGCATGTTTGTTCTGGTTCAAGTAGAAGTAGCAGTAATGGCGTAGTAGTAAGGAGAAAGAGTAGCTGGAGGGTGTGGACGGACGTGAAATCGAAGCCGTACGATGTTGCGGACTCCGAACGAGAGTCGTTAAAGTTTCAGGATGCTTTCAACGACGCCGCACTGAAGAATGGCGACGCTGTTGATGGACAGATTGTCGACATTGCTGAAATTCGATGGTGGGAGCAGTTCCCAAAGCGTTGGGTGATCGTGCTTCTCTGTTTCTCGGCTTTTCTGCTTTGCAATATGGATAGAGTAAGCTTCTACAAGGACAACCATGTCCTTTACCTTTTAAAATTTTTTTGATATAGAACTTTTGTTTGTGAATTTGTATGTTGTTGAACGTATTATACTTATGCATATGTTAATTGCTGTCTGCCTGTCTGTATGCTATCTGTTATAAACTAGACACTTGGTTTGTGATTATTGGTAATTGGAAAAGATGGGAAAACAAGCAAAGGAGAATGCATGGAGTGTAAACATGGTACCTGCCGAGTCTGTGTTTGGTGATTAGTTACGATTAAGAACATAATCCATTTGTGACTTTCTATTTTCATGAGACTCTCTTGAGGATCACTCTTTTTTTTGTTTTCATGCGTGGTAGTATTTCATTCTTGAGTAAGTACCCTTTATTAACGTGTTTCTAGTTCACGTGCATGCTATCAAGAGGACTATCTTCTTCAAAAGCTAGGGGATCTTGAACATGATGTTTAAGTTGGACTACATTCCAAGAATATGAGAAGGCAAATAGAAAATAAGTTGTTGTGCACACATTCAAATTGGCCTCAGGGCATTGTGGCCTTTCTTGGAAAAAGTTTCTAAAAAGTTCCTTGAGTATAGCATACACATGTTTTCCCCAATCAAATATTGTGATGTTTGCCATGTAGAAGCCAAAGGGTTTTCTCCTGCATTGAGAAAAGGAAAGAATGAGTGTATATTGAGTTAATGGAGTTGAAATTTCCAGTTGGGAACTTTAAGCAGATTCTGTTTTACAGGTAAATATGAGTATTGCTATACTTCCGATGGCCTCAGAGTTCAACTGGAGTCCATCAACAGTTGGTTTAATACAATCTTCATTTTTCTGGGGATATCTTCTCACTCAGGTAACCAAAAGAATTCTCTTAGATATCCCGCACTTTAAAAGCTAGTCATCTGAAGCATTAATTGTTTTTAATCATATTGAAAGCAGATAAGGCAATCTTGTCTATTACATACTAGGTACTTTTAGTTTTAGTTGTCTTATACATAAGTAAGTTGTTCCACCATATCATTCATTGCATCTTTAAATCCTCACCTCAGGTTGCAGGAGGTATGTGGGCTGACACTGTAGGTGGGAAGTTTGTCTTGGGATTTGGCGTGGTCTGGTGGTCCATAGCCACCACTCTAACACCAATTGCAGCAAGGCTTGGGTTGCCTTTTTTACTTGTAACTCGTGCCATCATGGGGATTGGTGAGGTCTGTCCTTCATTACAGATTCTTTCTCCTATTGAAAGTTTATTTGTATTTTCAGTGTGTGAAACAAAGTCCGCAAGGATGTACTTGAAAACCTCATTTATCTGTATCTCTGCAAGGACCAAGTGATGATATCTTTAACTCGTCTTATTGTGTTATTTTGGGATGTTCTATTTGTTTCAAAATGGCTAATTGAATTCTGAATGCAACTTTTTTGGGGCTTCTTTTGCAGGGTGTTGCCATGCCAGCTATGAATAATCTTCTGTCAAGGTGGGTTCCAGTAGCAGAGAGAAGTAGATCATTGGCTCTAGTGTATAGTGGAATGTATCTTGGATCTGTAACTGGCCTGGCCTTTTCACCATTATTAATACATAAGTTTGGTTGGCCATCTGTATTTTATTCATTTGGTTCTCTTGGCACAGTTTGGTTTGCAGTGTGGCTAAATAAGGTAACTTTTGAGATCTAAAGTTGAACTTTTTGGTACTTCTCAAGCGTGTTATAATGGATGCTTTCTTCTGAAAAACTAGTATTATTTCTCATAGTTCTCTCGGACTCCACTAATTGTGTTTCTTGATATAGGCACACAGTACGCCTCTTGAGGATCCTGAGTTGCGGCTTGATGAAAAGAAGCTGATTCTCAGCAATAGCGTATGCAAGGAGCCTGTTAAATCTATACCTTGGAGATTAATTTTGTCAAAATCTCCTGTGTGGGCCCTTATAGTTTCTCACTTCTGTCACAATTGGGGAACATTTATTCTTCTAACATGGATGCCTACATATTATCACCAGGTGCAGCCACATTCATTTGTTACCTCCTCAACTATAGCTTCTAGAGCTTTAAGGACTTCCTTCTAAGTTTACCATGCTATAGATCTCTACCAGTTTGATTTTCTCACCTGACCTCTAGATTTGTGCTTAAGCTTTCAATGGTTAGTATAGTATGACATTTTCTCTAAACAGGAAAAGTTGAAAGGATGGTAAATTTTTCTCACCTGACCTCTAGATTTGTGCTTAAGCTTTCAATGGTTAGTATAGTATGACATTTTCTCTAAACAGGAAAAGTTGAAAGGATGGTAAATTTGCAGCTCTGCTTTCTTGACGATTTGCTTGTTAAATCCTGAAGTTAGTCAAAGTTAATGCAGCTCTACCTTCAACCATTGGTTCCTTTGCACTTTCTTTACCTTGTATATTCAATTCTTCTTCTTCTTTTTTTTTGTTTAATTATTTTCATACTCCTTGTTTGTACTATTTGTTGAACCATGAAAACATGCATAGCCTACATGTTAAAGTATTATGATATCTTCACACGTCACTTGGAAATGATGCTGCTAGTATCAGTTTCTTTTGTCATTTTTTTCTTGAAATAATTTTGGATTTCATATCACTACTCACAGAAAGTCTAGAATTCTCTTCTAGATAGTGAAGATCATGATACTCACCAATTTTCATGTTAATAACAGCTTAATAAACCATATGATCGTACTGACTGGAAATGCTCTTGTTTTCTTAATTCTGTTACAGGTGTTGAAGTTTAATCTTACTGAATCTGGAATGTTTTCGGTCTTGCCTTGGCTCACCATGGCCTTCTCGGCAAACGTTGGTGGGTGGATTGCTGATTCTTTGGTGAGCAAAGGTGTATCTGTCACCATTGTTAGAAAGGTGAAGTATTATGCATGTAGTTGAACTGACTAATGTTTATGGTTAACTCATTATGATTTATTACTTTGGTTTTGGCATACTTTGTGCTGGTGATGACGAATTGTAAATTGTCAACACAATCATATAGTGTGCAAAGTCTAAATTGTGAAGATATGTACATGCTGGACCACTTATTTTAGCTACATCCACTGAGGCTGGTTATGATAGGTCCAATCTTTTTCAAAGTTGCTTTGGCCTTACTGTGGCATTTGCACTTGAGTGCAGCTAGATTAGTCTCTTTTAGTTGTAAGTTCAGTGGCTGAACTAATTTAATGTTTTGAGATCTTCGTGCAGATAATGCAGACGATTGGATTTCTTGGCCCTGCGTTTTTCCTGACTCAGTTAAACCATGTTGATTCTCCTGCAATGGCAGTTTTGTGTATGGCCTGCAGTCAGGTCTGTGAATACCATACAATGAATCAAACATTAATTATATCTATCTTTTTGCATAGGAGGACTTGGGATTCGATCCTTCTTCCGAAACTAAGTTCGGTTTGAAGAATTTGTGGATTTCAGTCCTTAAGCTAATTGTCCAAATAATCATTGTGGAATTTATAGTATCTGAAGTTGATGATTATAACTTCTTCTCTCCTCTCTCTCTCGCTCTCACACACACCCACACACACACAGATTAAGCATATGTGCATTTTTTTTACACCTTTTGTGTGCTTGTTATCTTTTTTGCCATCTTGCAATATTCATTAACCTGTTTTGTTTTTCTGTTTCCATTTCATTTCTTAAACAGGGTACAGATGCTTTTTCACAATCTGGTTTATATTCCAATCATCAAGATATTGCCCCTCGCTATTCTGTAAGTATTATTTTAGTTCAATCAAACTTCATCAAGTTAAAGGCAACTCAACTAAAAGCTTGATGCAAGTACATGCAATACAGAAATAATATGGCCCTACCACCAACATATTGCTCCCAGCTATCCTAGTTTTTACTTCAGGGATGCATCAAACTAAAGGCACTTGAACTACAAATTAGGGTTTGAATTTTATGCTATTTGCCTAATGATAGTATGTTGACAATATAGATTACATAGCAGCTGAAAAGTTTCTCTCATTATCTTAGCATGAGTTTTTTGGTAGCATTATCAACAGCTACTTACTTGGTTCCAATAGCTTCCTTTCCCCCCTCTTAAAAAAAAAAAAGGTTGCCCTTCTTGCAGTCGGCTTAATGTTTCCATTTTTTCTACTTATGTTAACCTTGTAGGGGGTGTTGCTCGGTCTATCAAATACTGCGGGAGTGCTGGCTGGTGTTTTTGGAACAGCAGCAACCGGTTACATTTTGCAACACGGTATAATTTCAACCTTTTACATTGTAAAGCTTTGAATCTCTTGGACTCGTAGGTACATGGTGTTTTCAAAGAGTTTAGGTAGAGTTAAGGTAGTTAGAACTGATTCTTAGATCACTCCATGAAGCAAGAAACCCGTAACTGTTATTCTATTATCATTTTGCTTGTGGTCCTTAAAAGCGAGAGGAAAGGTCTTAGAAACAGTAGATCACTTAAACCAGATTACACAGAGACTCTATTCACTGATTGCTGTTTCCTAGAGCACCTAGACCATGCACCTAACTCTGGCAGCCGGGTTGATGTCCTCATTGTTTTTTTCTCTTAGTTTGCGAACTCCTTCATGTGGAGTAACGATGATGAATCCGGCTAAGACAATATAGTATTCATTAGAAACCACATTTTTAGTGCTTGATCATTTTACTTTGCCTCCTTTCTGAGCTAAGGGCGCTATGAAGTGACTCAGGCTATTTAACTGCATGTTTAGGTTCATGGGATGATGTCTTCAAGGTCTCAGTTGGCCTTTATTTGGCTGGAACCGTGGTGTGGAACCTCTTCTCAACTGGTGAGAAAATATTGGATTAAGAGACAATTCAAAACAAGTGGGAGGATATGAGACTCAAGCGTCAAACACCTCAGCTAGAGCATACAGGTGCTCGAGAGAAACCTATGATCGCTGGAATTTCGCGTCCAAGTGGCGCACAGGAAGAATTATTTGTCTGTAAATTCTGGGAATCCACTGTTGTGCCAGCCTGAGCCCAAAGGAAGCTTGACTATCAAGTGACATAGTCGTAGCCTCTCTCAAAAACCCAAAAGAAAAGTACAAAGCTTGTATACGTGAACGTACAGCAGGAACAAATCAATTCTGTAACTCAAAATTGGAAATCATTTTATTCCATAGCATGAAAGCATGTATTCTGTACAAAACAACAGCCACTCTTATGACTCTTTAGTTTCATCATACTCACTGCTGTAGGAACCTTTGAAGTTCCATTTGATTTACGCTCAAAATGTATAAATCCATTACAGAAACGACCTTTAAATGGTCCGTGTTTGAGCTTTACTTCAGACATTTGAACCCGATGACTTGATGCTCTTTACGACATCATTTCAGTTCATTCATTGCATCCAAAGTCGGATTACTTGTGCTTGAGCAACATGCCATATTGGGTTGCGACGTGTCAAATCTTTAGCCATAGCTGCAGAAGATGAGCTCTCGCCTGTCTCTATTTTCCCTCCCCATCAATAAACAAATGAAGGGCAAAGTAAGGAGGAAACGATCCCAATGAGGATAAGCCACTTGTGGAGAACTCGTGTCATAAACACGTACCTGTAGTTCTCTTCACAATCTAAATCCCATCCAATAGCAGCCAAGAGAATATATGATCTCACAACCGTCGCTTCTTTCGTCTCCTCCTGTGCTCCTCCACTTCAATCATCAAAGTACACAAAAGCAGTAGAGCCAATTGAAATGGCGTCCTTGAACTTGTTTTTCACTCCAATTAATACTGTCCCGCGAAGAAGAGTGTGCACAGCAGCCACAGCTGCAAAGAGCTCTGGTGGAAGTAGCCAGGAGAAGGGGCTGCTGGATTTTATCCTTGGGGGCCTACAGAAAGAAGATCAGCTCTTGGAAATTGACCCAATTTTGAAGAAGGTGGAGGAAAAGGATGGTGAGCGCAAGAATCCCGGAGCCGTGCCACCTCCGAAGAAGAAAGACGGCGGCTTTGGATTTGGGGGATTATTTTCCAAGAATGAAAAGTGACCGCTTCTGTTAGCCACTTTTTACATTTTATTTTCATATCCGCCAAAACGCTAAGATCCCATTTTATTGTATCAAATTTTTATATGTTGTGTAATTTGATTCCAAAATTTAATCTGGGAAGGATGGCCTGGTTCACCCCATTGGCCCCCTAACTGTAGTTCTGCTCTCTGAACCGCCGCCAAACTTCATAGTTTTTGTAGAATGTCAGCTTTGAGTTTTGTTTGCATTAAGCGTTCCAAGAGAAGCAATTTTAACATGTCAAAAACTTAGTTCGCAATCGTAGTTCTAATCGTGCTAAACTGCCTAACGCTTCATCGCTGCAGGATGATGTAATTTCTTGGTTACACAATTGTAGTTTTTATGGTGCTAAATCTAAACTACGGGCTAATGCTCCTGCTAAATTAAAATTCAATTATGTCTTTCTACCAACCACTTGCCTTTCGTTCATACACACTGTATTTTTCTCTCTTCGTAAACTGGCTGAGAAATGATCAGGTACAAATTGATCAGGTGAGAAACCTTAAGCTCAGGAACGGATGGACATCTCAGATACGTGAGATTATTGTCATTGGTGCTTTCTGCTATGCTGCATCTGCTACTTATCATAGTAGTTGTATGACATGAAGGACAGGAGCAATTCAGAATCTCAATCATTCTTATAGATTAACAATCATTACAGGGCATAATTACGTCCATGAGCGCCGCCAAAAGGTTTTCACGCACTGAACCTTTAAGATAAAAGGCACATCTGGGGCATTCTCTTTTATGTAGTGTAAGCTCTTGACAATTTCGTAACAAATCATTGCACGAATTCACACTAATAAACTAATGCAGTGGATGTAGGATCTTTCATGAGTGATGACTTGAATAAGATACACCGGCAACACCACAATGAACATCATAAAGAGAACTAAGAATCTTGGTTAGACTACTAAAAATTATAGTCTGAGTATAACATTAACCAGCAGTTAATAAAAGATCTGGTCTAAATTTTGAAAAATTTCAATCCTTCTAATTAAGTTCAATGTTCTGAGTTAAGTTCTACTGCTTGACATAAAATGTCAGTAAAAGGCATCATCATATTCAGCATCTTTACTACCACCACGGCACCACCCCGCTTCTTATCCTTCTTGTATTTGTCTTTGCCACCCTTCAATCCTCCCAGTTCTCCACCTCCAGGACCCTTACCACCCCCCTTCTGCCTGTTCTTTCCGCTCTTCTTACCCTCATTCTTATGCCTCTCTGTCCTATTGGGCGCGAAATGCCAGTCAGATGGAGGAGTTGGATCATAGACATCTTCTGCCCATGAAACCTTCAGCTCCTTATCTTCAACTCCCTCTTTCTTTGCACTACCTTTCATGGCATTATCCGAGGGAAGAGGTGTAGTGGCGGCTCAGGCTTAGGAGGTCCAGTTTTGCCGTAGCCCTTCTGAATCAATAAAGCTTAAATCTTCGTCATCTTCTTCTTCCTCTTCATAGTAATTCTCCCATGTACCCTTTCTCTTGATATCATTATCATTATTGTCAATTTTCACAAACATTTTCCAGCTCATCAACAACAATATTGCTGAAAGAAAACCCACCAAATAGACTCTCATCATCGTTGCCAGTAAACCCAAACTTGCTGTCCATCGCTCCTATCTAAATAACAATACTACCCAAAAACAAAATGGGGACTACGTCTTTTGAATAAAAAATGAAAGGACTTTATACCAATTCAATTGCCAACAAAATTGAGGGTTCTAAATTGCAGAGAAACTTGATCTGAAGAATACTGCCAGCTAATTGATCCAGATAATCAGAAGTGGAAAGAGATAAACCCTGTTAACGAAACTTTACCTTTGCTAGGCACGGTTTACAATCAGCATGATTATCTGAGAAGATTAATTGGTAGAATTTCTAAACCCTAGACGGGGGAATGAATTGGGAAAGTAAAACGGAGTTGCTGTTTACTAATCTTACAAACCGACAAGGATGGGCTGACCTGGGACAGGGAGCAATCGGAATGGAACGGTATTAATTTTAGCTACGTGCATATACCCGGTTTACAAGATTTTGGTAGACCATGCGATTCAAAAATTGTTCTTTCTAATTTTTTGGGAAAAAAAAAGGGGTTTAGGTGATTTCAAACTTTGGAATTCAAACACAACTTTTTCATAAAAAATGATTTGTCCTTACTAATTGAATGGCCATTTTAAGACAACTACATTATTCAAATTAATCATGAGTAGCTATTTCGATACACTTGATTTATGACTCCACTTATAATGTGTGTTATAGTCTATTCAACAGTTCGATAAATTGTAAAATATGCCACTTTTCTCTAATGAAGCGGTAATATGGCCAAATCTCACAAATTCAAAATAATCAATCCAAGTTATTCAGTAATTCATAGGCCCAAAATTATATTTTATTCCTTCTTCTCCCTCCGTCTCGACATGAGACATCTCATTATCAGTTCCTTCTCACCCCCAACTATTAGGATTCGAACCCGTGAAAAAGGTTCTAACAATCTTCCCCTAACTACTGTACTTGGGATGTAATTTTGGATTAAATAGAAGTGTCAAACCCCTTCTTTCCCTGATTAACAATTTTAAACCGTAAATGGGCAAGAACTTCTGAACTAGTAATGGGAGGGACAATAAATAATAATAGTAAGACTCAAAAACAGAAGACCTCATGAACAGATTGCTGTATAATATTTGTCTGATCAACTATTCCTATTCTTAGTCCATGCTTCACCAGTAGAAAGAAGAAAGCGCCCATCAGAGATGAAGATTCGGCTGGCAGAAACAACAAATAATAGACATGCGAACAAAAGACAACCTAATAATACTGTTACCACATCTGTTCTGCATACTTCCAGAGCTGATTATTTTTTTAGCGCTGACCCATGCATAGGAGCTGCAACAACAACAACTGCAAATGTTAAAAGGGTGTTAATCAGGTAGGTGACCACTTTAACTATGGACAAGCAAAATGGACAGACACGAGTCTTCATCATCTGAATGTGCGACTGACATGGACCCTTCACCGACGCCTTCAACATTCATTCATTACGAGACAGGTGTTCTTAGCCTACTCTGACCTCAAGAAGACAGCCAGAAGAGCCTTAATTAAAAGAAGACAGCCAGCCACACAAAATCCTCTGGTTTAAAAACACATGTTATGGGGCTATTTCAATTCTGGAAACAGTGACATGTGGCTTGGTCAATGACTCAATGGTACAATGGATCAGTCGCGTGGCTGCCCCCCAAATTCTCCATTCTTGCCTCCAACACTGCTGCCACTATTGCTAAGCCCTTTGTTGGCCGGAAGTAAAATCAATCCTGATTGATTCTACCACACTTCTTAGTCGTCATGCCAAGGACTACAAAATTTTAGTAACTCTTAAAAGGTCATAGTAGTAGGTAGTTACACTTGGAGAATTCACCAAGAAGAGATAACTGACATTTAACCACTAGCTGAGTAATCATTTGTTTGCATAGAGTAAGCAACGTATGAATAACCATACCGCTCATGCATTTCGACAAGAAGGGATCACTTGTTGATGAATCTTTGGTTGAAAACTTGAAAACCACACCACCAAGCATGCCTGTTCATTTTCTTTTAGTACTACTAAATAAAAGAGCAGAGAAAGAAGTGAAAAGCAAACAGGATAGCATAATAGTAGTGTTTATATGTGAACTTTATCTTTGACTGTTGTACAATAATATTCAACCACCACTCTGCGGACCGTAGTTTATATTAGGCCACGGCCTCAAAATAGGTACCCATAGCAAGACAGCTTACTAAGCAAATGATTATTGCTGCATTAAAATCTACAGTCTACTAATTTACCTAGAAATGTGAAAAAAAAATCTTAGGTTCTCCTGGTTTCAATTACAAAAATTCATCAAGAAAGCCATCAGCAAATAGCAATTACAGGAGGGACAAATATGTTTGATAAAGCCACAACTTTCTAGGATCTAAATTATAGCCACAAATATGTCTTCATGAGAAACGTTGAGCATCTACTGCAGAGTGGAATTTGATCTTGGCAATGAAGAAGAAGAGTTAATAAACTCGATGCAATCATCTATAGCTTCAGCGCGATGAGAATCAACTGGAGCAACAGAGGGCTTTGCCCTTTCCGAGGAAGTTACTTTAGGAGAACATCTTCTAGGAGACATCATTTGCAGCACTGCGAACATCTTACCACCAATATGTTTAAGATACTTGAGTGGAGATAATTCTTTCTTTCTCGGCAACCTGAATTTGCAACTTCTTGTACACCTCGGGGTATTGTCTTCTTTCTTGCAAGACTTCTGTTTCTGAAGCTCTGCCGCGGGCTTCTGGTGAACAATAGTATGCGATCCAACATTGTTGGCTCGTCCATTGCCTTTCTGAGCGGACATCTCAAAAGAATCAATCGCTTTAAAAGTACTAGAAGTTGGAGCTAGAGAGGCGGAGAGAAAGAAGGGAGCAAGCCCAGGAATATGTAGAAGTGAAATGTGCAGTTATGTGCTTTTATAGAAGTTCAGAATAAACTTTTCTTTTCTTTTTATATTTCTTGGAAATAAAGGTGAGAACGCAAAGACAAAAAGGTTACTGCATTCACAGACTGTCAAGACAGTGCAGTCAAGAAAAAGTGATAGCGCCTGTCTAAAGTACAAGTTTCAAGAATGATCTCTAGCTATTAAACTCAGTCCTCCTAAATTCTTACCTTTAAGCTTTAATTGCATAAACAAAGCTCAGACCAACCCCAGATTTGCTGAATGTAGCCAATTGCGCCTGCATTAGTTGTCGAATTAAAATTTACTAACCAAAATTTACAAAGGTTCTTGGCGGAGGACCTGTCAATTTAATGTGGAATCTCAGGAGGACCCTCTTACCAATCATGGTATGCTATGCTTTACGTTCAATCCACCAAGTAAATCTAGGAGACAATTTTCAGGGGCTTACTGTTCCTCATTTCCCCCTATGAATCGGCAAATACGGATATTGATTGTAATGCAAATCTGAGCTCCAGCTTCAAAGCCGACCAGCAATCCCACTAATTTTCAGTTACTAATGAGGCATAAGTGTTTTCCATTGATTAAGAAGATGACCGATCTACTTAAAGCCTAATGATTAGTCATCGCTGGTGTACTCTCTGATTTGCACTAACTTGAGACTTTATCCTGCTTCTTGTTTGAAAGTGTTACTCGAGGTTCTAAGAAAGGGGAAAAAGATAATATTGTTCTGGATTTACCCCAAAAAGAAGTCGTGACAATTCGTATTTGTTTCCGATGATGCAAAATTGAATGATTCTTATTTCAGTCTTTTCTTCTGACTTAGAGCAGCAACAGAAAATCATCCATACCATCTTAAAGCAAAATCTGTGTCGCCCACACGGAGTGGTGGGCAACATGGAGTGCTGGGTCGCCTTAAATGTGACAAATTCTAGCCAAGGGCCTGTTGTGAATAGTCACAAAATCATTTACTACTACAAACCTAATATTGGAATTAATTGAAGAGAGAATTAAAGTTGATAGTTCTAATGGGCCACACAAAAAATAGAAAGGCGTTTGGGAAAGGTTAAAATTTGATAAAGGTTAATGGAAAAGAGAATAATGTGGGGCTTCAGCAGAATGGCACCAGAGGAGGTGAGGCCAATAACCTTTTTATAATCTTCTGCGACTGTAAGGGTTAAAGAAATGAGATTTGCAACCAATCCACCTTTCGGTAATGCATCTCCAAGCTGGGAAAGAAAATTTTAGTGCGTTGGAATTGAAAACTGAAAATAATTCACACCTGCGTGCGGATTTTTCTCTATAGCCCACCAGTTTTTCCACCAAAAAAAGGTGATTCCAGTTAATCACACACTTTTCTCAGGAAAAAGGCAACGCCAAGTTGATCAATCTTTCGGTAATCCGTTTCCACAGTTCACTGGAAGGAATTCTAAAGCTCAAAGCCATGCATTTTATCTTTAAGCAAGGATGTCTTAAGGATCAAAGCCTGCATGAAGCCTCTGAATTTTGGGTACAAAAAAAAAAGAAAAGAAAAGAAAAGAAATACCCGCAGCAGTCGAAAAATAAAGCTGACAAGTTTTCCTAGTTTTGCCATATCTTCTTTTTGCCTGGCAATAACCAATCAACCTGCAGAAGTTTAACATAGTGTTTAAGTAAGCTCACTGATAACTCAGATATTGTGGCAACTGAATCGGCATAATTCAACATAGATCTTCCAACTGCAGTCAATTTTTTTAACAAATGCCAGAGGATAATCCTTGCACACTTCTAAACATAAAAAGATGACACTTACAAACAAAAACTTTCAAAATCAAGTAATTTACCAGGGTTGCTACTCCAGAACTTTAGCAACTACAACTCTAATGATACAAATGCTTTCTGGTGGTGTTAACGAAAATTGCAGTTCATAAAATTAGCAAATAGTTCTTTGGTTGGCTTGGTTGTGTTTCTCAAAATCTTCTACCTAATCTCTAAGTGCAACCATCATGCGACAAAGATTAAAGAGCATAAGTTGCTATTAAACTGCCTCTGGAAAAACAGCAAAACTTCATGTCCCTATTGTCAATATTTCAATGCCGCCCATCACAGAATACCTGTAAAAAGTCTAAGAAAAAGAAATATATACGACACGAGCAGATAAAATGTTCATTTACAGATCTCCTATCATTGTTCATAGCTAATGTCACAACAACTCACAGAAATCTTGCAAATCTATAACCAACCAGTGCACCTTTGAAAGGAAGACATCAGGTCACTGTACATTGAAACTCTAGATGTCATCTTCATTACTGCATTCACATTGGAGATGAACCAAGAAGACTGTTCGAGACAAGTGGCTACTTGAGAACCCATGGATCCTGTCTTTAAACAAATGCCAACATTCAGACCTTACGATCAAATGTATTATTATCTGCAAGTGTTCAACAAGTATTCTGCATATGATTGATTTGGACCTGTCAACTTCAGCGCCAGATGTCAAACAAATGGTGAGTCCATTAAGAGATATTACAACGGGTTGGCAGAAAAAAATTGGCTTTATTACTTTGCTGCCTGTTGATCTTTTACATTCCAAAAACGTCTCTTTAGTATGCAAAAATATGCAGAAGTAAATACAAACACCAGTTAACCGTTTTTCTTCGTAAATTCCAAAGGCTCATTTTTCATTATTCATGACGAGCAAAACTTCAGCACCAGCAGCTATTATGTAATCCAAGAAATTCCTCACTTCTTCTGTATCTTTAAACTGATAAGGAGTGGAAAAATCACTATCTAAGTTATACCAAACACCTCCAACCGTTCGCAAGGTAACCCAGTGTCTACTTCTCCAAAGCCCAACATACTTCTTCACTGGAATATTAAGCACAATACCCATTAATTCGTTTCCTGAGCCCTCAAGATCAATAGTAGAAGCTGCGTTTCGCCGATCATGCCAAACAACCCTTTTTCCTTTCTCTTCGAGTGCAGCAATAAGAACATTGATGTCATAGTTTCCTGTAAGCAGATTATGATGGGGCTTAAAAATTGCAGACAACGGAGTCCATGTTCCCGTGTTGGGATCATCAATGTGAAGTCTTTCAGCAATAACATTCAAATCCGCACGTGTAAATGCATCTTTTTCCTGAATAAAAACATTATGATCGACTCAATCATCGACTCAATCACAACTAGCCAAATACCTTATAAAATCAGTACACATGGCTCTATCTATTCACCTGCTACGGTCAAGAAAAATTCAAGCCTGACTTAAACGGATGCACCGTAGCATGCTAGAAATAACTTTTTTCATTTTGGGTTCTTGTTTGTCAGGATGGATAGAAGTACATAATTCAATCTTATTCATAAGAACCTAGCATACTAAGCATAGATTCATGACTGAAAGAAAAATCCCAGAAAGGAAAACGGTAATTCAGACACCAGAGACACGAATATCAGGTATAACACACGGAAAAGGAGGGGTTTCAAAATTGGAAGGGGATGGAGACATAAAAGCAAGAGAGTACCTGGAAGAGATTATTGAGGGAGTGTAAAAGGCAGAACTGCAATCTTTGCTTCTCGTGGTAAATCTCAGCCTTTCCTGTCTCCATAACTATCAAACCTCTGAAGCGGAGATTTTCCACAGTAAACCCACAATTCGTGCAAAACAGACAACACCACCTAACGATGTGTTAATAATGCTACGATTTATTTTTAAAAAGCGGAAAAAACTAAAGAAGAGGAGCTGAACCCTTTGCTGTTCACAAATCCTCGCCAGATGCAAAAAAAGAAATCGACTACTCACTACTGTACTTCATCCTTTCCCCCCCAAAAAAAGAAAAAAAAAAAGATTACTATTACTTTTTAATCTTTACCTATCTCGGATAATAGCTTTGACTTAATTGATTAGAATATCTCTTGGCAATCTAAGGATGTCGAGCCTTTTTCAATTTTCTCCATATGTATATTGTATGTATTTGTAGTTTTTTTTTTGGGGAAATAGTCTTCTAGCTTCGGAGTATTACAACAATAATTACACTCAGCTCCCTCAAATTTAATATATATTACAGCGGAGTAAATGTTGTCCTTTCAACACGTAGAACTATAGAAGCATTTGATTACTTTGCAACCCAAAAAAAAATAGAATAAAATAAATGCGAACAATATCCTTCACGTCCAATTGTTTGGATTAACTGTTTTTTGAGTGTTTTTGAAATATTTTACTGTAGTAATGTAAGTGAAAAACTTGTACTATATATGAGATTGTTTTTATTTGTATATTACTGTAGTATTGTACGTGACAAATTTATTTTTTAAAAAATGACCGGTCCAAACAGAGAAAAACAATCACTCAAAATACCGTTATGAAGTTTTATTATCATAATACTCTTATGACTCAAGTAAAACGAAAAAAAGAAATTTTATAAGGCATTATTAAGTAGATTGACAATTTCATTGCATCATGATCTTTGTTATCATAATTCATCTCTAACTCTAAAAGTTTCTTTAGGTATGTTATCGCAACACAGCGAATAATTATCACATATTTTGTTGGTATAATTGCTTATTCTAATTTCAAAATTACTTTTAAACCTTCCTCTAAAAAAAAAAGATCAGAAGTTCAGTGTTAAGCCATTTATAGTAAATTATAATTGTTAATCTCAAAAGTACCTTTTACGACATAATGGCATGGTAGAACATCATTAGTGCTCTTTGTGTGCTCTGTATTACCATACCCAAAAAAAAGGGTACGGAGAGAAAAAAGGAGATTATAGAACGAAAGTTCAAAAATGAAGAACTAGTAGGAGTAGAATGAAAATGCAAGTACAAGAATAGTAGGAGTATATTGAAGAACTTCTAAAAGTTCAAAGAGGTCATCGTTTAACGATTTCATAAGTATACAAGAAGTCGTGTTGCTCGGTTTTGTTTGTACGCTTTACTCATCCCTTCCATTATCACCTCTCCTGAACTGCAACAACGGATAGGCCAACCAAAACTTCTTGCAGATAAAACACACTCGCACACAAAAACACACAGCCCCCCCGCCCATCCACAATCTCACCGGCCCAAAAAAAGGAAAAATGTCAGCCACTACGACGCCGTCTTCCTCCGTTTCATTTTTCTCCTCCTCAATTTTCCTCTCCTCCTCCCGCCACCACCACCACTCAGCTAACCTCCTCTGTAAAACCACCCACAAACGTCCACCCCAATTCGCCCTCACCACCACTATTTCAACCAAAGCTCTCATTCGCTCCGAGCTAGCTACCATCCCAATCTTCTCTTTCGAGGGCACCCAGGTGGGCTCCAGCACTCTCAGCCTCAGGTCCGCCCCCCTCGACACCGCCCGCTCCGTCGTCCACCGCGGGCTCACCACCGACCTCCGAAACCGCCGCCGCGGCACTGCTTCAACTCTCACGCGCTCTGAGGTCCGCGGAGGAGGCATCAAACCTTACCCCCAGAAAAAGACCGGCCGAGCACGTCGGGGGTCGCAGCGCACCCCTCTCCGCCCCGGTGGTGGCGTGGTTTTCGGGCCCAAGCCGAAAGATTGGTCGGTGAAAATTAATAAAAAGGAAAAAAGACTCGCGATTTCCACCGCCATTAGTAGTGCCGTTGAGAATGCCATTGTTGTTGAAGATTTTGAGGACAAGTTTGAGAAGCCGAAAACTAAGGAATTCATTGCTTTAATGAGGAGATGGGGTTTGGATCCCAAGGAGAAATCAGTGTTTTTGATGACTGAGGTTTCGGATAATGTGAGATTATCCAGTAGGAATATTGGGACTCTGAAGATGTTGACGCCTAGGGCATTGAATCTGTTCGACATTTTGGATTCTGAAAAGTTAGTCTTCACCAGAGGTGCTGTGGAGTTCTTGAATGAGAGGTATGGGTTCGATTACAACGACGAAGACGATGAGGAGGAGGAAGAATTAGCAGAAGAAGTAGGAGAAGAAGGTTAGTCGGGCTTTCTCCGATAATTCTCGTTAGCTATAATCTTGATCAATGGCTGTGGATTTGGTTTACGCATTTGTTCTTGGTCAATAATTCTATTGGTATGCATTGCATTACTTTCTTTACTGGGAAGATTTGACTCAATAGTAAGTACTAGTACAATTCCTTGTTGATGGTTTATTAGCATTTTGTTCTTAAATGCATTTCTGATGCTCTATAAGAACTATTATGCGAATTAGCCATCAGAGTTTCTACGCTCCTTTCTGTTCATCTGCTCATGATGATGATAGTACTTTTCAGTTTCACCCAATAAAGGCAAAAAAAAAAAAAGAAAAAAGAATTTATTATCATGGTAATTGAGGCTTCTCACTAGAATTAGTTCCACTTATTAGTTCTTTTGGCAGTGTAAACTTAAGACGGTGAGGTTTTGGGGTAGGTAAAGCTAATACTACTGATATCAGTTTCAATGCTTAAAAGTACTATTGCTGCTCTTTAACTGGAGTACTTCAGTTCAGACCGTAATATTCTAACTTGGTAGTGTTTTCTTCGGAATAATGCTCAGGACTGGAGGGAGAGGAGAAATCTGATGATTGAGGCCGAGGGGGATGCGAACAATACTACTGATTTTGCCAAATTTACCAGGACGTTTGCGTTGACATTGCAAATGTATAATAGCAGGCAGTTTGGTTTTGTATTTTTTGGTGTATTTTGAACAAGTAGGGATTTCTCCTTTTTGCCGCATTGGTTCTTAAATTAGATTCCTTCCTCGCGGGAAAAGATCAATCATTTTGTGTAGATATAACAACCAAGTTGTTTTTTCTTTCACACCTGGTACTCCTGCATCCATTTCGCTTGCTACTCCAATTTAGCCGGGTTAGCTTCTGAAGAACAATTCCATTTCCTGGATTGGATTTTTATGATTCCGTACAGTAGCTTGTATGATCTCCATTTCTGTTGGTATAGGAACTGTTATGGACCTTCTTGCTTTCCAACTGTGGCACTCTTTGAAATAAGTGCTATATCTATTTTACCGTGTATATAAGCATTGAAGATAATGTTGAATGGGTTGGTGAGACTACAATCTGTGGTTTACTGGGATCTGGCTAGATTGATGTAACAAGAATTAGAGTTATTCTATCCAAAAAGGAAAAAAAAAACATTTAAGGCTTTAGAGGTGGCTAGTCTACTGAACATTGTGTGACGTTGCCCCATCTTCTGTAATCAAACCTGTTAACCGTCCTTCAACCCAAAAAAAAAAAAAAAAAAAAAAAAACCTGTTAACCGTTAAGCCTCTCTGCTTGGACCATTTCCTTTTCCTGGCTTGGCTGTCCTTGCTCTATTTTGAGTCCAGAAAAGATTTTACAATCACATTAGAGGTTCTTGGTATTTGGCACATGGTGCAGATTCAATAAATTTCTGCGGGTTCTGCTTTTGCGTTGCTCATCCTAACTGTGTTGGGATTTGGCCTAATTTGGTTTACTGTTTCCAATGTTTGGTATCGTTGAGTATATCCCTGCTCCCTGCTAAAGTTCAAAATTCATCTGTTGCGCTGGGAGGGTTCTGAACATGAGAAAAGCAACCCTCAAGGGGGGAAAAAAATAAAGAGAGAGTGAAAAGTATATCACTAGACTTGCTGATACAGCCCGAGCATTTGAACAAAATCAAATGTTGGTAAACGCTCTCTTTCTTTCAGCACACGTACAAGCTCTCTCTCTCTCAGCGCACCCTTTTTTCTTCTTCGTTTGCGGCAAATATTAGCCTAGTTTCTCTTGCTCCAGTATGACATCCCTTTAGATTCACCCCAGCATGACATTTTAAATTCGTTTTAAGACACTTCCTACGATTGGTAAAACTACATATACTCTAAGTAGACGTTACCTTTTGTTGGGTTGACACGATTTGCAGAATTCCCAGATTACTTCTTAGTGGTATGATTTTTGCTGTCAACATACATTCTTCCTATTCTATATTAATAACTGAAAAATGAAAGTCTCAAGTTGAATTGTTTAACCAAGAAATTTCAGGCTTTTGAGAAACTGGATTAGCACTTATTCCTTCTTAGCTACTTCGAGCAAATACATATTTTCAGGTTTTCCCTTGTTCTGGCTCAATGGAGCGGGAAGACATGGTTTTAGTATACGACCTACAAATCGAGGGAGTTTGGCTAACTGTATGCTGGGAAAAAGGCACAGCAAATGTTGGAGTTTATCATTTCCTAGTCAACTTGCCTGGCATGAGAAATGTTCTGACCATGGAGCTAAACCCGTCCCACATGGATTGGCAAGGCCGTATCAAGGATGAACTTCCATCCCTGTACAAAAACCGGAAGAGAAAGTGCACGCTCCCTACGCAGGAATTATCCTGTTCAGGTTCAAAGGGACTTTCTCAGCCTGTCCTGCCAAACATCCTAACAAAATAGCTGGTGCCGGCAGGTACAGACACCCCTGGTGCTTTTTTGCGTCAACAAAAAGGAAAGCATACTTTGAATAGATAATAGATAATGATGACAGAATTCTCGTAACTGACAATCAAGACAACCTAGAGTCTAGACATACATCCACAAGGACAATGTCATAAGTTATTTAACAAACTGAACTACATGCTTACCTATTGCTTAAGAAAGAGATCCTAACCCCCTCCGGAAGATCTCAACTGGCCAAGGTAGGATGATGCCAATGGAGTCCACAACCAGTTCCCAATTTTTAGGTTATCCTGCAAAAAGACACCAATCAGATATCCGTTTCAACTCATAAAACATCTAGCAAGGGTATTTTAGAGTAACTTGGAAGACAAATGTTTAAAGCAAGAATCTCCAACAATTCAATCACTTGTATCATGAGTCTGACAGTAAAATAAGAGTACGAAAGCTAGGAAACCCTAGATATGGATTTTGCTAATGTATCATTGCTGAACTTTTCTTCATTATTTGATGACCAAGTGCAATGTAGATTTCTTGAAGATTAATTAAGATGACAAAACATGACTGGGAAATGTAAGCAGAAATTTTGCACCTAATATTTCACACTGACATTGGCCCGTAGTCTCACAAGACGAGATTTCTTATCATTATCTCATTTTCTATTGAAATCAATAGAATGACGGACGTAACAAGAGTAAAATCAGTATTACCTTCAGATTTTGATAGACTTCACGTAAGTTTCAGGCAGGTAGATTTCTCCACCAATCTCACCATGTTGTTCCCCACTCACAGTTTTCTTGGCAGCCAAGAACTCAGCACTCATGGCATCCATCCCACGCTTAACAGCTTCCTCTGCACTTCCATAACCGTGCTGCTCCGCATATTTCCTGACGTCCTCAGTGATCTTCATAGAGCAAAATTTTGGTCCACACATAGAGCAGAAATGTGCCACTTTAGCGCCTTCGGATGGCAGGGTTTCGTCATGGAAGGACATTGCAGTCATGGGGTCCAATGACAATGCAAATTGGTCCATCCAACGGAACTCAAATCTTGCCTTGCTCAGTGCGTCATCCCAGGCTTGAGCATGAGGATGCCCTTTTGCTAAATCAGCGGCATGTGCAGCTATCTTATAAGCTATAACTCCAGCCTTTACATCATCTCGATTAGGCAAGCCAAGATGCTCTTTGGGTGTCACATAACAGAGCAGTGCAGTACCAAGAGCCCCAATATTGGCAGCACCAATTGCTGAGGTGATGTGATCATAACCAGGAGCAATATCAGTTGTCAGGGGTCCAAGAGTGTAGAAAGGCGCTTCATTACACCATTCCAGCTGCTTTTGCATGTTCTCTGGAATCTTGTGCATCGGAATATGTCCAGGTCCTTCATTCATGACCTGAATAACAAGTAGCATGCTGTTAATCACAATAATAAGCCAACAAACAAATGACCATAAAACAAACAGCAAGATTCCATCAATGCAACTGAAAACTACCAAATATCCACCTTTTGCACGGAGAGCATGGAAGATTAGAACTACTGCATCAATTAGTGGAAAATGGCTTGTGGCTATCTTATCTACCATGCAAAGAACATGAAGAAGACCGTGTGACTCTCCAATCAATAGATAGAGGCACCAGTTATGTATAGAGATCAAGATTCATACAACAAGTACCATGACAGAAATAAACTACTTCCAATCACAAACAATATCACCTCAACCGTGTATTAAAGAGGAGCAAAGAAGTATCACCAAAATTGATGCACACCCTGGGATCAAAATTATACCTGTACATCCTTCTCCCAAGCTCTACGAGTCAATTCTCCTTGAGTTAGGAGCTCTGCGAACTGAGCAGTGTCATTTGCATCATAAATGGATCCAGGCCTCAAACCATCACCTATCGATAAGGATATATCGTACTGATTGCATATGTCTAATATTTCATCCCAATGTTCGTAAGCAAAATTCTCTTTGTGATAAGCTAAGCACCACTTTGCATGAATAGAACCTCCACGAGAAACAATTCCAGTCATTCTTTTTGCTGTCAGCGGAATGTAACGGAGAAGGACTCCAGCATGGATGGTGAAGTAATCTACACCTTGCTCTGCTTGCTCAATTAAGGTGTCTCTGAAAACTTCCCAGCTCAAATTCTCAGCAATACCATTCACTTTTTCTAGTGCTTGATAGATTGGTACTGTACCAACAGGTACAGCAGAGTTACGTAGGATCCACTCACGAGTTTCATGAATGTGACGACCTGTTGAGAGATCCATAATGGTATCAGCACCCCACATTGTTGCCCATTGAAGCTTATGTACTTCTTCCTCGATAGAACTCACAACAGCAGAGTTTCCAATATTAGCATTGACTTTCACCAAGAAATTTCTTCCAACTATCATTGGCTCTAGCTCTAGGTGCTTCTTGTTTGACGGTATGATTGCACGGCCACGAGCAACCTCTGACCTCACAAATTCTGGCTTCAGATTTTCACGAGCAGCACAAAATGCCATCTCTTCAGTTATGATTCCCTGCTTAGCGTAGTACATTTGTGTGTATCTTGGCCCACCGAGTTTCTCCCTCCTATCAACCCAGTCCTTGCGCAGTTTGGGAAGACCTGATCACCAGTACCGTTTACACATGTATGGTTAATTGATACTATGATATCTTGGCCAATCAAGAAGACAAAAGTAACGTACGCTACCAAAAGGACAAAACACTTAAAATATGTCATTCTCCTTTTTGCTGCAGCGTAGCAACAAGATTCCTTGAAAAGAGTAGTAACAGATAACCTTACCAATGTGGGGGTTAATATCTTGGGGGCCACTGGTGTCATAAGCATCAAAATGAGGTTCGTCCCCTGATAGGTGGATACGTCGAAAAGGAACTTTAAGTACATTTCCAGATTGTCCATCAATAACCTCCCTGTGAAGTATACTCATTGCACCGTCAATTGTAAACATTATTACACATACATAGACGACATGGAATGCAAATTAGCAAGTCATCTCCCTACAAGTTTGAACATGCATGAAAGAAATATATCTCACAATCAGAGCAATATGAAAATCATGACCACTGACAAATACCATAGAATTTGCAAAACACTCACGTGTATTCCTTGGAGCTCCTCGGGAAGCATTCTTCGAAGGATGGGAGAGGGAGGAAATCAGGAGCATTGGGATCCACAGTGTGCTTCCTTTGCTTGGAGTTCTCCTTATTGGTTGTAGCGGGATCAAATGTTAAAGTGGCTCTAACGCCAGACAGATGGGTCGAACATGAATCCTTCTTCCTTATTCCAGTAATTTGTCCGGTCACATCAAACCCAGGCAAGAAGGAGCTATTCGAGAACTTCATCGGGGAAGAATAGTTCCCATTCTTGCATGCAGCTGGTGTCAAAGTAGCTTGCACTGAAGCCATTTCTCTGAACAGGCTAATAGTAGACAACACAAATATATAAATAAGTAAAAATGGATGAAGACAGTAATTAGTTGACTACAATTACCAATAATACACACGTTAACTGCATAATCAGGACAGTTTTCCGGCTCCGGAAAAGCAAGGTTATGGTGCAGACAATACAACTGAAGCAATTTGCAATTAATTTCCTCACTTACATGATGGCCTGTAGTGGCCACAAAACCTCAGAGAATCTTCTTGGGTATGATTTTGCAGAAGCATATAACAATTACGGGTTTAAACTTAAAAAATAACAAAAAAATATTACAGGTTTAAACCAAAAAAAAAAAAAAAAAAAAAGGCAGTGTACAACATTCAACAAAATCACGTTTCACCGAATTATTGAAATTCAAAATGATGGAGAGAATTTCGTTTGCATATATTTGCATAAAATGCAGATATTCAACGACAAATTAGATTTTTTTGAAAGAAGACGAACCTCACAGTACGATCGCCTTCTTATCCTTTCTTTTCACTCTGTGAGAGTGACCACCGTCCCTAGACTCCGGATGAGAGGTCTTTGGCGGTGTGGGGATTGGGGCTTTCCATTTATAGGGCTGGAAAGTAAAGGATGACGTTGCCAGCACTGTAAGAGTGAGTGCTTACGTGGCTTTCCACCGGACCCCGCAGTTTTAGATATTTATACTAGGAGCCCAACCAAGGAAGAGTCCCTGAGCCTATCGCTGTAAGTTTGATGAATAAAACAGAAACACATATTCTCACACCCAATAAAAGTTTGGAATTGACGAATTTTTCTTCTTGACAAGGCGGAACTTATTCCAAAATTTATTTCTTATTTGAATTCGTCTAATAGGTGCTAAAGGAATACGATTTAAAAGAGACTTTAATATATATATATATAAGAAAAAAAGAAAGTGTTGAAATTCAATTCAGTTCCAACAATGTATTTCTCGGATCGAGAAAGGGAATTACTTGACGTTGCCCAATTCGCATCATTATGTTCAATAATAAAAGCGGAGGAGACAACATGAATCTGTGTGCCCCCTTAAATGGAAAACTGGGTCAGTCAAAGAAAAATATATAAAAAGAAATGCGGGTTTAAATTTGGTTTGTAAGCTCTTTGTTTTTTGCGTGGAAGTTATTACTCTTTGACATATAATTAATATCGTAATCCGAAAAAGAAAATCCAAATATTAAGAACTTCAACAATCCTTTCTCAGCAAGGCTTAGTAAATTGTAAGAGATCGATGTCGTCCAGACGGATAATGATATGATGACGATGGACAACAAAAATTCAAGCGTCCACACACCTTCTCCAGTCCTCTCATTTTTCTCTTCTTTTTCTTTTTTCTCCTTCCACAGAACTGTCCACTGGCAATCAGAGCCACCCAACTTCAGAAAGAAAGCAACATTAATTGATATTTCGTCTCCTCTGAAAATATCCAGCCTCATCACGTTCAATAATATATTCCAGGCACATTAACTCCCGAACCCCACCAATTTCTTCCAGGCACATTACAAGCCATAATAATAATCTCTATATTATTTATACTGTTGAAAGAAATTAATTAAAGATGGTGACTGGGAGCAAAATTTAACAAAATGTGGGCTTGCAAGAGTGGATCCATCCCCTCCGAACACCCCTGATTCCACCTGTCTCGGCTTAAACACAGAGATATGGGATGCTAGACACATTATTATTATTATGAATGAATTATAGTCCACCGGAAATCTCTTATCAAAGATACATGCGGCGGTGAATCAGATCATTCGCGAAATTTCTGCAATAACCTGCGAATTTTGAATCAAAAACTTGGAATTTTGACACTGACACGCTACGAATTTCATCCTGTGAATGTCGACAAGTATCATAGACCTCTAGCCATGAATGTCAGCAAGTACGATGAGATCAACTCCACCCATGCAAATCTATTTCTTTTTATAGATGAAGATGAAAAGCCTTTCATACTACTTGCCAAAGTAATTCAGCTGCAGCAAAACTTCCTACATTTTCTTGCTTTTAACAAAGTAGAACAAAGCACAGTAAGCTTTATTGACTGATTTATTAACTTCGTGCACTAACAAGTATAATCAAACCACGGTTCCAGTAACTTTTCCCAGATTGCTGAGTACACCACCTTGTTCTGCTCAAATATTACTAGGATGATGTGGAACAATCCTATGGCTTGGGGAATCAACATCATATACATTGGTATCATTAGTTAAGAGTTGTCGAGTACTTGTGAAACAAAGCTGCATGTACAACAGAAACTAAACAAAGTTGCCACGACAATCATGTGCCACTTTTCTCTCAATCCATAGATACAGGACACACGAGCAGTCTGCCGTCCTGGTATAGTCAGATATCTCACGGTTGCCTTCTGCACAAGCTATCAAAGGGTACAATTATGGAGGCCAGGGGTGGAAACTAAAGCGAAACCAATTACCTTATGGAAATATATGAGGTTGCGCAGGCAACTTAACGCCAACCAAGCTAAGTCCTACCCTTTCATCTGCTCGAGATGGGAGAATGGATCAATTAAATCATGAACCAAATACAGGGACCACGATTTAGCAACTTTTGTCATCGAGGACCTGTTTGCAGTGGAAGAAGTGACCCTTGCTTGCCCCTAACAAAGTATGTGAGCTCTGCTGGCGCAACAACTAATTTCAACAATTCTTGCAGCTCTTCACCTTCCACTTTTTCCTTTTCTGAAGAAGGGGAAAAAAAAGGATCGAGAAAACTATTTAGCATCTGCCATCCCTTCACAATAATGACACTTACTTTTGTCATGAATATACCTAGCAGTTCTCACACCTTGCCAGTGAAAAACAGCGCAAATTTCTTACCCTTTCCAACACTGCCACCCACCCACCCTTTAATTCAAGCCTGGAAAAAATACGTATTCACACACACACACACACACGTGCGAAAAAAAAAAGCCCATTATCTCCTACTTCCCTCCCCCCTTCCGCATTTTAAGTTTTCACTGCATCAATTAGTTGAGTTAATATAGTGAAATGGTATGATCATAACTTGTGTCGGCATATTCATACAAATTCTACAAGTATAAAGGAAAAAAATTCACGAAAGCACCTTCCAACTTGGCCCCTAGTCCCTCCAGAACGGTAGGATTGGCACGCACAACTGAAAGTGCCACTTCAAGAGCAGATTGCAGCAGTGTTTTAACCTCTCTTTGGACAAGTCCAACAAGATGCCCCTGTTGATGTTAAAGAAAATGAATTTCAGCTAGAAGTAGAGTAAGACTAGAAAATGTCAAAAATTTATGTACAATCTGCAGGACCTGATCCCTTCCCCAAGGCATGGACCCAGCATCTTCAATTCCACCACCAGAAAGAGTTGCCAATGAAACAGGACCTATGGTCTCATTCAGACCATATTCAGCAACTGCCTTGTAAGCCATGTCAGTTGCTCGCCGTATGTCATCAAGTGCACCAGTAGATACACGTCCCGAGTATATTACCTCTTCAGCTGCACGTCCACCAAGAAGAGTAACCAAACGTCCCCGTAACTCATCAATGAAGAGCAAATATCTGTCCTCATTGGTTGGAGGAATATATGTAAACCCTAAGGCCCCTCCAGATCTTGGCAAAATGCTCAGCTTCTGAAAAACAAAAATGCTTATCAGAACCTAACGCACCTGAGGAGTCCCAGAGAAAAGAAAATTGGCACACAGGCACAGACACAAAAACATACACAAATTTTTTTTCGAGGGAGAGATTTTTACAGTACTACTGTAACATTTACCTCCACCCGCGGCTGTCCTGAAAGAAGATTTGCAACAGCAGTTCCGACCACTGCATGACCAGCTTCATGTCGAGCAACTACAGCCTTTTCACCGCCCTGTAACTTAGCAGTCTTCTTTTCAATTCCCTGTAAGATTGACATAAGACTCTGTAATCTCACAACAAAGAAAGCACAGCTCAACATTAGTGCTAAAATTAACCACTATCACACTCAGTGAAATATAATAAGTCAGCAGGCACTGATTGCATATCCCTTTCCCCACTACCAGGGCCAAGGAAAAGAAACAGACAGGCACAAAGTAAGCATAGACTGACAAGTGTAGGTAGCCAAGGTACCGTATTTTGTTATTCATCAACATAGCCAAAAGTACACGAGAAAGGCTGACAGCAGGAAACAACTAACCGCTATTGACCTCTCGACAGCTTGAATAAAATCAATTTTCTCCACAACCAGTTTTGATTGTCTTCCAGCCAACAGAGCAGCTTCGTTTACCAGGTTTGCAAGGTCTGCCCTGTACAATGCACAAAAATAGAACATCAGTTTCTAAGTATCGACAAATTTAGTTAGACAACAGAACGAGAATGTCCAAAATCCTAATTAAATCAGAAAAGGTGAATGATTTACCCAGTGAAACCAGTTGTCATAGAAGCAATATCACCAATATCAACATCCTCTGCAAGAGGAAGCTCTTTCTTAGCAATATGAACTTTCAAAATGGCTTCTCTTCCAGACCTATCAGGTGAATCCACCTGAAGCAAAAGAAAATATGAACTAATGACTCATTTCTGAGGCAACTCTAATGGTAGGTCTACATTAAACTTCAACAACCTAGTATTAAAATATAGCATAGGAACATTTTACAAACCACAACCACACGATCAAACCTCCCAGGCCGCCTAAGCGCCGGATCCAAGACATCTGACCGGTTAGTTGCTCCTAGAACTATCACGGCTGAGTTACTGTCAAATCCATCCATTTCCTGCAGCAAATTTCTAACCCATTAATCCACCCAAACAAGCAAAATATATCTGTCAAGCAGGAACAACACCTTACTAAAACCTTACTGTGAGCAATTGATTCAATGTTTGTTCTCTCTCATCATTGCTGACAATGCGAAATCTACCATCACGGCTTTTTGCTACAGCATCTATCTGCAAATCAAGAATATCATAAATGATCATCTAATGTGACCTAGGACAGCAAGATGCTTACTAGACATATATAGAGAAAGCGAAACCATGGACAGGTAAAAGACAGAGCTAGATGAAAGGGTGTGCGGAAAAAACCTCATCTATAAATATTATTGATGGTGCTTCTTTCTTTGCTCGAGCAAAAAGGTCCCTGACACGGGACGCTCCCATACCGACATAAAGTTCTACAAACTCGCTGGCTGAACAACTAATGAAGGGTACCTCAGCTTCCCCAGCAACAGCCTTTGCTAAAAGTGTCTTACCTGTCCCAGGCAGACCCACCTGTAAGAAAATGATAAGTGTACTTACAACTGATAAACCAAAATCAAAAGGAAAAACACAGTGATACAAAATGAATGCCTTAGTAATGATGATATAATTTAGAAGGAAAGAGTATAGCTAGTTAGTCGACCATAAATTAGAACAACTAGACCATTTAAAAATTAACAGACAACAATTTTGACAAAGGATGAGTATTATGCTCCAATTCAAAGCCAAAATACTAAAATACAGTTTAGTTATGCATGGGGATATCTCTGTAATTAAAGGAAAACGGCTGCTTCTTCTGGTCAACCATATAGAAGGAAAATAACACGAATAGAACTCGAATTGCAATGAAACTTCAGGCCGCAAAATCATTGTATCCTGAAATCATAAAAATGAAGTTCTTTAGTACTTCTTCAGAGGTCAGTCTCACCAGGAGTACACCTCGCGGAGGACGTGCACCAAGTCGTATGTACCTATCAGGATTCCTGAGAAATTCCTGCATAAAAGAGCAGATAAAGATTGTATAGTAAAGAAAGTCCAACTAGAATTAAAATCAGTGTTCCCCATGTGCAACATCATATTGAAAATCAGAAGAACGTTTACAGTACCACAATTTCTTCAAGTTCTTCCTTAGCCTCATCAACACCTGCAACATCAGCAAAAGTAATTGTTTCCCCTTGTTCAGATACTTTGGAACCACCAGAACCGCCAGACTTGCGGTTTCTAAGCTGCCCTGCTGTATGCTGAATGAAGGCATAAAGAAATCAGTCTAATCCTCAGCCCTAGAATTAAAATTCAGAGAATAGATGAATGAGGTATCAAGATTCACACCTGAGAAAAGCTTACAGGGAACCGATGAAGAAGACCTGCAAGCACAGCAATATAGAACAAAGCTATCTGCAATGAAGCAGCAAAAAGTTATACATCATAGAATCAGTTTCAAAATTTTGAGGACAGTGTAAACTGCAATTCCACGTTGACCTAAGAAATTTGCTATAATAGACAACAACCTAGAAAGCATGATTGACAAAGGCAAGAACAAGCACAGCGCCTACTGGCATTTTGGAATGTGGGCGGTGACATTTGGAATACAAGTTGTAGCAAGTTAATGATATAGCAGGAAGGGCCGGCTCTGCTAAAAGAAGGATGTCACAAACTCAAACAATTAAAAATTTCCCGGTTCTGCCAAAAGATTTTACTTCCTATTTGCTATCATTGGTGTCTTCTCTCACCCGATGATTCGTAAAATTGAAGTTGCAACCCTCAGTCATTTAATATCACCCCGACAACAGTAGCAAGAGCACAAATATCCTCTAAATACAACAATAGCGACAGACATAACGAGGGTGATAGCTCTAGTTTAGATCATATAAATGAATACGCAGAGTCTACTTTCAACAAGTGAGCATCCACATGGATGGTGTCTTCAATCAAATTTCATCATCTATGTGTCCGTATGTGTCCATAAACAAGCAGAAATCACCACAGATACAGTATTTGGTCCGAAGAACAACACCAAAAAGCTTACCAATGCAGAATTCATGAACCCTCCAGACCTCTTATCTGGGGAACCAAATTCCACATCATTCTCCAGCATTTTCTCATATGGAGTCTTGATATCATTCGGCCTTGTAGTCGTGTACACCACCCTCTTCGTGGGGCTCATGCTACGCAGCAAGGACTCTGATTCCTGCAACTTACTATTCATCTCACTCCCCGCAACACCCAACTCAGCACCCTTCAACTTGAACATTATATGGACCCCATCAACCTCCACCTTCCGCACCTGATTACAGTTAATCTTACTCAAAAACTCACTATACGGAACACTCACAAACGAAGTCGGAGGCCTAGGCTCCGAACCGGGTAAGGGAATCCCAGGGCGAAGCAGCTTCATGACAAACAAAACGATACCTAATTGCAACAGCAAAACCCCAATTTCCTGTGCTTGAATTATTGGTTGCCATTGCCATTTATTGTTCCCCTTGGACCAACACCAATTCCCTTTCCCTTGTTTCTCCCTCCTCGAAGAACCAGTACCAGACCCAGAACCCGGGCCCGGAGTCGAACCACTTCTGGTTTCACTAGTTTTCGTTTCCCCTTTATCAGCAGAATCGGTGTCGTGCTCACAAGAACTATTGGCCCGAACTCTGACACTATCTCTGAGCTTTTGGAGCTTGGAACAAACTCCCCAGAGATTTATCGGATAGAATTCGAACGAAGACCTAGATTGAGCTCGACACGACGTCGAATTGAGCGTGAAGGAAAACAAATTTGTGTTTATCGCTCCGTATCTGTTACACAAGAAACTGTGATGATATAAATATTTGAGATTAGGATTATAATTGATGGAAATTTGACTGTGAATAATGGGTCGTAAAGGTTCGAGCGGAGCGGCCATATCCGAGCCCAGAAGAAGAAGCAGAGGTTATCAAAGTGAAAACACAGAAACCATATGTGTATATACGTACAGCAAATAGAGAGAGGGACAGAAAGGGAAGAGGGTAAACGATCCAAAGTTTGAGAGAATCTATTTAACGGTGGAGGTGAGATTGAAAAAGAGGTAGAAGCAGAGGTGTAGGCTGTTGGATTGCCGGGAGAGGCGGTTTCCGGCTGTAGAATCAGACCATGGGTTAATAGTTAATACTACTTATATATATATTTCGTGATACCCCTCTTTTGTTAGTTTGTTTGGCCTTGTCGCATTTAAATAAAAATCTTAGGGCGTTTATAATCTTGACCTGTATTTATGCGTTTAAACTGTGAAGGTGTGCTGATTTTTTCTCTAAGGTAAAAATTTGGATACCGCGAGTCAAGATATTAGACGAATTTCTAGGATCATAGATCATTTATCAATACACTATTAATAAATATTTATAAATCATTCATCAATATATCATTAATATTAATATTTACATTAGCAGCGCAATTTAAACATATCACATTGACTTCTTGACTTACCTTATCAATCAACGAATATCAATGCAGTATTTACATCAATAATAGTAAGACTCGAATGCTTTTTTTTTTTTTGAGTGATTTGACCTTATCAAATCAACTAATTTGCATTTACAATCCTGTGCTACTACGTGCTAATAAATGGATTGTGAGGATAACTTGGGCAGATTTTGTTGGTTTGCTGTTATTGACATTTTGTGGAGTGGAGGATTGTATGACGACCACAAGTTGCCTTTGCCTGAGTTGGATTTTTAGCATGGCGAGGGCCATCATCTCTTGTATCTAACAAATTGTTTGACGTCGATCGTCAAGGAGATGATATTTCCATTCTTTTTTCGCTTTTGGCTGTGAATGAGGGGTTTGCTTTCTTTCTGTCGTTTGTCGTTTGTCGTTTGAGAAGAAGTTTTTCTGGATTAGCTATGACAAAATAATGGGGAAAAAAATGTAAAGACATTTTTAGAAAAATGGTTGAGAGGCAGCGGTGGAATTTGATTGCCAGTTTGTTGGTCCGCTCTTTTCTTTGTCATACTTGGATATTCAAGGTTGGAAATAGGGAAAATCGCCAATTTAGTCCTCAAACTACTTCACTAAAGCCGATTTGGTCCCTTAATGTTTTATCCCATGAATTAAGTCCTTTAACTAAAATTCTTGTGCCAATTGAGGATCTATACGGTGTCCATTCAAAATATATATTTTTATACCCAGACCAATGGCAAGGCAGGGGCATTTTTGGAAATACAAAATACAATTTTCTACTGGGAGCAAGACATCGATCATTTTGGGGCTAAATTAGGAGCAAAAGAGCAGCGAGAGAATGGAGGAAAAAATTAGGGACCATTTCTCTGGTTAGCAAAAGTGTTTGTTTTGAAGTTTTTAAGCATTTCTTGTATTCTTCATGATTTCTCTGTTGATTTGCCTAATATTACAGAGCTCGCAAGGCAGAGAAGAAAGATCCCAGAGAATGGATTCTGATTCTTCGTCAACGATTCTTCTTGGCTTGGCTGATCTGATCACAGAACCCATTTCATTGCCTGATGTGAGATTGACTGGTATTCAAGTAGCTAGGGAGGGAGGAGGGCAGTAAAGACTAGCGCCGGATTCGTTGGCTTTCGAGTTAGACTTCCGAAGTGAGTTCCCAGAGCGCCGGATTCTTTGCTTCCACCTAAGCCGTGCTTGCTAATCCTAGGAATTTCTCTGACCCATCTGTTCTACCCCCACTTCTTCTCCTTCACTGCCAGGTCGGATTACTTTTTGTTGTCTTCCTCTTCGTTGCCCGGATCCAGCCGGGTTCTATTGATTATGTTCCCTTCCTAACAGTTGTACCTTGTCTTGGGGCGTCTTTGGCTTTACGAGAGAAAGCTCGCCGGAGAAAAAGTCTTCCTCTTCCCGTCCCGGGTCATACTCTGGTGCGTCCACAGAAGAGGTGGCTTCCTAACCCATTCATTACCTTCCTTTCTGTTAATTATTGAGTCGATTTCATCTCATCTCTTTCAACTAAGCTGCATCTGTCCTTTGCGCATTTAATTTCTTGACGAAATGCCTTTCACTTTCGATCAAATTCCTCTGTCTTCCCCTTCGCCAGAGCTTGACTAGAAAGACGAAATAGCCTTGACTTCGTTCAGTGCGCTACCGAGTTGCATTGGAATTTTAATTGCCATTGGGATTTCAGCAGTTGCTTACTCATACCTGCCTCAGGCAAGCAAATATCAAGAAGGGTCAGTTGTAGTGACACCTCCACTGGTTCTTGCATCAGCAGCTTTGATACTGCTTAGGCATGGATTTGGATGAATGTTAGCTTTGTTTGAGACTCTGCGGGTTTTTTTGCGATTTTGCTGCCTAATAATAGTAGTTGCCTAGTTGGTATAGCATATGTTAGGCATGCAAACGAACCGAATCGCTCACGAGCGACTCGAGTTGAAATCGAGCTCGAACTCGAGTTCAAAATATTAAGCTCGTTAGCTCGCGCACCGGCTCGCGAGTTCAAATATATATATATATATATATATATATATTTTTTTTTTATTTTAAGTATATATATGTATTTTTTATTTTTTTATTTTAAGTATACATATATTTTTTTTTATTTTGTTATTTTACTAGTAAAATTACATATATATCCTTAATATTTTATTATTTATTAAGAAAAAATATTATTTTATTTATTTTTTAAAAAATAAAAATAATTATTTTTTATTTTTTTCGATCTCGAGCTCGCTCGAATCAAGTCGAGCTCGAGCTCGAGTTTGAAATTGTCGGCTCGTCGAGTTCGAGCTCGAGTTCGAATTTACTAAAATTAAATTAAGACTCGACTCGATTAGCCCAAAATTCGACTCGACTCGGCTCGTTTGCAGCCCTAGCCTATGCAGAGATTTAGGCACTTTCCATTCTTGCAGTGTTAGGAAAATTTTCTTTAACATGACTATTCGGCAGATAATGTGCAATCCAAAACTAATTGAACTAGAGTTGCAAAAGTGAACTTTAAAGGATAAGCATTCTTGACTTTTGCAAAGGAATCTTTTCCTCCCTCCTCTTAATCTGTGAATACGATGCTTTACATTTTAAGGAGTGTGAATATTTAAAAAGATCATTGTTGAAATTCAAGATGAATGATTGGCTTTTGACAAATTAGCTGACCAGAGAAATGGTCCCTAATTTCTTCCTCCATTCTCTCGTTGCTCTTTTGCTCCTAATTTGATCCCAAAATGATCGATGTCTTGCTTTCCGTAGAAAATTATATTTTGTGTTTCCAAAAATGCCCCTGCCTCGCTGTTGGTCTGGGTACAAAAACATATGTTTTGGGCGGCGACACCGTATAGGTCCTCAATTGGCACAAGAATTTTAGTTAAAGAACTTAATTCATGCGATAAAACATTAAGGGACCAAATCGGCTTTAGTAAAATAGTTTGAGAACTAAATTGGTGATTTTCCTTTGGAAATATTCTCAAAAATCTTTCGTCTTCTATATGGTCTGCCATGGCCCATGAAATGACAAAATCTTATCTCATGGCACGTGTAATAGACAAGATACATACGTGAATGGAGTTATTCCGATTTTCTTCTGACTTTTTATTTTTTTTTAGGTATAATCCTCAGGTGTTCGCATCCATTTTACGGTATGCGATTAATTCTATTCGAGTCGGGTCGAGCCCCTTGCAGGGAAAGCTCTCCCAATATTGTTTTTTTCATTTTCATGGATTTCGAATCCGAAATCTCATCATTAAAGGATGCAAGCCCTATTCACTTGCACCAACATCCCTTGGTCTTGACTTTCTATATAGTGATTGAAGTGAAACTTTCACAATCTTATGAATCTACAAACCAAGAATACAATAAAAGAAAACCAAGAAACTTTCTCGTGGACTCGTATATTGATTAATCATGTGGTCTATGGAAACATTTAAAAGAAAACCGCTAATTGAATATGAAAGAATCAATGACAAACTACTGGAGAACCAAATACAACTACATGTTTCGCTTAAGGAGAAAAATAAAGTCGTCGTCATGTTAAATGCATGGGAAGGAGAATAGAGTTGAATTAGCATGCATGTCCACCACCATATATCACCGTTGATCTCTGGATTTAACGTTTCAGTGTACGTTCTTAGTCATTTGTTTGCGTGAAAAAAGGTTTTCTTTTCCCTCAAAAATAAAAACAAAGGTTTTCTTTTTCTTAATTTTTTTCCCCTTCATCAGTTGAAAGCCCATTTCTCAATAGGCTCGTGTTATGCCAACAGCCACTTCATCTATTCGTTAAGGGTTCAAACATTATCAAATAGTTTAAACTTTACCTTCCACGAGCTATTATTTGTGGCTTGCTATTTTTAATGACTTCTTCCGATGGAATTTTCCCTCTTCCCATAATAGAATAAAGTAGATTATAAAAATATTATCGTTGTGGACAAAAAAAAAACAATAAGCTCGTATTGTTACGAGCCTTCATAGGTTGTGAGTAGTGGAATCAAGGCGTGGTTGCTGCAGATTACGAAAGCGCGCCTTCAAGAGTCACTGTCAAGGTGTTGCGGTCGGGGAACACACGGGATCCTCAGTGTCACTTTTTCAGTGGCAATTCAGTGCCACTTCTATATTTATATCAAGTGTTCTGTTTATTTAATTTGTCATGTGTTGTTTATTTAAATTTCTTCTACCATCACGTGATAAGTGGGATTGGCACTGGATTTGGCACTGAATAGTGGTATAGAGGATCCCAACTGGTCGGGGAGCGACACAAATTTGGTTTTCGAACAACCCATGTACCTTTAAACTTGAGACAAAGTAATTTTGAGTTGTAACATTTTTTTTTTGAGTGGTAACATTTGCTGATACTTCTTCCCGTTTAATGAGGTGTAGCCGTCATTTTTTTTTTTGAGTTGTAACATTTGCTGATACTTCTTCCCGTTTAATGAGGTGTAGCCGTCAAAAACAGCAGTATAATATATTCCTGTCATAATGATTAAGAAGGAAATTACGGATGAAAATGTGCCAACTTAATTTGTTATTCCACACATCAATAATTAATTCAAGTTTTCTGTATTATCTCCCAAACTAGTACTAATTTTACCTTGATCATAATTAAATTACGTACAAAGTGGATTTAATTTGCAAAATCTGAATCTATCCTCAAAACATGCACTGCTACAACAGTACAGTAGGGATGGAAAAAATATAAGAGTGAAGTAGGAAAGGGGATATCGATCAATAATATATCATCATTTGCTAAAACCGTATTCGCTGTCTATCTCTGCGACTGCCTTCCTGTGCTCTTCTTCTAGTGTATAGTTTAGTTACCACGAAAATAGGATGATAAGTACATAAGCAATGGCCTCAAAGAAAGGAGCCAAAGTAGCTGTCAACCAAAGAAAGATTTTCTAAATTCTTTCATTTATCGGCCTCGAATTTAAAGGCAAAGCCAACGAATTCTTTCTATCCACACTAATTTCATTGCCTTCTCATAGTGTTTCTCATTTTCATAACAAACTCTTGTGTGGTCACTTGAAAATTTTTTTGGAGTAATCGTGCTATTTTCCCCCCTTTCTCTGTCTCTCCCCTTTTCTTTTCCTATTTCCTTTGGTTCATCTATTCGGTTGATAATTGAGACATTGGATATATTCCTCCGAGGATTATTGAACCATTTGAGAACAGAAAAAGCTTTGCATGAAAAGGTGAAATTTTCCCAGAAATAGAAATGGCTATTAGCAGGAAGGACGTTCAAGTTTGCATGCTAAAAGTTCTTTACTTTTCGATCAGATTTGTTTGGAATCGTGTGAAAACTCACCCATATGTTTCATGTACTTTGATATTCCTTGGACTTCTTTATACATGTAATCCCTCGCTCTTTTGGCTGGTGATATACTTGTCTACATTTGTCTGCGTAGTTTTTTCAACCGCTAAAATATATTATAGATTTGGCAATGCCAAGAATCCCAAAAGAGACGAGAAGAATATTAGCGATGGCGCAAAACCTGTTAGGACGAGTAGACTTGTCAAAAATGATGTGCATGCCCGATCTGTCAGACGAAGAAGATCAAGAGAGACAAGCAGGGATGATTACTCGCAAACGAGCGAGGAGGAGAAAAGCACCGTTTTCTCATCAACCTTTAACCATGGTACGGTTGATAAAAGTGCTATAATAGAACAACAACCGAAGGAAATTCGAGAGGTGGAAGTGGATTCTCTAGTTGTCCACGCTGAATGTTCTTCCTCCAATTGTCTGCGAGATTTAAGACCTGAATTTCGCATTCAATCCCATGAAGGGCCTCAGAGGCTTGACCGCGAGAGAGGCGAGATAGAGACAGAGAGTTCAGAAGGCACAGAAGGGGAAGATGATGAGCGTGATAAAGAGGAAAATAACAAGGCTGTGCAGTGGAATGAGGATGATCAGAAGAATCTGATGGATGTCGGAATTTCTGAGATTGAGAGAAACAGGAGGTTGGAGAGCTTAATTGCAAGGCGAAGAGCACGCAAATTGTTGAGCCTTCAGGTAAGAAAGACACTGATGAACATGGACAACAGTGCGCCTTTTGGTCATATTACCCCTTTAATGGTACCAAGACATAATCCTTCTATCCTCAACCCTCCATCAGGCCGGTTTTCTCCCATGCCCGGCTCAGCTCCTTCTATCTTGGTACCAATGCACAACCCTTTTGACATTCCTTATGATCCACAGGAAGAGAAACCAATTCTTACAGGTGGTAGTTTTGATCAAGAGTTCCTGCCACTGCACCAGAAGGATCTGTTCAGCAGACGTGAGAGCTCTAGCTTAGAGTCTTCCTTCCCAGGAGAATCAAAGCAAGATCGAAAAGACGCATCTCAATTTTATGACTCTGCATTCAAGGAGAGGGAGAGGGGTTCTGAACAACATGAGAGCTCCGAGTTAGAAAGCCAATTAGGTGAAATGCTACCCTAACCAATCACACACACACGAACAAAAATCTATACACACACACACGAGAAAGACGATGCAATATGACATTGGTTTCTAATCATATGACTCAATCAATATTTAACCGTTTGGATGCAGATCAAAAAGACACTGAGAAGATAATTGAAGTTGAGACGTCTCAACCACCAAAGTCTAACTCAAACATGGTTAGAGATCATAGTTACACCCAAGAACACATCCAGAGCCCTGAACTGGGAGAAGAATTAGTAGATGGTCGTCAGGAAGAAGAAAATTCTGAAGAAAAGACGATGTGGATGCCGTCTGACGATTTAAGTGGCAAGTCCAGCACTGCATCATCATCTGAAGAGGAAGAACAATTTCCAAGAGTAGATAAAGATGCAATCCTAAAATCCTTGTCATCTCCAGTTTCTAGAAACATTTCTGCAAAGTGGGACAGCAGAAGTGAGATGGAGCATGATTTAATTAACTCCGGTCCATCCATGTTACATGACAACAAAATGGAGGGACACTTCTTTGCTGACAAGGCTTGCAGTCATACCCCTACTTATTCCATTTCTTCAGACTTGCAGGTTGAGGTTTCCGAAATTAGTTCACCTCCATTGACAGTCGATGGGAGCATCTCATCCCATGATGAAAATCGAATTTCTGAAGGAAGCATGGAAGGAGAAATCACCTCTAGCAGTGAAGACATATCGGCTGCATCACCGCATCAATGTGGTGGAGGAGATGAAAAGGAATCAATATTAAAGGACATACACGAGGTTAGCGAAATTGGCACCGTAGAAGTATCAAACACCAGATGTTCTGAGGAGCCTGTTGCATCGGCACGGAAAATGACGGAAAAAGCCCCTAAGCCACTTACACAGTTAACTTCAAATGCTGAGTTACCTGATGCAAGCCAAGACCATCCATCAGGTTTCAACTTCAGCAGTGAAGAGAATTACCGAAAGCCAATTACTTGTGATTCTAAGAGTGGTGTTGCTGAGAAGCCAGAGGCAAGTCTTCTTTTTTCTTTTTCTTTTTCTTTTTTCCCTTTTCAGCATTAGATGGAGTGAGATGAAGTCACTTGGAGAGAAAACCACAACATCGACATTCTAGCTTTTGCTCGTCATTTTATGACATTGAATTAACCATGTTCTACTTCTGATCCAAATATCATTGGGATCAATACGTACATTAAATTCTTTTATTGACTTTACTCACTAATTTGAGATTGCGTTAGGTTGTAATTATGCTCAGCATTTGTAGGAATGGCAACGGGGCATGTTCTACCCACTGTTATTGTGGTTTTTAAAAAAAAAAAATATTATTGTGTTAAGTGTAATTAGAAATTTAGTATAATGTATTAGTAAATTTAGTATAATTAATTAATAATTTCTATTAATATACATATACAATTATTAGTATAATTGATAATATTAATTATATTATATGTGTACTAATATACATAATATAATACTTATAACTAATAATAGTATTATTATAAGTTTATAACTAATTAAATTAAATATATTATGTATATTTTTTAATTTTTTTAACGGGTGACGGGGTGGTACCCCTATCAGTTTCTCTCGTGGGTACCCATCCCAATTGCCATCTTTAAGCATTTGTCCTATCATTTTGTAAGTTTCCAGTCTTTTCATGGTTTTTGGTTAATAATTGAGATCTAAACATCTCGTATAGATTGATGCATGAATCACACACAAACAAAGACACAGAGATACAATGTTAGGTACTTAAAACTTATTATTTCTCCTGTCATATGGACCATCAACAATCCTATTTCTCTCAGAATATTGAGAAGGAGGTGAAGAGGACTTGCGGTCATGATGATTCAAATCTGCCCGAAAATAACAAAGCAGAGAACTTCAGTGTTGGAGACAAAGATAGTGGAACGGATGGTTGGATACAGGAAGGTGGAATGGCACACGCAGAATGGTCTTTGACGAGTAGTCCAACATATATTGGGTATACTGGAGACCAAGCAGAAATGATGGAAGAGCATGATGAGATATTTGCATATTATGAAGCAATTGGGGAAGATGATAATGTCAGAACCTCTGAAGATTCTGGAGAAGAATCAATTGATATTTCACAGTATGGAAACTTGGACATGGCCATGGCAGTTGAGGAGCATGACGCTCAAGAATCAAATCAAGATAATGAAGGTGGACAACAGACAGCAGAGAGAGGATTCCCAAGAGTTAATGAGAGATACAATGGTCGCCAAGTATCACGATTACTGCCACATTTACTGGTTCGGCAAGTTCCTTCCATTATACCCTTGTCTCCTAGATCAGTTTTGCAACCCAAATTTTCAATTGATCCCAGCTCTTCATCCCACTATACTGACGAAATGCATGAAGAGTTTGGAACACCAATGGCAGAAACTAGTAATATCCTGAATGATGCAAGAGGTGAAAGTTTGCCTTTGAGTGCACCAGTTACCACATCATTGGCTGTGGAGGATACAACATCTTGTATCTCACATGGTAGGGATAACGTATTGCAGGTCAGTCATCAAGAACAAAAATGCAATTTAGGAAGTTTGTTGTTCTATTTGATTTGTTTCTTATGCATTCATGTAATTCAAAATATGATTACTGGAAGTTCCTGATTAATAATGCATTTCATGTGTGCTAGCTCCTTTATACACAGTAATTAGAATTCTTTGCCTGGATATCTCTCTTTTTCCTAGCCCTTTCAATGACTCCAAACTAGTATATGTCTACAAGACTTGCCTGTCAGAAACAAGATTGGTTGATGGCAGCTAATTATACTTGATAGGAATCCTCAAATCTTTCAACAACTTCTGCCTTGGAAGCCAACAATGGACTTGGAAATGAATGCCTAGTTCGTGAATATGACAGGGGACAAACTGATCTGCAAAATTTTTCAACAACATCGACTGAGCAAGCTAACTATAGTGGATTTAGGAGTCAATGTGGCGATCATGAAAGTGAAAGGGGATATTATGAACTTGGAAATTTTCGTGAAAGTAGTCGTGAAAGAAGCTCAAGTTGTCCTGAATCAACATCAAGTGAATTGAAACCGATGGATGAATCCAGTTCCAGAATGTTGAAAGAGAAAGATGAAGGGTCTGAGGAGCTCTACGACAATGAAGCTCCAATTGCTTTTGCAAACAAGATAGCTCAAGCTCAAGAATTAAGTATGCCACAAATAAGCCCACAGGTAATCTTGACAAGTTCCTTTACCTTTTGGCTAACGGTTTGTTACTAGATATCCCTTCATTTGAGTGTAAAAAGGGAATAAGACAATTTTTTAAGCAAAAGACTCAAAAACATGCCTAATTTTAAACTTAATAAAATGCCAAATGAAAGCTGTTTAGAGCAGAACCTGTCTGTTCAATAGAATTTCAACTAACTTTATACTCCTTAGATTTAACCATTAGGTCTTGATCCATTGGTCAGGGTGCCCTTTAAGACTTCTCCGTACACTAAGTTGGGGTTCAAATCCCGCCAATTGCATCTCACGAGAAGCGTTATACTTCTTATTCTTAAAAAATTCAAAGAGTGTAGTAATGCACTTATATAATATGATTGTTCACCCCTTAACCTCTATACAAGCCTTTTTAGACTCCATCGATAGTAGGAGTATGAGTAGATTAGATAGTTGTCATTGTAGACCAAAAAAAAAAATACACTCCTTAGATTTTCGTTTCAACACTTCTCTGCTAGATAACTAAATGTAATATGTATGTACAATAAGAAAGAACACATAATTACCTTCTCTTTTGCCTCTTCTCTACAGCAGCAAGATATAAGTGTATTAAGGTCCAATTCGTTACTACAATACTAACTTGTTCTTTTCTAAATTCTAACAGCTTAGCTTTTCTTCTTAGAATATTTTTCTAAATTATCAAAACCTGTAATAGTATCGTAGGCTCTCTCTCCTTCCTCTTCTCCTCCGTGTATTTTTTGGTGGTCCAAAATTTGGTTTTATGTAATTGGAATGAACCGAGATAGCATTTACAAGAAGGGCTTTGTTCTATTCTCAGGAACCAGCAAAACCTCTTGGGGGAACAAGTGAAGTCACATACAATCCCAGGAAGAATGAAATGCTAGTCCAAGAGATGGAAGAAAAGTCAAAAGATTTTTTGAGGAATTTGATGCAAGCTTTCAAAGATTAATTTGACCAAGTTCCCTTGAAAATAAGAGTACATAAATATAAGAACCAACGAGCATGACGACCAGATGTTGATGCAACAGTGATCCATGTTGAGAACCAGTTAAAGATTAAGGTACAAACAAATCTTGAGCAATCGGAAACTGATTCAAATCTGTACGAAAGTTGTGTTGACTCAAATCTGTACGAAATTTTTGTTGACTCCATCTCTCTATCTATTATTTATTGTATTACTACATAGACTATAAGCACTTTTTGGTCTTAGATTTTATTATACCTAAGTTATCCTTCTATCTTTCAATTAAAATTATGTCAATTTAATTTTAATAGGAATTAAAAATATGAAACGTTTCAAATGATTCAATCTCAATAATGTTGGTAATAAAAATAAACAAATCCTTATAGAAAACTATTTAGTAATCCTTGCACTCCATCTCTAATTCTTGTATGCATCATACTATCTTACTTAAAGCAAGTACTCAAAGCAATGTAAACCAATTGCATTAGCTGCAATTTTAAGAGTCTAAAAAATATCAATATCAAAAATAGATGCTCTTAGAGAAATATATAAGAAAAGACTCGATATCCATATTTATTTGATTAATCTTGATATAAATATCATGAAGCAGATGTATAATTTATCAATATGAGGAAATACAAAAACAAAAGCTAGAATAAAAAATCAGCTATGTCTATCAATTAATTTTTTTATTTTTATTAGCAACAGATAAGATTTAAGAAGTGGGAAGGGGCAAGAGTTTCTTGGAATCTCAAACCTGTCTGTTCAATAGAATTCCAACTAATTTTATACTTCTTAGATTTAACCATTAGACCTTGATCCAATGGTCAAAAGAGCCCTTTAAGCTTCCTAGTACACTAGGTCGGGGGTTCAAACCCTACCTAGTGCATAGCATTAGGGATGACAATGAGAACGGGTGTCCGCGCGGGTAGAAATGGGGCGGGAGATGGGGCGGGCCGGGGGCGGGGGCGAGGGTAAAATATTTTCCCCCGCCTTAAAACAGGGGCGGGGGGTGGGGCAACATACACCAGCCCCATCCCCAGCATAAAATAAAAAAATATATATATATATATATACACACACACACACACATACAAGACAACCCTAAATATCCTGCACCCTCACTTGGCCGTCTCTTTTGCCATTTTTCTTCTTTTTCTTAAACCCATCTCATGGCTTCTTTTCCTGGACAGCCAGCCGGGTTTCCTCCACCACCCCCTTAAAAATAAGCATCCTGCTCTCCGATCATTCATCAATCATATTCAATTCCTCTTCACTGAAATCATGGTTGCGGGAGCGAATCACACTAAACAGGGTTCGTGTCAATTTACCGCGACGGCAACGGCTACTGAAATCATGGTTCCTTCGTTATCAACATTTCTTTTTAATTTTTAAATCTTTTTGTGCTCTAGTCGCTGTTTGAGTTTTTGTTTGTTTAAAAATTTTGTGTCGTTGTTTCTGTTTGTTCTGTCTCTTCCTTTTACTTGGGTTGGTTCATTTTGGGCATTTTTTTATGGGTAGATTGAGAACTCTAGCTGATGGAATTTGATTGGTTGTTTCATTTTATGCATGTAATCGAGTTTTTCATTACAATTTGAAGGATGTCGAAGGTTTTACATGACGAATCATAGAATGTGTTTCTCAGGGATATTCAACTGGAACAGGGATGCTTCGAGTCCAGATTCAGTTCATGATCTGATACTTGAAACAGAATCAGTGAAACAACAATAGACAGTTCTTATGCTAAAAGAAAAAAAATTGGTACACTGGTGACAGCTCTGTAGGAAATAATATAACACTACTTTCTCGCGGGGGACCGCGAGGGAAACGAGGCGGGGATGAGAGGCAAGTGTCGGGGGATGGGGCGGGGGACGGGGGGAGTTATTTGACAACGGGGCGGGGGACGGGGGAAGGATCCCCCGCCCCATTGCCATCCCTACATAGCATGGTGCTTCTCATTCTTAAAAAATTTAGAGAGAGCAATAATGTTCGTGTCTGATCTAAGAGTATGAGTAGATTAGATAGTTACCATTGCAGATAAAAAAAAAAAAAGTTTACACTCCTTAGATTTTCATTTTGACACTTTTCTGCTAGGTAACTAAATGTAATATGTACGTACAATAAGAAAGAACACATAATTACCTTCTCTTTTGCATCTTTTCTATGGTAGCAATATATACGCGTATTAAAGTGCATTTCGTTACTACAATACTAACTTGTTCTTTTCCTAAATTCTAACAGTTTAGTGTTTCTTCTTAGAATATTTTTCTGAATTATCAAATCCTGTAACAGTATCGTAGGCTCTCTCTCTCCTCTTCTCTTACAAGTATTTTTTGGGTGGTCCAAAATTTGGTTTTATGTAACTGGAACGAACCAAGATAGCATTTACAACAAGCACTTTATTCTATTCTCAGGAACCGGCAAAACCTTATGGGGGATCAAGTGAAGTCACATACAATCTATGTTTTCAGAACCGGACCGGATATCGACTCGGTCGAGCTCAGGGGTCAGGGGTCAATGGGTTCAACCGGGTTCGATAGGGGTTGAACCGGATGACGTCATAAATAAAAATTATTTAAAAATTAAAATATTATATGTAAATACTTAATAACATGTTAATATTAATAAAGGTATACTCATATATATTTGATGTTTCAAATATATTTGACAAGAAAATACAAATAAATTAGAACAATCAAGTAGCAATTTATATTATTTAATAAGCATTAACAAGTTTAGAATTAAAATTATGGACTTAATTGAAAAATAATACCAAACTTTAAGACAACATTTATAAAGTATGAAATATTTGAGGTATATTAACAATTTTGAACAACTTAAGGGTCAAAACATCATATTTAAAACAGATGTGACCTTTCAAAAAAGTAAAAAAAAAAAAAAAGGAGACCGGGTTCATTTTTCCGGTCAAACCCGGTTTTTGACCTGGTTTGACCGAGTTTTGATTTTCCCGGTTTTGAAGATTAACTCGGACCGGACAACTAGCCGGTTCCCGGTTCGACCGGTCGGACCGGCCGGTTCCCGATTCGACCGGTCGGACCGGCCGGTCCGGTCCGAGTTTGAAAACAGAGCATACAATCCCAGGAAGAATGAAATGCTAGTTCAAGAGATGGAAGAAAAGTCAAAAGATTTTTTGAGGAATTCGATGCAAGCTTTCAAAGATTAATTTGACCAAGTTCCCTTGAAAATGAGAGTACATATATATATATATATATATATATATATCTTATATAATAAAAGCGAGAGGTGGCAAATGAATAGTGTTATTTTGGTCAAGCGGTTATGCCGTTATTTTTGTGACTTTGAGGGGTGTTTTGGTCTTTTGGAATTGGATGGCAATGGCTCTACTGGAAATTGATCTTTGGTCAAGCGGTTATTCGGTAATTATGGACAACTTTGTTGGCTTTTGTATTTGTCCTTCAGGCGTGTGTTTGGTTTCTCCAAGTGAGCCGCACAAAGCTCCTACTTTTCCTCCTAAGTCACTCCTGTTCCCACTTGAAACTCCTAAACGGAGTTGCTGCGGCCTTTTATCTTCTTCAACTGAATTAAGCATACACGGATTCTTTCTTTTAATCTTTTCTTTATTTTCTTTATTAGAAAAATTTTAGTGCCCTTATTTTTATTACTATAGTTTTCATTTTATTTATATGTGTGTACTAAGCCATTTTTAGTGCCCTTATTTTTATTATTATAGTTTTCATTCTATTTATATGTGTGTGCTAATTTATGAGCTTATTTTCTCTTTATAAAAGATAATATCTAACAATATAAAAGGGGAGAGTTGAGTTATGAATAGTGCTTTATGCTGCAATTATTGTTGGATGTGAAGGCAATTTTTGTCAATTGGCTATTTTGGTTATTTCCCGTTGGTGGTTTACTTTGTGAGGTGGTAAATAAAAACTCTGTGTGTGCCTCTCTTTCTATGCAATTTATTACTCATTGCATTGGGTGGAGTAGTTGTCTACCATGTTGACAAGAAGCTTCTAATTGCATGATTCCCAAAAATTGAACCGAAAAAAAAATAGAAATCCAACATTGTCATCACAGGTAACGAAAATTGGCTAACGTGTCAAGATTTGGAACTAAAAATGGTTTATAATCCTTCTACTATTTAAGACGCACAATTATAAAAAAAATATTAGTCTATATATCCATATTAAATGTATATAATTATTACAAATTTTTTGATGCCCTTATCTTTATTGTTATTTTTCCATTCTATAAACATAAAGTTATTTCCGCCTTGTATGTGAGTTAGATTGTTAACTTATTTCCTTTTTAAAAGAATTAATTTCTAATTTTACTAACATATTCGTATTTAATATATATAATTATTATAAATTTTTTTAACACATTCATTCTTCCTAAACTGAAAAGCAATATTGTGTGCTATTTTTTTTATTATTTTAGTCAAACATGTAACATTAATTAGATTATTTCTTACATTAAAAAACTAAAGTACTCTAAATTTCAAAAAAATATAATATAATTACATATATAATACAAAAAGGAGAGTTGCCCTATGAATGGTATTTTTGGTCAAGTGGTTATCATGCAATTATCTAACAATATAAAAGGGAGAGTTGCCCTATGAGTAGTGTTTTTTTGTCAAGTGGTTATCCTGCAATTGTTATTGGATGTCGGGGCTGTTTTTGTCAAATTGCATGTTCTGTTTGTTTAAAGCAGGTATAGTTTTGGTGCATTAACGGGACATATTGATCGAATTGGTAATTGGTGGTGTAAAAAGTGAAACTTTTGAAAGTTGGTTTTTTGTGGTTAATTATTTGCTTTTAAAGTGTCCTGTAAATGCAAAATTACCTAGGAAAGAATTGATAAATTATTGCTAGCTTTAGTGACTTTAAAAATGGCCTTTATTACTATAACATGAAATAAAATTGTTAAATGTTCTGTAAATGCACAATTATTGAGGAAACAATTAATAAATTTTTGTTGGCTTGACATGAAATAAAATTGTTAAGTGTTTTGTAAATGCACAATTATTGAGGAAACAATTAATAAACCATTGTTGGCTTTAGTAACTTTAAAAAATGGGTTTTATTACTGTGACATGTGGTGATTAATTTTAACAATGCCAAGTTCTATGGTAGTGCTTAATTGGCTTGCCAGGTCCCCTCTTTTTTGTGTCAACAATGATTAATACTTTTTTGGGAATGATTCACTTTATAATTTTCTAATTATCTTAATTCAAATGCAAAATAACCTTATACAATTTTTTAATTTACGCTTATGCATTCTATATAAGCACCCTCATGCATTCTATATATTATTGTTCTCATGTATTCTATATATTTCATAATTGTCAACCTTTAATAAAAATGATAATTCTCTAATGATCTGCATGAATTAGATAATAACATAGATATATACTAATAAACCCACACAATAAAAAACAGTTAACACGGGAAATATTAGCTCACCTGCGCAACGCGCAGGCCGCCTCACTAGTATATATAAAAGAACCAATGAGCATGACAACCAAATGTTGATGCAGCATGAATCCATGGTGAGCACTAATCAAGTTTTAAGGTACAAGCAAATCTTGAGTAATCAGAAACTGATTCAAATCTGTACGAAAATTGTGTTGACTCAAATCTGTATGAAAATTTTGTTGACTCCATCTATGTATCTATTATTTATTACTATTACTACATAGACTATAAGCACTTTTTGGTCTTAGATTTTATGATACCTAACTTATCTTTCTATCTTTCAATTAAAATTATGTCAATTTAATTGTAGTAGTAATTAAAAATATGAAACATTTCAAATGATTAAATTGCAGTAATATTGGTCATAAAAATAAACTAATTCTTATAGAAAACTATTTAGTAATCCTTGCACTCCATCTTCAATTCTTATGTATGCATCAAAGTGTCTTACTTGAAGTAAGTATTCAAAACAATGTAAACTAAATGCATTAGCTATAATTTTAAGATTCTAAAAAATATCAATATGAAAAATAGATGCTCTTAGAGAAATATATAAGAAAAGACTTCATATCCTTTGGAAAATCTTGATATAAATATCACGAAACAGATGCATAATTTATCAATATGAGGAAATACAAAAACAAAAGTTAGAATAAAAAAAATCAACTATTTCTATCAATTAATTTTTTTATTTTTTATTAGCAAGGGGTGGGATTTAAGAAGTGGGAAGGGCAAGAGTATTAGAATCTAAAACTTTCTTGGAATCCCAAACTTAGAATCCAAAGCACTAGATTTTATTATTTTTAGATCAATTTGGTCAAATCTTCAAATTACAGTTTATAATTGAACTCATATTCAACTTCAAAATTGAAGAGGAAAACTTTGAAGCAAAAGAGAAAAATTTCGTAACCTACAATTTGGTTTGCGTTGTTAAAATATACTTAAGTTTAGTGTGGGCATCTGGAAATGTAAATAAAAAGTTGATTTATTATATAAAATTCTTAACAATCACAAAAACTTAAAAATTATTTAGAATATAAAAATAACATATCAATGTTACATATTCACATATGAATAAAAGAATAAGAATATACAAAATAATCAATAAAACTCTAAGGTATTCTTAGTTGTGGGGTTTTGGGCTCTTCTTCAAGCCTATTAGGGTCAATTTTGGGTAGATATATACAAACTAAATAGATCTAGTTTAGGGTCAAATGTTTTATAACTTTTCTTAAAATATATATTTTTTGTTTTTATTGTTGGTAGGACTAAGCATGTCAATGGGTAGGGTCTGGATTGGATCCATTTGATCCAGATGCAGACCCATTTAATTTAGTTAGACCCAAATCCAGATGCAGACCCTTTTAGATTTGAAAAAGTAAATCCATATCCAAATTCTTATTAATCTGGGTATCCAATAAATATCCATGAGTATTTTCTAAACATAATATAGTAAAAATGTATTAAAAATATATAGAGTTTATAAATAATATAAATACCACCTAATTTTTATTTTTAAATAACAAAATTAACATTTAACAAGTTAAATACAATATTGTGAACTCAAAGAAAGAATTAATACTGACTACTTCTATATATTTTCAAAGATTCAACTACATTCATATTTAATATTTCATTTGTTTGCCTTTACCTTTTCTCTTTTTCTTGAAAACGTTTGTACCAGTTATCAATGATAACTAGGATAACCCTAACATATATAAATATTCAGCCTTATTAAAAAAATATAATTTTGTACCTCTTTTTCTTATTTAAACCTTAATGTTGGTAGATGTCTTGCAATCCAGTACTAAAATAGTGAATGAGATAAAAGTCATTTGACTAAGAACCGATGGCCAATAAATAATAGAATAAGAAGATTTATAAACACTTACTTATTTTTTCTTTAATTCAATTCAATCATCAGTAGTCACTAATGTTTCAACTACATTTGGAAGTAATTTGCCACGACTCTTATCAATCACCCAACCATCAACACTAGATGCAGATTCTGATGCCATGAAACCTTACTGTATTCGATCTATTCGCCATAAAATATTAGATTATTTTATAAATTTACTAATAAATGTATATTATTTAATTAAATATATATGGATCTGGTATGGATCTAGATTTGAATATGGATTCTAAAAAATCAGATCCTATCCAGACTCATGATTCTCTCACAGGATTTAGGTTTAGGTAAAGCCTGAATTTGAGAAATTAAATCCAAATTCTATCCAAATATGTTAGATTTGGGTTGGATTTCAATAAGACCTGACCCATTGACATGTCTAGGTAGAACTAATGTTGTTTTCACTTTATTTTTCATCAAAAATAAAGATTTTAACTAAAAAAATCTCATGTTGAAGGGGCGAATATCTAGAAATATTGTTAAATTCAAAAACTATTCGAATTATGGTGTTCTACAAGATTGTTTCCCTTGCTTAGGGTTGCCACATTTCTCAAATGTGACGACCAAGAAATAGTAATTTTCTTTGAATTTTTTTATCGTGGTCCAAGGACTAAATAATTTTTTTAATGCATTTCCTGTGAAACAATTATACGTCATTGGAAAGTCATATTTTACAGGTTTATACTAAAGCAACGAGAAGCTTTGCCATGGAATTTGTAAAAAAAGCCTTCATATGGATATGGGCTGATTGTACCAAGTGCACCATATGCGTGCACCCTATGCGTCATAGCAGAAGTTATAGATTGATTCTCTGCCCCTGATACAAAAGTTCATAGCAAATGATTATGCATACAGAAAGAGGTGATAGTACATAAGTGTAGGATGAATACAACAAAACTGCTACAGAAAATTGAAATACAGGACAAGACAGATGATGAAACTGCAGAGCCTTTTAATGCCTCACCTACGGAACTACAGATAAACATGTATCTAGCAATCAAATGACAAACATTGGCACCATAGCTGAGATCAATAAATTACCAATTATCATATATGATTTTTGGATCTAACAAGCATTTGCACTAATCAGGATGGATGCACATATCATCTATCTTTACCCACCCACAAAATTGTATCTTCAAAGGTTCTACAGACCAGACAAGTGGCAAAAAGCGCAGTTACAAGGAACCCAAGACCAGAAAATTACATTTTTTCGTCAGGGCATCCTTAGTGGTACTTAAAATTGAATGTGAATGCCAATTTGTAACTCTTTTGTCGTGCTTCGATTCAGAATTCACGACTTCAATAACAAAAATCAACCACCACATGGTAGACAGATGCCTTTGACTTGGGATGCAGCTTAACAGTTGGAAACCCAGGACCGGAGCTGCGACTGGTGCAATATTTGTTTGTTTTCAGCTCATTTGCAAACCCATGGACACAAAGTCAACCGTTTGTCAACCCGTGACGGTCATTTCCATCATACAATTACCAGAGTTCCTAAATTAGTTTTGAACCAGCAATTGCTACACCTGCTAAACCTTATACTTAACCGCAAGTTTCTAGTTCTTCCCCCCCCCCCCCCCCTCCGGCGCTCTCAGCAGACTTGATAATTACAATTAGTAAGACTCGGTTCTAGGCTTGGTCGAGAGGCTCAACAAGAAGTTATTTCTGCTCAGCTTAGAACCCAATGGTCTGCCCCTTTCACAAATATGATTGCAATATCCTCACTCTATATTACAGATTACCCGGAATATGTTTTCTTTCATAAGCTGTCACCTTATTCTTGATGAACAGCGTCCCACGCAATGACGGTGTTTTTGTGTGGGGGGGGGAAGGGGGGGGAGAGGGTTAATGGGCCCCTCTAAATTTTGAAAATTTTAATTTATAATATGTAAATATATGTGTAAAACAAAGTTGATCTCTCCTAATTTTTTATCATTTTAGTTTTATTATGAGAATTTATATAAATATATATTTTTATAATTAAAGTTAATATTTGATTTTTTAGATGTTATATATTTAAATGGATGGAAATTATTTTGAATATAACATATTAAGAAAATTTTGACTATTCTAAAAAAAATTAAAAAAAATATCCTGATTCCGTCACTGCTCCTAACCAAAAAAACGATAGCCATACAACCAAACTTGCTTATAAGGAATTAAACCTCTAGCACATATCGTGAAAGTCATATTATACATCACTCAAGCGATGACTCTGCAACCTTGATAGAGTATAGGCACTCTCAGGGATGGCAACGGAGCGGGGTTGGGGCGGGGGACCTCTCCCCCATCCCCCGCCCCGCTGCCTATAAATTCCCTCCACCCCCGCCCCGTCCCCCGTTCCCCGCTCCCCCCGCCCCGTCCCCGCCCCGCCCCGTTTCCCCCGCGGGATTAATAAAAATGTGTTATCTAATTTTATTATAGTTAAATTTGCTCCTGCGGGGTTAATAAAAATGTGTTATCTAATTTTATTATAGTTAAATTTTAGCAAATAATCAAGTACTAAAATATCAATACATCACAAAATTATTATTTATTATAATTTCACAATTGAAACTTCTAAAAACAATCAAACAAAAGTTATTTGAATACAATCCAATATGATGAAATACATACAACTAAAGTAGTCAAGTTTTCACTTTTGACACCAATACAATCACTAATTCATTATTGTGTGTGTGCTTTTTTTTTAAGAAAAAAATGTTATTGTATTAAGTGTATTTCGAGATTTAGTATAAATATATTAGTAAATTTAGTATAACAATTAATAATTTGTATTAATACACATATATAATTATTAGTATAATTGATAATATCAATTATATTACATATACTAATATACATTATATAATACATATAACTACTAATATATTATCATAAGTTTTTAACTAATTAAATTATATATTATATATATTTATATACATATATATATTTTATATATTTATTTTTTTAAAGCGGGTGGCGGGGCGGTGGCGGGGCGGGGGTACACTCCCTCATCCTCCGCTCCGTTTCTAAGCGGGGGGGGGGGAATTTCCCCCCGCCCCCGCCCCAACCCCCGCCCCATTAGTCCCCCGCGCGGGCACTCGCCCCCATTGCCATCCTCGCACTCTAACACATTCGATGCACGATTGATGAATCCAGCCGTATCCGTTCTTGCCCCAGTCAGGTCCCCAAGAATTTTGCACCATGAAATACGCTTTATCTTTGTCATCCATCCAACTGCTACCACTGTGTGCAAAACATTCGCTACTTTTCCCTCAATTTTATAAAATTCCTGTAACAAAAAAATAAATAAAATTCTAAATTTCCAATTTCCAATCCCAAATATGCATTAATTAAATTTATACCCCTTTGTTCAGTCTGAACTTGCTGCAGAACTTTATAGAAATTAAAACTGGCTGTCTGAAGATGAATTTGATTAAATCACTCGAATGGAGGGAAGGAGCACGAATGAAATTGTAAATAAAAATTCTTTTCCCATCCTGCAAAATATAAATGTTAAAGCTCATAACACAGACGGAGATAGAGTGAGAGTTGAGTCGTAAAGTCCTCTCCAAGTTAAATACCAAATATTTATATATACACATATACACACACACACACACACAAATGTATACACATATATATACAAAAAATATATGCACAAATATATATATAGAATATATATATACAAATATATATAAAAATATATATACAAAACATATATACAAAAATTTACACAAATATGTAGACAAATATATATATATACAAATATATACACATATATGCAAAAATATATACACACATATATATATACAAATATATACACAAAAATATACACAAATATATACAAATATATATACAAATATATACAAAAATATATATACAAATATATATATATACAAAATATATATAAATATATATACAAAATATACACGAATATATACATATACATATAAATATATACACAAAAATATATATACACACACATATATACACAAAAATAGCAAATATTTATATATTTATATATATGCACACATATATATATACAAAAATAACATACACAAAAATATACACAAATATATACAAAAATATATATATACAAATATATATAAAATATATATACAAAAAAATATAAATACACACACATATATATACAAATATATATATATACACAAATATATACACATATATATATACAAATACATACACAAAAAATATATATACACCTATATATACAAAAATAGCAAATATTTATATATATATACACACACATATATATACAAAAATAGCAAAAATATATATACACATATATATACAAAAATAGCAAATATTTATATATATATATGTATACACATACACACACGCATATATACAAAAATGACAAAATACAGCTTCAATGGCTCGGAATGACGCCAGTGTGCGTTGTGTGTGCAGATCTAGGGCCAAAATGTGAGTGTCCGACGTGGTTTTTACCTGTTTTCCTTGGAGATAGTCGTCCCGGAGGCTTACTCCATACTTCGAAATCCATGCCAGAGCAAATGAGGAGGAGCCAGAGACGCCGTACTTGATAAGCTCGCGTTCAGAGAGCAGAATCTTCTGCTTGCGATGGATCTGGTACGCCATTTCCAATGCAGCACAGACGGCATTTGGTACGCAAGTCGGCCCAACTTAACAAAACAAAGACACGATTTAAAAGCAGGACAGATTGGAGTATATGCATAGATCAAGTACAGATACATACTTTGACTTCTGATCGAAGTTTTGACCCCATAATACAGCCACGTGAAAGAGCGGGGTGGCGTGGTGGCTTCGTACCAGCGTCTCCCGGTTCCGGAGCGGCAAGACATCACTCCAGGAGGAAGGAAGAGTTTGGAAAGAAATACACGTTTGAAAGCCATAGAGAATGAAGAAATGAAGAATGAGCAAAAGAGTACGAAGAAAAGAACAAATTTGCTGGACTTTTATAGATAAGCCAAGCCAGGCGAATAATATCCCGAAAAAAAGGGGGCACGCATTTGTACGCCTGCGACAACCGGTTATGTTCCACTCTCCCTGCAGGCCCTGCCAACAGACCGAACCACTTGTTTTTTTCTCTACTTTTTCAGTTTAGAAAGAGAGAGAGAGAAAAGTTTACACAGTCGTAAATAATCTTCTATGGTTTGACTGAAGAAGAATGATTTATTAACTGGGATTTTGTGAAGATATAATTGATGCGAGATTTTCTGGGTTAAAGAACTTTGTCTGGAAATTAAGAACGTGTTCTCAGTTTCTGATGGGCGGAAATGGATATGAGCTATGTAAGTATCTTCTAAGAAAATATGGCTGCTAGAACCATTTTTTGTTTTTCGTTTTTTTTCTTTTCTTTTTAAAATGATCTAAGCATATGGATCAGAAATATTTATTGTTTCCGTTAAAATAGAAGCATTTACCTTTTTCCAGTAATATTCATTTTCTATTGTTTCATATTCTTGAAAAATAAATAGAAAATTTTTTTCCCTATTGAAGGAAATCCAGATAGTAGTGTTTCCTCTCCATGTAATTTTGCGGGAGGTGTGGGGTTGATTTTTAGATACGGAGGCCTTAAAGAAGTGAGGATGAGGTATAACAGGTGCCATTGCTAGCTGCGATTGCAAATTTGCAATGGCTTCGTATTGCTCAATCTCACGTACGCGGGTGGCCAGAAGTGGATTGGAGTTTTTCTCTTCAAATTAAGCTAAAGTCATATTTCCAAGATTGTTAGAATCCTGCAAGTGTTGGAAGTTATCAAGGTAGCTCTCGTCGCTCGCGGAGATCTAAAGCTACTATAAATACCTTATTAGTAAGTTCTGCCTGCCAGACTGCAAGGATGGATGCTTATCTTCTAGGTTCCAATTAGTTTTGCAAAAGGTTTATCTCGTTCAGAAAATAGTCCACGAGTCCTCTGGATATCTGTTTTCACTTTCTTATGCATTTATGGTTTGTTCTAAGAGACGTGCAATTACAGGAAAAATGTTGATTAGGCCTTTATAGAAACTTCTTAATGATTGTAAGCCCTGCCTGTTCCAAGGCACGAAGGAGCAGTTTCTGAGTTCAGACGGAATTTCATGTATCCAATTTGTCGCCTAAGATGCATCACGTGGTATTGGAGCTATGTCATCCACCATCATATGTTTGATTTGCTGAAACAGATTTGTGGTGTCATTGCTCCGGTTAATGTTGTTGTTCCTGCTGGAAATAAAGGTGATCCTACTTATATATCCCTTAGGTTTACTCTTGTTCCTTCTGGTGCCTGTTTGCTTTATCACAACCATCCCGCGAATTTTGACTATTTTAGGCGCTTAATATCCCTATCAAGATCAATTAGGGGACTGTGGGAATCATTACTCCTTTGGAGCTTGTGTGAAAAGGTTGGCTCATCTGAAGCTGATCTTCGATCTTCTGTCGAGGCTTAAAATGAAGCCATTCCCTTATGGCTTGATTGTCATGTCTGTATATGAGAATGGATCAGTGTTCCATCATCCTTGGCCTCACAGAGGATGAAATCGTCTCCAAATTTGCTGCCGGTTAATCAGACATGGTCTCCCTTTCAGTGGCTTTTTCATATCCAACTCTTGCTGCAGTGCCTCTCACGTTCATCAATGCCTACATTAATGTTCTGTCTGTTGCGGTAACTACTGAATAATCACTCTTTCCCAACGGCTGAGCAATTGAAGGTATATTGAAAGGTCTGGCTGGCCAATTAATGCACAGACACATGATTTCTCTCTTCAATTGTAGTTTTCATCATCTTCTAACTGACTAAAAGTGAACTCGCGAGATCCAAGCAAGTTTTCTGCTGCTGCTTGTGGGGCTGCTACCATCCCTGCTGCTGCAGCTGCTGAGGAGGAGAATCATGAAGAAGTTGGCAAGGATTCAGATGATGAACTGGAGTTTGGCTTGTTTGACTGACACAGGATGCTGTCAAGAAACTAATTTCTTGATATGGAGGTTTACATAGGATATATAACTGGAAACCTATGCAAAATAGTCAACCATTTTTTGCTACGCTGATAATTTTATTTGATGATATTATTAGCATTTCTTCTGGTTCTGGGCGGTCACAGTAGTACTTCAAGGACATGGTTTTAAAAAAGCCATTGTATCATTTCTTGCTACTTACCCAAATTGTGTATCATTTCTTGCTAGGACTAAATAAATAGTGATCACTAAATACAGAATTCCTTCTGCTGTCTATTTCCTAAAGTTCCATGCTAGAAACTTTGAGCCAACGGATTCTTGTAAGGCGGAATTAGGACTAGGCCACTAATGAATCAAGTGGATCAAGTCGCGAACTTGTTCAACGCCAAATTCGAGTTTGAATTCGAATCGATCAAGTTTGAATTCGAATCGATCAAGTTAGACAACAGTTTGAATTCGAATCTATCAAATTAGAGTTGTCAAGACGAGTCTGAATCGATCAAGTTAGACAACAGTTTGAATTCGAATCTATCAAATTAGAGTTGTCAAGACGAGTCTGAATATAAAGATACTTGACTCATTGTTTCGTTGAATTGACTCAATTATAAATATTTTTAATATATTTAATGTCAATTTTAAAATTATGTGCATGTCTCCAATATTTTGTTATTTATTACGGGAAATATCTATTTTATAATTTTAAAAATTAAAATCAATAATTGCTTACCTAAGTAGCACCATAACAAGGCATAAGTAGGAGGATAAATATGGCATAGCGAAATGGATGCAAAGGTAACCTTTGCAAAAATTTACCAGTTTGCTCAAGTATTAAAAAAAAATTTATGCGTCAATCCAGTAGAGTCAATTGCTGTTGTGCTGATTCATTAAAGGGATTTGATAAAAATATTGTAAATTTTACTAAACAATAAGATAGGAGAGGAGAAGACAAAATAAATTAAAAGAGCAAGTTGGTCCACGCACAAATAGTCAAGGGCAAACGGAGAAATTGGTTGACACATAGTTCAGTAATTAACCATAATTTTATATATATATATATATATATATATATATATATATATATATATAAAGGGAGATTCAAACATCATACCAATATAAATAATGACAATCTCATGAGAGCAGGAAACAGAAAGTAGAGGTTTCTAATATGTGAACACAAACGTAGCTCGGGAAGCATTGAAGATCAATGCGAAAGTGCTGGCCACATTTGCACCTCGTTCCATAACCGCCTCTTTCTTCAATTTACTTCCTCAATCTGTAGAAAAGGTAACAAGTTACATGACCCAGAAACAAATATTAATACTTGCCTTTATTGAATCAAATAAAAAACCAGTTCGTGAGAAACATTTCAAACAACTGAAAACTGTACAAAGAGTAACAGGTTGTGTAAACTTCAGAAACGAAAACCAGTTAATGCTAGACTAGTAAAGCAAAACCAAATATATCAGAAACACAGTCTGAGTCCATCTGCACGAGAGGACTTCTTTAGCTTCAAAAGATCCCTCGTTTATTTTTGACAGAAGTCCACTCACAGAACCAGCTGAAACGACCAAGGTTTGGATTCAGAAGATCATACAACACCAAAAATGCATCCATGTTCATTTAATGCGTTGATCTGTAAACCTTAGGTGGAGACAAGGCCGTTGGGGACAAACAAGCTAATAAAATTTTTAATTGGAATTAAGCGGGCAAAACAGATAGACATGACACCTCCAGAAAGACAGAGACAGGAGAACACCTCATTCTTATGTAAGTCTCTTCTCGAAGCACGAGGCATTCCAAGCATAGCATATGGGCAGATTGTATCAGGTGTGAGAGTAGGACATGCACCATATGCAAAGTTATAGATTGATTCTCTGCCCCTGATACAAAAGTTCATAGCAAATGGTTATGCATACAGAAAGGGTGATAGTACATAAGTGTAGGATGAATACAGCAAAAGTGCTACAGAAAATTGAAATACAGGACAAGACAGATGATCAAACTGCAGAGCCTTTTAATGCCTTACCTATGGAACTACAGATAAACATGTATCTAGCAATCAAATGATAAACATTGGCACCATAGCTGAGAGCAATAAATTACCAATTATCAGATCTGATTTTTGGATCTAACAAGCATTTGCACTAATCAGGATGGATGCACCTGTCATCTATCTTCACCCGCCCACAAAATTGTATCTTCAAAGGTTCTAGAGACCAGACAAGTGGCAAAAAGCACAGTTACAAGGAACCCAAGGCCAGAAAATAACAACATTTTCTTGTCTTGGCAGCCTTAGTGGTACTTAAAATTGAATGTGAATGCCAAGTTGTAACTTTTTTGTTGTGCTTAGACTGTTTCGATTCAGAATTCACGACTTCTATAACAAAAATTAACCACCACATGGTAGACAGAGACCTTTGACGTGAGATGCAGCTTAACAGTTGGAAATCCAGCAGGACTGGAGCTGCAACGGGTGCAATATTTGTTTGTTTTCAGCTCATGGAAACAAACCCATGGACACAAAGTCAACCCCTTATCAACCCCTGACAGAATCATTTCCATGGAAACAACCCCATGAACACAAAGTCAACCCCTTATCAACCCCTGACAGAGTCACTTCCATCATACAATTACCAGAGTTCCTAAATTAGGTTTGAACCAGCAATTGCTCAGTTCTAGGCATGGTTGAAAGGCTCAACAAGAATTCTTTTCTGCCCAGCTTATAACCCAATGGTCTGCCCCTTTCACAAGTATGATTACAATTTCCTCACTCTATATTACAGATTACCAGGAATATGTTTTCTTTCATAAGCTGTCACCTTATTCTTGATGAACAGCCTCCCAAGCAAAGAACGATATCCATACAACCAACTTGCTTCTAAGGAATTAAACCTCTATGGGGAGGGTACTTATAGACAGAGCTGTGGTTTGCATCCCTCTATCCATTCCTTTCAGTAGTTAACAGAATGACACGAGTATTTCATGAATTTCTTATGATTTGGCCTTCCGCAACTTTGTTAGTTCCTCCTGAAAACTGATTACAACATCATTATTGTCTCTACTCATGCAATCATTGACCACCAATTCAGATATCCTTCCCTGAAGTCCGTCCCTACACAAATCACAAATTGCAATTGACAAAGATTAAATGATTCTGGATCTCCCTAATGATCTGTGGATATTGCAGGTTGTACCTTTCGTCCCACTTCTATTACACACTTCCTTAAATATTCTCCGTGAGATAAATACTAATGCATGCAAGAAAAAATGAGAGCAAAGGCATTCTAAACATGGAAGCACCCAAAGCACTCAACATGCACGCCACAAAGAAGATCAAAGGTAAAGCTTGAACACAATCAAATATGAGGGAGATAAAAATTAGACAATTTAACATCTGACAGGAGATTCTATAGCATTCAATGGGGAAAAAAATTTAAAGAGAAGCATTAGCTGCACTTACAAATCATTCTTGTTTTCCATTTCCTGTGGCATCTCTTGATAAAATTGTTCCAATCGTCGTACCTCTTCTTTGAGTTCTTCGCTCCATCTAGGGCAAGCAGAATAATTCATGTAAATTTCAACACAAATTCTTCTCTTTCCCAAGGAAATAGCCATTTTCGTCATGTTAAATCAAATTAGATACCTGTATACAAGAAATATGCCAGACAATTCAAACAAATCTAACCAAGTAGGATTACATACTGTGGCAACAGTAGAACAAACATGCATAATAACAGTCAGTCTCTTTTCTCTTTCAGAATAACTTTCTTCAGCTTCAAAAGTCTCTCTTATGTAACTCTGACCAAAGTACATAACAGAGAGCACTTGTATTTCTAAGCTTTTTCTACGACATATGGCATTGAATGATGTGTTCCAAGTTATTAAATAATAAAAGAGACACTTTGGGATACATTATTCCACATAAAATTCCTTAGTCAACATCCTCCTCACCTACACCCACTTTTTGCTCTAGTAACACAGCCATGAGAAACTGCACGCTCTTGTCCCTTCCATTTCCATCTCTTGTATGTTCCTGCATATGAAACTACAACTAGAAGACTGAGTTAAACTTTTAAGGGTACAGGCGCTTCCTGCAATGTTCTTCTGAGAATGAATTCCAACTGAAGCTGCTCCCTTTCCATGACAATGTAGCTAGAGAAGGTCTATTCTTAAATGGCAATTCAACTTACAGCAGAAAATCCTAATTTCAAGCTTTCAGGTCCAAACAAACATATCCTCCCAGAACTTTACAACCATCCCATACTGCATCAGCAAACTTATCCTATTCTTTGGTAACTCTGCACAAATAGCATTTACAAATCATATAATTTTCAGCAACTAAGCCATTTCCTGAGAAAGTGCTGTATTTTTCAGAACTTTTCCACATAAAGCATCTATTTCTAGATCAAATCTTCTTAAATCCCCTTGTTGCAGGGTACGTTGAACACATCGATATCTCATACGCCTACTAGGTATCATCACTTCTGGATTTGGTACCACACTTGCAGCCCACCCATAGAAAGTGTGCATACACTCAACAAAATGATGACTTCATATTAAAGAAGAACTAAAAAACTTGGCCTTCTTAAGCACCCACCTATAAGTCTGGTAAGAGACCGTTGATTGAAATAGAACAGTAGATACATCCTGTACCTTCCATCTGAACTTTATCACGTCTTTTAGCTACGAATTAAGCTCAATAACTGACAGGAAAAAATTGGATAGTCATAAGTCTGTCTTAAATTTTTGCCTATGTATCTCCTTAAGATAAAACATGTTTCCTAATATCAACTAGATTCCAGCTCTATTACCTCATATTTGCTAAACTCTTCAAAGGTCTCAGAATGTTGCATCAGGACCAATTCACTTTTGCTCACAACATTTTGCATCCTCAAACAACCTGAGCCACCTAAAGATCTCTCTTTAAGTTTATAAATCTTCTTCTACTCTGTAAAAATGTGTTCAAGCCATCAGCAAATGGCAGCCAAAACCCAAGTTTGAGGATCGAACTCAGCTTTATTTGCTATTAAACTAAATGATATTATATCTTAGTAACAAATGAAAAGCAGCACCTTCCATTTTACTCACCCATTAACAGAAAAATAGTAAACAAATAGCTCAACTAATACACCAAAGCACAAATTTTGCAACAAATCACTAGCCATACAGAAAATGAATTGCCCTATACACGTGATTATGTATTATTACCTTCACCAAACCATTTCAATCCTAAACCTTGACAGGTAGAGCAATAAAATTTGTCTCTCTGCCTTTATTGACTCAAGTGCAGCTCAAAATACAGAAAAATTTCAGCTCAAAATCTTCTGAGCATATACTAATCTCTCCGCCTCCCAGCTGGCAAAAAGTCTAAGGAGGATGACAATTCATGCAACACATAGAGCTCCTTAAATGAGGCTAAGGCTAGCTCGAGTGCATCTTACAGATAGTTTCATAAGCTGTGCAGCACAGCCAAAAATTAATAATAAGTTACTTACAAATTCCATGTTTAAAGGGCGTTTCCGCTCCACCCCAAATCCTCCACTCAACTCCTTGTGGTAATTAGGATGCTTCTCGTTGTAATAGATTCATGAAGACGGGAACAACACGGAATACAGCATATTATATTTAGCAGGTGAATCAATGGTGCTTGAAACAAGAATTTGATGTTATAAAAAAAATGAACTTTAAAATTAAGTTTGTGATAATCAACATGAATTCATTACCTTAAACGAATGGAAAGGTAATATAAATTAAAACACATGAATATTGATTACCTAGCTTCTTCAAAAGGGCATGAAAAGGACTGGTCCACCAGCTCCCACTTAACCAACTTTGTCAAATTTTCTAATGGATTGTGAATAACGTCTGCATAGTAAAGATTGACCTCGCCCTTTCCATCCACAGCCTCCAGCATCATATGATATCTGTCGCAGAGATTAATCGATCCCCATGCTCTTACCAACCTCACAAACCGCACATGATCTTCTCCTCCATCCTACAAAAATCCCGACCCCACCTCCTCAGCAGCAGTGGCACATTAAGTAATTTAAATTTTCGGGAAAAGAAGAAAAAGGAAACAAGGACTGCCACCAAAAAAAAAAAAAAAACAACCTGGGAGACCTCGTTGTGAGCCTTCACTGCAAACTGAGCATATTCTTTGGTGCTATCGTCGTTCTCAGGATTGTCAATGGGATAATTAAAGCCGCCTTCGGGTATCTGATAGAAACTATTACGGGCGGAGGAGGCGGTAGATGGTAGTGACGACGGGAAAAGGAGAGAAAAGGGCTGATCTTACGATTGTTCAAGTAAGAGTAATTGTCGAGGCCGCTGTTGATTGCTCCCAAAAACCCCCTCCCGTGACCGGCCTTTCAGCTGATAGCCGACCATGGATATGGATCTCGCTGTGTTCAGGACAACTCGTCGAAGCGCCATTCTAACGTTTGCCTTAACATCTGGATAGGGTTTTATAGGCCTTAAGCAACCCGGGCATAAATAAATGGGTCAATTTTAGAAACCTCCCAGGAGATTTCTGATAATACCACCCACGGCCCCAAAAATCTTAAAAGTTTACCTACATCCCCTGACATTGTGATGGGACCAAATTTTCTTGTGTTTGGGTAAGTCCAGAAAATAGATTTCATCTTCCTCCCAATTAATCACATCAATGGATAGGGTTGGGATGGATTTTGATTAAAATCCAAACCCATTAAATTTAGTTAGATTCAAATTCAAATTCAAATTCAAATCTTTATAGTTTTGAAAAAATAAGTTCAAACATAGACCCTTTTATATTTGAATATTTAATGGGTATTCGTTGTATTTTTATAAATGTACTAAAATAAAAATATATTAAAAATTAGATTTCAAAAAAATATGTAAACACCATCCAATTTTTTAAATAATAAAATTACTATTCAAAATGTTGAATGTAATATTATGAACTCAAAAAAAAAAAACTACCATCTACTGCTTTTATTTATTTTTAAAACTTCAACTATATTTAGGCCAAATCTTTTATTTTTTCTGAAAAAAAATTTGTACTAATTACAATAACAACCAGAATTAAGTTGAAAAAAGAAAATAATCATGAAGTCTTATTGTATTTTGTCTAATAATCATAGAATAATAGAATTTTTTATAAATTTACTAATATATATGCGTGTGTGCGCATGCACGCCTTGTGTGTATATATATACATATATAATTTAATTATATATATATGGATTTGGGTAAGATTTGATGTGGATTTGAATTTGGATATAGATCATAGAAAATCAGATCCTATCCAAACTCATAACTCTTTTACATGATTTGGGGAGTTTTTGGCTAAAATAATCTACTTTTCAAAAAATAATCCCAAAGTAATGCTCTTTCAGTTTTTATTCCCTTATTAATCTAGTTATTGCCATGTAGACTCCCCACGAAAGGAAAAAAATAACTTGTAAATCTTTTGTTTATATATTACGCAGCTTTTCTTTATTTAGTGCCTTAAGGACATTCTGTAAACAAATAAAAAAAGGAAAGTGGATCCATAATTAGTATTTTAAAATTGTTGATCACCCTCCAAATTGCAATGATTTTGCCGAAGAACCTTTTTTTTTTGGCTGCCATTATTCCTTCCTAGCTTTATTCTTGATTATTATATCACAAGTTCCTTTCTTTTTTTTTCTTGTTACTTGCAATTTTATATATGGTAGCCTCCTAACTTTGTAAATTTTAAGAAGTTTGCAAAAACTCAAATTGTTTGAAGTACGAGTAAACATTTCAAGATACATAATAATCATAGTTTACGTGAACTATAAAAATTCCACTATAAGAGGAAAGAAAATTCGAAAAAAAAATCTCTTGCATTTTTTGACTTATCAAAGAGAATACATTCCAAAAAATGGTAGAGAGAAAATATAACTAGATCAGTGTTAGTATCAAAATTAACACGCTATATGAGCCAATCTAATGTGAGAAATACTAATTAACTCAATAATAGATAGAGAAATATTTTTATTTATCTTAAAGATTGTACATAAGTAGCAAAAATTTGAACTATTGAAAATGTATTAAAAACCTATTGATGTGGATTGTACCTCTTAATATAAGATGGAAATGTGAATACTTTCCATACTGAAAGTTCACATGGCAACAAGTAAATTAATAAGGGAATATATTTTGAAAGTGCATTAGTTTGGGAATAGTTTTCAAGAATGGGGTTATTGTGGAAATAAACTCCTAGATATGGTATAGGTTTAAAAAATTAAATTCAAACCCTATCCAAGAACATTTGATATAGGTTAGTTTTGGGTAAGATCGGAATCAATGCCTACTCCCAACCATACCATATGTTAGCCATGGTGGGAAAATATGATCGGTTCAAATTCTCTGTCTATTTAATCCATCCATCTCCATGTCTAGTCCCAAACGGTGTGAGATAAAAAAAAAACGAAAGCTTAAATTTTCAATTGCTTGTGTTCACTTCTGGGTTTTGACTAATTTGCCATTGTGCAAGACCACCTCTCTCTTTGTCTTCTTCTTTCCACCATGTCTCAACTCCTCTTTCCTTTCTTTCAGAGTTTCAGCCACAACCCTTAAAGGCTACAGTATAACCTCTACCTTTTCCATCTTCCGACTCAACAATAAAGGACGTTTCGTTCTCCTTCCTTGTCCTTTCCTTCCTCGAACACCCATTTAACTAATATTGTTAGATGTTGAACTCTTCATTTAAATTTGAATTACAATTTTTGAATTAGGGAATAAAAACCAAAGCAAGGGTCTAAAATCAAAGCGACAGTGGTTTATATTCAACAGAAATATTATCGTTTTCTAAATTATTTTTGGGATGGAGGACAAGTCAAAAAAAGGCATTCCCTTTACATGCTATTTGCGTAGCTATTCCCATGCAAACGAGGGATAAATTTTCTGTTGTCTAAGCAATTTTGCAATGGATGAGGCTAAATCCACACCCTCGAGTTTAAATCCACACATTTTATACCAAAATATCTATAAATTCCATACTATTTATCAGGATTTCATAGAATTTTTTCAATACCAAAACTAATTTTTTGTGGTGGGAAAGAAGGCGCTAATTAAGTTTATTTTTCCCTCCACTCAATTGCGTCATTTCATCATCCGTATTCCTTACGTTCTGATATTTACGAATTACAGCAACAACTATTATCATTAAATGGAGAATTTCGAATTTCTAGTTCCAAGTGAATATGAAATCATTGCCATGATCATCATTTTTTTTATTATCAATATATATATTTGAAAATCAAGTATCACCCTTCAATTTTGATCCTGAAATTTTTGTTTTTTTATTATGAATAATATTTTTCTAGTAAATTTTTACTATACTCTAGTACATTTTAGTTGATGATGATAGTTGCTGCTATAAATTTTCAGTATTGGAAGGTAAGGATAGAGGACGATAAAACAATGCAGCAAAGTGGAGGAAAAAATGAAATCCTGATAAATACTGTAGCCTTTATAGACATTTTAGTTAAAAAGGTGTGGATTTAACCCCACCCTTTTGCAATTATAGGAAATAGGCATCATTTGGCTTATGCACAGGCATGACAATAATTATGATCCTCAATGGCAATGGGTTTACGCAGAATTGCATTTGATGAATATATATATATGTGTGTGTGTGTATATATTGAAAAAATATATATGTTTGGCAGTGATCGCATTGCTCTAGGAATCAGCTTCTTTTTCCTGCTCGATGTTCGTGATGATGGACTAATCACAAGAGCTTCCATGATCTTACCTCAAATTTCCCATCCGATTTCATGTGATATAACAAATCCAATAAACCAAACTCAGTAGCCAATCATTGCAAATCAATTATTTAATCAAGATCAAAACCTAAGATAATATTATCAAAACATCTCTCCATATTATGGACCTAAATCCATGGTCAATCAGCATAATAATAGCCTAGTAAGTGCAAATCCTGCTTAGCCATCAAAACACAAAAAAGAAACCTATCATATGGCAGCAGAGCCGCCTTCCTCTAGTCCGAATATGGATTGGGATAGGAGAAAGAGCAGTGATGGGGAGAGAGGAGAAGGAGGAGCAGGGAGATAAAAGGAGGAGAGAGGAGTGCCTCTTCCTCTAGTCTGAACATGGATCGTGAGAAGAGAAAGAGTAGTGCTGGAGGGTGAGGAGAAAGAGGAGACAGAAGAGGGAGAGGAGGAGTTGGGGACTAATGAGACTAGAAGCAAAAGTGCCCCCCAATCTTATCTGGAATGGCGTTTCTCCATCTTGGGTCTTCCACAGTGATAGATTAGGTACCTAACCAAACATAAGGTCAGGGATTTGAGAGCTCAAAACCCATAATGTATTGGTGATTCCTCCCAACTAAACAGATGGTAATGTTACGTGCTACATTTGATTAATAGTCAACCTTGTAAATTCACGAGCGATTATAAAATATGCAATTCAATGACCCAACTTTTCTTTTTCTTTTGTTTTCCTTTTCTTTTGCTTCCTAGTTGTAAGCAGTGAAACAGGTGATTAACACAGTAACGAGTCATAGCAGTTGCGCATGCGCCTCCAAAACTCCTTGTCTTGATACAATTTCGTCAAGAAAGTATATGTAAATGTGCTTATTTGTTTCTCAAGACCAGGGGATGAATCCGTAAAATGAGGGATTCGTTACTTTAGATATTGGATAAATTTATGGATAATTCAATATAGAACCTCATTAACATATCTAGTCTATGCGTGAATGCAAGAAGTTTCAATTGAGTTTCAATTGCTGATGTGGCGCATTTTTATTGGCCAACTGATGGTAGTCCTCCTACAATTGATTGAGTTGGTGAATTGAATTGAGGACAGAAATGAGACCCACGTAGCAATGACCAGAAACCCTATCGCAACATCTTCTCCTCCAAATCCCAGAGGGCCGCCATCTGCTTCTCTCGCCGATCCCTTCTCGCTTTCCCGAACAAAGAGTACGGTTGAAAGAATTGAATCCAAAAACAAGGAAGTTTGAAGAATCTAACTCCAGACTTCAGGTTCTTTATTGCCCCTTAGATTTATTTCCTTTCAATATTTCTTGATTTTTTTCCTCAACGTTTTCTCTTAGTTACCATCTAAAATTTCACATATACTATGCCTGATTTTCTGTCCATGCCTGATTTTCTTAGGAGACAGAGGCTGTCAAGAGAAGATCATTACCAAGAAAAATTGTATGTCATTTTGCTTCTTTGAGTTTCATTCTTCCAGATCTCGGGTTTTCACTATTATTTTTTATTTTTGCACGCATTTTTAATAGTTCTCACGTTACTTATTTGTCCTTTTTTTCTGGCCTTCTACGACACCTATACAAACTTATGTGATTTTCTATTATGTATTGGAAAATTGCTTGGTGCATTTTTTGGTTGTTTTGGATTCATAGTCTGTTCAAATTTTAGCACAGTATCTTTGGCTAAAAACTTGGTGATTATTTTTGTGCAACATCTTATAACCTTCTTTTTTTCTCATTTGTTTCCGTTTTGCATATGAACAATTTATTTTTCCTCCTATTTATTGTTGTTCACTTTTCGGAGTGAATTTTATAGGGGTAATGGTTCGTTTAGTGCCAGTGAGTCTAAGCTTTGGACTTTTAGCATAGTTCAGTTTTGGACAGGTAATCTGTTACACTTTATCTAGAAAAATACCTTAGTCAAATAGATGTGCTTCTATACTAATAATTAGTAGATATCTCTGTCATTAAGTTACTGTTGATTATGAGAAAATGATTAAGTTTTTGTTGATTATTAAAGAATGACGGTAGGTTTTTGGAGCTTGTAAAAATTTTATTCAGATGAATCTTATTTTGAGTATTTTTGGCGCCCTCATCTTCAAATGTTTTGATTTTAAATGATAAACAGTTTTTTTCTAATTTTCGTTGCAGGAAAGGGTATTTGATGACAATCCCGATTTTCATGTCCTTTAGAATTGCCATCAGCACAAATCTCGTTGTTGATCTTTTTGTATAAATTAGAGAAGGTCTGTTGCTTTCTCTTGTACTTAATTGTGTTTTGGTACATTTCAATGTCAAGTTAATAAGTTCGTTCTGTGCTTTCTTTTTTTTGAATATTTGGCTTATGTTTCAGGTACTATTGAGGTAGATTTAGCCCGAAATTGAGAGTGATGGTCCCCTTTGTAATTTATCCCTCATTCTTCAACTGGTGGATTATGTTTATTAGATTTAATGACCCATGGTTTCTTTTCTTTTTTTTTTTTCAATTAATAAGACTTTTGTTCGTTAAATCTTTTGCATCTCAGGAAAGTATTGTTTTGTCACCGATTTTTTGTTCATCTGATTTTGCATTTTTATGTTATTGTCCTTGCACGAAGAAAAATGACAACACCTACTTTCATTCTTTTCTGTTCTCTAGGGATATATACTTTTGAAGCTTTTTTTTATTTTTTATTTTTTGGCTAATAATAACGTTGTTCTTTTGATTTCTATCTCTCAACTCTCAAATCCTTTGAATTTTTTCTTTTTGTCTTGCTATTGCTTTTGTATGAAGAAGATGAATTTATCAGGGTTTATCTGAAATAAAAGATGAACATTTTTCAAGTAAAAGATTCATCAAAAAAAAAAAGGATATTCAAAATGCTATCTGGGTAATAATTTGAGTTAGTAATCAAGGTGCTCATACCTGATTACCACAATTTCTTTATTTGGACCTACTGGAAGCCTCACATGTTCCTTTTGACTTTGTCCATTACTGAATAAAGTACATAAGACTTTCATTCAAAGCACATGGTACTGTCATGTTGGACATTCTTAGGAAGTTAAAACCTAAATGAGAAAAACACTTGACTTGAATGACTTAGTAAGTGTTAAAGGCTTTTACTTTAAGGTACTTTCTGATGGTCAATTTCCTTCTATAGATATGACTAATTACATTGAGTGTGATCTGGATGTAAAACTTTGAAAAAACATTCAGGTGTTTAGTGCTTCAATCCTATTGTTTTACTTTCTCTTGCGATCTCACATATGCTATGCTAGATTTCATGGTGTAACATAAGAATTATAACTGTCTTTATTTTCTACTAAATTACATATGTTTGTTACAGGCTGAGATATTAATATTTGCACCATCGTAGAAAAGGATTGTGGTATTTGTTTTCTCAAGGTGAATTTTATTTAGGGGCTTTTTTTCTGAACAGAAAAATGTTTAATTTGTTTAGTGCAAATCCAAGGTTTTGTCTTCCTTTTTTTCTAATAAGTGTTGTTTATTCTAAGTCTTTGTTAGATGAAGGAAAAAAATAAAAAAGATTGCTTTTCTTCATTAAGCCTTGACGGTATGTTTTAATGCCCTTTTTTTTTGTGTGGACAGATTTCTTTTTTTTTGTGTGAACAGATTTCTCTCCCTGCAGTTACTGTAACTTTCTGCCCTCTTTACTCTGTTATTAGTCTTTGGAAAAGTGAAGATGAAAATTTGTGACGGGATCATATTTCCTTTAGATCCAAATTTATTTTCTTTTACTATCTTGCTTTACTTACTCCATTTTTACTGTTTAGAGTTTTTCTTTTGGGAATCATACACAGCCAGGACCTAAAATTCAATTTCTTCTTTGCAGAATTCAACTCGGCCATATTATTCGTTGTACATTTGCTGTTCAACTTGTAATTTTGCTCATTCCTTTTGTCTAGAGATGTTAGCCTTGTTTTTGTTTTTTAGATTTTGGTTATTTGTCAATCTTATTGATGGGTTGTAAGATTTACTTTTCTTTTGTTTATGAACTCAATATTGACAAGGAAAATAAATCAGTTAGTTTTCTTAGGCAATTTGTAGTTTGCCTTTTGTTTAAATTATTTCGGTTGGTAATGCCAACCTGGTCAGTTACCAGTGCCACTGGTAATGAAGCTATTTTTAAGCTTATCTTTGTGATGGCGATGATCCTTAAGCTTACCAGTGCCACTGGAGATGTTGTTTGATATTGCCATCTTCAATGACATTCCTTCATGAAGTTTTCATGTTAGACTGGATGTATATTTTGTCAATGTAGTGAACTTACTTTTTTTTGTTCCATTTGATAAAACAATAGTTTGAACTCTAAGACACCGTTTTGTCACAAAATAAAATGGGTATAATTGATGTCGCTTTGCTCATGTCTTTGCATAAATCTTGCTTGTCTTTTTGTCCTTTTGCCAAGAGTATGGCTCTTTCATTAAATTTTTGTTGATTTGTACCAAGGGGATTGGCTTGAGTTATCATATTTTGGTTGGATTGAAAAATATAAAAAAATGGAACTACGATGCTATTGCAGTTGTGGACCTTACTACTATTATTGTGCTTAGATTATGTATAATCTGAGTCTCTAATGCTTAATCTTAATAAACTTTTTGTTATTTAATTAATCTTACTTAGTTTTTATTTTTGGGGTGTTCTTCCCTCTCCTTTTTTAGTCTATAAGATTTTATGTTTATTTTTTGTGATGCTAAGAGTTGCTGCCACAAAAATTAAATGGCATATCTGTTGAGAAGATTCTGAGTATGAGATAATGGTTTGTTTATCATATCATAGACAAGAAAGCATATACAATTCTCCAATCTTTATTGTTTTGAGTCCTATGTCTCTTGCTATTCTGCAACCATTACTATATTTTACAATTATATAGATTTCTGGCCCAACATATTTTCGTGTTGTTCATAAAGTCCTGTTGAATTTGTTCATGAGCAACACATTTTTGGTGTACATAGAAAATGTAAGGCAGCATTATGCGGTGATATATTATTTTCAAACTAATGACATTGTCATTGCTATCCAATTAGTCAGCAAAACAAAAAATGACTCGTCAGCAACTAGGCTGAAATTGTGTTTTCTCTTCATGCTTAATAAAATTACAAAAAATAACTACAAAGATTTTGGTGCACATTTATGTCGCTTTTTATATTTAATATCCTAATTTGAATAATTGGACATTTTTGGGCAAGCTTGAAAATCACATCGCGCGGTGTTCTCCTCCTAGTTATTATTAAACAGTTACTAAATGCACAACTAGAGAATCCACTGGGTAGTGTTGTTTCATACTTCTTTACGTTTTTGTCTCGGCCTTATCACTCCACAAGTTGAATCTTGACTCCTTGATTACTAAGAAAGTTCAGTCCCAGTTGTAGTACGACACACATATATGCTTTGCCATCCTCCCGGTATGTGACTTGGATCATTTGAGTAAGAAAACATGCAAAACGAAAGCCATGCCCGCCCCAATTATGGCAGTTAGGAAAGGGGCCGCGGATTTCCCAGCCAAGCTCACTGGACAGGTCTTGGTTTGCAACATCATTGCAGCCTGTGGTGGTCTTATGTTTGGCTACGATATCGGTATCTCAGGTTCTGTACTATTTTAGCATTAGTGCCTTACTTTCTATTGGAATGATCATTTTGTACAATAATTTTACTAGATATGGTTTGTTATGAATATAGATACCGATCTTGTTGAATAGAGCGAAATACTTCAAGAGAGAGGTGTAGCTCCAAGTGTAATTAACTTGTGTTACAAGTGAAGTAAAAACGTGCAATCCAATGGATGTTACTAGCAGCAAGAGTCAGTAGGAACTTTGACAATCACCTTACCTAACTAGTAACCCTTAACATCTCAAATGGTATGCAGAGTTCAGATCAAGATCATTGGTTCTGGGCGATCTTCCATAGAAAAAAAAAGTTTTAGCATAGAATTTGTAGAAAAGAATTCATGCAACATATTTCCCCAACCAGAATTGATTTTAGTTTTAATTTTAGAATGTTGATACTGATTTGTAGGGGGAGTGACATCCATGGATGATTTCTTGTTGAAGTTCTTTCCAACGGTCTACGTCAAAAAGCACAGGGCGAAGGAAAACAATTACTGGAAGCATGACAATCAACTACTTCAATTAGTGACGTCTTCCTTGTACCTTGCTGCTGTTGTTTGCAGCCTTGTGGCATCGAAATGTTGCACGCGGTTAGGACGAAAACGGACCATGCAACTAGCGTCTCTATTGTTCTTGATCGGCGTTGTCCTCAACGTTTCGGCCTTGGATCTGATTATGCTCATCGTTGGAAGGCTTTGTCTTGGTGCTGGAGTTGGTTTCGGGAATCAGGTTATAATTAATTATCTTTTCAATAGAATAGATATAAATATGATACTGTACAATACATTGTAACGTCGTTTGGCTAATGCGTAGCTGATCACGTTACCTCATGTACAATTAATATGTGTTAATAATGGATTTGACTAATAGGTACTCGTTTTTGTGACGAGAAATCTTTTGTACAAAATAGAATTAATTTTAAGGTGATTCTTGCATATTAATTGATGGTCTAAATTCTCATGCAGAAAAAATAACTTTTGGATCATCATTTACCATATATTTGCTCGTGTTGTTGCTATTGGTAATGAGATTACAAGTTACTTCTCTTTCATCTATTGACCATATTCTGATGTCATAAAGTGACTATATAACAAAATCATAATGATCAAGAAATTTGAGTTGGGTGAGAAAATCTTTTTCTTGTGTACCAAAATAAATTGCAGGCAGTGCCACTATTCAAATCGGAGATTGCTCCACCAAAATACCGCGGCGGCCTGAATATATGCTTCCAGATGATGGTCACCGTAGGCATCCTGTGTGCAGAAGTGATTAACTATGAAACTTCAAAGGTACATCCAAATGGCTGGAAGATATCGCTTGGGGGCCGGGAGCTGCCGTGCCGGCCCTTCTTCTTGGCCTCGGCTCCCTAATCATTGTTGAGACGCCAACGAGCTTGATCGAGCGTGGCAAGGCTGAAGAAGGCCTGGAGGACTCTGAGGAAAATTACGGGGGTGAAAGATGTTGAAAAGGAGTATGAAGACATTTTACATGCAACTGAAGTAGCCAAGAAAGTGAAACAACCTTTTAGAAATCTCATGAAACGTTCGAGTAGGCCTCAACTCGTTTGCTCCACACTTCTTCAAATTTTCCAGCAGTTTACTGGCATTAATGTCATCATGTTTTATGCTCCGGAACTCTTTCAAACAATGGGGTTTGGTAGTGATGCATCTTTGCTGTCAGCTGTGGTTACTGGTTCGATCAATTCGGCATGCACTTTAGTTGCAATATTTGGGGTTGATAAACTCGGAAGAAGATTTTTGCTCATTGAAGCTGCTATTCAGATGCTCATTGCCCAGGTATGTTGTGCTAGCTGGAGAGTCATTTGACCATGATCCACAATCAAAGCATGCTATCCCTTTCTCAAAATCATAAGATGTGTTTTTGGACAGGTTGTCATTGTGCAAAATTTGTAGTTGCATCATAAAGGCGTTTTTCAATTGATTTTTAATCACACCTACTCATTCAAAGGAATGTTTGTCTTTGGTGGTGCAGGTAGCAGTCGGAGTAATTCTCTCGCAGCATTTGCATTCAACAAACTCCATACCGAAACATTATGCATATATAGTTGTATTCTTGATCTGCCTTTTCGTATCTTGCTTTGCTTGGTCTTGGGGTCCTCTCGGTTGGCTGATTCCCAGTGAAATCTTCCCGCTGGAGACTAGAACTGCTGAATTTTTCTTTGCAGTTGGCTTTAACATGGTCTTCACCTTCATCGTAGCTCAAGCTTTTCTTACCTTGCTATGCCGCATGAGATCAGGGATCTTCTTCTTCTTCGCTGCCTGGATTGTAGCAATGGGCATTTTTGCTGCATTCTTTCTGCCTGAAACAAAGGGCATCCCAATTGATGAAATGAACGAAAGAGCTTGGAAGAAACACTGGTATTGGAAGAGGTTCTTTGATAATGATTTTGTTGAGGAGGAAGACCCAAATCCCAAACTTCAAGTGACAGGGTAGATATCTTCTTCGCTTATCAGAATTTCTTTGTTATCGTTTCTTTAACTCATTTATGTCATTTTAGTTTACCAAAGGTCCGTTTAAGAATAGAAGAATTGAAACTTGACAATCAAAAGGTTCAATTAATTTTATTTGATTTTATGGTAGAAGTTGTACTCATTCCTAGAAATTCTTTCGTTTCGTTATCAGGTTTGTAGTAGTAAATGTTGCTTACCTCTAATTTAGTCTATATCTAATCTCAAGCTCTGATTTTTATCTTTTTTTTTTTTGAGGTAGCAGGGGCCTCAATGCACAGCCATACTTCCATTTTCCAAAAATATGCTGACTAGAAAATGTTGAAATTTGCCACTTATTTATGATGTCTTCGTCAAAATATACTTTATATTGATAAATTATATTTCTTTAAATCCCTAAATATGCATACTGAATTATTAAGAAATTCAATTGCGATATTAGTTTGCTAGAAATGTGCAAAGGTGCATTAATTGTGCAAATGCTCCCAGGCATTTAATATGCACAAAGATTATAAAACTTCCTGTCAAGGCTTAAGAGCCTTGCCCTTGCAAATTTATATTTATTTAAGATATAATAGCTTAGAATGAGACTCAAATCCAGAAATCATGCTTTACGGGAAACAAATAAAAAGAATTGGCTTCAATTCGTATAAATTATGTAGTGGGGAAAACAACTAATAAAAACTGTCAACTGTTTTTTTTCTATATAGTTTTTTTATTCTTTATACAGTCAATAAAAATGTTAGCTAGCTTGGCTTGGTGTGGACAAATCTAGACAAACAAAAGTTCTAGATCCATAATTCTCAGGGTGAATTTCAATTTGACCTTCGAAAGTAGATCAATGTATCAATTCAATCCTTAATAGTAATTAAGGCCTCATTTGGCAAATGAGTTGTTTGGGTGTTTGTCTAAAATTTTACTGTAACTTACTGTAGAAGTTTTTTAAAAATTTTTTGAATATTTTGAAGTGTATAGTTTAAAAACTTTGAGAAGTTTTTTGAGATTACTGTAGCTAAAGTTTTTAAAAAACTTGTAACAGGCAAACTTGGCAAAAAAACTCAAGTGCCAAACAGGGCCTAAGTTTCAATTAAACCTTCCAAACTAAATTTTAGTTCCAAATGAGCCATCATATCAATTCATGTGTGGTTATCAAAATTTGACCAAAACTTGAGTTGTTTATCAAAAACCTACAAATTTTTCAAGAACTTTAAATCAATTAAGTGAATTAACCCCCCACCTAAAGGACTTAAGAAGGATAAAATAATGTGCTCTTTTGAACGAATTTGAAATATTTAAGATAACAGTAAAACTTTTCTTGAAATTAGAAGAGTAATTTAGCCCATTTAGTTAAGAGGTTAATTACTTCAAAGTCTCTGAAACTTGTAGGGTTTTACTATAAGACTAAATTTTTGGCGGATCATTATTAGTAGGGCTACAAACGAGTCGAGTCGAGTCGAGTTTTGACCTAATCGAGCCGAGAAACTTAATTTTATCGAACTCGAGCTCGAGCTCGAGCTCGATGAGCTGGCAATTTTGAAGCTCGAGCTCGAGCTCGATGAGCTGGCAATTTTGAAGCTCGAGCTCGACTCGATTAGAGCCTGGCTCTAGCTTGAAAAAATAAAAATAATTATTTTATTTTTAAAAAATTAATAAAATAATATTTTTTTCTTAATAAATAATAAAATATTAAGAATATTTATGTAATTTTACTATTAAAATAAAAAATAAAAAATAAAAAATATATATATTCGAGCTCGCGAGCCGAGTTTAATATTTTGAGCTCGAGTTCGAACTCGACTTTGACTCGACCAACTTGAGCTCGAGTCGAGCTTGAATCGAGCCGCTCGTGAACAGCTCGCGAGCGGCTCGATTCGTTTGCACCCCTAATTATTAGGCAAGCATAAATTAATAAAAAGGCTCATTTGGAATAAATTTTCCAGTTTAGAAGCTTAATTGAAATTTGTTCCCTTTCAAGGGTTGAATCGACACTATGATCTACTTTGGACATCCAATTTGGAATTCACCCAAAAATCTTAACTGTAGGAGGAGCTCTTAGTGATCACGCAGCGAAAGTAACATTAAAATTTTACAAATAATAAATAATAAGAAAGGCACGGGAAAAAATAAAATATTCTATTTCAATTCATTAATTTTCCTCAAATACAAACTTAGGACTCCAAATGTTTAAATAGAGCAACATAACTGCAAATTTTATTCTAATTATAACATCAAAATATGGCCCAACTCTATTTTCTAAACTAACTATGACACCAAATCTAATAGTCACCAAATAACAAATTAATTTCTAAAATTCTTAAAATTATAAATATGCTTGATTTAAATTATGTCAACAGGAACTTATAAGTTCTTCTGTAACTGTATTGATAAAAATTAGATAGAGAGGCAGGTAATGGTTAATTGTATAAACTTATCAGTACAGTCTTATTTTTCTTTCTCGAATCAAATACTAGCAGAAAAAGCATGAACTTTATACGATTGATAGGCAGCCTGCCAATTTTGGCACTTTCAATTAGTAGCTAGTAAGGAAAAAAAATATTAGTAGCTAGTAGTCCAAGAAGAATAATCAGGCGGACTCGGCCTGATTTCTAGATTATGTAATAATTCAAGATTCACGTGGAGGTAAAGTACAATGATGCAACGGATAATAATGATAAATGATGCGTACAGCAAGAAACTTCTAATTCTTTTCTCAAATAAAACATACCTTTACCGATGACGGTTAAGTGTATTAGCATAAGCCCAGCAGCACGTAACTCTGATCGGATCGCGAGTTGGGATGTAATCGAGTCGAGTCGAACTTGAATATCACCGTACTCAAGCTTGACTTGACATGCAGGAAAGATGCTCGAAGTTGAGCTAGTAGCATTACCGGAACTCAAACTCAAATTCGAACTCAATGCATTGTTCACAAAATTCGACTTCAATTCACATAGGCTCGAGTCAATGCGAGTCTTATCAAGTTCAAATAAAAAAGATTTGCGAATTTCATTTTCCTTGACAATTTTTGAGAGAAAAGACATTGTTGTCCTTTAAAAAAATTTCATAAATTCAATCACTCTTTTGAACACAAAAGTAATTTCATAATAATAATATATTAAAGAATTAAAATTAAAAAACTCATTCAAGCCTTACTATTGAATACTCGAACTTTACTTACTAGACTTATCGAGCAACTCGAACTCAACTGAATTGACCGAATCCGAGTCCAGTTTTTGACCGAATTACTCGTGAGTTACTAAATAGCGCCAGAATTTCTTCACTCTGACTAGAATTGGAGCTCAATCCATCAAATAGAATACAACACCTGCAGCAAAAGGCGGCAGCTCCCATTTTTCCTTTGTGGCTAGTTTGTGAGCATAGGATAGAAAAGAAAAGATGAGAAAACTTGAGTTATGAAAGAAAAGGAAAGAAGAAAAAAGAATTGTAGTGATTTTGATGTTATTTGGGAGGCTAAGAAAGACATAGAATGATTTAGGATAAATATGTCATTAAAATTTTGTTTAAATAGAATGATTTAGGATAAACATGTCATTAAAATTTTGTTTAGTGCTCATCGGTATTTTGAAAAAATTTGTAGGCTTTGTTTGACATTCCTGCCAAATCAGGCCACGAGTGTAGCTGGAAAAGTTTTTCAAGTGTAGTAGCATACTGAATCCAATGAAAGAAAAGTCAAACCCCATCTCCCAAACTAGCTATTAAAGTTAGACTTTCGTTGTTCACTTGCATGCCTTCCATTTTCCTCACTCCTTTAGATTAGCAGAATCAAACGCTTCCAATTCGGCCCACTTGTCAAGTTTCAACTTTCAACCCGATAATCAATCATCCCTTCCACTTCCAAATTTTAAGCACTGCAAGTAGGCTACCAGCAGCAGACGACCAAAGCTGAAGGACAAGCCATGGATTTCATATACAAGAATCCCACTGCGCCGGTTGAAGCCCGAGTTCAAGACCTCCTTTCTCGCATGACCCTTGAAGAAAAAGTCGGACAAATGACTCAGATCGAGCGTTCTGTCGCCACCCCTTCTGTCCTGAAAGACCGCTGCATAGGTCCCCATCAAGCCCACTTGCTAAAAGTTTGGATTTTTATGTTTCCCGATGCATCTGACTAACTGAATCTTTTTCATATTCAACAACGTGTTGCAGGAAGTATCATGAGCGTTGGCGGAAGTGGGCCGATAGAGATGGCGCTGACTTCTGACTGGGCTGACATGGTTGATATTTTTCAGAAGGCAGCATTGGAGTCTCGACTAGGTATCCCCATTTTATATGGGATTGATGCTGTTCATGGCAACAATAATGTCTATGGTGCCACCATTTTTCCTCACAATGTTGGCCTCGGAGCCACAAGGTTCGTTTCAACTTACAAAGATCAAATTTTGTTTAGGACCTATAATTTCATGAATCGAATATAAACTCTATAATACTATTAGTCAATTAGTTGTATACAATGTGATTTAAGGGATTCTGAGTTGGCTAAGAGGATTGGGGTTGCTACTGCACTTGAAGTTAGGGCGAGTGGGATTCACTATGCTTTTGCTCCATGTGTTGCTGTATGTTCACTCTTCTTCTTCTTCTTCTTCTTTCGTAGTCCTTTTCTTTTGTTACTTTGACATTGTCTCTTTGTAGTATAATATTGGTGGGATTTGCTTTATTCAGCTTGTTATGATTGGTTGGGCCTGATTTTCTTGCTTTTTGTTGATTTTTTTGCAAAATATAAGGTACCAATTCAGTAGGCCTACAAGGCTGGAAAAGCCAATGATAATAATAATCATAATAATAATCTAAGATATATGTCTTAGCTTTTCAGAATGATTTTTCTTATTTCATGACAGGTATGTAGGGATCCCAGGTGGGGACGATCCTACGAGAGTTTTGGGGAGGACACTGAGATTGTTAGAAATATGACATCCATTGTCACAGGTTTGCAGGGACAAAGACCTGAAGGGCATCCGAAGGGCTATCCTTTTCTGGCTGGAAGGTTGGTAAAACTAACACTTTCTCATATCTCTTTGTGGTCCTCTAACTTAAAGAGATTGCATTCTTAATTGAGCATATACTGGACACTTGTTTCCAGTCCTGTGGTTAAGTCAGTTTAAAACCCCATATAACCATCACTAGAGTAGTTAATCATGAGCCAATTTAAACATTAAGAGTGAGCAGAGATTTAACAGAGTTTCTCATACCATGTCAAAACTGTTTACATGTATTTTGTGAAAGTGGCTCTTCTTATTGGTATAATATTATCATAGGAGATCCTATCCGCACTCACAGATCCCTTTCTCAACTTTCAGAGTTCAATCTCTCAAAGAGTCTAGGATATCTATATGATTTTGCTTTAGTCATCTATTTGATTTGTTTACTCAAGTTTGCAATTTTTTAACTCCAGAAACAATGTTGTTGCATGCGCAAAGCATTTTGTTGGCGATGGAGGTACTGACAAAGGTATAAATGAAGGGAATGCCATATTGTCATATGATGATCTTGAGAGGATCCATATGGCCCCTTATCTTGACTGTATTTCTCAGGGAGTTTGTACCATTATGGCATCGTACTCTAGCTGGAATGGGGTGCCATTACATGCTAGTCATTTTCTTCTTTCACAAATTTTGAAAGAGAAACTGGGCTTTAAGGTCAGCCCATTACACTTCTTAGAAATTTCTCTATCAATATTATGTTGTTCCAGCAATAAATGTGCATTTTAGAGCTTTTATAGAATGTTGCTCAAATAGTTTCACTTGTTAAACTGGTTTGTAAAGTTAAATTATGCTGATACTGAATCTTGTTTGCTTTATTTTCTGGAATTAGACAAAGAGGTCCCACTGCACAAAAGTTCATCTTTCTATTATGGAAATGATTACAGCAAAAGTTGATATGGTAGATGCACTTCTGCAGGGCTTCATAATTTCCGATGCTGAAGGACTGGACCGGCTTTTTCATCCTCATGGATCTAACTATCAGCAATCTGTCCTGTCTGCCATCAATGCTGGAATTGATATGGTATAGAAATATTTTAAGTTCCACACGTGGGCTCTGACCTTTCTCGACAGCTATATGCACTCAGAGTGTGAATATGCAGGTCATGGTGCCTTTTCGATATCAGTTGTTTCTGGAAGATTTGACATATCTTGTGCAATCTGGAAAAATACCAATTGCTAGGATTGACGATGCAGTTGAACGTATATTGAGGGTGAAGTTTGCTGCTGGACTGTTTGAATATCCTCTGAGTGATAAATCCTTACTGCCTGCAGTTGGATGCAAGGTAAGCTTGTTAAAATATCGTGTTTGGGTAAATATTGTAAAGTCCCTGTATTTATGCAAGTACGGGATAATTACTCCACTGAACAGAATTAACCAGATCGACAACATCTTGACCCAGTATGGCTGTCACTGTGGTTAGAGCACCTAATTCATCTCTCTCTGTTTATTTTCCGTCTGATTGTTGAGAATTCTTCTTAACATGAAATCTGTCAGATGCGAGCTAGCCATATTTCTAAGCTCTATCTGCTAATTTTTCCTTTTTTTCCCTGGCAATAACATGTTTGCCAACAGTAGACACCAAAGATGCACAAACGCACAATAAAGGGAATTTGCTTTTGCCTGAAGATTGCTCTGTAAAAATTCATGGAAATGTTGGGTTATGCATCTTTATACCCCTGTGAGGTGGGATCTTGCTTAAGTTTCAAATTTTTGGTCACTGAAGGGACGACTTGTCCTTTACCATTTTAAACTCTTACAGTTGTTTTTCATTTTTTTATTATTTTTTAGATGCTAAACTTACTTTTCATTTGTTGACAAATGTTCTTTGGAGCAATACAAAATAAGAAGAGCCTATTGGGAAGGGGAAAGAGGAGAAGGGGGTGGGGCTGCGGGGGATCTGGAAAGCACAGGGCCATCTTTAACAAAGTATCTTGGTTTCTCTTTTTCACTTTCTTGTTGGGTTGTGATGATTTTTTCTTCTTTTTAACTTCTTTTCTACCCTTTCATTTGTCCATCCCTTGGTTGTTTATGTGTATCCTCTTGTTCCTTTTCTGTGGAAACTGCAGTGCATAGAGGAACTATCAACCCATTTAGAACTAATGAGGTAATGGTTGCTTCATTATGAAATTTTGCTTTATAGGATCTTGTCAGATCACTTAAACTTAAATTAGCAGACCTTGATCATATATGGAGACTAGAGAGTCAACTTGAGTATCTGATCTTTGTCATATTTATTTTTTCTTGAGGGACAGGATGATGAAAGGAACAAATTTGTATAGTTTTATTTCTAACCTAAACACCTTTAATTTATAACAATTGTTTCAGCTGCATAGGGAACTGGCACGGGAAGCAGTTCGCAAGTCATTAGTTCTTTTGAAGAACGGGAAGGATCCAAAGAAATCATTTCTTCCATTAAATCGTAATGCTAAAAAGATTTTGATTGCTGGGACACATGGTGATGATCTTGGATATCAATGTGGCGGGTGGACTGCTACTTGGGAAGGAAAAAGTGGCAGAATAACAATAGGTAAGTGATCTTAGCAATATTCCTGTATTGGGTTCTGATTACCTATCTTTTGCTTCTTAAAAGCTGAAGAATTACTAATAAGTAACTGTATTGGAGACATGGACATGCCAGATTCAGATCTTGTAAGGCATCACCGATCTGATATCAGTATGTCCTGTTCACTGTTTCGTGTTTCCCTATTTTGATTTGTCTGTGATTAAATAAGCAACCGAAGTATGGTGATGTAATTATTATTGCCAGAAGACATGATGTCAAAGCCATGAGAATAAAGGACAGGAGTATGATTCTTTCTACAAAACAAACATAATGTATCTTTCCGCATCTCTACCTCAAAGTGTAACGATTATGTTTCATTTGTTTAGGCACAACCATTTTGGATGCAGTCAGAGAGGTTACTGGGAGCAATGCGGAGGTGGTATTTGAGCAAAATCCATCAGCACAAACCTTAGCGAGCCAAGATTTTTCTTTTGCTATTGTAGCTGTGGGTGAATGCCCGTATGTGGAATTTGGTGGTGATAGTCGAGAACTTCCAATTCATTCTAATGGAGCTGAAATAATTAGCTTGGTTGCTGATAAGGTTCCGACATTGGTGATCTTGATAGCTGGGAGGCCTTTGGTTATAGAGCAACGTATTCTGGATAAAGTTGAAGCTTTTGTTGCTGCTTGGTTACCTGGAACTGAAGGCGGTGGAATTACGGACGTTGTCTTTGGAGATTATGAGTTTCAGGGAAGACTTCCTATGACATGGTTCAAAGGGGTTGATCAGCTGCCAAGTAACGCTGTAGAGAAGTCCTATGATCCTCTTTCCCAATTGGCTTTGGATTGACTAGTAAAGGTGAAGTGCTGTAGTACTTTCCGCTGAAGCATTCGAGATTTTAAAAACGGAGATGTATTTTAACTTCCCTGAAATTACTCTCTGCATGTTTTGGGCGAACAGAACTTTTTTTTTTTTTTTTTGTTTGGGGTTCTCGTAGAGCATGCAAGTTATCAAGAAGCTACAATTGACGTTTAGAGCTCCAATTTGTTGGCAAATTCAGTAATAAGTTTTCGGGTAAATTACTTATTACCCCTGTGGTTTTACAGAATTTTGGATGATTCTTCTAAGTTACGTAATCCTTTCGTAGTTTTATATAAATTGGACAATAGATGAAATGTATAATCAATTACAATATTTATACCAAACACGCTTTTAGTGGTTGTGATAAAATCTTAATATTCATAAAATTTTCTTATAATTTATATAAATATTTATTTTATCTCCCTGTAATCATTACATTTATTCACGTAATCTCTCTGTATTTTTATATAAGGTGTTTAAATTGTTGATTAATTTAAGTAAGGGCACTATTAATATTTCAACTAACAATTTGGGTTTGTTTGGATAGAGTATTATTTGAAATAATTACTATAACACTTTTTGTGATGTGATGTACGCGAGATAAAAAGGTGATTGGAAATATAAAAAGGTGGATTGAAAAATGTGTTTATGATGCAAGAGAAATAATATTTGGCTATCTTTTGAAAAAGATGGTATGCAATTTGTAAATGCTATCTTTTGAAAAAAAAAATCATATTCACTTTAAATGTTTTTTCTTTAAAAAGAGATTTGAAGAGCACCATCATTTGAGAATGTTCTTCTTTTTTTCTTCATTTTAAAAAAAAGCCCACTTTTGGAAGTTTATCTTCCTATGGTATTGTCAATTTTCATGTTATTTTATATTATGATTAATCTTATTTACATTAATAGTATACTAGAGATAAAAAAGAAGGCTTATTATTTTACTATTATATACATTGATAATGTACGTAACAACTTATATAAGATTAACCCTTTCCTAGCATGGCAAGTAATTGAAAATTTCACCGAGACAAGATAGTTTAGTTGATTTGATGGAGCCACTTTTTCAACAAGGGTTGCGTGTTCAAATCAAAAGTTTCCATCTCCTGAAAAGTTAAGAGTCTACCTGATCTGGTGAACACAGTCAATTATTCACCCATACTGTGGGAACTAACAATAGTGACTATGTTGACTCTCCTCTCCAATGTATAGTTACTGGAAAGTAAGCGAGAGGAGCCCGTGCAGCTAGGATTTGGTAGAATTCGGTTCTTGCACTTTGTTACATTATTTGATATATAATTATATTATATTTTTATATTTAAAATAAAAATTATATACATGAATAAAATATTTAAATATATATTCAAAATTTGTACATAAAAAATTTAAACATATACAGTGATTAAATAGAGTCGCACAGAACATAATTGAATTGAGTGTTTATCAGGAAAGTAGTACATGGACATTTATTGCAGATCATTCGCGGGTCCATCATGCACTGTCCTTTCACCCATCGGTTATGACGAGTAATTCATAAGATTTGCGTCTTGGATCGTGATTCTAAGGTCAGCCTTCACGCTATGGTAGGCATTTAAAAGGTACTTCACGCTTCTCAGTTATCCTAAAGTCAGTTTTTTATAGTTTTTTTTTCAACTAATTCTAATTTTATATAAAATTGATTTTTTAAAATTGATTCTTGAAAATTAATTTTTTTAGAATAATTTATGTGTTCTCATTTACTGTTAAGAAAACTATTTTAACAAATGCATAGGTGTTCTAAAAATGTTAGAAATTTGATTTTAACAAAAAAAAAAAGATAACCAAGATACCCTTATATGCTACATAAATAAATTTTTGTGCTAATTAAATAATTTTTATATAATTAATTATTTTTCTTATAAAGATTGAATGTAACGTTGGACGAGAAATATAAGAGGGACATAAGTGAATCTAGAAGTAGGATGAGAATATAAAAAAATAGGGAGATTATAGAAACTATATAATATTTAAGTAATTTAATAATTATGTTTATTTACTATGTTGAAATTCGAAGGATATTTTTGTCTGCGTAGAAATTTGCTCTGAATTAGAATCTAAAAGCACCTTAAACAAACACTTTAAGACGTGCTTTTAAAAATCAAAAGCTAAAATCAAGTTTTCAAAATTAATTGAACAAGACTATAGTATATAAAAGTTTCTAAATGTAACTTTTAAACATTTGCCGTGTTAACAGTCCTATTGCATGATTTAACCTGGTGGCAATTAAATGTCAGCTAGTAACTACTCGTCCAGTGTTAACTGTTTACGGTATGCATAAAAGGAAGCGGAAAAATACAGCGGGCCTCGCATTCACCAACCACCCGCTTACCGCGCTTCCAGCTTCTGTGTCTATCTGTAAATATCCGCCAGCCCTGGCGGCATCCCTGTCCTCTGTGTACTCCATATATAATACTGGCAGTATTCCAATGCCCCTCTTCTCCTCGAGTCCTCGTAGTTTTACTCTTACTCATCATCTTAGCAATAGATAGTACTGAGTCTTTCTTTATTAGTCCGTCCTACTCTTGTCACAGAGCGTCACCTGAGCTTTCAGATTTTCAGCTGCTGCTCCGGGAACATTAGTAGCAAATTGAGAGAAAAATAGAATAATAGGAGTGCTTACCAGTTATCCGAGTAGCTTCTGATATTCTGAGTTAATCCAATTGAGTAGACTAGTGGTGACCATGGATTGCGTTTACAAAGACCCAAATGCTCCCGTTGAAGCCAGAGTGAAGGACCTTCTATCCCGCATGACTCTTGAGGAGAAGATCGGCCAGATGACCCAGATCGAACGCAGCGTCGCCACTCCCGATGCCGTCAAAAACCGTTTCATAGGTATAACATTGTATGCAATCCTCCTGCTATTTTTCTCTTCTTTTCTTTCTTTTCTGTTTTTTGGGTTCTCGAATTTTTTGGTGGGTTGATGTGGTTTACATTGTATGCAGGAAGTGTGTTGAGTGGTGGAGGGAGCAAGCCGTTTGAGAAGGCCAACTCGGCGGACTGGGCAGATATGATCGATGGGTTTCAGAAGGGAGCTGTAGAGTCGAGGCTGGGCATTCCCATTTTCTATGGTCTGGATGCGGTTCATGGCAACAACAATGTCTATGGTACTACTATCTTTCCTCATAACATTGGCCTCGGTGCCACCAGGTAAATTTTAGCTCATCTTTGTCGCCGCATCCTACCATACTTATTGTGTTTGTAAATTAATAGCAGCTAATTATACCATTAATGGACGTTTTGGATTTGTACTCCATCTACTACCTTTTTATTGTTTCAGGGATGCTGATCTAGTTAAAAGGATAGGGCAAGTAACTGCTCTTGAAGTTAGGGCCTGTGGTGCTCATTATTCCTTTGCTCCATGTGTTGCTGTGAGCTGCTAATACTATTCTGGATTAAAAGCTTATGATATACACTTTTTTCTTTTTCTTTTTTTTGGCTCTCATGATTTTATGTGTATTAGCTGTCATGTTGAATTTTCGGGGATGCATTGGATATAGTATTATTCTAGTAACATGCATTTGGGAAACTTGTGCACCTGTGGAACAAGTCCCATGTGTTTCTGCAGTTATCTAGGTAGGTTTCTATGGTGGATATGGAGCAGGGACTAATGGAGTTATGATGAGGAGAAAACCAATCAGAAATGTCTAAGTTTTTAACTAATTCAAGAGTCAATGATTGCAAATTTTGCGTCATTGGAATGTCACCCAAGTCGCCTTCAGCAATCCTTAACCCCTTAGTTTACTGCTGGATTATGATCTTACTAGAGGCCGCACGCGGCTGACTGCCTTATCTATTGTAGATCCACATGAGAAAATGCAGTGTTAAGTATCTCATTCCTGTGTGGTTCTTTTCCATGATTCAAGTCAATAAAGTGGTTGTATTTAAGATCACATGAGCCCAAGTTCCAATAAATCTACACAAAAAATAAATGAATAGAAATCTATTAAAAAGTATCTAATTGCAAAATGTACCAAGTCATTTGTGGCAAAATGAACCAGATTTCAGTTGATTTCTAGTTGAAGCCTTTTAAACTATGAACTCTGTTGTGGCAAAGTTGTAAATAGACAACTTGTATTTCTCATAAGGATTTAGTTTTGATCATTCCCTCATAATGGCATGATTTCAAAGTATCGATTTCACAAACTCTCCCTCTGTCCTCTTCAAATTGAGTTTTTCATAGTTCCAGGATACTGCAATCCGCTAACCATGGGAAACTTAATGTGAAACATCTTGGCAGGTTGGTAAAGATCCAAGATGGGGAAGATACTATGAGAGTTATGGTGAAGATACAGAACTTGTTAGAAAGTTCTCCTGCCTTGTCACAGGTTTGCAAGGACTGCCGCCTGCAGGGCACCTGAATGGCTACCCTTTTCTTGCTGGGAGGTAGCCAAAGTTGATGCATACAGTTAAATTTTTGCAATGTTGTCTTAAAATTGTTTTTGCTTGCATTTTAACAGACTTTTTATCATCACATTTGCTAAACTTGTTCCCATGAAAAGTTCATAAAGTTGAGTAAGATTTATAGTATAAATCGGAAAAAATTGTTATGAGAACTCAATTAGAATTTTAACCTTTTCAGTTGCACATTTAAAGTTTTTGCAATTCAGGTTCTGTTTCTTTTCCCAAATGATAATCCATTTTTTACTAATATAAACAGTTTGGATTCTTCCACATATTTCCATGTTTTATTATTGTTGGCCAAGAAGTAGGCCTCAATGTTAATTACAGTTCTACTGGAATGTGTATGCACTAATTTTCTTGGTTAAATCCAGAAAAAATGTTATGGCATCTGCTAAGCATTTTGTTGGTGATGGGGGAACTGATAAAGGTATCAACGAGGGGAATACTATATTGGCATATGAGGAGTTGGAGAGGATCCACATGGCGCCATATCTAGATTGTCTATCTCAAGGCGTTTGTACTGTAATGGTATCCTACAGCAGCTGGAATGGAAGTAGACTCCATACTGATCACTTTCTTCTGACAAAAGTATTGAAAGAGAAGCTGGGATTCAAGGTAAAATTAATTTCGTTTATCTTGCACAATTTATTACCCTTTAGATAGAAAACAGCATTTCAACATGGTAGCAATAAGGCTGAAATCCAACGATCATTTGGCATTTTTCTTGATACTGGAATTGTTTCTTCTTGTTCTTAGTGGAGCAGTTAAATGCACCTGGTTTAGAATAAAGTTAAAGGGGTTCATTTAATATTACCGTGTTTGTGAGGTTTTTGTACGTCCACAGAAAGCTGGCTGAACCGATTCATGAATTTTGAACCTGGGCACATGTCCTCAGATGTCTGGTATTCTGAAGATGTAGAGAAAATCTAAATACAAATTCTGCTACAGGGTCTGGTTATTTCAGATTGGGAAGCACTTGACCGGCTTTACCATCCACATGGCTCAAACTATCGTCAAAGTATATTGTCTACAGTCAATGCAGGAATTGACATGGTAATATTAACTCTTCTAGTTAAAGCATGAATTAGACAATCTATGACATAATGTTTTCAACCTCTTGCCTCACTCAATTATCAGGTCATGGTGCCTTTTAGATATGAACTGTTTTTGGAGGAGCTGTTATCTTTGGTACAATCTGGGGAAATACCAATGGACAGGATTAATGATTCTGTTGAAAGGATATTGAGAGTCAAATTTGTTGCCGGACTCTTTGAGCATCCATTCACGGACAGATCTTTGCTTGAGTTGGTTGGTAGTAAGGTGGTGCTCCATTCTGAGATTAACTTGATTGTTCAGCTTTTGTGTACCATTTTGCGAACTTTTGCCTCTCTTGAAATTTGGCTTAGTTTAATTAAATTGGTATTTGAAAGATAGCCTTCAAATCCCCAATATGGTCTGCATCTGTCTAAGCATTTTGTGTTTTTCTCAAAAAATTTTAACAGATTTTGATGGTTCATTTGTTCCTTGTCAAGCCTTAAACCTTGATTTCCCCATGAACGCTTGAAGCTATTTTTCTAATCCATGTATGTCAGACTTTTCTGCTTCTGATAGTGATAACATGAGTTTGTGGTAGGGTTGTGGTGCAACCTTTTACTTGTTCCCTTGTAAGGTTCAACTAGGAGTCATGACTTTGGACTTGAACTGTACTCAAATTTAGATTGTTATGCATTTGATTAAAGTCTCACTTTATTTCAAGTTCATTGAGTATGATTCACTATTTCAATTTAGATTGAGTATGTCTATGCGTATTCAGTATTATTCAGTTCATTTTTTGTTGCATGATTGTTGTTTCAGCCTCATCGAGAATTAGCGCGTGAAGCTGTTCGAAAGTCTTTGGTTTTGTTGAAGAATGGAAAGGATCCAAAGAAACCCTTTCTTCCATTAGATAGGAAAGCAAAAAGAGTTCTTGTTGCTGGAGTACATGCAGATGATCTTGGGTATCAGTGTGGAGGTTGGACTTGCACCTGGACTGGAACCAGTGGCAGGATAACCATAGGTAACTGTTTCCGCTCCTCTTGTTTTATTTATGGAGAATACGTTTGTCCAAATGTAGAAAATTTTGGTTAATTAGCGACACATGGTTTCTGGAGTTAATTAACGTGAGAATTAGGAAAAAAGTAGGGAACATCTTTCAGATTGAATGCTGGAATGTGAACGTATTTTATTTCACCTACTTGACCTATTGATCAGACCAGGGCCAGCAGAGTTTTTCTTTCATTGAGAGAGCTGCTTTCTGGTTCAAGGCACAAAGTTTTAAAATCTGATATATTGGCTAGAGCAAGTAAATGTTTTCAGGCATTAAGCTTGTGAGTTTGTTTTTATAGGTACAACCATATTGGATGCAATAAAAGAAGTAGTGGGAAGCAACACAGAAGTGATATATGAGAAAAATCCTTCGCCTGAAACCTTTACCAGCGAAGAATTTTCCTTCGCCATTGTAGCGGTTGGTGAGAGTCCATATGTGGAAACTGGAGGGGATGACCCGGTGCTCAAAATTCCTTTTAATGGAGATGAACTCATAAGCACAGTTGCTGACAGAGTTCCAACTGTGGTAATTCTGATTTCAGGGAGGCCCTTGGTTTTAGAGCCCTCAACTTTGGAAAAGGTAGAAGCGTTTATAGCTGCTTGGTTGCCTGGAACTGAAGGAAGGGGGATCACAGATGTCCTCTTTGGAGATTATGCATTTCACGGACGCCTCCCAGTGACGTGGTTTAAAAGCGTTGATCAACTGCCAATGCATATAGAATCAAATTCATATGACCCTCTTTTTCCTTTGGGCTACGGGTTGACAGGCAAGAATGAAGAATTGTAATTTTTTTTTTTTTTTAAATACTGACATTTGCTGGCCGTCCAGGACCAAATTCATGAAAGGTGCTGTGAGAAATTAGACCTCCAGTAGTTAATAAATTTAAAGCTCTTAGACGGTATGTCCAAATCTTTTAGTTGTTTGCTTCGAAATGGAGAATTAAAGCTCTCTTTTTTTTTTTCAACACAGGGAGTATTTTCGTTTTGCCGGACTAATTTTCCTGCGTTTGTGCATCCCGCCTTTCAAGAATGCACAAACGGTAAAGAGGTGACTCTTAGTGGAGAATTAAAGCTCCTAGTATATCCATCTTTCCATGGGAATGAATAATAAAACAGAAAAGAAGCCAATTGATGTAATTTTATGGTACACCCAGAAAGTAACAAAATACTGGACAGCTTTTTACCTCTGTATTCGTACATGGGATCGTACTACATAGTTGTGGCTGGCTGTCCCAAGTACTACATAGTTTAGCTTTCTACGTTGATGATGCAATTAGGTGATTATTACTTGTATAATATAGGGATGGATGAGGGTACATAGACATGATGCATCTTCTGCTTTCCGTCCATCCTATATTCTCTCTCTCTCTTGAGCAACTAAAAGCCCCCACGAGATCATTTTCAGATCTCCGTGGGCCAATGCAGCTCTGTGGGAATTAAAACTTTGCTTCCTGAGTTAATATATATGAACCCTCGAGGCAATTTCACTTTCTACGTCTTTGGAGCTAGTAATTACTCCGTAGATCATCTGTCTCTCCCTCTCTAGAGTAAAGCAGGAGCTGTATTCTTTCTTGTTTGATTTTAGCAAAATTTACTTTGATCAAGGAAGAATCAGAATGTTTTCTAATAATAGAAGACACGAATTAGATAACCGAAAGTGTAAGATGGTGGGCTTAGATAGATGCGTGGCTGTAAGTGGTTAAGTTGCAGATAAAAATTCGAATCAGTTGAATTGAAGAAGGTGCTTAGGCTTCCTTGCTGGTGCAACTTGCTGAAATGCTGTTCCTTTTTCCACAAGATAGTGTCGTTGGTTTTGTCGATTGCGATAGGAAAGTATTACTACTATACACCACACTGCTGCTCTTTCTCTGCCCCTTGAGATTTACTAGCCCATTGGTTGGGACTGAATATACTAAATCCAAGTGACAAAGGTGGATTTTATGCTTCTTTTCTAAGTCTTTGGGAGGAAGGTCACAGAAATTGTTGTATTAATTTTGGAAGTTAACCCTTTTTAACTATTTTTTTTCTTTTTGTTTATAAAAAAAAAACAAGTTCAATTCTTCCTTTTTATCACAAAGAAAAAGAGAATTATTTCTCTCTCTTTTCAGTAAAAACATGCTAGTACATATAATTTTTTATTATTATTGCAAGAGACGAAACTAGAAAAGAGTTAGGACGACGTTTGGGTGGTTTTGATTTGCATCGTTTAATCTTTGTTTAGATTGTATTTTTTTAAAATTTTTTGTAAAAAATTACTGTAATAATTTGATATATATATATATGAGATAAAAAAGTGATAACAGCTCGCAAGCCTTGTTAAAAGGTCAGCTCAGCTCAGGAAAAGGGGTTCAGAACTAATTTTAGGCTGCATGGCACTCATAAAAGATAGCAAGTAGCAGTACTAAAAATTTCCCTCTCGGAGAAGAAATCGAAGTGCTTCTTGTATAGATACAAAAAATAGAAGTGACGCGCGACGCGTGGGTTAAATAATTAGCTAACAAGAAGTACAGGCTGGTGAGTGAAAGAAAAGCCAAGGATGTTTGTCTCCGTCAACAGGGGCCATTACTATTCACTACTAAGCTCCATGTTTCAGAACAGTGGATGATACCTCCCCCCCCCCCCCCCCCCTCTTTTTAACTTTTATATAATCCAGCCAGTTGGTACGGTACTCTTAGTATCACAAATCAATGATGCTTTCAAGGACTAGTTACTTCAGCACTCGTGCAACAGTCATACCAAATTTGACTACTGGATCTGATGGAGAAGAAGACACATTTTTGGTGAGTTTTTAGTCACAAAAGCGAAGTTCACAGCAATAGATTATTACCAAAAAAGCACCATACATTCACTCATGCAACACATATAAATATTCAGAGAAATCTGGACTGGATCTTGTGCTGTACAATAGATCTTCTTGGCTTAATCATTAATCCGTGTTTCTATAGGCAGGATCTTGTTACTTGCTCAAAAGGGTCGCTTTAAAAGAGCTCAAAAAGAAGCAAAACATTTATTTACAAGAAAAGAAAATGGAAGCATATGATGCTTCAATTAGTGGGATTCAGACTCATCTTCTACTACTATAGAGGCCTACCGCCTCCACGGTCAAGTACGGTCAACCAAGAAATTTGTAGTCAAAATACTCAATAGGAGTTAGAACGGGCTCTGATGAAATGGCTTCTTCGAAGCTTTTCTACAGTGGACTCCCAGTCAAGTGCTCCGTGACTCGGCCTGCCAATGTATTTGAGTCGAGCATCCATTAAGATTTAAGAATGAAATGGCCGTTTCTTTTCAGTTGCATTGGTTCAACTACAGCTAGAGTCCATGCTTGGAGTGCAAATCAACCTCAAACTTGCACTCGAATTGGCATCCTTAGCAGCAACAACAAATGCGCCACAGACCTTTTGCTTACGATACTAGGAAACTATAAAATGAGTGCCATTTGTACCTGTAGCCTTGGTTGAATTCAGTTCTCAGAATCCACTACCTATATATATATAGAGAGAGAGAGAGAGAGAGAAGCAGCCTTTTAATGCAAAGCCGACGCCTATCACGATTTTTCCTAACATCAAGCATAACCGAGAATGTTTTAACTTGCATTCACAAACATTTGCATAGCTTATGAGGCAAGATTCTTGTAAACCTCATTGACGAGGCAAATGAATCCATTTCTACTGTCGTAGCATTATGCTACGGATCACCACGAGTACCCGTTTTAACAAAGGAGAAGTACAGAACTTTCATGCCCAAGGAACCTGCATTTTTGAAACCTGAACTTTTCCCAACACATTTCAACTACCAAAAGTCATGTCCCGAGAAACACATTTACAGGATAAAGAAAAAAAGAAAAGAAAGCAGGAGAAACAAGCTATCTATTCAGTTGAAATTATGCATTTATGCACTTTCAGCCATTTTTAGAGTTTCCATTGACAGTTCCCATCTCATGCATGAGGATACTGATGCGTGGATTGCATCTGAAAAACCATATTTTGGCATCCTACATAAGAATTATGCATACCACCTCTTTGCAAATCCTGACCCTGCATTTTAAGATCACAGGAGTTTACTCCGTGGGGAGGCATGAATATGTTTCCATGGCCCATGTTGAAATTCATGACTGCTCCATTACTATTCCCCGGATTCCACTGGAAAGCCATTTTGTGCATCGCAGTAGAATTCGGCTGCTGCTGGGAAATCACACTCGAAGTGTCCGGTGACGACGATTTTTTCCTGTCCGGAGAAGGGATCTGATTGTCGTTAAGGTTAACTGTTGTTATATCATGAATGCTTGCTCTTCTTTTATCTTTCCCACCAGAAAGTTGCCTGATAAAGTACTTTTGTGCATGGCTAGCCACTTGAGTTGGTGTTCTTGTGATCACGAAATTTCTTGAGATATTTCTCCAGTCCCCTTTTCCGTATTTTTTAAGCCCCATCAGAAACAACCTGCAAAAAAATTTATGCACAACTCACGTGAAAAAATCAAACAAAAAAAAGTAAGCAAAACGCAAGAATCTAATTCTGAATGTTTGGACTCAAATTCTTGTCCTTGAAAGATTTAAGCTATACTCATTTCATGACCAGCTCCAGGGAGACGAACAAAAAAAACTAATCAAAAGTTCCTTAAACTAAGTCTCAAATAAAACCACGAATGTAAAACTCATTACTTGTGCTCTTCTTCCGTCCAAGGTACACCTTTCTTCCTCTCTTGTTCTGAAGGCCTAGTAGCTGAGGATCTCTTCCCAGTTGCGATGAAAGATTGCTTGTATCCATCAAAGTTATGACCGCTCCCCCATTCCAAAGTAAAAGGAGAGGTACCATAACCAGGAATTGGAATTAGCCCAGCTTCTATGTTACTCACATCATCTACCAGTTCCTTGTATTGCCTAATCACATCCATCACAGTTTTCCCCGGAACCACTGCTGCAACCTTTTGCCATCTATCTGGGGTATCCGTATCAAACACTGCAAGAGCATTCTCAAAAGCCTTGTTCTCTGCAGGAGTCCACTTTGTGGACTTGCTCTCCTCAACCATCCAACCCGAATTCGAAAGATAAGAGGCTGGGGGTAAAATCTCCATCTCCCACTTCATCAGACCCCGAAAAAAGTGGGAATTACTAGGAAATTTGATTACACTTCACAAGATTTTACAATCGTGCTGCATCGGTGATTCAGCTAGATAAGATATCTGAATGCAGTGAAACAGAGGAGAGGAGAGACAGAACAAGATAAAGAGAGAATCCAGGAGGGGAAAATGCAGAGAGGTGGAGGTTTTACTATGGCATTATCAGTGTTAAATCAAGAAGCATTTGTGGGGAATCAGAATACTTTTTTTTTTTTTTCTGGTACAGCCACCTCCCTGAGGAATCTAAAGAATACCCACTTTTTTGAAAATCAAAACAAAATATTGGAAAATTATGATAATCCACCAAACGGTATTATTAACGGAAGTTAAACTATCTTGTTGAAGGCTTGGATTCTTAGGAAAATCTCAACCTCGATTTCCTTCCAGAATATGGGAGTAGAAAAAGAGCAGCTAGTAATAGAATTCAAACGTTTCAGAAAATATATATGTATATATATATTTGAGGAACTTTGTAGAATTCAGAAAACAGGATAAGTGTATTAGTGAGATGAACTGGAAGTTGTTTTCCTAGCTTCAAACTCTTGATGTCCAAATTAGGGAAACAAACTGAAAGATGGTACAACCAACATGGCAAGTCTGTGAAGAAGCTGTAAGATGGAAAAACTCAAGTGAGAAAAAAAGGGGAGGGGTAAAGAAGAGGGTGCGGGATTGCTGTACTCAAAATTCAGAGAGGAAACTCGGGTTTTTGTGAAGGAAAAAGTTGGAAAGTTTTGTGCTTTCTTCCCTTTTCCCTTGATGTATGAGCAACAAAGGGAAAAAAAATTGAAAAGAAAAGAAAAGAAGCAAAGGAAAAAGACGATGAGAATGAAGAAAAAGTAAACTAGCAGGCTTCAAGGAATGAATCTAACTAGTGTAAACATTTTTTTTCTTCTTTGTCAAAAATCTTTGAACAGAGATCCATAGAGCCAAAAAAAAAAACAGAGGGGAGAGAGAGAGGGAGCTGAAGGTGGTGAATTCTGATTGGATGGAATGGTGTTTGTGGATACTGCAACTTATGAAAAGTTTTCTTATTATTTATATATATATATATATACACTCCTTCTGTCTTTTTTTCTTTCCTCTCTCTCCCTCTTTTTTTTTTTTATTAAACAACAAGAATTATACGTAACAGGGAACTTTTTTTTTTTGGGTATTAATCTCAATAATAAATGAAGCATGGGTTGGCAATTCGTGATGATTCATGGAAGCTCAACCTGGTATCAATAATGGGGCCCAATCTACATATATGCTGACCACTAACAAGAAGGTTTATGGGATTGTGAAAGTAATTATTAGACAAATAAATTCACTTATGGCTGGCTAGTGGCTACTGTCACTTTTGCGTTCTTTTTTTTTATTTTTTTTTTTTAACTGAAAGCCCATCTGCACATTATTGAATAAAAAGTAGTGGGTGGTACTAGGACTCCTAAACTCCTAAACTATAACAAACTCGACTTATGTTACAGAATCTCAACCCCAAAGTTATTGGGAGTATTGGGTTCCATACTTCCCAATTGTTTCATGGCATCACATCTTCTGTAATTATTAGTAGTTGTTAGCTTTGTAAATACAAGCCTACAAGTTTTCAAGGTCAACAGGTGCAGGGCTAGCCAATCAAATTTCTTGTTGTGGTAAAAGTCAACCAGCCCTAAATAAGGATTAAGATTGACTAATTTTTCATATTAAAAGACAGGCTAAGCCATGGCTTACTGAGTTTAATGAATAGGTGGTTTATCCTTTGAAAGTGATCGCTGTATGGAACGAGTCATCAGCTTTTTTCATGTTTAAAAAAAAATGAATGAATGAATGAATTTTTTTTCTTTTTGTTTTTTTAACGATAGAAAGAAAATATTTGATAGATAAAAGAAAAGATACTTGAATTTTACAGCTAGGCTTTTCCAGCTCCGTTTGAATTGGCTATTTTTTAGGTGTTTTTAAAAATTTTTACTATAACAGTGAATATGAAAAACTTTTACTATAAATATTTTTAAAAATATTTGATATATTATATGAATTAAATATTTCTTAAATTATTTTTATTTATCTATTATTATAATATTATGTTTAAAAAATTTGTTTTTGAATAAATGACCAATCCAAACGGATCTAAAAATCTTGCAGCTTGGAGATTGTAGTGTATTTTTCTTTTCCAAGGGGTCGGCATTTCCCGCATCTCCTTCGTCTATGGTCCAGTTCATTCCTAGCACAATTATTCTAGTTTCCACTAGGACAAAATGTATTCATTTTTGTCTCGGTTGAGTACAATGCCTATCAAATCAAAGTTTCCAAAATAGACGAATGATAAGTGAAAAAAATGATTGGCATGATTCTACAAAATGGAAACAAAGTTCAATTGCTTTAACTCTCTATTAGCTATTGTTAATTGATGGCATTGCATGCACGTAACTGTATAGTTTGTATTTAGATAGGGAATTATTTGAAATAATTTTTAAAAAAATATCGTAACACATGTTTCCGATTTAAAAGCAAGTGGGATAAAAAATAATTAAAAAATATATTTACGCTATTCATAAATAAAATCATGCAAATAATAAACTATCAAAACAAATGATTCACTACAGCTCCCCCGTCAAACAGCAGTAATAGCTTTCGTTTTCACAGCTTTGGGGTCCAAGAAGTAGCCGCCAAATAACGGTTCTGATCGAATTTCAATTTCACAACAAAACAAACTACAACATAATATTGTAGGACCGCTGCCCCACATCCAATTCGTAAATTGCTTTCCACCGGGTCACTTCCCACCCCAACCCATCATCGTTTAGGCCTAAAATCTCATGCCTGCCACCTCATTCCCCAAAAGATACCTTCCCGAATCACAATTATCCCTCCCAAACTGTAGGACCCAATCAAACCCTTAATTTCGGTATCTCGCCGACACGTCAGATGCATTCCATGAACTCACCCGCACCTGATCCAGACACAACTTTGGCCCGTAGTCAAGCCAACCGCCGCGTTCTCTCTCTTAACCTTTTGCCGGTTAGTGGAAACATAGTTGGAGGGATATTAACATACACAGTCGCATCAACAGTGGCGTTTGCACCACAATCCAATCCACCATCCGATTTAACCTGGGCCCCACGATGTGGTCATGATCTTTGGTCTTTGCCGCGTGATCTTATAACAGTGGTTTTTTTTTAAACCAATCGGGCGGTCCCCTTCTGTCTTTTCCGATGTGACCAACTGCTCCACTGCTTTTGTCTCTCCCTCCCTCGTATACTCTCCCCCTTTGTGCCACTCCCCATTGGAAATCTACACGTCTAGGCCCTCCCCCACAGCTTACCCTGCCCAGAGAGAATACCTTCATTTTGCTGTAAATTGCCCAATTTGCCCTTCGATTTGTTCGGATGTTGGTCATTCACAGGGGTGTTATGGGGAAATAACATGGCCCACTCACTCATTTCTAAAGCAATTCACATTGTTGGATTCACATGGGTAGGTTGGATTAAAGGCAATAATAATTGAAACCCGGTCCTTTCTTTGTGTTTTGGGCTTTAGTGGACCCCCAATTTTAGGCCCATTCCTTAGACTGGCTAAACTCGTCATTAAAGTTGGTTCAGAGGTTTTTAACCTTGATTTTGCATGGGTTTTTTGCTCCGTCTCAAACCTAACACAATCGTAATTATCTTTGCATTGGAACAAAAATCCCACAGTATTTGAAGCGTTACAGAAAATCTCGGGTTAGTTTCTTAAAATTTGAGCTGATAATGACAGAGAGAATCTGCTTAGTTTCTTTTGTTCACATTAGTCTCAATATAACGTCTAAACAAATTTTCGATACGTCCAATTTGCAAACCCTTCACATGCAAGGTGCCCCAGGGAAAAAGGAAAATGATTCTGACTTCTTTTTACAATCAAAGGAACCATGCATCAGGAAAATGATTCTGACTTCTTTTTACAATCAAAGGAACCATGCATCAGGAAAATGATTCTGACTTCTTTTTATCACTCGATATATTTTTTTTTAAGCAGTTTTGAAATTTTTTAGACAAAAGCTAAGCTGAAAGCCTGAAATACAGAGGTAATTTGTGGTTAAATTTTGCAGCGCATTGATTAAAGGTGGTATTTAGAACCAAAAAGGGGGGGAAATCTTTAATTGCTCCAAAGACATTCTTAGTGGGGGGGGGGGGGGTTTGGCTTTTTCCCGAGTTTGAATCCTTATCATGTCAGTTAACTAAGATTGTTTGATAACTCAGTTCAGCACTCAATTTTAATGAATTCAAATCTTAACATATTCAGATCGTTTGATAACCCAAAATTGAACATTTGAATTAATTAAGTGACACTGAAATTTCTAAGCAAAACTTGCTCTCAAAATTAAGTGATAAGCTATTCACTTATTATTGAATGTGATATGCACTTAAATATATTGGATTTAATATTTAATAATTTAATAATTTAATGAATTCAAATTTCAAACTTCAGTTTTATCAAACGCATCCAAAATCCACACTATAGATTGCATAAATTGCACTATTCTAAGCTAAAGGTGAAGTTATACCTCTCATATTAGGGTCATATCCCCAAATATAAGCAAATCAATGTGAAATCTAAATTATAGAGGAAAAATTATTTGGGGTAAAAATTTAAACGCTTTCAATTTTATTACTAGATGATTTCCATATGGTATACCAAATACTTATAAAGCATGGATATCTAACACTATCATTCCTAACTATCATATCAATTCACCCAACACCCCCCCCCCCTGCTTTCCGGTTTTCTATTTCAATTATTCAATGGATGCTATTCATGTATCACAATCCCCTCTGTATTTAGCCATTTGCATATTTCAGTGAGTTGTGGGAATCAAACTGCCATGCACTTAAATTTCGTCCCACTATTGTCAATTAATATTCCACCAACTTCCTGCATGCTCTCTTTTTGCAGCACTTTTTTTTTTAAAATTTGGGTTCAAATTCTTGATGTCATCGGAATATTAGAAATACTACCATAAGCACTTTGATTAGTCACATTACTATTATTGCTCTTACAATGGTACTACTGTAGCGTCAATAGCAATTAATCACTTTTTTTGGCTCAAATGGAGCCAATAGTGCTGGTTTTTTTTTTTTTATTTTAGCAATCTTGATTGTAAAGTTCTATTTTTCGTATGGATAATAAGGTCGAAGGTGAGAATTTTCATGTTTGCTAAGGAGTATTTATTTACAACTTAATTTTGACCTGTTTTTTTATTATTTTATTATTAAAGAGAGAGAGAGAGAGAGAGAGAGAGAGAGGAGGAAATGATGGATCCATCATGCTGGGCAATGGGCAGGGCAGGCTAAAGTAGAGAAGTACTAGCCATTTTGAGCTTTGAGGAGAGCAATTTTACAACCCAGAATGCCAAAATGAGCAAAACCCAGAGAAGGAGTGGAAGATTCTTTAGGTCACATGTAACATGTTATACTGTTATAGACTGGCGGAGGCCATGTCGCCCTTCTTTAATTGGGGTGCCTCGATTTTCGGAACCCTCTGTTCACTGGGACCACGTGTCCCTTCATACGGAGAGGAGGAGGGGCCCGGCCTCCTTCATACGGAGAGTTGTCTCTCATTTTCCATTTCCCGCTGGCAAATTGGCTTCTTCGGCCTTCCTCCGTCCGTCCCTCCCCTACAAATTACATAGGTCCATGCCGCAGGTGTCCTGTCCTTTACTCTTTCCTCAGAAGAAGAATCAGACCAGTAAAAGACAAACTTCCACTTGGCCTGCATTATTGGGGCAGTATTAGTACCCTTTCGGATTCTTCGTTGCCTTCAAATTCAGGTCTCTCTCGTCTCCCAAGTGCCCAATAATTCGTATGGCTCGTACGTCTGCTTTTCAGTTTTGGACCTCATAATCCATTTCCAAATTTAATCGATACACGCTCGCTTTTTCAGAGTCGCCTTTTTTTGTGATGCACCTGCTTCAATTTCCAGTTTTAGAAGAATAGACTACTACCTCTTCTTTATCATACACATCAACTAAATAAACAAATAGCATAACCAACGACCAAAATGGCTGACCAGTTATTGAATAAGACGGGGTGCGCTATGCATTCATATGAATTTATTAAAGTGACAAATCGCGTATTATGATAAATGATGGGAGGTAAGATTTGAATTCTTACTTCTCACTCCACCAAGACTTACGCTCCATTTAAATTAGCCCTTTTTGAGATATTTTTTTGAAATATTTTTTGAATTAGCTGTTTTGGCAAGCCACGTATTATGGCAAATAATGGAAGGCAAGTTTTGAACTCTTGACTTTACACCCCACCCCACCAACACTTACGCTCCGTTTGAGTTAGTTATTTTTTAAATATTTTACTGTAGCAGTATGTATGAAAAACTTTTACAGTAAATATTTTTTGAAATATTTGATATATTGTACAGAAGAAACATTTTTTTGAATTGTTTTTGTTTGTATATTATTATAATATTGTATTTGAAAAACTTATTTTGAAAAATAGGTCAATTTAAACGGAGTTTTAAAGTCTTTGATGGTGACCAACAATTCAAATGGTTGTTGTTCTATTGCGAGAGGGTTAGTGATCTAGCATTAATTGAATTCGCAAGAATTAGAAATTTTGGATTCAATTTTATTCTCTCGTGTTGCTTTTTAATTCCCACATCTTCCCTGTTAAAAAAAAAAAGAGTTAAAAACTATATATTTGATATGAAATTACATTGACCTTTGACACCTACATAGTCCGCTTTTAATTTTTTTTTTCCTTTGATTGTCCGCTGTTTGCTAATTAAAACCACTTCTTTAACCGCCTTACAAAGGGAGCCATAACAGCTTTTGAAGCTCGCCAATAGCCACGGTTGGAAAAAATATATAGTACTGTTTTACTAATGCCAACTTTGCTTTTAACTAACTGACAGACGCACAAATAAACCCAGAAAAAAAAATCAAATTACTTGTTGAACACATAATTAAGTCAGATAGGTGCCCGTCATAATCTGTCATGATTGTCTTGGGTTTGTCCTTTTACACGTGTCTTAATGTGCATCATCAAAATTATGAAACTCACGAAAAGTTTGTTGGTGAAGCAACTTTTTTTCGTTAGTCGTACAATTTTAAGGAGGTCAATGATGTTATGCTTACCTTTATGGCAAAACAATACCATCTAGTAGCAATTAATTACTCTGGAAAGGGCTTTTTCTCTTTAAATTTTGGACCCCCGGGAGGAGGGGGGGTGCTAGTGCTGAGCTGCCTACTGTATTTGATTATTACAGGTTTTGGGGGACAAAAGCAAAAAGAAAAAAAAAAAGAGATTATTATTATTATTATTATTATTATTCTGGAAACAGGAGACAAAAAGTAATCCAAGTCAGTTGTAATCCGGTTCGAGTATGTTAGGATGTTTGGGCACGGATAACAGAGAGATGTGTTAATTAATGTGCAAGAGCTACTTGGATTGGGGAGCTCCAATTAAAGCGTTGGATTAGAGACTTGAGAGGCCAATCAATGTTGTTTGTCCTTTGTTTAAGTGCTTAAAAAATTACTACTAATATTTTATCAATGAGTTGCGCTCTAAGAAAACTTTTGCGGACGTTATGTGCAAGTACTAGGAAGTTTTCTAAGGGGAAAGTCCAGAAAGTACGGGTGCTAAAAGCAAAACTGAAACCCCAAGAAGATGACACCAAAAAGAAAGGGAGAGAGGGCTGCTAATCTAGTGGAGCCATTAGTATACGTGGTCTGTCAAAGACTTTTAAATTTTGATGGGGTGGGAGGTCGAGAGTTCAAACTATACCTCCCTACATTCGTCATAATATGCAGTTTTCTTAAATCAATACAAGTTAGTAGTGTACTTGTTTGATTCAATGATAGTTCAGTCCTTATCGATTATTCTATAGGTCCAGTTGAATCTCTCCTTAAATCAGACTAAAGTAGAAATAAGAGTAGAGTAGATAAGTGGCGAACGACCAAAAAAAAAAAAAAGTATATGAGTTAGGATATTATTATAAGCTTAGAATTTAGAAAACTTTGTGTACACCAACAGCCGAATGAACGCAAGGGCATGAGTCATGGCGCCCCCTGTTAAGGAAAAAACTGAAGAAGATGAAAACAAAATATTCTCTTTGCCCTTTTACCGGAATAAAACTATCTCGTTTATTTAGCAAGTATTGTATCGGTTGTTGTTGTTATTGTCCTTATACAAGGCATGGGAGACAATGGAACAATGAAAACAAGTGCCCGATATTTTCAATTCGTAAGCCGACAAAGGAAGCTGGTTCCAGTAGCCAGATGCAATGCACTGACTGGTTGGCCGCTTATTAAAAAAAAAAAAAGGTTGAATAGTGTTAAGTGCTATGAGTGATGCAACCAAATGTTACAACCTGGATATATAAATATTTCGAGTATACTCGGGGGTTGGTCAATGGTCATGGCTTATTAAAAATTATTTCAATTGCTAAAACTTATGGTCAAAGTAATTATTAATTGTTTAATTATATTGTTTGGATGCATACTTGTATAAGCACTTTTCCTATTTAATAATGTGCATTTTTAATTTAATTTCTAAAATATATTTATTTCTTCGTTTAGTTCAAGTTTTATGATTTAAACAAAAATACCTTAAATCCAAACGGGCCTTTAGCCATATTTGCAAAGATTAACCCTGTTGTTCACTGCACACATAATATCGTGGGCTAACGCTTTAGAAGTATCACAATAATATTTGTTTTCCCAAAAAAAAAAAAAACTAATTTAAACTTTGGAAAAAGCTTTCCCTGTTTAACTGCAGGAATATCAAAGTGTATAATATATGAGAATCGAGCTTAAACATTTGTCTAAATAACTATAAAATGATTTACTGAGAAAGTTTCGCTCACCGTTTGTATTGTAGTTTATTTATGATTTTTTATTTGCTTGCATCATTAATATATTTTTTTCAATCATATTTTCATCTAACATACACCATATAAAGAAACTGTTACAATGTTTTTTATAAAAAAAATTATCCTAAATAATCTATTATCTAAAAACATTTTGAAATTAGAAGCTGCGGATTCAAATGTTGCTATCTATCTCGTTTCTTAAATCATACAACTCTCCAACAAAAAGGGACAAAGATTTTACAGGAGAACTATAAGATGAGTACAACTTACAAGGAAAAATGTAAACCTAAATATTATATTGGTGCGGAAACAATTGAGATGATTGGCCTTTGGCGGTTTGAAGGTGTAAAGAGCTTCCTGTTTGTTGGAGCTGATGGTGACTGCAGACTTGGTGAAAAAAAATAATACTAATAAATGAAGAAAGAGAGAGAATAGTAGTCTTAGAGTAGAATACACTGTCCCAATAGTAGAAAATGGGTTGGCAACGCCACAACTAATTTGTTTCCATTAAAGGAAAGATTCTTTTTCTTTGTTCTCCCAATTCCAAAAGTCAAAATAGTCCGGCCATGTGAGAGACTTGAAGGTAGCACTACTCGGAAAGCGTGTGCATCTCAATCATGTCATGTGCGCAAGCGTGCAGCTTTCAATCACTTGCAGTCACGAGGTCTTTCCCAAGCCGTAACTCGTAAATTCCTCTGCTACTTTAGTTAATTGGTTCCGGCAATTTTTACTGTTCCACTCGAGCCTGCACTTTTCCATTTCTATTTCAATCGAAGACCCATCCTTGTTTACCCACCATATATATATATATATTTATTAATTTCCCGTCAAGGACTTTGTCCAATTCATCGTCTTGACTAATCTAAATTATGATGTTTGCTTTACTTCGCTTCGGGGTTTGATTAATCCTCGTAAAGTGCAGATTAAAGAAATGATGCATCATTATCGTTTTCGATTGGACATTTGGGCTTATGCAAACTCAACAGATGGCAGCCGTCTAATTCCTTGGACTGAGAAAGAAAGCTTGATTTGGTGAGCTAATGTCGGAGTAGTTTCCATCACTCTTATATCTGGGTCCTGGTTGTTCTTCTTTTTTTTAAAAAAAAAAATTTATAAAATTGATGTTTTCATACCTTAGACTTAAATTTTTTTTATTAAAAAAAAACTTAGTCTTAATTAAATTTGTTAACTTAGCTAATTTGTTGTTAAAAGTGCTGTCTTCACTTTTCATTGTGTCACAATCAAGGGTCTCATCATTCTTTTTTGAGACCATTCGACGACTCAAGCCTGCTTATTTATCAACCAAGCCTGGTCAAAGATTAGCATTGGAGGAGCCTATTATTACATTTATCACCGCTGTTTATATATCAAAATAGAGATGTAATTATAATCCGAGCCATGTCATTGAAAAAATTGCAATGATAAAGAGTTCAGAGTTGTAAAGAATCACTTCTCGAAAATTCAAGGGTCAAGCAATTAGATACGCTAAAATATGCAGTTAAAAATAGTAGAAAGATTAGGCATGGGTCGGTCCGCAATGCAGGCCCATGATCTGTAGATTGCAGGGGATGAGAAATTTAGAAAAATGGGTCGCTGTACAACCTCGAAGGTTTGTGGACAGAAAATTTAGAAATGGGTATCTTGGCCCAATTTCACAAGCAGCTTGCAATGGATCTAATCGAACCGAGTTTCATTTTCCTCATTTCCTGTCCAATCGGACCAAGCCATTCGGAGTAGTATTTTTCTATTGAAAGCCTTAAAATGATTAGTACTGAAGTATATGTTTTCTTTGAGGAGCATAAGATAAGATGATTTTGTTTACTACTATTTTTATCAACATTGTGTGTGGATGCAATGCTTGTTCATATGAAGGATATCATCTTATGGTTGCCCGGCAGAGTTAGACAGAAAATGGTTCATCTTATGATATGCCTAATCTTGGTTCCGGGAGGTGGGGAGTAAAAAAAAAAACATTACAATCAGTATACATTATTGTACGTATTCCACAAACATTGGATGAAAACCGTCACATTTGAAGGTAGCGTGTATGATGTCCTTATTTTCATGCTTAGTCTGCCATCTTTTCTCCCATCTTTTGACTTTACAACGGAGGAAACCCAAAAAAAAAAAAAATAACGCGCAAGCAACAGCATTTCGTCGGCCTTCGGCAATTCTTAGCAGCTGGGAAGATCTCTAGGAGGTGGACGAACAGATTGATTTGGTCCTTGCCCATTGTCCACCACAAATGCCATCTCAAGTCCCACAAGTGTGTGTGATTCTAGATGGCAATGCATGAACCAAACTCCTGCAAAAGAACAATCAGAATCTTGATTTTAAAAAAAATTTATTTTTTTGAGGATCAAATCGGTTAATAGTTAAATTTATCTCATTAATGTTGATTTACAGCAGCCAAAAAAAAAAACAAAAAGAATGTACCAAATTAATGCGATTAGTAAAAAATTTGCCGCAAAGGTGCTGTCCTGCATTTGGTAATAACACGTTACCTGGATTATCAGCCCTGAATCTGACAGCTACCCATCCACCAGAAGGGACTCCAACAGTGTTTCTTTCCACAGGGTCTACAAGATTAAAGTTGCTGGGATCCTTTTCTGGATCGAAATCCCCCAAACCTCTTCCCACGACGAAGAAGTTCATTCCGTGCAAATGAATCGGATGGTTTTCCGGGGTGATCATTGCCGTGTCTTGCAAGACCAGTTGAACTGTTGAGTTAAAGGCGAGTCTGTAAAGCCTCGTACCTTCCATTGTCCTAAGGTTCGTAGGTTGTTCGCCGGTGTAGTTATACTGGATTGGCGGATTCCCCGGAAAATCATCAGCGAAGACACCGCTGATATTAAAGAAATGTGCATTAAGGAGCGAGATCTCTGGCCTGATGAATGAGATGTTGTTGAAGTATGCAGCTATTCGCGATCCATGGATGCAAGTAGCACAGGGGTTGAAGCCTAGGCCCATTGTGAAAAGGAGAGAATGATCAACGGTCAAGGGGACTCTGGCAGGGTATCTTTGTGAGTTGAGGCTTTTCAGAGAGTCGACGAATGCTGTAGCCAGAGGAGTTGCATTTCTAGGTGGAAGGTCTGTTAATGTGGTGGCTGCAGATGATTGGGTGCCGGAATAATGCACAGTGGCAGTGGCAGCCGTGTAGTCGATAGGAACGGGCTCCGCCATGAATGGTGAGGCTGCCATCAAGTAGTTGCCCGCAGCAAGATCAGCCTCTAAAATGGCATTTGTGGTCTGTCCTGGCGTTATGAAAATGGTGCCTGTTTTGAATGGTTGCACGTATGTTGCATCAACCTCAACAACCGTGAGACTGTGGCCGGCAATCTTGAAGAAGAGCTCTTCATTAAGTGCAGCATTGATGATCCTCAGCATATATTTCTTGCCTGGTTCCACCGGAAAACTGAATCCCCCTGTCCAATTTTTCGGAAGAGAAAATATATGGCGATCAGATCAAATCCTAAACATTCAATCAAGCTCATTGCAAGGTAAAAGAAGAGAAAGTAACAGAACAAATTTGCTTTGTACCTTCTGAAGAGCAATTTGAGATAGGCCCTGATTGGCCATTGATTGTGTATGCATCAGAAACTTGAAATGGAAGGCCTTCTTTCATTGCGCTATTGATCAGCGTCTCGATATCTGACTTCCACCATTCAGCTATGAATTGAGCAAAGGAAATTTGATTAAACCAGGGCTTTCACATAAAAACAATTGCAACCATATAAAAAACAATACTCCATTGAGTTCTTGTTCTCAGCTGATTCTAATACCCCATTTTGGATTCTGGTTTTGAAAGATCTTTCTCCTTCCGTTTTCAATAGCTTTTCATATCCTAATTTTGGAATTTTTTAAGCGAAAAAAAAAGAAAAGAAAACCAGAAGCATCTATTTTGGTTTTTTTTTTTTCAAATTTTGATTTTCTGAAATTAATTTTTATACAATCAAAATCAATTAAGAGGAAGGCCTAAGCAGCGACATAAATAATGCTTCGAAAGTACACTAGAAATGCTTAAAAGTAGGCTGTTTTCGCATAAACATTAGTACGACCTAAAATGATGACAACTTCGCTATCCGGGTGGGGAAAGGGGTAGGGCACGCCAAGCTTAGGCAGGACAACAAGTGCTCCGTGGACGGTGGCCCGGAGCCAGCCAATATGAGCGTGCCACCAAAGCGTTCCTCTCTGGTCTGTGATTGTGAAGTTGTACACGTAAGTTTGCCCAGGTTGAATTGGGCATTGGGTTATGAATGCCGGCCCGTCCGCCCATCCGCTGCGAAGTTGCTTTATTCCGTGCCTGCCCACAATTGAAATCAGAATGTCCCCCTCCCAAATTTTCTTTGTGTAGATAAAATCTATTTCGTTGTTCTTTTTGAACAGTAGAATAAAAATTAGGCAAAAAGTTAGGAAAAAAAAGAAGAAGGATGGATTGATGAACAGTTTTAGACTAACCAGTGGATGGTCAAATTGTACTGGACCTGGTTGACAACCTTGACGAGTAGGTGGTCGTCTTCATTGGCAAAGATTGTTGGACCCGGGAAAAGCCCGTTAACTGTAACTGCAGGCTTAGTTGAGCATAGTCTTGTGGTGTTCGTCGCCATCACCTGCATGCACTCGCAAACCACACCTTATCGTGGCATTTTAATCTCTGAAGTATTCCATTTTCCAAACTACTACTTGCCAGTTTAAAACTAAGTGGCGAACACTACAGGGAAATCATTCGAGAATTACTACGTACTAAACAATCCAATTTGTTAGCCTAGCCTTGATCCTGGCCTCTGTGGACCGCCAGCATTATCATTGTTAGCTAATTAATGCAAATTGATGCCTATACGGAACTCATAATTTCAATGTGACCATGCATTCTGAATCTGGGTAAGAAAGTTTAGAAGAAGCCCGAGTTGGAAAAACAAATGTATGTAAATCATAAGATGAATCTAAACATAGGAGCCTGATGATGATATGTGGAGAGCATCATGTTCCATGCAACTTACTGCTGTGAGAAGCCAACATTCTATTTCTGGGCAAGGATTGCAAGCCAATGAGTACTGAGTTAGAAGAAATTGGATGACTTACATTGAACTTGTAAATGCGGATCTTGCATTGGATGAATGACGGAAGTAAACAAGCCACCAGCACCAACACTAGAAGCCGAAGCCATGATGATGATGATGTAGCCGCCATCTCTGTGTGTGTGGGTGTGGAATGTGGATCTTCTTCTAGTAGTTTAATTTGGTGCGTTACGACGTTAGATTGAACTTTTAAAGGATCTTGGCTACAATGTCGTTTTAGTTAGATTTGCGGGCGAAAATGACACTCGACAGAGTAGAAAAGGACCGAGGAAAAGTCTCCACCATTTTTTTTTGTTTTTGATATATATATATATATATAGTAGTACCTTCTAATTTACAGAAACTAGTTGACTAAGGGATCACTTAGCATTATATTATATCGAAAACATTTTATTTTCTAAACATTATTATCATTTTACGAGAGCAAACAGTTTTAATTCTTCTAACATTTACGTGCATCACAGATTTATATATGCCACTTAGGCACTAACATTAACCTAAAACTGAATTATTATATATGCCAGATTCCACTCTTTTTTTATTTTTGTCAAATGATTTTAGTTGTGAATAAAAGAAAATTTTCCCTCATCGTGAAAAAGAGAGAAGAAATTCTCGGCTTATCTCCAATTGGAGAAGAGTGGACTGGACAGCTAACATTTCCATAAGAACAATATTACTTGTCTTCACAAAAAATACGCGTCAAAGAATTGAAACCCCACCAACCAATTTTCCTTCCAAAAAAAAAAAAAGTATTAAAACTCAGCAGTGGCTGTGGGCTTTACCCAAAAGCTTTCAATTGATATGTGTTAAGGTATATATATTACTGGGATTTGAGCCTCCGGTGATAAATTTTCCGGGTTAACATATAGACAAGGTTCTGGAAACTTTTGACATATAACCTTTCACCGAATATAATTATATAATTAGCGAATGCGGCCGTCGATATAAAATATTGGCATAGAGAGACATAAATTAAACAACTTTGAAACACAAAGTTCACATTTAGTTTTGATGAGTTCAGAATGGATTGGATTGGATAAAGACATTTTAATTCCCGAGTACGTAATTGTGGTTTCTAACTCATCTCTTTATCTAATGACTGACCTAATACTAATAGAACGAGTTCATGCATTATTATTGATATATGAGCTGTATTTCTTGTTTTTCTGGCAAGCAAGATGAGCTGTAATTTCGTATAATTATTCTTGCCAAAGTTGACAATTGTATTTCAAAGCTTGTTGAAGAAGGGCTTGTGGAGAATTAATTGAAGTCATTGGGTTCTATCATCTATGACTTGGGTTGCTGTTTATCCGACTTAGGGTTTATGTAGTTGGCCAATGGTACCTTTCATCTTGCAGTAATATTTTTTTTCCCCTTAGTTCAAACGTAGCTTGAAACAGCTATGATTTCGGCATCTGCTCGCTGAATAGTTCTCCATTATGATCAGCACTTCAATTACCTTTCTCAAGACTCCTCGACCAATTCCCTCAAACTCTCTTTCGTCGGATCAAATGAACGAGAGAAGAAGATGGTTGAATAAGAAAAGAACGAAAAAGTTACATATCCTATGGGACCTTTTTCTAGTACTATTTACTCAAGGAAAAGCTAATTTTTCACAATTTATATCTTTGCTGCTACTTGCAAACAAATCACGAAAAATATGTACTCTCCAATATTAATGCATAGGCTTTTGTTGTATTTTCCATTTTTCTCCTGCATCGACAACCATTTTGTTTACCCATCTACTCCAACCAAGGAGGATTGAATCCATTAAGCAATCTGGAGTTTTTTCAGTCGCGTGACACTTGTATCCACAAATTTTCTTCTGTTTTAAGATACAAGGAAGCTCGTACAGTGGTAGGCTGATTATACGCCTGTTTATACAATCGAATCGTTGAAAAGTAGAAGAAAGAGATAAGATCAGGGGCATTTTACTTGCAAAAAGTCTCACATTTTCACGTAAACCACTTACTATTTACTTGTTGCAAATTGGCTTGAAAAGTAAAAACTAAGTGGACCAAGGTGAAATTCGATAGAGGATTAGGAACTGACAGTGTAATTCTCCATATCTGCAAATTTCTACACCAGGTTCAACTGCGTCATAAAGGAATGCTGTAATAAACTTCATTTGGACCGAAGCTTCACCTTGATGAATCACACACTACATGTAGCAAAAGGATACATCACAATGTAAATTACAATTGCAATTTGGAACCAGGAATTGAAACCAAACAAATCAGATCCTAGGGACAGTATTTTTCTATTGCGATTAATTTTTTTTTGTAAGCTAAAACTTTTGAATTTAGAAGTTTCTACTTACAATTTCTCTCACCTTATCATCCAATCCAACACTACCCAAGATCTTAGGGACAGTTGCTTCAGGTATTCACTCCCTCTTAATTCTTTATCCTTTTCCAGAACTTAAAAGTTTGTCATGGTAATTTCCTTATCTTTGTATGATTGTTTATGGCAACAAGGCGATAGATATAAAACGAAATCTACCGGGCGAACTGCCCTGTTATATGTTGAGTGTCCAGGCTTCCGTTGTCTGATTTTTGAAATTTTATAATGTACATGGAGTATCCGAAAGTTCTCAACATTTGGGTAAATCTGTCGGTGGTGGTAGAAGGGATTCATCTGGATCTCTCCCATTGTCCACCACAAATGCCATCTTAAGTCCCCATGTGGTGTGAACTTCCAAGTGACAGTGCAAGAACCACACCCCTACAAAAAGAACATGAAGATGTTACAGAAAATCATCTAATAACACTAGCACTCATCAGTTAAAGAACTTCATTAGAGATCAGATACTATAGTGAAGTGTTATGGATATATTGGAGAACAAAGTTCACAACTTTAACAGGGTGTTTGTTTACTTGCAAACAGCTGTTGAGTCAAATTTCATTTAATTACGCAAGTTCCACCAATTGTCTGCCAGATTTTTCCGGCAGCATTAGTCCATTATTAGGTGAACAACTAATCATTTGACAAAATTTAGGTTTATCGAGTCTTGTCTCGCTCAAGCTATTGCGTTATTTCCGCATCATAACATTAATCCCGAGTAATAAATGTAATATAACATGTACTACTAAAAAAATAAATAAATAAAATTTTGATAGCAAGAAATTACCCGGATTATCAGCTCGGAATCTGATGGCAACCCAGCCACCAGTAGGCACTCCGACCGTATTTCTTTCAACAGGGTCAACAAGATTGAAATTAGGCGGATCCTTGTTGGGGTTGAAATTGCCTATACCACTTCCGACCACAAAAAAGTTGAAACCATGCAGATGAAATGGATGGCTTTCAGGGCTAATCATCCCAGTATCTTGCAATACTAACTGTACAGTGGAATTATAGGCAAGTCTATATAGCCTAGTTCCTTTCATAGTCCCCAGGTTGGTAGGCTGCTTGCCTGTATAATTATACGGCATTAACGGGTTCCCTGGAAAATCATCAGTGAATACTCCACTTAGATTAAAGAAATGTGCATTCAGGAGAGAGATTTTGGGCAAGACGAAGCTGATATTATTGATATCAGCCGCCAGTCGGCTACCATTGGCACAAGTGGCACAAGGGTTGATTCCAATGCCAATCGTGAAAAGAAGAGAATGATCAATATCCAAGGGAACCTGGGCAGGGTATTCTTGCGAGTTCAGGCTTCTGAGGGAGTCCATAAATTTTGTAGCCACAGGGGTGGCATTTTTAGACGGCAGACTCGTCAAGGTGGTGGCAATACTCGAAACGGTGCCGGAATAACGTAATGTGGCAGTGGCGGTAAGGTTATCAACTGCAATAGGGGCGTCCATAAATGGCGAAGCTGCCATTAAGTACTTGCCACTTTCCTGATCGGTGGATACAATGGCGTTGGTGGTCTGGCCTGGTGCTATTAGAATAGTGTCGGTTGTGAATGGTTTCACATATGCTGCATCAACCTCAACTATTGTGAGATTGTGACCAGCAATCTTGAAGAAAAGTTCGTCATTAAGTGCTGCATTGATGATTCTCAGCATGTATTTCTTGCCTGGATCCACCGGCAATCTGAACCTTCCTGGGTATTATTACCCCCAAAAAAGAAAAAAAAGAGGTTCATGAAGATCACATGAAATTAATTAAGAACATGTATTGGACTTCAGCGTATTATGGGATTGGATTTAGTCATCTAGTAGTGTCACCAAAAAGAGTTATTATGGTGCATGAAAGCATGCACAATTGTTAGGCGCAAACTGGGAATGCATGGGATTTGCACAAATTGCATGCATGTTAGGAATTCGATGGCTACCTTTAGAGAAGCAATTCGGGACGGACCCTGGATGGCCATTGATCGTGTGAGCATCGGAAACATTTGGTGCCAAGCCCGATTTCAATGCTTCTTTGATAACCGATTCAACATCTGACTTCCACCATTCACCTATAAAGTCAAAGCATAGAAATTTTAAAAGATGATGGATGGAAATACTATCAATAACTCTTCTTCTTCTTCTTCTTTTTTTTTTTGAAAAACATTTTATGTGACCTAATATGACGATAGTTTCCTCATGTGGGCTGGGAAATGGGTATGGTACGCCGGGCTTGGGGAGGATGACAAGTGCACCGTGGAGAGTGGCCCTAAGCCATAGGATATGAGCATGCCACCAAAGTGTCCCTCTCTGGCCTGTGATTGTGAAGTTGTAGACATAGGTTTGCCCTGGCTGAATTGGACATTGCGTTATGTATGCTGGACCGTCGGCCCATCCCGTTCGAAGCTGCCTTACGCCATGCCTTCACATAGTGCGTTTGGATAACAGGTTATTATTATTGACACAAATTTATTTGCTTGCATTATAAATATACTTTTTAATCATTTTTTTATTTTACATACATCACATCAAACAAGTGTTACAGTGTTATTGGTTCAAACTAGTTAGCAGCAGGGGCAATTAGAGCATGTTAATTATTGAGTCAATTGAAGAATGCTTTCAAAAAAATTGGAGAATATGTTGAATGAAAAGAGGAAAAAAATGGTGAAAATTGGAAAATCGGAGAAAATTTTAGACCTTACTTCAAAATTTAGTGGCATTTTAGAGAAGAAACGGAGAATTGGAATGAAAGCAGCATCATATATATGTTGGGGTCATAGGACTAACCAGTGGATGGAGAGGTTGTATTTGACGTGGTTGACAACCTTGATGAGAACGGTGTCATCTTCCCTGGCATAGATCGTCGGACCGGGAAACTGCCCATTCACTGTCACTATGGGCTTAGCTGAGCATAGTCTTGTGGCGTTCGCCATCACCACCTGGTTTCCTTGCCATCAGTTTCAACCATATCATTTTCTCTCTTAATTTCTGATCAAAAAGTTAAATCAAGTGTAGGATATCTAAATTTTTATACGTTAATAACCTATTTATTTTCAGGTTAATACGTGAAACGATACAAGCTTTTTGATAGAAAACCACACCTCGAGATGAATCATGAATGAATAAAATATGCTAAACAATTCAGTTGCAAATGTGCAATTACATCAAATATGCATGCACCACGATTACGGCAATTTCCTCCATACAAATGTTTGATGCATGCGAAAAACTTTCTGAAGTCCATAAAATGCAATGACAGTAAATTTGTACAAGCTCAAACCTAGAACAGCATTGGTTTGTAATATTATTAACTGCACTGAAATACTGGTGTTAATGTAGCTCGATCTGTCAACTTCGTTAGACGAGCGCAACACTTATTGCAGCATTGCATAATAAGCAATGCATTTGTCCGAAAAAAGAAACTCAATTGGAATACCTTGCCATGCAAGCACAGAAAATGATTTTTGAATAATACTGTATCACTTTTTCTGATAGGATATATGCGAGATAAGAAAGTGATTAATGCATTGCTCACATTGAATTTGTATTCACGAACGCGGCATTCAACCAGTGAAGGAAGTAAACAAGCAATCAGCACCACGACTTGAAACCATGTCGCCATCCCTCTGTTATGTGTGTTTGTGCGTGAGAAATGAGCTGAGTCAATTTTCTTGAATACCATGGATTGATGGCAGAGAAGGGCTATAAATATGAAGAAGCATACTTCTTTGAGCGAATCTTCTATGGGTGCTTAGCCTGAATACTTCAGGTTGATGGCAGGGAGGGCCTATCAACATGAAGAAACAAACTTTTTAAGATACAACGTCGCTGTAGTTAGCTTCAGGGGCTATATAGAAAGGATTCTTGAGAAGGAAAATACACTCAAGATGTCAGAGTTTTGATGAGCATAAGTATAATTCGGTAGAATGTATTTCTTGTAATTCACACCGAGTAGTTAACGAAGGATGTACATGGGAGGATAAATCTTGAAGCTACTAACTCTAGGATACTGCTCTCAAAACATCTACCAAAGTTGCTGGTTATAAGAGTCAGGTTGGTCTAACAAATAGTGGTTTTATTACAACAAATCCTAGCTAACGTGACCAAACAAGGTACTGCTCTTCTACGTAAGGAGTCAAGTGGATGACATAGGGAAAGAATTGAAGCAGTGCCAACTAATTCTCATTTTGCTGCGTTATCATTATTATTTTTAACCCGGTGTATTGTATTGCTGCAGAAAATCAAACAGTACTCGATCTTAGGCTTTAACAAAAACCCCTTTCCTTCGATATTCAAAAAGGCATATTATCTACTGAATCGTAACAGCTAGTGATTAAGTCATCACATAATTGGTTATGGCCCCATCTGAGATGAAATACGGCAAACTACCAAGCATATGCATGTGTTCAGTTGGATTTGGTGTAAAAAGATTGAGGATTAATCACTAAATTCTTACTAATTAAAATAAGGGTACAAATTAAGCGTGACAAATCCATTACTTTTAGGCGACAAAGTAAAATACTACTAATTTTAATCACATAAAGACATAATTAAGTAACTCGAAGGACTCAAGCTTACATAACCGAAGAATATAGTGATTTTCCTGCAATAAACCATTTTCTTTTTTAGTTGATCGGTGTTCTATTGATAGACCAAAATTCGGCAGAAAAGGCATTGGACATATGATGAGGGTACTTAAGTTCTGAACGAGTAACTATACAATCCTGTATACCGTCTGGGAAACATAAGAGACAATCCTCATGCATGATACTGTATTTCCCAAAATTTTTCAAAGGTTGTTTGATTAGAGCATCTTTGGAGGTTTGCGTTTTTATGGCTTAAACCCTTTGCTGTTTGCCCCACCTCAAAGGGATAGCAGCTTTTCATGGGTTTGCTTTCTTAACCAAAAGATTTGCAGCCTGATTTCTCATTTGTTTTGTACATAAAATTTGGCTAGAAAACAAATATCTTAGTCATTACACAAAAAGGGGTGCATGTAGCGTCATCGATATAACATCGACAGTGAAATTCGAATACATTACAACTCACAGCAACTTTCTTTCTCTTTTTTTTTTTTGGAAATTTTTAGTTCTTGAAATGTACTTACTTTAATTGGTAGTTTTAGTTAAAAAGCTTCCTCTATTTTCCTAAACCATCATCGACATTTAAAGTTGGGCTTTCTGGAAAGAAACTAATCCACCACTTGATCCAACAATCAATCAACAAATCCCCATTTTTCAATTACAGTTAACCAACTAGCATGAAAGCTAGGTGGTTGGTCTGGCGGTTAAACTAGGAAAAAAGTGAGCAAAAGTTTGTTAAGCAACTTTTAAAAATTGTTTGACCAGAAAGTTAAATAAACGATAAACGCAGTGATGATTCCTAGTGTTATTGATCATAGGAGATTAACAACGTTGAGTTGATACCCACTAATACACGACATGTGCAAAAAGGTTTATAAAGCAAGTTAGATGCGTCGCCAAAGGGCTATTTTGGGTTGTCATTTATTTACTACTCGATCGGAATAGTGACTCCTGCACGACCCAACTTGGTCATGTGAATATGTGATGATTAATGTTTGCTACTAGAAGGAAGTTGTGCAGGAAATATCAATTAGAGTTAATTGTAGTGGTCAAAAACACCACTTCTTCCTCCAGAGTTAGGGATTTCAAATTCAAATCCCTCTTCTTCTAAGTTTTTTAAATTTCACTCCTCCATTACAAAAAAAAAAATAAAACAAAAAAAAGTTAACTGTAGTCAAATAGCTGAAAAAAAAAGATTTATGATGAGAATACTTCTAATTGGACTCATATGTATTTCACAAAAGGTCCAAAGCTGACTACTGCACATAAATTCCTGCACTGAGTAAACGTCCTTTGGCTTGCACTTTCATGCCATTTTACTGCGTAAAAGTTACTCCGGAGAGAACCTATTTTTGTCCGTCCACAATCTGTATCGCGGAAAGCAAAGAAACGATTGTTTTGGCATATTCGATGGTATATTAATTCCAATTACACTACGTACTCCATGAACTACCTTTTGAAGTCCCTATCCCTTGCTCTGCCCGCATAAATCTTCTGTGATAAAAGATTTTAAAATTCGTTAACTCGTTATGGTGTTCCTTTATTTGGTTATTTTAAGGGCAAAAGTGGATTTGGTGACGCTTACTCTTAATAGGGTGAATAAAAGGGGTGAGTAGTAATATTAAAATTTTAATAAGACACTAACTAAAGAAGACCATCAAACAAAGACTTCTCACTTGATCGGCTTGTATTTGATGACCAAATATCTAGATGTAATTGACATAAATGTTAGTTTATGTCATTGATTAATCTCTTACGGAGACGGAATACTTTAATGGCTTTACTGGTTTGGTATTTTTTGGGAGAAATCAACAACCACCATTGCATCATTTTCAATCATACCATCTTGAAAACGTCCTAGTCTCTGAAAAAGACTCTTGATGGGATGGGGATCTTAAGAACACTATTTAGAGATTCTTGATGGGATGGGGATTTTAATAATACTCGTAATAAACTGATAAACCACGAATTCAATTCGTTACGGCAAGATAGTGGGCCGTAACTCTTTTAATTATCTAATTGTCAAGAATATGAGATAGCTTCATCTTTTTCAATTCTTTTTGGATAATGTTATTTAAACTCCTATTATGTTATTTGTACTCCCACTGCCGCACTTTTATTTTGACAAAATCATATCGTTCCTATCCTGATTTCTTCTCCTACCCTAATTGGATGACCACGTCTAGTATAGTTAGCACATGGGCAAGGCAAAAAAATTAGGGTAGGAATAATATAGTCTCATCAAAATAAAATTGAGGCGGCGGGAGTGCAAATAACATACTAGCAGTGTAAATAACATCACCTTTGTTTTCTAATAGGGGATAAAATTTCAAATTGTATGAGTGTTAATGAACATGTTAATATCCTGTCCTGCAATTTAGCATTGTTTATTTATTTATTTGTAAGCATATTATTTATTTATTTATTATTATTATTATTATTATTTTGGGTGGCTAAGGTAAGCGCTGCACGGAGGGGGTAATGTTGGTAAAACAGTTTTGTATTGACGAAATCTGCTTAAGTTCTACTTGTCTTCCCGAAGTCCCAACCACCAAAAAGTAATGATAGCAACCAAAAGAAAAGAATGCCTCTAATGTCCATGTGATATTGAATGAAACGGAAGGTTTCGAGCTTCAATATCAGTGGAATGGTTAATAATATCGTAATATAAAAAATTGGTTAATCACAAAAACTCCTCTTAACATTGAACAAAGTTTCACTTTATCTCTTAACTAGTTTTATACCCATTCGTTGAATGGGAATTGTTTAAAAATAATAAATTATTTAGTGTAGTTCATAAAAATATTTGCATAAAATACAAACTTATTGTATAATCTATTATAATTTTTCTTAAATACATTAATATGTGCACATTGTTATTCAAAAATAGTCTTATAATATAAATTTAAACATCTAATTCAGTGATTAATAATTCAAAAATGCAAAAAAAAAAACGTTCAACGATATGATAACATTCAAAAACTTGAGAATAGGCAAGATCAAATCTTAGCTGATCTTTTGTGAACAAAAGAATGGCCAACCCGTTACCAAAACATCAATTTTGGTATTTAATATAAATGGCTTAAAGGTCTATGTGAAAAGAAAAGAAGCCGAATGAAGTATTAATAAAAGATCAGAATTCAGAATCAATCAAATCATAGGAACACAGTAACCTTTTAAATCTGTTCACGGCTAATAGAAGCAAAATGAAAACATAAGATGTATTTTGCTCTTAAGTCAAAAACATAAAAAATCTAAATAGTCTGATATATATTATATGACGTGAACTGCTGTATGACAATGAACTTGATGTCTTGCCATTTATGTAATCAGTAACACCTTCTTGTTCTTTAGAAGATTTCTACCAAAGTCTAAAAAAAAAACATTGAAAACTGTACAAAATTTTTTTAACCCCAGAAACCTAGAAAATAAAAAAAAATTTAGTACATTGTTGAAGATAATTAATAAATTGTCAAAGGCAATTAAAAAATCGTATGAAAACACATAGTTTAAAAGACTACTTTTAAATCACTGACCACAAAGCAATATATGTTCTACTTGAATTGAAGAGTGAATCCATAAATTGAAATAACAAATTAATTACAAAAACCTTGTCAGAAAAAAAAACCAAACTGTAACTTTTGAAGACTTACTTGAAAAATTCAAATTCAATGACCTAACTATGAAGAAGGTGTAGGAAATTACAGACCACATACAGCGAGTATAAACAAAATCTAAATGCGGTCCTTGCATTGAAGGGAATAAAAACGAAGTTCCAAATCCGGTCTTTGTATTGAAGTAAAAAAAAAATTTCAAAAAAATTGGTGGAAAAGTGTAAACATTTTCACTGCTTGATAAAGTGATGAGTAATAGATCGAGAATCATATATATGAGTAAAAATATAGAATATATGCGACAGCGATAATCTGATAAAGAAAATCTAATATTTGAATTGATATTTCGAACTTTTGAGTTGAAGATGAGAGAGAGTTAAAAACATAATTCAAAATTATTTATACTAATCCTCAGGAAATTTAAGCTTGACGATTAGGGTTAAGGAAAAAAAGGTAAAAGAATAGAAGAGATAATTATGAAAGGATTATCTAGAATTATAAAGGCAAGAGAAAAAAGAGGGATGGAATAGCGTAGTTATTAGGGTGTTAACTCATAAAGCACGTTGCAACTTGCACCTACTTGCCCTGTTGTTAAGCCACGTAGGAAAGAGACAAAATAAAAGAATAAGAATGAGTGTACGACTTTATTATATATATATATATATGATGTTGATTTTTTTCTCACTTTATCCCTTAAACCTTTAGTCAACTTTAACATTGTATAACGAAAATACTATAAAGATATTTATACCCTTAAGTGTTAAGTCCAATAAATTCCCTTAACATACAATATCCTCTAATTTCATTTTTATGTTATTTTGTCTATTTGTCCCTAAAACCACTCAAGATAGATAATATTTAAATTAGCATTCCTAACATAACAATGAAAATTATTGTACATTTATGGATATTGGCTTTGTTAAATGTTATCTCCATAATTATAGGTTTTAGATAAAGGGTAATATCCCTACTCGTTTTGCATGATAAGGGGAAAAAGAAAAATTATTAGTGAAAAAAAACTATAAAAATATTATTAAAGGTCTATAGATTGGGTTTGTTTGGATTGAAGATTATTTGAAAATTTTTTTTAAAAATACTGTAATACTTTTTGCGATTTGATATTTGTGAAAAAAGGTATTTGAAAAAAATAAAAAGATGATTGAGAAATGTGCTTATAACTTGACAAAAAAATTTTTTTTAGAAAAATTTAGCAATCCAAACAATTTTTAATAGCATCTAATCATGTTATATTATAAAAATGACCCTAGAAACTTTAAAGCCCAAATCAACAATGTTTTTCTCTTTTTTAAGTATTATCAACACAACCTTATATTCCAATATAACGAAAATATCTAACTACTAAAATAAAAACGCAACCATATGCACATTCATAGAGGGAAATTGACACTATTCGAGCATTTTTAGACTTTTAATAATAACTTCAGATAGTAATTTTTCAGTAACAATTTTTGTTATTTTTGTCATTATTACGTGAAATTAGCAAGATATCTCTCTCAATCTAAAAAAAAAGTATAATTATGGGATGAAATTTAATTAGGACCATATCTATAAATATATTACTTTTTCATTACTATGTTAGGGAAATTGATTTTTTAGACAATCTTTGTCCTACATTATAAAATATTGGAGTTGGTTAATGATTTTGGTGACAAATAGACAAATTCGGAAAAAAACGATGTTAGGTGATAATGTGCAAAATAAGTTAGGGGAATTATTGCATTTAACTATTAATTAAGGGCATAAATATCTTTTTGACATTACCATTATACAACACAATATTAGAGTTAACTAATGTTTCAAGGGATAAAGTGAAAAAAAATAATATTAGGAGACAAAGTGTAAAAATAGATATACCTTAGAGGGAGTTTTTATAATTAACCCTATAAAAATTTAGTTGATTCGCTCAAAGAAATCTACACAGCATCATATGGGTCATGAGTTAAAGAATTGAACAGTAATCGGTAAAAGTGAGTTAACACTAAGCGGAGAGAATCTAGGCCCGAATTTGACGGCATTCTTGACCATTTAACCTAACTAATAACTAGGGTGATATCAGAGGTTCCCCTATTTTGTGTTCAATAATTAAAGAAATTTATGGAAATGGGTATTTGGTCATTCTCAGAATTCTCAGCAAGTCAGAGGAATCCCCAATCAAAATAGAGATAATCTCGATAGATTCAGTTAAACGATGATTAAGTACAGCTAGGATCGGTCTTATCGTGTGGCCATTTTATTGATTGAACATGAATTGTATTATTTATTGTCGTATATGTGAATTGCAAACTTTTAAAAATTATTAGTATGACTTTTTTTTTTTTTTTTTTTACCTTTTTTGTAGGATCCATCGATTCCACAATTCGATCCTGACCAAAAAAAAAAAAAATTCTAGGTAGAATCCGATCTTAAACAAAACATTAGGTCCAACAATGTTCGTGGTCAAATCCTATTTGATTTAGCTTTTTACTAACCACACATTTTTCTTTCTTTTTAATTTTTGGCTTTTAAGAATTGAAGGTTAAGGAGGAATTCCTACGAGGGTTGCGAATTGCAATGGGACTGTACTGTAGTACCGTTGGTGCCCCTCGATGTATGGAGACTGAATGGATGACAGATTCATAGGAAGTGAGTAGACAATCGGGATTCGGGTACAAGTGAGAAATAACAGATATTCAACGCGTCAAACCCGTCAATTAAATCCCATTCACGGAAAAAAAGAATCCCATTCACGAAATCCCAGTATAAGAGAAGAAGGCCCAATTGGATTCTGTGTCTTGAATGTTAGCAGTATAACTTGCACAGGAAACTCAGGGTTAGGAAGTCCGGCTTTCTTCCTCAGGTCCTTGGCTTCCCCTGTGAATTCAACGACCTGTCATTTGTTTTGTCAGGGGTATGTTTTTCCTGATCCCTACAACTATTACTACTAGTCCTACATTCTCTTCGTTTAGCCATACTTGTTTTTTTTTTTTCTTTCGTTAGTCGATGATGACTTGATCGTCAATCTTTGATGTTGATGTTGGAAACTTGGAATCCCCCACGTTGGAGTTGCCGCATGTTCCATATGACATGATAACGACAATTGAAGAAAACATATTTGAAAAAAAAAAGAAGAAAAGACGTCGTACGGATCCTTTTATTGAATCTTCTCCGGCTGTGATTTATGTTACTGTCTGTCAAACGTGGTGGATTATCTTCTTGTTAAATAAATAGAGGTAGACTAGTGACCAGGAAGTTTTTTATTCTTTTGGCAAATAATTTGGTGCTTTTTCTACGAAAGTATTTTACTTTAACTAGTTGCAGCACTGTTTTCAATGACGACAAACTGGCAAAAATCTTATATAACTCTGGTCCGCATGGAATCTCTCTGTCTCTCTCTCTCCGCCTGAAACAAATACGCCTTATTTCAATCGCCCGCCTGTGCGGAAATACAGAGATTATTATGATCATGGCTAGTGTGCTCATTGATGGTGTTTTGTGGATTTCGCATTAGCTTCTTCGTGGTATTTTTTTTTTTTGGGTTTTTTGTGTGGTTGTTAATCTCATTAATCATAGGGTCAGTTCGTTGGTGAGAGTTTCTTTCTTCTGAGTTCTTGCTCCTATTTACTTCAAGGTGACATGAGGTGGCATATTAGTTTTGGTTCCAGTCGTGTTATGGTACTAAACCTCTCCAGTGCCAAAAGAATGAGTTTAGCTTAGAATGGCGACTTTTATGACGAATTCTGTCATTTGCACATGGTGATTTAATTGGAAACTTTGTCTGTTTTATCTAATTCATTGTTGAGTTCATTTTGGCCAATCAGGGAGTTTGTGTTTTTAAATGACGTAGAACTCTGATGATTCTTTTCATTGGAATAGCTTTGCACTTTTTGATCTTGGCCGCCAACCTTGGAGGAAGGGAGATACTAAGAAAAAGCGTCTGATAAATAAAGATAAAATAGGATATGGCGTAGTTGGACTCGATTATATATTTCAATACGTGCATGTGGGAATTTTGTGCTTGGCTTGGGCAAAATACTCGAATGACGGAGCAAATAGCAGTTCTACTATTTCATTAAATATCAGAAGGAAAGTTCTCTGACTTTTGTTGCATCCACACAGTGGAAAAATTGGATAGAAAAGTGATGTATCATGACTACTTCTCTGTACAGGTTAAAATGTAGATGCTGAAAATGGAAATCTTGCTGCCAAACAAACTTATATTGCTCACATATCATAAAAGTAGATTTAATGATACCTAATTGAAAACACAATTAATCTTGGTGAAAATTAAGCTTTCTGGTGACGCATGTTCATAAATTGTGGACCTCTCTTTTGAATCTCATGCCGACTAATTTTCTTGGGCATCATAGTGCACCAGGTTTGATTAATTCCGCAAGGGAAAACAGCTGTTTGATTGCGCACCCTTTGCTGGATATCATGGAAGCAGATGACTATTACACCAAAGATGGAACAGTTGATTATCGCAAGAACCCTGCAGATAAGAGGAAAACCGGAACCTGGAAGGCCTGTCCTTACATCCTTGGTAATTGTTTCATCTGAGTTTTACCATTATTTGGACTGGGGCATGCTTGGGATGATAACGTTGTACTTTTTATTCTTTTTGCTGTTAGGAAATGAATGCAGTGAAAGATTGGCGTACTATGGAATGAGCAGCAATCTGATGATCTACTTCACAAAGCAACTCAATCAGCACACTGCTGATGCTTCAAGAAATCTCTCGAATTGGTCAGGAACATGCTATATTATGCCACTACTGGGAGCATTTCTTGCTGATTCATATCTTGGAAGATATTGGACAATCGCCAGCTTCTCAACCATCTACTTCATTGTATGTTTTTCACTTTTCGCTGATTATTTTTCCATTTTAACAAATTCCAAAGGACAAAGCTATTTGTCATCACAGAAAGGTGTAGGCAAAGCATTCAGGACTTTCAATAGTCTAGTCTTGGAAGTCAAAACTAGCTCCTCAAATTTTTTTTTTTTAATTTAATGTGAATGACAACCCTTGCCAATACATGCATATGATAATGTTTAAACTCTGGGCTCTTCATTTTTCTAAAGAAGTGAAAGATGGTATTTGGTTTATATGTTTTGTTTCATTAATTTTCATTTTCAAATACTTTATGTGCTGACATTTAGTGGAACCCAAGCTGAGCTGCATAGGGATCTGTTTTGATCATGAGATGTCATAAAATGACTTTAATTTTGTTACAGGGCATGACACTTTTGACATTGTCGGCATCAGTCCCAGGCCTAAAACCCACCTGTTCTGCCAAGGATGTTTGCCAGCCAACGGGCACTCAGACAACAGTCTGCTTCATAGCACTCTACCTGGTAGCACTAGGAACTGGAGGGATCAAGCCGTGTGTCTCATCCTATGGAGCAGATCAGTTTGATGATGCTGATGAAACTGAGAAAAACTTCAAGGGCTCTTTCTTCAATTGGTTCTATTTCAGTATCAACATTGGGGCACTAATTGCTTCATCTGTTTTGGTCTATATACAATTACATGTCGGGTGGGGATGGGGGTTCGGTATACCTGCTGCGGCCATGGCAATAGCTGTGGTTTCCTTCTTTTCCGGTACACGAATCTACCGTTATCAGATACCAGGAGGCAGTCCCTTGACTCGCTTATGCCAGGTCTTGGTGGCATCTTTGAGAAAGCATAGCGTTCCACTGCCTGCTGACAAATCTCAACTTTATGAGGTTGCGGATGAGGCAAGTGCTATTGTAGGCAGTCGCAAGCTTGAACACACAAATTCCTTCAGGTATGCTTTGAGATAAAAAGCCTTGAGCTTCGTCAGCTTCCCAGTTAACGTATTTTGTCTTTTTGTTCACAAAGAAAAGATAAAAGGATCAAACCACCCAAGTTTGTAACTAAAGATGGTAGTATCTTTTGTAATTTTGTTGTTTACTAGAAAACAGAAGAAACTAAAATTAAGAAGAGTCAGAGTTGATTTGAAACGGTTCAAACATTAGTGGTCTACACATCCTTAACAACTTTATGCCATGTAGGTGAGACAGCAATGACTGCATTGCCAAGTATACTTCAGTTTGTATTGCTATTATGCCTCTCCTTAGGTTTGAAATTGTACAGTCCCAGATTTCTAAATGAAGACTGTTGTGTTATTTGCAGTTTCTTTGACAAGGCCGCAGTGGAGACAGAATCAGATCGTGCAAATGAATCAAAAGTAAGTGCATGGAGGCTTTGCACTGTGACACAGGTGGAGGAGCTGAAATCAATCGTAAGATTGCTACCTGTTTGGGCCACTGGTATTATGTTCAGTGCCGTTTATGGTCAAATGGGGAACTTATTTGTATCACAAGCCGAAGTCATGGACACCCATTTGGGAAAAACTTCATTTGAGATCCCAGAAGCATCACTCACCGTTTTTGACACACTCAGTGTCATTATCTGGGTTCCGATTTATGACACAATAATAACCCCTATTGCCAGAAAAATTACAGGTCGCAAAAATGGCTTGACCCAGCTGCAGAGAATGGGCATCGGACTGGTCATATCAGTTTTTGCTATGGTATCTGCAGCTGTTCTAGAGATTGTTAGGCTTAGAATAGTGAAGAAACATAACCTATACGACGCAGAGCTAATTCCAATTTCAGTGTTCTGGCAGATCCCTCAGTACTTCATAATAGGTTGTGCAGAAGTGTTCACATTCATTGGACAGCTAGAGTTGTTCTACGAACAGGCACCTGATTCCATGAGAAGCTTGTGCGCTGCTCTATCGCTCACCACCACCGCACTTGGCAACTATCTGAGTTCCTTTTTAGTAACGATCGTCACAAAAGCCAGTACTAGGGGTGGCAAACCAGGATGGATACCCGACAACTTAAACTATGGTCATCTGGATTACTTCTTCTGGCTCTTGGCTGCGCTTAGTGTGCTAAACTTTGGAGTTTTTCTTGTGATTGCCCAGAGGTATACATACAAGAAGGCAGTCGGAACCCTTCGCTGATAAAAAAATCTGCACGTTCAGAATCGAAGAAGAAGTGGGATTGGGGTTAAATGGCAACTTAGAAGTTTATGTTTTTGCATTTTCTTTGTTCCGATAGATGGTAAAACGACTACTACTTCGTTTGATGTGAATAGCTTTTTATTTTCTGCTTCGATCCTGTACTTTACATAAATTGATTAAATTTTGGAAATCGTCTCGCAGTCCTTTGTTTTTGTTTTCATACGGTGGTGCATCACTCCTCACAATGCACGGTAAATGTATAGGAGAAGAATTCACGATAAACATATTATTTTTAATTGAGCTTTAACTATGAAGACACTTGAATCGGCCGACAATAATTTGCATTGCCATGAACATCATGACATCAATTGGGAAAGAAGGAAAGGAAACGTATATAACTTCTGATTCGTCGGATTACAAATAATTTTAAGTTAATCATACGCTCAATTCAAGTTGATTAGTGTCTATTTCAATCAATGAATCTTTGGATCTTTTCTACGGAAATTACTTTATTAGAAATAAATAAAAATTTATGAGCTTAAACATTTTCAAAAGATTTATGTTCACTCTCAAATTGAGAACAATGGAAATAGAATTGCAAGTATTTAACTTTCTTACATAGGAAAAAGTTTTACGAGGAAGACGAGGGTAACTGGTATTATGTAGTACAAAATGGGTCTCACTTAATAATGACAGATCAAAAGTCTGTTTAATAGGAAGTGTAAAGTAAATCAAAGAACCATCATGATTGCAAGTTGTAATTTATAATCAATTAGAGTGCATCTAAATGCCGCTAATTATTTACTGAGCAGGAGATATAATGGTTTGTGCTTTTTTTTTTTTTTGGGGTACTCTTTTTGACTGTATATTAAGCTCAGTTTTTGTAAAGTGTATTACCCGTTACACCAAAGACCAAAGCAATATGGTAAACCTCCGTCACTCTAACTGCCATTTTGAAGTAGTAGCTGAAGAAATTTTATTCCACTCGCAATCAAAAGTTGCTGGTTCAAGCGATCTTTTGAGTTCTGACATAGCTTTGCTATTGCATAAGACATTGCAGAAAAAGCCAAATCCTCAAGCAGAAATTGATGTCTATAAAGACACGACACAGGATGATTTGTATACTCATTAGGACGGCACAGTCTATTGTCGTAATAATCCAGCCAAGAAAAATGAAACCAGGACTTGGGAAGCCTGCCCATACGTTTTAGGTATTGGAATAACATGTTTTCAAGTCAAAGCTCATGTTTCTTTTGTACTTTTCATTGATAGAGATTGAATGTTGTGAGTGATTGGCATGTTACGGCATGGGTACTAATCTGATGCTTCTTTAATTCTGCGCTCGAATTTGCAAGTCTTGGGCCTAGAACTCGAGCCATTTGTCTCCTTCCTCCCCATCCCAATTGTTTTAAGCCGAAGACGGATGCATCAGCACTGGGTAATCCTGGCAAAGCAGCGGCAGGGGGTCTGTTGAGCGACTCCACAGGCTCTCGGGTGAAGGGATTTGCCAAGTTTAGAAATGGCACATGCACCGAGAAGGGAACCGATGTCGTGGATATCAAGAGGGGTCCGTTGTGGGCACTACGAGATGGACTTGAATTGGCACTGTCGCTGAACATTAGCTGCTTAAATGTGGAAGTTGACTCTTCTGAGATTATTTTCTTCTTGTTAATAATACATATTTTCTTCTCTCATGAACTATCCCCCCTTACTGCAGGTTGCAGGACTCTTTAAAGTCTGGATTCCCACAGATTATTATCATGCACGTTCACTCTGAAGGAAAGCAACGTGCTGATGCTTTTGCCAAGATGGGGACCTCTATTTTACCACCTTTTGTAGTTTTGATTCTTGCCCTGCTACCATTTCTAATGTTGTGCTGCAAGATGTAATGGGTTTACAGTGTACACCCAGGATGATTGTAATTGATAATGTTTAATTTATGTTCACCACCTTATTTTACCCAAAAAAAAAAAAAAAACAAACAAAAAACTTGGCCAGATACAAGGCCACTGCTTCTAATAACGTCTGTACTTGGTTTGGCACATCCAACAGCTGCGTCGCACCCCTGAAGAGCCTCTCTCTCTTAAATGCCTATCTAGGAAGATTTGGGACAATAGTTGTCTCAACCATTTATGTTCTGGTTTTCTTTGTTGTTAATCACCGAGTCTCCATTTCCATGCACTGATTAGGCATAAGTAGACTCCTATATGCTGAATGGTGATTATCAAGATATCATGATGAAAATTCAGAAAAATTATTCATTTGATTATAGGCCTAAGAAGTTCTTTTCAACAGTTCTATAGATATGCTCAATCGAAATGGAATAAAACAGATACATTTGCAGTTAATGTAGTTTTATTGAAGCCCACCATTTATGGAGACTACCAGTTGATGACAGTTCACTGCAGTTTCACAAAGTGAGAGATTATTCAATGTGTCCAACCACTCATTGAATTACTATTAACTAAATCCTGGTTAAAATGCGATTGGATTCATTGCTTGAATATTTTCTAAAGAGCACAGGGTTAACGAAGTCTGCATTTCTTTCTAAGATCCTTTCTTTCACCTGTGAGTTCGACCAATCGGTCATTTGATCTTGGGTAAATTATAAATAACCCCCCGTGATTTCATCTATTGCCACATGGCATCTCTAATGTTTCTAAATGTCTATTTCACCATCTTATGATTTCAAATAAAGTGAAAACTTAACGAAAAATAACATATATGTAACATAGTTAATTGAAATACCAATAGTGCTCCTTACTTAAATGTTAAATCAAACTACGGCTTAACCATCTATAAAACTATTAGGAGATTATGTTAAAAAATGTAAAAACTATAAGGGGATAAAGTAAATATTTATGCAAACTATAGAGAAGTTAAATGGATATTATGATTTCATCATACACACTTCTGGAACGCCCTTTGATATAATCGCCCTAACTGATTATGTGGAACTATAGGGGATTACATGACTATCTTGAAATCTTAGGAGGATCATCTGGCACTATGTAAAACTATAGGGAGTATGCACGTAATTTGCCATTTTATCTTTTTGGAGGTATGTTTTGCTGATCCCCATTAGAATTTCTTTAGCCATCCTACTTCTTGTACGTGAGTTCTTCCCATCTTTTTCCTTTTCTTTTCTTTTTTTTTTTGTTAAATTTCTCTAACGTGAATTTATCACTTCTTACTGCAGCATACTAGGGATTATTCCAATTTGACACATTCTTCTTCATCATCAGATAGAAATTATTTTGATGTTTGCTTTTCTTTTCAAAGTTGTTGTTTGAATTTCTTTCCGGCATGCATTTTCCTACATTTTTATGTTGATCACGCTAGAGGCCATTGGTGGTAAGCATTAATTTCTCCAATCTTTTGAAGCCTAGCATTTCGTGTTCATATGGAAAAAGACACATTAGCTATAAATGCAGTCGGTTGATGACTTGGACTGTTCATGGTGGTAGTAACTAGGAACTGTATATATGGCATTGTTGAATTCGTTTGTGTTTTAAATGGGGTAAAACTCTGGCCATTGTTTCATCAATCTAATGTAGCCCAAAATCAACTTTCATTCTCCGAATCTAGTGGCGTGTACTTCTTAGGTTGACCAAAACCTTGGAGGAATGAAAATATGAAGAAAAATATGTGTTAATTTGTGTGCAAGCGGCCACAAATTGCTTTGCCGAGTACTTAAAGCAAGTGAATCATATCTTTGCCATCCCATTAAAGAGCACAAGAGAACGGATGACAAGAGAAACGAATCACGGGACTCACAAGTTCTATTTCAGATTAGTTGAGGATAAAATGGTTTTTTTTTTTTTTTTGTAATTTTTACACTACAATATTATCATTTTACACTCTTACATAAATCTATTTACATCAAGTCTTTACTTATTTACACTTTAGGAGCAAATTGGTTCGAACTGAAACTTGTGATGCCCCTGATCCCACAGGAGAAACACTCCTGACTTTTACTGCGTCCACACGGTGAAAAAACCAGATGCCAAGTAATGTACCAGGAATATATCTGTGTCCACGATGGGTGTAGATGTAGATGCTGAAAATGGAGATTTAGCTGGCAAACAAATTTACGTCTCTCATATACCATAAAAGCAGATTTAGAGACGTATACTCACCTCAACACACAAATTTGGGTGAAGTAATTATGGCATTAATCTGCTGATGCATGTCTATAGATTGTGGACTCCTCTATTAAATCTCATGCCATAAAAGCCTATGTCTATAAATTGTGGATTCCTCTTTCTGATTTCAAGCTGCCTACTACTTTTCTTGGGTATCATAGAGTACCAGGTTTGAGTAATAGCTCAAAGGAGAAGGGAGAAACTGCTGCTTAACTGCTTTCCGTTTGCTGGAGATCATGGAAGCAGATGACTATTACACCAAAGATGGAACAGTTGATTATCGTAAGAACCCTGCTGACAAGAGGAAAACCGGAACCTGGAAGGCCTGCCCTTACATCCTTGGTAATTGTCTCATCTTAGTTTTCCTCTTATTTGGACCGTGGCATTCTTGGCGAGATGATATTATACTTTTTATTCTTTTTGCTGTTAGGAAATGAATGCTGTGAAAGATTGGCGTACTATGGAATGAGCAGCAATCTGATGATCTATTTCACAAAGCAACTCAATCAGCATACCGCTGAAGCGTCAAGAAACGTCTCAAATTGGTCAGGAACATGCTATATCATGCCATTATTAGGAGCATTTCTTGCTGATTCATATCTTGGAAGATATTGGACGATCGCCAGCTTCTCAATCATCTACTTCATTGTATGTATTGCACTTTATGGTTGGTTGTTTTTCCGTTTTAACAAATCCAGATGGATAAAGCTACTTGTCATCTTGGGCACATGTAGACGAAGCAGGCAGGCGCAGGCCGGCAGCCTTCCTTGGTTTATATGTTTTGTTTCATTAGTTTCCGAGCTGCTTGTAGCCGTGAAACTTTTTCAAAATTTTATTTGCTTATATTTAGTGGAAACCAAGCTGAGAAGCATAGTAATCTGTTTGGTTTGAGATCTGTTTTGATCATAAGATGCCAAAAGATTACTTTAATTGTGTGACAGGGCATGACAATTTTAACATTGTCGGCGTCCGTCCGGGGCCTAAAACCCGCCTGTTCTGCTAAAGATGTTTGCGACCCAACAGGCATACAGACAACAGTAAGCTTCCTTGCACTCTACCTGGTAGCACTAGGAACTGGAGGGATCAAGCCGTGTGTCTCATCCTATGGAGCAGACCAGTTTGATGATGCTGATGAAACTGAGAAAAACTTCAAAAGCTCTTTCTTCAATTGGTTCTACTTCAGTATCAACATTGGGGCACTTGTTGCTTCATCTTTTCTGGTCTATATACAATTACATGTCGGGTGGGGATGGGGGTTTGGTATACCTGCTGCAGCTATGGCGATAGCTGTGGTCTCCTTCTTTTCAGGTACACGAATCTACCGTTATCAGATACCAGGAGGCAGTCCCTTGACTCGCCTATGCCAGGTCTTGGTGGCATCTCTCAGAAAATATAACGTTCCACTGCCTGCTGACAAATCTCAACTCTACGAGGTTGAAGATGAGACAAGTGCTATTGTAGGCAGTCGCAAGCTTGAACACACAAAAGCCTTCAGGTGTGCTTTTAGATAAAAAGCCTTGAGCTGTGTCAGTTTTCCAGTATAGTATTTTCTGTTGGTTCAGAAAGCAAGATGAAATGATCAAACCTCAACCACTGGAGTCTGCAACTAAAGATGGTACCTCCTGTGTAATTTTATGGTTAAATAGAAAACGGAAGAAACTAAAATGAAGAAGAGACAGAGTTGATTTAAAATGTTCAAAGGGTTCTGTTTATACATATCAACAAAGGGAGGTGAAAGAGCAATGATTGCATTGCTCAGTAAACTTCAGCTTTTATTGCTATTATGTTTCTCCTTAGGTATTCTAAATCAAGACTGTTGTGTCATTTGCAGTTTCTTTGACAAGGCAGCTGTGGAGACAGAATCCGATCGCACAAATGAATCAAAAGTAAGCGCTTGGAGACTTTGCACTGTGACACAAGTGGAGGAGCTAAAATCAATCTTAAGATTGCTACCTGTTTGGGCCACTGGCATTATCGTTAGCGCTGTTTACAGCCAAATGGGAAACTTATTTGTGTCGCAAGCCGAGGTCATGGATACACATTTAGGAAACACTAGATTCAAGATCCCAGAAGCATCCCTTAGTGTTTTCGACACTCTCAGTGTCATTGTCTGGGTTCCAATTTATGACAAAATAATCACCCCCTTTGCCAGAAAAATTACTGGTCAGAAAAATGGCTTGACGCAGCTGCAGAGAATGGGCATTGGAATGGTCATAGCAATTCTCGCCATGGTATCTGCGGCTGTTTTAGAGATTGTTAGGCTTGGAATAGTGAGGAGGCATAACCTGTATGATGCAAAGCTGATACCAATTTCAGTATTCTGGCAGGTTCCTCAATACTTCATAATAGGCTGCGCAGAAGTTTTCATATTCATTGGACAACTGGAGTTTTTCTATGAACAGGCACCTGATTCCATAAGAAGCTTGTGCGCTGCTCTATCGCTCACCACCGGATCACTCGGTAGCTATTTGAGTTCTTTGTTAGTGCAAATTGTCACAAAAGCCAGCACCAGGGGTGGAAAACCAGGATGGATAGCGGACAACTTGAATCATGGCCATCTCGATTACTTCTTCTGGCTCCTAGCTGGGCTCGGCGTGCTAAATTTTGGAGTTTTTCTTGCGGTTGCCCAAAGGTACACATACAAAAAGGCGGTCGGAACTAAACTCTCCGCTGATAAATGATTGCAATTTCAACATAGAAAAAGAAGAAAATGTGAGATTACGGTTTAAGGGTAACTTAAGTATTGTATAGAGTTCTCCATCTTCCTATGTTCAACGAGACGGTAAAATGGAACTATTTCGTTAATTTGGATGGTTTGGCTTCCTGCTCGACTTTGTACACAATTAAAATCTTCTGATAATTATGCAGAAAAGTATCGAGCATATGAGCAAAAATCAGCTGTTTCAAATCTAGGATTAATATGTAACTTGATAAAGATATCAAAGGTGTATGCACGATAATTATCTTAGGAAGAAAGAAATGGGAAATGCCAGCAACCTCATTAGGTGCAATGCCGTAATCATGATATACAGTCTGAAATTCTTGTCTTTGTCTTCTGTTAAGTGTGAAAATCACTAAAACCAAAGATGACTAAAAAACAATGGTGCCCACCACCAAATCCTTAAGGTTTAGTAGGGTGGGAGACAAGGGTAGGAGGCAAGTTCTTAAGGTCTTATCTCTCACCAATTGTCACATTATGTGGTTCTTTAAAAAATTCAGACGGGTATGTAGTGCATCCGTCTAATCCGATAGTGATTCAGTCTCTGTTGGTCTTTCCATTGATCCAATTGAGTCTCCTTTAAAATAAGCTGGAGTAGAGGTAAGTGCAGAGTAGACTATTGTCGATTGTTGGAAAAAAAAAAGATGAAAAAACAAAAAAGAAAATGAGAAGTCTACAATTACAATTGCATTCTGCGAAGGGATTGATTTTGCTTTCTCTTCATGCTTAGATAGTCTTTTTCCGACTTTTCAGAGTGCAATTGGTGCCGACCTTTAACGTCCCGTTGGTCCAACGTTTCTATTCCTAGTAAACAAAGGAGAATAGAAAAGTCATCACTTGGTTTGAGGCCAGAAGGAACTAATAGATGAAAAAGGTCAAAAACGAACGAATCGTAGGAAGATACAAATTCGCTGTGAGATTTTCATCATCCACTAAACCTCGAATCGAGACCTTATTTAAGAGACATTAAGTTGCTTGTCACTTGATCTAACAATCCTTGATAGATAATATAATTTTCAAGTGTCTCCGTCTAAACGGGCCATAAACTTTTTTTTTTTAATTGGTGAATTAATCATTTGAGTGGATAACCATTTTTCCAATTATCAGTGTTGCGGCCAACTGGGAATAATCAAATCCTTATCAATGTGGCAGTGGAATATCATCTTTTGCTGGAGCAAACGTCATCTTCTCAATCCCATCTTACTTAAAGACAAATACATCCCTTTAAAATAAAGTATGGGGCAGACAAATCCATGACAATAAATTATTATGTCTCGTCATTATTTGCTAGTCATTCTCACTTCATGACTATTTATATCTCTCCAATAAAACCTAATTTGAGGACATCCAATTTTGAGCGTGCAATGAAATATATTTGATCAACTCAACACAACAATAAAAAAAGAATTGCTCGAATGAAAAATGAAAAATGAAAAGAAAAGAAAAGGAAGGTGGCGTAAATATTTGAGCCAATTCAACGACGCTGCTTTAAGGGATTATCTTGTGATCTTATGGCAAAAAAAAAAAAAATAGGACAAAAAACCCACAAAACAATTGAGTTGAGTAAATTTTAAACACTAATAATTGGATTGGATGAGTGTCTCCGTCTGAATGGACCATAACATCTTTTTTATTATTTTCAATTGGGGAATCAATCATTTGAATGAATGGATGACCATATTTTCCGATTGTTATCCTTAATCCTTAATCCAAACTGCTGGCGGGTCTTGTAGTCAACTGAGGATAATCAAATCCTTAACAATCCCGGCAGCGGAATGTCATCTTTTGCTGGAGCAAACGTCATCTTCTCAATCCAATCTTATTTAAAGACAAATCTACCCCTCCCCCCTCCTTTCCCGAAACAAATCCATGACACTACTGATACCAGTAAAAAAAATGGCATTCACTTGTTTTACTCCAAAGTAGAGAATTCATGGACGTTGCAAAACCAGTTACGTAGGAGCTATTCCATCGAAATAGCTAACAATGGTTAATTTAATTTAGTAGGATCATGGAGTATAATTCTATTTCAGAATATGTATATCGTGCCCCCAAAAAAAAAATTGATCAATTGTCTCGTTATTATTTTCTAGTCGCTCTCTCTTCATGATTGTATCTCTCTAATAAAATCCAATTGAGGACATCTAATCTTAAACGCGCTATGAAATATATTTGATCAACTCAACAACAAAATATAAATCTAGAATCGCTCGACCAAAAAAGAAAGAAAAGAAAAGAAAAGAAAAGAGAAGGGAGGTGGCAGCATTTGGACCAACCGTTGTAAAGGGTAAAAGGGTAAATTAATGGAAAGTGTGAGCTGGCACTAGCAGTACTATAGCCGCCTCGCCGGCCCAAGGGATCTTTCAAGTCCAATTCAGTATCAGTCGGAGAATTGGAAGTATGAATCCTGAAACAACTGAAAATTCTTCCAGCATTTGTGGGCGCACGCTGTTGCTAGTTGGTAGCTTTTCCCTAGTCATCCTATTCCTTTTCCTCCCCATGCTTCAGTTGACTATTCCCGTCACTGTGTAGCTCAGCACAAGTAGTACTGGAGTTGGGACAAGGACGCAACTGTCTCCAAAAGTTGACGCTCATGATTCTCATTCTGCATTCTAGTGAACGTCCAATCTTTGGGTTTTACTGATTTTTAATCATCAACCTTATTCGCACTTGTCCTCATCTTTTCTGGGCTAAGGCTCTTTTTCTCAGCTACGTAAATCTGACTGATTATTGCCCCGAGCATACGCTCTCCTCTGCCTAGTTCCGCCTGCTTCAGGTGTGTATTTGGATTTTCGTTTTGTTTGCCATCATTCTTAGCTAATCTTTTTGTTTATAGCTTTTGATTTCTTGATTGGCTAATTCTCAGTGTTCTTATGTGATGCATGATTGGAACCTTCTGTGCCTTAACTTGAGCTTCGAATACGGAATCTATTGAATGAGTGGATTCGATTGTTTTAGATTGGTTAGCCCATCAGAAAATACACACTACTACTATTTTGCTTTTATGATGCAGGGTAGGGGAAAGAGAGGTCAGTGAAGTTTGCGGACAGAGGGCTAGTGTTAGGAATAGATAGAGAGGAGGGATCAGGGAGAAGAGTATGGAGAGGGATCTGAAGCTTTTCAATAAAAAATTGGATTAATCTTTCCTACACTGAGTGACAGTGTTGAACGAATGATAATTATGCAAAATTTGAATTTGCACACATGTCATAAATTCAACGATGACAGTGTATACACCGTCAGTGTAGGAAAGATTTACTCTAAAAAATTTGGTGCTTTATTTTATGAATCCTTTTTGTGGAAACTAATCTATTAGAAGTGAATCAACATTTAGGCTCAAAATTTGCATAGTACCACATGTTAATGGAAAGGAACGTGCTTTCTCTAAGGTTGAGGATAATGGAGTATAGAATTTGTTTTTAACTAGGAAGAGGTTCCTTGAGAAAAACAAGGGCCTATGATATCATGTATTGCAAAAGAGGTCTCACAAATTAATGACAGATTGAATTAAAAAAAAGAAAAATAAAAAGAAAAACAGATACAAAGTTTGTTCTAAGGGAAGTGTAATATCGTACTAAATCAAAGAATTATAAACCTTAAGTTGTCATCAATATTCTATTACTGTGTGTCTAGGTGCTGCTATATAGTCCCAGTTCAGGAGATTAATGACACTTGTTTTTTATAAATGGTTCATATACTTAAGAATTTTTTGGTATGAAAAACTAAATACTAATATATTGCCAGTTGTACCAACAACAAAGGCGGGATGGTAACCTCCGTCCTTCTAACCACCACTTGGACTGCTAATTAGCTGAAGAAATTTTTATCACTTGCAATCAAATTTTGCAGGTTCAAGTAATCTTTGAGTTCTGCCTTGGCTTTGCTGCTGCAAAAGCTTTGCAGTAGTCTACTCTTGTGGCAGGGATTGGTATCCAGAAAGCTATGGCAGAGGATGACTTGTATACTAAGGACGGGACAGTTGACTGCCGTGGTAATCCTGCCAAGAAAAATGAAACTGGGACTTGGAGAGCCTGCCCTTACATCTTAGGTACCAAAATAATTTGCTTTTCATCAGGTTTATCAGAGGTGAAGATTGATATTTCAGGCAAAACTTATGCTCCTTTGTTGATTTTTACTGTAGGAAATGAATGTTGTGAAAGATTGGCATATTATGGAATGAGTTCTAATCTGGTGCTATTTTTCAAGCATCGACTTGGACAGCACAATGCCACTGCTTCTAAAAATGTATCTGATTGGTCTGGGACATGCTATATCACAACCTTAATTGGAGCATTTTTTGCAGATGCATATCTTGGAAGATTTTGGACAATTGCTTGTTTCTCAATCATCTATGTTCTGGTAATCTTTTTTCGGCTGAAATGTATATGCACAAATTCTTTTGCAACTTAGGTAGGCTTGACTCGCGCTAAAGAAATTAGATAAAATTACATGGTACACGTAGGAAAGAAGTTAACGTTAAAGCGGAGTAATACGGGGCACAACCATTTCTTGTCTGGTCTACTTCTGCCTATCCTTGATTCATGGTGTATTTTGGGCCACTTCATCAATGTAGAGAAATGCAATCTCTTAGTTCTATACATGGTAAATTATCAAACTCCAGCAAGCACAATAACCCATGTTTAGTTCAATAATTAGACAGATGAAATGTTCTAATAAAGAAATACAGATTTTATAAGAAAGCAAATTTAAATGATTTCAAAATTTCCAGTCTTCTTAATACATTCTGATCTGGTTACCAAGCTTCAAAAAGATAACCATTTGATGTGCAGGGGATGACATTGTTGACATTATCAGCCTCAATCCCCGGTCTGAAGCCAACCTGTCATGGAAAGGAATCTTGCCATGCAACAGGAACACAGAGTTCTGTTGTCTTTTTAGCTCTTTATCTCATAGCATTGGGAACTGGTGGTATAAAGCCTTGTGTATCTTCCTATGGAGCCGATCAGTTTGATGACACAGATGAGGTTGAAAAGAAGCACAAGGCTTCTTTCTTTAATTGGTTCTATTTTTCAATCAACATTGGTGCACTTATTGCTTCATCAGTGCTGGTCTGGGTACAAGACAATGTGGGTTGGGGATGGGGATTTGGCATTCCAGCCGTAACAATGGCGATTGCTGTGGTTAGTTTCTTTTCAGGTTCTCGATTGTATCGTAACCAAAAACCAGGAGGAAGCCCTTTGACGCGCTTGTGCCAAGTGCTTGTTGCATCTTTCAAGAAGTATAAAGTTGAAGTGCCTGAAGACAAGTCTTTGTTGTATGAATGCAAAGATACTGAATCTGCAATAGAAGGAAGTCGGAAGCTTGGGCATACTAGTGATCTTGTGTAAGCACCATATCATCCTGCCTACCTCGTGGTTTTAAACTTGATTGATAATTTTTGCTTGCTTTCAGGATTGAGTTCAAAAGATATTCAAAGGATCATTAAATGGTTCTTAGCCAGTCATCTATCTCATGGTACTTTTTTGAAGTATTGAATGAAAAAAGTGGAGTAACGTTGGATAACTATGCAATTTTCAGGGAAAAAATTGATTATATACATATATATATGAATATATATGTATGTATATATATAAACATATATATATATATATACTCAAAGTTTCTAAAGAATTAAGAATTTTTATTGGGTAGTCATTTTTTAAGGTTTCAGAACTTCTTCTTCTTTTAATGGCTAAAAACAAGCAGTCTCTACCTCTCGAAAACTTGGCAAGAAAGGAACAGACACTGCTTAGGCATAAGTAGGCTTCTGAATGCTGCATTGTGATTATCAAGAGGTCAGGATGAGAATTCAGGAAACTTATTCATTTGGTCAAAGGCATAACACCTTCTTTTGAATAGTTCTATAGGAATCATCACTTCAAATGTAATATAAGAAATATATTTGTGGTTAACACGTCTTGTGTACTTTTACAGTTCTTTCAAAACCAATGACTGAAATGAAGCCTTTCTTGATTTAATCTTGAACAATCTCCTTTGCCATGTCAACTTCTTGCTTGTCCCTTGCATTGTTTCAAAACTGAAATATTGTATAATGTTATCCTAAACAGTTTCTTTGACAAGGCAGCCGTTGAGAGGGAATCTGACTATAAAAGGGGCTCTGTAGATCCTTGGAGACTTTGTACGGTGACTCAAGTTGAGGAGCTAAAAGCCATAATACGATTGCTTCCTATATGGGCAACAGGTATCATCTTCAGCACTGTGTATAATCAAATGGGCACCCTGTTCGTCTTACAAGGAGAAACGATGAATACTTATGTGGGACATTCTACCTTCCAAATCCCGCCTGCATCACTTGGGATTTTTGACACCCTGAGTGTCATATTCTGGGTTCCTGTTTATGACCGAATTATTGTCCCGGTTGCCAGAAAGATCACAGGTCACAAAAATGGCTTGACTCAGCTTCAGAGAATGGGAATCGGGCTCCTCATATCGATCTTTGCCATGCTCTCAGCAGGGATCTTGGAACTTGTTAGATTACGCTATGTGAAAAGACATAACTCCTATGATCTTGAAGAGATACCCATGTCGATATTTTGGCAGGTGCCTCAGTATTTCATCATAGGTTGTGCAGAAGTTTTCACATTCATTGGACAGCTGGAATTCTTCTATGAGCAAGCACCTGATGCCATGAGAAGTTTCTGTTCTGCTCTCTCCATGACCACAGTTGCCTTGGGAAACTACTTGAGTTCCTTGCTTGTGACTATTGTGACAAGAATTAGCACAAAGAATGGAAAACCTGGTTGGATACCGAATAATCTTAATCGCGGTCACGCCGATTACTTCTTCTGGCTCTTGGCTGTGCTAAGCGTGCTGAATTTGGGAGCTTATATCCTCGTTGCAAAGTGGTACACGTACAAAAAACCAGTTGGGACTCTTCGCTGATGAGGTATACAAAGTGGCAAGTTTCTTCACTGCAGAAAGATGCATCCGTCAGAGTTGTTGAGAATTTCAAACATATGTTCTTTAATGATTGTTTGTTTGTATAGATGAAACAGTTTATTGGGATATCACAAATTACAAGATTACAGCAATTTCTTGACAGGTTTGCATGGCAATATATGATGTAAAACAAGTGGTTAGGTCAAAGTAGACTTAATATAATCTTTTTAGCTTGTTTTTGCTACATTAAATGGCTCGAGTCAAAAGTTTCCTGCTTTAAGCAAGGTGCTACTCTTCACTTATTCCTTAAGCAACGCACGTCTTTTGAAGGTCGTTTAGGCCGTAACCCAGTGATTTTGGAATTAAAAACAATGATATACGGCTAACAAAAGTACGTTAAGACTTGAGGTATATGAATAAAAATTCACTGATTACGTGGTTTTTTGGACGTGACATTCGAGATTTTTGAGGTAGTTAAGCGCTGGATATGTCAGCTAGCTTTGAAATGAAATTATTCGTGACCATTTAAAAAAAAAAAAAAAAATTCTAGACCAATTCTATCCTGAAAGACTTAATTAATTTCTGACAAATCTTAAAATATTGATAGGCTAGATACTCACTAGACTCTTACCCACGAAACCCAAAAGCAGACCGTATATACCAGTTGCATTATTCAGCTTTCGCTCCTGGATACCCCGACGCTCTCTTTCTCGAGCTCTTTCATCAATGGTTCGCAAACGATTTCAGGACACGAGAACAGGTAAAATGCAAATTTTCGTGCCAATTCTCTTTCGGTGCCAAGATATTTTTAAAAAATGAAGCAGTTAACAAGTTCCTGCTTATTTCTATGGTTTCATTTCTTATCTGTCAGTGTACATGGGAAATTGACACAAGTTGTTCGACGAAAAGCCTCAACCAATTGGCTGCATACTTCTAATCTATGCATGAATCTCTTTCAGGTCTGTTTTACGCCGAGAACTTTTTGAAGAAAGTTGGGCTAGGAAAAGAAGACTATCACTTCTGGAAGCAAATAGGCAAGGCATTGTTGTGCACCTACACGCTTTTTGGCGTAGCTTGGCTGTGGAACGAGACGTCACCGCTTGGCTGGTGGACTTTAAAGCCCCGGCCTAAGGAGGAACAGGAGCTAGCCCATCTCTACGAGCGCCCAAATTTTCCATATCCAGGTGACAAGGACGCAATGGAAGAGTTCATTGCTAAGGGTGGGATGATTGGAACTACAATTGGGCCGAAAGGTATCATCGAAACAGATAAAGATTCGATCAATTTTCAAAAGAATTTGCAGGACAAGAAGTTTGAGCAGGAGGCTTTTAAGCTGTGGATGAGGATGAAGAATGAAGTCGTATCTGAGCTTCAGGAAAAAGGCTTTGATCTTGAGTAATTATTGCCTGTGGCATTGCTCATTTTACATATTTGAAAAGATCCTGTGTACTGTAAGTCCTATGTTTTCAGCCAATGCTCCTCAAGAAAATGCTGCTTGAAGCCTTGAATTTGAATTACAATTGTGTTCATTGAAGCTCTATAACTGATAAAGACACGGCGTATTATGCTCGATTCGAGTATTTCGTGCTTATGATAAGATTGTCCCAGACTATATTCGACTGAATATGAATTATGCATAGCATCTTTGTGTACGTATTTGGCCGTGCACAAGAATTATTTGGGCACCAAAGAGCATTACGAGTTTCCTAATGCTTCATTTCCTTTGCGTGTCCTCCATCCTACACAAGAAAACCTTGCCAATTCTGGCATATGCATAAGTTGAGCTCATTGTGGTCGATAAGTAATAGGATTTGTGCAGTTGCAGGAGCAATCGCCCCATGCATTTGACAGCTCGAATCAGGCTAGCCATCAAATGCCCTCTGCTACAACCGCAATGAACCGGATCCTAAGTGATGATACATTCTAACTCATAGCCTTGTCCCATCAAACTATTCGCGTATTATAATACACTCCTATTGATCTTTAATCCTTCTCATCCAACTCCAAACAGGGAATAAGTTCTTAACACTGGTGTGATTGAAAAAGGATGTGAGGCAATACAGGCAGATAATCCAAATCGTTGTTTGGTATAGGAGATTCATACTTCATGAATCATGATAAGTGCATTTGGTATGTTGAAAAAACCTATCCAAAGAAAGGAAATACTTACAGGTTGGCAGGTGGTGTACTCGTATAAATATGTGCTATACTCAGGTTGATTTTCTTATTTCACTCACCAGTACTTTCTACGCATCATTATATAAATCACAATGCCCACAAGACACTTGGATATATCATCGGGTTTATTAATGGACTCGTAGACATGCAAATGATAGTACTTTTAAAATGAGATACGCCGATGGCACTTTTATTCGTTAACGATACTCCTCTTGATATTTTTCATATTTTTTTTTTGATAAAAAGCAAATTTCATTAATGAATTACTGGAAATCGTCTAATACGATTTGATTTACATTGCTGTTCTAATGACAAGTTAAACATCCTCCTGATAAAAAAGGTGCATTGCAAATTCAATAAAAAAAATTTCAATTGACACACTGAAAAGGTCAAATAGATTGTCATTAACAAATAAAGAAATGGCATTAACATTTCTCTTTTAAAGTAGTGCCATTTGCAGGTGTCTTTTGATTCTTCGAAACAAGTAAATCATACAGTTCATAAATCATTTGCAGGTGTCTTTAAAGAAAATATTTATGACTTTATATTATTATTTCACAATTACCCACAATAGTAACAATTAACAAATAAAGGAGTGTGATTAACGTTTCTCTTTTAAAGTGGCGCCATTTGCAGGCGTCTTTTGATTGATTGAAACAAGTAAGTCATATAGTCCATAAATAGGACAATATTTACGACTTTATTTTATTTCACAATTACCCACAGCATTAGCTCATCAAGTCTTGATTCGTCGTCAACAAGCTCTATGAATCAAACTAAGCGGGAGCGAGCGCAAGGGAATCCCCTGCGTCGCATATAAATAAGGTAAGCCAATTTTTTTCTTTAATTTAACCTTCCATTACAATACATTTACTTCTACTCCTTTATCTTCTGCATCTTTTAATTACTCAAAAATTTTCCTCAGCCCTCAAACTTTACGAAAATTATCTGAAAACTCAGTTCTTTTCTTGAATATCGTGATCATAACAATTTCAAGACATAGACTCATTTGATTCTCATATGGAAATTTCATCGATCAGAAAGTCATGAAATCGCAATAAATTTGCGGTTAGGGCCTTGAGTTTCTTCGTCTCTTTGGAGAAAACAGCTGAAAAATCATAATCTAATAGAGAACCTGCTATACCTTGAACGGGAATCGATATTATATCTGATTCTTTTGCATTGAATCTTCAACTCAGAGAACCGAATCATCTTCTTCTGAAGATTTGCGTTTTCGGAGGAGAGAACGAGATCAGAAATCTACAGCAGACGCTAAAAACGAATTATAACAGTCAGATTCCAGCTGTAAAACCGAGGAAAAGACAACAAGTAAGAGGAGAACGTCAGATTTCAACGACATTACAGAGGAACTGGGCTATTACCATTCTTCATTGCAGAACCCGCACACTATTCTCAGCCGAAAGGTTTCTGTTTGTATTGGAGAGGTAATATTTCTTTCTGCTGGGATTTTCGTTAATGTCGGGTAATATTTGGTTGAAACGACTTTGAGAACTCGCTTGATTATCTTTTTTGTATTTTTGTTTCGATATTGAATTTGAAAAATGGCGGGCTCAAGAAAAAAAAAAAGGGGAGCAAGAAAATTTATCACCGTTCCTTTTCTTTTTTTTTTTCTTTTTTTGAATATAAACTTTTCTTGTTTTATTTACTTGGATTATAACTCTATACTTTGCGGTCTGCGGAATATACAGTATAGGGTTGTACATGGAGCTGGTTCAACCAATAAAATGCCAAAATTAGCCTTGAGTTTTGGAGGACTTTTTCAGAGCAGGAACGATAGATAACTATATAAGACGACAAAAATAGATGGAGTACAAGGTTTCCTTAGCGGGCTTGCAAGATTTTCTTATTCTTGAATTTTTTCTGAAAAAAATCACGACTTAAAATGTGTTAGATTTGGTAACTGAATTACCATATTATAAATGTATGTTCTTCTAGTTTGGTTTGCATGATTGAATATGGATCAAAGGCACTTCGGTCAATTTTAATTTTCTACTTACTGAAATTTTCTTTTTTATGTTTTTTTTTTGGAGATATAATTATTGAAAGTTGAAGAAATATACTCCTACGTCCTCTTCATATGGTCCATTTCCTAGATTGCAGCAGCTATGATATTGAGCATTATAATTTTATTGTAACTTTCGGTCATCAGACTAACAGAATTTCTTAAGAAATCATTTGTTTTCCTTTGCATAATATTCAGAGATTAGAATGCTCTTACTTAGGGAGCAAGAATCGAGTGCTGATGTACACGTTGACATGTCAAATTAATCGACATGCAAACATGGTATATTTTGTATGAGAAATGTTTGTCGAGTTTTATGCCATTTTTACCAAGACCAGGAAAGAAGAAAATGTGAGAAATGAGAGAGCTGAAGTGTTTTGTGTCAATAATATGTTTTTTGGTCATTCTGAAGTTACCCCCAAGTTTTGATGAAGTTGTAATTTGTTTCATTTCTCTTCTATTTGCCAACCAAAATCAGAGAAACTTTATCAAGTTCATCTCCTTTTCTCTCCTTTTTTTTTTTTGGGTTCATCATTAATAATTTCACAAAATATGCATTTACTTGCGACTTTTTCCATGAATATCATGTATCTTACATCTCCTGTACGTTTTGCTTTGTCCTCCTTCGCAAGTCTGTAGAACATTGCTAATCCTTTGTTCTTTTCCTATGTTTCTGTCGTCTTGTACGCAGAATACCAGGATCCAATAACTTTTGCCATCTGAACCAATTCAGTCTTTCATCTCCTGGACTTCATCAGGTATATACATTCGTCAGAACTACGAATTACAATATTTTGATTCATATCCAACCGCACGGATCTAATTGGAACATCTCTATGTCTCACACCCTCGTTGGTGACTTGAAATGACCAGCATGTCAAGTAAACAGAAGCGAAAGCGAATACTCAAAGTTGAGAACCCCAAGGAGAGCAAAAGCGATTGGATAAATTTTATTCAGCAAGAGCGGGGGGTAGTCCCTTATATTAGGAATGAATCAGGAGGTCCAAAGGTAATCCCGGAGGTAGCTAATGAATCAGAGTACGAGACAATCCCCGAAAAAGATCCATTTCAGGCTTATTTGCCTATCTTGTCCACTAAGGACCAGTACGCCAGAAACCCAAACAATCGAAAGTGGTTTGGTACGAAGATATGGTCAAGAAATGAACCAAACCAACCTAGCCAAGAGACGAACAACAGTTCGACGCACGAGGGGGATGCTTGTAATTGCCAAATGCCTCGATCTGTTGACTGCGTCCATCGTCATATGGCGGAGGAAAGAGGAAAACTGAAGGCTGAATTGGGGCCTGCTTTTCAAACCTGGAAATTTGATGAGATGGGAGAAGATTCTGCTGATTCCTGGACTTTAGGGGATATGCTTAGGTTCAACTCTGTGATGAAGAAAAGGAACCTTCCCTCATCAACGCGTAAAACTTTTCTGCAGCTGGCCAGTCAATTTCTGCCCAACAAAAGTAGAGCAAGCATAGTCAGCTACTACTTTAATTTTTACCTTCCCAGCTGGAGAATTCGCAAGAGAACCAGGTTGAACCGTACTGCGGCTGAAATTGACACAGACGATGACGATGACGAGGTTATTGGAGAAACCTCCAATGCTAATGGTACGCAGAATAAGTACTTGACAGGGAAGCGATGAAACTCACGAGGCAGGGAACAATCCTCCGAGTGGTTCGCACATAACAGGCTGGAAACTGGATACTTAGTTTGGAGTATACTTTTCTTGTTTTGTAGTAGATAGACAGAATGTCATACAACTGTCCATATTCTCATAGCAAAGAAGAGAAGTAGTGGCACATGGACTTTGACACAAGGGTGCAGCTGATCTTGCCAATTCAGGAGAAGTACCGGAATTGTTATTGCTAGAGTTGTTGTACTTGTTACGGCATTGGTCCAGGAAATGTAAATCTTATGTAGCTGCTTTGTTGGTACGTGTTTTAGTACTTTTCATTTCTCGCAATCTTTGGACGATATCTTCTGCTTTAATAGAATATATTCCAAGGATATATAGAAGAATTATCTATATGCCCAGAATATATTACTCGTATAGTTGTTGAGTGATCCAATTGGATGAATTATGGTTGGTTCCGAACTGATTCATGATCGATTCAGAAGTTGATAAGAGGCTTTATTAGGGGTTTGGGTCTCGCTTGACATGTTAGTGTCAAGTCTGAGAAAAAGTGTAGTATTTCTTTGTTCAATAGTCCAATTAGTCACTACAGTACATAATCTGAAATGTAACCAATATGAGGCATAAATTAAATCTGATCATGATAAATAGATTTTGAGTAGAATCCACAACTACCATGACAGGTTTAACTAATTAAGCCGTATAAAAGTATAGCGACTAGAGTGGTTCATCCAGCTCCAAAAACCCTCTTTTAAGTCATCAGATTTGAGCACAATAAACGTTGTGCCCTACAGTTTGCCATGGATCTTTTGGTTGGTTGTGGTTAATAGATCTTCATTTAGTGAATTGGCTTCCAATCTGTATATTGGCTTAGAAAGTTTCTCAGATTTATTCAATGAGGTGAAATTTATATAGGTCTAAAAGATCATCCCTGTTAATCCAATTAAATATTTAAATTTACACAGATTTAATAGCCTAGATTTTTTTTTTTAATTTTACAAACCAAATCCTACTTTGCTTTTGATCCAAGAATGACAATTTTATGTGAATTCCGTATAAGAAAAACTAAATTACTTGAGTGGCATGTATTAATATTATCAACAAGTGTTTTAATTTCGACAAACACAACGTCGTCTTTTTTGACCTTCCTTCCCTTTGGCATTTGGAAGCGTATTACTATTGTCTTTTTACATCAAGAATGATCACTCTAGCTAAGTCCATGTAAGGAAAAATATAATTGTAAAATAAACTAAATAGCAAACATTACCATGAATAATTTTCCTGCGCATTCACGCACTTAATTTGGCGCCTTTTGTCAAAGACAACATATCCTTCTTCCCCACCTTTCTTTTGATGTCTTGATTAGTAGGTACATTGATTGGTATGGCCACCAGAAGAGGGACTAAGTAAGTCCCACCATGCCCCGTGGGCGAAGATTAGGGGTCAAACCCTCTAATTGTGTTTCCTTTCAGAATTTTTTGGCATATGATGGAAAGTTATTTAACTCTCATAAAGCATTTTAATAAATTAGATAGGTTCATCTCCGTCGTCTTTTTTCATTATAGTATTAATTGTAACAATGTTGTACTAAAAATAAATATTAGTATTAGGGGTGAGCAAATTCGGTTCATACCGAATTCATAACCGATTTCAAATTCAATCCGGTAATTTGAAATCGGGTATTTGGTAATTTGGTACAAATTCGGTACATACCGAATTCACCGAATTCTAATATGGTATGAAATAGGTAATGAGATTCTGAATTTGGTAATAACCGATTTCGCATTCAAATTCGGTAATTGAAATCGGGTACCGCATTACCTCATTCGAATTACCAAATTGGTATATAAAATTATATAATATATAGATAAATGCTATTTAGTATTAGTATATACTACTAATACTTTATTATATCATATACTAATTATTATTAATAATAATTAGTATATGATATTATCATCATATCATGTACCTATAATAATAATAATATATAATAATGTACAATATATTATTTTAGTATTTGTTAATTGTTATATGACTATAATAATACAAATATATAATAATACATAACATGATAACAATATAAGATAACTATAATACTTATTATTTATATATGAGTAACATGACTAGAATTAGATAATAATTAATACATATATGTATAATACTAAATATTAAACAATAAACATAATTTGTAATGTGTGTGTAATAATTTGGATGTTGATTTCCTTTGAATTGGTGTTGTAGGCTTGTAGCCTGTAAGTTTGCAATTATAATATTAATTTGCAATTAGCCTCATAGCCTGTAAGTTGTAGAGAAGAAGCGTTGGAGTTCTTAAGTTGATAACAAGGTTTTTTTTTTTTTAATAGATGAATTCGGTTAAACCGAATTCATTACCGTTTTCGAATTTGAATTCGGTTGCGAAATGAATTCGGTTATGGCCAATTCGGAATTGAAAACGGTTTAGATTTCTAGAGGTAGAATAACCGAATTCACCGAATTCAGTGCACCGAATTACCGATTTTGCACCGAATGCTCACCCCTAATTAGTATGATGGAATGCAGACTTAACCATCTCCTTTAATAGAAAAAGAGACATCGAATAATTATCGAGCTACTCAATATACCAACTCATTTAATTTGACCCACTCCATGCATATTATACAGCACAATTTCATTTTGGCGATGGATCAAAAGCAAAAAAGAAAAGAAAATTTAGCGAAGAAAATTTATTCTATAGACACTGAGCCCATCAATGGAAGAACCCATGGAAAACGGGTACTTTTAAATTTACTTAAATTTTCTTTTATTCTTATCATTTTGCTAATATATAAGTGATTGGGAAAGATTATTCAGTTATCTTCCTAGTTTCTATTTTATTTTTTTTAAGAAGGTAATTTTGAATTTAGAACCTTAAATTTACAATCTTTTCCGTTTTATCACCCAACTTAACCTTCCCCAATCTTCTTAGTTTGGAAATTTTATATACAATCCTCAACCATCAATTGGATTTTTGCAATCTTGTTTATCTTATTAGAAATCAACCCTTTTCTTTCTACCTCTCATCTTCTTCAACTTTTCCCAATTTCCCCTCATCTCTTCAAACGTATTCCCTTAGGGAGGGAGATCACGTGATGGTCTCCTTCCCATGAATTTTATTTTGTTTTGTTTTGTTTTTCTAATAAACTCTCTCCTGAATTTTTTTTCTAATGAAGTTTTTCTATTTCTCCTAGAAATTCTAAGTGAGAATTTTCTATTCTCCTATAGATTACTATGGAAATTTTTGTGTTTTTCTTTTTCTTTTTTATTGTTAGATCTTAATTTACTTCAGATTTGGTCATCAGATCTGAAATATTTTTGGAATTTTGGATCTAATTCGACGATCGCATCATATTATTAGAGTTTAAAATCATTGATTAATAAATCCAGTGATTGGAATATACATGGTAGGGAGCTACAGTGATTTATCTGTTAGAGACAATTTTGAAATTTCTTTTATTTTTTAGATTTGTTCATAATTTTTTGGATCTATTGCATTTGTTAAAATGCAGATTTGAAATTTTTAATGCGTGTTTAACCTACCATTAGGGTAGAGATATAGATCAAATCATGCTGGACGATTTTCAATAATTTGTTAATGAAGTTTGCTTTTTATAAAAAAAAATCAATTGGATATTTGTATTATATTACTTGCTTAACCTCCAAAACCTACTATTATTTTCTCTCTTACCTAAAATTTTAGGGATATACATCGATATCTTATTTATAGATTTTAAAATCCTATATCCAATGACAATTTTGATTTGTATACCGTATGTAATTTTCAAAATAATATTAGTGATATATGCACCCATTAGACAGACTTTAATATTTACTATCACTTTTCTTACATTATCATACATCACTATGACCATATGCTATTCAATTGGAAAATTCTATTTAAGCGACAGTCATAAACAAAAGATAGCTCATCTTCGTGATTTTAGAGATTTTATATTTGCATCTATTATTTAAAATATCGTGATTTTAAGTCACTTCTTACGGGTGAATTTCTATTAAATTACACGGTCTATAAGTAGGCTTCTAGATCGAATCTATGTAAATCTAAAGGCCCTCCTTTGATGGGCTACCATCTCATTTAGTAATTCAAATGAACTATTAAAGCCTGAGAATTGAGTTGATTGGCTTTGAGGGATGATGCAAGTCCTCACTTGCCACCTATATATTGTGTCAACTAGCTTCCCACAACTCTCATTTGTTATATTGCAAGGGCTATGCTTGAGAAGAGGAACATGCATCTTTAAGTGTTCAACCTCTCCATAACAATATAGGTGTGTGTTCCCAAACTCCATTCTTTACAGGGACTCTTTGGAAAAGTACTATACTAGTCAATTTCCTTTTCTCCAAAAGCTATTTGTCACCTTTTTCCTCCACATTATGGTTGTCTTCATTTATTTGTTGTTGTATCATCTTTAATAGCAAGAATCAGAGGCATAAGACAGGCAATTGTTTCTTACTAAAAATTGTCGAAGAAGATCAAAGCATTAGAAGAGGCTTATCTATTGGTATTTTTTTTTAGGTATTTATTATACTTTCAATCATTTTACCATAATTTGCATTCCATTTTCCTCTCCCAAAAGAATTTAAGTTTTACAAATAAAGATTCCCAATTTTTTTTGGATATAAATTAAAAAATTAATTTCTATGACTTAAAATTAGTTAATCCTAGTAACCATTTTTTTGTTGGTAATTTTCTTCCTTGGATATTCGTTTTAGAGATTTTAGCTGAAATATTTGCGGATATTTCTGGTATAAGAATAAAGAAATTTGCTAAATACTATTTATCCGTTTAAAACAAAATGAAAAAATATGCAGTCTGACAGCCCAAAAAAAAATCGTTGAAACAATACAATTCCTTCTTGAATCCTAAATTCCTCTAATATCGGTTCGGACGCTCTGTTTAGCCGAGCCGATATCCAGGGTTAGGGTTTAATTTCATATATCAGAAATTTTCTTGAATATTAATTCCCGGTGCACCGGTAAATGGATAACTCGAATTCAATTCAAGTTGTGTAGAATTCGCAACACTAGAAATGTGTTATTCAATTCATGCATGGGTAGATTGAAGCTTAAGCGATTCAGCAAAATTTTTGCTTCTCTTGTTTTCAATGAAGATTGCTCCGACCATCTAAACGTAAACGGCAATTACCAGCAAAATGGAGGTTTTTTTTAATTTCATTTGATTTTATTTATTTCCGCGCATATTCTTGTAACAGATAATTTCAATCTCATGCTAGAATCTTGTTGGCCTCCGTTTATTGGCTGGAATCCATAAACAGAGTACAAGCTTGGTGGGCTTCTTGAAATTTTGTGATGTAAGATAAATGAACTATTTTCTCCTTTTTTTTTCGGAGGAGAAGCAATGAATTGTCGTCACCAAAATCAATTGCTTATGCAAAGCAACGCCTTCTTTTGGTGGAAGGCAAAGCTATTTTGCTGAATCGCTAGCTCTGTGTCTTTGAGGTGCTTTTGAAAACTGTTGTCTGCATGTAGTATTTGCTAACTAATAGTAGTATTTCTTTTCTGTACAATTTAGCGGCCTACGATGACATAAAATCAATTTTAATCAATAGCATTACAGCCTCCCCCAGCACACAGTATTGGGAGAGTGGAATCGTGCAATCCGAAGAAGATATTCGCTTGCCAATATCATCTTCTCCATCTTGAACAGGTTCCTTCCCCTTGCTTTACTGGTTAAAAATAATGACAGGTGATGGTGCTTGATGTGTCTTTTATTGCATGAATGCACTAAGTCTTGCACAATTCTTTTCATGAATTCTATAGTTCAAATTAGCAATTCGTTGGAGTTCATCTTGTGCATTGTCCTATTTTATCTAGACTAACGAACGTGCTTAGCAGTATCAAGCATCTTGCATTTATTTGCTTGTGTACCTACACCTACAAAGTACTTGAGATTGCCAGTCCCTTTGGAGCATTTTTCTCATTGTTGATTTTCTTGAAAAGGACGAAGAAATGAAGCCCTCAAAGGAACTCCTTGTCCAGAAGGAGAACGATCCAGTTTCTAAAGGTTGGATAGAGTACATATGTGATGATAGTCCCAGACTTGCAATTCCTGTCGGACCTCGTTTTCAGGCTGATCTGCCAGCTTTGCCTGTTTCCCCACACAAGAATGGTCAGCACAACATGTACACTAAATCTCGCAGTTCAAAGTGGTTAAGCATCAAGGTATGGCCAACTAAGGGCAGAAGCCTGGAAGTCTCTGGAGATGTGATCGGAAAAGGAAGACCCAAGTCTTGTTCATGTGTATCCCCTGGATCGGTTGAATGCGTTAGACAGCACATCAATGCTAAGAAAATCCAGCTGCAATCTGATCTGGGGCCTGCCTTTTGGCAATGGAAATTTGACAGCATGGGAGAAGATGTTTCCAAGTTATGGACTTTGGAAGAACAGAAGAAGTTCAAGGATGTTGTGAGAATACATGCCAAATCTTTTGGTCAGAGTTTAATCAATTCCGCCCTTGAGTACTTACCTTGTCAAAGCAGAGAGACAATAGTAAATTACTACTTAAATGTACATATTCTAAGGCGAATAGCTAAACAAACCAGGTTGGGCTCTTCAAGGATTGACACAGATGATGAATCAGAAGAGACTCCTCCTACCAAGGGATCTAGGAAGCGGCTCCAGGCCAATCATGTTACCTCAAGTATTTCCAAATATGTGAAGACCAAATACCTGATGGGTCGAAGATGATGCTGCAATTAGCAACTTTCTGATCTTATGAGACCCCATGCCCTTGTGTGCGGATTTCATCCTTTGTTTGTAGATAGTATAATAGATTAAGCAGGAAACAGTTTACATGAAATTCTAGGTTTTCCAAACTCAGTTTTCTTGAAGGCATGTAAAGTTCATTCATATCTATCAACTTGTTTGTTGTTGTGCATTTTGATGTCTCAGCTGAAAGGCGATTGTGCCATTTTAAAGGCTTAATTTCGAAAGCTATATCTGACTCTCGTTCATTAGTATGGGGCAGAACAAGTTGGATTTTTCATTAGAACCGGTGCCAAGAAGCGCAAATTGCGAATCTTTATTCGAGTCGAGTCTCGCGCCTCCACTAAATCTACATTTTTTTAATCCATCTGTATAAATGCCTATTGTAATTTGTCCTCGAAAGCAAAATTTTCATTAGTATGGGGGATGCTATACAGTAGGGGGCTGAATAAGCGACTGAACCTGCAGTTCTCCGGAAATTTGCGCCACCATAATTGGGGATCGGAGGCTGCTGATAAGGGCACTTTAGATGTCTATAGTACCGAGTAATTCTTACACAATAACAATGTCATCAAAGCACATATTGCTGCTGTTAACTTTCACTATTTCTTAGGCATAATAAGAGCCCAAAAATGAAAAGGAACAAACATGTGGAAAACCAAGACACAAAAATGCTGTAACTCGTATTATTATGTCATGGATACTGCCTAAAAACAGTAGAGTTTACAACATGCTGGTCCTGCCTTGCTATCAGCCATAAACAAGAAGAGAAACGACTAGTAATCCTTACAAAGTCATAGTATTAACTCAATGCGCACTCAGAAATTTTAATATTCAGTTGAGCCGTAAAAGACTCCCATCAACAAAATGTGAGTCTTGCAGCTTGTCCCTTGTCGATTTCCCGTTCCTGGAGGTCCTCAGGGGTGTCAAATAAAATGGTAAAACACCATCATCCAAATTGCTTGAAGCATATGTAGCTCTGTGATTTCGTCCCAGCACAAATTCTTCCCGGCTCCTGTTGGCCCAGTCAGAATCATCACCAAGACTCATCATACCATTACTTGACCTGATCACCTCACAAGAACGTCTTGCACCAACGATGCTACTGCTCCTCATAAGCTTCCAATGGGTGGCAGCTTTGATTTCTTCACCAGCCTCCTTTTCTTGCTTCTCACAAGCCTGAGCAGGTGAACAATCCCCCATTGGTTTTTCAAACTTGTTTTCACAGGACTTTTGCTTGAAACCAAACACGTTCAACACCCTTCGCCACCTAACAGGCTTCTTTGGACCCAAATTACTTCCATCTTCAAGAGCTGGAGAGTGCTCTCTGGAAGAAGATTCAAATTTCTTCTTGTGATCATCTTTGATCGAATTCAAATGCCAATCTTTCAATTCCCTCTCCGTAATTACCAGCCTTCCAGGAGAGGCCTTCGCATAATCCCCATCCAATACCGCCATCTTCTTCCCAAAACTCCTAACAGAGCTTGACCTATCAAAACTACTTCGCCTTTGAGAAGACGAGGAATCCGAATTAGACTGAGCTGACCCTCCAGAGCTGGTCTCATCTTCCATTATCGAATGCATTTGCCCGTCAACAGATACTCTATGATGATCAATCCTATTTCCGCCACTTAAAATCGCATTGTCCACAACTGACAACATCGGAGCAAGCCTGGGAATAGTCCTAGCGATCAAATACCCATCCCAAGAAGCTCTCGGCCCATCAATCGAAATGCGCCCGCCCTCCACAGACAATCTCCCAGCATCAACAGAAAACCTAGGCTCTGTATCACAAGATCTCCTGCCCATTGCATAATCCGCAGCCACAGACTGAGTTTCCTCCAATTTCTTCCCTTTTGGACCATTTACTTCACAATTAATCCCACCAACAGTGCCTCCATCATTGCTATAAAGAACCTTTTTCTTCTGCTTCTGCCTCCATTTTTGCAATTTCTTGCTGAAAACAGAAGCTGCCTCCCTTATATTTCCAGCTAATTCCTTAAAATCTTTCGACCTCTGGCCCTTGCTCTGCAGTTCTAGATCTATGTGTTCTTTCATCGTCTTGACCTCTCCATCTTCCAAATCATCCTCCTTCTCCTCCTCCTCGTCCCCATTGAATGCAACATGGGGATCCCTGTTTCCTCCTGCATTTTCTACTTTAATTTCTTCTCCGAACTCAGCAGCAGCAGCCGTGGTAATATTCTTGGATTCAACCTTGGACTCCCTGTTAGATCCATTACTACATTCATCGTCTACATCAAACAGATGGGCCAGACTTTTCACGTTTCGAGCCCTAACGTCGCAGGACCTGCGCCTGGGCTCGGCGAAGCTGGTGGAAGCTTCGCATTTAGCAGTAAAAACAGACCTACAACGGCGCAACTCCGGAGACGACGTGGCGGCTGCAGCTTTGTTCAGGCAATTAACTGGTCCAGCTCCGGCGAGGTCGTCATTGCCGAGAGACGGGACTGCAGCAGAAGAAGAGGGTTCGAGGAGGTCAGCGGAAGAGTCGAGGCCGCAGAGGCGCTCGCGTAAGCAAGAAGCGCAAATGCCGGTGGCCGGATCAGCCGGGTGGAGGTGACATGAGGGAAGGCGGCGGGTACGAGGTGGATGGGCTTGAAATTCGGGTTTATTACGAGTCATTGGATTTGGAAATGGGTGATCCGAAATGGGTTCATGTTTTAGAAGGTGGAGCTGCAAACTGGGGTGGAAATGGTGTGAAGAAGTATGGAAGAAAACAAGATTAAGAGGGGTGGTGACAGTGGTGGTACTGTGATAAGTAACAGTGCAGAAAACGAGAATGGCAGAGCTGCAAGACAAGGTATCCGAAGACGAATGGATGAGTTAAGTGTGAACAGACAGACGCTGGGCCCTTCCTTCGATAAACCCTCACTCACTCAATCCGGGGTCCCTTGTGCTGCCTTTGGGGCTTGGGTTTTGCACCCTTTTTATGGTTAACCAACAACCATACTGAGATTGTTGTGTTTCTTTTTCTTTTTTTTTAGTATTGACTTTATAGATTTTCTAATGAGTGTTTATTGAATACTAGTTAATACATTTAAATCACACTTAACAAATTATGCGAATAAGCATCGATAATTATAACCCTCTCTTGCATTTTGTGCATAATTCTAATTAATTTTATTTTTTCAAAAATTTAACACCTAAACTACATTTAAAATAGTACCGACTCTTTATTTAGAAAAGTGATATTTGCACTCTTCAATTAGCCTCTAACGCTCTTTAAAGGCTATATTTTCAGTGAGTGATTTGGAGTGTGAGAAGCTAAATAGGGAGTTCGAAATATCAATTCCCTTGATTTATTTTTGATAATCACATTTACACTATTATTTTTATCATATAGTTTTCATTTATTAAACTATATTATAAAACAAATTGTGAGAATACAAATAACAAAAAATAGAGTGCAAATAACATTTATCTCTGTTTAGTCTTACTAATGTTTTCCTTTTTATTTTTGGGCAACAGAAACTTCTCCTTGATTTATTGCTTGGCTAACATTTCGTAACGAGTAAATGTTCTCAGCATACCACCCAACAACTCACCTGTCTCTACCTTCCCTCTTTTAATCCTTTTAATTAGTAATATTTGATATTAAGAACAACTTAACCTTTGGTCCACATCATCGAAATGTGGGAAGATAGCTTTAGCTAGAATTTATGGGTAAAGAAGTACTACTTTAAAACCGGTCAAGAGTTGGAGGGGGAATATTGATGCCAATACTATTGGCTTTTTTCTTAGGAAAAAAACCACAGATATTCATGCAATCCATTAAATTATTTACACCAACCTTAACAACACTAGAGAGGGTAAGAAATAAAAGACGGATTTTTCTAATGTAGCATTTGTTACTACACTTAAGTTACACTTAATTTATCATATATAAATACACGTACTAATAATTATTATTTTATATTAAAATATCAACAAATAAATTCTATCTTAACCAATGCCTACTCCCTTGTTTGACAGACCCATAGAAAATTGGCAACGTAGAAACTGTTGTCCAATGATAGGGTCAACTAATGTCGAAAAACCAACAAATTGGAAAACTATAAAAAAATAAAAGTTTTTGTACATTATCGGTGTACAAAAAATTTTTTTTACGCTTGTAGGTTTAAACGTGTCAAATAATATGAATTCAATTTTAAAATTCAAATCATGCACATATAATATACATTCATACTCGTTGGTGTAAAAAATTTTCACTAAACTGTCAGTGTATAAAAAGTTAATCCAATAGTAAATGAAAATGTTGAATAAGGGGGGAAATTTTAAGGGTTGTGTTTGGATTGCATTTTCCATGATTTTTCATGGAAAAAAAACTGTAGCGATTTGATGTATGTGAGGGAAAAAGATAGTATGGAAATGTGATCACGGAAAACGACGTAATTTTTCGATGGAAAACAGCAATCCAAACAAGGCCTTAGTATCAATAGTCTGTCAACGAGTAATGGTGATAATCAATACCTTGTTTAGTATTAAATGATTAATTAGCAATACACCACGTGAAGGATGCAGTCCGTCAATCTGTAACTGCAATTGTTGCTTTTATTCCCCCGATTTTAATATTGGGTCAATTTCATTTTATCCCCCACCAAAACTAGGACCTTTGATATTTTGTAACAGCATAAGATGATGTCATAAAAAATTTCGTGGCATGTGTGCCCTGTTCAAAAAGCTATTTTTTGACACTTAAGTCCAACAAAAATTGTTGTTGAGGTCCAGAAGATCTTTAATATGGGCTTGCTTTCTATAATTCTCAGAGCATGAAAACTCTTCTTTTCCCCAAATTTCACCACTTACATCTGCTCAGTAAACTCTAAAGAGAATCTACCTTAAGCCACGTAGAAGAATAGAAGACAAACAGCCTACTAGAATTAATTTTAGGACTTTTGAATGATTTTCCTATTTTCAATGCATTTAGTAACTGTTTATATGGCTAATTTGTTGAATCAATGATTCGTATATTATTAGTGGATTTTTTTTGTTAAATTAGTGAATCTAGAAACATGTCAAAATGCTATATCATACATCTAAACTCACTACCACCAAATAATTATGAAAAGAAAATTTTATTTTCTCTGAAGTGTTTTGTAATATGTCTTTTCATTGCCTTTGCAAATGATACTAGTCTAAGAATTGGTTTGACAATTAGTCTTATACTATAAACTGAATAATTTTTTATTTTAGGGGTAAAGATGAACTACTCCAAACATTCGAGGGAGTAAAGTAAAATTAGCCCTTTATAACATCGTTCTTTATAATTCTAGAAACCTTATAAACTTTGGCATAATCTCGATTGAGGTAATGGGAGGGAAAGAAAACGAAAGGAATTGGAGGGGATTAGTTTTTATTTATTTATTTATGTTGATTTCTGAGGAGGGGAATAGTCTAATTATTTTGTTGGGATATAATAGTTTGTGTTCGGTAACAGTTGATGTTTTCCTTTCTTTTCGTTTCTTCCCTTAATCTAAACAGAAACTTTACAATTTCTTTCATTTATTAGCCAGAAACGGCTTTCCTGTACCCTTTTTTTTTTTTTTCCACCGATGCCCATTCCCTTCATTTCGTTTTATTTTCCTCAATCCAAACGGCGCCTTCGGACGGCCTTGACTAGCAAATCGGGTGATTGCGTTAAATTGAAGACAATCATGGACTCGTATGCCATATACTCCTGCCAGAGCTCAGATAGGACCCAAAATGGAGAACGCCAGGGAATCACTTCAGCTAGCCAAGGAAGAGTCCGACCGCGTATCCCAACTCACCTTCCCTCCTCACCGACCCCATCTCGATTCTAGCTTCTACGAGTATTACGCCCTTCGCGGTATCCGAGTCGACCGAGTCGAACCTGGCTACGTTTCTTGCACTTTCAAAGTCCCTTCTCGCCTCATCGTAAGTAAAGTTCCCTGTATTTTGAGATATTAGCAAAATTACAGCTGAGTTCTTTGAGTAGTTTCAACTGATTATGTAGGTATTTTATTTTCTATTTGAATTTTGACGAAAATTTGTGAACCTTTTTCAATCATTTTATTTATTTATTTTTGTGGGTCTTCGTTCAGGATAGGAATGGAAATTTGGCATCAGGGGCCGTGGCCAACCTAGTGGATGAAATGGGGGGTGCTTTGGTCCACGTGGAAGGACTCCCCATGAATGTTTCAGTGGATATGTCCATTTCTTACCTCTCAACTGCCAAACTTGATGTAATCCCTCCTCAAATGATTTCAATTTCCATGCTGGAATATCTAATGTTCATGTTAATGAACGAGTAAATCAGATATTCTGGTTTTAGTTAATAATACTTTCATTTGTGCGTTAATAAATCTCTTCGTTATTAAGCAGTATTGTTTGATAACTTGATAAGGGCTATCGATCCAAAATATTGGTATTTTTATTGCAAATTGGAAAAAAAAAAGAGGGTATTCTTGTTATTACCAGATCAGGGGCTAATCGGTTTTGTGCGTCACATATTGGCTAAAAGTGAAATTGTTTGATTGGCAAATGTTGGTTTTTGACTTGATTAGTTGAATATCTTACTTTCTCAGGATGAATTGGAGATTGTATCAACACTTTTAGGTCGAAAAGGTGGTTATTCTGGAACACTTGTGATCGTGAGGAACAAATTAACAGGAGAGCTTATTGCCGAAGGCCGACATTCACTGTTTGGTAAACATGCAAGCAAAATGTGATGTTATGATCACTGGATGTATGTAATACATGCAGAAACTTTTATTTTGACATCAGGGACATGTTTCTACTTACATAATGAAATTTATAATTGCATGTTAGCAATAAGCGTTCATTTTGAAGATTGAAAGAAACTGGTTGAGGTTTAAATCTTTTAAGTTCTAGTTGCCTTTTGTGCTTATGTACAGATCTTCCTACAAGTTTGCATCTAGTTGTTAAATATACTTGAATTTTGAATCTGCTGTATGTGTTTGATGCATGGTCAAACTTCAGAGCAGAAGAAACAATGCCAAATTCATCTATTGTTATTAACTCGATTTAATTGGTGAGCTCACATACTTGTGGATAGCACAAGAAATCTAATCTTTCAAATGGTCACTTGGTGGTATTGCACATCAAGTAAAATTAATTTAATCTTCGTACATTGGAATTAAACTAGCAGCATCTAGAGTACACTGTCAGCTAAAAACAATGAGCTGCAAGTGACAACAGTAACCTGAGGAACAGTGTACAAAGGCAGAAGTAATTGTGGAATCGTGAGAAGGATGTCTGCAACAGACACCGAGCTTTGTATTCCTGTACTTGGAGAGTCAGATTGCTGGAAAAAAAATAGGTAATTGGTGATGAACTTTTCTCCCAAAGCATTAACTGCGAAGGATAGCGGCTTTGTAGAGTGATTGCAACCAGTGCAAGATGTATCAGCCTGTCTGATGGAGTTTGTGACATAGACTGCGGTTGTTTGGTTAGTAAGACAGCACCCTTGGGGGGTAATTTCTGATATAATTGAGTCGAAGTGGGTTCACGGTTGACTGAAACCTTTTGATGCTTCATTCTTAATTTTTAGCAGTGATGTTGGCTGAATATATTCCGATTGTAACAATTGCACCAACAGAGTGTAAGTTTGCCACCAGAAAAAACATGTCATGAGGCTCCCTAGGGTTTCATAGGTTGCCTGAAGATTGTCTCCTGCAGGTATCAACTGTGGCTGTTGATTTTCTATGTTATTATGTATCATAGAATCTACGGTTTGATATTTAGAGAAAATTATGGTTTCATAACACTTCAGCTTCACATTGTAGGATTGTAGCCAGGGACAGTATGGACATACAGTGAAAAGCTGAACCTTTGCTACCTTCTCATATTAGTAGGTCCTGGGGTAGCGGCTGTTTCTATTTCTGTAGATGGAACTGGAAGATATTCTTCTGGAACGAGATACCAGACAAATGGGAAGTCTGGAGTGAATTCTAGCTGGACATACAGATAGACTTTGAGATCACTAAGATTTTCCAGGATTAATTGTTTGCTTCGGTGCCTGGAGAGTTCCCATTCTACCAAAGCTCTTCTGCACATTGAATGGAACAAGCTGTAATTTGTTCGAAAGTTTTCCGAACTTAATGCCGCTGACTCTACAGAAGGGGAAGGGGTTCAATGGGGCTCTGCACGATTTGAAACACGGGGAAAGGAAGTAGTTATTCGTCTGCTAACTGCTTCTGCTTTAATGTTGAACTGGATTAGTGGTTGGTATAATCATCCAGAGTCAGATAGAGCAGCTGATGACGAATTGTTTATCTTACCAAAGAGATGATTGCACTGTATCTTGAAATTTGTCGTTACAGAGTAATTTGACAAGGCACTGGATCGGATTCTGAAAATAATTGGATGTGATCGTGATAACAGTGCAACAAACGATTCATGGTTTTAGCAAAATTTTGCTACAAGTGGAATAAGAAGCTCAAGCTGGAATTATTATTGTTATTATTATTATTATTATATATCCATTTTGACCTCCCACCCCTCCTCACATTCTTCTCAACCTCCTCAAGTGTGTGGAATCTTGAGAGAACTCTGAGAGCTCTCATGACTGTTGTGCCGACCCCAGTGATTGATCTGCATGGGCCATATGTAACAACTTTTAATCTTGCACTGCCTACTCTGATTGCTGGCTACAAGTAGAACATCAAAGTCTAGTAATGTACTCTCCCAATCTCGTATTAAATGCCTTTGTGTTGAAGTTGTTTTGTAAGATGAATGTATAATTTTCATTGAATAAAATATTTTTAATAGGAATCATTATTCTTTACTTCCTGTTACTTAGTTTAATGCATGAAATTAAAATTTTAATACTTGAATTTTGCAACTTTCTTTCTTGCTTTCTTTCAATTATTTAGTACTTTCTAAAATTGTTCCGTGACATCTTTGCAAAATCCAAAAGATAAAAGAAAAGAAAGACAGAGTGCGTTGGGCACCATTTGAATTGAAGGGGAGGGAAGGAAGGAAGGAAAAGTGAGAGGACTTTTCACTTTAGTGGAAAAGAAAAGGAAGCAGAAAGGGAAGGAAAGGAAAAAAAAAAAAGAAAAAGAAAAGAAAAGGAGAGTAGACTGTAGAGGAAAGTGAATTTCATCTGTCTTATTTCAATTAAATATGAAAGAAAAAAAAATTAACTTCTTATTATTTGGATTAAAGAGGGAAAGGAAATGAAAGAAATTATTATGTATTAGTTATGTTTTTATATATAATTTACAAGTTTAATTTGTAAAAAAACACATGAATTTTTTAGAAAATTAATATGATATCTGCACCTACAGTATAATTTATTTGATTGACGTGCGGAATCATTCCCGTCTCATAGATCGGGTTTCAAATTAATTTTTTGTTAATAAAAATAGAATCTATTTACTCTTAAACCAAACATAAAAGGCGAATCATCCCTATTAGATTCGAGGATACGAACCAAACGCATCAACAGTAGTAGCAGTGTAGCACTCCCAACTTTCAAGCTCAGAAGATAAACATCAGACTCTTGCCAATGAGCTAGTCTCATCCTTATTTGCTAGTCTACAGGTTCCTTCTCTGCTCGATTTATCTAAAGCCAAAACTTTATAAGATTCCTGCTATGGTCTTTAGCTTAGCCATTAATAAACTGCCAAGCAGACCACCACGGCATTTTCGGAGTAGCAGCAGCACTGTTGTGCTATTTCGACTTTAGGTTCCAGATTAAGGAGTAGTTTTTCAGGCGGCAGCCTATGTTCCTGATCGCTAGTGTTCACTTGATAGATTACTTGAATTTAGTTCAACACCGAGTATATCGCCCAACTCAGGGAATGGATTTCGTATAAATTGCCAACTCGGACCCAATTGCAGAATGAATTCTCCGGCTGCTCTCCGCCGCCCGCTCCCCGTTAGCAGCCCAACCCCGATTAAGAGCCCTCAAACCCCTAAACCTTCGAAAAGGCAACTGCCATTAACTAATTCTAGTGCTTCTAAGCTTCCCTGTAAATTGAACCATCGTAATTGGTGGAGTAAAACCAGCACTACTTGTGCAACTGAATTTTCTTCTAGACTTGGAAGTGAACGGATTCTACCGATTAGGGCTTCTTCGTCGAATGGTTCTAGGTCGATTTCCAGTAGCAGCGGAGGCGAATTCCCTCAGCCGAGTGCGGTCGAGTTTATTACTTCCGAGAGAGTCAAGGTGGTGGCTATGCTGGCTTTAGCTTTGGCACTTTGTAATGCTGACCGAGTCGTCATGTCGGTCGCTATCGTTCCCCTCTCGCTTTCTCATGGCTGGCGTCAATCTTTCGCCGGGGTTGTCCAGGTAATTTTCTTTTTAAAATTATGACTGCTATATCGTTGTTTTATTTTCCTGACTTAGCTTTGGTCACTGTTGTGGTGTTTCCTAACATTTCTAAATAACTGTTCAACATGAAATGGGGTGATGTTTTCCTGCCTATTCATCTCAACCCACAACTGGAATAAAAATGTCAATGTTTCTTGAAGAAATGTATTTATTCTTTTGAACTTGGAGAAAGTATGAGCCTTGAACAAAGCCGGAATGGAAGAAAAGGTTCATTTGGCCTAATCCCAAAGTATGTGATTTGGCCTTTTTGAAGATTAACTCTTGGAATTCGAAATAAAGTATGAACCTTAAATAAAGCGGAATGGTTGAAAAGGGTTCATTTAGCCTAACCGCCGAGTATGTGATCCAGCTTTTTTGAAGATTAGCTCTTGAAATTTGAGAGCGTTTGCATGCGGGATATGTTGGTCTTACTATTATAGAAAATTTATTCTGGATATTTGTCCTAGAGAATGTCTTTGAATACAAAGGTCAACTATATGATGGTGTTATGAACTATAAACAGAAAAAGGCCACATAAGAGAATAATAATAAAAAAAAACAACATTTATTTTGCGTGGAAGGTAGCAATCTTTGAATTTCTGGCGATTGTGCTCAAGTCATTCTACCTTTTTGTTGTTTTGCTATTTACTCGAGAACGAGAGGATTTGACGTAAAAAAAGCAGACTGTGATTAGTGTTTCATATTTACTGGAATTGACTTTACATCAGAACATACAAGTTGATGTGTAAATCATATTTGCATATGATTCGAGTTCTTCACCTTGAAGATAGTATTTCATTTTTCAGGTGAAAATTCTTGCAGCATTTTGTGTCTGTTGGTTTTTCTAAATCCCAGTAATGTTTTCCTGGAGTTCAAGTGATGTCAGCATTTACTTTTGTCTATTTGCGATTAAATAACCTGTCTTTGTCATGTTGTGGTTCTTGTTCTTGGGACTCAAGCTTTTGGATCCTTTTGTTTCTTAAAGAATAAAACCAATGGATATCTTTCCATACCACTTGTATCCAAATTCTCCTGCTGAATTTAAATGCGCATATAGAGATAGGTTGTTAAGTTTTCAATGGCATATATTTGAATGCTGGAAACAGGATGTCAAGTGCCATTTGTTTGTTTCCCTGTCTTGCTTGAGAACGTGAGCATTACATTTCTGTAGGATCTTTTGAAGTGATCATCTAACTGTTAAATGGAGAATAAAAGGACAGTTGGACCCACTTAGGAGTGAAATTCAATCACATTGGTAAAGAAACCTTGTTCTTTGACAAAAAGGAGTACAGTGAGTGGCTAAAGATCTGTTTTAAAAACAGCTTCTAAACATTATATGCTGTCTCATTGATTTACTTACTAATGGCAGTCATCTTTTCTCTGGGGATACCTAATATCGCCAATAGCTGGAGGAACTTTGGTGGACCTTTACGGGGGCAAAGTTGTCATGGCTTGGGGTGTCACTTTATGGTCATTAGCCACCTTTCTCACCCCCTGGGCTGCAGAAAATTCCTTGTGCGCACTTCTTGCCATGAGGATGTTGCTTGGCATTGCAGAAGGGGTAGCTCTTCCATGCATGAACAACATGATTGTAAGGTATGCAATTTATGAAATTGAATCCATAATTATCGTGATTTACATGATATATTCTTTGTCAAGCTTATTGTGTTGAAGATTTGGCATGTCCAAACTGCTAAGGGAATCTCTGAACCTTTGATTTTAGATGGTTTCCTCAAACAGAACGATCAAGAGCTGTTGGACTTGCAATGGCGGGATTCCAGCTTGGAAGTGCTATTGGACTCACACTTTCTCCCATTCTCATGTCTCAGGGTGGTTTGTATGGTCCATTTGTTATATTTGGATTGTCTGGGTTTCTCTGGGTTTTGGTCTGGATATCTGCAACCTCAAGCACCCCGGACAAATGCCATCAAATATCAGCATATGAGTTGCGGTACATACAGAACGACGGGAACATGCAATCTGTCATAAAGGATAAATCAAAGAAAAGCAAAGTTATCCCTCCATTTAAGCGCTTGCTTTCTAAGCTACCAACATGGACTCTGATTGTTGCAAATGCAATGCACAGCTGGGTAATTTATGCACTTCATCAACTTTCTGTTGTCTTTGAACTAGTATCTTTGATTGGTTAATCTTGAAAATTGGTTAAACAAAAAGGTGATTTTGTGTCTGTCTCATAAATGAATTAAAAGTTAACACTTTGATGGTACTGGGTAGGAGAACAAGGTGTTCTTTGAGAGATCAAATGATACTCTTTAATTGGGAAATTGGATATTTGATAATTACAAAGCATTGTATTAAGTTCTGAAGATTTTTGGAGCAAGTTGTGAGATTATTGGGTCTTTTAGAAAATTGAGAGAAGGTTAGTGCGAACTTTGAAATTGGAGAGATGAATTTGTGTTCCACTATTGTCACATATCTTTATGGGCAGTTTATAGGTGCATTTTGGTGGAAAAGACATTCTTCGCCTGCTCTATAGTCTGTAGTCTGTGTCCATTACAAAATCATTTACCTTTTTTCTTTTACCTCATGCAGGGATTTTTCGTTATAACTTTCATGGATGCCCATTTATTTCAAGACGGTAAAAAACTATGTCTGTACATGACATGCGATAAATAACATTATGCATTTGAAGATAGGAAATCAAAAGTTTCTCTTTTACTTGTAGATATATCATGTTGATTTAAGACAAGCAGCATGGTTTAGTGCTGTTCCTTGGAGCATGATGGCCGTGGCAGGTTACTTTGCTGGTGTCTTGTCAGACATGATGATTCAGAGAGGCATAAGTGTGACATTAACCCGCAAAATCATGCAAGTATGGCAATTTTATCAATTTCCAATTGGCTATATATATTGTTGAAATAACTAACTCGATTTATTCTTTGTCCTTGTAAGTTCCAAGACTTGTCTTTTATCTTTCTTTCCCTTTCTTTATCACCAAATGTATGACAGTCATTTTATAGACCCAATGAATTTTCACATGGACAGAAGAGAAATGAGTTTAGGATGTCTCTAGTAATGGCCTTTACAATTATGTAATTTGTATATGGGAAATGCTATTTATAAAGAAACAGATTTACTAGATTTTGAATTTAAGTTTGGGAAAATTAAAAAAAAAAAAGTTTGAATTTAAGTCGGGATAAAGGCTATGCATGTGATTGTTTATATATGATCAGTATGACTTTTGTCCCTCTGATATTGTGGGGTTTGCTGGTACAAAAGTAATCACACGGAACAATTGAGGGAGAAAGTAAAAAGAATATTGTCCTCAGCCAAAAATCTTGGCTGAGTCATTTTTCAAATTTCATTTACCCCTGTTAATTGGAAACTTTGTTTTGATGGACCATTTGTTCCTGGTCTTATGCTCTTTTCCTTTTTTATTTTCTTCCCTTTTTCTCAAATTCTACTTTTCTTTCAGTTTTATTGTTTGCACGTCATTGATAAATTCAGTTCTACTTCTACCAGACTTCTTTAGTGGTAGTCACTAATGGTGTTCAATATGTGATTCGTATTTAGTCATTCGACCTCACTTTTTTACTTCCTTACAGAAGAAGATGGGAAAAGTTTACAGTATGCATGAAGTTTTATTTTTCCTCTGCAGTCAATTGGTTTTATTGGACCTGGGATAGCTCTGGTTGGTCTAACAATGGCAAGAAGTCCGTCCAATGCATCCGCTTGGCTTACTTTAGCAGTTGGGCTAAAAGCATTCAGTCATTGTGGCTTCCTCGTGAACCTCCAGGTTAGTATATTCCGTGAAATTCATCATTTGATCAGTTGGTTTTTTTGCATCATACCTGATATATCTTGTACCATTACCTTGTCAGGAGATTGCACCACAGTATTCAGGCGTCCTCCATGGTAACTCTGTTGATTTTCTTGCAAAGTTTTATGCATTGTACTCGTTCAACTTTATTCTCCTCTACTATTAATCTCCTAGTTCTACATACCGATATCTAATTTATTGTCTACCCATGTGAGTATAACCTCAGTATACAAGGCCATCCTCCCTCCCCTTTCAACACTTCAATGAACATAAAAAAGAAGATCCCTGTTAATATCTTCAAACTTCATTTATTCCTTTAATTTACGAAAATCAGGCATGAAATCTTCTTGTTCGAAATCTTTACCTAATTCTGTCCCTTCTGTAAACTCTAGGTATATCAAATACTGCTGGTACATTTGCTGCTATAGTTGGAACGGTTGGTGCCGGCTACTTTGTGGAATTAGTGGGTTCTTTTAAGGGATTCTTGTTGCTTACAGCTTTTCTCTATTTCTCGGCTGCTCTCTTTTGGAACTTTTTCGCCACAGGGGGGAGAGTCAATTTTGATGAAACTCTTTAAATGTCTGTATTTCTGATAGTTTCCTGTTTGCTCGCATCATCTTTGTAAAGTAGTTTATAGAAACGAGAAAGGGTTGAGGATATTAACGACCCTTTTCAATCTAGCAAGTTCTTTTTGTTTCTTGGATGCAGTACTGTGGGAACTGGGAAGCCGAGAAGGTACTTTTTGGCCAACGAAAGTCCCAAATTTGTAAAATTCTGATTGCCTTGTATAAATAGGATGCTGATCCAGCGGTCCCTGCAGTACGGAAAATCCAATGTATTTTTGCAGTGTCCATCAGCATGGAGAGTGCCGCTGTTTGCTTAAAACGCTTACCAATGTTGGCTAACTTGTAACAATCTCGGATGGCTCTCTACTAATGTTTTGGATTTGCAATTTCAATTTTCGTAAAACAATCTGACAAAGCAATTTGCTTAAACACTAATGTGGTGGCAACTGTATTGGTTTCTTTGAATCTTTGTTCTCAGATTGAGGAAGACGGAGGATGGCCTTTCCTGGCTCGAACTCTGCCTCTATGATTATTGAATTATTTGTTTCTAAACAGGGATTGCCGTGCTAGAATTTTGGCTTTTGACAAAAACAAGGGGTGTGTTTGGAGTTTTGGATATACAAATTATTTTAAATATTATTTTATTTGTATTATAAATACGTTTTTAATAATTTTTTTTATATTTTCAACTACTCTTTTACTTTATATACATTAAATAGCAAAAAGTTTCTGAAATTATTTCAAGGGATAATTTCAGAAACCTCTCCCGAGGTTTTTGACAATTTCACTACAAACCTCCCATGAAATTAAGGTTTTGATAACTAAATTAGTCTAATTAGAACAAGTAACACTAAAAAAATATTTTAAGGAAAGAGGTGAAACTTTTATTTCATAAACACCCCTTATGTATGTATATAAGTTGTATTAATAAGAGAATAAAAATAATTAAAAATTAGAAACAATTAATACACACATTTTACTACTCAAAAAGTACACATTTAACAAATCAGACACCACAAATAAATAATAAAACTATACTAATGACCACAAGATTCAACAAAACAGATTAATCATCTCTTTTAACATGATGTTTGTTATGATTCTTGTGATTTTAAACAGAAAAATTTTCAAATTTTGCCTTTTTTCCTCCTCATTTTTCCTTTACTTTCATGAAATTATTTTAGAACTGTCACAACTTTAAGAGTTTCAAAAAAAATATCCTCGTGAACAATTTTCTCTTCTACCAAATCCCTTATTCTCACATTATGTATAACTGATTTCTAGTCATTGTCAAATTCTATCAATCACAAAATAGTATTATTAGGTATATCAATTGATGTTATTTTGTAATTACAAGTCATCGTTCATCATTAAAGAAATTTTCAATAGTTATTTCACCTAATTAGTTACTAATAGTTAATTAATATTCTAATTACTTAATTGTTAGATATTCGTAAAGGAGAAACGAGGGAAAAGAAAGGTAAAATTTGAAAAAATTTTCTGTTCAAGATTATAAGAATCGTAACAAATATCATGTCAAAAAAGATGACTAGTTTGTTTTGTTAAATCTTGTAATCATTAGTGTAATTTTGTTGCTTATTTGTATTGTCTAATTTATTAAATGTGAATTTTTTGAATAGTGAGATATGCGTATTAATTGTTTCTAATTTTTAAATATTTTCATTCTTTTACTAATACAACTTATATACATGCATAAGGGGTATTTATGAAATAAAAGTTTCATCTTTCTCCTTAAAGTACTTTTTTAATGTTATTTTTTTTAATTGGTCTAATTTTTGTTATCAAAATCTTAACCTCAGGGGAGGATTGTGTAATTTTACAAACTTCAAGGAAGGCTAGTGAAATTGTCAAAAATTTCAAGGGAGGCTTTTGAAATTATCCCTTATTTGAAATAATACACCATTTGAACACCAGTTGCTCGTGTAAATGAGAGTAAAACTCGTGTGAGCAAGATGAAAAGGGTTCAATAGTTGATCGTTGCCACCGGTTTTCTGCACCTTGTTCTTTTTTGCATCCTATATATCGTGTCTAATTTGACTCTCTTTTCTAACCATTATCAAACTAGTCATGGCTCCATGCCACGGCCAAAACCAAAACTACCTTGAGCTCTTGTGCAGCTTTTGCTATTAATCCTCCGAAACAAGGAAAGTGAAACCAGACAAACACCCGTGTTAATATATATATATATATGTTAATATATATATATGTTAATATATATATATATATATATATTTACACACACACACACGTACCAGTAATGATTGATCTGAACTAGTTGAACTTATTATTCAGACAAAATTTTCCGTATTATCGGCATTCTACTTCAGACAAGCAATCCATCCAGCAGTTGACAGTGTCTCTGTTTTACTACTTCCATCTGCGAGGACCAATTAACAGAGTGTTTGAATCAGTCGTGAATCTACAGCTAGAGGGCGTTTAGCATATCTGGCAAGACGGTGTCATCGCTAGTGGTTAAAGTTTTAGAGAATGATGAGTCAAAGATTGTCCTGCCAGAAGGGTCTCCGTCTCTGCATAGGATGAAAACTCCGAGTCCTCTGATCATCCGTCGGTGCCAAATCAGAAAAGAGAGTCCCAGTTCCCACACCAGTGCAATTAGCAATCAGACTTCTGCAACGAATCAGAAGGCTCGATCTACTTCCAGCTTCATCAGAGCTGCCAGCAAGAGAGTGGCTGGAGTTCTTGCTGCGCTTCTCTTTTGGAAGAGGGAGGTCAACTCCACCGCTGATCAAACTAAACCCAACAAAATAAAACGTGCTGTTACAGGATTGTCCGGTAAGTAAATCTTTCCCAATATGCCATCTTGGCATTGATCTATGTATCTTCATTTGCCCCCAAGTTGGACAATGGTCTGGCATGATCATATATTAGAATACAAAAGTAAATCAAGAAGCAGATTCTGATATTGAGGTTACCGATAAGCTTATACTTATTACATGACGGGATTTTGATACATCTCACTATATTGTCAATCCACTTTTGCATGGAAGCGGCATGAATTAACCCTTTTTTTTTTTGGTTGGTTCTTGACGTTCTGCAGATTCAATAGATGATTCTACTGCAAGCACTAGTAAATCTTCATCAAGAACAAAATACTCCTACTCTTGTGAGTCTTCCAATGACAATATTATACAGATTGGTTCACTCCAAACTTCGTTTAAGGAGATATCGAAGGCAACTGGCAATTTTTCTTCAGCAAATATAATTGGTGAGGGAGCTTTTGGAACAGTTTACAAGGGGAAGCTTTGGGATGGATTTATGGTCGCCATAAAGCGCGCTAAAATGGTAAGGAGAATTAACCACCAACAAATGTAAATCTTGAAGGGCCATTTCCTATGAATTTGCGATGTAACACGAAAATTTTGGCAGGAATCTTTTGATCAACGTTTGTCAGCAGAGTTCAAGAATGAAATTTTGACATTATCAAAGATCGAGCACCTAAATTTGGTAAGATTTCTGGGGTTCCTGGAGCATGGAAACGAGCGCTTAATCATCGTTGAATATGTCAGCAATGGAACCCTTAGAGATCACTTGGACGGTAGGTGAAGCAACAGAGCACGAACACGAACCCCTTATTTTCACTCGGCATCAATGACAGTAGAGTGAAAGTTGAATGGCAATGGCATTCATTTGCTTTCTGAGATAAATAACATCCACACGAACTTCCACGTTAATTAGCTGAGAATTTAGCTGATTCTGGAATAGATTTTTGTTGAGCTTCTTTGCCGTGGGAAAACTTAGCATGCATTGTCAACTATAAGGAGGGGAAAAGTTATGTCCTGATAGATTTGTTATTACTGCTGTTGTCATCATCCCTTTTTTTTTCCTTTTTTTCCTTCAAGTGTTAGGCTTTGATGAATAATAAATCTTAGTTTTGTTTTCTCCTAATCTGCATATTGAATCTCGGGTAGATAGTAACTGGTAAAGTGGCAAGGAGAAAACTCAGGTTCCTTCATGGGATCTTGAGATGAATGAGGAATCCGGAATTACACTATATTTCTATCCGTGGATCTTGGCTGTAAATAGGCCTCCTATACATTTATTTCAACACAAATATATTAGCCCTTCGATTTTAGCATGAATATTAGAGACATCAAAGCATCATATATTGTGTGTCAAAATTGAAATCCAGCAACCTTGTGATGCAGGGACACGGGGAGATGGACTTGAAACTGCAGAACGTTTAGACATTGCAACTGATGTCGCTCATGCAATTACCTATCTCCACACATACACCGGTAAGTTAGTACGTTGTGAATGGCAAGACAGTTATCCTTAGACCTTGATTGATTATTTTAGAGGTGATGAGACTGTCAATCTTGGAGCAAACAATATCTTCGTTTGCAGACAAAGTACTCAGTTCCTAATATTTGCTCGACCTGAAATTACAGAGCCTCCAATTATCCATAGAGATATTAAAGCATCAAACATACTGCTCACGGAAAAATACCGTGCGAAAGTAGCTGACTTTGGATTTGCACGGCTAGCCGCTGAGGATCCTACAGCAACTCACATTTCTACTCAAGTTAAAGGAACAGCTGGCTACTTGGATCCTGAATACCTCAAGACATACCAACTCACTGAAAAGAGTGATGTATATTCGTTTGGCGTATTGCTTGTGGAAATGATGACAGGAAGGCATCCCATTGATTCGAACAAAAGCACAGATGAGAGGGTAACCGTAAGATGGGTAAGTAAATTAATAGATCAAGACAAACGTAACCTGCTTTCTGCCAGATTATAAGCTTTTGCAATTTTCAAGCACAACCCAGACAACCTGTTGGTTGTTGTGATTCAGATGCATTTGTCTCGCATGTTTGGAGCATGAACTCATTGATCATAGCACAGGGTGTCTCCCTGACACTGTATGTCAGTAATTAAAGCATGATAGAACCGTCATGGTGATTTTTTCTTGCAGGCTCTGAGGAAATTAAAGGACGGAGAAGTTGCAGTGGTAATGGATCCAAGATTACGAAGAAATCCAGCATCAAACCAGGCTGTTGAAAAGGTACTCAAACTTGCTCGGCAATGCCTTAACCCTTCAAGACAGGCAAGACCTTCCATGAAGCGATGTGCTGAGGTATTGTGGCAAATCAGAAAGGAATTCAAGGACATAAGCATTGCTCACACTGCTGCTGCTACTCACCATTCAGCAAATGTCGTCGAGGGTGGTAAAAGAAGGGATTGGCAGGACCTATACGGGATTCCAGATACTGGATTACTACAGCAAAGCAGCTACTCATCAATGGGTGAGGCATATTCCCCAAACAAGAGTGTTTTATAAGATGGATTCCGCCAATTGAAGGAGTTGTTAAAGTCAATGTAGATGGCGCCTCAGAAAGAAACCTGGACGAGCAAGAGTAGGAGGGCTCATTTGGGATGAGAAAGGGATATGATTAGGAGGTTTTGCAGAGAGTATAGGGAAAGCAAGCAACATAGCAGCAGAGCTTTGGAGAATTCTTGAAGAAATGCAACTGGTGTGGGGAAAAGGTTATAAAGATGTAATCATAGAATCGGATTAGAAAGTGGGATTGGAGCTGATAGAAGATGCAGCGGCCACATCGCCTTACCATAATTTGGTTAAGCAGATTAGAAACATAAAGAGCAGAGAATGGTCGTGCAAATTGCAACATATCTGGAGGGAAAGGAACAGATGCGCAGACTGGCTAGCAAAGGAAGCAATCCAGCTGCAGCTACCAGGTGGACCAATAGAAGGACCACCGACCGGATTAAGGGAACTATTAGGAGCTGATATAATTGGGGTCACAGCCCCCGCTTAGTACCATGTTGAAAGGCAGTTGCCTCTCCTTTGTATTCAAAAAAAAAATTATTATGTATAGTGAACTCCAATGATTTTTTTGGTGGACAATTTAGAACTACAATGTTCGTTGCTCTTGTATCCTCGCCTTTACCCCGCGTACCAAATACTAATCCCTAGTAACTTCGACTGCAAGGTGCAAAACTGATAGTCATAACAGGTAAATCATCCAAAATTGTTGGTTTGTTTGATAAGCAGTCTAGTTCTGCCTTGGTGGCCAAATTATAAAGTCTTGATAATGATATGTTCCCTCCTCATACTACATTAGTTTATGCTGGCTGAGTGCTTGATTGCCTAATCACATTCACCCGTTTCTTGGTCATTAGATAGGGATGGATCTTCTATTTCCCCTTAAATTTTCGGCTAAATGACAAGAAATTGAACCTTTTATTGAGTGATTTAAGTGAATGCTTTGCGGTACAGTTATGTTCCTCCCACAACCAAAAGGGTCAACTGACAAGAACAAAATAATAGGAGGAAGTTTTCACCTCAACTAAAATACAAACCAACCAAGGAAAGAATCAAGAACTACTCATGACGGCTTAGAGATTTCAGTGTTTTTTTTTAAAAAAAAAAATTGAATGAGTTTGATTTCAATCATTATTATGAATCAAAGTATACCTCTTAAAAATTACAGATTATTTTTATAAATTATTCATCCATAAAATTTGTACATCGACAACGAGAATCGAGAAAATGATCATCCTTACTAGTTAAAAGTAAACTTGAATTCACTCATAAGCGTAATTTTCACCACAAAAAAAAAGGGGGAAGGGGGAGGGGGGTGTCTAGCTCTCGATTGCTCCCGGTGTCACGACGAATGCGTGAGAATCCAGTTGTATCGGGAAGTCTCGAGGCGAGCGAAGAGCGCCTTCCAGTTTACTTTTTATGCATGAACCACACGTGGCCCTGTCCCATCTCAATTCCACTCTTTTTTTTATCTTTCTTCTTCTCTCGTTCTTTTTCGCTGTTTGCAAAAAATACCCATTGTAGGATGATAAGAGCAGTAGCAATTTACTTTTACTATACTAGAGAGTGTTGGATATTTAGAGGCCCGGCAAACTCACACTCAAAAACACTAGAAAACAGTTGACTCAGCACACTTCTGCACAGCCGCCGAAGGCCGTCCAATCACTCCCTTCTCCTCCGCCGATTCCCATGCGATATGACATGAATGCGACGCCGGGGGTGGTGATGATGCAAGCAAAGTATACAAACTGCAACTCAATCTTTCTCTCTCACACACACTAAGCACTTTTCCAGATATTTTTTTTTTCTCTTCTTTCCTAACTAGAAAACAAACAAGAGACCGTACTTTTTTCGCATTTCCATTTGTTTGTTTGTCAGATTTCCCTTTAATACCTCCAAATTGATGAGTTGCATAATAGTAGCATATTCCCCCGCCCACTCCCCTGCCATCTCTCCCATTCTCTTTTTAGAACTTTGTCCAAAATATCTCCCGAACTTTCACTCAAATATATAAACTTAACAGGCACTCATATTTCGCTTCCTCTTCAGCAGTAGCACCGTTCTCAAGTCTCAACACAGATTAGGTAATCATGTCATGTTATTGATATTTTACCAATTTTTTTCATTAATTAACGAAATATTCACATGGACAATGTGTTTCAGAATCTCATTTCTGCATTTTTCTTCTCAGTAGGAGTTAATTTTTCATTCTTATGGCTTGATTCTGGGAGTACGATTCAAATATTTGGATTTGGATTTTTTGTTTGTTTTGGTCTATAGAAGAAGTATCTGCTGATAATAGGACCAGATATGGAAGTGGCGGCAACATCAAGCGGTAATGAAACCATAAAATCAGGAATTCCAGCGGAAGTACCTGCGGTTGCGCAGCCGCTGGCCGGAGAGGCCACGGAGATTGCGTCCAATATCATCTATCATGCTCAATACAGTCCTCATTTCTCCCCTTTCAAGTTCGAGCCAGAGCAAGCTTTCTATGCCACTGCTGATAGTGTTCGTGATCGGTTGATCAAGGTGTCGAATTTGAATTGCCGTTGTAAATTTTGTTTTTTCGGGTTGCCTTTGTTGAATCAATTGTTGATTGTATGTTTGGATTTGACTAGCGACTGAAGATGGTGACGTCTTTGCTTTGTTAGCATATCCAATGTTGTTAATTATCTACCTTATGCATGTACTTGTTCTTGCGGTCTATTAGGAAGCTTGTAAGCAATTTTGCTCCTTTTTGTGGCAAATTTGCTATACTGCTCTGTAATTTGTTGTAGATATAGCAGTGATTATTCTCCAGAATGTGTGGCATGTGCCCAAGGTTGATTTGCGTTGTCTATTCATCTTTGAAGTGGACTTGCCGGCCCTGTGCGATGTGCATACCCGCACTCGTTACAGAGTCATGTATAGAAGGAAAGATTTTTGCGGAGTTCATTTGCTAGTGTATGACTTGAAAAGAATTGCATTTTCAAACTCAATGAACACCTTCATGCACTGAGCTCATCTCTTTGTGTATCTGGTTCCATTTCATCATACAAGTGCTTTGCTTGGTAAAAGTGTTCTTTTTGTGGCTTGCAAATTGTTGTGCATGTGCTTAATTCTAGAGTCTGCTTTGTACTTTTTTCACAAGTTTCACCCACTCTAATTTTTCTTTTTATTGTTTATTGTTCACCCCCACAGCAATGGAATGATACGTACCTCCATTATCACAAAGTCAACCCAAAGCAAACATACTATTTGTCCATGGAGTATCTGCAAGGGCGGGCTTTGACTAATGCAATTGGAAACCTTGATATCCAAGATGCTTATTCTGATGCTTTGAAGAAATTGGGTCATGGACTAGAGGAAATAGTCGAGCAGGTAGTTCCACTTTAAGAACCCTTTCACATTCTCTTACTTCGTCGGTTGGGATCTGACAGTGTGCAATGCTGCATAGCCATTTAGTCAGGTGTTCTTACAATTATTTTTCGTTTCCAATTGGATCAGTGAGCAGTCTTTAAATACCAAAGTTGATACAAGTCTATTTCATTCTAACTTTTGTTATTGGCTCAAACCTAGCATGATGTAGTTCCAATGCAATTCTTAAAATTGTATATTGTAGGAGAAAGATGCAGCACTTGGAAATGGTGGTTTAGGAAGACTTGCTTCATGCTTTCTAGACTCAATGGCGACATTGAACTTGCCAGCTTGGGGTTATGGTTTGAGGTACAGATACGGGCTTTTTAAGCAGCGGATCAGCAAAGGAGGTCAGGAGGAAATTGCCGAAGATTGGTTGGAGGTTTGTCTTTTACTACTGTCATACTCATTCTTTAGTCGTGGGGCTCCTATAGGGTTTCATCTGGTACAAATTTATGCAGAAATTTAGTCCATGGGAGATTGTCAGGCATGATGTTTTATTCCCCATCAGATTTTTTGGTCACGTTGAGGTCCTTCCTACTGGCTCGTAAGTGCAACTTTAACTTCTGTATGTGTTGACTAAAAGTTCAATAGCACAACTTCCAGATTGGATTTTCGTTCTCATTCATATGGTTTATCATTTCTTTTAATTCTTTATCCGGTTTGTAGCCGCAAATGGGTTGGTGGAGAGGTCATTCAAGCTGTTGCCTATGATGTACCAATTCCAGGGTACAAGACCAAGAATACTAACAGTCTTCGCCTTTGGGAAGCCAAAGCCTGTGCCGAGGACTTCAACTTGTTTCAGTTCAATGATGGGCAGTATGAATCTGCTGCACAGCTCCATGCTAGGGCTCAACAGGTTGGCTTACCCTTGTACTCTTAATAAAAGTTAGTTATCAGATCAAGCAAAGACTTTAATTGCCAATAATCTGGTCGCTTAAAGGAAATCCGGATCCGACTTCCAAAATTCAATCTCAGACTTTCTGTTGGTTTATATATTAATTTGTACTGTCAGTTGGTTCTCTGTGGCATCCTCACGTCATGTATTTGCAGATATGTGCTGTTCTTTATCCTGGGGATGCTACAGAAAGTGGAAAATTGTTAAGACTTAAGCAGCAGTTTTTCCTTTGCAGTGCTTCACTTCAGGTTTGCCATATTCCTTGGTGTATTTTCCTCTTTTCCTTTTCTTTCCATGGTGGGCGCCTGTACAGTTCAGTCTAGAAGCAGTGCATGTCAAAGGTTAAAAGGATATTTGCCTTGGGATATTGATGATTCCAAACCTTAAGTTTTTTATGTTCAGTGAAACGTCTATTCAGCAAACATGCCTGAACTCTGTGATATTTACACGTAAAGGAGACGGGAATACCTAATAAAATGCTTTAGGCTTTCAGTAACAAACAAGCAAAGTTTATTTTTATGATTAGTGAAGAACTTATTTCATTTCATCCTGTTTCAGGACATCATGTTCAGATTTAAGGAGAGACAAGAGGGAAAGGGTGTACTCCAGTGGTCCGAATTTCCCACAAAGGTTGCTGTGCAACTTAATGACACGCATCCTACTCTTGCAATTCCAGAGCTAATGCGTTTACTAATGGATGAGGAAGGACTTGGATGGGATGATGCTTGGGATATTACTACAAGGTGGTTTTCCATATTTCAGTTGTCTTTGTTCCATCCAAGTTTCGTAGTTGCCTCTGTCATCATGAACAAGCTTAAGGGACAATTCAGAAGCTAACTATCGACTGCAAAGTGAGCCAAACATGTACCACAAAGGAAATAAAGGAAGAAGCAAAAACTAAACCAGCAATCATAGATGAGCATTTGAACAACTAGATAAAATATATTGAACTTCACCTTTTAAAAAGTGTATCATAAACCAAAACCTTCGACAATCACTACCATCATTCTGATTATGAGCACACACATAAACCATTTTTGAGTACTCTGTGGAACTTGTTTTCTCTGGTTCTTTTTAAGGAGCTGTTTGTGAAAATTCACAGATTTGAGTTATAAACCATTTTAATTTAGGACAATAGCCTATACAAATCATACTGTCCTACCTGAGGCTCTGGAGAAATGGTCACAGGCAGTCATGTGGAAGCTCCTTCCCCGCCTTATGGAAATTATTGAGGAAATTGATAAGAGGGTAATCTGTTCACTCACTTTCATTTATTGCTACTTTCTTGTTAGATTGATGTTGAAATAACTTGCAGTTTTGAACTCCTTGCAGTTAATTGCAACAGTGCAGTCAACAAGACCTGACCTTGAGACTAAACTTTCCAGCATCCGAATCTTGGACCACAACCCCCAAAAGCCAGTTGTACGAATGGCTAACTTGTGTGTGGTGTCCTCCCATACGGTAAGAAACATGTCTTAAGTGGAATGGACATCACATCTCCTATCTTTAATGATTATCTTGTGATATCCAATTGTCAGGTGCCAGAATATACCTGAGGGGAATAATTAAATGACTATTCTTTTGTTTTCAGCTTTTAATCTGACTCTTTATAAAGGGGAAGAGACTTTGGCATCACTTTTGATTTGCAAAATTTACCCGCATCTTGATAACTATCCTTGTGACTTTCGTCAAGATGAGAGTAAATGTTTAAGTTCAGTATGGTGTTCTCTAATTGGTGAACCTTACTCCTATATAATTGGTCACAGAAGTTAGATAGCATGATAATTTGAGAAATGCATCGGCTTCTACTATATGTCTTTTATTTTATTACAATGACATGATAAGAGGCACACACCTAAAGTGTGTGCTAATTACTGGTTTACTTTAACTACTAGCTTATTGGTAAAATTCCGACCTGTACTTCCCTGACAACAACTAATCTGAATTCATCAATTATCTGTGTCTGGCATTGTCATCTCCTCCTATCATTGTTGAGTTGCTTCCATGGCTTTTACTTATTTTATACATCTTTTAAATTTTCATTTCTTCTGTTCTAGAAGATTTTCACCTTTAGTTTCCATATCTCAGGTGAATGGTGTTGCACAACTACACAGTGACATCTTAAAATCTGACTTATTTGCTGATTATGTCTCTATATGGCCTACCAAATTCCAAAACAAGACTAATGGGATTACTCCTCGCCGGTGGCTTCGGTTTTGTAGTCCTGAGCTTAGTCAAATAATAACCAAATGGTTAAAAACTGATAAATGGGTGACTAACCTCGATCTTCTCACCAAACTTCGGCAGGTACGTCAAGAAACTTGCTTTGACATAGTGGCATTTTTACTTGCAATTATTTATTATTAAAGACCTTGCTTTGACATAGTGGCATTTTTACTGACTCTTTTCTATATTGTTTCCTTCTCTTCAAATAGTTTGTTGACAATGAAGAACTGTATGCTGAGTGGGAATCAGCTAAGATGGCCAACAAGCAACGTTTAGCGCAATACATAATGCAAGTGACAAGTGTCAGCGTTGATCCTAATACCCTTTTTGACATACAAGTTAAACGCATTCATGAATACAAAAGACAGCTGCTAAACATTTTGGGGACAGTCTATAGGTACAAGAAAATAAAGGTATTGTAGACTTCCTAATCTCCTTATGTGTTTCAATATGCAATACATGTATTAGCAATTGAAGGTTTCTAAGTCAAAACCTTAAGTTGATCTTTCATTCGGTTATCATTGCTTATTGGCTCTTTGTTATTTGTTCATTGGAATCCCATCTGATTATGGAAAAAATGATGTTAACAAAAATTCTAAATATTAATGTTTATTACATTATTGTTAAAAATGCTAACCCCTAAAGTATTAACTATCATTGTCTTCTGGACTTTATTCTCGTTTTCTTCTGGAAGTATGGTCACTTGCAAAACAATGAATCATACCTGTATGAAATATCTTTCAAGAGTATATATGGTGATCCAACACCAATGGAGATTAATGTAGTCAACCTAGAAATGATTGAATTGTGGCTATAGTGTCTTGCAATCTTTTGACTTTTATGTGCATCACATGTCAGTATACATCATGATTTCTTGAAATTGATCTATTCCAGGAGATGAGCCCTGAAGAACGACAAAAGGTTACACCACGCACTGTCATGATTGGGGGAAAAGCATTTGCAACATACACAAATGCCAAAAGAATTGTTAAGCTAGTAAATGATGTTGGTGCTGTTGTGAACACCGATCCTGAAGTCAATAGTTATTTGAAGGTAAAACAGTTCATTAGACATCTCCAGTGCAGATTTACTTTAAGTTGGACTTTTTTCCTGGATATGTAGTTCTTATATCGTTTCTAGTCCAACAGTTGGTTCATTCTGTGGCACCTGATATTGTTGAGATGAAATCATTCACCACTACCTATCCTTTTCGCCTTGTGTGACTTGCCTTGACCATCTCTCACATTATAACTTTCCTTTATTCCAATTTTGCTTTGTTAACTACTTTTATGAATTTTTAGAATATCTTATAGGGAAGTTCCTTTCTGGTTGGATGCCTTCTTAAATTTCTCCTTACCTGTTAAAACAATATAAAAGAAGAATTTGGAGAAACATACTCATTGTCAGTGAAGTACTTGTGAATAAATAGGAGTACCTTGATCAGTTGATATGCCTCAGCTTTAATGTATTGAACTGAAGATAGTAAAACGATGCTTGGAATTTCTTTTTCAGACTTTGACTATTGACAATTTGAATGTCTTGTTGACTTTCATAGCTAAAACTATCATTTGAACTTGATTGAAATCTATTAGGTTTTTTTGAATATACTAGTGGATTGCTACTGCTGCATCTGGCTGTCAGGGCTGCTTCTTGTCACTTACCCCTTCTCATTAGTCATTCAGAATAGAGGGGAAATAGCACTGGATTGTCATGGTTAGGGAAAATACAACATGTTTGAAGTTTATAGGAAGTATTGGTGAAATGGAGTGGTTCCCAAAAATTAACTTCTTGTTGCTCAAGAATATTCAAGATTTACTCTATAGATAATATTTCTTTTTTGTTTCTATTTTTTGCTTGCTATAAACTTCATCTTCAACTAATATGACTTCTTTTACCATTCTTTTCAGGTGGTTTTTGTTCCCAATTATAATGTCTCTGTGGCAGAGATGCTTATCCCAGGAAGTGAATTATCTCAACACATCAGTACAGCTGGCATGGAAGCAAGTGGGACAAGCAACATGAAATTTGCACTGAATGGATGCCTCATTATAGGAACACTAGATGGTGCTAATGTGGAAATCAGAGAGGAAATTGGTGAAGAGAATTTTTTCCGTTTTGGTGCAAGAGCAGAAGAAGTCCCTCGGTTGCGCAAAGAAAGAGAGAATGGACTGGTATGATGCAGCAATTTCCTGTCTGGTATCTAATTCTTCCTTATTTGTAGCCAGATTAATGCTTTACAGCTTCCAGGTACTGTTAGGTCCTCAGTTGAGGATAAAAAATTCTCTCTCTCCCTGCCTGTCCCCGAGGCCTCTCTCTCTCTCCCTCTCTCTCTCTCTGTGCATGTGCATTGGGAAGCTTTATTCTGCCTTTAAAATATGATGATGCATGGCTTGGTAACTTACTAAATATCCTTGTCCTAAAGAATGAAGAGTCTTTGCATTATGTTCTGAAAAGCACTGGGCTAATTTTTGTCATTCTTAATGTTTCTCTTTGCAATTAATGGTCCAAGGAAAAATAAAAATAATAAAAAAGAGAAACAAAGATGATGAGGTCTTGACCATTTCATTGGCCACAGGCTCTGAATAGCCAATATGAACGTACAGGGTCCAAGCCTGACTATCAAGAACAAAGTATCTTTTCATTCTTTTCTTAGTAAAAAATAAATAAATAAATCCTAGCACATGAAGTACATGTCCTGCCTGAGTATCTGTTTTTCCTGGTCAATTCAAAATTGGTTTCCAAGATCATCTCTTCCACTATATTCTCCTACTGTTCAGTGCTTTCCTCCGAATGTAACTCATTTGGGTTCTGAATCATTAGACACGATCCTATAGTAGCATCATGTCATGGTACGGCTAATTTGGTTCCTTAAGATCATGTTAAGAATATATCGAGAAGAAACCAACTTTTAGTTTAATATTTATCTGCTGTGCAGTTCAAACCAGATCCTCGCTTTGAAGAAGCAAAACAATTTATTAGGTCTGGAGCATTTGGAAGCTATGATTACAACCCACTCCTCGAGTCATTGGAGGGAAACTCAGGTTATGGTCGTGGTGATTATTTCCTGGTTGGTTATGATTTTCCAAGCTACATAGATGCTCAGGCAAGAGTCGATGAAGCTTATAAGTATGTATACTTAATCCTTTTGCAATATATGTTACATAATTTCATTTTAGAGCAGATATCTGCTTTATTTTATGCATCTAGAAGGTTAACAACTTTTCTCAGCATAGCATGATTCTGAGATCTCGCAATCAACTTAAAAATTTAATTGTAATAGAGAAACATAGAAGAAATGTGGAATTATTCTGGACAGATTGCTCAGCTCCATGTTAAGTTGAACGTTCTAAGTGGTAACAGGTCAAATATGTGTAGAAATGTTTATAAGGGAGAACCTAGAATATAATCCCTTGCAAAGTATGCTCAAATTATACAGTAGCTGGAGATTTGATACGAAAAAGCAATTGAAACTTGGGATAGTTCTCAAAGGAATTGAGCGGATATACCTGTCTTAGGCATTTGCTGACATCTAAAGGAGCTTAAATGTGATAGTCTTGTTTGGACAATATAATTTGGAAAAAAATTTGCAAATATTACATCATAAATATAATTTTCAATTGTCTTTTTATCTCACATATATCAGATCATAAAAAGTACCACGTGTTAGATCACAAGAACCTAAGTGTCCGGTTTTTTTGTTTCACTTAAGGTGTCTAATGCTTGTTTCGCTGCCTGCTGATTTCATTAACTAATAAATCTTCTGAGTAGAAATGTAATGATAAATTAAAGAGCAGTGGTATCTTGTTTGGTAATAATTCTTGTTGGAACTAGATGCTGGAGAAATGTTCAATTCCAACCATTAATGCAATGAAAGCAGAATCTGGGTTAACTTCACATAATTCTCTCTTATTTGCTCTAAATATTTTTGCATGCAGGGACAGGAAAAGGTGGATTGAGATGTCCATACTAAGCACAGCTGGAAGTGGCAAATTCAGTAGTGATCGTACAATTTCACAATATGCCAAAGAGATATGGAACATAGAGGAGTGTGCGGTGCCGTAATTGAAACAAATTCGCGGTACAAGATTCACTATAAGATGCCTGTTCTCTCTGTAGTCTGTACGCTGAATGTAACTCCCAGTGCTTGCTTTTGATTCAATATCATCGTGGCATCAAATTATATACTATTATCCGCACTAGCAGTGTTTGGCAAACATTATTGTTTAGATAGAGTATTATTTGAAATAAAAATATTATGTAATATATATAAAATAAAAAAAATGATTAAAAATATTAAAAAATAAATTAAGAAAAATGTTTATGATGCAAAAAAATTATTCTAAGGAACTGCTTGGATATAACATTTTTACGAGAATGCATCACGTGGTAGTTCATAAAATGATAGTTACACTGAGAAATCCACTTTTGCCCTCTCAAATATAAATGCATATAAAAGCCATGTGAAAATAAACCACTACCAGAGAGGAGCGCCCGATCCTTCGGGCATGTATGAACATGTAGACTCGAAAGTTCCTGAAAGAATCTTCCATTCCGTCTGTGGACTTTCCAGCTAAGAAACGAAATGACGCGCTCCCATGCTTTCAACACGACTCCATTCCTAGTATAAGGTAGCTGCCTCAGACTTCAACCCGTCTATCACAATAAACCAACTCACCGCAGTCTTGGATCCATGCCACATAACCCCAGACCATAGTAACGATAACGTACACGGGGGATAAACAAAAAAAAAGAAAAAAAAGAAGCTAAATTCAATGCCTGAAATGGCCACAATCGCCAAAAAAGGGACGAAAAACTGGGAACAGTCGCACATAAAACTAAAAAAAAATAGTCTCGAACAGCAGCTTAAAACAAGTCGACACAAACCATCAAATCGACTCTTCACACTTGCTTGTCACTTAAAAAGGGAAACCACGCACAAGGAGTCAATCAGGTGTAGGAGTAACAGATCTTGAAACAGATCTAGAAGATGCACTATAACTTCTTGAAGAGCTCCGTGAAGAATAGCCATCCCGAGAAACTCTCCTCCAGCCTTTCCTTCGCCTGGGTGAAAGGCTACGCGAGAAGCTCCGCCTTGAGCTCTTCCTGGGCAGTGGAGAGACACTCCGAGAATAGCTCCTCCTTGAATGCCTTGGATACCTTGGCGAGACGCTGCGCGAATAACTTCTCCTTGAATATCGCCGGTACCTGGGAGAAATGCTTCGTGAAATGGAACAGTATCGACTTCTTCTTCGGTAACGATCATCAGGTGAATAATCTCTGTAATAGGGAGAGTAAGATCGATCACGCCTGCTTACTGGTGACCTGCCATATGGGGAACGTGGCCGGGAGTACGTCTTGCGTCTGTAGTAGGCATAGTATGGAGAATATGATCTGCGCTGACTGTAGTATGGAGAGTATGATCGGCTTCTGCTCCTTCCAGATGCATACCGATGACCATAGTAAGGAGAGTAAGATCTGCTTCTGCTTCTGCTCCTGCTATATGTCTCAGATGAATACCGAGGTGAACGGCTACGGCTTCGAGAATAACTTGGAGACCGACCATGCACTGAATGAGTTGCAAGTCAAAAAGCATGGCTAAGCTAAGAGAACACAAACTGCAATTTAATATCCTAAAACCAAATGCAATCACTGTATACCATAAATTTCGTACTAAACCACCATCTTACCATGAATAGTTCTCAGCCCAAGGTACCTCCCTGGAGTAGGTGTTCTACCCCTTCGTCTCCTGGCCTGAACATATACGTAGACAAGGAATGAGGTCATGAAAATTACATAAATACAAGGTTTATCCCAGACGGCGGCAAGTACTTATTTGGTCAAGAGCACTATTCAAGGACAAGACTTGCCTAAGATCTGAACAACTATCAAATAACATAATAAGTAAATTGCGATATAAAAAGAGAAATGCAGGGCATACAACCCTCTGGTTAAGAGTCTGATATTTGCTTCATGTGATTGGTTTGATTTGTTAATTTGGACTTTGACGAAGAGCTGCTACACACAGCTAACCTGCTTGCAAAGAAACTTCATGGAAGAGAAGCATAGAACTTTCAAACTTGATAACAAAGGAAGTCCATGATATTAACGGTACGGTACAATAATCTGAAAATAAAGATGCAACAAGCGCAACTCAGAAGATAAAAGGGATGGCAGATTACCTTCTCAATAGTTATAACCCTGCCCTCAAGCACAGAATGGTTCAAATACTTGATGCATCTATCAGCCTCCTTAACAGAAGCCATAGTCACAAAACCAAATCCACGGGATTCTCGAGACCATGGATCGATAACAAGGTGGACATCATCTACCTGTCAAATAAGCATAAAACACAAATGAGACATCCATCATAACAGTGGGACAGATATCACTGGGAAAAAACCACAATTATATTGTGACTCAATGGCCCTTTAACAATTTAACAGCACAAAACTCAATTTCCTTAGTGTTGAAGTGTACAAACTGATATGAACTGATCTCAAAGTTCTCCTAATTCATTCCCTAAACATTGTAACAGAGAAATCCACGCACCATATACATCTACAAACGAATAAGCTGTCATGCTCTGAACAATTGGAAACTGTTCCACAAGGCTAGCAAACTATTGTAGCTCTCTGATCAAACAGAAAGAACTGTGCACATTAACAAAAGCATATCATGTGCTCATCTAAAAAGTCGTTGCCTTGTATGTTTCCTTATGATTCTCAATTTTCCCAAAGACTGGGTGAATTATTTTCTCATATTACTATCCAGTTCCTGTGCCTATTTTCTTTTCTTGTTAATTTCATAACCACATAAAACCACCCTTTCTGTTAGTTAAGCAACATCAGTGACCACAAAACAATTAGATAAGACCTGTTTGATGCATGATCCACATAAATTTCAGCAGTAAAAAACATAAAGGTACGCACAAATACAAAAGACTGCGTACCGTGCCCTCAGTTGAAAAATGCTTTTCAAGATCTCTCTTTGTGACTCGGGTAGAAAGCCCCGTGACATACAAGTTGTTTCCAGGATTCTCAGCATCACTTGAATTACGACTTCTATAAGCCATAAGAAATACGAAGTCATTATGGAAACAGACTCCAATCAAATTCACAACTTAGGCCAATGTACTGTGAGTTTTGACTTTCAAATTTCTGGTCAATTTATTTTCACTGTCCAGAAATTTGGGGCTCAAAGAAGAATATATGCTCACCTTGATCGGCTCCTTGACAAGGACCTTGAAACCGACCTATCGTATCGCCTATAAGGTGAAGGAGACAGAGAATACCTAAAGAACAAATACCAAAAAATTGTAAATGCTTAAGATACCAAAATGGATGCAATGATCCCTTTAAGGTCCAAACCTACCTTGATCTCCGAGAGTACGACATCTGAAAGAGAAAAAAACACACAATCAGTTCCAAAAACAAACATTTCGTCTGAGAACTAATTGATATTTCTAAAGAAATTTGATGACATACAAACCATCAACCACGGCATAGCAAATTCCACTATGCTGACTTTAATCCCGTAACTGTGTAGCAATATTCTATGATGTCTCTAACTGAAATTTCAACCTTAACAATACTTGAATCAGATGCTACCAAAAAACTACAAAATGCAAATTTCTTCAAAACTTTAGATGAAAAATCTGAAACTATTCAAGGAAGAAATCGTGAAGTCCTCTCTTCATTTCTTCCGTATATATAGAGACAAGTTTCTATCTGACATAGATACTGCATACACGATACCGAGTGTTTTACAAATCGGCAACATCATTTAACAAACCAGCTTGCAGCAATTTTACTTTTCCTAACGAATTAAATGTACCAACATCACACACACTAGTGCTCAACGAATCAAGAAACTGAATGCACGGTATATGGAATTAGCTGACAAATTCAATTATATAACACGTGCAAATAGATGCACCATGAATTCGAATGAAAAGAAAACCTCTAAACCAATTCTTAGTTCTCATCGAAATTCCAGAACATATCATGCTGTCACAAAAAACTTCTATTTCATTTTAAAACGAGGAATTCCTAATTGACACAAAATTTCAATCCCAAACAAAAAAAAAGATTCAAAATCTCGATCTAATATCAGAAATGACTAACCTAGGAAAATAACCAAATTTCGAAATTTAACGCAAGGATTCCAGCTATGGATAAAAGGAAGTGAACTAACTGTTTTAACAAGACTTTTCCCGGGAACTCGAATTCTTGTTGAAGTTGCGGAGTTCTCTGATTTCTCTCTCTTCGTTAAGATCTCTCTCGAAAGTCGAAACGAATCAAAAGAAAGCGTGGGGGCGGGGGTGCGGTTTGCTTATAAGCTGAAGTGGGAAGGGAAGCTTCTGGAGCAGCGGACACGAAATTTTATCAAATCTGATTCAGTATACTGTGGGTTGTTGTTTTATTTTGGGCCGGTTGGAGAATTAGCCTGTCCGTGGCATGTCATTTAACGTATTGTAGTAAGTGTTTCGTTTGAGAGATCGAGAACAAATCCAAGGCCCAATCTGTCCAGCCTAAGACAAAAGGGCCGACTTCCAGATGCCGATTGATGTTAAGATCCTCAAGACCAAACAGGTCATGAAATGACAGCTTAAAACACAAAATTCTTTACCTGCAAAATTTTTTTTTGTTTTTAATTGCGTAGACAATTTTGAAAAATATACAAAATAATTAGAAAAGAGAAAATTAATAATTATCAAAAGTTCGCGGATTCGATAATCCATTATAGTACTGTCATATGTAGTTATTTGATAATATGACGCTTTTTTATTGATTATAAGTCATTTTACTTTTGGCCAGTGGGTATAACGTAGGAAATTATAAAATATGATTTTCATTATTTGTTGAAATTTAGCTAATTAGTCAATTCATCTTTACTCTTTAACGTAACGGTGAATAGACGTAATAGTATAAAGCCAATTAATGAACTTGTATATTGAGGGATAATAAGCATAATTATTGTCAAGTTGTGAGAGACAGTAAACATGAATATTGTTGCTTGTCAGTAGATTCAGTGTAGGATCATTCATTCAATACCCATCAGTTAAGCAACGAACTTCATACTTTTATTTCTTATCATTATGGTAAGGAAAACAGGAATAGAAATTGTTGGATGGAGTATTATTCCAAATAATTATTGTAATACTTTTGTGATATGATGTATGTGAGATAAAAAGGTGATTGGAAATATAAAAGGTGAATTGCGAAATGTGTTTATGATGCAAACGAAAATTTTTTTTGAAAAAAATTTGCTATCCAAACATGGCTATGTTATTTTCTTAACTCGTGTATGTACCTTTTTTGCTTTTAGCAAATATCCTTCAAAGTCTATTATCAAACGAGTGGACGGAGTTCATGTATTAATATTTAAGAAAAATAAAGTTAAATAGAAAAGGTGCATAAATACAATTTGTAACTTTATATACTTTTAACTTTATCCTTATTAAAGTGACTCATTACTTTACCATCTAAACATAAATTGCTAAGACAATTATGTGTGTAATTATTTTTAACCATTGTCTAACTGCCTCTAAATATTGTAATCACCATAATAACCATTTTTTTACGGGAAAAAAAAGTTAAAATCTACAGTTTGCTTTGTTAATGAAAATTTTATGTAAAATTAATTCAAAAATAAACATTTCTTAATTGTACCCACGTCATGGGTGTCTTTGGCATTAGTTTTATTTCATTATTATGTACATTCACATGTTTTGGCGTTAGTTATGTTGATTATTAAATATATACATTCAGATGTTAGGTTGGGCGTGATTTAATTTAAATGAATTAAGGATAAATTATATATGATTTCCTATGATTTCATCTACTATCACATGACCCCTCTTTAACATTTCAAAATGTCTACTTCACTCTCTATAAATTTATGTAAAGGGAAAACTTGAAGAAAAACAGCTTATGTAACGTCACATTATTTGAAATATTAATAGTGTCGTTAATTAAATACTAAATCAATTGATAGTTTATAAATTGGATATTTATGCAAATTATAAAAAGGTTACATGAATATTAAGATTTTATCACATGTGCTTTTAAAGTGCGTTTGGCATAAATGTGTAACTGTTGTACATTCCGTTCATTTTTCATTTTACATGAAATTACCGAAAAGTTTTGTGTCTATTTGAAAACCTCAAGGTAGTCATTTGACATTATGTAAAATCACAGGTGATAATAAGCAATTTACCCATGAATTAATGAGCGACTAACGCGTGTACTGTTAGAAAGGTGCAACCGAGCCAGGGACTTCCACTCTGGGGAACACATGCAGTTATATTTCTCCTGCTGAAACCGCGAAACCCAAAACAAAACAATACCGCTACAAACCGCTCCAGTGGAGGAAGCCAGGAAGGAATATGAAGTGAGCAATCGCACGGCACAAAGCAAGCTGGCAGGAAAGCAAAAGAAGTTGGCGCAAGTTCACTTTTTGAAGCACAATGGACCGAATCGAGGCAGGAAAAGAGATGGCTTTCCGGGTTGGATTCACCGGCCACAGCGGTCATCTCACAATAGAGCCTCTTCCTCCGGTTCAACGCTCCACTCCCCTCAGCTCACTCCCTGATTTCATACTCGTAATGCTTCTGCTGACAATTACTCTTCTCATATACTGAACAATAACTAACTGTAATTAGGTTAGGCCTACTCTTAGCTAATAATTTTAGTTTCGTGGTTTTTTAGCTTCGAAATTTTGGTCATGATATGTGAATTCGTTAACTAGGGTTTATGTTAATTCATGGAACTATACGACAACTTGTAGTGGAGCTCAGAACTAAGCCAAGTTATTTAGGATAATTATATTATACATTTAGTTGGGCATTGGTTAGTGATACAGCTGCCGCATTCTGAAAATTATCCCCAAGGGCTGCTCAATTGGTAATTTACCTAGGAATCCCCCCCCCCCCCCAACACACACACACACACACAAAAGACAACAGTATGTTGGGGCTTATTACTGGAAGGCTTCTAGAGTATATTGTTGAAAATTGCAAAAGCAGTATCTCATAAAAATAGAAAGTTAGCAGCTTTTGTGGTAAATTTAGTGGTAGTGTTTGCTTGAGTAGTTAGTGTTTTTGGTATCAAGGAAGTTTGAAGTGAATTGGGATCGGGCCAGCATGCACACTCATTAATGTTAAATGGATGTTTGAAAGCAAAATTGATTGTTGGACCCATGCTTGTTTACCTATTCTGCTACTAGTGAATTGGTATTTGCTAGAGATCTCAAAGCTAACTCAACTCATAAGTAAGACCGTTGATAAGGAGTAAAGTAGAAGTAGAAGCAAAGCTAATACACCACTTTGTGCAAAATTTTGAGAAAAACACCTGCTATATGAGACAAACTTTTTGGGACAGAGGCAGTATAAAGAGTTATGGAACCAACATACCACTTTGAGTATTTTCATCCACGAAGTGGATTATAAAATGCATGGTTTGTGAATTTGTAGTTTGACATCAATATTCCGTATAATCCTGCTAAACAACCATTCAAATGCAGCACCCCCCTTGATTACATGCCCTCCCCCTTTATCAACTGTCAGGAAGTTGCTAAGTATATATACTTCTCAATTGCATTTTGTGATCTATAATTGCCTTTTACTAAGGAAATAGTTCAGTTGTAATTAAGAACAAATGTATTTCCCCCACAAAAAAGGAAAGTATTTTACAGAAATGTAGGAGTTGGAAATATTATGATGCATAAGAATAAATTCTAAGTGACCTTATACTGATTATTCAGGGTCCCAGGTTGGTCAAATCGTTGTTCTTTTAGAGAGGATATATTTAAGCTGTTGGTTCCTGCTTGTTTTCCTTAACAAAGCCATTATGATCCTTATTAGACTTGCAATTTATAGGGTTTTCTTTTCTTGGCTGGCGTTTGTGGGGGGGGGGGGAGGGGATTTGTATATTAGTAATTCTGGAACATTCAAACCAATCTCTTTTATCTCAGCCTCCTGCATTTCCACGGGAAACGCCAGAATCAATAAAAGAATATATAAAGGAAACGTATCTACTCCCAAGGTTGGATCCTGACGAGTTTTCTGCCGAAAAAGCTGGAAAGCAATGGGAATTTGATTGGTTCGACAGAGCTAAAATTCCATTGGAGCCTTCTTTGCCTCGGTCTATAGTTATTCCAACATGGGAATTACCTTTTAGACGTACAAAAAGAAGTTCTGGGCATGATATATGGGAGCCTAGATCAGAACAGGTATTCAAGTTTCTGCTTCCTTCCTCCCCTTTGATTGTAGATCACCTTTAAGTAATAGCTTGCTATCCCATTCAACAATGTTACTGAGAACTAGTCTTCACTTGGTTCAATGGAAATTTGCGAGTCCTAAGCAGACCTCAAAATTTCCAATCCTTTGAGTGTTGCATTATAGCTGCTAAATGTTTCTTTGTTTTGGAGTTGAGTTGTGATTATGTTGCAGGTAGATATAGCAGAACTTACAGCAGGAGCTGAGGATTCTGGTGTATTGCCTCGTATTGTTGGACCTGCAAAAGATTATGTAAAAGGAAGCCTCAGCAGCCATCCTTTTCGTCCAGGTGGTTTGGAGGATTCTCATTCTTTGGGGAGGATCCTTCCTGATGGCGCTGTCAATGGTGAATGGGTATGGGAGGTACTTAATGGAGGTCCTGCACAATCTATTGCACCGAGCTTTAAGGATGGTCTGGATCTAGGTGATCTCAGGGTAATGAGGGTTGATTTGTTTAGATATTGGAAAGCCTCTGCTTCAAGTTGCAAGTTTTTATTCTCTATAGCTATTTCATTAATTCTAATGCCATGTCTTCTTTGTATATTTAATATATCAAGGCACACTCAAGTTCATGGAACGTTTTTGTGGATCAGAGTGATTTTAAGCCTGTGCAAGATGTGAAATTGGTCAGTTTTTTGTTTGAATTGTATATGTTATGGTGTTGAGCCTGTGATTCTTTAGGCATGCATGCTTGGGGCTGCATGACTTGTTGAACCTAAATGACAATTGTTTCTACTTCATTTTCTTTCTTGTTAAATTATCTTCTTTCCGTGTTATCTGCAGAATGATTTGTCTTTGCAGTTTGATGACTTGTTTAGAAAAGCTTGGGAAGAGGATGTGTCAGGTTATGCTGAAGATGGTCAGTATTCTACAAGTCAATGTTCTGGTTCTAATTTGGTCCTATTTTTGAAGTGCAATTTCTTGGAAAAGATCTTGTTATTGAACACTCAAGCTACTGGGCATTACCTTCCTTCAGTTTACCTGTTAAAAAAGAGACATGTCCTACTCTGACCTTAGATATCTGGAGCATCTATAAAATCTGAAGCTCTGAAGAAAAGTTTCTGTCGTGTCCTCAATAAGTTTATAGAATCTGAAATATTTAAGAAAATACCAACTATATCCACCCTTTGTGAATTTAGTATACAGCTTTGGACTTAACTCAGCATTATATTCTTAAACTTAGTCAGTAGTCTTTCCAACTTCTTTATTGATGCGTTTTGCTCAGGTAAACCTCTATACATTGTGGTTCCAAAGTGATCCCTAAAAAATGGAAGCCTTTACGCTGTGTCTTTTACTCTCTAAAAAAGTTATGCATCAATCTGGTGGCCAATTTAGTCATGTTATCTGACCATCAATGTGGAAATATTGATTAAAGCATTTCCAGGAAGTATATTTGTTCATGTGACTACTAAACTTCTGTTTGAGATTGATTCGGTGGAAATATGAATGCTGACCTCCTCTTTATGTGAACACCAATTTAAGCTTTAGAACTGAAGATCATAATTCTGAGCTTGTTATTTGCTCTTCTTCGCCCCCCCCCCCCTCACTTTGGTTCTTGGTTTTCATTCTCTCTCTCACACAGAGATGCTTGTGATACTGTATGTAGGTGACACATCAAAGGTCCAAGTAGAAACAAAAGAATTAGGCTCTGTTGAATCAGAGCCAGAAACTAATGTAGATAATTCTTCAGTGGCCGGTAATATTGCAAAGATTGAATCATCTGTTTTGGATGAGGTATTGTCTGCTGAATTACAAGCAACAACTACAATCCTCAATGGAGATCAAGATGCTAGCATTGAACAGCCAAAAAAGGTGGAGATTTATCAGAGTGGCGTTGAACTGCTTATTTTTCTTTTGTGAACTTTGTAAATATGAAAGCATCGCCTGTAATGTTCTTGGTGAAGTCCTACCTGGTGTGGTTGCTGGTGCATTGCTCAAGTAAAAAATGAAAAGATATGTAAATGTCGAACAATTGAAACTATTCTTTTCTTTGACAAAATTGTTGGATAAAATACTTGCAGGCATGGGTTATCAGTGGAGCCAGTGGAAAGATAGTGGAACAGTTTCATGAACTTGTTCCTGACATGGCACTTAATTTTCCATTCGAATTGGATCCATTCCAAAAGGAGGTAATAGTTTTTGCATAACCCATTTTTACTTTTGTATGCGCGTTTCTTTTATAATTGTGGTTGAATACGCTGGGATTCATAGATTAGGAGTTAAAGCCTCTTATGTATTTAGTATTTAAGCAGTTTTTTTGAATAGATATCTGTTTCCTTCTGAACATAAACATTTTAACTGAAGAATAAAACTCTGTTTTGTGGACAACTACTGGGAGGACTGGCTTGGTCTCATTTTTAATTAACTTATTTGTAAGCTAGCTCATTCTCGGAACAAGTTCCTAGAAGAGGTTTTTTTTCTTAACTAAGCAAAAATTTTTCTAACACAGTTAATGGTGTAATTCTTGAAAGGCTGTTTCTTTGCAGCAGAAGTAGTTTTGATTCTGAACTGTGTCAATTACAGGCCATCTATTATCTTGAAAGGGGAGACTCTGTTTTTGTGGCAGCTCACACATCTGCTGGAAAGACAGTTGTTGCAGAGTATGCATTTGCTTTGGCAACAAAAGTATGACGTTTTTGGCAACTATGTGCTATGTTACCCCTTAATTCTTATTACAAGGACTGCTTCTTGTCTATCATGGGGACTGATATTTGTAAAGCACCTTATGCTGATTTGTGCTCTGCTTTCCTGTTGAAGAACTTGACTTGCGGATGTTTTGCAGCACTGCACAAGAGCTGTATATACTGCTCCCATCAAAACCATCAGTAACCAAAAGTACAGGGACTTTTGTGGGAAATTTGATGTGGGCCTTCTCACTGGTGATGTCAGTTTGAGGCCAGAGGCCTCTTGTCTTATCATGACTACAGAGATATTGAGATCAATGCTCTATCGTGGTGCTGACATCATACGTGACATAGAATGGGTAAGTCTAAACTGCTAGAACATTTTAGCACTACACTGGATGAAAAGTATATGTGGCGGATGTTTTTTTCCCTTCTGTCAATTTGTGTTCCTTTGCTGTTGTAAGCTTTACTTCCTTTCGAGTTATTCTCCTGACAATTGTTTATTTCTTTGTTGTTATTGAAATGGAAGGATAGGTAATATTTGATGAAGTTCATTACGTGAATGATGTTGAAAGAGGTGTTGTTTGGGAAGAAGTTATTATCATGCTCCCCAGGCATATTAACTTTGTCCTGCTCTCAGCCACGGTATGTCTTGGTGTCAATTTTGATTTGCACTTAATAATTTCACACAATTTTATAGAAAAGAACGAGTTTTCTAACTCTATCCCTAATGTTATTGTGTTCATCACTTGCAAAATTGTCAACTTGCTGCACAAATGTGTCAATATATTGTCAGCTGTTCATACTGTACGTTATAAAGTAGGTTCAAGTGCATGGTAGGTGAGTTGAATAGGTGAAGATTTATATGTGAGCTGTGGCTTATGATGCATAAAATGAGGTGTCTTGCTTATGATGGTTTCTATTGAGGTACAAGTATCTCAGCTCTCCATTGCCATGTGGATGGAATTTCAAACTGTTAGTGCCTGGCTATGTTGTGATCAATAAAATAAATGAGCTGTTGTTTATGATGGTTTTTATTGAGGTACAGGTAGCTCACCTCTCCTTAACCCTGTAAAATGAAATTTCAAACTAGTATTGGCTAGATTCTATAATAATTGTGCATTTAAATGCCCTGTTTCAGGGCACTTTTGGAGTGTGCATTAAGATTAAGATTGCGGGTTTAATAGGTCTATGTTCAATTTATTTTTCTGCAATTTTGCAGAAGGAAGTTATCTGTTGATAGTTTATGGTGTCAACCAAAAGTTTGCTACTTGCTATCAATATTGCTTAGGTTTGATCCTGTTACCATGGAAACAAATTTATCTGCTGAACTGCAATGCAGCCATATTTCTGGAGATCCAGAAAGAACCTAGATATGCACTAAATAGCCTCTTAAGGAAGATAAAATTCTTGAATAGTATTGACATCTCCAGCTTTTCATTATAAAGAAGCTAGAAAAATTTTCCAAATGCTTCAATATAATCAACAACTGAACTCCTATTTTTGATAACTTCTTTCGAGGAGGAAATTTTGGTTCGGAAATGTACTGGCTTGTTACTTTTGCATCCTTACCTCTTATTTTTGCACCTGGAAAGCTTAGATGCCAATACTCTTATCAAGTTGTATGAAAGGTTAGGTGAGGCCTGTGATTTTATCCTTTGTTTCTGAAGTTATACAAGTGCTAAGTAGATTGTGTTATTTTCAAATAAAGGTGAATGTTTATATGTGTGAACAAATAGAAATTTTAAAAGATAGCTTATATGGTACATGATACATAAACATTTTAATGTTCTGCTATCTTATATGCCACCCTACCTACCCTATCAAAAGAAGAAGACAGGGTGAATAAATGTGGAAAAACTGTAAGCTTAAGTAACAATTACTGTACATTTTTCCTTGAGGTTGCTTGATTTTCTTCAATATTTATTTGTGATTCACATGGATTTTTCATTTTTTTTAATATATATGATAGATAGGAAGATTGCTTCTTGATCCACCTTTAGCTTTTATAGACTTCTTCTAAAACTTTTGTCGACTTTGATGCTTCAATGGAAAAATGGCAAGCGTATATCAAATTCTGCTGATTGTTTGGCCTTAGATAGCCTTCTCCTTGGCATGTGAAAAATGCTCTTTCTGGAAACTGCTTTGACAACACTCAGTTTCCAATGAGAAGCCATAATTGATCTTCTCTGTTAAGTATTGTGCATTGCGTGGTGCTTAGTTTTGTCAACTGAGATCTCTCAGAAGAGATTTTATGTTTTTATCTCTGTAGAATGTTCCTTGAACCTTTTTTCTGCTCTTCACACTTCAATGTGGTCTATGTATTGAATTGTGTTTTCTAGGTACCAAATACAATTGAGTTTGCTAGGTATTGAATTGTGTTTTCTAGGTACCAAATACAATTGAGTTTGCTGATTGGATTGGTCGGACAAAGAAAAAGCAAATTCGTGTGACTGGGTTAGTAGCATCTCTTCTTTAATGGGTCACACATGATACAAACTTGATCATTGTTAAATTCATTTTCTCATTCCCTGTGCTCCCCTTAGGTTAGCAGATTGAGATATTTGGTAGTTAGAGTTTTCTCCAGTTACTCTTATGGGACTTTTTTTGTTTATCAGGACAACAAAGAGACCTGTCCCTTTGGAGCACCACCTCTTTTATTCTGGAGAGCTTTACAAAGTCTGTGAAAACGAAGAGTTTGTGCCTAAAGGACTGAAAGCTGCCAAAGATGCTAGTAAGAGGAAGACCACAAGTGCTGTTGCTGGTGGAGCTGGATCTTATCCTGGGTCTTCTCCATCCAGTGATAGGGCTCGAGCTCACAGGCATGAAAGTTCTCATCAGGGAAAACAGACCAGGCATTCTGGATCCCAGAACTTAGGGAACTCTCGGGCTGTCTGGGGAAACCAGAACAATGGCCTTGGCCCTAATACAGGGTTGAGGAGATCAGAGGCTACAATGTGGCTATCGCTGATTAACAAGCTGTCAAAGAAATCCTTGTTACCTGTATGTGTGAATATTTGGATTTTGGATAGAATTTGGAGTATATCTTTGATTATAAGGAACTTATATGCTGTTTGATTATAAGGAACTTATATGCTGTTGGTGTCACATAGTGCAAGTAGAGAAGAATCAATTTTAATTAGAATATTCCAGATAATTTCTTTTCTAGTCAGTAAGAAAGTCTCATTATCACATGCTGATTTTAAATGCATGCGATCAAATAAATTCAACTTTTCTCTTGTATAGTTTGCAGTAGTGGTCAGGCTAAATTTGAATATAACTGTTAATTGAGTTTTTTTTTTCTTTTTACCTCAATTCATCTGCTCAGGTGGTTATGTTTTGTTTCTCAAAGAATCGGTGTGATAAATCAGCTGATAGTATGACCACAACTGACCTTACAACTAGTTCGGAGAAAAGTGAGATTCGGATCTTCTGTGATAAAGCATTTTCACGGCTAAAGGGGTCCGATAGGAACCTACCACAGGTGCTGTATAATTGGAAACCTTTTACCTGTATATCCAATGTGTTATTAAAAGATTTTCCAGAGTTCAAAAACTTCTTTTAGTGATACAGATTGTCAGAGTTCAAAGCCTTCTTCACCGGGGCATTGGTGCGCATCATGCTGGACTGCTTCCAATTGTCAAGGAAGTAGTTGAAATGCTTTTCTGTCGTGGTTTGGTCAAGGTAAGTAGTTTACTTGTAGAAGCATAGTTTCTTTACCAGTGGTTTGCTTGCATGCACGTTATTCGATGCTTGATCCCAGAAATTAGTCCAACTTAGATGATCAACTATGCACACTGGTGTCCTACCAGAAAATTAGCTGGGATACTAAAGACATTGGTTGACAGATCAAGATCTACAAAATGGTTCTAGGCGATTTTGAAGATATAAAATATAATTTTTTGAAGTTATTTGGTAACTGTTAAAAGAAATAAGAAGTGCTGCATATTGAGAAGACAATGCAAGAAGTATTGAGTAGTTTGTGAACTATTAATATGTGCAAAGCACAAAGAAAAGGATTGTCAAACATTTATCAAAATTTCCAATTCTTTTATTTCTTAAATGTTTAAAGATTCGAAAATCCAGATAAAGTAGTTATTGATATGAACTTGGGAGCATTTTGCCTCGAGTGAAATTAGGATGTAGATGAGCAAAAGTAGAACAAGAAATCTTCTTGGATAATCATTTACCTTTGATTACTTATCAGTATGGTGGGAGGGATCGTAATAACGGAATGATGCCCAAGTGATGATGAAATTCTTGAAAGCTTACAGATTGTTGAAATGCTTGGCAGTGGTTTAGGTTAATTATGAAATTGTTGTTTTTGGCGTCACTGCTCGCTGTTCATTTCTCAGGCAGGGTTGGGGTGTCATTTGGATAACCTTTTTTCTTTCCACAGGTTTTATTCTCAACTGAGACATTTGCAATGGGAGTCAATGCCCCTGCAAGGACAGTAAGTGAACATCCATTCCTGCTATTGGTAAAATTACATTTATCTTCCTGAGATTTTTCATTTGACTGCATTTTAAAGGTGTGCTGGTTTGTTGTACCATTAATTGACCCTTAAAGTTTGTATAGTTCTTGTCTTTACTTCTACTTTTCTGATGTTCATGTTTTTATTTGCATGTTGTTGTTGTTTGAGAAGCAGTTTTGATCTGTAAGTCAATAGCTTTAGAGAATTTGCTTCCACACTTCCACAGAAGTAAATTACACATGGCTGGTAGCAGGTTATTCATGGTAACATAGCCAAGCATTGGTTCTAAGTCAACTCTGTAATTTTCTGTTCATTTATCACGCATGCTTCAAAGGTAATTACTTATCTGTTAGTACATGGCGGGTTTCTAATTGCATAATACTTCCAAGCTTTTTCTGTTGAATTGTATGCTGTAAATGTCGCACTTACTGTAGCTCCCTAAAAAATTGTGGTAATTTTTTATTGCTGATGTTACCCTTAAATCTAACTATGTATCCAAACTCAAATCCAGGTTTAATTTGTTTTAAAGATTGTTTGTGATAAATGATTGTTGCCCAGTTCCATGACAAGGATTTTGGATCCACAACATTTGAACTGTGGGTTTGATAGGAGGGTGGCTTGATTAGTTTGGGATGTAACCAAATCAATGGCCATTAAAATACTGATCTAGTTTGGCACTCTTTTTTCTTACCTTGGTGGAGTTCATTCTTAAGGAATTCGATCTGTAGGATCTACTACTCTTCCAATTAGTATGGATTTGTGAAACAGTGTCCCTTCTTACTTCACTCTTTGTGTGCATTTACCGACCCTGTTTGTGGATCATTGACCATGTACATTACCTATTTGGCAGGTGGTGTTTGATACTTTAAGGAAGTTTGATGGCAAGGAATTTAGACAGTTACTCTCAGGAGAGTATACTCAGATGGCTGGTCGTGCTGGGAGGAGAGGACTGGATAAGACTGGTACAGTTATTGTCATGTGTCGTGATGAGATCCCCGATGAGAGAGATCTAAAGCCTGTGATAGTTGGTAGGCCAACTAGGCTTGAATCTCAATTTCGACTGACCTATATCATGATCCTGCATCTGCTCCGTGTCGAAGAACTGAAGGTATATAACATATTACTTAGTCAAGGTTATTGGTAATAGATGTGTCCTCACTGAAGTTGCTGCTTTAACCAGTTTCTTGTTGACACATACAAATACATAAAGATCTGTCATAATAGAAAGTAGGAATTGCTAGTATTGCAATGTTAGCCAGTGCACTTTCAATTGGCAAATTTTCTTTTCATATTTTCCCCTTGTGTGATATTTTGCAATTATTGGCCAATTGTGTTCATGATTTCCTCCTAGTCAACTATCTCAGCAGCAGAGCTTAACTTCTAATTCCTGTACAATTGAGTGAATAGCTTCAAAGTTTATGCAAACTGAATGACATGTCCAGAAAAATTTTAGCCATTGCCCAAATGACACTGCAGGGAAATTTTAGCTTTAGCCTAAATTTTAAGTTTCTCTTTTATGAGTAGATTGTTAGGGCACTGTTAATAGAATTGGTTTGTGCTGTGGTCGGTCCTGTACATCATTGGCAGAATATCAAGATCTAGGAGATATGTAGGTTACATTCTTTAACAGTTGGCAAATTTTACATGATAGGTTGATAATATCTCACTGTTAGCTCTAAAATGGACCTCCATCTAATGCCAACATTTTATGTCCATCAGCTTGATTTTTTCTGGAATGGTACATTATTGGGTACATGGATTGAGCTTTTTGGTTAGTAGTTTGGGATATTGGGTGATGGCTTTATTTCTCAGTAGTGGTTATAGGTTAAATTTGCTGATCTGTTTCGAAAAATTGCAGGTGGAGGATATGCTAAAAAGAAGTTTTGCTGAATTCCATGCTCAGAAAAAACTTCCCGAGAAACAGCAACTTCTAATGCGAAAGCTTGCCCAGCCAACAAAAACTATTGAGTAAGGACACAGCGAAGAGTATCATGGCAGAAATTTTGCAACTAGGGCTATTTAGATATTCTTTTGCATGCATTTGTTTCATCGCCAACCCTTGCCAGGAAAATAATGTGGTTGTGCCTGTCATTTATATACATTATTAATGCTATCTCCCAACACCCCCCCCTTTTTTCTGTTGTGAGCAAATTAAAGACTATGATCACGTGTGTGTACCTTCCTTGCAAGTGCATCACTTGTGCCACTTTATATAGGGTTTAAATAAACTTCTGTGTTGCATTTAGATGCATAAAGGGTGAACCAGCAATAGAGGAGTACTACGAGATGTCCTCAGAAGCTGACACATATAGCACCAAGATAGTGGAGGCAGTCATGCAGTCCCCTGGCTCCCAGCATTATCTTAGTCCTGGAAGAGTGGTGGTTGTAAAATCAGAGTCAGTAAGTTCACATTCCTAGTTCTTACCTTCACCTTGGTGAAAATTACTACTTGTATCCTTCTCTGTTGTCTTTTAGAATTTTGTTCCCTCCTTTCTATTTGTTGATTGTCTTCATAGTTCCTTGTTAGAAAGGTAATTTTTTTTGGATGTTATTCAATCTGTTGCCGTGCATGAGTTTCAAGTCCTAAGGACTCAACGCCCAGGACCACTTATGCCTCATCACTGGTAGTTACTAGATTCTTTGATTGTTTTACCTTTTTGATAGATGCATGAAATCAGGTTTTAGTCAAATCTTTGGCTGTCGTTCAGGATTGCCTTGACAAAATTTGTTATTCATGAGTAGCTTAAAGTTGCTTAGCTATAATGAGACAGATACAGGTCATTTTCTTTTTCTAATGGAACAATGATTTTTGGCCGAGTTTAATAGATCTTTAACTCATGGGGTAACTTTAGTTGGATCACATGAGTGTGGCAGCATTCCAAAATTTGCTGACATTTTTCCATTCCATTGGCATCTGGCAGGCCCAGGATCACTTGCTAGGCGTTGTTGTGAAAGCACCTTCTTCTAACAATAAGCAGTACATAGTTTTTGTGCTGATGCCTGAATTACCTTTGACATTGCAAAACCCATCAGATAGTAGCAACTTGAAGGATGATAAAGGTGCTGGTTTACAGATATTGATACCTAAGTCAAAACGTGGTCTGGAGGATGATTATTATTCGTCAGTCACTTCTCGGAGAGGTTCAGGTGTTGTCAACATTAAACTACCTCATTGTGGTAGTGCTGCTGGGATGAATTATGAAGTTCGAGGAATTGATAACAAAGAGTTCCTTTCAATATGCAATTGCAAAATAAAGATTGATCAAGTTCGACTTCTGGAAGATGTCAGTACTGGAGCCTACTCGAATACCGTACAACAGCTGCTGTTATTGAAATCTGATGGAAATAAGTACCCTCCACCTCTAGATCCAGTCAAAGGTTTGTAAGTGAACTGTTTAAGCTTATGGTCACCAGTATACTCTAATTGGACTTTGCTTGTCATTTATCATTGGTCTCACCTGTTTGGTTATTGAAAGAAAAATGCTTGTGGAGTACAAGATCTATGTGCAACTGCTATTTCTGGGGGGTGTGGATATATCATTCTTGTTGACAATAATAAATCCTCACAGATAGTTATTCTCTATTATATTTGTTTGCCCAAACTAGAATTATAAGGAAAAAAAACATATAACCATCACGTGACTGCCTGGGAATGCTTTTGCAAGTCTAAGATTATCATATGAATGGATTTGGTTTCCTTCAGGAAAATTCTGCAGGTCACTTTCAGTTGCTAAATGGTGGTTTGAGTAGTATAATACCAGTAACTGGTTTAGTACTTGATAGAACTGAAGAGTATTTAAAAAATTAAGTTGTTTTGTTGGTGATGCACATCATCTACAGATTATTAGGACATGTAAATCCCCTGGAACAATGGACAGATATGTTGCCTCGGAGTATCTGCTAGTTTTACAAGATTGTCATCTTGCGATTTAGTGATAGAGACTTTTGACAAAGTGGCTTCTGCCAGCTTCAGACTTAGCCTGACTCATATGAAAGTATGTTGAAGGATGTTAATTGGCCTCAAATCTACTCTCTATGAGTTATGGTTTTCATGATCTGTTGGTTGTTAGCATTAGGGTGCTGAGGGTGGAAATTGATGTCCATTTAACATTCTGGCACAGATGATAAATAGAATCAGTTTTTATCGCCTTGTTAACTTGTGTTGTCTTTTTTCTGTTGGAAATAGAAGATTAGATGTTTAAATCCATAACAAGTGTGACAAATCTGAGAAATGTGCACCAATCTTGCTATGCTCTTATTTTTTTAAAAATAATCTGCTTTCTTTCTAGGCTTTCTTATTCTCCCCTAGCTTAGCATCTGATGCGATTGTGTAACAGATCTGAAGCTGAAAGACCTAGATGTTGTTAAAGCTTATCATAAATTGAACATTTTGTTGCAAAAGATGGCCCAAAATAAATGCCACGGATGTGTCAAATTGGAGGAGCATATTAAGTTAGCCCGTGAATTGAAGCGCCACAGAGAGGAAGTCAATGCCTTGAAGTTCGAAATGTCAGATGAAGCACTGCAGCAAATGCCTGATTTTCAGGGTCGGGTATGTGATGTTTTCCTTTGCAAAACGCGGATTTGGCATGCATGATCTTAGAATTGGATTAGCCTGTTACAAATAATGCAAGTCTTTGCAGATTGATGTTTTGAAGGAAATCGGTTGTGTAGATGCTGACCTTGTGGTTCAAATAAAAGGCCGTGTTGCTTGTGAAATGAATTCTGGGGAGGAATTAATATGCACTGAGTGCTTGTTTGAGAATCAGTTCGATGACTTGGAACCAGAAGAAGCTGTGGCAATTATGTCTGCCTTTGTCTTTCAGCAGAAAAATACGTCTGAACCTTCTCTTACACCAAAGCTTTCTCTGGCTTGTAAGAGGTAACATTTTAAACTCTCATCCTCCTCCCCGGGCCAACCCACAACCACCAGGATTTGTTCGTAACACTTCTAGTATCTCATTTCTTTTTTTAAGTGGATGCTATTTTGGGTAGATTATGAAGAAAACGGAGTTCTTTGGATCTGTGCAGAAACTAGCACGATATAGTATCCAAAGCTTTTTAATGTGTCCATGTAATTTTTTATCCAATGAGCTTGGAGTATTCTCAGGAACTTGTTCTTATAGTTGGTGCAGGGGTTTTGCCCTTGTATGGTTTCAAAATGCATTTTTGCTTTTATTATTTTTATTTTTATTTTTTGGTTCAAGGGGGACTCTAAGCTTACAATTGTGGAAGAGGAGGGCGTGAAAGTCAAACTAGGGACCTTAAGTAAAATGCTTAGAGTTTGATGATCTGGTCAACAAGGATTTTACTGAATGGTTAAGGGGTTTCTTAAGATTTGCATATACTAATTGTGATCCCTTTTCCATAAATACTTTTTCTGGAGGATACAATATTTTGGTTAATTAACATTCTGCCAATGAAAAAAAAAAACAGTGACTTTCTACCATGCCTTAATGTCTTGAAATAAGTTGATGTCTCAGTATAAAAAGTTTCAAAGTCTGGCCAAGTTGCTAATTGCAGGAATTCATTTGTGGTGGTTATTTCTTGAAATGTTCTTCCTTTTGCTCTCAAACTTTGCTTGTTAAGATTTGTGGTCCGCCTAATGCTGAGGCATTGTAGAAATGAAAGATATGTCAATTCTTTCCCTTCATCATCGTCTTCCTCTTCTTTTTTTTTTCTTTTCTGTTATTTGGGGTCTAAATTGATTTATATAATTATGTATTGGTTTTGCTTTTTCCCAAACCTTACCTTACTGTAACCTTGTTGATGTAGTTGTCTCCAGTAGAAAGACTTTGTAGTCTCATTTTTACTTGACTTGTATGTTCATTTCATTTCCCTGGAACCCAGATTGTACGATACAGCAATAAGGCTAGGTCAACTTCAAGCAAGCTTCAAAATACAGATCGATCCGGAAGAGTATGCTCAGGAGAATCTCAAGTTTGGTCTCGTTGAAGTGGTTTACGAATGGGCAAAGGTTGTCTATCTCTGTTTCTCTCTCTCTCTCCCCTCCCCCTTTTTTTTTCCAAGGAGGGGAGGGGTGGGGCATGCACTCTGCCCTAATTCTTCTTTACTTGCCTGTTTAAACCATTCTCGTTAATTAGTCTCTTGCATCTCCTCTCAGAAACTTCTGAATGTGATCTGCTTTTCTTTTGCCAGGGCACTCCATTTGCTGATATTTGTGAACTCACTGATGTCCCTGAAGGTTTGATAGTCAGGACCATAGTTAGATTGGATGAGACATGCCGTGAATTTAAAAATGCTGCTGCGATCATGGGTAATTCTGCTCTTTACAAGAAAATGGAAACTGCTTCGAATGCCATAAAGCGCGACATTGTCTTTGCTGCTAGCTTGTACGTCACAGGGTTGTAACCTTGTTGAAGTCGAAAGGCCCTGATTTGTGCCAATCACCAATACATGTAAATGGACTCTTGTTGTACACTAGTCATCACCATGAATTGGCTGATTTTTTTAGTTAGAGTTGAGATTTTTTAGTATTCGTGATCAACTTGTTAGGATGAACTTATTGAGAATTATCAAGCTTAACTAATCGCTTTGATATATATGATAAAATGGTGAAGAAAATTAGGTGGATTGAGGACCAGTATGTAACATGAACATAAGAACATCCAACACTGGAAAGATTGCATTTATTTCGTCAGGAATTCAACAATAGCATAACATGAGGAATATCTCCAACTAAAGGATCATGTTCAGGGACAGGTCTTCAATGATCAATCATTCCCCTTCAGTTGTCACTCCTCTTGGGTTTGTCGGAGACGAAACCAACCTGAAGCCGGCAATCAACGAAAGTGAAATCAGACGACATCTTATCTGGAATACCAAACGGAAAATGGATATAGTTTAAAAGAAGCTTATTCAAAATAAAAGTAGTACGACCTCATCAGCAGCTGCTGGAATCCATTCATTAGTAGCTGGATTTCCCTTGCACGAGCCATGGTTATCTGTCGCAGAATCTGGCTCTAAGCTGAAGGATTTGCCTTTCATGCTCTCCATAGCAATGAATCCCGTTCCCGTCTGCAATTTCATTTTCAAGACAACAAAAGCAGAGGATTGTTCATGTCTCATTTGAATGATTAGGGGAACACCACTAATTTTTCTATCAAGAAAGAAAAGAAGAAAATCTTTTTTTTTATACTCGAATGCTGGCTTTTTTTGTTTCTGATCTTGTTACTAATCGACCAGTTGAGGTAACCAAAATAATGTAGAGATGCAGACTAATGGAATCAAATCACGCTATTACCGTGTGGTGTTGCTTGTCGATGCAGTTGAGATCTTTATAATACTCTGTTTCAACGAACTCCTCAGTTGCTTGGCTTCCATTGGTGTGCCCCAGTTTCTGCAATAATTGGAGGACAAAGAAAAAGAAACTCAAAAACTTCTTGAGAACAAGTCTTAACAAGTTACAAGAACTAAGTAATAAGATCAAATTACAGATAGATTACTAGGCGGGTTTTGGTGACGAAGAAAATTAAGGCAGAGTAACCTGAGGATCATTTTCAAGAAGTTGAAATCGAACGTGCTCTGGAATAACATCATCAGAACAAGAATCGGTGTAAGTTTTAGAATAGTCGCTGCGCTGAGGCTTGGTATGGCGCTTTGGAGCCATAGCATCAAAGTAATCTCTGGTGGACTCCTCCAGCTTTGCCTCTTCCTCCTTTGACACATGAACATCGCTGCGGTTCGGCCTCGTGCAACACTCCATCTTTCCTTCTTCGGTCTTTTCTGATGAGAAGAAAAGAAGAAAGAGCAGGCACTACGTATTTCTTTGAAGAAGATGTTTTTTGGCTACATGATACGGCCAACGGAATTGTCAGAGTTTTATAGTCACTTCACTTAAATATCACTTAAATGCCATGTGCAATAAATTAGTAGTAGTATTTGTTTAATTACCTTCGCGGCTCGTGCATACTGATTGGTAAAACAATCTAATAGTAGTATTTTGCACACGTTTACTTGCACTCTATCCATTCAGTGAAGTTCACTTGTAATGTACAACAATAATAATGACGCTTCTGTTTTCAGTTGTAATTTAATCGAGTGCTGGTTTGATTGGAAGAAATATTTCTTCAATTAGTTGGAGTGGGGCTGAGCCTGACCCGGTGCAAGATATTTTTGGTAAGGCATTTAGATATTTTGGCAACACTTTAATTCCCGTGGACTTCAACACGCTGAGGCGGAGTATAAAAATTGTAGTAGTAGGTGTTTCTGGATTTTTTATTTTTTGTTTTTTTCCCAGTTGAAATGCTGACGGTTGGTTGGTTGGTTGGTTGGTTCTCAAGGGTCAAGTCGAACAGGAAGCTGGACCCCCACCACATCGGTGGCATCTCTTTGTTGGATGGCTTTAGTCATGAGATCTGAACAGGGTGCCGTGTTGCTGTTGCAGTGTAAGAAAATATCATGAAAAAAAGTGGACAGGAAAACTTCGGAAAAAGAAAAATAGAAAAATAAATGAAGCTAGCATGTTCAAAATATGCAACCCTTGCATTTTTCCTCCAAAATTGTGCAATTTTGTGGCACACAACATGCAAGAAAGTGAGGAAAAATGCAGCGGTATTTTCTAATTTAACAAATATACACAAAAGAAAAAAAATAACTAACTTTCCTGCACTATTTCTCGAGAAGGTTGTTTAGAATGTCCTTTATATTTTGTAAAATGAATTTTTTAATCCTGAAACCTATTTATTCTTTTCCTAAAAAAATGAGATTCGATCCAATCTATATTCGTTTTTGCTACTAAAAAAAGTGAAATTTAATATTTTTGTACGTAAAAAATGGCTATATATAGTCAGGTGATGATTTTACACTAAAAAGTGATCAAATTTTATCGATTTAATTGTTTAAGGCTGATAAAATTATCATTTTAAAAATGAACGATGAAAAGAATATGGACAACATTATTGTGAATGATTTTGCTCTTTTCCTTGTAAATAAATGCTACCTAAAGTCCCCAGTCACAATTGTTGCATTATTTTTCGCCTTCGGCTGCTGTGGAGGGCCTACGACAGCCCATTGTACCCGCTCCAGTTATCTTCACAGCTAATGGCTCTTCAAACTTCGCAGCACCAGCTTGCAGGTTCCAGCTCTTCCCGGCCGGATGAGCTGCGCTTCTAGATTCACTTTTGCCCTTTTTTTTATTATTATTATTGTGACTCAACTGGCACTAGTGGCTTTGCAAGATTTTGCAAATTATTGGACCATTACACGACGAAGACTAACTGTTGAGGATTTCTTCACAAATAAGCCCACGTACGTAGGTCTAGGAGCTGCCTAGTGGCCACGAAACGCGTTGAGAGTTCACATGCATCCCCTAGGGCTTCAATCTAACTCAAAAGATGTTCCTTCTGTCCAAGGCCCGCCTCGTAACCCATTCAGATCCAAAAGGGCCTTCCAAAACGTGATACGGGTACTGGGGGAGGTCCATGACCATCTCAGTGTCTCATTGTTGGGCGGGTACCGTATTCACGCGTGTGGACGTATTCTCTCGTTTTATTACCTCAAGATTCCTGCTAGTGACCAAGTCACGCTGTCTTTTTAAGATTAGGGCCCGGCACGGTGTACATGAATCACGTGAAAAACTAAATAAACAATAACGAGACTACGTAATTGCAATGAATTTAAGAATGTTTTGAGTAAATTAATTTTTTTTTCAAGAAAAAAGTAGACAAAGTAATAGAAGAAGACAGAAAAGCAACCCTCGCCGTTCATGTGACCTTTGCCATTAGTTTTCACATTAAACTGGCTAATAAGATACATGTCCTCTCACTGCACCAACAGAGTGCACACAATCTCATTAGCTTGAGCACTTTAGAAAGTTTTTGGTTGATACAAATATAATAGACCGTGTTTTATATTTTTATCAGCACAAATCCCATTTATGGCACGACAACTGCAAGTGCAATTGAAGTTAATTGTGTAGAAAGTATCACGCTTGATGCTTGGTATTATAAGGGCGAAAAAAAAAGATGTAATAAGGAAAAATGGTTTCATTTTGCAAAAGGTGATGGACAATCGCACCCGATTTTATGTTCTTTGCAAATACTAGTTGGCTAGTTGGTCACCGATGATTTCAAGAATATGTATTTTTTTAATTATAATGGCAATCGGAACTGAAATCACTCGGACTTTTCTTTTATAAAAAAAAAAAAGAAAAAAGATAGATCCTGTTGCCAGGGGACACGTTGCGAAAACTGAGGGATGTTGACTGGAGAGGGTGAATCATCGAAGTGTTTCTTTAACTTGTTGAACTTGTCAAATATAGTAGGGTAGTGTGTGTTTCAGGGGATGCTCGCACGCAGCATGTTAGCATTTCAATGCCTGGCCTCAAATGAAAATTAATACTCCCTCCGTCCCACTTTTAATAGTTCTATTTTCTTTTTTCGTCTGTTCTAAATTATAATCCACTTTTCAATTGAAAAATATAGATGTCTTTTAATTTTTCTAAAATACCCTTATTCAATGTAAGTTATTATTATTATAAACTACCTTATTTAATATAAGATTATTAGTATTGAATATAATCTACTCCATTTAATGCATTTAGATTTTTCCAAACCATATTGATATATGAAAAGCCAACTTTATTTAATGTAAGGGTATTTTAGGAAAATAGCAATCTAAATTTGTTTTTCCAACAAAATTAACTATTTTTTCTTAAATTGTGTGAAAAAAAAATTAGGACGATCAAAATGGGACAGAGGAGTACTCCACTTGTCGATTTAGGAGGACCAAGGAGATACACACCATAACCAGCTTAAGCCTGATCATCAGCAGTCAGCCGAGTTCTCCAAGTTTGGCAGGTACCCATTTCAAAAACTCATGCAGGTTTCGATATAATGAACAAATACACTACTAATAAAGTACTGGATGCAGCACCTTCCTGTTGTCTTTTCATGGAGAGCCATATGCATTAGTTCCACTCCAAACTCTATAAATACTAGTAAAATATTTATTCACCTTTCCTCAATGCCCTCAGAGTTGCTATAACAAAACCCCCCGCCCACACCCCCCCCCCCCCGGGTTCAGTTCACAACTTTTCCTACACTGATCTTGCCATCTTCATCAACTATGTTTTCTAGCGTGTTACTTCGCTCATTCCGATGCGACAAGTCAAGGTAATGGATTGGCGTCTGTATGAGTTTGTTCTAGAGTTCCAATTTCTTTTTTTTTAAAAAAAATTTTTTGCGGCCTCGAAATTTATACTACTGTTAGCTACACTTGTAAAATTGATGAAACTCTTACCTCTTGAAAACGCTGCTCTAAAGGGTATGTTTGCAATTGCATCAAAGATTCTTAAATGCCAAAGGACTAGATTTTAAGAGTCACAAGATGCTCCGATCCTTAAATTTTTGCCAGTGATCAATTGATCGTGGAAATGAGTTTAGCCAATTTTCCAATTTTGTGTTTTGGGACGACAGGGGGAGGGGGAGCGGGGACCGACCATCACTTGTTCTGCCTCCAATTACCAAGTTAACTAAGTTTCTTCCTCCATTGGGATTGGCTACTAAATGGTCCAATATTTGTAGCACTATTAGTGAATCGACCATGTTCCACGAGGACAGAAAGAAACGTTTCACCAAACCTGCCAATACTGCTATTATATGAACTCCTGCCTGCGGGCTTGGTCATTTCTTTCACTCGACATTTGGTGCTCATTATTGCATTATTTCAAAGAAGCTTACATCATCATTCTCAGCCTCATGGTGTGGCAAATACACTAAAGTAGTTTTTACTCGTACGTCGTAAATTATACTGTTGAAACGAAAGGCTAAATAATTTGGGAACAGGGTTCTCTAATTGCCTTTGCTAATAGTTTGATGGAGTACTATCTTCTACTTTTGGAGGACAACATGCTGTAGCCACAGGGCCCTATTTAACGTAACTTTCTCCGAATAGAGTGTTTACATCTCAAAATTTGGGAGTTCTCAAAGTCAAAATACTTTAATAACCAAACGGGCTTTCGAAGCAATAATTCATTTAAATTTTCTTCACCTGCTGGGATAATTCAGAGAAGCATCAAAATCTATTCCGAAATATGATTGTGTAAACTGAATCTGCAGAAAGAAGAGAGGACATGGGAGCCGTGATGAAACCCAAGTGCCAGAGATGCAGCTATCCTACAGTTTTCCAGTCAATAGGGATCACCTCACCAAACGCCCTACAAAGTTTTCTCTACGATCTGACATCCCTCAGCTGAAAAGCAACTGGTTCGCCCTCTCCTCCTCCTCCTTTGCTTATCAACTCTTCATTACTTTGCCCTAAAGCTTTAGTAGTATTACACTGCTCAGTGAGCGTGAGAATGCATTTGTCCAACCACAAATCTCTCAGTTTTCTTAATCTACTTAACCCGTCCCAGAAGTAACAATAATAACTGTTAAAGACTAGGGACGGATGTTCAAATTAGACTATCAAATAAGCTAATTACAATTATGAAGCTTCTTAACGTTGATCTGATTATTCAATTTGAAGTTTGGCGTAGAAGCACAAAATTGGTTCCATCCTAGATTACTAGTCCTTACTTAACGTGTTTATGATTTTATTTCCTCTAAAATTTGTTTACGAAGTTTTGAACTAATTACATGCTACTCATTTTTCTTCAAGGCAAAATAATGATACTAAATTTCTGGAGAGCGTAGATTTAACGAACAGCTGAAACTGGTTCCCAGTTCCTAGCCCAAAAATTCAAGACGAATCTAAGGCCAAGCGAGCATAGATCGATCCCATATAGTAATAATCATCTTTCCTCCGCTCAACTTTCACCTCCTCTAAATTGTCAAACTCCTTTGCCTCGAGTCTATGGAGTCCCCCAACCCAACCCTCCCTCCAAAAACAACCCCCCCAAAAAAAAAAATTGCAAGACTCCCCTTTGACATGGTAACACTCGTATATCTGCTAACTGAACCCTAGTTAGCAGTAACCAAGAAAATCTCTTAAAAAAATATGTAACAGACAAAACAACCAAGACAAAAGCTCATTGATTTTTTTTTTTTTTTTCATTTGCAGCACATGTAAGTTGTAGTATTCCAATAGGACTATCTTTTTTCTTTTTTTGGATAAGTCGGTAATACATTCCCCACATTCCCATCATAAATCTAAACCGAGCCTCTACTGGGAAGAGAAGAAAAATAAAAAAATAAAAATAAAATCTATACAAAGCAAATGCTTTGATTCGTTGACTAATCCTGCTAGTCTACTACTACTCACATTTTTGACTGATGCCACTGCCCACTCGAGTGACTGGCAGCCCGAGTCCCACAAACTCAGTCGGGATCAACAAAATGTCCGCCACCACAACCAAGGTCTCCAATTTCTCCGATCTGATCCAACGTGTCACCGCCAACTGCTTACTCAACCCCCTCGGCTCCATTCGCCAGGCCGACGATGCCTCTGTTCTTCACTCCCCCGACGACTCCGACGACGACAACTTCAAAACTCAAGAAGATGAAGAACAAGACGTGGACGAAGAAGACGATGACCGCTACGATGTGGGTGACGGAGGAGATTCGCTGAAGAATTGGGATGCGAAAAGGAACAACAGCAAAGGGGACCGAAATTGTGGCCTGAGAAATGAGAGAGCTATCCAGATGGAAATGCTGATTGGCGAAGTGTTCGAGGCGGCTTCCGCGATGAAGCGGGCGTACGTTAGCCTGCAGGAGGCGCACTGCCCCTGGGATCCGGATAAAATGCGAGTTGCGGACGTGGCTGTGGTTGCTGAGCTGCGCAGGATCGGGGTATTGAGGGAGAGGTTCAGGAGGAGTCTTGGGAATACTGGAGGAGGGAGAGGGGGGTGGAAAGTAGGGGCGGCGACGCTGAGGGAGTGGTGGCGCCGTACGAGGCGGCGTTGGAGGAGTTGAAGAGGGAAGTGAAGGCTAAGGATGTGGAGATTGAGAACTTGAGAGAGAAGTTTAAAACGGCGTCGTCGCTGAGCGGCAGTGGCAGCGGTGGAAAGAAAGGCGGCAAGTCAAAGAGAAAAGTCAGCTGTAGTAGTCAAGGTGACAGGATCCTATTCCAAATACTATCCTTTGCTAAATGACATGTTTACCCTCGTTTCTTTGCATATATCTCAGATTGTGCCATTCGTTGTTTGACTACGATTTTTTTTTCCGATGCAGTTGCAGGCCTGGCACCGTCACCGGCGCCGGAGATATTTGAATCGACAATGAGCTCAGTAAAGGAAGCTGCTAAATCATTCACGGCAATGCGCCTTTCCCTGATGCGTTCAGCTCATTGGGACATCGCAGCCGCTGTGAGATCCATCGAAGCTGCTTCTTTCTCCAGCAATGCCTCCCCGACTACACCCAACCCCACCACCTTTCCGGACTCCATAGTGGGAGCCAACCACGCTAAGTACGCTTTAGAATCCTATGTTAACCGGAAAATGTTCCAGGGGTTCGACCACGAGACCTTTTACATGGACGGTAGCCTCTCCTCTTTGATCCATCCCGACCAGCACCGTCGCGATTGCTTCACTCAGTACCGCGACATGAAAGCCATGGACCCAATTGAACTGTTAGGGATACTTCCAACTTGCAGCTTCGGGAACTTCTGTTTCAAGAAGTATTTGGCAATTGTTCATCCCAAAATGGAGGAGTCGTTATTCGGGGACTTGGAGCAACGCCGCCTAGTTTTGGCCGGAAACCACCCCAGGAGTCAATTTTATGGGGAGTTTTTGGGCCTTGCTAAGGCAGTTTGGCTGCTACATTTGCTGGCATTTTCGATGGACCCACCGCCTAGTCATTTTGAGGCGACTAAGGGAGCTGATTTCCATCCGCAGTATATGGACAGTGTGGCGAGGGTTCCAGGTGGTGGGCGAATGGGTGGGGGCGTGCCTCAGGTGGTGGGCTTTCCGGTGAGCCCTGGGTTTAAACTTGGAAACGGGTCGCTAATTAAAGCCAGGGTATACCTCGTTCCCAAGAACGGGTATTGAATTTGGACTACTATTTAGCCTAGTTAAAACTTAGAAGACATGGATGAGGTCGAGCTCTGAGGTCCTTTGGTTATGGGAGTTTTCTTGGCTATAGTAGATTCAAGTCTTCAGTCAGTAGATTTGTTTAAGGATGCATAATTCCTCTGTATCTTAAGAGAATTAATCACTCTGTTGTAAGATTGATGAAGCTGTAGCATTTAGCACTTGAATGTTTCTTATTTGTTCGCTCGATGCTCGGGGTATTGCAAAGATCATTCCTGATAGAATTGGAAGAGCCTCTAGAGCTCTCTCAGTTTTTGGGGATAGAACCTGGAAAGCTCATACAGATACCCTGCATGAAAAATGATCTTATAAGATCAGAATAATCTGAATATACAAATCCTCCACTATTAAGTACAGTATATTGGTATACAGGGTTAAGTTGAAACAAAAGAATTGCATCACAATGTCTCAAATATCTCGCATTCTTCAATTCTATATATTGTTGAAAGCGGTAATTCTCTTTGTTGTGTCGAAAGCTTTTCCAATGAGTATATACTACTATGCAATGTTGTCACAGCTAATACGGACAAGAAGGAATTCACTTTTATTGACATCCGCATTTGTGCTCCTTCATGATCTTTGAATAAGCAGAGACCCCCGCAGAAAGAAATGCTCCTTATCAATTGAATGGTGAACAGTCAGATGCAGGAGAGGACCCTCTCTCTCACTCTCACCCCGCAGAGAGATGACAGCTCGTCAAAACTCAAGGAGGTGATTTGGTTTAAATTACTCACAAAAATAGTTTCTTGACCTGTCATGGAGAGAAGTAATAAATATGATTGTTATTAGTTGGTTTGCAGATAGGAACACCAGCAGCCAGAACCAGAGTTCAAAGAAGCAAGGACCAAGATGCAGCCAAATTTCTAATGGCTGACAGAAAAATTAATCCAGAAGCACCATACTAGTTATAATATAGTAGAGAGAGGAATGAGCAGTTTCTGTTTGTGACGAAGAAACTAAATTCTTTACTGGATAAAATCTTTTACAACTCATCAAACTAAACCGGTCTTTGGAGCATCAACCCACTGATAAAAGGAGATCTTAAACATTATTTTCAATAGGTTAAAAACATATAACAACTTATGCTGAATAGAGAAGCAACCAACTTCCTAAGGCTGAAGTATCACTTACCTGCTCAAGAGTTAAGAACATGATGGCATTCCATAGACCTAGTCGCCCAAAGTTGGGTAAGAAGCCCTTATAAAAAGCAAAAGGCCCCTGCAAAATTTTTTATCAGAAGACATTAGCTAGCCGGAGAAATAGATCTGTCGCAATAGTACATCTAGTATCCAAATTTTTGCTCCAGATCAACCAGAGTGTGCTTCATCATAACTGAACAAGACACTGAAGACTAAAAGCACATAGCTGTCCCCAGCACAACAGCGGATGAACTTAATCATCTAAAAACATTTCACTGATAGCAACAGAGATCATGACCGAATACAGCAGCAGTACCACATCCAAATTCGCATAACTAGATTTGAAGGAATAGAAAAAGGAAGAAAGATGATTTTTAGACAATTGTTTGATGACTGCAGAAAGATGAAAATACTGCAACTTTGTCACAGTTAAATGAGAAATGAAAAAGTTGAGGCAATACGTACCTCATTTTTCAAAGTTTTGAAAAAACAATCCAAGGTGCTTTTGTAGATTGAATCTCCCATCATTCTAGATTTTACCTGGAAAAATATCACCCAAAGCTTAGATTCAAAATAAGTTTGTCAAGAGTAATGTCAAGGAGTAGACTTAAATCCATGCTAGGAATGCTTCAAGTTTTTGCAAGAATGTATACAGGTTTTCAGAAACAATCATGCTCATCACCATTTTGTTTTATATATTTCATGCCAGTAACAATCGTCTCAAGCAAACTGTGCTTCTATTGGTACTTAAACAAGTTTGACACCATCGACACTTTCCTTATATTTCTTGCACGCCATAATAGATCCCTGTTATATTTGTGCTTTTCCCTAGACAGTTTTACTAAAAGATCTTAATATTGTAATCCACATCACTCCACAGGAATAACACTTTGCAGAGAAAAGAGCTACAAAGGCAGCTTGATGCTGACACAGGGATGCCGTATTCACTGCCTAGCATAACTGCAACAAGTGTCTGAGCAAACTTACAACATCAACAGGAGACCCAATGCAGACAGCAAAAAACCCTGCCCCTAAACCGGCTAGAAGATGGGTTAAAACATTGTCTGAAAATCCTGGAAATTTCAAAATGGTCTACAAGGAAAGCAACAGAATGGACAAGTTAGAATGCAGATTAAGAACTGATTATGAGAAGCAATCACATATTCTAAATCAAGTAACAAAATCGAGGTTACCCCTTTCACATGATCATAGCTAGCTAGCTCAGCTGCATTGATGATTGCATTTCTAGCAATATTTGGCCCAAGCCCTGTCCATAAAGCTGCCAGTCCTTCCTATTCATTTTTGTTGGCTAAATGAATAACTAAGAAAGCATTTAACCGACGACCACATATAACTGTATGTGGTTAGATACTTATCAGCAATTTCACCTGTTTGGCAATGGTATAATAAGCATCCAAAGCTCCAGAGTAGCGCCTAGGCACTCCAACAGGCATCTTTCCTTCAGCCTGAAGCCGAACTTTCACAAGATCAGTTGGATTAGCAACAGCAATTGCTATAGCACCTTTTTATGAACAGAAAAAGAAATCAATGCAACTCATACATCAAACATAGTAAATCCAGTTTAACTCACACGAAACAAGAGCTAACTCACCAGTTACCAAAGCAGCAAGTACTTTATTAAACAGAGAAACACCTTCTATAGCATTACTCCCAACTAAGAATGCCTTAACCTGTCCGACGTGTACAAAATAGCATGCCAAAATTAATACATACAACCATGTGTCTAAAAATTTTAAGCAAAAACAACTCACATCGAAAACTTACAGGCTCGTATAAGCCGATTCTTAGACCGCCATAGAGACACTGACGGTGTAATCCCGGTATAATTCCTTTCCAAAGCGCTAAAAGACCTTCTTCCTTCGCAATAGTCACAACTGTACCTAACAATCCCTTGTACTTTGAGCCACCACCCCCAGCCTCCCCACTAATGGCAGCTCTCTTTTCTAATTGTAGCCTAACTTTAGCTGTGTCCAGGGGAATAGTACACAACTGCAGGCATAATCAACAAATTCGCCAAAGGAAAAAAACAATAAAACAAAAAGAAAATTAAGATCAACGTATCCACATTTAAATGTGAAATCTGAATCTAACAGCATTGAGCGTTGGTAGTCAGCGCTGAAATGGAATTTGCACAGACGAGCTGTAAGTATGTCATTTTACCTAGTAATTTACCTTTCAGAACTTAGAGACGTAAATGTTGAAAGAGTTTACTACTAAGAAAAACGAGAGTTACCTCGGCAAAACAAGCGGCGAAGGCGCTGCTGAGGAAGATTCCGGCGAAGGAGATCTCGAATGGATCCGCCATTGCCGGAGGAGATACCGAGTCGAATTAATCAGGGTGCGGACTAGGGGTTCCAAATAATAATAATGATGATTGAGATTTGAGAGTAAGTTAGAAAGAAAGTGATTGCTAGCGCTTAAAAGCTCGTGCATTTGATTTTGATAGTTAAATTTGATACGAGACAGGAGTCTCCCAAAATTCTACTGTACTACGCTAATCTCGTTACAGATGACTTAAAAATACTCATATTTTAGTTAATTTTTTTATAAATAAAATTTGGGGAATACGTGTACATGTGACAACCGATGCTGGAGTTGTTTGCTTTTCTTCGACTAATTATGGGGCGTGTGGATCACGCTCGATAATGAGTCCCCAAAAAAAATCTTCATTATATATTTCTTGAGGAATATTTATTGAGTAAGATGGATTTTGATAAATTCAGACTTAACTAATTTAATTTGTAACACTTTCGAGTTTCGAATTGTGAGTTTTGGGTTAATAAATGTGATAATCATATTCAGCTCGCAAAATATTCATGTTTTGAGCCTTATTCGCGTTTAACCCAAATTCACATATTGCTATTCAAATTTCTTAATATAATTACTATAATTATGAAGTTGTAAAACTAATTTAACATTCACAGGATTATAATATTAAAATTAAACATGAACAAGTAATAGTTTTAAAAAAGTGCATAAATTAATAATTTTTCAACAATATTTATATCTAATTCATTCAAAATACATGAAAAATAGTAATAAGACATGCGGTCATAAACCAATACATCTTCAAATATTGAAACTTTTTCATAACTTTGTGACTTGAATCAAAACATACTTGATAATTTGTGTTTTTAGACAAAAAAAAAAAAATTAACCAATATTATGCCAACACGAAAATTTACTCAACCAATATGAAAAGTTAGAATTTCAATTATGCATTACCGATATTGACTCTCAAGAAAACTAGTAAAGGAGTTTTTAAATGTATTTTATACCTTGTATATATTTAACATTTAGCAATAATATATTTGGATATATAATTATGTATAATATCAAAATATAAATTATATGTTATCATATATATATATATATAATAAAATCGTATTCTCATCCTTATCATTTTATTTTGTCTTTTTCCTACGTGATTTAACGACATGGCAAGTAGATGCAATACGCTTAATGAGTTAACCCCTTAATAACTTATGTTATTTCATTCCTCATTTTTCTCTTGCATTTACAATTCTAGATAATCCTTCTATAATTATCTCTTCCATTATTTCACCTTTTTTTTCCTTAACCCTAATCGTCAAGTCTAAATTTTCTGGGGATTAGTATAAATAATTTTGAATTATGTTTTTATCTCTCTCATCTTCAACTCAAAAGTTCGAAATATCAATTCAAATATTAAATTATCTTTATCAGATTATCGCTATCGCAGATACTCAACACTTTTACTCATATATATGGTTCTCGATTTATTACTCATCACTTTATCAAGCAGTGAAAATGATTACACATTTTCACCAATTTTTTTGGAAAGTTTTTTTTTTCACTTCGATGTAAGGACCGCATTTGAATTTTGTTTATACTCGCTGTATGTGGTATGTAATTTCCTATACCTTCTTCATAGTTAGGTCATTGAATTTGAATTTTCTAAGTAAGTCTTCAAAAGTTACAGTTTGATTTTTATTTCTGACAAGGTTTTTGTAATTAATTTGTTATTTCAATTTATGGATTCACTCTTCAATTCAAGTAGAACACATATTACTTTTTTGTTAGTGATTTAAATGTGGCCTTTTAAATTATGTGTTTTCACACGTTTGTTTAATTGCCTTTGACAATTTATTAATTGTCTTCAACAATGTACTAATTTTTTTTTATTTTCTAGGTTTCTGGTGTTAAAAAATTTTTGTGCAGTTTTCAATGTTTTTTTTAGACTTTGGTTGAAAGTTTCTAAAGGAAAAAAATGTGGCATTGATTATATAAATGGCAAGGCATCAAGTTCATTGTCATACAGCAATTCACGTCATGCAATATACATCAGACTATTTAGGTTTTTTATATTTTTGACTTAAGAGCAAAATACATCTTATGTTTTCGTTTTGCTTCTATTAGCCGTGAACATATTTAGAAGGTTGTCGTGTTCCTATGATTTGATTGATTCTGAATTCTGATCTTTTATTAATACTTCATTCGATTTTTTTTTCTTTTCACATTAACCTTTAAGTTATTTATATTAAGTACCAAAATTGATGTTTTGGTAACGGGTTGGCCATTCTTTTCTTTATAGAAGATCAGCCAAGATTTGATATTGTCTATTTTCAAGTTTTTGAATGTTATTATATCGTCGAATTTTTATTTTATTTTTGAATTATTAATCACTGAATTAGATGTTTAAATTTATATTATAAAACTATTTTTGAATAACAATGTGCATATGATAATGTATTTAAGAAATGTTATAATAGATTATACAATAAATTTGTATTTTATGCAAATATTTTTATGAACTACACTAAATAATTTATTATTTTTAAACAATTCCCATTCAACAAATGGGTACAAAGCTAGTTATATATAAATGTGATTTAAGGGTTGGGTCTATATCGGATTCGAGTCTAATAAGGCTTGAGCTCATTTCATATTTAATTCGGGCCTAATTTTTAGATTTAAATTCAAATCGGTTCACTGAAAGGTCGGACTTATCGGACTTGTTTTCGGGCTTAACGAGCTAAGCATAGGTTAGTCCGATCTCATTGACAATCCTAATACACTATCACCATTGAATCCATTATATATGTGTAAAATTTGAATTTCAGATTCAAATATTACAACTCCATTTTGATTGGTCTATTTTTCAAAAATAAAAATTTTCAAATATAATGTTATATTAATATACAAACAAAAACAAGTCGAAAAACATTTCATTCATATAATACATCAAATATTTCAAAAATCAATACAATGGATTAATTTTTCCTATCAACACTAGATGATTGATAATTATGCACAATTCTGAATTTAAAATTCAATTTTTGTACATATGTCATAAATCAAATGATGATAGTGCATACACAAACAATATATATAAGATTTACTCTTTATTTAATGAAAATATTTGCATTAGTCTTCATCGCGATGGGATGGAACCAAAAGCAGCCCCTGCACGGGAACAACCTTTCATTTGCTTTGCCAAGCAGGAATGGTTGTCAAATGAAAGCAACAACTTTGACTTAAAAAAGAAAAAATGAAAGCAACACGTGACAACGAAGAAGGGAGTGCGAAATTGTGAAGTGCCAGCAGGAGATTGTTTGGTCTTTGAAATTGACTTGACGCTTCGAAATTATAGGTAACTCGGTCAATTGATAGCTAAATCTATTATTCTAAAATCAATTGATACCACGAATATACTACAGAAGTGTGCAAATTTTTGTGATGTAAATTAAATCACGTTAGATGATTTCTAACGATCCTGTTAATGAATTTCGCTTTTATATATTAAAAAAAAAATAAAAGTGTGTGATGCGTGGGACTTTTGCAAATGAATGATTACTAAAGAGAGACATTAATATTGACATCTCATTTGCTTAATTGATAAACTTGCAAAATGTAGAGGGTTGATTACAAATCAATCAAAATTGTATATGCTGACCATCAATTTGATATCCCTTACTCCTATTGTCCAATTTGTTTGAATTTGCTTAATCATCTCTTTAAGGTCATAAGAGTTAAATTATTCATTTCAGACTGATCAACCCAAGAAACAAATCCAAATAGAAGATGCAACAATTGGGGGTGACAATAAATCGTGTTCATTTTAGTAACCAACTGGAGAATCATTTTGATTAAGCCCAAACCATTGCTCAAATTGTAGCCCGCTAGAGCTTTACCTGGATTATTACCGCAACCAAATAAGTGGACCTGGCCCAAACTTCACACTGAGGACTTCCAAATCAGTATATGGCGGGAATTCTAATCGTCTACCAAATTCGACACCACTCAAATCCCGCCATCTCACAAAAAGGATTCTTTAAACAAAAATAAAATTTTAAAATTCCCTTTAGTCCCCACTGGTATTAAAATTCCAATGCACGCTTCCGGCTTCCCCCTAGTACTCTCAGTGCTGTATATAAACCCCCGCTAATATTTCCCTCTCACTCTTTCCCACTTTCCCTCCTTAAAAAAAAAAAAAAAAAAAAAAAAGAACCCTACTCCCTCTCTACAACCTAACCCTAGCCATTTTCCCTCTGAATTTCCCTTCAGAGATGTTTGAATTAAGGCTGGTTCAGGGTAGTTTGTTGAAGAAGGTTCTGGATGCCATAAAAGATTTGGTGAACGATGCGAATTTCGACTGTTCCTCGAGTGGCTTCTCCTTGCAAGCCATGGACTCCAGCCACGTCGCGCTGGTGGCTCTGCTGCTCAGATCCGAAGGCTTTGAGCACTACCGCTGTGACCGTAATTTTTCCATGGGGATGAATCTTAACAATATGGCTAAGATGCTCAAGTGCGCCGGAAACGATGACATCATCACCATTAAAGGCGACGATGGCAGTGATACTGTTACCTTCATGTTTGAAAGTCCCAGTAGGTTTTCTATTTTGATATTGCTACGTTTTCTTGAAAAAAAATTGACTGTATTTTCTGAATCGTTTCATATTTACAGTTTGTTAAATTTGCAGAAAAAAATGTAATTATTGAAAAATCAAATGGGAAATCATATTAATTGCAATTTAGATGCTGAAAACAATGTGCATGTAAAGACTAGATTCTGATGATTCATTTATTGAAATGAAGTGATGTTTATAAATCTTTGTTTTTCTGCGGGGAATACATGCTTTATCGGGGAGTTACCACAATATTGCTTGTTTTTATTTAAATAAAAAAACGTTAATACTTTTTTTTTTTTCAAAATAGATAAGTTCGTGATTTAAAAGTCGACTTCAAAGTTGTTCCCTTCTATGATTTTCCCTTTCGCCGCTCCTCCAATTGCCTCAAATCCTTCTTCCTTTGATTTTCTAGGCTGGCTTTATTTTCATGTGTGTGTGTGTGATTTTTTTGTTTGGCATGGTTAATATTTAATATTTGTTTTTGGTGGTTAACATATTGCGTCAACTGATTTTCTTTGGTTATGTTTTCATGGATTTGAAGCTCAAGATAAGATAGCTGATTTTGAAATGAAGCTTATGGACATCGACAGTGAGCACCTTGGAATTCCAGAAGCAGAGTACCAGGCTATTGTTAGGATGCCGTCGGCTGAGTTTTCTAGAATTTGTAAAGATCTCAGCAGTATTGGTGATACAGGTACTTTTATTAGTAGAAGTCACCAATAAGCTAAACGTCAACCTTGGTTAGGCTTTTGTATTTGATATAGGGGTTGCTTCCGTTTTGTATATATTCACTTTTTTGGGTGTTTTGCAGTCGTGATATCTGTGACAAAGGAAGGCGTAAAATTTTCAACAAGAGGTGATATTGGGTCTGCTAATATTGTTTGCCGGCAGAATACAACTGTTGACAAGGTACATTATTTTGTGTAGAATTTTACTGCATAGTCATTGTGTGTAATTTTACTGCTTTTTTGTCAGTTTATGCTATGTAATTGGATTTTATTTGTTTTTGTCATTATTTTCAGCCAGAGGAAGCAACTGTTATAGAAATGAATGATCCAGTGTCCTTGACATTTGCCCTTAGGTATTTGAACTCTTTTACCAAGGCAAGCCCATTGTCTAACACAGTAACCATCAGTTTGTCTTCAGAGCTTCCTGTAGTTGTTGAGTACAAGATTGCAGAGATGGGTTATATAAGATTTTACCTGGCGCCTAAGATTGAAGAGGATGAAGAAGAGACAAAGCCTTGAGTTTGAATGCTCCAGCAGTTTGAATGCTCCAGCAGTTTGAATTTTCAATCTCTGCTGATGCTGTCTTTGCCACAACTTTCTTAATCTTGTTTACTTGAGAATTCAGCTCTTAGGGGATAGTTTATATGACTTTCATTGTTAAATAGTCTGTTATGCTTGAGTTTATTAGAGTTTCATTTTCTTTCTTTTCTTTTTTGTTTTCTAAATTTGTTGTAATTGCGTTCTCTCTTTTTTCTTTGCTTTTGTGTTTTCTAAATTTGTTGTAGTTGTTTTTGTTGCTTCGAATCAGTAAATTTCTGTCACTCTTTATCTTAATGGTTTTCGCCGTACTAGTACTCTTTACACCTTCAATCGGGATGTTAGATTATTGTATTTTCTGGATTCGTTTAAATGTCTATTGATCCATCTCAGGCGAAGCCATTGTGTAGTCATGCTTCCAGAAATCCACGCCACCCGTTCTGTCCCTGATGTCCATGTATGCAACACCTTGTCTATCGAGTCTCCTTAATAGTATGTCAACTAGAGTAGCAAGTAGCGAGTTCCTCAATGACTGTCAGCAGCGGACTTGCACGAGGGAGGTTCCTGTGTACATCAATTTTTTTGCTGATGTGATTTGGGATGAAAATTACAACAAGGAGAATAGACAGTCGCTCTACACTATACTAAACACCTTTCTGCCACGGCAAAATATCACTTGTGTAGATCACGCTATCGAAAACTGGACAAGCATTTTTAGAATGGTTTAAAAGGCACCCACCTTACTGCAGTGATCAACAGTGTTTCGAGCAGCTGTTGAGAGTTGAGGCGAACTCAGATGCACGTGAAGTAAAAGCATGAGCTAAATTTGTAAAATGGGAAACCATTCTGAATTTAGCTGTTAATATTTCATCAAAAACATGAGCTTACATATTCTTGTAAAATGTACACAGCCTCAAATTCCTGGAAAAGTTCAACCACATACTCCTCAAATCTCTTTTTCTTTCATTTTTGCCCCCTTTTTCAGGGGTGTGTTTGATACACAGATGCCTGCTATAGTATCACAAGGTCGCAGCCAAAATGGAAGAGGGGAAAAGGGGGTTGGGGGGAACCAGCCGTTGTGACCAAAACTAACACGAAACATCAACCGAGCTCTTTGATCAAGAACGCTAGTATCTATATCAGGCAAACTTCAGTACGAAGTAACTGGGCAAAACATGAGGAACAGGTGGTCCACTGAGGAAGTTAATAAAATCTCCAATCATCACCCACGTAAACTGCTTGGTCTCCAAGATCTTCCTCAATTCTAAGCAACTGTAGATGAACATTTATCTGTTAAAGTCTATACCATATTATATCTATAAATAACAATCAAATTAAAATGCCTACAGCACACAGCCAAGGGCAGGGTTTCATCCATTGGGCTGAGAAAGCACCTGTGGTTAATGCAACAAAACTGTCGACTTTCATGCTATTCAATCTTTAACTATCTCAGTTGTGAAGAGCAGTTTCTCTACTTTATATACCCAGGGAGGTTGGGAGTGGGGCAGTGAATCCAAGCCTACTCAGAGAATGGGACCAAGAAAATAAATACTCCTACAGAGTCACATGCCTGAAAGATAATCCATATCCAAATAGTTCTTTTTACATTTTAATTTTTCCCATTACTTCAGCTATTGAAACATTCTATATCAATCAACCAAAATTTCAATTTAGCTGGCACCATCAAATAGAAGTTAATGGAGCCAAAGAAAACCTGAGAGTTATGAGGTAATGTATGAACCTGGTTGTATTTTGCTAGTCTTTCTCCTCGGCAAGGGGCACCTGCTTTTATCTGACTTACAGCAAGGCCAACACATAAATCAGCAATGAATGCATCTTCAGTTTCCCCGCTTCTTTGAGATATCACAACTCCCCAGTGGGCATCCTTGGCCAATTTCACGATTTCAATTGCCTCAGTCACCGTCCCAATCTGATTAACCTGAAGTCCAACCCTCAATATTATTAAAGTTAGCTAACTCATTGAGGACAAAAAAAAGCACTTATAGCAAGAATAAATAGCACACAAGGCCATCTTTTAAGATAAGTTCAAGATCATATCATGTAAAACAGCCAATTCAGGTCGATACTTAAGAAAATAGGTGCCTGTCCACCATATTGACAAAATAGAAATGCAAACTACGTATTCTGAACATCACAAAGGACCAACATCTCCAAATGCACATAGGCAATCCTATCAGTCAGTACAACTCCAGAAAAAATAAAATTACTTTGACTAGAGAATCTAAAACTCAACTGTCAATGGCAGATACCTTGAGAAGAAGAGCATTACAAGCAGATTCCTGCACAGCTCTTTCAATTCTTTTAGTGTTTGACATCAACAAGTCATCTCCCACAACCTAGGAAGAGAAACTATTTTTTAGTTTGAACAGAAGAGCACCAAAAAGAGAATGGAAAGAAGAGGGAAGCGATAAACTCACTGTAGAAAATATTCAATATATTCACTACTTAATTCCATAAGAAAACACATCTACTCCAACCTAGCTAGCTTATTTTAGGAACCCAAAGAACTATCACGTGCCATTATTAGCCAAAAGAAGGCATTGTCCAAAATGATACATAGCTGAAGGAATCAAACACATATAACATCTAATTAAAGAACAAAATGTTAATCTCATCCCTTTCTATCTTTTGTAAGCTCCTGCACCCCAGAATTATGATTAAATTCTGCTAATATTACCAACTTGGAATAAAATTCATTGTTCCAGTAGGTGCCTATGAATTAATTTCACTACATAACAACATTGTTTGAATACTACGAGCAGAGAAAATAATTGAAAAAAAAAATTCCTCACAGTAGCTTACTATTTGATTTCTACTTTCAGCAATGACTAGTTTAAGTTTGTCCTAATTATTAAGTATGAATGAGAGTGATCACGGTAATCATCAGGAAGAATGTCAGACAAACCTGGCATATTCCAAGATTTGAAAAATACTTGGCGTGCCCCCAATCCTCCTTGTCAAATGGATCTTCAATTGAAACAATAGGGTAATCTACAAGTTCACATTATATTTGCACAAGCAAAATAGGGGAAATTAGAATATCTTAGTAAGGTGACAAAAACTCCACCTGCTCTAACAGGCAGAAAGCATCAAGAGATAACAATAAATCAAATAAGAAAGGAGTATATAATAGATATACCTGCACAAAGTTCCTTGTATATATTAATCATATCCTCTCCTGACTTGAAATTTTGACCTGATTTGTTGGGGGATTTGAAATCTAAATCATACTTTGTACCTAAATCAGAGAAGACAACAAAAATCAGTCTTCCATGAGACAGAAACAAATATAAGAGGTAGCTAGAGATAATTAAACCGAAACAGCTCAAAGAGAGCTGACATATACTTTCCAAAATCAAATTAAGCTTTAAACTCCAATCTTTTCCAAGGAAAGTCATTTTGATACCTCATCTGAAAATTTCTCAAATGTCCACACAAAATTTGAATGTATCAAACAGATACTAAAACTCTTGCCTAACACACATCAACATGCCCTTTTTTTTTTTCCATTTTACCACCATTAGTTGAAAAAAAAAATAAGAAGATCACCTATGCAGAACTCGGTGGCATCAACATCAATTGCTATCTTTAACTTTTCACTGTACCCAGTTCTGCCTATTGCCTCCTTAACAAGATCCAAACCTTCTCGAATGCTGATAAAGCAGCAGGTCAAAGATAAATATATTGTCAAATGGAACAAATTAAAGATCAATGATTTGGGTGGGAAAAAAGGAAAAACTTACCTTGTGATGCTTGGAGCTAAACCACCATCTTCACCAACACTACATCCATCAGTGCCATATTTTTTACTAATAACGGCCTGCCCATTTTGGAATGAAGCTTACAATTAACAAATTAGCTAGAAGATTAAAACAAGAGGGGCAGAGAAAAAAATTTTGGTACAAAACTTTGCATCCTTCACAAATATCTTTGCTGGTCTTGACAGAATGGGAATTTCAGAAATATGTTTGTGTGTAAAGTTAGTTATTCTTGAGATTTTGCAGCATGCTCCACTTTGTATAAAGTAAAGACCTAGTAATAGGAATTTCAAAGGGAAGCTGGTATTGGCACTACCGAATTTGATGTAGGCACTCCTTTGACATTTTTAATCATCCAGAAAGACAAACATACCCCTATATTACATTCCAAATACTATATAGTTTGTAATTGCAATTACAGTAGGGTTACATACAACTTTTTGCGTAATTAAAAAAAGTCAAGAAAGTTTCATAACAAATATGGAGTGCCAATAACAATTTCCATTTTAAAAAGTTCACATTTATGGGCAAGGAGGCCAAAGTCTTCCAGTAAGAGTTAAAATTCTCAACATTTACCTAGCTGCTTGTCAAGGCATCCTTCAATGGCAGAGGTCGAGTTCTAGGCTTAAGAACAGTCTCATGTCACTTTGTTCAAATACTTGTCCTAGGAGTCCCAAGGACAGGAGTATCCACTTCCCCAGATTATGATAGTGATAGTGGACCATTTAACAGAGTTCCAAATTCTTAATTAGTCACTCTTTGCACAAAGACAATTTGGAGTCTCAATATCTTTTCTGCAGTTGCAAAATATATTCTTGCAGCCACAGGCTAACAACAAAAGGGTAAATTACCTTTAGATGATGATAAGTCTCAGAGCCCATTTGCAGTGCCTCCTCAAACTGTCTAGCTCCAATTGGAAGAATCATAATTTGCTGACAAATTTCAAGCCAATCATCAGATAACATCAAGAAATATGCACTTTAAATTAACATGTAAATTCACAGAGTTGAAAAAAAAAATGAACCTTAAGAAAAGGTTTGAAAGAAGCAACCACGTGTAGCCAATGAAATGTTGTAGAAGGTGTAAACAGGAAATCAATCACATGAACCAACAAAGCTTGATAAGATAGGTAATTGGAGCTAAGCACAGCTTACCTTAACAGGCAAAAAATTTCCAGCATATTTTCCACCACTTAGAAGAGTGAAAGCAGGAATAGGAAGACTAAGATTTGTTTTGCCCGAAAGAACTGCAATGTGTTTGTACAGTGGAATCTGCAAGTAAAAATTATCACACGTAGCAGATAAATCGCTTCTAGTTTAGTTTAAGTGAAAACCAAATGCCAAAAAGAGCATTCACATGCCTCCTTTTCGGCTGCACCAGCTTTGCAAGCAGCCATGGATACTGCTAAAATTGCATTTGCTCCAAGCTCACCCTGCAACACCAAATTGTGAAAAAGAAGACTAAATTTCCAAATCATTCAGGAAAAGAGATAAATATTCAGCAGTATTAGTGAAAATATGCCAGACAAAGAAAATAATTACTTGAAAAAAGAATTCCCAAAAAGCACTTTCTCTTAGAGGTAGGAATAAATTACTGAAATGCAGCAGAGGCCTTGTGAAAACTAATTGACTTTCCTGATGTATGACAAGGAACATGCAAAGGTTAGACAAACATGCAGGCAGGGAAGGAATCAGTTGTATGTTATAGCAAACAGACACAATGGTATAGAGATATTTTCTTTTCCTTAAGCATAAAAATAGATGATGATTAAGAGACACCTTTCTCTCTGTTAGACACAAAAATAGATGATGATCAAGTTCTGACTTATTCGTGCCATCAAACTACCAGGAAGATGAAACAGAAATTCGAGGACTTGTGTTTTTGTGTCAACTCAAGTTCTTGTGAATATCAATTTCCTATTAGCTAATTAAAAGATTTGCTTACAACAAAAAAAAAATTTAAAAATAAAAGATTACTACTGGATAAGTGCAATCTAATTTAAGCTGGCATTAATGGGCCACAATTCTGTAAGGAAGCATTGATATCATTATCTTTCATGCAAACCAAGAAAATTTGGATGTATCAATCCACCTTGAAGTTGCACCACAAACTACCTAGAGATGCAGAAGGTGACAGATTCGCAACTTATAATTGGATTATAAGGCTAACAAACAACAGTGCCTGCTTCAGGGTCACTAATTGCAAGTCTTGAACAAGAGATTATAGGGTTTCAAGTGCTATGGCCTAACACCTCAAAAGTTATCAAGGTTTTGGATACTACTGCCCAACACCTCGGCGCAGTTCATCCTAGGATGACATCTTGTGCTAGAGTGTAAACAATTAAATGAAATGGCTTGAATAGATATGATGTATACAGCATCATCCAAAGTCATACAGGGTCTACAGTGCAAAACAAACGATCAGTATTTTATTTTGTTTTATTTGGTTGATAACAATGAACAAAATTCTGACAAAACACTTCAGAGAATGGAAAAGCTACCTTCTTCTCTGTCCTGTCCAGGTCTATCATGGCTTGATCAATTTGAGACTGAAGAGTAGGATCCATACCAATCAAAGCTTCAGATATTTTCTCATTGACATTTCTAACAGCCCTGCTCACACCATTTCCAAGATACGTTCCCTTATCTCCATCACGTAATTCAATAGCCTCATACCTAGAGTCAGGAAATCAATACAACAACACTCATTCAGAATTGATTTCTGAGTTCAGAAATACGTCAACCGATAGATGGAATATAATCAGATATTATTATCAACAGCTTGGGATCTCAAGTGTGGCGGTGCTGCAAATTCCATTGCAAAGCATTTACACTCAGATTAACTACTGCAACAGACTAGTATTTCTGTAAGCATTAAGGAAAAGGACCTACATTCCGGAGGAAGCTCCACTGGGTGCAGAAGCACGAAACATGCCTTTATTGGTGTATAAATCAACTTCAACCGTTGGAATACCTCTGCTATCGAGAATTTGTCGAGCTTTCACTTTCGTAATCATCGAAGGCACCGATTTCTTCATATGATTCGACTGTCACATAATCACCAAATAAGTATATATATACATAATAAAGCATATCATTTGAAAAGCTAATTAAACAAATACCATAAGCATTGAAGACGTACGATGAAGAGGACTGGATCGGGAGTTTTGGCCCTAACGGCGGCATTGACGGCGTCTTCTATTTTCCGGGAGAGCGCGTGCTTATCCAAATATTCTTGCACTGACATTTCTTCTTCTTCTCCTTCTTTTTTCTTTTTTTTTTTTTTGGAGAAAAAACTGCCTTTTTCGTCTTTATTAGTTTTGCTTTGCTAGCTCTAGCTCTTGCTGTTTTTTCTTTTTTGGCAGAAGGAGAGGAGGGTACTTTGAGTTGTGCTCTCGTATATGATGTATCGGCGCTCTTCCGGTGAGAGATCTACAGTGGCGCGACCAGTAATGCCAATGGTGGCGTTTTACGACGTCGTTTCTCCTGGCGTCCCCACTTTAATTTCCTTTTCGCTTGTCAAATTTGTGTTTTTCAAGAAAAATAATGAAAGTAAAATAAAACAGCGCGACGTAAAGCTCCAAGCTGTCGCTTCCTTGTTTCTGTTTGCTTATTGATTTAAGAGGGCTGAAGCTCCAGATCAATTCAAATTTTAACCCCCCCCCCTCCCCCCCCACCAAAAAAAAAAACTGGTTGCATTTTTTCAACAAAAGAGGTTTTAGAGTCACCTACTTTAAATCCAAATTACTTTTTCTTTTCTTTTTTTTTTTACTTTCAAGAGAAAATTCCTAACTTTCCATAGGGAAGATGGAAAGATTTAAGTGTTAAATTAAAAACCTCAAGGTCATCTAACTTAAACAAATAAAAAAGTTAATGATCTAAATATATATGGAATGGAACCATAGACATAGAGTGAGTGATATACGTGCGTTTACTATTAAAAAAAAAATACGTGGTTGATAAGTTGAATGATACATGAGCTTGGAGCTACAAACATGCAAAGGGCAAATTGCGAGGAGCCTCTCTGAAATTTGTCGACCAAAAGAGGTAGCAAACACTCTTTGTTTCTGAGAATGTTTCCTCAGGTTAAAGCTCATATCTGACAAAGTGCACAAAGCACAAACATCTGATCACCTTATAATCTATATACCCAAATGGAGGATTCTCAGGCCACCACAAAAGCACTGGATGACCCGGTGAAACGCTTGATTGACCCCAGAAGACTCTTTGCAGCACCAAAATGTCTTATTCTATAAACACCTGCAGCAGCTGTTTCTGGTATTCTCCACTCCAAAGTCGCCTGACTTCGAGCGCTAAATTTAGAAGGTCTTGACCATATAAACCGGAGGCAAAAGTCATCATCATCGTAAACAGGAATCCATGTATCCTTCCCTTGGAGAAGCTCCACAAGAGCAAATGTACCTTCAGTCATGAGGTCATTTCGGGGGCATGCGGACCAGAAAACAACAGTTACTGTGTCACCTCTCTTGAAGGTGGAGTTCTTAGGTACGTCTTTGCAGACATCCCCAAATTTTTTGCCTATGGGGGTTGCATCCAACACAACTGGCGCTAAAAGGCTTATTTGCTTGTCTAGAAGATCGGGTGGTTGTGGGCCTTGTTGAACAGGTTGTCCACTTGTTAGGGCTGTTGCGAGCTTCTTGAACTCCTGTATGTACGCACTGAGGGTATGCGGACCAAAAAGTGTGGAGGCACCCTGAGAAGAGAAATCCGGTATAAATTGCTAAAATGCAATAATGATAATGCAGTATGCTGTTACTAGCGTTATCTTCCGTACTGTTTGCTCCGTTATAAGAAGTTTAAAGTGTACAGGGTGCGGCTTAAACAACTTGATTAATTAGATTACAGGTGCCAATACACAGAACAAGTTCAATGTTGTTTGGCCCAAGCATCTAAATCTACCGCTGTTGTGGAAGAGCATGATGAATCTCGAAGAGATATGATATACTACCAAATCTACACAGAAAACAAGATACATACGTTTAAAGAAACACTTTATAGTGAGCGTATGGTTGGCAACAACAGCATTTTAACCAATTTATATGATCTTCCAATATGTTTCAAGAGCAGCTGTTTCTCCAGGTAACATGCTTTGAGACAGAATAAAATAGAATCATGAAACCCAATCTACCCCCGCCTAACAACCAAAAAATAAACATGTAGCATGACAAGTTCACTTACCTCATATCTCTGTATCTCGTACTCCTCAAAGGTGGTAATATATTGAGAATATGTGTTACTTAGCCCAGCTATTACAACATGCACATTTCCATTAAACTGTCCAGTGCTTGAAGCAAGCACTGCCTTCACAGCATCACGGAGGCGTCTCCCAGACATAGTTGTGAATTCTGCATCAAATGCAAACATGAAGAACAGACTGAAGACATTAACCTCATGAAGCCATTAAACTCTAGTACTTATGATACAAAGCATGATAGCTAGGTTTCAAGTAAAAAGACACTAAAATTGCTGATACAGTTGCTATTGGGTACCCTTATTAACCCTTATCAATAATGTACTTCACAACAATACTTTCAAGAGAATACAACAACTGCATTAATCATGGGTCCAAATGGAGCTAGATACAAGAAAGTTGACCTCATCATTTTAAAAGCATGGAACACATCTTGTTGCACAATAACAGTTGATTGGCCCTAATTGCAGTAAAGGAAACAAGGCCCTAGATGGGTATTTAAATTTCTTGAAGTAAATCCCATCAATAACTTCTGAATAATCATCTTACATATATTATTTTGTATTAAAATCTGCTTTGTAAAATTAACTATGCTTTCTATTTCAAAGTCTCAAATCTGAAGCCAACCACTAGGGCGATATAGGTTTATTTCTAAATTCATCAGTTTTTAGACATCTGTGTTCACAATATGTCATATTAGCATGTAGATGTTAGTCATCAACATAACTAATAGTCAAAAAATAAAATAAAATTGAGAAATGAATGGCAAAAGACTGTCTGCATGTTATCCATTTTAATCAGCCACATAAAAGCATGTGGATAGGAACTAAACTCTACATATTTCAGGACTCCAATCAGAATTTCACATGTTACAATTTGGGGAAGAAAAAGAATAATGAAGTCTTTTAAGTTACATGACAGGGAAGAAAAAGAAAAGCTAATACCTCCAGGCACAGTGAGAATGACCAACTGCCCTATCCTTAGGATCTGGATTGGGAGTATTGAGGGCTGTAATATCACAATTGAAGAGCGAAAACATTAGAACTCGTCCATAATTGCACACAGATCGGATAATGTTCCCAAAATAATTTCACGCGTAAAGTATGACTAACTCTCAGAATAAGAGTCCCAGTCAACCATCCTTTTCCCACAAAAGGCTGAAATGTTATTCTCCAGAAAATTAAACAAAAATTTAAGCTCTGCAGTTAGCATGACTTTTACAGAAGAGGATCCGTTTCTTGTAGGAAAGTCAAATTAAATCAATAACAATAATAGTTCATCTTCTTTATCTCTTTTTCCTTTTTGTATTTTCATTTCTTCTTTTTTAATTTTTGGTAGGAAAGTTACTATGGGATAGAAACTCACAGCCCAATCATAAGGCTCCTTCATTTCACCAGTATCTAGCAGAATCGGTTTTGGTTGTTGACAGTCTACTTGTTCCTTAGCTGGAGTTTTAAGCAAGTCACGCACCAATTTCCAAAAAGCATTCCCCTGAAAGCACATTTCATGTATGTGAGAGAGAGAGAGAGAGAGAGAGAGAGAGAGAGAGAGAGAGGGGAAGAGAGAAAACATACTGACTAAGCAAAGTATGAACATTGAATGCAAGTAAACCATGAGTTATGGATCTCTATGTAGCCAAATGTAATACCTGGCTATCTCCTTGCTTAAAGTCAAAAGCTCCAGGGCCATCAGTTGTACCAGCAGCAAAGGCAAAGCCCATAGCAGCAGGGCAGGTTTTAACTACTTCAGTACCACCTCCCTGTTTTGGTATTGTAACCTCTAGTTTTGAGAAATCCAGATAAGTATGACGATAATCAACCTTCCCCGCCAACTGTTCTGATGCTTTATTGAAAAGATCGACAGCTTTTTTGAATTGTCTCTCCCCAATGATGCGTGTACTCTCAAATTCATCTGGGTAACTGTAATTTGAGTGTACATTAGATTATCAATCAAACACAATACCAAAGGTATGCATATTTTTTAGCTTATTGAGAAATAAAAAAGACAAAATAAAGCCAAATAACTACCCTGGGCCTCGGCCATAACACAACTCGTTCTTCCCACCACAGGTACTATGATTGAAGTCACAAGGCAATCCTGTGTCTGTGCAAAATGCGCCAAGAACATTTGGACTAACGTCACCACAGTTGGTTTGACAAAATGCAGATACAAATCTAGGCCTATCAGCCAGCCTTAGAGCACTCCTCACTCGTCTAGCCATACTCATAAACTTGGTTGCTGGCCTTCCCGGAGAAGACTTGAAAGATGCAGCAAGCTCAAGCAATTCATGATCTGCATTAACAATTTGAAAATAGGTCAGCAACTCTAATAACCTTGAAAGCAAATTTGAGCAAGGATTTCAATACAATTGTAAGTGCTTACAACCATGATAACAGAAAGGAAGACACAGAAATAGCCAATAACTTACGCTTTTCATGAACTATCGGAATGATGTTTGATACTCTACGAGGGACTTCACTAGATTCAGATGCCTTAGAGAATGTGCTTCCAGCATTAGTCTGATCAAACCAGTCTTCCATAAATCGTGCAGCAGCCCCTTTATTGTCACCACTTATCAACCCATTTGTACGGCTCATAGATGTTCCATGGGTTGCAAACCAATTGAAGCTACCTACTGGGCCCCACTCATCATCTACAAACTTTAAAAGGGTCATTTCTTTGTCAACGTCATACTTATATTTATTGCGTTCTGCTGTCGGATTATTAAGATAAGCACTGGGACTGCGATTGACACCAGCGTCAAGAAGTTCTCCTGTAGATGGAAAACAAAAAACAAGCGATAACAATATTGAGGTGGAGATATCTGCGCATCAACTTCTGGCAAAAGACACTTAGCACAAACGAATGTAAGTCAACAAACAATTCGAACCCAGAGAATAACCAACATTTGCATAATCCTCTAAAATGTGAAAAGCACAGGCAAAACTGGAAAAATAGTAAGATGATGTACTTATACAGGAGAACAAATGCCCTTAAAATAGTTGATCAAGTTGCAAAAGCAAGTCAAGAGCGATGCAACAGAATTACAAAAGAGGTTCAGTTGCAGCATTATCACCTAAACATGACCCTGGAAGATTTGATTACCATATTTAAAGTGTAGGATTGCACATCATTCGACATTATGGAATCTAAGTTGCAGCAGCATAAATAAAGCAAATTTAGATTGCAGGAATCATATTACAGGTGGTTGGTGACAAATAAAATGAAGTTATCTGCTGAAAACTACTCCTCCAATCTAATTCTTTTCATATTTGTTAAAAAAATTAAAGCTCTGGACATACCAAAAAGACTTGATAACGAAAACAAAAAATGTAAAAGGACCAGAGCAAACATAAGGTACATCATCCTTATTACTGGATTCATTGATCGGAGCCAAACCACAAGTTTGTTCACCAAAAAAGAGCACATGCTTTGAGGTTTTTAAGCGAACTAGAAGCTTGGTAACCATTGAATTATCAATCATTCCATTCCTCTGGTAGCAAATCCTTGATACAGAAAGTTTTTCAGGCAAATAGACAAGGTAAAAGCTATGGAAAGACACCCAGTAACATAGAACTTGAAACAGCTCAGTAACAAGGCCAGAAGCATATATAAGGAGATGTAAGATCAGAAAAAAAAAATACTAAAATTTTTAAATATGCAAAAGCAATTATCTCCAACTTAACTACGTGCATCTTCATGATCAAATTCAATGATAGAAAGAAATGATCTCAAATTTTTATTTTATTTTTCTTGTCTGCAATCTCCCTTGAAGACCTCTAGATCATATGGCATTACATTCCCACAGTTTCTTAGGTTGCTGGGTAAAATGATTCCTTAGACCAAATAGCAATATCAAGAGGATTTGTGCTTCTCCCACTACCTTTGTTGACAAAGATTGACCCAGGCCGTAGGTTTTCATGAGCTTGTATGATACTTTGTTCAATGCCATCAACAAGAGCATCAAATGACTGACGTACAAACCCAAGGGATGTCACTATATACACAACATACTGTAGATAACCCCCAGGGCCAGCATGCGTGTGTATACCACTAATAGCAACATTCTTATCAGTATAAAGATCTCCATACCTGAAACAGCAATGATTACTCAGCTATGCCACCTTAAAAGTGAAGAATACACGCAAGCCACATAACATGTAAAGAAACTATCTTACACATATTGATAACAAAACAACAATAGTATGCAACTTAATCTGCTTAAAGTCGACAAGGAAGTCATGATTACCTCGCCTTCAATCTCTCAAGAACTTTAATAGTCACGAGTTGGGAGGCCATACAAGCATCAAGATTAACAAAAAGGATGCGGTTCCCCTGGGGTTCTGCTACAATAAATGCACGAGCTCGCAATCTGAAGTGAACTCCAGATGCAGTTTGATCCATGTTGGCATACCCCATCATATTAACATCAGCAGCAGGACCAGTAATGTCATAACTTCCAAGCCCTATTAAATAATTGGAAGTCGCCCCTACTACTGTACGATTCTCTTGCACTAGCAGCAACAGCAGCAATAGCTGGGCAAACCAAATCATTGCCGCTGGTCTCCACAAATGTAGATTTAGAAAAGAAAACAGCTCCATTTAGACTCCAAAGTCTAACACTACAGCTATCCAATTGATCAACTCCTTTGCATTTTACTACATAAATGTAAAGAACATCATCATTAACCAGAAAAAAAAAATGCTCAAAGAGATGTCTCGATGATTCTATCATTGGCTATTTAAGCGTAAAACATAAAGAAATTCTCATAGTAACCATCAACCCGATGGTAGACTAATTGGTTTTAACTGACTAGAGAATCCAAAGCGTGACAGGATCATGGTTCAGTTAATCTAATTCCTTAGCAATTATCTTCAGCAGCGCACCAATTCAAACAAGGACAAAACAAAAAATCACTGTCTTGAGAAAGAAAAGTTGGTGGAAAGAAGTGTGTTGGGTAGCTTTTTCCACCTGCTGTAATGATGTATTAGCAGAAACCAAGAAATTCTCATTGTAACTATCAACTACAGCTAGAATTAATTGACAAATACTTGTTGTATCAATTAGGCACAAATGATCCCGCTAAGTCACAGAAACCTCCGAGCCCAGTAACAAAGAATATCAGTACACAAACAAACAGATAAATGAAAAGAACGTAAAATCAGAGATCCATTCTCGATTACTGAACAAAATATGAAGGAGAACTCGCACCACATACCTAAGGGGCGGATTCTGGGGTCACGTACGTTTTCCGAGGGAGCAGGAGAAAAAGAGGAGAATACTTGAGCAGGCTGTATAATGAACGGAATTAGGAGGAAGAAACGTACAGGTAGTTGCGGAGGAATGAAGACAGATACTGACTATTCTTTTGTCTTTGTAGATTGTGCGACCGCTGTCGCTGTGTGTGTTTTATAGTGCACGGACCGAGTGTGAACAGGAACTGGGACATCATTGTACTTTTGGTTTTTCTTTTTTTCATGATAATTTATTTCTTCGGAGGGAGTTCACACACGTAAAGCGGTATGGAGGCAGTTTTTTTTTTTTTTCTTCAATTTTATCTGCTTATTAGTAGTACAACTTAATATCGTCTTCTCAATTAGTTCTTGTGTATTATAGTTGCTGTCATGCTGCTCCGTTGAAACACCGACGTCAACAATCATAGCCTGGTCGGTCGGTTGGCTGGTCTCCGAGGAAATGGGGCGAGAAACCGAATCCGAGGTCGGCCTAATAACCGGATCTTGAAAACCTCACCCCGAGGGGGGAAGATGGAACCGATATTGTAGTTGAGAAAATTGCAATTTTGGTACCCAGATTTTAATACATAAGTAGTTTTAATCCCCAAATTTTAGATAAAAACAATTTTGGCACCCAAACTTTTAATATTTGAGCACATTTAGTACCTTTGACAAATTTTTTTTCCAAAATGCTACAAAAAAGAATCACGTGATATTTGCCGAACATATGACTATCTTGCAATTCTTTCAAGTAGCAATTTAGAAAAAAATCATTAAAAATACTAAATGTGGTCAAGTATTAAAAATTTGGGTACCAAATTTATTTTTGTTCAAAATTTAGGAATTAAAACTACTCATGTGTCAAAATTTGGGTAACAAAACTGCTCTCTTTGGCGATTGTGATTTGTGAAGCAATCATTGATTGACTGGCTTTGCATTTTGGATTAATCGAAACTTTCAGGAAATTTGTGTTTGTGAAAACTATAACCTCAAGTAGTAATTTCAAATTTCCAATACTAATTTTGATATGTTTTAGCTTCGATGTTATTTAGTAGTTTTTATTCGACTATTCTTTCTATCGTGTATCTCTAGAGTGCAGAGGATATAACACCAAAAAAATAGTACTAGATGATTTACTACCTATACAGCGCCATTGAGAGTTGATCTTAAATCTTGGAGCCAGCAGAGCAGATAGCAAATTTCCAACGTTGGAAAAGGACGAGCAAAAGCCCAGCCATAATCTAAAATACTAGAAATAAATGGGTTGTGATAGAAGTCCCATTCCAATCGATATGTTTAGCCTAATCATTGCAATCCTAATGATTAATCGTTAATCGTTTCTTAAGAAAAAAGAAATGGGAAGATTGAGCAGTGTGAATACAAAGCAGAAGCATGTATCATATGGGCTCATACTCATCACGGTGCAATGATCGCGCAACTCATCATTGCAGAAGCATGAAATGCAGAAATCGAGACAAGAAAAAGAAAACTAGTGGGCGTTTTAATGGGGATTTGTTCACATTTATGCCACTATAGAAAAGTCAAAACTCATTATTTTCCCCCATGACTGAAAAAAAAAGAGAAGACTACGACGAAAATTGTTAACTATACTGATGCTATGGAGGTTATTTTCGCGCATAGTTTCCATTTATTTAATGGGTCTTTAAGCCCTTCATTGTACCAAAGAAAAAAAAAGAATCAAATTAACCAAGGCGCCCAATAGATAGTGAAGAATTTGTTGCCTTCGGAGCTAGTGGAATTAGTCATGTGATAAATGTGTTGAATTTGGGGTGGGATCAGTTGAGATTACAGGTACAAGACGACGGCAACTTGAAACATTAGCATATTTAAGCCGAAACTGATTTTTATTTGGGCAATGAGACAGAACTTTTTTCTGTTTCAGAACGTCTTCAATGACTAGAGTCCCATCCATGTATACTTGCCAATTGGTATTTTTCTTGTAGAGAAAGGAGGAACACTTGGAACTGGGGGCAGCTGCACCTGCACGGTTAAGGGCCAAGATTGGTCCAAAAAATATATACATGATTCAAATTACATTTACTACATCCTTTTAACATTACCTGGAGTTGTCCAAAAACAAAATTAGGTGGAATTCATAAAAATTTATTCTATAATTATTTTGTGGGCAAAATAATTTACATCTTAAAAAAATAAACTTATATTTTATTAAATCGGATAAAATCATTTGGAAACGATTGAATTGACTACTATCCCAACCCCCTTTCCACAAACACTCGCAACATGTCCGGGGCCTCAATGCCTAGGCCCGAAGGTTCATGCCCTATTTTTTATTTTTTATTTTTTATTTTTTAAAGGAAAAAAGAACAAGAAAACTGAACTCAAGTTCAGTGCCTCAATTAGGACTTTTGGCTTTGGAGGTTACAATGCATAGAGAAAGGGAAATTGGAAACCTTTTATGAGTACATTAATTAACAAGTTGTAGTGGCACGAACAATTTGTTGTTTGCTTGGTACCATTGAAAGTGCGAGAACGGTGCTGTTCAACTCCCGTGTGGTGGGCTTCTCGAGTATACCAAGGGAACAAAAAATTACTCCCCCGTCTTATTTTGATAGTCTTATTTTTCTTTTTTATCTATCCCAAATTATAATCTACTTTCCAATTGAAAAATATAGTTATCTTTTAATTTCTATAAAATACCCTTATTCAATGTAGATTATTATTAGTATAAACTACCATATTTATATATAGATTGTTTCTTGACCATCAATTCAAGTTTTCCATAAACCATAAATTCAAGTTTTCATAAATAATTAATATAAAGTTATACTCTATTTAATGTAAAAGTATTTTAGAAAAATAGCAACCTAAATTTGTTTTTCCTACAAACTTAACTACTTTTTGTTAAACTTTGTGAAAAAAAAAATAAAACTATCAAAACAGGACAAAGAGAGTATTACACTGTAGTTATACACTTAGAGATGAATATTTTCATTTATGACTTATATTGACCATTGAGCGTGTAAATTTGTGAGCAAAGCATCAGTTTAGTCTCTGAACTATTTTGCTGCGAATTCTCAAATGAATAGTAATAAATGGTCCGATTACTGCATAAATAATGTGTTTGGATTGCCAAATTATCCCAAATAATATTTCGCTTGCATCATAAACACATTTTTCAATTTATCTTTTTATATTTTTAATTACTTTTTATCTCATATATATTACATCACAAAAAATTTTACAGTAATTATTTTAAATAATATTTCAAATGATACTCTTTCCAAACACACTTTCGCTGAGTGGGCCTCAGTGTTGTGTTCTCTTCTTTGCATGATTTCTGCATAGCTTTTTGACGAGTACGTGCATACAAGCACAATAGAACATTGATTCGTTCGGTAGAGACAAAAAAACAAAAAGCACCGTCTCTTTGCTTCACCTCTTCTTTCTCTCTTCATTGTCCTCAATTCCAATGCAACACAGGTTCTGGAAGAACAAGCTCATTGAATTATTAGGTGGATACCCCAAAAAAAAAACACACACACACGCGCGCGCGCGTCTCCTTGCTTTGGGTCTTCTTCCTATTTTCGTTGTTCTCGATCTGCAACATAAGTTTTGGAACTTACCAATTGCTGCACAAATTGGCCTTTTGAGGAATTGCTCAACTTGCGTGGTCTGGTGTTCAGCAACCTTGGTAAGGGTTCGAATATCAGCATTTTTTTTTTATGCCGGAAGTAGATTGAGTAGTTTAGAGTGGACATTTTAGCTGGTTGTCAATTGGATATTGCATGCTCTGCTTTCTCCATGGATTGATTCATGCTTATATTAGAAAGCTTAAAGGATTCGTAATTTTACATTGGACCGTAGATTGAGTAGTTTTGATTCGATATTTTGGCTGGTTGTCAATTGGATATTGCATGCTCTGTTTTCCCGTTGTTGATGGGTTTGAATCTTGAGCATTTGAGCTTCTAATTTAAAATAATCAGGTATGATAGACGATTGATTTCTTATCAGTTAAAGCTATTAGTTGTTTATGCATGGCACCGATTGTTTTCTGGGTTTCGCGAGGTTATTTTTTAGTGTCTCTCACTGTCTCCTCCATTTTATCCAAAATCTACCGACCGACAAATTTTATGGTCTCAGCTAACGCATATATGCCTGCCCTTAGATGGGTAAAAAATGACAACAGAGGCTTGCTGGATCTTGGCAGGGCATCCCCGATAGCTTCTATGTAGCTATTTGGTCTGTAGCCATATCCGTTTCTCTTCGCCCTTTCCTTGTTCAGAATATTGGCTATGATGCCAATAAGTTTTTGTTAATTGGTGATGGAAGCTAGATGGGTCTTGACGAGGCATCCCAAATGGCTTTTTTTTTTTGTAGTTATTGAGCTTGCAGCCATGTCGGTGCCTCTTCACCTTTTCCCTGATCAGATTGAAGTTTTGAGCCCGACAAACTAACATAAAACTCAATACAGACGTAGATCCTTTGTCGACCTCTGCATCCTCGTATAAGGAGCTTGATTATCACCATGCAGGCAAAGTCGAGGTTGTATTTGGATTGATTACTAATTATAAGTTTTTTTTTTCTTTTGAATTTTAAGTTTGTTTAATAACTCTAGTAATATATAATTGTGGGATTTTTATGATTCCGTTTGTCAATTAATTACTTTGGTAGTAGAGAAAATTATAACAGTATGATTTTACCCTCATAATCAGTACCATGAATATGGCCTATCTTATTATAGTCTGAAAGTCACTCAACCTTAATGCTTTATCTGGTTATGTAGAATTTAGTTCGTGAAATAAAGGATCTAGCTTTGATTGGTTTTCCTTAGAAAATATTCGCGAGCTAATTTCAAGGGACGATACTTGAGACTAGGTGTTGCATTTATTAGTATGAGTTCTTAGTTATTGTTTTGTCTTGAATGCAGCGAGCAATCGTGCCATGCCATCGTGTAATCTAATGCAAGTAATAGGCACGCAGTGCTGGATACTTAATTTTCCCCCCTCAAAGGATAAGACAATGTGATAGTGCATACTTAATTTATTATCATAGTCTAATTAGGAAGATCGAAAGAGCTATTAACCATGGCGTTAGATAGCATATAAATATGAGTAAATCTTATATACATTGACAGTGTATGCACTATCATGGTTAGATTAATATCACACGAGTGAAATTTCTATTTAAAATTTCAATTTGGTATATGTGATATTCATCCAATCATGACTGTGCGTGTATTTTTTTTGCTTGACCAATGACCATTAATTATAGTCTTAAATGTTTCAAATCTGTTGGCATTACCGCAACCTTTTTGCATACTTTTTCCCATGTCTTGTATCTATTATTTTATTTTATGGTCACTATTCACCATTTCAAATAATCGAGCCCTACATTTAGTCTTATGAGGCTAACTTCTCCATTTCATGTTTCAAATCAATTACTAGTAAATTTGAAGAATCCGGACATAATACATAAGAAAACTGTTAAACTAAATTAATACATAATTATTGAAGAAAACTGTTAAACTAAATACATAAGACATAATGCATAAGAAAACTGTTAAACTAAATTAATACATAATTATTGAAGAATCCGGACGACCTGATGTCTAATTAATAGTACATCAATTAGTTGCTGAAGTTGTTGCTGTTTGCAGTTTCTTCACCAACTTACCAGGGATGGCAACAAGACAGGGACCCTCCCCTTTCTCCCACGCAGTCATCTCCTTTCATTTTCCATCCTATTTGTCGGTACTCGTCACATAAGCATGGTAACACGAGTTTGGTCATCGTTTTTAGCCTGCCCGCATGATTCAATCGAAATGGTCCGCAGTTAGTAGTATTTCATTAGGAGATTGTGGATACGGATTATTTTCTTGTCAGAAAGATTCGAATGACATATTGATAGAGTAGTTTCTAAGCAGCAAAGCGGGCACGATAAACGTGACGTATATTAGACTTGTTAGTGATAGTAGTAGTTGAGTTTTTACTTCTTCATTCTTCCTACAAATCAAATGAAAACTAGAAGATATTCAATAAGCTAAACCAGCAACCTTCCCGCTTTTAAGAGAGCAAAATATAACAGGACTTGCATATGATTTTCATATGAAATATCATTGGTATATAAAATCCTTCCAATACGTTGTGTCCTAAATTCCAAATCCATGCAAAATATGGCGGGAAATTTCATATATTCATAATGATGATACTACTACAATCTCATCCATTTGAGACAACTTAAAATGAACTATATGTCATTATATGGTTCTTAAAACATATATTAATTTTTTCTTTCAAATAGAAATTAGCAATAAAGGAGAAAAGTTCTTATATATTCAAGACTTATGTGATTTGTAATATTATTGTTGGAGTTACGAAGAACTTGTATGGACAAATCTAACATTGTTAGAAAAACATTATTCTTAGTTTTTTTCACGTAAGATGTCAATGTTAGATTGAACAAACACTTGTTAAATCACATAAATTTTTCCTAAAAAATATATATTATAAGTTTTTATCAAGCTTTCAATAAGTGAATCGACGTATATTAAATATAGTTTTCTGACTAATAGAAGAACAACCAATCACACTTAAGAGCAATCATTATTGTTATATTTTACGATGAATGAGTTCCAGCATAACTCTAAAAAATAAATTTGAAATTTATATTGGATTTGTATAAAACATATATAGAGAAAGTCAAATGAACTTCCAAATCTGCGGCACGAGTAAACATGTTTAAGTTTTGAAAACATTTCCATCTACACTTTTTTTAGGAGATATCCATGTGATTAGAGGAGAAGAAAAAAATCCATCGAATTCCAAACTTAAATGCATGGATTTTTGGGGGTGGGGGGTCTTTATTAAATTGTTAAACGATCCAGGCCCAAAAGAGCAGAAAAGGGGCAACGCTCAACGCGCTTTCCTTTCCCTCGGTTACTTCGCCCATATAAAATCCCTTGCCTCTTCCCTTCATTCGGATTTCAGGTTCCTCAAGCCTTTAGTGTTTCACCACCTCAGTTCACTCACTCACTCACTCACTCACTCGGCGCACTCGTTCAAATCCCTTTCTAATAATCAAAGGAAAAAAAATAAAAAATATATAGCTCTAGGAACTCTGCCCAGGATAATCTTGCCTGTATAAGCTACCGTATCAATTCATTTATTAAAGAAACCCTAACTTTGAGTTCTGATTTCTGGTTAGGGTTTCCAATCCTCGTCGGCTTAGCGGTGTTCGTCTTAGAGGTAAAAAATTTCTGATCTTTTTGGATATTTTTTATACGAAAAAAATGCATGCAAATTTTATTCTGCTTGTGTTCAGTTGTTCATATTTTTCTTTCTATGAAACTTTTGTATTTTTCGCTGTAATTTTTTTTTAATTTTTAGCTATAAGTTAGCAATTTTGCCGTAGCCTCTGCATTGTACTATATGGTTTTGTCTCTTTTTTTTTTTCCTGCGTTTCTTCTGGGGCTGAAGTCTGTTTGGAGCATTTTTAGTGAAATCTCTAATATAGCCGTTATTTCTACATTATATGTTTAGGGTTTACAATTATCAGTTGCCCGGTCTTACCAGTTTTCGTGAGATTTTAGGTGAGAATTCTTATCCCCTCTCTCTCTCTCTCTCTCCCTCTCTAACGCATAATGAGATATATATATGCATGTGTATATATATGTGTGTGTGTGTGTGTAGAGACACGCATGCACGTATATAAAGACATACACGCTTCTCCCTCTCACCTCTATCTCCATGTTTTAAGTACGTGGGAGGAAATGATCGCAATCATGTTCATCTTATGCTAGTGTGTGCTTTTTATCAATGTTGGGTGTTATGTCAATCTGGATTAGATGATTAGGAGTTTTAAATAGACATATGGCTCTGATTTTCGCTAATTTTCATTGAGGTCTCAATTTTTCTTCATCAGATTTTTCTCCCTGTAAAATGCTTTATACTGCTTTGTCTAATGGTTGAACTATGTTTCTTCTCTAGCTACTGTTAACCTCTTTTTTTTTTGCATGGAAAGTTAGGGTTTTGGTAAAAATGTCACTTTGTAGAAAATTACAGCTTGTTAGGTTGTATTGATTGATATGGAAGGATATTTCTTTTGGGTTTTGTTGGTGAAAATTGTGCTGAAGTATTTTCAGAGAGGATTTTTCTCATTTGGCTGGTGAAGCTTATGTCATATGTTGATTATTAGGGTTTCTTTTAGAGGTTTGTGCAGTATTGAAAATGTCACTTTGTAGATATTACGGCTTCTTAGAATGTATTGATTGATATGGAAGGATATTTGTTTTGGGTTTGGTGGTGAGAATTGTGCTAGAAGTATTTTTAGAGTGGATTTTTCTCATTTTGGCTGGTGAAAGTTTATGCAGTTGTTACTCATTAGGGTTTCTTCAAAATCTTTTACTACAAATGTGTTTTCATGTTCTGGTGATGTGTAGAAATGTTTGTGGGGTCATTTATGTGTGCCTTGATCATTTTTCATGCAATATGTTTTGGGGTTATGTAGGGTGGATAGTAATTATGTTTTTTCTTTTAAATTGTTGAGGATTTTATTGCATGAATCTTAAACGTTGTTGCTAATTGCTACTCTCCTATTTAGATTTTTCGCACTGAAGTTAATTCTAAATTGACTGGTCTTTATTGCTGCAGATCCTTTCCTATTAAAAGCTCTTCAATACTTGCCATCTAATATTACGGGGCGTCAATGATACGCATTTATTATGTTAAGTGTCCACATTCTTGACGAAGCGTGTTTAGGAAACCTACTAGCAATTTCATTTTGGTAATGTAAGGTGTCCAAATGGCATGAGGATTGAACTTGGCTTTATTGTCAATATTGAGGGTTTGTTTGAGATAATTTATCATCACTGTGCTTGCGTCCTTTTGAAATCCGAGAATTTATTATACTTGGTTTCTCTGTGTTTTTGAGTAAAAGAGCTTTTGCAATTTCCGATGAGCATCACTAAAATCTTTCATTGAGAGATCCTTTCACTGGACAGAGCTGGAAATTTATTTTCATTGTGTTTATACATGTATGCCTCCACATTTGCCCTGTCAGATAAGAACGTGCATGTATCTATTATATTATTAGAGCTCCTGTGAGTTTTTTCCTGAGATTGAAATTGGATTCCTTATTGACTAAACATATTAATTTTCAGAAATTATTTTTGAACGAGTTTTGATTGTGAAATTGGAGGAAAGCCTTCTTGGTGTTTCCGAACTATTTATGTTTTTGAACAGTATAGGGGCTATCTTGGTATGAGATTTGCATCTCACCAAATGCTGGCTGATCTGTTGTGTGAGATGGTGAATATGAGATTCATCAGTATGGGGTGCATAGTTAAAAAACGAGATCCATCAGAATAGGCTAACATGTTGAATAATAGTCTTGTGGTACATTGTTCTTTATTATACCTTGTGTTGACTGACATGTTGTCTTTCTTGGGATTATGCTCCCTTGACCCTTGTGTATTGCTTGAGAAAGCATGCTACATACTTCATTTTCCTCTGCTGGAGCTGATTCTTACTTATTGAGATCCCTGAATTGGTGCACAGCTGGAGCTGACGACGTAGTTTTGGTTTGATATGGGTTTCGATATTGAGTGCATAATTGACATTCAAAAGTATCCTGGGGAGTACTTTTGTCCTGTTTGTCGTACACTTGTTTACCCAAATGAAGCACTTCAGTCGCAGTGCACCCATCTATATTGCAAGCCTTGTTTGGCACATGTTGCCAACAATACCCGTGCCTGTCCCTATGATGGATATTTGGTTACGGAATCAGATTCTAAGGTGAGCACAAGTTATCAAGAGTTGAGGTTTTGAGAAATCTTGTTCACTAGAAGTTATCTAATGTGCTAAACTTGTTTACTGGCAGCTACTCATTGAATCAGACAAAGCACTTGCTGAAAATATTGGCAAAGTAAAAGTACGCTGTCTGTATCACAGAAGTGGATGCACATGGGAGGGTCCTCTGTCTGAGTGCACTCTGCATTGTTCTGGCTGCAGCTTTGGGAGTTCCCCGGTCATCTGCAACCGATGTGGAGTTCAAATTGTGCATCGTCAAGTACATGATCATGCCCAGAGTTGTCCTGTGAGTGCATGTTGCAAATGCTTATTAACATGCTTTAAAGAATTGTTGTTGTTCTTTGATTAGGTATACAGCTCTTAGCTCTAATTGTATTTGTAGGGTGTGTATCAAGTGCAACAGGCAGATGCTGCTCAGGTTGTTGCCAGCTCGGGTTTGACTGCTGCCACTGGGGCTGCAAATCAAAATCAAGCTACCAGCCAGGCTGGAGCACCGACTTCTAAGGCCCAAATCTCTCATATTGCTCCTCCACCCTTGGTTCCTGGACAGAACTCCAATCAGCAGGCGAATGCAAACTCTCAGGCTCCAGCTACTGTGCCAACTACAGATCAATGGTATCAGCAACAATATCAGCAATACTACCAGCAGTATGCTGGTTATGACCCCTATCAGCAGGCTTATACACAGTATTATCCGTACCAGCAGTTAGCTGTTCAACAGTATCCCCCTCAGGTACTTGGGCAGCAACCCCAGATTCAGGTCTATGCTCAGGCTGCTGCCCAGGTGCAGCCACCATCCTCTTCCCAACCACAGGTCCATCCTCAAACACAATCTCAACCGCAGAATCCTGGGCAACCTATAGCTCAAGCACAACCTCCACCCCAACCCCATCCTGTCCAATCTCAAATAAAGACTCAAGCACAGGTCCAACCGCATGGGGCTACCTTAATTCATTCTCAACCTTTGGCCCCACAGGGTCAGAACCAGGTTCAAGCTAATCCACAGCAGTTACTTCACCCTGCTGTGCAATCTCATGCTCAAATTCCAGCACAGGCTAACTCTATTCCTGGACTTCCAGCTCCTCAAACCCAGCATTATAACCAGCCCCAGGCCCAGCCCCAGCCCCAGCCCCAACCTCATCCTGTGCAGCCTCAGCCACAACATGTTCAGGCTCAATATCAGCAGCCACATCTACCAATGCACCATCCACAGCCTTCTCTGGTTCATCTCCAATCTCATATGCTGACTCAGACCCAGCCGCAATCTCAACCTCAACCTCAATCTCAACCACATCCACAGCTGCAGCCCCAACCTCAACCACAAGTCCAGCCCCAACCACAGCTTCAACCACATTTGCGGCCTTCACTTCCCAATCAACCTACTGTTCCAAGTGCCCAGCCCCAGACTTTGCCTTCCTCCGGGCATGCTGTTTCTGGATATCAATCCTATTTGCAGCCTCAGCCCCCCCAGCAACAACCAATTCCTGCTCATCCTGCCAGTGTTTCTTTACCCTCTGGTCAAATGCAAGGTCAGGTTTTTCCCCAACCACCATTGATGCGTCCTCCATCACAGGTTCCAGTGCTTAATCAGCAACAAGCTCAGTTTCAATCTCAAGTTCAAGTTTCTAGCTTGACTACTACTCAGCAGCAGCAGTTCCATCCTCAAGCTCCACAGCTGAGCCACCCTAATCAACAGCACCCTGTTATTCACTCAAATCAGCAGGGGTTGCCTCAACAATATGCACAACAACAGCCCTTTTCTAACTCTGCTCAGGGTCAGTTGAGTCATCACAATCTTGTACAACAGCAGTCTCAGCTACGCCCACAAGGCCCACCTCCTATGATGCAGCAAAGTTTTAATACCCATCCCCAGTTGCAGCAAAATGTTGCAAATGCTTCTGGTGTACAATCTCAGCAACCTCATAACTATGTTGGAAGACCTCTGATGGCACATCAAGGTGCACCAACTCAGCCACAGCCTTTTCAACAGTCTTCTAGTGGTTTTATTTCTGGAGCTCAAATCAGGCCTGGTCAATTTTGCCCGTACCAACAATCTCCAAATCAGAGCTACGCAAATAAGACCAATAACCAGCTGCTGACAGCTTCTGATCAGCAAATTCTTCAGTCTGGGATGACTTCCACATCCGGAGTGCTGCTGAGGCAGGGTGACAGTGTTTCTGATAAAACAAATGTTGTGTTTGAAGCAGGGTTGCCTTCTCAGAGTGATGCTGAAAAGGCTGCAAATGCTTCTAGAGTTGATTCTGTTGAAATGAAGCCTCTGAAATCTGATGTAGGGATAAGTTATGAGCAAGATGCAGCCAGAGAAAGCACTGAAAATTCTAGAAAGAGTGAATCTCTTGTCAGGGATGCTGGCAGTGAATTACATGGAGGAGTAGATGGTTCTGGTCAGCCTTTAACCAAGTTACCTTTGAAGGAAGAGCGTGTTGGGTACTCCTTGGAGCATTCTTCTGATGTAAAGTCAAATGAAGTAGCAAAACAGCGAGATACTATTGGTGATGTCCGGACTGATGATGTAGAACCTCACAAGGATCAGAAGGCAATATTTGTAAAAGCTGGGGATGAGAGCTTGCAGGCTAGTACTGGCCCTGTTAATCAGCAAAAGTCTGCTGGACCTCCGATATTGCAATCGGGACCTCCTGTTGGACCTCCATCTCGTACACAACTTCCTGGATATCCAGCTATGCCAGGGAGGCCTCAAGGATCTGGACTTTTGCCTCAACCTAGGCAACCGTTGAACTCAAATGAGCAATTCCAGTCACCATTGCTTAGACAACCTCATGATGTACTCCCTGGAGGGATCCCTGCTTTAGGTTCTACAGCCACATTTGGTAGGGCACCTGTTCCTTTTGGTCCTCCTCAGGGGCCTGCCTTGACTGCTTTACCTCCTGGTTCAGCTGATCCTCGAGGTGGGATAATGGGAAGAGCTCCTCAGCATGGTCCAGCAGAAACTGAAATGTTACCGAAGCAGAGGCAGAGCCACTTTGATGGAGAACACACAAAGATACCTGGATCTTTTGAGAGAGGTCCTCTAGGGCATCCTTCTGGTGTTGAACCAAATGCTTTGCGGATGAATGGAAAGCTGGGGCTTGAAAAATCTTCACTTGGGTCACAGGATGACAGGTTCAAGGCTTTGCCTGGGGAGCATTTGAACCCTTTTACAAGGGAACCTACTTGGCCTCGGGATCTAGGTGCGTTATTTTGCTACCTTTTCATTCGTAGATTCATTTGGCTTGGGTGTCTTGGCTTTTCTGCTTATTGCGACTCTTGATGGTTATGGTATCAATGCAGGATCAAGGCCACTTGACAGGGCACCTCATGGGTTGAACTATGATGCTCGGCCAACATTGGATTCTGTTGGAGGTGGGCCTGCATCTAGAATGCTGCCTCCATTTCATCCTTCTGGTGGTATGGATTTTTTTGGTGATATACACAGAATGCTGTTTCCTTTCATGATATAATTACTGAAGAAGGGTGGAAACTGGTTATACTAATTGATATGCTATTGGCCCAGGTCCTGGAATGGCTAGGCATGATGTGGAACATTTGGTTCCTAGAAGTCCTGATAGGGAATACCTCGGCATGAAAGCACACTCACATGGTGAAGGATCCAGACGGAATCTCCCTTTAGATCCTCAAGGTAATCCAATTCTTGAAACCAGATTTCTCCCTCTGCCAGGTTATCAGCAAAGAGGTGACCATGAAGGTCCAGAGGCTTTGAGATATGGTGAGCATAGGATTCCCGGTCCTCAAGATCATATCAGGAGAACTGATCTGTTTGGTCAAGATATCCCACCTAGCCATTTCCGGAGGGGTGAGCTTTTCGGTCCTGGGAATTCAACAAGTAATTTTGGTCCCTTTCCTGGTCACGCTCAGATGGGAGAGATTTCTGGGCCCACAAATCTCCCGCATAACTTCCAGTATGGTGAACCATTGGCAGGAGATAAACCAGGTGGTCAACAACTTGGTGAGCCTGGTTCTAGGGGCAGTTATTCACTCCAGGGATTTCCAAGTGATGGGCCTTATGCTGTAAGTCTCAGTGTATTATTTCCCAAGGCTGATCTTTTTGCTCTTAGTATATTGGTTTTGTTTGGAAAGTAATGGCAGAAGAGTACTACACTATGCCTCTGGCTTTGTTGAGCGCTATGACTTGGTTTTTCAGGGCGACATGAGTACCTTTGATAACTCAAGAAAGAGGAAAAATATGAGCATGGGATGGTGTCGCATATGCAAAGTGGATTGTGAAACTGTGGAAGGCTTAGACAGGCATTCACAATCAAGAGAGCACCAGAAGATGTCTCTGGACATGGTTATGAGCATCAAGCTGCAGAATAAGAAGAAATTTAAGTGAGTAAACTAGTATAAAAATGTAACGGTGCTGGATGTGGAATAAGAAATTATTTTACTTTTTGTTTAATCTTGTAGGGCTTCAAATGATCGTGGTGGACGTGAATTGGGAAACAAGAAAAGAAACATTGGTCAAGAGGGTCGTGGCAAGAAGCCTTGAAACCCAGCCTCCCATTGGTATGTGGGATGTGGGAGTCTTGAGTTGTAGCTTTCTTGAACGAAATTAGTGTGTAGCAATCTAGGTGATACATCTTTCTTTGTTTTATTTCTGGTTATGGAATGGTTTCTATAAGTTTGGCCCCTTGAGTTTATGCTTTGTTACTGGAGATAGTTTTTTCATATTTTGGATCCCCGAAAGCAGTTATGGTAGTTAATTTTATTTCCTGCATGGTTTGGGTGTTTAACTCTATCTAGGTAGTCTTTGTCTACTTATATCCTTCCAGCAGTGGTGACATTTGGAGCCTATGCTTATGTCTTTCCATGGTTACTGTAACTGTTGTTGGGCTTCCTGCTAGGGGTGCTGTAAATGGTTATATTGATCTCTTGGGACATCGGTACCTTTGTTTGATATTGTAATGCTGAAGATGGAACTCCCTTTTTTAGCACCTTGCAAATGAAATATTAATTTTTAATTCTGTCTTAACTGATATGGAGAGATTTTGGATAAGAAAATATGTATCATGTGTTGATGAATACAGTTGGCAGCTCATTAAAATAATTCTCTCCTTCTAATTTTTTAGTTTTTGAGCTAGTTCTTTTGCAGGCAGTTGTTGTCTTTAGGCTTTCTCTTGGTGTTTGGCACTATAAAAATCACTATTGGCTACTTCAACTAATTGGACTTTAGAAGGCTTATATAATTATGAAAAATCACTATTGGCTACTTCAATCATTAGAAGTCTTATATAATTGTGAAGATATGTGTCCTTTTTGTCAGTCATAACAACAGTAAAAATGCCTTTTTGATACATGTCAGCCTGTTAGATGATCCTTTCTAACCCCCACTCTTTGTTTTTTCCGCCTTAGTTTTGCTTGCTATTTAGTTCCTATGATTTGTGCTTCGATTTTGTTCAACTCTATCTCAACCTGTCTGAGGTTTACAGTTGCTCTTTTTTCTTCCTTTTCATTTAATGCTTTGCATTCTCCTTCATACTTTTTCCTGACGTTGGTAATGTGTCTGGTCATTCTTTTCAGTATTTAGCTTTTAAATCAGGGGAAGGGAAGTTCTATAACTTAGAGCTGTTGCTCTTTTGTGTGCAAATAACCACAATATATGTGCAATATGTCAGAATGAGATGTATTTTCATGTCTCTCAGTGGTTTATGGTTATGTTGGTGAAATACTGATCTTTCTAGTTAAGATTAAGTATTTGCAACTTATAAAAGAAGTTTAAGAAACTGTAAAACTGTCATACTGGTTAAATTAACAATACCTAGAGAGGGTATTCTAGGTGCATTTGAGGTTCCACCATAAATCTTACAGTCGCGGACTCAGTTCCGTCCGACTTGTCTCTTCGTTTACAGAGCTCTTAATATTGCAGTGGAACATTATTAATGTTTTGGCTGGGAAATGAAATATATATCTACCCCATGGACTGGATTAATGTATTGCATGATAATGATAATGTTGCTGCTGGTATAATGACTCGATCTGAAGTTGAGAAATTTAGAAACATTACAAGAACATCTTTGAAGATTTTTTGGTCAATATAACCAATTTTAGATGAAATCCTAAGCACTAGAGGAGCCCTTCTATGGTTTTGAGAAATTAAATAAGCCAGAAAGGGAAGAGATGCCAAGCCATTTTGATAGGCAGAGTCATGTAGCAACTAAATGTGTACTCATATTGGTCATGCTGTTGTGAAATTTATGCAGCATTGAATAATATTGTACCCAATAGCTTGAGGAAGGATTACATTTAAGTGGATGCAGACTCTTAGAAATATTGGCTGAAACATGATGGAGAGCAACTGGGAATTTTGGTTGTTTGAACTTTTGCTTTTATTTGTCTTCTTCTGCCTGGTAAATTAAGTCTCAGTTTGATAAAGGAACCGCTGCAAAAGATGCGGAGTACAAATGAAAGTATACTAATTATTGAGAAAGCTCCATTAAACTTGAAGAAGTGTACATTGGCTAATTGTTGTGGCTAGGCAGCATTTCTCTGCTTAAATGCAATTACGATGACTAGAAAGTATAATTGGTTGATTGATCACATTTAATTGAATGCACATATTTGCACCAAACTAAGGATGTGCATTAGAGTGAATAATGGAGGTTCCTTGGTCTAAGGTATCCCGTTAATGGTTCTGGCTCAGGATCATGTCAAATATGATAACTACACAATTTCAGACATGGTTAAAATTCTAATCATCACGTGGCATATTCAGATCATGGAGGTTCCAACTTCTTTTAAGATATCCTTTTCCGATGAAAACTGCTTTTAAGTGAAACAGACTTCTTATATTGGTTTTTGAATTTGCTAATACGTTCCTGTATCGTTGCCTTATTTCCTGTTACAAGGGGCATCAAGCTAATCAATTTCTAGTTGCCTTGCACAATAGCTCTTTTATAGAAAAAGTTTTAAGCATGGGGACCAACCACACATTCATAAGATTTTAGCTACCCTAAGTAGTATGATAGATGTCAGGTAATCAAATTTAAAAGATGGTGATTGATTTAAGCTATTTTAGAACAATTTGTTTATAAAGTTAATAATGGAGCAAAATTTATTTTTGGAACATGATAATCTGTAACAAACTCAACAAATTTTGACCTGTGTGAAATAAATGAAGGATATCTGGCAATGGAATACTATAAGCTCAATACAGAGGATATCATAAACTTCTGGAAGGTTTAAACCGTTTAGCACACTAATTTGCCTACGTACGTTCCACCTGTATCCAAGGGTGCAAGAATATCTGACGAACTTCTTCCAAAATTTTTTTATTATAGTATAGATTGACAAACTATTTTCATCTGTGATTATTGTCAAAGCCCAACATTTGACAACCATGCAGTGTTGGTATAATGCCTGGCATATGACACCTGTCTTGGGATTAGTTTAGTATTTTGTGTTTTAGATTCTTTTCAGATTCACATAATTACTAATTGCTTTTTTAATTAAATCTGCTAGCCTTTTGAAGATGATATAGATTTATAGAATGGCCAGGCCATCATATGTCAAAGTTATAATCTGATCTTACCTGGAGAGATGACTTGTTCAGTACGGCGCTATTAGAATTTCATTAGTTTAATATTCTTTTTTATTTTTTTTCTATAAAGGTCTCATTCTCTATCCTATAGCAGTATCTCTTTTTTTCTCTCTCTTTTTTGGTTAATTTATGAAGTCAAGTTCTAAAGTTTCTCCATTCTTTTATCTTTTTGTTGGTTGAATTTTTTTTCCTATAATAGATCTTTTCAATACAACATATCTTTTTTGGGAGAAGAAGAAGAGAAAAAAAGGATGACAGTTCTGCAGAATGGTTTACGGGCCTTTTTTCTGATGGTAAGGATTTTAACAACACAAAAAGTTTATCTATTTGTGTTTCTTTTTTTTTGAGTTGTGTTTCTGGTTCAATTGCTGCCTCGCTAGTGCTATTTCAAGTTTCTTCTTGACAACTTTTAAGAAGAAGATTCTAAACCTTTTGCTATTCAAGTTCCAGAAAAGTGGACGATTTAAGACAATCTTTTGCACTGGCAAATCAACGGTAAAGTAGTTGTTAGGACCATAATTCCACGTAAGTCCTCCCTCGAGACATTGAAGTCGGTTTTAAGAATTTATTCCATTGTGAGCACACGGGATGATTGCATGTCAAGAGTGGAGTAAGTATAGATACTTTGGAAGGAAACTGCCATATAAGTTTGAGCGTTTACCAAAAAGGACTAATGAACGAAGGAAATAAAATAACAGTAATAACTTTTCAATTAACAGTAATGATGTGAACATCAATTTGAAGGGAAAAAAGATTTCATTACCACTTCTCTACACGTGTGTTGGGTCTACAGTCCAACATGTACCTTTTGGTCATAATTCGAATTATCCACTTTGATTAGCCTTTCATCGTGCATGTTGATTAATGCACTTAATTCATTCCTTATTCGACTGAGAGAGAACATTGCAATCGTTTCTCTACCATGTAAATTGTGTTGGGCATGTATGCGTAAAATTTGTTAGGTACAATATTCTATGATGTTTCTGAGGAAGTCAAATATTTTTTTTCCCTTTTTTTTTTGTTGCCCAGGGGGGGGGGAGTGCTTAAAGATTGTGGACCCATTAGAATTAAAGGCAATAAGTAGGATTAACCTGGCAGAAATAATGGCAGCATTGGATTATGTACCTGTCAGCATTAATTAAGACCCAACCATGCTATCTACCTGCAATGGCTGCTTACCTAGTATGGCCCATGTTTTCTGTGAGGGATTTAATGAGATACCAATCTGACGATCTCTCTTAGTCTTTTATAATCTTCAAGCTGGTATTTTAATTTACCATTGTGGAGAATGGGGTACAGTAGGTCTTGAGTTGAGCTTTATCGGGCAGTGACTTAAGTGTACAGTTCGCCTTCATGTAGCTGGTAGTGTCTAACTTTAGGTATTCTTAAAAAAAAAAAAGAAAACGTTTTTATCATGCAGAAGGCAAGATAGAATTGAGTGATAGTTTCTGTATTGCAAAAGGTTTCTAGTTGGGGACACAACATGGGACGTAAACTTCTTATTTACAAAGGGTACTTGTAATTCTGTACTGCCTTGGCCCTGTTAAGATGGAGGAAAATAATTATATTGCATATCTACGAGGGTAGTGAAGAAACCAAAAAAAGTAATAATTATGTTGCATGTCTATGTGACTACACCCTGTCTGGTGAGGCATTTGCAACCTTAACTTCCTTGTACGCCCTTTCACTGAGACAGCATATATACCATAGTTTGTATGAATTCTGTAAAGAGAAAATTATGATTAAAACACATAATAGGCTTCTGTTCTATTATATTCAGCGTATAGTGCAGATGGTGAAACCTTCAACTTTTGTACTTATATCTTGATATCATTTGGAGAAACTCTTATGTTCTATGCATTTTCTTTGTCATAAAAAGTTGGGGCTTAAAGTGAAGCTACGGGATGAGCTTTCTTTAATGGATCTTGGGCATCGATTACTGCTTCTCCATTGGGTTTTCCAGGTTTGAGGTATTTCTCATGTTGTGGAGTTTTTGTTACATTGCTTGGTGCCTCCAAAATTTTTCCCTAAAAGCTTAATTGTGGCTTGTATCTCCAATTGTTTTGTCTGGCGACACACACTGTGATTCCATTAGCTTGTTTTTGACTGTATTCTGCTACAAAATTTGAAAGTAGATTTTGTTTAATAAAATGTTTCAAACTTCCATGGATTTGCTTTGTATGTTCTTGCAGCTGGGAATAGGCAATTCTTTAAAATGTCTTTTTGCAATTTTCAGAAAATTTTGGGTCGCCTTTGGTAATCAGTAATTGTTCTTAGTGAAATAAGCTGGTCCAATATGAGTTTCTTTTTGTATAGAGGGTTTGGTACTGAGCATTGAAGTCTTTTTGCTACTTTTTGTTGACTATTCAAGGATGGACTTCACTTCAAGTGGGGAAATGCTGTAATAAAATCAAGTAAAGCAATCTTTTATAGCTAGACATTCTGTGGCTAATTAACTTTGGATAGTTTGCATAATTGAACAACTTGAATTAGTGAGTTCACTTTTTTGCTGTGTCTACCCGGTTTTATAGACTGCGCCTGATTCTTTAATAGGGAACAGTAAAACAATCTTTGGGTATAGTGTGTGTAATTAGTTGGTTAGCTTAAATTTGGCACCGCTATGAGCTTTTTGACATTTTAGATGCTGAAATTGTATTGGTGGAAGATTTAAATGATTACCACTTTTTGGAAATTACTACATGTTAGTTATTGACCTTAGAAGTCCTCTAAAAATCAAAATGGGATATGCTTCCCTAACTTCATTAATTATTAGGAAAGTTGTAACCTGCTGAAGATTTTATGATCTTCATTGATTCTGGGGAGATATAAGCTTTGCGTTCTTACTTGAAAAAGGAAGCACTATCTGAGCCTTTTTTTTTTTTTTCCTATTTCACGTCTTTTATTGTTTTACTTCTATTCAAATATTTAGAAAAGAGGGTCTCTGTCCTCCAAAAGTATGCTTGTCTCTTTTCTCCATACCATTTAAACTGAAACAAAATCACTCGGCATCCTATCCTTGGTAATATAAAATAATATATTATAGAAGCTCTTCGTCTAATTTAATGCTATTATGACTTTTGCAACTGTGCTGATGAGTGAATCGTCCAAAGGAACTTGCAGGACTGTTTTGATAATGAATGTATGAGATTAACATACAATTCAAATTTTTGCTTTAGCATATATCAAACAGTGACAAATTAGGTTGAGAATAGTGGGTTGAGTTGTGGTATTTAAGGGTATGGAAGTTTCACGTTTAGGTTGGTGCTGTCTTAAGTTTTTTCTAACTAGGATCTATTGAAACTTTTACATATTAAAGATTTTTTATGGTTGTGGATGCTTGTACTGCTTGTAGCTATTTTCAAATCTGATGCTATAGTAGGAAAAAAAAGAAACACGAAAAACTGATCAGTTCCTGGCTATCAGTCATAGCCACGGAATACTGAAAGGTAAAATTTAAAGGCTGAAGAAAGAATAATTGATGCAGCTCGTATTTTTGTTTGCTAGCTGTTTCAGTTACTGTCGGAATTGAGACATTCCTACATTAAAAGTGAACGTGATTTTGTGAAGTGTACCAAATGGAAAGGTAAGAATATTTGCTATAAGGAGCATAACTATTGGAAATAGCCTTGTTAGAAATGAGATATGTAGGTTATGCTTTTGCCACGTATTCAAAACTCATACTTCATTAGCTCGACTCTGCCAGTGGCTACTTGAAGTTTAATGCTGCCTGTGATCTGGTGAAACTTTGACCTTGTACCTGTTTTTGGGTTAGAGTTGTATAGATGATTTCGAGCCACAAAGAATATTTAATAGAATGGTCAAAAGATTTGTTGTAATCTTTATTGAAAATTTGCAGAAAGGCAGGTTTGCCTTTCCCAGTTTGTTTTTTCCTTCTCTACACCGTTGCAAGTGAACTCAGCTTCTCTCCTATAGCTACTTGTATGGCACAATGAAGTGGAATGACCTAGTAGATTGTTAGTAATGGGATTCTTAAAAAATGTCGACAAGAAGTTCAATTTATCTGCAATTTCTTTTCGGAATTGCATGGAAAGTTTATCTTCTGCCAATTGATAGATCCAAATCTGTTGTACCTCAATCGTACTCTGCTTGATGAGTTCATAGAGGATAGTAAGTTCAACTGTTGAAGAAGAAGAAAAGCAAAATGGACGGAAAATTTTTTGAGAGTGCAGTAATGGGAAGGAATTGAGAGATTGACACTAGCTGATTTTAGTGATAATGAGAGCAAAAGCTTGCACATTTAAACATTGTACTGCTGGTGCATTTTTTGTATAGCTTGTTATAATTTTCATCCTTTTGCACCGTCTTTTTGGATAGCTTCAAACAATTTTTGGGATATCATATCATAGTATAAGATCAGAAGTGTGTATTTGCACAAAGACGCAAACATGCCCGTACAGATTCACAATATATTTCGAGGTTTTGTGTTTCAAGTTGGCAGGGGCCAGCTTGTGCTGTAATACTGGAATCCTAGGGTAGTATGAAGTATTTTATTTTGGACCAAGATAGCTGAATTCATGATTTAAAGATGGCGCCTTTTTATTCGGGTTGATTTTCAATATGGCCCTCCTTATTGCAGGATTATTCTTATTGAAATCCTAAAATGACCTATGACCCCTTACTTGAAATTTTTTCTGTTGTAAATGCTGCTAATTTAACACATTCTTTAAACTGAAAGTTAAAGCCTGGAGACAATCATTTCTATGCCTTTCCAAGATAGATAATCTAGCAACTTCCTTTGATACTTTCTAATATTCTTTCATGGGTATTGGGCGGGCTCACACCAAGCAGTGGTACTTTCTGCAATATTTGAAGTCCCTCGGAAACTCTTTTTTTTTTTTTTTTTTTTCTTTTTTGTGATTACATATCGAGCAATAGAGATGTGATAATATGGAGTGGCCAACCAATTTGGTGCAACTCAGGGCGAGGCTCCGGAATTTTGCATATTAAGGATTTAATTTCTGCATTGCTAATAAGGCACACTGGAGTGTGCGGTACCTTGTTTGCTTTCTGTATGATTGTTGTAGGAATGCTTCCTTCTGCTCTTGGAGTGCTGAGCGGTTGGTAAATTTCTGAGTTGCACGAAGCTATCAAAATCCAAGTGGACATGTTCCAAGTCTTTCCAACAGTTGCTGGCATTCTCAGATTCCCATGATGGCTTCTAGATTTTTAGTCGCTTACAAGCTTTCAATGTGGCTGCTCTTCTTTTTGAGCTTGGTAGTAAGCCCCCCACCCCAATGACCCCATCCCTCCCCGACAACCAAACAAAAACCAGGAAAGTAAATCCATAGGACGGCTTCACGTATTCGTGCTATCTTTTGTAACTTACCCAAATAAACAAATTATTGCTCTTGTTGTGTAATGTAATGTTAACCTTTTACGTCTATTATATATAGATGAAGGGAGTTGGAAAATCAATTGCTTGCGTCTCTCATTCCTTACTTTTTTGTTTTGGTGGTTGTTTGTTTCTCTTACCAATCATGTAACCGGGTCATATTCATGGCCCCTGCACTCCAAAAAAAAAAAAGAATTTTTTGTTTTAATATTTGTCTCCCTTCCTCATCTTTAGCGTAGGTAGTTATGATAAATTGCTGAAGAAATTTTAATAAATTGCTTATTATGAAAGCAGCTTGTGCCTGCGGACCTCTGGCACATAGTAAGCCACTTTTATTTAGTAGGTCACTTGCATCGGCTCTGCATGTCCGGTATGTCACTTTTCAAATGAAAATAAAGCGTACTTTTCCAGAAAAGAAACATTAATTTTAGGACCAAAAATTGTTTCTAGATTTCCATTTCAAAAATAATTTCACCGAGCTCCTCTAAAGTTTGAAAAATTATACTCATCTCCCTTGATTTGATAGTTTTAGTAACAAAATTTTAAATGAATATTCAAAAATGCCCTTATGTAACGAGTTTTAATTTATTTCTCTATATAATTATAAGATTATTTAGTATAATTATAAGAAAAATATGCTAAATTCTTCATGTCCATATCTACTAGTATTTGACAAAATAATATTATCACTATGATAGGATATTTTGATAGTATTTATTGTGGATTAAATTTATAAGATAGAAAAGAAAATGTTGAAATAATTCATTTAAAGTTTATGAATTTTTCAAATAGTGGGATTATCATAATTTAGTAGTGATTTTAGACAATTTTTTTGATTTATTGTTAATTTTAATACTGAAAAATAGAAAACAAAGATTAGCAAAAATTTTAGATTATATATGAATTAACTCATCAAAAAATTACTAGTTCGACGTTTGGTTACAATAGAAACTAGATGTAATAATGGTAGTTTTACAGTTTTATTGACAAAATTTTTTTTAAAAAAAGGAATAAGAAGGAAAAAGATGAAAAAATAATTGTAAAAGTCATTCTAAGCATAAGCATACAAAACAAGAGAATTTCATTAAAATATTTAAGAGTGGTATTATCATTTTCAATGAGAAGGGAGATATGTATAATTTTTAAAAGCTCGAGGGAGCTAAATGAAATTGTTAAAAATCTCAAGGGAGGTTTCTAAAATTATCCCTTAATTTTAATATGTTTGGATCTTTTTCACGGAATATTTCGAATTCAAAAGTATTTCCTTTTTTGTTTTTGAAATAATTCAAATGCATTTCCCTTTTTCTAGCAACAAGCCCAATTTGATGTCCCTTTTGCGCTTTCTCCAGACAACTCAAAAGCATTTCTTTTTTTTTTTGTGTGTGTAAGAATACAAAAGTATTTCCTTAATTGAGAAATTTGATACTCAATGGCTTAATCTAGCCGTTGGTTTTTCCAGCCGTTTGTACCCCGAAATTCGCAAATTGCAGTTCTCCACAATCCTACCTGTCCATTAACGCCACCACACACGAATTCAAAATTCAAACTCAAACAAGAGCCGTTGCTTTGGAAGCCTTCTTTTCACACACAACACACACATCCCCAGCGCGCAGCTCTATTTATAATTTTCTACCTCTCACTTTTCCACCGTTCCTCCCAACTTTTTCTGTTTCTCTGTAACTCCTCTATTCCCTCTCAAAACCCCCCCCCCCCCCCCCCCTTCCCCCGGGGAACCCACAAGAGTTCCAGATCCTCCTTTTCGCTCTCCCGAACTTCCTCTCGTCTTAAAAAAAACCCCTGCAAAATACATTACCGAAAATGCGTGAAATTCTTCATATCCAAGGTGGCCAATGTGGCAACCAAATTGGGGCCAAGTTTTGGGAGGTGGTCTGTGCAGAGCATGGCATCGATGCCACAGGAAGGTACCAGGGTGATTCGGACCTTCAACTTGAGAGGGTGAACGTTTACTACAACGAGGCTAGTTGTGGTCGGTTTGTCCCTCGTGCTGTGCTCATGGATCTTGAGCCAGGGACCATGGACAGCGTCAGGTCTGGCCCTCATGGCCAGATCTTTCGCCCTGATAACTTTGTTTTCGGGCAATCAGGGGCTGGAAACAATTGGGCTAAAGGGCATTATACCGAGGGTGCGGAGTTGATTGACTCCGTTCTAGATGTTGTTCGCAAGGAAGCCGAAAATTGTGATTGCTTGCAAGGTCTTTGTTCTAAATCTTCTGAGAACTCCTTTAATATATTGATTGATTAACCGTAATTTTTTGGCAGAATGGAATTTTTTGGGTTTTTTTCCTTTTGGGCTTATAGTGTTGTTTTTGTTTTGATGAAATGCAGGGTTTCAGGTATGCCATTCGTTGGGTGGAGGGACTGGATCCGGAATGGGGACCCTGTTGATTTCAAAGATTAGAGAGGAGTACCCAGATAGAATGATGCTGACATTTTCTGTTTTCCCCTCCCCAAAAGTCTCAGACACAGTTGTGGAGCCATACAATGCCACCTTGTCTGTTCATCAGCTTGTGGAGAATGCAGATGAATGCATGGTGCTGGATAATGAGGCCTTGTATGATATTTGCTTCCGAACCCTCAAGCTTACAACTCCTAGCTGTAAGTTTTCTGACCTTGCGAATAGCCTTCTCAGATTGCAAGGCCGGCCATCTTTTTCTTTTCTCTGTTTTAGCTGTTTTTATCTGCCATCTCATTATGCAGGCTGGCATCCCCTATCTTTTCTGTTTGTGAATTTTTTGGATCTTCTTTATTTCTGTTCAAAGTATAAGACAATTCTCAATGAAGAGATTGGTTTGAAAAGTGAAGTAGATTTTAAAATAGTGATGGTAGAATAACAGAATGAGATGCTTCTTCTGCTGGATACATGCTACTGTGTTTGGTGCTTGTGACTGATACTTGTGTGTGTTTGCTGCTTGTCCATCACCTCTGCAAATCATCAACAATTATGAAGTTTGTTTAGCTTATTGTGATATGGTTTGCTTGTTGTAAAAAGGTATCTTCTTGTCTGTTCCCTCGGACAAAGCTAATACATTTGAGCGGAAACTGGCTTTCTGTACTCTGATGAAAATGTTTGTTATTTTTTCTGTTTACGAGTGTCTTGCATTCGAAAAGTTTTTTTGGCTGATTTTGGTTTATTTCTTTTGAAACAGTTGGTGATCTTAATCACCTGATATCTGCAACTATGTCTGGAGTTACATGTTGCCTCAGGTTTCCAGGTCAGCTCAACTCTGACCTCCGGAAACTTGCTGTCAATCTCATTCCATTCCCTCGCCTTCATTTCTTCATGGTGGGATTTGCTCCTCTTACATCTCGAGGGTCTCAACAATACCGGGCACTTACTGTTCCTGAACTAACTCAACAAATGTGGGATGCTAAGAACATGATGTGTGCTGCTGACCCTCGACATGGCCGTTATTTGACGGCATCAGCTATGTTCCGTGGAAAGATGAGCACCAAGGAAGTTGATGAGCAGATGTTACATGTGCAGAATAAAAACTCATCCTACTTTGTTGAATGGATTCCCAACAATGTCAAATCAACAGTTTGTGATATTCCACCTACTGGTCTTAAGATGGCCTCGACATTTATTGGCAATTCGACATCCATTCAAGAAATGTTCCGCCGCGTGAGTGAGCAGTTCACAGCCATGTTTAGGAGGAAGGCTTTCTTGCATTGGTATACCGGGGAGGGAATGGACGAGATGGAGTTCACTGAGGCTGAAAGTAATATGAATGATTTGGTCTCCGAGTATCAACAGTATCAAGATGCAACAGCTGATGAGGAGGGAGAATACGAGGATGAAGAGGAAGCATATCGGGACTGAAGTTGATGGAATTTGGGAAACTTGTTTTGTAGTTGTAGGACAAGTAGTAGTCATTGCTTTAACATTCTGGTTGTAACCTCAACTACCAGTTTTCCAGATTAATCGTAGGATGATATGGTGGTGGGCATAAAAATACATTTCGAGGGGGAACAAAACTTTTCATTATTTCATGAATCTAATTAATTTTCTTTACCATCGCATAATCCTGTTAATGCCCATCCCTACCTCCCTCCAGACTTCTGTTGATATTGCGACTATAAGTAACTGAGGGAAAAAAACTCACCCGCAAATTTGTTGATTTCATGTGTGTGTGTGTATATATATATATATCGCTATACAAAGTGATTTTTTTCCGATTGACACCTAAGTCAAAATTTGGGCCGGAACAGACAACATCTACACTGATGTTTTCCGATTTTTTTGGCTTCACCGATTTGTTCTTCACTGGTTATTAAATGTGAGGCAGTGTGATTCAGCTCATGTGCCCTGAATTCATTGATAGGGAAATTACATGAAATATGCAATTAATTGTGACATTAATTGTGACTTTTAAGTTTTAAACAATCCCTGTGCAAGAGAGACCCATGAATCTTTATTGTTAGGGACAATTTCAGAAACTTCAAGGGAGATTTCTGACAATTTTACTATTCTCTCTCGAAGTTTTGAAAATATCATTTATCTTCCCTTATAAGTCATTTGGCACTCAATGCTTATCTCATGGATGGCTAAATGATTTTACTATCCTTTCAATTTAGGTTGCACTAAATTAACTATGATTTGGAATATAAAAAAAATTGAAAATCTTGAATACTAAATTTTATAACGATAATTGTTAACAATTTAAAATTCTTTTTCTTCATTTTAGTAGTTCTTGTAATTTCTTTCTCCTAAAAAATGATTAAAATTCCTATTAAAATGTTATTATTTCATAAATTTTCATAAGAATAACAAGATGAATATGAAAATACAAGAAAAAGATGGTAAAGTATTAAAATATGTTTACAATTAGATTTTATTAAGTTATGGATAAAATGTAATTGCACATAATCTATTTTCTCCTTTCTTTTCCAAAATATTTGGTGTTTCTTTTCTTTTCTTTTTATACGTAATCCAAACAAGATGGTTAGAAAATTTTTTTCTACTTTGATTCATTTGCTTTTCAATTAAAATCATACAAATTTTATTAATCCAGGCATTGCTTGAGAGTGGTTTTTTATTTGCAAATGATGGAAATTTTTTGTTAATCATGTGAAATAATGGACCCGGTAAGTTAAAAAATAATTCAAAAAACATAACATATTTTAGCGTATTTTTTATATTTTTTATCATTAGCCATTTATTGTGATGTTTTTTCTTGAAAAGGCCATACTTTGTCTTGTTCAATTCCTGTTCAAAATCTTACAAATTCTAATACAGAGTTTAGGAATTCTTGATTCCAAATTAACAAATTTTTTCCTCTCCAATACTTTGATTTTGCTATGTCATGCAATTATGTGAAAAATAGTCATTTTTACTAAATTCTATTATACTCATACTCGAGTTTGATCTTTATTTTTTTATTTTTAACTAATATTTCCTTTCGATTCTAAGTCAACCAACTAGTAAAAAGATAAGGGGTACTTTTGGTATGCAATATTTTTCTCACTCTTGAAATCATTTTTTTTTTGTTGATTTTTTTTAATTAGGCTAATTTGATACAAAAACATTAGTTTTAGAGGAGGTTAATGATATTTTTAAAAGTTCAGGAGAGGGCAGTAAAACTGTCAAAAACATCAAGGGAGGTTTTTGAAATTATCCCTTATTGTTATGACTTGAATCAATTGTTAAGAAAATCATGCATGTTAGTTAATCAAAAGATATTTCGTTTTGAATTCGCCATTTATAAATACTAAAATTTTTAAAAAATTCAGGATGGCCAAAAAAAAAAAAATATATATATATATATATATATATATATATGTATGATATATATATACACATATATGTAGTAAAAGGAAAAAAAAGAAAAAAAAATAATGAACACATGCTAGTTTGCCCGCATGGGCACAAGCCGCACAACATCAACCCATACAATAAAGAAAAACACAAAAAAGAAAAAAGAAGATAAATCTTTTAAAAAAAAAATTAAAGGGGAAACGAGAAAGAAGAAAGGAATCAAATTAAAACAAAAAATGCAAATACCAAAATGCTACGCCGGTCTCAGGGCAAGGACAAAAAATAGAGCGGCGCGTGCAACATTGGCAGCTAGGGGTACTGATTCTCTGACTGAAAACGTCGACCATTTGAGGAGGCCCCAAGAGGGAGAGATTGGCAGATTTTGATACTACAGACTCCGGAAATGGCGAGCGCTCTTACGAGCAGACTAGCTTCAGTGGACCGGACATCCAGCTTCTTTAGAGTCTCCATCAACTTTCTCAGAAACCTGAGCACGAACACCTCAGACTCGGCTTTGCCGGCGGGGGCTGGTGCCAGTCCCACTAAGCCGAGGCGGAAGAAGAAGAAGAACTTGTTCGAGGTGGCTCAGTTTTTACCCAACTGGGGTATCGGCTATCACATGGCTAAAACCCACTGGACCAACGTCTCCTATCAGATCACCAAAATTAATCTGTACAAGGTTGGTAGTCTTCCATAGCTACCTTTTTTATTTTCTGAATTTATTTTAACATGATTTTACTTTTTAGTTCTGAATTTATTTTGGGTGGACGGTTTTAGGTTTTGTTATTAGGGTTTAAGCGCTTCTGGGGTTTTTGCAGGACGGTAGACATGGGAAAGCTTGGGGGCTTGCTTATAAAGACGGTGAGTTCTTTTTTTGTTTCTTTTGGCCCCCGTTCAATTAGCATTCTCTGCATGGTTACTTACTGCTGAAATGTGATGTTAGATTGAGCATAAAACGTTTAAATATAGGTGGAATATAACGCTTTAGGCTGATTAATTTGCATATAATAAGTATAGAAGATCAGAACAAGGTATGTAATGGTTGTTGAGGGGTTCAATGGGGAGATGTAGGAGGATTAGGAGCTAATGAGGGTTAGAAGGGTTTATGAGGAGCTGAAGTGCGTTAGGCTAGAGAAAAAACGTTGGAAGTATTTTGCTACTGATACGTTATGTATCCGTCTTGATAGTTTATAATCTTTTGTTTGCATTCTCATAATATTGATTAATATCTATTGATCTTCTAACTTTCGCGTGTTAACACTAACTAGTTTCTGTTTTCACGATTTGTCATAATTGTAAGTATTTTGTTTGTCAACCTCTGGTTTTGCATGCTACAACTTGGATAAATCTCCTCATCTGCTTCTAGTATTTGGAAGCTGTTTTGTGTAGAAATAGATGATGGATCCCGGGCAACGAACTTGATTTGTCTTTTGGATGAATTTCTGCTGTTGTGTTATGCATTCACATAATTGTTTCAAGCCTTACACAATAAATAAATTTAAGTTGAGAGTTTGAACTGGAAGGTCTGACAAGTTGGTTTCTGTAACTGCAATGGAACATCATGACCATCTGTTCTTTATCTCTGAACTCTATTGGCTCTTAAAGGTCAATGTAATAAGACTACAGAATTGTGAATTCAAAAATTTAAGGGAACTTATGAAGAAAGGAAACAGAAAAACAGTTTGGTTTGAATGGCTGCAGGAGGACCAGAGAAATTCTTAACTTTAGAGATTAACATTGATGTTCAAAATTGGCATGTTTGGTGATGAAAGGTTTAGATGCTTGGAGGCCACATTATTGGTTGAACATGTTCTCAATGTAGGATTCCTAGTGCTACTACTCATGGAATCTGAAATAACTCTAGCTAACAAGATAGAATGGAATCTGAAATAACTCTAGCTGACAAGATAGAAGTGTCTCATAAATGCTATTCATCTAACGTGATTTACCATAGATGGCTTTTTAAATGCTTATTCAGAAAAGATAAGCAATTCTGAGTTGTATTGACTCTAATTGTCTTATCAATTTCATTGACCAATTTTTTTTAATTAGAAGAGACAGAAAATGAGATTTTCTTTCAGTAATTTAATTGCTAATAATCTATAATTTACTTTTTTAGTTCCATGCTGTGAAGAAGAGGGAGCCTTGAATTCTGAATTTCCCCCCTCCTGAGAAAGTGATTTACTGTGCTACTATTGATTCCTTTTCTGCTGTTTCCATTTATGTTTGTTTGAGCCACTTTTTGGCTTTTCATATGCTACTAAATTAGCGCAAATCATCTTTCACATAGACTCAAGTTCTGTACGATTCTGATTTTTGTTTATTGTCAATTTGCACATCATGCAGGTGTGCCTGCTGATGCACCAAAAAAGATAAGTGGGGTTCACAAGCGTTGCTGGAGGTACATTCCAAATTCAAAGAAAACCGATCAAAGTTCTCCTGATCCCCAAGTTCAAGCTGCTTAAACCCAAAAAATGGGGCAGAGGTACAAATTTTAACCCAAAAAAGGAAGGGCAGAGGTACAGACAATCCAATGCAGTTGCTGCTGGACTTTAGTTGCAGGACTGATGTTTAGGAGCAGGCCCCTATTTGATCTTTAAAGTCCTCCTTTCCATGTCCTTGCATTTAGACCTTGCATTTAGATCCTAGACTGAAAAGCTAAAAATCAGTTCCTTTATTTTTTTTCCCGCTACATTTCTTGAACTTGTTGAAAGCTTGTCTGTTAAGATTTCATCCCGCACCATTATCTTGACTATTTCTGAACATCCCTTTTGTCCAATAGGAGCTTTTTTTTTTTTTTTAAACTTGTTTTGCTCTCAAATCTTCGCTCATTCATGCATTTGCACAGAGACTTTGATTTCCAGTAAGACAACTTTTCCTTTCAAATTTAGGGGATGTACCCAAAGTAACGTGACAGAGCTTTTCAACCAGCGTTAATGTTCCTAAGTAGAGTGATGTCGCCCTTGCCCGAAAGCCACGGCAACTTAATCTGGCTCCGTGGTCCCTGGTCACCAGAGCTCTAGTCTAGCATGGCCAAACTATTTTTAGCTGCCTCTACTGTAGCGGAAATAACCTACTATACATGGCTTAGTTCTGACCATATTCACAGGCAGTAGAAGCCCATTTAGGATGTCCTCCAGGGATGATGCTTTGTGGAGTGTTAGGTTGGAAGTACTTAGTGATTTACATTTCCATGTTCATCTAGGGCGTTGGCTCTCATGGTAAGTTTGCTTAGCTTGAGATTTGAGAGAGGACTGGAGGGGAAGAGGAGGTGGGGGACTTTGACATGCTAGAATTAAGAATTCGGGCGGGTTAGGAACTTCAGGTGAAATGAGATTGGGAAGGTTTAGACTTGCGAGATAAGGGAGGTAGGTGTGGTGGATGGCTAGAAGCCTAGAACCATTACGCAGCACTGGTGCTTTCAGCTGCCTTGAGATGCCTTTTCTAGTGCTGCAGAGGCCATTTGTCCACCTGAAACTGGTTCCTTTCAAGATTTACAGCGACAGGAGATTGTGCAAACCCGAGTACTATTGTAGCTGATACTTGATATCTCTAGCTTGGGCAATTGATGGTCCCGTTAGAATTCGACTTTAATCAAATCAAATTATCAAACCAAACATTGCAACCTCAGATTGAAAATCACAATTTCTATTGTGCTAGGCTGTAATAATACCGGGTAATATTTTATGCTTGTCGTTAGCTAACTGCTCACCAGACAGGTGTTTAATTTTATCTTTGGATTATATTTAGAAAATACGTTTCTCTTACTGCTGGTAAAACATAATAATCATAACATCTACAAGTTGTACAATGTTAACTTTTTTTTTTCTTTTGATTTTTACCGGCAAATTTAGGGGAAAAAAAAGAGTAAAGGTTCATCATCTCTATTGATTAATCGTTCCATTGTTTTCACGTAGAACCATATAGTACTAGTAATTGGCGACACTTGATGGATAGGAGAAGTATGTGGACGACCGCACGAGCGGAAGTGCACCTACGCCCAAAGACGTGGTGGAGATACCAGAGGACGGAGGCTTCTACGTGAGAGTTGTCTTGCCCAAAGTCGATTTGCCGCAGAAGTTTCCTTCTTCCTGTCGGCCAAACAATTCGTCAGATGATCCGGGGGCCACTAGGAGGGACCTCACCTAAGGGCTAAAGGATGGGCACCCCTTGAGCCTCCCTTCCTTCACTTCTTTGCTTTTATTCCCGAAACCGTTGCGGGCTGTGGGATGCCCTTTTCTCTTCTTTAATGTAACAATTCCAATTTACCAGGTAATACTACAAGAATTGAACCCCTGGTCTACTTTTTTTCTTGAGCTTATGTGCCCATAAAATTATGGTGGTGCATCAACATGTTTGTGCGATCCTAAAAGGTGGGATAATATTTATCAGAAAAAAGGTGGGCTAATATGCATTCAATGAGAGAAAGAGGAGAAGTAATAAAATCATGTCACGATATGTATCTCTTGGTGATAAAAATATGATAAATTATTACTCCATCCATGCCACTTTGATTAGTTTGATTTTTTTTTTTCACACAGTTTAAGAAAAATTAGTTAAAAGTTGTTGAAAGAATAAATCTAACTTACTGTCTTTCTAAAATACCCTTACATTAAATGGAATATGACTAATTAGTTTTACATCAAATAAGTTAGCTTATATTCAACAACAACTTACATTAAATAATAAATAAGGGTATTTTAGAGAAGTTACAAGTTAACTAAAATTTTCAAAAGTGGACTATAATTTGGGATAGATAAAAAAGGAAAATAAGCTTATCAAAATGGGAGGGAGGGAGTGTGTCTTGTCCAAATATTATTTTAGTTGTATTATAAACACGTTTTTTAATCAACTTTTTATCTTATTAACTAACTTTTTTTCTTTAAAAAGAAGACCAATAGTGGTTTCCCTTTTTTATAAAAAAAAGAAAGGACTAACACTAGTTCCCTATTTACCTACGCATAATCTGTCGATTTCAAATAAAGCGTTTTACTAACTAGGCTACACTTCATTGTCTTCTTAATTAACTTTTGATTTTATATGCATCATATTACAAAAAATACTACAATAATTATTTCAAATAATATCTCAAATAATCTCCTATCCAAACGCACCCAGAAATTTTCCTCAATTAGCTATAGATGTTAGGCAATCCCTCTAATAGCAGTTGAATATAAAGTGCAGAAAAAACTTATCAACTGTATGCATTTATAATTAACTGCTCAACTTGCATTAAGGTCATTATTACTCTTCAATTAATTTGGCTTTTGAACACAAAACTTAGTAGTAGTAGTTTTCAAACACTGCGTCACATTATCCCATAGGCCCTTTAACGCCACGCGGACTACCAGGAATTCCCTCCTATATAATATAAGCACCGTTAACAATCCAATCGTCAAGCAGACAATCTCACAAATTTCATCAGGCAAGGCTTCAAGGACAAAATCATGGAATTGATGATCATCCTCCTCGCAGTTTCTCTTTTCCTACAAGGAGCTCTAGGTACAGATTTTGTAACAATTGCACGCAAAAGCTATACATACGTTTTCAGACCTTTATTTAAAAGAACAGTCCGCTAAAAATGGCACCTTTTGTTTTCCCTTCTAATTACCATTATTCATTACGCAGGTGAATTGGTGTGCGAGGAACTGCCAATAAAAATGTGCTCATTCGCGGTGGCATCCACCGGAAAGCGATGCTCGTTAGAGACCTATGCAGCCAAGGATGGGAAGATTGGATTGCAGTGCAGGAGTTCTGAAATACTTGCAAGCGACAATATTCATGAACATATTGAGAAGGATGAGTGCATTAGCGCATGCGGGGTTAGTAGGAAAACTGTTGGCATCTCTTCTGACTACCTCTTCCAGCCTCGGCACACTCACAAAATTTGCTCACCCAAGTGTCAACACAATTGCCTAAACATAATTGATCTCTACAGCAATTTGGCTCTTGCAGAAGGTAAGTAACCCTTTTAGTTTGTGTGGGAAAATGTTCGGTCTCCAATTTCATAGGACACTAAAGTTGATTCTAACTATCCACGTACTTCTTTCTTTTGTTGGAAATAAGTTGATTCTAACTATTTTTCTGAATTACAAAACTGGGGTTTAGTTAGAAACCTGTTTGGATTGTGATTTTTTTTTTTTGAAAAAAAAAATTCTTTTTGCTGTAGGACATTTTTAGGATGTGATACATGTGAGGTAAAAGGCGACTGAAACATGTGTAAAAGGAATATTTACAACAAAAAAAAAAAGAAAGCAATCCAGACACGGTAAGGTTGATAAAAACTGTTTTGAGCCGTGCTTGCTGCATGGTTTTTAAATTAAAACTGAGTTTTCTTTAGCTAATTTTCAGGTGGAAAAAAATATTTTGATATTGGGATTTTTCTTTTCCTTTAGGATTGTACCTACCAGGAGTGTGCAAGAAGGCATTGGAAAGTGGTTCACGGCAAGAAATGAGTGAGATTGGAAGCTCCGAAATAGCTCCTTCAAGTACTGTTGCTTCCTCCCTAGACTCTGCTGAACCTCCTACTTCCGGTCCTATCCCTTGATTCTGCTCCTCTCTCTCTCTCTCAATTTGTTTGCAGATACTTCTGCAATGCTGAACAACAACACCACCCAAGCTTATGCAACAGCTCATCTCAATGTATCATGAAATCTTCCTTCCTTAGGGAAAAAAAAAAAAGGTAATCATGAAATGCAGTTAGACACCTGATCTTTTTCACTTGAGGGCCTTTTGATCCTCTAATAAGTACTAATAAACACTGTAGCACTTCCCGGTTTGGTTTGGAAATAAACGCAATGTACTGAATAATGCTACTCCAGAATCGCCTCTCGAGTACTTTTGATAGCATTCTTTTTCTGTCTCTTATCACCCAGAGGATAAATCGCTTTTTTTTTTTTCCTTCTTTTTTGGTTTCCTTTCGTAATTTGGGATAATTGATAAGAAGGAAAAAAAAAGGGTTACGTATGACCGATTGATTTGTCCATGCCATTAAACGCCCCTGATCGGAGTGCGTATACATGCACCGGCGGGTCCCTTAAATTCTTATAATATTCCGGTAAAATTTTGATATAATTTTATGTGTGCCTCGGAGGTTTAAGGAATAACGTGATTTTCTCAATTGATTCATGAATTAATAATCTAAAAGGATATATGGACCACAAGGTTCCATTTGAAAGCTAAAAAAGGCTTTTCATTTTAACTTGTTGGTGGATATTTTTTTTGCTTAAAAAACTAAAAAAAGAGCAGGTAAAAAATTTTAATGTTGCTTTTGCCCCCACTGACAATTTTTTCTGGCTCCACCACTGTGTACATGCGTTCGTGTTCGAACTTTCTCAATGTCGCTTCACCTCCTGTGGCAGTAAGTATTCATGATTAATTAGATAAAACTTGACTAATTGCAGTGTCCATAAAATCGGTCCAGCCATTGTTGATTATGTCTTGCAACTGTTTGAAAAACCATTAAAGACTTTCAAAGTTGATGAACCATAAAATGAATGTGCAATCCAACATGGAGCTAGCTAGTTTGGTTGCATGTGATATATAATCGGATTCAATCTTTTCCTTATTTGTCAGACTGAGACCGGAGGTGCCAAATGAGAGCATTCTTAAATTTCTGTTGCCAATACAAATTCTGTTGCACCTTTTTTTTTTTAATATCAATTTGGAATATCTATAGATGTGCTGGATCGTCAGACGTGTTATGTGTATGATATATTTAGTGCATTTTTTGTTATTGGTGCAAATTTTATGAATGAAATTATAATTTTTTATCAAAAATAAAATAAGAGTCTGCATGAAATAGTCAAGAAATCACCTGTTTTATCGGGATACTTTCTTTTTCCGTCCCCATTTTCTTAACTAGAGGTCCCCCTAATTACGAAAATATTGATTAAATTTACAACTTCGGGGTAGCTCCTATGACCACTTTTAACCACCTAAAGCATCTTAAATCAACCGTGGATAGGAGCACACGTTTTTTTATTTATTTATTTAGTCCTATTTATTCTTCTACTTTTTTATTTTTTTTTTGTTTGCTGAAAAAAAAAGATATAGGCAAAAGAGCCAAATTCTATTCTTGTAATAACTATCTACTCCAATTTATGAACAATGTTGAAGTTTTAGATCTTTTGGGTTTGTTTGGATATCTCATTTTTTTCAAATAATATTTCGCTTGTATCATATATATATATATTTTTTTCAACTCATCTTTTTATATTTTCAATCAACTTTTTATCTCACATACATTACATCACAAAAAATACTACAATAATTATTCCAAATAACACTCCATCCAAACAGACATAAATCGTTTTACTCTAAGCATGCTAATATGCTAATTTCGCTTGACGATTTATGCAAATAGTACAATTCTTGTTGCGACAAGTACAACTACGAGTTGATTGTGCCAAAATTTGAAAAGTTACATAACCAATGCAAGATGGAAACAAAAATACCATCCCATCCAAACACACTAAAATTCCAAAACTCAAAAGTTGCAAAAAAAAAAAAAAACTAAAGGCCACCTTTTATTCTTCCTATAGGGATGGTTGATTTCTTTTAAAAAAAAAGATATATATGTGAAGCAAAAAGCTCGTTTTTTGCCTGGAAATCTTTCTTCTGACTAATAGCTCCAATCACTAAGAATTACAATAGCTGACCAATGGCATCTATGAAAAGATGGGACATCAGATCCTGAGGTCTTGGCCAAAAAAAAATTTGAACGCTATGAGAATTGTAGAAACTTCTGATTTGCCAGCGTCTGTTGCTGATTTCCTGTTAATCTTCAAGAGAACAAAGCCTGATGATCCTAGTAAAAGCCTTGAAATTCATGATGAAGCTGCAATTACAGATAGAAAGTGAGCGTGAAAAAGAGGAAGACATTGAAAAGAAGAAAGATGATAGTCCTGAACCATCTCCTCCACCTCCCAAAGGGCCTCTAACCTTTGTACTACGGGTGCTTAAGCTGTTAATAGAGTTTATGTATGTATAACTAGTTATTTTACGTGTTATGAAAGTGAAGTTAGTCTTTTCTTTTCTTTCTTTCTTTTTTTTTAAATTGTAGCACCATTGCCGTCTATCTTCAAAACCTACTGAATGAATAATCTGCTTTAAACTAACTAAAAGAGCATTTGCTAGATGCTGTTGCCATCCTAATTAGTAAATACTCGTATTATATCTATATAATACACGTTCATACGTATCATTCAAAAAAAACTTTCATATTTTGTACATTTCAAAAATATTCTAAAAAATATTCATACTTTTCAATTATTCGTACAAAACATGCAATAAACTTTTAATTAATGTATTGTACTTCCCGAATTGTACTTCAATTTTTAAAAAATTTTAAAATTTGAGTGAGGATAATGACATATTTATGAGTCATATACAAAATTAAAAGCGACATATATCATAATAACTGTAGATCTATACATATTTAAAAATTAATGTAACAAAATTTTAATAAATTTATCATCTCACACAAAAAAATAAGTTTAAGATTGGCATGAAAGTAGATATTATTTGAAAACTAGGGTAAATTTATCAGTATTTTTCGTTCCGTAACTTTCAAGAATGTTCATACGATTAATGTACAAATTTATGCCCCCGAATTTTTAGTTGTTCTTTTGAAAAGAAAAAAAAAACTCATATAATATGTGCATACTTAGAACATCTCGTATCATACCTGTCACTAACTACACTTGGGATCCTCGGTGACATATTCTCTATGCCAATCCAATGCCACCTCTAATATTGCGCCAAATGTCCTATTATTATTAAACCAAAACCAATTTGAATTATTAGAAAATTAAAGTGCAAATAATAACAGGATACTTAGCGCAATATTAGAGGTGACATTGGATTGGCATAGAGAATATGTCAACGAGTATCCCAGGTGAACTAACTATAGTTGCCATTTACAAGTTAACAAATATATGCTGCTGATACTGCTTTACGGCCGAACGTCAACGGCAATCTGCCAGCTCGCATAGTTCACAAGGCACAATTGCACAAGCAACATGATAAAACCATAACTCCTCCTGATTCTCTACAGCATTTATCATTGGATGCTAAGATTAAAGTATCTATTTTCAATATCACAGACAAACTAGTGGCTTTGTAGCAACGTCCAACAAAGAAAAATTAGGCCCAACACGTAATCCTTGCTTTCTTGGGGCTTCTGTGCCCTGCATTGTCTTCACTCTGCGAGGGGTTTTGGACTTTCTCCCACTTGTTACATTGGCTGGACTGCTAAGGTATCCAAGTTACCTGATACAACGTGTCGAAAAGAAGCAATTTTTTGTTATTTTATGTAAGTAGCCAAAGCTGGGCGAGTAGGCTCTGTTGCCCTGTCAAAATGGTAGTTCTTCTCTTCGCTTCTGGAGAAGAAAATGACATGAAACCATCGATGTGAAAACAAACGATGACTCAGGCTTCCAAATCTAACAAAAACTACGCACTACGTACCCAAAAAAGTAGTCTAAATAGTTTATGATTGCGTTGTTGCGTAGCATAGGACGGAGAGATCAATCAATCCAAATCATTCGTCGCAACAAAATTAAATTAACTTTCAGAGGAAGGATGTGGAGTATGAAAACAATTCACCAAATCTTTCTTGACTTAATGCATCAGTCATTTCTACATTTGTCATCGCTCTTTCTCCTCTATATAAAGACCACAGGCTCCAGTATGGTCAACAGTCTGAAGCAACAAGAAAATTCGACCTTCTTCTAGCTATCTCTGAAACCTGAGACTGAGAGCACAGCAGTCCATAAAGAAATGGCATTGGTTCTCTTCCTTGTGTTTTCACTTTTGCTACAAGGAGCCTTTGGTATGCAACTAAAAAGATCTTGCCTTGTCCATCCTGATATTCTTGATTAATCAAAAGTAATTTGTTCTTTCTTTTCTAATGATGACTTTTGTGTCAATTTTATACAGGAGAATTAATATGCGAAGAATTGCCAGCTGAAATGTGCGCATTTTCAATTTCATCCTCGGGGAAGAGATGCTTGTTAGAGACTTACGCACCAACCGATGCAACGATCAAGTACCAGTGCAAGACATCTGAAGTTGCGGTGAACATCAACATGAATGGACACATTGAGACTGAGGAGTGCATCAAGGCATGTGGGCTTCAAAGAAACGTTGTTGGGATTTCATCAGATACCCTCCTTGATTCCCGATTCGCATCCGAGCTTTGCTCTCAGGATTGTTCAGAGAACTGCCCCAACATTGTTGATCTTTACAACGATTTGGCTCTGGCGGAAGGTAAGCGTTCTGGTTTCTGATATGAATCATCTATGTTGGATTGGATGAGGGGGATAAAGAGCTGATGCTGTTGAATTTTGATTGCTTTTACAGGCCTGAATTTGTCAGAAATGTGCAAGGCACTGAAGAACAGCCCACGCCGTATCATGGCTCAGGTCCGAAGTTCAGGTTCTGCCTCTTCTGCTGCTGCAGCTCCATTTGCAGCTGAAGCATTGAATCCTGCCGCAGTTGAATCATTATACTCCGCTGCATGGGCTCCTGCTCCCCTGTTAAATTAATCTCAAAAGTAGCGTATTGTATTACTCAATGAATTTGCTGCTATGTGTGTAATATTTGACGAATTTATTCTGATGGAGTGATATGTTTTAAGTTCGAATTTCTTATTTGGGTACAGATAATCTGTTTAGCCATTTAAAGCGATTGTCCCAGATTAATCAACCAACCAAAACAAGAGCAGATGAAGAAGACTAGCTTCAATAGAATTACATACAAAAAAAAAAAAAAAAATAGTTTGCACTTTTCTACCCGAGCTACGGATTACAATTTTCCCTTGGAATATTTATTGGTTTTTCGAGGGGCAAAGATGCATTTGCCTCGTGTTTTTGGCAGAAGCCAATTTAATCCTATGCGTCTTCAATTTTGACAACCCGATGAATTTGGACACCAATTTACCAAAATGAAATAAGAATTTGGTAAACTTTCTCTGCTTATTTGGGCGGACGGACTTGAAAACGTTTGAGGAACAAATAGTTATTTTGCCAAGTTAAAAGACCAAATTGGTAAGCATACAAATTGTTACGGGACTGTTGGTCAAATAAAATCCTTCAAGACAAGACAAGAGGGGCAAAAGAAAAAAAAAAGGTTGTCTCTCAACTTTTCCGGTCCGCGAAATAACATCCCCCGCCCCTAATTTCCACGTATTAGTGGTAGTTTTCCGGCACTAATCAACCAAAAACCCACCCCATTCCCAACTTCATATGCTATTCTTTGGTCTTTACTCTCCGCCTAACTTAAATTCATCAATTACCGGTTTCAGAGCTCGAATTTGACCCAAAACAGCTGAATAATAATTAAAAAAAAAAAACAAGTACCAGCACCAGAGATGATCGATGGTTACGATGATGATGCATCCACATCACCACCAAACCACTGCTCCGCCGCCGTCACACAACCACGGCAATCCGCCGCCGCCTCCTACCTCTTCTATTTCCCTTAGATCCCCTGCTTCTGCACCTCCTAATAACACTACTAACGACTCTACTCCCACTTCTGCTTCTACCCCTCACTCTCAGCAGCCTCACTCCTTCAACCACCTCATCTCTCTGGGTCGTGGGGATCATTACCTCCCATTGGGGCCTTCCCCAGCCCAAAACCAACCCCAAGACTCCTCAGGTTCCATTTTGACCCGGGTTAGGCTCTCTGATATATTGCCTTACGATGGGGCACCTGTGGCTTCCTACTTCCGAGCTGTGGAGGCCCTTTCCGGGTCCCTCATGAGGCACAACGCAGCCGTGATTGAGGTTGGTTGTGACGATGCGGCTTTGCTCCGGTGCGGGCTTGAAGCGGCCCGGTTGTTTTTCCGGACTAGAACTGCACATGTTCCAGGTGGCGGTGGTGCTGCTGGGAGTTGGTTTAAGGGTGGTCGTGGGGTTTATATGTATAGGCCTGGAAGGTAAAATATGCTAACCAACTTCATAAAGATATATTTATTTTGACCACCATTAGTGATTGAGGAGCTGTGGAAAGAAATTGTCGTTGAGAATGTGAAACTTACGTAAATAGAGTAATTTAGGCGGTTAAATTTCGTGTCCTGCATTATTTTGTGACTTAAATTTGTGCGATTATCTTGGAGTTTTAAAATTTTATTAACAGATTATCAATCATTCCAACCATATAGTGGGAGCAGAAATCAGCAAATATTGACCTAAAAAATTGGTAATTGATTCTGTCTGAAGACACTTCTTCATTGGCCATAATGAATAGTATAAATCTAAATTAGCCCTCCTTGTATATTGTAACTCTCATGGCTTTTTAGTGTGTCCTCAATTCTACAACAATTTATGTGCTAGCTTACGCATTTCGGATGTAAATGCCTGATTTTTTCCAACAGGTCTTTGGAAGATATGGACCCACCCCCTCCATGCATGGCTGATGTTTTTAGATGTATGGGGAAAGCAGCTCGAGCTGCATTATGCGCCATTGCGAGGCATCTCCGTCTCCGCAGCGAGTATGAACATGTTTTTGGAGTATATACGCTTGCTTTTGGTGGTCAACTTTAGTGTTTTCTGATCTGTATTTAGAATGTATCACTGCTTGCAGTGTTTTCAACCACTTGCTTGACGATAGCCCGTTGCCTGCTAACGAGGCTTCTTCATCAGTGCTTGTTGCAACCTTTTCCAGTACACACTCACTAAATGGAAAAGGATCTACAGGAGGTGGAAAGCTGAGTGGAAATGGTGAAGTAGAGAAGGGACTGTTGACGCTGATTTCCTCAGATGCTCCTGGACTTCAGGTGTTGTAACCTATATTTGGACTTTTTTTTTATGATCAGTAGGTAGGTTGCAACAATATGTACTAATTTCCTGGATTCCTTTTTAACTGCTTTTACATCTTTTCTACATTTCAACTAGATCATTTTTGGAATTGTAATGCTTCAACACTTTGTTTTCCTTGATTAATTATCCACCAGTTCTTTCCTATTATTTCCAGGTTTGTGACCCCAATGGCCGTTGGTACCTGGCTGATAGTGGTTTAGTTCCTGGGGACCTTTTACTTCTCACAGGCAAGGCTCTCAGCCATGCTACAGCTGGTCTGAGGCCTGCGGCTTCACATCGCTCTGCATTGGATATCCCTCCAGTAACTTCTAGTGGCGGAAGGTAGATATTGGTGCTTAAGTGTAATTTGATAGTTGCCCAAGAATGTCATAGATTGAAGAAATTTCTCAACTGATCAGTACACTTTGCCCTGCAGGACATCCCTGGTCTTTAGGCTCATGCCACAAGGCAATGCAATACTTGATTGTTCACCAATTGCAGCAGCTGGTCATGTCATTCCTCAGAGTTATGTGCCAATCTCTGTAACCCAGTTTATGGATGACCTTTCTGTAGAAGAAGATGTATTATGTAACCAGAGTGATGTTGCTTATGTAAGTTCCACTTTCCTGTTGTTTATGTTGAGATATTCAACGAAAGAAAACATGGAGTTTTATGAACTCAGAATGCTTAATTTCGCAAAGTAATTTTCTTGCTTATGGAGTTTTTGAGTAACTTTATTATGAATTAAAGTTTCATGTATTGTTTCCTGTTCCTGTTTTTGGAAGCTACCGTCTGTGATGCATTCCATATTGATTTCTGGGCAAGGCTTTGTTTTGTTTTTGGCCATTTTCAAAGCATTGGGTCTAGGAACTCTTTCTTTTTGTGAGAAATGGAAGAAATTTGTTTTCCCTTTTGTCTGGCACGGTTTGCTTAACATCAATCCTGAAGATGGATAATCTAGCAGCAATATGTGAAGAAATTTTATTTTAGATCTGGATCAACAGGTGGCACAAGATAATTTGAACAGGGAACCATCATTGAGAAGTGTTCTCTCAGATCCTTTATCGTAAGTTGAATTCTCTTTCAATTTCAACTGTTTGATCACTGCTTTTGTATTTTAACTTCCCAAATTTGTGTTATGTTTTGTTATGAAGTCAAAATATTTATGGACATGGTATCAATCTTGTTGATAAAGTCTTTGTGAAATAGAATTTTTGTTAAAGATGTTGGATGTTATGAATTAGTTGAATTTGGACTACTTCTTCCTGACCTTCAGACCATGAAACATTTCATACTTTCTGATAGTGTACTTGAGGACATAAAAAAATGTAGAGTATGATTTGGTTATATAGCTCTTTTGATTTCTAGAATGTAGGCAACTTTCAGAGGCAAAAAAAGTGCACATGAAGAGTGCATGAAAAGCAGGAGTCTAAAACGTGGATTGTTATCAACTTGTTTGTTATATCCCTTATTGCCTGATAATTTTTGTTATATTGATATGAGATGCTACATGGAAAGAGATTTGGTTAACTGTTAATTTTGTGGTTGACCTCAACATGAATTTTGGTCCTGTTCTTTTATGTGAACTGAGCGTCTTCTTTTTTCTTTTCCTTTTCTCTTTTCGAGGTCCAACTATTTTGCTTCTTAATAAATGTGGGTGTTTTGAGTATACATTGATCTTTACCCATGTTTCAGTGGTGCATTCCTGGAAGATGCTACGTTTGTTTCATGTGGACATTCTTTTGGTGGGCTCATGCTTAGAAGGGTCATCAGCACGGTAAATGGGACAAATACCTCGTTTCTTTCTTTCATTTCCTTATATTTGTGAGATATATGTACACTTTTTGGATGACCTGAATATGCAACTGATAACTTGGCTTGATTACCTGATTGTTAGTTGTTTGTGCAATTCTTTTGCTGGTTGTTAATATTCTGGGAGAAGATTTGATGGGAAAAGGGCTCCTCAAACATGAATAGGATTATTGTTATTGATCCTTTCTTGTTTTGGTATAATGAATCTACGCCTGAAGTGAAGAGTTAGATTTACTCCATTTTTTTTTCATCACAGTCCAGATGTGCTCTCTGCAATGCAGAAATCGAGACCAGATCTCAGATCCCGAACCATGGTAAGTCACCTAGGTTGTGTTCCTTGCAGCCTCCTCTTTGGTTTATTTGGTTTTGGTCGTCACTGTATTTTCTTTAGGTGTTTGGACTATGAAAGGTATTTGTGTACATTTTGATGTTGTCTTCTTGCTCTGGAGTTTAATATGTTTGCTGCTGCTTTTATCCACAGCCCTAAGAGCAGCTGCAGCAGCAGTGAAGCATGAGGACAATAGGAGGCTATTCCATAATGCAGCTCTGAGAAAGCGCAGGAAGGAGATAGGGGAGCATAGGGTAATCTTTTATTTGTGTGACTTGCCTACATCCTTCGTAGACCTTTATTTGTTGTTTTCTTCGTCTCTGCACATGAATTTGTTTTCATAAATTCAATTGTATTGAAATAACATTCAACCTTCATCATTTTGTTTGGGAAATTTGATACTAGTACTTGTATCCATCTATGTATCTTAGTTGCATACTTTCTGCCTTGAATGAGAATCAGAGAGTATAAAGGTGTGTACTACTATTTGAGAATTATGGTCTTTGACCTTCCCAGGAAAATGGAGACATTCCTTCTGAAAATGGCCAAAATAGAGGTGTACAGTATCCATTCTCAGTTAATGAGAAAGTGATGATAAAGGTGAGTTCTTGCCATCTCATTGGAAATATGCTACCTTCATTTATTGAAACTCTAAAGGAAAGTTGTCAATAAGAAATGTTTAATTTTGCAGGGAAATAGAAGGACACCAGATAAATTTGTTGGCAAAGAAGCAGTGATTACATCACAGTGTCTTAATGGCTGGTCAGTTGCCTGCTTTATTTTGTGTTCGAATTTTTGAGCCTTTATATCCTATGCTTGCAAAGTGCTTTTTTGTTGCACTGAACATAATCATTTTGATGGTGCTTTGGCACTTTCAAGTCCCAAACCTCGTCTTTCTTTCCCTTACATGCAGTATGTTTGTAACCTTTTTTTTTCTGCATTTTCCTTCCAAATTGCAACATGTGCTTTTGTCAGTCAAGTGTCAATCATTGCCTTTTTTCATATTACATACAACAATTACGTAAATTTTGCTCATACCCACCCTTCTAACTGTTTTTTACTTTAAACGTTTGTGAAATACTTTTGCAAAGCTGCAAGTTACCAATGTGTTCATTTCTACCTCCCTTGACGCGAAGGTCTTTGATTTTGAAAATGGCTTCAGATTTAACTTAGTTTTGGGAAAAGGATGTAATTTTGAGTCTAATGACCAAAGTTGTTAAGTATGGGCATTGACACCTAAATGGTGGAAAATTAAGCAGGTTTAGTGCTCATGGATAAGCATTGGATTGAGTTGACTTTCTAAAAGATATATATTCCATGATTTTTAATCTGTAAACGTGAAGTAACGGAGTAACGCTATCTCAAGAGTCGCTAATGGCAACACAACATAGTCGTATGGGTTGAGCACAAAAATAGAATGTAACATCCCTAAAAGTGTGTAGGAATTCATTGTAGTGTTTCAGTTGAAGTTGATTCTCGGTCTTCTTGAGATGCTGGAAATTGCACTCAACTTTCGGCTGGATAGAAAGAAGGGAAAATAACATTTTGTTAACTTCTAGAGTAGCAGTATGCTCTTTTTGGAAGATTTATGCAATGGCTTACGAAAATTATTTCAGGTACTTACTTAAGATAATTGAAACTGGTGAAAATGTTCGGCTGCAATATCGTTCTCTACGGAAGATCCAGACTGCCCAGGATGCAGACGATGGAGGCCTGTCCCTTCCTGTGCAGAACAGCAGTTCATAGGCTATAGCTATTAGTTCCGACTCCCGATCTGACATTACCAAAATTCATGAAGAGCCTCAACTCAAAGCAGCTGTACGCTTTATCCCTGTAAAAAAGGAAGCTCTATATTTACTGTAAGCTATGGTGCTAGTCTAGATAGTTGTTGGGTAGAAGCTTGTAAAGAAACAACCCCATCGTGACCAAGAGGATACAAGGGCACAGTTCCCTGGTCCTTAACCAGCCCTTAAGAAAACAAAAGGTTCTGTGGATCAAATTGTTGCTCTGTAGTCTGTATACTGCATTTGCAAAACAACGACGTCGTACTCATATATGAAAGGCACAGATTCTGTTCTTGACCACGTTCCCCCTGTTGAAAGAAATAACAAAAGAATTCATGCTGCCATTGATAGAAGAACAGTTTCTGCATATACGTTTAAAAATAACAAAGTGAGCAATGGGGTATTTGAGCAAAACTAAGCATTAAAATTTGGAAATTGGATTGGTAAGAATTTCCCAAGAACATCCGCGGATGTAGGAACATGCTACGGGCGTCCGGAGCCAAGACGCCAATTACATGCCCATGGGAGACTTGTGCATCCAGCGATGGTAACGTAGCGGTACCACAGAATTCCGGCGCAAGACATCCCAGCCGTTACCCAAGTGGTGGTCAACAATAAGTAATATATAATTGAGACCGATCAATGCATGTGGGCTTAGTAGAAATGCTGTCGGGATCTCCTCAGACACCCTTCTTGATCCCCGATTTGCAGCCAAAATGTTGTTGATCTTCACCATGATCTGGCTTTCGGAGAAGGTAAATAAATTAAGTAGAAGTCTAATGAAATTTCATTAGAAATGATCCCTTCGAAATTGTGCCTTCAGGGCTTTCATCGTTAATCTCAATATCTGACAGATTTTTGGTTAACCATGAACCAAACTTTGCATCTTCTATAAAATCTTTTACTAATGGATTTTGTCTGTTTTCGTTTTTGACATGATGATGTTAATCAAATTTTGTCTTCTTGATGGGGAAATGGTTACCTGAACCTAATATTATCCACAGAAACATTTTTGGTGTTGCTTCTCAGGTACTAATGATGTTGACATTTTTTGATATAGACCTAGCAAAATATTATCCGAAAAATAAAAAAAATAATTAATAACAAAATAGACCTAGCGAACCACATGATGAATTTCGATTTTCGACCTCCAAAAATCAACCACGTATTTTTACAAATTTAGAAAGAAAAAAAGAAAAAGCTACAATAAGGCCACAAATGAGTCTATCATCCATAAAAAGAATCGGTCCCCATTAAAAGCCATCGATGGCGAGGTCGATAAACCGTTGGCCGGAGAAGAAGCTTTTTAAATCCAAAAGTAAAGAAGCCTGTTGCATTGCATGCTCTACGGGGAAAAATATTTGAACCTTTCATGGACCACACAAGAAATTGACACACCAATTAACATTTCGCATGAAATGTGTTACTGTAAATTTGGCTGTGACACAGTCGAAAGTTCGTACGTAGGATCTTTTGGCACAGCACACATGAATTCAATCTAGGAGAATGCTTTCAGCAATATGGTCGGGAGAAGAACAGGAAGCTTTACTTTTTAGTTTCAAAGCGAATTATGACGTTTTGCTTTGAGGCCGATGGCAGGGGGCAAAGTCCTGTTTTCTGGTAGCCAATTATTCTGTAAGTGAAATCTGGTCGCAAATTCGTACTATTCAGTGCTCTCAACGTGTTGCATATGTTTAACCATTTCGGTGCTTGCAGGCTGCTGTTGATTGTGGCAGTAGATAATTCAAGCACCCCCTAATTTGGCTAAACCAAGGGGCTAGGTTCATTAACCTTGGTTCTCTCCCAGTTATGTCAATCTTGCACAACACATGTACATGCGTGTGTTTGGATAGAAGATTATTTGGACTAATTATTGTAGCATTTTTTGTAATGTGATATATGTGAAATAAAAATGTGATTGAAAAATATAAAAAGATGTATTGAAAAATGTATTTGTGATACAAGTAAATAATTTATTAACAAATACTAACTTTTATCTTCTTTTTTTTCGAAGACGACAACTGTAATATGTTCTAATATATCCTACACTAGGGAAGGAGATGGACCTAAGGAGGTTCAGGGGTAATTCAGAGAAGACTGAATCACCACCGGATCAAACGGGTGCATTACACACCGTATGAATTTTTTGAAGCAAATCCATATTTTAATGAAGCAAATTCCCACCAAGCCTTAAAAGCTTGACGGTGGCCACGAGCCCGAAAGGTTGGTGGTTTACTAACTTTTATCCAAACATGTGCCGTATTTCACCATTTTGCAATAGGACAGCGACATGATTTAAGCATGATTAGATTAGATAGCCATACACAGCTGGACATTCATAATCTGTGTTGACACAATGCAAATTCAGTTATCAATTATTTTTCTTGTACGGACTTCATATCACGTATCTTCAAGAAAAGAGGTCCGGTCCCAATAGCAAATAGGGGTTTAAAAGAGTTTAACCTTGGCTTTTCTTGATGAGAGCTGCAGTTCCAATTAGCATGATAATAATATCAAATTTTAGATATGTGATATATATATATATATGTAAATACGTTAATGTATAATAGATCATGTACCTTACAAATCTAAAGTTGTCCGGTTCAAATCAGCTGATGTAATTCTTACACCTTTTGGTGTAAAATCATATAAGTTGAATGTAAATTTAAATTTGTTAACTCATATAATTAAATCTATATAAAATTTAAAATTACATCACAACTGTACTAGTTTATACCGATGCACTAATATGTAATTACAAGAACCAAGTTGATCTTGACAACTTTATAACTTATGAGGTCTATGTTCTTTAATGTATACACCGATATTAGAGTCGGTTTGATGTCTATTAAGTAAAAAGATAACAAAAAAAAAATGTGTCGAGAAAATATTTCAAAAGCTTTTCCTTAATCTTTTGACTATTTAGGCCAACGATTACTCTCAAATTTTGATATTGAGATTATCCATTTTCAAAATGAGAAAACTTGGTAAGAGAGAGAGAGAGAGAGAGAGAGAGGGAGAGAGAGCATCATGAACTAATCCATTCGTCTCCTCATTTTTCCAAAAGTACAAAAGAAAGAAAGCAGATGATGGGAAAGCATTGGTCCTACTTGGTCCCCATCAACGTAACGTACATCCCCTTGCTGTTCCAAAGCCAAAGGAAAAGGAAGGAAAGAGCGGAGATAGTCATATACAGTCATTATTACTAATTGCTACTTATCCAAAACCAGTCCTCACAAATTACATATACTTAACAAGTATTATTATCACTCGCACACAATCACACACACAGTAGCAGAGCAAGAAATGTTTGCGCTTCATTTCACTTTCATCAGCTCAGCAGCACTCCCTCCTCTCCAAGCTGACACGACGCGTCTATCTCTCGCCAGCCCCACCAACCTCTCTAGCCCCCACCCCCGGTCACACACCATTTCCCCTGTCTCTCATTTTTCACAATCCTCATACTACCTTGCATACGTTACACTCCATATATACTGCTATGTCCTGAGAGAGAAAGGGAAATTTCCTCCGCCCCCATTCCTCACTCAAACAAACACACACTCATGGTGAACATTGTTAAATCCAGCCCCCTGCCCCCCATGCTCTTCCAAACTTGAACCCAAAAAATAAAAATAAAAAACCAAAATATTTCCAACCACACTGATTTTTTACTTCTGGGTTCTGTAAAATGTCGGCTATTAGCGCCACCACATGCCCAGCTGACATAGAATCGGCAGACAATTCCGCTGCTGCTGCTGCTGCTGGTAGTAGCACTAGTCTCCGCCGCCACCGCCGACGCCGCCGCCGACGGAGGCCGAGGCCATCCGTAGCAGCCAGCAGCGAGACAACAACTGACGGGAGCTTTCGCTTCTCCGACACCGAGGACGACAGCCGTTCGTTGCATTCGCAGCTTGGTGGGTCGTACGAGGAATGCCGGTTCTCGACAGAGTCGGAGGGTATTTCGCTGCCGAAAAGGCATAGCAGCCGAAGAGGGTCCTCTACAGTTTCCGATGAAGAGGAAGAAGGGGTGGTGGATTTGGAGAGTGGTGAATTGGAGCTCAAAGTTCATAGTAATAGAGCCAAGAAAAGAGAGTGTAGGATTTGTCATCTGAAATTCAGTGTTGCCAGGAGTGGTAGTGCCGGCGGCGGTGATCAGAGTAATATTATTGAATTGGGATGCAGTTGTAAAGGGGATTTGGGTTCAGCCCATAAGCAATGTGCTGAGACTTGGTTCAAGATGAAGGGCAATACGTAAGTATCAAAATCTGATCTTTAAATTTTGCTTTATTCCTTATCTTTGAAAATCTGATCTTTTTACAGGAATTGCTTAGGTATGTGACTTTTGTTCCTCTCTTTTTCATAAATAGTGTAATTTTGCCTGGTGTATTTTGGTTAGTTAATTTTTGGCTCTGTTTTGATGGAGAATGAATTTTGTTGAGTAAAGTTTGTAACTTGTGACCTGCTTATCCTGTTTAAGCTAAGGTTTGGTGCTTGCCCGAATTCTCCGAGTATGTCTGTTTTTGGCAATTTGCGTGATTTTTGTTAGCAAGTGCCTTAAAATTAGGGAATTCGGTAAGAAGTTTCTTTGCAAGAGATCTATTTCCCCGAACTCACATTCTGGGAATTTTGCTTTTGTTGATAGTGTTGTTCTGCTTCTAGTGGCGATGAATGCTTTTTATTTTTGTTTTGATATTCATTCTTGTTAAATATCTAAGATGCTTGCTACTTCGATTTTGCTTACCTTTTATATGCCATATGACTCTTTTATGTTTCTACGGTTATCTCTGAATAATGCCTGCAGAAAAAATGTGTCTCATGAGATCTGTGGTTGAAGAATGTACTCTAGAATGTGTTGATGGGGGGCCCCACATTTTCTGTTTCTTTACTTTTGTTGGAATAATGAAGAATCCTGTTAGTTTGATATTAAGGGTTCAAAATGTGTTGTTGGTCTATAACTGAAATGGCAAGTTTAATAGGTAGGGAAAGCTTTATGTCTCCTCCTGGATATGTAAAAATGCTTGACTTCAATACCAAGATTGCCAAAAGAATGGAAATTACCTGGTTTGAAGCAGGGAAATTTCACCATTCTCTACAAGCTTCGTAGAGTAATGAGTGCATAATCCTTTATCATATTGATGCACATCATTATTTCGGATAGCTGATTGTGGATATAAGTAGCTCCAGAAAATGAAATTTTTACTGGATTCTTTCCATCTTAAACATCAATCGTGTGTTACTTGCATTATTGTTGCTCCTTGTTGGATTTATTGGTGTTTGTCATTGTCCATATTCTTTTGCCATCTTGCTGTCATATCAAATTCAATTTGAAAAATGTGTCCATTTCAGTATAGCAGCCAATTATTGATCGCCACATATTTTGTGTATATAACACAGTTGTTAGACAGCATTTCACCTAACTTTTGGTGATATCATGGATGTTAGGTGGGGGCTAGTGTACCTGGGATCCATGACTGTTTCTAATATGCTTTTACGTACTTTGTCACCTGATTGCTTGTATGTTTCCTTTTGTTCTTGAAGATTGGGTGATATGCATTATGATTTATCAATTCTCTTTTCTTTTAGATAGATGCTGCTACATGACCAGCATATTTTAACATAAACTTTTCCCTTTACCAGTAAGCCTTCTTTTTTGACCAACTTTATTTCATTTGATCTTGTGGTTGTTTATGTGCATGATCAGATTATTCGGTTTTTGAAGATCATCTGATGGCCTGGGTAGCATTCCTCTAATTTGCTTTTTGATGCTTGTTCCCTCTATGAATCACAAACTACTGTTATAGAGCTTGTCTGACAATCTACAGTTAACCTTCGTGTCTATTAAGGAACAAAGAATAAACAGTTGTTGGTCAAATTTTTATTATCCCTTACTCTTTTGGTGTGTAGGAGATGAAAAGTTCATAGGAAGATAATTCTGATTATTAGGAATTGAAAGTTCAAGCCACTCTTTTGCCGCAAGTATAAATAGGGGCAGTTGAACATTTATATGAATGCCAGTAGACGACTCCTTTTGAATGTGAATCTCTTGCCATCCCAATCGAGTACCAACCACTATTCCTCTGCTTCTCAGACCCCTCGTCTAAGGCAAATCAACCTCCCTCAAATTCCTCCCTCTCCCCCAGTCTCCCTCCATATCCCTCACCTAGAACAAGGGATCTGTCAATATCCTGATCACTGGACAAGCAAGGAGCTTTGACCACATGGTGAAGGGAAATTAGCTTTAGATATTATGTTGCATTTCCTTTATCTTGCAAGACCTTTAGGTCCATGCAAGCAAATCCCATGCCAAACAAATGGATTCTGTCATCGTCTTTGTATTTATGTTGGCAAGGTAGTTGCTGGAAATGATTTTGGTAAACTTTAAAGAGATTAAGCAGATGAATTTGGCGACATTTCAAGCAGATGATTTTGGCGACATTTCAATTCTGGCCATGCGCTGGCGAGTGGACATGGCTGATAGCAGTAATTTATGAACTTCTTGAGAAAAGCATCAAGATGGTACAGAGAATGGTCAAACTTTGTAGGCCAGCAACTTCTCTGCTTTTGTGTTTTCAACTCTCATTTTTTTTTCAAAAAAAAAAAAAGTCTAAATATATGGAGACCACAACGCATAAAAGCAGATTTTTGACCATTTAGAAAAAGCTTATATCAGTTGCTTCTGGTGTATCATGTGGACTGACTGCCTGTGCCTCGTGTAAATGTTTATCCAGAACTTGCGAAATTTGCGGTGCCCCTGCAATGAACATTGCTGGAGAACAAGCAACTGAGGCGAACAATGGCACTGGTATAGCTACTGCAGCATCAACAGCACCTGTGGTCTTCCCCGAGACCCGAAGTTACTGCCATGGCCGTCGTGTCATGAATTTTCTGCTTGGTTGCATGGTTTTTGCCTTTATAATCTCATGGCTTTTTCACTTTAAAATACTGCCATGAGTCCGGAAGAGCAGCAGCATCTGGATCAGAGCACAAGGGGATCTTCGCATGTGTGTAATAGGAATAGGCAGTATAGTTTGCAACAATTCACTGGGATTTTATTTAGTTTGCAACAATCACTGGGATTTTATTTATAGTGTGTAAATTATGCCGAGGACTCTGTACCATTTCTCGCTAATTGTTAGATTATATGCGAGAGATGAGATGATTTGATGTGTTGTCCTGGTGATTGATGACTTCTTCCTCATCTGGCCACGCACTCCCTGGTGGTATGGTACCCTATCTTTTCTTTTTTTTTGGTCAAACGTCAATGTGGTGGTAACCTCCTATCTTACTTTTTCCTTTTCAGATGCCGTGTTTATCTTTAGTTGAATTTTCAATATATAAAAGCGATTATAACATATTTATTACAGAAAAAAAAAGGCCTGTTTAAGTTCCAAACAAGCTTATCAGGACAGCTGAAACTCAAAGCAATTAAATAAAAAAAAAATACATTCTTAAAAAATTTGATTAATTTATTTATGCATCAAATAAAATTTGTTTGGTCTCTCTACATATATGTATACATACATACATACATATATATATATATATATAGATTAAAAGGGTTAAATCCATATTCCTCTATTTTAAAACAACACATTACACAAGTTTTAATTAACACTAAGGGTATAAGTTATTAATACAATTGGTACAAATCATCAATACAGCAGGGTTGTAGATTTAGGATGTAGAAGTGTTTTGCCTGTCCCTTTTTTCCCTAAACCTAAAATCCATTATATATTGCATTGGAGAAAGTAATTTGTGACAACTGCATAACCTTATTTATTTATTTTAACCCTACCACTCCTCGTCACACTCTTCCCTTGCATAACCTTGATTAATAGTACAGTAGAAGTGGAGATGGAGTGATTGAAATTGGATGGTTGAGATTAAATGTAAGATACTAATTTTAAGATGTTATAAAATATATTGTTAGTATGTTTTTTCATCTTATTCTATTAGTGTCTACATTTATAAGTTATAGGTTAATATTTACATCCGTTATGTTGCTATACACTTTGTATCGTACTAGTACGAACAAAAGTTCGTGAGATTCTAAAATTGAACTACTGACGTCAAGCAAACTCATTTCTCTACCATAAATTTGAGTATTTGTATAATATATAGTATACATGTACATTTATAAGAGTACAAGTGTTTGAAATTGCTCAAATAAAAAGTATTTTTCAAAAAAAAAAAAAAAACCTGTTAAGGCCTGACGGGACCCAAAAGAAAAAGAAAAAACCGTTTATTGTTATTTGTTTAAGGTTAAAAATGGAAGAAAAAAAGAAACTTAACCGGATGATCTAGGTATAGTTGTTACATGATACACATACATCGTATAGTACTCTACAGTAAAATCAGGGTCTACATGCCCTTTTCTTTTTATTTTATTTTATTTGATTTTTTAAAGATTTCAGGGTCTACAGGGTTCAAGACCAGCTACCGCTCCTTAAACCCTAAACCTCAAAATATCCGAATTGACAAGCAATTCTTCGTTCTTCCGCATCAGGACTTTATTTGGCCTCCGATTTGTGAGCCTCTTTCCTTCATCTGAGCTTTTCTGAGCCTAGTCTTATCTCCATCTTCTTCTTCTTCGTTTTTTTTTCTTTTTGTTTGTATATAAATTAAAGTTCAAGTCTTTTTCCTTTTCTCCAGAAATTAGTGAACAATGGCTGCAAATAGTGCTCCTCCTCCTCCAGGAATCGACAAGGAACTGGTATCTTACCTTCCTGATTATATTGACCTCGATATCTGCTCATGCTGATGATTTTGGTTTTTATTTTTTTTGGCTAATTAGTCGTGAATTTTGAGATATTGGTTTTAGAAATAGTCTGCGGAATCATTGACTTTACTTAGTGTTCAGCGTTGATTGTTTCAAGTAAAACTAAGCAGGAATTGGTTTATAACTTTATTATCTTTTTATGTGTATGACTTGGCAGATTTTGGGCATGGCAGAGAAGGAGATGGAATACAGGGTCGAATTATTTAACAAGTAAGGCCTTCCACATTGTATTATCTTCATCTCAATCCTAAACAGTTCTTGTTCCTATGTGGGATATAGGCAGATAAAACTTCGAACTTTTGCATTTATTCCCGAATTTAATTAAGTGGGAGGATCCATCATAAGCGAGCCTAGCGCGGCTTATTACACTTATTGACTACTTAAGAGAACGAGCCGGAAGGCTAATTGATTTTAGGTACAGTTTTCTCTTGTTAGTGAAGAATCGCCTCCTCTTCTTTACGATATGCTCACCTCCTCTTCTTTACGATATGCTTACTTTCTTCTTTGCTCAAATGGCTGAGAGTTTTCTATGGATTACCACAAATGAGAATTTTGTTAGGTAATATGAGTATTATAAATGAGCTCTTTTTATTTTTTGGTGATATTACATATAGAACTTTACTTCAAAATCTTGAGAAAAAGAAAGAAAATGAAGGACTTAGATACCTTCTAGTCTATTGCTTATTCAATATATAATTATTCCTTTCATACTATGTTGAACCTGTAGATCCAGAAGCAGAAGGATTGTTATAAATTGGCAAGTGGCTGCTTTTAGAGTAGCTGATACTGTTCTTGATTAGAAAATTAGGTCTTCCAAGTACATATTCAACCTGATTTTTACTCGTCTTTTACTGTTGATCTTCCAGGCTTACCCACACATGTTTTAACAAGTGTGTTGAGAAAAGGTATCGATTTTCTCCTTGTTTCGATTTCTTATCTATTGCTGATGAATATAGCTAATATAGCATGTTGAAGTTTCTGCTTTTCATTTCCTATTATGATGACACTTCTCTGGATTTGCAATTTTGAGCATGTTTCTCCTAAAGGTACAAGGAATCTGAGCTGAATATGGGAGAAAACAGCTGTATTGATCGCTGTGTTTCTAAGTACTGGCAGGTAACACACTGGATACTTTAATTTCACTCTCATATGTAAAATTGACTCTAAGTACTAGAAAAATTGACTGCTCGACTACTGGACACAATCCTTGCATTTCAGCATATTGAATAAATATTGTTGCTGCAATTGTAGAAATTGCCAAATGATAAGCACCCTGTACGTTCCATGGTGTAGGAGATACAGTTGTGCTCTGATGACCTTTAGGAAATTTATCTGTGCCATGAATAGGAATTAGGAAGTGACTACTACAAGTTGAAGAGCCAAATGAAAGGGGTAGTTTCTGCTTTACAATTACTTTCAACTTGAAAAAGGAGAGGAAAAAGTATGTAGTGGACGCTATAGGAAATGTTACACAAATTAATAAATACATGATCTTCTCTCTTAATTCTCCTTGTTCAGGTGACGAATCTGGTTGGACAACTGCTTGGTTCTGGTCGGCCTCCAATGTGAAGTCTGGTTGTTCTGAAATTACTCTGAAACATTTTTCTGCACATTTCCTATAGAATGCTCCTACCTGCTAACAAGGTGGAGATTGTGTTCCAGAAAAAAATCCAGTTGATTTAGCATGAATTAGTGCTTAGTTGATGCTGCATCTAAGGCCATTTAAATTGTCTCACTAGTAGTTTTAATCTGAATTTTGGTTTACCATTTTGAGCCTATGCTGATGCATGTATCTTTGGTAGCATTACAGTTCAGTTAGAAGCTGTCCAGCCTCTTCTGAAAGCCTGAAACCATGCCTATTGAGTATTAAGCGTGGTTGTTGGACCTTTATCTTTTTATTCTTCAAGCATTGGTCCAAATAAAAATGCCTTTCATTTGGTTTCTAAGTATTGTTTGTTACTGAATTGATTTAGTGGAGATTTCAAATTAGTCATAGTACGTTTTTTTGGCATTATGGAGATTTCAAATACCATTTCTTTTACTTTTATGCTCCTAACTTCTCTTATTGTCATCAAAGCTGGCAGAATAATGATCCACTACACATATCTCCTTAGCCAGCCCAACCCCTGTAAGTGTCCGAGGTGATGAAGCTCAACAAATTTGCTTTATATTCATTTGAAAAAAAAATAGGAAAATAAAACTGGATGTACGAAAGCAGAATTATAGTTATTGATTTCGATAAATCATATATTTTCGGAGTTAATATGTTAAAATTGCTTTTCAAATTAAGGGGGTAAATCAGCAAAACAGCAAATATTGACGATCTTATGTCCTAAAAAATGTAGGTGACAGTCTGAAAAATTGTAACTTGTTGGGAGTTGATGGTGGGCCGCGAATGTCGTAATGGAAAAGACCTGTCTGGATACGAAATCTGGCATATTGAGCTTTGATAATTTTTCACGGGGCGGGCGATTGAACCATTAATCTCATATCTCTCGCCCGCGCCTTAAAGCCCTCATTATTTGGTCAGATCTAAAAGGTCCCCTACCAAACACTAATCGTTGCTCTTCTGGCCTTATTGGATCGTCTTTACAACAATGTCTCTTTACAACTGCACAGAGCCCCCCCAACTGGAATTCTTCTGCTCGATCAATATTCAATGCAGTCAGATAATGCATCTGATGCCTTGGCAACGAAGGCAAAGATAAGACGTTCTTCCCAGTCAGCAAGTAACACAGAAAATAATAGTCACTCGGTGTTGAATGAATCTTGTCTTGCAACCAGCTTTTTTATGCTGCAAACAACCAGCCAAATGGCATTTCTAAATTGCAAAACCCAGATACAAGGAGCATTTATAAGGAAAAGACTAATTAATCTATACATTTTGCCAAATCCACTTCATCTTCTGTTTTCCATAGATGATCCATCTTTAAGCGTCTCTTGCGCGTCGCTGTTCATTCCCAGGCTAAAGAGGGCAGCCGCTTGAAGATAAAAAGCAGTAGGCCAATCAGGGGATGTTACTTGGGCCTGCATAGCATCTGCAAGGGCTTCTTGTGGCCTGTTGTTCATCAAGTAACACAAACAGCGCCGGGCAAGGACTGTTGGGGATTCCATATTCCCGCCCTCGATGAACTGCAGAACAAAGCACGTGAAAGATCTTCATGACCTATTGCGCCATATGACTGGAGCTAAATGCAGTTTTATGAAGGTTTACTTACATCTGTATAACAACTAATGGCAGTTGCAAAGTCTTTAGCTCGAAATGCATTGTCGCCACGCTTTCTAGAGTTCAGGGTTTCCTGTATTTGGCTAGTCCACAGCTGAAATGAGAGCTGCAAAGAGAAAAAACTTGAATAAGAGAAATATGAGCAACAAATGAAACAAGCTACATTTTAGAAATTATATGAACTTAATAAAGAGTCAGCATATTAAAAGCATTCCATCTGATTCTGCATTTTGGGGAATAGGGATCATAATTTCAATGTGCAACCCTCTATATTCTTATCAGCTTTGATTGCGTCTCTCAAAGTTTGACTAAATACTCCTTGAGTGTTATGGATTAAGATTTCCAAAAGATGGAGAAAGTTTCTGACTAAGCACATCTTGATGTTAAGAATTTCCTATCAGACGTGGTGAAGTTGATCCATTATGGCACGATGTGGATAGATTTTTTAGTTAAACAAAATCACACTCTTCTGTCACTAGCCACTCTTAAACAGGTTCTCCAGAAGACTGAAACAAACCCCCCCCCCCCCCCCCCAACACCCCGAAGTGCAGAAGCGCATGCAGGAATAAAAACAATTTTTATATAATAATGAAATAATACAAGAAAACACCAACAAGAAAGTACCTTTAATTTTCAACAGACAATATGATGGATAAAGAAGCATGATTTCAAAACATAAATAGATTTTAGAGCTTTAACACTACTTTAGCATGTCAACTTCAGAACATGGTTTAGATCAAAAAGGGTGCTGCCACCAGGCGCAGGGGTTCCTCGAGAATTTTTTAGCTGGAAAAATGCAAGCAGTACATGTGCTACAAGAGTAAGCTGTGCAAAAGCTAACCTCATTTGCAACCCCCTCGTCATCCTTGTATCCAACTTTCTCCAGTAACTCATGCATGGCAGTCAGATCTACTCGTGAGCAAGCCTCGCCAAGAGGTGATAATTTTGATGTCTGGACTGGAGATGAAGTTTCATGAGTGATTCCTAGCAAAATATGTGATGGCACCTGCAAAATTTTGCTAGTACATTCATCAAATCAGCATAAAAAGATATCTCAAACAGCATGATCAGCATCAGAATATTGAAATTTGCACCACATCTAAATTTGTTTATATCTGAATGACTTCAGTTAGAATGGAATAAGGCCTACATCTATCTCCTTTTGAAGTGGAGCGAGAGAGGTCACAAGAGACTTAGCATTCGGCCGGTCACGAGGTTCATACTGTAAACAACGTGAAGCTATTCGTACTAACTCCGCCCCATCATCATTTGAGAAATGACCCTCCAGACAAGAGTCCATTAGCATCTGTATGTTCTTCCCACGAATCAAGTCAAGAGCCTATAAAGGCAACAACTGTTATTTAGTTCTAGCATTTGCTCATCCAGAGAAATTTAAGGGATAGGATATAGTAACGGAATACATCAAAATTACTCTTTTTGTAATCTCCTGAATATAACGAGAAACCGACAATGCTTTCATTTAGCGACTCAGATGATGCATAATGTCGCGAAGGAGTTATTTCTGGTCTATTGTTATTGCAATACCAAAAAACACAATTTTCACAAACTTCAGAACCAAGAAATTAGAAAGCACAATTACATGGCTTGGAGGAATATGTTTGCCGCTGAGGAGATCAAGCAATAGTGTGCCAAAACTGTAAACTACACTCTCAGCTGTAACTCTACCTGTCAAATTGAAAGGATGAGATCAGATCAAGCATCTATGAATATGAAGAACCCAATATTTTTCTCCTGCGTTTTTCATTAGTGTGCTTAGCAACTTCACTTCTCAGTTGTTAATTTATGTGCTTAGCAACCTTTCTAAAAGCTCATTATAAGGTTCTATTTATGTTAAGAAAGAATAATGTCGAGCATGCAGCCAATGAAAGGGGAGAAATTTGACCACTAATATCGGACATTACATGTATTTCTAGGAAAAGACACATTCCAAACTATCTAAATACACAAGTTCTGCTAATAAGGGAAAGACGAACATGAGATCTAGACTATGTCTAAGTAGCAAATTAGTTAAGCATCTACTTTGCATCGAACATAGACCATTATTTGCTAAAACTAAAAGCTCTTTTGGGGAATTACTCCAAGACCTGTCCTTAAATACTCTGGAGGAGTGAAAGCCAAGTTTGTGCTGTAGCTCTTTCCATCCCTGCTGTTCTTCATCAGGCCAAAGCAAGAAAGCCTGGGGTTAGCATCCTGTTGTGTGATCACTCACAGTAAGCTGTTGGCAGTCTGAAAAAATTCCATAAACTGACAAGACTGGAAGCTACATCAAATAAATGAAGAAAAGAAAGGAAGTACTTGATCAAATAAGATTCTATAGGCATTAAGGTCATGGTATAGTGCTCGCCCTTTGCTACTGCAATAGTCTAATGCTTCCGCCAGATGCAAAGCAACTCTCAACCTCATTGCCCATTTCAACGGTTGGGTTTCCCCTGTATCAGTTCATACAGAATCACAGAGTTAGCTATATGTCCAAATAAAAGCAATCTAACGCCAGGGAAGACTTATAGAGGTAAGCCAATTAGGTAAATAATCACTTCCAACACTTCACCTCCATCAGACAAGTTTAGCAAAAAGACACCAATAAGTAAAATAGACTCTAACCTTATCAAATTCTCAACATGTAAAGGCCATTACTATGAGACTATTATTCGGAGTTGGAACAACAAAGATTCAATCTTGGAGCAATAACTTTCCAACAAAATGCTACAAAGTTCTCATTAAGCCACAAGAAGTAACACAATTATCAGCATTGAAATCGACAGCATAATGCTAAAGATTCAAAAACAGCAAACTTACAATGAAATAAGTGTTTGGATAGAGTTTCATGAGGCATGAATTCGGCCACCAGCAACCTCTCATTTCCATCACAACAACACCCTATCAAATTGGCCAGCCTCTCACTCCTCAACTGCCCTACTGCCTTCGCCTCCTCCTAAGGAGTGAAATATCAAACAATCAAAGCGCGTACAAAAATAAGATAATATCACATTTGTGAAACACTAGCTGGGGACTTGCTCAAAAGAAGTAATAACAACCAGGAATTGCCGAGAATCCGGCCAGGCAGACTTATTGAAACGTTTGACAGCAATCCAAGAGCCGTCATCTTCAAGCTGCCCTTTGTAGACAACATTGGGAGCTTTCTCTCCATGCTCTGATACAATGTTTTCAACTGAGAATCCTGAAGTCGCCACCTTCAGCTCGTCCAAACTGTATTCTTTAAATGCTGGCAATTTCATCCTCTCATTTTCTCCGCATTTCTCTAAAACCCCAGAAGAAAAAACATCAGAAAAAGGGAACAAAGATTACATTTTTACACATTTAAGAGAGTTTAAAGAATTACCAAGATCAGAGGAATAAGGGACGTTGGATTTCAGGTTGGAAGGCCACCAGCAAAAGCCTAATTTAGAGCAGCGAGCTCCCATTGGAATGAAGACGAAAAATACTGAAAAAACGAAATCAGCAATCAGGTCAAGAAAACAAACAGAAAGAAAGGAAGAGGTTTTGGGGAAATAAATGATATGTTTTTTCTGAAGTACAAGTCTTATATGGATGCAATGGAACCTGCTTGATTGTCTGAAACCCACCTCTCCCCTTTCTCTTTCACTCTTCTCTTGAACTAGTACAGGGTGAAGGGGAGGGAATGGGATGATGGTGATGGAGGTGGAGTAGGTGAAGGGGAGATGGTTTTTGTTCTGGTTTGGTGTTCTTATAATAATGGGGGATGACCGAAGAGGAGGTGGAGAGCCGTGAATTGATTCATTTCAGGTGGTCAATGGTAAAATGGTACCTCCAAACTCCAAAGCCAAGGCAACGAGAGAGGGAGAGAGAGAGAGAGAGAGCCACCCAAGTTGAAAATGCAAAATCTCTTTTATTTTGATTAGTACTAGCATTTAATCATTATTCTATTTGTTCTATTTCATGGGAGGGAGGGGAAAAAACAAAAGGGTTTTTCGAATACTGTGTACAGTACCCTCAAGAAAAATGTATACTGTGTACAGTGCACTGCTCCTGCTAGGAATGATTTTACGTTGATGTGCCATTCTAGTATTTGTTTTTCTTTTCATGCCGTATTGAGTGTCCATAGATAGTACAAAATGTTTTTTTTTTTTTTTGGTGTATAAACCACGAGGCTATGCATGCATCCGTTTCACATTCTACGATTAATCCTATTTCAGTATAGTCGGATTTCTTGTAATAAAAACTTTTTTGATATTATATTTTCATTCACATGAATTTCGAAAATAAAATCTCACGTGATTAACGAATGTAATTCTTTTTCACGTATACCAAATTCATTGGTATAGATAATACAAAATGTTGCACAACGTGGTTATTAGCTGTGACTTATTAACTATGAATATGGAATATTACTTTATTGAAAATGACAACGGAAAATATAGCTCAAAGTAGAAAAAAATCTCTTTTTTTATTATAAAAAAGAATCTCTTAATAGTTGCGACTCCTTGTAATTTCTCTAAGCCTCAAACCAAAGCTCGTACAGAAATTTGCAAAAGGGTATGGTCGTCTTTTTGAGTTTCTTTTTTAAAAGTAATCTTTTGAGTATGGAAAGTCTTGCCAAGAAATATAAAGAAAATCACCTGATACAAGACATCAATATAGGGAAAAAAAGGTATTGCTTAATAAAATTCATCTGAATGTTTCCTAAAATCATGTGAGATGAGAAACTTACTTCATTATTCTTAAGACCCAACTCAACTAGTAGGATATTAGTCAGGTGAACACAGACTTTCAATTCATCCCATTTTTCCTTTCCTCCTTGTAAGGCTCGAAATCTTCTTTGGATAGAAAAAAAATATTTTAAAAATGTGAGATTCTTGCTTCAAATTTGGTAATTTTGTTCAAACTATTGGCAATTTAGTGACTTCAAATTAATCAATACTAAAGCCATTGTCAATGTCTACCACTCTATTCTTCAAGCAAGCTTCATGCTTAACTATATTTGAATTAAAAAAAATAAAAAGAAAAGTAATGGTAAAAAATGGAAAGAAATTTTAAGGGAAAATGATAAAATCTATTCAGAATGTGGAATAGAAATTTCACCGAAAAGGGGAAACAAAATCGACTAGTACCATGTTGGTCATGCAAGTTGTAAAACACGGCCCTGCAAGTGTGCTAAAAAGATAGGGATAATATTAGAAACCTCCTTAAGGTTTCTCCTCATATCAATTGGCACTTGACATTTTTAAAATATCACTTACCTTCTCTAGTAATTGCAAAAAAAAAAAAAATATTAACCATTACTTGATACATAATTCACACGTCAAATAAATGAAGGTCAAAAAATTAAGAAAAAATAAAAGTCACTTCATTCTCTTTCTCCTTTCTTCAATTCTCTCTTACTCATTTTTTTTGGATGACTATGCAATTTTTTATTTGTAAATTATAGTAAATTAAATTTTGTTTATTTTTTACATTTTGTGATTGTGATAGAGTGGGGTATGATTTCTTTATTTATTTTGAGTTAATTTTATAATGATTAGTACAATTTAAAGGTTTTGACATGAGTTGAGAAGAAATTGGGAAAAAAATACAATATGCATAAGAAATGGATTTTGACCATATAGACTTAAATTAGTGCTAGTGTATTTCTTCGCAAATATCTTTTTTGTTTTTCAAATTTATACTTTTATGGACTATAAAATTGTGACGTGGTAGTACTGCTAGAGATTTAGATAATGATTTCTTTGGAGTGAATAAAGTGACTTTGGAGCATTTTTATTTAACAAGCAAAAGAGTAGTTTATAGTTTTTCAAAATTTTGTTATACAAATAATAAAAATAAGGGAGATATGTGATATTTTTAAGATTTTAGGGGTGTTAGATAATATTAGGAGAAACCTCAGCAGAGTTTTCTATATTATCCCAAAAAACCTTTCAAGATACAGTCTAGTGTCTGTCGTCACGTGCGAGTCTACATATGGTACAGTGTGTGCTTGGTTTATGGTTTATCTAGTCAACTTTTCTCTTTTGGCATCTAAGATTAGGCTTTAATTGCACTAGATTTAGATATAATCATCGGAAGATTGAAAGGGAGTCGGATGATTAAGTGAGGCGTCCGGTCAAACTTAGGAAGTCAGAGTGGAGAATTACGACTAATTTAGGTGCGCTCGCACTTAAGGATGACGATTTAAATAGTAAACCCTGCTCTAATTGCAGTCCTAGTCACGTCAAATGCACTTGAAAATGCCTTTCCACTCCAACAATTCCACCATTCCTTGCTCCGAGTAAACATCATTAGCAAATGGTTAATCTTTTTTTAACAAATTTTTTGTTAAACTTTCCACCCCAAACTTTCGAACTCGTGATTCGAATTTTAAATATGACAATAGGGATAATTTTAAGAATCTAGCAGAAGTCTTAGAATCCTCCCTCCAACCATTGGGCCAACCTCGTTGATTAGTTCAACGGTTAATGTGTACGTGCATATGTTTAATTTGTTTGATTTCTACATAGAACACTGTCTAGGATTTGGGATTTCCTTTTTTTATTTTTCCTGTCATTCAACTTATTTTACCAAAATAAAATAAACAACTTAACTTGGAGAACATCTACATTTCGTAGAAACATTTTGAGTTTGAAAATTCTGCTATAAATTCCATTTTGAATCTTTGAAGAACTTTTTAGCACTTTAAAGTTTAAAGTTGTGTAGTTTGAAAATTGATGATAATAGAAAAGAAGATGGATGGAACTTGATAAAGGTTGAAAACAAATGGATAGAACTTGACAAGAATTTAAAGGGACTCTTAGTCAGCTTAAAGTTGTTTTCAAACAACATGAACGGAAAAATGACGTAATGAAATTATTGGCTTCGAATAGGAGTACTTGAAATACCAATTGTATTAATTAATTATGGCCTCAATCATTGAGTCAAAACAGTAGTTTAACTTGGATGATTTGTGCCCTCCATACTTTTGAAAAGTATAGCAATTGTTGATGTTCATTGAATTACTTACAGCCGAGGCTCCGTTTATGATTTAACTTCCACACTTTTTTGTTAGACTCACTAGCAAACAATTATATCTCATATTGGTTCGAAAGATATGAAGAAAGAGAGGTTAATATGTAAGGGAGGGATCGAAACCTAATAGTTTAAGTTTTTGGGTCAGAGATGGATTCCTGACTTACATAATGGACTCTTTGGTGGACTCTCTTGAAATGTTTCTCTCCCGTCACTTCTAATCCATCTTAAATGGTTTAAGATGCACAAATATAAGAAAGAAATCTAGGCGAATAAAATGCACAACGCCAGAATCAGAGGACATGCATCATCAAGATTAACTCCTTTCGTTGCATATTCTCAATCACCATCCCTATTTAGTACTCCTTTCACAGCACTTTCCATAGTCTATTTAGACTCGTTTCTTCATTACAAGAAGATAAAATCGCACATGCTCGTGGAACAACTATAGATTAATTGAAGGACAAGAATTCTGAAAAGTAAGTTTCAGCTGAAATGGTACCACTGCCTAATTTGTGTGGTCAAAATCATAACATCTGGAGTGAAAAAAGAACTCCTTTTTTTTTTAAATTTATTTATCAGGAAGGTCCACAAGTACTAAAAATGAATACAGCATTCCCTCAATGATGCAGAAAGGCTAACGCCCCAAATTTGGGGTCATCACTTGCTTTGACCCGCTTTTCATTATCATTATTATTATTTTTTCGTTTCCAGCTCAAGTGTGCTAGCAGGTCGTTGCTCTTTATGAACATCAATCCTTTGATCTAGAATGAATAAACTGCTAATGCATGGGGCCTAATAGCCATCATGAAATGCATCGCACCCCATGTACAGGATCCTCAAACTTGCCGTCACCATCCTTGAAAACACTTGCCCAGAGAAGCCCACCAGGCAGGCAGTGCCGAGCTGTTAGATGCGTCGTCATGAAACAAAACCCTTTTTCATTCGTCTAAGTTTGCTTTGATGGAACAAAAGAAAGGGCTACAGAAAGGATGGTATTTTGCTCAGATTTTAGTGGCTATAAATGCTTATTTAAGCATTGGAAGGGCCCAAGAAGTTGTTTACTACGTCAAAGTTGTCCATCCATTCTCAAATGTGGGAACATGAACCGCAGCGGCTCCTTGTTATCTGATGATATAATATTCTATTCTCTGAACTTCATACGAAAAAGCTAATAGTAGATCATAATGCTGCCTGTTTGGAAAATATACCGTAGCAAGCAAATGTAATCTACGTGAGATAGAAAGAAGCTCGAGAACTGCCTTCAAAAATTTCTTCTTGGAAAACTTGCAATCTAAATGGGACTTTTTATGAATTTTTACGCTCCTTAACTTTTCACCCGGAGCATCAATTGTTGATGAAAATTATGAAACTGATTCCTAAATCGCATTTGTCACGTCACATGAGCTCATAGAACCGGTAAAACATCAATTGCAGTCAAGGTATAGAGCAAAATCCAGCTATATATGCCGATGATTCGTTTTGGCCTTTGATGCAAACTCAGCTAGAAGTACACGTGGGAGTCAAATCCGGAATTATTAGTGCTGATGATGAACGAAGAAATGAGTATTGTACATGCAATCATGATCATATCCACTCTCTCGATTGAATTTCAGCTGGGGTTAGTGATTTAGCTAGGCTGGCGGAGGAAATGTCAATTTTCAAGCTAATGAAATGACAAAAATTTGTGGCATTAAGCTAAAGGCGAAGCAAAAAAGGAATGAATCCACTATCTCATCTGGTTGACTGGTGGATGGGAAGCCAACCGCATGCAGAAGCAGCCCCAGTGGTGCGAAAGCTGTTGTCACCGATGAATGTGATATGTCGAGCTTCGGGTCTTCGGATTGCAGTTGAAGAATATTAGTACAAGAAAGAAATGAGAGTGGTAGGAAAAGAATTTTACGAAGGTACATATAATGCAGGAAATCTCCCAAATTTTGTCATGACTACAAGTCCTCTACCTGCACCGATACATGGTCACAGTATGCAAACGACCTACTTTCAAATCTAAATTCCTCTAAAAGTGGATGTTATCGAAACTAAAATGATTAACTTTTTTCGTTTACTATCTGATAGTTCTTATGCTAACGAGTACAGATGCGCCGTGTGCAAAATTGAAATTTGCATTCGAATTAATGTATATAAACACGCTATATATACATACATTGTTAGTATACAAAAAACTTAATACAAACTAAAATGGATGAATGACAACTATACAAAATTTGAACTGGAAATTCAATTTTTACATATATATCAAGTATCAAACGGTGATAGTATATATACTTTGAGTGTATATATAAGATTTACTCAACTAAAATATGATTCCTAATTTCAAAAAGCTAATAAGGGATGACCCTGCAATTTACCCAAGTATTTATAGGAGCCTCGTTCATGCTCAATAGGGGAGTGTGAGTGAGTTATTTTTGTATGACCAAAAAAAAAAAAAAGATGGAGTCTTGCATTCTTCTTGATTATAGTATTCTACTACACAATAAAGAAAACTTGGGAAGATCCAGAAGACATGGACGGGAGCGGGAGGAGGGGACCAGCAAGTCGAAGCATTATTTAATTGCATGATTAGGTCACATGACAGCGCCGCTGCCTTTATGGCCCGTCACGTGCTCACCTTTTAAAAAACTTTCCACATTAAATTAAGGAACGGAACAATCCTTAATGCTAACTACTACTGCTACTACATGCTTCTTGTTGTGCGTTGTGAACCCATCATCTGAGATTATGAAAGGCTACAGGTTATGGTCCCCACCCAGCGGCTCCTCTTTCCCCAATTAGCATCCATCCATCAATTATGATTCACCCGAGGCACGATGAAGAAAAGTGTCGACGATTTGATCGAATAAGGAATTCCCTTTTTCAAACTTCCATCCTCAAAATGTTTGACAGTAAGCTATGACTTGAGCACTCTCAATCGAGCACCTTGACTCGAGTTCTTGAGCAATTCGTCCAATTGTTTGATTCGACGTCGATATTGATCAAACACGGTTGATTGAGATTTTGAATCAAATTCAAATACAAATTTAAGAGATTTGAGGGTTCGATAAATTCAATTGAGTTTTTCATTGAATACTTAATTATTATGTATGTTATTATTTTCAAATTATTATTTTAGATTTATATGTTACAGTATTTAGCGGTCGTATATTTCAAAACTCTGGAGTTTAAAATTTTTTTAAACTCTAACAAATTCAACTCGAAAAGAATTTCAAAGAGTCGAACTCGAGTCTAACTTGGAATGCTCATTCGAGATTGAGTATGTCAGTAAAGCATGTTTGAGTTCAAGCACGTTAATATTCGAGTTCGATTTAACTCGATATTACCCTAATTCTTTGATATTTTCTATGTTTCACTAGTACTTTTCTTTTTAATTTCCTTTCAAATGTAATGAGCTATTGCAACCGTGGACCTTACAAATACAAATACGTCGTTGAGTAAGAGTAAGAACTTGAATCTGCAAGGAATACTAGCTTGCAACAACTTCACAAACTACAATCAATTGTCAGAGACTATAGACATATCACAATTTTAGAACAATTTCATTTTCATAGGACTGCAGGACTTAAGAAAAAGGTTGCTTTCTATTAGATCAATAATTAATTCTCGAGAAGACAACAAAATACATAAACTGGTCTTTAATATTTAATATAGCAGTTAAAATAGGTAAACTATGTGCGGGTGGCGGATTGGAGAAGAAACTGTACCATGAGCTCATAGTGTCCACTAGACTTGCCTCTCCCTGTATCCTAAATAGTACCAAAGTACACATAAGCAATTTTCAACGTAAAAGCTACTTCTGCAGTATCAATCAAAACTGTATAGTTGATGTTGCTTAAAGAGCATCAAAACTGTAGAGTAGAACAGGATAGATTAGGTTACAAGAATGTTATTATTGTGACAGAAAAAAATATATATATAGTTGATGTTGTTACATTTTTACATTGGACAATTCAAAGTAATTTTTTTTTTAAATCTCTTTAGATGCCCTTCTACCACTCTCAACATCCTTTTCATCCCAACTGTTAAGCAAAAGGATTTTAACCCTGAATACTTTCTATTATATGCATATATATATATATATATATATATATATATATATATATATATATACAGGGGAAAAAAATCACCATAACCCACTTTATAATCATTGTTAGGCTTTTTCTATTTTGTGCTGTTAAAGTACAGAATAAACTAGTCACACCTCGATAGAGGAATTCTTATGATTATTATTTTTTTGTTCTTCAAAATTGAAAATTCAAAGCTAACTTACCCAAGTTCACGTCCTCTATTTAATCTTTTCTCTTTGTCATTGTAAGGTTCAAGGTCTCTATTGAATAGGCAAAAAGGCTTTTTTTTTTTCCCATTTTGTAATAAGACCCTACTTATTTTGCTGTTACTGATGGATGAACGGACTTTTTTCGTCCTCATCATGAGTAAAATGGCGAATTCATTGTTTAACTTCCTAGATTCATGCCAGGACACTAAGAACAGAGAATGTGGCAGAGAGAAGTAAATTTCTTGCAAATCATGGTACTTCGTAAACCAGAGGGGGAAGTATACTTACTTTTCTAAGGAGTCACTCCATGAGATAAATAAAATGTATGCGTCCTGAATCCTGATACTGCATAAGGCTTTTTTGGTTATGCATTTATTGCTGTACGAATGACAGGAGACATTGCATTGCAAAAGCGTAAAAGCCAAAACCTGAATGAACAGGCAGCAGAACCGCGGACAGGCACCTTCATGTTTCCCCAATTCTATGCCTGCCCTTCTCCGAATGATCACACCCAAATGATACATGAGCAAATTTATTGCCAACCATATCCTATCGTTTACAACCACTAGGCCAATGGCTCAGCGGCGACCCTGCTTGGGACTGTAGATGAGGGTTTAAATCTTACTTGCAGCGAAAAAAATCTAAAAGTTGTGATATAGTACTTCCTTGATTTAATTGGATCTGTATACCCACTATCCCTCTACCATAGCCTCCTTAGGCTCCCCCTTTCCCTAGATTATGACAGAGTAAATTATACAAATGTATTTTTGCTGACAAAAAAAAAAAATCCTATCGTTTACATCTTTTATTCTTCCTTCGTCCTCTACCCAATATTTACCAAGAACGGAGAATGCAACCGATGTAGTTGGACAAAAAAAATAATCCTAATAAAAATTGTGATCTTGCTACATTGGTTAAAACCCAGTTCATACCAAATGCTTTACTTCGTTGAAAATCTGGATTTGGAAGTGCACACGCAGCCCATATCAAGTCAACTAATCCTAAGCTTAGTTCATATGCGAGATTACTTGTCTAAATAGGTTCATTAACGACCAAGATTTCATCTGTAACTCAATAACTCAAAGACACTGCACAAGACGAAGTTCAATTAGCAACAGCAATATGCACACTTGCATCGAGTAGAAAGGGACACATGACAATGCCTCTTTTGATGCCCCAGTAACACAAATACAACTGTTGTTGGCATCATTCTTTCCTCCTGTAACACGAGGGGTATACCTTCTGGCTGAACTTTCCAGTTTAATGAATAAACCTTATTGTTGCTTAGTCATATAATGACAAAACTTTACAATCTGAATTGCATTGCCAAGTTCAAATTGATGAACGTTCTAGCAAGCTAGACTCTCCCAACCGGTGAAACAGGAGGATGGTAGATGTTACTTGCAGGATACTCTTGTTGGTCTCCGTTGAAAACCTTTGGTTCATCAGTTTCTGAGAATGTACTCTCTTCCGAAGATTTATTCTCAGATAAATACCCGAATTCAGAAAATTTAGCTGGATGGAAACCATTTAGATATGCAATACATATGGAGAATGCTTGTAGAAATTTGACAGATGAGTCAAATTCAACTGAATAGATACCATCCTTGAACGGTGACAAGCTGAAAATTGGCCTTTCGTCCAATCCTCGTTCCTGATGAAAGTTTGTAGAGACGAATTAGAAGGCAAGACCACATTGCAGTATGATGTGTATCAATAGCAAGAAAATGAAAAGACAAAAGCTAAAAGATGAACCAAATGAGGTCGACTAGCAGCAGTATGATGTGTATCAATAGCAAGAAAATGAAAAGACAAAAGCTAAAAGATGAACCAAATGAGGTCGACTAGCAGCATGTATTAAACTACCTGACAATAAAGCTGGAATTTTTTGGTGCTCGACTGGGCTTTAGCTGAACCAGACGTCCTACCAAACTGAGTGCTAAGAACCTTTATTCTGCAACCAACATCCCAACCCCCACAGTCACACGATCCACCTGATCTCCATCTTTCTATTAAAGGTGAAGGTTCCCCTTTACTAGGTATTCCATGGTCACCACCCGGAAGTACAACTGTAAGACCGGAAGGGTCCACGCTTCCAGCAAAACACCCGCTCTCTTCAACATCCCTACTCTCAGAAAAGCTACAAAAGTCAAGGGAAGGCACTTTCAAGTCCACCATTGAAAGCTTTTCGACTTCACATGTTCTCTGGTCGCCTTCACTTGAGTTTCTTATGGCCATTTTAGGCAAATTAAGAACAATAGCAGTAAGTTCGTCATTTGCCTGTACATCCGACGCCTGTCTATCTCCCCGTCGTTTCTTTGCAGCAAGCAAAACGAATTCCCTAATGGTACATTGGTCCACCAAGTTTTGCCCAATCAACTTTGTGGATGCAACATCAGAAACCTTCATTTGTGCTACTACATTAGGTACATAACCATGAGCTCTATCTTTACTTCCCTGGTTTAACCAACTACCATTCCTTTTCTTCATTTTATGAACAGTGAAGAAAGTATACACCCAACTGTTAGCATCCTTTTTACCAGGACCTAGCTTACTCATTGTGGCTGCTAAAATTTCGCTACTATTATCAACTGCAAATGTAAATAGAGGGAGTCCATTCTTTACTGCTACCTGTAGAAGTGCTTGTACTGTTGATGAGCCACATTTTCCAATGTCTTGTGGATGATCAATGTGAATTGTTTTGCAGCTCCCAAGATCTAACCTCACTTTCACAGAATGTCGAGCAGCAGAGTCTCCTCGCCCCTTGGATAATTTACCTGTCCTGTCTATTGGTGATGAATCTCTCTGTGGTGAACCAATAGAGTGGTCAAGGTTGCTGGCCCTCGGCTTCAGTAATGGGTCTATCAGTCTTCTCAAAGGACTGGACCTTCCTTTTCCAGTGACATTTGATTTGTCGCAAGATGAATCAACTGAGGAAACGGAGGTTTCAGCCTCCTTGGAGCAAATTCTATCAGTCTCAAGATTTCTCTGTCGAGCACATGGTGTGTCTTTTGAGCTCCTGCCTATCCTACCCATTAATCGGCGGATTGGGGAAGGATGTCTGACTTTTCTATCCTCTTCAGTCTCCAATTTCAGGTTTGGTGCCTCAGCTGAACAATCAAGTGTTCTGCTTGACTTCTTCCCTTCCAGATTTCTACTTCTGCTTGGACTAGCTGAGACTTTAGAATACGGTAATAGGTCAGAGGAAAACCTCGTAGTGCTTTCAGCTGCGGAACAGGGTTGTTGGATCTGCGCATCCCTTAGGGTAATAACTTCACGAGGAAGTGGACAAGAGCGAGGTATATCAGAAGAGAGCTCATGGACATCAGAATTAGAATTATCACAAAAGCTATGTCGACTAGCTTCGATTGATCCCTGGGCCAGTTTTCCTGTTGAATCAGATTGATTCAATGATGCAGCAGATCTAATTTCTAGTACTTCTTTTGGCTGATGGAGTACCACTAGTGGCTGTCCATTCATGCTGTCATGAACAGAATTAGGCTTACAACAAGGAATTTGCAAGCTTTCCTTTTCCTTCGAAAGTTCATGGACATGGAACTTCAGTTTTCCATTCAAATTTGAGATGGAACTATGCTTTTCTAGTTCTTGAAGCTCCTTCTCAGAAATACCTACCGGATCATGATCTGGGGTTTTGCACTCTTTACCCCGGTTCTCCGTGTACTTGCTAAAACACTGATGTGTGCTGAGGATACTCTGTGACACTTTCAAGTAGTTACTCGAGCTAGCTCCAAGATCTTGGAACTTTCCACCATTTCTCTGGAAGGATTTGGTGCCTAGGGAGGAGACTCTGTTAGGAGATGTGTTTCGATTAGAATCCAGACTAGGGCGGTGCATCATCTGGTTGATAGGAGAGCAGCTATGAGCTCCGCCAGAATTGGAGGATGATCCCTCTGTGGAGGAAAACAATGAGGCATTGCTGTTGGATGGTGAAGACTTGCAACTTCGTTCGGCAACCTGTCTGTGGTTATACTGCCACTTCTCTAGACGGCGCCATTGAAGGACCCCGACATTCAAAGCTTTCTCCTGGAGGTTTTCTCCTGTCTCCAAATAACTTGGCAAACTTGACATGTATCTAACAAGTTCATCTGCCTTACTCCTAGCTCGTTGCTTTTGGTGAAGTGCTTGTGGCTTTTGTGATACATTGTCCAAATTTCTCACTATTTTAGGATGAAAATCTGCAGAAGAGGTGCCATTCCTCTCTAGTTTGAACCTATCTCCCAGTTTTGTACTTTGGCATGCTTGGTGTGATGATTGACTGTAGACTACCTGCAAGAGTTCCTGGTCCCTCAAGTTTCTATTGAGCTCCAAATGACATTCCATATTGCCCTTGGCACCAGATATCTCGCAATTAACCAACTTGGCTCTGGAAATTTGTTTAGCCAGCTGATAGATCTCACATGGATATGGTACCTATCAAAAAGACAGGCCATAAATGTAGTGAGCTTGGATAGTACGTATAGAGATGATGCAGTTGTCTGAAAGACATACATGATTTCCAGAAGATGACAAGTAGTATTATCTCAGAGCAGTGAAAAGGCAAAAGAAGCCATAATCGAGGGGACCTAGCGAAGCTTTCTGTGTTATATGGTAAGAAGCAACAAGCCAATAGCATGAAATTAACCATCTTATGGCTTGCATATTCAGTTCAACAATCACATTATATCAGTGTCTCCTGCACATACGTGTCAATGTTATTTGCTAAATGGACCTAATAGAGGAGAAAGGCTAATTGTAATCGGAGAGAGCTATGCCCATGCAATATACAGCTAAAGATGGAAATGTTACGAGTCCTTCTATAGACAAATAGTGGGAAATTTTGAGACGATCTAAATTCGTCCAAGGAAGTTCTTCAGAGTTTGCAGTTATGGGATGAAAGGCAATACAGAACAATCTCAACAATAAAGTTGGAGGTACAAATAATTAAGGATGAGAAGTTTTGTGATACATGATGTGATTGTGAATTGAAATCGTTAATTTTTTACTACTAGAAAGAAGTTAAACCAGAAATCGTCAAATAAATTAGAAATAACAACTGAATGGAAGCTATAAAAAAATAATGATAATAAGAGAGGGTTCAGATCAATTGTGCTTCTATACTTCAATCTAGTTTCTCTATTGAAGGAAAAAGGTATTGCAGTTTCACAAGGAGAACGCACTGATCCAATTCTAGGAACAGGATTATAACTTAAGCAGCTTGGCTGTTTGTAACTTTATTCTGAACCGAAGTGCTACAAAGAAATTCTTGGCACTTCTCTCCGGAAGCATAATAATGAACATGGCTCTAAGACCACTTACCCTTTAAGACTGACAACTTCTGTAGCATAAAACAGTCGAGCATCTCCTACTTCATGGTAACACAATCCGACATGAATATGACAACTTATGCAGAACCAATTTAATCCCACTTTGATGCAAATAAGAGTATGATTAGGAAAAAGAATAGTTCACAGGGTGCATAAGGACAATCTGGGCAACATATAGACAAACGTGCACCATAGATCAATTTGAAAGCGAAGATTGGGTGGTCCTTGAGACCCATAAGAGTGACAGTTGAAGATAAGGTAAACTGGGATGTCATCGTCAAAAGCAGAAAACCTTGCAAAAGACAAGGAAGAACAGCTATTGCATAACCACAGAGCATTCGCACTTCTTTAAAATTTGAAATCGACATTCTTTTTTTTTTTTTTTTGGACATAATAATTGAATGTAAGCTGACAAACATTATTGACATTTCCTAAACTCCAATAATTGACCAATAAATTGATTTATTTATCGGGACATAGTTGAAAAAGAAGGAAAGAAACTGTAGAGTGGGAAAGACCTTTAAGCACTTCTTCCCCTTCCACAAAATTATTTTCTCTATCTTTCTTTTGCTCTTCTTCTCATTTGTTTCCAAGTTTTACCATTCGCGCGATAGGTTAAATGGAGTAGCTCTTTAGGAACAAAAAGAACTTTCGAAACGAAAAATTTCTTACAGCTTCCCTGTCTGTGCTAGGAACAAACTCAAATGCAAACTCAAATAACAAGTTTGAACAACCAAAAAAGCAAAAATTTTGTATTCAAAACAGAGATCTTGGAGATAATTGCGTCTCGAGAGTCAGCTACAAATTTCAGAAAGAGTATTTCCAAAAGAATTTCACGAACACAACAAGAATGCAAATCTTTTCATCACGAAACAAAGAAGCATATCAGCAATCCACCAAGCCAAATTAGACCCAAAAAAGAAAAGAAATACTAACTTGCCTTGCTTATTTAGCAGAATGGAGAGCCAGAAAACGCCATGAAGCTGTCTGAAGATGCAGAGATAAAAACCACGTCGGTGACCCCCCATGGAAATAAGCGGGTGTGAAATTAAAAGCAGTAAAAAGCAAAATAAGCTCCACCCAAAAAGATCAAAAAGATGAGAGGAGCTTTACGCAGAAACTAAGCAGAATATAAATCTTTTGTAGCATCCCAAAATGCCTTTTTGCTCTCAGCTTTCCACAAACTCCAAAGCTAAATACCATGAGAATATACAGAATCGAACGTACACCCAAAAGGAAAAAGAAAAGGAGAAAAGCAGGGGGAGCTAAAAAGAGTACAGTTCTGGGATTTTGGGCTGGAGCTCACTTGTGCTGCTGTGTGTGTGTATTTTGATCTTTGTTTTTTTTTTTTTATAATAACTAGTAACAGCGTCGGAGAGAGAAAAAGAAGAGGCGAAGAAGAGCTCGCTTTCATCGGACGGCTGAAAGGAAAGGAGATACGCGCGGGAGGTCACATCCGGGGACCCACGTACTGACCTGTTCCCCGTAAGTTATTTATTGGATACTTATGAAAAAGCAGGCCGCTTAATAATTAAAGAATGGCGGTAAAAGGAATGGGTTCGCTTTGATCTGCCAATGATATCAGAAATGGAAAAGGTTGATTTTTCCCATCTTAACATTTTCCGAAAGAGACGGGCCTGCATTTGCTGCAAATGCACTACCAATACCAACTAATGCCATTGCCACCACTCCCATTTTTTGCTCACTGCTTTAATGGTTCTAATTGTTAAGCCCGTGAGCATCTATAAACAACGCGAGCTCGAGTAGTCGCTAATGGAGAATGTCTAAATAAAAAAAAACTTATCTTATCAATTTTTGCAGTAGTCGCTAGCTTTGTACATTATTATTCTTTTAAATTCTCTACGTTCTTTTCATTGTTAAGTAAGGAATTCTTTGGCTTTATGGGCATTGATGCGTCTTTAACCTTTTGTATTATGGAGCAGAGATCGAATAAGATAAACTATATTTTGAGTTGTGATGTGCTAAATGTAAAATGAATTGGTTTTTTTTTTTTCATTTAAGGATATCTCAACCTTTCAATCAGAGTAATCCCCTAAAACTGTATAGAGTCTTGTTCTAACGATACACAGAGAGATAGCACAGGAGATCGATTATAGAATCTGCTGATAACTATCAGATTACAGAACCAGTCGAATTACCTTTAGATGCAAAATGAATTGGTTTTAAATTGGGGAAATTTCTTGATGCCATTTGAATTGTTTTAGAAGCTGAGCCACAGGTTTGAGTTTGGGAAAGGGAACGGTGGCCTGGCTAACTTGACGTCCACACTTGTCAAATACATTCAAGGCGCTCTTCTGATTAGTAGCGTTGTTTTTTAGGCTACTTGCAGACAGACTCAGAGATTCACCGACAGACAGCCGAGGCCAGAAGGGTGACTTCGAGTTTCGGATGACGATATGTACATTCTTTTTCAATTGATGATTATCGAAAGTGACGATGTATTCATACTTTGCCGATACAAAGCGTCTACTAGTATATATACTCAAAAACATTCTTTTGATAGGAGCCAGTGGCACTTTCTTTCTTTTGCAGCTCATTATTGATTTCTCCCACAAATCCCCCTTCTGTTGGATGTCCACACTAAACTATACAGGCAGCAGTCAACACGTTCATTGAAAGTTTGAATTACTTGCTACTTCATTTGGTAGAACGAAAAGCTACTTTCCTTTGCAAGATGTAGCAAAATGACAAGGTAAGTAGAGGATGGGATAAATGCAGCATTATCAAACGAAGGCAACCGAAAAAAGAAAGAATGAAGATTTAGACTAATCTTGTTCTGAGAGCCCATTAATTCCCAACAACTGAAGCAGGAATCTGCAGTTTATTTTGGTCTAGCCAGAGTTGTTTTATCGTGGAAAAATTGCCAAGAGAATGCTAAAAGTAAATAACCTTTCAAAGTAGATTATTGGTTTTTGGTTAGTCGGTTGATTGAATTGGGGTGTGCACTCACTAATCAATTATCTATGATACGTTTACATTCGATTTCGAATAAATAATGTCGTCGTGATTCAAAAAGAAGAAAAAAAAGATTTTGAAGTCGCCATTGTAATATGTTGGAATCATATGTGATTCCGAGGTTTACCAATGATTGTGAAGCAATCAATGCAGAAATAGACTGATCATAATTCCCTTTAACCTTTTGCATTGATGGCACGAATAAGTAGAGGCATGGTTAGGTGATTGGTATACTGGCTAAATCTAGTTAAGTGATTGGTTGACGGGCTATTGCACGGGACTGAGTGTAATTAGTGCGCACTATCGAACAGTGGCGGCCGCAGAATCCCTTGTCAAAAAAGAAAAAATACTGGCCGGGTAGGGTGGGAAATACGGACTTTAGCACTGCACACAATCACAAGTCAGTCACATGCTTTTTCTCTGTTTGCTCCAATGGAAATAAAAAACAAAAAAGGGTTCTGATTAATTTAGTTTACCAGTTACCATCACAATTGCCATCCAAACTATGATAGTATATCCTGCAATTCTTGGTGGCCAGGGCTTATATTGAACAGATTGGTAGTGCAATTTCATTAATAGCAGTATGCAATTGTAGCATTTGTACCAATGGCCGCGGCGCTTTCTGGGGTGTTTCGCCGGTTCCCTTTGTGTGAAAAATCATTCCTCCCGTTCAATTTCAGCAGTTGAATATGAAATCTGCTTTCTGGATGCAGACATGATTACGGCTACGAAACATAGCATGGGACAGTTTCTTCTAGAACTGTGAAAAACTTGTTTGTGCGATACCCATGCACCAAAATCTTTTAAAGATATTTGCTACTTAAGCATCGGCATGACTTTCAACACCCCATAAATTATTTTCTGCTCTTTGCATTTGTTTTTGGGTCAAGTCGAATAGCAGGCGGACCTTTGTCCGTTTGTATCCCACTTTTCAGTACAACGATATGATCTTGCATTGGCGACCTCCTCTCCATGTAATCAATCAAACATGGAATCTGAAATCTCCACACACTTACAGGGCTCTCCACTACCAAATGACTATTTCGGCTTCAAATAGCGTGTTTGGCAAATAAATTTTTTGTCAAGTTTTATCTGTTATAAGTTTTTTAACAATTTTAGTTATAATAACTCCAATAAACTTTTAAAAATTTTAAAACTATACACTTCAAAATATCCAAAAATTTATACATTTTAAAAATTTTTCCTACAACTTCTAGAGTAAGTTATAATAAAGTTTTAGACAAATATCCAAAAAACTCATTTATCAAACGGATCCAAAGTTATTTTTACTATATGTGTGTTCCTTGCTGCCAAATAGATAAAGTTCAATTGAGGACTATTTCTTAAACGCGTTTAGGCCGCACCACCAAACTCAACTTCACATCCACCTAAAAGGCTTCAAAGGTAACCACAATGGTCCAAAATCATAAAAAGAACAAGAAAAGGTGAGGATCCCATGAAAATTTCCCTGAAAACAAAAAAGTGCAGCTTTTTTACAGAAACCGTGTGATGTGAATCTTACACAGGCCCCAGCAAGCAACCAAGACCCCTTAAGCTTTTATGTGGTTTCTTTCTCAGCATGGGTTGGCTTTGTTTGTCTGGTCTAGTCGATGTCCATATTTCCTGAGATGTACCATCTACTTCCGGCCCTAATACTTGTAAGTTTTAGCATCTATGAACCTGTCAAGGCCTTTGTCAATAGCAAATAAAATGGTTAATTGTAATACTTGTAAGTTTTAGTATGTATGAACCTGTGAAGGCCTTTGTCCGTATTTCCTGAGAGCGGCGGTGAGCTGGTCTCACGATAGAGTAAAATTGGGTGATTGGGGAATCGGTCTAGTTTTAGCCCTAGCATTTGGATTTGTCATAAGATTTGTTCTCTTTTTGCTTGAATAGAATAAAAACAATTCTTACCAATTTAGCTTACCAATAGTATTTTGAAAAATGCTGACAATATAACAATCCATTTGTATTACTATTTTTAATATACTGTAACGATTCGATGTATGTAACATAAATAGATGATTAAGAAATGTGTTCACGAAAATCATAAATTTTTTTTGAAGAAAACTAACAATCCAAATTCTTACAGTTTTATTGAGCACCGGACCAATCACTTCTCGTACAATTCGTATGGGTTTTTCCCTTTTTGCGGACTATTGCTTCTAATATCAGCAATCATTTGTGTTCGAAAAATGATGAAATCTTTCCAATCTCTGTTGTAGCAATGCTCAATGACAAATTCATTATAAGTACTTCATATGATCAATCTGTAGCACGCTGCTTAGATAGATGGATTGGGAATCAATTAATTTTGATACTTATGCTTGAATAAAAAGGACGTCCCACTACACCCAAAAGGAGCCGCAGAAATTCAGTAAATGCATGCAAGTTATAGGGGTTTTAACAATAAAAGAATAGCAAGAAAAAATTCATTCACTCACAACTTTGATAGTATCCCGCATAAAAGTGTTAAAATTGAGAATTTAGAGTACAAAGTGAAAAACCAATGATAATTGAGAGGTTCCACCAATAATTATAGTCTTTTTCGTTTTTTTTTTGCAGTTCGAAAAGGACTTGGCCCCTCAAGGTGCTGATTTTGATTGATAAAAAATTCTCAATCCTCTTCTTGTCAATGTTTTGAAAAATCGGGTCGGACCGGACGGTTCGATCTGTTGAATCGCGAACCGCCCATGCCTCCGGTCCAATTCAATTAAAAAACTCAAAGAATTGATTGAACCGATAAAAATTGGGAGGTTCAACTAATTTTTATTAAGTATTTATTTTTTAAAATAAATATTTTAGTTTTATTCAAAATTTTTAATACAAAAATGAATAAAAAATTATTAAATCTTTGAACTGGAGTCGAACCAATTGAACGATCGAACCGTAAATCAGAAGGTTTTTCGATTCACTCTCCGGTCCGAATTTAAAAACATTGCTTTCTTGTTGAAGGCCTGCAAAATTTGTCCCGAATGCAGGGAGATCCATAACTAGGGCTGCAAACGAGCCGAGTCGAGTCGAGATTTGGTCTTATCGAGTCGAGCCTTGACTTAATTTCATCGAACTTGAACTCGAGCTCGAGCTCGACGAGCTGGCAATTTTGAAGCTCGAGCTCGAGCTCGAAAAAATACAAATAATTATTTTATTTTTTAAAAAAAATAAATAAAATAATATTTTTTATTAATAAATAATAAAATATTAATGATATTTATGTAATTTTACTATTAAAATAAAAATAAAAATAAAAATATATATATATACTCGAGCTAGCGAGCCGGCTCGCGAGTTAACGAGCTTAATATTTTGAGCTCGAGTTCGAGCTCGACTTTGACTCGACCAGCTCGAGGTCGACTCGAGTTCGAAAAATGTAGACTGATAGTAGTCCTTTTCTTGACTTTTGCAGTCGTCACCACTTTCTACGCTACAAATCTCCTCTCAGATGTTATAGTGTCCAATTTTTATCACCTCTTCCACGTGATTGTGTTCAATATTACTTTTAGTCCTCTCTGCGTCTGCGTTATGTAGAATGCCCTTGCTCTCTTGTGGTTTTTGCTCTTGCATGCTTCTGTATTTCTCTCATGGAGAAAATCTAAAGAATTCAGGATTGGCATAGGGAAGAAAGTTACAACCTGCAAGATTGGCAAGACTATTGGAAAAAATCCAGTGTCCATCCTGTTAAATCTGATAAACAAACACGACGTAGCTAAGCCTAGTTCCCTCCACTCAATGATGGCAGGATCGCTCTTTTTTCAAAAACAATTCTTATTAATTTAGCTTTTCATTACCCCTAATCATATGAACGTAAGTGCTATCCAAATTATGAGAGCAGATCCTCGTGGCAACAGCTATGATGATTTGATTGGTATAACAATTCCATTCCTCCTATAAGAGCATACAAAATTGTAGCACTTGTACCAATGGCCAGCGCCGTTTGTCCTTGTGAGAAGAATCATTTCCCCAATTCCGCAACAGGAAATGGTTCATCATATCATATGAAATCTGCTTTCCTAAAAAGAAAATGAAATGAAATCGGCTTTTTCCTGAGTGCAGATGTGATGATCGGGGCACAGAACATCTTTTAAAGGAGTGGGGCACAGAACATCTTCTGAATTGTAAAATTTGTGTGTATCCGATTACCTTGCACCAAAATCTTTTATAGATGATGCTGCCTAATTATAGGTACTAGTGCGAAAGGCACACCCCATATGTGCGTGTGCAATTTAACGATAAATTAATTTTTATGGAATTTTTTTTTATGAATTGATGGTTATTTTGGTAGTTATGTTAATTGGTAGCAGTTATTTTGGTAATTAAAATTTTTTTTTATAATAACAAGTTTGGATATTTAAAGCTATTGATAGCTGCAACGAAAATTGTTATGTTGATTATATATAATTGGACAGTAAGGATAAAAATGAAAATTAAAAAGTGATAAAAGATGTTTAATGGATAATAGAAATTGATAATAGAGATACGGATAAATTTGAAGACGCATAAAGTTAATACGATGTTAACTATCTCTATTATTATCTTTAAGATAGCTTTCGATCAAAAGAAAATTTTTTCTTTTTTATAAGTAAAATTTGAAGTTGGCTGACTATTGAGTTTGGTTAACAAGTGACAATTACTCCACTAAAGGCCCAACGTAATGACCCACTGTCCATTGGGTTTTCTGAGCTGGGCTGTGCAAGTCAAAACAAAAGTCCAAAAAATGGGCCTTATGTAACTCAGGTCCTCCATCTACTCATAAAAATAAAACACTCAGCCCATCTGCTTAAAGCGAGTGAAGCCTAGAAAGTTCTTTTCACATCTTCAAGCTTCCGATGCAAACGAGTGAAGCCTGGAAATATCCAGAAAGCACCCGAGTACTCCTCGTCGAAGAGAATAAATAGCCCATCATCTCGCTCCCTTCCTCCATCAACGAAGTACGATAGCTGAGTCCTAGTGCAACAGCAAACAAACAGCACTCGTCTCCTTCAATTCTCCAACAAGCTCTTCAATTTCCAATTCTATTGAAAATGTCGCTCATTCCAAGCTTCTTTGGCAACCGACGAAGCAGCATCTTCGACCCATTCTCATCGGACGTCTGGGATTCCTTCAGGGACATCTCCTTCCCATCGTCCTTCTCCGGCGAGACATCATCCTTTGTGAACGCCCGCGTGGACTGGAAGGAGACCCCGGAAGCCCACGTGTTCAAGGCGGACCTTCCCGGGATTAAGAAAGAGGAAGTTAAGGTTGAGGTCGGGGACGACAGAGTTTTGCAGATTAGGGGCGAAAGGAACGTGGAGAAGGAAGACAAGAATGACACTTGGCACCGGGTGGAGCGCAGCAGCGGCCAATTCATGAGGAGGTTCAGGCTGCCCGAAAATGCCAAGATGGATCAGATCAAAGCTGCCATGGAGAATGGGGTCCTTACCGTCACCATCCCCAAAGAAGAGACCAAGAAGACTGATGTCAGAGCCATTCAGATTTCTGGTTAATTATTTGGTAGTAATTGTATAGTTATGCAATAAATGTAGAGTTAAGAACGGTTTAAGTTTGATGAATTGCCTTGGCATATGAGTCCGTCTATTGTAATGGCTACTGTTACTATCCTACTATGAACTAAAGTATGTATTCCGTGTTTTGTGAATAAAATGTTTTTCCTTGAGTGCAATTCGAGGTGAACCTGTGAGGTTTATTCATTTGATCTATATTACTTGGGTTATGATAACTGATGATTGATAATTGGAGGTAGTGGAAGCATTCTTTATGAAATTTCTTTATTTAATTTTGTATTGTTCTTTTCAATGAAAAATTTTTTGTTTGTATTGCTTTGATGATGATACAGGCTTGTAGAATGTAACTACACAAGATTTGATGAACTGGAGCAAATACTGGAGGTATTCTTTATTATGTATCAGAATTAGTATGGTTTGATTCGGGATGAGATGGTATTCAAAATACCAACTATGCCTGCCTTGGATTCTTAGAACAAACTTTTCACATAGAAAATGAGTTGATGAAATCTATCAAGTCACTTAAGGACTTGTGCGATGAACCACCTTTATTTGTCGAGATATCCAGTGTTTGTTTCAAGTCCGCCGCTCTCTGCCTCATTTCCTTGCCTTCATTTTCGACCATAAGTCTTTTTATGGCTTTCTCTATGACTCCTCTGTCTCCCACCTCCTCTAGTTCCAAGCCTACCTTCCAAACATGAGTTAGGTACCTTGCATTTGCCAATTGGTCTGCGAAACAGGGTCTGCAAATCATTGGAACTGCTTCACAAAGACTCTCCAGTATTGAATTCCATCCACAGTGAGTGAAAAATCCGCCCACAGCAGAATGTGCAAGAACTTCTTTTTGAGGTGCCCATTGAACTATGTGACCTCTTTCTCCAACTGCATCTTGAAAACCTTTCGGTAAATGCTCAATCCATTCTGAGCCATTGACAGAAGATGGCCGAACAACCCACAAGAATGGTTGGCCGCTATTGGCTAGTCCCCAAGCTGTCTCCTCTAGCTCTTTTGCTTCTATGCTCGCTAGACTGCCCAAGCTTAGGTAGAGGACTGACTGAGGAGCTTGCTTGTCAAGCCAAGCCATGCAACTCCTGTCTTCTTTTAAGAAGCTACTTGATGATGAGGTTGGAGCCATTTTGTGGAAAGGACCTGTTGTGAATAAGGGAACTTTGTAATATTGCTTAAGCTCTGATAGTGACATAGGATCCAGCTCCTCTGTTGTGTTCAAGATGATGCCAACAGAGGATCCCAAATTGCTTGTATCTTCATAGAATTTCAGCAATGGCTGTGGTATTTCAATATTAGCTGGTATTGCAAAATCCTTAAATCGAAGAGTGCCGAGCCCAGGTACTGGTTCCAGCATCTTAGAATCTGCAACAAGTTTGGTGTGAAGGTATCATAGTAATGACTGATGCTTGAAACTAACACAGGAAAGTAATAGTTATGATAAAAGGATCATAAAACTTTCCAGGGCATGACAGGTGCAACGAAAGTTGGAGGCAATTAGCAGCAAAATTTAGGAGCAACCATGCTACAATTAAGTGCATTACTAATGGTTTAAAGAAGCAGGCAAAAGTAGCATGAGTTTACCTTGCAAGGGAAAATAATGTTCTGACTGAAGTTGAAGAATGGCAGGATAAACTTGCATATAAAGAGCACTACAGGTTCCTAAGACCAAGCTGGATATATTCAAATGATTCGCCACAGAGCGACCGAAGTGCATGATGGCATCATGAATGATACAACAGACCTGGCCATGCTTCTCCTGATCTTTCATCATCTGAGCCAGAGAACCTTGTAGAGGAGCTCTGCAGTTTTCATTTATGGCTCTGATAACGGCTAATGTATTACCAAAAGAAGTATCAAAGCCAGATGAATTGTCCTCCAGTGGTAAAAAGAAGAATTCGGGATGGTTCAAAGGATTGGGAGAATTGAATTTAGTGTGTGCAACTATGACAGAGAACCCTCCAGAATGAAGAATTTCCCCCAACTGCAGCATTGGTGTGATGTGGCCCTGGTATGGATACGGGACCAATACCACGCTTCGCCTTTGATCTCTAAGTATTGCCATCGTCTCTCTTGCCCTCCACCAATTTTATTCTTGGTCTGATGAATTATCTGCTTCTCTTCTTGTAGTTTACTCCCATCATATAGATTTGTCAATCATCGGAGAAATGCAGTGACTTGGAAGTTGTCGTCGTGGTCCATGACAACTGTGACAAAGTTGTTTGTTTGGATGAAGAATTTCGTATAATTGACAATTGGCAAACGATGTCACCTAAGCGTTTTGGAAGTATATTTCAAGTAAAGTATAGAATTTAGACGGCTAATGTGGCATGTTCATGGAAGTTGGACTTCGGAGATTGTTTTAGTCCTGCTTCTTCTGGTTTACTCGTTTGTTCACTCAGCTATTATTATTAGGGTAAAATACAAAAAAACCTCATGTGCTAAACCTAATACACAGAAAAATCCTTTACGATTTTAAACTATACAATTCGACACCCCGTACTTTGAACTAAATTGTAAAGGTAACGAAATCTGCTAAACTTAATGAAAATGACTTATTGGAGCCTAAAAAAAATTTATACCTAATTTTTAACAAATATACTTATTTCACTTCTTAATCCTCAATTCTCTCTATCTAGAGAATAAAACAAATGATTTTTTTGAACTATTTTTTGCTTAATTACATCAGAATATTTTGGTCATTTCGTTAAGTTTAACAGATTTCGTCACTTTTATAATTTAATTCAAAATATGACATATCGTATTTTAAAACCATGGTAAGCTGTGTATCTCAGTTCATGCATGCCAATCAATATTCTACATACAACGTTGACAGCATCTCTTTTAATGCTTTGCATAATCTCGAGGAGGATCGCACCTTTTTTATTTTTTATTTTTTGGAGGAGGACGATCGCACCTTTTTTTTTTTTTTGGGAGAAAAATACAAATACATCCAAAAGCAGCGATGAAAAGTGAGAAGGAAAGTTGTACTATACTAGAGTGATTTAAACCCAAAAAAAAAAAAAAAAAAAAGCCCCCTCTTCTGCTTTGTGGTTACTGTTGAGCATTAGTTTCCCCATCTGTCACTCTTGGATCCAAAATCAATGTGGACGTTATTATGCCAGTGACCGGATGTTGTTATCAACGTCGTAAATGTGGTGAAATTCGCAATTTATCTTGGAAGACGTACCACTAAGAAAGTAGATCTATCCAGGGCGGCCTTCACCTGATCAACCTTAGCATTCTCCGGCAGCCTGATCCTTCTCAAGAACTTCCCGCTGCTTCTTTCGACGCTGTGCCACTTATTGTCATTCTTGTCTTCCCTCCCCGCATTTCTTTCTCCACTAATCTGAAGGACTCTGCCTTCTTCCACTTCAACTTTCGCTTCTTCCCTCAATGATGTGGGCTTCTGGCGTTTCTTTCCAATCAATTTGGGCATTCGCAAATGACGAAACGGTTTGATCAGAGCTGCTGCTCCTGCTGAAGAATGGATCCCAGAGGTCTTGGGAGAAGGGGTCGAATAGGTTACCGAATCAGAGACATTTCTTTGCCCTTCTTGGTTGCGAAGAAATTAAACAGAGAGGATGGAGTTGATATTGGTGGAGGACGAAGACCGTTGCAAATGAGCTATTGATTGATTGATTGCAGACTGATGCTCTTACAAAGCTGGTTTCAGCTTCCGAAGCTGGTGCTGTGCATTTATAGGCGTAGAGAAGAACGATTCTGCAGAAAAGAATAGTAGTAGTAGCACGTTTTGGAAAGTCATGACTTTTAAACCTTTTTGGTAAACAAATGAAAATTGCTTAGTTTTGTTTTTCAATTAGTTAGGCTGGAGGGTATGCACATTTGTCATGCCATTTTCCTCCTTTCCATGGAAAATTAATAATAAAAAAACACGCTCCTTGACAAAATAGGAGGAACCTTATCGAAATTATCACATCACGACACGTTCATAATTATAACGTGCGCCTTATATATTTCTCCCTCAACCTAACAACAAAACTCTTTGCTCGTACCACACTACGATTAAAAGTGGATAGTACAACATCTAAAAAGTGGTAATCGCACTAATACCACTTCTAATACCACTTCAATCACAATATTAATGAAACTAGCTCCCATCTCAACAAACCTTTTTTCAAAGTGGTTGGTGGCCACGTCAACAACCAACCTATTTTCATAATTAATATCCAAGAAATAACATAATTATTGAGTTCACAAAGTCAATTTCATAGGCGCGCCAAAAAAAAAATGTAATAATGGGCGGGCTTTAATCCAGCTGAGTCTATAGAAGATCAAACTCAGCTCACATTTATTATATGTGTATATATGTATATATTTTTGATATATATATATATGTATGCACCCTAATATATTATTATAAATGTATTATTTTGAAATATGTAATGTATAATGAGGCTATTAGTAATTAGTAGAAAGGGAATTAGATTCATTAAATAAATATGTTTTTCATGTTTTATTATTATTTTTTATGTATTTTAAAAGAATCAGATACAATCATCGTTGAAAAATTCTTGGTTTATGTGTTTTAATGAACTTTTTAAAGGTTTATGTGTAGTTTTTAATATTGTAATTTTCAAATTAACTTTACTATTGAATGATTATAGTAATTATATTAAAAAAATTAAGAAGTAACAAGTGAATTTGAACTAAATTTAAATTAAACTCAGAATCCGAATATATTACGAGTTAAGGGTAAGTTTCACATATATTAGCGGCGCACTTGGATGTTATTAAAGTCCGACTCCGATAGCGATTGACAGCTTACCTTTTTCGTTCCGTTCCACCAATATCTCCGAGTTGATCGTATAGCTTGCGGACATTTTGCTAGTACAAAAGTAATGATTCAGCAGCACAACCAGAATGTACTATCATTGCAGTCAACTCCAACAGAGATTACTATAAAGAAGCAAAAGATGCCTCTGTCCATATATAATTCGACTGTTAATCATCTCGGTTGTGAGGATACTAATTGAGAGAACACCAAGGATAAAATTTTGAGGTGGGGAGCAGAAAAATGGAGACACACATGACATTTTTTCATGGAGAGAATTGGGAAAGTATCGTTGTCTACGTACTCCATTTGCTTGCAGTGTTTGCGATGTCAATCCTAGTTGAATGGCTATCTCATACTCGACTTATAAACTCGGACAAGAACAACAACGTTGTTGCTGGGCTGATGCAGAGTGGACTATATAGCATCCGGATAGCTTTGGCCTACTTGGTGATGCTCAAGGTCATGTCATTCGATGTAGGAGTGTTTGTGGCGGCTGTTGGCGGATACTCTCTTGGTTTCTTGATTTTTGGCAGCCTAGTGTTTGATGAATCGGGCACGGCACCATATCACAAGGCCGCTGATCTTCCTCCTCTCAACTGCTAAATTATCCGGAGAACGCGAGATTCCATCCCATTTCTAGGCTTCTAGCTTACACAAAAATGGGCTCTGTTCATTTGTCTCTTAGCAATTGTATAGTGATGCTAAGCGAAATTTTCATATGTACAAGTTATTTGTCGTCCAAAATAACGGGTGCGCTAATGCTGGTATTGATCTTGTAGATTAATTGGTTTCTTTCTGAAAATGATCCTGTAGTTTAGTTTTCTTTTAACACCTGAGAAGATGAGACTCTTTTTAACACTTGATATTAGTGCTTAATTAATTGACAGGATAGTAGTATTTATTTAGTGGTAACTCACTGAAATATGTGAGAACTAACTTCACTAGTAAAAGGCAAAAGCAATATGTTTCCTTGTCCATAAAAGCCTGTTTCGCTGTTCGTTGGGATTGAGAAACATGAGGGGGTGCACAGGTGGTAGGAGGAAGAAGGAAGGAGAAATGGAAAAGGGGAGAAGGAAGTCACTGGTAGGTAGGCTACGAGCTGTGTCGTTAATCTCAGTTCAACCATCCTTGCATTTGTCAAAAACAATAAAATAAAATAAAAAGAAGGGATAATTTCTGAAACCTCCCTTGAGGTTCCTAGCAATTACAGAGAGTTCCTCTTAAATTTTGAAAATTACAACTATCTCCCTTACTTTTAAGGTTTATACAATCCAATAGCCTATAATTTTTTACAAATATGGTGCCGGTAAAGTGGTAGTTTTTTTTTTCTTTTTTGCCGTTACCAATCCAGCCAGCGCCACCTTTTTCTTTTCCAAAAACAAAAATTGCATTTCGAATTGAACAATAAAGTAGCCGTCCCTAGAGAATTGAAATCCCTGATTACATCAACCTGTTGTTGATGAAAATGCACTTAGCACCCTTCTTGTATGGAATACCATACTTAACTTCCTTGTTACTATAAAATGACCATGTTAGCCCTTATTTGAGACTCAACTTACATAACAATTTAGAGGGCTTAAGAAAATTAAAGAAAAACAAAACCAAACACAGGTCACATTCTCTTCAAGCATTTTTCTTTCTTTCTTTCTTTCTTTCTTTTTTATTTGTACTTTCTAATAATCTCCCTTAGGGTGCGTTTGGTTTTACAGAATTGGAATTGAATTGGAATTGAAATTCTATAGAATTAGAATTCTATGAATTGGAATTCCAAAACATTGAAATCCTTTTGTTTGGGAAATGCATAGAATTGATATAGAATTCATTTCAAATTCCAAATCCTTTGTTTGCATGGGAGAAGAATTCATTAAGAATTAGAATTGTTTCCATCTAACATTTGCTTACATAAAATTTTCTTTTTTTCTTTTGCCTGTGTAATAATTTTTAGCATTTAGCTAATTGTTACTAAAGCTTCAATGAAAAAGCCAATTAGTGCCTTTAATAATTTATTTTTTCTTGCATTTAACTAATTGTTACTAAAGCTTTAAAGAAAAAAACCAGTTAGTTCCTTTTCTGCATATATATATATATGATTCTTGTTTCCTTTATTCTTAATTAAATTATATTAAATAAAAAATAATTATATATTCTAACTTAAAAAGTAGTTAATATTTATCAAGTTAAAACCTGGATTTTTGTTTTTAAGTTAAGAAATTTAAATTATAGAAAATTAAAAACCTACTCTATTATATGAATCGGAGAGGGAAGTCATACCTTGTACCTACTATAAATGTTTGAGTTTTACATCTTACAAGAAATTCCCGTAGATGAATATGCAGACAAAGTGATTCAAGCAAAAAAGAAAAAGTGAAAGAAAAGCACAATTTCAGGAAGTTAAAAAAAAAAAGAAAAGAAAGAAAGACAGGAGATTGACAAGATTGCTATTGGAGCGTCCATTTGTTGAGTCTCAAGAGGTGTTATTCAATTCAATGATTAAATTTGATTCTACCATACGCAAAGAAAGATTAGTCCCACAGCTGGATGGTGAGATGCCAAATGATTAAGACATGGGCCAAAATGATCAAAAAACAAATTGTTAAGCATAAAGATTTCTTAAGAAGAGTTGGCTAAGTACTAATAACCAACCCTCTGTGAAGCTACTAATTACTAATTACTTGAGAAAAAGAAAAGAAAGAAGAAACTACAACTAATTAGTACTTGCTAAAAAGTTTGTAATAATGTCCCTTAATGTACTTCAAGCTACCTTGCATAATGTTCTTTTCTGATTAGTGAAAAAGTTAATTCTTGCTTTGAAAGAAGAAAAAAGTCTGTGTCAGTACTTTATTATCTTCTGTATGGGTTCTGCAGTCTAAAGCAAGGATAATGAACGCATTTAAGAATTACACAGACCAATATAGGAAAATTGTATTTGTATTTAGACTTTCAAGAAATCCCATCTGCAATCCCTCGGTTTTTTTTTTTTAATAAATAGTAAGAAGTAATTTACCACCGTCTAGACCCCAGACGTCAAGCCGATCTATTTATGATGGTCCAAATCGTTTGGCTGTACGATAGAAACGAAAAATGTCCTGCCCAGCTCCGTCTTTTGTACTACAATAATTTTACTACGTTGTACTACAAAATTCTCAAGAGTACCGTAACAACCTACTGTTTGCTAACAAACTATTTTTAAGTGGAAAACTGAGGCCAGACAGTTCTGTTTCAGACTTTCCCAAATCTCAAAGCAGAAAAGAAAAGAAGAAAAACACTCAAATGATGGCCGGAATGAACGATAGTAGCCATATGCATGGGATGGGAGCAATGAACAACGGCACCGGAGGAGGAGGAGGGATGTCGATGATGCCCCATCGGCATATGATGATGCACATGACTTTCTTCTGGGGCAAAATGCTGAGATCCTCTTTTCGGGTTGGCCGGGATACGACAATTTGGGCATGTACGTCTTAGCCCTTGTGATTGTTTTCGTTCTTACTGTGGTGGTTGAGTGGCTCTCCGCCTGCAAATTCATCAAAGAGAGTTCAAACAACGTCGCCGCCGGGCTGGTTCAGACTCTGATGTACGGAATCAGGATGGGGCTGGCTTATATGGTGATGTTGGCAGTGATGAGTTTTAATGCAGGCGTGTTTCTTGTGGCTGTTGCCGGTCACGCTTTAGGGTTTTTCTTTTTCGGGAGCAGGGCATTTAATCCGTCATCCGGGACTGGCAAGACGTCTGATCTTCCTCCTCGAGTTGCTGAGGATTTCATGTTTTTGGAAGGATGAGACGAGTGAGTGTGTGTGTGTGTGTGTTTTTTTTTCAAGAATAATTGTAATCTTAAAATTAATGATATGATAATTAGAGTAGCAGTCATATTTTGAACTCTGAATTTTTTATTTTTTTTTAAAAAAAAGTCAAATTTGTTTTGAAGTTAATCGCATGTCACGTTTGTAAGAATACAATACTGATTGCAATCCAATTCCATTTTCTAGATAAACCAATTGAGAATTGAAATATGGTTCAAAATTGGCCTCATTTTCTACTCGAGACTCAAACGCTATGATAAAACTCTCCAACAAACCAAACCAAACCATTGGTAAGAGATTCAACAAATAATAATCGCGTGCGTGCACATGAAGGCAGTACTCATCAAAGACGCATGAATCTCTGCCTTGCTTGCTTATTCAGATTTCCTATATTTTCAAGCATCGACAATTCCCTAAACCAATGCCACTAAAAGTTCTCTGTGTAACACCATACTAACTAAAGATCAGACTAAGTTTTTTAAAAAAATAATAATAATAAGGTCAAGTAATTATTAAAAAAAAAAAAAAAAGAGGTCAGGTAGATACTTGCGGCAGTAATATCAAAAGCTGGTCCAGATCTGACAATTCACCGCGGATCAAACTTACCTTGGCCTATTTGGGCACACTGAAGGCAAAAGCCCACGTCCAAAAGACACAGAGCCCAGATTGGGTCCAAGATTTGCTGTGATATGATTGATAGGCGTGCACTCCCATGTCTTTCCATTTGTGTATCTGTGATGCTAGCCCACAAAAAGCTAACGTCATTCCGACTAATTTGATATTCAGCAGTTGCACAAAATCATGTTTAGAAATTTGGTTGACAAAAATGAACTAGAAAAAACAAAAAGATTCGGTGATGATTTTTTGTGCTGAGAGAACTTGAGAATACGTTTTCCTTTTCCCTGGTATAAAAGTCAACTGCCCTTTCATATAATTGTGGGGTGATTAGTGTGACAAGAAAATTCGTTTATATTCATCTTCAAATCTTGAAACACAAAATCTTGTTCGGGATGCTTTCATTTTCTCCCCATTATAAAGATACTCACGTGCGTTCGTGCATGATGTGATCTTCGTCTTTTTTTTTTCAATCGTTACTTATCTATCCTATGCTTATTTTTACTTTTACTCGTAACATATTTTAGGGGATGACCCAATTGGTCTGCTAGGGTACTGATGGGGATTGAACCACTATCGCACCATACAGGTGCACTACGCATTCGCATGAATTTAGAGGAAGTCATTTAAAGTGACAAATCACATATAGTGACATGTAATGGGAGTCAAGATTTTAACCCTTAACCTCCCAAATCAGTTTGTTGCTTGCTTGTGCAGAATATGTACTACAGCATTTTTCTCCCCCAAAATCAGTTTGTTGAATGACCATGATTAACAGAAATTGGAGCAATAGAGTGCTGAAACTATACCAACACTCAAAACAAATCTTCGGTGCTTCAACTTTAATTGACGTCAGGATACATGCTACAAGGTATAAATCCATCTAGAACACATGCTTTTAGGGATAGTCAATGTTGAAAATTTCAATTTTCAACACGGAGTAAAATTTAAACTTGACCTACCAATGAAATAAAAAACAAGAATCATGACGTGCTTAAAGGAAATAACATTCACGAGTCATTTGTGATTCCTAGGCCTCGTTTTAAATTAAAAATAATTAACACCTCCTTCGTGTTTAATGTTACTTTATTAAACTTCAACTGAGAAAACAATAAAAAAAAACCCTAAAAATAATGAAAGAAAACACTCTACAAAGGAAACATGAATTGCAAGGAACTTGGACCTCTGCAAGAAGAATCACTAGGGATGACAAAAAGGTAATACATAGCATCACGAGTGTTGGATGCCACGTTAAATGATTGATTCAGGTTATCCAATAAAAGTCGCTTTTAAGGCGGTGCCATGTATATTATTTCACCGGTGGGAAGTCAAGTCCAAATGTGATGGATGAGTGCATCAATGTCGAAGGAAGACTATGAAAATTGAAAACTCATTGCGGCATAATTTAACTACAGTGGAGTCACAATTAGGGGTGTTCATATTTTAAAAAAAAAAATTGGTTGATCCAATCTAGATCGGATTTCGATATCAATAAAATGGAATTCAAAAAAATCAAAATATAATGTTCAATAAAACGATTCGGGAATAGACGTTAAAAATACATTATCAAATTACTGATTACCTGCCGAATTATCGAAAAATTTTATAATATAATGTTATATATATATATATTACTAAATATAAAGTAACTCTTAATCGTATTACTAAATACTAATTAGCTTGCTTAACTATAACTATATTTGAAAGTCAAAATTTGATGGAAATTGACATGATAGAGTTTAGTTTGACAATTAAATTTCAAATTCTTGTTTACTTCAATTTTGTTTAAGAATTAAGACTACGAGCTAGGACGTTGGATTATGAACTTTTTTTTTTTTTTTGCATATCATGTTTGTTCGAGTTAAGTTGATTGAATATTGTTGAAAAAAAATATAGGATATTATAATAATTTCTTGAGAAAATTTAACTAACTGTTGACATTTCGAATTTCGAATATTACCGAATCACCAGTTCTCTAATCTAAATTATCAAACTAAAGTTTGGATGATAAATATTAAAAAATTGATTTCCAAATTACCAAAATGTTTTTTTTAGCGCATTCCCCCGATTACCGAACGCCCCTAATCATACTGTAGTCGGACAATTCATTCGTTTGACTTTTCTAATCGCTCTCATATACCGCGATCATGTCTAGAAGCAATTCTGCTTTTTGAAAATGAAAAAGCTGATAACATATATATTTCTGACCTTCTTGTATTTCAACAAAAAATAAAGGAAAACATCAAAGGCGATAGATAATTTGCTGATGATTTGACGTTATGTTTTTGCCTTTTTTGACCAACACGATACATTCCTTGGTTGCTAGAGGTCTGAAAATTCGTCAACTCAAATTTCACATAGTACGAAAATTGTGCGTTTCGATGGTATGTATGTATTTTATACGCCTGATATACATATTGTTCCACAAAGAAATCATGCTTGATACTAATTGATATCCAGTTGGACCAGTGAGGAAAGTTGCCTCATACAAAACCAAGTTCCATTCTTCTGAAAAGATTCCTCGCGAAACACAAAAACATACTAATACGCAAGCATTACGACTTTTATGCATGTTACCGAGAGAGAAATGTCTCTGTCTCTCACATCTGTTCCCGCTCCAGCTCGCGCAGGATCAGAAAGAAGGAATAGTGACGTAGATGGAATATTTATTGAGATCATTGCGGCGGTGGTTGGCCGGCCCATGTAGGCCATCCCGGCCCATTTCCCTGCTGCACACTTCCATTATTCCATTTCCATTTCCGCCCCATCATGACGGAGGAGTACTTTGGATGCAAGTAGATTGGGGCGCTGTCTACGCCCTCCACATCTAGATTGGGGCGTTGCAACGCTAATAATCTCTCTATCTATTATCATTATGTGGAGAGTGAGGATTGGAGGTTTTGGGTGCTATTGCTGCTGGCACGACCACCACTCGATGAGTTGATTTTGACATTTGCAGCCGTATACGTTCCAAGAATCAAGTGGGTCTGTATAATATCTAACAGTCAAAAAGTGCTTTCGTAGTTCCTTTGTCGGCTACAATTTCTCATGAATGAGCGCTCACACACGGAACTACTAGTCGCGTTCGTCAACGCAGTCCATATGAAAGATTTACTGTAAGATCTTTCTCCCAGGTCTAAGGACTGAAAATGTACTGCTACTAGTAGTGTATATGTTGCACACGGAGACGGATTTCTGCTTAACCAAGCAAGAACCAAGTAGATAGGATTTCTATTCCGCTTCCACCCAATTCCCTATCATCCACCGCATAAATAAAATGTGAAAGGGTTACACAATCGGCTACAAATATCTTTGTCCAGAACGGTTGGGCCAAAAAAAAAAATAAGTTGGTGCATGGAACAACAAATACCGCAATGAACCAACCATAGTAGTTTCTCTTTTGAATATTCACAGGAACATCTTCTTATAGCATAAGGACAGCTAGTTATTTTTTTACACCGGAAAGAGTCACCCTCCTAAGTCCTATCACATTACTGCGCTTACCCAGCAAACCTACAAACGCATTCCCATCTCAATTATTCGTTTCTATAATACAAACAAATATATTATTGATTCCGTCAACCAATTTTGACAATCCCGCCCGGCATCCACCACCTTTAGCAGAGGGCAAGTGCTGAAAGCGACACAGTTTTCAGCTCAATCGCTAATACTACTACTATTATTGCAAGGCTTCCTGCAGATTCTTGGTATATCATTTATTTAAACCAAGAAAGTCCAAACCCTTTTCTTTATTTTATTTGCAATAACTTATTATTGTCTTCATCAACAATCTCTTGACACCTTCCAGCCCGCCGAAAACGCAGGTGTGGGACGATCATTTAATACGTCCACTCTTGAGGTAACTGCACATCCTGTAGGTGGTCGGTTTCGGCCTCTTCCGCTGCCGGCCGAGCCTGGAATTCTGCAGGTTCCTTTCGTTGTGAAAGCAAACCATTTATTCTTGCCAATACCTCTGCAAAACAAATCCAGGCCACCAAAAAATTTTTTAAAAAAAAAGGAAAAGGAAAAATTGCATCCTCAGTCTCCCCCCCGTACCGTACTAGGCTATTAATCTGTTTTTAGAATCGGCTCAGGCAGTAGATGTTGCTTTACCAGCAAACAAACCAACTAACTCAGCAAGCTTAAATTTAATCAGGGAGGTTGCGTAGAAAGGTGGATGAGTGGGACGGGAAAGTACCATTTTGCCAAGGGAGATTAGTAGTAGCAGAGGAGGCAGCATTTGAGGGCGACAGCGCACCCACCGTGTTAAAGTGCTGTTGCAGCGCCTGTAGCACCCTCGCCGGTATTAGAACCGTCGAGCATCCTGATACGTCCATAGAATTAGAAGGCAACCACCGAAAAAAAGAAAAGAAAAGGAGAGTCAAATTACTTGTGAATTATTCATTGCTCCTACAGTCCAGTCTTACACTTGGATTAGTTTAATAGTAGATACATGTATATATTGTTGCCTTTAATTAAGAGCCCAGTTCCGAATTCACTCAACGAAACACGGCAAAATTTCAATCAGCAACAGAAGTTCCTAAATAGCAGCGACATTGGCACGACAATGGTCCATAAAACTGGCATCCATCTGCTATAAAACTGCCAAAAACCAAATAGGTGATCGAGGTGGATCCCATTTGGCATATTAAATTATATTCTTGCACCTCTTTTTCTCAATCGTAAATAGGATTTCAACGGAAGAAAAGATGATAAGAGCAGAGTATTGGGGCCGGAGGGTGTTTGAGTGGTCAGCATTGATTCCATCTTTAGACACGTATCTCGCAGAGATACTTGAATGGAGGAACCCAAAATTAACGAGTCGAGTGGAGTGGATCCCGCGCCAGCCAGCCAGCGCCAGAAAGATTCTGGGGCCAAGCCTCCTATGCATGTATGTGTGTTGCCCATTTTGCATATTCCGGAATCCAGTCCTCTACTTCTCTTATATTATTATTAACTTAAGTGTGAAAATTACAGCTCAGTTTTGATGGGTATGGAATCTCCCCCCCCCCCCCCTCCACCTCCCCACCCCACAAAAGGACTACTTAATTACGTGTGGGGGGTCCATCACTTGCTGCGTTCAGTCACAACCAAACAATTGCCGGATCCAAAACTTCTTAGTACTACTACTAGTTTAGTTTCTTTATATTGTCCAACAGATTCCGCATCCACCCTTCCAGCCACCCAACCACCCTTCAACAACGTAGTATTAGAAAGTATTAAACTAACCTACATAATTTCTAGAGTTTTAACTCGAAATTGATTATTGAGTTTTTTAATAATATTATCGGCAAACAAGGTTTGACATTTCTAGAATCACTCCAACTGAATAAATGATATTTTAAACATAGTGCTTATATGGGAAAGAAGTGCAGTAAAGAAGTCCTGATTCAAAAGGTGAAAAGAAAAAAAGGGATTTGGTTTTTTTTTCCCCTTTTCTGTAATTTTAAGTTTTAATTACTGCAATGGGAAAAACCACAAACAGCAGAATATCATCTTGATTCAGGCATATAGACAAGTTCCTACATGTAGTAGTCATTTGTATTAGGAACTAGATTGTGATTCTTTCTCTTTTTTATTATTTCTGTAGAAAAAAAATTTAAAGTAATTTTTTTTTAAAAAAAAGAAAGAAAGAAAGAAGAACAAAAGAGATTGTAAAAGCGTGAAGAAGTAACTGGTGAGTGAGTAGGCAGTTACCGGATTTTCTTTTGGGTTCAGGTGTGCTGTAAGTTGCACTCGGCAAGAAAACGCCTGTGCCAGAAGACCCGTTTCGTTCGGATCCTCCAAGAAAAATTGCCCTCATACCCGATCCAGCTGCTGGTGGCGCAGGGAATAGAGGAACACTAGGCTTTTTGGTATGGCCGTATCTCTTTGCCTTGCCTTTGTTCTGCATGCTCTGTTGTTCCTTGTGCTGAAGTAGCTGCTGCTGCTGAGTTGATTCAGTCGCCTTAGCTCGCCTTCCCCCGTACGAACCTTGTTTTCTCATTTGTGGCTGATTTTTCAACTGATAAATCTGCCATTAAAAAAAGGTGGTCATTAAGTTGCCTTTAATTAGTCATCGGTTGGATAGTAATTAATTCAAAATTTGGTACCACCTAACACAGAGTACGTAATACTACTACTACTCAAATTCCTTACTTGGACTGGTGGGAACTGTTCATCAGTTGAATCGTCGTCTGGGTGAATCCCTGTATTCAGGTTCTTAACACTTGCAGGGTCTGAAGTGGGATTCTCAGATTTGTTCACGAATCCCTGACTGTTGTAGTAACAAACAGAGCCGGACTTGAACTTGGACCAGTCGGCAGTTGTACTTGTATGATCAATTGCCTTCGTCGGTATCTATTCAAAACCAAGAAAAGAAAAAAACGACATTAATTTAGATATGCATCCAAAAAATTTTGATACTAGAATATATTCACCAAAGAAACCAAAAAGTACCTCAGAGTTTTCGGGGACGTAATTGAAAACTGAACTTTCATGATCTTGATTGTTATTATTATTATTATTATGATTGTCGTCCTCGTCGTCGTCATCATCCTGGAGCATGTACTCTGCCATCTGACGAGTCAACTCAGAAATGAACAATTCTTGATCATCTTCTTCACTTTCATTACTCTCGGACGTCGACCCCAACTCCGAACTAATCGGGGAGCTAAATTCCGACCAAGACGAGCACGCTGATCCCCTGAAACTGAAATTTGATTCCAAATTACGCAACCCTTTTGGTGAAACCATGATACTACTACTATTATTAGTGCTGCTGCTGTTGCTGTAATCTTCGGAGGAAACATCATGGTCTTCTTGGTGGAATAATTCAGATGGAAGCAAACGAGTTTCTCTCTCGTGGGAAGCCATAAAACGAAGCCAGCAGCATACGATTACCTTTAGCTGATCGTAGCACTAGGCTTTGTAGTAGTACTAGTAAAGTTCAACAGTGAAAGAACGGTAGGGACTTGGTACAGAGTTGTTGATGATGTTGTAGTAGTAGTGGTGGGAGAAACTGATAGAAATGAGAATTGAGATGCACTTAATGAATAAGTAATTGAGAGGTGGTGGGGCTTTGATAAATTAAGATTCCTTCCGAAATCACTCGTATTTTTTTGAGGGTTTGGCAAGCATTTAAAGGGAGTTTGGGGCAGGTAATCGGGTTTGGAAAACCTCCACATATTTGGTCAGGAGTTCAGTTGGGGTATAGTAGTTGGATCGTACATTTGTCTACCCACCCAATCCACCTGCCATTTGTTGGAGGCAGGGATTTTTGTTAGGGATAATTTCATAAACCTCTACGAAGTTATTTGATAATCTTATTGAGCTCCCTTAAAATTTTAAAAATTACATTTTATCACCTCTGATTTGATGCATTTGGTAACCAAACCTTAAATTTGGTCAAAAATCTAAACGAATATCCCAAAATTCCCTCACCTTATAAAGCTCAATTACTTTCTACTAATATAGTATTTAGTACAATATAAGAAAAGATTGTCAAGTTTTCAATACTAAATTTATTATCTAATAAGCAATCATAACAATAACTCTATTATTATGATGAATTACTTTTAATGGTGCTTTATTGGTAATGCATGTTTTTTTCTAAATTGGAGAAGAAAGTGTCATCACTACTCTTTTAGGGTTTGTGGATTTTTGGATTGGTAAAATTATCATAATTTGATAGTAGTTTTGGATCCCTTTTTTTTTATTGAGTTAGTGTTGCTTGTGATGCAATAATTATAAAACCCATTCTTTGCATATGCACACCCAACAAGAGAGTTTTATTAAAATGGTAAGATTAATATTGTCATTTTAGGTGGACAAGAGAGGTAAGTGTAATTTTTAAAATCTCTAGGGAGCTTAGTGAAATTATAAAAAATTTTAGGGGGGTTCTGAAATTATTTCTTTTTGTGACGTCAACAATACCATGGTTGTATAGTTGGGGTTGCTTTAACTTATTTCACCGGTTCACCTGCGTGGTTGACTTAGCATGTTAGGTTTGGGGATAGGCCACCATACTTAACCTCTTAAGTCTGATACGAATTCTGTGAAGCCCTGTGTTTGAACACGAGATTATTTTAAATAATTGGTGTAATACTTTTTGTAATATGATATATGTGCAATAAAAGGTGATTAAAAAGATAGAAAATCATATTAAGAATTATATATTTGTGATGCAAGCAAATAATGACAATCAAAACACTCTTTGACAATCCAATTTCTTTTGCCTTTCGGGTTGGGGAGATCAACCATACTACCACCATGGATGTGCGTATCCAATGTAGAAAACTAATGCTTTCACATGGACAACCGAAAGAGTCTGGCCGGTCGAATGTTTTTACTTTTCATGTTCCCAGGAGCGGCCAAAAAACAGAAAAAGACCGACTAGTATTTTATTCGTTGTCTTTTTCGGGATCTTTAACCCAAGGACAAACAGGAAGTCTAGTGATTAAGGAAAGTTATATGCTTTCACGCGCAGTTGAGTTGAGAAGCGGCCTTACCGGATGCTTAAGAAATCCTCCTCTCAATTACATTTACGTTGAGTAGCCCCGAGCAGATCGATTGGTTTCGTAGTCCCCTCTTTAGGAGCAGGTCACTGATTCGATTTCCGGGAGAGCTAACGCACTGTGAATCTTGGGGCGGGGCTCTCATAGCCGCGGGGATTAGTCGGACCCAATGATTCCGGACACTTCTGTGACGACAAAAAAAAAAAAAATACATTTACGTTAAGTTAACCAGACGTGCATGCTCAGTTGAGAATCTGATAAGAGTAGCATCACTCTGTCCTTGTTCTTAGTTGTTTTGAATTTTACAAAATCTAATTATAGAAACTATTTGTAGAGTATAATCAGAATAAGTAAAAACTACTCTTTAAGTGATCATATATTTTAATTTTTTTATTATTAAAAAAATATATAATCAGAATACAAAATTAATCAAAAATACCATAAAAACATCATTATCCAAAATCAGAATTTATAATCAGTTAAAATAATCAATTGACAACAAGCCCTGAAGCACCAACACTACTAACTTCAATAGATAATCGAAACCTTTGGTTTGTTTGTTGCACTTCACAGTAATCTCATTTCATCATTTCTTGTTTTAATAACCTGCCGCATCTAATCTAATTAACCGCTTTTTTTAATCGACGTCCGATTTTGGTTCTTATTAGGCATTAAAGTCGTCAGAAATGGATATCCACAGTCAATTACTTTGAATTTCTTTTATTGGGGAAGAAATATACTGGTCCTTGACAACGTGCTTGATTGGCGCATGCATTTGGAGTCCGGATCAACAGCTTTCTGTTTCTATTGTAACGGTTGAGCCCCCTAAGGAAAAAAATAACTGAAAAACAGTTCTAGTTACGGTGGTTAACTCATAAGATCTTCACATTGACTTTTAAAAGATTTTTTTTTTTTTGCATTGGTGTTCTAAGTAAGTTCACAAACAAAAGGACTAAATAAGTGATTATGTATTTTTGGCACAATTTTACGGATAACGTCAGGGATTAGAAGAACACACGGAAGATAAAATTTTACTTTAAAATTTTGCAATAAATAAGAAAGTCGCCCACTCAAATTTCATACCTAGGCCCATTAAACTCTTAAAAATATGATTGAACACTCGATAAGGATGAGCCCACTCACCAGTGTCCGCCATTACTGTGGGCGTCGAGCCCCTTTCCATCTAGTTAGTTTCATTCTTAAACTAGGATATATATATATATATATATATGTATAGACACACACACACAAAGGTGGTAAGCAATCAGTGTGCTAAAAATTAAAGAATGTCCCAAAATCTAGCTCAATTGGTAAAAACATTAATCTTGTTTGGACAGCTACATTTTTCGTGAACATATTTTTCGTGAATTTTAATTGATAAAAATTTAGTTACATTTTCCGTAAACACATTTTTCAATCATATTTTTACCTTATATATATCAAATCGTTACAGTAATTTTTTTTACATCTAAAAAAAATTCAGAAAAATGCAATCCAAACAAGGATTGAATAATTTGACTGCTAAGCTGAATTGTGATGAGTTAAGTGGCACAATTACTAACCAAGTTGATTTGATGTATATCCATAACAAACGGTTAACCAAGTGATGTCAATGGTGAGTTATTGGTGCCATATCATATGTTTCAACTCACGTACTTAATGCGAGACAGTGAATGAATGGGTGATGTAGAGAGGTGCAAACTGTATGAATCTCAGAGTTGTGCGGAAGCAAGCAAAGCAAAGCAAAGCACATGATCGGATGAAAATGAACCCCACTACTGATGCAAAACCGCATTTTGTATGGAGAGCTTTTGAGGGATGTAGACTTGGGCGTGGTGCCCCCCATCTTCTCCTTGAATTGAACTGCTCCATCAAAGTACCATGTGAGTACGTGACAGCCACACGCAACTTGTTTAGACTATCTGGGATATTTTTTCAGGACAACGCGAAGCACAGGATGGATGCGTCTGCCATTCCCCGACTTCCATTCTCTCTCCAAGGGTCAAGGAGATTAACTAACTAACAAGCAAGTACTTGTGTTTGTCATCCTGATTTTTAAGAAAATTGTTTAAGAGCTGAATTTAGTACTTCCATTCATTCTGATTTGTGCATGTTATGCTTTTTCTTTTTCTTTTTCTTTTTTTTTTCAAATTTCAAGTTTGACGGTAAAAAGAACTCTATTCTTAATTGCTAGATCAACCCAGTAATTAATCATTAGTAAGTATGTTCACTTGCTAAAAAAAACATGAATATAGTGAATATAGTTCTTCTTCAATAGATCTTCTTTCCATTTTTTCTACAATACACATATGGATGCATTGCAGGCGTCGTTATTTACTAGAAAGAGACGCGATTATATTAAATTTGATTAATCCTGTCCATTGTTAATAAATGATAACGCACGCCATGTATTCAGACGTGTATTGCTTGCGAGAAATTGAAAACAAAATTTGCTGAGAGAAGCAAGTCCATTCATACGTTAACACAACAGAATCTTTGACTGGCTCAACTAGATCTTGAGTGGATCGGTGCTGTTCAAAGATCAGGACATCGTATCATCACTTGATACACGAAATAGCAGACCACGTATGTATGTTGTACCTAAGTACCGTAAATAGACTGCCGTGTGTGGACAAATTCTTCTAGTGATCCAGTTAAAACAGAGCTAGAAACCTCCATGCATAATTTGGTTTAAAGTACAACCTCTTGGTAGCATGCTAACATCACTTCTATGGTAAAACTAGCACAACCATGCAAATAAGCAAGTATGCTTTTATACCCAGAAAATAAATAAAAGTAGGGAAAAAAAAACGAAAAGATTAGTCATACGTCATTAGGACCCAGTGATGTCCCTTATCATTCTCATCTTAGAACCGTGAATAACTTATAAATTACACAAACAACAAAGCAACAAGTCGTTGTAGTATAGTGGTGAGTATTCCCGCCTGTCACGCGGGTGACCCGGGTTCGATCCCCGGCAACGGCGTTTGTGGCTTTCAGTTTTTTCGCTTTCTGAATTGCGAGACCAAGTTCTTTCCCTCTCTTTTCAGTTTTGTCAGCTTTCTCAATCGACAGACAGACCAAATTCTTTCCCTCCCTCCCTCCCTTGCCGCTGAAGAGACGTTACTAGAGATTCTACCTTTGACGCCACTCCTCGACCCGGACTGCGACCAACAAAATACAAACGAAGAAGCAAGAAAAAGCACCCGGCAAATATAGATGAATTAAACAACAGAAATGTTCTCGAAGTGCTAGTTATCAACGAAACTGCTAGTTCTCAAACTCTCTTATCAGCAATTCAATGAGTCGCCATACTCCTAGCATTGACCGGGAGAAAACTGCTAGCACCTCCACTACCAACATACACGTTCTTGCCTTAGATGGCATAGTGAATGTGAATTCATTGTTCACCGTAGGAGTCTTCCTAGGCCTTGCTTGGAACCTCGGGGACCCCAATAACACCCTTGTTGCGTCCCCAGTTTGTACCGCAAGCTCTGGCATGGTGGAAGACTTCGTAAAATTTCATGTCTACTCTTTCAGCTCCTTCCTTTTTTCTAGCCTTATTGCCTTAGCCCTCAAACAGGCCATCAGAAGTTCCAAGGATGGATATTTTGGCGCTGAAATGCATTCCGTTGCTCGTGTCAATTTGAAGGTTCTGCAATCTGGGATTTTGGCTTCGGCATTAGGTTCTGTCGCTGGTTGTGTTTTCTTGACATTGGCACTCGTGGATTTCGTTCAAATTAAGCTCGGAACATTGGCCTGCCGGAGCTGGTATACTGCGGGGGCTGTTTTTCCGCTGGTGATATTGGTGCCATCTGCCCTTGTTATTTACATATACGTGGTGTTGCATGCCTTTACTCGGTAGAATTATGCAGCAGCAAGATCATCATTATATTCAGTCAATTTCCTTCGCCTGGCTAAGCAACAATCACTGACTTAAGAGTCTGTGTTGTGAAATAGTCTAGAGGAGTTAAATCAATGAATAATCACATTACTATCATCAAATATCTGTGCAGCACAGTATAGTGACTCTCTGTTGTTTAGGATTTCACACTGTTTTGAACTTTTGATCGTTACTGTATCTTATAATCTGGATAGAGGGAAGAAAAAGGTCAAGAAAAGAGATATAAAGGCAATGAGCGCTTTAATTCTTCTCGTTCTTCATGAAACGAAATACAAGGGAAAATGAGGATGGAAGTAATGTACTACTATAACATTTATCGAGGATAAGAATTAGAGAGATTCTTCATAAATTATAATCCCTAACTGGGTAGTATCCTTTTTAACAACTACATATATTAATGACTTAGGTACGCTGTATATGGGCATGCGGTGGATTGATTCAAAGCTAAGCATGGGCACGAGCTGACTGACTTTTGTAAACATTTTATAGTGTGTTATCTAAGAGCGCAACTTGCTTTCTCAAGGCTTGGAACCATTGTTTGGTTGGGAAATAGGTCAGCAAAGTAGCAGATGGAACAGATTATATTAATCCTTCAAGTCAACGAAGCTGGATCCAAGACGTTTATAAATTTGATACCAAATTAACCAAGTTGAAAATAATGTGCAAATCAAGCTTCATCGGATCCAAAACAGAGACCAAATTTTACATGCATCTTTCTTGCAAGTGACAGTACCCTTTCCCTTTTCTTCTGTGAGAGGAACAGATTCTGATTGTTGGCAGTGTCATGGCAAATGACCAGAGAAATTTGTTCAATTTCCGGTACTGCTGCTACGTTCTCGTTTTCCTGTCTACTTTCTCATCTATTTCATTCTTGTACTGGTCTCACTGCTCTAATTGCTGCCATTCAGAAATCCAAACGACAGTGCAGGAACAAAACCGAACGATTAACTTGCTTACGTATCCATCAGCATGGAACAATCTTAACTTCCCATCAAAACCACCCGCAGGACTTCTGAAAGTAGCCCTCTTTGTCAAGAAATGGCCTGATAAACATCATGCCGGAGGGCTCGAACGCCATGCCACGACTCTCCATCTTACTCTTGTGGAAAGGGGGCATGAGCTCCATATCTTCACTACTGCATCGTCGAACTCCTCCTTCACGGAATATCCAATGAGCAACTTAAAATTTCACCTCTCAAAACCAACAGCTGCTGGTTATCTCGACCAAGCTGTTGTGTGGAAGCAATTTCAAACTGAAAACTCGACAGGAAGAGCCTTTGATGTGATCCACACCGAAAGTGTCGGGCTTATGCACACAAGAGCAAGGAATCTGACTAATTTAGCTGTTAGTTGGCATGGTATTGCATATGAATCCATTCATTCTGACATCATTCAGGAGCTTCTGCGATCTCCCGATAACCCCCAGTCAAATCTACTGACCCAAAGGGTGAAGAAGGTTGTGGAAGAGGTGAGGTTTTTCCCTCGTTATGCTCACCATGTTGCCACTAGTGATCATGTCGGAGATGTCCTCAAACGGATCTACATGATACCAGAGGATCGTGTTCACATTATTCTTAACGGTGTTTATGAGGGAGTATTCAAGCCAGATGCACTAAAGGCCAAAGTCTTCAAGTCAAAGTTTGGCATTCCAGAATCCAAAGCATTGGTCCTAGGGATGGCAGGAAGGTTAGTAAAGGACAAGGGACACCCATTGATGTTTCAAGCTTTGAAGCAAATTTTTAAGGAAAATTCTACAATTCGGGATAATGTCATGGTTCTTGTCGCTGGAGATGGACCATGGGGTGAAAGATATAAAGAGCTAGGACCCAATTTACTGGTTTTGGGGCCACTGGAACAAGCCGAGTTGGCAGGGTTCTACAATGCAGTAGATATACTGGTAAACCCAACTCTTCGAGCTCAAGGGTTAGATCACACCTTGTTGGAGGCTGTCCTGACTGGTAAGCCTCTTATGGCCACAAAACTAGCTAGCATTACAGAATCTGTGATTGTCAGCAAAGAGATAGGGTATACATTTTCACCAAACGTGCCTTCACTAAAGAAAGCTCTGTATGAGGTTTGGGAAGATGGAAGAGTAATTCTGGAAAAGAAAGGTCAGTTGGCAAGAGAAAGGGGTTTGAAATTATATACAGCCACAAAGATGGCAGCAGCTTATGAAAGACTATTTCTCTGTATTGCGCATGATAGAGAGTACAGAAGGGATTACTGTAAATACCAACAGCAAGTTGGTTAGACTAGAGGCTCCACTTGGTTTTAGATATAAATTCTGCCTCAAATTACCAAATAAATGGCAGATTTGCAGGACCTCCAGCAAGTTGCATTTGCTGCAATTCCCATGTATCTCTACCCTGCAAACTAAGCTTCCTGTCTATAAAACAAAACCTACAATCTATAAAAGAGAATCCCAACCAAGGCTATTTTAGTTTTTCGAACCAGAAACCTGCTATGCACAAGATACGAGCAATGTATGTTACAGTACTTGTTGCAGCAAGAAAACTTCTAGACTGTTACCAATTCAAATTAGAGAGTTCTTTTATAACCAAGTATCCTACCATTACCACAGCATAATTTACCATGCTTCTTCAAGCAGAGTATATTGGGTGATATCTGTACATGTTTTGTGTCTTTTCTAAGAGAGAACATAAACAAGGAGAGGAAACAGGAATCATGTTAATGGCAATCACAAGGTATGATCAGGCTGCATGTCATGCTTACAGACCAATATGATGGGAAGCTGAAAGAACTGCTTTTACAACCTAAACTTGTGAAGCTTACTGTTATTTTGCTGCCAAGGTATAATTTTACTCTTCAAATGAGAATGGGTGTTCCTGAGCTTTTTTCGTTGATAAATAAACATTTAAATTGCTGCTACAGCAGCACAAAAAATTCGACTTACTGCATCCGCTAAGAAGGTCATTAGTAAACCCACAACATCCGAAGTGCTTATGCAAATAAACAGAGGAACAGCTGATGAACAGTTAAAACAACTCAAAAGCCTAATTTTCTAATTTATCCCCATCTAGCAATTAAACTCATCATAGGTGCTAGATGCTGAAAATTCAGACATAAGTTTGAAAATATTCTTCCTTTCAATATGCTCAGAGAGAAAAAAGAAAAAAGAAATTATGAGTATCCATAACTCAAGTAGTCAATTATGCTGGAAAATATACTGGTTTTTGTATCCCACCAATGAGATCCACAGCCAAAGACCTCAAACTATTTCCATTATCTTCAAAGAAAACAACTCTTAACCTGCTCATATTTCTCAACAGAATTACAAAGACAGTAGAAAAGGAAAATCACGTAAAGGCCCATCACATACCACAAGCTTCATCATTGGTAGAAATGGTAAAGAAACCACAAAAAGGTCATCATTATGCATTACTCACTCAAAAATCAACAGTTAAGTCTGGTAATTACTAGTTTAGACTAGGGAGAAAATAACAGATTACAAAGTTTCAAAAACCTTCTCCATTACAAACTCCTAAAACTTTCAAGCACGAAATTATATTAGGGAAAGTTTTTGTACCAAATGATAGGAAGAACTCATGAAAAAATATCCAAGTTCTGTCCACAATATTCTGCCTAAAAAGTGGCCTTTACCTACCACAAGACAATCTATATAAACTACACAGCCAAGGCCTCTGAAATCCCTGCAAGTGCAATAAGTTAATCAAATCAGAGAAATGCCTCTTATAGTAGAAACAATAGAAATACAGTAAATATATACAATGACATGAGAAATCATGTATGAATGACATAATGATAGACTTCAATTTACTGTAGTAGCCTACATTTACACTTATATCAAGATGTTCAAAAATCACTTAGATGACTGAGCAGACCAAAGGTCTCCAACTCTTGAGGAGCATAACCTTCAATTTAAATGAATTTTAAAAGCTCAAATATTGTATTATATATTGGCAACAAAAGTGGTGTTGGAGAAAAAAAATTATTTGATATTTTTCAAAAATCAAACTACGATCAATGGGGTGCTGCTTACCTCTAATAAATAACTGGAGAATTCATAAGCCTGGGGGCTTGAAAGGCAGTCCTAATAATAAAGTGACCCTGCATAAACATTGTTCAAATGGTACTTAGACCTGTCTGAACCTCTAACCAGAGAAACTCATGCAACATGAATAATCGTACCTTGCCACCAATTCCCTCTAGAAGCAGAATGAGAGTCGTTCCCGTTTTGGTCATCCTCTTCCCTGTGTTTCTTAAACTGATCCATCTATAAGTTCATCAAAAGCTAGTTCTATTACATCCAGGCCATGTAATCATAAACATGATGATGGTTGCAGTGAAAAAACTTACGCCATGGTATGAGCCCAGTGATTGAGCATTTGAAGACTGCACATACATATCTTCTTGACCGCCATAGTACAAAGATGAACTTAAAGGGCATGGTTCTGCTCTTTCTTGAAATATTGAGCTCCTTTTCTTGTTGGATATGCAATGGCTTTCATCCTCATTGTTCTTAGCCAGATTCTCTGCATAAACATAGGGATTTGAGGCATGAACATCCTCATAAAGATCAGGTTTTTGTCCTCAAATAAGAAAATTAGATGTCCAAACATCGAGATTTCTCATTCACACACAGCAGTTCTGGGGGCAGAGGAAACCTATACTTGAAATTGATGTAGTCTAATGAGTAATCCCACAAGATGATTTCAGTAATTAGATATGAGTTTTGATTCACATCTCCACAGTAGCACTTAAATGCAAGGAATGTTTTATCCAAAACAAAAGTACGCAAAAAATCTAACATCTCTCTGCACAATAAAGAAAATATCCTTGTCGGGCAACTGAAACATAAACTACAAGAGATATCAAAATTCTGAATTCGCAAACAACAATGTCTCCTTTAAAAAGAAAGTTGAGAGCAGAAGAAAGAAGTTTGAACCTAGTCCTCCAAGTAGTTTTAAGCATCACTATAATAATTTTGGAGCAGCTCAAAATGAAATCATATTCTCATCCAAATTCAAGATGCTGCTAAATAGATTAGGTTTAAAGTAAGTAAAAAACTTCCATTAACCTGAATGGATGCAAAGGACGCAAGGTCATTCATAGTGTTTAATAAACCTCTAACACAAATTGTGATGTTAGAACAAATTGTGATGTTAGAAGTCGTGTTAGGAACAGCAAGGATTTGCGTATCTTGTTTTGGGCACAGAAGAACAATAAGTCAAGCAAAAGGTTCCTTGTTGCACAATCAAAAGCCAGGAACTAGGAAAAGGAAGAAAAGTTATAACAGAATATTAGCAAAAACCAACCTGGAGTTCCTTTATCCCAGACCTGGCTTCTAGCAGAATGCCTCTGGATACATTCTATGAGTTCAGAAGTTGAGCCACTCCTTCCCATGACCTGAAACCAAAAACTCTACAAGAATTACAACACATGCACAATAAAATATCACTAAATTTTTTTAAAGACGATGAAATATCTAGTAAATGTTAAATCCCGCAAAAGATGCAGTCTTTATCATCAACAGTGTATGACCAACTAAGCAGGTATTCTTTGACGTGATACTCATAAACAGAGTATTTAATGTCAGACCAAATAGTCGAGAAAGCATCATTCATGGACATGGGCTGTCTATACGCAACACCAATTTGTCAAAAATCAGCCCCCACCAAAAAAAAGGGAAAAATTCAAGCTTTCCAGCATTATCGTCGTCAAAATAACTAGCCATAGTCATATTCATCAAAATTATGCAATCAAAGAGTTGAATGACATGTCCCAATTCTTTAAAGCCATTGGCTTCAAACCCTCTAATTTGACAAATTTAGCTTGACTAAATCAAAGTAGCATGCAGCAAATAAATAAATAAATCAATTGTCGCTTGAAACCAATATGAAAAGAAGTGCTTCACAGTCTCAATAAATCTCCAAAATATCAAAGCAATAGACTGATGGAACACAGCAAGATTAGTGATTACATTACGAAAAAGGACATTAATTCAACAAAACCAGCAAAACCCAACCAAAGGAAAAAAAAAACTGCACAAAGCTAGAATTTACAGAAGATGGCGGTGGAAAAATTGAAGAGAAAATCCCAGTTGGTGCTGGCTCCTTGGAGCCAAAAAGATCATGATTGAATGATGATATTGATGATGAAGATGGAGAAGCAGAACCCACTTGCTTTCCCGTAGTACTGTTATTTTCCATATTTCTTAACGTCTGAAAATCTTTCACCAACTCAAGAAGTCAAGTACAACAAAAGAAAACACCTGAACTCCCACTGCACGGCGCAAAGGATAAGATTTTAAAGGAGTAAAAGAGAGAAGAAAGCCAATATTAACAGTTACAAAGACGGAAAAGACTGGCCACGTGATGATCACCTGATTGCAGGTAAACTCGAAACCGACTTCACAAATACAGCCAATCGTAAATTTGTCCCTATTCTTCATCTAATCCAAGATTCCAACTACAACACTCTCACGTAAAGCACAGAGGACCAACTTAGAGTTACCACACATGTCATGGCATATTGTGCCACCTACGTGGTAATTCCTTTCTTATCCTCCCTCTGCCGTACGCCATTCCCCCCCCCCCCCCCCCCCCGCGCTCCCTTTTTGGCCTTTCTTTGTTTTCTTCAAATTTTCCAGTTTTCTTTAAAGAAAAACTAGATGCCAAATGTGTACTAATGTTTATATTTGGGTATGTTAGAGAGGTACTCGTTAAAATATGTATTTAAGGTGTTAAATTTTTAAAAATATAAAATTAATTGGATAATGCATATAAATATAAGGGTGACCGGTAATTATTAGTGTGGATATGCATGATAAGTTGGATGAAAATTAACAATGATAATGAACGCCCAATAAATACCCTTTAAAAAAAATCCTTTTTATTTTATACAACTAATATTCAAAATAGACACACAGATAAAAAAAATGCCATTAAATTATTAATTAGGTAACGTGTGCCCCTTTTTTATACGTCTTTTCTTTTAATTCATCAAGTCACCTCTCTAATCTTATTAGGTTTGGACCTAACTTGTACACAACTTGAACTAATCTACCTCGCAAAGTGAAATAGCTCTTGTCAAAGATTTGATGGTAGGAATCTACCTTGCCAAGTGAAATAACCCTTATCAAAGATTTAATGCTAGGAATGCAAAACCATGTGATAAAATTTTTTTTTATTCAACTCGTAATAAAGACTAGACCCTTGACTTTATTTAATTTGGAGTGGAAATTTTAAGAGAAAATTGTAGTTTTGATGCCAAATATTTGAGACATCAACAGCTTTTATCCCTAAAATTTGGACAAAAGCAAACCTGGTATCGAATGTTTCAGTTTTTAAGCGTATTTAATCCAATTTACCGATTTTGATAAATTATTATCAGAATCTGGTGGTCACGTGAGTAACACATGTGGACAACTAATTTTTGAAAAAGGAATAGAAAAAAATGAAAAAATGTTGGTGACCATAATCTATAATTAAAGGGTACTGATTGTTACAGATGGCTAATTTTTTTAAAAAAATAGAAAAAAGGAAAAAAATTATTTTTGTTTGGATAGAGTATTATTCCAAATAATTATTTAGAATAATTACTGTAATATTTTTTGTGATGTGATGTATGTGAAATAAAAAAGTGGTTAGAAATGTTAAAAAATTATTTAAAAATTATATTTATGATGTAAGTAAAATATTATTTTTAAAAAATTTGATACCCAAACATGGAAATATTCTTTTGTCAGAGAATTTGAGTTTGGATCACCTGCCTTTTCTCTCTCATCAATCTTTGAATTGCATATACTCTTTACAGCTGTACCATGCTGGGAATTCTTGCGGGATCAGCTTTTGCCACGAATTTTTGATGGATAAGTCGTATGTGCCACTTGGACTGGTTGGACCAATTTTTATTTTTTTTTTCAAACGATTCTTGTACACTTTTCAAAAATCACAATTCAAAATTTATTTTTAAAAAATAATTAAAAAAATCAAAAGTTATTCATAGAAGTTTATTGTACAGGACCACCATTGCTACTAGTGTCTGAATAGCTAGTGGAGAAACATTGATGCACATATCAATTCGCACATGAAATGCGCATTATCAATGGAGGATATTTAACTTAATGGAGGATGAATCACCATCTTATCCTAATTCTTAAACCTAAATTACATTATTTTGAAATGGTTTTCTTAGTTAGATTTTCGATACGAACAAGGCACCATTTGATTTGAAGGAAAAGAAGGGAAAGAAAAGGATGCCAATGAAAAACAAGGAAAAGGGAGTAGATGAGAGTGGTTTTCATCTGTATTGTTTGGATGAGTATGGAAAGAAAAGAAAAAAATACTAAATTTTTATTTGAATTGAAGAAGAAAAAGAAAGGAAAGGAAAGGATCAAGTGTTAATTTACTGCAAAAGATAGGAAAAATAATTTTTTTAAAAAAATTAAATTATTTCAATTAATTTAGTTTCATTTTCCTTCATTCCCGTCTACTTTTGGATGGAAATCATAATCCAACTAAACAATTAATCTCTTTCCCTATCCTTTCCTTTCCCTTTTCAAAAAATCAATTCAAAAAACAAAAATCAAATCCCTCAAATCCCTCTCCTTTCCTTTCTCTCCTATTCCCTCAATCCAAACCGTCCCTTAGAGAATATACACTATAAAATTGAACTGTATGGTACAAAAATTCAATATACCATCTCCAAAAATTTTACAAAATATAAACAGCTTCGAAGTCATCTTGTTGCACAGTTGATACTTTTTCTGCTAATTTTAAATAAAGTACACATCTGAACATGTATTTAGCTCTCACATAATCGAATTGTATGGTTTGGCTTCCTCCTCGGAATTTTTTTCCCGGGGCATACAAAACTATATAGTGTAGACCAATGGTTAAACTTAAGTAAGGAGAATTAAATGAAAATGTGAAGTTCCTCTACAATTCTCCACTTACCCTTAAGCCGAGCAAGTTTATCTGTTTCAGTAGAATTATGTGGTCAAATGGAAGTTCAAGACGAGAATAATATTATTACCCCAGCCCAGAAAAAGATACAATCGTTGAGGCCGAATTCTAGTGTTGCTCTTGCTCCTCCATTTGAGGTCTCAAATGGAGAGAATCCAAATCCCGTGTGTTGGAGATGCACACAATTATATATGAGGCCAATAAAAATCTTGATAGGAGAATATTTCATGACTTTATAATCTAAGGAAACGTTCTAAATGCCTGTATCAAGTCGAATCTAAACGCATCAATGGTTCGGTTCAGATTGAAGATTTTTTATAAAAAAAAATGATATTATAGCACTTTTTAAGATATGATGTATGTAAAAAGAAAAAAAAGTGATTGAAAAACGTAGTTACGAGGCAAAGAAGATTTTTTTAGAAATAAGAAGGTCTCAATTCCAACCATTTATTGTTTGTTTCGAAGTTTAAAAATAATCAAGTGCAACTTGGGATTGGAATAACCAAAAGTTACTCATCCTTCAATCAGGGGTCATATGACCATTGCATGGATACTCTGGACAAGAGCTTCTCTTGACCTTCTAAAGTCATTTTAAGTTTATTGACTTGCTTAACTCATTGGGATGCCATAATCTGGCCTTTCCATGTTAGCTTGGAAGAGCAGATAGGGTCAAAAGAAGAAGAGCAGACCATTCTGGTTTGGTCCGACAAGAAGATAAATAGATAAGGTTGGTGGTCTACTCAAAACTCGAAAGTTAACAAAATGCCCTTCCACATCCTAAAGTGTTCACCCCATTTTTTTCTTTTCAATATCCAATAGCGAGATCCCTTGTGACACGACTTACTGGACTGAGAACATATTGCAATTCTGCGTTGGTAACAGATAGACAATCCAAAAATGTACAGAGATATGATTCCTTTTCCACTATTATTTGGATATGATAGTTCGAAAATTTCTTTAGAGATATATATTTTCCTCTTCACCCAATTAACAAGTGAATGTCGGTTGAATGCTAGTAGATTCTCTCGACAACACAATGAATTTGCCCTCTCACATGAATGAATTTCCTGGGTTTGCAGTGGCCATGAAATGAAAGCTCTTAAAGCAGTACAGAATTCGTCCATTTGCGATGGCTTGCATTGGGAAAATTCTAGCGTCTAGGAAAACATCATAGAGGTGGGAGACTTCTAGATTGTAGACACCTCACGGTGTGTTCTTCTAATGGTTGTTGAGCAATTTAAACCTTTAATTTTTTTTGAAGGACCGAGCAATTTAAACTTGATACCATTGAGTTACTACGCACTAGTAATTCTTAGAGAGCTTTTAGAGATACCAGTTATGGAATAGTAATACATTTTGATCTTCTAAATCAAACTCACCGGTGACCCAACGTTGTGGGCATGTGCCGGAGGGCATGACTAGAAATCATGTGGGCTCTGCCCGCGCAGGTTCGAATCCTGCCGCACGCTTGCGGCAAACTGAGTTAGCAACTTGCCCACAATGCCTTTTAACCAAGGTTTGTAAAATCGGGATCCTACGTAGGATCGATTTTACCTTCACAGGATCGGATCGTAGAAACGTAAGATCCACTGAATGCTCCTAAATTTACTAAATTAATGAACTTAAAATTCATATACCATTTTGTACACCCTAAAAGATATCAAATAAATAAGTTACTTATAAACATATAGCATTTTTAACCTACTGTTTAACAAGTAATAAAGAAAAAATTATAAATTATGATTTCAAGTCTTAAAATCAAATGCTTTATAGTTTACACAATAATAATTTGAAATATAGAATAATCATCAACCTCCACAAACACTAAAAAGTCTAAACTTTCAAAATTCAAGATTTTTCAACATGAAAATTAACTACTAAAATGTCATCTGTCAAGTTTAAACAAACATGAAAAAATAAATAATAACAATTCATCATTTTCAAGCATCATAACATGGGGTCGGAGAGAGAGAGGCAATGGAGACGGCCTGCAATTCACCTCTGCCCACGGTCTCTGCCGACGGCCTGCAATTCATCTCTGCCCAGTTCAACTTTGCGGCTCTGCCCAATTCACCTCACCTCTGCCGAATTTGCTTGGAATCAAGATGGAAAAGAAGCTTCAAGTGGAGATGGGGAAGAAATTGCTCCAGTTCACCACTTCACCTCTGCCGAACCATGTTTGGAATCAAGATGGAAAAGAAGCTTCAAGCGGAGATGGGGAAGAAATTGCTCTAGTTCACCTCTGCCGAATTAAATGTCCTAATTTAATTTTGGTAGAATGAAAAATTGAAAAGCCCCTTTGTCTTTCTCGGTGCCCTTTTTCATTCCCGAAGCCATATGAGTGTATGAGGATTGAGGACCGTGAGAATCTTTAGACTTTAGTGTGTTTTTTTTACTTTTGAGACAAAAATTGTCACACAATTGCAATTAAAGGTTGCAGTTCTTCAGTAAATTATAAGATTGTCCCAAATGTTTTCATTTCGTTACAAAATTTTGCCTCATTTTTCTAAAACTTGAAAAATTTCATAGAATCGTAGTAGGATCGTACGATCCTACAAGCGATTCTACAGATTCCATGCAAAATGAGGCATTTTTCAATTTCACATACGATCCGGATCGCGATTTTAACAACATTGCTTTTAACTGAAAACCTCCACACAGGTTGTGGAGAGCGGCAATTCGGCATTAATGCAACGGTGGAAACATACTGCACCGACTCTACGGTTATGAAAGAGTATAAAAAACGCTCAGCTTTAAGATTAAAAATAAATAAATAAAGATCTGATCTTCAGTTCTCTCACTCAGTGAGGTTAGGCCACCAATTTCCAGTATATCTTTTTGGAGGCAAAGATGCATCTTAGAATAAAGGACGACCATATTTTAGGTTCGTCCCAACGAGCAGCGGAAAGTGATCTCATAAAACAATACAGTGAAAGACGCAAGGAAGAAACTTTTTAACCTCCAGCAGTAGACGAAGTCCCTCTGGGAGCAATTTCAGTATATCCCGGAAGGTAATTTTTGGAGTTCCCCCTTATTTTCGACAGAAATGCCTTTTACATTGAATCTATGCTCAACAAGAGGTTCGGTTAGATTAGTCAACAGTTTTGCTTTTGCGTCAAGCATTCAACCATATTCACTGGTAGTTCTCAGCAATTAGGTGGTTATATCAGAAATATAAACCACCCAAGCACATGCAAGCGGTATATTATTAAGTAAACACCATGCTACAAGGGTCGCATACCAAGTTTGCTTACTGATAAGAAGACCAATGCAGCTTCCAACAGTTCTATAGACAGAATATAGACCCTCCAAGAGTTTGCATTAGAATTATATAGTCAGCTCCTAGCTCAAACTAACTTCACAGCAATTTGAATGTCAATACAACACTAAAGAACTTGGGCAACGACATCATCCTCTGGCCATCCCTAAGAAGAACAATTCAACAAAATATAACTTAGAGGCCAGTCCATTATCCATTGAAGGCAAATTTATAGAATGGGCCACAATAACACAAGCAACAATAGCCTCAGTGACTGTCATGCAGAAGCCTTACAGAGCTTAGAAAGGTTGCTTCGCAGCATCAAGATTCTCAGGTGTGCAAATAATTGGCAGCCATCATCAGTTCCAAAGTCAGCTCAGGTTCGATGTGGAACTCAGTCTCCTTACCACTAAAAAAATATTCAGGATCCCGTGTAAGTATGCATAAAAATTTCACTGCAAATTGGTGGAACAGGTAAAGTGGACTAATACATACAAAATGTTTCACGTTATGTTACTTATTTTCAATCTGCAAACGATATCAATATTCAGATGTATAAAAGTTCCAGAAACAACAGTCGTTAGAGACAAGAATAAGTTCTTTGGGATAACAAGTCCCCTGAGCATGGACATACCCCAAAGAAAATTGATAGTGCAACTAGTGGCAATCAGTGCAGTTTAGACCAGACAACAAGATTCTGCAAGCATTTTTAATTCATGCTATCCAACTCTCTTCAGCACAAACCTACTCTGCTTAATAACTTGTTGAGTATGATAAGAAAAATAAACTCTTTCAAGAGTTGTTGAGCTTTCTCAAACAAGCAATAATGATTTCAAAGAGGGATTTGATGGTTGACTTGAGTGGAGTAACCAAACAGGTTATATGTGCGAGATACAAGACTGCCAAACAAAGCAAATAGTGGCAATAGGAACTACAGGTACTTAGGTAAGAAAATGGAGACCAACTTTCTATAGACCATCTTATATCCACATAGTTACTGTGAAGTTGGATGAGAACCATAGAAGAATGACAAGGTTACAGCTAAAATCCAACAAAATTTTAGTAAGCCAAGAAATCTCTGTTCTAATGTTGTGTGAATAGATCATTTCAATGCATAACTGTCACAATACTCGTACCAGGAGTCCAGGACATACAAGACATAATGATAAAAGCAAAGCATACAAGGTAAAGGGAAACATAAGAAGAGCAAAACATCACTTTTTCTAAACAAACAATAAGAAAACAAAGTTGCAATTATCTGTGAGAAAATCTCAACTTTCAGATGCATCAGAGTCATCTCATATTCAACAGTTTAAACGACATTTCAAACACATCCATTCCAAAATCAAAAGCCAAGACAAGTATTTGTTCCTCGTTAAACTGATCCAATTGCACAACAAAAATGCATCGAGTATGAGTTTCACACAGAAATAAGTAAAATTTATCCTCCAAACCATAACTTTGCAATTCAAGGTTTACCACATGAACTTGCTAGACTAGATTAAAACATAAAGAGTTCTAAAGTTGGTACTTATAAGCCATGACTTAAAGAGTTACTTTCCTTTCCTAGTTTAACTGCTAGGGTGACTCATGATGCCGCACTTGCGCGGTAAACTCAGAAGCAAGGAAACACAGTGAAGTTGCTGAATATTCAACAAAAATGTCTAAAAATCTGCTTTCCTTGACTCATTATACTTGACATTTAGCATAAATGATAGCAACCTGCCCCTGCAAGTAAGGAACACGAAAAAGATTTTGGAATCAGGGAACGGGGTAAAAGTGTGAGATTGTAAGTGTGAGGTTTGGAGCCAATGAGTTCAGCAACCAAAGAGGCCCCTTACACACTGCACAATTGGACAACTCTCCGTTACCAGAAATTACATAACTTACATCACAAGCAGCACAAACAACAAGAGACATCTATCCAAAATAAGGGGAAAACCGAAGTGCAAATGCTGCTCAATCATCAGACAGACATTTAATAAAAATTGCAATCCCCATCAAACACTATTACTACCAAATAATGAAATAATCACCGTGACAATATCAATACTCCATAGAAAGTAGAAAGTCAATTAAAAAAACAAAATTAAAGAAAGGGAAATGAAAAACCTGGCATATTGAAGAGACCAGTAAAAATACTGACAAATTTTCTCCAGAATAGTGGTGCTTATATCCGGAAACGTTACTTGCCTTTGCTGCGTCTCCGTAAAACTCCCTAAAGTAAATCAAAAGCAGAAGAAACCGGTTATTTTCACACCGTAGTCTCAATTTCCGGATTCCACAAGTTAAATTCCCTAGCAACAAAATCCAATTACGAATCCAAAGAAGTAATCACACGACACAGATTAATAAAAGAGACAAACTAAAATAACGATCCAGATAAAATGATGCACCAGTTGATTTTCCTATTTCAATAATAGGTATCAAGAAATCTATCTAGATAATTTAGAGGTCGGGGAGGGGTGACCTGGAGAAGTGAGCATGTTGCGGATGGTCTGAGAGACCATGGCAGCTTTCTCATCGATGACGAATTCGAAGCCGTCGGCGCTGATAAGCTTCACCATATCTTCTTTCTTCATTTTATTTGACTGGCTTGGCTCCGCCGCCTCTGAATCCAGCTTGAAATTTTTTGAAGGAGCTGAGTCTGAAGGGGATACGGATCGGAATATGGATTCTGTTCGACTGCCTTCGGTTGGCACTTAGCAGTGACTGTGATGAGTTCCTTTCTCGTAACGTCTAAGTTCTGACGCGGTGTTGTGCGGGTTGGAGGTGGATCATGTCATGCTGAGGACTTTTCCGTCTTTTTACCCATTAACACAGAGCAGAGAAGTTGAACACTACCACTTTTTTTTTCTTTTTCTGTTTAATCTAAATATGTAGTTAATTTCGTGGAGAAATAGTTTTCACCAATTGCATCTAATTTTCGTTTTGATTTCTTGATTGTGCATGTTAAAAAAAAAATAAGGAACATTTTCGGGGGCTCATTTTCAAGACATTGTTCGATGATTTTTCAATTCAAAGTTAAAGCTCTGATTGGATGGGAGTGTTTTTCAAATACAACTAAAATTTTTAAAAAGTACTCTAAAAGATAATCTAAAAATTAGTTTAAATTTTTTTAAAATTTTAAAAAATATCTTAAAATATATTCTAGAAATTCTTCTACTCTTAAATTTCTCAAAATATTTTTTAAAAATATCCTAAAATATACTCTAAAAACTCTGCTACAGCAAAATTTTTCAAAAACACCCCCAAAAACAGCTAATCCAAACGGAAATTTTTAAAAAGTAGTCTAATTTTTTTAATATTTAAAAATTATCTCAAAATATATTTTAAAAACTCTACTATTCTTAAATATTTCAAAATATTTTTTAAAAATATCCCAAAATATACTCTAAAAACTTTATTACAGTAAAATTTTTAAAAAACACAGTTTTAAATTCTGCATCTTTATATTCAAACAAACTCAGGAAAAAGGGGGAAAAAAACTTGAAAATAAAAATTCATTAGCCGACTCAAATAAGAACAGCTTGTATGCTCCTCAATATTTATCTGTTTTGTTTGAGACAGATAATAATATATGCAAAGCTTGAAAACAAAAAAAGACGTGTGCAATTATCGTTTTCATTCCTTCTTTTCGTCTGCTTAATTCCAAAATTTGAGACTATATCACATATGGCCTACAAAGTCGGTACCGCAGGTGGAAAACAACAATTCTCTACCGAAAGAAAAGAAGAGGAAACAACGATCGACTTCATTCATACATAATCTGTTGGTGGTGCAATTAAAGAGTTTTTGGAGTATATATGGTCAGGTAGTAAGAAAAGTCGTCTCCAACAGAAATGGCCGATGATCACCGTAAAGATTATGTGAAAAATGGAACCAAGACAAGAATGAAAATGAAGGTCATGTTTTCTTTTTTCTAGATCTATTTTTCATCAAGACAATAAAGGAATGATTTATTTGGTCCCCTATTTAATTACTCCATATAATAAGGACTATCTGCACTTAGCATAATGGTACGTGGCTTGTTTGCTCAAATATAATTAGTAAGTGATTTGTAAACAGGTATTCAGTCTTATTCAAACGGAGGAGGAAAGGCCACATAAGTGACATGGTTTATTAGCTAAGCTTAGTAGAAGTTCATCACAATAGTTATTGCCAATAATTTTATTATAACTAGTATTAAAAACTACAGAATTGATGGAGAAGAAGCAGCGCGGAAATAACAACAGCAGTAATTCCCATTGGAGATAGAGCTGCAGAGGTAGTAACAGCAGCAGCACCAGCAGTGACCGGACTGGCTGCAGGCGCAGAAACTGGAGCCAAAACAGGGACAGGACTGGCCGAAGGAGCAGAAACTGGGGCAAAAGCAGGGACAGGAGTGGCCGAAGGAGCAGAAACTGGAGCAAGAGCAGGGACAGGAGTGGCTGAAGGAGCAGAAACTGGAGCTAAAGCTATCCCAGAACTTTGAAACTCAGACATGGCCCGGCGTGGTGTACCGTGGGTTTCCTGTGCCTTGCACCGCTTTGACAAAAGCTTTCCTGCAAGCGGATCATTTTAGCACTACAAAAGAATTATCATTTATCACAAACAAATGACTCTGGGGCAGTTCAATTCTTCTATCCTAATATTCTGATGCATTTTGCATGATCATCAGATTAGTTTACTTGTAAAAAAAAAAAATCTAAAAAGTAACAGATTGAAACCAACCTTCGGCCAAAGCCAAATTAGAATAGAGATCAACCATGTTGGGGCAGTTATTGAGGCACCGATTAGAGCATAGCTTGGCTGTGAATATTGGGTCGAAAAGGAAGTCTGATGAGATTCCAGTAACATTCCTATCAGCCCCACATGCGGTTATGCACTCATCCGTCTCAATATGTTCCCTGATTTTATGCACCAAAATTTCAGAAGTCTTGCACTGGAATACCCCTGGTTCATCACTAGTCTCCAACGAGCATCGCTTCCCGGAGGATGAGATTGAGAACGCGCACATTCCCACAGGCAACTCGTCACATATTAGTTCACCTACACATATATAAACATATATATACATATATACCCATTAAAAGGAAAAAAAAATAGTCAACAATTCATAAATAGAAGTAAGATGAATCAGAACATAGACAATGATCGAAATTGAGAACAAGATTGCTTTGCAGGTTGGTCTTAAGTTTAATTAGTGGGGAGTACCGGCGAGAGCTCCTTGTAGGAGAAGAGAGAGAGCAAGGAAGATGATCATAACCATTATAGCTCAAAATCTGAAGGGTTTGGCGCTGTTCTCAATGGTTTCGCATGAGGCAAGAGGGTTTGTATATCAGATACAGAGAGAGAGAGAAGAGATTAAGAGAGTCCCATCTTATTGCAGCAATCAGAGTACGAAAAGATATATATGCACCGTGCAAAAAACTACGGTAAGATGTGATAATAGTGATGAATATTTGGGAGCCGAGGACTTGATCTGCTAGAGCCTAGAGGTGGTGTCCTATTTCAAGTATCCATATTCAAGGCAGTGAAAAGCCAAACCGATAATGACTCGGTACTGGACCAGTTCAGGACTCCAAATTTGATTTCTCAACTGTTCAAGTCGAATACGTAAAAAGTAATTAATATTCATTATAACTTAAGCTTGAATTGGTTCACACAGAAATTTAAGTTTATGCATAAAAATTTTGGACCAATCAAGCTCGATTCTATAAGATATTGTTTAATTTTGGTCATGAAAAAAAAAAACACGCCAAAGCTTGAAAATAATCTCAAACTCATTAAAATAAAGAAATATGTTCAAATTAACTGTGAAGCTATTTCGCTTGATTAAGCTTCTGTATGCTCCTACTTTTCCTCTTGATTTTCGTTTACACTGTTTGTTACCATTATTATATCACTAGACAGACACCGATTGTTTTACTCATGAATATTGGATGGATTTTGTCTCAACAAACATTTTCTTGTCTTTTGTTTTAACTAATTGCAGCGCAGTGCTAAACATGATTATGAAAAGCGAAAAAGCGGCAATAGGAAACTACAGGTCCCAAAATATTACTTTACGGGTGTGAATTTCATGCACATATATACTTCATAGTTAATTTGAAATTTTTGGAGTAAAATTTTCGTGGGACGAAGTATTTAATTATAAAGGATCTTGATGAAAATTTTCAAATATTAAGATATAAAATCACCAATTTGTAGAACTTGGGGGCAGTGACCCCTCCCCGCCCTCTAAGTTCGTCCCCATACTGGGGGAATAAAAGGGGTGATCGACTTTGCTGTGGAGTATCCTTTAATTCAGATAGTGACCTCGAAGCTGGACGGGAAATAACTTTGAATACATGACATAATGATAAGAGTAAATCTTATATACACTGACAGTGTATGTATTATCACCGTTTAATTTAGGACATGTGTACAAAAGTTGAATTAGCAGACCATACAAAATAAAGGGGTAACATAGGAGGGAGTGCGAAAGTATTACTTCTTCTGAGCAAAGAAATAGTAAATGAAGTTGCAAATACATAAGAGACAGAAGTGTCTTCAAAGTTTCCAAACAATGTAGCTTGATTTGGTGAAAATGAAAGGAAGAAGAAGTATATATCTGTTGAGCAATATCTGTTTTCCTGTATGGAACCCTTCGAATGTGATGATTTATATATATTTGAGAGGCCCCCAATGATCAGGCAGTGAAGACCAATGGATGATCAGGTACTTAGTTATAATTACTAGGCCATCTATTTATCAACTTCATCATTCTTACACTAATAAAATGGTACAGAGGTCATGACGTGCTTTATTTACAAAAGTACGCGTGCAAGTCTGGTTTCCAATTTTGAGCCGCCTGTGGCCGATAAAGTTGGTGGAATAAGACGCAGTTGGATGTAGGCACCGCAATTTTGAACCGAATTAGACACTCATACTCTCTTTTGGTGCAATCAAAGAGTTTTGGAGATTGCATGATGCATTAAGAGAGGTCGTCGTGTAGTCCAAAGCTGATGACTATCACCGTTTAGGACGTAACAATCCTAAGACCAAGACAAAGAATCAAAATGAAGCTGATCATCTTTTCCTTTTTCCACTTTTTCTTTTCTTTTCTTTTTTCTCAGCAGGAGAATGAAAGAATGATTAATGAATTATCCCGTTTCTCTGGTTACTAAATAGTAAATAGTAAATACTGATCATTTCATGCAATAAATAAGGCTAATTATCGGTGATCATATCTAGTACTTAATGTAATTAGCACGTGCGTGATTTATTCATGTAAGACGTAATCATTCTAACATAAACAAAAGAGGAAATTTTACACAAGCACGCAACATGGTTTACTAGACTCAATACACACATGTCACCACCATATTTACAGCAAATATTTGTGTATAACAATTAAAAACTACAGAGGTGCCGGAGAAGCAGCAGGAGTAACAGCATCAGCACTTCCCGTCGGAGATGGAGCTGGAGCGGCAGTGCCAGAGATCGGACCGGCAGGAGCTGCAGAAATCGGGCCTTCACCAGCAGCAGCAGGAGCTGAAGGCGCTATACCAGAGCTTTGAAGCTGAGACATTGCCCTGCGTGGACTGGTTTCCAATGACTTGCACAGCTTCGACAAAAGCACTCCTGCGGATCATTTAGCTCGAAATTGCAAAATATATATATCATGACGACGATCAAAAACAACTTGGGCCAATTCAATTCTTTGTAAATCTGGCGTAATCTGAAACATTAACAATTTCTTACTAATCAAGAAATTAAGATGGTGCTAACCTTCGGCCGAAGCCAAATTCGAGTAGAGGTCAACAATGTTGGGGCAGTTGTTGAGACAGTGTTTAGAGCAAAGCTTGGCAGCGAATATTGGATCAAGAAGGGAGTCTGATGAGATTCCCGTAACATTCCTATCAGCCCCACATGCGGCTACGCATTCATCCGTCTCAATATGTTCCAGGATGCCATGCACCGAAATTTCGGTGGTCTTGCATTGGAGCAATCCTGGTTCATCACCGGTCTCCAGTGAACATCGCTTCCCAGAGGACGCGACTGATAACGCGCACATTCCCGCAGGCAGTTCGTCACATATCGGTTCCCCTGCACGTCTGGGCCATTAGCAAAAGGTTAACAACATAGAATTAGATCAAAGAAAATAAATCAATATATTGAGATTAGATTTAGAAATTAATATATTGAAGAACGAGATTGACTTGCAGGTCGGTTTGAAGTTTATTTAGTGGAGAGGACCTAGAGCTCCTTGCAGGACAAGAGAGAAAGCAAGGAAGAGGGTCATAGCCATTTAGCTCAAAATCTATGCGGTTTTGCGCTGCTCTCTGTGGTTTGCATGAGGCAAGATGGTTGGTGTCTGCATTTATAACATAGACCAAGGAGCGAATTGGATGGATTTTTTGTTTCTTATTATTGCAGAATTGATCTCACTACAAAAAAGTATACGTGAATCAGTGCATGATATATAGTACAATAAATTATGGTAAAACATGAGATTGTAATAACTAATAACCATTTGGCGGCCGGAGAAATTAGTCAATTAATTTGCCAGAATGGTGTCCCTGCGTCCTTTTCTCTCTATTTCTTTTTTTTCTTGTTTGTTACCATTGTTATATCGCAAGGCAGCGTGTGTGCGGATAAGTCTACTTTTTTTTTTTTGGTCAAAGGATAAGTCCGAAATTTAATTGATTAAGATCTTTTTGAATTTAGTATGTTTAATAGCAGAAATATCTTACTATTTGATGTATTAAACACTACTTAATTTGCATACAACATTTAAGTGAAAATTCTTCACTGAATCTTTTGAATTGACTACATATCTTATACCTCACACACACATAACACATTTTATACTATTTTTATACATGGCATATGTTTGTTTATCTTCTTTATGTTCAATACACATAGACACACATACATGCACACATACTCTCTTACACATAATACACACACTTAAACACTATCTCTAAATCATTTTATTATTATTCTCTCTCTCTCTCTCTCTCCCTCTCACATTTTATTTTTCCAAACTAGACCTGGTAATTTTGCCCAAAACCCAACAACCCACCCAACCTACCTGCTAATTTGAGAGGTTGGGTTGGGTAAGTTGGGTATTGGGTTAATTTTGGGTTGGGTAATAAAAATCCATATATATTTTGAGAGGTTTGGATATTTGTGTTGGCCACCCATTACCCAACTTAAGTTAAAAAAACAAATAAACAAATTAAAATCAAAAAACAAGAAAAGACCAGCGGCTATGTAATGAAGCCAAATGTTGGATCAAGTAAAACATCCCTGGCCAAAGTTTTATTCGGCATACTTGTCCAAGTCTTATCTATAGTTGCTTCCTATTCCGTGGCTTGAGGTTTTCTATAATATATACATATTAGCATAGTAGTATTTGCAATTTGTGAATTGTTGCGGAGTAATAATTGCAGACATCATATCATATCATATTAGAAATTGAATTTTTTTGTTTTGTTTACATTCTTTCAGGCGTACTGCTTTAATCATCATGGTGACATCCTAATGTGCATCCTAGACTACATTGAAACCAGATATGATCAGCTAAAAATCCCTGCAAATTGTTGTTGTATCCAACTTGGACCAAAAATTGTTGCTTCAATCTCTTAGTTTGGACCAAAACTATACCCAGTTTGAAAATCCTTACTTGTATAAAAAATAATGAGTTCATCCAAGCAATAATGTGTATTTTAGTGTATTTGTATGTGTAAAAATAACGTATTTCAAAATAACTTAAGAAGTGGGTGTTTGTTTGTATTTGTGAAGATTTTAGTGTGTGAAAATATGCCTATTTAAGTGAAAATGTGTTTATGTGTGTGAATTTTTTTTTTTTGGTATGTAAAAATGTATTTGAGAGAGTTTATGTATCAAAATCTATTAATTAATATATTATGTCATATTTGGATCATGGGTTTGAAATAACCCAATATGACTCAACCCAAAATTAACTCAATCTAAATTTGGGTGAGTTGGGTGTAATCCATTTAAATGAAAACCCAATACAACCTGCCGAAAACCCCGTCCAACCCGCCCAATTTCCAAGTATACTCCAAACACAAAAATACAAGCCATTTTTTAAATAGAAACATAATATTTGTACAGTATTTTAATTCAATACTATAATATAGTTAGTTATCAAACAGGTATAATTTAATCAATTCAGTAACTTAATATTTTCAGCACTTAATTTCAATTTCAAAATTCAGATTTCAAGTTTCAATTTTATCAAACGGGTTACTTAAGGAATTTATCTCATTAAATGTTTCTCATCTTCTTCTTTTTTTTTTTGGTTCTCAAAGTCAATAGTAGCTTGCCGACTTCTCGGTGAAAGTAACCAATTAATATTGACTCTAATTTATCTTTCTCCAACTGAGCAAATTTATATTCATTTGAGTTCATCGTACTCGTCCAATAATGCCATAAATTTAAGGTATTTATTGGCTGAGAAAATTTCTAAGAAATGGCATGCGAGATTCCTTAAAACATATCCGCATCCTAGGATAAATAAGACGCATCTTCTGTTTGTTGCTATCCAGGAGGATGAAGATTAATTTATCTTTTTTTTTTCTATTCAATTTCTACGCATTGATACAGTGGGACATATAACTGCGAGCAAAATGGCGCATTAGGCTTGATAAAAATGATACTCCATGCTGACTTTTGATTGTGACAGAATTGTTATCACTAAAAAGTACACACCAAAACAAGAACGTTCCTAACACTACGTAACTAAAAGATCAAGAATCAGCTAGTTGCTCTTTACCTTCTAGACTGTGGTAAAATCCTTATGCTTCCTCGGTTTTGCATTTACCTTCCCATTTGCTCTCGAGGTGACTGATTTTATTTGCATAATTGACCACCAAAAGCTGATTTTTTTTTGCACTTTTAGGTGACAGTCGCCGCTCTACATCGTTGGATTTGGTTAAAGTGGGCTCATCAGGGCTCAGATAGAGAGGACGAGCTCAAGTTCACGTCCAACAATCTTAGCCAGTCCTGACCATAATTGGAACCTGGACGAGCAGGCATAAGGTCCGTATCCACTTCAAAATGGCCGTAGTTTATTTTTTTGTTGACAACGATAATAATTATATAACATATTCTATCCTAATTTATAAAAAAAGGGAGTCTAAGAAGACTTGTATGTTAGAAACTAGCAAATATACAGATCCTCTTAGACTAAGAGGATGCTATTACACCACCCTTAAATTTTTTTTTGCTGCAGATGAAATTTGAATCCCCCACCTACGGCTCTAGTGGCCACTGAGCTAAGTTCAGCGGTTCAAAATGACCGTAGTTATAAGTTAACTATAAGCCTAATTTAGTGTTCCCACGACAATTATTTTGTAAAGGACCCGGTCCTCTACAGCTGTTGACTGTCGTGGCCGTGAATAGTCTACATTGAGTAGTTACATGACCAACTTTTAGCCCACGACTAATAAGAAAATAGATTAATCAAATTTTCGAACAAAACTTAGCATACGTCCCTAGCTTTTAATGTAAAAAAATTACTACATCATCGGTTTCTAAAAAATTAATTCATAACATATTTAGAGGCACAATTCTCTTCTTGCAAAGGAGCATGTATTGAAAGCTGCTGGTAAACATACTTGTTACACCGGACGAGATGGGAAAAATTAAGCCACATTCAAGAGTGTCAATAACTGCATAGGATGACTTGTAGCTTCACTTGAAACTCGTCAAAATCCACTCAATTAAGAAAAGCAATATGCACAGTTACAAAATCATTTGTACTTTTTTTTTTGTTAATGTGACGTACGTGAAATAAAAAGTGATTAAAAATGTATTATTAATACAAGTAAATAAGTTTTTAAAAATAATCCACAATCCAAACAAATCCATGATAATATTGAAGTTGATGCATCTTGGGGTGTGGAACGAATTTGAAATCGGTAAACCGAAAATTTGAATTCAGAATTCTTCAAATTTTTGGTATCAGAATTATCGACCGAATTCAATTTCGAATTCACTAATTCTAATTCTGAATTTCAAAAATTTTGAATTCAATTCAAATTCAATCTATAAATTGAAAATTTTCTATTTTACAAGCTCCTAGATGCATCTATCTCGATCCTTTGTTAATGAGTGGCACCAAGGGCAGGTGGGTCGGTGAATGAAATCACAAGGACGGCGCTTAAAAGCCTGGTTATCTGAGTGAATTATTTTAATCGACGGCCCCAAGCGACGCATTAATGCATTCATGTCAGCTAGCTTTTTGTTGTTTATTGCCAAAAAAAAAATGATGATATCTATATTTTTTTAAGTGCATTTCTAAGTGCTGTTCTAGCAATCATCACCACATTCCACAACAATGAAAGATTCCCTTCGTCTGTGTGCACTGCACTGCACCCCATAGTCTTTTATGATATGAAAACTTTTACTCGAATGATTCGTTGAATCCAAGGGGTTATTATTCTTGCATGATTAGGCCATAATGCGTGGGCTAAATCGCTTGCTGGCACTCAATAATGCAGTGCCTTCGTTGCAATGGTAGTCGAAGAATGATGGGAGGCAATTGTACATAAATGCAATTGTTTTGCATTTAGTTTCTTTTCAATGGTACATAACACAGAAAGTGGTTTGCCCCATATGAACATCAATGTGCACTATACTTCTAGTTTCTTGTAAACATCACCAACAAATCATCAGCATCTTCCATAATATTGGGCAACAAATGGTTTTTCATTGCAAATCGCCGCAGCTGAGAGGATAATTTCTTTTTTTTTTTTTCTCGGTGAAATCCAATCTTTTTTGCCTAAGCCCCAATTGGACAAATCAATTCAACGTCTTATCCAAACCCGCAAAAGTTATGCATACATTATTAAAAGAACCCAAAACAAAACTTAAGAAAACACAAGAAGCATGACCAATGACTTGACCTACTCCGTTAATTATACTCTCTCCCGTCCCATTTATTTAATCATGTTTGAAGAATTCAATTTTTTAAAAATAATGATTTAATTGTAATGTTTGTATTTTTCTTTCTAATTTTACTTTCACAAATTTAAAATTTAAATTTGAACGGTGACATGCATTTGATTAAAAAAATGATCATATTGAAAAAAGAGACTAAAATGTATTTTGATTTTTTTAATATAATAATTATTTTAAAATATTTCAAAATAAAAAGTATTATACTTTTAATGAATCGGGGAGATGGAAATATATAATAGTAATTTGTACAACTAGTCACTGCTCACTGGTGGCAGAACATGGAAATCCACTAACATTCCCCTTATAGGATTTAGGATATCCACCCTGGCAGGCAGGCAGGTCCCTGCCGTCTGCCACTCTGCTACAGAACGGCCAACCCACATCCTTCTCAGCAGTCAGCTCATTAGCTAAATTTTGTCAACTCCCTCACCGAAACGACGCCACTCCCCGTCCACATAAACAAATTTATAAGAACAGGAATTTTACCTTATTTTAATTTTTTTAATCCCAAAAAAAAAAGTAAAAAAGAAAAGATTCTCCCATTACACGCTTGCTGCCTACTGAGAACTAATTTGCAACATTTTCCCCACATGAGAGACACCCCCTCCAAAACCAAGCACATTCCACTATTTGGCCGTTTCAAACTCGCCCCTCCCCCACTATTATTTTTCTTTGGAAAATTTATCAAATTGATCCCTAACATTTACCAAAAACACTTTTTTAGTTCATAACATATAAAATCAGCCAAAATTATCCCTCACATTTAAATTGTGATCCAATTTGGTCATAATGTTCGTTTTTGCTTATTTCTCTGACTAAAAATAGCACGCCTCTCTCACGTGATCATATTTTTAGGGGCAAAACTGGAAAATCCATTCCATTACCTGTTGAAAGTAAAAGGATAGGGGACCACTACCCCCTTTTCACATTTCTCCCTCAAATTACAGTTTCAAGAAACCCTAAATTGTATCCCCTAATTAACAAGCATAACTTGGAAGTGTAATTCTGCCATAATGAACTTGAGCACTTTGACCAGATGAAAAAGCGCAAGATCTGTTTCCTTGGCCAAATATTTTTTCATTTTTGTTGCTGAAAGGGATAAAATCACAATTCCTGCATCACAGGCCACAAATCCAATCAGATCCTTCATTCGATCATGTATCCCGCCGAATTTCTCTTGCTGCTGCCTGAAGAGAACTCTCAGGAACCTTACTCTCTCGTGGAGTATTAGCATTTGATCCTTCACCAGAATCGAGAAACTAGGAAAATATTCTTGTAGCTCCATAACATTATACAGGAGACAATCAATAAATTTGGCCAATAGATGCTTATTCTTCTCTAGCGCTAAAGTGTGTGAGTATCTTGATAACTTTGAAGCTGTCAGGACATGGATATAAGTTTCTCGGACTTGATGATCAACGGGATCAATCTCCTTGTGTATCAGTTGAGAAATTTGAGATTCCATTTCCTTACACGCTTGTTCCCTCTTGCACCCTTCCAAGGAGATTTCCTTGCACCCTTCCAAAGAATAAATTTCCTTGCACCTCTTCCATTTTACTATTCAAAGGTTAGCTTCTTCTTCCCAATTTCTTGCTACTATGTTTTCCCTCTTCAATTTCAATGGGTTAGTGAGGCGATTAGATGAAGGAAAGATGGCTTCTTTCAACCGGTAATGAAATGTGTTTTCCAGTTTTGCCCCTAAAAATATGACCACGTGAGAGAGACGTGTTATTTTTAGCTAGAGAAATGAGCAAAAACGAGTATTATGACCAAATTGGATCACAATTTAAATGTGAGGGACAATTTTGGCTGATTTTATATGTTAGGGACTAAAAAAGTGTTTTTGGTAAATGTGAGGGACCAATTTGGCAAATTTCCCTTTTTCTTTCTTTCTCCATACTTTTCCCCCATTTTCCTCTCTTCTCAATTCTCATCATCATTTCCGCTGTCTCCTGTACGGTAAGCTCTACGTACTTTTTTTTTTAATCTACGCGTGTATATCTGCGTATATTGTCGGATGGAGATTACGGTTTTTTGCATTAGATCTGAGTTGTTGTGGATCTGTATTGCAGGATTAAAAGAGAAAGGGATCATCGGCTTATCGTTCCGGTTGGTTATAGTCATCAAAAAGTGTGAGATAGAGAGGGAGAGATGGCCAATAGAGTGGATCACGAGTACGATTATTTATTCAAGATCGTTTTGATCGGGGACTCCGGAGTCGGAAAATCTAACATTCTATCTAGGTTTACTCGAAATGAGTTCTGTTTGGAGTCTAAATCTACCATCGGAGTTGAGTTTGCAACCCGTACTCTTCAGGTTACTCCTCCTTTTTTTTCCTCCGTAATATTCCATAATCACTCCATCTCGATTTCTTCAAAGTTTGTCTTTTGTTTTTTTTGGTCTAGGTTGCATAATTCTCATGATTTGCATAAATTAGTTTGGATGTATTTCTTTTCCTTGCAATTTTGTATCATCTTCTCTCTTCGTTTTTTTTTTTTTGCGTCAAACTGTAGTTTTATGCACGATTTACATGACTGCGAGTTTTTGACCAAATACAAAAAAACATATAAAAATGTCGAGATTAGTAATTTGATTGTCTTTAAATGTTGGATTAGTGCTTATTGTGGCGCAACGAGGTCTTAAGAAAGAAGGATGCGTTTTTAAGCACAAGTCACTCCAGTCAGTTTTGGATGGTTTCTTGAGGTATTAGTATGTTTCAGGACAGTAATTTTGTCCCCCTTGTGAAGCTCATTTTGTTTACATTTCCGATTAACAGAGTATCATACAAATTGATGTGGAGGATATCTTTTCACTCTCTATGTGAGGAGCTAAATGGAGTTCGCTGACTTGTGAAATACTAGGAGAAAGTTAAACATGTTATCATCCGACCTTATTATCTACTTAATAGATGTGTCTTTTGCAAGTTTAGAAAAGAGTTTCTGACATTTCGTGATGAATGATGTAATTCTTCCGCCATGTTAGATAGATTGGATGGTATATGTGGCATGCTATTATTTGTAATCTTAATTTGGTCATTGTGTATGTTGGATGATGTTCGTGTGAAGTTTGGTTTGTTCTGCCTGCGCACCCATATCATGGATGGTCGCCCCTGTAATTTAGGCTTTCTTTTGTCAAAATTGTAATTTAAGGATATCTATTTCTTAGCTTCTACAGACTACTAGTTTCCTATAGGTTTGGCAAAACAATCTAGTACTACCTTTTATGGTGTTTCCAGTGTTAGGAAACTGAGTTTGATTGTTAAAATGCTTTTCTTGGCTGGCTAGCGTTTGTGGGGAAAGGTTGAGAATTTTGGTACTTTGTGAGATTTGGGAACACGCTAACCTGGTGATCTTCTGAAAATTTGGTGCTACAGATAGAGGGAAAGACAGTCAAGGCACAAATATGGGACACTGCAGGACAGGAAAGGTATAGGGCTATTACTAGTGCATACTACAGAGGAGCTGTGGGTGCACTCCTTGTGTACGACATAACCAAGAGGCAAACTTTTGATAATGTCCAAAGGTGGCTTCGGGAATTGAGGGATCATGCTGATTCTAACATTGTCATCATGATGGCTGGAAACAAGTCCGACCTTAACCATCTTAGAGCTGTTCAAGAGAACGATGGCCAAACTTTGGCTGAGAAGGAAGGACTCTCTTTTCTTGAGACGTCGGCGCTGGAAGCATATAATGTGGACAAGGCTTTCCAGACTATTCTGTCAGAAATATATCACATTATAAGCAAGAAAGCATTGGCTGCCCAGGAAGCGGCTGCCTCCACCGTGACTCCCGGTCAGGGCACCACCATCAATGTTAATGATTCGTCTGGAAACACAAAGAGGGGTTGTTGTTCTACCTGAGCATCCTATTTTCAGGAACGGAAAGAAATTTGCTAGCATGCACAACTTTTCTTCCCCGCTTCTTTTTCATTCTTTTTTTCCCCTTTATTCTCCCATTCTTTGGGCAAAAAACGGCTTGTAGAGTGCTTCTTACTTCATTGTGACAGCAAAAAAGAGCTTACGACTGATGTTAAAAAGGGTTTAGTCATTTAGGTGCTCATTCACATCATATATTGTAGTTTTTGTGTTATGGAATGACTGATACGGGTGATATGTGGCCGAGGCAAATTAAACACATGAGGTGGTCATGTAGGTGTAGCATTTTTCCTGTAGATTAATTTCTTTGGTTTCTCTCTTACTTGTAATAAATATGTTTTTGTCTATTTTGCCGTTTTCTTTGTTTACATACGGTATAACAAACATACCTTCTCTTAATTTCTGGAATGAGTTTGCCAAGCATACGTTCTCTTAATTTAAGGATGTGCTGTGACTAAATTTATGCTCCTAGATGATAATAAGGAATCAATTCTTATTTCTTAGATGGAAATTCTGATTTCGTACAATTACTGGGCATCAAAGCTACATTCAAGAAACACGGTTGAGCAGCGTGTGTTGACGTCATTAGGCTTACCTAATCAGATCCTAAACAATTTGTAGTTATTAACAAAAAATATTATGTTGGTAAATGTCATCTAAATCAAATGTCATGCTTCTTGTGGTCGCTCGCCGACTAGAGTCTAGAAGCGTTTTCCTTGTAATATTAATATCTGCCGCCTCACCTACTCCAAAATAATAAACGATGAAGACGTTCATTAGCGCGTTGTTACTTGTCTAAACGCGGAAGGGGTCGATTGCTGAGAGGAATTCATATTGTGTTCTTCTTCATTTTCTCTAGGCTTGTTGACTCAGCTTAACCCTCCGTCAAATATGGCTGTACATCAAGGATTAATAATTCAGCAGATTGTACATTGGTCAAACTCTTGAATGATGGTTCGACTATCACAAGCTGTTGTTGACCGAGACTGGGAATCTTAACGCAATGTAATGCTTGTTAAGAGGTTGACACTGGCGATGAAGTTACGAAGGAAGAAAATTAATTACACTTTGCCCCTCTGAAATTGGTCCCTAGTAACATTTTGCTGCCTTAAACTCCAAATATATATACACTTTACTCTTTGTGGTCAGCTTTTTAATGGGGTTAAAATGAAGTTATATTTTGCATGACCAAATACCTCCAACTAATTCCTAAACACACATAATAATTGTGACATAATAAATATCTATGTCTTTAATAGTTGCTAAATCTATTTAAAAACAATTATACCGTGCATTTTGATATTTTAGCAATAAAATAAATTAGATAATCTGCAAAAAAAAAGTAGCCTAAACAACTGAATGTATTTATCTCAATGTTGATAGCAATACTTATTTTAGATGAAATAAAATTAATTAATGTATTTGAAATGAAGATTATTTGATAATATTTTTTCTTAGTGTAGCACTTTTTTAATACATTTTATATGAGATAATAAAGTGATTTTAAAAATAACAATGTATTGAAAAAATTATTCAAAGAATCTCAAGTTTTTTTTTTTTTTTTGGAAAAAATGTAGAATTCAAACAACATACAAAGCAAGGTATAATTACGGTATAAAAATATCAAATAACATCTTATTGACTTGTGAGAATATTGTGACAGCTACAAGGTAAACAAGAATTATCAAAACCAATCCGTTTACAATTTAAAGGAAGAAAGATAAGTGATGAAAAATTAGTGTAGAAGTTCTAGGAATTTTTAAATTCTTTTTACTCTATAATACAAATTTTCAATTCTTTGGTATTATACCATCTTTTATTTTTTATTTTTTCATATCATGTTAGTTCATGTTTTTTCTGATAAGATATTCCATATTCCAATTAAGGGTAACTATAATATATGGGGCATTATTGCTATTTTGTCAAAATTTTGGATGAAAAATTCATCATTAATGTTTGACTAGTCAATGAAGAGGGCAAAGTGTATATATTTGAAGTTTCAGGAGCTAGAATGTTACAAAGGGTCAAGTTCGGAGGGCAAAGTATAATTAACCCAAAAAAAAAAAAAGCTACTAGCTCTTAACAGCAAATATTTATGTCATGTTGTTCTTGATTTTGACGGCTTTGTGGAAGAAAAGAATTCCTTTGTCCTTATTTCTCTTGTTTGGGTTGGATTCTAAACGGAGAAGAAACTGGACTTCTTGTTAACCCGTTGGGGTACGTGTGATTCGATGCGCATTCATGCAGCCATGGAACTGCAGTAATGCTATGCATCTGTGCATTCGCTCAAGAAAGATAAGGGTATGGACCTAATTAAAGCACCCATATGGAGATAACTTCAGGACTAAACATAGGCACTCTTGCACCTGGACTGCAATGTCGTGCATGTTTATCTGCGTATTGACATTTTCTTCGGACGAGGTATTTCAATATGAAATAAAGTCACAAACGGAGACTGGAGACAGGACTGAATTAGCGAGAAATGCTGCATTTAGTGTACTTAACGATCAATTTGTATAGTAACGTGATGAATTTTGAAACTTCTCTCACAGTAATCCCTAACTTTACTAAGCATTTCATTTTGACTTACTCCAGGCCCAATCACAATGTGGCAGGCCAACACAAACTTCCCAGAAGTGATCGCCCAAACATGCAGGTCGTGAACATCATGAAGTCCCTCTATGCTCTTCAAGCCATTTTCAAGGAGTGCAATGTCAATCTCATCCGGAGCTCTCTCCATCAATATACAGAATACCTTTTTCAGCATGGGCAGAGTCGTGCCAAGTGCAGCAATGGAGAAGACAAGAGTGCAGAGCAGATCAACCACCAGCCACTCTGGTTTAACCCATACGATCAATCCAGAAATCATTACCCCCACACTCTGGATGATATCAGTCATAACATGCAGGTAAGCACCTTGTATGTTTATGTTTAAAATCTTTACGTTCAGTGGGGAAGGTGATACCAGACCTATGGTGTCTTCAACGCCCATGACATCTAATTCCTCCATTTCATGATCATGCTCTTCACTGTTGCAGGTTTCATGCGATTCATGAGAATGACTATGATGAGTGTGATCATGACCAAGCCAGAAAATCATGATCAAGTTCACCAAGAATCCAAATAAGGCAATCAAAAACATGAGTTTCCCATTCACCTTAGCATTTTTGTGGAGAATTCTGTCAACTGCTTCGTAAATCAAAATCCCACAGATAAGCCATATCAGCTGTACTGATAGGAGGACTCCCAAGACTTCAAGACGACCGAATCCAAATGACTGCCGTGGTGTTGATGCCCAGCCTGCCACCCATACAGCGAAAAGAGAAATGGAAGATCCAGCAATGTCAGTGAGCATGTGAGCTGCATCCGTAAGGACAGCAAGGCTATTGGCTTTCATGCCACCAACAATTTCTACTACCATGACTACTGAGTAAAAGATTATGAGCCCTATAAGCTTCACCCTTGACTTTGATCGTTCTGCAGAGTCTAATATGCTGTATTCCAGGTTTGAGAATGAACAAATATGACTGCAAGAAAATTCAAGCTGATTATTGTTGTAAGTAGGTTCTTCTGAGACTTGTGGCATCTGTGCTTTAAGTTGCTCGTTTTCCCTTGAAGCTGAATCCTCCTTTTGCTCCATCACTTTTTATCATTTGCCAAAAGTAAAATAGCTACATTATCATAGAAATATGTTGCTGCACGAGACAGGAAACTGATTATGAATATCTGCAGTACCCAATTTCAAATATGTTTGTGATTCAAGCAGAGTTTTATATTTATATTTTTGGTTTATTCAAGTGGAGGGAACGCTAAGTTTATGGAAAAATATTGAAAACTTAGGACTTAGTTTAATTTGTCTCCAGAAAACAACAGCTTTGCTTATGCACCTTAAAGCTACATACTTAGCAGTGAACCAATTTAAGGGTACAAGCGATATAGCTATTGCATGGATATCTTTTCTTTAAATAACCAGATTAATGTCTTATTTATGTACTTATAGAAAGGGGATGCTTGAGCTAAAGCGTGATTGAGGTGAAAGATGAGAGAAAGAAAGAAAAGCAACACAGAGGAAGCGGTAAGGAGCAAAAAGCAACTATCAGTGGTAAGGTAAGTTTCAAAAGAGAATTCTTATGTACCTTGTGAAGGGAAAAGACTGTATGTAGAGCTCGAAAGGAATGGTATCAGGCTATTGGTAATTTGGTCAGATATGGCGTCAGAGATGAAAATCATAACAGATTTCTTTTAAAGCACAAAAGGAATGATGCAAAGTAACAAGGATGGTGATTGGATGGATAACAAGAGAGATATCTCTGGTAAGGAGGTCCAGAAATCGTCTACAGGAGGGCCAAGAGGCTGATGTGGCTATTGTTCTTGATCTCTAGCCAGCAAGACCCAGGATCCTGCCCGAGGAGTACTCCTCCTGGGGTGGCTCCCATATCCTAGAGGTTGTCATAGAACAGTTTTCTACAAGAAAATATGCCTTTGGAGCTGGGCTGCGAAAAGAAGTGAAGTATAAAGCATCAGGACCAAAATTAGTCGATCAAAACCACACAGGCAAACCCGGTTGTCTGTCTAATATAGGCCTTCAAGAATACTAAGGAAGAGTTGCTATCATGGTAGCATCTAGCATTCATCAGATGATACAAAATGTTCATAACCAGTTATTTCCCTTTTACTCCAACTGGAATGAACATTTCATCATTTTCCATGCCACCTTTTACTCTGAATTTTCATGTTACGCTTCTACGTCTCAGGTCATAATTCAAAATCTTGTTTTTCCTTTTCAACTCATAAGGTGTCAGTTACCAGCAATAAACGCAATTCTAGACAATATACCATTTCAATAGATGAAAAAGTTTGCAAGAATGAGCTTTCTTCCTGTCCTGCTTAATGTGATTAAACATCTATCTACACAAAAAACTTTAGCCAAGTATTCTAATCCTGCTATCTGCAGCCTTGCATGATAGATCCACGCTTTCATTAAAAATTGCAGATGGAGACGATAATGCATTCTTCTATAAATGACCAGCCAAAGGTAATGATTTCAGCTTAAGGCTCCAGTAACGAAGCAGAGGTCCAAATCAATAATGAAAAGCAACTATGTAAAGTCAGTCATCAAGGATTTGCTAACAATACTACGAATTATAGAAACGTTTGATTCCATTTGTTGTGAATAAATTTCTATATAAAGATGTCAACTTAATAGGATAAGCTGTCCCAAGTTATGATGCAGAAACCATAATCTGTCGGGTTTGAAATGTGATAATACCACTTTATGGCCATCACCTACCAGACCTTCAAAAGAGAAATACAAGAAATTTCTGATTTTGACAAGAATGAATTATTTTTCCATTTAATTCAATCGATTGCGGAAAAAATGGGAATCAATCCTTTCATGCTTATGTCCTCTGCAAACCCCATTCAGTCGTTCAGGATCAAGAACTCAAGCATGGGGACATCTACGGCAATGTACAATTGTTTTTAGCAACAATCACGAAAATAATATGTCAACTCACATATCTGCAATTCAATAGCAAGAACCCTTAAATGAAAATTGATGTGCATGCATGGGAAAGCGTAAACGAGCCAGAAAACGAAAGACAGCCATCAGGACGGAGAAACCAAAACCCAATCCAGGGATCATATCAAAAAAGCATGCGATATTGAGCGAAAAAGAAATCAGATAAGAAATTGGATTGCAAGGCATTGAAAGCACCGGATAAAAGTTAAAATTTATTGCAAGAAAATGGTTACCTTGGAATTGCAGATGAAAGAAGAAGCGAAATTTGAGGAAGAATCAGGAGGGTTTATGACAGGTTATTGAAGAAGAATGCCTTGACATTTTACTCGTACGACTGAACTTTCTATAATGGGATTTATGACAACCTCAACTTGAGAGGAGCCACCATCAGTCATTAACAGCAGGTAGTCACAACTCGATATTCATTTGTACCTTAAAATTGAAGAGGCAAATAAAAAAAAAAAGGAGTAGACTAGAATCTATCAACCTCTCCATTCAGGACAATAGAAAAGAATAAACTTGCTTTAGACCTTTTCTGTTTTTATTTTATTCAAAAAGACATAAGGGAAAATATACCTGTACAGGAGAATAGCATCTCTTGTTATCTGTTCTTGATTTTTTTCCCCCAAAAATTAACAATCGAAACAGGGCCTAAGACCCCCTCGGGTATGTTCTTGAACTTGAGTCGGGCATGTAAAATTTTCTCGTGCTGCCAAAAAACATTTATAAAAAAAAACATTCGGATATTATAAGGAATTCCAAATTTGATGGTCGAACCAACAGAGGCCATACCTTTTCACCTCAAAGTAATGGTTACTTTTGATAGATATAAAGGTGCAAGTTGCGAGTATTTCGAGCTTCACCATCCGATGTGTAGTCCATGTCCGGCCTTGCGTTCGGTTTGCAATAACATACCAACTTATGGAAGCTTTGAAATTCTTGTCCAAAATACTCAATTTTTTCAAACAAAACAAATCTTCACCATTTAAATTTTAGATAGATGGTGAAATCTTTTCATGATTGCCCTCATAAATCACGAAATAAAGGCGAGTCTTTCTTGGGCTGGGTGGACTATATATAGATGAAAATGTCCCTTTGGAACCATGCAAAGGTACTGTTTCATAAACAAAATCAAATCTAGAGAAATATATGCCGTGTTTGTGTAAACACACAAAAGCTGCAACTGCACTTCTAACGTGCATATGTATATATATATATGATAGACCAAATGCCGGTCTTACCGGTTATGGCTGTTTTGTTACACTCTAAAGTCTTTATTTTGAAGACAATTGTCCTCTTCAATAACACCCATGGTCAGGTTTAACTCCTAGATTTAACTTTTGTTTAATAAAAACAATCTCTTCCTAATACGAAACGACATCTTCCCCTTCTCTCCCCCTACCAAATCCTTTTCAAGAATTACTTATCTTCTTCCAAATCACAAATCACCTCACATAGACACTTGGAAACCTTTTCCCATGTTTACATCTTTCAACGTCTTGATTCTTGCATAGTATCAGTTCCGTCTAACCAACCAGCCCCTTAAGTGTTGCAGGTTGTCTTTGCTTTTTCAAACTTTTGTGAATTACATGTTTTGTCGAACATCTCTAACAGGTACAAAATGCTTTGGTATAAAATTGCAAAAGAAGAAGAGAGCCAAAAGCATGATATTCTTTTCCCAACTTATCTATTTCCCTGCATCACACTCAACGGAAGCTTTCTCTATCAGAAGATTTTGGAAGTGGTGAGGGAAGATAAACGTCTTGCGAGAGACAAGATTGATTGATTGGTTTTTTTTTTTTTTTTTTCTAATCAATCAGTTAAAGAAGGACAATTGTGATTAAAATAACAAGTGTAATATATAATGTTACACATTATTGTATAATAGGAGACCCGTTAACCTATCTTGCCACCTTTCTATGCTTTTAATGAACAAAATAGAATGCATACTAAATTTGGCAATCATCAAGCTCACATTTCATGACTCCTCGTGACGATTTGACGTATGTAAGATAAAAAAAATGATTGAAAAATATATTCACAAAAAATGTAAAAATTCTTTGACAGAAAATCACAATCCAAAACAGGGTAGGCGTGAATCAAATCTAGAATAACAAAATGACTTCCAAACCAAAATAATCCCAAGAAGGCTAAGAATAGCTCATTAATCATTACCCTGCATTTGAGAAGTAAGATCAACAATTTAGGAAAGTTTGTGATCTAACAATTAAACAACAACAACTTTCATCTCCTTTCCTTTGTCCCTTATACTCCACCAATAACTTCCTCTTAAAAAAATATCTGGGTCCCTAACAATTGATTTAGTACGAGAACATATCTAAACCATGAATCTCAACCCCACACCCTTTAGGCTTTGGCTTTAAGCCCTTTAAATCAAAAACCAGGGAGCACCAAAGCCAGAAATCAAAAGGGCCTTTTATTTTCATTGCAAGTTGTTTAAAAAAAAAAAAAGGATAGAGCTTGTGGGTCGTGGTTTTTTTTTTTGAAAAGGGGGGTGCGGGGGGGGGGGAAGGTGGAGCGGGGTGTGGGCACACAAATGAAATCACTGATGCGCATTCCCCAACTGGCAACGCCACGTAAGTGTGTGATTATTCATCGGAGAATACAACCACACGAGGGCAGCGGAATTATCGACTCCGACCACAACCTCTTCTTATTGCGCATTTTCTTTTTCCTATTAATTTAAGCACTATCCTATCTTTCAAAAAAAAGAAAAAGAAAAGTCCTCTCCGCCGCATCGGAGTTGCAGCCCCCAGCCCCCCAACCGAACCTCACGCGCCCTCTATTCCCTTCCCTTTCCTTTACCCAAAATTCCACCAATTATAATCTTTTTAATCTTTATCTATCTCTCTCGTTGTCGTCATTGATAGAGAGAGAGAGCTTAAGAGAAACAGAAAATTTGACTAAATCTTTTGATGTTTTTAGTTTTATTTTATTCCATATCTTCTTTTCTGTAGAGAAGATTTGTTGGAAACCCTAAGTTTGGTTAGGTTGGCTGTAAATTGGAGAGAGAGGAGTAGTTAGAGAACCGATATTTGTAGGGATGGCCGCCGCGAATGGGCAGGGAATTGAGCCTGCGGTACTTGATGACATAATCAACCGGTTGTTGGAGTTCCGGCACGCGCGGACGTTGCGCCAAGTCCAGCTCTCCGAGGCGGAGATCCGGTCGCTCTGCAACGCTTCCCGGGAAATCTTCCTTCAACAGCCTAATCTCTTGGAGCTTGAAGCACCAATCAAGATCTGCGGTAGACTCCCCTCTTACTATTGTTACTTTTAGTTAAATAGCACATGCATGCATGTTTATCATCAATTTGTCTACTGATTTAGATTCTTAGATGTACGGGTAGGGCATCTGCTTTGATAGTATATATGCTCTTTTCTTTTCTTCTTCTTTTTTTTCTTTTAATTTGTTTGGATTGTTTATAGTTTTCTACTAAGTTATCATCTTTCTATTGAGCTGTATGTTGCTTAATTCTATATGTTTTCTGTGAAACAGAGACAAGCAAATTGTGGATTTTTATATTTTCGGTAAGAATATGAGTTATTTTGGAAATTCTGAGTTGTTTCTGCCCAGAAAATTTGGTGCTATAACCTTGGAAAATGTTTTGATGAGTAACCAAGACTTCGATTTTCACCATAGCTTGGCCATTTGCTTCAATTTTAATCCCAATCGCCTTTACAGCCTTGCTGGCAAATGCACTTTCTTTTGTTATTCTTGTTGTAATTTTGATTTAATTATTCTACGAAAATAGCCATTGAATTACTGGTGGAACCATTTTTTAGGAGTTACAGGGGAGATGGCGGGGGTGGGGTTGTTGAAGTTTCTAGTTTTTGTGGGATATAAGTGTATTAGGGGATGCTGCCCGCTTAACATCTCCCTTTTGCTTTCAATGAGTTCAAATGTAGCTGCTTTACCAGATAGTGGAAACTAGTTGATGCATAACAACATTGGTCAAATTATTGCTGAAAAGGATCATAGATTTTCTAAGTTTCATCTCATCTCTTTATATTTCCTCTGGATTATTTTTATCTTGTCTAAACTATGGCACTTTTTTTTTGCACTACCACTCTTTCTAATGTCCGTAGAGCATAAATTTGCCTTATGGTATGTAATTGCTGATTTAGACCAGCATTGCATGGAAAAAAAAAGAGTTATTCCGTTACACTTTTGGTACAGTGTTAAAAATGGTTAAGGATTTACCAATACCTGGATAGGCAATCCGATTCTTATTTGATTGGAATATGCTTTGGTTGATCTGCTGATCCCTCCAATCTGCTTCCTGCAACATCCTGTATCAAAGTTGAGCACAATGAATTTAGTCCTTCATGCCACTAGCTGAAAACATGGATGGAAGCTTGCTTTTTTGTTTCTTTATTTTGTAAGGTTCGGGGGAGAGCTTTTTTGGATATGCTTGTCTTCCAGTGTCTGTCGTGACAAAACAAACCAAATTCTGTTTTTAGTCAAATCTGGTGGCCCTTTTCAGACAAAATATGGAGAGATTTCCTCTGAAATGGCATCTTTGATGTTTGTTAAAATAACTTTCAAAAGGTATCTGGACATGAGAATTTAAACAAGAATAAACTGGGAATTTGATGGTCCTGTTGTTTTCTAAACCCATGTATTTTTGTAGCAAGATCTTGTTTTGATTTTGGAAAATAGCAAAAGTAAACCAGAATTCTTCCAATTTATGGATTCACATATTACAAAATGAAAAAATGTTTTCCAAGATGCAGCAAAGTGGTTTTCCAAGGTTCTTATGAACTAGGAAAGAGGTTTCTCTGGAACCTTTTTAAGATTTAGAGAGTTCAGTAACATGTGACGCATTAATTTATTTAACAGCTTAATCTGGTGACTGGTGAGATCAGAGTTAGTAGGATGTGAAATGCAGTCTTGATTTTCTTCACCTCATTGTTGGTAATTCATATTTGTATTGTAGATTTTGACAGTTGAGCACACAGGCATGCAATCATTATTATTATCATTCTGATTATAGGGAATGAGAACCTTGCCAGAAAAGGCCAGGATTCTTGTATAATTCCATGGAATGCCAATGATCTGGATTCTTGGCAATTGAATTGATTCTTTTGCTGCTTAATAAAATTCTTTAACCATAGAAGAAATTTTGGAAGGCTGGGGTTAGATAAGAAAATAAGGTGATCTGCCTGCGTTTTTTTCATTGTTAAAGCTGTAAAATGTAGAGAAGGTATCCTAGTTTGCATCAATTATGTGGAGGAAGAGTGTGGAGAGAACAGGGAAGATGGGGTGAAGGAAGTTGTCGATTAGGTCTGTGGCTGTGAACTGGGTTTACTTCCCCCTCCCCCAGGGGGGGGGGTGTTATGAGTAGCATGCTGCTGAAACGTGTAACTCATACAGTGAAGCCTAAAAGCAAAAATTGACAAGGAGAAACGTGTTCGTGGGAGGTCTATCCCACACTTAACATGGTGCAGTTGAGCAATAAATTTAGCGTAGAACCAGGGAGAAAATTTTGTGGGCTACTGTACATGGTAAATAGAATGCGGCTGCTAGCAAAACTTGCAGTGATGTGTGGTTTCTTTCCAAATAAGCTGGATGATGATGTAATTTTGATTTATGATAAAATAGGGGAAAACCAACACCTGACTGATTCGGTTGTAGAATATTGAATTTGTTTTCTTAATGTTGAGTATCTAGTAACTGTTCATTTTATGTGCTTGTTTGACTGTTGTCATTCATAAAAAAGATGTTTATAAAGTTGCACACACAATTTTATAAACACCAAGGTCCTAAAATGGATGATTTAGGTTGCCCTAAGCATTCCAAGGAAAGCCAATCTCATTGTTTGGAGTCTCTGGGGATTAATTGAATTATGAAATGTTCATCATTGCCTTTGGGGGGTAAAGTTAAGCTAGCTATGTGACAGATACATCAATTGATCGCCATAGTTGGTTCCCCTATTTAGCAGTATATATGATAGATGATATGTTCTAACGTTATCTGCCAAGGCATGATGCTTGGTGTTCTTTATTTAGTAGACATTTTCTTTTCATTGATTTGCCTGAATTTTTCCGTGATTGTTTGTATTCTAAAAAAAAATGCATCCTTTATTGAGTATTGGGCTTTGTGAGGGTTTTTTCTAGTCCATGTGTTCTATTTGGGTACAGCCTTGTCACTTCCACTTTCGTTTTGATTGGAAGTTTTACATTTTCTTACATGGACTCGTAAAAGAAAATTTCTGTTCATTTTTCTTTGAATATGAAGACTTGATAATTTCTGCTGTTGACTTTCGCTTGGATAGTCTACTAAAGCTGGGAATTAATAATTTTGGTCAATTTGAGGTAAAGATTGGGAGATACCTTTTTTCCTTGTTGACTGTGAGTTTTTCTTTGCCTTGCATCCCTATTTGTGGAAGTACATGCTTATTAAATCAGAAAGAAAAAGAGGATTGTGATTGTTTAATGTCGAATGTTTTTTTCCCTTATCTGTGCTTTTAAGTTGCAAGTTTGTCTTTAATGCTGCAGAATTAAGTTAAAGAAACTGACTTGAAGCTCTCTTCTTTTGTTGGCCTGATCTCCAGGTGACATTCATGGGCAATATGGCGATCTCTTGAGACTATTTGAATATGGAGGATTTCCTCCTGAGGCCAATTATTTATTTCTTGGGGATTATGTGGACAGAGGAAAACAGAGCCTGGAGACCATCTGCCTTCTGCTTGCATACAAAATAAAATATCCTGAGAATTTCTTCCTTTTACGAGGAAATCATGAGTGTGCTTCAATTAACCGAATATATGGGTTCTATGATGAATGTAAACGACGGTTCAATGTTAGACTTTGGAAAACCTTCACTGAATGTTTCAATTGTCTTCCTGTAGCTGCCCTAATAGATGACAAAATACTCTGCATGCATGGCGGTCTTTCTCCAGATTTAACAAACTTGGATCAAATAAGAAACTTGTCTCGTCCAACTGATGTTCCAGACTCTGGCTTGCTTTGTGATTTACTGTGGTCAGATCCTTGTAGAGAAATTAAAGGTTGGGGAATGAATGACAGGGGAGTTTCATTCACTTTTGGTCCTGATAAGGTGGCAGAATTCTTGATGCAGAATGATATGGACCTCGTTTGTCGTGCCCATCAAGTATTATTGTTTCTCTTTATCCTTTTCCATATGTTTATTGTGTATTGACTCCTATTCACATGACAGCTTCCTCCGGTCACACCCTTTTCTCTTCCCAGGTTGTGGAAGATGGATATGAATTTTTTGCTGATAGGCAGCTGGTTACAATATTTTCTGCTCCGAACTATTGTGGTGAATTTGACAATGCTGGAGCTATGATGAGTGTAGATGAAAGTTTGATGTGCTCCTTTCAGATTCTGAAGCCAACTGATAAAAAGCAGCATAGGTTCTTATAAATCAAATATGATTATTTCTGATTCAGGTTCTTCTAGAATGCTAAGGTTAGTATCATGAACGCTCTGAATAAATTAAATATGTGCATTACTCTCCAGTTTATATGTATGCATAATATGTTCGCCAAGTTTCCAAAAGATTATCTCCTTATTTTCTATATATGGGCATTGCCTACAATTGCTGTAAGGACTTAGAACTTTCAATATTCCAGTACAAACCATCTTTTGCTGGTAAGATTATACTTCTAATCCCACCAAGCTGTCAAAATGGAAACTAACTGAAATTTAGGGTTCACCTCCCACATTCTGTTCTTGTGCATCTGTTAGAATGTAATATATATGTGGACAGTGAAACGGGAAAAAAAAAAGAGTGAGCTGATGCTTTATTGTAATACTGCCATATTTCCATGGACATCTTCGGTCTTTAGCGTTTGCCTGTGTTGAATTACTAATTATTGTGTACTTAAATTTGTATTCTTTGGTTAGTGATTGAGTTCATTTTGGAAGTACGTGTACCCTAATGGTTTGGATGACTTTTTTTTTTTTTTTTAAATGTTTAGCATTATTATTAAGTGGAGGATATGTCAAACTGATATACGGTTATCATCTGACAATATGCTTCCTTACTGCAGGATTCTGCCCCAAACCTCGATCTAAAGTCTCCTTCATCCTCGGCTTCGCAGAAGTTGAGCACGGAGCGGTGTCATTCTGGTATCCACTCACAGGGCATTAGACGTTCGTTGTGTTTTGGCATAGAATATTGAAGACCAGTTTAGTTTGGAGGCAATTGTTCTCCAGACTGGCCAGAGGTGCCAGAAATTTTTCTTTGCTTCTTTTAACCTTGTTGAATCTTCTCCTGCAATTTATGATTTGACCCTGTAAATACATTGGTTTTGTAAATTGCGCTGGACTTCTGGATATACGTTGAAGATTTGCATCCACGCTGTTTCTAGGAGCTTCTGGTGTCATTTTTTTCGTTGCGTGGCTCAATGGGCTGGCAAATATGCGTATAATTGTGCCAATAACGGTGGTGTCATATATTTCCGACGTTCCATAAAATTTGTCATTTTTAGGAGAAAATTTCTATAATGGCATTAGTTTCATAAAATTTGTCATTTTTTAGGAGAAAAATTGTATAGTGATGTTAGTAGAAAAGAGAATTTTTATTTTCCTTTTATATTCTTAGTGGCGGGTTATTTTTTATTTAATGTATTGATAATTGTAGGTTATTTTTTTTAAGGCAATAATTAATTTGGAACAAAAAAAGTGATAGACAAGATAAATTTTACTGTATTGATAATTGTAGAAAATAAGTACTGGGGTATATGATGGGTAAGGATTAAATTTTATTGAAAAAAGTGGATTACAATTAATTTGGAACAAAAAAGTGATAGACGTGACAAATTTTTTCAAGACTACAAATAATTTGAAACAAAAAAAAAGTGATAAATATGATAAATTTTATGGGACAGAAAGTAGACCCCACTGAGTTAGACATCCCATTGCTTTTATTTGAATTATCCTCTGAAAAAAAGTTGGCAGTGAATATAGAAGTCAATGCAGCTTATTACTTTGGCATGTATATTTTAACTAGATTGTTGCTGATTTAGAAATTCATAGCCGACGAAAATTATAAGAAAGATCAGTCTGTATGACTTTTTTTTTCCATCCAAACGGTCTGTATGACTGTTTGCTCGTTATATTTTATGAGTGTTAATTTGTAAATGTGTTGCAAGGTAATTCTTTTTAGGGATAATGACAGAAACTTCCCTTGAGGTTTTTGATAATTTCATTTAGTTTTTTTAAGGTTTCAAAAATTAAACATATCTCCTTTGAGTTGATATTTTGGTAACAAAAACCATTCAATGATCAAAATTTTGAATGAATTATCCAAAATACCCTCCTGAAATTGTGAAATTCATTTTACCATCCTATAAAATTCTTTAAAAAAAGGGCAAATTATCCAATTGGCCCTTGAACTTTTTGTCTAAGTAAAAATAAGCCCCTCATTTATTTTTGGCTGACTTTAGGCTCTCGAACTTGTAAAATTGGGCATCCGTGACCCTTTTAGCTAGTTTATCCGGTTTTGCAACCGGAAGGTCAATTCACATGGATGCCAGTGTGCTTCTTCAAAGGGTATTTTTGTCCGCATCTTCTAAACAAAAAGGGAACAACTCCTCCTTCTTCACTGGGTAACAACAATATTACATCCCTGTTGGAGTGAATATGTAATCTTGTTGGGATTACAAATTCAATCTTGAATTTGGGATCCTTGAGGAATTTCTCTAGGAAGGAGGAACAAACATGAATAAGTACTACAAGTAGAATTGCCGGGGGGGAGGGGGAGGGCGTCCAGCAAAGCCACGAGCGGGGGGATTGCTCCGAGCAAAGTAAGAGTAGTTCTGGCTTGAGAATCGCCTTTAGCGAGCCTTCTAACCTTCTTGGCTGCCTCCAACACACGAACATCTGGAGCTAAGAAGCCATGGTTTTCATTTTCCTTGAGTTGTTGGCTGCTGCTACTGCTACTTTGGAGATTCTTCACCACTGTCTTCAATTCCTCCAGTGCCTCCACTTTCCTCTTCACCGCCTCCGCCTCCTCCTCGTCCGGTTCATTTCCCTTTTCCGATAGCTTCAGAAGGTCTGATAGCTTGTCGGATTCGGAGGGCAGTATGTTTGTTGGATACTTAGTCCCACTCCTACCACTGCTAGTACTACCTTTACTCAACTCAGATCTCAATGTTGTGACTGCAATGAGATCAATGTCGGGCTCCGGCTTGGGCTCTTGGATGGTTAATTTGCCAGTGTTGTTGAGCTTATGATGCTGCCGCGTCCCGCACCGAACTGTGTCCAGTATAATACGGCGGAATGAGGCTGACCAAATCTTAAACTGACGCCCTCCGCCGGAAGTCGAGTGGTCCAGCACCACGGATCCGAGGTTGTTCTTGTGGGACTTCCCCATTAATTACTAGTAGTATCCGCCATCTTTACTTGAGAGTTGAAATTAATTTGATTTCCCCAGAGATGGATGCTGGAATTAGAAATTTAACCACTTTTCCTCTTCTTCTTGGACCGAGTATTATTTCTGCATTTTACCACTATCAAAGAAACCGCACCTCTCCTCAAAACCTCAAACTGAAATACGTACAAGAAGTATGTAGTAAAAACGATTCTATTCCTTTTCCATGAACTTTCTCTTCTATCTTGGCTGATTTTTCTTATGTTGTCGGTCCCCATCTTCTAGTAAGTACGAACACACTACAGTTTGTATGCTTCCATGATTGGCACACACACATACACACCCACACCCACACCCACACTGAGATTTGAGAAGCTAGTCGAGTGAAGTAATTACCCATCTGCTTCACTGGGATAACAAACTAGGAGGAGTTGTTCCTTTTTTACTTAGAAAATGCGGACAAAATTGCCCTTTGAAGAAGCACACAGGCATTCGTATGAATTGGCCTTCCGATTGCAAAACCGGATAAACTGGCTAAAAGGGTCACGGGTGCCCAATTTTACAAGTTCGAGGGCTTAAAATCAGCAAAAAATAGATGAGAGACTTATTTTTACCTAGACAAAAAGTTCAAGGGCCAATTGGATAATTTGCCCTTAAAAAAATGAAAAATGCATAAAATCTCAAACCTACTTTCGACCAACATCTCTAGTATGTTAAACCTTTCTTATTTTTTACATCTCAAATTAGTACCATTATTATCATGATCATCACCACTATAAACCCCTAAATTCTAAACCTCAATCTAAGTTAAAAAAGGAAAAAACAATCAGCATTACTAAACTCAAAAAATTTGACCAACTACATTAATATAACATCTTATCTCTCAAATGTTGGAGCACCAACCCTAATCCTAGCCTTTTTAAGCTTTCAACTTACATCTTTTTCTGTCCATCTTCAGATCCTCCAATCAAAGGTAAAATTAATTTGTAATATGATAAAATTGTGTTCATGACATAATTGATTATTTCACAAGTAAATCTTATTTTTGTTTCCATTAAATGTCTAATTATGTATGCAAAAGATTAGAAGTGGATTTTTTATTGCATGAAAAGTGTGTTAAGGTTATTGAATGTGTTAAAGTTATTATGATCATTTTATAGAGTCAAGAGAGGTAAGTGTAATATTGAAAAGTTTAAGAGTACCAGATGAAATTATTAGAAATCTCAAAGTAGGTTTCTAAATTTATCCTTCTTTTTATGATCAGGGCTTGAAGTGGGCCTGAAGGCGCACCTAAAATTTCGAAATTGTGCTGCCACCTATTCTTCTTCCCTGAAGGGAGCAGATCAGAGGTACGTTACAGAAGTGTGTTTGAATTGTAAATTATTTGAGATATTTTTACTGTAACACTTTTTGTGACATGATATATGTGAGATAAAAAGATAATTGGAAAGATAAAAAGGTATATTAGAAATTGTAATGGTGCTGTAAACAAATATATTTGGACAAATAATCTCCTGTCCAAACACATTTGAGCGACCTTAATCTATTATAGTCTAAAATAACTTTGAAATCAAATACAAGAAGTAACGTTAATCAGGTTATCAGAAGTTTCAATCCGAAGTGAGTTTACTACTTTACTCGAGGCCATTTTTCTCCCTCTCTTTCCTTCGGGGAAATATTTGCTCCAGAGTAGAGTAGTATTTAAATGGTGCAAGTGCAGTTGCTGGTGGCTCGTACATACACCTGAACATCTGCCAGAGATTACTTGCTCTCATTCCAGTCTACCAGCTTCCAAGACAATTCCCTGCTTTTACTCCACAAAACAATGGCATTATCATCAAAACCGAATTGAACCTTGTGCTTGCAGCTGCATAGGGAATGCAAAAGTGACTTCACCATTTTCGTGCCAATTAATGGGGTTCTACGTCCAGACATAGATATACTATATTTCTTGTTTCCAGAGTCTCAAGTTAATGCAAAAAATGTGGTGGGGAGGATGATATGATGACTCTCGTCTCCTTAATGTGAAAATTTGACTACCACTTTCTGTTTTTAGTATAAAACCCTTGAGTTGCTAAATCCCATGTTTTCGTTGAGTTTCTTACCTCACAGAACTTGCCGCATTCAAAGGCTGGAATCAAGACTTGGAAATCGGAACTCTGGCGTGTGCAAATTTCCATCTTTGCACAGGAGACAGGACTAAGACTAGGTAATGGCAACTTTTTTGACCAACCTTGGTTTTTGTTTGGTTTTGCATTTGAGAAATATATATACTATATTGGAAATTGGAGACCTAAAAAGATATTTAAACTAGAGTAAATTAGGATTAGCGGCGGTGCGAACTGAACCGCCACTCGACCAGACGGATGCACTACGTACCCATTTAAATTTTTTAAAAAGCCACTTAATGTGGCGAGCCTCCCATCCCACCAAGCCTTAAATGACTTAGTAATAGCCACCAGCCTAGGCTAGTGGTTGCACACGAACTTGTTGTACTACATATTTAAATTCCAAATACTGGCTTATGATCAATTAAGTTAGTTAAGGCACATTGTGGCCCTAGTTAGCACTTAGAAGTGCAATTTGTGAAACCAAACCCGGGAGCATGAGTGTACAACTGTCAATGGGGCTGGACCAACTCAATCTTGGCCTACTCAACCCGAAAAAATACCCAATGAACCTAATTTTTCATTGAATTGGATTGAAAATGGGCTTAAATATTGAATTCAAATTAAATATGAGTTAAGATTGGGCTTTATTAGTCTTAAATTCGATATAGACCCGACCCTTTAATCTATCTATATATATATATATATATATATAATATTACGTATAATATAGTCATATTTTGATAACACTAGTACTTTATACTTATGAGTTATGTGTCAAAAAATGTTAATATATATAAGAAATATTAAATATACAAAATTATGTTAAAAGATTCAGAGGTACAATTCTTAGTACGAGCAAATTAAAAACCTTAAAATATGTATTGACTGTTGATCATGTTTTGTTACTATTTTTCATGTACTTTGAACTAATTAGATATATTGTTATTAAAATAGTCTCGGTTTCTATATTTTTGATAAACTGTTGCTAGTTCGTGTATAGTTTTAATGTTGTGATCTTGTGGATGTTAAATTTGCTTTAAAACTTAATAGTTATAGTAATTATATTAACAAAATTAAAGAGTAATAAATGAGTTTAAATTAAATTTGAATTAAACTCACAACTCGAATATCTTGTAAATCAAATATGAGATTCAAGTATACCAACTCGAAACTCATAATCCGAATCCCAAAAATGATACTAACTATATGGGTCGAGTCCGAACTTATTAAAAGCGGATTCAGTTGGCCTGATTGACGGGCATAACCGAGGGAGGGAGGGAGGGAGCGATCTTATTTGGCCTCTATTTAAATCCTCATCATGGTCACTTTCTCGGCCACCAACTCTTTCTACGGTTAGCCCCAGTGAGGTTGCTATATCACGATGAGGCTATCCATTTCGTGTGTCCACCTCTTACTACTGGTTGCCATAGCAGTAGGAAGCCTTGGAGCTCCTACCTATGTTGCCGGAAAACTAGAAAGTGAAAATGGTTATCTAGACAAACACATCATGTATAGCAAGAATGGTTATCCACCACCACAACATTCCCCTCCGCCCTCGGTCCACCCTCCACCATCTCGTGGATATCAACCACCTCAGACTCCTCTTGCACCACCACCTTACCATAGCCATCCTCCGAAGCATACTCCACCTTCAAAAGGTAAAACCCCACCACCTTCCTATGGCTGTCCTCCACCACCCGTAGGCCATATTCCACCACCACCCTTTGGTGCTCCCCCTCCCTTCCACCGTTATCCACCACCGCCCTTCCATGGCAATCAGCCACCAAGACATGGTCATGCTCATGCACCACCTCCCAAGCAGTATACACCTCCTGGCCAACATCAACCACCGTCTCATCACCATCTTCCACCACCAACACATCATGGACATGTTCCACCATCTCACGGCCGGCAACCTCCTAGTCCTACACCTTCCCACAGCCGCTATCCGCCGCCCTCTACTCCGAGTTACTCTCCACCACCACAAAGCCATCAATCACCTGGTCATCATCACCATCAGCCGCCGTCTCATGGACATCATAAGCATCCGCCACCATCCCATCATGGACTTAAGCATCCGCCTCCCACACACCATCATGCGCCACCATCTCATGGACATCAGCCACCTACTCACCATCATACACCACCTAAGCATGGCCATGCATCGCCAACTCATAAACACACGCCACCATCTCCCAGCTCTCCACCACCTTCTCAATCTCCACCTTATGGTGTGCAGCCTCCAACACCTCCTTATAAGTCACCTCCTCCTTCTCACGGGCAGCCACCACCACCGAGCCCATACCATGGTGGACGTTCACCTCTAAAGCAAAAGTCACCACCACCTTCGCCACATTACGGGCCTCCACCTCCGCCAAACCCTCCAGCTCCAAGTCCTTACTTTCCCAATCTTGTCCCTTAGTCCAGCCTCAATATCTGCTACTTTCAATGTTATTTCCACGTTTGACTAGTTTGTAACGCTTAAGGCTTTTTTTTTTCCCTTTTTTCTTTTTTCTTTCCTGATCGATCCCAGCCGTCTTTAATTCTATGGTTTGGATTTCACTTGCGGGATCTTGTTCAAAAATCACGATGCTAGCAACTGGCTAGTTCAATAATACTGCATGCAGTCAATTTGTCAATCAATCTGTCTACTAGAATTACGCGGCTTTGTTGAGATGTTTTTCAATGTTAACAATCATTGGTGATGTTCATTTATCACTCTTCCAACTCCCAAATAAGTTCCTAATATGCTGGTGACGTGCCTAATTATACAACACGATATTTTTTTTTTGGGGGGGAGGGGGGGAATGAGGTACGTTTCCATGTGTTCTGCTTCCATGATTTGCATAATCGACTTACGGATTGATAAAATGTTACTAGAATTTGCCAAATTCCAGTGAAAAAAAGATCCTTTCCGATATGAACTGTTGAATTAATAAATTGATACAAGTTGGAAAAGTAAGCAATAGAAACTAATTCGTGCATGCTTATATTTCGTCCAAAATGCAGGAGTTAATTCGAATCCCAGCATGTAATGCATTACAACTATTTCTGGACATGGAGTTAATTCGAATCCCTGCATGTAATGCATTACAACTATTTCTGGGCATTGTTTCGGTAATTCCTTCCTGATCACAAGCAATTTAACTTGGAGTTAGAACGGAAGAAGGTACACCGGATTGTTTAACTTTTTCCTGCATATACTGATTATCAGCATTTGATAATTATAAAGCCTGTTTTTCTTTTTAATGTTTGCCAGCTCACTGTAAGATGTACATTTAATCCCCCATGCGAATATATAAGTTTACAAATTTGGTACAGGTAGGGTTCTACTTAAATTCAATCTCATGTGTTTGTTATGCTATTTGCTTTACAATCACTGATAATGTAAATAATTCGTTTGCATGAATTAACATGAAGAAGGATATTGCCTTTGTATTACTTAATATGAGTTATTGGGAGAAATGTACTTTTAGTCCATAATGTTTAATCCCTATATGATTTTAGTTCTTAAAGTTTTGGCAAAAGCAAGTTTTCTTGTCAATATTTAGCACATGTGCAGTTTTGGTTCCTAAAATTTTGACAAGAGCAAATTGGTCCCCAGTGTATCCAATATCATGCAGATTTAGGATAATTTATGGTATTTTTCAAATGTTAGTAGAATCAATCTTGTGCAATTACATGTTTATTAAATTAAACTTCTTGAAAAAGAAGCTGATAATCTTAAATAATAAGATTAACTTACATGTTAGCACATTAACAACTAATTAACCAATAAACAAAAAAGAAAAGAAAGTCATTGAAGTATACGAAAACATCAAGTATTACAATTTTTTGTTTAGAAACAATGGGGATAGTTTTAGTCTTTTAGTTTAAGAGTTTTTCTTTTTCATTGACTAGTTAATTAGTTAGCACATGAGCTATTAGACTTTATTTTTATTATTGAAAGACAGCTACTGTTTTGCTTCTTTCTTTTGAAATTTAATTTAATGAACACATGACTAGACGTGACTAAATTCTGTCAGTAATTGAAAAAAAATTCTCCAAATGTCCTATATTTGCTTTAAATTAGATACATTGGAGATCGGATTTGCTCTTGCTAAAATTTTAAGGACAAAAACTGCACGTACGCTGAACATTAAGGACCATAAATTATTTTTGCCAAAACTATAATAAATAAAGACTAAAACTACACATGAGTCAAACATTAGAGACTAAAATTGCATTTTTCCCCCTCTTAGGATATTACTTTTGTATCAAATAGTATGAATTAGAATATTACTACCTTGTAGAGTTAGACTAGCTAAATTCACTGTACTAGTTGTCTAGATTTGGTTCACTGCAAGCCTATAAGTACGGGGCATTGTTATAGTGCACAATGATTATGATAAATATAGACAGTTTTCCAGTTCCAAACTTCCCCTAACAATTATTGCACATAGACTTCAAAAATGGAAAATAAAATAGGCTATAGCACACACTTTTGGTGACGTGCTATATGTGAAATTATAAAGTTGTCGGGAAATTTTTTTTTTATTTAAAAAAAAGTAATTCACTCTTCGGCTTGGGGAAGTATATTGGGCCTGATCAATTCCAAGATTGGCCCATATTGGGAGGATTAAATGGCCAGTTGTTTAAATGCGGACAGAGAAAACACTACTGTGATAGAGGAGAGAGAAATTAAAGGAGCTGAGTTTCAGCAGCGAGTCGAAATTTGTACTAGCAATAGAGAATAGTGATCATCTGAGAGAGAGAGAGAGAAGATGTTCTTCCACATAGTACTGGAGAGGAATATGCAGCTTCACCCACGCCACTTCGGACGGGACCTGCGCGATAAGCTTGTCTCGAAGCTCATGAAAGACGTCGAGGGCACCTGCAGGTTGGTTACTTTTATTTCTCTCTTTAATCGAAAATATGAGTTGTGCACAACAGAAAAATGGGGAAAAAAAGCCTGAAACTTTTGGTGTAGCGGGCGACATGGGTTTGTGGTGGCAATCACGGGCATTGAGAGCGTGGGCAAGGGTTTGATTAGGGACGGCACCGGCTTTGTCACCTTTCCGGTCAAGTATCTATGCGTCGTTTTTCGACCTTTCAAGGGGGAAATTCTCGAAGCTGTTGTTACTATGGTCAACAAGGTTACAAAACCAATTCTCTGCTTCCATTTTTCTTTTCTCTTTATATTAATCGGATTATAATTGATCAACTTTTTTCACGTATTGATCTCCTATTTATTTATTTATTTATTATGCAGATGGGTTTTTTCGCTGAAGCAGGGCCTGTCCAAATTTTTGTTTCAAATCACGTGAGTATAATTGTTCGATATTTATATTTATAATTCTGCGGTTACTTTTTTGAGTTGGAAGATGTCTTATATTTGAAATCCCATCCCAAAATTGGGGCTTTTGAGGGTTTGATGTTTATTACTAGTAACTATATGTCGTAGGAAATTTTGGATTAATGGGCAATGAAAAGAAGAGTGGTCTGGCCAATGGAGTAAACTCTAATGAATAATTAGAGGTAACTGTGGCGTCTTGTCTTGTCCTGTCCTGTCCTGATGTTCATATTGAGCATGCTTTACAAACTCTAGTGGTGCCCTAAGTTGCAATTCCTGTTAACTATTAGACGTCCTTGGTTAACTCCAATTTTCCTTTGCACTTTTGAGTAGCTTGAGGAGGTTAAGAAGGAAATGTGTACATGGAGCTAGGAAGTTGAAGCTGAGTTTCTTTGCTGAAGACTGATGTTTCTGGCATCATATATGTTACTTAAACTTGGTTTCCTTTTTTGTTTATTTGACTGCCTTATGAGATTGATATGAGCATCAACTACCGGAACAGAGGGATCTTACAGAGCTCAAGATACCCATGCCCCACCTGCGAAGTTTACCCAAGATTCTCATGCCCCACCTGTGAAGTTTACCCATGTTTGGCAGAATAACGGACATTTCTTTTGGAATTAGTATGTGCTTAACCGGCATACTGAATCACTATTTTAAGTATGCCATCAAGATAATTTGATGAAATCATTTTGAGATCCTTATCTAAATGACGTGATTAACTATATAGTCCCCCGCAGATATAAAATTCTAGTATTCAGATGCTTCTTTATGGTTTGTGTGGTATGCCATTTTTCATCTCTAAATCCTCTGGTTTTTGGCATTTGGTTTAATTGACCTATGTAGATGTTGTATGACAATGATTTATTTGTCCTTTATGTATGTGACCCCTCTCTCTCTCTCTTCACAGTTGATACCAGATGATATGGAATTTCAGTCTGGTGACGTGCCTAATTATACAACTTCAGATGGATCTGTATGTAGCATATATACTTTCGATTTTGTCAAATCCTGTATTTCAGCATGTATGTTATCCATTTGAATTTGCAGATATTTCATAAGAGTTCATAGTTCTTTGGTTCTTAACAGGTCAAGATTCAGAAAGACAGCGAGGTTCGGCTAAAGATAATTGGAACTCGTGTTGATGCTACAGAAATTGTATGTACTTATTCTATCCATCTTGTGATGTGGTGCTAGTAAACATTGGTTTTCTTTTTGGATTTGAAGCAATTTTCTCTCTGCATATTCTATTTTACCTACTATTGATTGCCCCAAGTATGTGGTCAATGTGTAATATGACAGTTACTAAGTGGGTTTGACTGGAAATTATGAAAATGTGTATCAAGCAGGGGTACGAGGCTTGGTTGAAATGTTTTTTGGTCCTGAGTATGTTTTGTTCCTGTATTGGGATGTAAGCTGGAGATTTTTGAGTAAACTGATAGAAAGGCTTAGGCTGACACCAAACTCTAATAGTTTTATGAACTATCTGAACAGGCATTGTTTTGGATATGTAAACATCACTATCAAGTCGTTGGAGTTTATGTTAAGGTGTCATAGAAGTCCACCATGAACTTTCTTTGATGGTTGTTAAAAAAAATATTTATCTTAATAATCTGCTTAATGATTCCAAAAGGAGAAGAAAGCTGAATAAAACAACTGAAGAATAGGATGCCACTCCATGGGACTATTACAAACAATAGCAATGAAAGCTATTTTTATTTCCATACGTGTAAATGAACGTGTTAATCCTTCAATATCTGCATTCATGATTTTCTCTTCATTCTTCAATGATCTTTTCCTCACAAATAAAGCTCTTGTTTGCAGTTCTGCATTGGCACCATAAAGGATGACTTCTTGGGCGTCATCAGCGATCCTGGTTCAACTTCCTGATGCTGAAATTGCTCTTCTTGATTTGTAGAATGTATAGTACTCAATGAGCATATGAGTTGCCGGGATCTAATCCTAAACCAGATTTCTAGTAATATTTGATGCTTGTGTTCATTCAGGCATTAATGCCTCCCCTCCTTTAACGTTGCTGTGGCATTTTGAGCTATAACAACATTTGTCAACGACGCCTTTTTTGCATGAAGTGCATACATTTCTGCGCAAAACGCCTGGCTATTTGGCTAACTGATTAATGTCTGGACTTTAAGCTGGAAAAAAAAATAAAGAAAAAAAGGAAAAAGCTCAAGCGTGACCGAACAGTAGATCTAGTTTTGTACTTGGCTTGGCTTGATTATACGCAATTCTTGAGGTAACCCAACCGCGGATACGTATATTTGTATGGATTAATTTTCTATACGGTGTAGATAAAATTAACTTATTTTATATTAGTACGTTAATCGTACTAAAGCAGATAAAGCAGCTTAATTTGAAAAGCAACGCACATTTTGGGTTTCAACGTATACAGTTGGCCCACCAGTGATTTTCGGAGAGGCCCAGGCCTGCCAATAGACCAAGTAGGTGTGCACGTATGTATGTGGTATTGAGTCGACTGGCCGGGTGATAAAAGTATCAACGAGTATCCGAAATTAGAAAAACCGACCTCCACTAGCACTAGATGGAGTAAGCGGACAGCAGTGGCCTTCTCCGATGATTCACTGAAGCTAATTCCCGTCACTTAATTAAACCGGTCCAAAGCTCAAAATCAAGATTCCGTCCAGTAATTAGCTGTCTCTTTTGCTACGCCATCACAAAACAGCACTAAAATCTCTGATTTAAATGTGGACGCTTTACACTTCCCACGCTCTTCAACCACACTACTTTCCACTCAACTTCCGGCCGTCTTCACGCTCACACCACCAAGCCACCGTCGCCTTCCGCCCCCCCACCGCCACCTCAACCACCCCCTCCACAATTAATCACAACCCATCAATTCAATCTCTCAGTGAAAAGGGCCGGCTCAAACAAGCACTTGAGCTCCTTTCCCAGGAGCCCAATCCGACTCAACACACCTGCGAGCTCCTCATCCTCTCTTGCGCCAACCAACATTCCCTCTCTGACGCCCTTATTGTTCACCGGAAACTGATCGATAATGGGTTCGATCAGGATCCCTTTTTGGCCACCAAGCTCATCAATATGTATCACGAGTTGGATTGCATGGAACGTGTCCGCCAAGTGTTTGATAAAACTCTTAAGAAAACTATTTATGTATGGAATGCACTTTTTCGAGCATTAACATTATGGGGTCGTGGTGAAGAAGTATTGGGTCTCTATAGCCGTATGAATCGGATTGGAATTCCGTCGGATAGGTTCACGTATACATATGTGCTGAAAGCTTGCGTTGCTGCTGAGACATTGGGCTCATTGCTACAAAAAGGGAAGGAAATTCATGCTCACATTCTACGACATGGGTATGAGAGCCATATCCATATTATGACTACTATGGTGGATATGTATGCAAGATTTGGTTGTGTGGCAGATGCAACTAGTGTATTCAATTCGATGCAGGTGAGAAATGTGGTTTCTTGGAGTGCTATGATTGCGTGTTATGCAAAAAATGACAAGCCATTTGATGCATTGGAACTTTTTCACCAATTGGTGCTTGAACACTGCGATACATTGCCTAATTCAGTTACAATGGTCAGTGTGCTTCAAGCTTGTGCTGCGGTTGCTGCATTGGGTCAAGGGAAGTTGATACATGGCTATATACTTAGAAAAGGTCTTGATTCCATATTACCAGTTATCAGTGCCATGGTGACTATGTATGCAAGATGTGGTAATCTTGAATGGGGAAAACGCGTGTTTTCTCAGATGGAGAAGAGGGATGTCGTTGCTTGGAATTCCATGATCTCGAGTTATGGTATTCATGGGTTCGGAAGAGAAGCTATTGAAGTTTTTAAAGAGATGATATTAAGTGGAGTGTCACCGAGTCCAATTTCATTTGTTAGTGTATTGGGAGCTTGTAGTCATTCTGGTCTCATTGAGGAGGGCAGATTTTTGTTTGAATCCATGATAAAAGAACATGGAATTACTCCTACTGTGGAACATTATGCTTGTATGGTTGATCTTCTTGGTAGAGCCAATCAATTATATGAAGCAGCAAAGATAATACAGGACATGCGGATTGAACCAGGAGCCAAGGTCTGGGGTTCTCTTCTTGGATCGTGTAGGATCCATTGTAACATTGAGCTTGCAGAGAGAGCAAGCAAGAGGCTTTTTGAGCTTGAACCTAGAAATGCAGGTAATTATGTTCTTTTGGCTGATATCTATGCAGAAGCTGAGATGTGGAGTGAGGTGAAAAGAGTGAAGAAGCTTATAGAAGCTAGGGGACTGCAAAAGGTTTCTGGTTGTTGTTGGATTGAAGTAGGAAGAAAAGTTTACTCACTCACATCTGTTGACGAGTTTAATCCACAAATTGAGCAGATTCATGCCTTGCTAATACAACTGTTCATAGAGATGAAGGAAAAGGGTTATGTACCAAAAACCAAAGTTGTGCTTTATGATCTTGAAGCAGATGAGAAAGAGCGAATCATACTCGGTCATAGTGAAAAATTGGCAGTTGCCTTTGGCCTGATTAATAACAGCAAAGGGGAGACCATAAGGATTACCAAGAACTTGAGGTTATGTGAAGACTGCCACTCTTTTACGAAGTTTATTTCTAAATTTGCAGATAGAGAAATATTAGTTAGAGACGTGAACCGCTTTCACCATTTCAAAGATGGAGTTTGTTCATGTGCGGATTACCGGTAACTCGGAATTTGGTGTCAAATCTTAGATTTTCATTATAGAATCCTCTAGAGACCTCATCTAGAGCTCGTAGAAAACCTTTTTTTTTTTCCTTTTGTTTTTGTACGGCTGGTTTTGTCTTCTACGGGTACAGTTATAAATCTACTTCACATTGTATGTCATGACCATTTACCATCTCAAAGTATAAACATTCCTATGAATTTGCATGTACATTCGATTCTTGCGCATTCGTGCCTGATAGGCGAGGTCTAATCGTTATGCGAGCCTACGATGCCAAACGTTGTACTGTAATAAACGAACATGCATGCAATGCAAAATTTAATTTAAAAAGAAAGGTACATGTGCAACATTTTAAGAACATTTTTTTCTTTCCAACCATTTCTTCACACCCTTCTTACTTCCAACTGCTGGACCCAGAAACTTAAAATACATTCACAGACCGCTAATATCCTCGCCGTAACGTCTGTAATTACGTTGGAATCATTTACCTCTGTCACCCAAAGGGAAGAAAAATATATATGCGACATCGATGAGCATAGAACGACGTATTCATTCAAAGAATTTTGTGCGACTAAAATTATCAATTGCCCACGTCCTACAGCTAACTCAAAACATTCCTTTCCTAAAACGACGACATTTCTAACAAAATAAGCACTTCCGTTCCAGTTTGGTATAAGAAGAAAAACAACTAGACAGCTCTGATATGTTCACTGCACTGAAACTGAGCCATCTTGCTTCATCTTTATGAGACTATTCTCGATGTTCCGCAGGACTGGTTTGTAGCTGGAACAGTACAGACAAAAGTTAACAAAAATGGAAAAGGAAGGCAGAATAAGATGCTCTTTTAGCGGTTACACGTATTAGAGAAGACACATACAGGCGTGCAAGAGCATTGTAAGCTTGTGTAGCTTGCTGAAGTCGTGCTGAGAGCTGCAGCACCTCTGCAGATAGACCCTCTGCTCTGCTTTTTTCATTTACAAGTTGAGCCTATACAAATCAAACAACTAGGAGTAAGCATTATACTTAATGCATCTGTACCAGTCTCCCATTCGTTTTTGCCTTAAAAACCCAAGGAGACGAAACAAGTAAGATATCAGACACAAAATTGCAAGCGTAGGAAAATACTTATTTTTTTGGAAATGCATATAGGAACGAAACCCTTATACCTTAAATGTGTACAGGAATGGACCTCCCCCCCCCCCCCCCCCCAAAACAGCAAACACACCCACAAAAACAAAAAAATGCCAAAAAAAACACAGCTACACACACACAAAAATGAAGATGCTAAATGCATAATACAATTGACAAGAGATACACATGTTCACCCACTGTATAAGCATTCAAGAAACTTAAAACTGTAATAAAAGGGGTGAAGATTATAAATGTGGAGAACTAACTTTCAGAGAGATCATTTCGGGAGAAAATGCGGATGAAGCCATCTCATCTTGGCCATCTTTGGTGGATTCTGAAATGCCCACCTTATCATTCAAAGTTGGTCTACTGGCCTGTTCCATTCTCAGCTTATGTAACATGCTACGGAGTTCATCATTTTGCTTTAGACAATCTTTGACCTGCATGAATCATGTCAGGCAAATTATGGTATACATTTTACACATGCATTTTGGAAACAGAAAGCAAAAGAAAGAACAATGATATTCCCAACAAATAGCTGAGCAAAGGACCACGAGGACAGCAATAGCAAGTACCTGGTTCTCCCAATGCACAGCAACTCCCATGGCCTCTTGATATGCAGATGATAGATTTGAGTTCTCCTCAAAAAGCTTTTCTATCTCAGAAGACTGGGAATCAATCTGTAACAGGATCAGAGAGAAACTTAATTCCTATTCTAGCAACTGCAGATGATAAAACAACATGTGCATTTTGGATGGCAATTCCAAGGTCATAGAACAAAAGACAGTACCTCCATCAAAAGCCTTTGCCTGCTATTTTCTAACCTCTCAATGGCAACTGCCATATCATGCATTTGCTTCTCCAGTCTCTCTTTATCTTCCTGTAAACACATGTCATGAGATTGTTGACTTGGAAGATATAGAAACCTTTAATGTAATTTATGCATGACGTTCAAGGCAATGATTAAGGTGCATCACAAAGTACAAAAAGAAAACCAAAAGAAGGATAGGGGCTACGGTGGGAATCAGTCAGAAGAACATGGGCACGTGTACCAATAACTCTTGTTACTATAAGAAATACTACCCAAGAAAACAGGTATAGTGCTGGGTAGCACAAGTAAGAAAATCTAACTGCAAACCATGCAATGGAAACACTTACCGCTGACAGCCCTTTGTTGTTTGGCTTTTCTGCTGCTTCATCTACATGGAGAGTACAGAGAAAAAAGTTCATCTAAACAACATGTGTAAAAAGAAAATTAAGATTCTAGAAAGACTCTGACAATAGCACTAAGGTTTTATCCTTCAAACAATACAATGCTGCAATGAAAATAACACTACAAAAAGAACAACATTGGCATAGTAAAGCACGTTTAACAATGAAAAAGCGTGTCACAAAATAGCAGCTGAGCAGGATAACTATTAAAGTCAACTTAAACAAACCAAGCTTATAAATCAAATGTTTCTTACTACAACCACACATGGTGAGATGTCAAAACATGTTACAGTACTTGTAGGTAATATATGCAACTGCCAGTTAAAGTTCAAATTTAGTCTGCTAAGATGACCGACAAACAATACCTGTTACCCTTTTGGACATTGCAGCAAGTTTCTCTTCCAATTCCTGCTTCTGTAAAATAAGGGCAGATGCTCGGGCCTGCTCGTCAGCTAACTGTTGTCGCTCTTGCTGCCTTAACTGTGACTCTTGCTGTAAATGTTTATAAGCAATGATTATCAAACTGAGAGGAAATGAGCTCACAGAAAACAAGAAGCTGCAATTTATGTTACTCAGACTCTTCACTTTGCCCTGCCGTACCCTCAACTCTTCGTATTACACTAGGCTAGCCGTGTCGGCAGGACTCCCATACCAAGTCCGGGTAACATAAGCTGCAATAGCAATCTAACCTCAAGTTGCGATTTTATATTAGAAAGTTCAGTTTCCATGACTTTTATGTGGTCAGGTGAATATCCTGATGATGGGATTCCACTGGGTAGATCGCTCAGAGCTTGCTGTTGTAATGAATTTAATTCTGCTCTGAGTGCAGCTGCATCCTCCTCAGCCTAGCAGAAGACAAATGATCAACATAGGAAGATACAGCAAAATTTTACTATTTAGTACTGAATGTAACTGCCATACTCTGTACTGTTCTTCTTCTGCTTCCTTTAAACGTTTTTTCACCATTCTAAGCTGGGCTGACAGGTCCTCCTATACTAAAGTATAGAGTTCATGAGGTGAGAAACGGTACAAAGATATGCAAAGTTTATAAGAAAACACAAACACAAACAAACAGTAGAAGTTAATCAAATGTACCCGTGCAACAACTGCTGCATCTTTTTCAATAGCAACATCTTTGAGAGCTTTTCTAAGTGAAGGTACAGTACTCTGCTCCTGCAATTCCAGTGCAAATAGATTTGAATCAGCCACAATATATTGAAAAAACAATGGCACGGAAATATCACAATCGACTGACTATTCATCGTGTGCATAAAAAATAGAAATTAAAAAAAAATGAGTAATGCATTTACCAGCTCATTAAGCCGCTTTTGTAGTGTCTCACTCTCAACCTCTTTAGTTTGAAGCTTAAACAATTTGAAACTAATGTCAGTAAGATCATTTCCATATCAATTTTATTTTAAAAAAGTTGGGGAAAAGTAAGGAGAATTATCCCGCAAAATAGATGCTGCTACATAAATATGTAAAGGCTGAAGCAGAGAAAGGTATTTAATCATGTCGTAAAGTAATACCTTGGAGTACAAAGTCCTATTTACTTCTTCCAGCTCCATGTTCCTCTTTTGCATTTCTTTTAATTGAGATACTAAGCCACCAATATCAGTCTGCAGGTAGTATGATTGGGAAATTCGACAACAAAGTAATATCAAAAAAGAGAAAGCAAATCTAGCTCAAATTCATGCCTAGGGTATTTAAACCTCTTTTCCCTAATAAAAACCGAGATCCTTCATAAAAATGAAATAATGACATCTCAATTTAATTAATTCACGTCCCAAAAAACATAAAAATCGAACATTGGTAAGTACAGATACCTCTGACAATCTGGTTCCGCTCTCCGATTTCTTCAACCCAACAGCATCTTTGCAAAATTAAGGAGCGAAAATGGAGAAAATAAGAATTTTAAAAAAAAAAGATAAGATAATATCGATTGCAAGACAAAAAAGAACAGAAAATTATGAAAAAAACGGAAGGAAAGGTAAAGAAAAGAAAAGAATAATTCGAAATTAGATACCATTAGGGGATGAGCTGGAGACTTGGGTGAGATCAGGTCCGGACGCGGCTTTGCTCAATCGCTCTGCCGCTCTTTTCTGACGAATTTCTTCCAACTGAAAATTGGAAGCCTAAACGGATAAATGTCTACGAAATAAAATCACATGAGTGTGTGTGCATGAAATTTTTTTTTTTTGGGTTGAGGCAAGCCTGATTGATCAGAAGCAGAGATCCGTACCGTTCGTCGACCTAGAGATGCGTGACGAGCATCCATGATTTTTGGACTCCAAAATGCTGCCGCCTTGGTCGAAGAAGAACTTGCAATCTACAGGAATTGATTTGATGAACCAATTATCCGCCTGCTGCAAAAGCTTCGGTTTCAGAGCTGCCTGAAATTTTTAAAAGTTTCGACGGCGAATTTTAACGTCCGTTACATTTAATTCGGGTCGGAGAAGATGACGTCATGACGACAGTAGTTGGCTTTTGGGCTCTCTGCTTGTGGATCTCTCCGTGAGTCATTAGTAGTGTTATTGACCCAACAAGAGGCCCAGGTACGTGTGGAAACAAAAGGACATTTGTTTTTCTATTAAATATAAAACATGCTAAAGAGTATCAACAACGTCTGGGTGGTGTAGTCGGTTATCACGCTAGTCTCACACACTAGAGGTCCCCGGTTCGAACCCGGGCTCAGACATTTTCTTGTTGTCTGCTCTGCTGCTTCTCTTTTTGTATCTACTTTTGATGAATTAGGAGGGACAGGCTAAATGGCCAATGTTGGAGCTATAATTTGAACAATTGAGTCCCATAAGACAATGCAACCTGTTCATCAATGTTAGTCTACGAGATGTTCAGACCAACTGTTTTAATCTTTATACTAATAGTCATTTATATACGATGCCTTCTAGATCAATTGTTATTATTGCAAATTAATCGGTGTGCGTTTGGTCAACAAATTTACAAGGTTATTGAACTTGCTAAGCAGGTGGATGGAACAATCTCTATTTTTCTTTTTGTGCATTTTTTTCCCCCTTCCCTTTTTTGGGTACAAGTACAACACAACAGAATCTCCTTGATCCATGCCAGGTATAGTCACTTGTGTATATATCCACAAATACATCCAATCATTCAGCTATATATCCACTTTACCATGCGAAGGGAACCTCTCACTGTACTACTAAAAAGCATTCGTGTATAAAAAGCTTAGTCAATGCATTAGTGCAGTGACTGTGAGTGTGAGTCCCTCATGAAAAGTGGATTAGCATTTGAAGCCAGAGATTGAGCTCAAAAAGACATGTATTAGCTGTAAAAGGAGGAAGAATAATTCAAAGACACTAGTGCTGTACCAAATTCATCAAACCCTTTAAACAAATTCCCCTCCTCTTAATGATTGCTTTACAACTAAGAAAGCATTTTGTTACTGTTGCCCCCCTAGATCATTTAATTAGGTTATAGAGCCTTTCAGATCAGAAGAAGGGCTCCAAAGGAAAGGGAGTTCAGTGATTTTTTTTTTATTACAGTATTAATTTTTTTTTTTTGGAGGTTTTCGGAAAACATTGATTATGAAGATATGCTGCTGCAACCCTTTATCTTGCATCCCATGCTGCAGCACAACAAAACCAAAGAATGATCAGGATCGGCCGGAGGTGTCTCCAAGGCAAAAACCTTCACAGTCTAAATCACATGGGAAAGGAAGGAAGAAAGGAGAAGATGTCAATGTGAATGTGGGTGCTGATCATGGTAGTCATCATGCTGACAGCTCCCATAATGCCGGAAATACCGCAAGCAGCACTGATATTGGCACCGCTGTGATGGTTGTTGCCGCCTCTCATGCCTCTGAATTTGGCGGCGGTGGGTGTGGTGGCAGCTCACATGGCGGCGGTGGGGATGGTGGCGGTGGTGGCTGACTACATTCCATGCATACCAAAAGCTTGATCAACAATATATTCCTTCTTGTCATCATCCTTATCTGTCATATTGTTCCATTTTCGCCAGCTTTGAGTAGCAGGACCATTACATATCCGATGTGGTATTTTTGGTGTGATTGATTGTTGATTGCTATATGCTGTACTTATATTGGGCTGCTAGCCATGTGTCCGGTGGTCCGTGCGCTTGACCTTTGCTAGATTCCTTGTATGATGTTGCCGTTTGATGGGGTTGACGATTGGCTTTTGTTTCATTTCAATTCAATATTCAAAATTTTCTGATCTTTTTATATGCTCTGTTTCTGTCCTTGAGCGAGGAGAAGGAAAATTTTGTTCCTATGCTCCATGATTGCACCATTTTTGTTATGTAGAGAGTACTCTTTTTTTTTTTTATTAAGCTTCATTGTCTTGGTGATTGTATAATTTGGTTATTAATTCATATTGAATTGCTTTAATAGCGACCCTTTTTTCCACAGTTTAAGTGGGAATTATCCAACCAATCCCTCTTCCAGCCAACTTTACATTTACACAATTTCATTTTCATACATGGGGATGTTTATTGCGTATGTTTTTGTGTAATTTTTTTCATTACTTTTTCTAGATAATAATGATGGAAATCACTTCTTTCAGAGCTGATCATGTTTGGATTGTCATTTTTTTTTTCAAAAAAATTTTTATATTTTTCATAAATAAATTTTTTAATTATTTTTTTATATCATATATATCAAATCGTTATAGTACAATTTTTTTTACAAAAAAAAATAGCAAACCAAACTGGAAGCATTCATAGAAGCCGTTGCTCATTATTGTAAAGAAGAGTTGATCAACACCATTGCAGCATCTTCTCTTCAGTTACTATTTATCGCTTTTTTTAAGGTATCGATACATTTCCGAAAATAAGGTACTACGTTGAGTATAATCAGCAGGGAGTTGTCGAAGGAGGTATACTTCTCAATATGCTATAACCTTCGAGTAAGTAATTTATTTAGATTTTCTATGAGATAGAGATTCTAAAAATTGCAAGAATTGAATGATAAAATAGCCAGAAAAGACATAAGGTATAAGATATAGGATTTTTAATGATGTTTGGTGCAAGATTTGACCAAATAGGATATGTGAAATGCTTATGTGAAGTTTTTATGGCTCTTTTATTCGTTCATGAAATGATTTGGATGCAAGATTCCTTAATTGACTGTCTCCTGGACTTTCGGTAACAAAAATGAAACATAACAAGACGTACATCTTGGGCTTACTTTTACCGGCTAACAATTGGGCCCCGCTTCTAGCCTTCACTTTGATTCGAGTTGTTCGTCATCAGGCATAAAAATTGAGCCCAATCTCAATATGCCTAGCGATGCCCCGCTCATATAAGAGGTCCGAGTTTTTTTTTTTTTTTTTTTGAGAATTGACGAGTTTTATATAACAAAATAAGAATTTATACTTTAATCGTCAACTTTTCTCTCTTATCTTCCTCTACAATTCTAAGAATATCAAGGGAGAAATTTGACTCAAAAATAACTTTATCCACTCTATTGAGATAACTAGTCATAAAGTCAGCAATTTGATTACATTGACGATATACAAAATATATAGTCAACTTCTTGAAGCATAAAATTAAATCCTTCGTATCAGAATATGCAACTAGAGCCCTCAAGGATAGTCAATTTTGCTGCGTTAAGATATTTGCAGCAAGGTCCAAGTAATTTGATAACTAGCCCTCCAAGGTCTGAGTAATTTGATAAACGCAAATGTGGTTAATACTAGGTGTGCTTGGATAGCAACAATTTTTTAAAATATTGTTTTGCTTGGATAGCAACAATTTTTTAAAATATTGTTTTGCTTGTATTGTAATTATAATTTTTAATTAATTTTTATCTTTCTAATAATTTTTTTTTAATCTCAAATATATGATATTGAGTCGAAAAAGTATTCCACTAATTAGTTCAAATAATCTTCTATCCAAACACACTTGATGAGTTTGTTTGGATAGAAGTTTATTTGGATGATTTATTTGAAATAATTATTGTAATTTTTTTTATGATATGATATATGTGAAATAAAAAAATGATTAAAAAATAAAAAAAAATATTTATAATTTATAAAATAAATTATTTTATCTAAAATCATCTTAATCCAAACAAACCGACCCTGGAATAGTAACAGGCCTTGCATAAATCAGAGTAACTGCCGGGAATCCTACAAACTCACGTTAAAATTGTGAATTTACCACAAAGGGTCAGAGTAAGAGTCTATAATTAGCGCCAGGCTCACCCATATAAGCACACAAAAATACGCAAGAAGCAAATTCGGAAGATAAGCCCTAGCACAACCTAGTCGGAAAACGCCCTAACCCTAGATTAAAAATCTCAGGCCTCAGAAATCGTATCGCATCGAATCGTTTTACGGCAGCCATGGCGGTAGAGACAGCAAACCAACCAAGCAAGCTCCGATGGGGAGAGCTGGATGAGGACGACGGAGAGGACCTTGACTTCCTTTTGCCCCCCAAGCAGGTCATTGGCCCCGATGACAACGGGATTAAGAAGCTTATTGAGTACAAGTTCAACGACGAAGGCAACAAAATCAAGATCACCACCACCACTCGCATCCGCAAACTAGCTAACGCACGCCTCAGCAAGCGGGCCGTCGAGCGCCGGTCCTGGCCCAAGTTCGGCGATGCCGTCCATGAAGATGTCGGTAGCCACCTTACCATGGTCTCCACTGAAGAAATTATCGTTGAACGCCCTAGAGCCCCTGGTGTGCATCTTCCCATTTTTCGCCCCTCCGGTTCTTTTGTTTCAACTATCTATCTGTTTTTTTCTTGTTATTTATTAAAACTACTCTTTATTTTATTTTATGAAGTCGATTTTGTTTGGGACCTTTTATGTAATTACTGAATTTGGCTTGTCAGTTTTGGTGTTGGCTATGCGATGGGCAAGTCCTATTGATTAGGTTATTGTGGACAAATCAGATGAATTTATCTGTTGAGGGCAGGGTTGCGTTATTGGGTGGATTTAATGTTGCCTATTTTTGGGTTTTTGCTGAGCATTATTGATAGGTGGGATATGTAGTCGTTGAACTTTACAAACTGGAAATAAAATTGAATCCTGTGTGTTGTGCTAATTGAGCGTTATTAGTGCTACTATCTACAATAATCTTCTTAGTTTGTACTGGATCCGTGGACCAGAGAGCTGTCCTGTATGGTGAATAACCCCATAGAGCAGAAGGTTCGTGGTTGTTCTGAGTTTCAGCGATCAGTTCTGCTACTGATTATAATTTCACTTGTGAAATTAGTTGTGGACAGCGGATTGAGTTTTGGTAAAATTGGTGAGAAGTGTGAAAAAGAACTTTGTAGGAGGAGGGAATGTGGGATGGTGCTTTCTCTGTCTCTCTCTCTCTTGAATGTGGGATGATTGGAGGTCGTTGACTTGATGAAAGTAACTAGTTGTAAACTTTGGTTGCATTTTTTTTAATTCAACTGTCTACCTCAGTAACTGATATTAAACTTTGATTTGTTGGGCATATATCATGTTCTTGCTTTTAGGATTTTGCCTTCTGTTCATTGCAATGCTTAAAATTCTTGCATGCTTTCTGCGTTCTTCGCTACTTTTCACTTTTCTTTTGACCTGGGGGTATGTTCTGTATTCAAGTGCTGACAATGTTGCTGATTCTTTTTTTTTCCTTGTCAACTTTTAATTAGGCGCTAAACAGGAGGAAGTAAAGGTTGTTGGAGAATCAGGTCAAATTGGTAAACCAGGAGCTGTTCTCATGGTCTGCAGGACCTGTGGAAAGAAGGGTGATCACTGGACTTCAAAGTGTCCTTACAAGGACCTTGCTCCCCCAAGTGAGGGTTTTGTGGATAAGCCAGCTTCTGAGGCCACCACTGCAGCAGCTAATTCTACAAAAGGAGCATATGTGCCACCTAGCATGAGGGCAGGTGCAGAGAGATCTGGAACTGAAATGAGACGCAGAAATGAAGAAAACTCTGTCAGGGTGACTAACCTTTCGGAGGATACAAGGGAGCCTGACTTGCTTGAACTATTCCGCCCTTTTGGTCCTGTAAGCCGAGTTTACGTTGCTGTTGATCAGAAGACTGGCATAAGCAGAGGTTTTGGTTTTGTTAATTTCGTGAATAGGGAAGATGCTGAGAGAGCCATCAACAAACTTAATGGCTATGGTTATGATAATTTAATCCTGAGAGTTGAATGGGCTGCACCTAGGTCAAATTAGATCTTCCTTCTCTGGAGATGTTCATCAGTTCCATTGGCATTATTATAGAAGTTTTGTTACTTGTTGCCTACTAGAGATGTTGTACTGAACATGGTTAATTGATGTTATTTTTGTTTGGTTTGTCGGGAATCAACTGAGAAAGTTTTCTTTTGCATGGTGGAAATTGAGCCATTAGTCTATTCCCTCGCTCTATTCCTAGTGATTGGTGGTCATTTGGGATTTGGTATATAATATGAAAGCATTTTGGTCTGGAAGTATTGTGATTTTATTTTGGTAGTCGTTCATATGTTGCTATAGCTTGTGCCTGTGGCTTATCCTGTCATACAGCATTTCACAGCTACATTCTGTAAAATGATCTCAGAACTGAATATTTTGTAGATTGATTCGACTGGGCCGGGTCTATACTGTTCTATATTGCTTCAGTTCCTGCATACGGGCTATAGCTTGTCATGCAATGGAGCATCGCACAACAAAATTCTGCAAAATAACTTCACACCCGAACTGTAGTAATTACTTGTTTGTCAATTTCAACTTTCCATCTAACATCTATTAGTGCTGTTGGACAAGATTATAGTATGGTAGTTGATTCAAATATCACTACACAATTTTCTGCATGAATCTGGTGTTAAATGAATAAATTTAAAAATCTTACCAATTCAATAGCAATAAAATATTAATATTTCTTGCCAACATCATCTAGGAAAAAAAAAAAGTAAGTAAGATTTTAAGCAAGTCAAAATGGATAATTAGGTATATGCGTGTATTTATGATTTTACGATTTATGACCCGTTCATTTTGTTTTATCTAGGACTGCAAACGAGCCGAACCGAGTCGAGATTTGGCCTAATCGAGCTGAGGCTTGACTTAATTTTAGTAAACTCGAGCTCGAAAAAAATAAAAAATAAATATTTTATTTTTAAAAAAATAAATAAAATAATATTTTTTCTTAATAAATAATAAAATATTAAGGATATATATGTAATTTTACTAGTAAAATAAAAAATATATATGTATACTTAAAATAAAAAATATATATATATATATATACTTAAAATAAAAAAATATATATATATATATATATATATACTCAAACTCGCGAGTCGACTTACGAATTAACGAGTTTAATATCTTGAACTCGAGTTCGAGCTCGATTTCAACTCGAGCCAGCTCGAGCTCGACTCGAACTCGATATTGATCGAGTTCGAGTCGAGCTTAACTCGAACCACTCGCGACCGGTTCGGTTCATTTGCAGCCCTAGTCTCATCTATTAAATGGATATAAATAAAGTGGTCTAGTTATACGTATAATCCAATTGTGATCCAGTCAAACCCATTCATTAGAATCACCCATTTTCACATCAGGTTGCATGGCATGATCCATGACCTAGGTTTCGGATTAGTTTTTGCAAAACATTCTTTAATTTTGTAAAATAACTTTTTTTCATTTTTCACTTTAAAAATTATAATTTTCTATCTCTTACAAATTTAAATTGGCCAAATTTGATTTTTATCTAGGTTTTCAATTAATTTTTTATAGGAATCTACTATGTGCAAGGCACATGATCATTTTCGAAGGCAAAATTATCAAATCAAATTTTATATAATGCAATCTATAGTCCCTTATATTTTACAAAATGAAATTTTCGTCCCTCACATTTCACAAAATGAATTTTTTGATCCTCTCATTAAGCCTCAATAAATTCCTTCTAGTGTTTCAGAAGCAATTAAGTAATTACGGTGCCCTCCTAGATTTGGCATATTTACAATTAGATGACTAATTTCGAGCTCTTTTACTCTCCTAGGTTTAGCATATTTACAATTAGAAAATCAATTTTGTTAGGTCCCAATAAATTCCCTCATAGATTCAACTCAGAACTTCCTTGTCCTTGAAAGATGTGCATCCCAGTAGAATCAATGATATAGTCAAGGCTCTTGTCATGAAACAATTAAGTAATTACAGCATTATCAATCCAATTAATCTTAAATTAGTGTGTAATTCATAACCCTGTAAGAATGCATCTTTCGATTTGTACGTATTGAGTTTCAAGATGAAATGAATTGATATCTTTGCCGGATTTGGAGATGTCACCGACGAAATTGAGGCTGATTGCTAATCGTCTTTGTGGCTGATGGTTATAGAAATTTAAAATATTTTATGGCTGATGGTTGATTGCTGATTGTCTTCTGGAAGAGGCTGTGACTTTAGAAGGAAAAATAACTTCAGTATCGTGTGTAAGGAAGTTATTTTTTGTCCATTGGGCGTATAAGATTTTCTCTAAGAAATTCCACCATCCGGTAATTTGCATCCGAAACTATGAATTGTATCACTATACGAACTTCATCCATGCAATTTTAGTACATTGCTAATTACTATTAATTTGATTCGCTGAATATTAATGAAAAGACTTCAACAACCTAGCAAAATATATGTTGCCTAATTTAATTTTCACACTTGGCTCATCTCCAATGAATTCTCTTTCCATTTTTAGTAGTGCATATTTGAATACGTCATCATTTATTAATAAGGATTAGAATTAATTAAATTTAAAATGATCATTGTCCCTTCTTAATAAATGAAGACACATGTTATACATCCATAAGTGCGTATATATAGAGAAAATTCACTTGAGATGAGCCAAACCCTTTAATCTTCTACGGTTGCATCATTGGATTCACCATACCACGACCAATCAATAATATCACAAGCAACTTCAACAGGTTGCATAAAAGAAGTGGTAAGTAAACAAGGCTCATAATTACTATATCTTGTTCTAGATTTAGATTTTAAGAAGTCTAAGATAAGAGTAAGGATGCATTTGATAAAATTGAAATCTGAAATTCAAAATCTGAATTCATTAAGTTAACGAATTGTTAAATATTAAATCAAATGCATTTAAATAAATATCATATTCAATGATAAGTGAATATCTTATCACTTATTCTTGTGAGTAAGTTTTGCTTAAAAAATTCAGTGCTACTTAATTAATTTAAATGTTCAATTTTTTATTATCAAATGCTCCTAAACATATTAAAATCTGAATCCATTAAGTTTAAGTATTGAATTGAATTACCAAACAAGACCTAAATCCCTGATTGATAATTCAATTCATCATTTAAATTTAATAGATTTACATCTTAACATATTTAGACACATCTGATAACAAAATATAAAATATTTTAATTGATTAAGTGAACTTAATTTTCTAAATAAAACTTACTCCAAACAATAAGTGATGGATTTTTTAACGGGTGCCTATTGGACACATGCTAATATATGTGAAATTCACCTAACCTACAATGTATATACACATACTAATAATTATTATCTTTGTTTGCATTTATATATTTTTCTATTTAATCTTACCTATTTCATTTGTATTTATTTACTTTTCATAATTAATAGTATATTTTGAAAAATAGGACACCTATAATATATTTTAATGAGTGCTTGACGGGCATTCGTTAGATAGACCCACAAGTGATAATTAATATTTTGAAACTCGAACTGTTAATTGAACCGGTGAAGTGTTCGAGTTGAGATTCAATCGGTCATTTTGGTTCAACCTAGTTCAATGATTTTTTTTAAAAAATAATTTATATAAATATATGTGCACAAAATAAGACATGCAATGGAATAATTTAAAACTTTATATGATGAAAAGTTTAATATTTTCAAAGAACTTGAATTTTCACAAATAAATTTTCTAAATTATAAGTTGAAACAAATAAATTTCGTTTCAATTTCGATTGTATCTACCAAAAAAAATCTTAAATTCAACCCAAAAATACCACAATATTATGGAATTATACAATATTCATATCTATAGGAATTAGACATTGTAAATTTAAATTTTAATTCACATTTTTGGGATTTCGAGATTACAATTAAAAAAAAAGAAACTTGGAGTTTGGAGGAAATCAAGAAAATTAAAAATAGAGATGCAAACTTGACAATAGAGAAAAAAAATGAGAAGAAAATGAATGAATGTGGCATTTAATAATTAGTCTTTAGTGTTAAGGAAAAACTATTTTTTTAAAAGTTTTTCAATTTAATAGACTCAAAATTTACGTATGAAATTTCAAATTTTAGTTTTCAAATTTCAATTTTAATTTTGTATACAATAACCATGTATACATCCTTGAATGTGTGTTATTTAATTCCAATTTGAATTCAAGTTTCTTTCTTTCTTTCTTTGTTTTTCTTTTCACACTTGTGGCATGCCAAAGGTGCTAGTGCATACACTTATTACTCCCTAAAATTATTGTAGCCAAGAAGGAAAAACAACAGTGCGAGCTTGCATCATGCTGGAAAGCAGTAATTAACCACTTGAACGAGTAAAAGAGGCAGTAAATTATGAATAATTAGGGAGTGGCTTAAAAGAAAAAGAAAAAGGAATGCTAAAGATTGGAAGAGCATGATGAGTAAGCAGGAGGAGCACAAAATATAAGAGGCCACGAGCGCAGATTCCCGTGACAGTCTGTCTCATCTCATGGACACTTTTCTCTCTCCCTTCACCAGTCACTCCTACTTCTGTAGTAACTACTCCTATATACTAACAGTCTCCGCTCTCCTCGCCCACACTTTCTCTCTCTACCCTGCCTTTGCTAATTGCTACTTATATTTCTACTGCTCCCTCACCAGCCTCGTTACTTAATACTACTAATACTGATTTTTTTTTTCGCTCTTTACTCATTACTCAAATTTACTAAGTACTATTTATAGTGCTCCTTCTCCATCTGTGCCTTGCTCTGAGATTATCGTCATCAACAGGTCAAACCAGTCCTCCTCCCCCACCGCAATGGCTGCTTCCCTCCTTGAATCTGGTTGGACGGTAATAATAATCTCTATCTGCTCTCTCTCTCTCTAATCACGCGTTTTTTGTTTGTTCAATTCCTTTAATCGGCATTCCCTGATTTTTAGCCCTAGCTCTTGTCATTTGTTATCAACATTTGAATTTGTTCGATTGCATTTTAACTTGCCTACATTTGTTTTTATTTATTTTATTTTACCTTTTTCATGGCGAATTTTGTGAAAGAAGACTTCGAGTGAGTGAAGTCACTACCTCAAAAGTTTTTGTCGGAGGATTTTGCCGCCATGAACTTGACAAACTGCAAATCTAGGATCTATGGATTTTACATTTCCGTTTGTTGCCTGCGTAGTTCTGCATGCTTGCTGCATGTTATTATTAGATAGATGTTAATTCGGTATGCCTTGCACGGATTCGAGACTGACTATATGATTGAATTTGGCCTGGAATGTGACTCCTACTTTTTAGCTGCCACTACCAATGGACAATTAATCTGAATGTCTACCCGCTAGATATATCTATCAATCAACTACATTTGAATAAATTTTACTGTGCGAGAAAGTTTATATTCTGCGGTCATGTGGGAAAGTTGGCATTTATCTCCATTATAAGTGAGAAACTATTGATTTAGCAATCTCCATGGAAGTGGAATTTGGACGTTTTGTTGATCTGAGCTTGTCCTCATCCTTTTATGCTACTGAACGCAAAAGAAGTTTCTCATGTATTCCTTTGGAAGAATAGGAGTTGAGTTCCAGAATCTGATTGCGTGGTAATTTTCCTCCAAGTGTCAATGTGTCACAAACTCCAAGGAATAAAGTCCTGTATTTCAAGGACAGGATAGTGACGGGAGCTGTCATTTTTGTTGATTTCCAAAAAGGCGCTATCGTGGGCGTCGTGCTTGAATGACACAATGCATTTTTTGAATTGTCTGTTCTTGGTAAGATTTCCGGGGGGGGGGGGGGGTGGGTTTAGTTGTCCTGCTTAATAAATTCCCCTGCGAATTGCTATGTATTCTGTTCACTATCTAAATTAAGCTTATATCATTACTACAATATTTTTGTTTTGGTGTTTTTTCTTGACTGCATAATTATAATCTATTTTTGGTTCTCCGTATTTGCTATATAATTTACAGATTCTGCTATGTGTAGACAAATATCTCTTGCATACATAGATGATACTGTATCTGCCATATTTGGATCACCCCTTTGGTGCCTCATTATTCAAATTTATCTTCACAAAAAGGAAAAGGATGAAACCTATTGTTGTTTGGTAGTTTTCCTTGAGTTTATATTCTCACAATTCGATATCTTATTCTTTTTATTTTATTCTGAAAAAGAACCGAAGTTATAGTTCGCTGAAATCATTAATTAACCGGCTTTTCATTGTTTGTTGGGGTTACCAGTGAGGCGATTTATGGATACTGCTGTGGGCAAGAAGTGTACTCTTTGTCTGGGTGGCAGTGCTTTACGTTTGATCTTTTAGTTATTAGTCAATCACATGTCTACATATTGGTTGTCTGTTACTCTCTTTGTGCTTTATTATTATCCAGAACTCGATAACTACCATACTTTGGAATTTGCTCTGCTCATTTTGTTTTTGTGACGATTTCGCAGTATTTGATTACTCACTTCAGTGACTTTCAGCTGGCCTGTCTTGGAAGTTTCTTTCTTCATGAAAGTGTCTTCTTCTTGTCTGGCCTTCCTTGCATTTATCTTGAAAGGGCTGGATGGCTGAGCAAGTATAAAATTCAGGTTTCCTTTTTCAGTTATTCATTTTGTAAATGATTATGATGGATCTTCTTCATTTTTGTGTTCATTGTACTTCTGGACAATAGCTGTACTATTTTTTGAACTACGACACTATGAATCATGGTTCTACTCTATATTGTAATATTGGTTAATGTTCAATTGAATTGACTATGCCATAGGTTCCTTTTCTTTTCCTTTGTTGTTTTTCCTTTGGGGATGGAGATGAGGGGGTTCTGTTTAAAGTCTCAATTATTATGGCTGCTGATGATATCATCATGTTAGGTTAGTAGACAATTTGGCATTCCAATTGAAAGTGTATTCTATAGTCAGCTTTCTTTTTGTAGATCTTATGTTTCTCGCCCTAATTTTGGTTTTATTTGTATTTTAAAATTGTATCACAACATGTGCTGTCTACCCACATTATGTGGAGAAAAGATGGATGGCATAGTATATTGCATGTTAATCATCTGCTGGTGGCATATCTATTTAACCTTGTAAAATAAACAACATTGAAGGATGCTCAAGTGCTTAAAAGCTCTTTCTCTCTCTCTCACACACACAAGTGCACATGCACCCACACACACACACACACTCACTTCAAAATACATGCACTCACTACAAGTTCTTATTAGTTTTCATGCTTGAATTTTCAAAATTTCATCAGAGTCCAATTCCTAACTCTCACCATTAAAAATCTATAGCGTTACAGTCTGCTTTTCCTCCATGAGTCTTAGGCTACTTATTTGCGGCCATTTGTAGAATTTCTGATGGCCAGTTATTTATTCTCTCGGGTGGATAATGTGGCCTGTTGTTCCTATTGTCAATATCATTCTTCTGGTATATTTTTCATAGTTTCATTTAGCTCCTGCAAGCCGTCCCTGTATGTCTCTTTGATATGCGTGTGTGTGTGGATTTTTACATGTATAATAATACAAAGGTATTTATGTGTTTGATTTGCATTGCATTTATGTGTTTGATTTGCATTGCATTTATGTCTGCTCACTGTCTCCACTTTAATTTCATCTGCAAGTAGAAATTGAGGCATAGAAGAAAACAGATAGAAGGGCATGCCTCTCTCACACGTATACACATGCATGCAATCTCCCCCACCCTTTTATTTTCTTTCTTTTCTCTACATTTTGTCTTCTTTTTGGTAACCAGCTAAAGACAATATTCGCAAATAGTCAGTTATATGTGTTAGTTGGATGAGAGGGAGTTGAGAGGAACTAATTAAACCCACTCAATTATTGAGTTAAGGGCATGAGTGGCAATAAAAAGACGACAAGCATCCTTTTAACTTCAACTGTAAATGTTGTTCCAGTTCAAACTTAGTCTGTTTCGGTTTGACTTTGGAGGGAGTATATATACTTTCTTTATTTGGTGTGGCTGACTGAGGATGCTCTTGGTGGTTGTTTCAGTAGATGGAAACTGATCTGTTCTTTTTTTAGTCATTAAAGCCTGGTTATGGTTCAATATATTCTGTTTCTTTCATCTCAAAAAGTGTTCTACAGCATTCTCATTGGAGAGTTGTTTATGAGAAAGTACAGATGAATTAGTTTCATATGTCAGAGCATTGCTAACTCATAATACTGTTGATTTGAATTCTACTACTTGGACATGCCTGTGAAGATTGTTTTGTTTTTGGGGTTCTACATGATAAACATCTGATAGAGACAGGTCGATCAGATGGAGTTAACATATTTCTAGGTTTCCATCCTTCAGTGCACATGTTAATTGGTACCGCCAATTTCTGCTTTCTTGCAGACAAAAAATAACACCCCTGCTGCTCAGGAGAAATGTATCAGTCGTCTGCTGCTGTACCATTTTTGTGTCAACCTGCCAGTGATGGTTTTCTCCTATCCTGTCTTCAGATACATGGGGATGAGAAGTAGCCTTCCATTGCCGTCCTGGTATTTTCAGGTTCTTTATATACTAGATCTTAGATAGCAGATGTTCTTCTTTATGATTCTCTTTCTTTTCTGGGTGGACCAGTGACTTAAGTGCTATTTCAAACTTTACACGAATTTGATTTCTTTGGTTCATTCTCTTTGTAAAATTACTGATTCTTCCACCCCTTCTGCACCCCCTAATACTAATATTATTTTCAGTTTTGCTTCTGTTTTCATGTATATAATTTTCATTAACTTTGGATCTGCAGGAAAGTAATCTCAACACAGATTTTGTTCTACTTCATTCTGGAGGATTTTGTTTTCTACTGGGGACATAGAATTTTACATACTAAGTGGCTCTACAAACATGTCCACAGTGTTCATCACGAGTAAGTAGAGTGTCATTATCTTCTTTCTTGATCGTCAATTTAAAGTTGTCCTCCTTTTTATATTCTTTGGGTGCAATATTATGGTGTTTGGATCTACAGGTATGCAACACCATTTGGACTGACCTCTGAATATGCTCACCCTGCTGAAATTTTGTTCCTTGGGTTTGCTACAATAATTGGTCCTGCCATCACTGGGCCCCATTTGATTACACTCTGGCTATGGATGATGCTTAGAGTCCTTGAGACTGTCGAGGCGCATTGTGGTTATCATTTTCCTTGGAGTCTCTCAAATTTCTTACCCTTATATGGGGGGTCAGTTATTGCTCTTATCGATGCTTTAAGATAAATCTGTCTCTTTAGCCCCCATATTGCTTATCTGCCTGAAATTTTCTCTCATGTTCAGTGCTGATTTTCATGATTATCATCATCGACTGCTCTATACAAAGTCTGGCAACTACTCATCAACCTTTGTTTACATGGACTGGTGAGTTGTACTATTTAGTTTTAAACACTGCTTGAAGATTATATACTCAAGAAGAAATTGTATATCAGAAATATCATCATGTTCATAAGGGCATGTTATGGAAAATGGTTATAACAACTAAAAATCACCAAAACAGAAATAAGAGAAGAACAATGAGAAATGGGGAGAGGTGTAGCTGATTCTTTAGCCTTCCACATCTTATGCTAATGAGAGTGTGCATCGGAAAATTATTTGCCAAAACAAAACAACCATTTGATTGCAGGATGCAGACTAGTTATTAATCTTTTTATGGAAGAGATGTTTTACCTGGATTTGCCAAAACTCAGAAGAAGTGATTATTATTTTGAATGAGTAGCCTTCATTCACAATGCCAGCATCGCTGCATTAGAGCTGAAAGTATCTCATGCAATTTCTATCCCTTGTCATCCTAGTTGAATTGGTGCAACCATAGATCATTTGAGCAGCTTCTTGTTTTAGCTGGACTGGTGATATAGGTTGAAAGCTTGAAGACAGTCTTCTTGTCTTCTTGAATTGATTATAAATGGTGGGAGTCTATTTTTAGATGTTTTATTTTTTTTCCTTTTTTAGTTTCAAAGATTACCATAATCTTCTTGAGGGTGTGACAAGTTATTTTTCGATTCGTCACACAGGCTACCTGGAGAATATTCACTTTCTCCTGTTGATAATTTTGTAAGGTCCGTTGGTGAACATGACAATATTGAGAGAATATGCTTTCCACATAAATGGTTTTCGTGGACTTTAAACACATTTGTTTGCTTTTTAGAGGTGTTTTGGTGGATTAGGCACTGCCGTAAGTGTGAAAATCATGGGCATTCTTGGTTACCGTTTGTTACTGAAACTGCCAAATATGAATACCTATTAGCTAAGCAATAAGATGGGACCCTACTCTAGTGCATCTTCTAGGTAATTAGTTAGGTATTACATGGTATATGCCATGAGTTTCCGTTACATTCTTGTTTGGAGTAGGGTCTTTGGAAGCCAAAGATTGAACCAGTTGTAATTCCATTTCTGAGAATTGGTTGATCTGAAAATTCCTTCCTGGAAGAGGACTGGAATTGTGGCATGCCATTGAAAAGGTTGCATGCTAACAGCACACTGCCTGAGGTTTATTTTGACCAATAGCTATTTGTGCTTTACTTTTTATTTCCTCATTTTTTTGCAGGTTACCAAATTTCCTTGGACTAATTAATAGGAATTAAGATGGAGCACAAGCTTTTACAAGCTTTTTGTTCCTCCCAGTGCCAGAGAGCTTTCATGGTAGATGATAGACTGACAATTTATAACCCATGCAACAGGATATAGTCCAAAAATCATATTTTAGTAAATAAATTACGAATAAGCTTGCTTTTGCTTTCAGCTGGACATTTTCTTCTAATAATACCCTTAGGTTCTTCTACCCCTATCTTGCTGATGTAGTGCATGTATGCAAATTGATTGACTATTTTTCTTTACAAGTCAAAAAGGTTCGAGTATCTTTTATGTCAGCATCTTCTGTGTTCTACTGTTTGTGTGAAAATCTGCTGCATGGTTCCTTTTCAAGGATATTTCCTTTCAGAATTAATGCTTGTGCTCACTGCCCGGCAAATGAATGGGAATCACCTTCCCAATACGTGGTACAAGAATCTGATATATTCCTTTTACCAATTTCTGTCAGGATATTTGGCACTGACAAAGGTTACAGAAAATTGAAGGCATTGAAGAGCTATGGAGATGAAGCTGCTGGCAAAGATATATGATAGGAATAGAAAAAGGAAACCATTTTGACTGCTTTGGAATCTGATGATCAAATCTTGAGCTGAAGCATCTGGGCTAAGCTCTTGTTTGGTTTCTGAGCATCTTTTGTTGCACCTGGTTCTATTCTATTGCCGTTTAGGTTTAAAATGTGTATTAGTGTGGCTGTAGTCCAAAGTATGTTTTGGATTGCTAATCCTGCTATCCGCCCCATGAATGAAGCTCCACCTCTCGGATTTGTGGTGTTCCTGCTTTGGATTTCCTCACCTCATGTTTTGGGAACATAATGTGGTTAATTGGTCAAAAGTTTATGAATACCATACAACTTCCCGGGGAACTTTGTGCTCTGACTGCTTACATCCTGAAAGTATAGAAACCATTTGTTTTGGCTCCAACTCTGGCTTCTTTTATAACTCTGTAACCTTTCAGTGATCTGAAATTATTAGTAGGAACAATTGCAGATTTGATTTGCATCATATCTGCGGCTATTGAAAGTTGTGATTCAAAGCACAACCGTCTATCTAATGGACGCTGGCTGATAGTCAGATGTCCATATTGACCATGTCCCCCAAGAAAGTTATGCAACTCGTTCAGTTAACTTCGCTTTTCCAACATTGATGGATAATTTGTTGACTGTAGAAATGCCTTGGGAAATGGTGGCTGATGCAGTGAAAGCAAAAACATGGTAAAATAAAAAGAGAACATGGATTGGCGGGCAAGTGTATAGGAAATGCAAGCCTACAAGGTGCTCAACGTATTTGTGTTCATTATTCAATATTCAGAGTGTTACCTTGCTCTTGCTGCACAAGGTTGGACTTAAAGGTGCATAAAGCATTGCTAGCGACCGTAGAAGTTGTCCCAAACTCCACTAAACAACACCCTGTTATGTGCAAACGCCACTGTTTCCCCCAAACTTTGCCTCCGAACTTAAATATGATGTTATCTGGGAGCACTAGCTGTTTCCCTCCATGGCTCAACTCAAAAGACGGGGATGATTTAAGGGTACTCAATCTACAACTTCATCCGAAGAAGTCTTCTTGACCTCATATTATACAACCGCCGTTTCTGACAAAAAAGAATGGACGTTGTCAAACATCACTGTACTGAAGATCCTATTTATAGTTCCCACTGTAGATGAGTGCTTTGGTGGTCTTAAGAGCTGTTGGTAGCGGCTGAAGGTACATGAAACCGAACGTGGGGCAATGAAATGAAAGTACCTTTGTGACAATTTTATAAAATGTCTCCGATGATGGCACGCAACACCAAGAAATAGCCGTATCAATTTACAGAAATAAGCAGGCAGAGACTTTAGGCCTCTTTTACAAATCTTACCTACTCAAGATCTATTATATCGAGATTAAAGCCGCTGATTATGAACCACATCAAATTCTGCCTGTACCGTTTTCTCGTCTAAAAGTTTAGAAGCCTAAATGATCGTTCAAAAGAATCATTTGGTATGATGCAGTAGCAAGCTTTTGCCTTTTGCAGTTTTGCTTGGCTCGACTTGGACAATCATTTGTTCGTCCGCATTCCTGTCAAAGTTTCACTCTCCACACAGTGGAGTGGAGCACGCACATACGAGAAAGATGTTTGGATACTGGAAGGAATTGTGGGTGGTCGAGTCCAGTCCCTTGGAAAACTCGTGCGTCCAGTCCATCGCGAAAAAGGCTGCCTAATAAGATGATGGACAACAAATAGGATGGAATCCTGCTTTTCTTTGCTACTGCTTTTGTACGGGGCGCGACTATGACGCGGCTTCGTTCCCGAGCTTCCGTATCCCTTCCAGACCCCACCTTAAGATTTTTGACATTGGCCACCATAATAGTAGTACTACTTCCCTTGACATCATGAATCCAAACCCTGGAAAATATTTTGCACACACAAACTAGAGAAAGAATAAAAGAAAGAAATGGAGTAGATGAAATGTAAGGGGAAAGCCTCCGTTCCCAGACATTCAACAGAAGAAAATGATTAGGCCTTGTTTGGCAAGTAAATTTTTAGTCAAGTTCATCTGCTACAAGTTTTTTAACAATTTTAACTACAATAATTTCAAAAAGCTTTTTAGAATTTTTAAACTATACACTTCAAAATATCTAAAAATTTACGCACTTTAAAAATTTTTTCTATAACTTTTACGGTAAATTATAGTAAAATTTTAAATAAATATTCAAAAAAACTCAGTTGTAGGACGGGCCGTAACAGCGACTGCGCGAACCACATCAATGTCCATATGTTTTACTGCTCGCTATTCTATAAAAGCTCTGTCCATTCTAAAATCTCAATGCGCAGCCGGACCTTTCATTTTCATATTGAGGTACTACTTTGTTATGCGGCACGTAATTTAGAACTTGTTTAACTTTGCCAGCCCACGGATGATGGAACAAACCAACCAACCCATCCTCTAAACGACATATGTCAGCGATGAACATGCGGCTACATCTTCCTAACTGCAATTAAGACCACAAATTTACGATTCATCACCCTTCTTGAAGCCGCAAGTTTGCCTTTACATCTGTACAGCTGTGGAGTGTTAAAACCTTTTCTTAATCTAAGACTTGACAAGTTATTTTGAACTTAAAAATGGAAGTCTTCTGTATTCAATTTGTCCATTTCGTCGATTGAGACTTCAGCTGCAATTGCAATATATGATCCTGGGATTTAGGCTCTTAGATAACATAAGGCGCCAGCTTTTACAGCGCGAACTTTCAATATGCTACCCTCGATGAAATGAATAATTGGTGCAAAGACTCCTTGCTCAAAGCTATAGCTACAAATTTACTTGCGAGTCAGCTCGATCAAAAGTTGAAATCTACCAAATCGAGCTATCGAAATCTGGTTGAATACAGAAAAATTCCACTCATATTTATTAACTCTTGAACTGACTTGAATTCTTATTTTTTATTTTAATAGTAAAATCATATATACATATATATATATATTCTTAATAAAATATTTCATTTATTTTAAAAAATAAAATTTTTATTTTTATTTTTAAAACTCAAGTAGACTGGAATTTGAGCTCAGCTAGGCTCAAATTCGAAATCGGAGTTTGAGTTTAAATTTTACATTGAAAGTTGTTGAGTCCAAACTCAGAGTTTAACGTTAGTAAAATGGAATCAAAATTGACTCAACTAATCCAAAGCTAGACTTCTCTTTTACAGCCGCATACAAAGCACACCAAAAACATCCGTGTGCGCCAAATTTCACGTATTATATGGTCAAAGCGAACGAGTAGTACGTACAATACTTATTGTCCAAGCAAAAGATCAAAGAAAGCGGGGACTGAGGGATTTGTATAGGGAATCATCTTACGACCCTCAGCCTTGAGGACTGACCCCACCATCGTTCTGGAACGACGGCCCCTCCTAACGATCTACGCACTAGGCAAACAAATCATTCCGCCATTTTTGTGCAGCATGCAGAGTTTTTCTACCCAAACCTACGTATTCAAATTTTAACAATATATATATAGATATATGTGAAAAATAAAAAAGGTAATACTTCCAAGTTCCAACCAAAAATCTACGGAAAAAAAAAAAAGACGATGAGGTTCCTTTCATTTCGTTTCCCTTCGCTTCCATTCGCAAAATCTAGATCCGCACGAAACCTCAAATGGGAAAACGTTGTACGATTGAGATTTACAAAAGCCAAAGGCCATGTTGGGGAACCAAATAACAAGGTGGTATTTCTCTTCCCATTTCTTTGGAGAGTTTGAACAAAAGATGATGGAAAACATTAAAAATTACACAAAGATTGATTTTTTGCAACCAACCCAAAAAGAGAGAGAGAGAGAGAGAGAGAGAGCTCTAAATCAATCTACCTCTGGACACGTCCTTCCTCAGATCGATTACGACAACACTGACGTTGTCGGCGCTCCTCCTAGCCAAAGCCAGCTTTGTTAAGAGCATTGATGCATCAGAACAGGCCTTGTCTGAATTCTCATTCCCCACCTCCTCCCCCGGCGAACACGGTGGTCCTTTCCCCTTCTTCAGACACATCCGAGCCACCCCGCATGCGGTGTCGTTCGACACCACGTCCCATAATCCATCGCTTGCCAATATCAAACAGTCATCCTCCGCCGTCCGATCTGTGATCGTCACCTCCGGCACGCAGCTCACATATGGCTTCAAATAATTGTCACCTAAAAAATTAAACGCCGCCCAAAGAAAATTTTTTAATCAGCTAATATTCCTCCATCGGCCCGCAAGAATTAATTTGAAAATACTGGTCTAGTCCAGTATTTTAATTACTACTCCTCCTATTAATTTTACCTATGGCTCGTGACATGGCAAGAACTCCTTGGACACGTGGACAATCCCAATATATTACACGTCCACCGGCGGCTTGTATCCGATTCAGTTCATCTGGCCGATCCGGCTGTAGATTACAAAATTATGGGTGGGAAAACATCTATGAATTTAAAACCAAAGATGAAATATATATTTTAGTTAAGAAGAAAAGTGCCACGCAATGCGTTTACCTTGTGATCGTCAGAGAGGGGGACGGCCTTGCCATTACGGCAAAGGACGGCACGAGAATCACCACAGTTGGCCACAATGATCTTATCTGGAGTTACAATTGCTACGACGGCGGCCGATCCAACTGCTTCGCATTCGGGCGTTTGAAGCTCGCAGCGGCAGTTGGAGGCCATCAAGCTGGGGCTGGATGTAACTGCCTCCTTGTCCATACGAATGAAGCTTCGCTCCATTGCATTTTTCCATTCCGTACTTTCTTCTCTGCTCTCTAGCTCTTCCTTCACCAGCTCGTGCAACCGCTCTCTACACTTTGCCGCCACCTGTAAAATTCAAATTCTGCCGTCAATTTTATGCCTTTAGATCCAAAAGAAAAGGGCTACCAAAAAAATAACTGATTCGTGTGTGCGCGTTTTTTTTGTTCTCACAGAGTGTGTATATGCACACATAACGCACATGAGAGCATCCGTGACCGTCATAGACGGCGAAATAATGAAGCAGAGCGGCGTCTTCAAAGTCTCCGCCGCAAAAAGAAGGACGAATCGCCACCGCGTCTTCCATATCTCTCCGCCTCCCGCAAACCGACGCCATTCCGAACTTTGGGAACGGTTTGGAATTGACAAGCAGCGTCGATGCTAATTGTGCAGTCAAAAAAATCGGAGCACCATTCAAAATCGGGGGGAACTCGTCGGTCATCTCCTTGTTCATTCCGTTTTTCACCTTGGAGACAAGATTTTGATCCTCGACAGCGTAATCGCACTCCCGCGAAACCGACGCAGCCGGATATATCTCCTGCCTCGGACGCTTCTTTCCGTTCTCCGCACCATCCTCCGGGTGCGCTACAAACTTGATCCTCCGGATCTCCATTCTCCTCCGCCTCGCCGCTCTGGAACTCGGCTTGCAAACCGACGACGCCGCCTCGCTCTCACTCACCACTCCGCAACATATCTCCGCCATTCCGCGGCATGCACCTGCACCTAAATTCTTCCTCCTCCTTGATTACTACACACCAATCCAGCTCCAAATACTCAAAAAAAATAAAAAAAAGAATCAAATTTGCGCCAGATTTATCTCTTCTACCTCTTCGTTTCCTTTTTTTTTTTTTTTTATCTTCGTTTTGTTTTGATCTCGCAGAAGAGGAAAATGATGGAGAAGTAGATAATAAAGAAAGCAGTGGGAGGGGACAATTGGACCCCCTTAAAAGGACACCAGTCTTCCTCTACTCTCCCTTTTATCTTCCTCTCACGGCGTACCCAGAGACCTCCTTAATTTTCCCGTCTCCTCTTCTTTAATTATTAATGTTCATAAAAAAAAAAACTCAAAAAGCAGTAGAGCGCATGCTAAATGGGGATTGGACGACAGCGTTTTAGGTAGGAAATAGTGTAGTAGTAGCAGCTGCCCCTGGGGTGGTGGTACAAATGTAAGAATTGAGGGGAGCGTTAAGAATAGTGGTGCGTACCCGCCTAAAATAAGTAGAGTAGTAAATCAGGGCCGTTAAAGTGTCCAAAAACATCTTCCACTCGTCGGTTCAAATACAACACGTGTAAGGGGGCGGGGGTCTGAAAGGGCCCAATACGTGGCCCGACGGATTTAAAACACCGCTCCATCCTTTATCAACGCATCCTTTTCTGACACGCCTGTGCTCCTCGGACCACGTCCACATTTCTTATTCAATCTTCCGTCCGTCCCAATTATTTTACTATCACATTTTTAATTTTTTAAAAATAATAATTTAATTGTGATATTTATACTTTTCTTATTATTTTGGGTTTGTTTGGATACCAAATTTTTTTAAATAATATTTCGTTTCTATCACCAAACACATTTCTTACCTCAATTTTTTATATTTTTAATCATTTTTTTATTTTTTATTTCACATATATCACATCACAAAAAATATTACAATTAATTATTTCAAATAAACTTTATCCAGACAAATCTTTCGTATCTAGAAATTCAAAACATTCTGAAACATTATTCCAAAATGTAAGATATGAATGCGACGGAGGAGGGAGTATTCCTTAATCTTAATCAATCCCTAAACTTTTTTTAATCAAATTTTTTAATGTCTATTTTTTTTTAAGTACACGTGTATAACTCATGGAATACGAGATTGTATGTGATATTAGGAATTTTAAAAAGAAGGGGAGTGTGGGGGGGGGGGGGGGCGGGGAGGCTTTATTCTGAATGAGGGGTCACGGGGTCCAATCACAAGTGATTACGTAGCAGAAGAATGAAGGTGGTGCGGGGGGTTGGGGACCCAGTGGTACGTTACGTCGTTGACACTGGGCCCGGGAGAATATTTGAATATCTGACCTGTGGGGGCTGAGGGGGACGACGATGATGAGGACGAACGTCTTGGCTGTGATGGGAAGAAACATGACACGTTTCCAGAGTTTCGGTCCGATTGATTCATTTTTCACGTTCTTGTTTTGTCCTTTTTTAAAAATTAGTAATTTTAGAGCTAACTCAAAATCTCATTCCTTTTGGGATGCTGCTTTCAATGGAAGAATTTTTAGAGTACGTTCAAATACCTTATCAACATAATTAACCATATTTTTAAAAAAAATTAAGGATATTGATTAGTACATTACCTTTGGTAGAAATGTCGCTTTACGGAATGTTTAAGAAATTTAAACATTAATATTTCATGTTTAAGAACACAACAGCAAATGTGTTCTATATCCATCACACCAACGATACAGGAGAACGAATATAAACACTACTATTCTTTGCATCCCAAATTGCTCATCGCATTCCGAGATTCTAATTTTTAAAAATAGTGAATTGAGAGCCATTTTAGTGATTTTATTTTAAAAATTATTCTCAAAGATTCAAATGTGTTCTTTTTTGACAAAATTGGCCGGGCGGTAGCCATTTGTTAGGTTGATGAACTGTTTGAAAATGTCATTTTTAGTTTGCATTGGATCATTTCGGCGCCGATTAACGAAATAGGTCGGACTCCGGAGTCCCCGTTTTTGGTTGTAGCCGCCGGGCAAGAAGACTCTTATCAAATTGTTTGCCTCCGTGTTTTATACTACTACCACTAGCCCCTACTATTCAAGACAAAGTTTAACTACGTGTCCGTTCCTTGCTTACACGAAAAATTTTACCAAGTTGATTCGATATATTTTATGTAGGAGAAGAAATAGCTAAATATTATTCCGTTTGGATTATCTATTTTTTAGAGTATTTTTAAAAATTTTTACTGTAACAGTGTATATAAAAAAAATTTTACTATAAAATTTTTTTGAAATATTTGATATATTGTATGGACGAGATGTTTTTTTGAATTATTGTGTATTACTGTAATATTGTATTTTGAAAATTTTATTTTTGAAAAAATGGCCAATCCAAACGGAGCGATTTAGTGATTAAAAATTGATACGAAGTGAAAGAATGAGTTCCATCAACGTTTGAGTTAGTCAATTACTACAACTTCTAAGTGTACAAGCAAAAACCAATTCTGGTTATTAGTAAACGAAGCAATATGCAGTTAGTTACACATGCACAGACAAAATGAAAGGTGAGTTTGGATACTGCTAATAAATAACTCAAAGATTAGTCAAATTGACAAGAAATACTTCTATCACGTCAAAAAAAAAAAAAAAGAGAGAGAGTGACTAAATAGTTTCCACACGTATTAATTTAATTTGTGCTGTCTCTTCATGGAAACATAAATATATTTTAGGACTAAAAGGATTTGTCTCATTTCTACCGTTAATTAACAGCTCACTTTCGCTATTAAGTTTAGGCACTTGGAGGCCTCCGTTAGCGTTGTGTCAAACCAATTTTCCCCGTTTTCCTTTTCGCATAGACATTAATCGCAAATTACTACCACGACTAACCACTGAGCTTTGGCTTAATGCCGATAAAAAAGGAATTAAATCTTTTTTTTCGGATATTCAAACTCTACTTACAGTAAAAAAAATTTAAAATAAGGTATCAGAGTTGAGTCTGTACACAATGAGCTTATTTGGATATGAAAAAAAAATCAAATTTTATTTTACTTATATCATATCCATAAATTTTAATTATCATTTTATGTCACGTCCATTAAATCACAAAAAATTTTTGAAACTCTCCTTTCCGGCCTCTAGGGTAGGAAAGAGGCTCAAAAAACAAAAAAGTACCAGCTACGGCTAAACACTGATGATTTTCCGGGTCCTCTTTACAGCACAAAAAGAGAAGGCTTGAAAGCCGAAAAGGGAGACACTGGCAGGTGGAAAGCGGAAACAGCAAAAGGGAAATTCCTTGGACGGAGGGAGGAGGAAACCCGTCAAACTAGAGCAGGACAACACAGGACCCATCAAAGCAAGCAAAAGAATATAGAAGTGGTCACAGGAGTAGTAGTCCGTCCGAGTATATATATATTTTTATCGACATAATAACTTTTTTATTTTACTAGGAGGAAATTGAATCATCGAATCAAACAAATGTAAAATTGTGAAACATATAAGAAAATCCACCAAGTAGTTGGTTGTAGCAGTCGTCCTAGGAGCTTAATACTGATAATAATAATCCAGGACTAGGAGGACCGGTTGCTGGCTGAAGCCATTGCATATCCAACACCTGTAAATTATGGCTGGCAAGCAATTGTACTCTCTCCTAATTGAAATTGACACCCCATCCTACATTCTTGCCACGCCACCCACCTACTCGCACTATTCAGCTGGTCCCAATCCACCACTTTATTGATTTTCACAAAATAAATGGCTTTCCTAAAATGTCTTCTTTCTTTTCTTCTTCTTTTTTTTTTTTTAAAAAAAACCTTTTAACTTAAAAAAATGAGATTTAAGAATTGGGAGGAGGGAAGGGAATTTGAATATAGAACTTCTAATTCTTAAAATGCTAACACTAATTACTATTGGATAGAAAAATTAAAATGGTGAAGTCTTAATTGCGTATCCGCTGTTCTTTTTGCGAAAAGTTTGATAGAAAATGAAATGCCACATGCTTTTAAATTAACTGTCAAACTTAACAGAGTTTATTCATTAAAGTGAAATGACATGTTTAACTCTTAAAATTATTATTATAACTTTACCCCTATAAACTATAGCCTCATTATCAATTTATCCCCTAAAGTTATTTTTTAAGCAATTTATCCCACTATTAAACCAACATAGTAAGTTAAAGAACTTTTAAAAAAAAAGTACCATACTCTTTTGTATAATAAAAATAATAAAAAATTTAGAGTGACTTTTCTACTTTTTAGAATTAAGAAAAAAAGTTAAAGCATTAATCTCTTTCTTCTTAACAATTTTATTAATATTGAAAAAAAAAATAGAAAGATGGGGAGGGGAAGGGGGAGAGGGAGAGAGAGAGAGAGAGCTCTATTTTTTTTTTGAAAAAATATAAATAAGAAAGAATTAAATACTTCTATTATTTTAAAATTATTTCACTTTTTGTTTACCACCAAATTCCAATCTCAATTCCGATAACCTTAAAGTAATATGATAATATTCGACTTTTTTTATTTTCTTTTTTAGCAAAATCTAATTTTTTGTCCCCTTCTTCCCTATCTCCTTTTATTTTTCTAGTATTAATAAATGTGAAAACTAATTTGAGAAAATCCCTTTATTTTTATGTTTTTTGATCTTTTAAAGTGAAAAAAGAAAGAATAACCATTCTAAACTTTTATTTTTAATTATATGTAACAAAGGGTGAATACATTTAAAAAATTTCGACCATACTAGTTAGATTAACGATGAGATAAAATTATAGAAACTTAAGCGACTTTATCATTACAATTTCAAGGGATAAAGTGATAATAACAATGTGACAATGCTATAGAAAAAAGGAATATTTTTATCTAAAATTTCTTAACATATTGAGTTGAATTGCTTATGGGGTAAAGTGACTAAAAGATAACGTTAGGAGATAAATTGATAGTAGCGACATAGTTTAAGAGGATAAAATTGGTATAACCCTTAGATGTATAGCGAACAAGGAAACGACCAGCATGAACCGAACCAGAATAAACCCCGGGTGCCTTCCTCAATAAATCAACCAGCGGCATGAACGTGATCGACATTTTGATTTTGACAATGCCATCTGCCTTGTCCTATTACGTAACCGGATTCTTGAGTCTACCAAGAGCGGACACGCGGAATATCTTTAGGTAAGATTTCAGGCCTTTTAAGTCTTATGGTCTTGTGTAGTTGTGTATACGATGTGCTTTCTTGCCAAAGCTGGAGGACACGTGTTGTGGAGTAGGACGGTGGGAGAAAAGTATGTACGTAACCTGACCAGACCGCGACGAAAGTTATGTCTCATTGATTCAGGGCTCTCTGTTCAGGTAATTTCAAACTCTTTGAATCCTGGTAGTAAAGTTTTTTTTTTTTTGATAATCTGGTAGTAAAGTTAGGTTAGCTTATAATCATACACCATGATGATGAACGTTCCAGGAAATGAGAGCTTTGCCATGATGGTAAACCAAGATTTTTTCTTTTTTAAAAAAATAAAAAAAAATAAAATCAAGTTTGGTCACTTTCAACTCCGATCATCATTTCATTACGGTTTAAAATATACCCTAGATCATTAGTTATTTATAAAAAATATTTAGAGATATTTTATCCAGAACAAGCAATGGTGTGAAATTTGAAGACAACAAGCAGTGGTGTGAAATTTGAAGACACTTTATTCAGTGAGAATCTCTATGCCACTACTCGGTGCCAAATTCAGTGTCAATCTCACTTATCACGTAATGATAGAAGAAATTTAAATAAATAACACATGATAAATTAAATAAACGGAACACTTGATATAAATATAAAAATGACATTGAAAAAGTGGCGCTGAGTATTGTGTGTGCACTTTACCAACCCCAAACCATTATGTATTTGACGTGAAAGATGGTAGGTAGTATGCAAGCAAGGCAAGGAGTGGTCTGAGTCTGACTGATCAATGATGATACGGTGGTGGTTCAGAGATTTGATAACTCCTGCATGCATGCTCGAACTTCAACACTTGCCCGTCTGTGTCTGCATGAATCACTTTACTTGTCATCTTGAAACGCAAACTCTCCTTGCCTGATATTGCCACGTCTCGAACAAAAAGGGTGGGCTGCGTTTTTGCCATTTTTCATTATGGTCTTCCCAAAGATATATAATTTGCCATTTTCTTGGTTTTGATAGTAGAAAGAAAGAAATGAGAACCGTCGGATTGAAAGTGACGGAAAGGTCAGGAGCGAGGACTTTGATCACTATAATGCGTTGTGACGTTTTATTCTTGAATGAGAAATATTCCAAGTTCGGACGGTTACGTATCACTTTGAATTAAATTGCTGAAACATGTGATTATATAGTAGCTTTGAAGTTGCAAAACTTGTTCCAAGAAATTTTTTTTTAAAAAGTCGTTTTATGAACCCAGATTTTATTTTTTTAGGGAAATTGCCACCGCACCAGTTTTTAACTCTCAAGTTTTTTGACCGGTTGGGAGTGGGGTTGGTGGCCTATAACTTGTAGCAGCCATCAAATGATGGAAACACCTACAATTGCTATATTTGGCGTTATTAGGAGTTCACCTTCAATCAACAAGTTCGCGGATCCCACTACTCGTTGGAATTATGCATAACAAGAGGAATACAAAGGGCAATTATCATCCATGACCACGATGAAAGCTTGGGCGAAACTACGCCGTAGTTAATGCTCCCTTAAGGCCAGACCCTTTGGTAGGAATGAGAGAGAAAATTGAGCCCCCTTCTGTCAATCCTAGAAGCAATTTTGTCAATGACAAAGTTTGAATCCACGGCACTTCTATCTATATCTAGATTGCAAAAATCTGCAAAATGTTCATCAATCTCATGTCCTATTCGGTCGATGGATTTTGTATTTGAGCTGGGCTATAAATTAAAAAAAAAAAAAAAAAAAAGAAGAAGCAAGAATTATGTATGCTATCTGACCAATAAGGTCACAAGGCTGTTCACAGCGGTCTCGGCTACCTAGTAATATGCCTATCACAAATCTAATTATGCATGATAAACAAGTTTAGCAGTTAATCCGTTATTTGGAATGGCAGTGAATAAGCAAAAAGAGCATGTTAATGTCTAAACCAAGAGTCCGTATTTTGAGTGCATGACTATTGTCTAAACTCATTCAACAAATACAGCTACTAAAAGAGAGGAACGATCCAGAGCGAATCCATGGTAGTTCAACATAGATGGGAGATGGCAATATGTACTGATTACCCTATAACGACAAACAAGAAAAGTGGCAAGTTGCTAGTACATACGAGGGCTGAAGCCATTCACGGACATCCCTCCATCGACGCATATTATCTGGCCAGTAATATACGATGATGCTGGTAGACAGAGGAATGCAACAAGAGGTGAGACCTCAGCTGGATCTCCAAGACGGTGGAGTGGAGTTCGATCATATACTTCTTCAAGATATTCTCTGTTACTCAACACCTGTAATAGAAGAGGGAACATAACTGCTGTCATAATTATACTCCTATATGCAGTTTGCTTATTGGAATTGACTTGTAACCTTCCTAAAACTGCATGTGCTTATTTTATACAAGGTGCTGCCTGAAAAGTCTACCTTAGTGCAACTATGCAGACAGTGAAGAACAAAGGACCCAAAGAATGCTCCAATGCTTTCAGCTCAAACCCACCCCACAATCTGCCTGGGTGAACAAGGAGGGGGTAACTAAGGTGGGCGAACAATTATTTGTTCTTTGGTTTGTTACTTTTATGCTACTCTTACACTTTTCTTTCCCTTAAAACGTCTACTGGCATACCCAGCAGACACAGAAGGATTGGCAAATTTGATTGTACTAGCATTAAAATTTAGTCACACATTGCTACAGTCGTCGAGAAAATTTCAACGGAGCAAAAATTGAGAAAAATATTGACCTTTTAGCAGTTTCAGATTCACAGAAGACCTATCTCACTGAGACAAAAAGATCCAAATGTGAACTATTTACTGGAAATAGTTGATCATATTACCCAAGAGACAAAGCAAAAGATAATTACTTGCTCCACCATTGAGGTCTTGATGTACCACGGTGCGACTGCATTGCTCCTGATGTTGTCATTTGCCCACTCACATGCTAAACTTCTTGTCAGTTGATTAATTGCTCCTGCAAGTCACAGACCAAAAAAGAACATCATATTGCTCCTTTTCATAGTCATGGTCAGCATGGAAAGGTAAAAGGCCTTTGTTTTAACAAAGAGTACCTTTGGTGGCTCCTTGAACAGACATGGACTTCAATGACACAAAACCAGAGACAGAAGATGTAAACACAACACTTCCTGATCCTGATGCTTTCAGAAGGGGATATACCAGTTGGCACAAGTGGAAAACAGATTCAAAATTCGTTGTGACCAGAGCAGAGAATTCTTCTGCCGTGATATCAACAATAGGTTTTCGGATATTGGTGCCGACATTATTTACCTACTGATCCAGAAAAGTAGCAAGTGAACTTGTTAATCATAAAAGTGATTGAAGGTAAAACGTTGAAGTCCATTAATTGCTACAACTAGAAAACATCAGAGACCTTCAAATGATGCTAGTGGACAATATAGGGATAAAATGGAATCTTAAAACCAAACACATGCAGCCCATTGGGAATGGCCATACATACTTTCTTCGTGGAAATTAATATTTAAATCGATGGCTTTTTTGAGGGAGGGCAGAAGCAATTCTAACCATGTACCTCTTTGTGAAAAGGAGAATACAAAAAAAATCTAGATTTTTAGAATTTAATTCTCAACAGTAGTAGAAAGATCGACAATGTGAATCACAGGATGAAAATAGATTGTGTCTAACTAGATAAGTGCTGTTGGAACTTCAGATGATAAATGCATACCTAATAGACTCAGAAGATTGTTTTGTAAGGCTGCAACAAGACTACCAATGTTTACATCTATTAGGAAATCAAAACATTTGCAAAGTAATAAGAAAAGAGAAGCAGAAAATAATGTAAACCATCGCTGAGATGGATGTTTGGGAAAAGAAAAGATACATGGAAATGATTTCACATATGGCAAAGAGTATCTATGAAGATAAAGTTGAAGCAAAAGCTATAGAAGTACCTTAATGAAATTTTGGGTCTTGAGATTGTTAAACATATTGTTCTAGCATTCCTATGTTCAATTCAGTATTTATAATGACATTTCTGCCTCCAACCGATCAAAGATCTCCAGTTGAAGTAGTAACCACAGTTCTACATGCCCTACTCTCCTCATCAACTCAATATGTCATTTTGCATGCATGCTTGAACACCCTCTACAATCATAAATTTCTGATCGCTCAACAACAATTACACTACCAATTAGTTCTTCAATGAAACTCTCACTTTAAACCAAATGCTATTTCTAGGCATTAATACATAGGAGAAAAGTATCAAAGCAACTTCTTTTGAGGGGCATTCAGATCGAAGGGAAGCTATAATCTCAAAACTGACACAACCAAAAATAACCTCAGGTTACTTTTCCAGAACTAATTAAAGCAGAGAATATCTAGGCGAATCATGAACGTTAATTATTAATGGATCCTGTACCAATTCCTTCAATAAAACAAGGGTTAATATTCAAGGTCACATAATCAACTGCCTAGTTCCACACAATTTGACTCGAGTCATCAGAATCCACTTAAAAATCTCAGTCGCCTTGATCAATTATCACCAAAAGTTGTATCTAATTACACATGAAATACATATGCATTATTTATTCTCATTGTATTTCCAGAATTTTACATTCTTGCAACAAAATGCTGTACAATGGGAAAAAGCTTACAAGAATGTTGAGCTTCCCATTGAACAAGGACGAAACAGTATCCCCTAACCTCTGACGATCGGCTCTAGATGACACATCGCAAACTGACCCAGTGACCTGAAAAGACTCCTCACCATCTTTCCATTTCTTCAAACAGCTGCAGAGCTCAGCGTCGTTGCGGGCACACGTATGCACGGTGGCTCCAAGCCCAGCCAATTCCTCCACAATAGCATGCCTTGCTACACAATATAGAAACAACCCACATCCCAAAATCAAATCTTTCAAACAAATTCGACAAACTAAATACTAAAAGTACGATGAGACAAGTTTATATATGAAGCTGACCCGATGCCCCTGGTGCCGCCGGTGACTAGAGCAGTCATGCCCCCAAGGGACCATCTGGAGGCCCTGCTTGATGGAGGCAGAGTAGCGCTGGATGCTGTGAGTCCAAGACATAAGCAATTGGCGACTGAGGTTTTTGTACCTGAAGGAGTTGAACAATGTAACGTTGGTTTTGGACATCGAAGGTGGAGAGGATGGGTTTTTAGCGGTGGAGACGCTGCTTGGCACGGTTGTCGGACTAGTAGACTAGTAGTGTACATTTTTCCAGTTCTCTAATTGAGATTTACAGTAATAAAAATGCGATTAACATGTCTGCACAATCACATTTTAACCCTTAGTTCTTTAGATGAAGCAAAAATAATCACTCCTACGTATGGGCAGGCCATTTATTTATTAACCACAAAAGATTTTTACACAGTAATAAAAGGGATAATTGCAGAAACCTCTCCTGATGTTTCAGATACTAGCACTCACCTCCCTTTTGCAGTTTAGAAAATAGCACTTACCATCTTTGAACTTAAGGTTTGTGTTGCAGATTCAGTCCATGCCAGCAAAGTTACGATTAAATTTTTTTTTTAATGAGTGAGATGAGAAATTTTAACCAGATTTGCCCTTCATGTTGCTTGCCAAATTATATGAACAGAGGAATGACAAAATATGAAAAACTATTAAGAATTAGCAAAATTCAAGGGGTGTAAGTGCAATTGAATGAAGTTTACCAACAATACATGAAGCAACGATAGATAATAACGGCTAATTAAATGACTATATATCCAAGTTTTTGCAACAAAATTTATAAAACATACACGTCACTTTTAAAACTCTCTATTAGTAATATAAATAGCTATTTATAGGGGTAACATAACTACTTATGTTGTCAGTACCAATCATCTACAAAAAAAAATATCGCTCAACAATCAGCTAATTAACAGCATACTTAAGCATCACTAAAAGTTACTGAGCATGAGATAAATCTAGTTACAAGGAATTAGAAGTGCATATTAATAAGATGAAGTTGTCTTTAGTAAATAAAAACTGTAGTAAGTGCATTAGAATCACGTACTAAAACTGCTACTGCTGCCGATATTTCTAGATTTTAGGGTTATAACTATATTAATGAAAAGAGATGTAGCAACTTAAGAAATATTAGTAGGCTGAACTAGAGGAAATTTTGAAATAAAATGGACTTGAGCAGATATATTTGTGTAAGTTCTCTTTATACTTACTTTAGTGGAAACTCCAAAATTACTTACTGGTGTTCCTCTCTGTAGTTGTATAAAATTAGACTTAAATTGATTGGTTTGAAGAACATAATATAGAAACATGTACGCCGTTTTCTCCTCTCAATTGGCACAATTCCTTAGTTTTGCTTACAATGGCTCATGATGCTAAACTCACAGGTAATCTAGTTTAATTAGTCTCTCAATTTGTTGACAAAAAATAAATTTTCTTTTCTAAAATTCTTTCATTAAGTTTTTGCAATTAGTTAGGGTATAAAAGTAAAATCATACAATTTATTGTTAGTAATAGGTCCAATTTCCTCTTAGGTGAGGTTAGTGCAATTTTAAAAATTATGGGAGAGGTGAGTGCTAGTGTTAGAAACCTCCCTCAGGAGAGGTTTCTGCAATTATCCCTAATAAAAATGCGAATATGGATGTAGTCAGATCTGGACCTAACACCAAACAATTTGTGAGACCCAAAACCAGTTGATTGTGGGCTGCCTTCGAGCTTAGGATGCCGTAATAGATACACTGGAAACTTTGGAGACCAAAGCTAGTATTAACCCTGAATATGATTAATTAGCTTTAACCACTCCGAGTTCAAACATTTCTAAGATTCTTCTCTTTTTATTATTGTTAATTTTCTTTGTTCTCAAAGGGTGAGCTACTCTGGATTAATTTGATCACTTTTCCACCGATCCCTATTAAAACTTTGAAGTTTTAGAGGGGAGCTACCTGCCATCTTGAAATGATCTAACACTGCCACAAATTTTGGACCTCCTAATTACTGCCCCTCTGATATTTTTTTTGGCATCAAGGTACATGTATCTAGCGCTAATTAGTTACAAACAGTCCGTAAATTTAAAAAATAGAAAAGAAAAAGGAAGAGAATAAAAAAAAATTCAAGAACATGCATTGAGAACATATTTTCCTAAAGTCTTTGACGTACTGAACTAGTTACTCTCTTACAGTTAGTTAAGACTATGTGAATCACTGAGCTTTGGCTTGGCCACCAAAGAGGGACCTAAGTCTCTCTCTTTGGTTTGTAGATCGAGAGTTCAAATTCTACCTGCAATGAAAAAAATTCAAAAATGATATTAGAGCACCCATTTAATCTAATTAGATCTGTATACCTTCGGTTGACAACTTTGTAAGCAGGGAAGCATGGTACTTACTGAGTTGTGTCCTGTGACCTTGAACGTAACAACCATCCAACAGAAATTCCAACTTTCACTACTTTTTGTGGTATTTCTTCTGTTTTAATCTACATACTCTCGTGTATATGTGATCGTCAGTAAATTCAGATTCTACAATTCTATCTTTTTCATTCCCAAATCCCAACCCCAAGTACTAGAAACCTCCTTAGAAAAAACTAGCGCAGATTTTTTTGCCATAAGGTATTACTCCTAAATCTGAAAGGAGAATATATGTATAGTTTTATCAATAGTCAGGCGCAAGTTTTGACACTGACAGCTTTTGTTCGTTAGTAACCATGCATGTTATTGTAGGTTAAGGTACTGCAGTACACGAATCTTGCATTAAAAGATAAAGCTTAAACGCCAAAAAAAAGAAAGTATATTAAAGAAAATGAGTCATTGTTGAAGAGGTAAACGCCATGAAAATTTGTAATGAAATCTTTAATTAAGCCGTGAAAAGTTCTAGATGTTGGAGGATCATTCTATGTTTTCTGGTCAAACTGAGAACTTTTCACAAGAATGAGGAAATGGGTTAGATTATTTTAATTACACGACAATCTTTTAGAGTCGGAGGTCTTAATTTGATATTTTTTGAACTTCAATTTTGGACTTTATTTTTTAAAAAAATTTATTTCAAGGCATTACACACATTTCAGTTATCATTTCTCGAGACCTACATATTGCTGCACTTGGTTAGGACGGAGTAAGATTGTACTGATATGCAACTAAATTAATTAACATGAGTAGAGTATGGCAACTATCGTTTAATTCTAGTTAGCTGCTAAAACTGATCATAAGTGGTACTTTTGCAGACTTGGATTAATTTTTAATTGGAATATAAAATGGCTACGATTGATGGATTTGTTTTTTGATATTTTGCTGATAGTTGTTAGGTCACAAAAGGTCAGCACCACACTATACTAATACAGCATTACTATTATTTACGAACCCTGTTAGTACAGGAAGTGGAAGGTTACCGTGTTAGAAAATGAAGCTCGTCAAGCTGTCTTGTTTTTGGTTTGGACAAAAGGGAAGCCCCTTATAAAATACGGTGCTTGCATGCTTCACCCATTGAAAATGGTCGGTTAGACTTCCTAATGTTTAAGCGCTTTTGCTTATTACACTCATTAAAGATACTGTAGCAGATTAGACTCTTTAAGCGAGTAAATATTAGCTCTGAAAAACGCCCAAACAAAGTTAAACGCGATTAGAAAAATAGGCCTGAAATATGTCGCATACCCTTTTAAAGGAACAAATTGAATAGGGACATAGCAGTCACTGAATTGTCAATTTCCTGCCTGATCAGATTGAAAGCGAAGGAGTTTCAAATGTTATAAACTCTAGCTAGGATTTCTGCTTAGGGCTGATTCTATGGTGGACGAGGTGCATATCTCGACTGAAAGACCTATACACCAGAAAGAACTTACCATAAATTGAGCAGGTAAGTCCATGCTTGCGGTCAAGCCTCGAGTTTTATGACTATGGCGCCCTTGAGAACAATGGGACGTCGATGGCTGAAAAACAAGTGAATCTCGTTCTTGTTCTTATCTTTTGGATGGCCAAGCTTGGTGTCTTTGGATTTGGATTACTTCCCTATATTCTTGTAGATTATAATCCCCATTAAAAAAAAAAATTTAATTCTGGTCCATTGATCTGATCCATAGTTCCACCAATGGATATTATGGCCATCTAAGTGCCTAAATCCCCATTGTAACCTTATATTACATCAGCATATGTTTAGTCATTGGTTTGGACACTTGAAAGGGTCACACTTAAGTTCGTGAATCAAGTCCATCAAAAAATTTGCCATCCCATCGTCCCAAAATTATGGTTTTTGGTTGGGGGGGGGGGGGAATAGGACCTTGTTTAGAGAATAATAATGGTTAAATTTGTAAATTTGAATAAGCTTGGTTTTAAGTGAAATTAAATCGTAGCTTACTGCTTCAAAATGATTTGGAGTGTTTGTGAAAGTTTCTTTCTTCCCTCTCTCTTTCTCTCCCCCTTTTTTTTCTTTTTTTGTAAGCTTGTAAAAGGTATTTTTTTGGGGTGCCAAAGTAACATTTTGTTTTTGTTGAGATCCAAACAATTACAGCTCACATTTTCCGGAAATTCAAAAATTAAAGATATGACATCAACTTTAGGAGTCTTTTTTTTTTTAAAAAAAAGGAAACAAAAAAAAAGAAACGAAGTCATCATGGGTGAGAGAGACTATCATTTTCCTAGTTGGTAGTCAGTCCAATTACGACGTGCATGCATGAGGACCTTCCCAAAAACACGCGTGCCCACTTCTACGTAAGATAATGAGCCATGCAACGTCACATAAGTAGTTCTGTATCAAACGCTTCGATAGCGTCCGGTTGGGAAAACGATTGATGCCCAGAGTCGTTCATAAGAGACGTACTAAACCAACATTTTAAAATTGCAGTAATCGAATGAAATTGTACCTTATGGCACGTACCTGTACTTGTATAATTAGAACCCCTTAACTGTGTGATTAGCTGTAGCTGTGAGCTCAGCGTGAAATCAAGGGTTAATTACATGTTTTGAAGAGCTTCCATGCTCGTTAGCTTGAAAAACCAGCACGTCGAGTAAGGGAAATTAAGTTGGCTTCAATCCAATTTTATCTTGTAGTAAGTTCTAAACATGCCATGAATGCCATACTAATAGGTTTGATCAAAGAAATGAACGCCGTTTGTAATCGGGTTCATTGATATTTCTGACACCGTTGATGCATATAATCATATATACATATTCAGATCGAATTGTTCGATCTTAAAGCTACCAACCAGGGCAAGTTTAATTTTGCAACCAAATCGAATGGTACTTTGACAGAGGTCGACAATTTTGGCCATCCCTATTGAGCTTCCATGTGGCATTTTCTCAGCTGCCGGACCGGTTGGTGTAGAGAGGAAGAAGCTTTGAGATGCCAGCTGCGGTTTCTGTGTTCATAATTTATCTAATAATAATTACGGACCTGAGAATTGGGAATCCAAAAAACATATGCTAATTATTCTCTTAAAAAAGCTTGTGTTAGGCTGTCCCACGAGACTTTTCCATCAAAGATTTTGCAAGTATAACTTCAACTATACACCCTGCAGATCGATTACGGACGGCCGACGGCAAATGGACAAACCAACCATATAGTAATCAAGAAATAGACAAAAAAATATTTGCGGATGGCCAAACAGTTCCATTTTGAAACCATATAGTAATCAAGAAATTCAAGCTGAAAAAAGAAATTTTTTTTTTCCGTTGTTAAGGAAGACTCCATGCACTTATGTCACTTTGATATCTCCACTTGCACAAACAGTTCTTCTCGATTTTTTTTTAGTGTCAAAATCCTGTGTAGTTTATAGATTCTTATTACTAATACCCACCTCATCTCCAACGCAAAACCGGCCTAATTTGAGTGTTCAAGTGAAGCACTTAGCCAAAAACAAAAATGTCAAATTAACACCGCCACACAAGAACAAATAAATTCCTCAGCGCTCCTGAAAATGTATCTCTGACGCCAACTAATTAGGAACTAGAACAAGAGGGGATATATGTAAAAAAAATGTGGCATATAACTTTTCATTAGATATTACGCTATTTAATCTTTTTGACAATAATTTCATTTCTTTTTGAATGCATGAATCACTAGGAAAAAGAGGGTTGAGTTACAAGGTACCGAATTCGAATATTTACCGAGGGATGAAAAAGTAATTGCAACTTATCTTAATGTTATCATAAATCATTTTTCCTCTCAATCATACATCAATGATGAATTCCATATCCCACCATCTAGACTCTGGTACTAATAAATTAATCAAATAAACAAAAGTACATTTCACTTGGAGCTAGCTAAGATCAACCGAATTCTTTTTGACCACTTCCCATTGCAACAAAAGTTCGCCAGGGCTTCTTTAGTAATTTTAAGCAACAGCACACAAAACTCGGTCTGGAAAAATATTTATTTAGCTTCTGCAAAATAAACTAGTCTTGGTTCACAGCAGGCCTTTAGTACATTCATTCTTCCCCTGAAAAAAATCGTCTTCTCCAACCCCCATACATCAGCAGGCTACAACCTATCTCCATCTCTCTTGTTTCTTTTCTCTGAATAGAGAAATGGAAACTAATCAGCAGCCCACTTCAGAAATCTCCAGCCCCCGGGAGCAGGCTGGAGTGGGGGACTGTTATGATCAAGAACAGCAAGCTAGGAGTCCAACCTTACAATCCAGGCTATACGAGTGCAATTTCTGCAAGAAAGGTTTCTCAAACGCTCAAGCACTGGGAGGCCACATGAACATCCACAGGAAAGATAAAGCAAAACTGAAACAAGCTTCAAAGGAGAATCAGAGGTTGATTGATGCTCAAGGAATGCCTAATAATCCGTTGACTCCTTCAAGCACTAGTCCCGGAAATAACATAGGCAAGCCATTGGAGTTCACGTCATCTGCCCAAGTACTAATGAAAAGCAGCAGTCCCAAGTGGCACTCATCTGCCTTAGCATCTGATCATATTCGAGAAAATTATTCTTATGATAGCCACGTGGCCGAGCTAAAACAGCTACCATTGTTTGTTGAAACAGCATCAAGTGTGGCGGTCGCGGAGTATTCGGGTCCAATTATACAAGCTAATTCCGGAAGCTGGCAAGAAGAGTTTATATCTGGCCAAGGATCTTTTGGTGCCGAGTTGGACCTTGAGCTTAGGCTTGGACATGAGCCTCCGAAATCAACGGTTGTTATGGGAACAAGAAAGTTCTTCTGATAAAGATGTTAATCATGATAATCCTGATTACATGGTACTTGCCACTTTTCTATTATATACAAATATATCCTTCCTGTGCTCCTTTCTCGTTTGGTTTCAGTGGTTCCTTTTTTAACTTGTTCCTGAAAACTAAAGGGAAAGGTTAATTTGATTATAGTTTGAGCTTTTGTTTTCCGTTTGAAACCCCGGTCCGCTATGAAATTAGTTGGAGCTTGGCTGTGTTGATTTATTCATTTTTCTTTCTTGATCATGGCTCAGTCTTGTGAATGACCAGATTTGACTCCTCACATGCAGTGCTTGTGAAGATCGATGTTAATTAATCTGTGAAATAGTATTTCACGGTATGGACTACGAAAAATCATCAATTTTGATCTTTATTTTTTTTCTCAGTATAATCCTGTTGAAGTTTTCAGCAAAACCTAGTTCTGAATTATTCGCTAGACTGCAAGATTTTTGGGTCACAGAAACGAGTAGAAAAGATTCTATATTTCATTCTTCGGGAAAAAGAATGTTGTTTTAGTTTATTGATCATGTTGCAGATATTAAGATTAAATAAAAAGATGCTAGCTTTTTAGCACCTATCAACATTTTTGTATCACCATCATTGTTATTCTCTTCCATTCATATATGTTTGAAACATGGTCTTAGCTTCATTAGTCACCAATCATATGTTTCAATGCGACAGCGTAATCCTTTTAATCTTCACCTTTCGGCATCCTTCTTCTTTCCTAGCGGCTGGTGCCTTTCAACATAAGTAAGTGGTGGAAAACATGTTTTTCACTGCATAAACTTACTTCCTCTCTTTCTTTAGATCAAGCATAACTCACGGAATTTGTATCAAAGATCGACAGAGTTTAGCTTTTCTTTTCTTAATCTTTTGAAAGCAAATTAGCAAAAAATATTCATTTTGGGTCAGGTAAACGTGTTTCGCTTTGGATCTTCAGGTAGGAACTCATTTAGATGAACAATACAAGTAAAGCGAGAAACTAGATCATGAAAAATCCTCAACATGCAGTAAAGATTTTCTTTCAAAACAATCACGGGCATTCTCTGTGCGTGTGTGTGAAAAATGTAGTGTGTTGTGTGTGATGACCAATGTGCGCTAAAGTTGCAATGCTGCAACGCTTCATTGCAACTCCGATGAATATTAGTGATCGTGGAGATGAATAAACAGCACATTTTCTCGTTATAGCTAGAACGTCTTTTACAACTCGCATATAAGTTGGTTTTCTCTTCCTTTATTTCTGTGTAGGATTTTGCAAGGTAAACCCATTGCATAACTCATCCATGAGTCATGACTTCAATTTACATGAACATGAGGTTTCAACTAGAAGTTTGTAATCATGAATTGATTCTCTAGCCGTTCAAATTGAATCCAAAATTCTGACCTTTTTTGTTGAAATCGTTCTCGGAGTGTACTTCACTTCGCAGTCAGTTAGAAAAACTCGTTTCTACTGATACAGGGTTTCTTTACTTTCTTTTCCATTCCCCCCACCCCCCCTCCCCTTTTTTACCGGATATATTATGCCTGCTTAACAAATTTTAACGACATTAACTTCTTGTGGATCCTCTGCAAGTAGTACGATGCACTTTTGTTTTACCTTCGATTAATTTCCGCACGTAAAGCTAATGTTTCAAGAGACATTGACCCCAAAAAAAAAGGTTAAAATCTTTGCAGAAGTGATTCGCATTAATTCAGGGAATTATTTCATCCTCCACGCAGGTTCGGATCTGCACTTTCGTAGTATTCGATCGTGATTCATACTCAACTTCACAACATTCCCTTCTTCTTCCAACCTGAGAAACGACCCTTAATTAATTAGTTTTAGAGGAAATTAAGAAAAATAATAACGCAACTGGACTAGACCCCCAGTAAAAAAGACCCCCTTTTCTTATATTTTCTTTTTCAATCAGTTTGTATATATGTACATGGACTAGACCTCTAGAGAGAGGGATGGATTAGGTGGTTGGGAGAAGGAAATGTAAATGACGGTTCCCAACTTGAATTTTTCCACTTACACTAAAATTTTTTTTTTGAAAAAAAAATGGACTAGACTACTACTGGAATTAATAGCTCATAGAAATAACTTTTTGGTAGTTATAATCCTAATTAGATTCTTTTATTCTGGCAGATTTAAGCTATAGATTTGAAGAAAGCTTAGTTAGTGTACATCGCAAACTCATAGTAACGTAATTATTTGTTGAACATGGCAAAGTTTGAACAGTTCAATTGGTTTCGGGATATGACTTGCATTGATACCAAAAGGACAACATACGGTTTTTCCGATATCAAATGATCAATACCTATTAGAGAAAAATGAGAAAGAAATGAAATGCACAGATAAGAAGACTTGAATAAATTTTGCTCACCCCGTCATGCATCTCCAATACTGGGGAGAGGACACGAATCTTGTTGATGTGGGCAGCAGAATGATTCCCGGTTGATGAGCAAGCTGGCAAAAAACGCGGCCTCCTCCTGGTATAGGTTGTGGCTATACGGTGCTGTCGTCCAATAATATCAGTAATTGTCTCAACGGAATCAAAGAAGAAGACATGAGGTATTTGGCATGGATCTTTTGTGGAAGGGATTCGGGTATTGAGAATGTAAAATGGCTTAGCAAACATCCAGGGCCTGAAGGTCTGGAGGGGCAGTCGGAGGATGCTGGGAGGGTAGATGACCTCATAAACTTGGGCGGAGTAGCCCCATGAAATAGAGAAACTCCAGCTGTTTTGCTTGTGATAACAAATGGTTTGTTGGAGTAATCTGGACTCGTCAGCATTTGCAGCCTTCATTAGATGGTTCAGTGACTGGTTACGGGTCATGGAGGGGAAAATGGGGTCTACGACTTTCAGGTGGTGGAGGGAGACTAGAGGAGACTGTGGATGAGCTGATAACAGACCTGAGATGTCGCTGTGGAGGTCAATCTGATTTAATTCAATGGTGTCAGCACCAGCATAAGGTGAGTTATTATGCAACAGAATTATTTTTATATCAATTTAAACATGGCCAAACACAAATTGCAATTAGCATCCGCCATTTATTCAATACTAACAAAGACTGCAATTCAGCTCAAATAACATTCATAGTAAATTCTAAGCATTTTGTAATTCCTGGAAGTAAAAATATACTTCAACAGTCTTCTAGCTTAGCTAGTCTAATTACCTGATGAAACCCCTTTTCCTGAGTGAGAGAGACTCCTAAATCAGCCACACAGGACTGCACGATGTGGTCACTGCCATATAGAGTTGGATACCTCCTGATACACACATCCAAGTTCTTAGCCAAAGCCCTTGCAAGAGGGTAACTCAAAGCATATCCAGCTCCACCAAATGCCATCTCAAACGAGTGAAAATAATTGGATGCATGACATTCTGAGTTCATCCCAACATAGAAGTACTTGTTGTAATCATACCTCGAAAGAACCTCAACCAAATTGTTGATAAATATGACAGTGTCATCATCAGCCATAACATACCACCTCACATCCTCATCATTTTGATCTTCCTCGTCAATAATCTCTCTGATTATCCGGGCCAATCTGATCGCGTGAGTCATTTCATGCTTGTCGTAATCTTTGAATCTGGAAGTGTTTTCTGAAATCCGAAAGGGAGGAGAAGAAGCAGGCCATGGAATCAAATCAACTGGGAATGTATCCAGAAACACGAATCCTCGGGTTACATTTGGCCGCCACCAGGATTCAATGAACCATCTCTTGTTCCTCCATGAGTTCGAAGTGCTCGCTATTCCAAAAACAATATGACTAATGCTAGTAGTATTAGTACCGGTACCAGAAGAGTATGAGCTCTCTAAATTACCGACGACTGTTGGCCTCAAGTGAGTTAAAACTGAGAATGAATAGCAGCAATGAAAACCAGGCCAAAGACTATACATGATATACAGGACCAACCCGGAAATAACCACTAACTTGTACAACTTTTTAGCCACCCCATTAGAAAATTGCGCGACATTTTGTTGACTCGGATTATACCTCCTGAGAAGCGACATAAATAGGATAAAAATGGGCTGAAATTTACTTGTTTTCGTATCCCTTCAATTCTTCACGCTCGTTTGTATTGGCTATTATCCTCAGGAATTGGCTTCAGTTCAACAGCTACTATAATTTTGTTAAAATTGGCAAATGAATAAAAAAAGAGATTAAAACTCCCAACTCACCATGGATCTGTAGAGTCTAGAAGGTTGAGAGAGAAGAGAACCCGTCAGACGGCAGTATTACTTTACTACTGCCATTAGGAAACGTCTCTACATGTATAAAACTTTGACCAGTGCCAGAGCTAAAACTGATCAATTGAGACGCATTCAAACATGAGAAAGCAAATGGTGCAGGTATCTTTTTTCTTTCCTGAGTAAGAGTAGCTGGAAATGCGTGAAATGAGACGAGAGAAGTCGTGATGCCAATCTTTACACTGATCATGGCTCGTGTTTATCATCTTGCATTCACCCATTTGCACACGCTTTTTACTCTTTCAGATCGATGCTTTTGATTTGTTTGTTGTCATTTTGGGACGGGACAATTTGTAAATGAAGCGGCAGCAGTTGACAGCGTTTGCTTCTCCTCTTCCCTTTTTTGGCTTTCTTTCTTTTTCGGGATAGTCCGTTTTATGTGAGCTGTGAGCTACGGATTGGATGAGGGGATATCTGTACATTGGGCATATAGTCCAAATTAAGATGGAACAAATGAATAGAGAATTCTAAGCACGATTGTACTATGTACAAAATTGTCTTGTTTCTACTCAACCAATCTAGATGTATAGTCTAGTCTTGTTTATTTATGTGAATAGGTGTTATCACCTGTCATTTTCTCGGTCAATTCAATTAATTCCTCCTATGCTTGTGGAACTTAGAATATCACAAAGACAATCAAATAATTTCGTTCATCCAAATTCTTTATAGCACTTTACACTCCAAAAAATAACAAATTCAACTTTACCAACAAGAAGGAGTTTATGGGTCTTGTCCAAAATTTGCCATTCCATTTCTCCACTTTTGTCTTTGCCATCTTGTGAAATTCTCATGTATATGTAAAGGACGTACCCCAAAGTGGGTATGATGCTAGTAAGTGTATATTGTCAAGAATACTAGTTGTCGCAAAACGTTCAAGTTTTTGTAGCAAGAAGATTTTTATTGGTATGATTGTTAATTTGGGATTTGCGAGGTTGGGCTTGACATGCCTGAGTTCATTTGCATAACAAATCATACATTCCATCGGCTTACCATTTCGAACATGGGCTTCCAGCGGACAGTAAAGTTAGTTGTTCGCTAGTTGAATTTTGACAGCATAAAATAAATAAATAGAGTACAATTCGGAAATCAATTACTCGAAAACTTAAACATTATGTGAACCTTAAAGTTAAAAAATATCGTAAGAAAATTATACATCCTAATTCTCCAAAGCTGAATAAATTCCATATATTAGGAGGGATGTCATTGGCTCATTGTCATCTCTAATTTAAGAGTTGGGAAAAAAAGTTTTTCTCTTTTGGCCAAGAAATGGTGGACTTGGCCGAAAAAAGAAAGTAAAAATGAAAATCGCTACAAGCTTTGAGATGTGTTGAGTCATTGCCACAAACATAAATGGACAATGGATTGATCAGGCTACTATCTCATCCTTCATGCAAGTCCTAAGCTTAATTCCTATAGAATTCATGCCAAACAGTTGCACAACATCACAACATTCTCTTCTGCTTCCGTCCTGCCCCCCCCCACCCACACCAAAAAAAAAGGAAAAAAATCAGAGAACAAAATCACGTTAGTATAGTACGAACCTAAATATAAATCCATCAATTGTGTGAAGAATCCAAAATCATGATGGAAATGTAGTTTTGTATTAGATGGAAACAAGCGAATTCAACAATGAAGGAGAGAACGGGTAATGATGACTTGGACCAACTCACCCACTCAAGTTTTTCCATCGGTGAAAGAACATAAATCTTGGAGATAAACTCAGCTGAATGGTTGCCACTTGATGAACACGTTCCTAACCCGCGTTGGGATCTCTGGGTGTAACTGGTAACAAAATGGTTTGCTCTAGCTTCCTCAACACCAGCAAAGAACAAAGCGTGAGGGGCTTCGCAAGGATTTGTAGAGGGAGGTCTAGCATTAAACATGTATGGAGGATTGGCACCCTTCTTCCACGGTATAAACGTTGCAATGGGCTTGTGAAGAATGCTTGGAGGGATGATGTCTTCGTAAATATGAACTGAGTAGCCCCATGATACCGAGAAAGTCCAGTTGCTTCGCTTGAAATAGCACACGCTTTGTTGCAGTAGTCGAGACTGATCAACTTTTGCAGCTTTCATGAGATGTGCTACTGATTCTGGACGATTCATTGAGGGGAAGATGGGATCTATTGCATCAATGTGGTGAAGAGTGAGTAAAGGAGTGTGAGGAAGAGCTGATAGAAATCCTGATATGTCACGGTGTAGATCTATCTGTAACAGGAAAAACAAATAAGATGCCATATAACTCAGCTATATATAACAGAAAAAAAAAAAAAAGAGGCTTATTCCTTGATCTTAATTAGACGACGGAAATATCATTTGATTAAAAAGATAAAAATTTGCCTGAATGCAGTTAGAATGCTACCTGATGAAACCCCCTCTCTCTGGTTAAGGGGACGCCCAAATCAGCTATACAGGAGTGCATGATGAAGTCGCTGGCAAATGCAGTTGAGTATCTTTTGATACATACATCCATGTTCTTTACCACAGCCTTGGCCAGGGGATAACTCAGTGCATAGCCAGCTCCTCCAAATGCCATTTCAAAAGAGTTGACAAAATTGGAAATTACACATTCTGAAGGCATTCCAATGTAGAAATATTTTCGATGATCATATCTAGACAAAACCTCTACCAAATTGTCGATCAGGAAAACTGTATCGTCATCTCCCATGACGTACCATCTCGCTCCTTCGCTTTCTACACGAAATATTTCTTCGATTACGCGCAAGATTCTGATAAAAAATGGCCTTCCATGTTTGTAGTACTTGTCATATTTAGAGATGTCTTCGGAAACTCTGAAAGGAGGAGATGACCTCGGCCACGGGAGGTGCCGCGTTGGAGCTGTGTCCAGGAATAGGTATCCCCTGGTTGTGTTTGGGCGCCACCATGATTCGACATACCATCTCTTATAGCCCCATGTTCTTGATAAACCCGCTATTCCAAATACAATGTGGCTAATTTTGGTAGTAGAGTTAAGGTTGGGTGATGAAGGTTTCCATCTTGATTGCACTGCAGATAACATTGCCGATGATTGGTTGGATGCATGGCTAGATAGGTACAAGTACATTAACAACAGGAATAGCCCTGAAATGACGAGTGATTTACATACCTTGCCGCTCAGTACCTTGCATAAAAACATAATCTTTTGCTTAATCGTACGAGATGTTTGTGCAGCAAAATTAATGAAAAAAAACATTACGTAGGTAGGATTACAGAGATGGCGCAGGGAATGAGTGCAGAAGATCAAAAGCCAAGAGCAATGAAACAGTCTCTCAGGGAAATCAAGTTTCTTGTTTCTGGTTGTGTTCTCCATGTTCAGAGTTGCCACTCCTTCGTGATTGGATTGCACTAACCATGTGACATGCAGTAAGAACTTGTGGATGGTAGCACTGTAAAGATTCTGCTGTCTGAAAGATACGATAGTTGCTGTAGGTAAGACAAGCTGAGCAACCTTCAGGACACCGTTTACAGGATGAAAAGACGCCCAAAAGAGAATTAGAGAGTTTTCTTCTTGTCATTCTCGTGAGGGTTTTCTTCTTGTTCACATTTTTCTTACTGCTGAGTCTTAAATGTCATTCTTAATACCAGATGTTGTTTATTTATTATTATTATTTTGCCTTTTCACCTAAAAGTACAGAATGAAGTCCTACGGCGAGTTAAGCTATCTCAGCTATTAAGTTCTTTACTAGCTATTACTTTCTTTCAGTTCAATAGTATAAATACTTAATACTTACCAATTTGATCTCAAGGTAGAAAATCTAAGTAGCCTGTGCCATAAATACATGGAATTTAGAACCTTAAAGTTAGTTTGCAATAGACTTAGCAGTGCAGTAACTGTAACTAGACTAGAGAGGCGAGATTCTGTATGAGCTACTGTCTATGCACTCTGACTTCACCTTATGAGCTGGTCTATTCCATTTCATGCGTAAACTATAAAACCATTGAAACAGAACCCTCAGTGACTAAGTAACTAATAGAGGAGGACTGTAGTCGGCTGTATGTGTTGGAATCTCGATTTAAACATTTAAGTATTTGTTACAACAAGCTGGAAGTCTGTAGTACAACTCAGAGTCCGCAAATATGCTACTATCTGATAAAGAGCAATTATTCGAAGTCTTACCACTGTGCAAAAATGTGCTCAATTCTAGCTCGTTCTGTCAAAACCAACTTAACCCAGCATCAATAATGAACACACAGGCAGATGAAAAAGTCACAGAGAATAGAATATATGTAGCTCCAATCTTCTTAGTCATCATCAACATAAATGGTTTCTTGCTGAAACAACCCGCCAAAAACCTTTCTGACCTCTGTCTTGGACTCTGGTTGTTTGGCCTTTGGTTTTGGAACCTCCCTTGATTTTAAGGGAGCAGATTTTTTGACAGCAGCTTTTTGGGCAGGCAGATTTCGAGCCCTAACCTGACCCCTCACAGTAGCGACCTGCACTTTAGAGTCCTCACCGGGTTGCTGAACAGCTGATTTCAGCTGTGAGCTCAGGTTTTCCCAAGATAGTCCTGAGCTTATGCCTTGGGCTTTACTTAAGAGGCTCTCAACTGAAACTCCTGCAGCAGCCGCCTTCTCTTGGGCTTGTTCTGCAAAACTGGCAGCCTCAGCTTCCTGCTTTGCAAGTTTCTTTAAGTCTTTGCGCATCTTTGCTGCTTCCGCAGGTTGCTGAACAGCTGATTTCAGCTGTGAGCTCAGGTTTTCCCAAGATAGTCCTGAGCTTATGCCTTGGGCTTTACTTAAGAGGCTCTCAACTGAAACTCCTGCAGCAGCCACCTTCTCTTGGGCTTGTTCTGCAAAACTGGCAGCCTCAGCTTCCTGCTTTGCAAGTTTCTTTAACTCTTCTTTGCGCATCTTTGCTGCTTCCGCAGGTTGCTGAACAGCTGATTTCAGCTGTGAGCTCAGGTTTTCCCAAGATAGTCCTGAGCTTATGCCTTGGGCTTTACTTAAGAGGCTCTCAACTGAAACTCCTGCAGCAGCCGCCTTCTCTTGGGCTTGTTCTGCAAAACTGGCAGCCTCAGCTTCCTGCTTTGCAAGTTTCTTTAACTCTTCTTTGCGCATCTTTGCTGCTTCCGCAGCTAGACGAGATTTCTCTGTTGCTCTTGTGGCCTCTTCCTCTTTCCTGGCTTTTGCAAGGGTTTCTGCATAAGCCTTCCTTCTCCCATCCTCCGGGATGATGCTGCAAGAACGTTTGTTCACATATTTAGACCGCACTCCAGCTATAAGCTAAGCAGAAGGCATTATTGTATACTGATGTATAAACGATATATTGATAAACATGCATCATCGGCCATGCCCAACATTTAATAAGGCAAAATTCATACAGAAAACGTAAGATACTTGAGGATTCTTTCTACTTTCATTACCTGAAAAGTTCTTCTGCAGGCTTTGAGGGTGCTGCTGGATCAGTAAAGACTTTCACAACCTCAATAAGAGAAAAGGGAACAAATGGAACTAAGTGGTGAGAAATAAAATATCATCAGATCAAGAAGAGGGAAATCCATATACAGCAAACGGAATTAGGTAACAGAATTTGCTTCCAGCATAGATCAGAAGAATCAGGCTGGTCAGAATTTGTTGAGCACTATAATAGCCTCAGATTGATCAATGACAAGTGCACATCTTCAATTCAACTTAGTGAAACAACTCAAGTTAATCTTTTGACTATTGCTTGTCTTTCTTGTAATGCTCATTAATTTCTTTTTCCAGTTTCGAAGCACATCCTCATATGCTTACAGGTAATAGTTCAAGCACTCGTGCAAATGACTTTACTCGATAGCACTTTATTTTTGTAATGGGGCTAGGGTAAATTAACAGTTACTAATTAATTTTTTGGAGGATATATTAGTACAAGATGAGCAACTGAACCATTCTGTTCAACGAAAGAAGAAGAAAAGACAGGACTTCTTATGTGTCACGAAGCAATACCTTATTCTCAGCAACAGCAGTATTTGAGAAAATTCCTGCTACTAGAGAGGCAATTTTTGACATGGAAACCTGACTTAGTCAAAACAAACAGCTAATTCAATGAGGATGAACGAGATAAGCAGTTTAAGAGTTGCATTGCTGAACTCAAAGTCTACTGCATCTTTTGACAATGACAAGAAAAAAGAAAATGCATACATTACATTACTTTGTAGTCGGTTGCACCAGCACTTCCTTCAGCCGACACAACGATATTGTACGAACTCTCTGGCAAGTAATCCTCAGTGAGATTAGTCTTTATCAAGGTGTATCTAAGGTCTGTCTCCACTAACTTCTGGAGAAACTCTGGGATCGTCAATGGTGCAGACTGCGCAAACATATTGCCGAAAAAAGATGTTATGCCATCTAGCACATTGTAAGTTGACGCAGTGAATGATGATCCATTATATATTATGGCCACATGACCAACATTAGCCAACTGCGCAGCTTGAATTACTTGCAAAGCATCCGAAAAAGTGACCTCTGCAGTCGGACCATTCTCTCCAGGGCCGATTGTAACGACAACTTTACTAGCGTTTCCTATAGCTTTTGCTATTGCTTCCGCATCATTGAAATTTGATGCAACAGCATTGAGACGACGCGATTCATCATTAGAAATGATCTGCAGGATTATAGGCATGTTAATCCTAGTCGAAAGTTCGTAGGAACGCTAAACGTTCGTTTTGCTGTAATTTATTTAAATTGTCAAGACAGAAGACTAGAGGTTCATTTCGCTATGAATTATTAGAAGATTCCATTTGTTCTTGAACGTCATGTTAACTAAATTGAAGAAGCAAACCTTGTATTTTGCAGCCAGAAGAGCTAGTTCTTGGGCAGCACCAAGGTCAGGAACTCCAGCTCTAACTTTGAACCCTTCCCGCAAAAGTGATTGGGCAATGCGTACTCCAGCCTGGCCTGTAGCACCAGCAACGAACACTGTTCCGGGATCCTTGCGCCTTATCAATGATAATCCTGAAGCCGGGCTGTTGACAGCAGGAACAAAGGATTTCACGTCGGGCAACTTGCCAAAATTGAACTTAAACGGGGAAGAGTTGCCGGAAATAACTTCTTGGCCTTCTCTAGAAGAAGGATCATCTGCTGATTTACCAAACTGAAAACCTGAAAAAGGTCCCGCGCCGGCTTTTTTGGCAAAAACAGTAAGCCTTTGTTTCTTGACTGTTTTTCTGGATTGGGATGCGGGTATGTTCAGTAAAAACGAATTTGAAGAGAGAGCTGGCGCCATGAAAATTGGAATTGGCAAGAGCTACCAGCAAGCAGCCTCTTTCCTGATTTAATGTAGTATCAAACTAGACTCTTTGTCTCGGTTTCACAGGTTTTGTTGAACCCATTAGGTGTCGATTCAGTTCAAGTTTTGATCTGGATTGGGGACTAAGAGAAGCAGCCAATGAGAAGAAGCCACCTGGTCAGGTTTTATCCACTGGAAAAAAATTCAGCACCAGACGTTTATAGGTAGCATAACATGCAGCAGCAGAGATCACAAGATGCTTCAAAATTTGGCCCCCACATATTAAATCCTGTTCTCACGAAACAGTCAAGTCACCGGTTACTCCAAGCAAGTTATCGAAACGCCTTCTTGTTTGGATTACATTTTTTTTTTGGATTTTTTAAATAAAATTATTGTAACAATTTGATGTATATAAAATAAAAAAATAATTAAAAAATATATTTATGAAAAACGTACGTAAATACCAATGATATTCCTAATTTATCTTGCCACAATTTAGATATGCCTTTGTCACCATCAATAAAACGTACGTATTTTCATTCTTAAGTTGCCTTTTAAATTACACTTCTAATATTTAACACTTAGAGTTTGCACTTGTTCTCTAATTAGTAAAAAGACGGAAGAGGGGCAGGAATGGTCCAGCTACCGTTCCTGACAGTTCATGGTCAAGATTTGATACTATATAAATATATATATATATATATAATTCAGATTTCATCTTGTATCTTATTTTTCATATCATGTGCGGGACTCATAAAATTTTGTTCTATAATTACACATTATTAAAAGTGAATTATACCTTGTGTAAACAAAATTATGCCGTATACTTCCAACGGTTTTCTGGTAACCGTTGGAGCCCCTTGTCCGTAAAAAGACCTGCATCGTCAGATTTTGCTATGATAACTATAAGACCACTTTCCCCCCATTCCTTTTGGTATACTAAAACGCAAAACAGCCATTCATTCCCTAATTTAGAGACCCTTGAGAGCTGCGATGACTTAATAAAATTACTTCAATTAGTAGAGCCTTTAATTAAAATATTTATAAGTGATTAATCATAATGTTTGGGTGCAAGCTTGAATAAGTGCTTTTTTCCATTTGATGATGTGCAATTTTAAATATCTAAAATACATTTATATCTTTATTTAGATTAAAATTTATAATAAAATTGTTAAAGTTAATTTTTATTTATTGAAAGATAAAATTTACTCTAAAAACACCAATTTTGAGCTTGTGCTAGAAGTGTGTTAATTTTTAAAAATTCCACTCTTATATTCAAGTAAAGTAAAGATAGACTACGTGACATATCAAATGTGAAAATAAAGACCCAAGTGTTATTTCCTCTCTCTAGTTTACCCCTTTCTTCTTTCTTTATTCATCCCCGCCACTCATCTCCCATTTTTGGTAGCGGAATATGGCTGCCTCCATCTCTCCTCTTCCCTATTAGACTACGCCCGTCCCCTCCCTCTTCTTTAGCTCCATCTCCCGAGTATTCTCCCTCCTTCCTTACTTTTACCCTCTACTCAACATTCACCAAACATATTAACTTTAGCTTTTACACTCAATCGCACAACCCCATGCGAGCCCTTCGATTCACACGTCTTAATTCATTTTTACTGAGAATTGCAACTCAAAAATAGATACCCCCCCCCCCCCCCCAATATCTCAATCCCGGGAGAGCTTTGCTCATTGCTGCAAAATGACTACCTTTACAGTGTGATGCGTACCATGATTGATAGATAGAAGAATCATGCCATTCGTTTCCGCTTAGATAGGCATTACGCATGCGCGGGTGGTCAAGACATTGACCCTGCCACGGTACTATTGAAGGGTTTACTTTCACCCATCCAAAATGAAAGGATTTATGAGCAAAAAGTACTTGATGACAAGAGATATACCTACCTATCAAATGCTGCGCAAGCTAAATTTGATTTATTATGGCGTTATAAGTATTCTCAAATGCTTTTGATTTCCAATCTGGCAAAAGTCAAATGAGGCCAGATACAAGTTAATTAATCGCAAGAACAGAGGCCAACCATCCCACAAGACCACTTTGTCCTCAATTCTGATCGCCCCGGCCAACCATTTTCAATTTTTTTTGTGCGACGAGCTAAGGGATTCAGGAATTGGCTTTATGAGGGATAAGAAAAAGGGCAAAAGGCAACGCATCTTCAGCTTCGGCGCCTGAGGGAGGGAGATAGATACACTCGGTCTCTTTGCAATAACCATCTAATAGTCAAACTAGCAAGTTAACCAAATCATTTCATCAGGACGAGCCGTCACAAATTATAGTACAAAACCCGAAAACACTTTCAGCTCCATTAAATTTTGAGCATTATATCATCAGGGAAAAAACAATCCAATTTGGAGATTCTTTGGCACAAAATAACCAGAGAGATTACACCACCAAGTTGTCTTGAGAAAGCATAATCTTTATCTATGCACTATCACTTCATACCAGAAGCAAAAACTTTTTGACTCTAGTCGATTGAAAGTGAAGAGCTCCCGACAAAAATTATTATCGACAAACTTAAACTCAAAAAATTGCGGAGACATAAGGCACCAAAACTAAAAAGTTGCACTCAAAAGAAACATAAGAATCAGTTCATGCCTGTCAGGGAAGATCAATAAATCACAATTCTCTAATTCAAATTTATTTTGCAGTTCATTCCCTTCTCCTTTTAATTATTCCAACTGCGGCATACCCTCAAAATTGGAAACAGAAAAGGAACAGTATCCCATTAGAAATGTATTTAATGGACAGTAAAAGCTGCCGACACTTTTAGTATTGTGCAGGTTCATGCCGCAAAAAAAAAAAAAAAAAAACCCCAAACAAAACTAAAATGAAAAAGGAAAGAAAGAAAGGACCCCAACCAAATTAGAGTTACTTGGATCCACTAGTCGCAGAACTACTCCTAAATACCATTAACATTTCGCAATTATGCAGTCAACGTGTTGAACAAAGTTCAAAGGAATGTGATTTCAAACGCCTACACCTTTCTCTCGCTTCTGTACTGCACTTTCCAGCAGTATTTCCTCTTCAATCCCTACAGAACCATAAGTTTTTTGGGTTTCTCATGCTAAAAAGCATTATAGAACAAGAGACGACAAATCATTTAGCATAAAATATTACACAAAAAAGATCAGGAAAAAGTACCGATCAAATTAAGATACTAGGCTTCAGAACAACCTTTTGTTTTTTGTCTGTATAAGTGCCTATGCCAGAACATTTGCTATTATGAGCACAAAAATTTAGTTCTAAACATGACCTCCAAAAAAAAAACCAAGGAATAAGCAATACATAGGATAAAAGAGACAAGAAGGAAGAGTAGCATTAGCTTCCTTACACAATATTTACAGAGCAATAGCAGTATAGCTACGCACCAGTATTTGTTTAACTGCTGCTATCAACAATCGGATATGATGAACAGGTATGAACATAAGGCACTGAAGAACAGACAACCAAATATCCTGCAGCAATTCTCAAGCTGTCAACAACAAAGATATTAAGAAAAAATAAAGTGTCACAGAAACCTCATATACAGAGAGTTTAACCCTACAGATTAGTCTACCATCTAAGAGAGCCAAGCAAGGAATGAAAACACTTCACCTGCTATGAGTTCAAAATTTTGGGGGTGCACAAGATCTGCTCAACCAAGTCATCTAGTTGAAAATATTCTCATCTATCAATTAACCAGAAACCCAATTTAGTCACAACTTTATACAATTAAGAAAATCTGCCAAGACGCTTCATGCTTACTCAATAATCCAAAACAGAGAAAATGAAAAAAAAAATCGATAAGAAAGAAGCCAAACTTAAAAACAATAAGTTCTCTCAAATGATTTACTTGAAATTCCAACACAGGCCACACAAGCAAATAATGATAAGATGTCTGATTGGTCACAGAACGACCATACATTAACAAGCATCAGTTCGTATAACAAGATGCTCCATATCCAGACCAGCAACCTACCCATAAAACAACAGAAACATATTCCCAGCAAAGGGAAGACAAATATTACCAGCAAATTTAGCAGGAAGTCAGCAAAAAGTTGGAACTCAAGACAATAGCTCAGGAAATCCTCATTAATCCATTCAGCTGCCAGGAGTAAAGACAGACTACATTAAATAGCTATCAATAATACAGTCAACCAAACACAGAAGTTCCAATAAAGTAAAAGGAGCCAAAAAGAAGATTAAAATGCTCAAATAACAGCGAAATCTTCCAACGCATAAGAAATTTAATGGCCAATTGCCCTTCTTAGCCCTAAGTGACTCAAGGGCCTTTTCTCGCAACTCAATCTCTAACTTTTTCTTATTGCTTTGATCATCATCAGAATGACCACCATGATTCCTGTCAGCATCTGAAGGTGAAGAAATAGCATCTTTTGATTTCAGCTTATGCTTCTCTGCACGCCTTTCATCTTTTCTTCTCCGACGCTCCTCCCGCCTCCGACGCCTATCCTCTTTTTTCAATTTTTTCTCCTCCTTCCTCTTTCTCTTAGCCTCTTTCCTTTCTTCTTCATAAGAATCATAACTTGATTCACTAGCAGACTCCGACCTTCGCCTCTCTGCCCTCCTTTTCTTTCTCTTATCTTTGACTCTAGCTCTGGTCCTATCACTCTCCTCAGAGTCAGAACCCACAGACGCACTTTCATCATTGTGCTCAACCTTTCTTGCCAACTTTGAAGCAGCTTCAATATGGCGATCATTAATCTTAGTATCATTTGAATAAGATTGATTCTTTTCAACAGCTCTGTGTCTCTCTCCAACAGGTGATTGCTTCCCCTTATCACCATGCAATGCATCTTTAATCATTTGTGAATCTCGCTGAGCAGGTTTCTTTTGATGACCTTGAGATTTGTTTTCCCTATCAATTACATACCGATGAAATTAAGATCATATAAGGGTAGAAAGTAGCACAAAAGCCTCAATGCAATGAAACTCACCCCTACAACATGTGATCTCTCTTATTAAACTCTATCCTATCGGGCCTACTGAGTGTTTTTAACATCACAATCAGAAATTGACAAAGGTAGAAGCCTAGGTAAAACTAAAATGAGTGAATTTTAGCAAAGTCTTTCACAATTGCCCAGCATAATTGGTTTATTAATCATCTGCACTCATTTCAGAACTATCATCATGATCTTTATTTTCTCTTGCTATTCTATGGGGATTTGGCCAATCAGAACAAGGCCTCTTATCTCTGTTTTCATCCAAAAGGCCTCTCTTAAAGCTTGGCCAGCAATACCTTCTCTTCTCAATAATAAAAGCTGTAGAAGAGTACTATGATGTGTACAGACCTTCTCTTCTCATTTAAACTTGGTTCCCTGTCAGCTTCTGAAGCAGGAGACCTGTTTGGTGAAGGAGACAGTCTTCTCACTTTTCTCTGTGAATTATTTCGGCCCGAAGAGACACTTTGAGACTGACGTTCTGATGAGTTTGATCTATGACGATCATTAGTTGGGCGTTCAACCGTATTTCTTGGAGCAGCATGATGAACTGGAGAGTACTTCTCCCGACTTCTGCAGCAGTGAATAAAATATCAAAAGATCATCTAAGAATAAATGCAAGAACACATTAATGAACTACAATCATCGATTGATTACTGCATAAAATTTTCTGTGCAATCTCATTCCGCTCCCAAACTTTCCTCCAATATCGTCTAAACATTTAGCATCTCAACTTCCATAATTAATAGAATTGCCACCAAATCGCGAGTCAAAAACTAAGACCGCAATTAATCGAATATGCCAAAAATGCAAAAAAAAGATAGTCTCCTGGACAAAATATTACTGATGTGTTAAGTTACCTCTTCATTTCTCTAGGAGATTGCAACGGTGATCTCCTCTGCCTTCTTGGTGATTTCCTCCTGATTGCTGAAGGAATGTTGCGACGAGGTGAGGGAGAACTCGATACTTGAGGCGAATCAGATTTATGACTCACGGGAGTTGGAGATCTTCTTCGCCCCATGGGTGACCTACGCCCCAACTGGAGAAGACAATACACGGTGAACTGGAGATGGAGACCTACGGCGAATTGGAGATGGAGACCTACGGCGAATTGAAGATGGAGACCTACGCCGCATTGGAGATGGAGACCTACGCCGAATTGGCAAAGGAGACCTACGCCGGATTGGAGATCGAGACCTGCGCAGAACTGGAGAAGGAGACCTCCTTGGTGGTGTTGATGAAGATCGTCGATACTTCTGCCTCATGAGAGATGGTGACCCATATCTTGCAGGAGACGGTGAGTTTCGTCGAATGGGGGATGGTGATCTACGCCTTGCAGATGATGATCTATGTCTTAAAGGTGACCGGGACCTACCTCGAGGAGGAGATCGCCGAGTTGGTGACCTTGGCCTACGCCAGATGGGTGATCTTGATCTACGCCGAAGAGGAGAGCGTGATCTGCGACGCAAAGGAGAACGCATTCTATAACGAGTAGGAGATGGAGACCTACGATGTGGTCGGGATGATGATCTTTGCCTATAATAAGATGATCTGCGCCTTGATGGAGTAAAAGAACGATGGGGTGAACGTCTCCCACGAGGAGTAAGAGATCGTCTAGGTGAAGAGCGGTAAACCATTTCTGCTGAACTAGACCGCCCTCTTCGCCTAGGAGAGGCAGATAAACTTGTTGACCTGCGTCTTCCACTAAAACAAAATGTCAATTGTAGCACCATTTCATGCAGGAAAGAGAGAGAAAAAGCACAAAATATTCCTACTCGCAACATAATCAGTATGCACACAACAAATGGAATGAGATAATGACTGCCAAATCTAAGGAATCAAAGATCCATATTTGTTTAAAATTGAAAACATACCCTGAGTAACTTCTTGAATTGGAGAATGACTTGCTAATTGACCTTGACCGCCTCCCTCTGCAAACCCAAAAAAGGAAATTTACTCTAACATCATTGATCAACAGCAAAACAGTTTCATTTAAAAAGAGGGCACGTGTTGAGTAATGAAATACCTAGTAGAAGGGGAATGATCAGCAGAATGTGGAGATCTAGAGGCCCTGAGCAGGTAGACAAAATATTAGCCTTCACTGAGAGATGGGCACAGAAAAAATTGAAAACACGCTTCAATTTTTCAGGAAGAGAGAGATGATGAAAACCATTGAAATTCAGAGCGCCACAAAATTTTAATCATAGAACTATGAGCAATGAGAAACAGATGACCATCAGGATTGAAAAGTAGAGAAGAGAGATCAACAATGATAGATTTTTAAAGCTCAAGAACACTAGAAAACTCCCTCATAATCAAAACATGAAAAACTGAGGTTGACAAATCCCACAGTGACTGCTTTAAGCAGGTTTTAATCATAATCAAAACGTGGAAAACTGGGATTGACAAATCTCCCAGTGACTGCTTTAAGCAGGTTTTAGTCTCTCTTATCAGAAAATCTCATTACAAGAAAATATCACATTTGGCATATTACATCCTGCCTAACAAATAGGAAGAAACAATTTGTGCTTGTCAATGTACTCCGAGACAAAAAATGAACACGTCAAACACTCCGATAACGGACCCAGTAACCCCAAAAAGATACATAGATCCTGCATTTGAAATGTCACAAAGTACAAAGAACCATGGAGATGGTTGTTCAACATTTAAAATGAAGTGAATCAAATATCTAAAGGCGTCACTTTCAATTCTAACCTGCTTCGTCCTCGCGATCCATTCCTCTGCACAGACTCTTTCTCCCCAGTTAACATTCCACCCGGCTGATGTTTTGAAGTGGGATGTACACCCATATCAGCATCTTTTGAGATATCATTGCCATGGTCCTACAGTAGTTTGAGGTAAAGGACATGAACCCAAATAATTGCAGAAGCAGCTGAATTCAGGGAAACACGAAGAAAGTTAAAAACAAAGAGTCAGCTCCACACAACTAACTCTTGCATGGAAAATAAAATACTTACCATCTTCTTAGTTCCCTCTTGCCCCAGTTCCTGACTTTCCTTCTCTTTCTTTCTCCGGATTTCATTTGCTATTCGATCTGACTCAGCCTGCAATATAACCCATAAAATCATTCATAACAGAAACCACGAAAAGCATCAGAATGGAAGTGAATTTTAAATTTAAGGAAAAAATGGGAAAGACCTTCTTCTTCCTAGTCTCTTCCTCCTTGGCATCCAAGAACTGCTGAGGGACACCACTTGCATTCTTTTGAGCACTCAAAAGTAATGACCACAGCTCCTTCATAAACTTACCAGTATTTCTCTCCATAAAACCAGTAAGAGAAATCTGAACCTCCTTTCCATTAACCTCCTGCATCCAAATGGGCGATTGCACTTAAACCACATAATGATGATTAGCCTACAAAACATAATGAGTTGATAAAGTTCCACCAGATGTTGCAATCATATGAGTTCATAGAATTTGATACAGTAGCACAACTAAAACCAAAAGGCCACAGAAAAACCAAAAAGATTGATACAATCAGAAATTGCAGCCCCAAAATATCCAAGCAACACATCCATGCACATTACCATGTAATGGTCATATTTCTCTTTTCTCTTTTTTGGAAAGGAAATATGTTAAATTTCCAGAACAACTGAATTATGACCATCAGATGCTCGATAGTAGCATCTTTGAATAGAGAAAAGTATGACAATGGCAGTTACATACCTTCCCGTCTAGAAGGCCATAAATAAAGTTAATAAGCACTTCATCTTCAAATCCAATAAGCTCGGTCACCCGAGTTGCTATCCACGGCCTCATCACATCCATCTTCACTTTCGTCATATCCACCTAAAGAAAAATTACGCGTAACTTTAATAGAATAGGACTAAACTCAGCAGCCACAATATAGTCTAGAAACCACAGATGAAATCCAGTAAATCAGTTTTAGCGATACTCAATTTAGCCACAACCATCCTTATTTTCTTCACACTCACCTAAACACATGATCATCCAAAAAATGAAGTCCAAGTTAACGGAACATAAAACGAACCTAACCTCAAAAATGTTTAAGAGCTTTTATCACAACTAGCAATTCTAAGAATAAGATAAGCCCCAATAATTCAATATACAAACACGTAATTCAACTAGAAGTAAGAAGACGAACCAGGTGTTCCAATTCAGGAGCAAATTTCTGAGATTTCAGCAGCTTAGCTTGCTTGTTCGAGAACCGAGTATCCTGATCGGCCGACGTGCCCTAAAATTTAAAATAACGAAAAAATCAGTAAAAAAAATTCAAATTTAGAGGGAAAAAAAAAAGAGAAAGAAGATCTGATTCTTATCCAACAGAACTAGGTTACACTTCGTAATCAACAACTAACTGAATTTTCTAAAATTGATTGAGGAAGAAACAATTACCCGGAAAAAGCCGCCCGACATTGTCTAGGGTTTCTGCGCAAGGCTACTGCGGCGACGACTTCCGGATTCCTCTTAGTAGATGATGGATATGGTTTAGTAGGTACTACTTCGAACCAGAACGAGAAACAGGAGAGAGCGTTTGGTAACACGAGGATTAGGAACTCCTAGGACATGGTAGTAGGAGGTGCTAACGGGAAGATTGCAGAGTAACTCTCCACGGCGCTATCCGCGGAATTGTGATATAGAACCGAAGGCCCAAAAAAAAAGCGAGGGGAATCGTGATAGAGAATTCTACTAGGTAGAAGCTGAGGGAGGGAGGGAGAAGTAAGAAGGACGTGACTGCCCTAATTTTGACTACACGTCAATATTTTCTTCCGTCAATAGGAGTAACTATTTTATTTTCTTTGGCATGTGGGATGAGCCTTTTTAGCTGTTTTATGGGTTATACTAGTACAGAAATTCCCATCTTTGCTTTGAATTTACACCAACCCGTCATTTCCTGCCGTATTTGCAAGACGAACTTCTCTCACTCTTAATTTTGTAGTGGTATTTATTTACATGAAGTATGATCATGTCATAAACTTAAACGCATTATGTGATCTATATAACATCTTATACTCCTCACATCAATATGTATTAAATTCAAGTTTTTTGCCTTAGCCTTGTACATTTAGCATAACTATTTGGTTGGATTTAATTCGAGAGGTCGGTGGAAATTCAAAAACTAAAAAAGGAATCTCCCTATGTAAGATAAACCTGAGCATAGCTTTATCTTTTAAAGTGCAAGGGTAAAAGCGTTGATTTAATACATAAATACTACAAAAAGTGTTGATTTAATATATAAAAGTTAAGGGCAATAATTGTCTAATAAATGTATAGGATGTAGATTTAGTACGTAGGGATATGGACTTAGTCCCTCTCTATTTATTTTATGTAAATATACACATACATAAATATATACATACACATATATGCATGTGTATGTACATACATGCATGCAAATATGTAAGTATACATATGTACACACATGCGCGTGTGTATACACGTATGCGTGTGTGTATAGTGTACGTTGCAATTGTTTCTCAGAAAAATTGAAGCTATGTATGTGATTCGACTTTATGCATACATAAAGGATAATTCACTTTATGCATACATAAATACGTGCTGTATTTAAAACTCATATTTATGCATTTTTTGAGTTTTTACTCTGTTGAATTTTTAATTGAAGGACGAAAAGGCAAAAATATAAAGTAGAGATGACTTTAGAAACTTTCCTTGAGGTTTTTCACAGTCTCACTCCCCCTGAAGTTTTTAAAATATTAGAAACCTCCCATAAAAGTAAGTAGCTAGTATTAAATCTAACCAAATTCAAAAAGACAAACAATAAAAAAATTGGGAGTTGGAGAGAGAAAACAACCTAATATCACAAATGCCCTCAAGTCTTGCGTTAGTGAGATAATTTCATATGAACAGTACATAAGCAATTTAACAATGATGAAATTTTGGGGGAGGCTTGTGAAATAGAAAATCAGCTAAGCATAATCTACCATACACAAACAACAACTATATCAACATAAACTACCAAGGAATAAAATTTTTTCAGTACAAAATTCTTAGAGATTAACATGAATATGTGGTTTAAAAAACTCTTGAATCCTCTATAATAAAGGTGAAAATCTTCACATATAGGTTAAAAATCTCTGCTTTTCTTGCTCTTGCAATTTTCTATACCATACATCAACCAGAGTAGGGTGCCTGAATTTGGTGCCATTTTTCTCATGACATTTTAAATATTATTTACACTTCTAAATTATCATTAAATTCAATTAATCATATTTATAACTATTTTAAGTAAATCTGTCCAAATAATTGTGAAATATCTGATAAATTGTGCGAATATTTAAGTCATTTTATCTATGAAAACGTAAGAAGTGGGATCTAATATTCTACCAAAGAAGAAGGAGAGTCAGATTGATAGAAACCTCAGGGGAGGTTTCTGAAATTTTCCCTATAAAGTATATATAGGAAAAAAGAATAAATCAAAACAACGAAGCTGGTCTCATCAAATAATGTCGTCCGTTATCCTTTCATCTGTGGTGGTGATCTTGCACGCCTATTTGTCGTATCCTGGATTACGTTGTTAACGTTGCTTTAGGCTATGAATAACACACCAACACGAGACATGGGAAAAAACTTAGGCCTTGTTTAGATTGCATTTTCTTGAATTTTTTGTAGAAAAAAATACTGTAGCGATTTGATGTATTTGAGGAAAAAAGGTAATAGAAAAATGTGATCATGGAAAACGACGCAATTTTTCGACGGAGAATGGCTGTCCAAACGGGGCCTTAATACATACACTACTGCACTTTTTGGCAAACTATCGTGGCAATTAACTGTCAAGAAGGCTCTGATTTAATGGCTAAAATTAAGACATGTAAGGTTCTGAATTCTAATCCTGATGCTTCCTTTCAATTCCTTAAATCTCACCCCTCTTTTGCTAAAAAATATAAAAAAAGTGGTAATTAACTATTAATTAGTATCCTTTTTGAATTATGATTCTTTTTAGTTTATGATTTAGCATAGCTTTTCAGAGTCAAAAAAGGAAAAAACGCACTGTAAAACTTAGACCAATCAAATTATCAACCAAGAAACTCGTTTGAATCAGCCAAATGCCACATTGATATTTAAAAATACAATACCTCATAACACGGTGTTAAAAAGTGATAGCTGGCCTTTTTTTTTCAGATCATGTAGGATGACTTATGCCAAAAATATTGACTATATGGAATATGCTAGTTATTCCTAAAATTAGATGCAATAGAATAAAAGATTTATTCTGATTTGACAAGATACAATTGGAAGCATAATCACGTGAAATGAATAAGTTTAATAATCACATCCAAGCGAGGCTTAACGCCCATTTGGTTCAAGGAAAGGATTAAGACTTTAAGTGGGGCATTAATCGTGTTGTAAGGATGGTGGATTGGATTTTTGTAAAATACTAATTGACAATGATGCGATGAACATAAAACTTTATATATATATATATATATATATATATATATATTGATATCATAAAGCTTTATATTTTGGAATTGGCGATAGGTAAATTATTTCACATAATATTTCGTATATCATAAAGCTTTATATTTTGGAATTGGCATAATTTGGATAAGTAAATTATTTCACATAATATTTCATCTGGATCATAAACATATTTTTTAAATCATGTTTTTAATATTTCTAACTATTGTTTATCTCACATACATTACATCACAAAAAGTGTTATAATAATTATTCCAAATAATATTCTATCCAAACACAGTGCTCTGAATATAAAATTAATATATGATGTTATCTCATTTTCACCGGCAATAATCCTAAACCCTGTATTGAACCAAACACAAAGTTTGTACATTATGAAAAATCTAATTGGATTTATCTACTTAATCTCACTTAATCCAACATGACCCAATAATAGTAATAATAGCTTTGTCGAGAAGGATTATGGCCACGTTTGAAATGTTGGATTAAGGAAACAGATTTTACATGGGTCTTGAGAATTGAATTAACAAAATCGACAAATACGCAAAAAGAAAAAAAAAAAAAGAGGAAAAGGGAGATTTAGAAAAAAGGGGGAAAAAAAAAGAAAAGACAAGAAGTCGATTGTCAAGTGAACCAGTCAGATTGGTTCTGAAATGAGGTACAAACCAAAGATAAGAAGAAAAAATAAATAAACAAAAAAAAGAAAAGGCCAAACCGAGAAGATGCCACGTGGATTCTGTTCCAGAAAACGGATGCAAACCTATTTATATTCCACTCTTTATTCTGATTTTCTGTTCCGCCCATCTCTCTCCTTCTCTCTCCACCTTTGTCCTCTCCCTCTTCTCTGTCGACAGCTACAGACACCTCTCTCTCTCTCTCACTTCAAACCCACACATCTCCAAACCCTAGACCCTAATTCATACCCATAGATTTTATGGGATTTTAAAATCTCCCCAATTTTCCCTTCAATTCGATTTCAAGAAGGAACCAAGGTCCTCTTTTTTGCTCCTTATTCGGATAAATCTAAGGTTTTAGGGGATGGCTAGTTCAACCACCAGTAATGTCTACATCCACGTCATCGAGGACGTCATCAATAAGGTCCGCGACGAGTTCATCAATAATGGCGGCCCCGGCGAGAGCGTCCTAACTGAGCTTCAAGGGGTAATATATATTTGTATTTTTTTTTTCATTTCAGTACCTTTTATTCACGATTTCCCCTAGCTTTTCTATTTTTCAATTCATCGATTTGGTTTTTGCGTAGAGGTTGAAAGCTAAGTAATAAGTTATGGGTTTTCCCCCTCTTTGTTGGACAAGAAGAATTTGCAATTTTTTATATTGGTTTGGGGTTGGGGGTAAGCGTGGGGATCTTTTTTTCACTTTTTAAATTCTGCTTACTTGGGATTGCGTCTTTGTTGGAATTTTTTGTGTTTATTTGATGGTATGGTGCATTGTCTGGTGGTTTGCCTGTATTTTATAGCTGTGGGAAATGAAAATGATGCAAGCTGGAACTATAATGGGTCCAATTGAGAGGTCCTCTGCTCCAAAAGCTACTCCAGGGGTTACTCCTGTTCATGACCTTAATGTACCCTATGAAGGCACTGAGGAGTACGAAACCCCCACTGCCGATATGCTCTTTCCTCCTGTAAGTACTTGTGACAATACTGCTGATAGGAAATTCAGAGATTGTGTTAATAATGTTTTGGGTTGTGGAATGCAGACGCCACTACAGACTCCTATGCCTACACCGTTGCCAGGGATGGCTCAGACACCCTTGCCTGGAAATGCTCAGACGCCGTTGCCTGGAACTGCTCAAACTCCTTTACCTGGCACAGCAGATAGCTCACTATACAATATTCCAACGGGTGGCACTCCTATTACTCCTAATGAGTATTCTTCTGTAAATGATAGTGGTGGTGCTCCTGAAGTGAAACCAGGACCCGGGAGACCTAGTCCTTATATGGTATTTACTTCAGTTCATCCTTGTTTTGCTGAAGATTGTAGCATCTAGTTGCATATTTCTGATTATTTTGTATCCTCAGTACTTGCTGTTGAGCTTTTCTTGGTTTTTTGTGTCATTTGAAGATTTTGGGTTTCATGGATTATGGCTTTGGGGATGAAGCTGTAGACTGAGGCTTTATTTCTTCGTTAGTGTTTTTCGTTATGTATATTAACATATTAAAATCTGCAGCAACCGCCTTCACCATGGTTGAATCAAAGGCCTCCTCTTGATGTTAACGTTGGTAAGCAAACTATTACAAAACTCTGTGTCATAGAGGACACAAGACAGCAGATGACGTTAGTTTACGACATAACTATTTTTTGTTTTATTGTAGCTTATGTGGAAGGCCGTGAAGAGGGTGAGAGGGGAGCTTCTCATCAACCCATGACACAGGTGATTACTTGTAAACTAGGTTGGACTCAATGAAGGCTATTTACTGATTAAAAGAATATAAGTCGAGTTGAAATTGGGTCATCTGATGTTCTCAGCACGCAAGGAATTGTTTCCTCCTTATCAATATTACCTTCCATGTGCATTTGCAACTGTACAGTATTTCTTATTATGGAGTGATAAAGGACTTTAACTGTCTCCGGAAGTGTGAAGAGTCACTGTTGTCAACAAGAATACATGTAACCTTGGATTTATAACTATCACAAATTCTTTAAAGGCATTCAATGAGCTACCGTAGTGTCATAGGCTGGGGATAAGGGGAATGATGTAGACATGCAAGTGTGGACAATGATTAATTGTGTGGAATCTCAAATTTCTAAAAAAGTATAGTTAAAGATGCTGGCCTTGTGTTCAGATTAAATTAGCAATAGATCTCTTAACTGTCTTACCAGATAAATGGGACAGTGGACTTCTTTCCTTCCAAATATGCCTTGCCGTGCAACATAAATGGAGGAAAATTTAGTTTAGTAGGTTAAAAACTGAACTGCATGTTTATAGTCGTGATCACATAATGACAATGATGTCTGACCATAATTGTGTGCATCCTTTGCTCTGTCAGAGCAGCTTGATTGGCTGTCCTTCAGTGACCAGTATATTTTTGTGTTGATTGATTTAAAAGTTCGTAGATTCTAGAGGAAAGCGGGAGAGAGATTTTTGTGTTAACCATCCTTGATGCGAGCATCACTTTGTATGTGTGTGTGTCTCTCTCTGTGTTTTTGTATGCACGAGAGGAAGAGAGGACAGAGGGAGGGAGGGAGAGGAAGAGGGAAAGAGAGGGGGCAGGCGGAGCTTGGTGAGAATGAGCATCTCTGATCTCCAATTATGAAGATTGGTTCTTTAAGTTTCTGCTTGGCTTTCCTTGTTTTAATCACCTTTTGTTTGTTTGCATCAGCTTTTGAGAGTTGAGAGGACCCCTGTCAAGTAGTGCTTTCTAGTTCATCAAATAGGATGTCTTGGAGCTTTGTATATGTTCCACTATGTCACGGAGCGTTACCTTAAACCATGTGCTTTCTTAGAATTGATAAAGCTAAATCAGAATGTGTGACGCCACCTTGTCTGGATGTTATGGATTGGGCATGCATTTCATGATAATGTGTACAGGTAGTGATTTAATATAAGAAGCCACTATGGATATTTTAGACTTCTGAACTTCATTTTTTAATTGTAGTAATTGACCTGGAGCTAGAATCATGTGTGGCTATCTGTTAAGCATGTGTGTGTGTGTGTGGCCCCACATCTATCTCTCTCTCTCTTATGGATGAGGAGAGCTTACCTGAGAACAAGGGCATCTAGCTTCCATTTGTCAGATTGTTTCTTTCTGTTTCTTCTTGGAGTTCCTCATTTCCATGGTCATCAGATCTTGACAGGACCTGTGTCTATTAGTGCTTTCTAATTCATTAAACAGCATGGCTTGGAGTTTTCAGCGTTGTTCATTATGTTCTAGCTAGATTATTTATCTTAAGCTATGTGCTTTACTGAGAATTGACAAAGCTAACTCAGAGTGCATGAATGTGTAAGCATACTTGAATGGCATGTGGAGGAAAGCACTCCATCCATTTCTTGGTACTTGGAGCCTATAACAGCAGACACCTGGTCTGAATGTCTTTTGAGCATCCTCGCCATGATGATGGATACAATTAGGTTTAAAATAAGAAGTGACCATGGAGATGCTGGACTTTTTAAACATTATTTTCTAATTGGAGTAGTTGATCAGAGTTAGAATCACATATGGCAATATGTTTTATAGCTGATGAATATGGTAGGCATTTTTTTTCTCTGCATATTTCTTATATAGGGTGATTTTTGGTGTCACATAGTAAGTGTATTTCATTAATTATTGATTTACTACTATTTTGGTTTAAACTTCTGGTAGAAGGTACTGTGTTATTTTTCCTTTTTTATGTCCTTGGTTTTATTTCATTTCTTTCCAGTTACAGCATGGTGGATGAACATTTAGGAAGGGGTTAAAGCATGCTGATAGGTTCTGGGAAGGATGTCAACTGTTAGCTGACAGGAATGTGGATGTGTACTTATTCACACTTACCTTGATATTTTTTATTTAAAGTGGAATTCATCTTGACTTGATGGGTGATGATCAAAATTGAATTTGTAATTACAATCTTTTGATTGAGACTCTTCTGACATGACATGTTTACATTTTGCTTGTGGTTTTTCTGGAAGCAGTTCTGGAACTCAGCTACATGCATTACTTACCTATCAATACCTATGACTTGGAGAGGATGGGAAAATGTGTTTCCTTGGGTGACTCTTGTACAGAAAGATGCTATTTTCTTCGAAAGTAAAAAGTGAGGTTGAAACAGTACAAAAGATGCTAACCAATAGTTTTAGTTGTTGTGGACATGATGGAAAATTATGGAATTGGTATTATTTGGTATCCAGATTTGTCTAATTAAAAGTTTGTGGTAGGCTCTATGATTTTGACTTCAACTTGCTGAAAGTGTGAGTATGTATATATTTTTTGGTCTTTCTTATTTCTATCCTTCGAATGAAATTTACGTATACTACATTTCTAAGTAATTTTTATAGCTCTCATTGGTTATATTCACTGCCTTGCTTCCCTGTATTGGAGTTAAATATCTTTACCTCAGTAATGACTTGATTATGTGATTGCAGGATTTCTTCATGATGTCTGCTGGAAAGAGAAAAAGGGATGAATTTGCTTCACAGTACCCTAATGGTGGTTACATACCACAACAAGATGGAGCTGGGGATAGAATTTCAAATGAATTAAAGGTTTCCTTTTCTCAATCCAAAATCTATTTAGAATTCATGGTCTGCAATTAACTAGCTTCAAGAAATATCAAAATCGGGTAATTTAGACCCTATTGTCTTGTCATTGATCTGCTGAGTTTGTTCGAACCTACCAGAAAAATGCCAGTAATGCTTGATTTCTAGAATTTCACATTTCCATCCATTGTTAATTTCGTTCTAAGTATCTGTTATCTCTGCTTCCGAAGCAATTTTGACAGAGTTGTTTGTCATTCCCCAGGTAGGAGAAGGGAGTAACACCCAACCCAACACAACCATTGCTGGAGCTGAAATGTCTCTGCAAGGAGGGAGGTCTGTGTCCAGGATTTCTCAACTAGATGGTCCAATACCTGATCCATATGATGACGTGCTTTCAACACCTAATGTACGATCTGCTTCTATGACTTGAACGTCATGTTCTTTTAGCTATGTCAGGTTTACGATCACTTTTTAACTACCTGATCTGTTGATTATGTATTTGTATTAATAGAATTTCTTGTAAAGCAGAATACTAGTAAAGGTTTGCATTTGGCACTATCACTGTTGGAATGATTGTTAGACTAGTGGTTATCAGCTTTACGGAGTTGTTTGACAATTGGGCCATAAAAGCAGTAATCATAGTTGAAATACATTAAGGATTCCTGCATAATGCATCAGAAGTTCATGTCTGCTGTTTGGTTAATATTCTGACAGGAATGGAGGTTGGTTCTACTTGATCAAGTTTTGAAGAACTAATTTTAGGAGGAGTTTTGAGTGTTATATCCAATAGGTGCAGGGGTATGTCTTGGCATAAGTCTACATGAATCAATGCCTCTCATAATGTTCTCTCCGTGTTTCTCCGTCTACCCAGTTTGTTTAAATTGAATGTGGTTTGGAAACAACTGGTTGATAGAGGGTTTGGATACAATCTTATGATCCTTTATTAAAATGGTAAAGAATGATGTTTGCAGTGCAACTAAAACATTTACTTTGTACATTTCCAAATCTGAAGGAGCAGTAACATGTTATCTTGTACATTTGTTTTTTTTATATTTATATAAATTTTGGTGTCCTTGTTATACCAGAATGGTCTCATATTCCATTTGTTTGGAAGATCTCTTTATCTTGCACATGTTATCTTCTTCATCTTTTGGAGCTATAAAATCATCAAGCATGGTTTATTCACCTCCTGCCAGTTTGTATTGACTAACATGGTTTAGTCACTTTGTGTAGATATACAATTATCAGGGAGTTGTCAATGAAGACTATAACATCGTTAATACGCCTGCACCAAATGGTAAAGTGATATTCTATTTCATCCAAAATAATAAGAGTTGCCCTCACTTTGTGCGTTTCTGATGTTGGAACTACCTTTAATCTGCATACCTTAGACATACAAGCGGCTACACCTGCTGCTGTCACCCAGAATGACACTGTAGATGATGATGAAGATGAACCTTTAAACGAAGATGATGATGATGAATTGGATGACGTGGATCAAGGGGAGGATTTAAATACTACTCATTTGGTTTTGGCACAGTTTGATAAGGTACTGTGCTAGACTCTTCCTCATCATTCCATTGCTTCTCTTTTCACCATCAAGTATGGGTTTTTTGCTGCCCTTAATTTTCCCACCTTTTCAGCATTTAAAGGATGTCATTTTTGTTTTGATAGGTGACGCGTACCAAGAGCAGGTGGAAGTGCAATTTAAAGGATGGGATAATGCGCATAAACAATAAAGACATTCTCTTTAATAAGGTGTGTACGACTTTATTCCTTTCCTACTTCGTCATTGTTATTTATTTATTTTTATTTTTTTTGTGTTCTGGTTGCCTTCGATGTTTTCACCATCCAAATTTCATCATAATTACAATTTTCATCCTTTTCTGCAGGCAACAGGAGAGTTCGATTTCTGATTTGTTGCTGTTCTTCTGAATGTCAGAAAAGTTTTTACTCTTGAGAGATTAAAACTGAGATGAGTCTTGCTGTTTCTGAGTATGCCTTTGGTTGAATGTTAGGTGGTGGAAACTTGGGAGCGGAGAGGATGAGTTAAATGTTTTTCCTAGAGAGGCTCTACGTTGAAGCTTTTACCTGTTTACTGTAATGTATTACTGCATCTATAGTAAACCTTATGTGACACTTGTTGGATGATAGATAGTAAATTGCATCATCTACTGCCTTTTTTCCTGAATCTTTGTTTGAATCAGATTTTGGGTCCTATTTTGATCAGTTTAATCATTTAATCAGCGCACGCAAGCCATCTGAGTTGCTCAACCGTTTGGAGCTCTACGTGTGTGTGATTTTTGTGTTCCTCCGATTTTTCCAGAGAACAGCACGCCGCTACAACCTTTTACTCCGTAATTTTAAAAGAGGGATTAAATATGCACTAATTTTTGCATCACGGTTTCGCTCATGAGAGGTAGTGAACATACTTCTTTTCATTTGACGAGGCAAAGGTCTAAATTTGAGTGAAAGCTCTAACTGAACAGAATAAAAAACAATCAAAAGAAACCTTAAGAAGAAGCAAAGCATAAAACGATAATAATTAATATTATTCAGCGAAGAGGCCTAGCTGAGGATGAAGAGCAGGCTAACGGTGGGAAACCTGTAGCTGATTTGGATTTACAAGTGAGCGCTGCGACGGGAACATAGCAAATAACGTTGACGGTTCTGTTAACGGGGTCGTAACTGCCGGATGCTGCCACCCACCACTTGCTGAAAGGTGACCGAAGTTCTGCTGTTCAATTCTGCATTGTTCTCCACCACTGGCGCCGTTGCCGCCGCCGCCGTCACCGATTGATTCATCTGGGGCCTCACGTGACGGGGAAAGTAGGGGAATTGGGGACAGCAAAGGAATCGCAGCGAGAGAGGAAGCATCCTCAGGAGGATCGGAACAAGGGAAAACTTTGGAAGCATTTCTGATGCCATCTAGATGTAGTGCAGTGGGTGCTTGTTTTTGTAGTCTGGTCGGACGCTTCCCTTTGGCAGAGGCTTTACATTTGGATACGGGTTCATTCTTGGCACGTTCCATCGTTGCTTAAATCTGAAGTTGCAGAACAAACAACAAATGCGTCAGGGATATGTGTTATGGATATGATGTGAGGCAATTGAAGGAGTAAATGTCTCTTTCTCTCTCTCGTCGGTGTGATTTGCTTGAAGTGAGGGAATGCGGGCAACGGTGGTGGAGAAAAAGGAGGATAGTCAATAGAGATAGCTTGCGGGATTGAATAGTTGGGGAGGTGCGAGTGACTCTGAATATTTGGGATGAGGAGGAGATTCTTGTCTTGAGGTGCGCAAAGTATGGGATCGGTTACGTGGGTGAGAACCCACTATCAGGTGACAAAAACGAGGTTGAATTCAGATTCTTGGTCGGGAACGTTACGGTATTTGTAACGGCTCTGACGTGACGCTTCCCATGTTTTTTTTTTGTCTTGGTGTCTGTGTGTTAGATTAGCAACAAGTCTTGAAAAGTTGGTGAATGCAAATGCAAGGGCTTGATACTTGCTACTTATCGTGTGGTTTTGGCTTTTTACCAACTAATACATTGATTTATTGGTTATTCAGAGAAATTCACTACTTCCTGACATACCAATTGATTTATTGGAAGCTGTATGTATGGTAGTGTAGCTTGAGAGTAGGGGGAAATCGAATCCAAATAGGAACAGCGTCCAGGGTCTTGCTAGCAAAAGGGCCACGGAGATTGATCTAAAATGCTATTCTTGGTTTCATCAGTGCCACAATCGAAGATAAAAACACCCTATACTTCCCTGCATTGTACCAATTCTCTGCCACTTTTGCTCGCAGCAGAACCTCTTCATAGCCTGAAAGGGATGGTGGCATGCTTTTACTTCTCAATCCCTTCAGCTACATCGTCATCGCAGAGCACCACCTGATCGATCAGCTTCAGCAGAAAACGTTTCTTCTCTCTAATTAGATTACGCCCAATAGTAGACTTCGATTTCAAACAGCTCTTTGTCGGACCCCAGAGAAGCCATTAGATGACTATGATTTGTAGCGATCCTACCAAATTAATAACACAATCACTCCGACACGCAAGAACATTCGACGGAATCCTTTTGGGAGAGCAGCTTCCCCACCATGCGTCGCCAAATCACAGCACAATCAACAAAAGCAGATTCACAAAATGCTAAATACGAAGAAAATGAGAAGTACAACTGCAACAAAGGCAACAAGATGAGCGAAATTCCAGTCGGTTAAGATTAAAGCAGAAGTAAAGACGAACGAATAGACGTCCTAAAAATTAGAGCTCAGAGTTGCTCAGTAATGGAGGAAGTTGCAGGACGCACATTAGCAGCAGGTTTCCGGTCGAGCATTCACTCGAATCGGTTGAATGAAACAAGCCTTGCTGGTTTGTTTGTGTAATTACTGCCATAGCTTACCTCGGTATATTTTCTTGATGCACGATAATGATAATGATAGACACTAGTCATTATAATTAAAGAAAATTGAAAAATACTTAATCCATATGGACTCATTATTAACAAATGTATGCCACTATTAGCGTCCGTTCCAAACCCAAAAAAAAAAAAATGAAGAAGTAAAAATATATATATAGTAGAGTGACACCGATCAACTTGCTTGGGCTTAGGCACAAATGTCAAAACGCAATGTGTCTATCCAAAAACGCAGACCACAGAGTACCAAAAATGATCAACTAGAGCGTATTATTGCCTGCCTTCTGCCCTCCAATTTTATGGGGGTTTCCTTTTCCGCTTCTTGCACATGTAAATGGTAAAATTGTCTACACAAGACAAGCAAGCTCAGACAAGGCCTTAAAATCTGCAACTCTTTAACATTCTAAAATCCCATCAATCGCCAGTGAATCACAGGTTATAACAATCATGTCTTTTACCTCTTTTCACCCACAGCTGAACCTTAACCTTTCACACTCGCAACCTCGGCCACCATCGCTCAATCCATCCAAAGGGTCACACAAACTTCTCTTCAGGCGATGGAGCAGCCAAAGCCCACCTTCCGAATGCAGTCCATTTTTGGCTGGTACTGGTGGTCCGTATTTTAGTTCTGGTACCACGTTAAGGAGCATTTTTTTGTTGTCGTCTGGCAGCAGAAGCAGACCAAAGGTAAACCACCATCGAACTACAATATAATTGTTGAACCGTGATCACAGTTCAGAACTGGTGTGGTACAATTCTAAAGTTGTACTTGTTTAGACTTCTGGGGCTTTGCGAATTGTAATGAATACTGATCAAGGTTGTTGCTTTGGTTTTGACTGATGTGATCGGAAGGTTCGAGCCGCTTCAGAGGATGGAGGCGAGTCTCTTGACGCTGAAGCTAACCATCAAGAGGAATTTTCCTGGTCTTCAGTTATTTTACCGTAAGTCAATTGTTTGCAGATTATCTACTTTAGGAAGATTTTAACTGTTGAAACTTTCGTATTTGTGACTAGTTAATTGGCAGTTCTCAATTACGTACGCATTGCTCGTGGATAAAATGCATTCCTCCTGATTCATGTTTGTCCGATTATTTGGCTGCAATTCTGATGAGGGATTGCTAATTGATTGACTGAACCCGTTTTCATGGTCTACCCTCTGACCAATCGAATGCTTTCGTGTCTTTCAACCGGCAACTTTTTATATGAACCCAGCTATTCTCGATTCTGAGATTCATTGCAGTATTAAGTTCAGTTTTCAATTTAGTTATCTGATGTACTGGATAATGTAATCCATGTTTTAGGAGGGCATAAGTGTCTAGAGGTGTATGTTTGTGGGACTCGTATAAAGCTGGAGTTGGTAGGACTTATTTCATGCAGCTGGAGTTCTACACACACTGATAAAATTTTGGTAACTGGTTCAGCAAATTAACGATAATTGGGTGTATTGGACAAACATATCCTTTGTTCCCCCCAAATTCACGTCATAAACATTGTAAAAATGCTGAAATTTGATTTTTCTTGCCAATTTGAACCGCATTAATCCCAGTCACCTTTTGAAATCATATACCAGGTTTCTGTTCCCAGCTTTGGGTGGTTTATTATTTGGCTATGACATTGGCGCAACGTCTGGTGCGACAATCTCCTTGCTGGTAACTTCCTGCTGTTCACAAACATTTTCCTGTCCCTCTTTTGTTCCAAACACTACTAACTGTCATGGCGATTGTACTTTGGATGACTCTTTTTACTTTTCCACTATCATTTTGCAGTCACCTGAGCTTAGCGGTACGACGTGGTTCAACCTTTCAGCTGTTCAACTAGGCCTTGTGGTAGACTTTGCAATCATGACAATTCTGATTCATATTATCTAACTCTTATTTCATGGAGGGTAGATGCTTGTTCTTCATTTCTTTTGATTTTAGGTTAGTGGTTCCCTTTACGGAGCTCTTCTTGGTTCCCTCCTCGTTTATCCTCTGGCAGATTTTCTTGGTATGGCTCTTGCCTTGTTATGTGGCTATTATGCTAGAACTACCATATTAACTGTCTATATGCTTTAATTTCTGAAGGAAGGAGGAGGGAGCTCATCATGGCAGCCATTTTGTATGCAATTGGCAGTGCTTCAACAGCCTATGCCCCTGGTCTGGCTGTTCTCTTACTTGCCCGGCTTGTTTATGGACTTGGAATAGGCCTAGTAAGCTTCTTTGAGTTTTCAACCTCTATCCTTCCAAAAATCCTAAAGGACTAATAATATCCTGAAATTTGACAAGCATGCTAATCAGTTGTGTTTGACAGGCAATGCATGGGGCTCCTCTTTACATAGCAGAGACTTGTCCAGCACAAATTCGGGGAACTTTGATATCTTTGAAAGAGCTGTTCATAGTTCTGGGAATTTTGGTAAATTTGCCATTTTGAAGCTCGCATCCATTTTTGTTTTGAAAAGAACATGGGGGTGTTAATAATTGCTCTCTCTGCAGCTGGGTTACTTTGTTGGGAGCTATGAAATTAATGTTGTTGGAGGGTGGCGTTACATGTATGGACTAAGTGCTCCTATTGCATTGCTTATGGGGATAGGCATGCTGTCTCTTCCACCATCTCCCCGGTGGTTACTTCTCAGGGCAGTTCAAGGTAAAGGGCCCTTACAGGAGTTGAAAGAAAAGGCAAAACATGCTTTGAGCAGACTGAGAGGCCGGGCTGCAGGCGATAAAGTGTCTGAAAAGCAGATAGAGGAAACCCTTACCTCACTGAAAACTGCTTATGCTGATCAACAATCTGCAGGGAGTTTGCTGGAGGTGTTTCAGGGTCCAAGTCTGAAAGCATTTATAATTGGTGGAGGCCTGGTCCTTTTTCAACAGGTGATGAAAATCTTCTTTCAATTAGTTCTCCGCATGATATTATCTTTATTCTTTTTCTTTTCTATATTCATTGGGGTTAAATAAAAGGTTATCCTAACTGCAAGTTTACCAAATTGTTATTACAGATAACTGGGCAGCCAAGTGTTCTGTATTATGCTGGTCCAATTCTTCAGGTGGTTTGCTTTTTCACCCTATTATTATTTATCCATTCATTTGCTGCTGTTTTCACTTGACCTTATAATAATATGAATTTTTGTCTCAAGACTGCTGGATTTGCTGCTGCTTCTGATGCTACGCGTCTTTCAGTTGTGATTGGCACGTTTAAGGTGTGTCTGATCAGGTGACTGAAGAAATTTCTTGAATCTTTTCTGTTTGAGGGAAGCTTATAATTGACTTTCATTTGGTATTGTTCTGAAGTTGGTGATGACAGGAATTGCTGTTCTAAAAGTTGATGATCTTGGGCGTAGGCCATTACTGATTGGAGGTGTTGGTGGCATCGTAAGCTTTAATAAGCCCTACAGTTTTTGTTACTTTTCAAGTCATATGTAGGTACAATTTAACTTTCTTTTTGTTCATAGGCCTTGTCTTTGCTGCTTCTTTGGGCTTATTACGAATTTCTTGGAGGTTATCCTTTGGTTGCTGTGGCAGCTCTACTTCTATATGTTGGTAGCTATCAGGTAAAATACCTCCCTTCTCTCTCCTCCCCCCCCTTCCTCCAAAACAAACCAAAAAAAAAAAAGAAAAAAAAGATGATTTGACTTATCTTTGGGATGCATTATATATTTACAAGAAATATGGGATTTATCAGTCGTGGTTGAAACTTTCTTTTAGCTAGCAGTCAGCTTTGCTAATTGTTCCATATTTGTATTTATATCAGGTATCGTTTGGGCCTATAAGTTGGCTTATGGTGTCTGAGATTTTCCCTCTTCGAACCAGAGGAAAGGGGATCAGTCTCGCAGTTCTTACGAATTTCGGTTCAAACGCAATAGTAACTTTTGCTTTCTCTCCGCTGAAGGTGATTTAAACTCTTCCCAGAAACTTGTTACCCTCAAAGCTTGGATTCATGATTCATGTTTCCGGTTCTCTCTTTGACTGATCTATTCTGTCATTATCTATTTCTGCAGGAGTTGCTTGGGGCTGCTAATCTTTTTCTTCTGTTCGGTGCAATTGCTTTATTGTCGCTTGTGTTTGCGGTGGTATATGTCCCTGAGACCAAAGGCTTGAGCTTGGAAGAAATCGAGTCCAAAATTTTAAAGTGAAGGCTTAATGCGTCAGGATCTGTGATTACTGGATTCTAGTAACCTAACAGTTCTTTGATTTGTAGATATTGTGTGACAGCCTTGCAGTGAAGACTTGGAAATGAGATGTACTTATTTAAACGCCATAATACGAGGTATTGTTCCAACATTTCATTTTGATTTCTAAGGACTTAACCGAGACCATCAAAAATTTTTAAGGACTATCTCACCAACCCTCCCTCCGTAATATCTCAAAATCTTCTGGTTTACCTTACAAGCTGATCAAGATCTCATCCATGGGTAGAATATTACTCCTTATCACTTGCCAAAAATCAAAGAAAAGGAGTCTACACAAATATCCACCTGGGCTTGATTCAATTCAATTTATATTGGGATGCAAGGTTCTTCCCCGACAATCTTATGCTTTTTATTTAGGCAATGAATAGTAATTCGATTCTATGTCACTTTACGATGAAATCATTCACTTCGAAGGATGATTATACAGCACAGATGCAATTATCACAACAAAGAATCCACATCGGCTGGAGTCCTCTTGTTGTGTATTTGTCTAAACAACTTGGCCTACAAACCTAAGAATGCAGATACATCTGCAGTGACCAAAATGTAACTAATTTCGGACTAAAACGGCAGATCCATCAGTACTAATGGGTACAAAACTCCTACTAATGGTGCTGTAAAAGCAACTTATTTCTGGTTTGACCAGCTTATGATGGCACAAGGTCCCACTAAAGGAGATTCAGGAAATAGCTGGTAATCAATTTGCACCAGACCAAGAGTTGGTCTTCAGTTGGCTTGAAGTATTCTTCCATGAGTTTGCTCCTCAAGATCTGCAACCAAAATTTCATCGGAGATCAAAATGAATTTGAGTAAAAGAAATAAAGAGAAAAATAAATACTAAGGATTCCAGAAGTTTTGCAGCATCGATTTAGTGACCGACAGCCTGCCAGGATTCGGACCCTGGCTTTTGTTCATATAGTTTGAGGATAACTTTTTGGGCTGTCAGCAAATTACGGAAGCCAGGCAAGTATTCTGGCTGTATAACCATTATCATTCAACTAAAGTTCCTAATTCATAAAACAGGAGCTAACCTTCTTGGGCACTAGTAGAGACTGGAACGAGGGGAGATGAACTTGCGCTGTGGAAGACAGGGACCTGAGGCGTTAAGCTTGTGCTGCGGAAGAGGGGGAAGTATGACGACGGATTTGCATTGGCAGAAGAGGTGGAAGTTGGTGATGGAACTTCTGTTTTGATCCATAGGGGATTGTGTGATATCAAATATTCTGCTTTCATCGTCTCCCTGGATGGTTTTCCTTTAGAACTTGGGCCACGGGGGCTGGAAACATGTGACAATGAACTTGTATTGGTAGAAGAGATACAATTGAGTGGTGGAACTTCGGTCTTGATAAAAAGGGGAACTTGTGGCGACAAGTTTGCTGCCTTTGCTCTCTCGTTCCTGGGTTGTTCCATAAAATTTGCACCTGGGGAGATGGGGGCATGTGAAGGAGTGTGTGCACTGGTAGAAGAGTTGGAATTTGGTGGTGGAACCCCTTTCTTGGTAGAATTAGGAAGATTTAATGACAAATTCGTCGGTTTAATTGTCTCCTTGGATGGTTCTTCCCTAGAGATTGCCCTGGGGGCCATGGTGACCGGAGACGAATTTACATTGACTGAAGAGAGGGAATTTGGTGGGGAAACCGGATTATTAGATGACAAACTTGTTGCGTTGCTTGAGTCCCTGTGGAGTTTTTCCACAGTGCTCGCACCAAGAGACTTGAGGTTTGGCTGTGGAGGTGAAGCTTCTGTTTTGGTAATAGAAACGGGATCGTTTTGAGAAAAATTTGTTCCCTTGATTGTCTCCGTGGAGGGTTCTGCTACAGAGCCTTTTGAAGCAGAGTGAGGGTGTTCATCATGTCGAAGAAATGAAGTTACAGCTTCTCGCACTTTTTCCACCATGCCCATATCACGAGGACTCTTTCTTGGACTTATTGCCTCAGATATGGCCTGAGAAAGTGCTCTGTCATCTTCTCCAGGCTCGAGCTTGTTCAGGAAATACTCCTTCACTGAAACACCTTTGTCCCACTTTTGTGGGCTCCAATTACCCAGATGTTCTCTAATCTCGGAGCTCCTGTCAATATTCTTGACATCGTCAGCAGGAAGATGCTCCGTATCCGGATTTGCATGTTTCTCTTGGTCCTCAGGGCTTGAAATAGTCAGCCCTGCAATCTTGGAAGCAATTATGTGAGTGGCATCGCTGACTTTAGCATATGCTGGTGCGAGTTTCTCAGACACGGTTTCAGTGATGGTCTTGCTTACAGCAGCAGCCTTATCTTTCCCTTCATCTCCATCTTCGTGTTTGATGCTGGTTGGGAAAAGGTGCTTCTCAGAAACAACTGGATCTGCTCTTGGATGTTGCCTTGCAGTTTCTCTATAAATTTCAGGTGCTAGCTCTGATTCATACACTGAAAATGCAGGTAGAAATATTCTTAATGAAATGAAGCCAAAATCAGCACAAACGTATATTATAGGGCATTTATAATGTTTTATATTTAGATTAAACGTCTGAATAAAGAATGAGTATATCATGAAAGGCCATAATAGAGGATACTTGGAGCTCCAAGATACTCAGCATCTTCATCTTCTTCATCATCATAGGAGTCGTCCAAACTAACACCCCATGGCGGTGTAGTGTTGCCGTCTGGGGTTTCATGATTCTCATCGTCATGCTTCTTCTTTCCGCTGAATGACTGGCGCAATTTCCTAGCTCTCTCCTTGACTTTAGTCAAAACTGATTTCTTGTTATTATGAGGGCTCAAATCTTCATCGTGGTAGTGGTTCCTTGCAAGAGTCGGTGAGGTACTATGTTGCCATGAAGCTTCATCATCTGACAAGCAAAATCCATAGTGAAAACCGTGCATGGTTTAAAAATTTAATGCACAAAGTGTCATTAAAAAAAAATTCAAAGAAGAAAAGTGCCAAACAAAAAAAATTCATTGCTTGGTGAATTTCATGTTTGGATTTACCTTGAAGGAGTTGCTCAAAGGTGAGAGATTGAGCTTTAGGAGTTTTCGGGGTTGGGGTCTCGGCATATTTTCTGCTGACTTCGAGTTGGGCCATTGTGCAAGAATGTAAACTTTCTGAGTGTGCTGTCGTCTTCTTCTGATGCTTTCTCCTAACTATTCTTGTTACCCATTACAATCATCTTATGATGCCTTTCCAATCCAGTTTATATTCTTGCCATCCATCATAATTTGTTATCCTCTTCTTCACTGGTTTCTAATGCTTTGCCTAATTATTCTTGTTATCCACCACATCCTATGGCCTCCTCATCACCGGTTCTGTGAAAGTTTAAACTGAGGGGAAAATTTAAGCGCAGACAACGTTGGTAAATGCATGGCTTTCGGGTTCCTTGTGGATTACAGAACCGTAAACGACACAAACCACAGATCATCTAACCATCCACTTTGGACGTTAGAGTACGAGGGCCCCTAGCTCTCCATGTGGCAACAAGCTCTTGCAATAGGCTATTTTTTTCCTTTTTATTTTTATTTTGGGCTTCGACTTCGTACTTTTCGGTGTAGTATTATGTACACAGAATGCAAAGTACCTAACCTAGGCAATGCATTTGCCGGGACCTTTTGATTGTACTTCTAAACCGAAAAAGAATACGAAATTAAAACTTTAATGCAAGAATGAAACATTGTCACAGATCTCAAGTGGAATTTCGAACTGGCCAGGTATTCCGGTCTCTCAAAATCATAATACAACAGGCGGTTAGGAAAAATATTGGGTTAAAAAACATCTGTCGAGCCAAAAGTTCCCCGACTGCTGTTACTACAACTATTCTCCTCATTCCTCAAGATGGTCCTCCAAGACTAACTTCGCGTGATTATGCGAAGTTACCTGTTAGGATTTCAGGCATAATCACGCGAAGTTACCTGTTAGGATTTCATATCTTGATGTACAGATCTCCCACCCCTAATCTCATGGCTTAAACGTAGTTGCTCTTTGGAATCAAATCCAACTATAACCAGGGTTTTTCCTCACTTGTCTATCACACATTATCTTGCGGATACCAGCTGCATCATTCCAACTACCTTCACAGGCCAAGATATTTGATAGCACAACATAAGTTGCAGGATCACTTGGACAAAGCTCCACAAGCCTTCTTGCAGATCGTACTGCAATTTCTTTGTCACCATGAACTTGACAAGCACCTAGTAAACTTTTGAACATCGAGGGTCCTGGCTGTATTGGCATGTTATCAATGAATGCCTCGGCTTCATGAAGACGACCAGCCCGACCATACAGATCAACTATGCTAGCATAGTGCTCTAAATTGGGTGGTGGAAGGCTATCATCGTTTTTCATCAACTGAAAATACTCAAGTCCTTTATCCACCCTGCCACAATGGCTGCAAGCAGAAAGCACTATGAGGAATGTTGTTAGATTTGGTTTAACCCCAGTGGTCATCATCTCTTCGAACATTCTTATAGCTTCCTCGGCATATCCATGATGGGAATAGCCCGACAAAAGTGAATTCCATGATATGACATCATGTTCATCCATCAACGTGAATACTTTCTTTGCATAACTAAGATTACCGCATCTTGCAAACATGGAAACAAGCCCATTCCGCACACAGATATTTGAAGCATGCCCTCCCTTGGTAACCAGACTATGGATCTGCTTCCCCACTTCAAGAGCTGAAATGATACCAATTGATTTCAACACACTTGCATACGTGAAAATATCAACACCGATGCCTGCCTGCCTCATTTTTGCGAAGCAGGTTAGTGCTTCCTCACCACTTCCTAAATTGGAAAAACCGGCAATGACTGCATTCCATGAGATTTGGTCCCAAAGGGTAATAGTTGAACAAACTCGATAGAATTCCTCTAAGCTACAACTACACTCTGAATATACAGTCACCAGTGTCACTGACACAAAAATATTAGACTCAAAACCTTCCTGAACTATACGACAATGGATTTCCCTGCAATGGTCTAGGTCATCAGGACAACAAAACGACCTCAATAAACTGTTATATGTCACATAATTTGCCTCAATTCCAACCCGCAACATATCCCGAAACAAAGTCATTGCCTCCAAGGAGAGTTTATTCTGTGCATAACCAGTTATCATTGATGTCCAACTGAGAACATTCTTATAAACCATTCTATCAAACACACTTCTTGAGGCTTCAATATCCAAACATTTGGCGTACATATCAATTAAACCAGTCCCCACAACAACATTAAACTCAAAACCAAATTTTAAACCCAGAGCATGGACTTGAGCCCCAAGCCAGCAATCTTCAAGCTGGGCACAACCCACAAGAGCTGCCGAAATGCTATATGGCGTCAGAAATATCCCGAATCTTAGCATTTCTGTGAATAAGTACATTGCTGTTCCAGGACAAAGGGTTTCTAGGTAACCAGAAATTAAAGAATTCCAAGTCACAGCATTTCTCTCCGGTATTTCATCAAACAAATGGTGAGCCGACACAACGGTACCACATTTGCAATACATATCAACCAAGGCGCTTGAGATATAGATATTTGAACCAAATCCCATTTTAATAACATGGGTATGCATTTGAATCCCAACAGAATATGAGCCAAATTTTGAGCAAGTGGAAATGATTCTGTTGACAATATGGGGTCTGTGTAAAAACCCATGCTGATGAAACTCAGCTAAGAGGTTTAAATCTGTAAAACAGTTCAATTGGTTGTTTCCTGGGTGAGTTGTGAAGTCTTGAAAATCACAGGAGTGGAGAGAATTTACTGGGTCTTGGATATGGTAATTATGGGTTGTTACGGCGCCTGAAAAGCGATGATTGGTCACTTTCGCCGAGTTTGCCAAGGTGTACCGGAAGTGACATGCAGGTGACCGCAATATCATTTTCTCGCCGTTTCCATTTTTTCTGGTTCGTGCTCGCAGCTGCAATCGTCTACCTTTGGCTATTCAATTAAGGGTTAATTACACTTTGTCTCCCTGAACTTTGGGGTAGTCACACTTTATTACCCTTAACCTTAAAAGTTATTTTTACGCCCACATTAAAATTAGTCAAGGTAAGAAATCTAATTCCCACAAAAAAAAAGTGAATTGTTGCCCTTTTATTTATAAAATTAGTTATAAATTACTATTCTTTTTTTCTTGCTAAAAGATATTGATCTTCTCCATCATGTCTACTATACAAAAATATCCAATTGATAAGAGAAGAAAAAAGTTGACATTTAATTTATTATTCTTAAAATGTTTGCTTATTCTTGTTGAATTACTATTCATTCTTTTATATATATATATATATATATATATATACCTTTTTTCAATTTATTAGACTTTAAAAAAAATAACAAGGATAAATAACATAGTAATAACAATAAATATAGTTGGCAAAATTTTGAAAATAAAAGGAAATATCAAGCATGTTATTTTAAATTTTTTTTTTGCTTTAGCTTATGTAAACTATTATAATAATATTGTTATCATTTTTTATTTGTTAAATTAATCAACTATTAAATAATTAACCAAATTTACTGAAAAAGACTACTATACCTTATTTTTAAACATGAAGTGGAGAATAGAGATTAAAACAAACTCATTTTTTGGGCAAATAAAAGAACGAAAATAGTAAATTATAGATAATTTCAGCAACAAATGAGCAATATTATCACAACACACTTTTTTTTTCATGAAGTTAGGATATTTAAGGTTGACTAATTTTCATGAGGAATAAAAGTATGTATTTTTAGAGATGAAGATGGTAAAGTGTGACTATCCCAAAAGGTGGAGGGATAAAGTGTGATTAACATTTCAATTAAATAGCTCATTTGATTTGATTTGATTCTCTCTCCCAACTTCCATTAGCTATAGCAAAAATTAGTAATTTGTCTTTTGAGATAATGGATAGGAATTATTTGTCAAAAAATTATTTGCTTGTATTACAAATACAATTTTTTGTCTTTCCCGTCACCTTTTATGTTACAAATATCACATAGCAAAATGTCTGTCCTTAAAGATGCAAAGCAAAATGGTTTCCTCATGCCTCAATTTCCTTACGTTTGCCTTCTTAATTAAATGGGATAATTTCACAAACCTCCTCTGAGGTTTATGACAATTTCTCTCGGCTCCTCTCAATTATTACAAATTACACTAACCTCTCTTGTCATAATAAAATGACTATAATGATCTTCACTTAATAAATAATCCATAGTATAATGAAATGAGATTAAAAAAAAAACAAAGAGAAACCTGACCTTTTCAGCTATTTTATTTACAAGTTACAGCCAACGATGATTCTCTCTCAATTACTATCACTTTATTCTTATCCATCAACGCCTTTCTCCTATAATTCGATCTCAAATTACCACAAACTATTACTTATAATTGCAGCCAATTGCACCATAAGTGATCCCTCAAATTCTACTATATATTCCTATTTCTCCATTTTTTCTTTTGGAATTGTCAAATCACATGTTTAGTTGAAAGATTAGATATGATGATTGAAGTAAAATCCGATTTCATGATCAAATTAAAAGGAGATGAAAAGGCACACAATAATAATGAAACAAATAATGCAATCATTGGTCAAAAGAGGACAAGGGATTGAAATTGATAAATTTACTAATTTGTCTATCATCTATCTAAAAAACTTTTTAAAATGTTAATAAGTACATTTCCATTTCTTTTTATACTTGACAATTATTGGTTGTAGTTTCGCTGTGGAGACAGAGTTTCTTTTCTGTATTTAAGACGTTAACATGTTTGGAGATTTAATGGTAGGTTAGATTATTTTGTTTTGAGAAAGTATAGGCATTGGGTTTGAAGTTTGGGGTGTGATTAGTTGTAAATAGAATTTTGATTTTTGGCAAAATGAATTTCTTGAAAATCTCTATAGTCATAATGATGCCTTTTCTTTTCTTAAACTTGATTAATCCCATCCATGCCTAAATCTCCCATAAGGATTTTCTTCAAGCCCATTACGTGGTTCATGTAATAGGAGTTAAGCAACTTATATGGAACCAAACCATGATATCCTATGTTGAAAATTATGCAAACATAAGGGTAGTTGATTGTGAGTTTGACCACATTGAACCATATAGTGAGAATATTTTTGAAGAATGAAACGAATTTTTAGAAATGTTTTGGGAGAAACAATTTTATGACTATGATGATGGAATTGCTTGGATTTAGAATTTGGAATTACACTATTTGTTAGACTAGTTTGTTAGTATAGTGGTTTTAGCTGAAATATGAAAAAAAACAATTGGCAAAATATTTTTTGTTTTATTTTTGTACAAAAAAGGGTAGTTTAGGACTTTTGAGAAAAAAATGCCTTTTGGGCCTATATTATTATACTCCATCCGTCCTATTGAAACTGTCATGCTTTCCTTTTTTATCTGTTCCAAAATAATTGTCACATATCCAAAATAGAAAGCTTGTTTACATCCAATTTCAACATTTACCCTCTTAAAATATGAGTCCTACAACTTTAACTCAAAAGTCAAAGTAAAAAGGAAGCACCACAATTTGATGCGTGAAAGACACCCCCAAATGTGTGTCATGCGTTGTTGATATGTGATTTTTGGTCATGCATTTTTTAGCTAAACAAAATAGATAGGCCCCACAGCAATAAATTTCCACCATAACTCTCTTTGTATGCATTAAACGTTAGAGGGCAAAGGTGGAAAGTGAAACAAAATTTGCAACATTCAGTGCACTGTTAATAAAAATCACAACTTCCCAAGTGTGACAAACTTATCGGGACGGAGGGAGTATAAATAGTAAAAGCAAGGGAGGTAGGTGTAATTTAATAAACTTAAGGGGAGGTCTCTGTAATTGTCAGAAACCTCAAGGGAGGTTTCTGAAATTACTCCTAATTAAATTCCTTCTTCCCAAAAAAAAAAAAAAATCACCTAACTGTACATTCTTGCTACATTTTTTTTCCGTCGATACTATTAATAAACCCAACTCTAAAAATTCTTAGACCCTTAGACGCTGAGTCGAGAGAGGGAGAGGCTAGAGAAGCGCAGGGGTGCAGTTAACACCACGGCAGCGTCCCTTCCTCCAACAGCTTCTTTCACTGTTTGCGTCATGGCTGCCTTATCTCAAATGGCGGCGATGGCCTCTCCGGGCTTGGCCTACCCTCTCAATCTCCCCTCTTCCCGTACTCGTCGCCGCAATTTCTCCACTTCCTCCGCCACTGCCCCATTCCTCCCTAACTTCTCTACCTCCTCCACCATCCAATCCACGCTCGCCCCTCTCTCCTCATCCTCCTACGCCTCCTCTTCCAAGCCCTCCAAACCCATTCACCAAAAATCCGATACTCGCCCCCACTCTACTAGTCCCCTCGACTACGTTCTTAAAACCTCGTTCGTCCTTGGCACCAGTGTCGGCGCCACCGTCCTCGGCGCCACTGTCCTCGGGGCTACTGCCCACATTCTCCTTGGCGGCGGCGGCGGGAATTCCAACTCCGGAGGCGGAGGCGGTGGTGGAGGAGGCAGGAGCGCCGGAGAGGGTGGTGATTTCTGGTCCCGGCTTTTCTCCCCGAAGCCGGCGATAGCCAACGACGACGAACCATCTCAGGATTGGGACTCTCATGGCTTGCCGGCCAACATTACGATCCAGCTCAGCAGGCTTAGCGGATTCAAGAAATACAAGGTCTCCGACATCCTATTCTTCGATCGCCGCCGCGGGTCAACTACAGAAGGGACGGAGGATTCCTTCTTTGAAATGGTTACCATTCGCCCGGGTGGGGTCTACACCAAAGCCCAGCTCCAAAAAGAGCTTGAAACTCTTGCGGGCTGTGGGATGTTCGAAAAAGTTGACTTGGATGCCAAAACAAATCCGGATGGAACAATTGGGCTCACTATATCATTCTTGGAGAGTACTTGGCAATCTGCGGATAGGTTTAGGTGCATAAATGTGGGGTTAATGCTGCAGTCGAAGCCGATTGAAATGGACCCGGATATGACTGAGAAGGAGAGGATAGAATTCTACAGGAGTCAAGAGCAAGATTATAGGAGGAGGATGCAAAAGGCGAGGCCCTGTTTGTTGCCAACGCCGGTGCAAAGGGAGATCTTACAGTTGTTGAGGGAGAAAGGTGCTGTGAGCGCGAGGCTCCTGCAGAAGATTAGGGATCGCGTGCAGCAATGGTACCATGAGAATGGCTATGCCTGCGCCCAAGTAGTAAATTTTGGAAATTTGAATACCAGGGAGGTGGTTTGTGAGGTGGTGGAAGGAGATATCACGCAGTTGGTCATTCAGTTTCAGGATAAGTTGGGCAATGTCTGCGAAGGAAATACTGAGCTGGCCGTCGTCAGAAGGGAATTGCCCCGGCAGGTAATCAATGCATTCCCCTGATTGTGCAGATTATGGTTTTACTCTTTATCAACAGCTTGTATGTTCGTGATTGTGGTGAACTTTCGTTGCATTAACCTTTTTCTTGTTTTTTGTAGTTGCAAGCTAAAAGCGAACAAGATGTCTGTAGTTGTTAATGATGCATTTGATTTGTTGATTTTAAAGCATTGATTATTAAGTCATATATGAATGTTATTCAGGATTTGGAAGTTTACCCCAGACTTTTCAATTAAAATCTGGGGATTGTGTTGTGTTTAAATGGATGTTGAGGGGTGGTGCTTGAATTGGTTTTTCAGCTACAGAAGGGGCAAGTGTTTAATATTGAAGCTGGAAAACAAGCATTGAGGAATATCAATTCTTTAGGCCTATTCTCCAATATTGAGGTTAATCCACGTCCTGATGAGAAGAACGAGGGAGGGATCATTGTCGAAATCAAATTAAAGGAATTAGAGCAGGCATCAGCTGAAGTTAGCACAGAATGGAGCATAGTTCCTGGACGGGGAGGTCGTCCTACGTTGGTACTTATTTTAAGTAGTTCATACGTAGCTTTCAGTTTGAATGCTTCACTAGCAACATAAGCATTCTGAATAACCGCCATTTCATCTGTGTATTTTGTTCAGGCTTCAATCCAGCCTGGTGGAACAGTATCTTTTGAACATAGGAATATCAAAGGCCTTAATAGATCACTTCTTGGTTCAGTCAACACAAGCAACTTACTAAATCCTCAGGTGACCGTACAGCTAAGGAGCTTCATTGTGGAGATTTATTTTTATATATTGGCAATTCTTTATTGTGTAACATTGATCCAATGTTGTTTTGCAGGATGATCTGGCTTTCAAGCTAGAGTACGTTGATCCATACTTTGATGGTGTATATAACCCTCGTAACCGTACTTTCCGTGCTAGCTGCTTCAACAGCAGAAAGTTGAGCCCAGTCTTCACGGGTGGGCCAGGCATAGATGAAGTCCCACCTATATGGGTTGATCGAGCTGGAGTTAAGGCCAACCTTACTGAGGTAGACCAGTGGACTTTTTAATTATGCATTGAGTTTCTTGGACTGTTTGTAATGAATTATCTGGACTTTTGTAGCATTCTGCTGTGCTTTGTGAGTTGCTCTTAGTTGCACCAATTCTTGTCATATTTGTGTGAGCTGTTTCTCAAACATTATTGTCGCTTGTTGATTTAACTTATAAAGCAATAGTTTAATGCTGGTCCTCCACCGAACAAGAGGAAATTGAACGAGATAGTATTTTGGTGGTATTCTCCTTTATTAAGTAACTAACAGATATATTTCTTCCAGAACTTCACTCGCCAGAGCAAATTCACCTATGGTCTTGTTTTCGAAGAGATTACAACACGTGATGAAGCTAGTCACATCTCTTCTCACGGTCAAAGGGTCCTTCCTAATGGAGGAATTAGTGCAGATGGACCTCCAACAACATTAAGTGGAACTGGCATTGACCGCATGGCATTTGTACAAGCTAATATAACACGGGATAATACCAAGTTCGTGAATGGGGCAATAGTTGGGGAAAGGAATGTATTCCAGGTGAGTTTTATCTTTATGTTTGAGATTCGCTTTCAATACTATCTGATTGACCAGATTAATTGCATGGTCAACTGACTCTCAAATGGTTTGGGTTGTAACCGATTGTTTGTTACTCCTCCTGCCCGTCTACCCAAATGAAACAGAAGGGTACCCCGGTTTTTTGTGGTCTATAAAATGCCTCTTTGTTTATGCTGGTGAGATTGATACATTGTTGCTTTCTAGTTGTGCATGGTGGAAGTTGCTTGTAGTGAATTAATCAGTTTCTTTATAGTTTTTTTTTTGTTTTGTGGGGGGGTAACCAATTAGTTTTCTGATAGTTTCTCCTTTAAGATGTCACATTCTGTTTAATGCCTAGCCTATCCATAGCTGGGGAAAATAAATCTTGCTGCTTTTGTTTTGATGACCAATATCATACATCTGAATACTCAAGAAGTTTATCCTGAAGTTAAATCCAGTTGTTTAAGCTGAATGTTGTTTTGCAATCTTTATTGGGAATATCAGAGGATGAATTTTTTATAACTCTGGTCTTTCAGCTTTTGATGATGTATGGATAAAACACATTCTTGATTTACTGAGATGCACACTGTTATCTGTTAATTGCAGCTTGACCAAGGACTTGGTATCGGCAGTAAGTTCCCATTCTTTAACCGTCACCAGTTGACATTAACACGATTTATCCAGTTAAAGGAAATGGAAGAAGGTGCTGGTAGGCCACCACCGCCTGTCTTAGTTCTGCATGGCCATTATGGTGGTTGTGTAGGCGATCTGCCAAGTTACGATGCTTTTACGCTTGGTGGACCTTATTCAGTAAGGGGTTACAACATGGGAGAGATAGGCGCAGCTCGAAATATTCTTGAGGTTTGTGTATAGTATTGAGAGAAGCTACATTTTGCCTTTTATCAGACGTTTTTCGTTTATGATTGGAGGAAGAAACTTTTATGAAAACATGGATGGGTTTGATTAAGCATCTTTTGATGCCAAAAATTCTCAGCCTTCGTCCACATTTTTTGCTCATCATCTGACTAATTTATTTGGTATGCGCAGTTGGCTGCTGAGCTACGGGTACCTGTGAGGAATACACATGTTTATGCATTTGCAGAACACGGAAATGATCTTGGAAGTTCAAAGGATGTGAAAGGAAATCCAACAGAGGTTTATCGGCGGATGGGTCATGGTTCCTCTTATGGTGTTGGAGTTAAGCTAGGTTTAGTACGAGCAGAATATGCAGTTGATCATAACTCTGGAACTGGAGCCTTGTTCTTCCGGTTTGGTGAGAGATTCTGAGACATTTCGGTTCTGGTTCTCACTGACACATATTGCTGCGTCGGAATTTACAAATTTTGGGTTTGAGCTGCATAGGACTTTGGTTATCCAGTTAGACTGGTTTCTGCAACTGGGAAAATTCAGCAGAGACAGTATATTAGACAAATGCAAGTATTGTAGTACTATTTTAACTTTTGAGGATTTATTGACAGTTGAGGATGTGAGTTTGTGCCTTAATATATGCGCTGCTAAGTTGTTTTTACTTCCGCACACCTCTCCGTGCAAGATGATTACCATTGGTTATCAATATGCTCTTTCACAGTGCAGCCAACTTGACAATAAGCGAACAGGCTCCGATTTCTTTCGAACTCACAGAAACAAGTGGAAAGAAAATAGAGAAAAGCAGTTGGATGAAAGATTGGGATGATTTCAGAAACCTCCTTGAGGTTTTTAACAGGTCCACTCAGTAACCTTAAACTTTGAAAAATTGCACTTGCCTAATAAACTTTTTGTAACATTTGAAACGGATTTCAAAATATAATATTAAAAAAATTCATTTTGGAATGGAAAAGATAAATTCATTCAAATCTGCCCTTTTCTTGTTATTTGTTAATTGTCATGGCACATCAAATTTATCTCTTAATTTTTTTAAATTGATTGATGGGTTTTTTTTTTTTTAATAAAAGTTTAAAGATTGATGACAAGATCAAAAAACTCTTTTATAGTTTTTAAGTCATTGGTTCAGATAAGAAATGTTAAATTACTTAAAATTGTGAATAGTTACAATACTTTTAAAAACAACTTGTAATAATTTACAATTATGATAATTCCTTTTTGCATTGGCTTAAAAACGATAGAGATAAGTTTTTATATAATTTTTAGCATGTTATATCTTTTCAACTTTCAAGCTATCGATGTGGACAAAAAAAATTAAAAAATTCAACAAAATGCAATTGATTTATAAAACTTCTTAAATTAACTCAAAACACATTGTAATAAAGAAAATATTATCTTTGTAACTTGCAAAAATTTCAAATAAATTTTCATATATTAACTCTTGATATTTAAAATGCCCTATATTTTATCCAATCAAAATAAACTTCACTCTTTTTATTTCTATTATTATTTTTTATTAATATACTCACATTTGTGTAATAAAAAGTAAAGATAACAAGGGGCAATTTTGAAATGAGATTATATTTACTCTTTCCAATAAATTTGTTAATATTATATTTTAAAATGGATTGTAAATGATACAAAAAGTTTAAAGTAAGAGAAGTAACGTATGCGAGATTTTTCAAAGTCTGAGTGTGTCAAATGAAGCTGTCAAAAAACCTCTCCAAGGTTTCTGAAATTACCCCTAAAAGATGAATTATTTTGGCACAACAGAAACAGGAGATGTGAAATTGTACAGTTAATTTATCCACACATCTTTCTTTTTATCAGTTACACTTTCTCTCTCTTTGATTCACAATCATGGCCAGATTTACACAATTCTTGTACACTTGGAATCTGGCGAGACGGCCACCATGAATTTCAGATAGTAATTCAACTTTGACGTAAAACATCCTCTCGCAGATTAGGCAGCGTTAGCCGGAAGCTGTTTGGGTTCATCCAACCAGAAAATTATACCAAAATCACGACCCGATTCCTCAAAATCCCATTCCAAAAGCAACAAGTTTTACTCCTCATTCCTAAATCTTTTTGAGCGTAGAAGATTCCTTAAAGACCCAGTTCCTTCTTCAACTGCGCAAGGGCTGCCTCGATATCACTGATATTTTCCTCGATCCCACTGTTATCTGCATCATTTTGGTTTACATTTCCTGTTTCCTTTGATCCGTAGGATGCATTACCCCATTGCTGCTGGTTATCCTTGGTTTGTTCCGCTTCAACGTCAGAAATGTTCAGCTCTTGCTCCAAAAACTCAACAAATTCTTCTCCAATTTCCTGCAGACAATCAAATTAGTGACAAGCTGCAACCACCACCTTGGTCATATCATTGGTGCTTTCAGTTAATAAAAAAAAAAAAAGCAAATAAAAAATTGGACAATGGAAGGATGTAATCAACATGCTTCAACCCCCAGGCTCAAAAGAACAAAGAAATAACATAAGAGAACCAAAAGTACTTTTACCCAGCACCTCCCTCTTTCTAATGAATTTCTACTCTGTCTACTTCAAGCGCAGAAAATCTCTTACCGCCAATTCCTCCCACAAGCTCTTTGGCTTTCCTTGCGAATCAGCACCAGCCTCCCAGTTCCGAAATTCTTCTTGAAGATCCTTAAAGAAGTCCTCTGCAACAAAACATCTAAACGTCAAAAACCATGTGCACTATTAACTTCAAGACACAGATGAAAAGCATTTTTAAGAAAGATAATGCAGGGTGGTATCAGGGCTCTCATTGTCATGCAAAGTGCACATATCTACCTATGGATATTTGGACATCCCTCAAAAAGTTACCTGCAGCATGAAGGGGTTAAACATGAGAATAGATGGGAGAAAATGCCATACTCTAAAGCATTAGATGCGCTCTGTGTTCATGCAATGCCTTGCAAAATAGAAATAAAAAGCTAGAACTGAAAATTGCATAAAGAACAATTACAATAACATCAATTTGTACAAGTTGTTAGGGCAAGACAAGCTATGACTAGTTTTGGATGAAATGTCGAGTTCATACCAGTGGGAAAAAAAGGAGGACAGGACAAAGCCAGGGTAGCTAACTGACCTTCTAAGACATTTCTCACAACTTAAGGTTGTTCAGAGTAAAAGCAAACAGAAAACAAAAGTAACACATAAATGCAGCACAGAAACCAATAATCTCATTAGTCAAACAGCATAAGATTTCCAAGAGCAGGTAGATTTTACCAAATCCATAGAACTCTTCATCATTGTTCACAGTCCAATTATCATTTCTACCAGCTGTGGAATAAGAAGATTCAGATCCACGGTTTCCCTTATCAAATCTTCTGTCAGATTTATTTAGCAATGTATTGTACGCATGCTTAATCCGCATGAATCTTTCTTGTGCATTCGCCTGCAGATATTAAACAGAGAAAGAATCAGAGGTTGTAATGGGTACAAAGAGTTGGAGGTGACCCAATAATGTATGTCTGATACATGAACTCATATTTCAGGGTTAACACAACTGAAATCCCTTTGAGTGAATTACACAAAATAGCCTGGATTTACAAATTCTTTGCTCTTCAAAGATTTTAAGCAGACAATATTTACCCCTTGTTCCATTTACATTATGTTGTTAATCCATATTCCAGAATAACAGCAAACTACCGCTTGTGGCTGATTGAGAATGCGGTTTACACTTTCAAATATTTTCACTCCAATGGAGTCCACCATTTGACAATTGTCACAGTATACAGAACCGAAATGGAACAAGAAGCATTTTTTCTGTATAGAGTGCTTAAAAGAAGTTAGAAAAAGTAGGGAAAAAACAAATACATAGAAAGGCAATAAGGTAATAAAATGAGCCAGGACTCTTCTATTAACATGTCAATTCTTGTCCAAATGTGACATTCTAGTGTTGTATGAGATGCTTATTTGCGAATAGCCTTGAAAATTTGCAAACATCATATAAATCAGCTCGATAGACAATCATGCTAGTAGTCATGATTGAATAAATAACCGAATTAAATGATACTCCTTTTGTTCTTAACAGCATAAATGAAATGAGCTTGACAGTAGAGGGATGATGGATGTTATCAAAAGACAAGCCCTTGACGTTAGAATAGAGTCCCAAGTAACAATATTTGCTTGATGTCATTACTGGCAGTTTAATAAACATAGTTAAATCCTTTAGACATGGAAAAACCATCTTCTGAGACTCTATCTGTTCATTGTCTCAAATGCAAAATAAAGCTAATGTCCTCCGCCAGAAGGTATAATGAGATGAGCTCAAATATGTTAAATCCTTTAGACATGGAAAACCATCTTCTGAGACTCTGTCTGTTCATTGTCTCAAATGCAAAATAAAGTTAATGTCCTCTGCCAGAAGGTATAATGAGACAAGCTCAAATATGGATTGATCCACTTCCATGATATTTGACCCATCAGAAGTCCTCCTTTTGCCACCACTATATGCATTCCACTTCACCCTCATACTCACCTCCACTTCCCTCCCTCCTCTCCCCATCCCTCTCTCTCTCTCTTCCTTTCTGCAAACCTACTACTGGCCTTGAGTTAAAGCCCCACAACAAGTACACCAAAAGGTAAACGTGGCAGTGCCTGCTAGCAATTAGATGCTTCGGCCCAGTTGAGAAGCTAGCAGAAAGGAACTAGACAATTGGTTTCTGATGGACATTAGCCAAGGAGACGTGTAATTTGGAAGAGAGACAAGGGTAATTGTGCACTATAATAAGAGGGTGAAGAAAGCGGAGAGAGCATGAAAATTCCAGCATCAGTCAATCGTCTCTAATATTTACTAAAAGATTATCAATACCTTACAAGGACAATTGAGTGCTGATGCGGCACCCAAAATGTAAGGCAAAAGATTCTTAAGGAGATTAAAAGAAGAATGAAAGAAAGGAAGAGGAATATACAAATAATAACAGTACAATTTCTAGGAATTTCTCCAATGTATCCTTACCATTAACCACCCAAGATGCAGCTTTCAATTCTCAAAGAGCTCACAAGGCAACATTGTATAAAGTTCCAATTTTATTAATTGGCCATATTTCTCGAAATGGTTTATATACACCAGCGAAACGAGTGAAGTCTTCAGACAAAAATAACAGAGGATGTTATTATATGTCCCAAGGAAAGTCTTTTAAGATCTAGCTAGCTGGAGTAAAGGCTAGTATTAAAATTTTCCGACTTTAGTTGACGAAGTTCGTCGAGGCAGCATTATTTGTACCCGCTCACGTTCCTACTCGAGGAAACCAAACTTTGAACCAGGAAATCAAAATTTAAATCAGTCTATATGTATTTCCTTGGACGAGTGCTCAAAAATCATCACTTTTCTAAACATATTGATGTTAATCTTGCATAGTAACAGTAAATTAGGTTTGAGATGCGCGACAATTTCAACTAAGTGGACAAAGATCACAGGAACACAGACTATAGATCAGCAGGAGAAAATACCAGAAAACACTAATAAATCCCATAAATATAATGACCAAGATTAATGAAGCACACCTCCTTATTGACATCGGGATGATACTTGAGAGCGAGCTTGCGATAGGCCCTTTTGATATCATTGGGAGTTGCAGAAGGAGACACTCCTAAAACTTCGTATGGAGACTCACTTCGACTCGCCCTCACACTAGCGCACCTCTTATTTCTCCTCTCTCCATAGCAGTAGTAGTTTCTGCAGCTCAAAGTGTGAGAAAAACCCGGTTGCTTTATCACAATAAACTTGATGCAATCCGGTACTAAAAACTTGGATTGAGCTTCAGAGAACAATGGTTTTACAGCTAGGAAGTTTCTAAAGGGTGTCAGAGACGGAGCAAATCCATGCATTTTCTTGAACTTGTATTCATAACTACAGCCAGTAGTTTCCGGTGATTTTCTCCTCCTTCAAGGGGAGAGGAGAGCGCTTGTGGATGTGACGGCATCTATCCTTTTTGTGGTGCGGCCCTTAAATCCCACGGTTGACAAATTGTTACCTATTTTTAACCACCAGGAGTCGACAAAGATGAGAATATATATATATATATATCAATTTATTTGTTGTATCAAAAATTTAATTTTTATACATGATAAATATTTTAAAACATCTCCAAAAAAGCATGGTAACGAGATACCTCTCTTAATTGGTTAAATAAATATCACCTCGCTTCTGGCTTCCAGAAAAAGAAAAAAAAAATTCACCTAGCTTTGAGATTTGGCAGGGACTGCAACCTTAACAATATCAAGCTTTCTGTAGTGAACTAGTGATCCGTCCCTTAAAACTACGTATTTGTACATTCTTTCTCCTAGTGCTGTGAATGGGTGTCGAAGTCCTTGCTTGAGTTTGAGATTTTGAGCTCAAACAGAAGTCCTTGTAGGCTGCCAAATTGGCAAATATAGTCTTTGAAGTGTCAGAGACGGCCAAATCTCCATGCATATTCAATCATCATAAGATATGAATCTGATGGCAACTACTTGGAAGATGATTGTGGCGAATTCACCTTTATGTTCTTTTGCTTACAACAAAAAAGAGCCTCTCGAGCCTCAAAGGATTAAGAAATTTGGAATTGAGCATCTCAGGTCCACGAATGACTTTAAGTTGCTTGACAAAATCACTCAAAGGATTAATGTTTCTGTCTCGGGTTCCGGTATGACTCGTCCTGTAAATGGAAGTGAAATGGGTGTAATAGAAGACACCGACTTTGAACGAATTAGTGGAATCATTTACGATGCACGTAAAGAGCAGGGAGTAAATGCAATGCCTGGTTTGCTTTGTTGGGAATGGAATATGATGGATAAGAAAAATATTGTAGATCAACTGAGTTATTGCAGTAGGGAAGGAAATTTAGGAGTTGGCAAGATATTCCATGCTTTGGTGATAAAGACAGGGTTTTGTGGTGACAAGATTGTGGATACAGCTCTTGTTAATATGTATGCCAAGTGTGGCGAAATTGGTAGTGCAATGAAGGTTTTTGATGGGATGCTTTCCATTGATGTAGCTTCATATAATTGCTTGATTTCTGGGTTTCTGAGCAATGAAATGTTTGATGAAGCTTTAGGCTTCTTTGCCCAGATGGGAGTTTGGGAAATAAGGCCGAATCACTACACATTTTCGATCATGATATCTGGTTGTGGGAGTGTTTTTGCTAGCAATGAAGGGATTCAGCTCCATGCACATGTAGTGAAGCTGCAGTATGTAGTTAATGGAGTTGTTGCTAATTCTCTTTTGACAATGTATTGCAAGTTTGGGATGATGGAGAATGCTCAAAGTTTGTTTCAAAGTCTTCCTGAGAAGAACGTTGTATCTTGGACTGCAATTATATCTGGACTTTACCAGCAAAGAGCATTTGAGAAGGCCCTGCTGCAGTTCTACTTGATGAGACAACATGGATTTGAACCAAATGAATATACATTGACCGTGGCCCTATCTTCTTGTGGAGGTATAAAGCAGTTGGACAATGGTTATGCACTTCATGCTCAACTAGTTAAAAAGGGAATGGATTCAGGAGCTTTTGTTGGCACTGCAATCGTAGACATGTATACAGAGCTTGGGCAAATGGATAATGCTGAAAAACAGCTTCAAAATATGGGTACAATAGCATCCACTGTATCATGGAATGCACTAATTGCAGGGTTTGTTCACAATAATAACATTGAAGCAGCATTGAAGGCTTTTCATAAAATGGTTCTAAATTACGTACCAATTGATGAGTACACCTTTTCAAATGCCCTGAAAGCTTGTTCTTCTTTGCCGTCCCTTTCCACAAGCAGGCAAATTCATTGTTGGGTGATTAAAGCCAGCTCTGAAAGAAACTTACATGTTGCAAGCTCGTTAATTGAAGCGTATGGAAAATGTGGCAGTTTAGATGATGCTGAAAAGGTATTTGACCAGATATCAATGCCGGATATTGTGTCATGGAATTGCTTGGTCAAAGCTTACTCACAGCATGGATACTTTGAGAAGGCTGTATCTTTGTTTAAAAAGATGGTTGTGGAGGGTGTAAAGCCAAGTGGTTCTACTTTTCTTGCAGTTCTTTCTGCTTGTAGCCACTGTGGATTAGTTCAAGAAGGCAAAGAATTTTTCAAATCCATGTTGATGAACTACAGTGTTATACCTGAGGAAACACATTATTGCTGCATGGTAGACTTGTTTAGCAGATCAGGACATCTGGAGGATGCTCTAGATTTCATAAAAAGATTGCCAATCAAGCCCACTGCTTCAATATGGAGACCATTGCTTGCGGGTTGTAGATGTCACTGTGACCTTCAACTGGGGGAATATGCTGCCAATCGTATCCTAGAATTAGAACCAGATGATGCATCAGTTCATGTCACCTTGTCAAACATGTACTTTGATGTAGGAAGATTAGGTGACTTGGTTAAGCAAAGAGAACTAATGAAACTGAAGGAGGTTAAGAAGGAACCAGGTTATAGCTGGATTGAGGTTAAAAATAAAACGTACAAGTTCTTTTCAGGAGATACAACTCACCCTCAAACTCCAGAAGTATATGACCTGTTAGAGAAGCTAATTAATGATATCAGGGTAGTCAATCATGCTTCGACTTTGAGTGGGATATCTACACCTCATACAGAACTAGGACTATGTAATGAAGGGAAGCTTTTGTATCATAGTGAGAAGCTTGCAGTTTGCTTTGGCTTATTAAATTTGCCTGCTGGAACCCCTATTCGTATTTTCAAGAACATTCGAGTCTGCTCAGACTGCCACACAACAATGAAGCGCATATCAAAGATTACTAAACGTGAAATATTACTAAGGGATAATTACAGGTTTCATCACTTCAAGCAGGGTTGCTGTTCTTGTGGGGATTTCTGGTGACGCTGACTAAGATGTGGATAACCCAATTTAAGTTAGTGACCCCTTTGTGAACTAGAAGTAAAATTCTTTAATCTGACCATGCTGCAAGGTGTATCGTACTGCATTTGCAGGAGTCTACTAAACGAATTTCATTGAATTGATCAGAGGAGTTCAAAATGGATGTCAGTCTACTTTCAGAGGGACTTGAGACTCCAATGCAATCAGAATGCAATGGAGAATTGTCCACTACTTATCAATGACGCCATGTAGCTAAGATGAGAGCATGTCTCAACCAATTTTACCAAAATGTAGAAAGCAGCAACTAGGATTCTTTCTTGAACATGCTGTACAATCTCGTAATGCTTGCTTTTGGAAGTATTTTCAAGCATAGGGATGGTAGTTTTCAAGAAAGACTTGTCAAAATCATCCCTTTTCTTTTTTTTTTTCCTGTGAGGGGTCATAATTGTACCTTCTCTGTAGAACTCTTGGTAGATTTTCCCTTTAAATTAGCATGTAGTACAATTGTTATTATGTATGTATGCATGCATTTATTTGAATTGATAATAGTCATGAAGCATTTCCCTGGTGATAAACTAGATTCAAGTTTGTAGCTTACATGGTCTTACCTCTTTGAACGGCGTTTCGTTTCTTTGTTCCTTTTTCTTTTTTTCCCAGTGCAATTTTCTATCCATCAATAACTCTCAGCTCTTGGAAGAAAGAGCTTTCTTTTCAGCATACCATTTCACGAAAGAAAAAAGAGGTACAATTTTCGATTACCACTTTCATCTAATGCAGCCAAGTGCTCATATATTTTGTCACAATTAAGGTTTAAAACATTAAACTGCTTTGTTAATTTTAGATCAAGTTCGGAGATTTCTACCCTACGTATAACCGGGGATGTGTATTTGAATTTTGAAGAGCTTCTGTATATGTGTCAACGTCGATCTTGCCTAAACCAATGTAGATATTCACATGTTTAGGAGGGCTGATCTTAGTACAACAATCATTCCCAGATGGAGCCCTCTGCAGAAATTTCTTTCAAGTTTCCGTCCCTTTCACTCCTCATCCAATAGCTACACAAAAATCATTGAGAAATTTGGTCGAGATCGAGCCCTGAAATCTGGTAGAGCTTTACACGCTCACCTGATTATCAACGGGTTGGCTTGTAAACCCCACTTCGCTTCTAAGCTCATAGCCTTTTATACTGAGTGCAAACAGTTATCCCATGCTCAGAAGCTGTTCGATGAAATTCCCAAGTCAAATGTTCGACGTTGGGTTGCTCTAATTGGGGCCTATGCTCGCAATGGGTTGTATCAGGAGGCAATGCATGTTTTCTCTGAAATGCAAAAGGAAGGACGAAAGCCCAGTGAGTTTGTCATTCCTAGTGCACTAAAAGCTTGTGGGCAACTCTCCAATATGCGAACTGGTGAAACAGTACATGCTTTGGTGGTGAAATATGATTTTGAGTCTGATGCTTTTGTGATCAGTGCGCTGATTGATATGTATTCGAAATGTGTGAACATCAAGAGTGCAAAAAGGGTGTTTGACAGGATGGTGGATAAAGATTTAGTGGCTCTGAATGCTATGGTTTCTGGATATGTTCAACATGGGATTGTTAAGCAGGCATTGGTTTTGGTTCAAGAAATGAAGTTACTAGGAATGAAGACCAATGTGATCACATGGAATACAATTATTGCTGGATTTTCGCAAGAAAATGATGAAGTGATGGTTTGGGAAACGTTCAGACAGATGCGCAAAGATGGGATTGAGCCTGATATGGTGTCCTGGACTTCTGTAATTTCTGGTTTTGTGCAGAACTTTTGTAACAAAGAGGCTTTTGATACATTTAAACGGATGTTGGATGCTGGGACGCGTCCGAGTACAGCTACAATCAGTGGTCTCTTACCTGCTTGTGCAACTGCAGCAGATATAAAACATGGAAAGGAAATACATGGCTATGCAATCGTGATGGAAATGGAGAAGGATATCTTTGTCAGGAGTGCTCTCATCGACATGTACGCCAAATGCGGGTATATCAATGAAGCAAGGGGGTTGTTTGACAACATGCCTGAAGGGAACACAGTTACTTGGAATTCCATGATTTTTGGTTATGCAAATCACGGACATTCTGACAAAGCAATTGAACTATTCAACAAAATGCTAAGAGAGGAAGAAAGAGAGCTGAATCACTTGACTTTTACTGCTGCTCTGACAGCTTGTAGTCATGCAGGGATGGTACCACTTGGAGAGAGCCTATTCCAATTGATGCAAGAAAAGTATGGGATTGAGCCAAGATTAGAGCATTATGCTTGCGTGGTTGATCTTCTTGGAAAGGCAGGGAAGCTTGCCGAGGCCTATGGTTTCATTCAGAGGATGCCAGTGGAGCCTGACTTATTTGTGTGGGGAGCATTATTAGGTGCATGTAGACAGCATGGCAATGTCGATCTAGCAGAAATTGCGGGCAGCTCAGCTGGTTAAACTTGAGCCTGAGAGTCGAGGAAGTAGTCTTTTGTTGTCAAATCTATATTCTGCTTCCAGTAGGTGGGGAAAAGCTACGAGGCTGAAGAGGATAATGAAGAAAAAGAAACTGAAAAAATTTCCTGGCTGTAGTTGGATAGAGGTGGTATGAGACGTTAAAACGTGGTTGCAACAAGTGAGTTGATTCCTGAACGGCCAATTTCTAGCTTTAGAAATTTGTCATAGTGAAGTTGATGATTATGTATGGTTACCCTTTTGAGTAATAAAAGCTTCTATCGTTTCGGAAAAAAAAAATAGTGAAGTTGATGTTTAAGTTCATCTAAGACGATTATCTCGTAATAAATTTAGTTAAACATAAATCAGTTATTATCGTTCAGTCAATTGTCTGTGAAATTGTTAGTATCGATCATGTACCATATTAACAGTATCAAGTCAACAATTAACCAATTTTAAGCTAGGAATCAGGCTACATACTTGACATATAAGAAATTTTCTCTTTGTAGTTTTCTACATTTTTACAACCCAAATCGAATCCTATGCAACTCTTAAAGAGGAGAATTTGTAAATTTCTTAAACTCAAACACAGTTGTGAAAGTGATCCATTTCCAAGTCCAAACAAGTCATTTAGGAAAAAAACAAACACAATTTTAGATGTGGAAACCAAACATGCAAACAAATTTTAATATATGCACTGGGATCGATTAGAGGGGGAAAAAAAAGACACAGGGCATGGCCAATCCAAGGCTGATTGCTGAGTAGGCTTTCCCTATCTAGTATCTACTCAACTATATCCAGAAACAAGTCCCTTTGTCGAGTGCCAGTGCAATAAGCAGTAAACGGGCTGCAACTGTCTCATTAAAGTTCACCAATCAACAACAAACAATATATCCAGCATGTGTTGATCAGAAGCTATTTAAGTAATTTCATATTTTTGGGATGGTAGTAGGGATATGCAAAAATTAGAGTTGCAAAACTAGAACAGAAAAATGATTATTACATGATGACTATAACAGAGAAAATCCAACATTTGGCAAAATCTGCACTGATCTCCAGCTCTTTAAAAGAAAAAATATACGTCAAGAAGATGATTGCAAAACAACACATATATTGCAAGCTGCAGCTATATGGTTCACTTCACTTGCCGAAATGCACAAGTTTAAACACATCCAGGGAAAGAAATCAGAGTCATGTATCCATGCATTACGCTACAGCCTAGTGATGTAGACAGTATCTCATTGTTCCCTAGCTGTACTGAAAACAGTCCACCTTTATATCCCAACTGAAACGAATACAAATTAATATAGTCAAGGAAAACATTTCAATAAAGTAATGTCCTATTAGTCAAAACTTGAGAATATTCGCCCTTGCATGTACAATTTTCATTTTTTTTAATTCTTTTTGTAAAGAAAAGGCCTGATACATAAACGTAGATAAAGGAGGATAGGCATAGAATACCAATGGGCAAGAGCTGCTGGCAAATGTTTGACTAATTCTATTATTGATTTGTGATCTGGATGCTGTAGAGGAACATTCAGCAGTCATTAATACATAAGAAAATACTATTATCAATAATGAACAGGCTAAGAATATACTAACAAGTTGCAGCAGGTAGATGATATTATCCTGAGACCAACTTCCACTTAATGTATCACCACTAGATTTCGAGCCATAGTCCTTCTGCTGCCTAGCTAACATATGGGTGCAGAATGTCACTGGTTACATCTGAAACTGTTTCCAATGGTTTCATTGAAACTTCACCAACATCTGAAGGGTCCATGCTCAAGCTACAATATAAGTTGAAATTCAGTGATTAAAATTCATTGAGAAATTTGCACTATTGAGTCGGAAGCATATATGAATGTACACTTTATTTAAGTGTAAGATGTATACTTCAATTATACACATTTCCTGTATCTAGGATGAGCATCCCCTTGCAACCACATTTAATTTCTTCTCATCAATCCAAAATTCAATCACATTAATCAAAAATCAAACATTGTTTCAGGTTGGATTTACTCTCAGCAGTCAGCACCTTACAAAAAAAGTAGGACAAGTCAAAGAGTTTAGTTGTCTAAAACGCAGTTTTACATTCACTTAAGAAACAAGTCACTCTTTACACTGTTGTTGCATGAATGTTCAAGCTGTAACTGAGATTATTCTCATATGATAAGTGTCAACATTTGCAATTCAAGAATCACTGAGAACAGTGGCTCCTTGTCATGCAGGCATTACAGATTTGTTCACAAACAAGGCACCACAGAGCAGCATAATTTGTTTTGCATTCTGACGTATAATAATAGGCAATAGTCTAATCATTTTGGAGACTATAACAAGAAAATGAATCCCGTTTTGGTTCTGATGGCATCAAACGTGAAGTTGTACGGGACCATGTAATGACTAACATGGATAAGGCTGTGAAGGCATAAAACCAACAGGAGCTGAAAGATCATTGCATCAGCACCAAGAAGAATGTCTACAACTGAACTGGAGAATGATCTAAAATTGAGGATAGAGCTAATGGACCCAAACTGAGAGAAGGAAGAGGAAGCTTGACAAGAGCAAAATGCCATTAATTCACCCACGAAACAAATTTTAAAAAAATCTACCAAGGAAAAAATCCTATTGGCAATTCACCTAGTCACATTCCCAAAGAGCTCACTGCATCCTACACCCAAAACCAACTTGTATCAGCTAAACTAAGAAACAAAAATGAATAAATAAATGAAGAACTCCAATAAATGTTAAATGAGACTGCAGTACAGAAAACAAGAACCTCACCTATCCTTTCTACTTCTCCTCGGCACATCAAAAGACTTGAAAAGGTTATTTATCATTAGGAGCAACATGGTGATGATATGGCGCCAAAGTCGCAAATTTGTTCCCAGCCCAGTCCCTCTGCTGTTGTACCATACCATACTGATGGTGATGGTGGTGATGATGATGATGTGATTCATACCCATGATACCCGCCCGGGGTCGGCCCCGGCATTCCCATCATCGGCACCGAAACCATCTGTGCCCCCGCCGGAGGCGGATAAGGCATCGGAATCGGCATACCAACGTGCCCATTACTATTCCCATGTCCATGTCCATGCCCGGTTGCAGCTCCGCCGCTGCCACCACCGGTAGAGTCATGCAAGCTCGGCGGCACCGGCGTCGAGGCGAACAAATGATCCGACGACGACGGGCCCTCCGTCGACAAACCTTGCATTCTCTTCAAATAAAGCCGATATTTTTGCAAATGACTGGCAACATTTTCTCTCGTTAATCCTTCAACGTTCATCAGCTGCATAATTGTTTTTGGGACAGCATTTTTTATCCCTAAATGAGCCACGACGTCGACGAACCGCTTGTGCAATTGCGGAGTCCACACCAGCCTCGGCCTCTTCAAAGTCCGGGCAGAAACATCCTCCCCGCAATTCTCATTATTATTAGTACAACTATTTTTCCCGGCAGCTGAGGAATCAGCTTCTTCAATGGGGGATTCCATTAATCTTCGGGTCTTCCTGGAATCGGAGCCTTCTCGGGTCAGATCGGTGGTTTCGTCAATATCAATAATCATGTTGTCCCGGTGGGTCCGGTTGCCGGTGATGGCGGTTCCATCGTGGAATGATTTGAAATTATTCGACGATGATAAGGCTTGAGAGTGATGACTACTGCCGCCGCTAGCTCCGCCGCAGAGGGAGGTTAAAGTTTTCTGAGACTCACGGTTGACGTCGAGCATGCTCCGGGAAGGTTCCGGGTTGATTCTGAAGGCCGAAGCAAGATCCGGCGGAATCAACGCCTGAGATAAGGGAGTCAAATCATCGATGCCAGGTAATCCGGCTTCCCAATCGGATACTCTGTCGTCATCACCGCTGCCGCTGCCGTTATCGTTATCGTAACCGTTAATTTTCACTTCTTCGCCCATGCCTGAATTCAGCCAAAAAAAAAAAAAAAAAAAAACGTAATTTATTTTATTTTCTCTCAGGGGGGGAAAATGGGAAGATACTTTTAGGAGAATAAAGAGAGAGAAGAAGAGGGCGGTGGAAAATGGGGGGAAATAAATAAGTTGGGGAAATACTAAAAAGTGAAGGAAAAAGTGCAATATCTGATTCCAAATGGGGTGCCACGCTGGATGCCTTGGCTAAGATATTTTTGATCCTCTAGCTTTATTTGCTGTCTGATGTTTGGGAAAATCTTCTTCTTCCAATTCTCTCACTCGCTCTCCTTCCACTTGGGCTGCACTCTCTCTCGCTCCTCCGACCCTTACCCAAAGCCTTCCTTGCTTTGGAAAAGTACTCATACGCTAGTTAGCTCAAGTATGTGTTATTTTTATTATCAAAAAAAAAAGTATGTGTTATTTTTGTCAAAATTTAGTGCCTTTGATTACCACCAATTCATGATGAAGAATTTTCTTCTAATCGTTTGGGGAGAGACTCTCAAGAATCCAAATTCCAACCCCTAATTTATTTTCAGAGTATCAGTATGCTAAAACTCAAACATTTGATGTATTAAAAGTATATACAAATGACTAAGTTGATTTTTTTTTATCGGCTCTATAAGAATAAAGTAAATTAACACTGAAATGTATGTACACTTACATACATTTATAGATTTCTAATTTATTGCCTAGATGCATATACTTACGAATGTAGGTGTAAATTCTGCAGTATTTAAATTTTTTAAAATAATTTTCTCATTAAGTAAGAACACGATAGTTGTTAAATGTACTCTTTACGTTTGTTTCAACTATAGAAATGCAAAACCTAAATACAATTTTGTCAAGCAATCCAAATAAGAGTAGGTAGGAGGACTACTAGCATAGGATTGGTAAAATTGGTAATACCGCTGCAAACAAAACTTTTGTAATTGACCGAATTGCGGCTGCTGCGGTTTTCGGGTTTCTCCAGCTTCCATTTCATCTTTTGACTCTTGATTGCATTCATTGCTGCAAATGGGGATAAAAAGCGCAAACACAAAGTGGGGATGCTATTGGTGAAAAGGCGGCATCGTGGACCAATGGAATTATTTAACTTTGGAAAACAGCTGTGTCGGGAAGACGTTGACAATTACCGACCGCACAAACTGGGAGCTACGGTAGGGCTGCTCTCTTCACCGTTGGATTGTCCACGAACTAGTCCCCCATGCCCAGATTCCTTGGCACGTCAACGGTGAGCAGAGCCAGTTACAACATGATCGCGTGATGCAGATCCTGAACTTCAAGGGGATATCTCCCCTCGAAAATTGCCCCATAATAACATTCTGGTAACAACAGCAAAAATGGACATTACGGCGGGTTGGGTTCTCAAAGGACATCAAATAGCCGTTATTACCGGTATGCCGCCACAAAAAATTGCTACAAGTAATCCATTTTTTTACCGCAAAGGCTTGTATACTTGGATCTAGTAGAATATCTTGTTCATCTCCCACCCCGTCTGAAGACGTTTGATTTTTTTTTTTTGGGAATAAAAAGTTTCGGGTGATTTTAGTGGGCATATCTCCGAAATCATAGATCACTTACATGTATATTTACAGAATATTGACAACAAAATTCTAACACAATTTTTTTTTAATGAAAAAGTTGTCCGTTCTTGTGTTAGTGATATTTAATTTAAAAAAATGAATGTTGTCTTTACGATATCCAAAGGGTCATAGAAAAATGACCTATAATTGCATATTGAAGTTAGTATCTCAAACCCTCAAAAAGACAAAAAAAAAAAAAAAAAAAAGGTTAATGTGGTGTTTGGATTGCAATTTTCTATCAAAAATTTCTTACGATTTCATGAATAAATTTCTCAATCACTTTTTGCTTCACATATATCAAATCACTACAGTATATTTTTCTACAGAAACTCCAAAAAATAACAATTCAAAGGGATAATCTGCCTCTTGGCAAATTCATTTGCCAAATCTAGCTCATTAAATTTACCAAAACGGCCCATTTTGCATTGTGAGTCGTCATTCAATATCTCTCTAATTGCTCAAATGATTTTTGACTTCTTTTGCATGATGCACCATTTTTTTTCTCTCTTCTTTTGTAATAGAAAGTTTGAATAGTTTCAATTCTAGTCACCATCAAGACATATTTCTAAAATTATAGATCTCTTACATATATTTACATAGGAAAATAGCGCCATCACAGTCCATAACTTGATTTTGAGTTACGGACGCCTTATGGCCGTTTGATCACTTTGGAATAAAATGTTTACCGGCTTGTCCAGTTTTGTAAGCAAAGCAAATCAATTTATATACTCCTCTCCCATAGTTCCAAATTTTGCAAACAACCCCTCAACCTCATTGCATTGTCAATCTCCTGTATTCACAAGCAACCTTAACCATCTCCTTCACCTTGTATGAACAAAACTCTTGCCTTTTGCCATGATTTTCGTGGCATTTTTTGCTTTCACAATTCACGATTAGTAAAAGAAAAGTTCAAAATCTCACAAATCAAGATAATCTTGAATTTGTTAAACAACTCAGTTGAGAATCAGGGTTTAAACAAGAAAGGTTGAAAAATTGAAGGGCAATACCAGGTTGTCTCCCCCTCAAACTCAACATTCTATATCATCTTTAATTAAACTTCTTTTCCTCTCCTACCTTCTTGTCTTCCAAATCATCCTTAGGTTTTGTGCAACCTAATTCTTGAGTTTTTGATAGTTGTCTGGGTGCCCTAATTCTTATTTTGTACCAAAATTGAATAATAAACATTTTGTATTCAGGGCACCTAGAATGAAGTAAAAGAGGCACAGTAAAGAAGGGTGAGTAGAGGAAAGCAGACAAGGTAAAGGCAGTGGAAGCCAAGCAAAGGTAGGGAAATGGGGAATAGACAGAGAAAGGGAACACCGGTGCATGAGAAAAAAATTAAGTAAAATTGGGGCTATGTATAAATTAGCAATGTTGAAAGGATGTTTTGTGGTATTACAAAAAATTGTTATAATAGGTGACCGTAAGTTTGTAGATCACTATGTCTGTGATCTAAGTATGGCTCATTTACATATTTATAGATTACCTATTAACACAACTCTCACATCTATAGTCAGACTCGTATACATAACTGATTTTGTGAGGAAAAGTTTCATCCTTATCAACTAAATCAAACGTTAATGCATGGTGCAGCTAAACGTGTTTAAGAGTAGCAATGGGGCGGGGGAAGAATCCCTCACCTCCCATCCCATTATCAAATAACTCCCCTGTCCCCTGCCCCTTGCCTCCTAGCCACTCCCACCCCGTTTCACCCTCAATCCCCTGTGGGGGAATTAATCAACCTATCATATTTAACAATCTGCTTATTTATGGGACAATTTTATCATTCATTCTATTTCAAAATATTTAATAAGAAATGCTTAAGTATTCAACTTTAAACCATTTAACGAATTGCAAATACTAATAACTAAAGAATATTAGCAACCTGTTAATATCAGACATTAAAATATTTGACTGAGATGCAATAGGATGAAGTCACAATTATATGTTCACAATTATGTTATTAATTATATTATTAAATATAAAAAATTGAATTATAACTAATTGTGTATATATATGTATTATATATACATCTATAAATTTAAACACACACATATATATATATATAATTTTTTTGGTATGCTGAAGATGGGACGGGTGTATGTTGTCCCACCCCCGTCCCATTTTAAGGCGGGGAAAATTTTCTCCTCCTGCCTCCGCCCCGCCCTGCCCCATTTCTACCCTAGCGCACCAGCTCCCGTTGCCACCCTTAAATGTGCTGCGTATCATTCTGTCCTGGTGCAATGTGCACTGCTAACAGTCATGCCATCTAAAGTATGCTTTGCCTAGTGCGTGTCATTCTGTCCTGGTGCAAAAATGGGTAGGCGGCCCAGAAAGGAAATAAGACAGGCAAAAATGAAAAGATGTACGTCCTGACATCACTTGAATACACGTAAGCATCCATTATTCTTGATGACATAGAGAAGTCAGCCCAATATCAAATTGGTTAGCTAGGCCCAAAAATCGATATCTTTTCCCATAAAAAGGAAAAAAGAAATCTTCCCTTCTGACCGAATAAGTAATAACCATAATAAACGTTTATGGAGCACTAGAGTAGCTCAACCAAATGACCAATACTGCTACGAAAGTTCCCGTTTGCATTGCTATTTTAGAATTTTTTTTAGAGAAAAATATAATGTAATAATTTAATGTATTTGGGGTAAAAATTTAAATAAAAAATATATTTACAAAAAACATAAAAAAAAAATTTGTGAAAAATCACAATCCAGAATGCTCAATTAGACTTGGATATTTAGAATTATTAATCCATAATGTTACTAAATTGAAATATCTCTTTATCTACTGCTTATAACAAGTATTTAGAATTGCTGGTATTATGCTGTCTATATATAAAAAATTAATCTCATATGCATAATTTAGTTTTTATGCTCTTAAAGTATAAAAATTTATCTGAAAGAATTTACTAAAGTCAATAGTATTCAGTGGAGGAAGCAACAAAGAGGTAGTGCTGTTATGACATGTGTCAGTCTTTCATTGAGTCTTTTACAGCACAGTCAGCAAGATGATTGATGTTTTCCACTGATTTCCCCGAACACTATCCTACACAGCTGGGAGCCGGAAGCCAGAAAGACTCGTGGGAGTTGGATAGCTAGGAAAACTACGGCGGAAGATAGTCTAGAAGAAGTGGTGGCAGATGTCTCATGGCCACAGCATCCATAACTATATCCCCTTCACATCTTCCAACCTCTTTAGTTCTCAGGCCTAAGCCTCATGCATTTGTACCTTCCTCTTTTCCCTCAAGGAGAAAATTATCTTATCCAAATCCACCCTGCGCGCTTCCTCTAAAAACCGGTAAAAGATGGAAAATTTCTGCTTTTAGGGACAGTTTTTTGCTTTTAGAGGCGAGCACCGTTGAGAATTCCCAAGAACTAGTCTCCGCAGGTGATGATGGTGCATCCTCCATCATATATGCACTGCTGTTCGTTGCTTTCGTTGGCTTATCTATTCTTACCGTTGGGGTAAAAACTCAAAGCTGCAGCCTTTTTTGCACACACATCTGCAACTTCTTCTTTTTTTTTTCTAATTTCTTGTGAGAATTTCCAGAAATAAATTTGATGGGGGTGCTCAGATTTGTGATGTCCTGACTTGGGTTGCTGCTAATTTTTCATGGTTTTGATCGCTTTCTCAGGTACTCTACATGGGTGTGACAGATTTCTTGCAAAAAAGGGAAAGAGAGCAATTCGAGAAAGAGGAGGCAGCTGAGAAGAAGAAAGGTGTTAAGAAGGGGAGGATCGGAAGTAGAGCAAGAGCTGGGCCTAGAGGTTTCGGACAAAAGATTGAGGGGGACGGTGGTGATGAATTAGATTAGAAAAGAAAACAATCGCTTAGGATTATTCTGCGACCTTTTCATGTTTTGTTTTTTCACGCGTTCTAATGTTTCCTCTTTTTTTTTGGTAAGAAATGTTTCTGTATTACATAACGGAATGGCAATGATTTTTTGGTTTTAGTTGTCATAAGAGCTGATTAGAGATCGTCAACGCTTGCTGCTTATGGTTATAATTGCTCAAGGCACATATAAGGGGTCTCTCTTCCCTCCCCCACATCCACAACTACATTACATAAGCTGTCAACGAGTACAAAGCATTGAAAAACATTTAATGTAACTCAGGAGAAATGGTTAAATTTTTTATCAGTCGATTTTCTGCCTTTTCAATTGCCATCTTCTTTAGGCCTCTGCGCTGGAAGGAGGAAGAGGATGGTTTAAGGCTCTGCTAGATGCAGCTGCATTACAGCCTAAAACTTATGGTGCTTTAAACACCGGCAAGACAAAGCTAAGCTTCGAGTTCTCAGAGACCCTGGCCATCCTTTGGCTGGCAGCACAGTAATTCAGAACTAGATTTCCTCCACTCGGACAAGTTTTTATCCCATTTAATGATCAATGAGAGTACAAGAATGGCAACCTTACGAACCATTCAATGTAAACTGGAGAAGTAACATCCCCAGATAAAAAATCAACGTACTAGGGTATACTAAAACACAGAAACAGCTAATACCACAAAATTGAAACATAGCAGATCAGAGAGAATTTAAATATACTTTGGCCACGACATGAAAATTGTCAATACCTTACATGATAAAACTTTCTGGCTCTCACCTAAAAGATCAACTCTCCACAAGGCAACATTTGTACAGTCGCGATGAAACATAAACTACCTCACATTTTATCCTTTTTACATGCATTAAACACGTGTTGTCATTCATCTTCCTCTGCAAGGCGACCAGGAACACTTGACATCCGAGCCTCGGCTTACTAGATTCTACGTATAAACCTTAAACTACACAATGTACAGGTTTCTAGTACAAGCAACAACTTTATTTGCAGTCGCCCAAGACACCTGTTGAAGACAGGCATAGGGCACGAACACTAGATTCCGGAGAAAGAGAAGAGAGGTAGCTCAAACTATCCTCTGTTAGCTGTACAACTTCCTTTCCTATCTGATCTAAGCAGGATGTGGGTTCTGAAGAGCAATTCTCCTTTCTGCACACAATCAAGGTAATTAGTCAATTACAAAATGCGCCTTATCTGATGGAAATAAGTTGCATCACCAAAATAACTAAAGAAGTTCCAGGCGAAATAGCAAAAGGTTCTGAAGTTCAAGCTGAACCTTCAACAGGCCTACAGCTATTAGTTAATTACTAACAGGCATCCGAACAGCCCTCTAAAGCATGAGCAATTCCACACAATATTAGGTTACTGAAGGTTATTATCAGCCTCTTATTGCCACAAAATTGTTCTCGAGAGTCAAAAAATTACCACCAGCAGACGCAAACAAGCAAAAAGTAAAATTCAGGTTTAGGTCTGAATTTCTGAATCCAGGACACCAGAAATTTGCAAGAAGCTATTTGGACATTCCTGTGAATTCTTTTAGGTAACTACAGAAGACACTAACTTATTAAGAAAGCAACTACATACCACCAGCAGCAACCAGTTTCTCTACCCGTGCAACAATATGCTTCCCATATGTGTATTTCTTCAGAGCATTCAGATGAACTTTGATTCTTGACAAGATCAATTCCCGTTGCTGATCACTGCAAGTTTCCAGCACTTTCTGTACAACATAATTTGCAAATTGATCTTTCATCATTGCCTGCATAGAGAAGCATAAAGAGGCAGGCTGTTAAAACAACCAATCTTCTACTGAACTTTTGCATAGCCTGAAATCAACTTCAGACTATTTCTTATTCATAGGCTGGTATAATTTGCATAATCAAACTTTTTATAGCCCTAGCGACTCTCAGATTCCTGAACCTGGATCATTTATAAGGGGAAGAAATGACAAACCTGAAGAGGCTCATTCTCGTCAGTTGTACCAAGCATCTCATTCACCAGAAGCTGACGTTCGCTAGGATCACCAAAAGTCAAACACTTCTCGACTACATTTGAGGCAAATTTCTGCTGACTCATTTGGACAATCTTTCCGGCTAGCTCCTGAATTATAGCAGTACGCTCATGCGGCTTGCCATGCTCTAGTACATGCTATTACAAGTAAAGCAAGATCAGACGAAGGTTCAAGGAATTGGAACCCAGTAAATATACCTAAACCGCGCAACATGAGGTCAGGAATTGTTGAAAAGATAATATCTACATTAAACCATCACAACTGCTCAAATTTATAGCACCTATGATTACTGCCAATGACACTAATTTCTGAGAACTAAGATTTAAATAGTCGATTCACTTGTATTTGCATGTTTTATAGCTTCCTACTTGCATTCTGAAAATTCCAGCACTCGAGTGAAATTCTAAACCAAAAAATGTTCATCTACGCAAACAGTTAGGAGTTGGAGGTAGAAAAAACACCAATAATATGAACAAGCCTCCATGAGATTACCTTCGAATAATCCCCCTCCCCTTCCCCCTCCCACCAATTCACCATATTGAAAAAGGAAGAAAATCAATCAAAAGAATGAGAAATGAAGAACTGACAAGAGTAAACACTAGAACTGGATCCAAATGGTACTCAAGCAATCTCAAAATCAAAATACATCAAGTGATCACCTACTCATGATCAAATCAAGAAGACACTTATCAATTCGACAACAGTTGCAAAGTCAAGGAAACCAAATTGACGTTTTTGGACTATAAAACACAAAAATTTAATCTTTCACAGCAAATGAAAAGAAAGCTAAACATAAAGCGCAAGGCTGAGTTCTTTTCAGAAAAGTATGAACCTGAACAACATAATTGCCATATTGATCCTGCGCCAACATGCTCACAGATCCAAGAATCTCTTCCATTACTTTGCTTTGAGTTTTTGGGTCACTGCAGTGTTCCAGGACTCTCTGCCATACAAAGAATGTTGAAAGGTTCAGATGGCATTGATCCCTTTGATAGGGCATGCTTTAAAATATTAATTCTGAAGCATAAGTATGTATGGGGGGGACCTGTATCACGCGACACCCATAAGGATGGGTAGAAAGAGTAACAACTTGGCCAAAGAAAGTGGAGACAATAAATTGAATATGATCTTCTGGGACACATTCAATGCACTTCTGGATAACATGGTTTCCATTCTGATCACGTACACAGCGCATGACATGCCCATCAAGCTCTTCAACCATTTTGATCTTCTGGTCCACGTCAACTACTTCAATAGCCTAAAAGAGTTATGAAATTTACCATGACGATTCAGTTAGATGAGGATTAATTTCAAAATAAGTTTGATACAAGGCAATAAACCAGAGATACTCCATCCACAACTTGATAGAAATCCTAGCAGGAAAACCAACATTAGAACATGTAAACTCAATCCAAAGTATTACCTTCTGTATAACTCGACAACCATACATTTGAAGGCTGAGAGTAAGCACATGCCCAAAGAGCTTGCTAGCCAATTCTCTTCTTTGAGCTGCCATTCCATGTTCAAAGAACTGAAATGAAGATAAAGCTGCTAAAAGTCAAATACTAGACATTATGCTGAAATCCAATTAAATGGGTCAAAATGCTAGCTGTAATAAAGATTCCAGAAAGAAGAGACAGCTATGCCAAATACCTTTTGGATCACATAATTGCCAAACACATCAGTCATCAAAGTAAGAGCTTGAGGAATAATCTCCTCAAAGACCATGTTTTTCTCTTCAGTTGTTGCAGTTTCAAGTTTCTGTTGAATGAAACGACTTCCATACTGATCCGCACTGATCATAAAGAATACAAGTCAATAGAATTCAGTATTACCAAAAGGAAGTCAAACATGTGCAAGTCAGCATATACCTGAACTCGACAACATGCCCTGCAATTTCTGAGAGCTCAAAGCACTTGGTCTTATTACTCTTAAACTCTTCTAGCAGCGAGGACACAAAGCTATTGTCTATATTATCCAAGTGCCAAGGTCCCATGACACCTCCAGCTAAATTTCTCATTCCACCAGGAAATCTCATGTTAAAATCATTGTGCCTTAGGGGACTTCCAGGTGCACCAGGAGAATTAGGAATGACTGGACTTGCTAGTGGATTTCCAGGATATGATAACCCAACACCAAAAGCAGGATTCCCATAATAACCATGATGATTGGAACTGGGATTCTTTGTACCTGCAGGAACACCATATGGCGATTTCTGAGGAGATAGCACAGAGCCAAGATAGGCCTTTTGAAGCAAGTCCATGTATGAATTGCCCATATAGTTCCTATCCAATGAAGGATCATTAAGTGCAGCAACCTGGTTAGCAACATACTCGGCTGTCCTCAAGTACTGCAAATAGGCTGGATCCATATAAGGTGACTGCAAACCATTCCCTGCCATTTGATTCCCCATTCTACTAAGATTATGCTCTGAAACAGGAGAGCCTATATTTGATCCACCTAAGATTCTTGAGTCCATTCCAGGGACAGCCATGGCGGATGCAGCGGCAGCATTTTCAAACAATGGCGGAAGATTAAAGTTGCCAAGATTGCCCGTCAGCGGATTCACTGTGTAGCCACTTGAATTGTAATTTGAAAAAGAGGAGTTTGGACTATCCAAATGTGGGTACTGTGAGAGTAGGCCACCACCGCCATTAAGCATGTTGGAGGTAGAAGATCCTTTTTGGTATGAATTATTACGAAGAATGCCAGTTTTCCGAGAGTCAGTTTGAAGAGCAGAGTTACTAAGGTCTGAACCACTGCTGTTGCTAAGACCAGAGTCAGACTTAAAGTAACCATGCTGCTTTGAATTGTTCTGACCACCAGGCAGGTTGAAAAGATAATTTTTATGGTCATCAACATCTTGATCAATTTGATGTGCCAAACGATTCTCTTCATCTACCACACCATTTGAAAGGTTCATACCAGACAAAGCAGCTACTAAATCTGCCGAATCATTTGCCTGAGATGAGACCGCGTTAAAGGAGCTTGGACTATTAATGTTTCTCTTTTCTGAAGTGCTTGCTCTTCCTCCACCAATCGGAGCAAGGCCAGGACTAGGAGCCCTTGCAATACGCTGGGGATCAGGAGTGGTACTTCTAGACAAGGAAGCACCCAAAGCAGCAGCATATGAATATGATGTGGGTGGTCCAACATGTTGAGGAGCAGATGCACTCTGAGCACTGACAGTAGAACGTAAAGGGTCAGCAGATGCTAAATCGCGGTGAAGTTGAGCCATCTCAGCTTCTGCAGGGCCCAAAGGATCAGCATTTTGATCAAGAGCATTACGGCTAGCTGGGCGTGAAGGGTGTCCTGATGCAGAAGTTGCACGGCTTAAGTCATCCTGCAAAATCCAATTTTACAAAAGAGAATGAGCAAAAAACTATATTTCGTCACAATAAGAATAAGCAAGCACAACTGCACACCTTGTGCAGTTAACCACCAGAATTGATGACAGGGCATTAACAAGTAAATCATTCACAGTCTAACTTCTCGTTACAAAATAAGGAATAAAGAACGAATAAGCATACAAAGGATCAATCTGATGTGCATCATTGCGGAGAAGATATTTCCTAACATGATTTATGTGCTACATTAACTGGAAATTGCATGGATCAAATGAAATTATTCTACAAACTTGTAGAGATAGCCAAACACTGACTGTCCACTATCTGAAACATAAGAATAGTATAACTCGTGTAGCAACAACCAAACAACATGTTTTAGATTAGTTGGCACACGATTGGCAAATATAGTGGGTATAGATTCTGCTCAACCACTTCTTATGGTTTTTTGTACAGTACTTTCAACAAATTATAATTGGATCACTGTATTAATTTCTTTCTTCATACCTATGTGTGGAATGGCTCTTTAAAAACAAGATGCATTATTCAAGGAAAAAGGTCTTGAAACTTCATTGAAATCCAATACCATGACAAATGTGTGTGTGTGTGTGAGAGAGAGAGAGAGAGAGAATTAGAAACCATGAATTTGAGCAAACCATCATTCCAAACCTTTTATCAGGATGAGAGACTAAATAAGCTTGAATTTTTTGCATTACTGACCAGGAAATCTTGGTGAACCGAGAACAAAATTTACATGTTTTTTCGTAATGAATCATAAAACAGAGGAAAAGAAGCTTAGGAAAATGTTAAAGCAAGCAGTCAAACCTGAAGTTAAACTGAATGATTAAACTATGCTGCCAGTGGGAGAAAATGGCAACTTTTAATCATTAGAGAGCAGGAAGTCACAATAACAAGGGCATTCCAGAAAACTACAAAAATTGAAACAGAGACCAAAATAGAGGCACTATGCTTACCCACCAAAAGTAAACATTCCAGTAATGATATCACAGACAATCAGGTCTAGAAGTTGAAGATGCAAGAAATATTGTCAAGCCGATGGAAGACATGAACACTGTAAAATGACAGCAATCCATTTTTGGGGAAAAAGGTCAAAGAGACCTTGTATTTCTCTAAATTCCCATTCAATCAGGCAACTAATATGCATGCAATTAATCCTTCAGTATCTCAGATCTAAACTTTCTAATGATTATCATTTTTTGCATCATCAGGGACGGGACTGGGTATCACCCCTCCACATTTCAACTTCACAATGTAAATTAGGTACAGACAAAATTTCTCAAATATATTCACCTGAAATATTTCAGCGAGACTCTTCTGCTTGCTACCTAGCCCTAATCCAGGCAAACCAATCAATCCATCACCACCCCACTCCACTGAACCTTGAACTTTATCTGAATCGTTCTCAGTCTCCTGTTTTTTCGAATTAAAACCTGGTGGCATTGAAAAAAGTGATCTTGTGCCTGCACCGCTATCATTCCTATTCACCTTCCTTCTATCCCCAATTGCAGAACTCCCTCCTTGTAACCTCTGCGCAAACCGCCAATCCTCCTTTGATAACAAAGGAGGTGGCAACCTGGGGTTCAAATTCACATTGGAGTAGTAGTAAGACAAATAAGCAGGATCAGACCTGAGCTCCTCCTCGGACATGAAGCCATTAACACCCTCATCACGGGCAAAGTCTGAAAACACAGGGCCACCGCCTCCGCCACCACCAACTCCATGGTTAAACAATCCACCTACAGCACTCAATGATCCCTCAACAGTAGGTGGAGCTGACCCACTCCTATACAAATTGAGCTCCTTTTCACGATCATCAGCATCTTCCCTCCTCTGTTCTCGAAGCAACAGCCCTATTTCCTTCTCCAACTCATCTCCAAATGAATTTTCATTGCTCCCAAGCATTGGTCTCCTACCCAATTCAGATATCATCTTCACCAGCAAAAAACTATCCACTCATTCCACAGGAAAAAATTAAAAAGCTTAATCACCAACAACCAACCCTAAAAACCCTAGAAAGCAAATACAAATTAGAACCTTATAGTCAATTTCACCAAAAACCAAGAGAGTCTTACGAACAACCCTAAAAGTCAAATCTTTAACCTCATAAAAATGCAATCTTTATCATCATTTTTTTGATATCAGAGCATCAAAAACATATGATCGACAAAAAAGGCGGCAACTTTAGCAATCTCCATGATGAATTAATAGGCCAAAAAACAAGGAAAAGCAATTCTAACCAGCATGGTTTTCCCCTGAATTTTGAAGAACTGCAGGAAAAACAGTTTCTAGAAAGAAAAGGAGATAAAAGAAGCTGAGGATCGAGAAGTGGGGTTGGAAGATTGAGGTAGGTGACGGTAATGAGTGAAAGAAAGGAAGAAGGAAGGAAGGATAGATGGACAAAAGAGATCAAACCCGGCGGCGAATCGTTTCTTACAGAGAACCCCTTTTAGGGTTTTGTTTTTCAACTACTACACGAGAGAGGATTAAATACACGTATTGAAAGTGGTTTTATTTTTATCTGCCTATTTAATTTTTATTAATTAACAGTGGATTAAATAAATAATTAATATGTATCTGCTAATTGTGCACAGCTATCTGCTATTATAAATATATATATTTATATGCTTTTCTGGTTTTTAGCTTTTGGGCAAGTGATAATTATTTAATTTTTGTTTGGCTAAAGTTTTGGTAAGTGATAATTAATGACGAATAAATAATATCCCATAATAATAGGGGCGTCTAATTGACCAAGTGATAACCGACTGGTGTTTAGTGATGAAAGAAAGAGAAAATTTAGGTGCATTTAGAGAAGAGCAGAGACGGGTAGAGAGAGAGGGAATTATCAACTCTGCAGATTCGGGGATGCCACGTCAACTCTGCAGATTCGGGGAGAACTCCAGACCCGACTGCCCTTCTCTGCTCAGTGTTTTGAGGCCCATTTGCTCAAAAATGGTGGTGCAGGCAGCTTCCCATTCTCTTTCTCTTGCGACAAGGGTAGGATAGGCTCTGGCACAAGATCTTAAAGACCATTTTTGTTGGACTTCCATTTTACTTGTTTGGAAAGAAAAATCGATACGTTTTTTTATGAATATATTTATCGATCACGTTTTTTATTTCACATGTATCGAATTACTAAAGTATTTTTTCTAAACAAAATTTGAAAAAATGCAATTCAAACGTATAGTTACTAGTACTATCCTTTCAGTCTCGTCATCCCTTTTTTGTCGCCTTAAAAAATTGTACTTTACTACTGTCTCTATTGTCTAATGTACAATTCTTGAAGTTTTAAGTTGCCCTTTGCTTTTTGTTGGATTTCATATTTTGGCCAAATGTCTTCTCTTGAAGCCCATCATTCTGCTTGGATTGTAGTATTAGTATTAATTTTGCATCACCAGTTTATTTAGGTCGAGAATATTCTATTCTAGCGAAGTTTGGTCGTGTGGTTTAATTTTGCAGTAGCGTTTTCAGTATCTATTTGACTATCGGGCAGTTATTAGAGTGATAACTATTTTGAGGTCTCCCTTTTTCCCATCCTTGCTGAAATCTACGCGGGATGAAGCGTCTTAATTTCCATCTTGTGATATTAACTCGCATCTGTTTTACTCAATGAGCTTCCTAGTTTTATCCATTCGGAGACATGGTAATGGGACTGAGCAATTTAGAGACTAGAAAGCTTAGATTCTCCCTGTGGAAACTAAGGGAAAGTATTCCTTTTACAGAGAGAAAATATGAGGAGCAAGTAGAAGGAAGGCTATTTTCCAGTCAGCATTAACTAGATGGCTGGATTTCTTAGCAAAATCCTTGGCATGCATATCTTTTCCACCCGGGGCACATAAAAGTAGCTTAATGTAATCAAATGGGTAGCTTCCAAAGCCATAAGTGGAAATGAATATCTTGAGTTAGAAGACTTTGCACGTCAACGTAAAAGCATTTTACGGCCCGTTAGGAGACTTGCTAGTTAATAGTACTACCGAATGAAAAAACTTTAGTGAGATCATGTATGTCGCGTCATAATATATTAATAGTTTAATATCAGCAAAAAATTATCGACTACTATTGTGAGCCAACAACGCTTATCTGACAGTGAATAATCCATCAAAATTACTTGACTATAGATGATCGATATTAGAACATTATCTGACATGTCACGCGACATACATGGTGTACCTGATACCTTCTCTTTATACGATGCAATTTATCGAGCAAAAGCGTTTGCTATTTACCAACCGAAATTGTGGCATATAAGATGTTGGTTTCTTTTTTTTTTCATGTCCTCGAGAAACTGAAAATCTAAACGTAGAGTCACAAATTATTTTCAGATAAACTTGGATATATTAAGGAAAGACGATGGTGACACGCAATAATTTGCTGCAAATATGGAAGGCGACGGGTGTTTAACCTCGTCTTGCGAGGAAAAACGACACAGATGTTTTGAGTTGCGTATTCTTTAAAGGCAGAAAACCAACATATGAACCATTAAACTGCATATATTAAATTCGATTGGTTGACCTTGCTAGACTTCTAGTACGTGGCGGGGTAGAGCTCGTGGAATTTGATTTTAGAACACGGGGGCGAGTACAATGCCAAAGACCTTGGGTCGAGGCCCTAAACTTATAAAAAGCCCAATATAAGGTGAGGGGCCTGTTATGGCTACCAGGACATGGTGGATAGTTAAGTCGTTGGCGCAAATTTGTCTGTTCGCACTGGTGACGGGAACCCTAAAATTTCTATGAACTCCAAGCATGCTTAACATGGATGAGAGACGAATTTAGTTAAAGCCCAGTCTTCTTTGGGAAACAAACTATTCTAAAGAGCACAGACTAGTCTTCTTCTTGACAATGGAAATTTGATTCTTTTGGACAGCAACAAGGGGTCGAGGGGGAGTTTTCGTAGCTCGCCAAATAAAAATAATCCCTGGTGACTAATAAATTCAAAACCTTAATTTGGCCATTAGCAAATAGCAAATAGGTCGAGCTCGCTCCTGTTTGGAAGTGTAGTTTGGCTCCTCTGTGGAATTAAAGCTAGCGCGATTTTGATGCTAACTGAGTTTTGGGATTATTCGATGGCAATAACAAAGTTGCCTAGTCTATGTTGAGTGGGCATTTTTAGACTCTTCAGTGATGTTGAGTTCAAACAACCCAGCCTTCACCAAGATGGAAATTTGAGAACCGTTGAACTTTGACTCATGGCCATCAAAAAGTTCCTGGAGAATTTTGGACTGCAGGTCAGGGGTTTAAACTTCATATGTAGTGAAAAATTTCAAAGAAAGTACCAGAATATCTTTTTGCTTTAATCAGATTTATATACCTAGTAACCCCTTACACAGTAATGTAGAATATGATAGATTAGGTGAATCCCCCTCCCTGTAGAATTCTTGTAGAATATGATAGATTAGATTAATAGGAATATTATCGTTGCGAAAAAAAAAATTCGTGTAGAATAGGATAAATTAGGTTTTAGGAATGTTATCGTTGAGAAAAAATCGCTCCGTTTGGATTAGTTGTTTTTTAAGGTGTTTTTGAAATATTTTATTGTAACAATGTAGTTAAAAAACTTTTACTGTAAATGTTTTTTATACTGTTTTTTGAGTGTTTTTGAAAATATATTTTGGGATATTTTTAAATTTTTAAATTTTAATGAGTCCACCCCTGCTCCTGCTCTCTGCCCCTCCCTCCTCCCTAACCTCTCTCACCACACCTTCCCCTCCCATCTCTCAAATCACAGGTCACGACTAGAAAATGGTCACCACACGCAACCAAATCTAGTCACGATGGGAGAGGGGGAGGGGGCTAGTGAGAGAGGCGTGGCGAGGAAGGAGGAGGAAAAAAAAAGAGGAGAAAAGAGAGGGGAAGAGGGAGGATGGGGAAGAATGAGGGGGAGGAATGAGGGGGAAGGGGCGGCTGGTGATGGTATGGTTTTGTTGGTTGGTGGTAGTGGTGGTAGTCGTTAGGGGTGGCAATGGGGCGCGGGGTGGCAATGGGGACACCTCCCCCAACCCGCACCCCGCTGCATTTTAATTCCCCCCGTCCCCGCCCCGCTTCCCTCGCAGGGTTAAAAAAATTTTATTATATAATTTCTTTATAATTAAATTTGAGCAAATAATCAAGTACTAAAATATTAACGCATTACCAAATTATTATTCATTGTAACTTCACAATTGAAACTTATAAAAATAATTAAACAAAGGTTATTTGAATACAATCTAATATGATAAAACAAATATAACTAAAATAATCAAGTTTTTATTATTGGTACAAATACAATCACTAAATTATTATTGTATTTTTTTTAGAAAAAAATGTTATTGTATTAAGTATAGTTAGGAATTTAACATAAATGTATTAATAAATTTGGTATAAATAATTAATACTTTTTATTAATAGACATGTATAATTAGTAGTATAATTAATAATATGATTATATATAATTATGTACATATATATTTTTTTTTTCAAACGAATGGCGGGACGGAGGGTGGGGCGGGAGTATACTTATCCCCGCCCCGTTTCTAAACGGGGAAAAACCCCATCGTCCCTGGCCCAATGACCTCCCGCGGGGCGGGCCCGTTGCCATCCTTAGTAGTGGTGGTGGTGTATTTGTTATATATATTTGGAGTTGTTTTTGATATATTGTATGGATGTGGTGTTTTTGAAATTGTTTTTATTTGTGTATTACTATAATATAGTCTATAAAAAAAACTTATTTTTCAAATAACGAGGAATCCAACAGCCATTAATGAAAATTTGAGAATATGCTTGACAGATAGACAAAATATACTACTATTACTCATGAATGAAAACCAAGCCTGCAAGCAATGTGTCCGGTTTGGCAGAAAAGGGCAGGGTGCAACATGTGTGTCATATGGCATGTTTTGCGATGCACGAGCACTAATTCCCAATTATTATCTGCCACTAGCCATATTTGTTATTCCCTGCGTTTCCGGTCCCAATTTGACTTGGTGGATATAGATCACAAAATGCAAGGCCTTCACAAGGACAATTTCCACTTTGTACCACAAACCTTCATTATAAATACCTTTTTACCCTAAAGTTACCAAAACTTACCACATCATGCTGTGAATATTCATTTGGTTAACATTTATTGACTCCAAAGTTACCAATTATCCTAAATTACTTTAATCTTGCGCATCGTGAATGACAATAAATAAACAATAGAGCTAAACTTAGCCTGATACATGAAGCTCAATTTTTTGTTTGCATACCATACAAAGAGAGTTCAAGTTCCTTTAAATATTAAATGGACAAAATTTATTTTTCAATTTGAATTAATTAACTCAAACCTCAAAAAACTTAATTAATACAATTTGAACGGCAATTTATGTTTGTTAATAATACTTGAACGAAGTCATTACCTCTACGCATAAGATATGAAGTAAACACCTAAACTCGCGCATTCCTTTTTTATTATTAGGCTTTTTAGCTGAAAGTGGTGTGTAGTCATTTGTTGATGGTAATATTTTCATTCGCAGTGTGCAATATTTAAAATAACTTGGGGCTAAATTGGTAAAGGTGAGGGTATGATATGTCCAAAATAAAATATAAAGGCGTAATTTATGAAGTTTTGATAACATTGGGATATAAAGTGTCCAAAACAACAACTCGAGATGTGAAGTGGAAATTACATAAAAGGTACAAAATGGGATTAGTCCTCTGAACAAGTTACTATATCCTACAAACACACTATCTAGAAATATTCTAACATAATCTTTTATCTTGTTAAAGGTTCAGTAGACCAATTCTTTTTCGATAGCATTTTTATTTCAAATAATATTTTACTTGCATCACAAACATCATGATTTATCATCAATCTTTTATATTCTCAATCACTTTTTTTTTCTATGTCAGACAATTATTTTTCAAAAATTACTACAATAATTATTTCAAATAATATCCTATCTAAACACACGCTACAGTGTTCTTGCGTTGTACAATAATATAGAGGGAGCTGTTGGGTGCCTTTTCTGACAAGTAACTTTCTAAGCTTTTTCACCATGTCCTTCGGGAGTGGGCATCAAATAAACAGCTTTTGATCTGTCAAAGGGTAAAAAGGAGCGTTTTAGGCCTTTTAGCCTCGACTCGGACTCCAGTGGAGGATGAAAAGGGACCCCGAGATGCTCTTCGTGTCTCTATTCAACAACAGTGGCGACCCATATTCACTCGAATTATTCATCTTATTTATTTGGAAGGAAGGAATCTTTTTCTTGCTAAATGATGATCGACAAAGACAAGATACTAGTCCCAAAAAATGCTGGAAGCAACACAATATATGAAAGTTCATTACAAGTGGTTAATTGTATTATTAGACTTTACAAGCAAGCGTTCAGCGCAAAATTAATAAAGGGTCGATTGGAAAAACTGGAGTATATATGTCTTTCTTCTTCTTCATTCCGTCTTCTCTTTGTTAATACTTGTCAATTAGTATCCACGCCATGGTTTCCCTCTCACGAGTCTCTGTTTCGTTTTTTTTTTTAATAATTTCCCTCTTAGTGAGAGTTTTTTTGTTTTTTCTAGAAATTTCTAATGAGAATTTTAAATTCTCCTACGAATTCCTATGGATATTTTTTTTTGTTGCTGTTGGATATCGATTTATTTCAAATCTAGTTATCAAATTTAATTTTTTTTAATCTTTGATCTATTTCATCATATCTCGTCATCACTATTGAAGTTTAAAATTGCTGATTAGTAGTTTTGACAATTGTAACATGCATAGAAGGAAGTTGCAATGATCTGTCTACTAGAAAACAATTAAATTTTTTTTATAATTTTCAGATTTATTCATAATTTTTTGAATCCATTGCATCTGTTATATTGCAAATCTCTAATTTTTAATGCATTTAACTTGTCATTAGGACAGTAATATAGATCAAATCGTGCTGAACTATTTCCAATATTTTGTTAATAAAATTTGCTTTTTTACGTTACTAGATGCAGTGGGGTCTAGTTTAAAACATTTTCGGAATGATGGGCAAGTAGATTGGTCCATTCAAAGTCCTTTCTTAGATTGGTTTCGATCAAAAAATGACCCCTTAATTTTTCATAATGTGTATCAAACACAAATGACAGTTATTAGTTTGTGGAATTGAGCTGACCATTGGCACGCAAACCTTTTTTCGTTTTTTTTTTCTAATCGACAATATTTACATAATACTCCTGTTCTAACCTATACTAGAGGAGGACCTAACTAAATCACGAGGAGCTGGAAAGAGAGAAACCCACCTCTAGAATAAAAGAGTATGCTGTTGTACGCTCACTAGGTTTAACTAGAAATACAAAAATATTTTTGATCTACAACTAGGATTTGAACTCTGATTACTAAACACGTTTCTCAATTATTTTTATATATCGCATACGTCATAATGTAATCTGCTACAATGATCAATTGAAAAGTTCATCTTTAATCCAGAGTGACATTAATCACACATTCCCTAACTCATATGGGCGCAAGTGTTTTGATAAAGGACAATGCTCAAAATAGCTTTTAATAAACATAATCAAAAGCTTGTAATTAACCACCAAATTTTGTTCAATGGCATTTTCAAACCAAGTCCAGAGGAGGTATCCTAGAATATGTGCTTGTCCAATTGTCAATTGCTTCCTAGCCAAGTTTAGGTTTTCATCCATTTATGACTGGCACTGTTCATTCATGTGTTCAAGTTGGTTGCTTCTCAAGACGAGTCATCAATTTAACAAAAGGAGTATATAGCCGATAATCCATGCTAATCTAATTAAATTAAATTAAATAATCAAGCTTAGAATAGTTTAAACCAATTGTCTGGATCGCAAGTGGCACCAACTACTTGATTGAAGTGTAAAGAATTCCTCAATGCCGAAGCATTGGGTGCGCGTAGGTAAACAGGAGACCGAGACGCGTCAGCCTCGTCGTTTAGATGGCAAGTTTCGTTTAAAAACACGCCTTCTCGTCCTCGTTGGGAATCTTCTCCTTTCACGAATACGTGCATGTGATGTATTTGTCGCCTGCATTGATTATGAGCTGCATTTTCAAAACCTTCCTGGCGTCCGTCAACGGTCCCCTCCAGCCGGCTAAGCATCATTCGCTACGCGCCACTGCAACCCCTCCCCCATATCCAATCACTAGTATTCCTCAAACTTTAGCTTATTCCCATTAATAGTTGTCAAGTGAATCTCTCGCTCCTCTGTTTTTTTTCAACCCGAGATTTAAGAAGTAAAAGGCAAAGAAAATGGAAAATTGGATCCATAATTTCTAATTTCTAAATCTCTCAAGTATACATATCAATGACTATATATATATTATGAGGTGGTGGAAGTTTGTAAAACTGAAAAGAACTCCCTAGTCACTCCAAATCCTGGCTATTGAAGTTGTGCATCTATTGGCATCGTGAAATGGCCGACTAATGTGAGAAAGTTCAAATGAATCACTTTGAAATATAGGAGTATTTAGACTTCGAGATAAATGGTATTTCAAAATTTGGCAATGCGGTGAGAAAGCGAAAGAATTAGTTAAAAGTGTAGCTCTTGCATTTTAACATCAAGTACAGTACTACAAGAACGCGAAAATTAGAATCACAGGATCACATAATTTTGTTCAGAAACTCAGATAGGGTTGTAAATGGAAATAAACAGTTTGGTACTCGACTTGAATCCGACTCGAATCAAAGTCATTCAAACTTGTTTGTTTAAATATCAATTAAAGTTGGAAGTTTCTAATCACATTTCATAATGGATTTTAATCACAATTCATAATTTATCGTAACAGATTTCTTAAATATCAGACAGCAAAAATTAAGGAAAAAAGCTATGAATTAGGGTGAAAAGCTCTATATAATTCAACATGATATTTCAAACCAAATCAATTTTTGATTGTATGTACTTGAACATGATATTTTGACAAGTTAAATAAAATTTTTTGTGAGCATACATATGAAATTTCAAGCCAATTTCGGTCAATTTCTTTTAAAAAAATTTCAAACACAAGTCAAATTCAAATATTTATTTTAATATTTAAATCAATATTGAACATACTTCTGTCGACTTGTTGATGCTTGTTTTCAGCTATAAACTGAGAATAGAACATTAACACACCTTCACATGCCACAGACACATTTGCAAATTACAAGTTACACTACCAGTTGAGCAAATTTCGTTAGAAAAAGTCTTTATACATCTAATCTGTGCCTTAAATTAGTAGTAATTATTGTCCAGAGCATCCCCTTAACCATGCACTAAAATAGAAGAACCAAACAAGAAAATCCTACAACACAGTAAGTGGAGTAATTGCTAGTCGACGGCTTGACCGCTGTAACAATTGCGTTCCACCAAAATTGACCAGATTAACACCGTTAAATTCCACTCATATCTTCCCTCAGTAGCAGCGTGGGCCCACGATTAACAGAAACAAACGCTCCGCGGCTGTGCCGTTAAACCCATGTCCGAACGAACATCATCACGCGTGTTTTAAAATTCCACGAAAACTCCTTTCACATTCTCCAACACATATAAGCCCTCGCCCCACGCTTAAACGCCATTGCATCATCACTTCTTCCATTTTTCCAGCTAGTCGGAAAGAAAGCTCCCAACAGACGCTTTCATCAGATCTGATCTTACCCAACGAGTCAACTCGGATTGTCCGTTCCAGATGTCGACGACGACCACCCACATAACGACGTCGTACTGGTGCTACCGATGCACCAGATTTGTTCGGGTCTGGGCTGAGCATAACGTTGTCTGTCCCTACTGCGACAGTGGGTTCATCGAAGCTCTGGATTCCAGCCCCCCCTCGCCGTTGCCGGAGTTCCCGAGAAGATCCGACAGTGCCAACCTCAGGTTTCGCCGGAATCGCCGGAACCGTGGCGACCGGTCTCCGTTCAATCCGGTGATAGTTCTTCGAGGACAAGCTGAAACTATAGGAGAGGACGGTGACGGAGACGGTGGTGGTGGAGGAGGAGGAGGAGAAAGAAGCTACGAGTTGTATTACGATGATGGCACCGGGTCGGGCCTCAGGCCACTCCCCTCGAGTATGTCGGAGTTTTTAATGGGCTCTGGGTTCGACCGTTTGCTCGATCAGCTGGCGCAGATTGAAGTCAACGGATTAACAAGGCCGGAGAACCCGCCGGCGTCCAAATCGGCCATCGAATCGATGCCCACGATTGAAATAGTCTCGACCCATGTAAATTCGGACTCCCACTGCGCTGTGTGCAAAGAAGCCTTCGATTTGGGTTCCGAAGCTCGAGAAATGCCGTGCAAGCACATATACCACTCCGACTGTATCCTTCCGTGGCTTTCTCTTCGCAATTCTTGCCCTGTTTGCCGACACGAATTGCCGGCGGAATCACCAACCGGGCTGTATTCCGATTCGGGTAATACGAACCGTGCCGAGGAAGCAGTTGGGCTGACTATTTGGAGATTACCCGGAGGAGGGTTCGCGGTGGGTAGATTTAGTGGCGGGAGGAGGACCGGAGGAGGCACCAGTGAAGAAAGAGAACTGCCAGAAGTATATACAGAAATGGATGGAGATTTTAGTCACGGAAGCGGCAACAACAGCGTCGGCTTGCCGCGGAGGATCGTGTGGGGTTCGAGGCGGAGAAATGGAGGCAGAGACGGTGGTGGCGGCGGTGGAGGAATGGGGAGGTTCATTAGTAATTTCGTTTCATTTTTTAGGAGATTTAGGTCCAGAGGTCGAATCAGTAGGAGTCGGAGCGTGTCGGGTTCGGTTTCGGAATCAAGTTTTAGTAGGTACGTGGGCCAGCGGAGTAGAGGTTTGGTTGTTGAAGAACAGAACGAAATGGCTCGATGGTAGCTTCTGCTAAAGAAAATTATTGCTTATATATATATATATGTATATTTTTTTTGGGAAGAAAATTTAATTGTGAAAAAAGAAGAGGCCAGTTTGGTGGTACCATGTAAATAGGGGAAGAAAATGCATGTTGTATAATTAAAAAGCTCTTTTTTTTTTAATCAGGTTGAAGATAAATGAGGTTGGAAGAGATTTTGGGTGTATCGGTGTTGGGAAATGAGGTAGTGGTGGTTTATAAATTTCAGAACCAAAAATATGTCCGTAGCTTATTTTTCCTAATGATGGAATATTTATTCATTCTTTAGTTGGTATGAAATTAATTATTCTATCGTTTTTTTCCAAATCCAGTTTATTCCTTTTTTAGTCTTGTGGGAATTGGTTTTATCATCTTTATTATAGTCTTTATTTATGCTCCAATAGGGGAATATGGTATGGTAGGCATGTGAGAAACAAGCAGCGGGAGCTCTGGAAACTGCCCTATCGCAGAGGCAAGCAACTGGATATTATTAGATGGATGTCAAGGCCCCATTTGGCATTTGCAGCAAATAATTGACCTTTGCTCCCTGTTTATGAGCTGCAATTTGGGATTTTCCCCGAAGGTTTTGCAAGTGAACTGTGCAATCATATTCAATTTTTGTGATCTGAACGCTTATCCTCCTCCGATGGACTATTTCGTAAATTTGTTCTTTTATTTTATTTTATTTTGTTTTGTTTTGTTTTGTTTTGTTTTGTTTTTGTGGGGGTGGGGTGGGAGAAATTGGTTCTTAATTAACATCTCCATGGCGTACAAGACGTAGTCGTAGTGGTTCGATCGCTTTTCTAAAGAGTCAGCTTTTTCCCTTTCTTCTCTTTTCTGTGTGAATGGAAATGGGACGGTGGTAGTGGCTTCTGTGTGTGAATTTGCTTTTTAAAGTGTCCTTGCTTTTCTTTAATTCCTTTTTCCACTGTAGAGAAACTGTATGATGATAATAATAATAATATGTTTCTAGCTTTCTTTTCTTTTCTTTTTTTTTAAATTAGGGTGGTGGGGACTGGGGAGGGGGCTGGACGGCAGTCGGCGGGGGACAACTTGCCAACATGTAATTTCCTTGATGAGAGTTGTAAGTGTAATATTCGGTAATTTCATTGTTGGGATACCCTCCCTCCAATCTCCATTCATTCCATGGCTCTATCATTTGTTTCCCTGTTGGGTTTCTTGTCTCTGCCTGAGCAAATCTTGATTTTGGCCGTGTGAATCGTTGATTGGTACTACTAGAATAACATTTGTAGTGGGCTGGTGGGATTTGTCTTGTTTTTCTTACCGTCAAAACCAACCCAATAAGAGATGATATATAGGGAATACCTTTACCTTGTATCGTTCTCATTCATTACTCAACAGTATGTTTTGTTTTGCCCCGCCTCATCAAAATCAATGTTTTAAAAATCGGACTGTTAATTGAACCGGTGAAGTGAAAGGGTCGAGGTTCAACCGGTCGGATCGGTTCAATCTCGGTTTAATGAATTTTTTTTAAAAATAATTTATATAAATATATATATGTACAAAATAAGACATGTAATGGACTAATTTAATACTTTATATGATGAAAAGTTTACTATTTTTTAATAACTTGGATTTTTAAAAATAAATTTTTTAAATTATAAGTTAAAACAAATAAATTTCATCTCAATTTCAATTATATCTAAATCCAACTTAAAAATATCACAATATTTTGAAATTATACAAAATTCACGTCTATGAGAATTTAGATATTATGAACTTAAATTTTAATTTACTTTTTGGAATTTACAGATTGCAATTTAAAAAAAAATTTGGAGTTTGAAGGAAGTCAAGAGAATTGAAAATAAAAATGTAAACTTGATAAGAAACAAAAAATGAGATAAATGTGAGTGGTTGTGGCATTAAATAATTTGGGTTAAAGAAAAATAATTCTTTTTTAACTTTTTTCAATTTAATGGACAAAAACAAAATTAAAAGATGGAAGAAAATATCAATAAATTAAAAATATAGAGGTTTGATTAAAAAGGGAGTGATAAAAGAAAAGAGGAGAGAGAGAGAGAGAGAGAGTTTTTGATTGAAAAGAAAGAGCCATGAGATAATGAGATTTTGTAAGAAAAATGGAAAAAAGAAATATTAGTATTTGTTTTATATAAATAAGTTATTAAAAAAGACTAATAAGATGTAATAGTATAATGGTTAATACATTGGTCTTCTATTACAAATGTCTTGGATTCGAATCTTGATAGCTGCATTTTGCAAAAAGTAAAAAAAAAAAAAGGAAAAGTTGAAAACCGGAAACCGCCGGTTCAATCCGGTTCGGCGATTTTCACGGTTCGGCCGGGTTTTGACCGGTTTTCTGGCAAAGTCAACTTTGCCATAGAATCGGACCGATGCCATGGCCGGTTCGCGGTTCAATCGGTCGAACCGGCCGGTCCGGTCCGATTTTCAAAACATTGATCAAAATGCGTCAGGATGGATGGGATTGAGTAACAGAAACGGAAATTGTCAACCTTCTAGATGCAATGCCACCGCTCATTACAACAATACATATTTGGATTTTAAGTCGGTCAACTAAATAATAATTGATTAATATTAGTAAGAAGGCTGTTCTGAGCGAAGGCTGCTGCTGCTGCGAGATGGCCGAATGATGGTATTGTCAAACACCGTGAACGTGCAGCTGTTTCAAATCAAATTGTTTGAGTGAAAGAGACGAACTGCGCTTTGGTAGCAAATAAAAGTCTTCATGAATTGAATTCACCCTCTGATTCTGAACAATAATATAGCCCCATGCAAGATGCAAGATGAAGCTGAAGCGATAAGGCTAGCACTAGTCAACGCAAAACAACAGTGGTGACAGAAAATCAGAATTAGCTCGAGCAACAAACACTTAGTCTCTTTGATTAATGCAAGAGCAGCACAAGACATTGGTATGTTGACACTAGTGGAAGACATCAATAACCTAGCTAGCTTGTTTCAATTGTGCTCCTTTTGTGTAACAAATATCGGTAATATGGATTTATGTATTAGAATCAGTGAACATGCAGTAGGCATATTAATGGATGAGAAGAGAATCTACATCTCTTCTTAAATGTTACGGTACACTTTTATAAATATGTTTTAGCCGTATACTATACAGTTTTGATCTATGAATAAAAACTCCTACCGTTTTTCAAAACAAAACAAAAGATGCATGAACTTTCACAGCTCAATTTCCCTTTTTAGCTAAACTTTTTTTTTGTTGCCAACAAGAATTTCACAAAAAATATTCAATTATTTAGTCAAACCCCTCCTCTCCCCCGCCCCCCTCTTTGGGGTAACTTGAACAGATTAAAGTTGCGCATATACTACATGAATGTTGACGGGAACAAAAAATAGTCTTACCTATTACAATACGAAATTCTGAATCTCTGAAACAAGGGGAGCACTAAGCTCAATAAATTATTACTAAAAATGAACAATAACTGAAGATTTGATTCAAAATGATTTTATCTAGAACCTAGAAATTATGCAACAAATTCACATTGCACTGTTTTGTAAAATCCTCCTACTAGAAAACTATCACGCAGAGCAGAGAGACGTTTGACAAGTCGAGAAAGTCCAGATTCTTGGACCCGGTCAAATATGATCGGGTCTTACAGCCACATGGATTTGAAACTTGGACAACCACCCGCTTAACTTCTACGGACCCATGTGCAATCAAGGATGGGCTTCCATTCACAGGTCCCTCTTTGCCAATCCAGTCCAATCACGACCCATTATTTTCTTAGTTGACTTGTCAGTTCGTTGCACAAATTGAATGATGATGTGAACCCACGACCGGACGATTGAGATCCTTCACCGGCTGACATTCACTCCCAACCGGCCGATTGAGATCCTTCGCCGGTTTTTACCCCTTCCCCGCTCCTAAATTTACGCCTGCCGCATGAAAGAAAGAAAACAGAAATACGCATCTGGGCTATAATAATAATAATAATAATCTAATGACTTCACTAGGATTAGGTCATGCAGCGAAAGTTGTACTATATCAAGAAAAGAAGAGATTGGCTTGGCGAAAAGGTTGGAACACCCTAAGTAAAAAAATAAGTAAATAAAAGATTGGTTGTAAAAAGGTCACGTTCGAATTCTGTAATTTGATGCAAAAGCTGTATTAGTGGGTGATTCGTAAAATTTTGTAAATGACAAATGATCCAAAAACTTGCTTTGACCTGTGGTTTGGAAATTAATCCATCCAAACTTTTTCGTTAAAAAAAAAGAAGAAGACAGTATTTACCAATTTTTCCGAAATTAACATCCCAAGGTAGCAAGGACACGTGTTTTGGGTTAATATCCTTCTCTTACCATAGTTCATCAGACAAAATTAGATTGGGCTATTAATCTCGTACAATCTCATATATGATCTTATTCATTCCTACGTAATAGTTTTTTATTCATCCCTACGTAATAGCAGTTATCTTAAAGAATTACCATCTTACACACCAGACCAGGATGACAATATATGACCTCAATATGACATGCTAATCGTATAAATCATGTTTGAAACAAATTTTCTCAATGGTCCTAAGCATTTTGACTTCTCTCCTCCAACCCAAATTTTCTTGTAAACCCTTGAAACTCATCCCTTGGCGGCCCAAGTAACAAAATACTATCTCACAATGGTCGTACACTAGCTATTTTTCTCACTTTTCACTCTTTTTTCTTTTTATTGTGTCCTATAAATATAACTCTCCATTTATACTTTTCCCTCTCCGGCCCTCCCCCCTCCCCCCTCCCCCCTCCCCCTTTCTCGGACGCTTCCTTCCAAGGCAATTACTCATTCGCTCAAAAATAGAAAGAAAAAAGAAACAATCGCTTGTCGGTTCATTAGTTTGATTATTCTTCACAATTTAATTTTTCCTTTTTCCTTTATACATTTTGAAAGCATATTGATTTTTTATCGTCAGACGGAACAATCGGTGGTTCAAGGTTTGTACTGCCTAAGAAAATTTGGGCAGGTATCGTATTTTTCAGCTACTAGCAACAAAAGTCTAAAGATCTCTCCTTCTCCATACTTTCAACAGCCAGCCCAGAAACTAAAATCCCACCGACAAAAGTCAAATTTTTTTCCCAGCAATTCTCAGCTCAAACCCAAACCAGTGAGTCTTTGCTTTTTCTCTTCCTTGTGTAATGCTTACATGTTTTTTTTTTTTTTTTAAAGAATAATGCTAGTTTGATCTGATTTGTGCTGGTTACTCGTCAGGCATCCATTTTTTGTGTTGTAGTGAGTGGGTGCTTTTTTTGTTGGAGTAGATATGATGCGGATGAGAACTAAAACTATGGGAATGGGATTGGGAATCCCACCGACAGATAGTACGGCCGCAAACGGCGCCGGCGGAAGTGGAGGAGGAGGAGTTGATGGGAATTGGGAGATGAGGCCTGGTGGAATGCTGGTTCAGATGCGAACTGATTCGGATCAATATCGGCCTCCTCCTCCTACTATCCGGGTTAGGGTCAAGTATGGCTCTGTTTACCATGAGATAAATATTAGCTCACAAGCAAGCTTCGGTAAGTCAAACAATTTTCGTGAAGTTTTCAATTTTATGTCCGCCCTCCTCTTTGATTTTGATGAGTTGGTTCTATTTTGGGGGAGCTGAAAAGGGGAGTTGAAGAAGATGTTATCTGGGCCTACTGGATTGCACCATCAAGATCAGAAATTGTTGTTCAAGGATAAAGAGAGGGACTCAAATGCTTTTCTTGATACTTCGGGTGTGAAAGATAAATCCAAAATTGTGCTGGTGGAGGACCCAATTAGCCAAGAGAGGAGGTACCTTGAGATGAGAAAGACTGCTAAAATGGGGAAGGCCGCTAAATCTATATCAGAGATCAGTTTGGAGGTTGATAGGCTAGCTGGACAGGTAATTTATTTTAGTCCCTTTCTTCGTTTTTGCTAATTTGATTGCCCTGTTACGTATCATAAAGTGCAGGTCTTGGTAAGTCCTTCCTTCTTCTTCTTATTCTCCTCTTCTTTTCCCCCCTTCTCTCTCTTTTTTGGTTCTTGCTAAGCTGTCCAAAGATGTAGACTTTCAAGATTGTTATTAGCAGACCCGCAATTAGTAATTACTGAATATAGTCAACTCATTTTGTTTAGGTGTCAGCGCTTGAATCTGTAATTTCTAGAGGTGGAAAAGTTGCGGAAAAGGATGTATTAAATCTGATCGAGCTATTGATGAATCAACTTCTTAAGTTAGATGGAATTATTGCGGATGGGGATGTCAAACTGCAGAGGAAAATGCAGGTATAACTGAACTTCATTCTAGTTTTGTACAAATGACTTTGATTATTCTAGTCTAGGGCATGGACAAATGTAAAATTTCTGATTTTGAAGGTGAGACGAGTACAGAAGTACGTTGAGACTCTGGATATGTTGAAGGTAAAAAACTCAGCTCCAATCAGTAATGGCAATGCTGCAAGCCTGGGAAATCACATCCCCATGCAGCAGCTGTCATCACCAACCCAACAGCTGTCTTCGCCTGTCCAACAGCAGCAACAGAGGTTTTCTCGTGATCATCTATCATCCTCAGTTGAACAACAGCAGGGTAGGCATTCCTTTGGGTCACCAATTCAGCCGCAGCAACAACTGCAACCATCAAGGCACTCAGCTTCGGGCCATGTTCTGATCACCACTCAATGGGAAACTTTTGATTCCATTCCCGCACCAGTGCCTCCTCCTGGATCCAAAGCTTCAACAAGTACCTTGGGTTCAGCTCAACCTAGATTCAACTGGGATTTGCTTTGAGTACGCAAAAGGCCTATTTAATATCAGCACTGTGTGGATGCCTTTTTTTTTTTTTTTTTTAATTTTTAAAGGTGGTTTGATGCCTATTCCCAATTCTTTGCTGTATCTAGAGTTTTTTTAGCGTCCCCTTTATGTGCCCATTCAGTTGACAAATAATTGGGGATTCAGTTAGAGTCATTGATACTATCAGTTTTCTTTCTCCTGTTGTGTTGTATTCATTACCACTTGTAAGTTTTCCGCAATGATATAGGGAACGATAGGTTGAGATTCTTACATAGGATTTTCCATGATGGAAAAATGTATTTGGACAAAATATTCTACTAAGCGATAATTCTTTTTCCTTTCTATGCCTCTCTTTCTATAGATTAAGCAGGTTAATTACTGGGTCGCATATTATTGCTATTGGAAGTTATAACAAGATAAAAGCAATTCATATAAATGGTTAATCTTATCCATTATTGGGCAGAAATTGACAAAGGGAACATAAATTAGGAGGCTCTTCCATGAGCAGAATGGCTGGCCCTGCTCTCTGATAGACGAGTGAAGTGGCTTTGTACATATCATAGGAGTGCATCAGTTAAATGTTGAGAATCAGTATCTCTCAGATCAGGTGATCTTGATTGGGTAATATGAAAACTGTTGTGTTCTATTATTTTTTTAGGTTAAGAAAACCTAAACAGACATAAGCTTTTTTCACCAGGGTATCATTTGACATATGCTGCGTCCAGACTGGTTACTTGAGCCATATCTGGCCGGCAAAATTTTTTTTCCCTTTTTTTGTTGTGCTGATATTGTTGATGGTACATAAAATGCTTAATTCATGTTTAAGAAAAACCTAGTCAGCTTGAATTTTTGGTAAATGTGATTGTTCAGAAACAATGCATTCTGGATTAGAATTAATGTTAAGATATTGAAACATGCAAGCAAAAATGGCAGCACCAGCAGTAGTTTCTTTAGATGGACAAGACATATTCCTTCAGCTACATCCCTTGCCTGTTTGATCACTTTGAGGAAATTAATGATGGCATTTTCAAGAAATGCAGCAGATGATTGATAAAACCATGGTGATGAAGTGGGATGAACTGAAAAATGTAAAAATGTTACATGCAATTGTTTCCTTACATGACAAGGTATATATATGTGGTCCATCATGGTGGTCAAAGGACATAACTGGTTTAAGTTATTATTGGTTTGAGAAGACTCTAGTTAAAAGGAGTTACACAATGTGGACTATTGGCTTTTGCTGATGTAACTTGCAGGCTAAAGTTTTGTAATTACAGTATCTGTTATGACAGCTTAATGTGATAAGCCACTTAATTCTTCCTGTCCGTTAACAAACTTCTTGTTTTGTTTAACTCTGAGATGTATTTTCGTGCTTCGCACACTTGAAAAGGGCTTAGATTATTATCTCAACCACTAAGTTAGAGAATCTATCTTAAGATCCAGTTAATTTTTCTGAGTCCTGCAAGGATGAATGTGAACTTCGGATTTGCTTTGCTACCATCTAATCCTCCATTTCCTTTCTTTCTTTTGATGGGGGCTGCTGTGAATCTGACCTTCAAACAATCAAATAAAGAGGGCGGAGGCAAGTAGACAAAACTGTTAGTGTTGTTCTTATTTTGATAAGAAAGTCATAAGATGTATTTAAGATTTGGAGAGTAGATAACACTTTGGTATGACAGTTATGTGGTGTCTCAGGTGAAGTTATGTCCCTACATCTAAAAAATCTACCTATGTTGTTTAAGATGAATGTCTAATTGGGTCCCAAGGATTTAAATGGATCTTATTCTCTTCTAGGTTGTGTTAATGCTTCATTGTTGTACAGCTGTTGGAGATTTGGAGTTGTTTAGTATGTAGATCGACCAGCCAGGAAATTAAAAACAGCTAAAGACTGCAAATTAGGTTTGCAGTAAGCATCAAAAGAAAGAATCAAGAGGCGCTATGTGTTCTCCTCACTAGTTAATATGGGAGTTTTGCCTTTATGGTTCCATGTATTCTTAATTCCTGCAATGGTGGTATCTAAACCAACTTTTTTACTTGTGCTGTTGTTTTAGACTCGTGTGTCTTTGTGATCTGGCTTGAGTGTAAGATGATTCAGTCTCACTGTTTTTATAGTTCTTAGAAAGAAAACGAGTAGAATCCAAATCTGCATGGGTTTGCCTTTATTTTTTTGGTTAAATTTGGGCTGACCTAGTAGACTATTCAAAAGAAAGGCGGGCTTGTTGCCGCTCACTCCATAAAACGAAAATATTTAGAGACTGGCGTATTACCTACATACATGAGATGGTAAAGTTAAAAATTTTTCTCCAGTTTTTCATATCCATTCACCTAGTGAGGGAATTAATTTTCTTATTGTGAATTTATGAGGTCTGCAAAGTTATTGAGAGGTAAAAACTTACTGAGTTGTAAGACCTGTTATACTTGGATCTTTTGGAATTCAAATTCAAAACTGTTAAAAATGGGGCTCAAAAGTTAGACAGTTGAAGAAAAAGACAATAATGACCGCATATTTGCCCATGAATAAATTCTATTGTAATATAATGTCACGGAAAGTCATGCCGTGAACTTGTGCATGTGTAAGTGGTACCGGAAACATATATGATGGTTTTTGTATGTGACATGTAGCCTGGTCACTTTGTTATATTTATGTACCCATTTTTCTGGCATAGTAAATATGCGTTTTTGACTGGGGCGTTGCTATTTCTTAAGGTGTTTGCTTTAAAAACTTGGCCTTCTAATCGCACTCGAGGCATGTACCATAATTTGCCTTGACAGCAGCCCGTATCTGCCTTATGTGGATGTAACTCAAGGAGAAATACAACCTAACGGTGGAAATCCTGCTACATGGATGCTTTGAGCATAGGGAGCCGCATGCATTTTATTGCCTGGCCTTTGCTGCTTCTGTGAAGTAGTGTTTCCCTTGCACTTGAGCTCAAGACACGTGAAATCACAAATACTGCTGTTTGCTGGGGGGAAGTGAATAGTATTTGGCTTGGAAATGCCCAATTCATTAGCCCTTGGAATGACTTTAGTCCCTACCTGCAACCTTTTTAGTAATGCTGTGTACATGTCTAACTTTTGTTTTAAATTGACTCCTTTACTCTATTTTGTTGTACAAATCTGAATCAAAATTAAATGGATCATATGTGGTAAAAAATCTCTCCTCTCAGTTACAACAGGAAAAGCAAACGGAAAAAGAGGGCCTTCAGGCAATTAATTTTCGATCGCTGGAAGTCACAGTATTGAGTTATTCTTGGTTGTTTGCTTTCATAGAAAATTTAAAGAGAGAGTCTAGGATATGCAGACAGGAAAAAGAGGGACGGTTGAGATACCCATAAGGAGCTTCCTATAGTTGATGAACTTGCTGCTATCTACAAACTTCATACGTTAAGTTTCTCACTCCCTCTGCATGTGTTCGGCTCTCTTTGCTTTGTCTCGTTACTTTAGGACGTTTAGTTTTGCTTTCTGCTCTTCGAAATAATAAAAATACCCAGATCAATAATATGCGTTGCTTTCTCGTCCGTTTGGTTCTGGGGGTCACATGTTGGTTTTTTCAACATGAAATGCAAACCAAGCTTATATCCAGAAACAAAGTCAGTGTTCTTTTGGCATTAATCTGGTCTTGAACCTTTCAGCTCAATTTCGATTGAAGGCTTGGATGAGGCTATTCTATGAAATATTTTAGACTAAAATATGCCCTACGAGTACGCTTTCCAAATCAAGATGCAGTAACCTGTTTTATCCAATGAATGCAAATTTTAACTTCATGCAGCATATATTATTCAAAAGTGTGCTTCCTGCTGTTGCAGTATCATCATCGACAGCTAATTCTTCCTGAATACATGATTCTTTTATCTGTATCATTGGGTGGTGCCTCTAATGTATCAAAATGCATCCGTTGGTTCTGTTTTATCCATTTAACAAGTTAGTTGCCAGCAAGAATACTCTAGACATGTACATTGAAGCTCTGGGGGTTGGGGGGTTTTATTTAAACTCTGTGTTTTTCCTGTTCTACTCAATTCCCTCGCTAGACCATAATCTCTATCTGAAATCCATGCCCTATAAATCAACTCGACCACATCATGAGACTTTAGCATGCTGCAAACTCTATGCAATAAACAGTGCTACGTTAATGCACCTTATTCTGGACGATGTATGGCTTATGTAAAAACACAAGCCGAATGTATACATCTGTTCCGTACTCCAACTATGGATAATCCAGTTTAATGCTATTACTATAAGAAGTGGTCTGCAGTTATTAGCTGAAGAAATGCTAGAATTGTATGTAAATGTTGGCTGGCTCGATCTGGATTTATCTGAAGTAGGAATAACCAATAGGTTCATTCCCATTTCCAAAACAACAAAGGATTTTCTGTTACTGTTACACGACCTTGTCATGTTGGCCTGCAAATCTAACAAGTCAATCCATCGTGAAAAGAGAATTTAGTCGCTAAGCCGTGATTCTTACAAATTCACCAAGCGGACGCGCGACAACGGCTAGGGGTATTGGACCAATTCATGGAAAAACTATTATGGGCTTCTTTTATTTGTGCTGAATGTCAGTGTTGTTTATGGGCTTCTCTTATACAAGGCGATTTGTTTAGATTAAAGAAGGTCGTCGAGTTGCAAGGACGAGCTATCCTAATCTTGGCTACCAAATCGTCTAGAAAAGATTTTTTCGTTTGAATGATTCGAGTAAACTTTGTACTTTTTCCCCTAAAAATAGATAGATTGACAACAAATTTCAATTCTATGCATCACTGAAACAAATTTGCACATCATCTTTCTGTGAACCCAACGATCATTGTGAAAACACAAGCCATTTCTTGTTTCCCTGTATTAAATCAAAACCCTTCGAGCTTTTTGAGACATCCATGCTCTATCTCATGTCCACCGTGCACGAAAACAACTGAAACTCCTTTTTCTTGTAGTCCCTGCTCGCCACAAGCTCTCTGTAATATTCTGTACTATACGTTGTATCCTATTGTACGTGAAATGGCCTGAATTGTTTGTCAACTCACAAATGATAGCCGGCCAGTTGAAATTATGAGGTCCAGGATGTGTAGTACAACCTTGTAAAAGTCAAAGCTGTACTACAAAATTTTAGCAACAGACTCTTGCTGTCATTGATCCTGAAGCTTAATCTTCATGAAGTACACTCCTATACATTATAAAGCGTACGACGAAAATAACATTTTATAATGTTAATTGTTTAAACAACCAAGTTAATTTCCCCGAGAGCTTCATTGTCGTACATGGCTTCTCCCGTGGACCGGCTGCCCAAGTCAACTTTCTTGATCATACTTCTCCTTTCAGTTTTATCCCTCCAATGCTTCAGGATTGGTGCTCATGGCGGCGATGATGAAGAAAGCAGTAGTGATGGTGACAACACAGATCTGCACTCAAAAGGGCTAATTCTCGTCAAAATCTGGTGTTTGATCATTTTCTTTGCTAGCACATTTGCTGGTGGAGTCTCCCCGTATTTTTACCGATGGAACGAAAGCTTCCTACTTTTGGGAACTCAATTTGCTGGAGGAGTGTTTCTGGGAACTTCTCTTATGCACTTCCTGAGTGACTCAACCTCGACTTTTGCTGATCTAACAACAAAATCTTATCCATTTTCTTTCATGTTGGCATCCGCGGGCTACCTTCTGACCATGTTTGGTGATTGCATAGTGATCTTGGTCACAAAGGGTGCTGAGAAAGATAATAGAGTCGAAGTTGAAGAAGGCAGGGCAGCATCTGGGGGATACGGTGAAGAAGAGGGAATGCATCACAACCCAGTTTCTGTGAAAACGTCATCAGTTGGGGATACCATACTTCTCATCCTAGCTCTGTGTTTCCACTCAGTTTTCGAGGGGATTGCTGTTGGAGTAGCGGGTAAGCAACAATATTTACACATTTGAAACAAGTTAGAGATACGTAATATTGTTAATCGTCGAAACATTTGCACTTGGCAAACTTTATTTGTGTTCTAGAATCATGCGTAACATCTATAACATAATCTTCTAGCATTTCTGTGCCACTTCTAGCCAGCTGATCTTTACTAGCATGACTTAAAGTTGCATGGCATCAAATCTCAATCATCTATTTGTTAAATGTTACTATGTATAATTACTCTAACCTGATCATCGAATTTTTGCTCGCTATTCCGAGAAGTGCATGTTATGCTTTGTTGATCGGATCCTTGCTCTATATCACAAGATGTATATAACGGGTTCAATGCCTCAACTCCGCCTTTTTTTTTTCGAACCTTGTTAGCCAATTATATTGCACTTTCAGCATAAAGTTCATTAGGGCTCAAATGTCTTGAGTTATACACCATTAACTATCAATTTCATGAGAATTTAAAACTAAAAGGGACCCTTCGTGAAACATTGGTTCAGCTACCAAGTCAGATGCATGGAAGAACCTGTGGACAATTTCACTGCACAAGATATTTGCAGCAATTGCAATGGGGATTGCCCTTCTAAGGATGATACCAAAGAGGCCATTTTTGACGACAGTTGCTTATTCATTTGCCTTTGCTGTTTCGAGCCCGATTGGGGTGGGCATAGGCATTGCCATCGACGCAACTACCCAAGGGCGCACGGCTGATTGGATTTTTGCCATCTCCATGGGAATCGCCTCTGGCGTTTTCATATATGTTGCCATCAATCATCTCGTCACCAAAGGCTTCAAACCACAGGCTAAACTCTACTTTGACACTCCATTTTTCAAGCTTCTTGCCGTGCTTTTAGGCGTGGGAGTCATAGCTGTTGTTATGATATGGGATTAGTTAGTTAGTGTTCCATTACCGAGAAAAATAATCAGCACGGAAAAATTGCCCAAAACAAAAAAAAAGAAAGAAAGAAAAGAAAAGGAAGGTCGTGAATCAACATTTGATTGCTTTCAAAGATGTATTTTCCTTGTAAATTTGGGAGTGTAATTTCATCGGTTGCTAAATGTAAATATAACAGATGTAGCTACTTAAATTTTTTTTTTGACGTAACGGCACATCTAACTTAGTCTAGCCTACTCCTACTTCTAAGTGGAGGAGGAACCTACTCTATGGGGTGACCCAACTGAATCGGGGGATCTGATGGGGACTGAACAACCATCAGACCAGACGGGTGCACCACACGCCCGTATGGATTTAGAACAAATTTCATATTGAGGCACATTGATGGGAGGCAAAGTTTTAACCCTTGATTTCACACCTCACAATTAATGTGATGGCCAACTCCTCTGGAGGAAGTTCGTTAGATGTAGCTATTTAATTGTTCACGAACGAATTGGACATGCATTAACTGCAATGGTTCTTTTTCTCTGGACGTTAAATTGGTGGCTGTAAAGTAATGCAATAAGCTGTAGAAAGTCTACTTCCATACCAAAAAAAAAAAGGCGTTTCTACGTGCACAGTTTGATTTTGCACTGGCCATTCATTGCTTCGAGTAATCTCCAAATAGCTTAACGGAGCAAAAAGCGACTTGATATTCTAGTATACTACCATATATACATCTACTTGTACATGAAAGGCACAAATATATCTGTAAATTTCTGACCCTGGAGTGCTCCAGAAGGTGGATAGTTGTTGCAACTACAAATCTATTCGACCCAAAAAAAAAAAAAACCACAAAACTAGTCTTCTCTTCCTCTTAACTTGACACTCTCAGTGGCCACACAAGAAAAGAACAATTCAGTCTTCAAAAACCAAAAAAAAAAAAAAAGGAAAAAGAATGAAAAAGTAATCATGTGTGCATGTGGGCTAATTCTGGTCTTGGTCAATCATATATTAAGATGCTGTAACCAACTAACAACTTCACCGTAAAAATTACTAATGAAAATTGAGTACAATTTCATCCCTTCTCTTACTTGAAAGAAATTAGGTGGGTAAAGAGTCGTCTTCTTCGTGGAATTTTAAAATCTCAAAATAGTCGATCGGGGGAGATGTTACAGCCAACCCGACCCCAGTACGTATCTTTGTCGCCCTGAAATCTTGCAAGGCTTAGCAATTTGGCGTGGACATGTCTTCACTTTTAAAGCACCGGCCCGCCACTCATCCATCTTGGTTACTGTTCTTTCACACGTACGTTAAATCACTATAATATATTTTTTTATAAAAAAAAATTTCACAAAATAGCAATTCAAACGGGAGCGTTCATTTAAATGTTTTTCTTTTTAACCTCTTGTGAATGACAACCATGGATTGGGAGGGAGAAGATTTACTGAATTCCAAGAACCATGGATGCACCTTTTACATTTTTTGCTAGACAAATCTTGCTTCTTTTTTTTATTATTAGTGTAAGTGTGAGAAGTCTCGAATTTAGAATCACCCAACCCGTCAAATCTTCTTCATCTTGATCATACTAAAATGTAAAAATACATAATATATCAATTAACAATTTGAAAATATAAAAATGTTGCAGGCACTATAATTTTGAAAGTTACGAACTACTTTTAGTTGCTAGTATTCTCAATTTTTTTTTTCACGAATCTTAAAATAACCTCAAACGATGCAAAGTAGAGATTAAGAGTATTTTACGTATGTCTCAAAATTACAGTGTCGCCTATGATACTACAATATTCTTAATAATTTATACAATTAGCAATTTGTGATCCTATATTTAGTTGATAAACATCTTTATATATATACCAACAAAAAAAAAAACTTACTTTGCGTGCAATAGAAAGCATGTAAGCGCGGTAACTATAGTGTAAATTAATAAAATAGCAAATTGATGGATCAGAACTCACCATTTGGTGAAACTAATCAAGATGAGAATTCGCTCTGAGGAGTATTGGTCAAAGTCTGCCCCCAGACCAACCGGGGCTAGCTTTTCGGGCAAATCTTGTAATTAGTCTGTTAACAAAAACAAACCGAAACTTGACTAAATGTAACAAGCATAACGAACGAAGGATCGAACGAACCAACTTATTCTTCAAAAAATAGGAAGTTGGGTCAAATGTCCTCTTCTCTGCGTCATCCGAGTTCTGGGAGAACTGATCGTTTTGGAGGAGTAGCTATCACTAACCTACTGGCGCATGCCTGCGGGTTCTACATGAGAATGATTAGCATGGCCATGAACAAGACTTGAATTGTAAACAAGATTTCTGGGATGGTAATTCAAGATTTGTCTTAACCAGCAAGATTAACGGTTGAAGTTTTTTTTCCTTGCAGTGGTTACGTAGGCTAAGAGGGGCATGATTACAATTTTCAACAAGAAATTAAACACACAACTGGTGGCACATTGCTATGGTTATTGCTACCTAAATGTTGAGTTTGATCATCAAGTAGATGGAGGCTTAACGACACTAGGTAGCTAGCAACTGAGGTCTTATCAATTTCGGATTCAGATAATTTGACTTTGGCCACACTCGACAGTTCAGATGGACCATTAACAGCTGGTGCATTCCAATTTTAAAAAATTTCTCATCTTTTTTTTAAAATTTTATTTTTTTCAGATACCGTTTTTGGAGAGTATTCATTTCTTTCAACCAAAGAACAAGGAAGAAGCTAGCTCTTCTTTGTGAGGAAATTGAGACGTCTTATTTTACCTAATCAACCAAACAAACATGTCCCTCCAACGTATATATAACTAGCCCTTCCTGTTGGAACATTCCACAATCAAACGAGCCAATCGAAAACATTCTCCCTCCATTTGGTCCACCTTTAACAAGATCAAGAACAGCAGCAAAATTAATCAACCATGGCTGTCTCTCTTTATTCATTGTTATCACCAACATGCTTCCTCGCTAGTGTTTCTTTTGTCATGAGCTGCCTTGTGTTGTTGGCAATTCCAGCCAGTGCAGCAGGGATCACAAAGCATTACACGTTTGAGGTTCATCTTTCTCTTCTTTTATACATATCCTAGATAGACCGTTTGCACACCATTAACGTAAGATAGAGTAGTTCACATTTTACATTTTTTTGTTGTTATGCAGATAAGGTTGCAAAACGTCACAAGATTGTGCCACACAAAGAGCGTGGTGACAGTAAACGGAAAGTTCCCTGGCCCTCGCATTGTTGCCAGAGAGGGTGACAACGTGCAAGTCAAGGTGGTCAACCATGTTTCCAACAATATTAGCATTCATTGGTAAGTGCCATTTTACCATTACCTACCTCTTTGTTACCAAAAAACCTAGGCTAATTATGTGGTTGATTTTAACAGGCATGGAATCAGGCAACTGCAGAGTGGATGGGCAGATGGCCCCTCCTACATAACTCAATGTCCAATTCAAACAGGCCAGAGTTATCTGTACAACTTCACCATTACTGGCCAAAGAGGAACCCTGTGGTGGCATGCCCATATTACATGGTTGAGAGCCAGTGTCTATGGACCCTTCATCATCCTCCCAAAGAAAAATGTTCCTTATCCATTTCCCAAGCCCCATAAAGAAGTCCCTATACTTTTCGGTAAACTTCCAAAATTCAATTCCCACAGCAGACTTATGCACAATAATGTGGTAGTCCTGTACTCAACTACCCACCCCCTCTACTAATTTTTTGATGAATCAAAACACAGGAGAGTGGTGGAATGCAGACCCTGTGGCTGTTATTAACCAGGCACTTCAGACTGGAGGTGGACCAAACGTCTCAGATTCATACACCATAAATGGACTCCCTGGACCCTTGTACAACTGCTCTGCCAACGGTAGTAAAAATGGTTTCAAAATTGAACTATAAGCACCATTTATGATTTAACGGAGCCTTTTTTGCTATTGCAGAAACATTTAAGCTGAAAGTTAAGCCTGGAAAAACATATCTCCTTCGTCTGATCAATGCTGCGCTCAATGACGATCTGTTTTTCAGCATAGCCAACCATACACTCACCGTTGTTGAAGCAGATGCAACTTATGTTAAGCCATTTAGAACAGACATTCTCCTCATTGCTCCAGGACAAACCACCAATGTTCTCCTCGAGGCCAAACATCATTTGGCTAATTCCACTTATTTCATGGCAGCCAGGCCGTATTTCACAGGCCAAGGCACCATTGATAATTCCACTATTGCTGGAATTCTTGAATACGGAAATCCAACCGGTTCTGTTTCTGGCTCCTCTTTCACCAACACTTCAATTAGAAGCCTCCTCCCCACCCTTCCTCCAATCAATGGAACCTCATTTTTTGCAAATTTCACCAGAAAATTCCGGAGTTTAGCCAATGCCCAATTTCCAGCTAACGTGCCCAAGACAGTGGACAAGCATTTCTTCTTTACAGTTGGCCTAGGAAGCAACCCGTGTCCAAAAAATCAAACCTGTCAAGGGCCTAATGGAAGTAAATTTGCAGCTTCCATGAACAACATTTCTTTCAACCTCCCTACAACAGCCCTTCTTCAGTCCTACTTCTTTGGGAAATCCAACGGTGTATACACCACCGATTTCCCAAGTTTTCCCCTTAAGCCGTTCAACTACACGGGAACCCCACCCAACAGCACCTTTGTGGTTAATGGCACTAAGGCGGTGGTCGTTAAATTTAACAGCTCAATTGAAGTTGTGTTGCAGGGCACCAGCATTCTTGGTGCTGAAAGTCACCCTCTTCACATTCATGGCTATAACTTCTACGTTGTGGGACAAGGTTTTGGAAACTTCGACCCTAAAAATGATCCTGCAAATTATAACCTTGTTGATCCTGTCGAAAGAAATACAGTTGCTGTACCACCTAATGGATGGGTGGCAGTTCGGTTCCTAGCAGACAACCCGGGTGAGTGTGTTCTAAAGTACATGCATCAGATTTCACCCAACCAGTTTAGCTTACCGGATCACATAAATACTATCTATATTGACAAACTTAAAAGGTGTACCATATTGCCTCAGTTCATTCATTATATTTTCGACTCAGGACGTCTTAATTGAAACAACTAATCGTATATGGTTTTACGGTGTGGATCAGGGGTTTGGTTCTTCCATTGCCATTTTGACGTCCATCTGAGTTGGGGGCTGGAGATGGCATTGATTGTGTTGGATGGAAAGCTCCCAAATCAGAAGCTGCCTCCGCCACCATCTGATCTTCCCAAGTGTTGACCTCTGCTCTAATTTTTCGGTGGAATTATGCATAACTTATACATTAATTTCTGAATTGGACCGGCTGTTACCTTCAATTTTTCAAGACAGAGAGACCAAAGATTAGGAGGTGCGAGATGGGATATTGGGACTGGATTGCCTTTTCGCTTTATAATTTTCATCTTCTCAGGTTTTGTGCTGTTCGTTAATTTCTCATTGTATCATCTTGGTTGAGTGTATTTTTTTTCCTTTTCCTATTTTTTCATTTTTGTTTCTTTTCGGCTGAATGGCCCAATGGTCATGTAATATTAATAATTCTCACGGATCCGCTCTCCTCTTCTTTAATGTATGAAGCCTAATAAATTTCCTGATTGACCACTCTCTGTCTCTCTTATCTTTTCAATTTTAGCCCCATTTATACTCGGGCCACGTTTCTATTTTGAATTTTGATCCACCCATATTCCAATCGCATTATCAAATAGCTAATACTATTAGTTTTCTTAAATAACAAAAGAAAAACTATTATATTACTATTTTACTTTATATAGTGCTCCAGAAGAGTATAAAAAAAATGTTGCGACACTAAATCGGGCAAAAAACTTAGAATTAGACATAAACATAAAATTTAACAAAGTAATGTCACATCATGTTCTTAATCGATTTTGTGAAATGTAAGAGATGAAAAAAATTTATTTTGTGGAATGTGAGTAACTATTGATCAGATTATGTGAAATGTGATTTAACAATTTTGTTTTTGAAAAATGATCACGTGCATGGCATGTGGTGGATTCCAACCAAAAACTAATCGAACATTTAGATATGGAGCAAATTTAATTAATGTGAATTTGTAACGGATGTAAAATTACACTTTTAAAAATAAGGGACAAAAAAATCATTTTATAAAATGTGAAAAACATTTTGAACAATTTAATTTCCGGTGAGCTTTACTTGTATAAAAATCATTACAATGATTTTAAAAAAAAGGTTGTTTCGGTAATTTCGCAATTTTATACGGATATGTCACTCGACCTTCTCTGATTACAGCGAGAGAAATCTACCAGTTGAAGAAGCTTAGACCTGACAGGCTAGCTCTCTAACAGACCAGGGACAGTTATGTGCATTTTGCATACGGCGTAATTTTATTTGCACATGATGCAATTTGAACCGTACAGTTTTTTTTGACCAAATCTTAGCCATGAAACGCTACAACCGTTCCTGCCCCTCTTCCCTCTCTAATGTTCTTTATCCTCTCTTCCTGGTCGTTTTTTTCTTTTTTCTTTTTTGGTTTAATTCTGCTGAATGGTTTTATCTTCAAATCTGGAACAAGGGGCAGATTTTTGTGCTGGGATTCTGGGCTATTACTAGTCGCGTTAGTTGGATAAATAACAAATTCATAGTATTAAGGGATAATTTTAGTAACCTCCCCTGAGGTTTCTAACAATTTCACTGAATTCTCCCGTGGTTTGAAAATTACACATACCTCCTTTATCAATTAAAATAACAATTTTACCCTTAAATATTTTAATGAAATTCTCTTATTTGGTATGCTTATACTTAAAATGAGTTTTAAACTTATTTTTTCATTCTTTTCCCTTCTTATTCCTTTTTTTTTTAAATTTTTCGCCAATAAAACTGTAGAACTACCACTATTGCCTCTAGGTTTCTATTATAACCAAATGTCCAACTAGTGAATTTTTTGACGAGTTAATTTTATATGTAATCCAATGTTTTTTATGATCTTTGTTTTCTATTTTTTTGTATTAAAATTAGCAATAAATCAAAAAGAAGTGGCCCAAAAGCACTACTAAATTATGATAATCCCACTACTCCAAAAATTTAAAATTCTAAATGAATTATTTCAGTATTTTCTTTTTTTATCTTATAAATCTAAATCAATAATAAATACCATCAAAAATTTCATATCATAGTAATAAAATTATTATTATAGTTGTTAATCAAATAGTAGATATAGACATGAAAAATTTGGCACCTTTTCCTTATAATTATACTAAATAATCTTATAATTGTATAAGAAAATAAATTAAAACTCATTCCACAAGGGCATTTTTGGGTATTCATTTAAAAAATTGTCCAAGTCAATATTATTTTAAGATTTTGTTACTAAAACTATCAAATCAAGGGAGATAAGTATAATTTTTCAAATCTCAGAGGAGCTCAGTGAAATTGTCAGAAACCTCAGGGAGGTTTCTGAAATTATCGCTAGTATTAATTGCTCGATTATGCTGAATATGCTTTGTTTTTCCTTCACTAATATCATGTGGTCAGGAATTAATGCCATTTTTGGCAATTCTTATTGATAAACATCATATTGTTTGCTGCGAGAATGATCAGCTTGTTTTATGACAAATCTGCACCGTAATTAGGAAGCAAGCAACATTCGGACAGAAGCGATTGAGTCAGTGATCGGAATTTGAAATTTTACAGAAAATTAACTAGCATGTAAACGAGATTGGCCTTTGACCTAAATCGCAAACTGGTCAATCACAATTGAGAAAATAGTGTTCAAGTTTGGCTGTGGTTTTATCAATTGACAAGAACCTGTGGTAATCTAATTAACTCGATTAAAAAGGTTGAGGAGCGAAGGCATGGTGCTGATAGTAAAATCCAAAAGCTATGTTATCTTTGCACTCGTTTTTTTGGGGGTGAGTGATGGGCGGGGCACAGCGAATAAGAAAATGAATACGAAGCATTTTAGCAAGAAAAACATACAGTTTAGTATTTTTGCACTAGTTGGTAACTCAATTATTATTTCTGTGGATTGCTGCTTTATTGTACTTTTTTAGTTGCTTTCTGATGGTTCACTATTTTGTTGTGTTGCTGCATAACTCGTACTCAACAGCCACATAAGATTCTGTAGCATCATTTGATTTGGAATACAGTTTTCATCCTGGTGACCTTGTCTTGACCTTTGAGCTGCACTCCTTTGTAGTTTGCTGCCAGCAAAACATCTGGCTAGATTCCTGTATCCTCATTTAGTTGTGAATTGTGATGTTTCAGATGGCATGAGTGCTTCGGTGATTGAAGTGAACTTGTACTTTTTTCTTTTTTTCTTTTTGGAGTGCTGCTGTTTTATATTCTTAAACGTACTTTGATTTTGTTTAACGATGAACCTTTCCTGAAATAAATTTTTAAGGAAGAAAAATAGAAGCACTTTGTCATTTAAGACACGATTCATAGTTATTCTTATCCTGGTGATTCTGTCTTTTAGTTCCATTTCTTCTCTAGGTGTAGTGTGCTAGCATTCCAAGTATGCTTTGCTGCTTAGCTTTGTTCCATTGAGCACTTCAAAGTCTGTTTCTGATGCAAAGCTTGTTAATTTTACCAACTACAGTGGCTAGAAATAGATCTCGGATCTTCGTTCGTATTGTTCAGAATTAAAGTTTGAAGCTTCATCTATCAACATGTGGACCAATCTTGAAAAGATAGTTGTTAGTTTTGGTGCAGGAATAATGCTGCATTCCATGTTGGCTATAGGACAAAAGTGAGTTAATAAGAGTCACACAAAAAAAAGGACTTCATTGGAAAGCATTTTCAAGTTTCAACTGAAGCTCAATAGTTGCAATTAGTAGATTCTGGATCCGAGCGTAAATGATCGAAGGACTTAGGGTTGATAAACAATGGCGAATAAATGAATAGGAGTCAAGACCATGGTCTGGGAGCCTTATCTTTCCTCTTGGTCAAGGTGATCATCCACTTCTTTTAATTCCTTACATAAGAAGGCCTAAGTCCACTCAGGACTCTGTATTGCACCGTCCCTCGTCCAATGCTCATTATGTACCAAGTTGGTGGCACCCGCCCGTTGTGTCAATGCTGGGCGACTGCAGATTCAGGCACCGTGCAACTAAGAGATCCAAGGATAGAGTTTTTCCAGTTTTTTGCTGCTATATCTATATTCAGTCTTATATCCTTCATGTTAGTTTTCATGTATATCTGTATGCAAGTTTGTTGTGTGTATATATACAATTGGGGTACTTACCTACCATTTGGGATGTGTAAAGAAATGAAGATAATAAAAGAGAAAAGAATTGGAGGGCACAAGATGTACCAATTTCTTCAAGTTCTGTCAAAGCATCTTCTGGCTGCAATGCTGCAATTAATTACAGCTTATTAATAACAAGAAGCTAAATTTTGGCACTTCACTCATCGAAAAAGAAGTCTCAGGTTGGGATGAAGTGAGTTTTCCTGCCAAGCGCATTTGTCTGTCCACAATTTGGACATTGAGAATTGATTGGATTTAATAAGAAAATGTGATATCCTCAAAAGGCTTTGTTTCATAAACTACTGAGGGGTGATTAATAAACCAATAAGAGCTGGTAAGTATCGATAATCAAAGGGAAGAGTTGATAATGAAATTCTATGGTTTGCAGGCTAATTGAGGTTTCCCTAAAGTTCTCGGTACAACTTTCAACCCATTCTATCAGGTTACCTGCCAAACTTAGTGTGAACCTAAATTAATATTATAATGGTGGGATTGATGGTCAAGGATTAAGAAATTTATGCACTGTAAACATGCCAGGCATCGAAAATTGAGAAATTATGTCCCAAAAATACTCTAAATAGCTACTTTAGTCATCTCTTCAGTTCTCCGCACAACAGCATGCAGCATACTTGCTAGTTTCCAAAACTCGTACTGCAAACACTGAGGGGCTATATTATAGTACTAAAATACAATAACCAAGTTTTCATTTTCGTCATCACATGCTCTGGTGGTATCACATTACAGATCCCCAGTCTGACCTTTCTGGAAGGAGCACGCATTGCGGATTCCCCAGGTATATAATTTATAGCTTCCTATGATTGCTAGTTCCAACTGCTGTAGGGGAATCTTTTTTCACTAAGATATATGCTACTAAAAATGCGTATTGATGATTAACGCAATTTTCTATTAGAAACTAAGATAAAAGATGGTCACATACAGCTTGCCAGCCGGACATACCATGTGACATGGAATAAAAAGGCTAATTCAGTTTAATCAAAATCTACAAAATATGTTACATCTTGCCACAATGTCCAACATTTGAATGCTCATTGCTTACCGACTTAGAGTTGCGTTCTGATCTAGGAAGAGATAGATTAAGCAAGCAGGAAAATTTACTAGTATGATGCTGATTCTGTGGATGGCTGAAAAACTTCTTTAGGTTACATATAAATGAACCCAAGATCCATTTCGCACATTTATCTCAATCAGTTTGTTTTCATGAATCTCCATTCTTGTTCCAACGGAGGAGCATCGTAATGCAGCGTTTTACGATGTAAAACTTTGCCCTCTGCTCTTTGGCCATGCTACTACACTTGCGAGTGAACTCTGAACACCTTTTTGATGAGCTCCTCGAGAGAGAGGACTTGGTGGGAGAGCTCCTCTGCGAAGAACTTCTTGACAGTGGAGGCCTAACGGAAGAATTTTTCTGTGATGAACTCCTCACAAGAGGAGACTTGGTGGTGGAGCTCTTCTGTGATACACTTTTTCTCAGATATGACTTGGAGGAGGATGAATATGAATGGTTATTCGGATCATCCCTGGACAGCTTCCATTTCTCATCCATGTAATGCTCCATTGATTCTCTCTAAAACTTTCTGAAGTTCATTGATTCTCTAGCTCCGCCCTAGTACTTTTCTTTTACCCTAGTACTATAATAAGGGAGGGAGAGAGAAGTAGAATGTGGAGTGGGCTTTGGTAAGACAGAGGGTGGGTGAAATATTGGCACCTATTTATAGCAAAATGGATACAGTAGTGGAAGGAGTTGAAGTGCGTGTTGACTGGTGCTTCTTTAGCAGGGGTAGCAGCACATGTTGATGCTTACGTCTGTTTGTCAGGCTGCTGTCTGACTGTAACATTTATATAAAACTCAATTTACTGCACAAAAGGCCCTAATTCCATATTGATATTCACCAAATAATTGTCTATTTCTACGTCCAATTTCAGTTCTTTATTAGTTTCTGGTTCTTGAACCTGCTTCTGGAGATGAGAGATCCATCAGGTTTTATGGAGGTGCTGCTCCTTTGTATGGAGCTCCATGCAATAATTATTATTTTATCCTGATATCTTATGTTGAGAAATTTTGTTTTTCTGTTTCCTTTGAAACTTTCAACAGGCACTTCTCACTTGTACACACGAGGAACTGTTTCGTGCGACTGGATGTGAAATGCAAGCAGGATTTAGTATTCACTGGCAGTGTGGAAATTCGATGTCCCTTGGGCTATGGTGGTCGGTGGTCTTTGGTCAATGAATCTAATTTAGGAGCGGTGTTTGTCAGATGATTTGCTTTGCAGTTATTTCATTCCAAATTTACCAACCAAAGATGGTAACTCCTTGTGTGCGTGTTCTGTTCTCCCACTTTCTTTGGTGCCCCCCAGAGATGCCCGTTTCAGGATTAAATTTTCAGAGTTGCAGGTGCTTTTTCGGGACTGCATCATAGCGTCAAAAAATGGGAAAAAGCCGTGGTCAATCTTACTCGCAGTTGCATTCAGATAGGAAGAAGCATCAGACTCTGAAAAAAGTATTGGCGTAAAATGCAATCAAATGCCTGATGAGGGTTTTAGAGTTACTAGGTTGTTCGTTTCCTTTTATTCCTTACCTCTCCTCGTTTGCACTGGATTCCGTGTTCTTGCTATTCAATGATGCATTCGAATTAAGAAAATTCGAGGATAATGCCATCGAAAAGGGGTAGTGGGGGGCAAGATGTCGAAATGTACGACTTGTATTGTTTAATTTTACAGGAGATGAAAAACAACGTCTGCCAAAGTGATGGGAGCAAGGACGATAACTTCTGAGCCTGCTGAGTTGTAAGTTTGTTTTTCTATAATTGGATTTTTCCATGAATCTACCCCATGAAAGGTATCCGATGGTACAGAACTTTAATAGCAGCGCCTATGACCGATGCCTGTAAACCCCGGTTCTCCTGCCATGCTAGTCGGCCATTTTACTCTCTTTGTACGGTACAGCACTTTTTTAACTTACATTTTTCTTTCATACATCCATTTTTGGGGTAAGTCGGCAAGCAAGATGATGAAGAAGAAGAAGAAGGGGACGGGACCAACATTAATAAACCACTGATGTGAAAGCAGAAATGTCAAATGAGACAAAAATTAAAAGGTCTCGTCCCAGTTAATAATTGAAAGCAGAAGTTTGCAGTCTATAATAACATGCATTTGAACCATTGCACTTGGAGCCATCTTCGGGAGATAAAAAGAAGATGATCTATATGAATGGACCCAAAGTATTGTGTGATAGTAGTAGTAAATGTTGAGCTACCATCTTGGTGATCTTTGAGAATGGAGGTCCAACGTTGGATGTCTTCTTGAAAGGAAGTAATCCCAGCCAATTAATTGCTTCTGCAATCGTAAGCAAGTGTATCCACTAGATTACGGTGCCAGGGTTAAGAGAGTTGGAATAATACTTTTGGCTGCACGTGCAAGCCTTCGGCGCAGCGGCGGAAAAATTGAACTCTACACAGAATTAGAGATTTAGACCCCTTAATTAGATAGTAATAGCAAGTGCTATGTGCTTTTAGCACAACAGTGAACTACCACGTGAGAGGATTAACTATAGCTATACAATTGTCGTTTTAGCATAGGGATTTAGGAATAATAGGCTTCAACTGGTGCATGATTAGCCGAGTACTAATTGTCATTTAAACATGAACAAATGTACTGACAAACATAAATTTCCTGAAAAGGGAAAATAAATAATTGTGCGTGCCTATTTCATTTTTCAAAACTAAATTTCAGTTGCCAATGACGTTACTCTTTTTAACATTTTATTCCGTTTAATTGTATCATATTAAAGAATTATATATATATATATATATTAATCTTTTTTATCTCTCGTTCCTCTTCACACCCTTTTCATCCTTAACTGTCAGACCTAATATTCAAACCTGATAGTGCAGAGAAGTTTAAAATCCATTCCTTGGCCATTTGGCTAACTCCAGTGGTTCAAACTAAAAAGTTAATCATATGTCTTTCAAAAAAAAAAAAAAGAGGAACTAATCGAGTGGAGTGTGGTATGGACCAGTCCAAACAGTCCTGCATATATATTTGTTATGGAATGAGTATGAAATTGATGGTCACCTACAGACAGTGGCCAACAAAGTACCATCTATAACCGTATACTACTGGAAAGGAAGCAAATCCAGGGAGGGAAAAATTTTAAGGCTGAAGTTTAAGGAGTAAAACTTTTTTATGTTGCCGGGGCAAATTTTTCAAATTAGAGATTAACTCCAAGTAAGCATTTGTACATTTTTCATATTTTATGTGCACTCCCCAACATTACCTGGTAACCAAAACGTAAGAAAAAAAGTACGTAAATTAACCCTATTGAAGTTGAAAATGCATATCTTACCCATATTTAACTAAGTAGTTGGAAAACCAACAGAAGCTAAATAGCTAACACATTCTTGTATTTGTTAATGCCACTCTCTTCGACGCTTTTCACATATGAATCTCATAAAAGCACCTATGTCCTTCATTGGATTTACAATCCCCCCATATAAAGCTGTAATTAAAAAAGAAAAAGAACAAAACAGAAGTGTCACTAATAAATGAGGAAATACCATTAACATTTGTTCCAGGGAAATTTGTATGATTTAAAATATGTTTTAAAAAAATAATATACAATTTTTAAAAAAAATGCAAAAAATCGTAGGAAAACAGTTGCAGGACCATGGTTTTATGGAGGGTCAAACCGGATTGGTCAAACAGCGCTGCCTGATGGGTCAATTTTAATGTGTTGTTCCATATTGTTGAGTCACATGTTATATGGGTTCGTACAATTTTGTATAATGCAACAGTACAATGCACCTTCTCTCCATAATTGGGCCTTTTAGTCATGTGACTATTGAGAATATACAGTATTTGGAAATTGGTGGCCCACATGCCAACACATGGGCTACATCAACTGTGGTACTCTCCGGAATAGTCAATATCTACCTGCGGTGACCCTTCAGTTCTGCTATGTCCATCATGTCCCCTCCCCTCCCGTAAATATTTGTGTTTGGGTAGCGTATTATTTATTTGAAATAATTATTGTAATATTTTTTATAATATAACATATATAAAATAAAAAATATAAATTAAAAATATGTTTATAATATAAATAAAATATTACGTGAAATAATTCAATTATTTAAACACTTGTCGCTAAATTTGAGTATTATGTTAGACTTTAAAGTTCTCGCTTATAATCTCTTTTTTGGGCCTGTTCTTCTATTCTAAAAATAATTATCAAAATCGCGATCTGAATCATAAAATTTTTGGACCTGTTCGTCTTTTCCAAAGATAGTTATCAAACTCACAATCTGAATCGTAAAATCGTGAAAAATGATTCGAATCGCGCTTAAGACTGAAATTTTACTAGCAAAATTTAACTGATCGTGCTTAAGATCAAAATTTTGCTGACCAATAGGATAATGTGTTGGATCGTAGAATACCTGATTCTAATTGTCAAATTTCAAGCAATAGAAGGAAAACCCAGAAATACTTGAGATAATCTACACTATATAGATCCTTACTATATATTATCAATGGAAATAGAAATGAGTTACTTTTGACCGTATCAATTAAATTTTCAAATAGTCAATGGAAATAGAAATGGGTTACTTTTGACCGTATCAATTAAACTTTTAAACAGTGACATTACGACATTAAGAGCCAAAATTAATTTCTTCGTTTATTTTTTTTAAGAGCACAGCTTTCTTTCTTTCTTTCTTTTTTTTTAACATAAAAAAGGAGCTTTGAAAGAGCTCCACTGGCACAATTTTTTAGCGTTCAAAAATCTAAAAAGATTTGTGGAGGTGTAAATTTGACCACCAAAACGGGGCAAAAAAAAAAAAAAAACTAGGACTTTGATGTTAAGCTGTTTAACGCGCCAACACCTGCACTGAGATGAGTCAATTAAACTTTCAATTCCTGTCTCACGATCTGTCAACTGAAGCTTCAAAAATGAGCCAGTTATTTTAAGCAACCAATTTCAAGGAAATACTATCAGCTTTAACGAGGCAGAATCGATTTCAGAAGCAGCACAAAAAGTGAGTATGCATGCAGATTGTAGGGTACTATTATACAACAACTTACACTAACACAAAAGTCATCATCCAGTACAAAAGAATTACAAAAGCCGCCGCTTCTAATCCATCCACATTCCACACTGCCTTCTTCAATTAACCTTTAAGCCTGCAAAGTACGGATCAAAACTTAGGCTCATCCATTTTCCAGCCAAAAAAATGAAGCAAACTAGTTGTGAACACCATATGTCACTTTACAGTTTCCAAGAATTAACAATTAAGCACAGGCTTGACGACGCCTGGGAGGCACGACAAAGAGTAGCTCGAGATCGGGCGGCTGAAAAAACCCACTCTTCGGTGGCTGCAGCCTTTTGCCGCCATAATCATACCGCTTCTTCTTCGGCGCTGCTGGTGGCACAGACATCACTGCAATCTGATTTTCCTGACGCCTAGGCGTCGAACACCCTTCATCTGCCGGCTCCATCAAAACATCCTCGTATCCCGCTTGCACTTCCACCATAACCATCCACTTCCGAAGACACCCAGTACAACAAGTACTGATACTACTAATAGTCGAGACCCGAGAGGGTAAATACACAGAAGAGGCTGGAAGTGAAGGGCTCTTTCTGGAAGGTGGTGGAAGACTGTGTGGTGGGGAAAGCAACAGCTATGAGTCCACGTGTTGCATGGACTTGACCGATGGTCTGACGTGGAAGGACACGTGGTAAGATTACGACCACCTGTCTTGGAGTCGGCATTTAAATATGGCGGCATTAGATGCGCGGGAAACAAGGCGCACCGCTGGTTTGAATGTGAGCCGCTTGCGGAGTTATTTGACGTTATTTCGTGGGCAGTTTTGGACCACAAGCAGCCGCAAATTCGGATGCTCAAATTCAAGTACCGATGTCACATGAATATTCAGCCATTTGAACTGCAAGCCACCGCCACTACCGTCCGTTTTGAGAAACAAAAATTTGAAAGGTATTTAGGCTATTTCTCCTTATTAAAACTCATTATTGTGTGCAATTTCAAAATAAACTAATGCTACAGCACACTCAATATGTGTGTAATTAAAAAATAATTTTTAAAAATTAACTAATGCTAGAAGCACACCCAATATGTGTGTAATTAAGAAATACTTTTTAAAAATTAATTTTACAATTTTACATAAATTTTTTATTGCTAAAGTGAATTGTAGCATTTTAACTTTTTTCCATCAAATGATGGTTATTTCATTAGCTACCTCACGTCCATAATCACACTTCAAAACCTCTCTATTTTCGATCGCGACTGGTCGAGACGAGTGGCCGATTGTGACTAGCTTCCGGTTGCGACCGAAAATGAATGAGAAGGGGGAGAATGTTTCTAGTGGGAATAAGGGAGGAAAGAGGGGAAGAGGCGATAGAAAAATGAGGGAAAAGGAAGGAGAGAGAAGTGAGAAGGAGCGAGCAGTTGAGATCGTATGTGTCACTATTCGGTGTCAAATTCAGTGCCAATCCTACTTATCACATGAAGGTAGAAGAAATTTAAATAAATAATACATGACAAATTAAATAAATAGGACACTTGGCATAAATATAAAAGTGACACTGAATTGTCACTGGAAAAGTGGCACTGGGGATTCCGTGTGAGGAGCGAGGGGTTGGTTGCGATGGGCAGTGATAAGTGGTGAAAAAAAAATCGTGGGAGAATTATTTTTATTTTATTTTTTATATTTGCAAGTTGTTTTGTATGAATTAATGTTTTTAAAATTATTTTTATTTGTATATTATTGTAACATTATATTGAAAAAACTAATCACTGAAAAAATGACAAATCCAAATAAAGCCATTAGTACTTATTAATTTCAAATTCATTAAAATTTCTTTAATGAATCAAAGGATGTGTCGATTTTTTTTTTTTTTTGGTAAAAGAAGAAAAGAGAGAGAATTTTGCCATTTGACTACCATCTTCCTTTTATTCCAAAGATTGTTACTTAGGACTGTCAATGGGGCTGGGCCAACCCGAGCTCGGCTCGTTCGACCCGACAAAAAGCCCGATGAGCTTGACATTTTTGTGAGCCGGTCTGAGTCTGAACCTAAAAATTAAACCCGAATTAAATATGAGTCGAGCTTGGGCCCTATTAGGCTCAAACCCGATATAGATCCGACCCTTTAATTATCTGTATATATATAATATTTATATTTTGATATTATGTATAATTATATATCCAAATATATTATTATTAAATACTAAATATATATATATTACAAAATATAAAAATACATCTAAAAACTCTTCCATGAGTTTTTTTTAGAGCCAATATTAGTGATGCATAACTGAATCTTTAACTTTTTTTATTGGTTGAATAAATTTTTGTGTTGGCATAATATCGGTTGATTTTTTTTTTTTTTACAAACACAAATCATCAAACATGTTTGGATTCAAATCACAAGATTAGAAAAAAAAGTTTCAACTTTTAAAGATGTATTGACTTATAATCGTATGTTTTATTATTATTTTTAATGCATTTTGAACAAATTAAATATAAATATTGTTGAAAAAATTTTGGTTTATATACTTTTTAAGAACTATTATTTGTTCATATTTAGTTTTAATATTATAGTCTTGTAAATGTTAAATTAGTTTTACAACTTAATAGTTATAGTATTTATATTAAGAAAATTAAGAAGTAATAAGTGAACTTGGGCTAACCCCGATTAAGGCTCACAACTCGAATATTATGTGAGTTGAGTATGAGTTTCCCATTTATGAATCCGAAACTCATAGCTCGAAACCCGAAATTGTTCCAAATTAAGTGAGCTGAAATTGAGTTTATGAAAGCACGGCTCATTAGGCCCGATTGACAAGCTTATTGTTACTCCTAAGTCCTAACATAAAAATTTCTAGGATCACTTTTCTCACAATACTATATGTGGCCCGAAATACAATTTATACATAATCCTTGTTTAATGATTTTCAAACAATATCGAAAGTGCACAGAGTCTTATCTTCAAATCCGGTAAAACAAACGGGACGACGGATTATTGAAAATCTTGAGGAACGTTTCAAAGCACCTTTTCGGAGATTTTTGAGTCGAAGAGTAATATAGTCGACGATGGGTCAGAAGAATAAATATGCCCGCCTCGAAAACTGTCAAGATGACCCGGGAAACCTGCGCTAGGAAACACGCCCTTCCCCGCATTTGTTTTGATCGGAGTACTCGAATGAAGCGAGATTATTATTGTTAGTGTTATTATTCTTATTTTTACCTTCCTTCCCTTCCCACGCCCTTCCCATACCCCTAAAATTTAGTGCTTAGAATTGGAAGACATGCATCTTTTGGATAAATTTCAGGAACAGAAGACTCGGAAATGGTGAATTTAGTTGAAATATCTCGTGTCATGCTTTTTGTTGCTTCACTACAGCTAAGGTCGAATGAGGTTATTTTGACCGTTGAGGGCCTCCAACTGTCGCGGTTTCGAGTGTGATATGACTCGAATGTTTTTGAAGGGTTAGTGGTACGGTGGGCGAGCGTTGGAAATGTGGCTTCAGCAAGTCTGTGTCACGGTGGTATGCTCTGTATGTCAGTGAAGTGCTTGTCAAAAATCCTCAATGAGTATTTATCTTGTGTCCTGTGATGAAGATTCTGCTTCTTGTGATTTTCTGGGCTCCTCCGATAATCAAAATGTGTGGTGATTGTGAAAAGGGCCATGGCTTGGTGTGCGTTCTGGGTTGCAAAGTGGGACAGTTCTCCATTTGCGAGGCTAGTAACTCCTCTCTCCCGGAACGATTGACGGTGGATTGTTTTGTGACAGAGTTTACATGCTCTGTCAATTTACTTTCTTTGAATTAGTTTTCGTCAGGCTTATCAAAGAAACATTTGGAGGTGATTTTGGCCAATGATGAAGTCCCCAAAGATCCTATTTCAGAAAATTTCGACCCCAAGAACTTGTATGGAATTAACAAATGAGGTTTACATACAATACCCTCGTGAATGCTTTTTGCAAGGTAGGGAAGTTGCATGAAGCCAGTAAGCTTTTCAAGGAAATGAAAACCATGGATGTTGCTCCTAATACTATATCCTACAATACATTGATTGATGGTTACAGCCAAGCGGGGAACAGTGAGATGGCGGGTCTTCTTTTTGAGGAGATGTCAGTAAATGGTATTAAGGCAGATATAATCACTTACAATGCATTGATTTTGGGACTGTGTAAAGAGGGAAAGACAAGGAAAGCTGCATATCTGGTGAAAGAGCTGGATAGACAAAAATTTGATCCAAACTCTTCTACCTTCTCTGCACTTATAACTGGGAAATGTGTTAGAAAGAACCCTGACCGTGCTTTTCAGCTGTACAGAAGCATGATAAGGACTGGTCGTCATCCAAATGAAGCAACTCTGGTGATGCTGATATCCACTTTCATTGAGAATGAGGATTACGATGGAGCTGCTGTGGTTTTGAGGGAGATGCTTGAGAGATCTATTTCCCCTGATCCAGGTACTTTATCAGAGCTTTGCAATGGACTTTGTAAAGATGGCAAAGAAGAAGTAGCAACCAGTTTGCGTAAAGAGGTAGAAACTAGGCATCTCATGCCAGCAAGATTTCAAAAGACTGAAATCTTTGGACGACAAATGTGAGTCAAAAAATTGAAGCATAAAATCAATTGTGTTTGTGCTGTTCCTTGCTGAAGGAGCAAATGTCCCATCTGGCAGATATCCTACTCTTTTAGTTTGTTGACAAGGTCATGTGGTAGAGTGGTTTACTTTGTGGATCTCGCCCTAAAGTGTTTCAAATTCATCATGCCGTTTGTAAGCTGAATTTTATCTATTTATCGTCAGGACGGGAGCGGATTTCGGCTTTGAGCACAGCTTTAAAGCACTAGTGCAAGTGCCGCAAGTCTGCTTTGGTTCCTTGTAATCTATCTTTTGATCTCCTCTGACCCGATCGCTTTGTATAATTCTCGTAACATCTTTTCTTTCCTATCACCTATAATTTATTTATTTGTTTAGTTAGCAAGTTAATTCTGCGTTCTTATCATGTACTTTGTTGATTGGGTATTCTTATCTCTCTCTTTCTAGAGAATGATAGTTTTTTGCGTTGGCAAAGTATTGGCAACTTTGGGATGGTGTATGTGCGATGTACATTGACAAACAAATTTATTCCAATTTTTCTGAGTTTTTGCTTTGTTATTTATACATATTTGCACTTTTTTGAATTATAGATATTACTCTGATACTCCATGTACACTGATTTTTTTTTTTACGTGTTATGAGAGGGTATTGCATGTTCCATTTGCAACACATAGCATGTCGTAATACACCAATAGCAATCCTTGATTATCAAGTAATAATAGTGGCTTGACACCATTATTTGGTGGCCAATAATTAATACTAGTATATCACGTGACAATGTCAAACATTGCAAACGGAGCATCGAATATTATTTCCTTGTTGCTATATAGCAATCCTTGATTACTAGGTAATAAAGGTGGTTTATTACCATTATTTGATGATCAATAATTGATACTAGTACATCGCGTCACGTGTGACAATATCAAACAATATAATGAAAACCAAGCATCTAATATTCTTTCCTCGTTTGCCCATGGATGGTCAGAACATCCCCCTTCCCCCACTCGAGCTTTCTCTTGCTTGTGGATAGCACTTAGTGGCCCTCACTCCTCAGATTGATTTAATTTAGGATTTGAATGGGTCAACGGCAGCTTCCAAGTACATGGGCCAATATACATAAACAAAGCCCAAAAGTGTGTAGATGGGCTGGGCCACGCAGACTACTAGCATTTTCGCGATTGGTGTCAGGTTGCGTGCATTTTCGAGTAGTTATGGCTTCTGATCTTCTTTGAGCTTGAGGCAGTATATATCCAAAGTTGTTCTCTGAGGATTTGGACTCTCTCTCCGCTTGGTTTTTAAATCTACATTTACGAAAAGGCTCTCAAGGTCCTTGCACCAAGAACGAATGACAGAAGCAACAAAACATTTTAGTGTCCGTATTAAATGCGCCCTACTTACCTATAAACACCCGTAAACTCAACCATAGTATTTAGTAGGTGGGCATGTGTAATATGATTCAGGCAACCCACGTTTGCTTTCGCTGTTCCGTCTTGGCTTATGGAGTGAATTCCACCACGCAGCCATAAGACTGGAATTTAATGGCCATCATCTGAGCTGTTAGCATAAATTAAAGCATTTCATTCAATGCCAGAAAGTTAAAACTGTTGTTCTCTCACGTTTTTCTTGCGAAAAGTGAATGATAAAAGTTTGATCCATGATCAGGTGCATGCATGAAAGTTAATGCTAATTCGAATTAGACTTGAACACTACCAGATGGAGCAGAGCCAACTTTGCTTGATGATCTGTTTCTGTTGTATGATTGCGATAGGCTAGTATTTTATAGCAATCGAGTAGTCCTAACTCTTCTGCCGCAAAAATTGACACCTCTGCCATTTGCTAGCATACAGATTCTGCAGTGCATGCACCATTGCTATCCAAACTGTCCAAAAACAGTTCTTGATTTGCTGCCAGGATATTTAAGCTAGATCGATCAGTCGCTTGCTATTTTTCCCAAAGTGATATTTTGAGCTCAGACTTCAGAGTTGGTTTTCGGTTTTCAATAATTTGATCCTCGAGAATATAATATTTGCCCAAAAGGGTCTTTATTCAAAAGAGTGTATATACATCACAATGGGAGCTGTCACTTTGTCATCATGATATCTAAAATCCAAGAAATATCTAAGATTGGAATCGCAGACAAAGTCCAAACGTATAAAGTTTCACCTCCTCGATCCGAACACAACACAACTTTGTGTGCGCCCCCAAAGACATCTCCCCTTCGAGAAACAGAAGTTTACTCCAGCCCAAGCATTTGGGTAAGCTGGTCAAAGCTGCATGAGATTTAGCGAGCAAGCTAGCATTCACAAAAGCCTAAAAGACGAAAATGAATTGCACTTTGCCTTGCAACCATGCTTTTACTAACACCATAGCAAAGCAAAAGAATTCAATCAAGCATCATGCTTCTTGATCCTGATGAAAACCCAGTTGCATCATTCAGGCAAAATTTTCGCTTCTCGAAGCTCATGATCAGCCAAAATGCATAGGGAATCACGCCAACTGCCATCTTGACATGTGTTACTCAGATTTTTTCTTTTTTATTTGGGTTTCTCGACGACAGCTCCATTAGCAAGCCAGCTTCATCATCAATATCTTTGACCTGCACAGGCTATGTGAATGTATCTCCATAAAAATTTCCAACAACAATACGATGAATTGTATTGTCAAAGAATATATTCTGTCAACTGCGGCACGTCTTCTACTATACGACGAGCAATTTTTATATGCACGGACAGACAGATAAGAGAAATCATCAGCGGATCTTTTTCTCTCCCATTATGTCAATTGTCATCCTGTTATGGTCCTACGGTATAACTGTTGTGATGGATCGTGTGCCATGTGTATACTGCAACTCAACTGCTCCTCTATTCAAGGCAAACCTTTTCTACATAGGAGTAGTGCATATCTCTCTCTTAAAATTGATTGGCAAATTAGTTGGGATAGAAAGAAAAGCATAATTGTGCTACTCTTGAGGAAATCGGGTACGTGGACCAATGAGAATAGCCCTAATGTCGTTCGAGTGGAAGGGTCCATCTTGAAATTTGAGGGTTGGGAATTAACATCCAAGTGTAGGGTAGTACGGCGTGGGTGGCTGCCGCCCGGCGGCCAACCAAGGACCATAGTGGCGCCTATTCCTTCGACGGCCTAGTGCCATACAGTTTAGCTACTAAAATGAAGAAGCGCACTCAATTTAGGTAGCTGTCATGGTGGAAAATATGAGTGATGGTCCTTGTTTGTGCCGTGTATTTTGACTAACGCTGTATCATATGTGTAAGAGCAGTGACAAAAGCCTTGTTTGGATTGTGATTTTTTATAAATTTTTTTTAAATATATTTTTAATAAACATATTTTTCAATCAATTTTTTATTTCACATATATTAAATTGTTACTGTATATTTTTTTTGTTTACAAAAACTCATAAAAATAGTAATCCAAACAGGTCCTATACATTGACAATGTATACTTATTTGAATTTGAAATCCAAATTTTGTATGTATTCCATGCATCTAACCGTGATATTATATACATTATTAGTGTACATAAGATTTACTCAAAAAATTAAGACAGAATTAATAGGTCCTTGCAATCAAAAAGAAAAACATCATAATCTTAATGTAGAATAGCTACGAGTTAGAATAGTGAAAAAACGAGAAACCTTTTCCTCCCAATAGAAAGAAAGATGCATACTAAATGCCATAGAATTTTATGTACTCGTGCAATCGTGTGTTATGAAAAGGTATGAAGCCTTAATTCAGTGGAGCAAATGTTAAGGGAACAAAATATACCTCAGCAAAGGCTTACAAGTTGCCCCCTTGTAATGCGGGGTGGGTAGCGGATTAATTTCTCTAATCTAAAAGCTCATAAATTGCTCCTTGCACACAAATAGTCAAACATATGGCTCGGCATATATGTGTATAAATGGTCTAAAAAAACATTCATGTCCTCAATTACGTAATACTTGGGCAATTATTTCCTTTAGAAATGATGTTAAATATGTATCCACAGCTATGTTTTGCACACAAAGAATTAGAATTTGTCAATCAGACGTATATTTTACTTGTTATCGATTGAGATGGATAATAGGAAACTGTTGTCAAAGGACTAACATATTCGATCTGCCTGCCGGAGACTGGAAAGCACAGATTTTGGAAAAACTAGATATCGGCTGACGAAAAAACTCATCATTGAACTACTTATATTAAGCACCAATGCAAGTATGAACACGGCCTAAGACATTATTTCTAGTCCAAAGTCCATCGGTACAATTGGAGCTTAGGAACGCCTAGCAAGCGCAATCGAGACTATCTCCCCATTGTGATTCCGACGCTCAAGTCAGGGATGATAGTGAAAAATATGATAAGTATATTGTATTATGCACCTTTTTTTTTATTCAGCCCGTCCCTATTTATAAGACTTCTTCTGATAAGTTATGAAGATTTTCAGAGTTGTCCTCTTACTATTGACAGTTATCCCATTCGAGAGTATGAGTTTTACTAGGTTACTAGAGGTAAAGTTCTCTTTGGATTTAAGTTCTAATCTTATCCCGAAAACTAAACTCCTTCGAACTAAGATGCCTGCAACACTAGTTCAGTTCGGGAGATGAGTCCGAACAAGACTCTTTGGGCCTTGACACATGTCCACAGAGGGTTCCTCCCTCTATAGGTTGTGTTTGAGTTTGAAACTCCATTAGCACAGGAATTGTAGTAATAATTGAGTTTGAAACCAATAAATACATCTATCTTAAAAATTTATTTTTTCTATGTTAAATATGTTTTTAAAACTAAAATGTGATTAAAATTTGCAGTGAAAATTACATTTAAGTTGACATTCATGTTTAACTTTTGGTAGATCTAACACTCTTATGGAAGGTAATTATTGTGAAAACTTCTAATAATTTAAGGGGGCAATGTATGATAGGAGAGAGAATTCTAAAAATTTAGAGGGGAAGGGGAGAGGAATAAGGAACAATATTAAAAATTTCTAAACTTTCTAAACCTAACACATAATTTTCTCAAAATTGAGGGGGTGCAATTCCAATCCCGGCAACATGTGGCTCCCCACTGTCCAAAGTTAAGCAAAAAATTAGGCCACAAAACTGTGCATTAATTATGCAAAGTGGAGAAGAAAAAAAAAACTCTTCGTAAACTAAGAGTACCTTATACTGGGTACTATGCTCTTTATTTGGAAATTTTTAAAAATAGTTATTATAACGTGTTTTGTAATGTATTAAATTATGCATGTTAGATGAAAAAGGTGATTATCAAGATAAAGAGATGATTAATAAATATATATGTGATGAAAAAAAATCAAACAATCACATATCCAAGCACATTCAGTATTATTCTAATGTTTTTTCATTTCAGATCCCAGGAAGGATGAGCCACTTTATTTTTTTGATGTGGGGTTGTAGTGTTGAGAAAAGAAAGGCTTTGCTTGATGATCACCTAACATATGCGTTTAGACACATGAGTGCTTATGAGAAAGTTATGCTCTAATGAGAAAGTTCCAGAGATAGCTTATACATCTGGAGATAACATTAACCCTTCGAAGTGCTTGTAGCTCAGCGGCTATATATGGCAAAAAACCAGCATCCTATAAATTGGCCGAAGGGGCAAAGTTTGACAAAATCCAAGATCCCACTGAAAACGAAGCTGGCCCCCCACTGATTTGTTGCGGTAGAAGTCACAACTTCACAGTCTGAAATCAAATGACCATTTCAGTGACAGCAGGAGGTCGTAGGCATCAGCATCCAACCTGAACTTTTACACGTATCACACTCTCCGGGAGTCTTGCTTGCAGGGGCCAAATCCAGATGCTACATCTGGTTTACGATAATGCACTGATCCCTGAAAAGGCCGGCTACGGATCGAATATGCAGAGTCACGAGCTATAAGATAAGATTGGACATCGGTCTTTGCTAATTGAGGAGGTGGACTCCCGACTACCTGTGGCCTTAAGGCTCTTAACTGACCAGACAGGAGCCGTACCCCGATTTTTTTGATTCGCGACTCTAAGTCCAAGGCACGCATCTATCTGTTTTTCTCAGGGAACCAGCACCCTAATGAGTGCCAAGCATGACCTTAAGTTCATCAATCATAGTCACCCAAAGGCAGACACGGATTTGTATTCAGGTGTTTAGGATTGTGGAATCCCGAAGAAAGCAAATAAAGGAAGAAAGGTATGGTTGAGTACGAATAGATTCTCCAGCTATGTGGGATCAGACGGACGCTGTCAAACTTTGTGGTATCATCTAGTAGTAAGAACGAGTAACTCGCACGCACGTTTCGTCAATTAGTGCTATGTGAAATTAGATGCCTAAGCTGTCGAGCTGGTAATGGTCGGTGCCCCTGCATCTTAAATGGTAACAACGCTGAGCAATTACCGTTGGGACTGTAATTGACCCGAGTCAAACTTCTTATTTGTAGGAATCAAATCAAAGTTTTACTTTGAAACACAAAGGGGATTAATAAAAAAAAAAATCCAAATGGTACCCTTTCTGCAGATCATAAGTGAGCTTGTTTGTTACTAACCTTACAATCATTTATCAATTTCAAGGTGAGTTTGAAATTCAAAGTTTGAACTCAAGTTCGAAGATTATTATTATTTTTTATTTTTAATGCTATATTATTAATAATACTCCCTCCGTCCCAAATTTTGGGACATTTTTCGGAAGTTGCGCTTTTTATGTACAGTGAAACGGTGGTCTGCACTTTTCAGATTCTTCCGGTCTTACCCATCGTTTGAACACAAAAATTAGCCAGCCAAAAACAAATGGTCATAGGAATGGTGGAAGTGTGCATGTGTTGTGGTGGGCCATATACAATTAATTGATGGAATCTTGTCATTATTACTAAGGGTATAAAAGGAAAGTAGTAATGAAAGTTTTTTTACTTTTGCTATGAGACCCTTATTTTGGGACAACAAAAAAGTGAAAACATGACATTAACAATGGGACGGAGGGAGTACATATTTAACTTTATAAAAAAATAATAAATATAATTTTATATACAGCATAAATAAGCATATTATTTAAAAAATAGAAAATATCTTTTAACGTTAACTAGTTGAATATTTGTAAAATTTGAACTCGTTTTAATACTTTTATTAAATTGTTATTATTATTCAAGTTTGAGCTCAAATTCGCCAAAAGTCGAACTCGAATCAAGACCGCCTTAGAGAATTGGTTCGTTTACTACCCTAAGGCAAAATATAAGAGTTGCATATTGGACGCAACTTGTCTGCTTGGAGATGAGTATTAACCAGATTATTAAAAACTTTTTTAATTATGCCCAATTAATTCAATTTTTATCCATGCCTTCCTTTTTTAAAACATTTTTAAATAGAAAAGGAATGAAATTTAAGAAACAAAAAAAGGTACAGGAAGAAATGAACCCAAATATCTAATTCTTAGAATTTCAACCTTAGACCTCCTCGACCTTCTCTTTTGATAATAAAAACGCCAAAAAGTATTTTGCATTAATTATCCTGCTCAGGAGGCATTTTGGGAGTAAAATAACATATTTATCATCCATAACCGACCAAATTTTATGTTGTAACAAAAAAAAAAAGCCAAACTATGCTGTCTGAATTTTTCGTCTGACAGAATGTAGACTATGGATTAAAAGCTGCTTAAGAGTAGGAAATTTTGCCTGAAAGCTTAATCCTTCCCCCCCAAAAAACAAAAAAAAAAGTTAAAGTCGTATATAATTGAACATGTTACAGTGTACTTCGGTTGTCAAATGTGCATGAGGTTTAATCAGCTCTGCTCCCGGGCCGCATGATTATTTAACGAATGCACTTTTCGCTTTGGGGCTTCGTCCCAACACATCACGCATTCAGTGAAAGACGTATATGGCTCACCAACTCACTCTTACAAGGGAATGAGATACATCCTCAGATTTAGTAGCATTACATACCTACATGCATATAGGAGTTTAAATTATATCAGAATCAGCATGACTTGATGGATTTTTGGCACCTAATTATTTAATGTCACATCACATGGAATCTTTAAAATATTCCGTCATATTACATTTATATACATAACATAAAAAGAAAACAGGAAAGAGAAAAAAGTAATACAATCCTGAAGCGACGACCCTTTTCCCGGCATTCACCACTATCTCGTTTTTGGTTCTTTCGATGGAAAAAAAAAAAAAGGCAAGAAAGTAATGCCCTGACGAAGAAACCGTTGATATTCCAATCTCTCGCACACCTTGCTATAAGTATTGCTTGAAAGTTTTGTAAATTTTCAATCTCAATCTCAAAGCTTCGAATCTAATCTATGCATATTGCAAGAATTGTATACCAATCAATTTTTCAATTTCTTCGATTTTTGTAATTATTTACGTACAATTGTTGATCTGAAGAAGCTAATTATTTGAAAACCTTTTCTATTCAGTTAGTTCCTTTGAGTTATTTTGGGGTTTATACCAGTTTCATTATAATAAGGGGTTTGAGGTTTAGGGTTTTCGTTATTAATACGTAATATTGAGAAAGACAAAAATTGTTTGTTTAGACGATTCAATTGAAATTTCTACTGAATAATTGTTGTTTGACAGATAATCACGTTTTGTTGTCCAGCTAAACGAATGTTTCACCTTAATTTGTGACTTTCTTTATGGTCTAAAATCATAATGGTATTTTGTGCTTGAAAAAAAAAAGTTGGCTAAATTATATTTAAACAAAAAAAAGAGAGAGAGAGAGAGGAAGAAGAGAACAAAGGAAATTGGTAAAGAGCAAAAATAACTTTTGAAAAATAAAAAAGGGACATGTTGTTATGGCAAAAGTTGGGTAAATAATTTAACCAAAACAAAAGCAAAGGAATTTTAATCCTATGGATTGTATAAATGAAAGTACGTCATTATTAGTATGGAACGTTAAGTAATTAAATGCCTGAAAAGCCCCGAATTAGGATGATCCTAATGAACCTTATTAGTTTCATTTTGAATGTACGTATGTACGTGTCGACTAGAGCTGGTAATAGCCTTGGGGGGTGACATTTGTATAGACAACCTTTTAGTCAACTTTTACCAAAAGATATGGTTAAAAAGGGGAAAAAGAGAAAACTTGAAGATCCCTTCTCAGGAAAGGGTTGGGTTAGGTGGTAAACTAGAATGAATTGTAAATAGAAAATCATTTGTTATAGTATGCAAAATTACCCGTTAATTCGAAAATCCGTCATATGTGATCCGATCCAATTCGAAAATTAGAATACCGGATCCGTATTATTTGATCGGATCAAAAGAGAGTCAGGTACTCGCTTAAACGTCGAAGCTAGTTAGGGTCACATAATTAAAAATTCGCAGGTATCCGACCCACCCCGCATATATATATATATATATTATTTTTATGCACATACTATAAAATAATATTTTTAGAGTTAAATAAACAATTTCATTGAACAATTTGTATTACAAATATGAGATATTATAGTTTATTTATAAGATTCATTTGTAGAGATCATGATCTTAAGTTTTATAGAAAAGAGTTTAATTAATGTGGAACCTATATTTAAAAAAATATGCTACTTATTTTAAACTTTTATTGATTTTGAATTTTTTTAATTTTTTTACTTTTTCTTATAGTCTCTTCACACGCTTGTTTCTTGGTGGGAAACTTTTTTGAAAAAAAATCTTTATTAAATCTTAGATGAATGTATAAAATATAAAATTAAATTAGTATAAATTTTTTTAAAAAATTTAAAAGATAAGTGGGGTGGGACGGGTACCCGTTGACCCAACTCAATCTCAATGGATACCCTATAATCGAGTATCTGCTGATATGCGAAGCGGGTAAGGATCAGAAAATGGATGACCTACAAGGTGTGGATCGGGTCAGCAAAATGGTGCACAGAACAAGTATTTGACCCATGCCCACCCTTGGGTTCTAGACCTCCCATTTACCCAAAAAAAAAAAAGGCTTTCCCCTCTTTCCTCTGGAGTTTTGAATGAAGAGTTCCCATTTATTAAGGCGATCGTTTAATTGTGAGAGAATAATATTCATGTAATTTGTAAGGATAAACTCTGAATGTAGATCAGTTATAATATTAATAATGAACGAGTACAAATACATCTTGGATGTTTTAACCTTCCGGTAGGGTTGTAATGACAACCCAATGATCATGAATTAGCTGTAAAACCTTTCGCATTGTAGTGGGATTATGTTCACAAACTTATCTTTCCAACACCAATGGGGACTTAGATTAAGGATTTCAAAAAATAGAAGGACTTCGATCACAATCCAAAGAATTTGCTACAAACTTAGGTCTTATTTGATAACTCTACTTAATGTTAAAAATTAATCTATCTAAAATTTTTTGAATTCAGCATGTTTGATAACAAAATGCCTTACCATTTAATGTATGAAGCACTAGTTAATTTATGTACAAACTTTTACGTGAAAAATTTTCACTGAATTTTCTAAATTAACTACACATACTATAGCTCTCATACATATAACACACTCTCGTACATGCTCTGGCATAAATACACTAGGCACACTCGATGCATATGCAACTTTTCAAAAAATATTTTTAAATTGAAAGAATCACAAAAATAGTACAAGCAAATATAACTATTTTATCTAATATGTAATAAAAAGTGTATTATAGAGAAATATGTACAATTGGAAGTAAAAAAAAAAACCATTAGCAAGGTAGAATGTGAAAGTGGAAGGGAGGCAATTTTGGTTTAATAGGATTTGTATGTTAGTTGATAATAGTGATAACAAATAATGGATAATAAAAATGGATAATAGAGATAAGATTTAATGGATAATAAAGATAAAGGTAAATTTGAAAAACAAACAAAGTTAACACCTACACAGACTTTATTATTGTAAAAATATTTGTTCTCATTTTGTTCACACATACTTATGCAAAAATACGCTCTCCCATACATATATGCACACTTATACACCACCTCTAAATTATTTCACTATTTTCCATCTCTCTCAAACATGCGCATACACATCTTTCTTTCTCTCTAAATGCGCAAATAAAGGAAAATTTTTAATAAATAAAAACATAACATTTATGTGATATTTAAATTCAACACTATAATTTAATTAGTTATCAAATAAATAAGAAAAAAAAACATAACATTCATGTGATATTTTATTTAACACGATAACTCAACTAGTTATCAAATAAATATAATTTAATCAATTCAACACTTGCAACATTCCAAACTTCATCTCGTAAATGGGCCTTAGTTGCCAGGGTGGAAAGAAGATAAATCTAATACCAGTAGTGCTATTCGAGTTAACGCGAGTTATTGACGTCTGTCCTGAATCCTGATCTCCAAGGCTCCAACCGCTCCACCCCCGTGTCTCTATATATCTCTTAGCCATCACGGCTTCACTCTGTCCACCACCAGAGAGGAAACAATACAGCTTAGTAGCTTACCGACCTGTCCTCGAGTGTCCACCTTAGCCTCTGGCTCTCTGCCACCTCTTACCATGCAAGTCTTCTTCTCACCGACCTTGGATACTTCCCCCTCCTCCGTCCTATCTCTTCCGTTGAATGCCGTAATCTGTTCGCTACTTCTGCTAGTACTCATATTCCGGCAATGGCGTCCTTCCAAGCTGGCCAAACGTCTCCCCCCCGGCTCAATGGGTTGGCCTTATATTGGAGAGACCCTCAAGCTCTACACTCAAAATCCCAACTCCTTTTTCTCCACCCGACAAAAACTGTAAATGATTGTTGCATTAACTTAAACAACGTTAATCAATCATGTATTCTTGCAAAATCTGTACTTTTGTTTTTTCCCTTAAGTTTTATTTCCTGACAGAATATTACTTACGTTTTTTTTTAGGTACGGAGATATATTCAAGACTCACATACTAGGCTGCCCATGTGTGATGATCTCGAGCCCGGAAGCGGCAAAGGTGGTTCTTGTGACTCAGGCTCATCTTTTTAAGCCCACGTATCCGCCTAGCAAGGAAAAAATGATAGGACCAGAAGCTCTATTCTTTCATCAAGGACCCTACCATTCCATGCTGAAGAAGTTGGTTCAGGCTTCATTTTTACCTTCTGTTATCAGAGAATCTGTCCCGGAAGTCGAGGGAATTGTTCTCAAGTTCCTTCCAAGCTGGGAAAATACAACCGTCAACACTTTGCAAGAGATGAAGAAGGTAGTATTAACTAACAGTTCTGAACCGAACCGCAAGTAGTAGTATCTGTTTATTTTCAAGCGTGTGGCGTTAAGAATTAAGAACAACAATTCTTTTCTTTTCTTTTCTTTTTTTTGCGGAAGGATTTTTTTTTTTAAAAAAAAATTTTGCTGATTATTTTGGGTTTCTAGTATGCTTTCGACGTGGCGGTATATGCGGCATTTGGGGACATGAGTAGGGAGGTGGAAGTCAAAGGAATTAAACGGTTGTACCAAATGCTGGAGAAAGGTTACAATTCAATGCCTCTGGATTTTCCGGGGACACCTTTTCACCAATCAATGAAGGTATAGTAGCATTTACTATCTGAAATCCAAGATATATATATATATATATAGAAACTAATCGAAGAAATTTGCATTAAACGTGTTAACCGGAATTACGTGTGGGTTTGTTTGGACAGGGTATTATTTGAAATATTATTTGGAATAATTATTGTAGCATTTTTTGTGATGTGATGTATGTGAGATAAAAAGGTGGTTGGGAATATAAAAAGGTGTATTGGAAATTGTAACGGTGATGTCAGCAAATAAATTTGAACAAATAATTTACTGTCCAAACAAACCCACTACTTACGTGTGAAGCATTCCATGATGTCTTCACATGAAACTCAACGAAAAATGAAATGTAGAAAGATTTATGTGATCACAAATTCCTAACTTGATTGAACCTTTCTTCCTTCGTTAGTTAGCTAGCACTACTGCTACATGTACCATGTATGTAGGCAAGTGTCAAGTATTGAATATAGGCTTGAAAGTAAGAGCTAGAATGTACGAGTCTTTTTGTTTTTCTTTTCAACGAGTATTGAATATATTTGCATTGATGGGTCAATTTCAGAAATTTTGCTACATTAATTATGAATATCGCTAGGTTCTTGTCTACAAGTACACACGTAGTACAGGAATAAGGCACGTATAAATGCTCCCATCATATATTTATTATTGTATCTCTCTCTCTCTCTCTCGTGAAGATGTGACTTTTGGGTCATCTGCGGCCTCTTCAATTTTATTTTTATTTTTATTTTTCATCAAAAAAACCGTGAAGTTGTTTTTTTTTTTTTTTTTAAAGAAGAAGAAGAAGAAGAAGAGGAAGCGGGTAGTGCAATAATAATATTAATTCACAATATTGTTGAATGGCACAGGCAAGAAAGGTCTTGACTGAGACTTTGAAAACATTAATCTGGAGGAGAAGATCAGAAAGCGGAAAGCATGGCGGAGGATTGTTGGAGATTTTGCTGAGAGCCAAAGACGACCACAAATTTACTCGACTCACTGATTCTCAAATTGCTGACAATATCATAGGAGTCATATTCGCTGCTCATGATACCACTGCCAGTGTCCTTACGTGGGTGCTCAAGTACTTGCATGATCATCCTCATCTTCTCCAAGCTGTCACGGTGAGTAGTAGTAATTACTTTTTTACTTGTCTTGTCTTGTTAATTACTACTCTACAAAAATTTGGCTCTTTTTGCATTATTCTATATTTTGATCATCTTCAATTTCGACCTTGCAGTGTGTGATATCATCAAGTTTCTTTTTCGTTCCAAAAAAAAAAAAAAAGAAAATTGATCAAAGTTTCCAAATACATAATTCTATATATTATTAATTTTTTTGCACTGATTTGCAACAATAATCTATTTGACAGCGGGAACAAGAAGAAATTAGACGAATTCGAACTGGAAGCAAACGAGGGCTAATGTGGGAGGATACTAGGCGCATGCCCCTGACTAGTAGGGTACATTTCAAGCCAATTGTTGATTATTTGTTCCATAGTAATTCATACCCCACAGGGAAATTGAAAACGGATCATTAATAAGATAGATGCACTTCAGGTTATCCAAGAAACATTAAGAAGTGCAAGCATTCTGTCATTTACATTCAGAGAGGCAGTCCAGGACGTGGAATTTCAAGGTTATCTCATCCCAAAAGGATGGAAGGTTCTTCCGCTATTCAGAACCATTCATCACTCTGCGGATTTCTACCCTCAACCTGAGAAGTTTGATCCTTCGAGATTTGAGGTGCATTCCCCCCACAAAAACCCTCAACTAATCTACTGTTATTTTCCTGGTCGGTAGAATGCGTTTATCAAGTGAGCATTCTAACGAAAATAAATATAATTTAATCTACACTAACTCAGCACGTTTCCCTGGAACTTAATAATAGGAAAGGAATATAGTTGTGTTGTTCCACTAGGATACTATCACCCCAATAATTAGGGAAAGCTTGAAGAGAACTAATTGCAAGTACATATGAATATGCGTGTTGTCAGTATCCCTAAAAATATTCTCCTCTGACTGTGCACAAGCTCAAGATGCAGAATGAGAATGAGAATGCAGCTCATTTGCTCTTATCTATCCTATTCTTCCCATTGTAAGAAATATAAGGTTGTCAATCTTCGGATTATCTTGGCACTGTCCTTTTCAAGTTTTTTTATGTGGATCTTCTTCTAACTTTGACAATTGGATCAAAAATCTTTCAAGTATCAAATCACGTGACCTCGTTTTTGTATGGTAGCAATGCTTTTACAGCCTCATAATCTTTTTCAATGAAATCTGCATCTCTCTGCACTGTTTACGTAGAAAGATAACAACCTCTTGGACTTGAAATTTGAAGAAAACACCAAAATCCACCTATTGCTTTACCTATTGTTGTAATTTGTAATTTATTACTATTACACACACACACACAAAAAAAAATCCCAAAAAAAAAGGGCACAAAGGTGCAAGTAAAGAGATAAGTGATAAAATTGACGGTGTTTAGTTGCAGGTTCCTCCAAGACCCAACACTTACATGCCATTTGGTAATGGGGTGCATTCGTGTCCAGGAAGTGAGCTAGCTAAGCTTGAAATGCTTATCCTCCTCCACCACCTCACGACCACTTACAGGTCTTACCTTCTTTGATCTTTGATCTTTGATCTTTTCTTTTGCCTCCCTCTCCTCCTCTTGCTCTCTCTCTCTCACACACACACACAAAAAACACGCACAACACACACACACACATTCTATATCTACACACATAGTACTACACGGAATTGTGCAATTGCATGTGCACGTGTATGTTTGCATTGCATAAGTTAGAACTTGTAGAGTGTGGGTAGGTTTAGGCAGGACCTATTGACCTAATGCTCCTTCAGCATTGGAAGTGGTCCTTCAAAATCCTCAATGGAGACAAAATCCTGTAAAGATTTATGCCACCATTCCATTTTGATTTTGTCCCCAAGACCAAGAGGCCATAAAGATTTGTTGGAATATTATGAAATTCTGTGATTTTCCCCAAAATCGTCAGCCTCCGGTTATCTGCTGCATATGAGATCAAAATATGCAAGTCCAGCTCCAGATGGCATGCATGCACCGTCTCATGTATTTACATCCACGTAGATTCATTCATTCTTTTGAATGATCCAGACTCAAGACTTGTGAGGCTGTGAATCTGCTGAGGTAATCGGTGTGAGTATCAAAAATAACCAGGAACACCAGATTATCCTCTTTCATTCATCGAATAACTTCGCCACAAAAAAAAAAAAGGTTTGCCAAACAAACATCTTAGCTTGTCGCAGAAAAATTGATTAGGTGGCCCCATGTTGTTTTAGCACCATACCGTACGTGGCATGACCAATTGGAAGATAAATAAATGAGGAAAATTAGTGTCCCTGGTAGGAGCATTTAAAAAAAAAAAACAAAGGAGATCAAACGTACATCACATCAACTTATTTTGGTAGTTCACCCACCTACAACCATGCAAGATGATGTTTAGCACATTTCTGTTGGTTACAAGAATTTGTCCCACTTATTTTTGGGATTGTTGTGGATTCACTAGTTAGTAGAATAAAGATGATGAACAGAAAAATTTAGTACATTTGCACATGGAACCATTATTGTTGCTAATTCAACTCTTTTCTTCGGGATAGGCAATGCAAGACATGCTAATTGCGCCTATATATATTTTTTTTTGGGTAGAATTCCTATGGCGCATATTTTTGACTGGTTTATGACGTTACCAATTTGAAATTGCCTTTCACGCTATGGTCCATAGGCACTTTATTTTCTCAATCTGTGGCAGAAATCTAGCTCGCTGTCATATCTACTGTGGTTCCGCGTCCTTAATTGCCAAACTTTGGCTGCATTCTCTCTGCTACTAAATCTTTCTACCATTATCGTTCTACACATGCTCATCATTTACTCTGCCTTTCCGCCCATCTTGACCTGACGTCAAGAGTAACAGTTGTAAGAACATCCATGGTGCAAACTCGGTCGATATGATCACTGCAGCTTGATCATCAGACAGCCTGTACTGTAGCAGCAGAACCACAACTTTCTCATGCACGTCTTTATTCATTTGAAAATCGCTAAACTTTTGAAATCTAAATTTGAAGTCTTCCTTTTTTTATTTTTTTTTTTAAAAAAAAAGGGAAATTTAGGGTGAGAGTCAAATCCAGACATCTCACGTTATCATGGGATTTCGTGTAAATTCTTTACCATTACAATTCCCTCAAGTCTCTTTAAGCATGTAGATAAACCTGCTATTTATGCTTTTGAGTTCAGATGGAAGGTTGTTGGTGAAGAGGAGGAAGGGATACAATACGGCCCATTTCCTGTACCAAAACGAGGCTTGCCGATAAGGGTTCATCGAAGGAAGGTGACATGACAACCCAGTCAGCAATTATTCGATGCTACAAAAATCTGTCACTAGTTTGACAGCAAGGCCAGAACCCAAAGAACAAGAGGGGACGAAAGTGTGATTCCCATCGAGTTCCTTTTTGGGATTTTTTCCTGTAAGATTTGTGCAAAAGATGCTCTGCCATTCGCGAATGCTTTTTGGCTGACTGCACTTGGGCGTCCGCATTGACAGATGTGGGGGGAACGGTGGGGTTAGCTATTTAGCCGTTAATTGTACGGTCGAATGCAGTTGTAGTTTGTCGGAACCTGTAATTTAATTTTGGCTTGGGGGAAGCATGCGTGCATATGAACACGACATATAGTGAATAATAAGGACGTGAATGCTAATCAAAAAATCAAGCCGGGTAATTGTCCTTTCCCGCCTGGCTTTTGTGCTGGGGAATGAAGTTTGTGAAGAAGTGTCATGTTGCTGATGATCATTATTGAATGTGTGTGGCCTCAAGAGGGGGTAGCTGTCGCCTTTGTCAGATTCCTTTTGTTTCGTCAATGGCTTCTAAAAATTCCATTGATATACTTCTCCCCTGTAAAATTTTACGAGTTCAATGCTCCTGTTGTCCGGTTTGTGCGCGTTTGACATAAACATACAAACAGGCTCAGAAGTGTAGGCTGTGCCCGTTAGGGTGCCACGTTGGGGTATGGAGGTTCACAGATTCTGGTCTCTAATGGAGTTAAAAACTGGCTGGTGATGGAGACCAAAGGCTTCGTCTTGAACGTGAGCGTGGGCAACCATGTCCACTAAGTTTCTGATGCTCGAAGCTACAAATATCCAATAGGGGGAAGGGGAACCATCATTCGCAGAAATCTCAAGGTATTTGAGTACTAGAATGATGTGATTCCTCAACTTACCGACGCAACCTAAACAAGATAGTTGACTAATATTATGGAAAGCTCTCTGGCCACAAGCGCACTAAAATGCCTCGTCAAAAAGATAATCACTGCTTCTCTCCAATGCTAACCATTCCTCTCACCCGAGTCAGCTCACTCTTATGGATTTCAACCTGCACTGATCTCCAGATTTCTTTCCTCTTAACATGCACAATCAAAGCAAGACAAGCAACATATAGACAGCCAAATATCAAGCCTAGCAAAGACACGGTCCCTTTCCCCCCACTGTTTGCATTCAGTCCACTCGTTGGGATGCAGTCCACGGATAACAAGAAACGCATCAGTTTATATATTTCTTTGGTGATAAAGGAAACCTGTCCTATTAGGGCACATACAGATTTCAAATTGAAATTTTCAGGGAATCTTTTTCATGGAGCTTTCACATTGACAATTTCACAGTAAAGCCTTATCCAAATCCTGTCAAATGAAGTTTTTAGATTTTAGCCATGGACCCTACAATTTACGTGCTCCAAATAAGTTCATAAATTCGACAGACTAATCAACATGGATCGATTGGCCTTGAGGAAAGCAAAGTCTAATGTCAAACCAACAATTTAAATCAAGACACGAGTTTATGTTCTAATGATCTAGCAAACTCTTTGAAGTTTGCTTTTTGAGTGCAACGAGGTTGACACTCTTTGGGTTTGCAAAAGAACAATGAATTCCAATGGGAAACAAATGCTGATTGAGCAACTCTATCTCTTCTATGCTAACACCAACAGAATTAACCTAATAATAAATGAAAAGAAATGTCACATCAACAATGGACCAACAATGGAATGCAAGAAATCCAATTGGTGTGTTGCTTTACCAGCCAGTTTCAACACCAGAGATGCTTCTATAGTTCTATGGATTCAAAAAGAATATAACCTCCCTGGAGGTAAGAAATAAATGTGAAGTGTGAGAGGTGAATTACTAAACATTCAAGAATGCTAATCAAAAGATGACTCTGGCACTCAAATTAGGTGATGATAAGTATGCATCATGATGTCTTACAGTCCTCTTTCACTGAGACAATTATGCCCTGTTTTTCAGGTAAACCACAACCTCCACAAGCAAGTCATGATTTGTCGGGGACATAATGATTAATCTGGCTGGACCAAACATTTAAGTAATACAGAGCCTTACGAAAAGATTGGCAGTCCAAACTGTGCTACCTACCCTTGCCACAAACGTAGCGAAGGTAGGGGGAGCTAGAAAAGGAAAGAGAAATACACGAATTACTTTCAAGCTTCATCTCCAAAGTCTTCCTTACAGATATATGTTAGCACTTCTCAATACCTACCAAAAGTCACATTAGCAAATACACGTGTTCTTCACATACCTATAGCCATTTGATAATTTGGGAAAACAAGAGGATTGAAAGGAGGAAATATATAACAAAGAGGCTGCTCTGCAAGAAAATGACCGTTAAATATTGTTGATTTTGCACTTCCCAGAAACTACTACATAAATATTTGGAACATGTGCAACAGCCAAAAGCTATTTGTCCAGGTTTCAATCAAGAGAAAATATTAGTATGAAAAAATAATTAAATCACCTACAGAAGGTAAGATTATTTTCCTCTACCTGATGCCAAAAACAGCACCTCCTAAGCATCTTTACTAAGAAGAAGAATAGGAAAGCTCTAAGCGTACTCAAATGGTGAATGTTGATCGCTAAAATCAGTTCAGGCTATCCTTACAGCTGGTTTTACAGGGTGATAATGAGACAGGTTATATGTTGGATGAAGAGGTACAATGAACATTTCACACTTCTAAATGTTTATGATCCTATTTACCATTCGCATAAGTTTTACAATTTACTTGTAATCTAATAGATGAAAATGGACATTAGAGCATCTCATGCATCAACCAAGACCCTAACGTAAAATTTGTTCCCTTTCAGAAGACAAAGTGAACATGTCTAGATCACACTGAATTAAAAGTAAACACCACAAACCCAAGTTACAAAAACAGCATGTCAAACTAGTTAGGCATTCATTGCAGGCACAACTTTTTGCAGCTAAAAAAGATATACTTTGAGTTATTCATATAGGTTTCTATGAAAAAATTTACATGCAATTGGTACAAGGCCAAGCTATCCGCATGCAGCACCCTCGCCTATGAAAAGCACTGTTAAAAAAAAGGAGCAGTTCTAGCTCTGTATCAAAACAAATGATGACAGTGCAGTGTCATGCAATTCTAATTTGTTTTTCCCATGCCAATCTAACCGGGTAGGAAATCAGCCATAGTTTGAACAGAAAAATGAAACAAAACATCAGGATATTAGCTTTTGGGGAGCAATAAGACAACTAGAATATTGTCCAAAGGGAGACCTATGTCATATAAAGAAAAACACATTTTAATCAGTGTATACTCACAAAACACATCTCTTTGAAGGTGTTTCAAGAATAAATATGTTTGGAAACCTTTTTGTGCTTATGATGGTTGAACACTCATAATCATACAAACACTACCAAAGCAATAAAAGATCAAACCAGACATGCAAGACTTTTCTGAATGTCCATTCTTGACCTGATAAACCATGGGCAATCTCTTAACAGAGTATATCGGACCTTGATAAGATGAATAGTTGACCAATCATGCAGCATATCAAATTAAGAAGTACAAAAGCATGAGAAGATTCAAGACAACGAACGTGGTAAATACATCTCGGCATGATAATTAACACAAGCTGCTCTTTCCTATGAGTATTAAAATATACAATAGTTAACGATCCTCAAACCTTTACATCAAATCGTACAGCAAGGTCCAAGTGGAGATGACCTTTTCACAGAAGACAAAACCCACAGGCTCACTGAGGAAAAGAAGTACCAACTAAACGGAAACACTACTCGTCAAGATGCAATGCTAGTAATAACATGAGAATGAAATCCTCATTCCCTGAGTAATTGCTGTATTGCTCATGACTTTCACTCCATTAAACATTAGAGTTACAACTATCAAAATAAAAATGGTGGCGTTGTACAAAAAGCAATAGTTTCAAGGTCAAATATGAAGTTTCAACCTTATGGTCCTTTATAATGTCTATTCTATAGATACTAAGTTTGACCAGGTGAGCAAAAGGAAGCACATTGAACCTTCTTTCCTTATTCAGGCCATACCTATTAGTGTGACAGAGAAAATTGCTCAGGAAATTTTTGCACATGAAACTTGAGAAAGGACTTAAGGGTTGAACAGACTAAAAAATACATAACAATAAACTCAACCATAATGTCATCAGCCCAAGTTTCTACAGGACTTGCATTTCTATGAGTATATCTGCCAAACAAACATCCAACATAAGATTGACATACATGATTGCATAAAAGCTTATTAATACCTTCAACCAGCTAGAAACCAACTCATTTTACAGGCTAATAAGCTTTTCAAATGATACTTGGACTCACAAAGATTAGAAAAAAGATCAAGAATCCATGAACTCATGGTATTATCACTTTTCTTCCAAGAAATTAATATTACAACATAAACTAGTAAACAAAGGGGATAAATTTGTACCTAACTTTATTCGTGTATCCAGTGTACATCTGTCCAAAGGTTTTCACCATCATGAGTTCCTCTAGTTTTGCCTTTTGCCCGTAATAGAATATGCAGACTGCAACTATAAACAATGCGCTCAAGGGTGCTCGCATTGCAGCAAAGTAAGTGACGAACAAAAGCATCGTGGACGCATAAATTGGATGGCGGACAAACCGATATGGCCCAAACAGCACAACAGCAGTCGGCACAACTACCTTCTCTGAATACTTTGCCAAATACAACGTGGAGTGGTACTGCATAAACAATGTCAACATTATCAAAATCCAAATGCCCAAATTACTCCAGCCACCAGGAACAAGATGTAATTCTGGCCCCTCAAATGCTGCAAACCAATGGCCAACCATCACTCCAACACAGAACAAGAGTTTTTGCCACTTGGGCAGGGTAATATCCCACGCGGGATCATGCTCTCTGGGATAATAATCACCATACAACCGCTTTCGGACACTCACATTGAAGAAAAAGAAGTAGTGGTAAACAAAGAAAAACACAATAGGCCATCCTTCGAGAAAACCATTGAAATGTGCTGGGGGTACTAAAGTGAGCCAAGTAAATGCTGCAGTAACAATTGAAAGCTGCTGAAAAGCATTGGCATTGCCGTGTAAATGCCTGTTAAAGCAGTAAAGACCGTAAATTGCAAGACTAATAGCTACCATCCAAGGCCAAAACAACCAAGTCCAGCTAAAATACATCCAGAAGAAAGGGCTTAATAGCACATTGATCGTCCACTTTGAGGCTGCAACTGCAATGGAGAAAGCCAAAGACCATTTGCATACCTCGAATGGGGTTAAATTTAAAAGGGTCGATTTTAGTGACTCGAATGAAACGTTTTTGAGGGCTATTATGACTGGGTTCGGAGAGTCTGGGCTTGTTTTTACATCAGAATATGAAGAGCATTGAATAACGAATCGACTGGTAACACTGTTGGGGGAGAGATTGAAAACGGTGCTGCAGCTAGAGGAATTGTTTAGAGGGATATTCCATTGGGCTTTGAAACATTTCTGGGCACCAGAGTTCTTCAAAGCTAATTTGCAATGAATATGTTTGTTGGAAGGTCTGAGAGAAGAAATGAACTTCTTGTTGGCAAGCGTCAAGCTAAAAGGCGTTACCTTGGTGCAGATCAAAGAAGACGTGTTTTCCATTTTGTCTAAAGTGTAATCGCAGGGGTAAAAGTTGTTGGCTGAGGCAATCAAATTAGGAGAACATCACGGAAGCCACTGAGGGGCTCAGCGTAGGGGTGAGCAAATTCGGTTCATACCGAATTCATAACCGAATTCAAATTCAATTCGGTAATTTGAAATCGGGTATTTGGTAATTTGGTATAAATTCGGTACATACCGAATTCACCGAATCCTAATATGGTATGAAATAGGTAATGAGATTATGAATTTTGTAATACCCGATTTCGCATTCAAATTCGGTAATTGAAATAGGATACCGTATTACCGCATTCGAATACCAAATTGGTATATATAATATATAGATAAATGCTATTTAGTATTAGTATATACTACTAATATATTATTATATTATATAGGTAAATGCTATTAATAATAATTAGTATATGGTATTATCATCATATCATGTACTTATAATAATAATAATATATAATAATGTGCAATATATTATTTTAGTATTTGTTAATTGTTATATGATTACAATAATACAAATATATAGTAATACATAACAATATAAGATAACTACTTATTATTTTATACATGAGTAACATGACTAGAATTAGATAATAATTAATACATATATGTATAACACTAAATATTAAACAATAAACATAATTAGTAATTAGAATTTAAATATTGGTAATTTGATACATCATTGATCATTCATGTTTGAATTATTGAATATTTGAATGCGTAATCTGTAACTTGCAAGTATTAGTGTGCTCTAAATTTATATTACATATTTAACATAAAAATTCATATTATCTATTCACTAATCTTAAGGCTTTAAGTATAGACAAAACAACTAAGCAGTGTAAGTGAATGTATGTGAATTGCAAATCAATGTATTAGTGTATTGACTTTCACAATAACATATGTAAGTAAATAAGTTTTATTTTGATTTGAAATAAATTATAAGTTTGTAACTAATATAACTTATCACTAATCATTGTAATTTGTAAGTTTGTAACTATATTACTTATTATTAATCATCGTAAATTATAAATTCATAAATTATCACTAATTATTGTACAGTCTAAGGTTTATTCTAGTTTAAATTAATCACTTTTTACGTGTTCCTTAAATCATAGACTAAGGATTCTAGGTTTAATTGATCAAATAAATGCCAATTAAATTAAACCACAGAATGATTAGAACATAAGTAATGTGTTAAATTAATAATAAATTTGGGGATCAAATCAGTAATAATTTTTAAAAAATCAGTTTTTTTTAATAGATGAATTCGGTCTAACCGAATTCATTACCGTTTTCGAATTTGAAATCGGTTGCGGAATAAATTCGGTTATGGCCAATTCGAAATTGAAAACGGTTTAGATTTCTATAGGTCGAATAACCGAATTCATTGCACCGAATTACCGTTTTTGCACCGAATGCACACTCCTAGCTCAGCGTCCGCTGGGTTCTTTTACTTGGATCATAAATATGTATATATATATATATATATATATATATATGCACGATAGACTTTTTATATTTTTAATTTTTTTTATCCAACATATATAAGATTATAAAAAAAAATATTACGGTAGTTATTTTAAATCATACCCTATCTAAACACATTCAGTTGTTTTAAAAGTTTAGAGAGGGAAAAGAAAAATCCTATCCAACATTTGTTTTTTAGATAATGAATTTGACATTTTAAGATTATAAAGAGTTGTACGTTTCATCCTTTTATAATTGCATGTAAAAGTAGTACATTGTAAGGAGATATATATATTTTTTCCAGAAAAGTAGTACATCTTTCAAACAAAGTGGTACATTTTGCTATTGTTTCTAATATATTTTTGGTAAAAACGAGGGCATTTTTCTTTCAAATACAATAGTACATTTTTATTCCCTCATGAAGCAGTGCATATATTTTTTGAGGAAAAGATACATTTTTTTATAACATCGTAAATTTCATTGATAAAATAAAGTGGTGTGTCTTTTGCAGAGAAACCGAAACATATTGTAGTAAACTCGTAATGGAGTATTTTTTTATTTTTGAGCTAATAAAATGGTACACTTACGTGAAATAAAAAATCAGTACGCAATTTTTATAAACTGCTACACCAAGCTACAATAATAGCATGGTGCCTTTTTGCCTTTAACAACGTCGTGATACATTAATCCAAGCAACTAGTACATTTTATTTGCTATCAAAATGGCATATTTTTCTAATAATGTTTGTAGACTAGACTTTTACTGAGAAAGCGATACATTTCACAATAAAGGTCTTATGCTCTTGTACTCTTTTTCGAATTATTTTCTTCATTATTTTAGACACAAAAGTGACTCGTTCATATATTTCAACACAATTTACTTCTTTGGAACTGTGCTATTTCCCTCTACCTACGTTACACTGTATTGGTTAGCATCTCCAAAATTATGGGTAAATTACACTAACTTCTCCTATAGTTTTTACGAAAAATAGGAATTTTCTTTCTTGATTTTAAAATTATAAAGACCTCCCTTGTCAATGATTTCCATCTAGCTTGTTTTGAAATTATAATTTTACCACTTACCTTTGTTGTTCATGTTTCTTCTTTTTTTTTTTTTGTCAATTATCACTTGTCTATCTTACTTCTGTTTCTACTCTAACCTATTCTAAATGGGGAAGGCCCAACTAGATCTATTAGAGAATTGACAGGAATTGAATCACCATTGGATCAGACAAATACATTACGCACTCGGTATGAATTTAAGTCACTTAAGCTGACAAGCTACATATAATGACAAATAGTGGGAGATAAGATTTAAACTCTTGACCTCCCACCTCTCAAAACCTTAAAGACTGTGGTTATGTTCTTCATATTAAATTAAAGAAAGTTGTTAAAACAAAGAGTTTTAATTTGTCTCCTAAAAGGAAGAAAAAGTAAAAAGAAATAGAGTCTAATTCATGAAATTGGAAGACTTCCTTGTTTTGTGATTTTATTATTGATTTTTTTTATTCTCACCCATCAAAATAAACAACACATGTATCTATTCTTACAATAAAAAGGATTAAAACAAAGCAAGATATTTTTAGCCTCACATTCATCAAATATCTTAATCCTATGAAATTTTAACTCATATGTATGTGAATGTTAAATAATAGAGAATTAAGACATTAACTCAGTTTCCAAGTCAATGTAGAAAAAATATTGAGAATTTACTTTTGAAAACATAAGCACTTAATCTCAATTTTTTTTTTAAAAAAGGTGATGGATGGCCAACTTTTAAGGCTACACATGCGATCAAAGGTCATCAATTTTCGGCAACAGTAAGTTTGAAAGGAAAAAAAAAACTAGTCATGCCCTCTTTTCTTAGTTCTTTAAAATATCTACTTGTGTCACTGTAGGTAGGGCTGCAAACGAGTCGAGACTTGACTTAATTTCATCGAGCTCGACGAGCTGGCAATTTTGAAGCTCGAGCTCGAAAAAATAAAAATAATTATTTTATTTTTTAAAAATAAATAATATAATATTTTTTATTAATAAATAATAAAATATTAAGGATATTTATGTAATTTTACTATTAAAATAAAAATAAAAAAATATATATATATACTCGAGCTCGCGAGCTAACGAGATTAATATTTTGAGCTCGAATTCAAGCTCAACCAGCTCGAGCTCGACTCGAGCTCGAAAAATGTCGAGCTCGACTCGAGCTTGAATCGAGCGGCTCGCGAGCGGCTCGATTCGTTTGCACCCCTAACTGTAAGTGCACTTTGAGGACATTAAAGTTAATTTATTACCAAAGTAATTAACTTTCTTCCCTTAATTAGAGTAGAGGAAGTTTTTTTATATTACTATCTAACAAACCAGAGGAAGGTCCCTGATATTCTAAAATTAAGATGGGAGGTTCCTTGCTCTTATAAAAATTACAGGGGATTGTTAGTGTAATTTATCCTTAAATTATTGTTCTTTAAATTGAAGGATGAGTAAACATGCATTATACCGACCAAAGAATGGACCTACAAAACCTCTCAAATAAACCCATACTAGAAATTTGCCCATGTCTTAGCACGGTTTCTTTTTATTTATTGTGAATTTATACAAATATAAATAATTCAAAATACAAAAATTAACAACAATCCTACATATTCATCCACTAGCTTTAAAAAATTAATCTATTCTAAATGTTCAATTATTTACTAATTTTTAAAATTTTGTTTACATACTTTCACTAGTATACTTCAAATAACGTACCATATATCAAAATTTTGGTCGATATTCTTTTTTTTTTTACAAATTTTTTTTTGACAACTTAAGTTTTTATAATGACCATAAATCTAGAACTATATATTCATATTTAATTAAGTAGAAAAAATCCAGCAATTCATTTTTCTTCATTAATAAATTACAAATATTGGTAAATCCATCGATGTAATAGTTAATTCTGAATTTTTTCCACCAAGTTAATTCAAAAATTAAGAGAAGAAATTATGAACATTTTGAATAATAATCAACGGTATGGGAAAAAAAAATCAACGGTATGGTAGTGAAAGGAAGTAATTTGGGTATGTAAGATTTTAATAATTGTAATTAAGGAAGTAATTTGGAATATGTAAGATTTCTATAATTGTGATTTGAAAAAGATTTTAATATAGTTCTATATGTAATAATTTGATAGAAAGCAGAATCATTAAGACAAGATTAGTTATTTTTTAAAGTTATTTTAAAATTAAAGATAATTTTGAAACATATAATATAATCTAAATAGGATTCAATATGGGTAAAACTCAAATGATCCATAACATGTTAATTTTCTTCAATTAGACATGCCACATAAGGTGAGAAACAACTCTGATTAAAATAGTTACTTTCATGTGGCTATATATGTATATATGTATAAAGATATTTCATATATTACAAGAATTGCAAAATTTCACTCATTCTACCTCATAAGGTCAACGCCTCAAAAAATAAAAAATTTCGTCTTGTTCCTTCGGCTAAGCCAAACCCACGACATAACAGAAGCTACCAAAGATTTTCGTCTTGCTTCCCAAGTTTCGAGTTTGCGCCCAAATCAGCCGTGACCCGCCCACCACCAGCTTAGCGACCAGGCACCGGCTAGCTACTGTCTATTTTTCTTTTTATCCAACAGAAACAAATAAACCCAATAAAAGACAAAAATTATCGAGGCATCTCATATTCACAGCAACTGAACAAAGCCCCAATTTTAGATTAAAATCCACGTTTTGTAGCCTTACCATCTGCCTAGAATACAAATACTCCATCAAAGTTCCTTTGTATGGATTCTTGCTGTCATCTGTATGATCTCCTGCCTCCAGCTCCTTTTCACCTCTAAACCCTGTACTAAATCACCCCATTTGGTTTTTTATATATATATTTTTCAATTTTCAATTGTATCTGCTTTAGTACCTTCAGAGACATTGATTATCAATTGTCCAAGAAGAAGATAGAGAATCCCATTAATTATTTTCACCAATCAAGATGATATTTTCCAAACTCAGCCGTTCATTATCTCGCTCCTCTGCTTCTAGGGTAAGCTTCTCTCTTACTTTCCTCTGCCTCTATTTACACAGATTTTCTTAAAGTTGCTAACTTTTTTGCTTTTTCTTTTTTTTTTTTCGTGGGATATCATTTGGGATGCAGAATGTGATAAATGGTCGGTTTAGAGGAAGGTCAGCAATTTGGGATAATGGGAATTTTGGAGGATTTGATGTAAAAAAGCTTAATAATAGTGAGTTTGGTGGAAAGTTAGGGCTTTTGAGGGAATATTTAGCTTCTGTTGGGGGGAAAAGCGGACAATTTCCTAAAGCTTCATATTTTTTGGATTTCAATTATGTTATTGCCAACCCTAGATTACGTAGATTTTTCTCCAGTGAAGCTCCCAAGAAAAAGAGTAAGTTTTTTTATTTTTCATTTTTTCGTCATTTAAAAGATTGTGTTTTTATGTTTTTGTAGGTTGAAAATACCTGACATTTAATGATTATTTTGGGTGTATTTTTGGCAGAGTATGAGAATTTTTATCCAAAAGACAAGAAAGAAACTCCCAAAGAAAATGGGCAGAAATCAGAGTCTAAAGGTTTGTTTTTATCGTTTAATGTTTTATTGATTAAAACACGATGAAACAATTGCTGGAAATACGGTTAATAACTCGGTAAACAAGTTCTTGTGTAGTTCTCAGCTGTCGCTAGTGAAATGGGAAACTAAGTAGCTTCAAAACAGACACATTATACTTAAAAAGTGAAAGAAAACATTTTGAAAGCTTTGTAATTTGTACTTGTGTTGATCTTTGCACCATTGACAATCTTATTGCGACTTTTAGACTCATCCATTTAGGTCTTAAACAGAAATGAATGACTGATGGGAAACATTAAACTGATGGTATTTATTGAGATTCAGTTGGAAAAATATTGTTTACTTTATATAAGGCAATTGTTGTTGTGCCTTTGGTATTCAGATTTATATGTAGCAAGATTTTTTGATGTCTCTGCTTATTCATTTGTGAAGGACCATATTGAGCTTTTGATTCAATGATAAAAGCTAGGAAGTGGAGGCCTTTTTTGGAGGGTGGGGGAGGGGAGGAGGGTTATTGGAGTGGGTTTTGCTCATGAATGATCAAATGTAACTAGTGAGAGTTTAGGTTTGAGTATTATTAACATATCGCCATACCTATTAATTAAACGTGAAGATTTTTTCTCGTTTGTTTCCTAGAGTATTAAGAATTGATCTTAAAATGGTTTTACGCACTTTGTAGGGTGGATGACCTTCATGTTTCTAATAGTAGCTTTCTTATATATGTTCTTGCAGAGGGTGGAAATGCAGATGGTAACAACAATTTTCAGGATACTATTATGAAGCTGGCACAAAACTTAATTACTCCATTATTAGTGGTTGCAATAATACTGTCATCATTGTCAATCAGCCCTCGCGAACAGAAACAAGTAAGCATATGCTGGCAATACTTGTTTAGTTTTACAAGTAGAAAATGTATACTATACCTGTTGTAGAATTGCAAATTAAAACCAGTTCACTTTTATCTTGTAATGTTGGTCTTTCATGAAGTTGGAAATATAAGATTTTGGACAGTGATGTTATTTTTAATACCTTTTGAGAGTAAGTGCATTCTTGTTCTCACATGGTGAAATTTTTTTTTTTGGGGTGTTAAAATTAGGTTCCAGTGGTTGTGCTCTGCTATTTTGCTATCATATACCATTCCTTTTTGCATTCATATTTGTATTGAAATGTCTAGTTTTCCTGTTTTGTGGCAAAAAAATTGGATTCTTAAACTAATAAGATTTCTAGACTCGTTGGAGACCGAATAAGAGGATCTTTGCATGGTATCATAAAAACATTTTAGGAGGACATCTGTGATCAATCTTGACAGATCAATTTGTGAAATGGAGAGCTTGCTTCTGATCATACTGTCTGCGGCACAATCCTTAGTTTTCCTTGAGCTGTATAGATGCTGCCCTTTTTGAAACCAAATGAACGAAAGAGAAAAGAAAAAGGACAAGTGTGTTTGGTGCTTCAGTTCTTGCTAGGTGAGTGCTAAAGCACAATCACCAAGAATGTAGAAACCAAATGAACGAAAGAGAAAAGAAAAAGGATATGTGTGTTTGATGTTTCAGTTTTTGCTAGATAAGTACTTGGTTACCTTCATTCATCCTACTAGGCAAGTAAATGAAGAAAATTGTGATTACCACTTATGGACACTTGCAATAAGTACTTGGTTACCTTCATTCATCCTACTAGGCAAGTAAACGAAGAAAATTGTGATTACCACTTATGGACAATTGCACTACTACAATCTACTGCAAGTCTTTCACTTTTAGCTTGTAGTTTGCTTCCATGCTTAATTTAGAGTTAATTATCTTCTAGATTGTAGAATATGGTTGCTACTATGTTAATCTGAGGAGTGAAAGGTTGCACTTAAATGAACTTTGAATATATAACTTAGTGGTGGGACAGGAAGAAAAATTGTGTGATAATTTAAACTCTGGACTTTGTTACCAAAAAATTGGCTGTAGTATTGCCACGAAGTAGTTTGATTCAGTTTGGAACTAAAATCGCACAGGACTGTTCTTATCAAGTTCTAAAGTTCAAAAGCTAACGACATAAAAGAATTTGATAACTAAATCTACCTAGATTGCTGCTCATCAGTTAGCTTGGTTTGCTTCATTATTTTCTGCAGGTTTTTATTCAGCCATAAATATGAGACTTCTTTATCCAAATTACTTTGACACCTAGTTTATGGCATAAATCTGACATTGACATAAATGGTGGTGCATTAAAAACGTGCTGAACCCGTGTGTGCTTGTGCATGAGTATTGCTTCTACAGGTTCCAGTTGTCTATTCATTCTGTTTATTGTTTTTGGGGTGTGGAGATGCGATAACTTTCCCTCAATTAAGTCTGATTTTACTTTTGGCAGATTAGCTTTCAGGAGTTCAAAAATAAGCTTCTTGAACCAGGTTTGGTGGATCACATTGTGGTTTCTAACAAATCAGTTGCAAGAGTATATGTGAGAAGCAAACCACGGAATCTGAGTCATGAAGATGCTGAAGAAGGTGCACCGTTTGGAAGCAGCAACCCTTCTGGAGAGAACACCAGCCGCTATAAGTATTATTTCAATATTGGAAGTGTTGAATCTTTTGAGGAGAAGCTGGAGGAAGCCCAGGAAGCACTGGGAATAGATCCTCATGACTATGTACCAGTTACATATGCATCTGAAATGGTTTGGTACCAGGAATTAATGAGGTTTGCACCAACACTGTTGCTTCTGGGTTCCCTGATGTACATGGGGAGGAGAATGCAAGGTGGTCTAGGTGTTGGAGGTTCTGGTGGAAAAGGTGCACGTGGAATATTCAATATAGGGAAAGCTCAAATTACGAAAGTTGATAAGAATGCTAAAAACAAGGTCCGTCCTTTTTTTGCTAATGAACTTTTTGAATTCTGTAATTGTGTTGATGGCTTTGAGTTCGTTCCAGGCCATCTAGTAGCTGTTTGGCATGGAATTTGGGGAAGTACATTGAATGTTTCTTTCCTTCCTTCCATCTTGCAACTTATGCAGGTTTATTTCAAAGATGTTGCTGGCTGTGATGAAGCAAAGCAGGAGATAATGGAGTTTGTGCACTTCCTTAAAAACCCAAAGAAATATGAGCAGCTGGGGGCAAAAATTCCTAAAGGTGCTCTGTTGGTTGGTCCTCCAGGCACTGGTAAAACTCTTTTGGCAAAAGCAACTGCAGGTGAATCTGGAGTGCCATTTTTATCCATGTCTGGCTCCGATTTCATGGAAATGTTTGTTGGTGTTGGGCCTTCAAGGGTTAGAAATTTATTCCAAGAGGCAAGGCAGTGTGCACCTAGTATAATATTTATTGATGAAATTGATGCCATTGGTCGGGCAAGGGGACGTGGTGGTTTTTCTGGAGGTAATGATGAGCGTGAAAGTACTCTTAACCAGTTGCTTGTTGAAATGGATGGATTTGGAACCACATCTGGGGTGGTCGTTCTTGGTGGTACCAATAGACCTGATATTCTAGACAAAGCCTTGTTAAGGCCTGGTCGATTTGATCGACAAATTAGCATAGATAACCCTGACATCAAAGGTCGTGAACAGATATTTCAAATCTACTTGAAAAAGATCAAACTTGATCAGGAGCCATCCTATTATTCACAGAGACTTGCTGCCCTTACTCCTGGATTTGCTGGTGCGGATATTGCAAATGTTTGTAATGAAGCTGCTTTGATTGCTGCAAGGACTGAGGAAACACAGGTGAAAATGGAACATTTTGATGCAGCCATAGATAGAATAATTGGTGGTCTGGAGAAGAAAAACAAGGTAAATCAGAATTTCATTTGCTGGCATGCATATGCTTACTATTTAGGGTCCAGGGCTGGTTGGTCATGTATATAAGGATGTCTAGTTATTTGAAGTTTAACTATCAAAGAACAGTAATATCTCTGCTTTTCAAACAGGTCATCAGCAAACTTGAACGCCGTACTGTAGCTTACCATGAATCTGGTCATGCTGTTGTTGGCTGGTTTCTAGAACATGCAGAACCCTTGTTGAAGGTAACAATTGTTCCTCGTGGTACTGCAGCACTTGGCTTTGCTCAGTATGTCCCCAATGAGAACCTTCTTATGACGAAGGAACAACTTTTTGACATGACATGCATGACTCTTGGTGGTCGTGCTGCAGAACAGGTAACTACAAAGCTGCTGAACAGTTGACGTCTTTTTCTGTAGAACAGCCGATGTAGGTATTTTAGTTATGAAAAACTTCTATTAGAGTTGACGTTAACAAATCACTGGACATTTCTTGTGGGAATTGTTCAAAAGTTCAGCAGTGCAATAAAAACATGTTACGTTATTTTTTGGTTTCATATTCGTTATGAGACACACCATTATGGACTGATATTTAAATTGATTATTTGAAAAGAGTCCTTGGCTCATGAGTACGAGGGACTTTTTCATGTGAGAGAGAGAGAGAGTGAGAAATTGTTACATTGTGGATAATAACAAGTTTGCTTATAATAATTTGATTTTACTTTGTTGTTGATTCAGGTTCTGTTGGGTAAAATATCAACCGGAGCCCAGAATGACCTGGAAAAAGTGACAAAAATGACATATGCCCAAGTTGCTGTCTATGGTTTTAGCGAGAAGGTGGGTCTTCTTTCTTTTCCTCAGAGGGATGAATTTGAGATGACCAGACCTTATGGTAGCAAGACCGCAGCAATTATAGACGCTGAAGTACGTGAATGGGTTGGCAAGGCTTATAACCGAACAGTTGAACTGATTGAGGAACACAAGGAGCGTGTAGCTAAAATTGCTGAGCTGTTGCTGGAGAAAGAGGTTCTTCATCAGGATGACTTGGTCCAAGTACTTGGTAAACGACCTTTTGAATCAGCTGAGGTAACAAATTATGACAGATACAAGCAAGGGTTTGAAGAGGAAGTTCAGAAGACTAAGCAGGCTATTGATGATAGAACTACAAATGATGATGGGCCATCACCTCTTGAACCAGAGGTTGTTCCTGCTTAAGATCCTGGACACAAGCTGGTTTCTGTACAGAATATCATGACTTCCTTTTCTGGGTTAGGCTGTTCTTGATGCTGGCATTTGATGGCCAGATGCTCTCTGACCTCTTTTCTCCTCCAAGCGACGACATCGATAAAAAGGTTTCACATTTAGGTACTGCTGGTTGCTGACATTGCGCTGCCCACCCTGGCCAAGTAACACAATTGCGGTGGTGTCTCGAGGATGGCATTGGAGGCAATGGGACCATCAAGATTCCAATCTTCTACTAGCGCATCTCATGTGGGTATTGTTAGATCATAGTTGTTGAAGTTTGGTTTTAAAGAAAATACTGGAAAAGATGGAAGAAACAATTTGATGTACATGGACTTGAGCAATTCTGATTTACGTCACTCTGCAACTTGAGTATGTTCTTGAGAAGTTGGTCATTTTGGTTAGTTTCACAATTACCATTTTCTTTTTCTGGAATAGAAAAATCACCTTAACCCGGTAGAGAGAAGAATTTGACAGGAAGCCCCTACTTGTTTACTCAGGTGGCCAGTCCAGTTGTTCGGAAACCTGAATAGAGACAACCCCACCTTCCTCCTCCTCCCTTCCTTTCCCGGGTTTCGTATATTTTTCTTTTTCTTCTCCTTTCACCTTTAGCGTCTTGATTGATTGAATACATTATCTCATTCTCCTCCGTTTGTGTTTCTGTCTCTTCTATTAAAACAATTTCGCTTTCCGATGAACAAATTGAGAGGCTTTAATCAGGAAGCGGAGTCTTGAGTTTTATAACTTCTTTAAGCTTCTAAAGCGTTCAAGAATTTCTTTATTTTACTTGATCGGAATGGATTTCTAAACAAGGAACTAAACTTTTTCTCAATGATTCAAGAATGTAGAGACACTCTCTTGACTCTTCCAATACTCGTTGCTACGGAGACAAGTAATGCCCTTAAAATATATACCGGTGTTGTACCAAAGACCGACCACGTATATTAATTTGCTAATATAATCTGCAATGCTTCAAAATGTGATTGGGGGGGGGGGGGGGGGGTTTGGTGGGGGATGGTTTGGGGAACTAGGAAGGAAGTATCCTATTCCTGTCATTGTATTCTAGATCTTCTAGTTTAGTTATATTCTTACAAAGAGCTGCGAAAGCTTGGACACTAATCAAACGGGATGAGTTTGAATAGAATAGGATCATGTGGAATTGGAGTAGGATAGAAAATTAGCCTTGCGGACTTGCGGTTAAAATAAAGCATAAAGCCGTGGAGACTGAGGAATGGTCTTTCTTCGCATGCCTGTGTTGACGGCATTGGTCGAGACTTTCTGTTACGCGGTGTAGAGTTTTCAACTTGTCAAAACATAACTGGACCGTGCTAATTCAACCAACTTAACTGGACCAGCATTTTCAACTAATTTAGTATTAGTAAAATGTGTGTGCATTTTCTAGTCTTGGAAACCCTTCGATGAACGACTTTTCCTATCGCTTTCAAACTTTTATATTTATTTAAAGGGTTAATTCCAGAAACATCCTCTGAGATTTATCGTAATATCACCTGACACTCCTAAAGTTTTAGAAATCTCACGTAGCTCTCCTTAAATGATAATTTGTGTAATATTGTTACCTCTTATGTGTAAAAGCAATATTAAAAAGGGTTAATTACAGTTTGACTCCCTGAACTTGAATAATTATAACACTTTACCCACCTTAACTTTAAATATATGCACTTTGTCCCCTTCATTGATTAGTCAAACGTTAATGATGAATTCTCCATTCAAAAATTTAACAAAATGATATTAATGTCCTTACACAATAGTTTTAGAATAATATTATGCTTTTAATTGGAATATGAAACATCTTATTAGGAAAAAAACACAAAGTCACATGATTTAAAAAAAATTAAAAAATAAAAGATGGTATAATACAAAAAAATTGAAAAATTGTATTGCGGAGAAAAAAGAATTTAAAAATCTTAAAACATCTGCACAAGTTTTCCATCGCTTATCTTTTTTTTTTTAAATTGTAAACGGATTGATTTTAATAATTTTCATTTAACTTGCAGCTTTTACAAGATTTTTACGAGTCAATAAAATGTTATTCATTAATTTTATGTCACATTCATCATTTCTTTGTATTTTGTTTGAGTTCTACATTTAAAAAAAAACTTAAAAAATCTCTAAATATGGTTTTTAATACATTTTTATTTTTTAATCACTTTTTATCTCATATAAAACACATTAAAATGTGCTACAATAACAAATATAAGAAAATAATTTTTATTCCAAACCCACTAATTAATTTTATTTCATTTAAAATAAGTACTACCATCAGCATTGAAATAAATACATTGAGTTGCTTAGGCTTTTTTTGTGAATTATCTAATTCATTTTAGTACTAAAAGTTCAAAATGCATAGAATAATTGTGTTTAGATGCATTTAGCAACTATTAAATAAATAGATATTTATTATGTTACAATTATTATGTGTGCTTAAGAATTAGTCAGGGATATTGTGGTCATGAAAAATATAATATCATTTTAACCCCATCAAAAAGTTGACCACAAGGTATAAAGTGTATATATTTGGAATTTAGGGGGCAAAGTGTTACAAGGACCTAAGTTCAAGGGGGCAAAGTGTAATTAATCCTATTAAAAAAATGCATTGGAGGAGAGAGATTATATTATCTTATAATTTGATTTATGAATTTTGAAGTATGAAAAAAGACAAATAAGATGGAATATTAAACTTAAAATATGAGAAGGTGTAAATGCAATAAGTAACTAGATAATACTGTTATGTGTAAGGATAATTTCTAAAATTACGTCAACATTATAAAAAGGCAAATATTTCAAGAGATTGGTTGCAACAAGGAAGAAATTAAAAGTAAAAATTTTATAGCAAAGAGACACAAAAAATTTGTTGTGAAGAGCGAAATTATGATGAAAATTTTAAGAGATCATTTGTGGTAAAGACAAATATTAAAAGTAAAGATTTTTACAAAAAAGTGGGAGAAAAATATCTTAGATGGCATTCTTGTTATTTGTTTTTAGATATTTTAGCATGTAGGATTTTTTTTTCTCTTTTTCCAACCTTTTGCTACTTAAAAAAGTAGGAAAACATTCGGGGTAACTCTGTCATTTCAATGCCTCTAATTGGTATATCTAGTTACATCATATTGAAAGGGGAGGTAAGTGAAATTTTTGAAACTTTGAGAGCTTAGGTGATATTAGGATGAACCTTGAGGAGGTTCATGAGATTAACCCTATTTGAATTGCAAAGAAAACGTTCTAACTGCTTTTGATGGCTTCGACGCGGACTATTTAAGAACAGTCCTCTCTTCAATTCCCCCCCTTGTTCTGCTCCCGTTCCATTCTTTGGCATTAACTAATCTTTCATCTTTCTTTGGATTCTTCTACTTCTTGATAATTTTTTCTCTTGCAGCGGGCAGTTTCTTAACTTATCGTCTCGCTTGAATCTGGTAATGTTCTTAGCCTTCATTGCTTCAATGGGTCACTCTTTCATTGAATCTGGTACCGCCGATGCTTTTCATTATCGTGGTATAAATTGTAAATATTGCAACTTTTTGTGTTGTTGATCAAAAATATTGTGCTCGTTGAGGCTTTAGTTCATCTTGGATTTATGCTTTAAGAATATAGTATGAGTTATGTGTAAAGTCGAAACTGTTGCTCTAGATTTTGTGTAGGTACATTAGTAATATTAGTATGGTTACTTTTTAAGTGCTATGGTTAGAAGCATTGGTACGGGTGTTGATAAATGTAATTATTCGAGCAAGGAGTTGTCTTTTCTGGGAACTGATTCATGGGTGTAATGCTGGTGCTCTGTTTAGGTTTACTGTCTTTTCTTCAAACTTCTGGTATTATGGTTATGCCATGAATGATTAGTCCGGTTACAAAGCATGATTTTTTCTCACCAACACACTTGCGTGAGTGATAGATTTAGTCTTTCTAAGGATCTGTCATTAAGACATGTTTTGTTCAATTTTTGGTACTTGCGCGAGTGATAGTTTTGGCCTTTCTAAGGATCTTTCATTGAGAGATATTTTGTTCATTTCTTGGTGAGATTAAAGTGTCTAATGAAGTTTATTTGCAGTTCAGACTTTTGATGCTTGGTTTTCACTTGTTGTCTCAGTAGTAGTCCAATTCCAATATTGTGCCAGACAAATGGTTTATGTTTTGGGTTATGTCCTGTCACTATTGTTACTTGAAAGTTTCATTTGCTGAATTGTGGCTTTTCTCCTGTTAAATAGAAGTCCATCATCTGCTCCCTCGTCCGTGGGAGGGGATTCAGACCTTTCGAAACTGATGCAGAGATTGGGGTAGCCATACAATTGATTGTTATGTGTATTGTTTTGTGCAACTGTCATGATTTTCTTGATCTATTTTATGCACAAGGAGAATGTCATTTGGATAGTTTTCTGGTGCTTCAACTTAACCTTATAAGATTGTTTTCTGCTTTGAATTAGTTAGATTGTTGAAAATTTTTGGGTTCGAAATGGAAAAGGATAGCTACCAGCAAGTATCAGGGCAAAAATATGAATGCGTTCTGTTTGGTAAGTCTTCTTTCTGTATATGTAATCCTGTAGTAAATATTTAAAATGCTGTTATAAGGAATCTTAAAACTTGCTTGCACTTGAATTTTCAGATGTTGATGATACCCTTTATCCTCTAAGTTCTGGGATATCTGCAGAAATAACAAAAAACATTGCTGGTAACACATCATGAGTCATTGCTATATATCTTATGCATAGTTAACAAGTATAGTGCTCGCCCACCAAATTCATCTTAAACTCTATGTAGTAATTTGACTCTTCTGTGGATGTCTTTCTCAAGAGTATATGGTCACAAAGCTTGGCATAGATCAGACCAATGTTACTGAAATGGCATTGCAACTATACAAGGATTATGGAACAACAATGGCTGGTTTGAGGGTATGATTTTCACCTTAGAATAGGATCAAAATAGTCTCAAATGTACTATGTGCTGATATGGCTAATGTTTCTGGTTTGATATGTTTTGTCCCTGTCCAGGCCATTGGTTACGACTTTGACTATGATGACTATCATAGGTACAAATACACTTCCTATTTATCCTTATATTAGGTTGTGAATCAGAAGCATTTCGTCTCACATGATCTTGGCTTACAGTTTTGTACATGGACGACTACCTTATGAGATGTTAAAGCCTGATCCAGTCTTAAGGAACCTTCTGCACAGCTTGCCGATTCGCAAAGTGGTAAGTTTCTCCTGCAAACTTAAATCATGCAGCATTTCTAAGCGTCAGTGCCCTCTCTCCTCTGACAATGCTTCATTGATGATTGCAAAATAGATATTCTCAAATGGAAATGAAGCCCATGTCGCTCAGGTAGTTAGTAGACTTGGATTAGAGGACTGCTTTGACGGAGTCATTTGTTTTGAGACTTTAAATCCTACTTACAATAGCAGTGAACCAAATGATGATGATGGTGAGTTTTAGACATTAAACCGACATCCTTAAGAGTCATAAATTGGAATTATGTCAACAGTCCCTTGTACTGTCTATGCAGTTTCAGAACTCCCAAAGACTCCAGTTATCTGCAAACCATTTGAGGAGGCCTTTGAGAAGGCTTTTAAGACAGCTGGGATAAACCCTGAGAAGACTGTAAGACTATAAGCCTCTTCAAATCTGATTGTTGTAATTCGTATTGATGCTAAATATGATCTATACTTTGGTTTATGAGTTTCTCATTAGATTGTTTGATTTTGTATCTTCTTTCGTCTGTAGTTGTTCTTTGATGATTCTATTCGTAATCTTAAGACTGCAAAGAGTACAGGGCTCCATACCATATGGGTAAGTAAGAGAGAAATTTTGAATTTTACAAGGAGCACTTCATATGATTGTCAATTTGACGGATTGTGCTGTTTAAATTTCTCTGGTATGAAAATAGGTCGGATCCTCTCACCGAACAACTGGAGTAGATCATGCACTTGAAAGCATCCACAATATGAGAGAGGCATTGCCTGAGCTATGGGAAGCAATTGGAGCATCAGATGTTTGCTCCACTGAAAAAGCTGCAATTGAAACTCCAGTTAGAGCTTAAATCTCTAATTCTTGAGGACATCAAGATCCATACTTTCCCCTCTGACTGGGATCTCACCATCCCTGTTATTACTTTTATCAGTGGATGTGGATCTTGTAATGTGATCAAAGAGTCTGTATCAAGTCAAGTCATGTACTTTGTATTCCTTTTCTGCAATACTGCTGTTTCTTGAATATTCTGCCAATGAAAATTGCGTAATGTGTCCTGCTAATGCTTGGTTTTCCTTCCTGATGCTTGCTCTAAAACCTTGGCCAGAACTAATCATGATCGATGCAAACAAGATCACTGCTTTTGACCTCCCCAACATGATCTCAGATTATTGATTCTTTTTTGACGCATCTTTGGGTCGAGCAGCTATGATGCGTAAATGTGAACCAGGAATTTTCTGTCATCGTCACAAGTACCCAATGCTTTTTGACTTGATAATTTGCGCCTTCCAGCATTATACTTCACAGATTGACCAAAGTCTTCTAATCTACACATTTCTGCATGCTGTTATGCTCTACTCGGATTAGTGTACGGTAAAGGTGATCCGAGATGCTAAGATACTCGAACACAGTACGTCTAAAGCCAAGTCTCAACTTTAATGCCTTACAAATTGGGCATTGAAGTAAAGCGTGATTCCTTTACTGAAACACAAGCAAGCCCTCACATGAATATAATCTAGTAATCTGCATCTTCACATAAATCTCAGTCAAATGCCAATAATTGTTTTAATAACTCAAAGAAAACAGTACATTTGGGAGGAGAGATGACTTAGGTGATTTAAGAGGAGAAAGTGTAAGTGAAAGATTTCAAGTTCGAATCCACCTACTTACACTTGGAAAGTGGAAAAAAAAAAGCACATTCTTTATCCTGATATAAAGTCAAAATGGGCTGCTTGAAGGGGCTGATTTAAGTTTGAAGGTAGCAGAATGGAACTAGCTTATAAAGTAGAGGAGCTTTAGCGTAATTTAACCAAAATATTATACCAGTACTTGTGCTTCAACACACTCCTTTTATCTTCCTCTGATTATGCAGTAACTCCGCAATCAACCCCAGCCCCAGCTTGAAGACGGGGAGCATTATTCTTCTACCAGTTCGGTTCCATCACTCTCGTCTCTTATGGGCTTCAATCTGATGCTTTTCACGAATACGGGATACGCATAAGAGAAGCTCATCCAGCGATTGATTTTGTCAATTGAGTTCATCAACCCTTTGTAACATTTACGGGGCAGCTTCTGCATGAATTTCTTGGAGCTCCTAATAAGGGATTTGATAAAAATTGCTGTGGCAATAGCGCCGGCCCGAAGCTATAATCAAGTTGCCTATCTCAGTTCCCCGCGGGCCCGGCTTCGCATCCGTAAGAAGATAGTATAGTGCTTCGGATTTTACTATTGCTTTAGTAACAACCAGATGTTGACCTTTGCCTTCTGGAATATAGAAACTTAGATTATCCCTTATTTGATGAGGCTGTTTTTTGTTTCTTCTTTTTCTCCTTAGTTTCTCAATTTGCTTTTTGATTTATGTCCTAGCAAAAGCTGTGCTCATTAGTATCTTTGCTAAATTTTAGCGGGTGCTGTGTAGTATGATTCTAGCTGTCTATCCAAAAAATAATAATAGTTGTAGAAGCAATAAAAGAAGTTGTATCCAAGCATTAGTGTCAAGAGACTGAAGTTGGTTAAGGTTACTGACTTGGTAATGCAAAGTGTTTCTGATCTTCACAACTGTTGCCACATGGTTAACTTGCAAACCCAGTGCAAAGATGTCCATACAGTTAGCTTAGAGGAAACAGTGATATGCTGGCAACTTAATCCAACTGACACAAAAGAGATTCGCATAAACATACTCATTGTAAAGAATTATCAGATAGTTGATAGTACTTTTAATGTAGTTTCAAATGCAGGTTAGAGTTTGTGTAGCAGGGCAACACATATGGCGGAGCGTGGTCAACCCTTTCGACAGGAAAGGGGGGGATTAACAAGAAGAAATTTGCCCACTTCCCGTTCTTCCTTTTTCACTAAATCAGCCACCCGTTATCAACCTCCTCAAAACCACAACCTCAACATCAGAAGAAATGCACAACATGTGGATAGTTCGTTTAACAGTCCTAATGGGAATGACAAGGATAATTCTGACAACAGGAGTTGGACAAAGGATGCTGCTGATGTTATTGATAAAGAAAATAATCTTCCCAGCTTAGTTGGAACTTGCCCTTTTATGTGCCCAGGTTGGTTGGTTAACTACTTTGTTAATATTACTTATCTTTTGTTTCTCCCTTCCCTTCTTCCCCTTGTAGTTCTTGAATCAAATTGCGCTAAATGTCAGTTTTGTTATTTTTTTTTCTTTTTTTATGTTTTTTTTGGGGGGGGGTGGGTGTTGGGGGCGGGGTATAAGCAGTTGAGGAGAGGTTACAACGTGAGAGGCTACGAGATTTAGCCACATTTGAGAGGCTTGATGGGAATCCAGGGAAATCATCATCAAATCTTGCTGTTAAAAAGGTAATCATTCTGCAACTTTCTAGCAACGCTGTTGTTACTGCTTTATTCTTGTAATACCTATTGTTATTCCTCTTAGGGGCCTGAAACTAAGATTTCAAAGCAAGATGAAGAAACTAATAGAAAGATAATAGTCTTGGAAACATGCATTTAAAATGTCTTGAGATTTCAAGCCAGGGCATCAATTTGCATTTTATATTGGTAGCTCAAAAATCTCAGCCTTTTCTTTACTTTTCAATTTAAGTGCTATTTGAAAGGGTCTCATCTCATTAGGTTAATTTGTGTTTTGGATTTGATTCACTTGGCCGTCATTTGAATATTTCGATATTTGACTGGGCTGACATTTGAAGATTTTGACGTTCCATTCTCAACACAAACTTCTTCAATTTTATCTTTTATTAGTTTTGCAGAACAATTTCAACTAGAGAGATACAAGTTTCTGATGTGCGGCCTCTCTCAGTGTTGGAAGGAACTCTGAACCACCTCTTCAACTTATTTCATTCAAGTGAACATCCTTTCGAGGTCGTTCATGACTTCATCTTTGATAGAACAAGATCCATAAGGCAAGATCTAAGTATGCAGAACATCTCCAATAATAGAGCAATCACAATGTATGAGAGAATGGTACGCTTATTGATCGATACTTACAAGTTTACTTTGCTGATTGGTGTCATTGTGATAGCATGAATTTCTAATGTCATTTGTCATACAGGTTAAATTTCATATTATATCCCATCAGAAGCTGCATAGATCTAGCAGCAGTCCAAATGTTTCTTCTCTGCTTTACCTCAACTTGGAGCAGCTAACAAAGTCGTTGATGACACTGTTTAATCTTTACGAAACCAATCGGATATCACATTCTATTTATGACAATGAGCCTGAATTCTGTTCATTTTATGTTCTTCTCCAAATTCATCCTGACAGCAAAGTAATTGCTTTATCTCCTAGAATTGCTGCTGTTAAGGTGGTTTATGTTAATTTCTCTAGATCTAGTATTGAATATAAAGATATTTTTTTTATACCCAGCAGGGTGAGCCCTTGTCCTTGTGGTTCCGCAATCTCCCCTCTGCAATTATGAAATCAAAGCAGATGTGCTTTGCCAGGAATCTTTTGAGGTAAGGTAGAGTTGATAGACTTTTCTGCTTTTACTATTAGATACATATGGAAGGTGGTGAAAGAATATTGGGCAGAGTAAAGCAAAAATGAGGGTAAGAGTGAGGTGATTACTTTAGTAAGTAGGTGACCAGTTGGATCTTATTTAATTTTCTACCCTCATGTAGATACTTTCGCTTGGGCAATTACAAGAGGTTTATGTATATGATGAAGAGCGAAGCATCCTATCTCCAGTGCTGTATTGTTGAGCCTTACATCAATGAGGTTGATCTAGATTCTTTTTTGTCTTAAAAATAAGTAGATATCTCTCTTTTTCTAACATTTTTTTCTATTTGGATTTCATCTTCTTTACTTTTTGGAAACCAATGGGGACTCCAGATCATTTCATTGCACAAAATTATCTCTGTTAAATAGCGCAGGACTTTGTGTTGAGAGAATTTCATACAACTTCAGTCTTTCTTCTTGTTTGATCTTATAAAGTTGTTAAAAAGAAGTGATTACAGAAACATCAGATTTGTATTTTTTGCTTTCTTTGTATGGGGAGGTTTTCTTGTACGGTGCAGAAAAGCTGTTGAATTAGGGTAATCATCTAGTTTCTGTATACATAATTGAAAATGCAGCTTGCTCATAGTCCAAAGCATACAAGTTCACTTGAATCTGTGAAGTGGTCTTGGTTAATGGTTTATTATTGGTGCTCTGTAATTTTCCCTCTTTTCCTTCTTCTTTTTTCCCTAAACACAAATAGTTTGTCCCTACTAAAGGTTCGGGCACTAGCAGTAAGCTGTTTAAATCAGGCTGGATACAAGCTGCAACCTTTTCCGCTGGCGGACCTATCAAATCTCCTTTTGTTGCAGGTGAATATTGTTGTTACACATGCAGCTTATTGCAGAATTTGTTTCAGAATGTTTTATTATCCTGTATGTCTCAACTAGGAATCGGATGTTGAGTCTTTCTGCAATGAATGTGGTCTTGAGACCTCTTCTGATGAGGTAGGAAAACGGATCTTGGCACCTAAGCAATCAAGTTTTTTCCATCCAAGGAAAGGATTTCAGAAGTATTATCCTATACACTCTGAAGGATTACAGAGGTACGTAGTTCTGCACATGGTTTACCTTCCACTTGGAAAAAGAATATAGGAAGAAGGAAGAAAAGAAAGAGAAAAAAAATAGAGCAATATAGGTGTAAACAAATGAAGTGGCTTTTGAAGTTTGCTTCCAATTGAAAGAACTAAGCTGGGGGGAGTTAATGATCACAAAAAATCATGATGCTTCTGCAGCTCATAGGAGAATATTAAACTCATTGCCCCCTCCCTTTTCCTCCCCTTCTTTCTGATTTGTTATAATTTGTGTCAAAAGAACCCCAATTCGCTGTCACTCTAACTTCATTCTTTAACATCAAGCAGAAAGTGAATTGCTTTTTCTTCCTCAGTTTAAATCAAAGTTCTGAGCAAGCCGTGAACTTTTCAGGGTATCTATCAACTTATTGGATCTTTGATAAGTGCGCATGTTATCATACTCTGGTTCGATGGCCTCTGGCAAAAGTTAAGCCTCTAGAGCCAATGGCTTTTGTTCCATGGGCGGAAAGAAGATAGCTTTTCAACACACCTTGAACTTTTTACACGAAATATTGTGGTTGAGTTGGCGATGCTGTTACCTTCTGCTTGAGAGCTGAGAAAAGATGTCCTGTAAATGATGTTTACCAATTTGGATTATAGCCTAATATAGACATGGGAAGATAGCTGCCCAGAGCTAATTTTTGAAGTTCATGTTAACGACAGCCGGCCGATCCTGAGTCCTTGGATGACAAGTAGAAAACTGGCCTGCAGGGTTGCCTCTCTTTCTTGAGCTGTATTGCTCAAGTAAAGAAGAAGAATTTGATGACCAACTGGGGGGTTTGTAATTGTGGGACTCAATTTGGTGAACTCCATTCTCTGTTGGCATAATCCTTGGGTCACAGTACGAGGTGAACTTATAAAAGGCTTCCCGTGGTTCTCCTTCAGCATTCAATCAGGAACTCCTATTAGTAATAGATATTATTGTAATTTGTCTGTTTGGTCTTTTTTTGTGTCTTAGCTAAGTTCTGGTAGTTTTCTAAAACCTCATTTGTACGTGTACCATTTTGCCTGCGACACCTTTTAAAGAAAAAAAAAAATCTATGATTCTTACTTATCCTTGTTGTAATGCTATTTATCATGCATTCCAATGCCGCCTTCCTCTAAATTGTATTCTGAGTTTGACCGAGAAAGCAATACTGCTCGTCTTACATG